>CM073539.1:22710000-25386510 GCA_037074615.1 Leucaena leucocephala | reverse complement strand
GTAGAAGAAAGGATGAAGGGGGTCTTGGACTTCGAGTAGCGAAGGAACAAAATGATACCTATATGATGAAACTTGGTCGGAGCTTGATTCGAAGACGTGAAGCTTTGTAGGTGAGATTTCTGAGGGAGAAATGTAAATGTAAGAGGACATTCTATTCTCCAGTGATAGATAGTCAACTTATGCTACTGTGCCTGTTGCAGACGAGTTGCTTAATCGATCTGTTAGTGATTTCTTCACAAGCCCCGTCGCTAGTGTTTAATCTCGCCTCTCAACATATCTTGCTTGAAGTCGAGAAGTTTCCCATCGGTAGTATTGGTTCTCCTAGTGACACTCCCAAGTGGTTATAGGAGAGGAGTCTGTTCATTGCTAGCCTTTTCTATCTATTACTTCTCTATTTAGTTAAAACTACGTCGTTTATGTGCTAAATATAAATATGAAAAGGTTTGCACTGATGAGAATAATTTGCTTTATGTTTTTTTTTAAATATGTGACGTTAAATCTGTGTTTATCACTTAAATAACGTTGTTTTGACTAAATCGAATGACAACAAAGAAAACAAATGGAGAGACTTCTTTTACCGATGGACAAGTACTGGGGAGTTTTCAGTAGAATCGACTTAGGAGAGCGTTGCTATTCCTATGAATCGTTCCCTTGCTAGTCTTTGGAGAAATATTTGGAAGTTCAAGATCGAGGCTCCTCATTATTGTGGCACTTTTCTTTGGCTTGTTACAAGACGCCGGCTATTTATAAATTCTGTTGGCCATGATCGAGGTATTGCATCTAGTGATACAAAATTCAGTGGTAAACTTATACCAATAGAGATTGGTTCAAGTAGTAAGCGGCTTAGTATCGTTTAAGTGAGGTCTCGAGTTTGACCTTTAACGTATATAAAAAACCCCCGTTGGGAGACTCACCCACCATAATCAGGTGCGCAACACAGATTGAATCTGGACGTAGTTAAGGTAAAATTCCAGTGAATCTAGTGAACAATTAAAAAAAAAGTGGAAAACTTATTCTAAAAGATTTTACTCGAGAACAATATTATTTTAAGAGTTTTTTTAACTCAATATTACCTTTTATTATTAAAATATTAAGAGTTAATATCAAATTTTTAACAATTATCATTAATTTTTTAACGGATATAATAATATTATTATATTTTTGAAATTTGCAAGGCAAATATTATAGACTTAGAGTAACAGTTTTGTTAAGTGAAAATTTTTAAAATAAAATTATATTTTAACCTAAAGGTATACTTTGTCCTCTTTGTGAGGAAGGGCGTGAATCATGGGTGCATGCGTTACGTCTTTGTCCAGTTGTTAGAATGTATTGGCGGGAACTACTTCCCTATGGCTTACAACAATGACTTCTTCAGGCTTGAAGACGTGGTAGTTAGTTGGATGAACTGGAACTTACGCCAGAAAGCCCAGGTTGAGTGCAAGTAATAAATTTCAAGGGACCTGTTATTTATTTTGAGATTTCGAGGGATCTTGCAGTGTAATAATTTGTCTTCCATGGGCTCTACGGTAATTTTACCCCCAAAAATATCCATGCATGGCCCCACATGCTTACTAGCGAACAGTTGAAGTGCAAGTTGCCGGTATCGAGCCAAGAACAGCCTTATCAGTTATCACAGAGCGAGAGACGATATAGAGAGAGAGACTGGGCCAAGAAGGGAAATCGAAAACAGAAAGAAGATTAAAGAGAAGGAGAAATGGATGGAATGCAATTAGCTCTACCTATTGTCGGAATTGTTGCAGCCGCAGCTGTTACCTTCTACGCTGTTAGTTTCTCTGAGATACGAGAGGTAATCCTAATTTAACCTAATTCTTCCCCCTCTCTCTCTGCGCGCGATGATTCTATTCATGCATTTACATGAATATGTGTGCTTGGATTTTAATTTTTGTTTGATTGAATCAGAAATCATTCAGAGAGCTGGACGACTCAGAATACGAGGGAAATGGTGGCTTCAAGCCCTCTCCCAGTTCCAGAGAGAGGCGTGCCAGAAGAAAAGCTTCCAAACGCAACGAATCTTAGTTACAACTTGGAATCCTCTATAGCTATCTAATAGATTATGCGTAATTAACTCTTCTATTGTTATTTGCATAATATATAAGATGATTCTATGGAGCTCTTTGATATTCTGGTTATTAAATACTTGTGTATTTGATCTGTATTTTTTCTTGTATTATAATCTAGTTTGATTTTGATACAGACGCAAAATGTTATATTATATTTTTATAGAAAATATTTTAATTAAATATGTTAAAGATAAATTAAAATTATATATTACTTTTATATTAAATATAAAAATTAGATCATTAATTTATAAATTAATATTTATTAATTTTTTAAAATATTATTTTTAATTATATGTATTAAAATTAAGGATTCTCTATATACAATTAATAAAAAAATTATAAATTTATAAAATAAAATATATTAAAATTTTATATTTAAAATTAAAATGAATAATTTGTCTCGTTATTAATAAAGTATTTATATAATTCTACCAATATTTTTTGCAAATTTCTATTACTTTATTTTGAAAATAAAAATATGAAGTGCTTGTATTTGGTGATAATTACTTGATTACGAAATTATTTCTTTTGTGAAATTTGAGACAATTACTCAATTCTTTGTTTGAAAATAAATCGATTCGCATAACTCATTTAAAGTTAAATAAATCTATACCAAAAAAAGTTGAAACTAAATAAGAAATATTTTGAATAACTTGTTAAAAGTTAAAACTAAAATTGTACCAAAAAAGTAAAATTAGAAAGAAAGAGAGAAAGTGGGAAGAAAATTGAATTCCCAACCAAAGCCAATTAATAAAATAAATAAATTACTCTTAAAAATTTTCCACAATAACAATAAATTACTCTTGTCCAACAAAATATGATAAATAAGTACAATCTTAAAAAAAATTAAAATTATTATTTATTCTTTGTATCAAATGAGAAACATAATTTTTTAAAAAAATAATTCATAAATATTTGTTTGATAATTTTAAACAAATATTTATATATAAAAAAATATCGGTATCAAAATAAAGGTACTTTTACTATTATTATTAGAACAACAATAACTAGACTTATTCAATTATATAGTATTGGTTATATGGATAGTACAATATTATTATATTCTATCAATTATTAAATTTTTAGATAATTGTTAATTAAGAGATCCTATTCAATAACAAAATTTAGGTACTTACATTGCAAAAATTCCTTTAATAAGTGATTTTATAAATTTCTTGTAAGTACTATCTAAGTCTTTAAGGTTATATTTTAATTTTAGTGAGAGATTATTATCGAATTTATCTAAACTGTTTTTTATTAAAAAAATTATGGTATTTGTGAAAAATAAAATTTACAAAAAGGTATCTATAGCAAATTTATCTGATCTTTATATATATAATATAAAATTAATAAAAAAATCATACTACATAAAAGCCGTAAATAGTTCACAAGCTACTTATAAAGATCCAGAAACTTTGTGCCAGTCTCTTCTTACATTCAGATTTGCCCCCGTGAATTCAACTAATAAAGAGGTAAGATATATAATTATTTAGAGCATATTTAATATCTAGAGAGTACTATTTTATTATAGTTTTAATCACAGTATTTAAAGAGGTATCCTAGATTTTAGATGCCTAAATTTACATTTAAGAATAATAGACTGCTCACTCTATTCGATATTGGTATCATCTAAGAGGAAGATATATTTTGCCTACTCTTAAATAGTAGGTGAGTCTGATTCCTTTCTAAAAATTTATACAAAAAAAAACTTATTCAACAAGAAAATGCAACAGAATTAGTACCCTCCCTGAGTAACTAGCACGTTTTAAGAAGGGATAAGATGAAAATTTGCTCCAAAAAATTGTGGGTATTTGGAAGTTTTTTTTAGGAGTAATGTTATCTCAGAAGTTTCTAAATCATAGAAATTTCCCCTTAACTGTTATAGTTACAATTATATTTGCTCGTTAGTTGATCAATAAACTGATGTGACATGTTGTCATTCACATTATTTTTTATTTTAAATTAAAATATATATTTACTCTAGAAGTTTTTACTTAAGACACTAAGTATCAAAAATGTTTTTTTTGTTTGTAGTTTCCCTGACAATTATTTATGTTAAATTTGACCATCAATTATTTAAATATATTGAACTGACAAATCAACATGTTATCTACTTTTTCCAAGTTAAATTTATAAATAAGAAAAAAATAAATTTATCTAAACTTTACCATTATTAGAGTATCGCCCTTGATAGACTATACTCTAGCAGCCTATTGAAAAATAAATGATAGTCATATATATTATCTTTTTATATTTATAAGACAACATATACTTATAATTATTTCCAAAATTGACCCGTCAATCACGCTTTTTAAAAATTTTCATGAGTTCCTTGCTTATGGTGTTTTCTATATTTTGTTTGCTATACTTTTATATTAAAACAATGTACCAAATCATAATATGATATCGTCAGAGCAATAACAGAGGAATTTGGAGAATAATTTTTTTTTAATTTTTCTTTATTTATAGATCTAACTTGAAAAAAATAAATAGATACCACATGTACCAATCAGCTCAGCCTATTTAGTTACTTAATAGTTAAATTAAATCTAGATAATGGTTTTAAGATATTGAACAAAAAAAAAAACTTCCAAATATCTAACACTATTGAGTGAAGACTTTTGAAATGCATTTTAATATAATAAAAAATAACATAGATACCACATGAGTATACTATATCAGTATATTGATTAATTAACAATTAAATTTAATAGTATGTAACAATCAAGGCAACATGGCTATGATTTAAAAATTTTAGAATAATATTACTTTTAAAAAAAAAATTAGATATCCATAACTCCTGAGGAAAAACTTCTAAAATAAATATGTACCTTATCCCTTTTAAGAGAACTTAAGCGTACAAGTCATAAGATAAATTCAAACAAACCTTGGAAGGAATCGGCCAAACAATTTACTTGCATTGATAACAGGAAATGTTGACAGAAAAGAGATTACGGGGAAATCATTTCTCTCCCAATTAATCAACAAAGAAATATATCTCGATACATTAAGCGATTAAAGCCCTTGCCATTTTCATCATCATCATCATCAGTAAAAATCCATTACTTGCTCTGAGACTTGAGTTCCTGCACCCTCTCCTCAGTCCTTTTCAGAGCTATCCCATAGATTCTGATTAACTGGGTGAAGAAATAGACAATATCAGACTTCAAATAAGATCTTAGTTCTAAAGAATAATTGGACAAGTGTAGGTAGTGGAAAGCATATGAGTAAAATAATAGAAAAGGACAGTACATAACGAATCATTATGAGGAGAAAAATATTAAAGCAAGTCCATGGGTCAACAAGAACTCATCAAAATTGTGCGTTCGAGATGGCGAGATCCACCTTACACTCATTTTAATGTCTTTAGCTTTAGTCGTATTTATAAATCACTTCTTATATGTTTTATCCAAATCAAAGAAAACCTTAAAAGTTAAAACCCATTAACTTTGTCTAAAAATTTAATAAGTTTTTAGCTTTACCTTTATTAAATATACGTGCACCAACATCTAATTGGGGGATAAATAGGGAAACTCATAAGAAAAAAGTCAATGACATGCTTATAATTAGGACCAACAAAATCATTCTCTCTCTACTTTGGCTAGTTACAATAAATATATCTATATATCTATATATATATATTCCCAATGATTTAGAAATTTAGAGAAGGGGCAAATGAAGACAACTGAGAGAACATGTAAATATAAATGACTCAGAGGGGAAGGTACCTCATCAACTTCATCTGGGGTGATAATAAATGGTGGAGACATCATAATGTTATCCCCAGATACACGTACTAACATCCCATTCTTCTCACACTCTGCTCCAAAATAGGCACCTACCCCTGTGACAATTCATTTGATCAAAACTGTCACAACACTGGAAAATAAACAGAAGCTGACAAGCTGGCAGCAACCTAACCTAAGGCAATCTTTCACATATTAGGATAATAATTTTCTGTCACTTCACCTTTATAGGAAGCTGCATTATTCTTGTTATGCGTCAGTGTCATAAAGGTTTGGTTCTAAATAACCTTAGAGAAGATGTATTCGATACTTTAAATGATTTTAAAGTATATTAACAAAGTCATCTGTCAAGTATAATGAGAACTACGTTTTAGGAATTCCAAGTAAAAATGCTTTTGCTTCAAGAATATTAAACTAAGTAATCGTTAAGTATGTTATTATATGGTTAACCATTGGCTTTTGCCAAGGAATTCTTAAAGGGTAATTCCCCTTCATACGTTAAGGGAAAATATGGGAACCAAAGGGAAAATTGAACTTGCCCCATTCTGGAGGGAAAGGATCATTTGGCGACTTGTTGTTGGTGAACTCAGTCCCCAAGATCAAACCAGTTCCACGAATCTGTAGAGCCAAAAAAATTATTCTCACACCTCAGTCATGTATTTTATATAGAGACAAAACTTGAATAAAACTTCAAGTGTTTACTATCAATCAAGTTCTCCAATAAAATCAAGACATGTTTTCTTTTACAACCAAAGGAACTACTTATGATTGTTTTGTTTGAGAATTTGATAGCACTAACTTAAAGAACTTATAATAAGTAAATTTTGTGCTTTATATTTGAGTATAGACCATGAGCTGCTTAGCAAATAAGAAATACCTCCCCAATGATTGGACTGTCTGAGAAGGCTTTTAAACCATCTTGGAATCTGGGGGCAATGCTCTTCACATTCTCGACAATATTTCTTTCCCTGCAAAAGATCAAGAATAATAATAATAATCAGCAGCCTGAACAGTAATCAATATAACTGGATATAATGTGCTTAAGTTGTAGTCATTTATTCAAATATAATAGTGTAAATCACTAATTTCACTGCATATATTTGAAATTGATTATGCCTATGGTTATGACCCAAGCTACATAGGAACACACTTGTAGATCTTCAGCGCTTCAATTGCAACAGCGCATGATACTGGGTGTCCGGAGTAAGTAAAGCCATGAGAAAAAGAACCTAAAATAAGAAAAATCAGGTCAGCAACAATTATCTTCACATGAAAATTTGGTCATAAATGTATCACCATACCAAGTTTGTTGCTTTGAGAGTGTATGACATCTGATACTTCTGGGCTCACAAGAACTGCACCAATTGGCATGTACGCAGAAGAAAGTGCCTGGAAGTCAAATACAAAAATAAAAAACATCACGCTTCCTAAATCATGAGAAAGATATATGTGTTTGGGTACTGTTTCGAGTTTACCTTAGCTAATGACACCAGGTCTGGTTTAATGTTGTACTTGTCAGATCCAAACATATACCCAAGCCTTCCAAAGGCACAGATGACCTTCAAAAGAGAAATATATAAGAAGCAAGTTCAGCAGTCAAATTTCATCATGACTCCATTTTAAGAAGCATGAACAAATATAGTATTGTACCTCATCCGCAATGAAAAGAATGTCATACTTCTTTACAACAGCTTGAATCTGCACAAGTAATAACAGGCTTTGAGAGAGTTGTTTCTTGCCTGTAATATGATTTTGTGGTGTTTAAAGGAAGGAGATCTCAAGGGGGAATGAGAAAACAATTATAATGATATTAATCCAATGCATGAATAATTGTTATACAAGGCGGAATTTTGGGAATTGCAAGACTATACAACAATTGGATATATTGACGTTGATGTATAACTTTTATATTTAACCCTTGAACTAATATAAAAGTTTGAACAAACTATTCAAGCAATTGAATAAAATCTAAAAGCCATATGCAAGATGTTGTGAAGTAATGAAATGGTCTCACGAAGTTGTGAAAATGAAGGTCTAACCATAATTTCATGAACATTTTCTGTAGTAGTCTCCTTCCAGCAGGAGATATAAAAAAGTCCTTATACATAATTTATGTATTGTGATATCCCATGGAACATCATACTGAAATGCCACAAGCCACAATAGCACTATAGATGGAAAACATGTAGAAGCAGTTAACCTTGAAAATAAGGAAATTATAATTCTTTAAAGCATGATGATGCTGATAACACACCTTGTCAAAGTAAGTTGCAGGTGGAAGTATTACACCTCCTGCACCCATAACAGGTTCAGCAATAAATGCAGCAATCTGTATAAAAAATCTATATTAAGTCGCTATGGTACAATCAATATCAAAATATGAAAACATTTTCTTGATATTTTAAAGCATTACTGTATCTGGTCCCTCTTTCAAAATTAGTTCCTCCAAATTTTTAGCTAATCTGGTTGAGAACTCTTCCTCTGTCTCACCTGGGATAGGCATCAGTATGCATAATATTATATAGCCATATTATACATGTGAATATAACAAGTTTAAGAACATGACCTACTACAGAAACTACCTGGAAGATGATACCGCCAGTAATGAGGGCAGTCAGTGTGCAGCACGAACGGAGCAGGCAAATCAAACTTTTGATGCAAAGCTGGAAGGCTGAAATATGATTTTTCAGTTAACTGATCAAATTCTTTTCTTATCCTCATTTTCATAAATAAATAAAATATTTGGTACAAAAGCACAGATGCAATCGGGGGAAAATCCTGAGTTCATCCTACCCAGAGAGACTGGCTGATATCAATGTTGAACCATGATACCTATCAGAAACGTTAAGAAATATAAGCTATTATTCATACTATTAAGATACAATAAAGCATCATTAGTTGAAATATCAAACGTACGATTTTGCCCGAGCTATAAATTTCTTCTTATTTGGTCTTCCAAGTGCATTGTTATAATACCATACCAATTTCACCTGCAAGGAAAAATGATGTAAACCTGAGGAAAAGGTTCCTGCAACTATACTTAAAAAATCTAATTCTAATTTCCTACATAATTAATTCGACTTCATTCAGAACTTAGATGACCAAACTTATTTAAATGAACTAAATTTGCATTGAGAGAACATATTTAGCTTTGGTTTCTGATATTCAGTTATCTAATTACTCATAGGTTTTAGGTCCGCAAAGTTTTATGATATTGGACTTGAGATATTATATGGTATATATGATTATTAAAGTAAATCTTGGTTAATGAAAAGTACTAAAACAGAATGGTGAGAATATTTTCATGCACAATATGGCGAGTGTCAAGAGGCCATATGTTTTGCCACCATGCTTCATGATCCGTTTTAATTTCTAAAAATGTTAATCTGCCAGGTTGAGAATTGTCCTATTGCCATATCGCAACTGTCCAGATTAACTTTCAGCACATGGGACAAATTATAGGCATAATTCAACTTGTCCACCTTAAAATTACATAAAGAAATTATATGAAATAAATTAAAATGGCTATATTTCTACATAGAACCTAACAAACCTGAGAATCATTGGCTTCTGATCCACTGTTAACAAAAAAAGCTTTTGCCATTTTGCTGGCAGTGAAAAGTTCTAGAAGGTCCCTGGCTAAATCCTGTAAGATTAAATTTATGTTTACATAAGAAAATAGAAAATGAATAATTCAATATCAGGAGAGAACTTTAGGGAGGGGTAATTAATAATTATTCTTCAATAAATGAAACCTAAAGTTAACAGGTGTATCCACTGGATAAGGATAAGCTTTAAATAACATACATCTTTGCATGATGCCACATAATATTAAGGAGCTAGAAGTTTCAAAGAATTAATACATATATATTTTCTTTTTCAAGAAAAGGAAAGAACAAATGAAAGAAAGAAATAATGTAAATCTTAAGGTGCAAAATTATGTCTGGGTCAACTAAAGTTGAATATATGAGTACCAAAGATGGTTTTGTAGTTCGATTCCAAAATGAGTGGTAAAAAGGCAACTTTTTCAATTGTTCAGTTGCTGCATCAACAAGACGTGGTTCATTCCCTCCTGCAAAATAAGATTGATATCATAGTGAACTGTTACTGTATATACAAAAATACACATTGGTATGTTTGCATGTAAGTAGATCAATAATCAATTGACTATTGTAAGGGTAGTTTTTTTCGTTTCAACATTAACTCAAAAGCCAACCTGCATGTTTTAGATTCTAGGTCACTTCACTGGAATATTTTCATTATGGCTTTTAGGTCGTGCTTGTTGATGGTGTTATTACACTTGGCAATAATAGTTTCAAATTTAATTATTTTTTTAACATTAGTAGTCAGATACTGGATTAAGAATAAAAGAAGCAGATATATGGAACACATTTATATTTGATGGGTAGAGAATAGGACATAGTCAAAAATTTCTAGAAAGATACAAAAAGGAAATATAAAGCATATAACAAAAGATATATGTCTGTATCATCTTAAGGGCAAAAAGGAACAATGAGATATCAGTTATTAAGATAGAAAAGAATTCATAAATACCTAGAGCAGTGCACCATAAACCAGCGAGTGAGTCAAGGTATTTTTTCCCATTCATGTCATATACATAGCTTCCCTGATTCCATTGGTTGGGTGATTTACAAAAACGAGAAACAAGTCATTTTTTGAAATGTATATGAAGCATATATCCATTGTAACAATAAATTAATCCTGTTACATAATCAATAAATTGTTAGGCAGGAAGAGAGGAAGTTCACCTCTGATCTTTCTATAACCAGAGGATTCAAATCAGTAGTCTGCCATCCAGCAGTGAAAGGAGCAAGCATATCATGACCCTTGAACCTACGACAACTAAAGTAACTTTAGCAGTAGCATGCATGGTAGCCATGTCCACAAGGTCAATATGTGATAAAATTTTCAAGATATTTAAGAATTACAGAAACTAAAAAAATTACAAAAGCACACATGAGAGAGCTAACTGCATACCCTTCGTGGTTTTCATCCTTTGGCAAAGATGCTTCGGTACTATAGGATATAGACCATGAGGAAACCTGAAAATTTTCCTCAAAACTTTTTGAAGCAGCAGCATATCTGGAAGCAAACTGTAAATGAAATATGAAAATATGCATCAATAGACAAGTAATTAAACAGCAAATACAGGATCACTGGGGCCATGTGCCCATGTGTAACACACCAAGTCAGATAAATGACTCAGACCAGACTTTAGTATTTAAGATAACTATTTTAGAGAATATAACAATAAAACCATACATCTGATGCTCTAAAGCCAGGACAAGATGTTCTGCACAGCAATTGAATTCATATATACTCTTACCACAATAATTTCAAACTTTCAACATACAGATAATTTGAACCAATGTAATTGTTAACTTGCTGATTTCAGGGAGCAAAGAGAAAGTAGGAAATAGTTTCTCAAGATATTTCCACAGAAAGTGGCACAAGCATAATCTTTTGTGCCCGGAAAACCTTGTCCCTATAAATATATGACCAACTGCCACCTAGAGCTTGAATCTTCAAAAAGTGGAAATAATTATTGGCTTGCCAGATGCTCTTTTATCTTGCGATATGCTAATTCTCTTGTACAGGGGTATGATGTTGGTTATGAATGATGAATGCTGTATATGGATAATTCACTAGGAATCAAACATAGCAATAGAAAATGCTGCTATATTTGGAATTTTTAAATAACATTCCAATGCTTCAAACGAAGAATGCACTGAATCTTAAAATAAATTACATGTACCCAATGAACTCACACGCAAGTATCAGCAGAAGAACGATTTAATAGCAAAGTTTGTATGAAGTTAGAATTTCACACATATAATTAATTCACAAATAAAACAAATAAATAATCCAAACTTGTATCCATGATAGAAGCGAAAACCACAAATATAGTAATGCTTCATATGGAATTAATGGGCAAGGTATAAAGATTAGCAGAAAACTGGAAAAGCATGAGCCTAACTCACTTTTTCCTTTCCCCCTTTTGCCAAAGAAACTATTTACCGAAGGTAACATTAAGCTTAATTTTGCCATACAATCAATTAAGTGTATATTTTTCAAAATCTTTCCAGCAGGGAGAAAAGAATGTTTACAGCACTCCATAAACAACAACATAATATCCAATCAGTTCTAAATAAAATTAATATACAAATGATGAGTCTAGCGATGAAAAGGCTCTCCCTACTTTTATACGAATTCATGAATTCTAAGAAACTTTAATTCTGTTCAACAACTTTCAATCATTGCGCTGTCATTAATACAAAAAGGCCACAAAAGTAATCCACTCGCACGTGGAACTTTCAAGTTCAACATCAAACGTTGCTCTAGCGTATAAGTCAATTAGTAAAAGCTCTCAAGCTACACAAAAATATCTTACTTTTAGCACCCCTGTTTTTTGATCCACCATTTATTATAAAGATAGAAACTCAGGGTATAAATACAAGTTAATTTGAAAAATGCAATTGTAATATCACGAAACATATAAAAGAAACAGAACATAGATGAAAATCCCATTTATTTAGGAGAGGAAAAACTGATCGAAGAATAGGAATTCCACAAAACGAGCAAAATCAACGACAAGAACATATAACACGCTTCCATATTTTCCCTTCAGTCATAGCTGATCCAGAAAGCACCAAATTCAGAGCCACAGAAAAGAGGGGAAAAAACAAAATACATTCGTACGAAAATCCACAAAGAACCCAAGAAATAGCTCAGCAAATAAAAATGAGAATCCAGAATCAGTTACCTGGGTTCTGAGGGAGGACCGAAAGAGGCGATACATGATGGTTTATCTCGAGAGCTTGCGACGATACCGGAGAGAAAATGGAACTGAAACTGGAAGAGTGACTGAGGAATGAGAGAAAGCACCAGCCTGTGGCACGGAAAAGGACAAAGCGAGAGGCGGGTGCTGGTCCAACCAATCAACCTGTCCTGGTTCAGTGCGATTGCATATTATTAATCATCATCGAGGAATAAATTACGTTGAATTTTCCAAATTGTGATAACGTTAACACGACAGATAATAAATTGAATTGATGGAGATATTAGTATGTGGCTCGACGTCATGAGGTAAATGAGGAGACGACTAACTAAGAAAGTAAGAAAAGAATCATAAATAATTTTAGAAGTTTGAAGTTTGAATGATTCGATTCCGGATCTCTAGGTGTTCCAGCGGATCCATCAACATCGTTCTACGAAACCAAGTCAGAAATAAAATCACCAGAGCAAGACAGAATTATATATATATATACATCTTTTGCTCACATTTACACCACGTGCGTACTCGCGATCCAAAGGATATTTATTATTCCACCGTTGTTGTTTTTTATGGCGGGTGAGCGTTGCTGAGTTGGATCGGGTTTCTATTCTTTTTCTTCTTTCTCCTCATCTCATATCATTAGATTAAAAAGATCCACTAACAGAATTAGTTTAAATTTTAAATAATTTAATATTATTTAAATAAAATTTTAAATTTAAATCTTGATGTATATAAAAAAATTTCATTAAAAGACTTATCTATTATAATTAAATACGTGACACATGTCGAATACTGATATAGTTAAGGTAAAATTTTGATAAATTGTGTGAATAAAAAAATTAAAAAGATAAATGCTTTAAATTTAATCTTTTATAAAATTAATATTATAAACATAAATAAATAAATTTAAATTTTTAAAATTGAATTCGTACATTTCATAAGTGCAGCATAGAAAAATAAAAAAAAATTATAAAATATATTATAATAATGGTTTTATAAAATTTCTGATCGATTCATTTTCTGATATAAAGGGGGAGATGGGATACTGAGAAGAATAGGAGAAAAAAAAAGGAGGAGAGGATATGCTTCCATTATACCACTCTAGTTATTTTTATAAGTATATTTTAGGTGATTCTCATATATCAAATAAAAATAATTAATTTATTAAATATGTTTTAAATTAATATTTTTTTTAATTTTAATATTATTTTCTCTCTATATTTACAAGTCATTTTCATTTATCTTATGTATCTCATTTTCCAATGACATGAGGGGTAAAATTAGAAAGGGTTAAAGTCCTATTTTATACTAGAAATTTACATCTTAGAACTATGTTGTCCTAAAAGTTTTTTTAGATATAATATTATCTTAAAAATTTTCAAATCATAGTAATTTAGCCTTAGTCATTGTCCATTTTAAGTTTAATTGTTAATTGACAAAATATATTGAATTGGTAAATTTATATGTCATCCACATCATTTTTAAGGTATGAGTTTATCCTAAAAATTTTTATTTAAGAGTAATATTGTCCTAAAATTCTTTAAATTATAACAATATTGCCCTATTATTATTTAGATTAAATTTAATTATTAGTTGATTAAAAATATTAAACTTGTAGATTGAACAACAATTAAAAAGAAACCGTAGATGGAGGAGGATCTTATATTTATCATAGAGTAAAGAGGAAGAATATTTGATTACTGAGAAGCAAGACACACTAAGGGAAATTGCCTAGATATCAAGGTCATTAGAAATCATTGGTCATCATACCCTATCAATACTAAAATAGACATGTACTTCTTTTTTATTTTCTCTTTACCACACAAAATGCTCTCACTTCTTTGAATTTTTTAACACCTGTAATCTCTCAAATATGAAAAAGGGATACATTTTTTTCGTTTTTTTTCATTATTTATAAATATAGCTTAAAAATGAAATAAAAGATATGTAAACCTATCGTATTGTGATTTAAATAAAGAATGAGGTCAACGTCCGACGCCCTGCTGCCACTGAAGACCACCGTGTGTGGTATATGGTAAGCTTCTTCAATGTCTTTCACCATTTTTCCCAATGAGCTGCGAGTTTTCTGGTTGGGTTACTGTCGGAGGAAAAAAACAGAGAGAAAGGAATGCAGGAGCTATCGTCGGGTAAGGTATTGGGTTGAGTAGGGAAGGATATATATATATATATATATATATATGCTTATTACTGTTGTTGTTACTGGATAGTGTATATATGTATAGAGACAAGTTGTTGTTATGAGTAATGGGGAGTTGTTTTAGTTGTTGAAAAAGCAGTCCATGGTGAGCATTCTAGATTTGGGAATTTGTAGATTTCAATGAAAGTCACATAGACAGTAGGATTAAGAAAATGCTAAAGGATACTTGTATTGGTTGATTGTTGAAATGGGAAATTTCTGGGTCGTACTGTTAAAGGAAATGGAGAGGATGATAAGAAAAACCATGAGAATAATTAACTGCTAGTAAGTATACAGGTAACTTGCAGAGAGTGTGATACAAAGATGAATAAGAAAAGATGGGCTTCTATGGATATGGAATTGAACAGTTTGGAAAAAGAAATAAAGATTTGCAAGGATTTCCGTATGGTAGCTCATGGAATATTTTATTTTTGAAAAATATAAGGAAATAAAGAGAGAATAAAATTATAAAAAATAGAGTAAGAGTAAGCTATAATAGAGTATTGCAGGTGAGTGAATAACGTTCTTTAAAAATAATATTTTTAATAATAACTTGTTATTTGATATATTTTATTTAAAGTGTTAATTTTAAAATATGATTTACGAAAAGTAAGTTATATAAATTCATGGCTTTAATTGTTAGAAATTATTTTTCTTTCAATTAGGTTATTAAGTGATCAAGTTTATGTGAGAAAATGAACAAAGAGAGTTTTAGAAAAAGATTGTTATAAATGTAATATTAAGTCAACCTTTTTGACGAAATATTCTTATGTGAATTTCATAATTTGAATAATTGTTTCATATGTATTAAATAAATCTCTTGATATTTTATTTTAATGTTCATGCTAGGGTTTTACAATTTTGAAGTATTCTTAATGAAAATTATTGCATTAGAAAGTGTTGTGATTATTAAATGCTAAATGGATCCACGCATATTGGAAAGGTTTTTAGAAAGGACTGAATATAGAATACTGGTTACTAATAACAATATTGTTAGTTCTTGCTGCATCATGGTTAAACTCGAGCTCGATGGATATTCGTGTGGGTCTTGAATTTGTGCCAGTTATTCGTGGGATTTATTCTTGCGTCTATTCCTCGTTGGTCTTGTACTTGCATCTGTTACTCGTGGGTCTTGTATATGCGTTTGTTTCGTGGCATCGTACTACGCATGGTTATTTACTTTCGTGGACTGTGTGCCTATGCCTGTTTTTGTAGCCTCAAGTCACGTCAGATCGATTAGTTACCCTTATAGGCTATGTATCTACGCCTATTTTTGTTCTATTTAAGTCTTATGGAAAAATAATTGATTTTAAACTATTGTTTTAATTAGTTTTCCTGAAATAAAATATTTATTGAAATATTCATATTTAATTATAAAATATTATGATTTATATTTAAATATGTTGATTTACATATAAGAAAAGATGGGCTTCTTTGGATATGGAATTGAACAATTTGAAAAAAGAAATAAAGATAAGGCTTTTAGTGAATTATTATGGTTGTTTGTAAAGATTAAAATTGTTTAAATTGTAGGTTATGTATGTTAGCTCATGAAATGTTTTATTTTCAGGAAATCTAGGAAAATAAAGAGAGAATAAGATTATAAAGAATAGAGTAAGAGTAAATTATAATGGAGTACTGCAAGTGAGTGAATAACGTCCCCTAAAAATAATATTTTAAATAATAACTTGTTATTTGATATATTTTATTTAAAATGTTAATTTTAAAATATGATTTACGAAAAATAAGTTATATAAATTGATGGCTTTAATTGTTAGAAATTGTTTCTCTTTCAATTGGGTTCTTAAGTGATCAAGTTTATGCGAGAAAATGAACAAAGAGAGTTTTGAAAAAAGATTGTTATAAATGTTACATTGAGTCGATTTTCTCGATGAAACATTCTTATGTGGATTTTATAATTTAAATAATTGTTCCATATATATTAAATAAATCTTTTAATATTTTATTTTAATATTCATGCTCGGGTTTGACAATTTTGAAGTATTCCCAATGAATATTATTGCATTAGAAAGTGTTATGATCATTAAATGCTAAATGGATTCCACGCATGTTGAAAATGTTTTCAGAAAGGACTGAATATAGAATGCTAGTTACTAATAGCAGTACTGTTAGTCTTTGACACACCATGGTTAAACCTGAGCTTAATGGATATTCGTGGGTCTTGTACTCGCGCTAGTTATACTTGAGATTCATTCTTGCGCTTGTTCCTTGTAGGTCTTGTACTTACGTCTGTTACTCATGGGTCTCATATTCACGCCAGTTATTCGTGGGATTCATTCTTGCGCTTGTTCCTCATAGGTCTTATACCTACGTATGTTATTCGTGGGTCTCATATTTACGCTTGTTTCGTGGCCTTATACTATGTATGGTTATTTACCCTCGTGGACTGTGTATCCACGTCTGTTTTTGTGGCCTTAAGTCGCTTCGGATTGGTTAGTTACCCTCGTAGACTGTGTGTCCAAGCCTATTTTTGTTCTGTTGAAGTCCTATGGAAAAATAATTGATTTCAAATGATTGTTTTAGATGGTTTTCCTAAAATAAAATGTTTACCGAGATATTCGTATTTAATTACAAAATGTTATGATTTACATTTAAACATGTTAAAATTATTTATTTTCGCATTTTAAATTATATTTATTTTTGGGATATTATTTACAAGTAGATTATTTCGGCTTCAGATAATGCTGTTGACCCTATTCCTCCAGCTGAGCATTGAAGAGCTCCACGTCTGATCCGAAGCATTGTTTTTTGCATATCTACTTATAATATAATTATAAATTCATGAAATACTTGTATTATTTTGTTTGAAGTTTATATACTCCATCTAATTTATAGATAATATTTTGGTTATTTTAAAAACGTCTGCATGTGAATTGAAACATTCGCAGTCCGTTGTAAGATTTTTGGAAAGACAGTTATATAAAGATGACCATATCAAAATTCTTATAGATGATTTGTCTTTTTTGTTAAAATGTAATATATATTATGATTATTGCTTTAAATGTTTTATTTAAGGTTTTTGACTTAAGGAATATGAATTTATTTATATTTTGTGCCGGTCATACTTAAATTTTAGAACGTGACACATATGGACTCTCAACTTAACATATTTGATTAATTAAAGATCAAACATAACTTGGATGACTGTTGGAGTAAAATTGCTACTATTTAGAAACTTCTATGATAAAATATGACCTTAATCCTTAAACAGTCATTAATGACTTCTAAATAGACTTATATTTAAGATAAAATTTTACCTAATAATAAACTTATAATAAGAATGAAAATATTATTTTTTTTAGTCCTATTTATAATGTTTCACACAAACAAAAAACTTTGAAATTTATTGACTTTGGTTTAAAATTTATTAACTTTTAAATTTATCTTTATTTAATTTATATTATATATATATATCTTGAAGAAGGGAATTCCTAATTGGCTTCTTTAATTTTATTGTGAAGTTTTGCCATCACACTCAAGCCAGCATGCTTGTTTGGATCCAACTTTTGTAATATAGCTCTAATCCAATTAGGACACACCTCATAGCACCGCCATTATAAATTAAATGAGATTGGACTGTAAGACTTTATTAAAAAGCAAATCATCTTTCTGCCCAAATCCGTATGAGACCTTTTCCCTGACTTGTCTTCTCTAAAAACATAAAAATAAATTTTTGGACAAAAGTGCATCTCTAACTTTATATGATATTTCAATTTAATTTTTTAATTTTATATATTTTGTTAATATTTAAACTTTCAATGTTAATCTTTTGTTATATTTTATAAAAGGGTTAAAATTTAATTTTGTCTAAAAAAATTTTATGTAGTAATTTTGGATATTTAGAACTTTTTCTTAGATTGATATTCCTCCAAAAGTATTAAAAAAAAATTGATGTAACTATTAAAAAATATTTTTAATAGTTATTGAGAGATATTGATCTAAAAAAAACTTTTAGATATCCATAAGTTCTTTACAAATACATTTAGATCAGAATAAGATATTTACCTTTAATAAAATTAAAAAAAAAATCAAAATAAGAGTTTATGTGAAATTAAAGAATTAAATATGTACTTTTACAGAGCACGACCTGGTTCATTTACAGAACAGCAAAATGTTCCTGTTTTACTTTGTTCTATGCGTAAAAATGTTAAACGGCAAAGTCCAGATAATTAGATATTTGTCTTTCTTGCTCTGTAACGCGCGAAGTGGAAGATAATCAAGATATTATTATTGTTTTCCCACCCAGTTAATTGAAATTTTATATCGATTATATCCAAATTTAATTTACATTGCGTATTTAGTTATAGTGGGTGAGTCTCCTAATAGAGATTTTTTGTATATGTCAAAGCTCACACTTAAGACCTCATTTAAGCAATATTAAACCACTTATCGAGCTGCGTGGTTCGTTGAATTTGTTTATTGTTTGATACTTTCATGTTATAAATTGATTTTTGTTTTTGCCAGAATGTGATAAACTGATTGTGGGTTATCTAACTAGTTTCTTAAAATATTTTTTTAGTATATCTAATACCAAAATATAAAAAAAAAAACTTGAGGGCACTGGATGCACCTAAAAAATATTTTAAAATAATAAATATACTAAAAAATATTTTAAGATATTAGATACACTTGAAAAAATATATCAAGATGCTAGATACATGTTAAGCCATTGATTAATGGTTTAGTTTCTACTTTTTAGTTCTTAGGATAATTTTTTTAATTGCATAATAAAGATTTCAACGTTTGACCTTTAACATTTCATATATATATATATATATATATATATATATTGCCTTAATTAGCCCAAATATAAATTTAATTTTGCTAAGAAAACACTAACTTGGCCACTTAAAGCTGGCGAAAGATTATAAAAAATTTATCATAACTCCGATACCCTTGAATCACAATCACTTAGAATTTTTTTTTCCGTAATGCCTAAATTCACATAATTAAAATATTATATATTCTTGTTTATAATTACTAGTTAATTTTTAAAAAAATTTAAAATAATAAAAAGCTATATTTTATCTCCAATTGATTTGTAAAGTCAATATAATTGTATTTGGTAAAATTAAAAAACAAAATCTTTCATAAATATCCCCAATTGATTGATGAGAGAAGGAGATTAGTAATAATTAAATTTAATAGAAGTTATTCTTAAAAATAATCACAATTTAAGAAGAAAAAAAATTAAACTTTCTTTCACTATCTTTCTTAATATAGATAAGTCAATTATATCTTATATTTAAAATAGATGTTAGTATTTTTTTTATACAAAAAGTTCATAAGCTCATGACAAAAGGATATCTCCAAATTCAAAAGTCACTTGCAAAGATACTTACGAATTTCCTAACAAGAAAATTTTCACATGAACAAAATTTATAGTTATAACCTTATAAGTTATGAATCAATTGCTTACTAATTTGATCAATCTTTACTGATCATGATGATTTACTCATTTGCCAATCAATACACAGAAATTATGTATTGTGGCTCTAGACATGGAAATTTGGTAAGACTAGTCAAGAACAAAATTTTGTGAATTACATCTAAGCTCTAGTAGCTCAGTCTAGTAAGGAGGATATATTGAGTTAGACTCTCAACGAGAGCAATTCCAATTGAAATACCCTTTTTTGCAAAAGAAAAACATGACGTAGCTATAAACCATGTAGTAAAATATAAAAAGCTTTCGCGCATTACCCAAAAAACAAAAAGAATGCTCACTAATAAACCGTGCAACACAAGAAAATAAATAATAAATCAGTGACCATATTAATATGATACGTAATGCAAATTTAAAGACTCAAGAAAGTATTATGTATAATAAATGTGTTGTTCATTCATCTCTGCCTGAAACAATGGATTTGAGGTCAGTATTCGTTGTGCAAAATTTCGAATATCTTCTCTGGTCGATTGTACTGATATTCGAACAAGCTCTTTCACTCCACTTTTGAATATGAACTCCTTCGCATTGTCCTCTGTTTCAATTCAAAGTGATAATAAGTAGCTTAAAACAATGTTTTCTAACATTGGCTCCAACAGAATATTTGAATTTTGTATTAACATGAAATGAAATGCAAACTTAAACCACTGATAATTCTCATAGAAACAAATTCCAAACATGTAATGTAGATATATTGAACTAAGCACCAATAAGTTACTCAACAACATCAACAAATCTTATTAGACTAAGTGGGATCGGCTACATGGATAGATTGCACAGTGCCATGAACTCCATCTATGTTTTATAACCAGTCTTAAGTCTAAATTAAGGAGGAGGGTTGTATTCAACCCTTGATAGCCAATGTAAAACTCTATCAAATCACTTATGAACACGGATCAATGAAGTACTAATAAGTTACTCATGGGGAAAAAATCTTGAATAATGACAGGCTAGACCAAAGAAGAACATCATACACACAATATAACTTTTTCCACATAAACAAATGATAAAATACACTTGAATTTTTCCGGGGAAATAACATGTTTTATTTGGGCAAGTTCTGGGGAAACAATTACCACCATGAAGTGATTTTCCTATACAACTCAATAAAAATGAATGAATCCTCTACCATTGGTCATGGAACTTTTGAAGGTCCAAGTTCATTCTTTGAAATTCCATTTATTTGTTCAATAAATTAGTTTCTTGAAATTCCATACTATGTAATATCCTATAGAGAAAGGAGCTCACCATTTTGTGCCAAATGACATAAAGCAAGCTCGATGTGTCGCCGCGTTGAAGCTGAAGAGGTATTAGAGTTGGCAATCAACCATGAAAGAGCATCATGTTCCATTAATAGTGAGCAGCCTTTTGTTTGTCCTACACAAAGTAGTTAATTGCCTTTGATGTTCTAAAGAAACAAAAGAACGAATATTTTTGGTCCATAAACTAAGATCAGTAATAAAACCTTGAACTCTTCCTCTAAATTCACATTTTGCAAAGTTAGCCAATCCTCTAGCAACCTGTGCAATCACATCAATGTTCCCAAATCTGACCATTTCCAGAAGTGCTTTGATACCTCCATCTTCATTCAGCAGCATATGTAACCTCTCTGTCATTCAGACTCTACATCAGAACTAAAGCATATACCCATTTGAGAGAGAGAGACAGAGAGAGAGAGATTTAGAAGTTATTTACTTTGAGAGGATAAGATGGGTTTACAATGGTATCTAGGAGAACATTTATAAATATAAGTACTCCCTCTAGTCCTAAATGTAGGAGTTATATAACTAATTTGTAAAAATTAAAAAAAATTAGTTAAGTTATTATTCGTTAAAACTGTCTCGGCTTCTCTAAAGTACCCTTTTTAATTATTTGTATTGAAAATTGCTATCTTGATGGAAAGCTTCCTTAATATGTGTAATCAATAGGGAAAGTTTAGGGAAAATAAAATGATAAATTTGGAAGACAAAGTGGATTGGGATTTTATATTTAGGACTAACATAAAGCCCCTATTAGCTTTTATATTTAGGACTGGAGGGAGTATTTAAAATCTGAGTCAGGTAAAAAATCTACATGGGGAATATCAGGGACAACTTCTGCATACCATTTCCACATAAATTAGCGAGTGCCCCGGCAACCATCCTTAGCGTCTGTGGATCGACCACTCTTGAAGCTATCTTCGCTAGTTGCCTAGCACCTCCTTTGCTCACTATTAAACCTTGACTAAGCTCTAAATACAAGTAGATGTATATTAATAAGTCAACATGACTAAATACTGGTAATCAATTATAAATGTCTTTGGTTAAAATCAATGTAGTTCTTTTGATGAACTTTTCTAATCTTGTGAGAATTACAATTTTCTCCTAAAATGTAATTTTTCATTATTCTTTGGAAACTTTTTTTTCCAAATTTTTCCACAGCAAAATTTCGCCCATACTTTCTTTAAATTTTGTTTAATATACGAGACTATGAAATAGAAAAACTGAAAAACTGAAAAAGCAAGAAAATAATGATATATTTAGCAATCAAACAACCGTAGTTAACCACATAAAAGATACCAAAAAAGCTTCAAAATTACCATTCATAGCCAAATTGGCAATAGCCCCAGAAGCCACTCTAAGAATTGTTGAATTTTGCGGTAACTGCATTAATGTAAGCAATGCATCCAATCCTCCTTCTTCAACAATTTTTTCCTGATTAATATCTGGAAAAGGGGAACATTCTATCATTGTAATATGGATTATTACACTCAACAAATTGATGGCTCATCTAGAAATGAACACAGTAAGATAGATGCCAAACTTTTAACTTGATTTGAAATTACACTAGAATATGCATTTTATCATAATCTTACCTAGGAAATAAGCTTTGCATACAATAATGTAACCCCTAATGCTTTTGTTCTTTCCTAAGTATTGTCATATAACCAACTTGCTTCAGATTCCTGCTTCTTTTGGCTCATTCATTGGCCATTTATTTCACCCAAGCTGTCCCATTGTTTTGTATGATCTCATATTTATTTTGCTTTTGTATAATATTCGGTTGTAAGTAATAGGGCCCGATAATGTTAAGCAATCCATTTAGCCAACTTCACTTAATGAGATGAGGCTTGTGCTTGCTGTTCACAAATGCCATTTAAACCATGAAACTTTAGTTGACGAAACTTTGTTTCAGAGATTTCATTCACAGAATGAATTCTTCAGTTACATCTATATTGAGATTTTAAAATTTTAATGCAACTTCATTATATCTAATTCTAATGGTTTCTCATTACAACATCTAGATATTCTTTTGCTGGATAGCCCAACGTAACAAATAAAATTTTCAGTAAAATAAGATATGCATGGAAAGACCAGATCAAAAACTTATGAAGAAAACTAACTCTAACCAGTCAAAAGGCATATGCAGCAAGAACAACAGACAAATCTCCATTTCTAATCAAGAGTTAAAGGGGGAAACTGCATCATTTCATGTTCTCTACCTTCAGCAGCAAGATTGGCTATCACCTTTAGAGCTTGGATTTGGATATCCGAGTCCTCAGACTTCAATAACTCTAATATTCTTTGAAACCCCACTGATTTTTTCTCACCAAAAGAGCATGGAAATCAATAAACCAACAATATACGCATAGGCTATTTGTCAAAAATCAAATGGAATAATTCTAAAAATTTCTTACCTTCTTTGCATATCTTTGCAATGGCAGCCTTCTGACTAGAGACTGTCTCCTTTGTCGGTTTAATCTTGTTTGACATCATAGGGGATCCATACTCCAAAGATTCATTAAATGTATTTTCCTTCAAAACAGATTTCTAATTCAAAGAAATAAGAAGGTATTAAAATAAGATTTTCAGATCAACAATAAAAGAAATGCATAGATCAAAATAAATAAGAGAAAATTACCTTGATATCATTCTCAGTTTCGGACAAATTCTTCTTAAATTTAAATAGCTCATTTTCAACATCTTTTCTCTGCTTATCTTCCATCAGGAGTCTTTGCCGCATAATATGAAGTTCTTCATTCAGTGTAACCTTCAGGAATTAATTACTGGTAATTTTTAATTTTCATTAAAGGATAAATAGTCATAAAGCTCATAAAGTGGATTGCACTAGTCATTGGTCATATTCCAAATCAATTCAACACATTCAAGGAAAGGAGAGTTCAAGAAGGCCCATCCATTTTCACTTACCTCCCTCTCTAATAGATCTTGATATTTTGATTTTAATAAATGGAGTTCATTTGCATTACTTTCATGTAAATGGGACATTCCTTGTAATCTCACCCGAAGTTCATCGACCTCTTCTTGCTTCTGGTTCTTGAAACAAACATAAGTAGTTAGAAATCACTTTAAGTTATGAATTTAAAGTTATAAATTAACATTATTCTTTATCATAACAAATGGTAAGGTACCAAAAGACAAACAGATTGTTAAATAAAATAAGTTGTAAAAATATTGACTAAATTCACCTGTGCTGAGTCTTGTTGATCACTTAGGAGTCCCTTTGCCAAGTCTAATTGTTCTTGAGAACATTCAAATCGGCGACGCTCATCTTCTATCTGTTTAACTAGCTCCATTACTTGCTTCTCATGCATTTTAGTGGCTTCAGCCAGGGCCCCTTGATATGCGGTGTTCTCTATTTCTTTTTGCTTCTCACAAAGGAATAAAAAGAAATTTAAGGAAATGTAAAGTATTAGAATTATGTTCTCATTAAACCAACAAATTTACTGGCTACAAGGTAGAAATTTTTTTAATCATTTATATGAATATAATGCATAGCAACATTATCAGCTATTTCTGAAATTCATTTATTGATAACAAACCTTAATTGACTTTTGATGATCATCTAGAAGCTCTTGCATCATATCTAGTTCTTTTGCAGCGTGTTCAGCACAAGAATACTTGTCTTCAATCTGCTCAATCAACTCTGCAATTTTCCTCTCATACATCTGAGTGGTTTCTGCCAGTACTTTTTGAATCGCAGAATTTTCAAGGAGTTGTTGCTACTTAGGGTCAAATAAACATCATCAATACCCATTGACATGAAAGTAAGAATTCCACCCCAAAAATATGTCTTGTCTAATGAGAAAAGAAGAGAGAGAGAGTCGTAAATTATGCTTGATCTTACAAAGACAATTTGATGCAGACACCTCTTAATTAGCCATTTAATTTGCCTGGTCAATTAGGGTTTTTAATTTGCAAGTAGAGTTTAACAGGGGTTTGAATAAAGGTTCTTATGGACCTACTAACAATGGGAAATTTTTTCCACCCAATGTGAATTTAAGATTTCTAAAGCCCTATATTATTAAGATTTCTTGCTTATGTTATCCATAAATAGCCCTCTAGTAAATTATAATTGCTACATGTCTCTTATGGATGAACAGAACATTACAGTAAGGATAAAATTATTGCTTCGGGTGAGAACTGTTAAAGCGTCCACGTCAAATAGCAAGGCCATGTCACCAAAGATTCAAAGCTCAGTCACGTGACTTGTTACTCTGCAGCATCTGTTCTTTCTGATTTATTTTTCCTGTACCTTTTCACTGAGTTTGCTATCATTTTATTTTGTCCATACACTTGTTTCTGAGGTGGTTATGTATAAGCTTTATAAACACCGGATTGTAAATGCATTCATGAATATAATATATCAATTCACTCTGGAAAGAACTTGGTTATTATTTATTTCTTAAGCAATGGTAACTCAGATAAATCCCTTTAAAATGATGCAAATATCCTAGTATCCTAATTTTGATGCTCTAAAGAAAGAATGATGCAAACAGTATTAGATTAGAGAAACAGGGAAGTGCATTCTCCTCAAATGTGGTAGCTTTAAGCACCAAAGAAAAGAAAGGAGGTCTTAACAGACGATGTACCTCATTTTTCTTTTCCAAATTTGCAGCCACTTCATGCAATGAACCATTTTGATCTTTCTGACTTTTAAGTTCGTTTAAAATGTCCTTTAACTCCCCTTTCAAATGCACGTTCTCCTTTTGCAGAAACTGACAGCATTTGAAAGTTACAAAAAGGACAAAACTTAATATGAAAATTGGAAATTTAAAACACAGGAAACTTGGAAAAACCTTGGCTTAGAAGGCCTGACATGGGCTCAATACGCAAAGGCATTTTAGACTATAAGAGGAAGAAACAACTACCTCAGAGTCTGTAAGCAGACTTTTCTTCGTTTCAATTAAAGCATCTTGGCACTCTTTGAGTTGATTGTCCAACATATATTTCTCATTTTCCCTTAACTTCTGTTGCCTTTCAACTTCTGCAGTAAGAATGTCCACTTGATTTTCAAGCTTACGGCATAAAGCTTCATAATCAACTTCTTCTCTGGGCTTTAACTTGTTCACAATCTTCATTGCCTGCAATTATGTAAGTAAACTTGTCAAAGGAAATTTATCTACCTTGAGAACTGCTAGCTCTTCATTATAGCTGATATAATGCAGTATCAACATTTCCCATGTCCATATTGATCACGTTTCTAATTGAAAAGAGTTAATAAATGATGATAAGGCATGGTTAATGATGCAAGCCCATTACATCTTTTACTGTATTGTCATGTTACGCCAGCCACAGAATGTAAAATGGGTTGTACTGATATTACATATTTATTCAGAATTATATTCATGTAATCAAAACAGGACATACATCAAGTCATAAACCACTTAATTGAAAAGAGATTTCTGAACGAAATGATGTAATAACGTGAAAAACGAGTAAATTGAAAAAATAATACTACATCCGATCTTTAATATAAGAGCTAGATAACTAATTTGGGTAGATTAAAGATATTAGTTAGTTATTTGTAACAAATATAGGCGGTTTTCCTAAAATGACATCTTTCATCATGACTACCCTTGGATGAAAACCTCTCAATGCGTGAATCAATAGGATTACTTTAGAGAAAATATATAAATTTGGGGGATAAAGTGGATTGGTGTCTCAGATTTTGCACAAAATCTAACTCTCTAATTAGCTCTTATATTAAGAATTAGAGGGAATAATAATCAATAGAGAGTAATAATAATTTAAAAGCTCTTGATCGTTGTGCATACTTTATGTAAGAATAATCTTTTGCAACATATTAGTTGAAAGCATATTTTTAAGGCCTAAACTCTTCCCACGATTCCTAACCAAGTAGCAGTCCATTTATAAAAAAAAAAAAAAAATCTATCAGTAGTCTTACCAAAATCATGCTCAGAGAGTATGAATTTATTGCCACCTTGCTTAACCTAAAGTATCTTTTCTTTTTTTTTTTATTGGTCCCAAAATCTTGTAGTAAAATTTATTATAACTTCTCCTTACAAATTTAAAAACAAAGAAATTTCCATTAAATGAGAATATAATGATCAGTTGCTTGAGTTAAATTTCTGAAATTGTTAATAAATTCTGATTTGAACCAATCCTAATTAAATTTGAATCACCATCAATACAGTTTGAAGACCTTGCTCTAGGACAAAAAAGATTGTGGAAAGCATGAAAATGATTGACTGTTAAAATCAAATGAAAATAATAAAATTCATAATATGAAATAGTAATAAAGATATTCAAGAGAAAGAGACGGGTCTCTTTAATTTTGAGGATGGAGGGAGTGCAGTGGGAGCAAGGTTAAAATGCAAAATATGTAATAGCTAGAAACCATAAATATATTATCACTAACTTACTCGTTGTCCAAACATTACTGTGCTAGAAGTCTCCGCATGGTACTTCGCAGAAGGCCCAATTGTTATAATAAGAGAAGTCCTTGAAGACCCTATTTCCAAGAGAAAAAATTGTTAAAAGAAAAACTTTATGAACAATAAACTGATGGGAGGAAGCACAATTACTTTAATAACAATAGAAGTTATGCAGATGGCCCTGAAATGAACCATGAATTCATGTTGTAAGTTTGGACTCCCATGCGGTACCTGTCGGCTTTTCTTCAGCAAATAAATTTATACATTTTTCAAGCAAAGGGAGCCAACGAATATTACATAGTGCATTCATCTTTTATAAATTGATTTTTGTTAGTGCAAACTATAAGCATTATCAGCATGGATGCTTCACACTGCTACATTCATCAGCTTTGAAGATATGGACCAGAAAAGGAAAACAAAAAATTATGAATATGACCTCCAAATGAATCGCGAAGTAGCCTTGTAAGCTTGGACTCTCTTGTTGGTATATGTGGGCTTTTTTCGGCCAATGCATTTATGCATTTTCCAAGTGAAGTGAGAGAAAGATTGATGAATTTAGCCTGTTCAAGCAAGTGCCCTTCACTTCCTGCAACAAGAGGAAATCACATAAGTGGATATTTCATCAAACCATTTTGATTAGGAACTGCAAATACTGGTGACTTTACAGTGTTATCTGGAAGTAAAATTTTGTCAAATATATTAAAATTAAAAAACCTAGATAGGATATTGTCCAAGCATACGAAAGCAATAAGTCTCAAACAGGAGTATTCAGTCATGAATATTATATAATAATAATTAGACTAACCAGATTTGTCTATCCTTTCAGATCCTGCCAGATCAACAATTAGCAACTTGCTCTTCTGAATCATGGGTTTATTGTTGTCAATTGAAAGATCATTTCTGATGCTTTTATCTTGACAAGTAGTGTCCTCTACCTTTTTTCCAAGGATGGATCTGCGAATTTGAACCTTCAAATACAAAGGGATATTAAGCATTCAGTGTTTTGCAATTCCTATAGAAGAAACAGAAACCATGAATTATACAAGAGAAGAAAGAAGGTCGATAACTCTATACACACCATAAGAATCACGTGACTCCGAGAGGATTCTGTATTCAGCTTTGTGTTAGCTACATGACGATTCACCTCACCTAGTTCAAGTAATTGCATGAAACTATTGAGATCTTGAACTTTAACCACTTCAACACCAGGCAATGACACTTCACCACTCTTTGGGTCTTCATGTATAGAAATGTTACTTTTTTCTGGAGCAAGCAAATCATGTATGGACTCCATATACAACTAGAGGAAGAATACCATAAAACAAACATAACTATCTGCTTTGTCAAAATAGGAATTTGATAATACTATAGAGTTGTCAAAAACCCATAGAAATTGCAACCTCTACAATGGTAGAGCTACAGGTTGAGTCAAAACAAAATGCCTCACCCATAGGCTCTTGTGTTGAAAACCTCAGTGAAAAGCCAATTAAAAAACGAAAATGGATGGCAACATCTCAGATTGGGTACACTAAATTTGCAAAGATCAACCCAAAAATTGGCTCTCTCATCATGAATCAACCCACCGAATGAGAAATGCAGTAAAGAGCTACCCAAGTACTTGATACTGATATAGATACAACTAGAAAAGGAAATTTAATAGCCAGATTATGGTCAAGTTTGAATACCTGCAAATAGGAAACTTCAACACTATCAGATGCAGATGCGTTGGCAATTATGTCTTCCACAGCTCTAACCATAATGCCACGCTCTGATGCATCGCCTTTACCCAAAGTTCCAACTGTGTAAGTTTTACCAGTACCTGTTTGACCATAAGCCATAATTGTCCCATTATATCCACTCAATACACTCTGCAAGAACACATCAACATTTCTACTGTAGTTAGAATGAAGAATGATGAATCCAAACTACCGTAACCACACAAGCATTAAAGAGTGTAGATTTCAACCAATCTACAAATTGGCACCTTTTTTTAGCATTCCAGATATGTAAGTTCGAGCAGCATTCATATGTGAAATTTTCAGTAATCAAGAGTCAAACTTGTGGCATAATCTTCAGTGAAGTCAAAACATTAATAATAAGTCAAACAGATCTTAATGGTCACATACCTCAACTACAGGTTTGGCAACAACCTCATAAACTCGCTTCTGAGAGGCAGTTTCAGTGAAAACTTCATCAAACCTATAAGACTCAAAACTCCAGTTGTTTTTTCTCAACTTTAACCGCTTCAGCTGCATGGACCCATATCAAAATATTAACAAATAATAAAGAATCCAAATAAAAGACCCAGTACTTTGAACAATATAATAATATTTGGTGAATGTTATTTGTGTGTAAATTACATGCATAGCGATCACAGAAGGTGATGCAAGAATTTCTGTTTGAAAAAGGTTGAGTGATAGGGCTGGCTTGATTTTGATATTAGTGGTAATTATTATTACCTCTGGCTGTAATTCAATATAGTCAGCAAAGTCAGCATCTGAAAGAATTTCTTCATTATTTTTTGGTCGAAGTCTCACAGCAACTCTAACCCTTTGAGAATCTAAGGAGGGAAAAAAGAAAGGATCAAACTCAGTAAATATGTATTTACCGCACAAATCGACCATATTCGTTAAACATAGGACCAGTGGATCTCCCTTCAACTAACTTGTAAAAAGATGATAATATACAGTTGGGGCATCCATTACCCAAAAGATTCTGCAAACATGTGAATAATAAAAAAGCCAACAATTCAATATCATAAGAAAATTTCAAAACAAAAGGTATGTAGAAAAGCATTAAAAGTATCAGCAAGCTGATAGTTTAGTCCTTCACACAAATAATTAATGATTAAATTGATTTCTAAAATTGAATATAATGGCTTGTTAGCACATTAAAACTAAAAGGAAGAATCCATAAGGAGGAAATTATAGTAAGACAATATTCATGGACTTCACTTGGCAACTAAGGTGATCAATAACATGGTTGCAAAGCCTCCATGACTAAGACATATGGAACTCTCTGCTGCTTCCACTCTTCAGAATTCAATAAAGTTTCAGCACAAGGTGGGCCCATGCTTTATGAACTCTTCGATACTATAGGGCTTTTGAGTGAAGAGGTTAGTTAGAGATAGTAATAAACGACTAATGAGCCTTCACTTTAGCTTAACCTTTTGATTAAAGTGGTCATTGACCTTAACACTCTAAAACACTTGAAAGAATATAGACTAAGGGGTAAAGGTTGATCTAGTCATGCTGATTTTAAAAGAACAAACTGCAAAGACAATGGATTGATGAGAGGAAAAAGTATAACCTTAACACATTGGGAATGAGCATAGCAAGAGGCCATAATAAAATTAGTGACAAAATTGACGGAGAAAAGTATGCATGATTCACTGAAGCAACATAATTACTCACCAGCAGAAGTTTGGACAGAACATGCCCTATAGAAGTATATTAAATATGACAACACAGAAATAATAAAGGCGCTCAAATCTTTCGTTGCTGATAGTTGAAAGCAAATAGAACTTGTAATTAATATAGTAATGTTCATAAAGAAAGAAAATACTTATCTCCATTATAACCTAACAATGATGATCAGGTTCAACGTATAACCGTACCATACAATAAAGATCACATTACAAACAATAAGTTCAAAATCTGCACCAAAAATAAATTCCATCGTCTCTGTCCAACCCAGCATGGGATTGAAGCTACATATCATTATCGAACAGACCCATAAAACAAAAGAAGAGACTTGGAGACAAAAACAAAAACTTTCACAAAGTATTCTTTAAAACAATATCCTTCCAATGAACTCGGAATCACCTTGCTCATCATCATCCAAATGAGTAGCATGATTACTTGGAGCAAGAATCCGCCTGGGAGAAGCAGAAGGAGTTCTAGATCGAGCAGGCTGCGGTAGGATTTGCCCATGAACACTAGCTGAATTCAAATTTGAAGTAGCATACGAAGAAGAAGAGGAAGAAGAAGAATATACATGAGAGTGAGTAGTGGGGACTTGTCTATGCTGCGTTCTCGACGATCTGAAAGCAGAGCTGGTGGAAGCCATGTTCTTTGAGCTATGGTGGAAGAAGAAACATAGCGTGATTGGGATTTGGCTAGAGAAGAAAAAGAATGAAAATGGGGAGAAGAAAAGGTCAGGAGGAAGAAAGAGATGAGGCCGGCACGTTGGGGAGGGGAAGAGGATGAAGAGTGAAAATGGGAGAAATGTGCTTCCCGCGTCATTTCATTCATTCCCTGTCGGCTAGACACCAATATTTTGACAAGTGAGGCGGCACAGTAAACGTAGTTTGTCGCTGTCCAAGACTTAGAGCTTAGCTTTCACCAGCCTAGTAGGCCATGTGTTGCTATTTGCTAAGTGACAAAACAGAACGGTACTCTGTTGTTCTCCGTTCAGGAATTTAACCAAGGACACTAGTCCTCTCCTCTATTTGTTCTTGTTATTTTCTCATTGTGAGTTAATGGATTTTAATTTCTATCTAAAAAAATATTTTAAAATCAAGCACAAGCAAAAATTAAAAAAAAAATAAAGGATCTTCACATCCTGGATTACCTTTAGTTCTCAAATATATGACCATTATATAAGCCACTAAAACTTTTTAGCAATATAGAGCAAAAGCTAAAAACTCTTTTAAAAATAATAAATTATATATTTAATTTTACTTATAATAATCTTATCAAAGTTAGTGTACACCTTTTAATTAAAAAAGAAAAGCAATATATAGAACAAAATAATATATAAGATAAACTTTTAAATTTGCAAATATATAAAATAATTAGAATATTTAAGCGAATAACAATTTTCACATAATATATGACAATAATAAAATGGGTAAACTAAATTATTTATATTATTGTATTGACAAATTTAACTAGAAAAATGCCTACAAATGTTAAAAATAGCTAACAAAGTATCATCGAGTTAAAATTAATTATATTTAAAATACTATTAGACATTAAATATAAATATTTTTTTATATAAAGATTTAAATTTAAATTTATTGTATTGCAAAAGATGAATCTATTCTATTATATCTAAGTCTTATTAGTGCTAATATTCTATTAGTATTAAAATTTATTATTATTTTGTAGGGGCGAGAAAAAAACATGAACTAAGAGATAATAGAGACAATACCGTGAGCTTTGTATCTGGCATAAAATCTTAAATAAGTCACATTATTAGTTATAATTCATGTCACACTTCATATATTATATTTCTTTGGTTGTTGAAAGCTTAGCTAAGTTATGTATCACAACTCATCATAGTCAGGATATGTTCAAAGACTCAAAGATAGTATATTTCATATATTATATTTTACTACTACTATTATTATATTTTTTTAATTCTTAATATAATATATATTTAACTAATTTAATTATATTAAAGATATTTATTAAATTAGTTAATAATATATTATTTTTTTAAAACACTCTAATTATCTTTATTAATTTATTTCCTCCCTCTTTATTTTATTTGATTATTGTTAATAGAATATCAATAAAAATAATTTAAAAAAATTAATAAATATATAAAATATATTTTATATTTAAGATAAAAATTAATTTTTTAATTAAGCCTTAAGATTTATAAGAGTATATACTTATGGAAGGGTAAAAAGTTAATTTCTCCCTCTAGCTTCCATATTGATGAGCGTGAGAGGGATTAACACGTCATCTATTGATTAATAGCAACAACAATAGCTATACCTTATCCACACAAACACTATAAATAGAACACATCTTCCATGGCCTAGAGATTCAAAGATACTGGACTATGGCTTCAAGTTTGACAAGAGTTTCTCAAACCATAAACACTAGGATCTCCAAATAAGAATTTTGCTTCCTTTTGCCAAACATAGCCTTATGTTTTATGTTCATATTTGTGTGTGTGTTAATTTGTATGCATAATTATGTGTGAGAATCATTTATCTGTTTCTTAATGCAGCTTGTATTTTGACCAAGGTAAGAGATGAAACCTAATTAAGAACTTCTAAAACTATCATTTTAGTCCAAATCAAATTTTAAAAATAAAATATATAAATATTTATTTAAAATTTAAAAGTGATCTTATTCTCATTATTTTAAAACTAAAACCTTAGTTGATATAAATTAAAGATAATAGATTTTAATTCTAAAACTATAATTTTATTGAAAATATTTTTAAAAAAAATATAATTCAAACATACTCTTAATAGTTTAGTGACATGTAAGTTTTTATATAAATGGGAGAGTAGTTTAAATTCATCTTATAGGCTCATATTGTTAGTATCTGCCATTCTGAAAAAAAAAAATAACATGTTTTGGCCTAAACTAAGATTTTCAGCAATGCGAGGCAAACACAATAAAATTTAGAAGGTTTTTAGATTAGCTTTTTAAAAATAATTTTATGTAAGAGGGATTTAACCTAAAAATACTTTTGAAATTTCCCAGATAGGCCCTCAAAATAGATTTTAACTCGAAACTAGAAAACTTGTACTTTGATTTTGGTATAAATAATGGAGAACAATCTCTAACAATTTATTTCATTAATCAACTTCTATTTTTCACAATATATTCTTAGATTTTATATACGTCCATATATATATATATATAATGCATTTGTATCAGGTTTATATAATTAATTTGTTCTGAATTTCAAGCAGACCAGTTGTCAGAAAAAGCTTTCGCACAAAAAAAACCCTCCAAATCCAACTGGGGCAATCCTGGAGATGGAAGAGCCGAAGAGGAACAAGGGAAATGACGATAATGCCTTTACTTGGGTCCCACGTGAGAGGACAGGGATTTATTATCCTAAAGGACCAGAAAAAAATCATGGAAGATGTTCCCCATCCTGCTGGAAGAGATGTGGCAGTTAATTGGTTCTCAAGCAAACATTAACAATATAAATATGAATATATAAAAAAAAAAGCAATCAAGATCTGAAAATGAATTCTTGGTTTTTAATAATTCCAATATGAAAGTTGTAACTACATCTACTTCTTTCATTCTACTTGAAAATAAATATAATCTGGTGCCTCATTCACCATAGCTCATTTCATAATAAATGTTTTATTTTGCAGTAATATTTATTTAATTTTAAATATTTATAACCATCATTACTATTATAAGAAACTATTTAATTTATATAATTAAGGGTGAAAAATTATTATGCAAACAACTGACTACTTTAAAATATGTTAAATCATTCTATTTGTCAAATTTTATTTCATATCAATTAATTCTACAATATATTTATTTGTTGGAAGATTATATAATCATTTTTATTATCTTTGTATAGCTAAAAATTGAAATGGGAGCAAATTTTAAACAAAAGGCAATCTTGAATCAAATTTTTTATGGGCATATTTAGATAAGAGTTTAAAAAATAATTTATGAAAGAAAGAGCTTTTGAAAAAGATCTTATAGAAAAACAATAGTTCTGAATAAATGAGTATTTGAATAGTTATTACTAGAATAACTCTTATAATTGAAAAATTATTAAAAAGAATATAATATTAAAAACATGAGATGAGAGAGGAGAATGGAGAGAAGATTGACAAGAAAATAGAGAGATAGTGGAGAAAAATAAAAGAGAAGAGGGATGATGGAGAATGGAAAAGAGAGAAAAAAAAGTATAAGAAAAATTAAGAGTAAAATAATAATTGGATAGTCTATAAATTATTTTACTGTTCTAAAAACTAATCTCAGTAGTTTATCCCAAACTATAATTTTAAACTATAATTTAATCCAAAAACCCTTTTGACAAATATATTTATTTATTTTAAAATTTTTCTAAATCAAAATTTAGACCAAAAATCCTTTAAAAATCTTGTTTAAGGTTTCCCAAACAGGCACCATATCACCACTCATGATCTCTAAAATTAGATATTTCAAATTTTTCAAAACATGTTTATCATTAAACATTTATATGATGAAAGTCAACTCTAAAAAAGGTTCATATGATAAAAAGAACCAAGAAATGTGCCCTATATCACGTGGATTGAGATAAATAATAACCTCTAAGAAATTGTGCATATCCAATACAAGAGAGAACAACACATTACGTTGTACAAAGCAGTTTTGTACGGTCAATGTTAGGAGTGAATAAAGACAGTGGTATCTAGAGAGAAAAAATTAACTACACCAGTAAAAGCTAAATTCCATTAAGAGGATTCAGGCTTAGTGGGGTGCTTGAAGGCAGAGGAGCAGAATCCACTAATCAAGAAGCCACCTGGAACTGTCTTTGAGTCCAATGTTGTCCACCATGAGAGTTACACAAGGTCAGGAAGCTTGAGCTGCCCCCCAATAGAACCTTCTGATTCCAAAACCTTCCACTTCACAACACTTAAGATTTGAAGATCTGTCCAGTTCAGTGGAATCTCAAACATCTGAAGTTACTTTAAGCCGGACCCAGATGGAAAATTGTGATCGAAACCACCAGGGATGAACACCGGAAGCTGATTTGAGTGTGAATCCCTTTTGTATCTAGGATCCCGGGGTAGGTTACCTGCTGTGTTATCTTGGGCCTCTGTTGGGTCAGTTGATCTGTCATTTCTCGATCTATCCCTAATGGGGACACTCAAACGAGGACCACCAAAAAAGATAGAGTCTCCTGTGTACATCAGATTTTGTGATTGCTGCACTGAAGACCTGAGAATAGAGGATGATGATGACAAGTCTTGTGGAGGATTCACTGGTCTTCTCCCATAATTGCCCATTTCGGCATTTGAATGTGGCAATTCTGTTGGCAGCGAAGGCCTGTTATTTCGAGCTTCAGAGGCCAATAAAGGAACTGATACATATCGGCCAGCTTCTTGATCCCAGACAACAGAAGTTCGTTTTACATCTCTCAAAAGAGACGTGCCAGAAGCTGAAAGCAATAATGGATCATTGCTGACCGGCCTCTGCATCAATCTCCCATCGAATCCCAAAGATGGGTTAGATGCTACTGGGTTGTTGACATTCGAGAAAGTGGCTCTAGAATTAGGATTAACCGTCAAGCCGGGAATTGAGGCAGCCGCACTAAAAGCACCCAAAGGACGACTGTGGGGAAGAGGGCTAAGTGTAACCGCTTCATGAACATGGCTTGGACTGCTGAAGCTACTCATACTTTGAGTTCCGGTTTCATACTCGTCACGGCTGCCCTGACTAGGAGCAATAGAATTTCTTACTGGAGATGATCTTAGCTCATTCTTGATTTCTTTGTTAGCACCATTCTCTGTGCTCAGACTACTCCTGATGCTCATGTTGCCACTAGAGCTAAATTCTGAATCTGGTAAGCGGCGATTATCAACTGGCCGCAAAACTGAAGAAGATGCCCTGGCTTTGGCAGCTGCTTTCATGGCTTCTTGTGAATCCAACTTTGCAAGCCTCCAAGCACTGAGACGAACAGCCCTTTTTGGCATTTTTTGCCCTCTTTCAGCAATTCCGGCAGCATCTGGATCAACAGTTGATGGTAACATTCCAGGCTCCAAGTGAGGCACAACCTCATCCTACATGTTAAGGGAGCCCCATAAATCAATTTAAAAAACAAAAACAACATTTTCCGTCCTGTCAAGAACTGACAGAAAGAATTGAACATACAACTTAATTCAGAAACACAAGAAAGATTCATTAAGTCATAAATTGGAAAGATGTAACAAATAAATAAGAATATGACAATGCTATTCCTTTCATTAAATTCATGTTCTCAAAAATTCAAAACATCAATAGCATTTAGATACTAGGAAAAATTCTCTGGATGAGTTGTATTTTGAGACATGGATCACATACAATTAAGTTTATTAGTTTACAACTTCCTGAAAGTCAGTATTTCTAGTCAAAGTTTGTTAGATATTCAATACTCCTAGTCCTAGTAGGACAATCGGGAAAAAGATAGCCAGAAAGGATGCATTAAAAACAACAGTAAAAACACATTAAGAAATAACATTAAAATCCCAAGGACATGGCATATCAAAAGCTCTTTTGTTGCAGTTTTATTTTTTATTTTTTTTAAAAAAAGGATGACTTTAGAGTCCTCAAATATTTCCTTGCTATAAGTCCGTAAGATCATAATAAAAGCCAAAAAAAACTTCTCTAGGAAGCAAATACAGAGTTTCTTAGACTTGGCAACAGATAAAAAAGAAAAAATAAATATAAGTACCTGATAATCCACAAATACTCTAGGAGGGGTGCACCATGCCCCTTTATACTGCAAACCAAAAGAACTTCCTCCACTCAATCCAGTTGTGGCAGAACCCGTCGGAGAGTAAAGTACATTTGCCATTTCCTCATCCACAGATGCCCCTCCAGGGGCTTCACTCATGGCTCTCATTGCTACTACATACTCATAGGTCGTAATACCCTGATCCAATATGAACACAAAAGGCACATATCAGCATACTTCATTTATCGGCCCAAATCATGAATAAACAATAAAACTGATTTAATAGTTATTGTCAAATTTCAGCAAGAGTAAATTTTAAAATTCTAGTTACCAAAAAAATAATAATATATTAACATCCCTAAATTTAGTTTCTTTCTTTGAATTGTGTGCTAGTCTCTTTGTATTCTTTTTTGCCCCCAATATCAAATAAAAATAATTTTTCCAAAAGAAATGCTATACAATTCAGCACTACTATTCCAGTTTTGAGAAGAGTAACTGTAAACAGAAACTAAAAGATTCAACAGCAAGAATAGAAAATTTGTAGGAAGATTATTTGAATTAGTGAAATGCGAGAAATCTGACTGATCAGCCTTGGAAACAGATATGGAAAACAGTAACTTGGAGAATGAACCAGTAGTATAGAATTTGTAGGATTGAGTTGGGGTGTTTGAAATTGGAGAAATTATCTGGCTAAGCAAACGGATATGCAAAGGAGTCCAATCCAAATAACTAAAAGTAAATTAGATTTTTTAAAAAAGGAAGGAGAGAAGAGAAGACAACCAGGTGAATTAGATTTTTAAACAAAAAGGAAGAAGAAGAAAAGAGAAGACAACCCAGATCATGCTGAGGGTTCTTACGTGTCACCAATAAGAATAAGAGATGTGCAACATGCTTGGGCAGCTAGGTTCCTATGATATAAATTCTAGCCAAAACTCGAGTAACGAATAATCCAACGGTAAAGGTCCAATTCAAATAACTGGCCGCGTGAACATAAACAGCTGGAATTAATCACATGTTTAAACCTACTTGTTCAGAATAACTATAACCAGTTAAAGCTATGAAATATAGCAATCAGCCTCCAAGTCATATATATAAAACAAATCAATGAACATATTGGGTTCTTTTAAGCTTATGCCTTCTTAAAAGTATTAACTGGATTTTAATTAGCAAAAAAAAAAAAAAACAATCCTTTACAAATGATGCTCAACGTATAGAACCTTAGACATTCAAGATTTTAATTTTCTTCTAAGCTTATTTTATTAGATAGAAGCAATGTTACACTTATGGAGAGAACATATTTTTTCTCTACCTAAAACTTGTAAATCTAAAAATAAAATAATTTTATTCTAATAAAAAAATGATAATTCTATCCTAATTAAAACAGAACACCTCAACCAACCTTATTCTAATTGAAGATAACACTCAAGCTAAATCTATGGCATGGAAAAATTATCCAAGGAATAACTAAAAAACAAATAATCCTTGATAAAAATTGATGATAATTTCTGTAGAGATATTATGAGATAATATCTCTAATATCTACAATTTCCAACAAGATTAATAGCCAGCCAAATATGGGAGACAAATAAAGAAAACAAAACAGAAACAAAACAACCTCAGACCCTCAGCCACTGAGTCACTTACCTTCCTGATTAGGATCATGTGGAAAAAGAAAAGCTCACCCAGAGGCACACAAGCCAAGACAGAAACTGCAGTACATACAGCCTATGCACATAATGAATTTGACATAAGAACAAAATTTCCAAAAAACTGAACTGAATAAAATGTGAAGCCAGGATTGCTATACAATATAATGTTTAAAGTAATACCACAACTGTTGCAAATGGGGGACGAGAGAATCCATTTCCAAGTCTATCAATAATTTCAGCTTCCATGCCTCTCTTGTTAACAAAGAAGCGGACTAAAACAGCAATACCCACTCCAGCTTCGATAACAAGCTGAGACAGAGAGTAACAAGATTTGTTTTTCAAAAAAAGGCATCATGCAGACCAAAGCAAATAACTTTCAGCGATTTAACAATTTGTACATATAAAGAATACATACCCACAAAAGACTGAAGGCCATGAGAGAAATGAAAGTAACATAATTTTTGTGACCCACACAATTGTTAAGCCACTGCAGTAATTTAACATAATCAAGAAAATAAGAGTTAAAAAGAAATTACAAATTATGACAACATAAAAAAAAAACTCAACAATTCCCCATATTGCGCGCCCTAGCTCAGCACCTAATAACATACCCTACAATGGTGATCAAAGCCATCAACACATTTATCACAACTTCTACAGTGTTTACTGAACTTCCGCACCTGCAACATGGAAATGTTTAACATATATATATGCAACTTCAAATAAATAAAAATTCAAACTGATAAAAGGAATGCTAGGCCAGGAAAGGGGAGTTACAAAATTAAATACTACTCCAAATGCCTCCATTTGCAGCTATATGCTACTTTAGATGCTTTATGCTTATAAAAATTGCAATAAGAAAATGCACACCAAATGTATTGTGCCAGGAAACTTTAGAAATAGAAGATGAAATGAAATGCTTTCAATAGAGGACTGCATATTGCAGACATATAGACCAAAGAAAACTACTGCTGCAATAAAATATTCATGTTTTATTTGTGAAAATTAGATATTGCAAAACTTCAATGCTGACAACATAATCTACTTCATTCTCACTATTGAAATGGGAAATACTAGTTTTTTTGAAGGGCCATTTTCAATCAAAAGCTTAAAGTATGAAATAAAAGCTCAGGAATGACTTTACTGCAATTGCTAACAAGCCTATCATGTGAGTATGAATCAATCATAAACTGTTAAGTAAAGCTCATACATGGTTTTGTTCTATTATTTAACAATAATTAAAGGTGAATTGAGAATGCAAAGTAATCCATACACTTAACAATATTAGGAGATGAAGTTCTAGTTTGCTTGCGAACATGCTACAGGTCACTAATATACTTCCCATCAAGTAAAGTGAAGACTTTTCTTTGGATCCCAGCACTTGACACAATTAATGCAAATAAATCTTATTATATTTATCATGTTGATGGACACTTGGTAGTAAGTATACTAAGTCCCACATTGAGTAAAATAGAATGCTCAATGAGGTATTTATCAAAATATGACTAAGGTCCAATATTATCTAAAATTCTTGCTTAGACTATCTGTCTATTATCAAGAGGTCACGGTATCCCAGAATTCAATTCCAAATATGATAAATGGACTTCACAATATAAGTTGTTGTGACAAATACAAAACATTAGGATATAAAAACCGATTAAACTAACTAGGACCGGCAAGAAATTGAAATATTACAATGCCACACATATCAAAGAATCAAGATGCAATACCTCAGAATTGCACAAAGTGCAGAACAGAGCGTCTTCACCACCACCTTGCTGCTCAGCTGCTGCTTCCTGTTTCCGGCAATCTTCATGCACAAATAATATACAGAAAATTCCACCAATTATATTACATGAACTTCTCTCATTGTGATCCCCCGAGACATCTACTCTGTCAAGATATTCCATAGAGCTTTTCTTGCTCATATTAGTCATAGACCTTTTAGATGATGATGGAGATGAATGCTCGCCTGCAGCAATTTCATCATTTTCTGAAGGTTGGCGCTTCATTGCTAAATGTTGGTCTGAATTGAACTTATGTTTCACACTTGGATCAAATTTAGACATAATGCCAGGATCTGCGGGGTTAATTGCAGTGCATCTGATATAAAGAATAAAAACAAGGAGTGCCTGCAATGTCAATGACAAGAATGAGGCAGTGATGTAACCGCTCATTTTTATAGGTAAGTTAAAAATTAGCAATAAACCAGGGTTATATTAATGAAGAAGGTGCCACATGTAACCATATGTAGCATAGCACTCAACCGCCAAAATACACAATAGCATCCTTATTGAATGTCTCCTCTCCTTATTGAATATAAAGTTAATTTTATAAACATCCCTTTAAACTAAATTACAACAAATATCCAATATGTACCTCAATAAATAAGGAGGTTGTCAATTTTAACCCTTCCTATTTATGAAGTTTATGCAGCTATGAAGCTTTCCATTCACCGAATCTCAGTCCAAACTACAAATTTCAAAATAGTGCAGAGAAATTTTATCCACATTGATTTTTTATTGTAATCTCAAAATAGTGCGGAGTAATTTTATCCATATCGATTTTTTACCAACTTTTTTTATGGTCAGGTGCCTTTTGTGTTAAATTACAATTAGTATCCACACCAGTAGCCAATGGATTATAGTAATTGGATGTCTATTTTCAGACCTTACCCAATATCATGTATTCTGGGGTCATGGAAGTACAGTACAATTTACAAACACCTAATCTTAACAAATGAAGTAATCTATTAAACCATAATAATCAATATCCACCCACTAAGGTTAAATTAGCCATTGGCCAGATAACTGAACAAACAAGATCAATTCACCTCTGTAGCCCAACATATTAACTAAACAGCCCTTCCTCTCATTCTTTAAAATGCCAAATGCCAGGATCACTCTTCACATTTGTTAAAATTATATTACTCATTACTCAATAAAAACATATATGACAAGTGGATATAATTAAAGTTTGGTATTAAAAAATAAAGTTAATTCACATACCACTGGAGAGTAAACACCAATGAAGATGTACTCCCAAAGATGACCTCCAACGAAGGGAGCAAAGAAAGCATAGAAAGCAACCACCAAGAAGAAGAATACAGTGACAGCAACAACCTATTCATGCACAGCCAACAGTTTAAGAAAATAAGTTGATATGCCTGCAAATGACAAATTTCAGTAATTCTAAGAAAAAGAAGTCAACAACAACAACAACAAGTCATATCCCACTAGGTGAGGTCGGCAATATGAATAGCACAATGTTATTGCGCTCTATTAAAAATTAAGTTCTTGGATAAGTTGTTGACCAAGAGATTTTACTCAATAACCTCGTTGAGCTTTCTCTTTAGTCTTCCTCTACCTTTTTTACAAGGCTCCATAAGAACGAGTTTGACATATACTACTGGGAAAATGATACATTTTCTTCATCTTTATTAAGTAGCACATTATTTCCTCTGCATCTTTTTTTTTTTGGTGATAAAAAGAACTTTATTAATAAGAAGATAAAGCAATACAAAAATAGAGGATAACAGCCTCCGCAAATAAAAGAAAAACAAAAGAATGTAACCAAGACTCCTTAACTCAAAAGTGCATTCAAATCCCATTGAAAATCCAAGAGGCCTACTCCAACTACTCCTTAAAAAAAACATTAGCTGAGAGTCAATCCTCTCCCAGAGAAGTTGTGAGGGAACAAACGTGATTACAAATTTTGCTGTTGCATGCTAACCAAAGTCATCACAATCCTGCGAAAGCTAGTAGCGCAAAAGAAGTTTATGCACCTTTCTTCACCCTAAACCCAAAACTTAAAGAACAAAAGAAAGTAAAGAAAAACCTTGTCCACCAGCTGGAAAAACCCAGATATAAGTCTTTTTCTAATTGAGATTTAAGAAATAAATAATTTTCTTTTTACTGGATGTGCAGATTGTACATGTAGTCTATAAACATTATCTAGTTACTCTACATAAAATGTAACATTAATAGATCCCATTTCATATAAATATCCCATCTTCCACAACCTTCAACCCTTTCTCCAAGGAATGCACTCCTTAGCTAAAGTATTCTGGTCTAATAGCCCAAAATTGACAAGACAGACTGCAAATATTAAGAATAGTAAACTCTCAATTTCACACTCGTCATACCATGTTATTTATGATACAGAAATCCTTTGCCAATATCTAAAGTGTATCGAAGTCTGAAGTTATATTTGATATTCTGAACTCCAATGCTTAGAGTACAAGAATAATATATAGTTCAGTCTAACAGCTTAATACTGAAATATATGTAACTATGGGCTTGGATCTAGGCCCACTAAACTTATTACACTAATACACTACCATCCGTTCTAATCAGCATCATCTTACCTCTTACCCCTGAAGCACAGCAGGCGAAAGGGTTTTCTTCTGGTTTAATCACTGTCTCTTTCTATCCTTATGATTCATCAGTATTTATACTATAATGCTTTCAAAACTGAAGGAAACCATGGTGCACTCCAACTTATTATAAATTTTAGCCAGAAAATGTTTGTTTGGTTCATTAGTCATTATCACAAGGAAGAGAAAAGGACTACAAAGGCCTACTTAATTTTACCTCAAACAGTAAAGTAATTTCATATTAATCACTTACTTATCTTCAGAAGATTACAAGAAAAATATACTGCTGAGAACCAAAATGGGGTCAATATAGTCGACTAATTGAAATCCCAACAAGACATAAAAAATCCATCTGCCTCAGCAAAGTTTGGGAAGATAATCAGACGCCTTTCAGTTAAGTCATACGTAGGATCTTAGATCTCCGAGGAAAAAGATGGGGAAATAACTTGTCATTCCAGAGACAAGTTACATATGAGGAGTAAGATGGTAGAAACAATTATTTTCCCTACAGCTTCTTGTGAAGAGAGCTTGAGAGGAAGAAGGGCACTACCACCTGAAAACCAATCCTCTGAAGTAGAGGATCTATTAATTTGGTGAAGATTGCTTCATTAGGAAAGAGAGGAAATTCTAAGAGGGAGTACAAAAAGCAAGTAAACTTCAGAAAAAATACGGATCCTCTACTTCCCTGATACACCTCGGATCAACTTTCACAAAGAAGAGAATGATTTTAATTAAACAAACTTAAAACCCCAGGCCTTCCTCTTGTAGAAAAACACCCAGGGAAGGAGAAATAAACATGCTAATCACATACAATGCAGAAAACCAATCTCCTGTAGACAATTTTGGGAACAACTTGAGACAAACATTTTAGAAAATATTTATATATTCCAAAATTTAAATGCTTAAAAAAACAAGAGTCAAATAGCAAAAAGTTTCATAAAATACAAACAATACTAGGAAAAGCATGATTAAAACTGCAAACTTGTAAGAAAATTCTCTACAAATCTACATTACTCAAAGCGTTCACAAAATTGACCTTTCTCAGCAATTACAGAATTAGTCACTTGACCATAGTGCATGAACAACAACGAAATATCCATATAAAAGTGTAACACTAAGAGGGCAGAATACCAAATTACAAGAATTAACCTATACAGACCAATGAAATGAAAACCCATAACACTAAATCACTGATTCTAACAACCCTAGTAAAAGATCGCTCAAGAAAACACATTTCAGGGCAAAAATAGAAAATGAGAAAAAAAGTAAAACCAACTGAGTAGAAAACATGAGGACTGGCATTTACCTGAAATGTATGAGCTGGCAGTTGCCAGCCATGTTTTCTCACCATATCTACTCAATTTAGAGCGAAAATCGAGCTTCTACACTGAGGTTAAGGTAAGACTAAGGAAAAACTGACGACCGGCGAGAGAAAGCAGAAGACCCTGCGACAAACCGGCAAGGCTGTATTCCCTCTTCTGAAGGCTAAAAGCCAAAGGCGAAAAAATAAAGTGAAACTTGTAATAATTATTATTATTTAATATTTTTTATATGGTTGACCGTCAAATTTAAATATTGACGACCAGATAATTCTTCTAATAATATTTTTAATATTTATATAAGTTTAAACTCGTATTTAAGAGGCCCTTTTAATTTCAATTTTAAGTTAATATTTTTTATTTTAGTATAACTATCTGATTTGTTATATTCAAACATTATAAAGATTAAATCTCTGTAATATTTTTTTATTAGATCTTTTTAATTTTGTTCAATTACAATAATTAATATATATTCACACTTATGTAGATGCTAATTAGGACTAAGTAATATGTAAATTTTCACAAAATATAAAACAAAAATAATTAAAAAGTAAAAGACCATTTGTCAATATTTTTTATTTTGATATAGCTATCTGATTTATCATATTCAAATATTGTCATAATCAATTTTACTTAATCTTTAATTAAATCTCTAATATTATTTTTGTTAAGTCTTTATAGTTTTATTCAATTATAATAATTAATCTATACACCCGCAATATGTTAATTAGGACTTATATGGCTGCGCTTATTGCGAAGTAACAGAGTAAGCAATACGCAAATTTTTGCAAAATATAAAACAAAAATAATTAAAAATAAAAAATTGGAATAAAATTTATTAATTATTATTCTCATAATGATCTAATTATATATATAATATGTAATCTAGTTAATTTAAATTTTATTTATATTCATGTTGTAAAATTAATGTATGGGTAATATGAGCGAAACCCAACGTCATTTCGTTTGCAAATTAATATATTATGAGTATGCAAAATGATACTTATAATAAAACGAAAAATTATTAAAAATTAATAAAGACTTTTTGATCAATTTTTTTTTTAAATATCTTTTTTTTTGTGATAAATAACTATAGCTTTTGTAGATCGATTGTGATAAAGTAGGATATTTTTCACTTAAAAATTCCAGCAGGACGTGCTTTGAAAAGAATTATGAGAAAATGACGTTTAAGAAAGTCAAATTTGTGTCACTAGAGAGCTTTTAATTTAATTATACTCAAGACATTCGTACGATCGAGGACCTAAAAACTTTGAATATGAAAAAGCAAGAACATCTTTAACACCATATATCATGGATGTAAAGATTGAATAATAAATGCCCAAATCAAATGATAACCAATAATAAATTTTTTTAGGATTGTCCCTCAGGTTTTTTGTTGCCTTTATTCATAAATTTGAATAAATAATAGTCTTCAATTCTAAATATATAATATATTTTATAATATAATTTATACTATAAAATAGTTTTATATTTAAAATTAAATAAATATTATAATTATTTTAAAAAATAATTATAATAAAATTGTGAGTTTAATACTTTTAATTTAATAGCAGTTACTTTGAACGTTAATTGGGTTCTTTAATGGAGTTTTCAGGAATCCACAATTATATTCTCATCCATCAAAACTTATTTGGGAAAATTTTTAAAAAGTCCCTAATTTAAAATTTAATGGGTGAGAATGACTCAGATAAAATACTAACATTCTATATGTAAAAGTTTTATAGAATATCAATATTTTGTGTATAAAAATTTATCAAGTCTTTTTCACTAATTAAATTTTTAAATGGGGCTTTTACCCAATTTTCCCTATTTATTTTTATAATGTCAAAACATAAAAAGATTTTTAGACTAAACTATAGTTTTTTATAAACTATTAGAAATAGTTTTTAGAATAGTAGAATAATTTATGGACTACTTAATTACCATTTTACCTATATTTTTTTTATATTATCTCTCTTCTCTTCTCTTCTCTTTCTTTTTTTTGTCATAAAAAATGTCTTCTTATTCCTCCTCCTCTTCTTCCATTGCATTTGCCTATCGGAGATTAGAATGAGATAGAGAGAGATGAGAAATTGCTAGCATGAGACGAGAATGAGAGAGAAAATGGAGAGAGAATATGAGAGAAATTTTGAGGTATAATATAATTTTTTATATCATATTATTTTTAGTAATTTACTAATTACAAAAATTATTCTAATAATAACTATTTAAATATTTATTTATTTAAAAGTCTATCTAAATAAGCCTTAAAAAGATAGAAAGAAGGAGCTTGTGGATATAATTGAGAAAAGAAAATAAAAAATACTGACATATGATGTGTAAAATTTAAAATTTTAGTCTTGTCTTATATAATTTTATTATTTTTCATTAATTATAATTTAAAATAATATCTTAAAATAATCTATTTGATAGTTTCATCTAAAATCTTATTAAAATAATGAATTATAACAAATTCACAAAATAATTCTATTTTTAATCAAGTATATAATATAGATATCTATATCTAAATTTAAACATAAATTCTAATAAATCTCTAATTAATAATAGAAATTAAATTATAAAATTTTAAATAAAATAATAATAGGATAATCTAGATATCATATTTTATTAAAAATAATAAAAATATTAAATTATAATAATTTAATTAGATAATATTTTTAAATTATTGATAAATAATATTTGTAATTATGTTTAAATATAAAAATTAAAATTAAAATGTTATATGGGATGTCATCAACGATGTTCAACTTATTGGCGAGAAGGATTCAAAAGTCTATTGAAATTATCAAATAATTATATAAATATAAGAGACTTGAGAGTAATAAATTTAATTTGTATAATTATTAAATAATTAAATAATAAGTTATTGAAAATACAAATGACAATTTAAAGTCGCATAAATGATAATTGGGGCCACACGGTAGTAATTTAAAGTTACATAAATAATAATTAGGGATATATAATAGTAACCCCTAGTTGTTATTTGTATACGAGAGTAACTTAGTAATTATACAAATTAAATTTATTAATCTTGTATCTTTTAAGAATATTTAATTATTTGATAATTTTATAAAAAAATTGTAATAATTTTTTTTTACATTATCTTTTGAGTAATTCTCCCAATTCATTTAAGAGCTGGGCACTAAGTGAAACGGTGAGAACTGAGAGATTGGATGACATAAAAATCCTCGACTTTCAGCCAAATAAAATCTCTCGGGGAAAACACCTTACCTATCCTTGGAGTGTGAGATAACAAGAAATGTGCGGCCTAAGCATAACTGATGAAGAACATGGGCAATTCAAGATTCGACAGATGGCTATGGTGTAAACCTTTAGCACCATAAATTGGTTATTAATGAAGAATAGGTGCCGGGCCGTCATGGGAGACACTGGACTCCAAGCGAATGCACGGTAACATTAAGGCCCTAACCAGCTATGGAGTTCACTGATTCCTGGATATCCAATCATAAAGTGTCTAATTTCATAGGCATTATTTTGAGGTATTATAATTTTTAAATATTTAAATTTATATTTAAAAATAATTAATAATTTATCGGGTTTTTAAATCATAGATAAATTAACATCTTTCTAAAAATTCTTATATAAAAAACAATTTTATAGACCCATCGTATGTGGGTTTAGTTGGTGAAAAGTGATATATGCGACTATTTAAAATATATCCAATTATTGGAAAGTACTATTTTATTATAATTTTAGTCGTGATACTTAGAGAGGTATTCTATCTCTCAGGTGCTTAGGTTAAATTCTGAAGATAATTGATAACTTTTTCTGCCTAACATTGGTATCACCTAAGAGGAAGAAAATTTTATCTTGCCTTTAGATTATAGGTGAACCCAACTCTTTTTTAAAAAAATTTATATGAAAAAAATTTCCATGGGTAGGAGTTGTCAAGTGAGCCCTACTAGGCGGCAAATTCCTCCCTCCAAATATTTGTTTCATGTTTCTTTATATCATTATAATTTATATAAAAATAGTTTAATTTTTAATTTTTTATATTTTTGAAGATTAAATACTCTCCAAAGAAAAAGTGGTATTGTAGTTTTTTTATAATTCAAGAGTAATAAATCTTTTAAAAAAAATTGAACATTGAACATTTTTTGCCCATATAATATGAACATGCATTTAAAACTCAGTTATGCAAGGCAATAGAACTAATTTTATGTACAATAGGCTCCAGTAAGTCATTGAGGCATTTCCACTTCTAATTATGCTTTACTTGGATTATACAATTGTGTTATCATGGCAAGTTGATTTTTTATACTGAGGCTATTACTTTGATGTTTAATTGGTTATTTTTTTGGACTAGAGTTAGTTCATAATGTTACTTATGTTCTATTTCTATTTCCTTGCATATTTTAGGCTATTGCCTTGCATATTATACAAAGTTCATGCATAATTGAGATTACAAGAGATCTATAATGGACATAGTTTTGTTATATTATTCTGTATTTTAGTTATGCTATGTTCTGTTCTTTGGGTTATAAGAGATATATAATGTTAGTTATATTCTATGCTGTTATTCTATATTTTAGTATTTTAATAATTAATTTTAGGTTAAATAGATTATCAAACTTCCAATGTATCACCATTGTCTCTTGAAGATACTTCAATTTCAACTTATTTTAAAATTGCTAATGCATCACAAACCCTTAATCCTATTAATAATAGACCTAATGAAGGTTTTGCCCCTGATCATATTCCTACGCCTCCTCCTCCTCCTCTACCTACCTCTCAATCTCTCCTCCTTTATCCCCATTCTCCTACTTCTTATGTTCCCATTCCTATCACCCAAACATAAACATAATTTGTCACACAGAAACAAATGTTGAAGGTAGGGGTACAAAGATAAAGGAAAGAGAACCTAAGTACACATAAGAGATGTGAGATCACTCTGTTAGACTGCCATTAGAAAAAATTAATAGGGAGCACTTAGAAGCTTGCAAGCATTGACATACGACTTATAAGGTTAATCCAAATTGTCATAGGACACATTATTTATTGATGCATATCTCAAAATGTAAAGAGAACCCAAACAAGGCCACTACAAATAGAAGGCAACTATGTTAACTCTTTTGTTTGGTGGGGCATATCCTAAAGTGTAAAGAGAACCCAAATAATGCCACTCCTGTATGATAAGAAGCGAATAATGAAAGCTTTAGTTAAATTTATTATATGTGATGAGTAGCCATTCAGAATTGTTGAGAAGCTTGCATTTAAGAAATTATGAAATGAATTTGAGCCTCGCTTTCAACATTCAAGAGCAACAATTGGAAGGGAAATGACGCAGTTATATCTGGATGAAGCTAAATTGTTGAAGAAATTCTTACAGCAAAATGCCAAGTGTATTTGCCTTACTATAGACTGTTGAACATCATGTTAAAACTTCAATTACATGTGTTTGACAATACATTTTATCAATGAGGATTGGAAACTTCACAAGAGGATTTTGAATTTTGTTATGATTGACAATCATAGAGGTGATATTATAGGAAAGACCATTGAGTAATGCTTGTTATAGTAAGGGATTGAAAAGATATTCACTATAACCATAGATAATACCTCGCCTAATCACACAGCTTTGGGATATCTAAAGAGGCGTTTGAGGAGATGGAAGGGGTTACTTTGTGATGAGGATTATATGCACTTAACATGTTATGCCTATGTCCTTAATTTGATAGTCAATGAAGGCATCAAAGAAAAAATAGACATAAAAAACCTTGTTTGCCTTGATTTTAACACTTGATGAAACTTATCATACTTGATGTTGGAAACTGCAATGAAGTTTTAAAAAGTGTTTCAGCAGATGCATGAAGAAGTTAATGACTATATTTCCCACTTCAGCTTAAGCGTTTCAAGTTATAGGCATAAGCACGGTGCTTCTGGTTCTTCTAGGTGCTAGGCATGACGAAGATTACTTCTCTAGTCTTGTTAGTGATGATGGGGTTAATGCCATGATCTTCATCAAATTATTTAAAATATTCTATGACATAACATTGAAATTTTTAAGCTCCCTTTCCATAACATCAAATGAATATTTCTACTAGATTGCACATGTTCAGAAAATGTTGCAAAAGAATATTATGAACATAGCTAATTTTTTGTGACAAATGAGCATTAGTATGCAGGCAAAATATGACATGTATTAGGGTCAAGCAGATAATATGAATCAATTAATGTTTGTGGTTGTAATTTTGGATCCTTGTTATAAACTAGCATATGTTAATCATATGTTTGATGTCCGTTATGAAGACCTAAAGTATGCTCACTTATGAAGAAGAGAGTTAAAGATTGTTTGTATCGGATGTTTGATGAGTACTCTATGAGGACTTTTATTGAATTAGGGACTGTTTCAATAATTACAATAGATGCAACCACATTGCTTTCTTTTGATGATAATACTGAAGATCCAAGCCATAAGTGGTTATAATATATGAAAATAAGAACATCAACAGATACTTAAACTGAGTTAGATAGATATATTACAACTGACTCAAGAGATGAAATTATTTCTCCATCTGAGTTGAATATACTATTATAGTGGAAAGCTAATTCTGTAAAATATAAAATTTTCTCCCATATAACACGAGATATAATGGCTATTCTGGTTTCTATAGTGACTTATGAATCTGCCTTTAGCATTGGGGGTGTGTAATTGATCATTACATAAGCTCTTTGTTTTAGAAAATGATAGAAGCACTTATTTGTAGCAAAAATTGATTATAATGTAGCCAATCTATCAATGATTTAGCAAAAAAGCTTAGGGAGTTTGATAATTTTGATAAAATAAAAAATATCATTTAACTTGTAAGTAATTTTTTATTTTGAAATTTATAAATTCTATTATATATTTTATTTCATAATATGTAACATAGTTTTTCTTTTATTTTTTTCCTCTAGATGCTTCGCTTGGAAGGGAGAATATGATAGCTATTGGCGACTGAAAGTCATTTTAATTATAAAAGATTTCAAGACTTTAATTATTATCTTATTGTTGTTTTATTTTTAATTGATTATGGATGTTTTCTAAATCTTTAAGATATAAATATGGTATTATTTTAGAAATTTATGATTATAGATTTTTCTCATAATATGAGTAGTGCATCACTATTTAGACATATAAGCCCATCTATACCCAACCGAATATAATTATAGCTTTTACTAGATAAGACTAATTATTAAGTTATAAAATAAAACTCATATTTTTTTGAGCAAGAATCGGATAAAGGGCTACTTGCCATGCACACCCCTATATTGGTTATGTAGTACCCTCATCTTGATTGCATTGCTCACTCAATCCAATGACTTGTTTTGATCATGTGTGTGTTTGATTACCAGCAAAATCTAAATTTTAAATCTAGATTTTACCAAAACTTATGTTTTGATTTTTTTTAAATAAATAGTTATATTTATTCAAAATAGTTTTTGGGTTAAACTATAATTTAAAATCAAGATTTTAGATAAATTGGTCAGAGTAGCTTATAGAATAGTAAAAGAGCTTATGGACTAACCAATTACTATATTACCCCTACTTTTTCTTACACTCTCTCTCCTCTCTCTCCTCTCCTCTCTCATATCTTTTATACACCCTCTTTTCTCTCTCATTTTTTTTCTACATCCTCTCTCATCTCTCCTTTATTTTCTATACCCTCTCTCCTCTCTCATTTTTATCTCTTATCTCTTCATTATACCATTTTTCGTAATTTACCAATAATAAAAATACTTTTGAAAATGATTATTCAAACACTCATTTATTCAAAATCACTTTTTTTTAATAAATTTTTATCTAGAAGTCATTTTTTAAAAACTATCAAAATGTCATTTTGTTCATAAACTATTTTCTAAAATTTTATCCAAATTGGCCTATATTTTCTGTTTTTTAGGCTTCAAATTTTAACTTGCTTTTATGAATATTTTTTTTAAATCTCTTTTTGATTTATTAAGTTAGTAGGCGATTGTATTAATTTATTCTAAGTGATTAGCATATACCATTTTTATTTTTAATATAAAAGTTATTTAATTAATTTGAATTGATAAAAAAATATTTAAACTAATTATTCATAATAAATATGTGTTAGTTTTATTAAATATCCCTTTAATCATATTTATTGACTTATCATTTATAAAAATCCCTTAATAATATAATTATATAGATGTATTTTAGAAAATAATTATAATTTTAAAAAATAAAATATATTTAATTATTATATTTAAAATTAAAATAAATTTTTATTTAATTCTTATATTTAATATTAAATGTCTTAATAATAATTTTGCTTTTAAAAAAGATCAGGTTGATTAAGGATGGCGTTTTGTTGAAATGCATCACGTGCGTCTCGCTTGTGCGATACAAGGTGTCAAGTTTTGACTCCGTGGAGGTCAATCTTCAATTCCACAACAGCATCAGCACATAGACTCGACACTATAGGCCTAGGTTTATGAAGCTCCCCATTTTATCATATATATATATATATATATATATATATATATATTTTAATTTTTAACCTTTGATATTTCTTTTTTAGTAAAACGAGAAAAAGTCCCTCTAAGTTTTTTTTTTCTAGACTGCCCTAAATTAAATTAAATTCATACTAATATTTTATTTATATAAAATTTATAAAATATTAATATTTTATACATATATAAAACGTTATCGGATTCTTCTTAACAATGAAAATTTCAATTGAGAGATTTGATTTCAATTTTTTTAATAAATTTATTTTCCCTCGTAATATTTTATGTCAGCCTTTCTATTAATTTTTATTTTTACCCTTATTGGGCCTCTTTGATTTGGTATAAAACCATAACTTTAAAAATCTTTTTAATTAAAATTTTAATTTAATAAAATTTTAAAATAATTAATTATATTTATTTAAAAATATTTATAAATTAAATTATAATTTTAGATAAATTTATTAGAGTAATTTTTAAAACAGTAAAAGAATTTATAAACTATTTAATTACTATTTTACTCTTATTTTTTTATACTATTTTTTTTCCTTTTTTATCTTTTCTACTATCTCTCCTCTCTCCTCTATCTTTTCTGCTATCTCTTCTATATTTTTTTCACATTATCTCTTCTTTTATTTTTTTAATAAAATTATACCCTTTTTAATAATTTTTTAATATAAAAAATTATTTTAAAAATAACTATCTAACTATTTATTTATTTAAAATTATTTTTTTATAAATATTTTTTTATATAAACTTTTTTTTTAAATTCTATGTAAACACACAAATTGTTTGGTTGTACTTATTCGCATTTCCCATCAACGGAAGTATTAAAAACTGTCATTGCCAAGTAGCAACTTGCAAGCACGGGTTACATGCGTGCTATTTAGCTAAAATAAAAAATTATGGACAGAGACAAGTGAAATAATCCGGAGAATCGGAGATGGTAAAAGCTTACAAGTTGGCGGGTAGCTAATCTGTCACTACCATTTTTAAAATACAGAGAATACAGCAAAATCTGATGCATTTTCACTTGTTAATTATTGCTTCCTTAAAGCTTCAGTCGACTTTGAGAGCGTGCTTATCAATTCAGTTTTATCCTTTCTTTTCCCTTTTTCTTTTGCCCCAAATATTCTTTTTGGGATGCTCGTGCACTCTTGCATTTGAAGTCATCACCACCATTTAGCTCTCGGTTTTGCATCACTCCCTCCGCCGTTTCTTTCCCTTTTTGTAATTTCTTGGAATTCAATGGAAAAAACGCATACAGATGTAGTTGCTGGAGTTCGAAGTGATGGAGATTCGTTGTCAGATCCTGCTCATTATCATCGTCTCCAGGTGATTTCGCAAATCTGAATGGTAGAAACTTCTTTTTTTTCGGTGCCTGGGTTTTCTATAGATCAAATGGGTTCAAAACGAATTTGGGTTTCCGGTTTCCGCTTGTTGTAGTAAGTTACATCACTGAGCACAGGAAAACTCATTCTGAAAAACAAGAAAGAAAAAAGAATTAGGAGGAGTGTTTCGCCTTCTGCTGGGAGTTCCAAAGATTTAAAGGTTCTCAAAGCTGAATTATTTATGATCACGTTTTCTTTTAATTTCTCCCATGTTACTGTTTTTCTGGGTTTTCTTCATTCAGTGGTCAAGAAGGCTGGTTATACTGTTCGTAAAATGGGTGGCTTACAGTTCAAAATGATGTTGCTTGTTACGTTAATTTCAATTAGCAGTCACGCGTCCTTGAAGTATTTTTAATTTGAGGTACTGCATACCAAAACAATGAGGCCTGGCAATTAGTGTAAATGGATTGAAGTTTAATTGCTAATTTATGTCTTAGTTACCTATTCATTAGATTACATCAAGTAAAGGATAATTTTCAAGTTTGGGCTTGCTTGATGACCCTAATGCTAGTGCTATCTTCTATTGTGAACGCAAAAGATAAAAACTGAAATTGGCCAATGATCTGGCAAGCAAACTTGTCATATACCCTTTTTGACACCTGTCTGTTCTGAGAGTAAGAGCATGCTAAAGGAAATATGACAACAATGAACATAAAGCCACAGAAAAGAGGGGGGGGGGGGGAGGAAAATAACAGGGATGCAAACTATTTTACCTACAGCTTTGAACTTTTTTACCTTTGTCAAATTTGTTAAGCGCTTTGTTTGATGAACTAGTTTCGGCAACGTTCCAGACATGCACAGGCAACGAAAAAGGTGATAATTCCTCCTTGCTTCAGCAGTCCAGACGACCAAGCCTTACCTCTTTGCATATACCAGCAAGGTCAGTAGAAAGTGCATTATCATCTTCTGCAAAGACAGATATTCTACCATCATCAAGTCCAGGTTCTGCTCGAGGAGGACTGCCTCCAAGGCCAAATTCAGCCAGAGTCAAGTCTTCCATGAGAAGTTTACTCCCTCAGAGAAGTTTAAAGGCAAAAAATAGTTCTCCAGATTGTGAAAGGGAAGTTCTCATTGTTTCTGATATTCCCTCATCAGATAGAACTTTGGATAAGCCTTCAACTTCAAGGTCCCTTTCTTTTAATTGGCTCCCTTCATCAACAAAGGCATCAAATTCGTTACCAGCTATACCAATTGCAAGTACAGTTGCAGAGACCATGCGTGGAAGTCATCTAGGAAGTGATCCTGACTTAAGCGTATGTTTCATATGCTGATTCTTGTCCTCCATAATTCGACGATCTAAGCAATAAATTTTATACCCTACTCAGTAAAACAATTCAATTTTATTAGATCTATAATGGTATATGTATACTTATATTTTGCTGCATTGGTGAATAATATGTATTTTTTTTATATATACATAGAAAATGGAAGTCAAGCATCACATGATACGATCGTTTTCAGTTCCAGTTAATGTCAAATCCTCTAGTTTAAAGCGAACAGGTTCTAGTGGTTTGATCCGAGTAATTTCAGCAAGATCACATCCTGCAGCTGTTAATGACCATTCAATTGATAAAGCTTCAGTACCAGAGATTGGTAATGCTTTGTATTACACAAAACTGATATTATTTTTCTACCATCTCTTGTTTCTTGGCCAATAATATGTCCAATATGAACTTATGAAACATCTGTGTTTTGATGAGCAGCATTCATGACCTCAGAGATAGATGAATGAAAATATGTAGATTTAGAAGAGAATATAATGAAAACTTTTCTATCTTATGGATGTAGCATTTAAAACCAATTCCATCTTCTATAGGAACTCTTAAGTAAAGCAATGATGATCATAAACATGGCAAGTATATTGATTTAAAGTTGTATATATTTTGTTTAGGAGTGTCAATTAATGATTTTAGAGTTCCCATCAAGGATAATTTTATTGAATCAGGATTGCTTGGGATATAAGTTGAATGTAATTATTGTATTAGGTTGTTGAGCTGTCTCATTCCAGCCTCATGCTTTCTAGAAAAACCATCACAACCTAAGGAGCTTGGTTAATAAACATGGGAGCTATGATACTAGAAGATCTAAGGTGTCTTGGTACTTTCTGAAGTTGTGTTATGATTAAAAAGCAGAGTGGTTGACGTGTGCTGGATGAGGAAAAATCTCATTTCTTGAATTGTACTTACTCTCATGGGCTAACTTCTTTATCCACTTTCTTCTAGATAAATGTGGGAACCCTTGCTGATTTAACACTACATTCAGTCACTGATGTAATGACTGTAGCTCATTTGGCACTTTTCTTGAGTCATACAATGCATTACTTTTGGGTAACAACCTAGCATTAGCACAATCTCATTTTAAATCCATTACTATGAGAGATTCAACTGAGTTTTATGTTGGTGTTCGAGAGCCTAACACAACCCTCTTCTTTTTTCCAAGCTTGGGGATTGGCTTTGAAACATAGTTGGAGTAAAAAATGAACATATGATATTTTAAAAAAGTTTTTAATGTGCTGAAGTCCACTTTATCATTTCTTTCCATGAGGATTTATTTCTGTCAACTATTCAAACAGGGTTTGTGATTGAAGAAGCTTTTTGCTGATTGCATGAATAAGTGATATCTTTTCAAAGAGGTCACTTATTTTAACTATGTATTATTGTAGGAGATATTTGAATTAATTAGGAGGGATTTCAGGAATTAATTAGGCAGGATTGTGAAAATATGATCTGATTGCATTCATCAAAGATTTCCCCGATTCTCTCCATGTATCACGCCCCTCTGATTTTGTATTCCCATGTATATATATATGTGTTCAGAATAGATGAATTATACAGAAGAGAATTACCATTACTTCCATTGCTCTCTGTCTTTGTCTCGCTGTCATCTCTCTGTCCTAAGAATCCAATATGGTATCAGAGCAGGGATCCCCGTTATCACTATCCGCTGATGCTGTCTCCACCATGACCGACGGTGTGTCGCGTTGCCCACCCAAGGCTGTCGACGTCGAAGACTCTACTGTAATAATTGTTCCCGAGTGTCTTACCGGCGACAACTATGTCGAATGGGCCCAGTGTATGTATCTGGCACTCGATGGGCGTGATAGGCTAGATGTGATCCAAACTGACCCACCTTCTACAGATGAAGTTGCCACACGCTGCCGATGGAAGACTGAGAACTCGTTGGTGGCGTCGTGGTTGCTCAACTCTATGGTACCCAATGTCCGACGGAGTTTTATGTTTATTTCCTCCGCCAAAGAGCTCTGGCTTGCCGTGAAGGAAGCTTATGGAAAACGCCCTACGGCGTCTCTGGTGTTTGACCTCCGCTGGCGACTGTGGACGACCAGACAAGGTGACCGTCCCTTAAATGTATATTACCTTGAAAAAACTAACCTCTGGCAGAAATTGGATCAATTAAAGCAACGGGTTTGGCGTCACACTGAAGATGCAGCAGCTTATCGGCGCGACCTGGAGGAAGACCGACTATTTGAATTCCTTGTTGGCCTGAATCCAGTCTATGATGAGGTTTGCGGCCGCCTTCTCGAATGCACACCACTCCCAACAGTTCCTGAAGCTTTTTCTCTTCTGCGAGATGAAGAAGCCCGTCGACTGGTGATGCATTCCGCCTCCCCAACGACCCGACCAGTGGTGGCTGAAGCTTCCGCCCTCGCCGCTCGGATTGGAGACGCTAGAAGGGAGCGGCCAGTATGTGAGCACTGCAAGATTGGACATACCAAAGACAAGTGTTGGGACTTACACGGCAAGCCTGTAGATTGGAAGCCAAAGCCGAGAAAGCCAAAGGGTTATCTGGCCGACGGAACCCCTTCAACCGAAACTCAAGGCGCCGCTAGTGGAGGAAGGACCCTGGCCCAATATGATTCAGCCCACATTGATGGATCATTCCTTAATGGATCAGCCCACAACTCCGTTGGTGACTCAGCCCGTGATTCTCTTGGTGGATCAGCCCACAATTCTTTCCAAGGCCCAGACCCATTAGCAGTGATTTTAGAGCGCCTCATTGCTCTTGAATATCACACACGTAAGCAACCAATTGCTATCATAATAAAGAAAGGTAATGCCTTTAAAGCTCTTTCCATTATTCAAGGTAAGCTTATGGGCCACTGTTGGATAATTGACTCCAGTGCTTCTGACCACATGACCAATGATATCTCTCTTTTTTCAAAATACACTCCTGAAAGGAACAACCTCACTGTTAAAATTGCTGATGCCTCTAACTCTGTGGTTGCTGGCAGTCGTACCATTAATGTTTCTACTACTCTGACTTTGCATAATGTCCTAAATGTTCCAAACTTGCAATGTAACTTGTTATCTGTAAGTCAGTCGAACGATGCCAAGCTAATTTTTCCTCTACCCATTGTTCTTTTCAGGATCTGCTCACGGGGACGACAATTGGTGTTGCTAAGAAGCTAGATGGGCTCTATTACCTGGTTGAGTATCCTCATCAAGCACCTCATTTCTGTAATAAAGTGTCTCTCCCTAAGACTAGTGATTTGAAGTTATGGCACAAGAGATTAGGTCATCCGAACTTTCAATATATGTGTAAGATGTTCCCTTCAATCTCTAATAAAAATTCAGAGTTTTCTTGTGATGCTTGCGAACTCGCCAAACATTATCGCACCCACTTCCAAAGTACACCATATCGCCCATCCAAACCTTTCTCTATAATCCACAGTGATCTATGGGGACCATCCCGAGTTGCAAACCATACCCAGTCAAAATGGTTTATGACCCTCATTGATGATCATACCCGTGTTAGTTGGGTTTTTCTTCTAAAAGACAAAACCGAGGTTTACCAAACATTTGTTGATTTCTATAAAATGGTCCTCACCCAATTTAATACAAAAATCCAAACCCTTCATACCGACAATGGTACTGAATACTTCAATTCCCCACTATCTCATTTCCTGAAAGAACAAGGTATCACCCATAAAAGTTCCTGTCCCTATAGTACCCAACAAAATGGTATAGCTGAACGGAAAAATAGGCACCTACTCGAAACTGCTCGGGCTCTTCTATTCAGTAGTCATGTTCCAAGTTTCTATTGGATTGATGCTACCCTTATGGCCACTTTCCTCATTAACCGCATGCCGTGTAAACCTTTATCCTTCCAAACCCCTCTACAAGTCCTCCAAAATCACTTTCACCTTCCTTACCTAGAAAACATCCTTCCTCTTAAGATTTTTGGGTGCACCGCCTTTGTCCATCTTCACCATACTTCCAAACTCGAACCAAAGGCTGTCAAATGCATTTTCCTAGGACCTGCCAATAACCAAAAAGGGTACAAATGTTTTGACCCCCTGACTAAACGCCTCTATGTTACATGCGATGTTACCTTCCATGAAACCATCCCTTTTTCTCCGTCCTCTTTGGTTCAGGGGGAGACTTGGAGTGAACCTCTGGAACTTCAAACTGAGCTTGAACCCCAGCCACTATACCTCCATCAGGAACATGAAAACATCTACACTCTTGACACACCATTACAAGAAGAACTTGAAAGGGACAAGGAATCTGAAGGAGATGGAGATGCTAGTTCAGGGGGAGACACTAAGAAGTGGGGACAGGTATATACTCGCAGAGATACAACAGGTAATGCTCATCTAGTGAATAACGCACACCAAGAGTCTGAACCAGGTGCAGGTTCTGACCAAACCCAGACTCAGACTAATGATCTTGAACTCCCAATAGCCATCAGAAAACCACAAAGAACATGCACCAGGCATCCCATAGAAAGGTTTGTCTCTTACTAGGCCTTATCCTCTGAACATCATGCTTTTATCTCTCACCTTGACTAACTCAAGATACCAAAAGATGTACATGAAGCTTTAACAAGTCCTGAATGGAGAAACGTAGTGATGGAAGAGATGGCAGCACTGGAGAGAAACAAAACATGGGAGATAGTTGAGTTACCCAAAGGCAAGAAAGTAGTTGGGTGTAAGTGGGTTTTTACCCCAAAATTTCTTGCAGATGGAAGTCTCGACAAATACAAAGCACGTTTGGTAGCCAAGGGCTTTACTCAAATCTATGGTATGGATTATACTGAGACATTTGCACCGGTGGCAAAATTGAATACCATCAGAATACTACTATCGCTTGCTGCTAATCTGGATTGGCCTCTACATCAGATGGATGTTAAGAATGCTTTCTTAAACGGAGAGTTGAAGGAAGACGTTTATATGAAGATGCCTCCCGGATTTCCTAACAATAAGGAAGGTCAAGTATGCAAGTTAAGGAAGTCATTATATGGCTTGAAACAGTCTCTCGAGCATGGTTTGAAAGATTCACCAGAGTATTGAAAGACCTGGGCTACATACAAGGACAAAGTGACCACACCCTATTCTTCAGACATGAAAACAGGAAAGTTGCTGTATTAGCAGTATATGTAGATGACATCATCCTTACCGGTGACACCCTAACGGAGATTGAGAGAATAAAAAGGGCTCTCAACCAAGAATTCCAAGTGAAAGATCTGGGAAGAATGAAATATTTCCTGGGCATGGAAGTGGCCAGATCAGCAAAAGGAATTAATATCTCACAGAGGAAATACATACTAGATCTCCTAGAAGAAACAGGTATGTTGGGCTGTAGACCGAGTGATACTCCCATCAGGGTTGAAAAGATTAAAGATGATGAAGATCTAGGAAAGGAGGTAGATATGGGAAGATATCAACGTATGGTAGGAAAACTGATTTACCTATCGCACACAAGGCCAGATATCGCATGTGCTGTCAGTGTTGTAAGTCAACACTCTCATAACCCCAGGCAGAAACATCTAAATGAAGTTTACAGAATACTTAGATATCTGAAAGGCTCACCCGGCCTAGGCCTCCTCTTCAGGAAAACTGATAAGAGAAATGTAGAAATATTCACAGATGCTGATTGGGCAGGTGATCAAGACGATAGAAGATCAACCTCTGGCTACGTTACCTACGTATGGGGAAACTTAGTCACATGGCGCAGTAAAAAACAAAGTGTGGTAGCTAGAAGCAGTGCAGAAGCTGAATTCAGGGCCATCGCTCTTGGCATATGTGAAAGCCTATAGGTAAAGCGAGTACTAGAAGAATTAGGAATGCTAACAGAATTACCTATCAGGCTACAATCAGACAACATGGCAGCAATAAATATGTCCCACAATCCAGTGCAACATGACAGAACTAAGCATGTAGAAATTGATAGACACTTCATAAGAGAAAAAATTGATGCTGGGACAATTGAACTGAAATACATTCCCTCCAAAGATCAAACAGCTGATGTTCTTACAAAAGGATTGGCTCGAGACAAGTTTGAATATCTCATTAGCAAGTTGGACATGACAAATATCTATGCTCCAACTTTAGGAGGAGTGTAGGAGATATTTGAATTAATTAGGAGGGATTTCAGGAATTAATTAGGCAGGATTGTGAAAATATGATCTGATTGCATTCATCAAAGATTTCCCCGATTCTCTCCATGTATCACGCCCCTCTGATTTTGTATTCCCATGTATATATATGTGTTCAGAATAGATGAATTGTACAGAAGAGGATTACCATTACTTCCATTGCTCTCTGTCTTTGTCTCGCTGTCATCTCTCTGTCCTAAGAATCCAATAATTATTGAACTAGTTTTGATCTTGTCATGCATTTTGTTAATAAAATGATTGAAGCACACTAATTAAATTGGTGAGAAATCTTTCCTTTAAGATACTATTATGCTTTTTCTATGCATTTAGACCGATTGATGGGCACTATTGTATGCAAATATCATTTTTTAATACATTAATTTACTGTCCCCTAGTCCTTGATTTTCTAGTTAATTTTGTGCTTAAATTCCTTCTCTTCCTGCTTTTTCCACCTTCTGCCTTTTCCAGCCATTGAAGATGCCACTGAGGACATTCCTGAAGAAGAAGCAGTTTGTAGGATTTGTTTAATGGAGCTAGGGGAAGGTGGGGATACCCTTAAGATGGAGTGCAGTTGTAGAGGAGACCTTGCGCTTGCTCACCAAGAGTGTGCAGTGAAGTGGTTTAGTATAAAAGGAAACATGACATGTGATGTTTGCAAGCAGGAGGTCCGAAATCTTCCAGTGACTCTCTTGAAAATCCAAAGTCCTCATCCTACTGCTGGACGGTCATCAAATACCCTGCAGGAGACAGAAGTTTCTTTTCACAGGCAAGTTTAAGTGCTCCAATGTGCTAAGCTCTTCTTGTGTTCAAATTCCTTTCAAACTGACACATGACAGACTTAAACAAGTTCTTTTGTAACACATGCTATTTAATACTTCCCTTATAATTTTTAATCATAAAAATTTCTGTTACAGAAACTATCTATCATATAACAACTTCATTTTTCCTTCTCTCTTAATTTTGAGATCAATCTGGGTTTTTTTTAGCCATAAAAGCTCACAATATCTGATAGATTTAAATTCATATTCAACATTAGATCTCATAATGATATTCTGTTTATTGTTTCTCTTTATGTGACCAAATTTTGTCCTAGAAAGTTACAATTGCTGGACATTGACCTCCCGTCTGAAGGACCCCTATTGGTTAATGAGTGTAGTTGAGGGCACCAAGGGGAAAATAGGGTTATGAAGGGCTATCAGGGCAATAATGTAACCGAACTGAACAGAAGAGGAATAAGGACTTGGGCAGATGGAAGTCACCTGGAGTCTGCTGGGAGAAATACGAAGGGAGAAGAAAAGAGAGAGACAGACAAATTCTAGATAAGAAAACTCATGTAAAACAATGAAGGCAAAAAGGGGAGGGAGGAGGAGGGAGAGATAGAAACAAAGGGTGAAAATGGAGAGAAATTGAGGGGTAGAGACTAAAAAGTACTCAATTTTTTTAATAGACCAAAAGATCTACATGTGTATAAGGGCCTATTTATAGAGTTTTAATCCTAGTTAATCTAAACTAATGTAATGTGGGAAGATAAGTTAAAGTTTATTCAAATTTAGAATGATGTAATGCCAAATTTGGTTCAATTTACCAAATTTCTTGGGAAGTTAACTACCTAGGAAGTATGCTTTCTTTCTGGGAAGTTAACTTCTCAAGAAGTTCACTATTGATTTTTTTTTTTTAATTCTTAGGGAGTGTAAACGTTTTTTAAAAATTAAAGACAGAATATCCTTGTAAATGATCTTTTAACATTTTTTTCCCATTTGTTTAATCCTTTTCTTTATTTTGTCTGAGATTTTTACTGGTTCTAATTAATTATAATGCATTCTACTCATTCATGCATGACAGGATCTGGCAGGATGTACCAGTACTTGTCTTGGTCAGCATGCTAGCTTATTTTTGCTTTTTAGAGCAACTTCTGGTATGCCTTCTAACCCTATTTATTCTGAATTTTATGGTAACTTTTTCTAGTACCAAATTATGAGTTGGTCCTTTTGGAAGAGTAATCTATCTTTTTGATGGTCTTAATGCATCCAATGGTTATTTATAACATCATCTACTTTGTAGAAAGATCATTGGACCGTGGTGTCGTAATTGTCTCTAAGTAATGTAGGAGGCATAACCTCATCGACTAAGAGAAGATTCTGATCTTACTGAATAAGCAGCATGTATCTTTGTAGTATTGTTAAAGACAACCGCATGTCCCTGGAAGTAGTAGCTTGTTGGCTGAATCACAATTCTTGTCAATTGTGACTTGTAATATCCTATAACTTGATTCAGTCCTAACTTTTAACTTTTATGGTGTCTGATCTTTGAAATAACGACAATAAGAAGCCTTATTCTACTAGGCGTGATCTTTGAAATAATGTGACAGAAAATGGCTCGTTGTTATGGCATACAAAAAGGAATGCAACCATTTAGGGACTAACATCAAAACGGTTTTACAACAATGAGGCATAAATTGGTACAATTTGAAATTTTGAATGATGTGTACCAAACTGAAACTTGGAGCTCTCTGCTCTAGCCGTTTAGCTACAGTTTGTTTTATGTATGTATTAGGAACGATTCCAACTTGCAAGATCAGAAGTATGTCATAATGAATTTCACTACTTGCTGATATGCCTTTGGCATAAAACATCTTTTAGAGTGTTTTTACCTAATGCATAATCATATGCTTGCTATCATGGCCCGTTATATGATAATCATCAGTACTCGGAGTTTGTTTGTTATATAGATGACTCAACCAGTGTGGCAATTAAATGTCGAATGATCTAGCTTGCATCTCAGAGGATGAAATTGAGTTACAATTCTAATTCTCCCAACACTATGAAAAACTGTTCTTAATTTTTTTTTAAGATTTCCTTCACCTACCGATGAAATCTGACTTTTCCTAAGCAACAAACACGGAAACACCACATATTGCTCCATGGACGTTTTCTCTTGAAGATTCCCAAGCAAGAAACCAAGAGAAGTGGACAAGAGACTTTGTTGGCTATTCAAGTCAATCTCTAGAGACTATAATAGTGACCGTGCATGTTGGCTATTGAAGCCAACGTCTACATTTAAACCATAGAAATGTTGAACTTGCCAAAATGAGTCCTCACAATCATCTGATTAACATTTTGTCTCAAGGATCATATCTGGAAAAGATCTAGGAATCACCACACCCTCCATAGACCTCATGAATCATGACTCCCAACCTCGTGAACTAAATTATCCCATCCCCCCCCCCCCCCCCCCAAATTGTTGACCTATTTCCCTTCCACATTTTGGTCATTTTATTTTAGTTTTTATTTATTTAATCCATTCCATTCTCATCCTTTCCAACAACCAAACGGTCCCATAATGTTGTTCATAGGCAAGAGATTGGAGAATTCTGTCTTCTTTTTAATTTTTTCTTTTCCTTCTAAATGTTGTTTTTTATTAAATTCAATTATGTCTAACCGATTGAGTTCTAATTTAACAGGTTTCAGATATGGGTCCTCGTGCTCTTGCCATCTCACTACCTTTTGCCTGCACGTTTGGCCTTGTTGCATCTTTGCTTGCTTCAACCATGGGTATATTTGTTGCCTTCTCTCCACCTAAGCATATTAAGTAGTTTTATACCTGGCTTATACTTATTACATGAAGAAATTGTGAACAGTTCTCTATTTTCCCCCTTCTATTGGGTCAGTTGAAATTTTAGCCACAAATCATAGAAATGAACACAGGATGCTAACAAGTGACAACATATAAAATTTATAAAGGTAAGTAAAAGTAAACTATGCAGTATCCCATATTTTACATGAAAATAAAATCAAGAATAAAAACCAATCGTCCGAGAATAAAACGGCATACATGCAATGGTGATTTGATGTATACAAGACTCTGTATAATGGGAAGGCTCACTACCACCACTAGACCCAGGAGAAAAACTTTGAGATCATCAATATTCGAATAAATAAGCAATCCCCCAGAGAAAAGAAATAGTTATAATTGGATGATATACTTCGAAGAGTAACTTCCCAGATTCTTGTGGTGGAAGCATTTCGCATTTCGCATTTCGCATTTCCTTTAGTTTATGATGAAAATTTGCTTTCCCTGTTCTGGTTGTTGATAACTCAGACTAAAAATCTACAAATTGGATGGGATACTAGTATTTTGCAAAAAGGATTAAATGGTGAAATCAATCCAATTGATATGGTTCTGTTTTGAGGGACACATCCATATCCGTTATTTTTATGTTTGATACTATTGAAAGTTTCAACAATTTTCTGCTGCAAAAGATTACATGATGCTGAGATGATAATGTCTCTCATTAATATTAATATTTTTTTATCTAATTATGATTAACTTTGTCTGCAAATTTCAAAATCTTACTATGTTTTATTGGCGTTAGTGAGCAGGGATTACATGTGGGCTTATGCTTGCTTCCAGTTTGCAATTGTCATCCTGTTGGCTCATGTACTTTACACTATAGTAAGATGGCCTAGTTTCTTTCATGACAGTGTTGTGATCATCATGTTTGATCTTTCCATTTTATGATTTAGGCAAAAAGAAAAAGATCCCATTCCGATGAAAATTGTATGAGATTGATCACTGTACATAAATCTTATCGTGTACCTTTTTGTACATGTAGCGTAAAGTAAATGGGGTTCTCTCAGTTATGCTTTCTTCACTTGCTGGATTTGGGATTGCAATGACCTTAAATTATCTGCTCAAGGAACTTTTAAGTTGGAGATTAAGAAGGCAGATTCAATCTGTAAATCAGACCCCAACAGAGCAGGAACAAGGACAGCATAATAGGCGGCAAGGGCAACGTCAATAACGGTACCTCCGGTAAATAGTTGAGGCAACTGGTGCCAGCAGTCTTGCACAAAGTCTTCCACCATTCTGATGAATTTTGCTTCTTATCACTCAATTAGAGATTTTTTTTTTGTTTTGGCATTCTGATGTGCTGTTAACCCATGAATTTTCTATTGCACCATATAGGACCATACTTTGATTAAGTTCTTTATAATCATTATATCAAGGTCTCTAGTTACATGAGCATGTGTCCTATATTTTCCATGTGGGCTTAGGATTAAATTTGTTAAAATAGAATACATAGTAAAGTGTGATTAGAGAACTTGACATAATGATTGTAAATAACTTGACCTAAGTTTTATCCTACCAGAAATCATCTGTAGGAGAGAAAAAGAAGGGTGGTGGGGTCCATGGGAACATCCATGTGGGTCTCACCCTTCTTCCTCCTCCTCTCCCTCCCCAGTTTGAGCTTTAGCTATCCTTTACATGCCCAAGGATACTTACTGTAAATAATTACTGATGCATTCCATCTATGTGCAGTTTAAGTTCTAGACATGGAGTTCAATGCCTTTGTTTACTAAATTTGTGGGTGTTCAGTCTATCTGTTAGTTACAAAAAAGTAAAAAAGATGTTATTTTTTTAACATACTTCATATGTACTTGGTGTGGCATGATTTAAAATTCAACCAAAGTAGTTTTTCCGTTAACTTAGTGAATTTAGTAACATGCTTATTTTCTTGTAGTTTTGTTAAATACCCATGAAGTTGTGGCTCTCAAAGATGAGTTTTAGTCATACTTACACACATAAATAGAATTACAATGAATATTTACATACTTTATAAGTGTTATATCATTTAAATTTTATCTAATTAAAATGCAATAATTTAGCAGATGAATTATATTAAAAATTCACTATTTTATTCATTTTTTTAAAAAATAAATATTTTAATTTAAAAAAAATCATTTGAACTAAATTAAGAGATTTATTTTTTTAAAAGAATAAAATATAAATTATTTTAGATGAATTGTTGGCCAATTAAAATTAAAATTAAAATATTGAGTTATTGCATTTTGATTATATGGAGATAAGATGACATGATCCTCCTATAGTATATAAATATTTTTCATAAAATTACTTTAAGATAAGAAAATTATCCAGTAGATAAATTATTTTTTCAAGTATTTACTGATGACACTTTTCCAAATGGATTTCCTTATACTATGAATTTTTACGTAACTGAAGCTTAGCCGTGTATATTATGACATTATGTAAATTTTATAGTAATTATTATAGTGTAATTAACTTCCTCTTGATGATGGCCAAAAAGAAACCTTTATTTAATGCATTAAATAAACATGTTTAATTGATTAAAAAAAATAGCAAAATGCTCAGAGTAATAAAAGTTTTTTCCCTAAATTGTTCTTGCTTGAATGCACTTAAACTAATGTGAGAAGTCCTAATTCAAAAAATATTGAGCTTAACAACATATATAAAGTAGAACCACCCATAAACAGACACTCTTTTTAAATAAAATTATCTCATACTAAATTGATAAAGCTCCACCCTCATGTCGCACTAGTGTCGTAAGAGTCGATCTCTTTCTTCCAGATTGATTAAAACTGTACCCTGACTTTCATGTGAAATAATATTAGCCACAATGGCTAAAAATTCCTCTTTTATAAAAATCATCATGTACCATAAGAGAATACAATTTATGCGTTCCGATCACTAAAGAATGAAACGAGTAATATTCTAAAAAAATTAAATCAAGAAAAGAAGTAATGTAACATCCACAAATAGGTAGCTTTCATCCCTTTCCTCTTCAAATCAAACAGGAAAAGGCCTTTTGGCGAGTTGATAAACTCCAAGACCATCTCTTTTCTCTTCAAGTCTAAGCACTTGGAGGCTTATACAACTTTTCCACCATCTTTCTGTATTCTGTAGAACACAACAGATATTATTTTAGGTAATTTTGCAGGAAATAAAAATTATTACCATTACCAGTTACAAAGCAAAAAGGAGAAAATAACCAGACTTTTATTTACCTTCTTGATTGCTCCAAAGCTGTGCTGCTTGTGGATTTAGTGGTGAATTGTTGTTTGGCTCTGAATTTCACAAAATTAAACAAATAAATGAATATGAGCAAACATGATATGGAAATTCAGCACCATTTTATTCAAAATCCATTTGGGTTGGCTATATTACCTCCAAGCAGACTTTGGATTGATAGAAGAATAGTTCTCACATCATAAGCTGATGACCATTTATCCTATAATCAAAGATGACAAAAAAAAAGTTATTATTATGTAATGGCTTAAATAATCTCTTCACAGTGTCATAATAACAATTCGGTCATTACCTGAAGAATGTCCAAGCATATATTTCCATGTAGATCAACATTAGGATGGAAGCAAGTTGTCTCAAACTTGACTTTAGGAGGTTTAAATGGGTAATCATTTGGGAAGGAAAGTGATAGCTTGTACTCTGTTCCTTCAAACACTGTATCTTTGCTTCCTGTTATGGTTCCTTTCCAGAAGAATATGTTGTCCTCCTCAGGGAAAGCAGAGATACCAGATTCTCCACTCATCTATAATTCACCCACACAACAAAAATTATTAGTGTAATTTCCAAGTCATTAACAAAAATTTATATTCGTCTGTTAATTGGCTTTAATCAAATACCAGTTCGTGCATGAATTGTACTGAAAAGGAAAAAAATTGCTTGCTGAGATCCGAAGCTAAATATAAGAGTCTATGGAATAAATTAACAATTAACAAACTTCATTTATAAAGTGACCTTAGAGAGAAATCTTACCATCAAAGCCATCAATTCAGACTGCAACCTGTTTGATATAAGCAAGAACCATAAACAGAAAAGGGAGGATCAGAAACAAAAACGAAGTCGAACATAAACTGCTTCAAAATCTTCTAACTTTAACATAAGTATGTGTGCATGTAAAGTCTAATCAAGCAAAATTCCGAGAATACTCAAGATTACTAAGAAAAGAGAGAGTGAAAAAGAAACCTTCTAAGAACAGACTGAGAATCAACGCTCTTTGCGGCATGAAGAGGCTGCTTAGAGGGAGGGGTGATGTTGCCTTGAGCAGTTTCAGTTTGACCGTTGACAGTAGCCATACTGACAAAATTACGATCCTCAATTGAAACCCCAATTCTATAGAACCTAAGAACTAAGAGCAGATCACAGAGAATACAGATTAGAGCTTATTATGCAGGACGAAGAGATAGAGAACCAGAAAGAGAGAGAAGGATGTTTCTCTATCTTCGTCCTTGCGAAAGCAATTGAGAGAGAAAGCCAAAGTCTGGTGAAAGGGATCGTATGGTGCTAGGAGAAAGGTAGATTTAAAAGGTTGTGCCTCCCCTAAACGACGTCGTTGGACGGTGGAATTCGTTTCCTTCTTAGGGCATAGAGCACGAGCACGGTGCGAATATCGAGATTCAAATAATTTGAACGTTGAGGCACTGAGATTCCTATTCCTGTGTGTCCCCCCTGCAACGGCTAGTAGGACGCCGACTGCAAGCAAACGATCCTTTTCTGTTTTTTCTTTCATTCTTAAGTGAGTTTCTTTTAATTTCTTTTTCTTTTTTTTTAATATCTATTACAAATTTCAATGTTAATTGATGATTAATAAGAACAGTTAGCTTCCAGAACTGAAGACGTCCTGGATCAAATCGGAGTGCATGCGTGTGAAGCATTTTCTGTGGGGAAGATAAAAAAGGGTGTGTGATAAAAAAAAAAACTAAATAAATAAATCTCTCTTGTAGAATATATGTTTCTGTAGAAGTAGTACATCTTTGGTAAGATAAACAATAATGCAGTTAAGTAAAAATTTAGTGTATGAGATATTCCAAAAATAAAATGGAGGAAACTGTGATTTTAGGTTTTAGCATTGGTTCAGTAGAAATCCCTGCAAACCTTTTGGATTGAATAAAATTAAAATTAATAAAACTAATAAAATTACAATTATAAATTTATAACTACCTTGGAAAAAGCATAAATTTAGTTCCTAACTTAAAAAAATATTTTTTTATTAAATCTTAATATTATTGATAATTAATTTTTTTTGTAATTTTCTTAAAACACCTTTGGTTTGTTGAAAATAGATTTAAAATAATATATATATATATATATATATATATATATATAAAAGAAAAACCAATATGTAGGTCTTTATAGTTTCTTTCAGTTTTAAATTAGGTATTTATGCCTTTTTTTGGTTTTTATTGGGTCTTTTAAGTTTCTTCCCTTAGATCCGTTAGTCCCTCAAAGTTTAAAACAGTTAAATAGGCACTAATGGTGTTTAAAATTCTATTAGAGGGCCGTGATGTAGTAGACATTTAGATTATTTTGTTAACATGAATTCTTTTTTTTTATAAATTTTTTTTCAATAAATTCGACATTAATCTCTCACTAAAATTAGAGTATAACCTTATGACTCAGAGAACGTTTATAGGGGATTTACGAGATATCTTATCAAATGAGCTCTTACAATAATAACAGAAATTAAATTCGTATTCTTATAAAATATAAATTTATTTTTTTTATTATCTATACTAATTTCCATTTGCTTTAAGAGTGTGTTTGGATTAGCTTTTGGAGAATATATTTTGGGAAGAATAGATTATGGGAAGAATATATTTTGGGAAGAATAGATTATAGAGAATAGATTTTAGGAAGAATAGATTTTAAAAATAGATATGTTTGGATGATTAGTAGTAGAATCACTTTTTATATTACTAAATTATCAAAAAGGGTATGATTTGATTAAAGTATGAGAGATGATAGAGGGTAGAGAATAAATAAGAGAGATGAGAGAGGGTAGAAAAGAAATAGAAGAGAGGAGAGAGTGTAGAGGAGAGAGAGGAAAGAGGAAATATGGTGAAGAAGATAGATGATAGATGAGAGAGGGTATAAGAAAAAATAAAGGTAAAATAGTAATTTGATAGTTCATAAGCTCTTTTACAGTTCTAAAATCTATTTTCAGTAGCTTATTCAAAACCATAGTTTCAAATCGAGGTTTTACCCAAAATCAATTATGGACAAAAATAGCTGTTTGTTTCAAATTTTTTTTAAATCGAGATTTTGGCCAAAATTAATTTTAGACAAAAATTAATATTTATTTTAAATTTTTTTAAATTGAAATTTTAACCAAAATTAATTTCTTAAGAGCTATTGTCAAACAGGGACTAACTTGACTTCTAACTCATGTTAAAAGTGCCATGTAGACAAAAAAGGACAAAACCGTTCTGGCCATTTTTTACTTGCTACTACATTAAATTGACGTGTTCATGGATTCAGGAGGAAGGATTCGTTATTATATATATATTGTCTTCTAAAATTCTGAGATATTCTCCGCTAAGTGAGAAAATGATCCCCACCTCACAGGCTCACATTTTTCTGCCATTTTGGTTTTCTGGCAAGCGATTGAACAAGATCGAAACTAAACATGGAAGTCCTTGAGATATATAGCAACTCACGTCCAGCGTCAAAGGGAACAAAAATTGCAAAAGTAACAAACTTTTCATTCTGTTGTGAAAAATTAACTCTATGAAGAATTGATTAGTGGAATACCAACTCCTATTAATTTACTTAAATAATATTAAATTTAATTATTAAATAATTATTATAATTAATATAAAATTCAAAATCTTTTTTTTTTGGATACAATAAAATTCGAAATCTAAATCTAAATATAGTTAAAAAAAAATGTTGTTGGAAGAATACCTCTTAGCAATGTCCATAGGAAACCTTTTCATGCAAGGCTGAAAACTGTACCAAAATTTGGCTCAATAATCAATTAGTCTAATTTATGTGAATATAGGCTATAATAGAAAGAATCTCATTACCTCCAAATAATTATTGCAGTTGTATATTATGGGCTTAAACACAAAACTAATTGTTAACTGGAAACGATCTTCAGTCAATGGATCTAAATGTTTAGTAGTTCAAATAATCATTTCCAATCTATATGACAGTTAGATCATACTAATACAAAATATTTGCTTTCTTAATGAGCTATGGCAAACAAAACCTTTACATTTTAAATAGACTTTTCTTTATATAAAAAAAAATAGACTTTTCTATCTGCTCAAATGACATTTCTTTCCGTACATCTAACATGATGTGTTAGTTAATATAAAAACTAAATAACTAATTTATAAATATTAAAAAATTAAAAAAAATTAATTATTTATAATAAATATGTATTAATTTTTTTAAAATATTATTTTTAAAAAAATAGATTTTTTTATCTGCTCAAATGACATTTCTTTCCGTACATCTAACATTATGTGTTAGTTAATATAAAAACTAAATAATTAATTTATAAATATTAAAAAATTAAAAAAATTAATTATTTATAATAAATATGTATTACTTTTTTAAAATATTATTTTTTAAAAAATAGACTTTTTTTATCTGCTCAAATGACATTTCTTTCCGTACATCTAACTTTATGTGTTAGTTAATATAAAAACTAAATAATTAATTTATAAATATTAAAAAATTAATAAAATTAATTATTTATAATAAATATGTATTAATTTTTTTAAAATATTATTTTTCATTATGTATCTATTAAAAGAAATATTTTACTATGCATAAAGGATATGGATATTTTTGAGAAAAAATCATAAATTTTAGAGATAAAATAAATTAAGATCCCTTAATATAGCTCTTAACATTTGAACAAGAGGTAGTAATATTTCATCAGTCAAATTATACAAATTAGGATAGATCTATTAAATTTCACAGGCAATAAACAAGGAGGAATTATAGTTTATTACAAGCCTTGTATTACAATTATGTCCCCCACAAACTTGGTTTAACTTATTACAAAGCATATGAAAGACATGTTTGGAAACACGTCTACAAAACTAAAATCATGGTTTGGCAGAATCAATACTTTGCTAACGTGTGATTATGATTGTGAATAATTCTTGTAAGAGATATCACGATCAAAAGTTGAGAAACTTCTTCTCTTTCAAGCTTTCCACAATCTCCTTAAGGGACACATCTAATGGAATAAACTCAATTTCTAAAGTCTTTGCCTTTTCTTTGGAAACTTGAAACTTCTGCTTCAAGGGCTCATCCATAACAGACCTAACAAGTTCATTGAACTACCAAGAAAATAAATTAGCAAAAAATCAGGAAAACAAACTTGAACCAAAACTTATAACCTGGATACACACACATAAAGTGAATGCACAAGCCATTTGGTTCAAAAAAATGAATGAAGGATTGAAATCAGAAGTCATTATCATCAGTCCTGAGGAACAGAACATCACTATCAGCGAATTTAAAATTAAACAAAAAATAAATAATAATACTGGTATAAAATCCCTCATTCATCCACACAAGTGCATCAAAGTACTAGATTACTAGATTCTCCTCTAGTCTAAAGAGAAGGGTATGGTCAGCATAAATGATTCAGAACATGACTGTGAAACGAAAACTAGATTTTACATTCCCAAGTTTTTCAGAGCCAACGGGAGATGAAAATAATGGAAACTGACACAAGCCCTTCTTTTGAAGGCTAGAGGAAAGGAATCAACAAAGTACCAAATGAAGGTTTAAGTACAATTATTAACATGCCAAAACGCACAAATGATATATGCATACTTGAACAAAGAAACAGCATTGTCTTAGTTCTTTTACCATGCATCTAAAGATGAGAACGAAAAGAAATTTCGGGTTGTTTGTGAAGAAATTTAGAGATTCATGCTCAGACTCTCTTTTCTATCCTTCTATGACATCATTTATTATGCCTTAGTTTTTCACCTTTTTCTTTGCCTTTAGGGTGTGAAATTGTCCACCCCACATCTAGTATGTTTTACTTCTGTTCATACTTGAAAAACAAGAAAATATTAGCATTAATCTTTGGATTCTTTCAGTTTGGTTTAATCATTACGAATTTCAGAATCGACTTTGCGCTAAGGCATGCATGCTCTTGTTCTTGTTCATCTCTTAAGACCAGACGCTTGAAGCAATGGGAATTATCTCTTCAAGCAGAAGAAACAAGACCATTTTATGCATATTGCCATAGCAGGTAGCAATTCATAAGTAGTCTCATACAATCATATTATGAGGTGAATGCAATTTGCTTTAAACAGTTCATGGAGATGTGAAGTCAAAAGTTATAAGGCTTTAACTTACTTTTCTGGAAGTGGTAATGCTGGGTACAATTCATGTAAAATTTTTACAATGTCTGAGAAGTGTGCCACAGTCTCAACCAAACAATATCTTCCACTAGCTGAAGAAATCTCAAATGCTTTAATATGAGCATTTGCAACATCTTTCACGTTAATCCATCCTACAGCTAAATTCGGAGATGTTTGTGCACCTGCACCATAAAAGCATAAGAAGTCAGACAAAATATTTACATACAAGGCTTCCATACAGCATGAACCTAGTGCACATAAAAGAATTACCAGTTAATAGCTTTAAAACTGTAGCAGAAGAGTCATTAAGTGATGGTTGCAAGAGCGATCCGAGTACAACTCCTGGGTGGATAACAACCATATCAATGCTGTTTTCTTTTACAAATTTCCAGGCAGCATCTTCAGCCAAGGTCTTGGAAAGCGCATACCAAAGCTGAGATAAAAAATGATTAAAACAACAATAAATTTAAGAGGATTGTGAAATACTTCTCCAATCCTTAATATAAGACTTAATTAGGCAGTTGATCTTAGTCCTAAATATAAGACTTATTTCCTATAATTTCTTAACTTTTTTCCAAATTATCCCAATTGATATTCCATCAATAATAATCAAACAATAGAAGGAGGGAGGGATTTAAGGAAGATGAATTTAGAAAAAAAGTCATATTAACTAATTTAACTAATTTTCTTAATCTAATCTTATTAATTAAATAAGTCTTATATTAAAGACTCGAGGAGTAATGAGCAATTGCAGCAATTGTCTATAGCATACAAAGTCAAAACTACAGAACTTATGATATAAAATTATCAAGGCAATCTCTGCATCACAGTAAGAAGTCACTACAGTCATCTGACTTCCATCATAAATGCAACACAGTATATAGTCTTTATGCAGAATGAAGTCACAAGGAAAAATTGGAAACTTGAAATCCCAACTCAGCAGCATTCGCTACAATCACAGAGGAATCTGTATCAATTAAAAACTTTGTTTCAGTGGTAGACTAAGAAATATGGAACATACCTTAGCCTCCCTACAAAAGTCTGGCTTTGAAAACCATGTCTCATCAACTACAACTTCAGGAGTTCTAGGTTGTCCACTATATAAGATTGAAGCCATGGAAGATGTTAGAACAACTCGTTTCAAACATGGCGATTTTGCACATGATTTAAGAAGATTGAGAGTTCCTTTGACAGCTGGGTCAATGATTTCAGTCTGCAGTAAAGAGAGCAACAGCAAGAGATTAGGAAATAAGAGAGCTGCTTCTTATGACAACAAAATGGTAACGTAAATGGATGACAAATTTGTGATTTATTTAAACTCATCGAAAGCCTCCATATTCAAATCAAAACTTTGTCATGGTCCTCTATTTACATTGTAATTTGATAAATCTCCCAAATTCCCCTGGTTGTAAATTGGAAACTAAAAGATTGAAAGATTTAAGTCTAACTTTATAAGAGTATGATAGGTCCCTCAACAAATACTTCCAGATCAGACAGACACCTTTGGCTATACAAAGAACAGATTTACGGACAAAGATGGAAATTTAAGCTAAAATACATTACTTATCCGCTACACTGGTACCAAGAACATTACACAAAACCCACTCTACTACAATTACAAATTACATTGTAAAGGAAGGAAAATGATTACATTTTCAGATTCTAACGCAAACGATAACAAAGAGAGAAGATTCAAACCACACACAATGCCTCTTCAATCTCAACTCAGCAGAAACTCTAGAACTTAGAACATAACAGGTTTGCCAATCGTTCGAGAGGATTGGCTCCCTCCACTCCAATGCCTAAGCCTGACTTAAAGTTCTTCTACCCCTTTCGTACTTCCAAACTCCTCTCTTTATACACCCATTCCCAACTTTCTGATTTCTTTCCCTTACCTTTTTCATCATAACTACCTAGCTTTACTCCCCTACTTTTCTGTCTCATCTTTTCCTCTAGACCAGCAGTGCACCTTTTCTGCCTTTTTGCCACTCTTTTATGTCTCCTTCTTTGAGTTTTGGCAGCAATACGTGATGCGATCATATCAGAGTACCAAGTAAACTAATATGATTTCATCAACCAAGCAATGCTATATGCTCAGGGGCAGGGCAAACAAAGGGCCAACACAATGCATCTGTCACCATACTCCTCTAAGCCACAAAAAGATGACAACGTTGTTAAAGATTGCTCAAACAGATTAGAACGCTTAAAAGGAGTGAATTTCTGCAGGTCAACCACAGTCAACTATCTATCAATTTTAGAATGACATGAACCTGTGGGTCTTTGACATCCAAATGGCAAGGAGAGGCAGTGTGAAAGACACCCTCACATCCCTCAACAGCAAGGTCAAAGGAACCTTCTTCCAATAGATCTGCTTTAAACAGCTTCAATCTCTCCTTTGCTCCATCCAGGTTCAGCAGATGATCTACCTTATTGGGATCATCTGCAGGGAGTTGCCAAAAAAAATCACAAATTGATTACTAACCAAACTGAACCACAATTCTGATAAAAGCATGAACATGAATGGAACCATACGAATGAGCACTAACTAGGATCGCGAACAGTGGCCTTGACAGTGTAACCACGAAGAAGAAGAACCTTGACGAGCCACGAAGCAACGTAGCCAGAAGCACCAGTGACGCACACCAACTTTACGTTTCCGACGTTGCTGCTCATCCTCTTTCCTTCTTCCATTTTATCCCTTTCACTGCTTCGTCTTTGCTCTGTACCAGATCAACGTTCGACATTTTAGATTCTTCGGGCCATTACTGGTTTGACCATTTGTGTTGGAATATTTTAAACGAAGACACGTGTTTCCTTGGGAAGTTATGTTCGAAATTTATATGGAGGGTTAAATGGTGTTACTCTTTATGAAAAACAACCATTGATTATTTAATTTATATTGGCTCATGAATTAACATATGATGATTAATGAATCAGTAAAATTATCATTTTATAAAACTTATCCACCTCTTGAAGATACTGTGCACAATTTCTTTTCTTTATCTCTTTTTTGTACTCTTCAGGGAAATAGTCCCATCAACAATCGCTTAATTTATTTAACAAAATAACATCTCTGAATTGACTACAAATCTTGTGGAGTTGAAAAGAACCAAAAAATACAACTTTCTATAATGGCACCAGTTTTGCGTGTTAGGAGAAATGGATGGTTTGATTAAGAAACTTTGCAAGAGTCATCTTAATTCATTTGGTCAATGGCAAAGGAAAGAGATAAATATCATTTTTCCTATCTTTATTGAATATGATTTATAGATTCATGAGGTTTATTCATGATGTGTGGTTTGATGCAATTATTTTGCATTAAATTATGTGATTATATTACTTGCGAATCACGATAAGAAAGCGATAAGAAGCATAATAAATATTGAATATTTTAGATTCATAATTATCATAAGATATTCTATGGTCATTTAGATGAGTTGATAATTATCATGTTGTGCTCTAATTGAAATAATTTATGAATATTTATTACAGACCAAATGCATGGTGTGAATAGTTTCATGTAACTAACATGCATTTGGTTAAAACAACGTATATGGATGAAACTTTAATTGTCTATGATAAACTTCCTCCTTCATGGATTGTGAGAAACTTGAAAGTGTTCCGTGAGCAATTGGGTAATTATCTTCAGTTAGAAAAGGAGTACGGTAAGGTACAAAAGACACCAATATTCATGAGAAGGTACATGTATGGTGGAGGAAGGACAGTCCATAAGACCTCAGAGAAAAAACGGAAGGATAAAGATAAATTCTACGTACTTATTTGAAATGATAAATTTAATAGTAGAATATGTGTCATGATTTGTTTGTATGTTGATGACATTTAATATGTCATGATTTAAGAATAGACAAAAGAATGGAAAGAACAACAATGAAAATATTTATGATGCGAAATATGATGAGACTTTTTTGTGCAAATAGAGACAAATTACAAATATAGTGAGACATCGATGTAGCATTGCATACAAAAATTATTTCCTATTAGGTCCTATTTAATGCAAATTTGCAATCCTTCTATCCGCTTATGTCCTCTCAAACATGATTCAGCTAATTGTTACAAAGGTTATGAAATATACAAAAGGTGTGAACTAAAACATGGTTACGATTATGAATATATGAAGGAGATATCATATATCACGATTAAAAGTTGAGAAACTTCTTCTCTTTCAAGCTTTCCATCGCCTCCCTAAGAGATATGTCTAATGGAATAAACTCAATTCCTAAGGTTTTTGTCTTTTCTTGGGAAACTTGATACTTCGGCATCAAGGGCTTGTCTATCACAAACCTAACAAGTTCATTGAACAACCAAGAAAATGAATTAGCAAAAATCAGGAACAACAAACTTGAACCAAAATATATAAAGAAGTGTAGGTACAAGCCATTTGTCTCATAAAAAATGACTGAATGATTAAAATCAAAAGCCAATCTCATCTATCCCTCAGCCAATTTAAATATATCATCTCTCATTCATCCTCTGATAATTAATTAATATATATATATATATATATATATAACTACTAGATTTTCCTCTAGTCCAAAGAGAAGGGTATGGTCAGCACACATGATGCAGAACATATCTGTGAAAGAAAAAACTAGATTTTACAATATCAAGTTTTTCAGGTTCATGCTCATCAACAGAAGATGGAAAAAGGTGGAAACTGACACAAACCCTTCTGGGAACCAACAAAGTACTAATAGAAGTCAATGAGTACAAGTATTAACACCAGTGTAGTGACTTGGCGGATATTCCATTACAAGCTCAATGCATAATTGATAAATACATGAACAAACAAACATCATGGGCTTGGTTGTTTGATTCCCCTAAAGATACCAGTATGCAAGAAAATTCCAGGTTTTTTGTGAAGAAACTCAGAGATTAATGTTCGCGCGCGTAGATATGAATTCTGGAAATAGTTAATGGAGATGTGAAATCAAGTCTTATAGGCTTATGCTATTATGGAAACAGTTAACTTACTTTTCTGGAAGTGGTAAAGTTGGGCACAATTCATGTGAAATCTTTACAATGTCTGAGAAATGTGCCAGTCTCAACCAAACAATATCTTCCATTAGCTGAAGAAATCTCAAATGCTTGAATATGAGCATTTGCAGCATCTTTCACGTTGATCCATCCTACAGTTAGATTCGGAGATGTTTGCGCACCTGCACTATAAAAGCATAGTTTTGAACCAGCATCTCATGTCTTCCATGTGCTAAGCAGAAAATGAGAATTCATGTAGTAGTCTCCTTTAAATTTTTCTTCCTAGAATGAAATTTTTAGAATAGTATTAGCTTATATTTCTTCTTTATTTTGTTGGAGTATACAAGTGGGTTGGCTCCTGAAATTACATAGCCTTCATGCAGTAATTAGCATATTTAACACAAGCCACTCTTTATTAAAACCTTGTAAAGCATTAGAAAAGGTGTAATGGCCCTTAAAAAATAAATAGGTAAATACCACTACGTTAGTAATATATGTATTAACTTTTGCATTTGAGCACAAAGAGGTGGTTGATGAGTTATTTTGGAGGTAGTGGCATGAGCTTGGGATCCCTTGTTCGAATGTAAAGTGGAATTTCATTTTTCTTGCTTCAGCCATCTCATGAAAATGACGAAAATGCCCTCTGCCATTTTATATCATCATTCTCCCCATTTCAGCTCGACAACTGCGAGAGAGAGAGAGAGATCAGGGGAGAAGCTTCGCGATTTCTCCTCTGAAACCCACCTCACCTGTGTTTTCCCCGCCGTCGTCTGTGTTGCTCTCCGTGTCCGTCATCTGCAGTTGTTCGTCCGCTGTCATACTCTTTCTCTGCGAAGTTCTCGGTTGCTGTGGTGATTCCGGTTGTTTTCGTCGACTGATCTGCTGTCGTCGGTGACTACATCATCTGAGTCCGCAGTCGTTCTGATAGATTCTTCTCCTTCCTCTTTCGTGCTGGTGTTGCTGTGTCGAGAAATAGAGAGAGAAAGAAAGTCTGTGCGAGGGGGAAAAATGGAAAAGGAAGCAGATTATTGAGGTAGTCGGAGAAGGTAATCGGAAGGAAGGAGTGGAGAGTTACACATAGGAGTGATTTCTGGTCAGGGTGAGCCTATCTAATTGTTCTTCATTTTTTACTATTCCAGTTTCTGATGTCTGAGAGTGATTTAACTGATTAAAAGTTGGAAGTTTGAAAGGAAATTACTGGTTAAGTAAAGTATTAAGTTTCTGATCAAGAAATCTAACTGGAATCATGAAGATTGGCTATTGCATGTGCTTGTTCTGTTTTGTGGTTATGATACCCGAAAAATAATGCTGCGTTTTTGTTCCAGTGGCTTTGATTCTCTGAATAAAAGTTATTATAAAAATTGACATTTGTATAATTGTTGGTGCTGTTGGTGGTTGAGGCTATAGGATTCAGATTTTGAAAGTTAAAAAAAAAAAACTTCTGAGTTGAAGTTAAAGATTTGAGCTTTTGAAGTTAAAGACTTGAGCTTTTGTAAAATTGTTATTGCCTATGTTTAAATCTGTCTTGGGTTGCTTTGTGTTGGGGAAATAGAATTTGTAGCTTGTTGATGGATGTGGGGAGGGTGTTTTGAAGTTGGAAAATATCAAAGTAAGAGAAACTGAGTAACCAATAGCTGGAAATTTTAGATTATAAGATGAATGATTTGCATTGTTTCGGTTACCTATTAGAAGATGCTGGGAGGAAATAAAGGTTATTTGTTCTCCTACATTAAAATTTGGATATTGCAGGATTTCATGATATTGTTGGAATTTCTAGATAGATTATTTTAAAAATATATGCTTGAATTAACATATTTATATATTCATGGAAGTAGTGGGTAAGTTTTGAGTGGATGATCTTTTATATACAAGAATTTGATTTAATTAAAGTTTCTTAAACTCTCGTGGAATTAGAGAAAAGAATCAAGCTCATATCTATCAATATTTATTGTTGTTGTGGTAATTAAATTTATTAAATTTGAGTTTGACAAGGAGAAAAGAGAAAGATGAAGGATGATCTTTAAAGTTTAAATATTTGATTTGTTAATTGAGGGTGATAAGTTATATTATGATTTAAATAGTCATGATATTATTTGAAAAAAAATAGGATTTAAAGTTTAAGCTCTCATTATATTTTAAAGTATTATAAATTGAGCACTATGGTAAGATTATCAATTATTAAAAATATATAAGAATTTTAATGTTATTTTTAGGATATCAGAGAATTGAAAAATAAAAATAATTAAAAGTTATTTAGCTGAAAAGAGTAAATGTTTGGGAGTATAGTAGGTGGGTGAATAAATTTCCATAATAATATTTTAATAATATATTGCCACTTAATACATTTTATTTAAAATATCAATTTTTAAGCATGATTTATTAAATGCATATTTATATGAATTAAGGTATTGATTATTATTATCATTGATTTTTTTTTCTAATGACTTATAAAATCGTTATGCTTATGTATGTAATAGACAGAAAGTTTTGAAAGATATTTTTTGTAAATTTTTATATTGAGATAATTTTTCACTCTGAAACATTATCACGTGAATTTCTATTATTTGAAAAGAGTTTTATTATATTTAAATTGAAGGAAATCTTTTGAAATCTAGGTACTTGATTATGAAATATTTTTGGGAAAATGATATGAGTACCATGTAAACAATTGAATGACAAAAAAGTCTCATCAAATGCTATAATTCATGTCAAATCCTATAGGACCTCACATGAATTTTTTCTAGTTGTAAAAAGACTTAATTGGCCTTGTGAAATAAAAAAATATTAAAGAAATGAGAGTTGACGCGCTTTACGAGAATAGTACAATGTTGGCACGTTTTGCTATGAAATAAGAGAACAGTATAGTGTGTTGCAGGTGGATTTACTCATCATCGTGGCTGAGGTTATTAGTATAGCTGATGGGGTTGTTAGTTGCAAGTGCTAGGGTTGTTATTTTAGGCGCTGAGGTTGTTATTGCAAGTGTTAGGGTTGTAAGTTGTAATTGATGGGGTTGTTAGTATAGGGGCTGAGGTTATTAGTGCAATTGATGGTATTGTTAGTTGAGCTGATGGGGTTCTTAGTGCAGGTGATAGGGTTATTAGTTGTAGGGGCTGGGGTTCTTAGTTGCAGATTCTGGGGTTGTTATTTCAAGCGTTAGAGTTGTTAGTTCAGGTGTTAGGGTTGTTAGTGCAGCTGATAGGGTTGTTAGTTGCAGCTGATAGGGTTGTTAGTTACACCTGATGGGGTTCTTAGTGCAGCTGATGGGGTTCTTAGTTACAGCTGATAGGGTTGTTATTTCAAGCACTCGAGTTGTTATTATAGGTGCTAGGGTTGTAAATGCAGCTGATGGAGTTATTAGTTGTAGCTGATGGATTTCTTAATGCAGGTGATGGGGTTGTTAGTTGGAGGTGCTGGGGTTGTTATTTTAAGCACTGTGGTTGTTATTATAGGTGCTGGAGCTGTAAGTGCAGTTGATGTGGTTGTTAATTGCAACTAATAGGGTTGTTAGTTGCTGGTGCTGTAGTTGTTATTTTAGGCACTGAGGTTATAAGTGCAGTTGATGTAGTTGTTAGTTACAGGTGTTGATGTTGTTATTTTAGGCGCTGAGGTTATTATTGCAGGTGCTGGGGACCGAGACATATATATAAGTAAAGTAAGATGATTAGTAGTACATTTAAATTCAACTATAATTAAGATATGATCAATGATGCAGAAATGCTTGAGCCATCATCTTTGAATAACAATTCAGTAATTAAGATTCTTTATCATTATAAAATGATTAGATCCTCTCCACATAATCACATATTCAAATTATACATCACAAATCTAGAAATTTACTTCCATAAGCAAGCCCCAAAAGTCATTGATTTTTCATCATCAAGAATCAACTGCTTTACAGTCACAGCTTGTATATCTTGCCTATATTCTGAGGTATGGTCTACCAATAAATTTTGAGCTACTAATTTCATAATTTTTGGGATGAGTTTCTTCAAATTCACCATATCAACCTCATAAGGGTTACATCCATCAACACGTGCAATCAAAGTCTGCAAGAAAAGAGGAGAAATTTATCAGGTGTATGTGACAGAAATTGAATCTTACTTTTTGTAGTCTGGACAACTGATATGAGACGCAAGAGAAAAGGCATATCTCTTGAGGAACAACATATAAAGTTTGTAAGTAACAGGTTGGAGTAGTCTGTTTGGAACAACCCTGTACTCAAGAAAAGCAACAGATGTCAACTAACCAGTAAGGGAAAGTAATAAAATTAGGGTTGTTTCCATGCTACAATTCTGTTTGAGGAACCAAGGATTGGCAGTAAATAACCCATTTGGTTAGAAAATTATCCTATTCCTTGCTGGTTTTGTTAAAATTATCCCATCAGGTGCCTAATATCCTACTACAATGGGCAATAAATCACTTAACCTTAAAAACATTGCCACAAACAAGTCATTCAAGTAGAAACGAACCAAGAACTCATTGTGAACTGTCAAATAATCTTTTAAAGCTAATTTCATAATTTCTTACTCTTAGTGCACTTTTCATTTTTTTAATCAAAAGTACAAATAAAAAAACTAGGACTAAGCATTTTCTTTTCTTTTCTTATTTTATGAGCCAAAAATCCGAACATTTTCTCCTTTTCACATATCAACATACTCTTTGCAAGAGTTTTCTAATGTAGTCATCACCCCTCTTGTGAGATACATACATTTAATGAAAAGTTTCCCTTGAAGTTGGAATAGGGTATAATCATGTTATAACTTGTAAGGTTAGTAACCCTAGTTTTGCAACTCTTACTGAGAAGTTTAGTAGTTCACTAATCTCTTTGATGTTTTGGTTTGATACAACAAAAATGTTCTGTGGTGACCTTATAGAAATTAATTGAGTTTAAAATTGTGGCTGAAGACTAGATGTAGGCTAGATATTTGCTCAATCAAAATATATACTTGCATTTGACTATCTTCTCCCTTTCCCTCCTGTTTCTTTCTCTTTATTCCAAGTTCTTTCTCTATGCACTTCATCATAACTGTATTCATTTAAGTGCTTCATTTTTCTGACCTTTGCTTTTAGCCTTTGGTTCTTTTGCACTTTTAAGTTTCCATTTCTCACAAAAAAGCTTTCAAGCTTCAATCCATTGTTCAAGAAAATTTGATTGAAGTCCTACCCCATTTTTCAAGTCACTGTAGAGTGGGAAGGCAAAGGAAGGGTACAACCTCAAGGGTTGATAACTTTACCTCTATCCATAAGCATAGGCCAATCGAGAATATGCCAGTATAAAGAGCGGGTATCCATGGAAAAGTAACCATAAAATCCCTAAGCATAGTCCACGACCAAGAAGAGGGCCATGAATCGTGAATACCACCAAAGCAACTTCCAACAAGATACCATATAGTAGAAAACAAGGCAACAAAGCAAATCTGCAGTTGGAACTTCAATAAGTTTACATTATGCAAGGCATTAACAGAATGATATTTTCCAATTTACACAATCTTTTATGGTCGAATGAATAGGTAACTCACTTGATATCCTAATAGGGGCAGAAACTTCTCTCTACTAATGCTTCTCGATATACGTTCTGTTCTTAACGTATGAATACCAGAAAACACTGCACTTAAGAAGTTTAAAAGATCCCCAACCTGAGTTTAGTGCAAAACTTCCATTAGTTATTAAAGAAGAGAAACACAGAACAAAGATTCATGCAACATCTAGTGTTTAGAATACAGTTTAGAATACAGTATTGATTATAAATCAAAACTTACAAAAAATAGAAAAGAACATAGAAGAAAAGTAATAAAAAATGAGCAAGATACGCATACACATGGAGGAGAACCACTAGATTCTAGCATTCCAACTCCTAAAATGGAAATGATAGCTCCAAACCAGATTCGAGCAGGAATCTCTGCTCCTAACATGCCATCAATTAAAGGAACCACAATTACCTGCAAATTTCACGCAAAATATGCATAATTGTACCTTCAAATAGTCTCACTGTTTAAAAGTCATTGACATAACTTGATATATAAATGATCTTCTAGTGAACATAGATATAAAAGATGCATGACTAGCATCTGAGGTTAGAAGTCCAAGCGCCTGCATGAGGTATCCCAAACTAACCAAAAGCCCAACTCTATTCCTGCATTGCTAGTGCGCGCATCCCCCCTTGCTTGCAGTATAAATGGAATGAATGGAATGGTAGATACCGTAAAACGCACAACTGAAAAAGCTGTTGGACTCATAATGGCTTCAACCTCTTTAACAATTGGAATGTTACTGGCTGAACACAAATTAGGAAAATATAGATTAGTATATCAGATAGTGACCCAAGGATAAACAAATGGCCTAATGGCTCATTAACATAATAGAAAATTGACTTTAAGGGTTCTCTAGACCATGAAAGTTAAAATTTCACACTGACAAATAACAATGGCGATCATAATTGTATAGATACAGAAGCAGGATCCTTGAACAACCCCGGAGAAATAGTTAGTTTATTGACATAATATTATTGGGTTGTTCAATTTCATGCCTGTCAGCATAACATATATCAAAACGTACAACCACATTAAGCCTCTAATTTCACATCTTCTATCAAGGTATTGTAAGATGTTAACATTTCATAAAATAGTCATGCTTTGATAGTAGTGACTACCAGAGCAAAAGAAATTGAAATGACACAAATAAAACCAGTAGGGTTCAACATGCAACAAATTGCAGACCTCAAGATAAAGCTTCCCATAAACTTGCAATTTGCTGATATGTAAAACCATAGGGTGAACCTCAGTGCCATAGTAAGATTGTTGTCATGTGACCTAGAGGTTATAACTTTAAATCCTAGAAACAGTCTCACTACTTGTGGAGGTAAGGGTGCCGTACATTTGCCGTTCCCCATACCCCACCTAATGGGAGTCTTATGCATTAAGCCACCCTTTACCGATATGCAAAACCATGTAAAGGAGACTTCCAATGCTTATTTCCTTATGTCCTTAAGTATTTGTATTTATTTACTCTCTATACTGATTAAATATTCATTCACTCCTAAAGGCCTACTATATCAGGTTCATTTACTACAAGAGCAACCTCCATATCAGCACAGTCATATGTCTTCATTTGCAAAATAAAATAGCAGGAATTAAACCCCACTAGAAAGCAATCTTGGGAATAGTGTTTTTTCTCTGTTGCACTGCTCCCTTTTTCCCATAGCAGATATGATAAAGCAGCAAGAAAAGGTGGGTACCTGATGAAGAGATAGGTGTTCCTAATTCGTTATTTTCAAATTCCACCAAAATGCATAAATCATCTTGAGAGGGCAATGCCAAATAATGAGCATCAGGTGACCTTTTGAACAATATTGGTAGTTAAAAACTTCTCCAAAGGCATGCGATTGTATTAATTCTTTAAACCAAAACATGAAAATGGGAACTGCTAGCCACTAAAACATTTTCTATGCAACGTTTGTTATTGCTGCATAGTGGAGACCAACCAATATAGTTATGGGAGAAATGAAGGCATAACATATGACGAATTAGCAGATTATGTGTAATTATGTATATTGCCTCCAGATTGTCATTACTTTTAAAGCAATGTAAATATATTACTCAGAGCAGGGGCAAGTTATTGGAGGAGGAAAGGAGATGATGATTTGGACGATAAAGCAAGTGACGATGGCAGGAAAGGAGGCTGGTAGCGATAATAATCGCAACAGGGGCGAGTGACTGGAGGAGGAAAGACGATGATGAGCGAAGGAAGAAATGCGACAGTAGGGGGTGACAGCGAAGGACCAGAGTACACAGACCAAGCAGAAACGAAGAGTATAGTGCATAGACCAAAAGGAATGCAAGCAATTTTAAGAAGATGCTTGTGCTTGGATTTTAGGTGGGATGACAAGAGAGTCATGTTTTTAGTTAACCAAAGGGGCAGTTACGTCTTTTCACAATTGAAAAAATTCATCTAAAGTCCCATGGGACTTTAAATTAATTATGATATTTCTTGAGACTTTTTAGGCATTTAATTGCTTCCACGGGACCCAGATGTCATTTTCCCAATATTTTTTGTGAAATTTTACTATTGAAAAGTCTTGCTTATTAATGTTAAAGTGACCCTATGCATGCTTGGAAATTGATTTTGGGATGAATGAATATAGAACGCTGGTTATTAATAGCAGTACTGTTAGTCATTGGTACACTATGGTTAAAATTGAGCTCACTTGATATTCATTGGATCCATTCTCATGCTTATTATACGTGGGTTTGATACCTGCGCTTATTATTTATAGGTCTCGTATTTGCGCTTTTTATTCGTGGGTCTCATACATGTGCTTGTTTGCATGGCTTCAGCCGTGCCAGATTAGTTAGTTATTCTTGTGGATTGTGTGTCCATGCTTTTTATTAGTTATGTTGAAATTCTACAAAAAAGTGAGATTTAAAGATTATCATTTTAAACAGATTTCTTTAAATAAAATATTTTATTGGATATTTGGATTGATTTGATTAATGATTTTTATATAATTTTATTATTGCTTTGATTTTATACTTTAGAAATTTTAATTCATCAAGAAGCTTTATTATTCACAGTTAAATATATTTTAAATTGTTTCTTTTCACATTTTAAATTATTTTTTATAATATGACGATATTTACTGGTAGATTATTGTAACTTTAAATAGTACCATTGACTTTGTACCTCTAGTAAAACAAAGAAAGCTCTTATGGTTGTTAAAAACCTGTAAATGTTCTACGTAGTTTATATGTTAGATTTATATCATCTAATGTCTTTTTTAGATGTATAAATAATCATATATGGTAGAGTATTTATCATTTTAGAAGGTATAGATATTTTTATATATGATAAATAATAAAATGATCTATGCATATTTAAGATTATTACTATATTAATTATGATGACTAAAGACTTATGAAATATTAGTTCTCTTATATTTTGTGCCTGTCATCTTTATAATTTTGGAAAGTGACAATAGGAAAATTTAACAGAAGGATACCCCAAAGGCTACCTCATTAGGTTTGAGAACTGTAAATTCCTATAAACAACTCATCTGATTAGGTAGATAATCAAAGAGAGAGAGAGAGAGTGGGGGTTAGAGACAGAGGTAAAGAAAAGACAAAAGATTCAAAACTCGATTCTCATTCCATAATTTAAGATGATCGTTTTTTTTTTGTTACAATTTTTTTAAAAAGGGATAGGGCTCACCTATGATCCAAGGGCAGAAGAAGTCTTTATTCTTTTTAGACGATATCAATATTGAGCAGGGTGGTCCGTCTATTACTTTCAGGTATAAACGGACATTTTTTAAGTATTATGATTGGAATTACAATAAAGTGATATTCCTTAAAGATGAAATATACTCTAAATAGTTGTATATTTTATCCTTTTATTAACTAAACTCTAAAAATATGGGTAAGTCAAGATGATCTGATTACAATAGCCCCTACTCTTTATAAAGCCCTTTCCATTCATTATGTGCGAATAGGTAATGTCCAACTCTAATACTATTGATAGTTGCAACACACTATAACACATTTGACGACTCAAGGCCTATATACCTTGTAATGTTTTTTCACATTCGATTTCGTTTTTTCTTTTAGTGTCTTTTATAACACATTCAATCCTCAGTTTTAATCCCAAAGTACAATGATTGTAAGTCAACATCAACATTTTGACCTGAATTCCCTTTCAATTATCAAAAGCCTGACAAAGTATTTCATTTGAAGAAGATCAAGTAATCAAGAATCTGACAAATTACATACCAGGATTGCCATACAGCATGAATCTTGTGCACATAAAAAATTACCAGTTAATAGCTTTAAAACTGTAGCAGAAGATTCATTGAGTTATATCGCTTTAAAACTTTAAAGCTGTAACATATAGTCAAACAAAAGATTTAACGGTTAAAATTAATATTGTTTAACGGTAGAGCTTTTAATTGATCATAACATTAATTGCTCATGTTTTACTACTTTGGAGACAACATTAATTGATCATAACAAAACCTCTAGATATCCACAGCTTTTAAGCGAAAATTTTGGGGACAAATTGAACCTTAACCCCAAAAATAAATAATAGAACATGCTCAGCCAAAATTATGAAATATTTTGTTTATTAATATCGATAATGATAATACAACCATTTTCTACATTGTTCCGATATAGAGTTTAACTTTATGAAACCAGAGACAGCAGCTTCAAAACATGGCTATATATGTTGATTCACATTTATCTTCAAAGATATTTTGACTTGAAATAGATTACTACAATTTATTAGAAGTTGACAAACTTCTTTTCTTTAAAGCTTTCCACTATCTCTCTAAGGCCCACTTCAAATGGAATGAATTCATCAATTCCCAACGTCTTTGCCTTCTCTTTGGAAACTTGGTAGGTAGGCATGAAGGGTTCATCGTCTTCACATCTGAGATTTATTGAGGAAGCAAGAAATCGAATTAACAATATATCATAAACAAAAGCTTGAGCTTGATAAATACAAGGGCAATGTAATTCATACAATTAATACACAAGAAAACATGTCTGCTTCAATTTAGACGAAAGAAGTCTTATGAATCTTAACCAATAATTTTCTAGGTTAAATCCAGAACCTTGAGTCAAATCAAGATAATATGCTAATTTTAACGGTTTTACTTTATGTATGAATGGGAATCTGTAAAAATTGTCATAGACAAGTAATTATTTTCTTTATGGGTTCTGTTGTACCATAATATTTACTCCTTCCAGTCTTAAAATCTAAAAGGGGGGGGGGGGAATAAAAACTATGATATCTTTTAACATATGAATTGCTAATTAAAATTATAAAGGACGATTGAACTTACTTATCTGGAAGTTGCAATGTCGGGTACATATCACGCAAAATCTTCACAATTTCTGAGTAGTGTCTCACTGACTCGGCCAAACAATATCTTCCAGTGGCGGAAGGAATTTCAAATGACTGAATATGAGCATTTATAGTATCTACTACATGAACCGATACCAAAGAAAAATTTGGAAATGTGTTTGCTCCTGCATCAAACAAGGAACAAAAGAGTCCACATGGGAAGAAACACAATAATTACATTCATGACTTTGACAATTTCTTAATTAATAGACAATCACTCCAACACTCTCCCTCAAGTTTTACTTGTATATGTTCAACATTTGGAAATTCGTGTGGGTGTATCAAAGGTAAATAAATTAAAATTACCATTCAATAGAGTTATAATTGTAGCTGAACTTGTGTTGAGCGTTGGTTGTAAGAGAGGTCCTATAACTACTGCTGGATTGATAGTAACCATGTCAATGTTGTTTTCTTTTACAAATTTCCAAGCAGCTTCTTCAGCTAAAGTCTTGGAAAGCGCATAACCGGACCATTGCTGAAAGAATAAGAATACAAATGAACATGAAACTCGTCGAATGTGAATGAATGATAGTTAGGTCCCAAAATATCCCTTAGGTACCACAAAATTGTGCTATAAAAACTGAGTTGCAAGTGTCCGTTTAAACAGTTACATATATAGGAATGTCAGTTGCAATTCAAGTTTCATAACCATTTTCAATTATTTGAAAATAAGATTATCATATTTGCAACTGTTTGAATCAGTATTTACAACTTATTTTTTAGCAAAATTTTTGCTCTCTTCTATCATAATTATAAGAGCTAGTTATGGGGTTTACTTTTATTCTAATACAAAACCTTAGTTCATTTTATTTTTCAAATTTACAATTTTTTCTTAAATTATTTCTATTGATTGTAAAGAGGATTTTTATTAAAAGTTTATTCCAATGTAAATGATTAAAGAAAATATTTTAGATAAACTATATACATTTTCTTACAAATAACTAACTTCAATGAATAGGAGGGAATAGAACATAACTATAACTAAAGTTTTGAGACCTAAGTGTCATTTTCTCTACTATGTATCCTAAACACAAGTACACATCACTTAAGAAATTTCAGGTGAGATGAGAAGAGAAAGAGGATATGGGGTTCCACCTTTGCCTTGCCTCATATGTGGGTCTAACCTCTCCCTTTATCCTGCTTCACATTGTTGAGACGACATTTTTTTGTTGGAAAAAGATAAAAAAAAAAGATAACTATTTTTATCTCATTACCTAAGATGACTTTTGTATGTTTGCATAAATTTGAAGTGGAAAGAGATATATTCGCATAATTGTTCAGTAGAAAATGCTTAGTGCACATGAGGTGATGGAAGTATTGAACTACCGGTTTCCTTCTTATTATTTGGTTATACATAAAATAAGAAACATTATAGCACTTTGTAGTCAAAAAACGATGTGGTTTTGGATTTTTTTAGGAATTCATGCAAAATATGATTTTGAGTATACCTTGAAGTCTTGTCATCCCAACTATATGCAGAATATTTACATTAAAACTCCCTCTAGTCTTATATATAAATAACAACTACCCAAATCATATAAATTATAGTATTAGCTAAAATTAGCTAAAAGTAATAAATGTGTCAAAAATATAATTTTTTCTAAGTATATAGATACCCTTGTTTATGAAGATTATGAGAAAGATTTGTAACTAATTTGAGATAAAAATAGAAAAACTGCATTAATTTTTTAAACAAATACAAATTGTTATTTATATATAGAACTATTCATATGTGAAAGAATGTTGCTTATATATAGGACATGACTGGAGGGAGTTTTAGTTACATGTTAAGTAGTACAAGCTTAGGTTCAATGTAGTTAAACTCAACATATATAGTAGTATACATACCTCATATTCATAACAAAATTCCGGATTTGAAAACCATGTTTCATCAACTACAGCTTCAGGGGTCTTAGGCTTTCCACTAAATAACATTGCAGCTATGGAAGAAGTTAGAACAACTCGTTTCAGAGATGGCGATTTTGCACATGATTTAAGAACATTGAGCGTTCCCTTGACAGCTGGGTCAATGAGTTCAGTCTGAAATTGAGAAAGCAACTCTTAGAAGAGCTACTAGTTAGTTGTCAAACTAGTGACTTTTGTAAACTTGTAGAAAGGTTGTATATTATTCATATCATAAGCTAATAAAAATTTACACAACTAAATAGCTAATAAAATAACTACACATATACTACACCTAGATACTATTTAACCAACAAATTACTAAGTACTCAATGGATAAATTATTTAATTAATTTAATTAGATTAATAAAATTAGATAAACTATTTAATTATAATAAATGTCCCCTTATCTCTTTAAAATATTTTTATAACATTAAATCATATCATTTTATAAGTTACATAAAGTAATTTAAAAAAACAATAAATACAAGCAATACAATAGATTATATAGTCATACATTTAGAACTAAAAAATAACCTTCTAACTAATTTCTATATTTAAAAAAAAAAACAAGGAGCGATATATATGATAATGACAAATATCAGCAATGAAATTCAAGAGGTGAAACTATTAATGCAATTAATTTCTGTATAGATTGAAGAAATATATAAAAGCAATTAGCCCTGGATTACTCTCAAAAAGGATTTAGCTCTTTGTTGTTGGATGTAATTTTAATGATTGTTTAGAAGGATATGTATGAACCTGAGGTTCTTTGACATCAACAGAAACAGGAGAAGCAGTATGAAAGACACCCTCACAGCCTTCAACAGCAGAGTCAAAGGAACCTTCTTCCAACAGATTTGCTTTCATTAATTGCAATCTTTCCTTTGCTCCTTCCATTTCAAGCAAGTGTTGTACCTTTTTTGAATCATCTGTACGTGAAGAGTTATAAACCATTACGAAATTGGTCCCAGAAAAAGGTTATGAGAACAGGACATAGGAAACGCCAAAATGGAACTGCTTGCTGTGAAAATGACAACTAGAGATCTGAAGTTTAAAATTTCTCTGCAGATGAATAATACTACTTTACATGAACTTCAGTACTGAAGTTGATAACTCAAACGTTAAAAGCTGTTTTTACTTGATGGATGGTTCAGAGGGAGGAGACAGAGATCAGTAAAGAGGCCAAACACCTGCAAATTCAGCCCCTAGATTGATCTAACTATCACTATAATGCCACGTCACTCACTCAGGTCAAAGTCTTCTTCATTAGACTGTTTATTTCATCAATTCCAAGAACCAAGCCATCTCACTTTTTCCTGGTTTACCAGGTCTTGCTGAAAGACCAGCTTCCTCACAGAGGACCCTTGATTTTGAGAGTTAATCTTTGGCTAAGTCTCCTTAATTATGTGTCTTTAAACTCAAAGTTTGAAAGGGAAAGCACATTTAGATCAATCTTATGGCTAATATTTAGAAACATTATCTCTGATTCTGATTCTTTCAGACTAAAAATAAAACAAGGGGATGATATATATTGAGAAGGAGAACTCACTTGGGTCACGAACAGTGGCCTTGACAGTGTAACCACGAAGAAGAAGAAGCTTGACCAGCCATGAAGCAATGAAGCCAGAAGCGCCAGTTACGCACACCAACTTCCCATTTCCTGTGTTGCCTTCCATTGTGGTCTTCTCTCTTCTTTTCTCAGAGGGAAGAGGTGAACTGTTCCGATATGTTTAGAGATCAGATTCGATAAGATATGGAGCCGTATATACTAGTTGGCCTCCATTCGGAGCACCTTATAGTTGTTGAACTATTATTATTTTATTTTATATCATGTATATCTGCATTTCTGTCGGTCTGTCCCCCTTTTTACATGGTATATTATATATAATTTTCAAATATTTGAAAAGGTTGGGTATTTTATAGGTAAAAAAAGAAATAAGGAAACGGTTGATTTTCTTTTTATAAACTTCAGTTTACATTTATGAGATGTGATGATTTAATGCATTTTTTTCATTTATCTCTCATATTTTAACTATTCTTACTCAATCGCAATTTCTATAAAAAAGAGTATTTTAGAAAAATAAGTTACATTTGTTTATATATTTTTTTAATTAATTTTAATTAATTTTTTGAGTTACATGATCTAATATTTAAAGTTTATATTTTGAATTAGAAGAAGTATTTTACGCTACTAAAAATGCTTTTATAGTGATGAAAATATATAAGTGGTGTGAATACTATCATATTTACAAGTTGAAGGATTTCATGATAATTTTGTAATAGTTATGTAAAGTAACTTTTGATGTCAATTATACTATTAATCACCGTAAAAAATACTAGGCCAAATACTCATCGTCAGCTATTATGACTATTTTTATTAAAAATATTATCCTAAATCTAGAGAAGAAGTTGAAGATCTAATTGAGAAGTTAAAAATCTAAAAGTTAATACTATTAAAACTTTTCGAGCTCTTTTAAATAAAATCCATATGCTATTATTCACTTTTAGCTATCATAGTCATCTTCGTCAAGAGTATCGAACTAAATATATAAAAGTTAATGATATAGTATAAAAATTTAAATTTTAGAAAATTTTTTTTATTGAAACTCTTAAAATTTCTCCTAACAAGATATTAAATAGATTTAAAAAAAATAGAGAAAGAGAAATAAAAATTTGTAAATAGCTAATATTTAATCTTCATTGATGGAGCGAAGAGAGATTAGAAAATTACATTTTGGACTTTCATAATTAATCTTTTAGGCCATCACTTAATCATATATTGACTTAATCAGACAATTTATGTCAGCAGTTAATGGCGCAGCCACATGACGACAAGGCTTACAGGCGGACGACACTCAGATGAGATTCCATTGTTGAATTTTGCAGCTGGCATGGCATGTTAAATACGTCAGAGATATTTAAGCTCCTTATTATAAATTTATTATTGATTAAATAGTTAATTTTTTATACAATTTAAAAAATGAATAGTAATGTTTATATAAATGATGGTCACACCTTTTCTTTTGAACCCCAAAGGACACGTATTAGCAATTGAAAAGAAAGAAAGAAAAACAAGTTAATGACTTAGTAATCTATGAGGATTTGACAAAAACCGGCATCACATATACTAGTTTGCACATTCACAGGGATATAAATAGTATACTTTATCATACAATTTATGATTTTATACCCAAATAAAATTTTAAAAATATAATAAGTTTTTACTGTTCAAATTATAAATAATACTACTAATTTCTTAAAAATCATACAATATATAGGGCCCATACATCTATTTATATGTTAATTTTACATGATATATGAATCAAGAATAATTTTATGTCCATATTAAATGTTTGTAACTTTTATTTAACAAAAATAATATGAATATAAAATAATTTAAATATTAACATCTTGTTATGGTGTACAAGGAGATGGAATCTTTACTCAGTGTAACTTAACTTAATAATGGGACAATGACAAAATGAATTGGAGTGTGATGTAATTAATAAGGAAGTGGAGTTTATGATAATATACATAACAAGAATATATGATTCTTGTGCCGGCTATTGAAAAAAAAATAAGGAAAATTGTTTGAAGTGATTTGAATATGCCTTATTGGAGGCACATAGAGTACATGGATAATATCAAGCTATTAAAAAAATATAAAAATAAATTGAAAAGAATATTTAGTGGAGAGGAGAGAAAGGAGAGAGGAGAGAAAAGAAATGGTAAAAAAGAATAAATAGATAATATAGAGAAGAGAGAAGAGATAATATATTATAGAAAAGATAGAAGGGAGAGGATAAATGAGAGAGAAGAGATGGTGTAAAAAAATAAAAATAAAATAATAATTGAGTAATTCATAATTTTTTTTATTATTTTAAAAATTATTTCTATTAATTTATCTAAAATTATCATTTTAAATTATAATTTAATTTAAAAGTCATTTATTTGATGAAGGATTATTTTAAATTTGTATTAAATTAAAATTTAAATTAATTTTTTTAAAAAATTACGGTGCAGGTTTCCAAACACATCTTTTGTTGTGAATATAAAACATCATACTTGAATGCAAACTTGAAAAAGAGGGAGAAGGGAAAGAGGATGGAAGGTAATAATAATAGCGGGAAAGGAAAAGTGGTGTGACTGACGAGTGCTTCTGGGTTCATTGCTTCATGGCTCGTCAAGCTTCTTCTTCATTGTGGTTATACTTTGAAGGGCACTGCTCGTCAAGTCTCCTTAATTATGTGTCTTTAAACTCGCCGCTTGAAAGGGAAAACACATTAAGATCAATCTTAGGGCTAACATTTAGAAACAGTATCTCTGATTCTGATTCTTTCAGACTAAAAATGAAACAAAGGGGATGATCTATATTGAGGATGAGAATTCACTTGGGTCACGAACAGTGGCCTTGACAGTGTAACCACGAAGAAGAAGAAGCTTGACGAGCCACGGAGCCAAAATGCCAGAAGCACCAGTGACGCGCACCAGCTTTCCATTTCCTTTGTTGCTTTCCATTATTCCCTCCCTCCCTCCCTCTCTTTCCGTCTCTAGTTTTTGCTCTCTCTCTTTCCTTAGGTGCATACAGAGATTAGATTCGGTAGGATGAGATGTTTAGTCAGCAAAAAAAACAAGAAGATTGACAAAAGCACCTAAATAAGTATCATTTTAATATAATTTTAATTATAATATTTAAAAAAATATTTTAATTTTTAAATATTTAAATTTATGTAAGGATAATAGACAGTTCATCTTATTTAATATTGATATTATTTAAGAGAAATGGATATTTTATTCTATTCTTATATTGTGAGTGAATTTAATTTTTTTTTAAAAATATTTTGTAAAAAAAAATTATTTCGTCCAAAAGTTGGTCTGCAATCGGACTTTAGAACACTTTATAGTGCCTGTTTGAAAAATGTCAAACCTTGGTTTAAAATCTAAGTTTGGAGAAATTTTAAAACAAACAGTCATATTTGTTCAAATAGGCTTTTGGACTAAATTATGGTTTAAAACTAAAGTTTCAAATAAGCTGGTTAGAGTAGCTTATGGAACAGTAAACCACTTATGAACTAACCAATTACTATATTACCCCTACTTTTTCTTATACCATCTCTCCTCTCTCTTACTTTTTCTTATACCATCTCTCATCTCTCCAACTTTTTCTTACACCATCTCTCCTACTTTTTCTTACACATTCTCTCATCTCTTTTCTTACACCCTCTCTTCTCTCATCTCTTATCTCTCCTCATTTAATACCCATACCCTTTTTTGTAATTTACCAATAATAAAAGTACTTCTGAAAATAAATATCCAAACACTCATTTATTCAAAATCACTTTTTTTTTTTTAGAAACTCTTTTCTAAAAGCCTTTTTCTATAAGCTATCCAAAAAGCCTTTTTTTCATAAGCTATTTTTCAAACTCTTATCCAAACAGGCCCATAGTGGTAGAAATATTATTACTTTATATTGTCTATGTAACTGTGTCTGTCTCTTGTCCTTATATGTGTTTGCTTGAGTATTTGTACCGGACCTATATGCCACGTCCAGTCCTCTATATAGGCAATTTAAATATACTTTTTAAAAAATGATTTGTAAAAGAAAAAGAGATTTTATATAATTTTAAAAAAATTAGAAAATAATTTATAGAAAAATTAATTCTAAATAAATGAGTATCTAAATAGTTATTATTAAAAGAATTTTTGTTATTGATAAATTATCAGAAAGGGTATAATTTTACTAAAAATAAAAGAGAGAAAACATGAGAGAGATGAGAGAAGAAATAGTAGAAAGAGATAGAAAATATGAGAGACGGTGTAAAAAAATAGGGATAAAATAGTAATTGGATAATCCATAATCTCTTTTACTGTTCTACAAGTTACTGTGAATAGCTTATATAAAACCTTAGTTTTAAATTATAATTTAGTCTAAAAATTTATTTGAACAAATATAACTGTTTGTTTTAAAAAAAATTAAACTAAAGTTTGGAATATAAACTCTTTTAAAACATAAGTTTCAGTGAAACCCAAACATGCACATAATCTTATAGACAAGTTTGATTTAGATTTTGAAATGGTTATTATAAAGAATAAGTGATTTCAAAGTTGTTATAGATAACTCTTCTAAAGAGGAGCTTAAGGAAAAAATGATTCTGAATAAAATGAATATTTGGATGGTTATTATCAAAATGAGTTTTGTAATTAGTTATTCATCTCATTTATTGCCGTTATCCCTCCTCCACCATGCTTGAGATCTAAAGAAGAAGATAGTAGCGATGACATACGATGACGATGATAGAGCACCGCCTTTTCCTCCTCCAGTGACGAGGACCAGATCTAGACGAAACAATTGCCTCTTCCTCCTATTATGATGAGTACCAGATGACAATAACCCACCACCTCTTTCTCCTCCGGTGACAATGAGGGAGAAAGTGTTTCTGTCGTTTACTTCTGTTTCTATCTATGGGTGTTGGCTCCCTTTGTGTCTGTCATCTACTCTGCTATACTTGCCAAATTGATGGAACGGTGGAGGGAACAAATAGTAGAAGGTGGTGGGAGTAAAGGATGTCGGCCAATGATGGAAAGAGATGAGAGAGAGTGAAAAAATAGAGGTAAAATAATCATTGAATAGTCCATAAACTATTCCCACAAAGCTACTCCTATAAACTTATCTAAAACTATGATTTGAAATTATAATTTAGTCTATAAGTTTTTTTAAAACATTGGAAGACTATTTTTTTTTATTAGTTTTGGCCCAAAAGGGCTTTTTCCAACTATGATTTCCTTAGAAACCAAATATGCACTATGGGTCTGTTTGGATAAAAGTTTAAAAAATGACTTATATGAAAAAAAGTTTTTGGACATTTTTTAGAAAAGAGCTTTTGAAGAAGAGCTTATAAAAAAAGTAGTTCTAAATAAATGAGTTTTTTTTATATTTATTATCAAAAGGACTTTTGTAATTGGAAAATTACTAGAAAGGGAATAATTTTATTAAAAATAGGAGAAATGAGAGAGGGTAGAGAAGAGAGAAGAAAGATAATGGAGAAGAGAGAGGATAGAAGGTAGAGAGGAGAGAGGAATTGGATAAGGGAGAAGAGAAAGGAGAGAGGAGAGATGAAAGAAAAGAGAGTATAAGAAAAAGTAAGGATAAAATAATAATTAGATAGTCCATAAGCTCTTTTACTGTTCTAAAAGCTAATTTTAATAGCTTATCCAAAGAAAGCTACTAGTTAGTTGTCAAACTCGTGATCTATGTGAACTTGTAGGAAGATACATTTGATTATCCCTTTAATATCAAAATCAACCTTCCTATTTAATTAATGCATTTTGTGAGGTGCCTGAAGCCCATAAAATTCTTTTGAAGCCATTCGCACACATAAAACCCAGCAAGTTGGGGAATACTTAAAAAATATTTTTGATGGGTTTTGGATTTGGGCCAATGTGTTAGGAAGGCCCAAGTCTGTAATGTGTAAGTGTATATATATATGATACATGAATTGAGTTATAACTTATTCATTTTTTCAATAAAAGAATTCTTTCTTTCGTTCTTGTCATCTGGGGCCTGCTGGTCCAATATGGTACCAGAGCCAAACAGCAAGACTACTCAACTGTGAAGTCACGGCCCAGAAATCAAGACTTGCTCCAAGAATAGCAAGAAAACACTCAAGATTGTGATGGGTCGGCATTTGAAGGCAGTCACAAAGCCTTTAAACTGAAACGCTCTTCTAGGGTTGTAGATTGGAGATAAGGATCTCATTAATAAGAGCCCTGAAGTGCCACCCGCGATCTGTGCTAGCCAATGTTTCTGTGATATGACTCAATAGGTGACCAAATGGGGGATAAGGCTGATCGCTGGTGAACTGACCATCAGCTTTGCTCACCCTCTGTATCTGCATCCTTCCGACACGCAAGGGACTACTATCATCTAACATGTGTTAGTAGGGAGCGACAATTACACCATCTGGAGTCGGGCTATGAGAATCGCGTTACGAGGAAAGCGCAAATTAGGGTTCATAGACGGAACCTGCAGGAGAGAGTTGCAGACAGAGAATCTACTGGAGCAATGGGAACAATGCAACGCCGTGGTGCTTTCATGGTTATTAAACTCAGTATCCAAGGAGATCGGGAATAGTGTTATCTTCTTCCAGGACGCGAACCAAGTTTGGAAAGATCTTCAAGAACGGTTTGATAAAGTTTATGGATCTCGTATCTTCTGCTCCACCGAGAAATTGTTTCTTTCCAGCAAGAATCACTTTTTGTATCCAATTACTACACCAAATTAAAGGAATTGTGGGAAGAGGAGTCAACATTGTTTCTGATCCCTACCTGTCAATGCAATACCTTTAAAGCATATGGTGAAAAAGTGCAAAGACAGAAACTCCTTCAATTCCTTATGGGACTAAACGGAGTTTTCGCACCAGCACAAAGCCAAATTTTATTGATGAGCCCACTACCATCAGTGAATCAAGCTTTTGTGATGATTAGTGAGGATGAGGTTAAGAAGCATATTGCTAATCCCTCCACGCACGGTCCAATGGACGGAATAGCGATGACAACATCCAAAGGAAGAGGATGCGGGAGAGGAAGGGGCAGAGGACCCCTATCAGAATGTGCCTACTGTCATAAAAAGGGGCACACAAAAGACATTTGTTGGGAGTTGATAGGATACCCATAAGACTTTAGAGGCAACAGGAAGAATTCTGGACAAAATACCTCGGCCAACCAGCTCACAGCCGATCTAGACCAAATTGAAGATCCTCCATCAAATTTCAAGAGCACAATAACACCAGCCTTGACAAAGGAGCAGTATGATAGATTGATCGGGCTTCTAACAAAGGAATCAGACACAGGAGTACATGCTCTCACCAGTACAGGTTTGAATAATTTTAATAACTTTAGCGAGTCATCCGGTCACTAGGTATTAGATTCAGGTCCTCCACACACATGATAGGATATTTGAGTCTTTTCTATACCTACAAAACTAATAATGGTCTAGTACAACACATTAAAATTCCAAATGGACAATGAATTAAGGTAACACATGTAGGGACAGTACGGCTAAATGACAGTGTCACTTTGAAAAATGTTTTGTATGCATGTGAGTTAAGGTTCAACCTGATTTTAGTACCTAAGCTTACTAGAGAACATAAATGCAAGGTAGTCTTCTTGCCTAATCACTGTGTGGTGCAGGATCTCTGGCATGGAAAGAAGAGGAAGGTGATTACTAGTAGATTGATAGATGAACTATATGTGTTAGATAAGAAATATGTCTATGCAAATACTGTAGAGTATGGGAAAATAAACGGACCTGTTGATATGACATTGTTACATAATAGACTAGGACATGCTCCCGTTTCTGTGCTTAGACATTTGAGTATTGTAACTGATATGAATATGATGATGAACAAGAAATGTGAAGTGTGTATTCAATCTAAACAGACTAAATTTCCCTTCTTATCTAGTTGCATCAAGAGACAAGCATGTTTTGAATTAATCCATATGGATGTGTGGGGTCCTTATTGGACTCTCACACATGCAGGTCATCAATATTTCTTAACTATTGTGGATGACTTCTCATGGTCAACATGGATTTTTTTGCTAAAACACAAATCTGATGTCATTGATTGTGTCAAGAACTTTGTGGCTTACATATTGAATCAATTTGATGCTAAAATAAAGAAAATAAGGAGTGACAATGGAACTGAATTCACTAACCATGCTTTTAAGAGTTTTGTGTATGGAAATGGCATAATACATGAGACTTCCTGTCCATATACCCCTGAACAAAATGGAATAGTAGAAAGGAAGTATAGAACTTTGATCCAGGTTGCTAGAGGTCTTATGATCCAGTCTAGAGTCCCAACTAGATTTTGGGGGGAATGTGTGAAAATGGCCACCTACTTGATTAACAGGATACCATCTAAAGTGTTGAAATACAAAACTCCTTTTGAGCGAGTATATGGAAAGGAACCGAGTTTAGATAATCTAAGGATTTTTGGTTGCCTAGCATATGCCACCAATTTACACCCTTCAGATAAGTTCCAAGCCAGATCTTATCCTTGTTCATTTCTAGGATATCCAAATAATCAAAAGGGGTATTTGTTGTATAATTTGAGGAGTAAAACAATACTGATTAGTAGACATGTCACGTTTGTAGAAGAGAAATTCCCATTTCAGGAGCATTCTGCCTTGGATCAAGGGGGAGTGAGTAAAGACAGCAGTAGGCTATTTTCATTTGATGATGAACTAGTTCATACATATAACCATATAGGAACAGGAACAGGGGCAGAAGATAATCTAACTGAAGATAATGTGATCACTGATCAGCCTAACGTTAGACCTGATAGGAACTGAAGACCACCTATTTGGTCTAAAGATTATGTCTTTAACATGGTTGGAACGGATCAGAAAGAAAATTGTCATAACGGTTGCTTGTATCCTATGAATAAATAAATGACATATAAAAATGTGTCCCCTTCTTATTTATGCTTTATGTGTAAAATTGATTCTGTTGATGAGCCTAGAACCTATGAAGAGGTAGTCAGAAGCAATGAATAGGTGAAAGCAATGAGGCTAGAGATGCAAGCACTTGAGAACAATCATACATGGGAAATAGTCCCATTGCCTAAGGGAAAGAAACCCATTGGATGTAAATGGGTTTATAAGATTAAATATAGATCAAATGGTGATATAGATAAGTTCAAGGCTAAATTGGTGGCAAAGGGGTATAACCAGAAGGAGGGAGTGGATTATCATGAAACATTCTCTTTAGTAGTAAAAATGATAATAATAAGTTTGATTATGAAAATAGCTGTAATGAATAATTGGAATTTATACCATATGGATGTACACAATGCCTTTTTGCAGGGAGACTTGGATGAAGAGGTCTATATGACAATACCAGAAGGTTTTGGTCCAGAAAGGACCAACATGGTTTGTAAATTGAAGAAATCATTGTATGGGCTTAAACAAGCTTCTAGACAATGGAATTGTAAGTTGACTTCTTCATTAGTTATAGGAGGATTTACTCAATGTAAGAATGATTATTCCTTGTTCTTCAAATATTTTTCTGATGACATAGTGATAGTACTTGTTTATGTGGATGACTTGTTGGTTACTGGAAGTTGTGAGAACAAAATTAAAGAAGTTAAAAGTTATTTGCATAGTACTTTCAAGATTAGGGATTTAGGTTTGATGAAATACTTTCTTGGGATATAAATAGCTAGATCTAAAAAGGGAGTAATTCTATCACAAAGGAAATATGGTCTGGACTTACTTGCAGATATAGGTTTGAGTGGCTGCAGACCAAATAGTGTCCCGATGCCTCCAACTTTAAAGCTTAGGGCGTTTGAAGAAGGAAAGGACAGTGACACGGATTTACTGAAGGATGCAGGGAGTTACAGAATATTGGTAGGTAGATTGATATATCTAACTTCTACACGGCCTGACATTTGTTTTGCTATGCAGGTGTTGAGTCAGTTTCTGCAAGCACCAACTAAGACTCATATGTCCGTAGCATTAGGTGTGATCAGGTACCTAAAACAGAGGCCAAGATTGGGGATTTAATAGCTACTGATCAGGATAATTCTCTTAGTTGCTACTGTGATTCTGATTGGGCATCCTGTACAACTACAAGAAAGTCAGTTATAGGATACACATTGAAGTTTGGTGGTTCGCTGATCATGTGGAAAACAAAGAAGCAGAGTATTGTCTCCAGATCATCTGCTGAGGCTGAATATAGAGCATTGGCAATTACTGTGTCAGAAATTGTGTGGACAGTAGGATTGATGAAGGAACTGAATATTAATGTATCAAGTCCGGTGAGAGTACACTGTGACAGCAAATCTGCTATTCATATTGCTAATAATCTAATATTTCATGAAAGAACCAAATATATTGAAGTAGATTGTCATTTTGTTAGAGAAAAGTTGCAGGAAAAGCTCATTGATTTGCAACATGTAAGGTTAGAAGATTAGGAAGCAGATATATTAACGAAAGCAGTTGGTCGTGATGTGCAGAATAGGCTTCTCAGCAAGTTGTGGAGTGTTGACATTTTTTCTCCACCAACTTAAAGTGGAGTGATGGGTTTTGGATTTGGGCTAGTGTGTTAGGAAGGCCCAAGTCCGTAATGTGTAAGTGTATATATATATATATATGATACATGAACAGAGTTGTAACTCATTCATTTTTTCAATAAAAGAATTCTTTCTTTCATTCTTGTCATCTGGGGCCTGGTGGTCCAATAATTTATATCTTTAATAGCACAAAATCAATCATCCACATCCAATGCAAACCGGCACTGAGGGTGTGATTGGATTAGCTTTTTTTTTTTAAAAAAAGTGATTTTAGTATAAAATGATTTTTGAAAAAGTAGAAAAAATTGGTGTGTTTGGTTTGGAAAAAAAATGTTTTTGGACTCAAGTTTGGATCAAACAGCACATAAACTACTATTTTTGTGCTAAAATTGATTATTGACAAAAAGTATGGTTTTCTATAAGCGAATCCAACAGCTTTTACATGAGTTATGCTATGAAGGAGCACTCACTAGGGTCGGAACAGTGGCCTTGACAGTATAACCACGAAGGAGGAACTGAGCCATGAAGCAATATAGCCAGTAGCACCAGTGACGCACATGAGCTTTCCTGTTCCTGTGTGACTGCTTACTCTCTTCTTTTCCTTCTGCTCCTACTTGGCATCGGCTTCAAGCAACGCTTAATTCTTCGTTGCCACATTTGGTTTGGCTTTAAAGAAACCAAAGAGACGGTTCTCATTATGAGTGGGAGAATGAACAATTGAAAACTTTCAAGTCTCAGTACGAAGATTAGCGGGAAAAAATATGAAAAATTGGCCATGATTTCCAAATGTTTGTGATTTTCTGATCCCGATGAATTGACTAAGTGTTAACAAGAGGGAAATCTGAGGCATACGTTTGCGCTAACGTAAATTAGGAAAATATGTTTTGTCTTAATCTGTATGAGTTGTGCAGGCCCGCAAATCAAAAGAGGGGAAGTTCCCTCTTCTGCAATGACAAACGTATGCGACCGTTTGGCTCACGTCATTGACATTTCCAGTATATTTTGGATTAAATAAATTGAAAAAAATCCTAAAAATTACCACTTGAATTCTAAAATTTCAAAAGGAAGTACGAATATATAAAATATCATGTTCGTCAGAACCATCAATTTGAGATTTTAGTGTCTGTCGAAAAAAACAAAACTTCCCCCAGAACCTAAAGTAGTCAAAACACTCTGCACTCTCGCACGCAAGCCCTAACGCCCTTTGCCTTCCCGTCCGTCGTTAACTCCTCTGAGCGTCGCATTCTTCTTCTTCTTCATCAACCGTCGGCGTCGCTCTAGCAGGTCGCAGGTAGCCCTCAATCCCTCTCCTTCTTATTATTCTTCTCCACGGCGTCCCTCCCTCTTGTTCTTGTTCTTTGTCAACATCGCTCCCTCTAGTACTCATTCTTATGCTTCTTCATCATCGAATATGGTTGCTATTGATTTGCTTTTATGCTTCTCACTCTGATTTTTTCCTGATAATTAAATGGTACCAGCATCAAAAGAAGGTACTATTTTTCTTCATTAATCCAGATCAGTTTCTTCTTTCTGATTTTCTCATCTCTTTTCTCGCGAGTTTCGGACACAATTTACTTCTCTATTCATTAAATGACGGTCCTTTATTCTTCTACATTGTGATTGGTGTCTCTTGCCTTAGAAAAGAAAAAAATAAATTCTGAATTTTGATGTTTGGATGTCCAGAATTTTGTTTAAATTCTGGAGGCTAACCTAAGGATTTGGTTGAAAATTTAACCAGAGTTGAAGCGTATGTGTTGCGGGAAAAAAGAGCCAATTGATTAACCGAAAAGGCTAAAGAAAGTTCTAATTATTTTACGTTAATTTCTAGTTTGTTTGTAAATTTTAGAAGAATTGGAGTAGAATGTTGATGCGATTCCTTGTATGTGCAGCAAAATTTTAAGAAGATTTTTGAACAATAAAGTTGGACAAGTGAGAAAGAAGTCACAGACATTTGTTAGGTAAGATTCTGCTTTTTAAAACTTGGAGATCCACGACTTTCTTCTAATTGGGATGATGGGTTCAGTAAATGATACTAGAAGATTTGAGATAATAGATTGGAGGAGTGAAGGTGGAAAGAAAGGTGCTGCTGAAAAATCTTTGTTTGAGTTTGTGTTTTTTGCACCATGCTGTTTACTTCTAATTTAGTTTTTCACTCAATCGTGAGCAGTGCATTGAATTATAAGCCCTTCTTCTCATTGTTTTAATTTATCAAAGTTATTGGAAGGGAAGGGAAGCAAATCACAACTCTGTATCATTGAATCTGTTGTTTGATTTTGATAGGCAACATTATTGAATCATTTGCTTCAAGCCCAATTCGTAGGGTTCTCTTTCAATCTTCCCAGAGAAAGGATAAGAAGTTAGCCAACGATGGCTGTAGTGTAGAATTTCATTATAGCGATGAGAAGTATACACTTGTGACGAGATTATTCAATTTGCTTCTTCTTTCTTTCTTTTTTTTTGCCTTTTCATTCTACTTCAGCAATGCATTGAATTATAAGCCCTTTGTTTCGTGATTAAACAGTTTCAGGAATTGGAACCAAAGCAGTGCTTGAAATACACAATCCATAGATTCTTGAAATTTTGATCTGAATCCATGGGCAACGTTATCGAATCCTTTGCTTCAGGCATCGGAAATGTTGTTGGCAAAATCTTTAGCTCCCCAATTGATTTCCTTTCTGGAAAGTCTTGCAGGTAAAAGCAATATTCATTCTATCACATTATAGAACCAGAGACAAATAACTATCAAATACTCTTGAGAGTAGGCTAAGTTATAACAAATGTGTAAATATGCAAGTACAAAACTTTTTTTTTTTAAAAAAAACTCCCTTTTTTTTTTAATTAAAGGGGTTATAAACAGGGTTAAACTTGCAATCTCCCAGTTATAGGGTGCTTCCATTTTCTTCCATGCTACTATACAATAAGGCCTTCGGCTTGTAAAACTCACTTTGAACATGACCTTTTATGATTGGTTTACTTCACTTACGGTGTGTTTGATTCAATTGAAGGGAGGGAGAAAAATGAAAAGAAGTTATTTTAATATTATGCTCATTTGGGTTAATGAAAAAGGAGGGGAAGTGAGAGATTTTAATGTTATATTGTTTAATTTAGGAGGGAAGGGGAGAAAAATATTTTTATATAGATAACTATAAGATGTGGAAGGAGTATTTTAGATATATTAAAAAGTACTATGGATATAATGGTCAAAATAAAACAAAAATGTAATTTTCCCTCCAAATCTCACAATTTTGAGGCTAGGGTTAGGAGGAAAGGTAGAAAAAATCTTAAAAAAAATTTCCTCCTCTCCTAAAAATTGTGTTGCCAAACAAGGGCAAAGGGGCAAATTCTCCCCTTTCCCTCCACTCCCTTCCAAATCCCTCGTATCAAATACACCCTTGATGTGACAACCAATTCGCTAAAAAATATCTCTTTAGTAAGAGTTATTTTGGTCATAAATATAAGAAAAGAGGAAGTTATTTAATGTTACGCTTATTTGAATTAATGATAAAGGAATGGAGGGAAGATATTTTAATGTTATATTCTTTAATTTAGGAAGGGAGGGGAGAAAAATATTTTTATATAGATAACTGTAAGATGTGAAAGGGATATTTTAGAGATATTAAAAAAATATTATAAATATAATGGTCAAAATAAAAATTTAATTTTTACTCCAAATCCCTCAATTTTGAGGCTAGGGTTAGGAGGGGAGGGTAGGAAAAATCTTAAAAATTTTCCTTCTTCTCCTAAAAATTGTGTTGTCAAATAAAGGTAAATGGGCAAAATCCCACCATCCCCTCCACTACCTTCCAAATCCCTCATATCAAACACATCCTTAATGTGAGACACTAAGTTCGTTGAAAAATATCTCTTTAATAAGAGTTAGTTTGGTCATAAATATAGGAAAGAGGAAGTTATTTTAATATGACGCTCATTTGGATTAATAGAATAGGAGAGGAGAGGAGAGGAGGGGAGGGGAGAAAAATATTTTTAAATAGATAATTGTAAGATGTGAAAAGGTTATTTTAGGAATATTAAAAAAATATTATAGACATAATTGTCAAAATAAAATAACAATTTAATTTTCTCTCAAAATCTCCCAATTTTTTAGGTGAGGGTTAAGAGGGGGAGTGTAGGAAAAATCTAAAAATTTTTCTCTCATCTCTTAAAAATTGTGTTGTCAAACAAGGGAAAATAGACAAAATCCCTTCTTTCCCACTCTCTCATATCAAACACACACTCTCATATCAAACACACTCTTAATATGACACACCAAGTTCACTGAAAAATATCTCTTTAATAAGAGTTATTTTAATTATAAATATAAGAAAAGATAAAGTTATTTTAATATTACGCTTATTTGAATTAATAAAAGAGGAGGGGAGGGAAATAATTTTAATATTATATTATTTAATTCGGAAGGAAGGGAAGACAAATATTTTTTATAGATAACTATAAAATATATAATATATATTTTATGAATATTAACAAATGTTATATATATAATAGTAAAAAATAAGATAAAATTAATTTTTCCTCAAAATCCCTCAATTTTTTAGGCAATAGTTAGGAGGGGAGAGTAGGACAATTCCCAAAAATTGTTTCTCTCTCCTAAAAATTGTATTGTCAAATAAGGAAAAAGGGGCAAAACCCCTCCTTCACTCCACTCCCTTCTAAATCCCTCATATCAAACACACCCTTAATGTGACACACCAAGTTCACTAAAAAATATCTTTTTTAATAAGAGTTATTTTGATAATAAATATAAGACTTATTTCTTATATTTATTAATTTTTTAAATTATTTCTATTAATATTTCCTTAACAATAATTAAATAAGAGAGAGAATGAGGGAGTTAAAGAATATGATTAAAGTATTTTAAAAAAAAATATTTCATGTTAATTAACTTTCTTAATTTAATAGAATTAGTTAAATAGGTTCTAGAGGAGTATTATTTATTCACTTGTTAAGTTCCTCTTTCATATAATGCTGTTGGTATATGTTTTTCAGTTCAACTTGCGGACCTACATGGGATCTCATGTGTTACATCGAACATTTTTGCATTGGCAATTTGCTGAAGCTGGCCTTGGTATTCGTTATTATTTACATTGGTGAGTTTTCTTCTGAACTGTTCATTGAATTCAATAGGGACACCAATATATTTACGCATATCTATTGTTCCAATGTCCCACCAGATTGTTTGAAAAGGCAGGAAATGAGCATTACCCTTTAGTCTTTTTTTGTTTGTGTTCCTATTTTGCAGCTGTGTTATTCATTTACCTATTATATAAACTGGCCAAATGTGCATGCGTTGGGGTGACCATTTGCAGATCAATGTGGGCATGCTTGTCTTGTTGGTTCCACCTGTGGGAGAAAACTTGCACTTTCTTGTGTGTCATGTAACCTCAAAAGAAGAACAAGATCAAGGGAAAGGTTTGACCATACAAGCGAACACGATTACAACAGTGACGAAAGTCTTTCCTATTATGCTCGAGGATCACGAGAAGCTGTGAATAGATTGTTTCCTCGTGGGAGGACGAGGAGAAATTACAAAAGCTCTCAATTGAGAAATTACTTGAGGCCAAAAAATCATCACGCTCAACTCAGAATCAACGCAGATGTTAACTGTAAATATGAGAAGAGAAACCACATTGGTGAGAATCTCCATGATGGAAATAGAAAAACTATCATTAGGCATGGCAATCATCATAACGGCACGGTTCATGACCTTAATTTAAGTTTGTGAGTAAGGGCCTCAAATCTAAGAGGAGAGGAACTCAAAGGCGCAAGAAGTACTAGGATTTAAATTAATTTGTAATCTTTGGGTGTCTATGTGTATTTATCTATGTATAAGCAATTGTGTACTCCCACTATAAAAAAAATGATTTTCAGCCGCGACTTTTGTCGCCGCTGAAGGTTTAAAAGTTGCCCCTAAATCCCTATAGTGGCGACATTTTGTCACCGTTAAGTCACCGCCTATGAGACTGTCGCCTATATATATTGGTTCTAAGAGTTAAACCACAATAATTAGAAAAGTTTTTTGCTTCTGGACCGATTGCTCTTGACATAGAATCTAAAAATTTGACTTGAATCTTTGTTCCTTGTGTAGTCCTTAAGTTCACATTAATAGACTTGTAAACTCCTCTGTGCTTATTGATTGCAGTAGAAGAGCCTATAATTAAAGTTGAATTAGAACAATTAAATGTTACAATCAATGTAAATCAATTATTAATAAATTGAAACAAACTTACCTGCACTACTATTTTGAGTATGGGGAGTAGGAGGAGAGTTGACAGGCATTTCCTGAAGTTGTTGTTGCAGTAATAGAGGTGAAATAACAAGTCTTGATTGAGGTATAGAGCATGTATCTCGGCTATTTGTGTTATCATTAGATGTAACAGAAAGATTTTTCCCACCTCGACCTCTCTTTAATCTTGACATATCCTACAAAAATATGCATTTCATTTAGAAAAGAATAATCAATCAAACAATAATCAATGTAGATAAAATGCACTATATCAATTAATTTCATTCATTTGAATCTTCTGTCGCACTATCACTTCTATCAATGTCTTTTAATTCACTTGTTTCTTCTATTTCAGTTTCTGTGCCACTTTCTTCTTCAATATCACTATCAAAGTCGTGAAGAAAATCCTCTTCATCACTAAATCCAATATTAATGACATTATTTTGATGTATTTGTGATGGTTCTCCTTGAGCTAAGGCTTGCGTTTGTCCATCTTCTCCATATAAGTCAATGATAATATCATTAAGTTGTGTTGGACTCGCATGATAAACATTTAAGTCTACCACCAATTGTTGATAAGGTTCTGTATCAACTATAGGTCATGGACCCCACTATCATCAATAGCATTGTCAGTTGGTACATTAAACAAGTCACGTGTGTTTGTTTTGACAAGAACGAGCCAATCAGGTGTAACAATGTCATCCACATAAAAAACTTGCTCAGCTTGAGATGCTAGAATAAATGGTTCATTTGTTTGTAATGAGTATCGCGTATTGATACTTATGAACCCGTACTTATCAACCTTATATCCTTTGTCATAATGAACCACATCCCACCAATGGCACTTAAACAAATAGGCTTTTCTATTGCCTATGTAAGACAACTCATAAATATGCTATAACACACCATAATATTCTTTATCAGCATTAGTGTCATCACTCTTAACTAGAATACCACTGATTTGGGTTTTTTTCCTGTTGCACGATCTTTTGTGTGAAAACAAAATCCATTGCCTATGAATATGGAATAGTGATTCATCATCATCAATGGACCAATTGATAAACTTATGAGTTCATCACTGACATGGCTTTGTGTAGACAATGATATCACCTTTTAGGACAAAAGTCATATGTTAGATATTTTATATAAATATAATTGCTAAAAATACTAAGGCTCAAAATATCATAACTTACTCGTGCACGAAACCATTGAGGAAACTCATATTGGCTTTGCTCACTCCTTGATCCATGCGCTTCAAGCTCTGTTGTATATTCCCTACAACATTTGATATCAATAAGATAAAAATGCAATATGACAAGTACATCTTTGCTCGAGTCAGGCAACTTACTCCATAAATGGCCAAACTTGTTCACAATTTTGTAGCACATACATTCTTGCTTGACAATATTCTTCATAGGGAAGAGAAATTGACTCACAATGCCCTCTAGCTTGACCATTTTTCTTAAATATTGTGAACTTAGGGTTCATATCATCATTGATGTCATCATTCCTATGTGGCACATTAAATTTTGTAGGAAAATCTTTCAAATATCTTGAACAGAACGTGAGACTTTCATCTGCCAAGTATCATTCTGCAATTGATCCTTCAGGCCGAGCTTTATTACGAACATACCATTTGAGTGTTCTCAAATACCTAATGCATTAAAAGTAATTAACATTCTATAATTATGAATTATAAATATACAATGCAATTGACGAATGTTACCTTTCAATTGGATACATCCAATGATATTGAACTGGTCTAACAACTTTTGCCTCCCCTACCAAGTGTATTAGCAGTGAACAATCACATCAAAGAAAGCAGGTGAGAAGATCGTCTCTAACTTGCATAATGTCAATATTATCTGACTTTGGAGTTTGTCAAGTACTTCACAAGACAAAGACTTCGAACAAAGATTTTTGAAAAATCTTCCCAACTCTATAATTCGTTCACACGCCTTAGGAGGTAGTAACACACGTATTGCAATTGGAAAGATTTCTTGCAATAACACATGGTGATCATGACACTTCAAACTAAACAATTTTCTCTCCTAAATGTTGACACATTTTGAAATATTAGATGAAAAAGTATCAGGAACTCTTAAGTTAGCCAAGAATTTTAAAAGGGATTGTTTGGTCTCAGGAGACAATGTGTAAGGAGCAAGAGGAATTGAAACATTATTACCATCTTCAACTGGGTGCATATCACTCTTAATACCTAAGTTCATCAAGTCGTACATACTTTTAATTGTACCTTCGTCTTTCCAACCAAATCCATCACCGTACATACAATGTTATAAGAAATATTTCTTTCTATATGCATCACATCAAGATTATGCCGAATTAGCAAGTTCTTCCAATAAGGCAATTGGGAAAAAATATTTCTTTTCCTCCAATTGTAAGCACTATTAGGTGTACGACGCTTTCATTTTGTACCCTTCCCAAATGACACATCACTAAGTGTTGTAGTTGCTTTAGCACTTCATCTCCAGTCAATGGAAATGGTGGATCCATATGCTCTTCTTTACCATCAAATGATACCTTATTTTTACGCCATGGGTGATTTTATGGAAGAAAGCGCCGATGCCCCATGTAAGACAACTTGTTCCTTATCGAAGTACAATGTGCTTCTTTATGGCAACATGGACATGCAAGTTTACCTTTAGTTGACCACCCTAAAAGGTTTCCATATGTTGGAAAATCATTTATAGTCCATAATATTATTGCATGCATGATAAAATTTGATTGACCATATGCATCATACGTCTGTACCCCTACTTCCCACAATTTCTTCAATTCTTGAATCATTGGTTGGAGGTAAATATCTATTTCATCACCTGGACACTTTAGACCAGGAATAAGAAGTGCCATCATAAAGTATGGGCTTTTCATACAAAGCCATGGTGGTAAGTTATATGGCACTAAGACAATAGGCCAGATACTATGATTGGCACTCATTCCTGAAAGGTTGAAATCTATCACTTGCTAAATCCAGTCGAATACTTCTTGGATCAACAGAGAAGTTAGGGTACTGGTTGTCAAAGTGTTTACAAGCTAAAGAATCAGCTGGATGCCTCAGTACCTCATCATTTGAGTGTTTCTCCTTGTGCCACCTCATTTCTTTAGCTGTATCTCTTGACATATACAATCTTTGTAGCCTTGGTGTTATGGGAAAATGCCTTAAGACTTGATGTGGAACTTTCTTCCCTTTCTGTTTGTTTAAATTCCATCTAGGCATATTATACTTAGGACATGATTTTGCATTTGTGTGCTCCCCCCAATACAATATGCAATCATTCTCACAAGCATCAATTTTATGGTAATCTAAACCCAGATCATGAATTATCTTCTTAGCTTCGTAGAATGAGTTTGGCACTAAAGCCCCATCTGGGAGAACTTCTTTTAACAAGCCCAACAAGACATCCATATATTTATTACTCCAATAGTTAAAGCATTTCACTTCAAGCAACTTTACAATGAAAGAAAGTTTGGACATCTTCACACAACCTGGATAAAGTTCAGTTTCAGCATCTTTTAACAAGTCAAAGAACCTTTTAGCCTGCAGATTAGGCTCTTCGCTCTCACAGTCACTAGTATTTATATAATCCACACATGGAACTCCATATGTATCGCATACCATTCTTGCAAAGTTTTCATTATCAGTAGCACTTTCTATGTCATTACTAGAAGTTCTATAATCTGTCTGAAATCTTCTAATTTTCCCATGCAACTCCCACACCATATAACTATTCTAGAAACCCTTACTCAATAAGTCTGTCCTAACAGCTCTTCTTACTTTAAAAATAACATTCATGCATCTTTTACCAAGGCAACGTATTTGATTTACCATGCCAGGTTGACTAAATGCCCATTCTAGAAAACCATCCACTCCTCTAATATATGATAGGTTACCTCTGTCTCTAATATGTAACTAACTTTTATCCATTTATATTCCCTAAACATACAACAACAAAAGCCAACAAACATATCAGTATATAAATAGTATATATATTAATATGATAAATAGTATCAGGAGCTTCCTAAATAGTATACACAATATTTTATCTATGACTTGAACTCAAATCTTACAAAAATTTAACAGGATGTTATATCACTAAATCTAAGAGATGGGAGTCTCTTTCTCCTTCTCACATACACAATATCTATGACATCTAGTCATATTAGCCTTAAGGAAATCTTAATTAGCCTACGACCACAAATTATTTTAACTTTTGTACATCATATATATATTTCGTTTTAAATATTAAAATAGACTTATGTTAATTACTTTTTATACTCTTGTAATAAGCATAAATTAACATGCATCTAACTAGATAACTTTTAAAGTACTTAATTATACAATTGTTATAATAGCTAAAACGAAACTAAAAATACAAAGCTAAATCCAACATTAAAGCCACACCAACCAATAATTTAGAAACCAAAGTCAATAATAATGGTCAAAAAATAAAATCATTTAAGCTTCACTATACAAGTAGATACGTAGTCTATAAGTTACAGTTTGTGAAGATATATAGTATTAAGACTAATTAACATGCAAACATGGATTTCTAAGACACACACACACGTATATTTATATAGTTTGTCATCCCTTTGTAAAACAAAATTAAACATTTGTTGGTATATTTGTTTTTAAGGTATCATAACATATATATCTGTTCATAACATAAATCTTTAGTGAACAATAGAAGAAGAAGAACTTTGGATCTTCTAATATTTTCTTCTTCATCTCTTTTTATTTTTACCTGAAAAAATTGTACTTACAAAATTCTCTTTGCAAATTATACAATGGTTACCAAGTACAACTTTGTTATATTATAATTATCAATATGATAAGAGAGCTCTTGATGTGTGATTGGATAGCCTCAACCAAACATAATTTATGATAAATAGTACATAAACAACCAGGAGTTTCCTTTATTGAGATACTAAAGATAAAGGGTTAATACAATTTTTGGCATTCAAATTTACATATGCTTACTTTAATAATTTATTGAGATACTGAAGGCCATCCCCTTCCAATACTAAGTGTTTGGCAAGAAAGGCTCCCAGAAACTTACGTCCCTACTAACTGGACTTGCATGAAGGTACTTGAACAACTATAACAATAAAGTCTCAAAAATGAGTATAATCTAAAATGCACTAAAGCCCCCTGGAAATAGAAAGATATGTTTTGAGTAAAGAAGCATGGCTATTGATATGTGATTTGGAGAATTGCATCTGCTAAGTGTGGAATATATGTCAGACACAAAGAAGACTTCTTTGTGGTTGAACAAAAGGGCAATGGCAATGCATGAGTTTATTGTTTTTTAGAGTGAAAAGGCACATAAAATAAGTGCAATGTCAATACAAGTATGTTCAGCAGTGACTCTAAGTTAAGGGAAACATATTGAGAGTATTCAAATAGAACTATTTCAGAGAAACATATTAGAGATCAGCGACATATTTCCCAGCAGCGAGCATTTACCATTCAAACAGAAATATTAGAGAGCAGCGAGCTATTTTCCAACAGCGAGAAGCATGATAATTTCTTTCCATTTACCATTTACAATTCAAATAGAAATAAGAGAGTAGAGGATGATTTCAAACCTTCGCGGCATTGACTACATAACAGAAGAGACCAGGTGTTCTTTGAAATCCACCCTTCACGGAGTCGATTTCTGCAGGCAAGGCGACAGCGCACGACAACTTCCATGAGATGGAGACGAAGCTGATGCCATTGTGACTCTGGGAAGCAGACAATCAGAGCACCAGACCACCAGAAGACGCGACGGTGACTACCGATAGCTGACTGTGAGGCTGTGATACGGCATGCGACGCAGGAGTGCACCACCGTCGTGAGCTCATGCTGAGGGACACCGATGCTCTGCTAGGGCACAGAAGGCACTAAACGAAAAAGAGGAGCAAAGTGAAGTGAACCCAACCTCGACACAAGAGTGCACCACCGCCGTGAGCTCATGATCAGGGACACCAATGCTTTGTTAGGGCACAAAAACAGAAAAGATGATCAAATTGAAGTGAACCCAACCTCACTCGACTAGGTTAATAAATTGGGCTTTAGCAGCGATAATCAAAGGTCACCGGTAAAAGGACTTTTAGCAGCGACCCTTTTGTTGTCGCTAAAAAAACTTTCAATGGTGACAAAATGATCGCCGCTGAACGTCTTCCTTTTTAATATTTATTTTTATATAATATTCAAATGTTGAGCATGCTCATCATATATCTTTAATTTATATTTGGGATAAATAATTCATATCGGAGATTATCCTTCTAAAGTTTTACATCTATATTTTTATAATTAATAATCAAGGTGCAAGTATCTCAAAATTATAACCTTAAATAAAAATAACTGTCTACAAGAAATATCACCTACACAATTTTTTTTCAAATAGGATACACTGACATCTAGTTCTTTATCATAATAAAGAAAGCATATGAGGTGACAGTAAAAGTGAAAATAGTGGCAGAGTAACATTTTATAAATAATCACACCTGAAGTACATAACTTTCCATCGCACAATTTGCTCCAGCTTTCCCAGATGGGCATTCAAGAACTTGTGATTCTATAGAATAGCAAACCCTTACATCTCTCTTCTGTGCCTTTCGAATATATATATTTTACGTATATTTTTTTTTTCGATCTCACACATACATATCTCCCTCTCTCTATCTCCTCACCCATATTATCTCTAATAAATATATACTAACTCTCAATCTCATTGACATACATTTTCTAAAATACTCAATTTAATCATATACATTTGAACTACTATAGATATATACAATGTGCAACATATAGGGATATATTGGAAAAAATTATAATTTTGGGACCTAATAGATTTAAGTCTTATACTCCTTCAGTCATTAATATATGAGTTAATTAGAAAATTAATTTTAATCCTAAATATAAAATATATTTCTTATATTTATCAATTTTTTCTAAAGTATTTATATTGATACTCCTTGAATAATAATCAAATAAGAGAGGGAGAGAAGAAGTTAGAGTATTTTAGAAAAATATATTATATTAATTAAATTAATTAACTTATTTAATCTAATTAAAATGTCGTATATTAAATATCGAAAGAGTATTCAAAAATAAATATAATTCGTATCTAACTTTTATAATTAAGAACTGAGGAATACCTATTTAACAATATCTCAATCAAAATCTTTGAACTATTACAACGTTACTTTGTTTATGTAAGTTCCAAAATGACTTATTAATACACATCATGCTACTTGCGACTTTAAAACGCTACTTTTGGGTTTCCACTCTCAAAGTTCATGCGTGAAAAAAGAGGCAATAGGTTAACAAATATTAATCTAATTAATAAAAAATTAACTCATAATTTATAAAGTTATGATTTTAAATCTCGTTACTAATATAAAAATTTTATTAGCAAGCGATTTATAAATATTTTTATAAATACTTTATATATTAAGATATATCTTAATTTTAATAGGAGAGGAAGGTCTCCACTAAACTCTCCCTCCACTTACTCTACACTTAGTATCTCCACACCATCAAATTAGCTTTCAATGGTAGAGATTTGATATCTTATGAAAATATCTATTATAATATTAAATTTTGAGATTTGATATCTTATAATATTAAATTTTGAATATCAAATCCCAACTATTGAAAGTTAATTAATGGTGGAGATACGAAGTGGAGGGGAAGTTAGTGGAGAGGTTCCTCACTCAATCTTAATAAGGCCCCAGGACTTAATTTATTTAATTTTTTTTATATAAAAAACTTGATAGTATTCAATTAAAAGAGGCAACATTCAATTAATCCATCATGATCAATATACACACTCATTTTATTCTAAATATAGAAACTAGATAATTAATTTATAAAGATTAAAAACTAGTTAAATTAATTTATTTGTAAAAAATGTGTGTTAGTTTTTTTTAAAGTAGCCTTTCTAATTATTTGCATGATAAATTTCTCCTTTAATATGTGTATAATCAACAAGGAGAGTTTAAGCCAATAACTTTATAGTCTAATAGTATGAGAGTTCTTTTATAAGTAGAAAGTTGTGTATTATTTTCCTTATAACTTTAGATTGTTAGCGCATGTTTCCTTAAATTAAAAAAAAAATAGGTAAAATTTAAGAAAAAATTATCATTTTAAGAGATATGGTGGATTAGACACTCCTTTTTAAGACCAAAAGAAAATTCCTCAATTGACTATTTAAGATGAGAGGTAGTAATTTATAAACATATGATATTTATAAGTTATAAACAAAGTATTTTATTTTAGATTCTGTGCAATATATATGAGATCCACGTTTAGTTGCATAATAAAATGCACAACAAAATAAATAAACAATGGATTCATATGGCCAATAAATAAATAAAAATCCGTGTTAATCTTCAATCTAATTCTGATTTTCCCCTTTTCACTCTTTTTTTCCTACTTATTTTTATCTATAAGTTTCCATTTCAAACTCAAATATTTTTTTTATGCACTGCGTTTTATCTTTATAATAATATTTTCTTGTAACTAAAAAAAATAATGCCTAGCAATACAATAACTTTACGTTGGAGAACCAGCTGCAGCAAAAACCACAGAAGTTGCTAATTTTTTTCATCTACTTGCTATTTATTATTTATAGAATTTGTACTTAAATATACATGCACGTGTGTGTCTCACTCACATCCAGACAATTTACAACACATGATTGTATTATATTCCTGGCTCCCATGAAAAATAAATGTTTTCATCCATGCCCCTGTTATTTTATTATATTACCATTCCGCACCCTCCTCATTTTTTTCATCCCTAATTAGCATTGCCAAAGATATATGTAATTATGTATGATGAACTAGAGATCCTTCAAATCTGATGTATGTGATAGGTAATAATTTTAAAACTTCTAGATGATTGTACTTCTAGCATTTATAAAGTGGGTTATAAATAAATTAATAATTTTTTTAATCACTTAATTTATATATTCTGGATTAGAAGGAGTATTAGAAGGAAAATATATTGTATAAAAAAGAAATAAAATATTGTTTTATAGATTTTTTAATTTTTAAAAATTAATAAAAATGGTGAGGTCATGGATTTTTTTTTAAATCTAACAAAACAAAACATTAAGAAAATCTTTGGTAGAAATGATTTATTTATTCTTATGAAACAAATTAAAAGGAAGTGGTTGGGGCAAAAAAGGAGGCGAAAAGTGAAATTAGCAGAACTTATGTGGCTTATTGGTGAATAAAATATTCTTATTTCTATTTATGTTATTAGGCCTATTTAGTTTGTTTGTAAACAATGATTTTAAAAGTTTTTTTTGGGTAAAACTTAAATTTAGAAAATTTTTAAAATAAATAGTCATATTTCTTCAAATGAGTTTTAAATTAAACCATGGTTTAAAATTAAGGTTTCAGATAAATTAGTCAGAGTAGTTTATAAAATAGTAAAAGAGCTTATGAACCAACTAATTACTATATTACCCCTACTTTTTCTTATATATTCTCTCATAATTTTTCTTACACATTCTCTTCTCTCTTTTACTTTTTCTTACATCCTCTATATTTTCTTTCCTTATATTCTCTCTCCTCTTATATCTTATCTTTCTTCATTTAATACTCATACCATTTTTTATAATTTACTACTAATAAAAGTATTTCTATAAATAACTATCCAAACACTCATTTAGTTAAAACTATTTTTCTATAAACTCTTATCTAAAATTATTTTCTATAAACTAAACAATTTTTTTCTTCATAAACCTGTATTTAAACTTCTATCTAACCGCACAAGTTATTCACATAAGATTTAGTTAACTGGACATAGCAACAAATTTCAAGGAGCCCACAACCCAACAATTCCTCCTTTTTCCCTCCCTAGCCCCTTTTGACCTCGGCTGCCTTTCACGTGTCTTACAACGACGTGTATCTCACTCTCCATTTATTCTTTCTCTTAATTTATTAACCATTATATGCCATTAAAAATTTTAGCACCATAAAATCGCGTTACATCACTTTAAATTTTAAATTTAATTTTTTTTAAAAATTATTATGAGAAATATTTTATAAATTTTAAAAATAAATATGTAATAATATAATATAATAAATAGTATCACAAAAAATATATTATTATCTCCAATTTAAAATATAAGTTAAAAAAATTAGGAGTGGCCTAATTTTTTTATAAGGTACAGTTTAAATTTGTCTCATCATTTAATCTATCTTTTTTTTTTCAATTTTATCACTCTCATTACATTTTTCCTATATCTCATTTATTATCTCTCATATTATCTTTTACTAATAAAGGCACATTTAAAAATATATTATAGATATATTATATTTATTATTTTCAACTAATTTTTAATATACGAAATCAACTATTTGTGCTTTATATTTTGAATCCAAAGGAGTATTAATTGTTTAAATGAGATTAAATTCTTCTAACATGATTTCCACCCACACGCACAAAATTTGGGACTTTTTTTTTCAGTTTTTTTCTTTACATTTCTTCTTCATTTCTCATTCCATAATTATCTGGTTTCTCGCAATCCGTACTGATTCGAAGCTATGCCTCGAAAACATGAAACCTATGAGACATGAGTGAGCTAATCCCATTTCATAATAATTATAATTCTCCCGATTACTTAGGTGAATTTGCACAAAAAAAAAAGATAAAGTGAATTACATCACACAAAATGCATAACAATAATTAATTAACACAAAATTTATTATATATGTAAATTAAAATAATCAATCAATCAATCAATAATCAAAAGTTAGGAATTTAGATTCTCTCCACACTCATTTCTTGAGAATAATTTTGGTTATTGGACAAATTTCAAGATAAGGGAGAATATCATTTATACTAATTAATAATTAAATATGAAGGTTCCATTCCCATTTACATTTTTTGGCCTATATGATCATTCACACTAGACAAATTAAAACAATACTAAAAAGGACATGAAAGGGCATAAGTTAAATATTCCCAATGAATATATTGTTTCCTTTTGGGAATTTGGAATGAAAGACCGTGATGGAAGAAAAGAAATATCGCTCCCCTAATTATATTTTTTTTAATCTTAAATATAAAAATTGTTATTTAAATTTTAAATATAATATTTTAATATATTTTATTTTTAAATTTATAATTTTTTAAACTATCTTTATTTAATGTAGTTTTAATCGATCAAGAAAGAATAGTTTTCTAAATAAATAATTAGAAGATGTATCTTAGAAATACACCACATCTTTTTTCTGGTGGAAACAAAGCACTACACAAATTACTACATATCTATACTCTAGCAGGGGGATTCGAAAAGCAGATCACATCTGGAGAGATGCTCAGAGCTTCTTTGTCAAAAACACTACTAGTAGGTGGGTTTGAAAAGCATATCATATTCACACCACACATTTTTTTTTATAAATAATTAATTTTTTTAATTTTTATAAATTAAGTATCTAATTTTTTATATTTAGAAACTGAGGAATATTTTTTCATAAGCTATTTAAAAAATAAATTGCACATTTGACATTAAATAAATATTCTACTTTCAATTGAAAAGGAATAAAGAAGAATCCACAAAAAAATAAAAAAATCATGTGTGCGTGAACCCACGCGCTAAAAAGTAGAGGTTGGAAATGCTAAACCCCTCTCACGTAAACCCCGAAAGCGCGATGGCGAGCTAGTCCTAGGAAGTAAAGACTCATTCCAACGGCTCAACACAAACATTTTCCTCCCAATTCACATAGCCATCAATATACATTCTTCACGCAGACACAGAACGAGAAGAGAGGAAGAAGAAGCAAAGAGACGACAATGTCGATCGCCTTCTGCTTCTCTTCTTCCTCCTCCTCTTCTAACCTTAATACCATTTCTTCTTCCCTGCCTTCCTCTTCCTTCCATAACCTCCGACTCTCTCTTTCTTCTCCGCCACTTGTTCCTTCCTCCTCTCTATCTTGCCACTGCAGGAACCTGCCTTTTGTTCTCTACACTTCTTACCCTTCCTCTACTGTGACTGTTACCCCCGGCGGAGGCGGGATCGGAGGAGGTGATTTTTCTGTAGGCTGCGGCGGCGGAGATGATGGCGGAGATGCGGGGGATGATAACGAGGAGAATGAGGCCATTTTGGTTTTGGCGGAGGTAGGGAGGTCGCTGGACAGTTTGCCTAAGGATTTGGCGGCGGCGATCAAGGATGGACGGATTCCTGCTTCGGTTGTGTCTCGGTTTTTGGAGCTTGAGAAGTCTTCTTTTTTCAAGTGGTCGCTTCAATTTGGTGGCTTCACAGAGCGTCTTTTGGCGGATGATCTGTTCTTGTCTAAAGTCTTCATGGAGTGCGGTGTTGGCTTGTTCACCAAGGTTTGTGTTTTCTGCGTTTGATTCGATCGTATACGGACTTAGACGAAAGAACATAACACATATGTCTAATACTTTTAGATGTTCTGCTCCCATGACATATGGTTTCGTCGTGTTTTTTGTCTTTTTCGCTGAGATTCTTTCAGGCTTGTTAGGTACGCTCGCTTTTCACGTCCCGATCAAAACAGTTTTATTTTTGGTGTGGATGATCTCTTGCTTGTTAGGAAGAGGAAATTCATGTGCTATTTCAAAATAATCTTTAGGTTACATTTGGTATGAAAGAGTTTTTTATATAAATAAAAATAAATTAGATTGAAAATATATCTTAAGTTTGTGTAATAAGATAAAAATAAGCGTAAAATTAATAAAAATAAATGTAAAATTGATGTATATTTTTTTTATAATTTAAAATATTTTTTAATAATTTGAGAAGTGTTAAATTTTTTTTTAAATTTTATAATTTAAAAATAAAATATTTTATTTATATTTTTATCATTCCATTTCTCAATTTTTTTAAAATAATCTAAAATATTAAAAATAAAAATAATTTTTATTATATAAAATAAAAAAAATAAGGGAAGTTCCACTTTCATCTTCCGCCTCATTGTACCAAATATACCCTTAGTCTTGGAGTCTAAGCTTTTTTATTTTATAACATCCCTTTTCTAACCCGACAAGATGCAGCATAAAACAGAGATCATGAACATTCATCTGTATGCGTTGATATGCTATTCCTTACTTGTCCATATGTTCCGAGAGAAATTAATTGACGACTAAGATTTTCTCGATAACTCATTTTACTTTGATAAGAGTCTCGATGGTTAGAACTAAAACTCTTAAGAGTTAGATGCCATATGATTTATCAAACAACATCTCAGTGCAGAGAAATTATCTTATTAAACAATTATGACAAATTGACGAGGTATACTTCCCCTCCTTCCCCTCTCTTTAAGCATGTGCTAATTGACAGTCTCTTTCTACTTATTCTTTTCCTTGGTTCTATTTCCCAGACTGCTGCTGAGTATGAGCGGCGCAGAGAAAAGCTTTTCGATGAGCTGGAAATTGTTTTTGCTGATGTGGTATGAACATTCTCATTATGATTATAGTCTTTCTAATTAGTCTGTACACTGTTCTGCTATATTTCTAGTTATAGCGCATCTTTGAATATTTCACTCAGTGCAACAACATGATCAACACCCTTACTTGGTTATAAATTGCTTTTAATACACTGATATATTTCCTTCTCTTTTTGTTTATTGGCTTAAAGCCTTTCTTTTTTAATGTATATATAGAGAAAAATAAGGCGTTTCAGCCTTTGTTTTCATTTTCTGAAAATGAATTTTCTCTGTTTGGCTAAAGGACTGATCGTTCCTTGAAGAAGACTTTATACTCTAACATCTGAAATTAAAGCCTGATGCATGTGTTCTTTTCTTTTTCTTTTTTTCTTTTGAATCTACTACTCTATGTGTTTGTGTGTGTCTACATTTTGTACCTTTCATTTTGTTCTTTCCACAGTTCCCTGAGAATACCACATTCTGTGAAATATCTATTAATTTTAATTGCATAACTTACCTCTTACATCTTAACATCAGGTCATGGCCATTCTTTCTGATTTCATGCTGGTTTATCTACCTGCACCTACTGTATCCCTTAGACGACCACTTGCAATCAATGCAGGACCCATTGCAAAGTTTTTCCACAACTGCCCTGACAATGCATTTCAGGTCTTTATATTTCATTTGGATTAATAGCTTAGATTTAATAAACACTTCTCTTTCTGCCAAATTTGTCAGTGATTGGTTGTCTATAACATTTTTTCTCCTGCAGGTGGCTCTCTCTGGAACATCATATTCCTTAATACAGGGGGTTGGTGCAATTCTGGTATGTACCATTTGGCAATCTGTGTGTTGCAGCTCGTAATTTTGTCCTTTTATATATTTCTAGTACTTACTTTTCTCTATGTTTTTTTTTCCATGGAACAGCGTAATGGATCAAAACTTTTTGCTGTGGGAACTGCTTCCTCAATCGTTAGTTCTTTTCTTTCTGGGAGATTTAACTATTTGTTGTTTGAAAAGATAAGCCATTTAGAGTCAGGCATTGCTTGATTATATCTGCCTTATGATTTACATGGGTTGACTGATCTAGCCTTCTCATTTACAGTAAAATTGTTGTGTGGTTCTTGCCAGAGCTAAGTATTGTATGAATTCAAGCATGAGAAAGAGCACAAAAAAAGATGGATTTTTCATTGTTATTGCCAGTTTTTTTTAAAATTCTCAATGGCTATCGATTATTCTGTAGATTTTAGTAATGCTTTGTGCATCTGGCTGTCAATGACTTTGATATGCATGTTGGTAGTCCTCGGCCTTCATTCCCATCACTAATACTGGACGAGTCTTCCTTCATTAGATGGCCCTGTTCATTTCCTATCTGTTGAAAGTAGTTACAAGGAACAAAAGTATAAAAACGATTGAGATAATTCACTCAACAATGTAAATTTTGGCAGGACCACGAGGTGATTTATTAATCTCCTTTGAAATAATATGGCCATTAGAATCTTTCATCAGTTAGACTAACGTGATGAATAGGGGGCAAATTAGTTACATAGATGTGGATAAAATGAACATGTTTCTTTTCTGAATAATTTATATGTTGGCCCTTCTCTATCTAATTATGTTCATATCCCTTCTGGACCAAAAATAAAAGTGTTCATTCTCCCTGAGGAGGAGGACTGATTTGGCATGCATGGTATATATTTAGTATGAATAATTTGCAAATGTTGTTCTAATGCAATTCTTAACCTTTCATCAATCTGTTCTTTAGAGTGATATAGAGAAGGGCATAAGAGGTTGTCAAGGATTCATGTGATATTTTGTAGCTTCTTTCTTTATTAAATACTCTCTTCTCAGTTTTTTTCCCTAAACTGTTTTGGGTTGAAGTGGACTTAATTAGGGATGGACACTTACACAATACTTTTTGTATTGATTCAGGTTGGAACAGCTATGACAAATGCCTTGATTAATGCACAGAAGGCTGTTGATAAGTCTTCTGCTGGGGAAACTGAAAATGTTCCAATTTTATCCACCAGTGCAGCTTATGGTGTCTATATGGCAGTTTCCAGCAACCTCAGGTAAAAAAAATGGTGAATTTATTAAGGATTACTATGGTCTAGAGTGTGTTAATGTTTCTGAAATGTTTTTGCATTAGTTGTTTTCCACTGATGAAATGTGATGTGGTGATACCTACTAATAATTGATGTATTATTTAGAAAATCTATTTCATTGTAAATTACTAGTCATAGATATGCGCTGGGTATAGCATTGGGAAAATAATATGAAAAAAAAGGAAAATGATGTGTAAGAAATTTAAAATAAACCCTTTTGGATTGCGGGCCACATAAATATCACTCAATAATCTTTCTATTGGTTGAAGTCATGTTAATTACTTCATTTTACTTGATGTATTAACTCAATATACCATGATAAATTGCTTTGATAGTATAGATCTAGAGAAGAAAAATACTTGTATTTTATTAATGTTCAGCAGGATATATATATACATACACAATAAATAATTCCAGGTAACTCTAAATACTAATAAAATAATATCATATCTTATCCTATATATAAATTATAGGATATTTATAATTTCCTAATATCTCTACACTACCCCTCAAGTTAGAGTATAAATGTCCATCATGCCCAATTTGTTACAAAGATATTCAACTCGAATTCCATTAAGAGCTTTAGTGAAGAGATCACTCAATTGATCACTAGATCTTATATGCCCTGTAGAGATGAAGTTTTCCTTAAGCTTATCTCGAATAAAATAATAGTCGATTTTAATATGTTTTGTGCATTCATAGAATATCGAATTAAAAGCTATGTATAAGGCCACTTTATTATCACACTATAACTTTGCTGGTAACGAGATTTTAAAGCCAACCTCCTTCAATAACTGATATATCCAGACTATATCACATACAGACTGTGCCATGGCTTTGTATTCCACTTTTGCACTTAATTGTGTCACCATATTTTGATTCTTGCTCCCAAAGATACCAAATTTCCTCCTACAAAAACATAGCATCCTATAGTAGACTGTCTTGTAGCCTTTAATCCTCCATGATCGGTATCACGAAAACACTCAATATATGTGTGGCCATGATTCTTGTACAACATTCCATGACCTGGAGATCCCTTCAAATAATGTAGCACATGTTCTAAGTCTTTTCACTATCGGATAATTAGAGTAACCATAAATTAGCTAAGGATACTCACTGAATAAGTGATATCAAGACGGGTAACTGTAAGATAATTCAATTTGCCAATCAATCTCCTATACCTCTCTGGGTTCTCAAACTACTTGCTCTTAGTAGCTTTAACAGAATTCTCATATGGTATACTACCATCAGCATCAAGCAGAGGATTATAAACCATAGGAAAACTATTTGAGGTAGCTCCTATTTTTTCAGTTTCTTTTAGCAGATCAAGAACATATTTTCTCTAAGTTAATAAGATGCCCTTTCTGCTCTCATAACTTCAATTCTTATAAAGTACTTTAATGAACCCATATCCTTCATCTGAAAGTGGCAATTAAGGAATGACTTAAGTGATGAGATCCCTGAGGTATCACTCCCTGTAATCACAATGTCATCAATATACACAATTAGTAGAATCATACTAGCACTTGTTCTCTGATAGAACATAGAATTATCACACTTACTCGACACAAGCCAAAGTCCTTCACAACATTTCTAAATCTGTCAAACAATGCCTAAAGACTTTGCCTCAAGCTATATAAAGATCTTGTAAGACGACACACTTTACCATACTTCCCTTAAGCAATAAAACTAGGTGATTGCTCCATGTACACTTATTCAAGAAGATCACCATGTAAGAATGCATTTTTATATCTAGTTGAGTGAGATCCCAACCATTCATAACGCCTTGCAAGTTGAAGAGAGGAGAGCTTGGCTACGGGTGAAAAGGTCTCAGAGTAGTCAGCATCATAGTTCTGAGCATAGCCTTTAGCAACAAGGTAAGCCTTAAGGCATTCGAGTTTGACATCAGTCTTAATTTTAGGGGTTAATACCCATCTACAACCAATAATTTTCTTTCATGCCGGTAAATCCACTAAAGTCCTCATACTAGCATGATCAAGGGTCATTATCTCCTCTTCCACAATAGTACGCCAACCCGATAGGATAAGGGAATGAGGTACTAAAACAGTGTATAAAAAGGCAACAAAGGCACGAGAAGCAAAGGAGAAGTGGTTATATGAAAAAAAGAAGAAGAAATAGGATATGCATAAGTATATTTACCTTTATGGAGGGCAATGGACAGATCAAGTGAGGAATTTGGATCTGGGACAGGAGGTGTCTCTGAGTAAGGAACTGGGACAGGCTCAGGGTGAGTGTGCTTTCCATAGGATCTCATGAGGAAGAAGATAATAACAGGGCAGAGTCTGGCGTAATAGCAATAATGGTCTCCTTCAAATGTTTGGAATAAACCTGAGTAAAGGTGGTTGACTAAGGGTTGGTATAGGAGTTGGGGCTAATGATGGTGAGCGAATGATAGAATATACTAGAAGAGTATCCTCCTCCATAAATGAAGAAGGAGGAGCTGAAGTGTTAGAAGCAAAATATGTAATAGATTCTTGAAAAGTGACATTTGCAGATACTAGATAACGATTAAGAGTATGAGAAAAACATCGATAACCCTTCTAAACATGAGAGTAGCCAAGAAAGACACACTTGAGGGATTTAGGATCTAATTTAGAGACAGAAGGATACATTTTGAATAAAACACACACATCTAAAAATCTTATGATTAATAGGAAGCAAAAGTTTGGAAGGAAAGAGAGTGGTGTAAGGAATGTGACCATCAAGAATACAGGAAGGCATGCAATTAATGAGAAAGCAAGCAGTGGAGACTGTATCTTCCCAAAAGGGCTTTGAAACCTATATTTGAAATAAAAGGGCACGAGCTACTTCTAATAAGTGACAATTTTTTTTTTCGGCAATACTATTTTGAGCTAGTATATCCACATAAAAAGATTGATGTAAAATTCTGTTTTGAAGTATAAAAGAACAAAATTATTCAAAAACATATTCTTTGGCATTATCACTGTGCAAGGTATGGATAGAAGTAATGAATTGATTTTTAACTTTTTAGTAAAGGCACAAAAATGAGAGAACAACTCAAAACAATTTTTCATTAAATATAACCAAGTAGTGCGGGAATAATCATCAATAGAGGTAACAAAGTGCTTGAAGCCAGCTTTGGACTCAACTGGACACGGACTCTAAACATCAGAGTGCATTAACTCAAAAGGAGACGAAACTCATTTATTGACTCGAGATATTAAAGGAAGACGATGATGTTTAGCAAACTGACATGACTTATAATCTAAGGACAACAAATATTGAAATTGAGGATAAACCTTTTTTAGAGATGATAAAGATAAATGACCTAAACGATAATGTACTTCAAAAAGAGTAACACTATCGGTACAAGCCATTGTATGAGACCCCTAATCATCAAGGAAGTAATGACCACCATATTCGTAACCTTTACACTACTGCAAAAAAGGCTTTCTAAATCAGTTTAAAATAGTATTTTATAATGAACAATGATCCGCTATAGAAACATACATTGTAGAAAGTGTACCCATTTTAAACAGGGGTTCACTGGTGTAGAATGAGTAGAATTTACACTGGTCCCTTTTAAAATTAGGAGTTTAATTTACTAATATATACATAGGTTATAAGGACATCTGGTGTAGATGAATGTATTTTCTACACCGATTATGTGAATGTCAGCTGTAGATTAATAAATTTTTTTACACCAGTTGTGTCTACACCTGGTGTGGATTAATCTATTTTTTACACCTTACCATAAAGACAACCGGTGTAGATGTTATAATATTTACATATTGTTTATACACTTGCCAGTATTTTTTGTCAGGTTTAAATGTATTTTTAAAAAATGACACCTTTAATATTTCATTAACCTCATCCCCTGAAACTTTATGAATAAACTGCCTAAATATACGACTTAAAGAGACAGCAGTAGAGACAGAGTTCAAGATGGTAGAGACAAAATTTAATTGTTCATTATATTATTCATTTAATAAAATTCAATACAAAAGTTCAACAATTTGAACAGAAAAATAAAAAATGTATTTAGGTAATAACAAATACTATTGAGAATGGATGAATTGAACAAAAAACCCACCCTAAAGATTGCATAGATCATCAATATCTTGTTCAAGAAATGGGTCAGATTAATCAAACATCTAAAATATTAAATTAAAATAAGAAATTAAGGCATTACTAATATATATTAAATTGACAAGAAATATGAAATCATTAAAAACACAATTTTACCTGCTTAATTAGGTTTGACAAGATCATATTGATCATATGTCTAACTATGTAGAAGCTGTACAAGTTACTTTTTTGGGGTTGCCTTCAACTCTATAATATTAACATGATAAAAATTACTTGTTATCAGCAAAAAACTATAGGGCATAAAACTTAATACTTTTATTACCTTCAGTGTGATCTATTCAGGGTCCCTCACTGAGTTGGCGTGCTTAAGACCTCTTGTAATTGTGAACATTATCATAGCCCTATGATTAAAGTTATGAAGTTAGTAACCCATTTATTACAAAAACCATATCTTTACAAAGACCATTGTTATGTATAAAAGAAAACTCATGTGTTCATAATCATTTTGACATCAACTGATGGCTTATAATGAAGAGAGCATAATAAGAAAACTTTATAATTGTACTTATATAGTATGAGAAATTGCCAATGATTGCTGTAGAAATTAATTAAAAAATAATAAGTATTATCATTAAATAAATAAAAACTAGTATGAAATAAAATGAAATATTATTATTCTTACTCCTTCCTGCATATATAGTGTGAAGAAACAATCAATATCGGTTTCATCAAACTTCCTTGAAATGTATTGAAGTCTTAAAGCTTGAGAGGTCTCTTTTGCATAAATCTAAATTTGGCATAGGAATCCAAACTGACCTTATTTTCCATTGGAAACTAAGTCAACTTGCATGTACCTACAGTTAATGCAAACACGACATTAGTTATAAGAGTTAAATTTTGTTATTACATATATTTACATTTAAATTAGACTTACATAAAAAATACTTAAATGTACCCGGAGGTTAGTTTATCCCTAGGAGTAATAAGAGATTTCACATCTATATAATCAACAAATGTCGGTACCCCCACTTCAGCTATCACGTCCCAAAATTTAGACCGTGACCGGCACAGAATATGAATAATTTTATATTGTGAAAGCCTAATACCTTAAATAAAATATTTGAATTTTCCATAACATTTTTCAAAATAAATAGAATCTTTCCTAAGGTCTATATGGAGCTTTACCCTTTTCAAAATAATACAAGTTCTTAAGAAAAATAATTACATCAAAAGTAGTTTTATCCAAACGACGCTTTGGATCAGCAAGGAGGCTTTTCACTACTCAGCGGGAGGGTTAGGGTCACCTGCACTATCTGAGGCCAAATAATCTACTCTTGAATAACGTCCCAAAAACATGATTAAAAGAATGCGGAAGTAAACAATGCATAAACAAGTTCAAATTTCAATGCAAACTTTTCTGTAAATATTTTCTTTCAGGGAAAACAATTTGAAATAGCCATTTCAGAACACTTGCTTAGAAACAATCCTTTCAAAACTTTTATCTTTTTGTAGACATTGGTATTTCAGAGAAACAATTTGAAATAACCATTCCAATCAATCATAGGAAAACAATCCTTTCAAAACCTTTATCTTTCTGTAGGACTTCAACAAAACAAAAACAGATATGGACACACAGTCCATGAGGGTAACTAACCATTCTGGCAACTCAAAGCCACTGATACAGACGTGGACACACAGTCCACGAGGGTAAATAACTATTCTGGTGGCTCAAAGCCACTAACTATCGCGAGAATGAATCTCACAAAATAATTTTGGTGGCTCAATGCCACTAACTGTTGCGAGAATAAATCCCACGAAATAATTCTGGTGGCTCAAGGCCACTAACTGTCAAGCTCGAGTAACCAAGGTGCACCAAGGACTAACAGTACTGCTGTTAACAACCAGCATTCTGTATTTCATCCTAAAACGTTTCCATCATGCATGGGGTTTATTTCACGTGTAATAATCTCAACCGTTTCAATGACATAACTGTTGGTAAATTTTAGGGAACATTATTCACTCACCTGGAATTCTCTAATATAACTTACTCTTGCTCTAAGCTTTAGAATATCATTCTCCCTTCTTTTCCCTAAATCACGAAAATAAAGCATTCCATGAGCTAACATACAAAAACCACAATTTGAACAATTTCAATATTTGCAAACAACCATAATCATTCACTAAAAGTCTTATCTTTATTTCTTTTTCCAAACTGTTAAATTCCATATTCCATTTAAGAGTGACATTTAGCTATTTTATCTCATAGTGCTTTTGATTTAACACAACCACCACAAGTCACACATATACTTGTTAATACTAGAATATTCTAAAAATTTTACATTATCACCTTCTCCATTTCCTCCAAAACAGCAAGCTTTTGCATAGAATATAGTTACTTCCAAAAGTAATTTGGGTTTGTAACATACACATTTCCTCAGTAACAGCCCCAAGTTCAACATAAAGGATCTTTTATACAATGTAGCTTAAAGCTCATTATTTCCAATATAACCTTAATTCCTTTAAACTTGTGTTTATCTCAAAATTGTTAAATCCATACATCTCTTTTATGCCAAATTCATACTCTTCACTTCCATTCAACACCCACGCATACCCAACATCATACATATATATATACATAAACACTTATATATATCCATCCTTATTAACACTCAACCATTCCAATAATTTTCCTTATCTTTTATTTGCAACAATTAACATATAAAACAGCATCACCATTCTTTAAACCCATAACCACAACATCTCATATATATACATATATATCAAGCCAAAATAACAGTATATACGTATATACCTACACCTATAGCAGTAAGCTCCTAAACTCTTCCCTATTGGCATCAATTACACACAACACAAGTAGCATAATATATCAGTATCAACACAGCACGACAAGCAGAAATACCCAGACATTTACTCGTGCGCACAGTTTTAGGTGCCACAACCACTCCCTCTCATCCATTTATATTTCTTCCACCCTCACGGCTTGCCAAGCAGAACAACAAACAATATTATACACTCACATCCCGTTATGAATATTCAAAAGAAAGTGACTTGTACTTACCACCACAACCACCGCAACATAACATGGCAACGGAGGAGGAAAGTGCTAACCGCCATTACCACACACAGCAGATTCAATGGTGGCAAGTCAACGGACTCTCCTAAAATAGAAAGAAGAAAGCCCAACAGAGCTCCCACAGACACCAATCAGCGAGACAGCGATGCCAACCCAGAGCAACCAAACAGAGATGAGGAAGAAGCTCGGTTACTATAGCTGCTACAGTATCCCAACATACACCCACTGCACTGACAATAAAGCTTGACAACAGCGACAGTAACACTAACCCAAAACAGAGAAAGAAGATAAGCTTTTGGTTGCACAACCATCGACAGAAACTATGGCTTAAGCGACAAAAATCTCAACAGTTGCCGAGCTTGACACGACAAAAGAAGAGCACCACGACAGCCAACCTCAATGGCGTCAATGCAGACAATGACGGCTGACAACAATGATAACATGGCGACGGAGGAAGAACTCACGGCTGCAGACCCTAGGATCCGTGAACTTCTCTGAACTTCCTCTGCCTCCAACCCCACTGATAGTCTGAAATAGCAGAAAGGAGGCGTGCTGAATGAATAAAAAGGACAGAGGGAAAAATGGTAATTTCATGTGTCAGAAAAATGAAAATAACTTCTCCCATTTGCAGGCGCTGGGGTTCGAACAGGGGACCTCACATTAAACTTCTCCGCCTTAGACCATTCTGCTAACATGTTCCCATTGATATTTCCTGCACTAAATATATAAATATTCCTTTGCTAAGTTGATTTTATCTAATAAAATTCCAGGCCATAACATCAGCCATAACTGAATCCATAGGCAACATATCCACATGGAATATTTTGTCATATGCCAATAAGATCACATGTTGCATGGCATTCAAAGTGGTAGGTATGGGAAGTTTATGTGGGGATAATGCGACATGATCAGAAATAATATATTTTGGCCATAATATAAAAGTCCTATTTGCTTGACTCATTGTCTTCACCTAATCAGTGGGAATTGGGATAAGAGCATCTTCAATTATCACATCTTTAACTGCACCCTTAACTGATCATCCTAAATTTTGATATGGTGAATATTTGCCCCTAAGTTATGCATGTGCCGCTAATCTTTTGAGAGGATTCTCCACATATAGATCATAAGGTTTAGCATCCTCTGACACCAGCCTGGCCATACAATATCTCCCTTTAGGTCTAGGACGAACTACATTTGAGAGCATTTGAGGGCACTTAGCCTCCTGTTGCCTTGATGTTATCATGGATAACATTTATTCCTTGAGCTTTACCAACCCTTCTTGTAATTGTGCCTCAATTAAAGCTTCTGTCTGTGCTTAGCCTTTGCCTTAGCCTCTACCTTTATTGTGTATAACATTAACTCTAACTTTTCTCTCAAAACCACATATAGGGAATGTTTTTGAGATGCTCTAAAGTAATCTCTTATACCGACACCTCCTCCAACTCCCCTGATATAGACCCATGCTCTTGTTTGCCTGTAACAACAGTCAAGGCGTCATTCCTATTATTTGACTTGAAGGAGTTATAGGCCTCTTGTTGTTAAAGATCAACCTATAACATATAAAGAGAAAACATAAAAAATAATATAATTATTCTACTAAAACAAAATAATAGAAGTAGTACTTACAATTTTTTTTTGCAATCATGCGAGCATGATCGCTTCTATATGATTCGCTCCTTGTTTGATGAGCACACAACCATTTATCTTCGCGACGTATTAGAAATGAGGGAGCAAGAATAACACTAGGATTAGACTCATCATTTTCTTCTACCCTTTTCCCCTTGGTCCTAATCAAGTCTCTTTCAGCCTTCATGTAATCCCCTCTAGACATTGTGTGGGGGCAATCATTTTTTTCCTATAAGACTTAAAGTAGTTAAAATCAATACATATAATAATCTGATATGTTTGCTTTTGCTACTAACACATACAAAAGGAAGAAATATGGAAAATGTAATATTTATTTTTCATAACATATACACGTAAGACACTCTAACTTGGATCAATTCATTATAGCTGCTGGCGTAGTCCGAACCCTAACAAATTCTTCCAAGTAGCTTTGTCAATAAACTGATACTTGCTGCATGGAAAAGGATGAGGCTAACCATCTCTATCCCGGCCATGCACATATTGAAGAGCTATTTATGTCTTGAATTTCCTCAAATGCTCAGTGCAATAAGACAACGTCTTTTTCTTCACAATTTCATTATTGAGAATATCATAAGTGAGCTACAATAATTGCCATTAAAAGTAGAGTTATCAACAAATAGTTATATTTTTTGGTATTACTTAATACAATATAAAATAGTTAGTTTCTATACCCGAATAGAGTCCTAAATTTGATTATTCACACGATAATCAACATCAACCCAAGTTTGTATGGCGATATTAGGCTTGTTGTGTGCTAAGAAGTTCACATAACTTATGCACTTGCTCATGTGTTCACCAATTGGGTTACAACATGTGTCAAACCCAATCGGTAGCAATTTCCCTTCCTTCCTGTCTTTCAAAATGCATTTTAATTGTATCCCACTTCTGGCCCTCTTTTGCGTAAAGTCGCTTGGAGCATCGCTAGCCTTATTCCGATTAACATTACCCCCATATTCCTACAATAAAAAAATCAAATATAGTAAACAGACTTAATCCTTTTTCCTTCCATCAAAATACACAAAACTTATTCCTTTAGCATCTATCCATGGAAAGAAGTGCAAACATTTAATACAACAAAACTACAAACCTAGATTAAATTAACACATAAACGGTGAAGCATGTGTACGAGAAAATAAGTGTCAAGAACACATATACAAAAAAGCACAACGATAGCAAGAACAGAGAAGACAATTGAGCATGGCGAAGTCCCATAAAAACCACAGAGCATGACGAACGAAGTAATGATAGCAGTAAGAAATAAGGTTGAAGAAAATCTAAGAAATGAGAAATGAGAGAAGTGCCAAGGGGCTGGTTTCAAAAATATATTTTTAGTAGCCATTTTACACCAGATATATATGACGTTCGATGTAATAAATCATATTTCTAAATCTGACTAACACAATAACTGGTTTAAAAAGTTGTCTACTTATTTTTAAAAATACCACGACTAATATTTTGAATTTTAGAAGATTTTTTGCATCGGATAACATATAAATCCAGTGTAAACAATATTTTAATTTATTTACAAAAATAGCACCTTAAGTTTTTCATATCATTTTTTACACTAGGTAACATGTAAAAACGGTTTAAATATTGGTTATTTTTTGCCACAAACCTTTTATTACCCTATCCCTTAAAGTTACAACATATATATGCAATTAAAACAAGAAACTTATGTCATTATTATATCAAAAACATATATACAATCAGAACAAGAAACTTAATTGCATACATCAAAAACATAAAATACTCACATACAACTCAATCAGAATCCACTTCTTTATTCAATTTTTGTAAACCTACTAAAAAAGAAGGGGTCTTATAAATCGAATCATCATTATCAATAACTATTTTTCCTTAGAGAGTGACAGACCATCTTTTATTTGTCAAATCAGTGATATAGAATACTTGCTTTGCTTGTTCTGCCATAATGAAAGGCTCATCCCAAAACTTGTACTATTCAAATCAACCAATATAAATCCTAACCGATCCACTATAACATTGTTGTAGTTTACTTGCATTTGAACATGGGAACTGTGAATTTGGAGTAGTCCAGCTCCAAAATCTCTTCAACAATACCATAATAAGGGAGAATGCTAATTCAGGATTGTTGTCTTTTGAACTAGAGAAGTGCATAGCTTCAACCATTAATATAAAACTACTATTCTATACACTACTTTTATCATCTAGGGACTTCTTATAAAAGAAATACCTGTTGATATCAAATAAATTCTAACTATCACATTAAATTCAAGACCATATGTCAACCATATAATTAAATTAGATATACAACTCTCATTTTCAACCTTTTGTTTGAACCAATGTGCAAAAGATTTGTTGTGTTCTCTAATTATCTTTTGCCTATCATTCTATTATTTTTCTCTGGACAAGCTCTTTATGAACAACTATATATTTTTGAACTTTATTCATGTTATTCAAGATGTGTAAGTGCATTTGCTGCAATTAATTACAATCAACACTCTTCACTGACATTCCGCATTGACCCCCTATTTAGTACGGGATTTAGGGAGACAGGTAAGTCTTACTTTAGACAGGTAATATTGACAAAAATTCATAGTTTCTTCAAAAATATATTTTTGAACAATGGATTCCTTAGGCCTATTTTGTCATGTCCCGAAATTTGAGCCATTACCAGCACAAAATATGATTAATTTCATATTTCGTAGGCCTAAAACCTTAAATAAAACATTTGAAATGAAAATCATAATACATTACAATTTATAAATCAAAGCAGGTCCTCTGTAGAAATCTCGTCATAATCGTCGTTGTACAACTGATCTTTCGGTGATCCTACAATAGACTGCAACCATTCAAATCTTCCATAACATTTTTCAAAATAATCAGAATCTTTTTCTATGAACTATGTAGAGCATTTACCCTTTTATCAAAATAGTACAAGTACTTATAATGGTAATTATATCAAAATTAGTCTTATTCAAAAAATAACGCTTCAGATATGCAACAAGGCTCTTTACTACTCAGCAGGAGGATTAGGGTCAACTGCATTATCTGAAGCCAAATAATCTACTCGTAATAACGTCCCAAAACATAATTTAAAATGCAAAAATAAACAATTTCAACATGTTAAAATATAATTCATAACATTTCGTAATTCAATGCAAATATTTCCATAAATAATTTTATTTCATGAGAAATCATTTGGAATAACCATTTCAAATCAATCGTTTAAAAAAAATTCTTTCAAAATCATCATTTTTCATAGGACTTCAACAGAACGTAAACTGGCATGGATACACAGTCCACGAGGGTAAATAACCAATCAAGCGTAGCCTAAAGCCACAAATAACAGGCACAGGTACAAAACCTATGAATAACAGGCACGAGACTAAATCCTACGAATAACTGTCACGAGTACGTAACTCACAAATATCCATCAAGCTCGGGTAACCAAGGTGCACCAAGGACTAACAGTACTATTATTAACAACTAGCATTATGTATTCCATCCTTTCTAAAATGTTTCCAACATGCATGGGGTCTATTTCACATGTAATGATCTTAATCACTTCAAATGTCATAATTGAATTTCAAAAACTCCAGCATGAACATTTAAAATCAAATATTAAGATATTATAGAAACATATGAAATTCAAATAGGAATATTTCATGAATAAAATCAATTCAATATAACATTTGCCAAATTCTTTTTCTAAAACTTATTCATCTATTTTCATGCATAATCATACTTTTGTAAACCAATTGAGATAAAATCATTTCTACCAATTTAATCCATGAATTCATAAAACTTGCTTTGGTAAATCATATTTAAAATTCAACATTTTAAGTCAAATAACAATTTATTAAAATATTATTTTAAGTTAATGTTATTCACTCACCTGCTATGCCCTTAAACCTTTACTCTATTCAACCAATCACTTTTTGATTATTTTCACTTCTCAATTCTCTGGTATCCCAAAACAATATATATTAACATTCTATTCAATATTTCAACAGAAATAATCATCCTTAATTTTCAATTAATCATGAAGGCAAACACTTATTCATGTCTAAACCTTGAACACAACCTTTGCAGAACTTTCTAACTTTCACAATTAATCTATGTGCATACATATATATAGATAGATACATCACCCCTTTATTGGATGTCATAACCTCTATTCACACATGTTCCTATACCAACATTTAGCAATTTCAAAGGTTTTATTTTATCGTTTCTTTATTTCCAAGCTGAATTTTTTAATCTTCATTCCAATATTCCACCTCAGAAAATCATCATTTCCTTTCTTTACCTCCATCATTATACTTTCATTAGTTTCATCATTCATTTACACACACATGCATAGCAACAGAAATCCCTTTCTTCCCTTCAAACTAATTTATGTTAAACATATAAATCAAATTCCAAGTAATACCAAACGATTGCTCCAAATTTCTTCTTCATTCACTAATTCTATCAATTCACTTCCGTCAGTTTCTCAAATCCACTTACACATATATAAAAATTCACCTTCTATAGCTGTTGGGACTCGAACACAGGACCTCATGCATATGCCTATGCCTTCTGACCACTCTACTAACGCCTCCTTAATGCCATTTTATGTATCCAATATATATATATATATATATATATATATCCTTTGTTAACTTAATTTTATCTCTTAAATTTTTTTTCAGGGCCATAACATATTTGGATTCTTCATATAATCTTTAAATATTTTCATGTATCTTTCAAATAGATACATCTATCATAAGCATACAGGGCCACACAGTTTTATCTCTTGCACTAGATGAACGATGAGGTGTACCATTATATTAAAAATTCAGGAAGAAACAATTTTTCAAGATGACACAAAATAACATAACCCTCGTGCTCCAATTCATCTAACTTTTTAGTCTCAAAGATTTTGCCACATATAACATTGAAGAAGAAACAAAGTCGGGTTATAATATGTCTCAAATCATCTTGAAGGATTCCTTGAATAGCCACTCGGAGTAATTGTTGCATCAAAACATAATAATCATGAGACTTTTGGCCTACTAATTTCAAATCTTTCATCGACACAATCTTCTTAAGATTAGATGAGTACTCAGAGGGAACTTTGATTCCTTGCAAACCCTCACAACTACTTCTCTCATCTTTGGATTAAATATTAATCTCTTTAACATAATAACTCCCCTCACCATCTAGCCTTGAATGTAAATCCTCATGTATTCCTATTTCTTACAAATCTAATATTGACTTTAAAGCATCTTTGAAACTACCATGTATGTTGAGAAGTGTTCTAACAAGGCTGTCACACACATTTTTCTCCACGTACATGACATCAATACAATATCTTACATGAAGATATTGCCAATAAGGAAACTCAAAAAGACAGATCTTTTTTCTATATATTTTCCTCACTTCTCTTAGTAGTCTTACCGAAAGTAACATTAATGTCCTTCACATTTTCATAAACTTGTTCTCCAGTCAATGGCTTTAGAGTATTTTTAAATTCTTAGCCACCAAAATTTTTTTCTTCAATCGACGGTATGGGTGGCCTTGTCTTAGAAATCTCCTATAACCTAGGTATATTGTATTTCTTCCATGACGAAGTTGATAGTAGCAAGTTTCTTCCTCAGAAATCGAACATACTTATGGCCCTTAACCCTATACCCTAACAAATTTCTATATGCAGAAAATTCATTAATTGTACAAAAGATTATGACCCCACATATTGAAGACCTACTTCTTAATCGCATAAAACACATCCACACCTTCCCATAGTTTCTTCAAATCTTCGATCAAGGGTATTAAGTAAATGTCTATGTCATTTTTCGGTTGTTTTGGTCCTGAGATCAACATAGACAACATTACATGCTTGCGTTTTATACATAACAAGGAATATATGTTATAAATTACCAAGAGGATGAGCCATGAACTATGTATACTACTAAGGCTACCATAAGGGTTTAGGACATTTGTACTAAGTTCAAGCCTTAGGTTCCGTGGTTCATTGCCAAACTCAGGAAATAAGTCATCAATCTTCTTCTATTGCAAACAATCAGCCATGTGACGAAACTTTCTATCACAAGTCATTTTAGTAGCATGCCATAATATTTTTTTTGCATCTTCTTCATTAGCAAAAAGTCACTTAAACCTTAGTATAATTTGAAGATACCATAACACCTTTGTAAGAGACTTATTTGATATGTACATTAGTGTCTTACATATTGGACACTTTTTCTCATTTTCAAACTCTTTTCTGTACAATATGCAATCATTTGGACATGCATGAATCTTTCTATACTACATACCTAAAGGACATATTATTTTCTTAATATCATAGTAGCCTTTAGGTAACATATTTTGTTCTAAAAATATGTCTTGCAACAACTCAAGCAATTATAAAAAAATCTCTATCACTTCACCCATGACATGCTTTCACGCTTATCAATCTCAATACCACATTTAACAAGTTATATTTTCTGCACCCTAGGTATAGAGGTTTTTTTGTATCATTGCACATATTACCTATGCATGTGACCGCATAAAAGCGTCTTCTCTAACATCACGAATCATGTCCTCTACCTGATCATCAGTATCCATGTTATCATCAAAGGTTTGTTTCAACTATTCGAATGCACCCGACCTTTCCACATTTTCACTATATCATACCCATATTATGTAACTCTTGTAAAACCCCTCATAAATTAGATGAGTGTACATATCTGTAGGATTTTATTTCCTGTCATTTAAACAACTTACACAAGGACAATAAAAACTTCTATTGTTATCATCACTATTTTGTTTAGCAAAATTCAAAAACTCCTTCACCTCCTCAGCATATTTAACATTTGTTCGTTTAGCATTTATCCAACTATGATCCATATTTGTGAAAGACTAAAAAGCTAGAAAAATAGAAAATAAGAAAATCTAGCTTGTAGCTAATTGTGGGAGAGAATATATCACTCATAAGGGGAAGAACTTATCAATTGAAACAAGTAAATGACAACAATGAATCCAATAAATAACAGCAAAATCTACTACCAGTAGTGCATAAATTTTTAGTTCTTGAGACAAGAAGTTCAAAATAAAACTCACCAGCTATAAAGGGCCGAGAAGACTTAAATGCACAAACTAGTGAAAAATGAGAAATGGGAGGCACGAAGGGGATTTCGATTAAATTAAAGTGTATTTAAAAAGTAAATCTACACAGAATAAAATGGAACACCAGTGTAGAAATAACTTTTTCTAACTTAACATTATATTCTACACTGGTCACTTTTACAACCAGTATAAAATATTATAAATTAATTATTTCATAAACAAATCTACACCAAATGAAATAGAACACCGGTGTAGAAATAACTTTCTCTAAACTGGACATTATATTCTACACTTGTCACTTTTATAACTGGTGTAAATTATTAAAAATTAATTATTTCATAAACAAATCTACACCAGATAAAATTTACATTTGGTGTAGAAAATGTGATAATCTACAACTGATATTGACATGTCCGATTTCAATCTGTTGTATTTTTTTATTTTTTTAAAAAATAAAAGAACACCATGTCATCATCAAAACAAGAAACTTCATTCATTTAACTTTACTAATAACTTTACATCAAAAGTTTCAAATTTAAAAAAAAAAATATCAATCAGAATGTATAATATATTCTTTATTTTTGTCATTACGTAGAAAAATAAAATCAGAGGGGCAGATAAAGGTTGTAGGCTTTCACTCCCCATCAGACTCGGAGCTTTGGAATTCATAGTAGGTAGGATGAATAGGATTATAGAAGCTATGATTCTATCGATGGAAGTAAACTTCTAAGTGAAAAGCTCTGAAACAATCTTTCATTCTGTTAACTTTCTAAGTCAGTTGTTTCATGGAGTCCTCCAAGCCATTGAAGCTCATGATAAGTTCCTCAAGGCGCTCCATCAGAGTGACAACTAGGGGAGGAAGAGATGGAACTAAAGGGTGATGGTCAGGATGTTTGTCTTCAAAATCATCTCTCTTTCTTTTGTGAGCCGGAGAAGGAGGCGTGCATGAGGAAGAAGCCATTGGAGGGTTCAAATAGAAGAAAAGAAAAGAAAATAGAGATAAAGTGATGAGACGAAAAGTACTGATTATAGGAATGGTATACATATGGTTAAGGAATAAGAATAGTTCTAGAAAAGAATATCAAAGAATTCAATAGGCCTTCTATTATAATGACTATAAGTGTTGGGAACTGAAAAAGTAAAATGAAAGGTCTATAGAAGTTACATAAAAGAAGTGGGAAAGCATAGACAACAAACTAAAGAATCTGTATAATTAACACCGGTTATATATATTTTACACATATTACTTGTAAATCTGGTTTAAATATTTTATCTTATTTATAAAAATATCATTAGTCTTTTTTTAAACGTCTCCCCAAAGGCCGGTTTAGAAATAAGGATTTAGAAAGCATATTTTGCAATAGTGCTACCAATAATTTTCTTTATCAAAAGATCATGTATCAAGCAATGGTTAGGGAAAAATAAAACCCACCAATTTAATTCACGAGTAAGTTTACTAGGGGACAAAAGGCTAAACACAAGGTTAGGGACATGGAGCACATATTCCAAATGAATAGAAGAGGTAGGTTCAACAGTGCCAGAGCCAAGAACACGAGATTGGGAGCTGTCCGCAATGGTGATATTAGAAGGGTTGGCATAAGAAGTATAAGTGAAGAAGAGATAGTGATTACTTGCAATGTGGTCAATAGCATCATAGTCTATAATCTATTTGGAGAAAGAAGAGATAAAGGCAGTAGCCTTATTACTTGTTGCAATAGCAGTACTCACAGGAATCTTAGTGACCACTGGAATCATCTCAGAAATTGAGATAGTATTAGTCGCAGCCATAAAAAAAGAAGGATCGGTAACAAAAGCTAAAGTAGCTGGACAACGACTAAACAAAAGAACCAGATGACCCAGTTACTGTAGCTTCATCGGGAGTTCCATAAGAATCAATATTCAAACAAGTAGAAGAAGACCACTCTAGGAGTTAAAACAGCGACCAAAATTGTCTAAAAAATAGAAACTCCATATCTACAACTATGGACCTAGTATGAGAAAGTCAAAATTAGGGCATAAAACTCTAGGAATGATGCTGAGAAGAGGACTCGACATCAGAGGAACTAAAGCGCCGTCAGTAACTCGCTGAAAAAGCAGCTCACGTGCCGATGCGTTGAGTCACGGCAAAAACTTATGATGGCGAGTGGGGGCCACATACGGCTCAGTTGATGGTGAAACTCCTGGGTTGGTCGATCGGAACCCTGCGCTCTTCCCTAGCTGGCGCATGTCATCATCAAAGGCCAGGAATGAGAGGCCAAGGTCTGAAGCTACAGTGACAATAAAAAGTAGTAGACGCCAAAAAAAATAGTAGACATTAGGGCTTCTAACCTGCTCTGATATCATATAGATCTAAAAGAAAAAATATTTGTACTTTATTGATGTTCAGAAGGCATATATATATACACAATAGAAAATTATAGATAACCTTATATACTAATAAAAGAATATCATATCTTATCCTATATATAAATTATAAGATATTTATAATCTCCTAATATCTCTACATATAAAAAAGCTATGTTATGTTCAAAACTTTCAATTTGATAGTTCAGTTTTAAATTTCTATTTTATTTTTCAAGAACAATTTGAATTTTGCAAGATCTACATTTTACCCTCTTATGTTACTGATTGGACCTGGTAGGCATAATGTCTCTTTAGCCTTGGATTCTGTCTTTGTCCAAAAACAGTAAGGAAAAGAGATCATCAGCCATCCATTCGCAATATGGCATGTGTAAGAATTATATATATCCAATCATAGGAAGTTCTTAATGCATCTCGTATGGAAGAAAACTCAGGGTATAGAGGAAATGGACTTCTTGGTTTTGCTATGAGAGCTAGTCACTTGGTCATACTGAAAAAAGAAATTTGCTTGCCTGTTCATATCACCAGTGACTGGATATACATATATATATATGTGTGTGTGTGTATAATTAACAAATTGATTATGTGATTTTAGGTATCAAGTTCTTGCTGGAATTATAGAACAGCGGCTTTTGGAGCCTTTGCTACACCAGCATAAGCTTATACTCAGTGCAGTTTGCTTTGCTGTGCGGACGGGCAATTCGTACCTTGGTGCATTACTGTAAGAAGAATCTTCCCTCTAATATTTTCTTCTCACTGGATTTTCTTATGTAGAGCTTTATCTCTTGGTCAAGATCTTCACTGTCAAATTTGTGAAAGCAATATTTCATGGCTCATAAACTTGACCTCTCAGCAATTCGATTTCTCTAGAGAATAATGTCTGGGAATGAAAGTATATCAAAAATCCTTTTGCTGATATGCTTGGGGGCAAAAAATAAGAAACCTTTGTTTTGGAAGGCAGAAAAATAAAAAGCTTTTCTCATGTGTTGGGACTTTGTGTTGCAGGTGGGTGGATTATGCTCGTTGGATTGGAATTCAGTAGGCTTGACTGCTTAAGAATATGAGGATTCTTCTGGGGGTGCTCTTTGTTGATGCACATTCACTTTTTCGTTATAGGACATCATCATAAAGCAAGGGCCAGAACCCATAAAGGATTTGTTATTTTATTTTTATTATTAGAAAAAGAGAAAAAGTAATGTGTTTTGAATTTTGATTGTAGGATGGATTAAGTTTAGGTTGTCTGACATCCTCCCTTAGTTGTGCATTCTGCGGATTCCTGTTTTTATTATATGTGGTTGCAAATTGAAAGAATTAAAGGCGCAAGAGAAACCTACCGCTTCCGACACTAGTATTTTGTCACCCTTTGAAGGGGAACATTATAATTAAAGGTTATAAGGGTCGTATATGTTCAACTTATGCACAACCCAGACCCCCCAGCCAGTCTCGTGCCTGTCTTTGTTTAAGCTGCCCTAATATATTTCTGTTAGAGGTAATTTTATTTTAGTTATTGTCGTGTATTAATGTGGATACTTGAACTTTTGAGAGACTCGCTCCTTCTATTAGATTTAGTTCCTATGGCTTGGACAACAACAGACGATCCGAAAATGCATCCTCTCAGTAATTTTAAAACTTGAGAATTTTAATAACAAATAATTTTTTACTAGAAAGATTTGACAATATAGAACTCATGAAGCATAAGTCATATGCTTTACACGCAGTCTGAGTTATAATTGAAGCATTTTACAAATACATTACCAACTGAATTAATTAACAGGCATGCTATTAAATATGCAAACAAAAACTCTCGAGGCCCCAGCGCAAGTCAACCCCATAATCAATTACTACTATATTCAATAATATACTCATACCAATCACTCTCTTCTAATCATGATAATGAAATTATATATATAAATATATAGTTTAAGTTTGCTACCATACACATGCAGATATGTTTAGCTTGCTTAGATCAAAGTCCAGAACAATAATATAATCGTTAAAACAATACAATTTAGTATTGTGCAAATAGAGGTACGCTGTTAATCTTCAAACGAACTAAAGATTCATATAACTAAATCAAGTTGACCAATTCACAAACTTAAAAGTCAAAACACTCAAATCCTGGGCAAGTTCTGTAACGGAGATATTTGAAGTATCGATCATCTGCAGAAGAAGGAACGTCCAAAGCTTTGTTTTCTGTGATCATCCACACCAAAATCTCAAAACTGTCAAACCATGCATATTGAACCTCTCAATTTCTAGAGTTAAAACACTAAAACAAAAAAGAACTTGAAATCTACAATAATATGTATTCTGAAGCTATCATGATCATCAACGTCTTAAAATTGTGGGTATGCAAGCTTTCTGTAACTTTTCGCAACAAAACAACCAAAAACACAATTTAACAACTAAATGATAATTACACACACAAAAGTACACATGTATATATGTATGTATAACTATAACAGGAATATATCAAACTGAAATATCTCGAATTGCACCAAGGAAGAACAGCTCCAGCTCAGGAGAAGCAAAGAATGGGATTGGTGATCGATGATTGTAGAAATTTGAAAGTGTTGATTTTGGCTTCTTAGGAGTAGGAGGACATGTGGAAACTTCTGGTATTCTAGATCTCTGAGCCTTTGGGGTTGAACAGCCATTATCATCATCGTCTGAAATATCAACGTCTTCTACTGATATCTGTTTTTTGAATTGATCATCATTATTGTTGGAGCAGCAACTTGCAGCAGAAGATGAAATCATTTCTTGTTCATCACTTCTGATATGATCGCTCTTTTGTAGATTTTGCTTCTTCTTCTTCAGTGAATTGGATCTTCTGGGCTTTAGTTTCCTTCTTGTTTTTTTCAACTTTGAAGATGTTGCTGATGAGCTTCCAGAAGGGGCCATAATTTTCAACAAATACTAAGAAAAAATGTTTCTTCTGGATTTTATTCCTTGGAAATCTATCAGAACTAATACTACAGATGGAAATTTGGCTAAAGTAAAAATGGGCGTTGTGTTGAGTGATGGTTCTTTTTCTCTGTGACTGTAGAGAATCCTACATATATTTGATTTTTCTCTCCACTATATGAAACTGAAAGAAGAAATTTTCAAAACGCTGGAATATTTCTCTTTTGTGCGCAGTGGCGCGGAAGTTGTCTTTAGAGAGGAAAAAGATTTCACTTGAATATCCATGGAAGCCAAAATTTGAGCGAAGAATAATTCAGAAAGCAAGATTTCTTCTTGGAAAAGGAGATCAAACTTAGGATTCTAAATATTCTTCTGAGATACTGATAAGAGAAGACACAACTTATAAACCCTACCCCAAAGGCTTTAGAAGAACCATTCAACGCACACAAATGAATAATACAAAATTTTATTCATGAGGAGAGAGTCTTATGAAACTAAAACCTATCTTAAACCCTTGAACACATAACTCAAAGAAAATTCATAAATATATATATATATATCAAATTAAAATAAAACAGAAAAAGAGAGAAACCCTATAGGAGGACACAAAGGGATCACGTGCTTTTTTCAGGTTGCTATTGCTAAAGTCTTCTTTTAAAAACAAATGGTGACACTACTATACAGAATATCGTAGAAAGTAAATAAAATAAATGTTAACAAGTAGGGAAGGAAGAATCCCACTTGCTTTGCTTTGGAAATACAGAAACATCTGTCTACATATAAAACAGATACAGTTAAAAATTGGAAAAAGCTAACGCATATGGCACTTATTTCTACGTTAATTGATATCTTTATTTTTTTTATTCATGTGAGTTCGTGCATTCTTTTTACCCTCAATCATAAAAGCACAAAAGATACATCACTTGATATAAACTATCCCATAGCTTGTTTATTTTCTCATCATTGGATTGATGTTCCCAATTCCAACTTCCAACAATATCTAAATTAAGCAGCAGTTATCCGTTACTATGAAGGAAGTGATAAATAGTACTCCTCCTCCAATATTTAATATATGATCTAATTTGAGAATTGATCGTAATTTTAAATATAAGATATATTTTTTATATTTATCAATTTTTTTTAAATTAACCCTATTGATACTCCTTCAATAACAATCAAGTAAAAAAGGGAGGAAAATAGTTAAAGAAAATGATTAGGGTAACTTAACTAATATTATTAATCTAATCAAATTAGTTAAATATATTTTATATTAAATACCATAGTAACTATAAAGTAACTAACAAAACTCATATATCCAATAGTATCCAACCATCATTTAGTTACACATATTTCATATTCATATGATATTTATTAACTTTGATAGTTGAAGTTGGGGCCAAAGAACAAGAACAACTTTATTGATGAAGAGTGGATATATCATATCTATATAGAGTAATATGAACACTTTTTTTTAAAGGTAATATCTTACTAAAGAGGAGGCAATAGGTTGTGGGTAGGGTTATATATATATATAGTTTGCGATGCATAATTAGATGGATTCTGGTATGATTTAGTCAATAAGAAAAAGTTATGTTAAGCTCTAAAATTAATGCTGCTCTCTAGTCTTAAAGAACCCAAGCTTATCAATACTTTTTGTTGATTGATATATGACGTTCATCAGCTTTGCTTTTATATTGCATTATATCGCAGGAAAAGGTTTTTGGAGGAAAGTTGGCACAGTCTTTTGAGTCATATACTTTAATTCTAAATATATGCACGATTGATTCTTATTGTCTTATATTTTAATATTTCTTTTCTCTTTAAAATCCTAAAGCAGCTACATAAATCCTCTCGCTTTACAGGTATTCCTTGGGTGAAATTAAAGAACCCTAGGAATATACATGTAACTCATCACCATCCATCCCTATCCACGTGCAAGTTGTATTATTTAATTGTAACATTATTGTGTGTGTGTGTTCATTAAACTGAAAATGATGGTGTTTAGTCTTAATTAAGATGATTAACAATTGATGAAAGTTTGTTTTTCACCAATTAGGGGAGTTCAAAAAAGGCGTTTTACACAATTTTTTGTGTTATAACTATTTGATTAGATCGTATTTAGGTATTGTCAAATTCAATTAGAGATAACTATCTTAAAGGCATTTTCTGTATTCACATAAATTTAAACTCAAAATATCACACTTAAGTAGTTAAAGCCCTTTAACTAGGACGACGTATGTTGGTGTGTGGTACATAATTTATTCAAAGATTGTTAATAAAGTTTAGCATATTGTAATACATATAATCGATCTTATTTAATGAGATTAAGGCTTTTGTTGTTATTATTGTGCTCATAAAAAGAAAAAAAATCAGGAGACTTGCCTCTAGCTATAAATCAAGGGATTCCGCCTTGACTTTACTAAAAAAATACTTATAAACATTACTTTAGTAATCCAAAAATTTTAAAAATATGTATTTAATTATAACAAACAGGATTTTAATTCCAAGTTCATGTTAACAATTAGTCATAAAACTACTCATTCGATAACTAAGAATTAATTAGCCCTTTGACTTGTATAAATTAATCAATCAATAATATAATATTTTGTTTGTGTGAGGGCTCATTTACTGTAACGCGTTTATACAATTAACATTTCTTACTAGTGCTGTGTGTGAGAGTTACTATAACTATGAAACGATTTTAATGTATAAGTTTAAAAAATAATTAAAAATATAACTCAAACATATTTATCTAGTTAGTTTTGAAATTTATTTGGATTTATATTAGATTGATAAGTATGCTTTTAAATCAACAGCAAAAAACCTTAACAAGAAAAATTAATCGATCAGAAAGGTTTTTTTGGCTTGTTCTAATTTTTTGTTGATTCTCTTCCCCATTAATTTCTGAGAATCCTAGGGTTTCAGTCTACTAAATGAGGACATTCAAATTCCAACTTTGAAGAGAGAATATGATGAAAGCATATGAGTCCCCACACCTTGACCAGCTTTGAAGTTAATTTTATCGTTAAATGAAAGGATCGGTTTTAGTTTTCTTTAAGAGAAAGAAAATAAAACTACGTGGGTCTTGAAGTTCTTCTTGCAGTGACGTATTTTTAAGAAAGAAAAGCCATTAGTGGAGGAATCAAAAGAAAGAAAAGGGATTAAAGAATGAATTAAAGCAGAAAACGTCACACAAAGTAATTGGATATTTCCTCTGTTCAGCACTATTCAACTTCAATACTTTCATTCTATTCCTTTACACCATGTATACCATCCTTTTCCATTCAAAACAACACAGAAACGTCCAAGGAATTATTCAAGGTCTGATCCTGATGATGATGATGTGTTATGAGCTCAAGTCCAAAAAGATAGTGTCTTTCTCAAAAGACTACTATATTTTACTTGGGATTTTTCAATATAGAACTCATATCAATGCGCCCCCATTCGAGAGCCAACACCCCTGATAGCTTCACTCTACGACAATTCACTTGGCCTCTTATAAGTTAGAACTAACTCTCTCCGTAAATATCAGTCTTTCTATGAAAACATCAATGTTAGGAGTATAAGGAAAAAGAAATTATATTCCAAAAGAGTAGCCTATTGGGTCGGGGGAAGATTTAAGAACATATATGACAAGACATACAATTTTGTTTGTTGAGTTGAAGATCAAAATCTATGTGTGTTTATATTAGCTTTCATAAATTTATGATCAATTAGTGTAATAATAATTATTAAGAGAAATTATTATGAGGTCCCAAATAAGAGACTTAATTACTCAAAAAGTCCCAATGCCAACGTAGAAATTAAAAATGACAAATTTCAGTATAAGAATTGACAACAGGTTTATACTACTTAGGATTTTTTTTGTAATTAAATATTTTCTTTTAGACCTCACAGTAATTCCCTTAATTTGTATTCTTTTGTGTTGATGGTATATGCTGTTCACTTGATTGTGTGCTATCAAGATTAGGGGCCACTGATTATAGGCTAATTATAGAGTAATTTGATTGAGCTAGAAATAGGAAAATTAGAAAATACTTTAAATATGGGTTATCTGGGATTGAAATATCCATAGAGGAAAATATTTACTTGCTTCATATAATCAAATTATGCATAAGGTTAATTTATCTAACTCCATTTCCTCCTTCCCCCCCCCCCCCAGCACCCCAATTATTTCTCCTCCATTTCCCTCCATCGTAGCACTATTATATGAAAATTTTAACAATTCAGATTTAACATTTTTAAACCACATTAATAAATTTTAACTATTAATAAAGTATTAAAGTATTTTATAAAGTATTTTTGGTCCATTTTTACTGTAGTTGTGAATTCTTTATATTAACTATTAATAGTTTAAATTTATTTATGTATTTTGTTATGTAAAATTATAAAATAATAAATCTGAACTCTTAAAATTTTCATCTAGGGAAAATGGAGGGGAAATAAATGAAGAGAAACCCTCTCCCAATTCAATGTTAATGTATGAAAAGTACTTTTTTATTTATTAGATAGAGTTGTTAAATTTTTTTTAAAAAAAAAAGTTTATGAACAATGTTAAAACTTAAAAGTGACTTATACATTAAACTGAAGAGGATATACAACTAATTATATAATGATAGAGAGAGGTAATAAGATGTTAGAAATGATAATTTAATATCCAATAATATAGTAATTGCTTTTCCTGTCAATAATACACACACACACACACTATATGAGCTCTTAGTGAGAATTGATAATTGTTTGGATATTTTACAACAAAACTACCTTGGGTCGCCTGTGTTTCATTGAACTAAAAAATAACATAAATAATATAATTTGTCAGATTTTTATATTTTACACACACACACACACACACATATATTAGATTTTTACAATAATGATACTCTACTTATTATTATATTATTTATATATCTATATGTGACTTATGGTAAATGTCGTGAGGTGTACACGTATGTATGTGGGAAGTTTTTTGGGTGGAGAGCGTTTTACATTTTAATCACATTTGCTTAGGATATAAAGAGGGCCATAAAGGATCATTTAGCCATAATTAGTTGATTGATTGGAATAATCATTTCAACCTCCTTTTGGAATATGCCAAATAATGTCTTTGCTCAAATCACAAATTCTTGATATTTATACTAGGACAACTATAGATATACTCTCAACGTTTCTAAATATAATACTCCTTGCAATCTTAAAGGTTGAAACTATTTGAAGGATTTTTTTAATCCTAAATATACGATATCAATTCACTTTATCTTTTAAATTTATATATTTTTTAAATTATTTCTATTGATTGTATATATTAAAAGAATATTTTATATTTTTTGAGCACAAAAGGGCAATTTCATTAATATGGGTAGTTTTTAACGCAAATTATCAAAAGAGTATCTTAGGAGAACAAACAACCATTTTTATAAATAACTAAGTTATTTTTAATTTATATAAACTAATTATTTAATTCTTGTATTTAGGATTGCAAGGATTACTAGTTGTCAAAATAGTAGAGTCATTTTTTTCTTCTTTCTTAATCCACCTCTAATTAAATGTGGTTTTCCTTCTTTATAAATTCATTTATCGGTTAGGGGAAAATAGTTAAATTAAAAAAGGACAAGGACTTAGAAAATTTGAATACTATATTTGAAGATAGAGGGAGTGCATGATGAGAATTATAGTTCAATTTTTTTAAAAAAAATTAGATAGTATCACTTAGCCGATAACTAGAGGTTAATATTCATAAAATATAAAGATTATTAAAATAAATTTTACTTATAGTCAAGTTTGCTAATTGAAATTTGTCTTTTTGGACAACTTGTTTATTACTCTCTCTAGTTTAAATTAATTAAAAATTTGAGTAAAGTGTTAAAAAAATGCTTGTAATTTTTTAAAATGATCCTTAATTTAAGTAAAAAAAGCTTAAATTGAGAGAGATATGATATTTGGTTGTGTTTTTTTTTTAGTGAAAGATACTAAGAAATGAGAGAGTTGGGCAACCTCGGATTCTAGAAAAAAGTGGGCCATTTGAATTTCAAAATTGGATAAAGCCTTATAACCTCGTGTTTGGTGGAGAGATTCGCTTCATTGGAATTGAAGAAGTGTGTGGGTGTAGCTGGCATTTCCTTTATAGGGCTTGTTTAATTTAGTTTTTTTAAGAAGAGCTTATAGAAAAATAATTTTAAAATGATTATAGAGAAATTTGTTTAGAAAAGAGTTTATAAAATAAAAGTAATTATAGATAAATGAGTATTTAGATGATTATTACTATAATGACTTTTTTTGTTAATAAATTATCAAAAAAAATATGAGATATAATATATATATATATATGATATCACTGTTTATCTCTCTTCTTACTGTCATCATCTCTCCTTCGCCACCTGAAGAAATGATGACAGCAATAGTGATGGCAGCATCAAGAAGAAGTGACGGTATATAGATCTAGAAGGAGGAGAAGATGACAAGATCTGACATTACTAGAGCAACAACGACGGTGAGCATTAACAAATGAACTAGAACACGAGGAAGAAGAATCGCTCTACTTCATGTAAAGTCTTCAACTTCTGAGAAGAACATGGGTCGAATCAGAGGTGAAGTTGGAAAAGAACGTTGTCTCAAAAAATAGCTCCTTCGCCTCTTCTTCCTCCAATGATGATGGCGAGACAACGATGTCATTAAAGGAGACTAATGAAAAGCATAAGAGGAGAGTGTGTTAGAAAAAGAAAGGTAAACTAGTCATTAGATAACTTTAAGCTTTTTTTCCACCTAAAAGATATTCCTGCTAATTTATTTAAAATTATAATTTAGTTTATAAGTTTTTTTAGACATTTAATAACTTTTTGTTTAATTTTTAAAGTCATTCTCAAATTAAGGTTTACCTATTATACAAACAGACACATAATTTTTTATTATATATCACTCAGTTTTAAATATAAAAATTATATAATCAATGTATAGAGATTAATAAAATCATTTAACTTAATTATTTATATAAAATTGGTATATATTTTTCTATAATACCCAATTAAACCATTTTTAATAAGTAAAATTAGAAAGAACTAATTTTTAATAGATAAAATTTTTATTTAATTATTTAAATTAAAAGAATTTATCTAAAATATAAAAAAAAATAAAACTGAAGCTAAAATAAATAATAATAATAAAAATAAAAATATTATCTCTATTAAAAGTATAAAAAAATAAGAAAGAGAGAAAGGAAAAAATGAGAAGAGGTAGACAAAGCCGTGGCACACTATAGGAGATTGAGAGAGAGAGAGAGAGATATTAGAAGCGAAAATGGGCCCACACCTCTTTTTATATAATATTCAAAACCTACACAGTAACCACCCGCTGTATTCTTCTACTTAGGGGTGTTCATGGGTCGGGACGGGACCGGAACAACCTCATCCCGTGTCCCGTCCCGATACAGGACACAGGACACATTTTTTGTCCCGTGTCCCATCCCGTCCCGAATATGTCCCGGTCCCCTTTTTTAAAAAAAAATAATATAAAAAATTATTTTATAAATTATTCTATATAAGAAATTATAACAACTTTCTCCAAATATTACTATTACTCCCTTATATGATTTACAAAAAGAAACAAAAAAGAAAATTTACTCTTCATTAAGTATAATTTATAAAAGAAAAAAAGAAAAAAAAAAGTCGGGACGGGACGGGACAACCCGAGGGTCGTGCCGAGAACCGTCTCGTCCCAATCTTAATATTGTCTCGTCCCGAAGGAGACCCGTACCGGTCCGTTTCAGGACGGGACAGATCCGTCCCAAAATCTTTGGGACCGAGACGGGACCAACATGACCAGCCCTATTTCTACTTGGCCATTTCCGTTCCAACCCCTACCTGAATGAATATTCAGATATATTTGAACTCTATTTTATTTTTATAAAATTGTTTTACTACTATATTTATTTTCTAATTATTTTTATATCAAGAGAACTCTTTAAAAATATAATTTCTGTTAAAAGTAAAGAAAATTTGAAGATTAGAATTTAGAATAAATGGGGATAAAAACTATAGAATTTTAGAAGTGTATAATTATATTTAATTAGTTTAAAACTTTTTTATTATATTATTTAAGAGATTTGATGTTCGATTTTAAACATTAGAGTGTAGAGATAATTTCATATGATAATTTTATTGATTAAGTTTAAGTTTAATGATTGAGTTATGTTTATTGGAGGTATAAGTGATATTTAATTAGTTTAGATTGTAGCTAAAGCTTATAAATTAAAAATGTATATTTTTGTTAGAATCCTAAATCGGAAAAATTTTAGATTTTGATCAATTTGAATAGTTGTAAGTTAATTAATGGTTCAAATAAGTTATTAAAATCTATAAATGATGAAATTTAATATTGAAATGAAGATTTAGATATTGTGAGTAAGATTTTGAAGTTAGAGGTAAAATTGTGAACTTTAAATCTATGTAATTAAATTGATATTTGTTTATCAATTTACTATTGATAATTTGATGGATTGATTTTGAGGTTTATAATGAAATCTGAATATTGAAGATTTTGAATGATACCTTAATATTAAAAATTAGGGTTTTTTATATGGTTTTGGGGAGTGTGATGTAAATAAGGATTTTAAATAATAAAATAGAGTTTAGACTATATAGGATTATCATTAGAATACTAATTTGAGAAATAGATGAATTGTAGTTATTTTTCTTGAAGATTAAAGTGAGCAAATTTTAGGAATTTTAGGATAATTGGATGAAAATTTTGATGCCATTAAGTTATCGAATGATAGAGTTGGAATTGTGATAGAGAAATTAAGTTATGATATTAAATTAAAAATTTCTAAATAAAATAGAGTTAGATGAGAAAAGTGAGTATTTTTTTAAGTTATTGATACATATTTATACAAATTATATATAATGATTAGTGAATTGTGAACTAAGCATGAGGTTCCTCATAAATGATACTTCCCTCTAAATCTTACAAGAAGTATAAAGTGGATTGGGTGCTGTGTATTTGTTAACTCAAGATAATTTTTTTTATGAACTTAGCTTGGAAAATCTGGTGAGACTAGTAGGATACTTAAAAGTTGTATAGTTGATAATTTATAAACTATGGCATTTATTTTGTGTCTTGATATTTGTATGCACAAAATCTATTTGTTAAATGTATAAGAAAATTTTTGTGTGATTATAGTGCTTAAATTATTAAAATCCTTTGTTAAGTTTGGAGAGGTATATATACATAGTTGATGTGGGGGTTTATTTTGGTTATTTAATAGGAGTGGTTTATAGCTGCAATGTATAAACTTGGGGCCATAATTTTAAAAGGAAGAATTCTAGAGCTTGTCAAATTAAATGCACATTGGGTATTCGACAAAATGTTTGAAATGAAATAATACTTATCTAGATATGTGTTTCTATAGTGTTTTGGATGGGATGAATTTAGATCCTATATATTTTGGAGTTGACTGTGATTTAAATCTTACTTAAAGATAAATTTAGAAACTTTATAACTTCATAAGTTTGCTTGTGCTTATGTTAGCATTGGGATGCCTATGTGATGTTTGTTTGTGTTCATTGAGATGATAGAAATTATTGGTAAATAATTTAGAGAACATAAAATTTAGTTAGAATATTAAGATATCGATCTAGATGTAATAGGTATGAATTAAGTGGATGCACTCTTATACCGTAAAATTTGGTTTTATAATTAAGTGAAAGTGGGTTTTTCAATTTTGGGTTTAAATTTTACAGCTCAAATTTCTATAATTTGAAGGTGCTTAATTATTTTATATTAATCTCCTTACAAAGTTTTGAATTGTCATTCTCCCTGGATTCAACAGGCCAAGATATTTTATTCTAGGTGCAGTAGGTGTTGCATGGAAAGATACTGACATCTTATTATGCTTTTTTTTCACTTAAATTAAAATTACGTTATTTAAGAATTAAAATAAAAAATATATAAAGTTCAACCCGGTACCCACCCACCCACCGAAACTCTTAACCAGGATAAAGGACTTAGTTCATCGTTTCACTAGTTTCACTGATAATCCAACTTATATTTTAATACTATAATTTTTCTTTCTCGACCTTGCATAATTTTTCTTTCTCGACCTTGCAGCACCTTGGTATACTATACATAGCCCAAAAAAAAACAGATCATCAAATACTCTCGCGGGTCCAAAATATAAGACAGTTTATATCCTATCAAGTTTACCCCTATATTTCGGATCGGAGGGGGAAAAAATCTAAGTTACAATATTAGAAGAGAAGAAATGAAGAGGTTTATATATAGAAATAGAATTGAATGATGAGTATGAAAGGTAAAAGGTACAAACCTTGAGTTTTTTGGTGGCAGATTTGTGTCCATCAAGAGGACAAGCAATCAAACCTCTCTAAGATTTTCTTACCAACGTCGTAACTATTTCATCCTTACCATCAACCCTAACTTTCTCCATTGATTCTGCAAAAAAGCATGAGGAGTTTCACAAGTATTATTATTAGGCAACCTCGTGTTGAACATGTAATATGGCGGCGTCGATATCTCAGCGAGCCACAGCTTGAAGGTCTCTAGAGGCCTCTTGAGAAGCCAAAGAGGGAAAACAATCTCATAGATTTGAAGAGAGTAACCCCATGAGATTGAGAAAGTCCAGGAATTAGGTTTATGGTGGCGGATTGTTTGCTGAAGGATTTGACTGTGATCGAGTTTCGCGGCTCGAAGAAAATGCTTTATGGACTCAGATCGTTCTTTTTGGGAAGACAGCATCTATGGTGTTCATGTGGTGGATTGAGACGAAAGGAACATTTGGAAGAGCTGAAAGAAGACTTGATACGTCTCCCACTACAAAAAAACAGACTTTTGGCGACGACCTTTCAGCGGCGACAAAATAAGTCGCCGCAGAAAGTCATGCTATTAGCGGCGACAAAATATGTCGCCGCTAAAAGTTGATTTTCAACGGCGACTTATTTTGTCGCCGCTGAAAGTAAGACTTTCAGCAGCGACTTATATTGTCGCCGCTGTACGTCAATGATTAAAAATTTTATGTGACACTTTTCAGCGGCGATAAAAGCAGTCGTCGCTGAAAGTAAGACTTTTTGCGACGATATATTGTTGTCGCCGCAGAAGGTAGGGTAAAAAAAAGGTTCCGGCGTTGACTTTCAGCGGCGAAAAAACATAGTCTCCGCTGAAAGTCTATTTTCAGCGGTGACACTACTTTGTCGCCGCTGAAAGTAAGAATTTCAAATCCTTCTTCCTTCAATTCATTTAAAGGCTATAAAACAACTATCTATAATATAATTAAATTATTAAATACTATAATTTTTAAATAATAAATATTGTAGTTTGACATGTTATCATATGTAGGATAGATTATATAGTTAATAACATGATGTTTGTATAAGAATAAGATGAATTAGGGGTATATGTATGAGATATATATCTGTATGTGCATGCGAGTTAATATTTCTGTGTTAATGAGTATGAGAGTTAATATCTATGTATTAATGAGCATCAGAGTTAATATCTGTGTATTATAAATAATGTGAGGGAGGAGATAGAGATAAGGAGATGTGTGTGTGCGCGTAAGAAATCAGGAGAAAAAAGGAACATAAAATAGATAAGTACATTCTTATTTAATGTTATATTTATCCTCTGCTGCTGCATTCCATATAGCATCATATATTTTAAAAAGTATTTGGTACAATTAACACTTTCAGCGGCGACAAAAAAATGTCGCCGCTGAAAGTTACTTTCGGCGGCGACTTTTTTTGTCGCCGCTAAAAGTTTCTTTCAGCGGCGACTTTTTTTTGTCGCCGCTAAAAGTTACTTTCAGCGGCGACTTTTGTGTCGCCGCTGAAGGTAGTTAGTGTTATTTTCCTAAGGCGCCCTAACATTTCATTTCGTCAGGTTCTCAGCGGCGAGCGATACAGAGAGCGAGCGATACAAAGAGCGGGAGCCACGGGGGTTTTGCTGGAGAGTAACGGAGGCCATCGTAGTGATGATTAGAGGTCGAAGAGTGTGGATTGAAGCTTAGAAGCGGGATTGAAGCTTAGAAGGGGGATTGAAGGCGATTGTGGATTGAAGCTTTCAGCGGTAGCTAGGGTTGATTTGGCCGATGGAAATTGAAGCTTAGAAGGGGAAATCTTATTTTGGTCTTGTTCAGTGGATTCGTAAGCTGTCTGGCGTAAACTGATCACCGTCATCTGTTTGTGCACTGTGGATTGCTTCTTTCAGCTCTGCAACAGGAGTCACCGAAGAAGGTGAGTTTTTCCTATATTTCATCTTTGTCTTCTCTAATCTGTGATTCGGCCATTGAATGCTAGCTGTTGAACCCAATGTATGGTTAAAACCCAGCAGCTGGGGGTGTCTTGCGCTCTGTCCTGTATAAAACCCAGCAGCCGGGGGTTGTTGTACAGTGTGGTAGCTGTTCAATCGAGTGTGTGTTTTTGGTGTGTGTTTCATTGTGTGTGTTTCATACAATTTCTAGACATTTTCTCCTCTCAAGTATCCTGTTCAATCATGTAACTGAGGAAACTTTATGCATAATAAAATAGAGATAGATTATTGATGGCAGCCATTTAGGAAGTAAAAGTGAATGTTGAAGCCTGAAAATTGTGTTTCGATTGTTGGAGTACAGAACAGAATAACAAAATGAAAAATGTTGAAGCCTGAAAATTGTTGGAGTACTGAAAAACATGTCCTTTACTTTCAGCAGTTCTGTCCACTTTTTCCACAAAATGAACCCATTAATGAATGCTTTAGCTTATAATAGCATAAGAATTGTGAAGTATATTTGATCTATGCACAACTTCCCATGACATGTATCCCCAAATATTCATTTAAATTAAGAACATGTTTTTAGTTGCTGGACTTGCTTCATCTCATGTTTAATCTTTAAGTATGCAACTATGATAATTACTTAGAGATAATTATATATACGTATTATTATTGATATACTGATATGTTTGTTAGATTTTCTTGTTGTATCCTATGTTTAACTGTTTAGGGAATACAAATGGATAAAAGTTGGCTACATATTAGAGACAGAGGCAACCTATCATATATTAGAGGAGTGGATGCTTTTCTAGAATGGGCATTTAGTCAACCAGGAGTGGTAAATCAAATATGTTGCCCTTGTAAAAGATGCATGAACGTTATATTTAAAGTGAGAAGAGATGTAAGGACAGATTTATTGAGCAAGGGTTTCTGGAATAGTTATACGGTTTGGGAGTTGCATGGGGAAATTAGAAGACTGCAGGAAGATTGTAGAGTTTCTAGTAATGACGTAGAAAATGTTACTGATGATGAGAACTTTGCAAGGATGGTATGTGATGCATATGGAGTTCCATGTATGGATTATACTAATACTAACGACTTTGAGAGTGAAGAGCCTAATGTGCAGGCTAAAAGGTTCTTTGACTTGTTAAAAGATGCTGAAACAGAACTTTATCCAGGTTGTATTAAGATGTCCAAACTTTCTTTTATTGTAAAGTTGCTTCAAGTGAAATGCCTTAACCATTGGAGTAATAAATCTATGGATGTGTTGTTGGGCTTGTTGAAAGAAGTTCTCCCATTAATACGCGATACTCATTACAAACAAATGAACCATTTATTCTAGCATCTCAAGCTGAGCAAGTTTTTTATGTGGATGACATTGTTGCATCCGGTTGGCTTGTTGTTGTAAAAACAAACCCACGCGACTTTTTTAATGTACCAACTGACAATGCTATTGATGATAGTGGGGTTCATGATCCTATGCTAGATACAGAACCTTATCAACAATTGGTGGTAGATTTAAATGTTTATCGTGCGAGTCCAACACAACTTAATGATATTATCATTGACTTATATGGAGAAGATAGACAAACGCAGACCTTAGCTCAAGGAGAACCATCACAAATGCATGAAAATAATGCCATTAATACTGGATTTAGTGATGAAGATGATTTTCTTGACGACTTTGATAGTGATACTGAAGCAGAAAGTGACACAAACATTGGAATAGAAGAAACAGATGAATCAAAAGATATTGATGAAAGTGATAGTGCGACAGGAGATTCAAATGAATGAAATTAATTGATATGGTACATTTTATCTACATTGATTATTGTTTGATTCATTGTTTTTTTTCTAAATGAAATGTATATTGTTGTAGGATATGTCAGGATTAAAGAGAGGTCGAGGTGGAAAAAGTCTTTCTGTTAGATCTAATGACAACACAAACAGCAGAGGTACGTGCTCTACACCTCAATCAAGACCTGTTATTTCACCTCTATTACTGCAACAGCAACTTCAGGAAATGCCTGTCAATTCTCCTCCTACTCCCCATACTCAAAATAGTAGTGCAGGTAAGTTTGTTTCAATTTTTTAATAATTGATTTACATCGCTTGTAACATTTAATTATTCTAATTCAACTTCAATGATAGGCTCTTCTTCTTCAATCAACAAGCGCAGAGGAGTTTACAAGTCTATTAATGTGAATTTAAAGACTGCACAAGGAACAAAGATTCGAGTCAAATTTTCAGATTCCATGTCAAGAGCAATTGGTCCAGAAGCAAGAGACTTTTCTAATTATTGTGGTTTAACTCTTAGAACCACAATCTCTTTCAGGAATAGTGGAGGTAGTTGGAAGAATATTTTTGAAAAATATAGTCAAGATATGATTTTAAAAATAAAGGTATTTATGTCAAATTTGTATACTTATTTTACTTTATTTGTATTATTATATAAAATGTTTATATTTATTTGTTTCAGGATAAATTTGAACCTGCTGATGAAATTACTGAAGAAAAGTTTCATATAGCTATATCAATTATTTTACAAAATGCATTCATAAATTGGAAGAACAATTTGCACTCTCACTACAAGAAATATGAGACTGATGAGGATAGGTTGGCTGATCCTCCTCAAACTACTATTAGTTTTGAAGATTGGGAGTGGTTATTAATATATTTTAAGTATGACGTATTTAAGGTATCTCACTATCCTTCTAAATAAATTATATTTTTTTTAATTATTAAATTCTTATTAGTTATTACATTTTGTTGTAGAACAAAAGTATAAGGAACATGATAAATCGAGAAAAACAAATGACTAAACATACTTGTGGTCCTCGATCATTTGCAGAGATTGAGTATGCTACAGTAAGTTCAATCTATCATCACTATAATTTAAACTTTCAATCATTTTGTTTAAATCTAATTTATGTATTTTCTTCTATGTTATTATTTTGTAGAGAGATCCTACTACTGGACGACCTATTCCTCCTGACCAGCTGTGGGAGATAACGCATACTAGGAAAACATCAGACGGACAAGTAGTATGGGCTGACCCATACTCTGAAGAGCTTTATGTACGCATTGTTATTTAATATCTTATTTTGATTTACTTTTATTTTTAATCTAATAGTTTTATGTTTTTATTATAGAGTCGTATGCACGAACTTTCTCAACAAGACCAAGATTTAGAGAGTGATGCTCGAATGACGTCAAAGGAAATATTGGCAACAGTTCTTGGTGAGAGGTCAGGGTATGTAAGAGGGAAAGGGTATGGAGCGGAACCTTCAAGAAAGAGAAATCGCCCTCAATCTACTGATAGTTCAGTTGTGGAGAGTGTGCGTGCCCAACTGCAGGAAGAGTTTGATAAAAAATTTCAAGAGGAGAGAGAAAAAATGGAAGCTGAGCGTGCAAAGATGGAAGAAGAGCGTGAAAAGATACAACAAGAGCGTGTGCAATTCGAGCAAAGACTAATGGAACAAATGGAGCAAAGAATACAAGCTTAATTCGCTGCCTTGATGCAGAAGGGACAAGCACATGCTGCTACTTCTAGTCATAGTATTGAACCTTCTATATAAAATTTATGTATATTAAACAATTTTATTTTAATTTTAAATATGTCTTCATATTTTATATGACAATGAAAATATTTATTAATATTATTAGATTATAGTTTATTTAGTTATTTATCATTTATTATTATATTGTATATTTTCGGATTACAGAAATTTTAGAAAAAATTATAAAAAAAAACATTAATTTTTGTATCTTTAGGCGGCGACATTATTGTCGCCGCTAATACCACTTTAGGCAGCGACTTTAAATTGTCGCCGCTAATTACTCTTTAGGCGGCGACTTTAAATTGTCGCCGCTAATTCTACTTTAAGCGGCGACTTTAAATGGTCGCCGCCAATTTGTATAGACGACAGTCTCATAGGCGGCGACTTAGCGGCGATAAAATGTCGCCACTATAGGTATTCAGCGGCGACTTTTGTCGCCGCTGAAAATCGTTTTTTTTGTAGTGTCCATGTGCATCAACCTGCATAAATTTGTCAATGTTCCAACAACCACCACCATAACGCAGTTAGTAAAATAAATATTATTACCCCATCTTTAACATAAGAATTAGTCAACTAATTTAGATAATTTTAAAAAATTAAATAAATTAATTAATTATAATTAAATCTAACTCATCAAAACGAATTCATATTATATATTTCTTAATCTATCTATCCAAATTAATATAGTAACTCTTATACTTTAGATTTAATTAATTAATTAACTTATTTAATTTATTCAAATTAGTCAACTAACTCTTATATTAAGATTAGATAGCAACACACACACACACATATATCAATATGGAACAAATTTCATTGGTCATAGGTTATGAACAAGCATAAGTTTCTATTCTTTGGTGATGTTCTCTTTAGATATGCATAAAGTATAAGTCTATTTTTTTAAAAAAAATAATCTAAAAGTCCTTATAGTTTTTCTTAATTTTAAATTATGTCCCTATAATTTATTTTGTTTAAATTAGGCTCTTATAGTTTGATCGGTTATAGGGACCAATCGTTGAGTGTAAAACTCATTAATTTTAACTTATAGTGATTTACTTCATTTTAGTTCACATCGTTTTAATACCTGTGGATTTCTATAAATGAAATTCCATGAAGTGTATAAATTAAAATTAACATATATCAAACCATAAAGACATAATTTAAACAAAATAAACAACATGAACCTGATTTAAAATTAAGCTAAACTATAAATGACTTATGGATTAATTTTCCCTCTTTTGTTATATAATCATCTAGTATATGATACTAATAGGAATATTGTTATTACAAAAAAAAATTATATAAAATTATCAAATAATTAAATAATCTCATAAGACTTGTGACTAATAAATTTATTTTATACAATTATCAAGTTACTCTTGTATATAAATGGCGAATTTTTAGATATGCAATAACAATTTAAAGTAAGATAAATGTTAATTGGGCATGTAGGCGATGACAATTTGAAGTGACACAAATGACAAATTAGGAAAATGTATTAACAACTTTATATGGTATAAATAACAACTAAAAGGTTGTTATCGCATAATCCTAGTTGTTATTTGTGCAACTTTAAATTGTTATCGCATCTATCAACTGTCATTTGTGTTACTTCAAATTGTTATCGTATTTTCAGTAACTTATCATTTATGTATAAGAATAACATAATATTTGCATAATTTTAATTTATTACCCCCTAGTCCCTTGGAACTATTTAATTATTTGATGATTTTACAAGATTTTTTTATAATAAATTCTTTTCCACCATATCTCTAAGCAATTCTCTCAATATTGTTAAGCCTAATTGTTAGTGTTAACTCTTTCCAACGTAATGTTTTTAATAAATAAGATTCAAATCCTTATCTTATAAAGAATCAAATCTTGATGATAACTCAATTACCCATCCACCATTGGTCAAATATGCATCTAAACTAGAGATCACCTCAACTTGCTATGAACAGTGTAGCTAATTCATCAATTTTGATATAAAATTTATGTCAAGCTACATGATTACTACATATCACTCATTTCTCAGACTCTATGTAATGCATGAAAAAAGCGCGTATGCATGTTTAGTTAAAATAAATAAAGAAATGATGATGGATTAATTATCTGGTGAAAACCTCTTTCGAACGTTGGATCAATTCCAAGATCAGCAATACAAGCACTCACAATATAATCACTAGAGACCAAATGAGTATATCTCTCTATGCAACCTTCTAAGTTTGCAACTAGGGCTTCCATTAATGGATAGCTCAGAGCAAACCCTCCTCCTCCATAAGCCATTTCAAAGGCAAAAAATGAATTCGATTTAATAGACTCAGAATTCATGCCCATATACATCTGCCTCGTGTTATCATACTTCGACAAGAATTAACATTTTACTTTATTTTTTTAAAAAATAAACATCTTAATTTAGTTTAAATAAGTTTTTATTTTCTTCAAATTAAAATATTTATTTAAAAAAATAAAATTAATCATAATTTTTAGATAAGTCATTGCCTGAATTATTATATTTTAATTTGATATAATTTAAATAACATGATACTTCTAAAATATGTAAGTATTTTTCATTTTTCAATTGAATCACTATATTTCCAATCGAGTAGAGTATGTTGGTCCATAGCAAATTTTTCCAAAATTATTAACACAGGTCTTAGCCCTCGATTGCCATTTCAAAATTTTGAATCATCAGTATTCTTCTATACCTTCTCAAATCATTTTCTCAAGAACAAAAAATGAAAATGTAGATGGGCTTTAATGTCTTTTTATATCTATATCGGGTAATTATTAATTTAATATATATAATTATTTTGGTTTCAATGTTTCTTTTTCTGCCATAAAAAATATTGAAATTGAGGCTTATTTATAACTGAAAATGAAAATGAAATGAAATGAAATGAAAAGTTAGAGGGAATAAACACATGAGAAATGTTTTCTTTTCATGTCCCTGAATAAAAAATAATAAAGAATTATTCAAAACTTTTTGAAAAGTATTAAATAATGATAAAGGAATATAATAAAAAAATTTTGTTTTAAAAATTTTATTAACAATATATATATATATATATATATTATTTAGGATATTTATACTTCATATGCATGTATATATATCAGTTCCTTTTGAATGATGGAATTTTTAAATATGGATTTTTTTTTTAATTTTTTAATATAAATTTAAAAATTGCTCTTTTGATCCATGGGAACCATTTCTAGAAATTTTTCTTATTGTCATATATCAAATTTTCTTAATATTTGACTGAATTTTTAAACATGGACTTTTCTCCAATTTTTTAATATAACATTAAAAATCGCTCCTTTGATCTTTTTGAGGGACCATTTCTAGAATTTTTTTCTTATTTTCTTATTACAAATTTTCTTAATATTTAATATAGAATTCTTTACAAATTGTCTAACGTATCTTTATTTAGTAGGTTTCCCTCTAACATATCTTTATTTAATGTGGAGTACATTTATTTTTGCCAACAATGTGAGTACATTAATATATCAATTATTTAGAGAGGGATTGAGTGTGTATTTTTAAAAGGTAACTCAATTTTTCTAGGAAAAAAAGGTAACTCAAATTATGATTAATTTTAAGAAAATTGACTAACTTTAACTATTTTCATAAATTACTAAAGTGATTAAAAAGACTTCATAAAAAATTAAAAGAAATGATAGAACTCTCGTCACTTAAGTAAATAAATAATTAAAAATTCACATCTAACTATATAGCAATGAGATCTCTATTTTTTCATTTCTATCCAAATTATGAGCCTATTTAGTTTAAGTTTTAGAGAAACTCTTTTATAGAAGAGTTAATGGAAAAAATAATTATGGATAAAATAAATATTTAAATAGTTATTATCAGAATGAGTTTTGCAATTGATAAATTACCAGAAATGATATAAATTGAATAATAAATAATTATTTATTACTATTTATCATCATCACGAGCTATCACCTCTAGATCCCTCCACAGTCGGTGACGGCGGCAGAAGAAGAAGAAGAAGAAGAAAAATACAGCAAAGACGGTGTCACCTCCAGTTCCCTCCATAACCTATAACAATGGCAACAATGACAAAAGAAGAAAAAGAAGACAGCAACGACAATGCCACCTCCTGATCCATGAACATTTGTACTCCCATGGCTAGTGCTTTGAGCCACATCGCGTCCTTGAAGAAGAGAGAGCATAGGTAGGAGACTTGACCAATTTCAAAGCAGAGGCAGGTGCAATGATAGACAAAAGACAAGCAGCGATGGAGATTATAGTTGTTTTTGCCATCGGCCGAAGGGCAATTTTTTTCTAAGTATGTGTTTCTTTTTGTTAGAGACAATTGTATTTAAAGTATTATGATACACTAAATATAAATACTTTTTTGGTAAGAAATTAAACATTAGTTGGCCAAGGGAACAAGTTTGGGTGCTCATTATTTTGATAAGCATCCTAAGCTCATTATATATGAGCCGATCATATTTGATCTAGATGGTTTAGATTTAATTTTTTTAAGTAAAAAAATCTTTTTTTAAAAAAAAAAATAGATATAGTTCCTATTTGTGATTAACCCAAACTAAGGTTTTAAAAGAGCTTATGGCTCAAACCTTAATTTAGAAAAATTTTAAAATAAATAACTATATTTGTTCAAAATTGCTTATAGATCAAACTATGGTTTCAATCTCTCTCCTCTCTCTTCTTATCTCTGATTCTCCTTCGCCTCTGTGGTGTCGTCTTACTCTCCTCCACGAGTTGCCATCTCACTCACCACCTTGAGTTGTCGTCTTGCTCGCCTCCACGAGTCACTGTCTAGATCTGGTTGGTCTGAGAAGAAGCAGTGGATTACTGTGGGTTGCAGAGAGAAGAAGAACCACAAGTCACCATAAGAGAAGAACTGCTCACCGCTCATTGTTGCTGCTCACCACTCGCCAATCACCGTCACTACTCGATGTGGTCTTCAGTGTCATGGAGATGATGAACATTTGTTGCTGATGATTAAGTTATTATTTTATCTCATATATTTTTTGGTAATTTATCAATTACAAAAGTCATTTTAAAAATAATTATCTAACTAATCATTTTTAATAATTATTTTTTTCATAAACTCTTTTCTATAGCCCATTTTCTAAAAGTTATGTAAAAATTATTTTTCTTTTATAAATATTTTTTCAAAAGCTTATCCAAATGGCCCTACAAACTTATAATGCTGGAGAGGGGTAATTGAATTGCGTGTTCAAAGCTCCAAACGTTGCTCCTCGCAATTTGGAAACTACCCTGAATGTACGAACCCTATCACATTCTTTATTTTACACTTCAAGTTTCGTACTACTTATTAAATACTTCTTGTGATCTTAAATATAAAAGTAAATGATAAATATATTTTAATATTAATTATAAGATTTCTATCTACTTTATTTTTTAAAATTATAATTTTTTAAAAATATTTTTATATGATTACATTAAAGGAATAGAATATGATCGTCGATAAACCTATTTCTTGTGTAGTAGAACAAATGAAAACCCCACTTTAGACTGGCCCTACTTGTCGATCAAAATCCCAGGTCGGTAAATGAGAAGCTCCAAATCTCCATTCGGCCATAATAGCAAATGTCAACTATAGGGTTATTCATAAGACGGGTTAGTATTAGTACAATCTTATCTTGTGTCTTATTCTAAAATAGTATACGAGATGTATTTTGTATCAATTGTCCTGTTCAATCCTATTTAGGACCAGGACGAGTTTGAGATGGGATAGGACATTCCGAATTTTATTTTAAAAAAATAAACTATTAGATATTTTATATACAACTTATCTATTAATAATATATAATCAGAAAGCAAAAAATAATAGAAGAAATTAAATTCTCTTTATTATGATTATCAACTTAAAACAATAAATACTATTAATTATACTACAAATACTATGACTTTTTTAATTTTTTTTATTTCACCAACTAAAGTTACTGCTTCATCTATAAAGAAACAAATACATGTAAGGAAGAGAAAAATAAAATTATCTAATAAATAATATAATATAACTAATATTATTTTTTAATTCTATTTTTTTAAAAAAACATAAATAAAAATATTTTTTATTTTTTTTAAAATATATTTAAGGGCAGGACAGGAGTCTTAAGGGTCAGACTAATAAAAGTACACCCTTAGTAGTAAAGAGCTTCCCAAATTTAAGATAGTGAGTTCTAAAAAATAATTTTAATTATGATACTCTTATTAATAAAATTTTAGGGTCCTCATTATGATAAACGCTATGAGAACCCTTGATTGTTGCATGTGACGAGATTGGATGATAAGATTTGATTTGGATCGTTTAGATTTACAATATTAATCTACAATTTTTAATAATAAATTTATTTTTTAAGAAGCGTTGATTATAAGATTATCTTGAGTCAAAATTCTGTAATATTAAAATAAAAAATTGTTGCGCTTTAAGCCTGAAAGGGGGAGGAATACCATTCACTAAATGAAAAAAGATTGTTTAAAACATAAATAAAATCTGGATTGAAAATGAAAATGAAATAAAATACAAGTTGAGTGGGTTCAAGATAAAATGTTGCATAACAATATGTATTTGTAGGTTTAATTAATGAGATGGATCCAATGATTTCAAAACTTGAAAACATGTATGGGTATAAATCAAAATCTCACGCTATAAACTTAAAAAAAAAAAATTGACTTGAGGGTAAGAATCCAATTTTAGGGACATGGTTTTTCTTTTGCAAACTATATAGGGAAATAATCATAAATTTGAGAATTCATATCCAGTCAGGACTAGTTTTCCCTATTGATTTCTTCATTCTCAGTAGCTCAAACACTCCTTTTAACTTTAAGGTCCCAGACCTGAAACTATCCTTATGCTAACATTTCCCAGAAATTGCTCATCAGTGCCCCATGGCTATAAAGAAAGTAATGCGCGGCTAAAAATGCTCAGTGCCCCATTTTTTATGGAAGAATTACGGGGGTACCTAGAATCCGAAATGCCCATACAAAATCGGAGCAGGGATATTGGACTCTGATTACGTTACACAAAAAATGACACCAAAGAAGAGAAGAGACCATAGAAGATCGGATACAATAGAGAGTAACCAAGAGTGAATTCACATAACGATAGGCATAAAATACACACTAATTGTCTTCAGTCGTGATCCCTATAATCTCTCTTCCCCTTACCCACGTAACATGTCCGTGTGTACTTGCTCCCTCGCATCATTTTAAACAAAAATGAAATATTATAAGTCTTAACACATATTTTCTCTTATTCTCATTTGTACCCCAATCAAAATGGGCTTAAGCCCTAATCCACTAAAAATAGACAAGGGTATTTCCCAACATTGATAAAGTATAATATTACCTGCAATCCATATAATTGATTCTATCTAATAGAAAAAGACTTCTTGTTGCTGACTATCCCATGCCTCTCTAGATGTTTTACAATGCATTATATTTTCTTCAATCACATATAGCGTTCAATAAATTGTTTTAAATAAAACAATAAGTTGTCTTTTCTTTTCTCCACAACCACATACACGAAACATACCCTTGTACCTAATGTAGATTATACTATAAAGAAGCTTTGCGAAGACAACATATACTTCTGCTCATCATCAATGTAAAGAGAATATGACAAATTCTAGGAGTTGATAATATTTATAATTATAGAATGAAATTTTGCAGGTGATTCCCACATATATATATATATATATATATATATATATATATATAGTGGAGTTAAAACCCATAGGTAAGACAGGTAAATAAAACTATGTCTGATGATTATTTGTATTCATACCTCAATCCAAATTGGGTATCAAACATTTTCTCTATACAAAACTAATAATTAATAACAAAACAGCAAATTTTTATGTATGTAATTCTGATGGAAAATTAACAGCTAAAGCAAACAGCCTAGAAGTAAAAAACACTTTGTTTTCTTTGGGTTTCTAGTGGAGTGGAGAATTAAGACCTTCTTGAGAAGACAGTGAATGGAGGGGTTGATGTCTGTTTGAAGGAAAAGTTGGCATTTTCCTGAAAGAAGGTCTCTTTTTAAGTGCTTGTATTGTTCTCTTGGCATGAAGTCTCTGAAATAATGGGGAAGCTCTCTCCTTGAACTTGAGAACAATGAAGAAAAGAATTCTGTAACCTACAAGAATGATATATAGTGCTCCCAAGTCCCACCACTTGGAATGATTCAGATCCATGCCCAACATGTGGGTTATGATATAATCACCCTTCAATTTTGGGTCACCGGCCCACATAGGCTCAAACTCAAGCCCAAGCAAGTCATTCTTGTAGGCACCCTACATTTCAAATCAATAATAGGTTAAAAGTTATTTGCACAGAAACTGAAATGAGTCTTACTGTTAAGTGTTCACAGCTAGTAAACAATGTAGCTCCCTGTACTTCTTTATATTTTATATTGAAGACATTGAGCTAAAGGCAGCCATTGCTTGAAAACACTTCAGATTCCAACCTTGCAAGGTATAAGGATCTGTTTCTTTTATCTCTCCCCACCAAAATACAATCAGGCATTAATCTTTCAAAATAACTGACAAATATTATTAGGCAATTATCAACTACTCCTTTCATCCCAAAATATAAGATCCTTTTAACTGAATTGTATTTTTTAAGAAAACAGTTAAAAGTAATAAATATGTAGGAATATATTTTTCTTTCTAAATATGCCATTTTTCTTTCTAAATATGCCCTCATTTATAGTGGTTAGATAAGAGAGTATTAATGAGTAAAATGATGAGAGATAATATATATATATATATATATATATATATATATATATTATTGAAAGAGAATGAAATTAAATAAGGGTAAAATGGGTATAAAAGTATTTATTATTAAGATAAACTCAAAGGGGATCTTATATTTTAGGACAAGCCAATTTAGAGAAAATGATCTTATATTTTGGGACGGAGGGAGTATCTAAACACTAAGAAGGAAGTGAAGAAGAAATCTCCAGGCATGAGAAATTCTGGGTTGCCATGTAGGGCACATTCATGCAACGTCAGGATTTAATCTCTCCACAATCTGATATGTAGATATCAGGTGTGAAGATTAATTCATGATGGCAGCACATACATGTACAAATGCACTATAGGGTACCTAAGAATTTCTCCTCCACTAAGCAGATTTGAACCGCTCTAGTTATTTGGTGGTCATGTATTGAGAAGGACATAAAACAATCATTAACAAGGACCGGAAATTAAAAGTTGAAAAAAAAAGAGCTCTCCTCAACTCAAATTTAAGACCTTGATCCTCCCATAAATCTCATTCAATGTTCACTCATCTCAGATCATGTTTCTCATTTTTTTCCCTACATTGCCTTTCTCTAGGCTACCCTGGTCTTATTCCTAGCACTACACGCTCAAAGGTGAGTTCAAGTTGAACAGAATATTGACTTTAAAACATCTGTATATGTTAAGTTCAGTCTATTGGTAAGTTGATGTGATGCTATAGTTTAAGTTTTTATACTAGTGCATGATGACCATTTCTAAACACGAGCTTGAATTAGTGTTTCATGATTAGCCAAACCGGAGGAGAAATTCATATTTGCATAATAGATTATGTTCTTTTACCTGTATTGCCCAGGCGCCATAACTAAGATACGATATGGGGTAGCGCCAAACTGGCTTTGGAAGATCATTCAGCAGCCTGAAGAATCCAGAGGTCATCATCATGATTCCCTTCATAAACAACCAATAATGGAAAAAATAAGCTTGGCTGGGATATTTCTGTTGAAATGGAATAGAGATGAATAGAGCTTGGCTAGCTATTGTCCTTACAATTATTCCAGCTCCAGTGATTATTCCCATGAGGAAATTAGGAACAAGTGAAGCTACGACCATCATGAGGCTCTCTATTACAGCTATGCAACCAAAGATGTTGAGAGTGAAGAACAAAAAGTGAATAAAGCCAGGCCGGAATTTCACCATGTTAAAAGTAATGGTGCCAGTTGTAAGAGCAACTGCGACCAGGAATGGGAAAGAAGAAAGGAAATTGGATAGAATATATACTAAAACTCCATAATATCCATTATGTCTTTCCCGATAGAAAACCTGTTACAAAAGAAGAAGAAACAACAAAAACATGGAAAGCATAAATAAAGATGCACCAATGTATCCATATATGGACACAATTAAAGAGTGAAAATAGAAACAGTGTAAGACACAATTAAAGAGTGATAATAGAAACAGTGTAATATTTACAGTGCTCATTTCAGATATCAGATAAATTTACCTTCATTTCTTCAATGAATGATGGGAAACCTCCAATTGACATAAATGTCATAAAACCTGATATAAATGCACCGCATGCGCCACGAGCCAGGATTGAAGTGTAGCTATACCCAATATCAAAGTATATAGTTCCCACACATATAGATACTATGATATATATTATAATCCTTAACCAGTAGTAACCCACATCTCTACTCATGTTCACAAATGATCTCGCTGTCAATGTTACAAGTTGTTTCCACCAACTAGCTTGACTGCCACATTGTGTTTCAGCTTCTATTCCTTCCTGTAATTCAACATAATTAATATCTGATGATCGTATCAGGGGCAGGGTCTACAATGCTAGTCATCTTGCAAAAGAAGCTCGGCGATTCTTGCTTTTAAATTCATTGAATTCTAACATCCCCTTATCCAGGAGAGAAAATTAACAGAAGATTTCCAATACAAAAGGTACTTGTTGGGGAGGGGGTGGGGATGGGAAATGTAATACTCTAGACATTTTGCAATGTGACTTACATTTAGGATCATGGTTTGGTGTAGATGACACAATTTACCAATGATTTCAATTCATCAATGCAAATTGGCCGGATTAATTTATATAAAAGTCCATACTATGGCAGAGTGTTCTCAAATACTATCATGTTTATGATAGAAAGAAAACGGCATATTATCTAATGGGTTTCAATTTAACATTAGAAATAATAATCAAATACATAAAAAGCCAGGTAGAAATTCATACAATGTTGGATAGTTCTTGAATCTTTTCTTTTGCCCTTCTAGCATAAGCTGACCTCCTATATTTTTCAACTAGCATAGCCTTAATCTCTGCTGTAGCCATGTTCATGAAAGGATCTGATGAATTTGGAATATCCTAAAACAAGCAATTAAGACCCAAGAGTTAGTGTTGCCATTGACAAGCAAAGAGAATAGAATACAAGTAATGCATTAAACGAACAGAAAATTCATGGGGATTGCCAAAAGGTAACGGATACCTTGCACTAGATGCTAAACTGTATTAGAATGTAATTTCAAATGTGAAGTGAATTTCATGATATATTAAGTTCATTAGTTGATTGATCCATCTTGACATTTGGGCTACCCTATTTGTATAACCTTTATTTTTGTGTTTGGAAGCAATTAAAATAAGTGTTTTTGCACTTTACGAGACAACTCCTCTCACATATTTATCTCTTACGGCACAAAATCACTTAAAATAAGCTAATCATGTTGAAATATTATTTTGCAATTATGTCAATAAAGTCTCTTCATCAAACTAGTACAACGATAATCATCTGCTATAATAATAAGTATATGGTAGTCTTAATTATTGCTGAGATCATAAGCCTTGTGACTACTTTTTCAAAACTGTCAATTCACCACTAAAATCATTTGCTTTCAAGATTCAATAAGGTTAGCCATTCAAAGTAGAGTTTCACAAGGAGTGTAGCTAGGTTTAAAAAATCATCAACATTTATGGGTTTTGCACACTCAATTGAGAAATAAGTAGAATTTTCAAACGTCTTTCATCAAACAAAACAGAAAGATGCAAGGGGGAAATACAATTATTCTTATGCCAGAAAGCTTATGGTAGTAATTAATAACTATTCCATACCCGAATTCTTTGAGATCCCTTCAAAGTGGCTGTTACAATGTCAAAGTCAGAATTGATACAACGCAAGAAGTGATCAGAAGGGTTTCTTTTGCGTGGACATGGAAATCCTGCTTCTGCAAAGAACTGTTGAAACAATTGGATCATGTTACATTTTGATGAATAGACTTTCATTTTAAAATTTTAATCACTTGGGTAGAATCTACATCTCATGAATATGACCGTTCATTGATCGACATTAAACAAGAAAGAAAATGATTAAACATAGTACGCACAAAACCACATCTTTAACTTTGAGAATTTGCTTTATAGACTCTTCAAGTTTAAATTTGAAAACTGACAATGCCTTTGTGGCATAGTAGCATGAAAACCACCCTCACTGTTGGTAGTTTGTGGGTTTGATCCTGCTTGCTACTTCAAGCATTTAGCTTTCTCTTTGTAATTCAAAAAAATTGATAATTAACCTTTTTCAATAGGAAAATGTCTTCATTGTTTGTGTTAAAAAAATGGCTAATTTATAGATATCATTCTTTCCAAGTAAAAGGTTTTCCATGAAAGAATCACTTCATGTGGTAATAATAGAAGCGTCAGCAGAGAACAGTATTGAAGATGAATAGGTAAACAAGAATAGAAAAGGTAAACCCCAAGAAAATGCTTTTGAAATATTTTTGTTTAGAGTTGGAGGGGCTAATTGTTAAAAAAAGAATTTTTAGGGTCTATCTGCAAATATACTAAAGTTGAAGAGAATTTTCTGATTGAATTGTGAAGAGCTTACATAAACATGACTTTATGGGACTAGACAATTACCTGCCAAAATAATATTACTATACTAAGTGTCTTTAGGCAAAATCAATATTAATATAAAATATAAAATCTATAACAAGTTAAACTATTCATAAACTATTAATAGTATGACTAATTTTGCAAACTCCACATATTGCATTAAAAATTACTAATTATTATCAAAGATGATGAAATTTGTACCTCTACAGCCATCTTTGCTTCTCCAAAATACACTGTTTCACCACCAGATAGTAAGAAAAGGTCATCAAAGAGAGCAAACACTTCACTACTTGGCTGGTGAATTGAAGAGATAACGGTCCGTCCATCACGAGCAACAGTTCTAAGAGTTTGAACAACAAAGAAAGCAGAGGCGCTATCAAGGCCACTGGTGGGTTCATCAAGAAACAATAAGCGAGGCCTTGTAAGGATTTCAAGCGCAATACTAAGTCTTTTCTTCTCCCCTCCACTGATGCCTCTCAAATGCCAGTTACCAATCAACCTATCTGCACAATCCTGAAGACCCATTTCAATGATTGTTCCATCAACAATCCCATTTACTTCTTCTTTGGTCATTGTTGTAGGAAGACGTAGATGTGCTGAGTAAGAAATGGTTTCCCTGACAGTGAGAGTTCCCAGCAAGACATCCTCTTGTGTTACATAAGCCTAAATGCAAAACAAGGGGAAAACAGGAAAGTAATGAGAAGGGATGGGAATAAGATAACCATATATACTGGTAAGATATATTATTATATATTTAACCTGATATAGGTAAATATTGTTAATAATTATTAGCATTTAGTTAATATTCCTGCCATTTTAGTTTGTAGGATACGTTAGACTGGATACAGTTTGGATGCTGTTCATAAATTTACCATCAAACTTTTTTAGATGAAGCGAGAAAACCACATTTTGGATTCCCAAAGATAGTGATAATATCAATTTAATCATTTTAGTCTGGATTAGAGTGGTCGATTAGGAATCAACAAATACTGATTTCAAGTTAAAATCAAGTTACTTACAACTGCACCATAATCTAGTCTTTTCTTCTTTCCATTGAGAAATATATTTCCAGTCATGACCACATTTTTTGAGAGTCTCCCTGCAACATCATCAAGAAATGTAAAATTTAAATAATAATAATAATAATACTGCCAAAATATAGCTACAAATTAAAAATTATCCAGCCATTACCAAAAGCATAAAATATCAAATAGACTCGTATATGACCTTTTATTATGATTTAAGCTTAAAATTTTAAAAAGATATCAAAGAGTAATAGTAGTAAATTAACTAGATATAGCTCTAGTGTAAGGATTTGGATTATCTATAGTAAAAAATTGACTATCCATATAAAGTCAAAGAAGACTAGAAAATGTCGGGAAAAAAAAACGAAATAAAGGGAAAGACTAGAAAGTAAAAAATACACAATTAAAGAAAAGTTTAACATATAAAGAAATCTTATTCTTTTGTATTATATTTTAAATTTTAAATGCTTGACGGTATGGTTATAGAGTATTTAATGTTATTTTAACCTATATGAATTAGACTATATTATTAAGCATGAGACCATTCTATAGAATTAGAGTATATAATAAATGACCGTGTTGAAAATTCATTTAGAAAGAGAATAATTTTTAAAGTGACCAAAAAAAAAAGGTTCCCCACACAAGAATAAAAAAATCCTACAAGGATGCTTTTGGAAAGTTAACAAAAGGTCACAGAAGAATTTACCAGAGCTTGTTTCGAAAACTAGGGAGAAATTCAACATGAATTACATTTGTTTACCCCAAAATAGAAACAAAGCATTTTTGTTTTTTTGATAAAAAAAAAGTGATATAATAGATAATAGTGAAAAAACTGTGCAGCTTTAATTGAATTCCCTAATTGGTGTGAGGACGACAAGGATTATACCAGGCCCCGGGTAGACCCTGACGCTCCATAGTTACCAAGAGTTCGAAATAACTGAAGAAAAAGGCATGTCCTAGACTTACCCTAGTCCCTAATAAGGACGAAAACTATTCAATGAAGCTCTCACTTTTGGGTCACATGGTCACACGTCCAATCTTGGAACATAAAAATCATTCAATAATAAACAAAACGTAAAATCAACCAAATAAGGAGAAAACCCCCATACAAAAAGCAAGATTCAATATGGGATGATCCATTTTTTATCACTAAAAAGCCACACAAAGGCCAGAAGAAGAGAGAGGCATACTAGCTAGTAGTAGTAGCTACGTTGAGTTTCGTTTCAGTTCCAGATGAAAAGGCAAATTGTCACCTGACTCTCACTTTTTACCATTAATAAATGAATAAATTGCATAGCATCATAAACCACGTGATATCCAAAACGAACCACAAGAAGGGCGTGACCTCTGATCAAATTATTGAGAAACTTGAAATAGAAATGAAATTTGCCCTAAATCTGGCGTTTATTGTTTTCAAAAATCCCCAAATCTGAAATCAAAAGTTCATTAAGCTAGCTAGCTAACAAGCAGAGTAGTACAGCGATCGTCGATGGAAAAAACCTGCAAGTGAATCGAGCAAGGTAGATTTCCCAGAACCAGAAGGACCCATTATAGCCATAATTCTACCAGGCTCGGCGTAGCCATGAAGGCCATTAAGCAGCCTCTTGGTCGGTCCCTTGCCGAAGTTAGGAATCACCACCGTCAGATCCTCCCACACCAAACAACTTCCTCTGTCAAGTCCACCGTACACCGCCTGCGTGGACGCTGCAAATCCGGTCCCATTATATCTCCCTCCACCACTCGCATCCTCAATCTCCATTACAGTAATAAACCAACAGTAGCTAGAAAATAGAGCAACAAACTCCCCCTTAAGCTAGATAGGTGGAAGAAAAGAAGGCTTAAAAGGATGATAAAGAAGAAGAGAAACACGGAAGAGCCATGGATTGTACAAACCACGGACAGAGTGATTGATGACAAATACTGAACAACTAAAACCAGACCATTAATGGCGGGAGGGATGGGAAAAGGAAGGGAGTTATAAGTAGGAAGAGCGTATGAGAAAATTATGAAGAGAGAGAAGAAATTAATGGCAGGAGAGAGGATTGAAGACAGATGATGAACATGTAGGTGGCAAGTGAGGGAAATTAATGAGGGGGAGAGAGATTGTTGATAGATGTGCGTGCCAATGCAAGTGCTTGACGATTTGACCTGCTTAGCTTAGCTCTTCAATGCTTCATCATGCCGCCATTATGAATCGGAGTTGCTTTCAGTTTGCCAGTTAACTGTTTTTTTAATATGCATTAAGCAATCAAGACGCCATTCATATTCGCAACTAGTTCCTTTTTCTCATATTTTAAACCAAACCTAGTTACCTACCCATTCCCATATTATACTCTATATTTATAATTATTTTAATTTTTTTTTTGATAAAATGACAATATTATTCAAAGCAAACAAAACGCTACCTAGCTAAAAAAAGAAATATTGTCATAAATAAATATTACTACACTCCGCTTGTTTTAAACTTTGTAAAATTATAGTACCATATATTAGAACATTTATTTTTAAATTTCATACAAATGTACAATGTCTATTTTAATTAAAAAAAAGTAACATTTTAATTTTTATAGTCTTATAAATAGTATAATTTGATAAAAATTTGATAATTTGATTGACCCGTAGTATTAAAACTCAATTCAGATTAATCTATCATATTAGTAAATTGATAACCATATTCCTTAATCAGTCTAGTTAAGAGTTTTGAACATATTGATTGGATTAAATTTTATTTTATTTTCTCCTTCTTGAGTTTAGAATAACGTCTTTTTGAGTTTTTTTATTTAAATAAGAATAAATTTATGGTTTAATAATTACATTTCATTATATTATATATGGTTTATACATTAATATTATATTTTACTTGTGAATTAATACTTTAAATACTTGTTGGTTATTGGGTTGATTTTGTATATTATCAACTGGTATCCAACAATTTTTTTAACCTTATAATCAGATATCTAAGTAATTGATTACTCCAATTTTAAAGTCATTATTATTTCTCTCTTAGTATAGATATCTCTTCTAAAACTCAAGTTACATCATTTAATTTTGGGATCATGGAGCTTTTTTTCTTCATTTTTGAACATGTAATTTATTTTTTTATTGTTTTAGTAACAAGTTTTTTATTTATGATGTAAAAATAGAATGATTTATTACATCATACTTCCTCAATTTATTAAAATAAAAGTTAGTCGACTGTTTGGAATAATTTAAACATACTAAATAAATTAGTTAATTATAATCAACCTCTCAAGACGAATTCATATTATATACTTCTTAATCTATCTAAATTAATCAATTTTTATATTAATTTAAACATGCTAAATAAATTAGTTAATTATAATCAACCTCTCAAGACGAATTCATATTATATACTTCTTAATCTATTTAAATTAATCAACTTTTATATTAATTATAATTTATTTATTTATTTAATTTTATTAATTTATAAAAAATAATCTACTATCTCTTATCTTAATAATCGAAGAAGTATATATATATATTGATGATAATAATTGATATGATATGTAATTTGTGGGTGAATGTGAAATGACTATTAAATTTTTTAGATTATAATTATATATTGGAGTTGACTTTTTATTAAAATGATTTAAGATAATTTGATAGAATTTGACATTATAAACTCTCAACATCTTTTTTAATTATTTAATTTTGGACAATATTTTAACAATTATTAATGAAATAACTCTCGAAAAGCTTGACAATACCTATAGCCTAACCAAGGACAAAGAACATTACGTACAATTTATTTATTACTGTCATTTTATGTGTAATCGATATTTGTTCCTTTAATTTGCTAATTAAAGTAAGTATTAGCATTTTACAACTTCACTCTTATCATTTGGCAGAAAGTGTCCCATAATTATTATTAATTAGTGTCAAAAACTAGAACAAGTCATTTCATCATTGTTAATACATGTTTCTTTACTATATATATATATATATATATATATATATATATATATATATATATATAAAGTTTCTTATTTGAAACTAATAACATTTTCCCTTTGACATTTATAAACTATAGGATTAATGCGTAATTTTGTTTAAAAAGTTCTTATATAAAAATAATGTTATCTTGAAAGTTTTTATAGATTTAATATTATTTTAGAAATGTTCAAAAGGAGAACATGTCGCCCTTAGCTAAATTTTTAATAGTAAATATTAGTTTTTTATTGGTTAAGGCGATTTTGCTCATTTTTATGATAAAGGTTAATTTTATATTTTTAAATTTATAGTTTAATATTTAGTTCTTTTAAATAATTAGAACTTTTAAATTTTTCTCGAAGAAAATACTTTTTTTGTTTTCTACAAAATTGGCTTCGGCAGGTGAAATATATACTATAAATAAAAAAATTAAAAACTTGAATATGGTAGTCAATAAAAAATAATAATATTAGTAAATATATAATAATATATAATATTTTTTGCTAACAATCGTTTAATTTTTCTTAATTAGATTTTTGTGGATGGCAAGTGGACTTTTGTGGTGAATGACTTAATATGGTACTTTCATGATTCCTCTCAAGTCATCAAAGTCAGTTGTCAAGTAGTTATACATCATATAGAGCTGTGCACAATGCCCATGGCCCGCTATGCCCTGCCCAGCCCACAAGAAAAATACCCTGCCCAGCCCAATTTTTACCGGGCAGGGCCGGGCATCGGGCTGCAAAATACAGCCCATGCATTTTTCGGGCTGGGCACCAGGCATAGGGGCTGCCCTGCCCTGCCCTGCCCATGAGCACCCCTTCTTTTATTTTTTTTTTATTTTTTCTCTATCTTAAAAGGGAGAATATGATAGCTATTGGTGATTATAAGATAATTTTAGAAATATAAGTAGGTAAGTTGTATCTTTTAATATTTATAACTATACTAATTTTTTTTAACTTTGTTAATTATCATATAATTACATTACAAATTATAATTATTTATTTTATTTTTTTAGATGCTTTATCTTTGTCAATATTAGGGAGATTGATACAAAGTTATAATTACAAACTACTTAGATTTCAACGCGTATTTTTTATATGCAATGGATCTCAAGATTTTAATTATTATCTTTTGTTCTCTTATTCTTAGTGAATTATAGATATTATTTAACTCTTAAAGACACATGAATATGATATTATTTTAGAAATTCATAATTACAGATTTTTTTCACAACATGAGTATGACATCACGACTCGGGCATACCCAGCCCGCCCATGCCCAGCCCGCTCATGCCCTGCCCAAAATTGTTCAGGCTTTTACCGGGCAGGGCCGGGCATCGGGCTGCAAAATGCAGCCCATGCATTTTTTGGGCAGGGCACCGGGTAGGGGGCTGCCCTGCCCAACCCTACCCATGCACACCCCTAACATCATACAATCATTTTTAATGTGGAAAAAAGAAACAGAAAAAATGATAATAAAAAAATGACTCTAAAAAATGATAAATTATATATCAAATCTGTTACAATAAAAGATTGTGTATTATTAATATAATATCCTAATTTAATATTTATCTTTTTTTAGACTTTTTTTTATCATTTTCCTAAAGAAATATTAGCCTCAAATAAATTACAAAATAAAAATACTTAAAATAATTTTATATGAATATTATTTTGAAAATTAAAATGTTTACCATATGTATGTAAGTTTTTTTTTTTTTTGTGACCAAACAGAATCCTTTTGTCAGTTATCAGTCAGCCAGTTGATTTTTATATCTCAAATTCCAAATGTCTTAATTTATGCCCCAGATTGAAAGTACATCAGATTCTAAGCCTTGAATTGTTTTACATGTTTGGAGAAAAAATATATTTAAATTTGTGATCATAATCCAATCATTCTTTTATCTTATACTTTGTTTTTAATAGAAAGACAGAAGTTTCTTTAGAATATATATATATATATATATATATATATATATATATAAATGGCTAAATTTGGATGAAAGTGTGGAACCATATAGAAGAGAAGTAGTGATAATTAATAAAGATTAATATACTCTTGAAAAGAGATCCTCTCATCATCATCATTTTTTATTTTCTCTCATTATCCCATTCTCACCATAGGATTTAAAAATGAATGGTTGAGAGGTGATTTTTTATAAAACCATTTTTTTATTATTTTAAGATATTCTAGTATAGTAGTAAGATGTAAGGATCAAATTTTAATATTTTTTATTCTTCTCTTTTATAAAAATTAAATGGTTAAAATTTATTGTCTTATAAAATTATATTATAATATTACATTAAAAAATAAACTATAAAAATTTAATCTAATAGTTTTTAATTATATATTATTTCAAAATAGAAAAATAATAATTTTATAAAAGAATGTATTTTAACTATTTATTTTTTAATTCTATGATGAGGATGAGATGATGAGAGAAAAAGAAAAAGAGTAATGATGAGAGGAACCAAATCTTATAATCTTTACTTCTTCAAATTTTCACAAATTTTAATTTTATCATTCAAATTTTGAATTATAGATTTTGGGTTCTTAGTAAATAAAATATATAGATTTTTATTAAATTATAAAAATAAATTTTTAAACGAACATAAACTTGAAAGAACAAAATTTATAATTTAAAAATTAAAAATCAAAGATTATTCCAATAAGAAGATAAATCTTTTTATTTGGTAAATGAAATAGAGAATTCATTACAATAAAACTAAGTACAAACTATAAGATAATTAAAAATCTAGACACAATAGAAACTATTCATCTTCAACTTCCCCTTCCTAAATAAAAGGTGGGGGTGAGCAAGGAAATAAAACTTGTCTTATATCATATGTGAGTATTTTGTTAAACGGTCAAAGTTAGTTATGGTTTCCCTATATGCACATTTAACCACCACTTGCCAAACCCTATGAAGAATAAACCTAAGAACATCATCCACAAACAACATCCTTGAAGGGATGATTTCATTTCTATCTGTAATACTCATAAACCAACATATGTTAAAGACAATATGTACAAATCCAAGCAGTCCATCAATACTAGGTGGAACTGAAATGAGTTTACAGCTAAAACTGCATACCATCTGCCACTGTTCCCACTTTCCAGCACTGATCCATCAACTTACAACTTAACATACTCCTCTCTTCATGATGTACCTACCAAAGGAGAATTTGTTATTTGTTGTTTTTGGCAGCACAAGCTTTAAGAAGATCCCAGTCAAAGAAGGCTTTAAAGATTTTTTTTTATTTGGTTACCCATCCGATTTACCTGAACTTTACCCCGACCACATCAGATCCGACCCGTGTCGCGCACATGGCTATAGTGGGTGAGTCTCCTAACGAGAATTTTCTGCATACATCAAGACTCAAAATCAAGACCTCATTTTAGTGATATCGAGCCATTTACCACTTGAATCAACTACCGTAACTTTAAAGAATGTTAATTGAACATAAAGATGTCTACTGGATAGGTCCAGGGGATGGAGAATTTCAAATCAATTACTCCCTCCAATTTTATATTTAAAAATGATTATTTCCCATTTTTTTAAAAGAAATAAATACTCCTAATCACTTATAATATATAGAGTATTTCGTAAAAAAATATTAAATCCCGTTGACTTTACTTTAAAATTTAATATTTTTTAATTTTATTTATATTTAATATACACTTTATTCCAAAAATACAAATTTAACACAATAATAAATAAAGAGAAAAATTATATATTTATATAAAAATTTAATAATAGAACTTATAATTTGAAATAATTTTTTTTGTTATAAATAAAATCAGATGAATTAAAGTTAGTATTAATGACTTGTTTTTAATTTCATCGTTGTTTTTTTCCTGTTGAAAAGACTAAAGAAAAAGATATGAGAATGATTTGTAAGTATAGAGAGTGAAAAAGTTTTAACAAGAGAAAATGTAAAAGGAGCCATATTTAATTATTTAATTATTATTTATTTTTATATAAAAATTATTTTTTTAATTTTAAATATATAATATATTTAATTAATTTGATTAAATTAAAAATTAATTATTATAGCATTTTTTTAAAGTGCTGTAATTTTAACCTTATTCTTTCTTATTTTATTTAATTATTGTTAAGAAAGTATCAATAAAGATAATTTAAAAAAAAAATAAATTTTTTTAAAAATAAATCTTATATTTTATATAATATTAACTTACTAATTAAATTATATATTTTTGATTGAAGAAATATCATTTATTTATTCGCTGAGAATTAATTGAAAGTGACTCATAATAATAATAATCAAACTAGTATGGTAGGACAACTTTTTCCATTTTTTGGTCTTATTAAGCCTTTTACAAAGTATGATTTATTAGTCATTATCAAATATACCCCTATTCACTTAATGTTATAGTAGGGGAGAGAATAGAGTCTACCTATTATAATTTTGTATTCAAATAAAATTTAATAAAGGTATATTTAAAAAAAAATGGATGATTTTTAAATAAAATTATAATTGTTAAATACCCCTAAAATATTTCCTTTTTTTCAAAAATACTTCTTAATCTACAAAATTAGGTTAAAAGAATGCTATATCTAGAATTGAAAGAAGTAAATTGTTTTTCAATTTTTAATGAGTCCTTTTTAGCTGAGTATAATTTAAATATTCCAAAATTCAAATTCAAAAACTTTAAATTATAGTACTAACTATTTTAAATATTAAAATTTATTTTTTATTATTGAACTCTATTATATTCAAAAAAAAATCTACGGTTTTAAATAAATTTATAGTAACTTTTTAGCATGTTAAATTCTTTACACAATTTTATAATTTTTTTTTACAAAATTCTATTGTTAAGAAAGATAATACACACTTCTACAATTATTATATATTTAAATGAATCAGTTTTTTAAGTTTGAATTGAACCATACCTTTATCATGCACAAATAAAAAACAATTCTTCACTTGCAATGAATTGTGTCATCTATGAATAATAGGTGGGGTATAATTTTTTTTCCAATATACATAAACATGTTTATTGACTTTATTATTTGTGGCTCATTTTCTCACCTTTTTAATGCATCTCTCTCAATTTTTTTTATTGTGTCTACACTTTTCACACATACCACCATTTAAGGAGCGGCGAACAACTAGCTTGTTCTATATTAAACTAAATACAAGTAAACTTATCCGGTACTAAATATAGAAATCAATTAAATAATTTATTTTAATTATAAATATACAATTTTAATTAATTTTATATTTTAAATATATAATTTTAAAAAAAAATTATATTGATTGCACATATTAAAATGATTGTCATTAATAAGAATAATTTTAATGTAAATGATTAAAGAGGCTATTTTAGAGAAATCAATACATTTTTATAAATAACTAATTTAAATTAATTTTTTTAATATTTTTATATTAATTATCTAATTCCTACATTTAAATCCTGAAGAAAGATTATTTCTTATTGTGTCCTATGAAAAATTACTGAGAATTTTAAAAGAGTGGCAAGTTCAAGTCTCAGTATAAATCTAACCAACAAATATATGCTATCAGAGTGTATGGAAATTTAGCTTACAGAGTTTTTTTTATATATTTTTCCTTTTAATAAATAAAAAGTTATGAAAAATTTTTATATCCCTTTTATGTCAAGCTAGAAGTTTCTATGAGAGGTTAAATTTTACAAGGATAGACTAAAAAATTGTGATTTTCACAGGAGATAATTTTTTAAATACCAAGCAATATTCGAAGATGATTTTGCCAGAAAAAACAATTATAAGACTTGAATCTAAATCTTGTCTGAAGAAAAAAGAATAGGGGCCAAACCAGTAATAGTAGAAAAATAATTCTAAAATTAGTTTTAGTTCCTCAAATTTTAAATAATAGTTTTAATCCTTATAATTTTATAAAAATTTAACTACTTAACGGCATTAACTAATGTCATTAAGTATAATGACCAAAATAAAAATTTATTAAAAGTATAGGGAGCAAATATAAACCCTAAAAACAAATTTATATTATATAATTTAATCTGTCTAAATTAGTTAACTAACTCTTATGAATTACTCTATCTGATCCTTAATATAAGAGCTAATTAGGGGTTATATTTATTTCTAAATATAATATCTCAATCCACTTTATTATCTAATTTTATAATTTCTCCCCAAAATATCCTTATTGATTATATATATTAAAGGGTTTCCATCTCAAAGGTAATTATAATAAAAGATGATATTTTAAAAAAATTAAACTATATTACTGAATTCTCTTCCCTTCATTTCCATTTTGACCCCACCAGAATTCAGAGATCAAACAATCAATTTCTCGACAACTCTTCTTTGGAAACAAGAAACCAGAGATAGGGTACACAGGGATTGAGTTTGCTACAGCTTTGATTAATACCTCCCTCCCTGCAAATCGTAATAACTTCTGTTTCCAACCCTTCAATTTCGATTAAATTTTCACATCATTTGCGACTTGAGCTTGTTTATTGTTTCTGTTCTCAACCAAATTATAACATTATTAGTATTTATCCTGTATTAGGAATAACAAAGCTTTCTGTTTTGTTGACATAGATGCCGGTGAACAAGTGAAAACAAAGATGGATTCAAGTTTCCTTTCCACCAACTTGGAAGGGACCTATCCATCAATCGTTTTATTCAATGTTGCAGACTTGATTGTGCAACAATTGCCTTGTTCAATCTGAAGTTTCTGTTCTCTTATTAAATGTGGACTATTTTTTTTGTGTATATACCAAAATATCCCTATCCAATTGGGGAGAGACTAATATAGAGGTCTAGTTACAGGAGCGATCCTCCCAATACACCAGCTCTATTCCCATCCTTCTAGAATGTAGGAGAGATAGTTAAGGGACACAAACCCTTATCTATCTGTGCCAATGTGCATTGGTAAATGCGGACTATTATATCATGTAAAGAGGAAGGCAAGTATTGCAGGGTATTGGGGTTTACTACTACTATAATCTCATTGAATGGGAGGCCTTTGACCCAAATGGTAGCCATCGGACGAGGTTGCCCAAGATGCTAATCTATTATGGTCAATAGCCATTATATTGTAATTAACATCTAATCTATTGTAGTCAATATCTTACACCAGAACTTTATTAAACTCGATGAAGAGAATATGTAACCGCCAATCTATGAATAGCTATTATATTATAGTTAACGGTTAATCTGTTATACTCAGTGCCTTGTACCAAAAATTAGATTTGTTGATGAAGAGAGTATGTAACCGTCAATCTATTAAGATAGTATAATCTTCCCGGGGTATTAAGGGTAAAAGAAACAACGGGCAAAAAGGATCAACAATCTTAGCACATGTTTGGATTGAATTTATAATCAATTATATTTAGTAAAATCTCTGTTAACCAAATTTCTTCAAATCTACTCATCCTACCGCTAATTCAAACACACCTTTAAAAGCATTATAAGATCATGTGAGATAGATATGGGTTCTTTCTGCGGTCCAAGTGTTCTATCATAAATAAATATACCGACTCAATCATAAAAGCATATATATATATATATATATATATATATATATATAAACATGTCAAAAATTAATCAATATATAATAGAAAGCCATAAAATAAAAAAAAAGAAAGTTTTTAGTTTTAGTTAAAAGGTGAGCTTGATAAAATTAAATGTCATTTGTATAACCAAAAACAATCATTTTCTTTAATTTTTTGGTATCATCATTCTATAATTAGAAATAATCATATCAAAACACAATCAAATATTAAATATAGACACATCTTTTAACATAAATTCAAATTTTAATTCACCAAATTTGTTAGTCCTTTTTCTTTAATTTCTTTTGACAATCATAGTTGACTTTTTCTGTGGAGACTTTTTCTTATCCAAATTGCCTCATGCAAAGTGTATATTTGATTCATGTGTAGTGTAAATTTTTTTAATATAGTTATTTGACTGAGTCAAATTTAAACATTGACGACCTTAATTGGGGATAACTCAAATTTTTTACATTCATATAAACTCAAACTTAAAACTTCTTGCTTAAAGGACGAAAACCCCTCTCGCTATGACCAATGCATGTTGGTTATGTGCAAGTGAATACAAATCATAAGGCAGTTGCATAGAAGTTATAAGCTCAATTTGGTAAATTAAACTTTAAAATTTCTTGCTACAAAGTTCATAATCCGAAGTACATGTTCATAATTGAAACCTAAGATTGGATTCTATATACCAAATACAAATTATTTGATTATTTAACCACATAACAGAATCCCTGATATAATAATAAATCAATAATGTCACAAGATGGAAACTACCAGGCCACTCCAAAAGAAGATCTAGTATTATATTAAAAGAGCAACACAACACGAGAGCTAACTCAACGACCATTATCACCTTGAATAAAAACAGATCATGACTCTTGTGGCGTCTCAAATCTTGTTGGAGTGTCAATTCCCATCATACAGCAAAGGCCAGATATCAAAATTATGAGCAAAACTATCCCCTGAACCATGACAACAAGCATTGGTATTAGAGCAGCACGAGATACAGTGCAGCATTTCCAAGACCCTCATCACGAAAAAGAAGTCAAACTAGGAAAAAAACAAACTATTGAAGCTCCCCCTATTGTGATCAACCCCCACCAGGAGATTGTTAAATAATCGCAAATAATGGCATAAAAACATCATCAGTGCCAGTGCCTAAGAAGGCTATTTACTTGTGTGTGTGTGTGTGTGTGTGTCCTGTATGAGTGTTCACACAAAAGAATAAATAAAGTGAAGAACTGAATCACAAGTTGAAACTAACCAGGAAACCTAGTAGTGGACAAAAAAGACTTTTTGAGATAAAACCAACAAACCAGGTAAAAGGGAAAATGTGAAACATACGTTTCATGATACAGCTAAGCTCCAAAAACAAATCTTGGCAAGATTCTACTATTCTATACATGGTTTACGGGTTTTTAGAAGTTTGAGTTTACTTATAAAATTGGCTTACTCAAGGTAATTGAACCAAATAGATACTTCACTGAAATTCTAAATTTCAATTCTATACTCTCTACATGTTCTATAGGAACCTATTTGTATAGACAAGAAAGATAATTTTGGCCTTAATTACATAAGCGAGATATAGAAGGCAGATCTCAGAAAAATTGAGCAAAAAGGCCTTACCACTAACAGTCCCTCCAGAAGCGATGATTTAATCTGGCAGACTTCATCACAGATTGTAACATTGGCTGATAAATTCCCTGAGGGGCCTTCTGCCAGAAATCTTTGTAATTCCCTGTAAGAAGGATACCGTATTGTCTTGGATGGGTCTGACACATAGAGAACTGAGTATTTTGCTCCAGACTTCTCCACAGAACTGAGAAGCTCAGATAAGATTTTACCTGCATATATCCACAGCAAAAACACAAATGTTTCACGGATAATACAACCCTATCAAGCAAACACATAAGTTTGCAGTATATTACCTTCAGACTGTGTATTGTCAACATTTTGTGAAGGTAAAGAGTCTCCATTACAAAAGACAACCAAATCTGTTGCCCCTTTGTGACTCTCTTCCATCCTCTTGGTCAGAAAATCCTATCAGTTATAACAGGAAAAAAAGAATCAGATCATCATAACGATCCAAAATTTCATAACAAGTGATGCCACATGGTTTTGTTATTACTTGAATTGAATGCACAGGAGAATTTTCTTTATGATTTGCATCCTCCATGGAACAAGATCCAAGGAAAGCAACATCACCAATTTCTAAATCATCTCCACATGCTTTAGAAAATCCTGAGACCAACAAATTTTCCAATTTCTCCTCCTCTGATGCTGAAACATAAGGGAATGCCATGGAAAAGTTGGACCTTGAGAAAGAAATCTGCTCAAGAGAGGAACCAAGTCAAGGTCAAATTTAGGAATATCAATTCTTTTAAGACTTAGTAGTGCTTACTCTAAAGGTAAACTCAATAGGCTGTATGATGCAATTCTCTCACCTTCAGTAATTCTAGAAGAGATGGATCTGCATGTTTGTTCAAGCTTAAATCTGAAGATTGCAGCTGAAAAGAAGATAAATCAACATTAGCATATATAAGTATTGCATTTCATGCACAACCGATGATAGCATCAGCAAAGGTTTCTTGAACTTTCAATCCACATGACAATCACATTGATCAGGGAACCATTTATTGTTATATACCGTAACTAAACAAAAGGACTCATTCAAAAATCTAATTTTGAAAGCAGGGCTACCATCAGTGAAGATCCAGAAATTTATTACAAGAGAAAACAATGTGAACCGGTTATTGAACTCATGAAAATCATGGACAGTAATCTCTATATCAAGTAAATTGGAAATGTAAATATGAAAAATATCGAATTAATCAAAGAGATGTTTCAAGAATATTACCTCTTTGCCAACGAAAAGAAGAGCCAGATCCAGAGGTTTCTGCATTTCATTTCCTTTACACTATGTGATTCAAAAGAAAGTTAGAACCACCAAAGCAACAGCAAAATTAAAAAGAATATAATAAAATAGAGCAATATTACTTTCACTAGTCCCTTAAGGAAGAAAACTAAGGAGACATTTAACATAAAGAAAAAGAAAACAGTCAAGAGAAAGCAGTGAACTACCAATAAATTTGACCAGCCTGCTTGTGACATAACAGAATTTGCTAGGTCTTTTGGAGAAATAATTTGATAATTAACAGTTCCCTCTGGCCCATTGTTTGCAACCCTGTAACCAATAAATCATTATCAGTAGATCTACTAGATAAATAATTATCAGTAGCTCTACTAGTTAAGAAATACTAAATATTAAGAAAGTGTTTGAAAACATTAAGCAAGTGTTTAAAAACTCATAAGCCAAGTTACTTTTTTGCTTTCTTGGTCCATATTTCCCTCATCTTTATTACTAATCCAGGTATAATTTGTGTACATGCTCTCGGCGTCACTATTTCCAGAACAGTCCTCTAACCTCACTCGTCTTGCTTTCTTACATATTGAAACAATACTCATAATCTAACACCTGCAAAACCTACGTATTGTATTTTCTTCAGTTGTCCTTGCAAAACCCAACTCGCCTTTCAAAATATCCTGCTTTGCTACTCACTGATAAGCTATATCTTACCAATCTTAAATCTTACTAATATCTAAATGTAAATGTTATTTCACCTTCCATTGTAAACTTTAAATTTTACTAATTTGAACCATGCCTAGGTTTTTTGCCTTCCTATATTCCTCCTCCAATCTTCTTAATCAAAGCCTTTTGAGACATGGTTTCTTATCCAAATATCTGCCAACATTTCCCATACAGCCCGAACTACCCTCTCTGGATTCATCCCCGGCCACTAATAAAACCTTAGGCCAAACTTGAAGATGCGGTCCCCAACATATGAGCTACCTGAATTTCACCAATTTTGCTTTACTTTAGCTTTCATTATCTGTCCCATCCTGCTTTACCTGGGCAATACCTTTCTCCCATCTGATTTCCTTTCTAGACTTCAGGCTACCCTTAGTTTACCTGATTTACATCCTTCAGCAAGTCAGACTTAAATTTTGCAACTAATGATTTCGTAGCCATTAACTCCCTACCTATAACTTGGGTAGTTAGAACATCAGCCATCTATTTTGTTTTTCCATATGAAGCTTCCAGTATGCATAATTGTTCAAAGGTTCGCCTCAAGCAATGGATTCACTAATAAAAGTACCCCGCATAAAATCATATATTTTTACTTATTTTCTGAAGAACACCATTTAACAGTACTAAGAAAAGCAAAAAATAAAAAATAACAACAGATGAGACGAAGGAAGTACGCATACAGGTCCTGATGGGGCGACCACAGGAATGCAGGCACTGTGGATGGTAACGCCAACAGCCCATTCGGAATGAAAGCAACAAGAAGCAAGGTAACCAGCGGCACCACCATCGTTGGTACAGCTACTGCGATTATCTTGGCACTGAAACCATAAATACGACAAAAAACATTCACGTCAACAGAGAAATCCCAAATTTTTCAGGCCAAAAAAAAAATATCCCAGATGTCGAAGAGGTTAAAGAACAAGTAGCACGGCAAGCAAAATTAGACCCAAAACAGGAATTCAGCATTCCCGACCAATCATTGATCAAAACATAACCCGAAATTCCGGCGCAAAAATATGGATCGTGGGAATGAATTCTGAGAGAAGAAAAAACGATTTAGAGAAAGTATTCGGAGACGGAGAGAAGCTTCTCGATCAAATATGAAAATCAGTGAAGGAAATCGAAAGCCACTAGTTGTTAGATCGGTTCTAAAACAAAGACAGGATGAAAGATACCTGACTCAGCCGAGTCACCTCGTCCAGTATTTTCAAACGATTCTGATCTATAACAACGCAAACCGCAAAGTTTATCTTCTGCTGCTGGATCTAGATGCTCCCCAACTTCTCAGATTCAACAGTGCCTATCGTATTCGTAAATAGCAGATAATAGGCAGGCTTGCGGTATCTCTGTTTTTTTTTTTTTTCTTTTATGTTTTTTTCCCGGGACAGAGGGAGGCGTCTCTCAGAGTCTCAGTGTAGTGAAGTGGGCTTTATGGGCCGAAATATATTAAAATTTGGGCCAAACCTCGGTTTAAATGGCGCGTATCATATGCCGAGGAAACGAAAGCCCTAGTGGATATCTTCAGTAAAGGGTTTCCACGGCCCAGCCTGCTCTTTCTTTCATTCTTAAAGCGTTTCGACCTTATGAAACAACTTAGGCTGGTTTGATTACTTATGAAACAACTTAGGCTGGTTCGACCTTATCTTCAGTATATCCCAAGAGTTTATAACAAGGTAGTAGATGCTATGGCTAAATATGATTTGATTACTACGGTAATATTATATTCATGTCCTCCACATTTGGAGTCTCTAGTTATTTCTGATAGTTTGGAATCTAATCCCTTTCTGACATAGATTTTTGATATTGGGCACTTAGCCCTCTCTTGTACTAAAAAAAAAAAAAAAACTTAGGCTGTGCATACCCACATCCTTCGCAAAGCACCAAGGTTGAAAGGTAGGGTAACAGCTCATGGCTATTTGGTAGAAAGAATTGGTTGTTATGGAAAGGAAGGAAAAAAAGTAAAAAGGAAGGGAATTAAAAGTTGCCGACTGAATTTATATTTATTAGGCACTAAAATGAGAAATAGTTTGACGGACCATTTTATATCTGATAAGATAAAAATAAATAAGAAAATCATATAAATGACAATATTGCCGTTAAGGGTATTTAGTAATCAAAATCACTTATTTAAAATTAAAATATTTAGAAATTTGAAATTCATTAAAAATCAATAAGTAAAAAATTTCATATAACCTGCATATAATTCAAGTTATATGCATGGCATAGAACATCTTATCTGAGCATTGTCATCCTCGATTAAGCACTAGACACTAGTAGCACTAAGATAATCATCCACTTGCTATTAATGTTCAACTTTAAATCTACCACCACAAATTAAAAAATGTTCAACTGCAAAACAAGGTTTATCACAAACAAAACAAATCAAAACCCAAAAAAAAGAAGAAACAAAAGCAACAGATCTGTTGTTGAGAGAAAGGGAAAGGCATGAAAGAAGCAGCCACCAACAAAGAAGCTACTGATGGTGAGATTTATGGATGATGTGAGGAACTCGATGATTAAGACAATCAGTTTGTGGAAATGGTGAAGAAGGAAGATAGATGATCATGAGTGAGCGCTGGACAACCATTAACAATAAGATTATGTTTAGTTCAACAACAAAAAAAGGAGGATATATTAGATTATTTTATCTTTTTGAATATTTTACTAAGTTTCAAATGGTAAGGCACAAAGAGAGAGAGTGAGTGAGTGAGGAAACCAGAACAAAGAAGCGAACAAGAAGCGATTCGCCTGCGATCAGAAACACGAGAGAGAGAGAGAGAGTGAGGAAAATAAGAAGGCACAAATTTAAGGTTGAGAATTTGGAACTGGAGCCACACGCTTGCAGAACCAAGTAACCTCCTTTTACTTGTAAAATGTGGGATCTTTGTAGTTCACCCTCTTTTGCTTTTCTTCTCTAGTCCTGAGTTTTTAATCCTGTCATATTGTAAGACCCAATGTTGAGGAGGTGGAGCATGCAGAGGACAATGCCATCTTCTTTTTCTTCTGAATTATAATCACTGTGTGTGAAGAACAGACGGTAGCGTTGAAATTTTTGAAAATTACCGAAGGTAACTTTGTGGAGTAAAGTTTCACTATTTTGGAGGGTTGAGAGTGGGGCTAGACAATAAATAAAGACAAAAATATTTCCCTCCTCTCCCTTCTATTTTTTAAATCAAACACCTATATCACATCCTCTTCAAAAACCCACAACCAAACAATACTTAAAAGAAGAGAATTAAGGGGTCATATGGTAATTTCCTACACAGGAAAATCAGATCTTACCAATATGTGATTTCTATTAAGCATGTGAAGTAAAATAATCCCATTTTCCTTTTCCAATACTAAATTTTCAGGTCACCAAGGGATAAGGTGGGAGTGTAAAGTCGAAAATATAAGTCCAGTATGCGGTGTTGGTCCGTTAAGGCCCAAAACACATTCACATAAAAAAATTAAAAAATTCCTCTCCTATTTTATTTTATAAATCATAGAACTACAATTAAAAAATTAGATTATAATTTTAAATTGTTAATGCAAACAAGTACTAAGTATTTTTTTAATTTATTTTAAAAATCTCACCAATATAAAGACTAACCTTATTTGAATATGGGGACATAATTATCTACTAATTTTGTAGGGGGATCAAGTTCAAAAGCCTCAACAAAGGACAACTTGTTGTCCCTCTCATGCTTCCTGTGTTTCCACAACCATCCCTTTCCCTTTTGATGATGCATTTTATGTGTGTTTGGAATTCTTTGTCAATTAAATTTTGATTCACTAGTATTTAATTGATATTTTTTTCAACCTTTGCAAATTACAATGATGCACCTGCACCATTATCAAAATATTTATAAAAGTCAACTGTTTCTCCTTTGGACAAGTTTTAAGTAGAAAATTATTGGGTTAATGTGCATATTTACCGTAAAACAATTTATTTAAGAACATAGAGTATTCAAAAATCTTTTTAGAAGCAATATTGCTCAAGAGTTTTCAAATCGTAATAATATCTCCTAACTATTATCTAAAATTAAATTTAATTATTAGTTAACCAATATATTATGTTAATTTGGCTTCCACCGCATTTTTTATTTCGAGTTAATGAACAAATTTTTCTAGAAAGTTTTCACTTAGAAGCTTTAGGTATCCAAATTTTTTTTGTTTGTTTCAATATTACCCTGATCATTATTTAGATTATGCTTTAACTGTTAGTTTGACTAAATATATTAAGTTGACCAATCTACGTGATATCCACTTTATTTCTTTGAAGTCATATTTATAAACAAGTTAAAAAAATGCATCCCTCCAAATTTTATTGTTATCAGAGTATTGTTGTCAACATACCATACTTTAGTAACCTCTCGAATTATAACATGTTATTTTCAAAATGAAGTATGATCTCCCAAGAGTGATACTTTATTAATGACAGAGTTTAGAAAGATGCATTTTTTTAATTTTTTTATTATTTATAAATATGATATTAAAAATAAAATGGATGACACATGAACTTATCAACTTAGTATATTTAGTCAAACTAAACATGAATAACGATTTGAGTAATATTGAAAGGAAAAACTTTCGGATAGCTGATGCTCACGAGTGAAAACTTCTAAGGTATAATTGTACCTTAACTCAAAATAAAAGATGAATGGGATATTACTTGGCATGTCACATCAACATATTGATCAATTAACAGTTAAACTTAACTTTGAGTAACAATTAAGGCGATATTATTATAATTTAAAAACTTTAAAGGCAATATTACTCCTAAAAAAATTATAGATACCCAATACTCCCGGGTAGAAATTTTTAAAATAAATTTACCATTAAACCTAAAATGATTTGAAAAGATCAATATTTAATCCTCATTATTTTAATGGAGGGACTTTACCTCAATTTTCCCAAGTATTTTTTTTTTCCCGATAAAAAGACCAGCCCTAATTCCCAGATATAGCAGAGTGAAATGTGAGTAATAATAAATATCCAACATTATATCCACTAGCTTACCTCAATCACATTCAGTCTTAAAATTAATTTGTGATCTATTCAACATCTTAAACGATTTTTTAATAGCACCCAGTAATTTCAAATATTTTTTATATAATTTTTTCTTAAAATATTTTTCTCAATATTAATTAATAGACACCCTAAACTTATGATATTAAGTTTTACTAAAAAAAATTAAAATATTAAATATATAACAAATTATTTTAAGATAATAAATATTACTGAAAAAATACTTGAAAATACTAGATGAATCATAGATTAAGATGCTCAATATAACTTGACTATATAAAAATAAAAATAAAAATGTCACCTCCTTACCGTAAGTTAGCCTAAGGTGAGGCAAGTTAGTGGCTAAAAGGGCAAGTTGAGATGGGCCATTTTATAAGTGAACCATGTGGAATCAACCGAATCCACTTAGCTTATATTTAGCTCAACAGAAAAAAAAAATGAAGGAGAAAAAATTTAATAGAGAAAAAAGAAAGAAAGAGAAAGAGAAAAATTTTATTATTACCTTATTCAGATTAACATTAAGGGAGGAGAGGGGAGCAATTTTCATATTACTTTGTTTAGTTTAGAAAAAAAAAGGGAAGAAAAATATTTTTATATAAACAAATTTATCATATATTATTTTATAGAATATTTTAATAAAATATAATATAGGGATAATATTAGGATATTAAAAAAGTTATGAATATATTAATATTATAATATAATAATTTCATACCTCCCCTCCAAATTTCCCTAAATTTGGAGGGAAGGTAAAATTGGGAAGGAAAGGGAAAATTATCCTAAATGTTTTATTGAGCCAAATAAAGGGAGGGGAGCAAAATCTCTCCCCTTCTCTCTCTTTTCCTCTAAATTACCCATATTAAATAATGCCTTAAGGTGGAGTGAGTGGGTTACAACGATGGTTCATTGTACTTAGATTCTTACCTCAGCCTCAGGTGATATTACAGAACCCAAACATACCTTACCTCTAAGATTATTCTCTTAACCTTGCTAATCCCATTATGATCCTAAAATTTTATTATATTTTTTAAATTTCACAACTATTTATTAGATTAAATTGTAAATAACCCCTCAAAATTTTAAACCATATATATATATATATCGATAAAATTCTATAACTTTTAAAACTTTCCAATGAACTCTCTCAAAAGCTAACTTTTATACAAATCACTCTCGTACCATTAATTTTGTGTATTATTTACAGGTATAGATTTTAAAATTTAGAAAAATGAATATTTTAAAAAAATAGAGAGAGAAAATAAGGAATAAAATAAGATGTAAAAAATAAAAAATAAAACGAAAGTGCTAGAATAATGGGATAGTGGGGATAAGGAAATGATAGGGATGGTAATAATGTCAAAAATAATGGGTAGTTGCTCTATGGCAGGTTCACAGTGGACGGTGCTGATGGTCCTGTGTCACTTGTCGTCCAAAACAATAGTACTTTTTTTTATTAACTAATTTTTTTAAAAAGAAATTAAAAATAACAAACTGAAGTTTCTTATTTTTAAAATCTATATTTTTCACCATATTTGCAGCAAAAAAAAATATTTGATAAAAAAATCCTAATGAAACAAACGGATTGCGATTTTAATTTTACTTCAAGAGATAATACACTACCAAGATGGACAAAAATGTTGGAAATTCAATTTTCAATTTTTATGTGTGAAATAAATATAGTTAAGAAAATATTTATTTGTTATCTTCTTGATGTAAAAATAGTAGACAAAAGCATACATTTACTCCTTTAATTTTATATAAAATGTTATTTTAGTTCCTTAATTTTATAAAGTATATTTTTAATCCTATAATCCTAATATCATTAGTTTCATTCATAAAAATATTAACATTAAAATTTTAAATATTGATAAAATATTCACAAACGGTAAGTTATAAGTTTGATTGTTAGTTAATCAAATATATTAAATTAATAGTCCATGTGTCATCTATATTATTTTTGTCTTGAGTTAAGGTATAAATTGGCCCTAAAAGTTTACAAACAACATAACTGGGTATTTATAAGTTTTTTAATTGTAGCAATTTCACCATGTCTGCTGTTATCTATAAATTTGATTATTAGTTAACCAAATTTAATGATCTGGAAGTCCACATATCATCAACTTCATTTTTTTAAAGCTAGATTTATAAATAAAAAAATAAAAAAAATACATCTCATCTTTAGGATTTGAGAAATTAGAAGAGGTAAAAAAATTTGAAGAGGTGGAACTGTGTAGTGAAAAAAAAATAGAAAAGGTATTCACCTATCTTGATGTCAATAGAGTATGGCAATGAAGGATTTCTAAAGACCTTGATCTCTAGACAATCTTCCTCAATGGGCCCTAACCTAGTAATCGAATCGTCTTCGTCATTTTTCTTTAGCAAACGTGAGATCCTCCGCCATTTGCAGTTTTTTTTTTATTATTGTTCACTTTACAAGCTTAAAATATTTGATTAACTAATTGACAAATTTAACCTGAATAATGATAGGGCGACATTGTTACGATTTGTAAATTCCTGGGACAATATTGCTCTTAAGTGAAAACTTCTAAGGTAAACACGTGGATCTGTCAACTCAGCTTATTCAGTCAATAATGATCAAATTTAACATGGATAATGGCTAAGGTTAAATTAATATGATTTGAAAATTTCCAATGCTACTTCGAATTGAAAAAATTCCATTACAACATAGCTCTAACTTATAAATTTTTAGGGCAAAATATAACTTTAACCTCATTCCTTAAGATATATCTTCCATTTTAAATTCAGAGACTTTATGCTCACGCTACTCTAAAAAAATTTATTAGCACCAATACTTGTTGGTGAGATTTTATTCCCTTTTTATTTACACAAAATATGAAATGTATTATATTATGTTATCATTATTTTAGAGTACCCATCTCCATTCACTAGTTTTAAATTAAGGGGAAAATGAGACATTTTTGTTAATGAGGAATAAGTAGAAATGATTCAATATCCTAAATCACATTTTCAAATTTAAAAACGATATATAAAAATTCCTTTTTAAAATTATAGAAATATAATTGTCTCAAAGCATATATTTTATAAACTATGTTATTTTTATTTTCATTACACTTTTCACAAAAGCATTCTCAATTTTGATGTTCTATTATTACTTGGTATGTCAATTTTTATTTTATGTTATTAAAAATTGAAAAATTAGAGTGTTAAGTTTAATATTTCCATGTTCTTATGGCATCCCAAAACACTCTTGATTTGAATAATTTTAAATATTCTCACTAAAGTAATAATATTTTTGAATCATTCTATAAAATAAATTCTAGTTACTCTCAACACTCCAAAGTTGTGGTCTAAGTCTAAACTTTATTTATTATTTTTTCCAATTTTTGGATTCTATATATAATTTTTTTTTCAAACTTTATATATAAATTTGAATGCTCAATTTTTTTTCTGTTGCTGTAATGAAAACCAGTGTCCAAATTGATACACAAAGAGCCAATTACGCAAACAAACAACGTTCATCTTGTCTCATGTGTGAAAAAGAATAAATTGTTTTTATTAAAATATATATATATATATATATATATATGTTTTAGAAAATTTATATTGTTATCATATATTAAAATTGGATATAAATATTTAAAAGTATTGGAAGAGGAAAAAGAAACGAAAAAAGTTGGTAAATTCTGTGAAGAAAAGCCACAAACATATGCTAACCTCTTCATTAAACATCTATTATTGCGGCTGTTATCCTTAAATTATTCTCTTGAAGACCCTGGGTATCCTAAACTATCCATTGATGTAATGTTAGGTAAAAGGAAAAAAATTGGTGTAATGTAATTTTTGAGATGTTAAAAATTGTGCAATATTACCTCTTTAGTAAATATTTATTATTTTGACCGTTATTTGACTTAAAAATTATGAAAAATATTTCAAAAAATTACAAATAAGTACCTTATAAAGAATTAATACCAATTAAATCCTAAAATTACAAATAAATCCCAAGATACTATTGTTATTTTATTTACCTTTATAGTAGATCAAGATATTATTTTAACCAATCACTTTAACCGGCTAATAGGTAATAGGGTTGTGTAAATTTTCCTATCCCAGGTTATCCTGACCTAGTTTCGGACAATTTGGGACGAGTCAATCTCGTCCTGTGAAAGGTCGGGATGAGATAACTCAGGAGGAGATGGGACGGGTCTCGATCTGATCCTTGGGATTCCCGTCCCGAACATTTTTTTAAAAAATAAAAAATATTTTTATTTTATTTTTTATAAAAAATAAAAATAAAAATAGTATTGGTTATATCATATTATTTATTAGATGATTGTATTTTTTTCTTTCTTACATGTATTTATTTCTTTACATATGAAATAGTAACTTCAGTTGGTGAAGTGAAAAAATTAAAAAAGTAATAGTATTTGTAATATAATTAAAGGTATTTATTGTTTTAAGTTGATAATCATAATAAAGAGAATTTATTTTTTTCTATTATTTTTTGTGTTCTGATTATATGTTACTAATAGATAGAATGCATATAAAATATTTAGTAGTATAAGTTTTATTTTAAAATAGGATTTAGAAATTTCTAAACACTATGATATATATGGGATGGGACAGCACCGAAATAGAGTTATCCCTATCCCGTTCTGTCCCATCCTCACCCCTACTAGGTAATTATTAGAAGAATTGAAAAAGAAAAATTGTGTAATAATATCACTTAGTTAAACATCCATTTTCGACCGTTAATTGATTGAAAAAGTTATGAAAAATGTCTCATAAAATTACAAATAAGTACCTTATAAGAAAATTAATACCAATTAAGTCCTAAAATTACAAATAAATGCCAAAAGACAAATGTTATTTTTTACCTTTGAAAAATACCAAAATACCAGTTTTAACCGATCACTTTGAGAGGCTATTGGGTAATTATCAGATTATATTAGTTGGAATGAGAAAAAAAATTGAAAACGAATAATTAAGGGTGGGGGATGCCACGTCAGAGAGCAGAAGAAGAGATAAAGGTGCAATCCAGTTCTGGAAGGGAGCAAAAGTAGGTGGCTTGGTTGCCTTAATAGGGGAGGGAGGAGTGCCAAGTGGGGAAGGAAGATAATAATTCCAATTAATTGGTCACTGCTTTGCAACATAAAAACAAATCCTTATTTTGGATTCAGTTGTGAATTATAATTCCTCTTCTTTTCCTTTCCCCTCACTACCAACAAATCTGAGGCCTATGTTTGTTTGTTTGTCTTTGTTGCCTCTCGTTTGTCTTCTTTCCCTCTCCGAATATTTTTCTTGTTTACTTCTTTCTTCCCCTTCGGCTTCATCCCCTATCCACCCTGTGCGTCATGACAACCTTTCTCTTACTCTATTCCCCTTTCTTTCCTACATTTCTCATTTTCTTTCTCCTTCCTCTTTTGTTTTTTTTTATTATTATTAGTATATATGCGTTTTATTCTATTAATCATTATATTAAAATCCTACCAGGTTGGCCAATTAGATCAATAGATCAATCTCCTAATAATAAAAAAAATTGAATATGTTAATGGAGTTGAATTTTACGTATTTTCCCTTACTTACTAAGCCTAGATATCATTGAGTTTAAAAAAATAAAAAAAAATAACGGTATGTCATATTTATAGGGTCTGTTTGGATAGAATTCTAAAAATGAGCTTATAAAAAAAAGGCTTTTGAACTGCCCATAGAAAAAGGATTTTGGAGAAGAGCTTATGAAAAAAGTGGTTTTGAATAAATTAGTATTTGGATAGTTATTTCTAGAAGTACTTTTATTATTGGTAAATTATAAAAAAGGATATGAGTATTAAATTAGGAGAGATAAAAGATAAGAGGAGAGATTGTGTAAGAAAGAAAAGAGAGATAGTGTAAGAAGTATGAGAGAGGAAAGAGGATGTAAGAAAAAGTATGAGAAATGGTGTAAGAAAAAGTAGGGGTAATATGATAATTGGTTAGTTTATAAGCTCTTTTACTGTTCCATAGGCTACTCTGACCAGTTTATCTGAAACCTTGGTTTTAAACTACGGTTTAATCTAAAAATTCGTTTGAACAAATATAACTGTTTGTTTTAAAATTTCTCAAAATCTAAATTTTGAGCCAAATTTAGGTTTAACAGTTTGCCAAACAGGCACATACTTTAGTAACCCTATTTATTAGATTGTGCTGGGTTTACATATGTATATGTTATTTACTTACATATTAATATTTTTTTATTTAAATATTATTTTTCTTATATTTAATATATGACATAATTAAAAATTTAATTTTAATAAAAAATATAAAATATATTTTTTTATATTTATCAATTCTTTTTAAATTATTTATATACTTTATCGATAATAATTAAGTATGAGAATGAGAGAGGGAGTTAAGAAAAAAATATTAGAGTATTTTAGTAAAAATATAATATATTAACTAATTTAATTAATTTTTTTAATATGATTAAATTAATTAAATATTTTTATATTAAAAACTAGAAAAATGTTATCTTTAAGTTATATATATATTTATATTTATATGTTTTAATTAAATTAAATTATTTTAATTATTATTGGATTAACCTCAATACAAAGAGTTATAGACTATTGGTGCTTGAACCACTATCTCCATAAGTTAAATTGAAACTTTATTTAAAGGGTATTGAATTTTTTTCCTTCCATTTGACCCCAGGCATATACTTAATGTTCTATCTCTTCACAAATTGAAAATTCTCCCTAGCTCAAATTTGTTGTAGAATGAGATTCTCTTTTGTGATAAAAGTAGGGGTGGGGGGAAACAAAGAATAATATGGCCATGGCCATGGCCCATTGGAATGTTTTCCAACCACAAGCTGTTAATGTCAATAAAGTTTAATTTTACATTAGAATCAACTTGAATTGATCCGATCAACTTTTTTTACAAAAGAATTATTCATTTTTTGGTTCTTATCAATTTGATTCAATTTCACTTAATTTGGCTCCTCTTTCCGAAGGGATATATATATTATAATTAAAGAAAATAATATTTTTTTAATTTTACAAATTACATCAACATATTGATATTATATTCACAATTAGATTAAGTTAGATTAAATATCTTTAAAAAATTTTAATAACACTCAGCATCTTAAATTAAGTTTTAGTGAATTCAATAATCTAAAGTATTTTTTTGCACCACTAAAAAATAAGAACATGGTAAAAAAAAAAAGAAAGAAATAAGATTCATTTTCTAACACAAAGAAAATCCACCTCAACAAAAAAAAAAACTACTTAATTAGTTCCTAAAGTGTATTTTTCTTTTCGCTGGCAAAAAATTATTTTTTATTTTTAAGAAAATATAAAATATTAGTAGTTGCAGAAAGAGAGAGCAAGAGGCGATAGGCATAGGCTCGTCTTCTCACAAATTCTTTTGTCCACTGAGTGGAGGGAAAGACAACAAAACAATAAAGACAAACAGACTCGTCACGCATTGTCGACAACGTAGCCATGGAGAAGTCCTTGAAACCGAAACTTTTAGTCCAAACGTTGAATTTCACTCCTACAGGAACACAAGAACAAGCTTCGCTGTTAGCCTGCTAGAACCGACCCCCCCCCCCCCCTCCCCCCTTCTCTTTCGGTTCTGCTTTTCCCAGATTCAGTTTCTCCACCTTTTTCTTCGTGTTTTTCATAGGGATTCTTCTGGGTTTTGCTTCAATTTCAAAACCCACTCGCGATTTCCCGATTCTTTCCTTCGATTCCCCAATTCTCTGATGATGCTGCTCCTCCTCCGGTAGGGTTCGCTTTCGTTCGTCTCTTCTGTATATTTCTGCTCAATTGATGGAAAATTTTTATTCCGACATGGGCTTGTGAGACGAAGCTTAAATTTTTCTGCCCATCCTTGATTTTTTTATTTTGGGATTGTTTGTTCGGGTTGTGCTCGCTCACTCTTGAAATCTATTATCTCGTTTTTATTTAGGAATTGTCTTTCTCTGCCTTGCGTGTGGGATCTGCAGCATTGATTTTATTACTGTGTTGCTCCTTATCTAGTAGACCTTGTGCTTTGGATTCATGTTTTCTTTGTCATTCCTTTTGAATAGGTATATTCTGTGCATTTCTTTAAATTTATCTCTGGTTATCCTTGAGTTATTTGGATAGATCCTAGAGTTTTTAATTAATCAAATTTATAATTGACTCTCTTCTAAATTCTGTCACCTTCTGACTCTGGGTTATCGTCTTCTCCTTTTGCTCTTATTTCCCGATTCCTGAGATTGTTCTTATTGTTAAATAAGATCTATGTTTCAAGATGAAGGGTCATCTTCTGTAACTTCATCATCACCTTTTCAGTTCTTCTCTATGATGTCACTTTCACCTAGCTTAGGATCTCCATCTCCTTGGCTTAGAGAGCTTAAATCCGAGGAAAGGGGCTTGTACTTAATCCATTTGTTGCTCACTTGTACAAATCATGTAGCTTCTGGTAGTCTTGAAAATGCAAATATGGCTCTTGAACAAATTTCCCATCTCGCTTCCCCGGATGGTGATACTATGCAGCGAATTGCTGCGTATTTTACTGAAGCACTTGCTGATCGGATACTTAAGACATGGCCTGGCCTCTACAAGGCCCTCAATTCTACAAGAATAGGCTTGGTTTCCGAAGAAATTCTGGTCCGGAAGCTGTTCTTTGAACTGTTCCCATTCTTGAAGGTGGCATTCGTGCTCACGAATCAGGCGATCATGGAAGCAATGGAAGGGGAGAAGATGGTTCATATAATTGATCTCAATGCTGCTGAACCCGCACAGTGGATTGCACTACTCCAAGTTTTGAGTGCTCGGCCCGAAGGCCCTCCTCACTTAAGGATTACTGGGGTCCATCAACAGAAAGAGATTCTTGATCAGATGGCTCATAGGCTGATTGAAGAATCAGAAAAGTTGGACGTTCCATTCCAGTTCAATCCTGTTGTGAGCAAATTAGAGAATCTTGATTTTGACAAACTCCGTGTGAAGACGGGAGAAGCACTAGCAATCAGTTCTATTCTCCAATTACATTCACTTCTGACCTTGGACGATGAAGCTTCGCGCAGAAGACCTCCTCTCCTAACAAAATGCACGAATGGAAGTCATCTTCAAAGAGCTAGGCCAATGAACCAAAGCTCATTAGGTGATTTGCTTGACAAGGATATGATCAATAATAGGTACAGCCCAAGTCCTGACTCCGCCTCATCATCCCCAGCATCATCAATTGCTTCAATGAGTATGAAGGGCTTTCTCAATGCCTTGTGGGGTTTGTCTCCCAAAGTCATGGTTGTGACAGAACAAGACTCTAATCACAATGGTTCAACTCTAATGGAGAGGCTATTAGAAGCTCTGTACTCTTACGCAGCATTGTTTGATTGTTTGGAATCCACAGTCTCAAGACCATCAATGGAGAGATTAAAGGTGGAGAAGATGCTTTTCGGTGAGGAAATCAAGAACATTGTTGCGTGTGAGGGAGCCGAAAGAAAGGAAAGGCACGAGAAGCTTGATAAGTGGCTACAAAGGCTTGATCTAGCCAGGTTCGGGAATGTGCCTCTAAGCTATTATGGGATGTTACAAGCAAGGAGATTACTACAGAGCTATGGTTGTGAGGGATACAAAATGAGGGAGGAAAATGGCTGTGTTGTGATTTGCTGGCAGGATAGGTCACTTTTTTCAGTATCAGCATGGAGACCTAGGAAGTAAAATCGAAGGAAAAAAAATAGAGAGGAAGTACTGATCAGGTTTTTCTTTTTGTTTTTTGGTTTTCTTATTGTTTGTATGAAAGAGTTTTGTCCATATGGTGATGACTATTTTCCATAACCAGTTTAGGACTGCTCTTATTATTTGGTGAAAGCCACATTTAGTAGTGTGGGAAAGAAAACTAGAAAAAAAAGGGACTGACAGTGGAAGAGAAGAAGAAGCAATCTTTCTGATTCTCTGCTAATTGTTGCTGCTTTAATTATATATGAATATGAATTCCTATACTCATGGGTACGTATTTCTGCTGCTTATTATTCACTGTTTCAGGGCAAGCAGGTTTTCCCCATTCATATTGGGGAGAATGACTCTGAGGTCTTAAGGAATGATTATTTTCTTCCTCACTTCCTTTGTGGCGGAATTGGTTGTACTGGCTCTGAGGAAAGAGAGACAAAGGGAATGTCTTTTATATGCTGTTGGAATTTTGTTTTTTGCAGCGTCTATCAGCTATTATTTCAATCAATTTAGAATCGAAATTGAATAAAAGAAAATGTTCTAGATATTACATCTTGTGATTAAAGGCCGCACTGTTTGAAGGTAAGCTTTTGGAAGAAAGATGAATTTCTAACCCACCTTGCTGGAACCGTCTCAATTGTAATTTTTATCTCAGAAGGGTTTGAACTCAGAAAACTACTTGCATTTCACCTCACTCTTACTACTTGAACTAGACCCGTAAGAGTCTTCGTTTGAATAGTTTGGATTCTATAAGTTACTTTTGAGTACAGTATGTGGCTCTACATGGAGTAACAGGATCCAGTTTGCAGTTTTGGGATGTTTTGAGTTGGCGTTTCTACACACAGATATCAGAAGTGTACTACCAGTTTTTTTATTCCATTAGGTAAAGTCGCTCTATGAATCATACTTGTTAAATAAAAGGTCTTATTGAATAATTTTATTATAATTATGTATATATTAGAAGTGAAATCACAAATAATGAAATAATACTGCTTTTTATGATGTTGTTCTTTATTATCCCGTTTTATTATTTTATTTTAAACAATATTTTATCTTTAATAAAAGGAAAAAAATATACCATCTGACAATATTTTCTTGCCTTGATTTGGCCTGAAGTATTGTGTAAGTTACAATGTCTTCGTAATTTTTTGTAATTATATATTACATAAAAACTAAAATTATTTAATTGTAGTATTTCATTATTCTCTGTTTATCTTCATTTACATAATTTATTTTTTAAGTTTGAATTAAATGCAAAGACTATTCTAATGTAAGATAATTACATGTAATGATTAATACAATCTGTAATTCCCTAATACATAATATTTATATAATTATAAAGGAATATTCTGAAATACATACTCACCTCTTATATATATGGGAATTTATTGGGATACAAAAGGACAGCACTTATTCAACAAATATCAAAAGTGCCCCATTTCCACCTCCACGCCTCGCCGGTGGGATAGTGATGGCTGAAACACCCACCCAAGAAAAAACATATATATATATATATATATATATTCCCTCTCTCCTGGGAGAGCCTGTCCCTCTCCCCTGTGAGATTCTCCTCGTGGTTCTGTTAGTAACCCCAACAGTCGGCGTTTGACCTCATAGGAGGACGATTCAGCTCGTAGTTTTCTCTGTGTGTGCATTCGTGGTTCTTTGTTCTAAAGAGTACTATAGAAGGTCAGAGTAGTCGGAGGAAGAAATGGAAGGAGGTCTTGTTGAACCTTGAGAAAAAAATCAAACAACAACGACGACACTCTTGTGGGAAAAATCATGACAAATAAGAGTCTGAACATGCCCACGGCGATCTCCATGATTAAGAAAGGTTGGCAGTCGAAGTTCATGAGTTAGACCGGAATAATTTGGTATTGCTCTTTACTTTTAAAAGGAAAGAAGACTATCATCTTATCCTGAAGGGAAAGGCCGTGGTCTCTACAAGGCCAACTACTAAGTTTGCAAGTTTGGGATGATTATATGGTGCTCAATGCAGTTGATTTTAACTTCTATTCTTTCCATGGGTTACCGTTGGAGGCTTTTGATGTCGAGAATGTTTGAAAATCCTCAGGTCAATTGAACTCTTACCATAAGCTTTATTAGGGTTCGCTAGCTCATTTGACTTGATCAACCCCTAAGCACAGGGTTCAGGGTACCTCCCAAAGAAAGATTGCAGTCCCTTCTACAACCAATGTGGTCGAATTGGCCATGATGATCGGGGATGCCAGGAGTGTAGTGACTCTGATGAAGATAACGATGTGGAATTGGCTAATTACTACATGTGAGGACGCTCGAAGATACTCCGGTGTTTCATCGGAAAGATTGGGTGGAAATCGGTGGCCGGAGAGGATATTTTAGATTTATAAGGAATTTTGATTTTGATCCTAAAGAAACAAAATAATTCAAGTATTTATTAAATTATATGGACTAATATTTTAAATAGAAAAAAATTTGATAAGTTAAAATTTAAAATTTAAAATTTAAAGGATTAAAATTAAAATAAATATAAATTTAAGGGATACCAAGAGATTATATGAACCTTTCTTAATCCATGAAAGTGTTGCATGTTGTTTTGATGTGATTTCATGTTTCTTAATCTATGATTTGGGTTTCCAGACCCACAAATAAAGATGCTATTGGATTTGGTACTACTCATTATTATGGGGAAAATTATTTTCTAGAGCTGATTGAATATAAATAAAAAATAAAAATACCATTTTTACACCATAATTATAGTTTCTTCAAGGCTAGTTCAAACTAAAATGTCTTAAAAAATAATTTTATTTATTATTTATTGTAAAAAGTCTACAAAATGAGAAGTCTTGACTCTTGAGTGCCATCAAGTCATAGTAACTTCCAATAGATATCAATATATTATATAAAAGTAAATTTACTTGATATTGTTATGTATGTTATTATAATTCTAATGTTTATTTTTCTATCTAAATATTTCTTCTATAAACTTTTAATATTCTTCCCATAGGGCTATTAAATTTATATACAATATACAAATTTTAAATTATATTTAGTTATTTGTAAAAATGAGAGTCAGATTGGGATAAGTTCAATATAGAGGTCCATTATTCAAATTCTCATAATTTGAAAAAAAAAAACAGAGTGGGAACCAATCTAAAATTCCAATTTATATATAATAATAATAATAAGGAGATACAAATACACGCAGATACATGATCTAAAATACACACAAGTGCCTTCCTCCACAAATTAGCTTCATGTACAAGTGCATGTAATTTTTTTTTTTGGTACAAAAATTTTTAAAAAGAGGTTGGGCTCACCTATGATTTAATGACAAGGCAAAGTCTCCCTTCTTCCTAGGTGATATTAATATTGGGTAGGGCGAGCCGTCTATTACTCTCAAGCGTAGACTTAGACATTCAAAAATTAGGATACCTCCCCAAGCGTCGTCACTGGAATCACAATAAAGTTATACTCTCCAATGATTGAATACGCTTTAAATAGTCATATGTCTCACCCCTTTCGCCAGTTAAACTTATGAACCATGGGTAAATGCATGTAGTTATTATTTTGATGGCCAACAATAGACCTGGTGGGCTCAACCTACCAAAAAAATGGTGGGTTGGGTTATAAAATTGATGAACTATTTAGATATTGGCTTTTTTGACCCACATCCACTCACGTGCTCGATTAACAAATTAACTCTTTTTTATTTTCGTTTTATTTTATTTATTTTTTCTTTTACTTTTAAAAAGATAGAATCCAATCGTCTGAGTCTCCTAGCACACAAAAGCCTAACCCCTCCCTCCTCTCGTCATCTCATAAAAAAACAATTTTTTGTTTAAAAAAGATAAATTAAAAAATTTGGCAAGTTCAAACCCGACTAGATCAACCTGTTTTTGGCAGGTTGACCACATTATCACCGTGGTAATGTGGTCAACCTTAGCCAACATACAGTTGTATATAGTTACCAGCTAATTACAATTTATTTATTTTATTTAAAACTTAAAATGGAAAATAGAGAGATAATTTATTGGGATAAAATAGGAAGGCATTTATTATTCACCGTATAATCCACAATGCAACGTAACATTTCTCCTCCTTCAATGCCTTCACGGGATAATGATTGCTGAAACATTCCCAACAACAATAACTCAGCCAAAAAAATACAAAAGAAAAAAATAAACACAAAAACAACACCATATGGATATATTTTTTTCATTAAAATTAAAAAAGAAAAGAGGAAATACTATTTTCATAACAAAAAAATGTATTTTAAGGCTGATAAAAAAAATGTTCAAACTAAAATATACAGCAGCTTTCACTTCAAGAAATTAAAAGCATTATATACTTTAAAAATAATCATAAATTGTACAATACTATTACAAAATTTAATCAATTTCTATGTGATTCACATAAATTTTTTTCCCTATTCTATTTTCATTTAATTAAAATGCATGCATATACCTCTTTTGAATTTCTGTAAGTTTTGATTTCTATTTTCATTTTCAAAATTATGTTTCAATTATGTTAGTTAAAATTGAATTCTATGTAAAAATAACTAGAGGGATTTGAATATCCTAAAATACATTTTAGATACATTCCAAGCAATTCAAATACAATTAAACTTAGGATAAGTCGATGATATATTCATTGAATTGACCGAGACAACTGTTTAAGGGTTAGTGATTCCATCGGTTTTAATTAAAAATAATATAATCTAACTAAAATATATAAAAATATTTATATTTAATTATAAAAAATAATATTAATAAAATATGCAATGTGCTTTCAATTAAACTCTACCCCTATAAAGGAAATTAACAAATATGCAATTAAACTATTTCATATAAAGATACTTCCTCTTTTGACTTTGTGAACAAGAGTAACTCAACATTTATGTCTGGTAGTATATATAGGGTCTATGTTTGAATAATTAATATGAATTATATTTGGTTTTCCTTGCTTTTTAATGCACAAACAACTCCTTTTCGACCGTACAAGGGCCAAAAAGAAATTATAAAAGCTAACACCACCCAGCCTCCAGATTGGGATATGGTCAACTAGGTTTATCTTGTTAGATTTTGGCCAATTTAGATGACAGATTAGACAGTTCAGGTGGTCAGTTTCTTAGTAAACTGGTTTATGTCCAATTCGAATTTCTTCACACTGATTGGTATAATATGGTAATAATTGGTTAATTAATTATTGTGGTTTTATTAAGATTGTAATCGAATAAGTCATTAATATAAGATTTAATTGAGAAGTTAAACTTAATTTTAAATATAAAATATATTTTTTATATTTATTAATATTTTTTTAAAAAATTATCCCTATTAATATCCTATCAATAATAATTAAGTAAAACAGAATTAGTAAATTAAGAAAGATAATTAAAATATTTTAAAAAAATTTAATATTAATTAATTTAATTAATTTTTTAATATAATTAAATATATAATGTATTAAGATACGGATAGTTATTATTACCTCCACATTTGGTTCCGTGGGGAAGATTGAGGCCACAAGTACGAGCAACGAAGATAGCCTTTGGGACGCTTATGAGATTGATAATGTTTTGGGTGATAAACTGGCACATGCACTTTACATCAAACTTTCTCAGCTCTGTGCAGCACGCGGCCGACGGCGCTACTGTCGGCCCGGTCTTCTGCACGTACTGCTCGCACTGTGATATCATGTCCGGTATGCTTCCTCCACACTGAGCTGACACCATTATGACGTCGTTGTTGCAAATTAGGGTTCCGGCAATCACCACCAGAATCGCCAACGTTCTCAACGAAGCTTCCATATGACTTGCTCTTAATTACTATGTGAAGAGGTGTGTTTTTGTGTGTGTAATGCTTTTGAAGTTACCGACTCTGTGATTTCAGAAGGTGATGGTGTGATGGCATATATAGACGAGAGACGACGATGTTTACGATGACTTTTTGTCAAGGAAATCAGTGCTTAGAATGGAACGACAGAATATGCTGCCGTTTTAGCATCCTCCGGCTGGGAAACATACAAGAGCATAAAATGCAGTGTATAATTCAAGTATTCAACCATTCTCAATAACATGATAACTAGCTATTGAATTAATTTAGATAAACTAAAATAATTAAATAAATTAGTTAATTATAATAAATATAACATGATATCTCTTAAATATTCTTGTATAATATTATATTATATATAAATTTATAAATTAGATAAATTAATTTAAAATATGATAAACATAAAAGATAAAATCAATTGAGTTTTTTACACTAGAAGGAATCATATTCTATATAGTTCTTACATATAGGATTAAAAAGTATGTATACGTGTGTGTGTGTGTGTGAGTGTGTATATTATTCCACCCGATTTTAAAATTTAATGTATGAGTGAGATAAATAAATAACATATACTAAAAAAATTAGTTAAATTAATTATTTATAAAATATATATATATATATTAATCTTTTTAAAGTATTCCTTAATGAAAACCCCTAAATATATATAATTAATATGGAGAGTTTAAAAAAAGATTATAAATTTAAGAAATAAAAAGATTAAGATCATACGTTTAAGAACAAAATGAATTTAATCTTTAGGATTGGAGGGATATACAATTAAAATTTGATATGACAAATATACAATTATATATTTTTTTCCTAGAAGTCTATTGTTCATTTCTTGTAATATATGCACCATGCAATAGAATGGTATAGGAGTCCATCCCTGTTGAATTTTATAGTTATCTCTTTCAATCTGTATTATCACCGCCCTCATAATTAAAATTCATGTACATTACAAATATTTAAAGGGAAAATTACTTTAAAGTCCCAAACAAAAGATTTAATTATCTAAATTTTTTAATGATAATTGAGGAGTTAATAATAATAAATTATAGTGTAGAAACTTAAGGCTTTTTGGTCATTAAGTCTTTTCTATAGAATCTCAGTAATTCTCCATAGTTAAATTAATTATTTATACTTAAATTGTTATATATTTTTTTTTAAAATATCCCTCCCTTTAATAATTGATGAAGAGGGAGCAAGTTTAATTGATTTTTCAGTACACAAGAGTAGTTTGAAAAAAGATTAATAAATAAGAAAGATAAAAAGGATCAAAATCTTGACTAAAATAAATTTATTACTTGATCTTATAAATAGGATTGAAGGCAGTATAAATAATTCATTTGTAAACTCAGACACAAATATATAAATATATAGAAGCTAATTAACTTATCGATAATTCTGTAAATGATTTTTTATTTCATTTTTAAGTTCTTGAAATATATTTTTTTTAAAAAAAATAAATATAATATTTTTAATGTTAAATTCAAAACATTATTTAAATAACTATTATCTCATAACTTCTAAGGTTAAGATTGTAAATATGAAATAAAAATTATGAAAGTAAAATTTACATTTTATTCATCTAGTTATGAAGAAATTGTGAGACTTAAAATTCGAGAAGTTATTAAAACTTTCAATGAATCAAGTAAGGAGATTTTTATGGCCTTTAGTTTATAAAGCAAGTTAAACCTATGAGTCTTATAAGTTGGCCCAGAAAAATATATGAAGATGGGGAAAAAACTTATTGATCACAATAAATATCACTCTCTATTCTTATTTATTATTCCTATTTATAAGTCATGGGACAAAAAAAAGGGTTAGGATAATCTTAAAATTATCCTATTTTCCAAAATATTTTTATTATTTTAAATAATCAAGATATTTTTATTATTTGAAAGAAGTTTTAAACCATACCAATGGTTTAAGACATTATGTAGCCCATTATCTTTTGCCTCAGTGCATTTTTAGGTTGTTTGATAGTACCTATTAAAAAAAGAATATATTTTATTAACAGAGGTTGATCCGAGTAGCAAGCAGTATCATTTAAATGATGTCTTGAATTTGAACCTTAGCGTATGTAGAAAATTCCTATTGGAGACTCACACACTATAGCTAAGTGAGCGACGCAAGTTGTATCTAAATGTAGTCGGGGCAAAATTTCGGTGAATCAGGTAGGTAACTTAAAAAAAAAGAATATGTTTTGTCATTTTTTTCTATTTGCTTTCATTCACATATTCGAAATTAAAAGATAAATCAATTTTGTATAATCTTAAGGTGTACAATTTTATTGATAACAGTTAAAAATTTTGTGAAAAAGTTTTCGTTTAGATAAGCCTATAGGGTATCTATTGTTAGAAGTAATAACGAATCCCTTATATCGTAAATTTTTAGAAAGAATTATTCTTAATTAGATATTTAAAAAACTCAATTAGATAACAACTGTGATAGGCCTCATAGTTTGTGTAAAAGTCTTTTTTATATAGTTATTTTACTATGTCAAATTCAAATATTATCAAGTTATACTATAATTAAAAATAAATATCTTAATTTTTTTTATATTTATATAAATTTAAACTCGCGATCTATGATTAAACGGTTAAAGAACTACTGCTAACCAATGCCTTTTGATTGGATAATTTTTATGTGAACTTGACATATATTACTTGACATCCATTTCTACCTAATTTATTTGTCTTCTCTCAACTCATTCATTTCTTTTTAAAGTATAAATCTTTTAGTCTATAGGATTTTGTCAGAGGGAACATTGAAGCCTCAAGAGCGAGCAACGAATACGGCCTTAGGGACGCTTATGAGATGGACGAAGTCCTTAGTGACAAGCTTGCACGCACAGGTTGGATCAAACTTTCTCAGTTCGTGCAGCAAGCAGGTGACGGCCGGATCGTCGGCCCCGTCTTCTGCACTTACTGCGAGCATTGTGAAAACAGGTCCGGCACCCTTCCTCCACACTGAGCTGACACCATTAAGTTGTTGCAAATTAGGGTTCCTGCAATCACAACCAGAATTGCCAAGGTTCTTAACGAAGCTGCCATGGTTTGCGCTTGTGTAATGCTTTTGAAGTCGCTGACTCTGATTCTAGAGTTTTGTGTTTGGGTATATTATATATAAGAGGAAGAAGATGATGATTATGATGAAATGGATGGTCATTTTCAAAGATTTCAAGAGAGAGAGAAAGAGAAACCAATCAATCATTTCTTAGAATGGAACATAACGACGGATCATATAGCATCGTTGGACTGAAACTTACAAGAGAATATGTAATCTCAAGTCCAAGTTTAATCAATCTCCATAACCTAAGTTTTTCTTACGCACAGCCGGTAATTTAATTTGATTTAACATTTATAATAATTTGATTTTGATGTGTTTCAGTTCTGACAATTATCATCATTCATACACCCAATATACTTTTTAGGTTTTTCCAGAAGGTTCAAATTCACCCCCTCGCACTTAAGAAAGACTTAAGGGAGGCTCTTGGTGACATTCAACTACAAAGCCCGAAAATATCTAGCATTCAATAGTAAGGATATTACTTCATATTTATTATCCATATACTTCTTTTTATTTTTAATATAATAATTAATTAGAGTTAAATTTAATTTTAAATATAATATTATAATTTATTTTATCTTATAAATTTATATTTTTTCTTGAAATATCCTTATTAATTATATATGTAAAGGGGTTTCTATCTAAAGATAATTATAATAAAAAATAATATTTTAGAAAATCAAATCATATTTATTATAAATAACTAATATAACTAATTTTTTTTAATTTTTAAAATTAATTATCTAATTTTTATATTAATAATTGAAATTAATATATATTTTAATATGCATAGGACATTTACTTTGTGTAGAATGTAACGCATAGTATTCATCCATGTTAAATTCAAGAGTTATTTTTTATTTTTCTATATAATTGACATATTTGTAAAGTTTAATAGGGAAAAGTGTGATCCGATTATTCCAAAGTGCCTTCATCATTCAACAATATTATTCCTCAACCAAAACACAACATTAAAAAACATATATGAGAAAGTTGTCAATTGTTTAGGAAGGTTATTATGTTATGTGTATACTCCTTTTTTACCCTATTACGTTGTCGTTTTCGAAAAAAAAAAATCCCATTTTGATTGTCCTTTTATAGTTTCAATGCACAAGTAATTATTTCTTGCCACATTATCTTAATATATAACCGCTTTGTGGTTTTAAATATAAATCATTTTTTTTCCTAATATACCCATCCAGAGAAAAAAATTAGATAGTTGAAATTTATTTTTTTAAAACTTCACTCTTTTTTAAATGTATGGAAAATGGAAATCCATGAAGCGCAATAATATGTGGCAATTAATTTTAATATATGTCCTATTTATAACTCGCTTTTAATATATTTTATATCACAAAAAATCTTAAATCATTAAATATATCATAAAATTTAACATCTTTTCAATTTAAATAAATGAAGAGTAAAATGGTACTCCTCTATTCTTTAATATAGGACATAATTAGAGAGTTAATATTAGTTCTAAATAATATATATATATATATATATTTCCTATATTTATTCTTCTTTTCATAAATTATTCTTATTTATACTCCCTCAACAATAATTAAGTAAGAGAAGGAGAAATGAAATTAAGGAAGAAAGTTAAGGTATTTTAAAAAAAATATATTATATTAACTAACTTAATTAACTTTCTTAAACTAATTAAATTAGTTAAATAAATTTTATATTAAGGATCGGAGTACATTCATATAAAAAAATTTTCTCTTTGCCATATAAATAGAATCAAAATAAATTTTCTCTTATTACCTTATAAATAGGATTACAAGAGTATACTCATAGGGATATTTTAGGTAAAAAAATAGTAATTGGCTTTAAAATTTCATAAAATGCTTTGTATATTGAAACATGGAACATTATAAAAAGATTTAAGTTGCATCAAGGCCACTGAAGTATTATTTTAAGTAGCATTCAACATCTTAAACTAATTTATGGTTCATCAAATACCTTAAAAATATTTTTTTCTAATAATACTCAGTATCTTAACTTATTTTTCAATAATTTTTTATGTATCTAGAACTTTAAAATATTATATCTTAAATTTAGGGTATTCATTGTTGTTGAAAAAATATTTAAAAGATAAAATTGCACCAAAAATTCTCTATGAGAAAATGACAGGAAAATGATAAATTATAAATCATATCTATTAACAATATATATAATATTAGCAACACAAAGTCATATTTATTATTTTTTAGATTGTTTTTCTATAATTTTCTGTTAAAATATTGGGATTGTCAATAACCTTATGGAAAAGGCGCACTTGTTGGCAAACCCAACCACTCGTCATCTAACCTTCAAGAAAATAAAGAACATGATGCTACTCGAATTCTTAATTAAATTAATTATAATAAAAGATTAGTTAATTTAATCAATAAATATAATCATATATAATTAGATGTGGGAATTTGGGTTGGGCCCCCACCAACCTGCCCAAAACTGGTGGGTTGAGTTGGTTAAATGCCAACCCATTTGGGTGCGGGTCTTTTTGACCCACACCAGCCCAACCTGTAATCGAGGTTTGGCGGGTTAGCCCTTTTTTTTTAAATATTTTATTAAAATTATATTTTCTATTTTTTTCCCCATTTCACTTTCCATTTTTCGCTAGCCCTCGACTCAACGCCTCGCCTCCTCAACTCCTCTCCAGATTCCAGTTCTCCATTAATGGCGCGAGCCCGCAACTGCCTGCGCCTAGTTGCCCTTCAGCGGTTCAGCCCTTCACTCGGTTTCTCCTCGTCATCCTCACCGAGCTCCCTCTTGTCAGCCCTCAGTCCTCACCGTCGCTTATGTTCCTCAGAGGCTCAACCGTCATCTTCGCCGTTGCCTTCTCTGCTCAACAACTCAGCTCTAACCCTTGTCGTTACCTGCTCTCCTTAGCCCTCAGTCCTCGCCGTCGCCTCCGCTCGTCAGAGGCTCAGCCGTCACCGTCGCCTCCTCTGCTTAGCAGCTCATCCCTAACCCTCGTCGTCGCCTCCCCTCCTCAGAGAGTTAACCGTCGCCTCCTCTGGTTAGCAGCTCAATCCTAAGCCTTGTTGTCGCCTCCTCTCGTCAGCCTCAGTTCTGGCTGTCGCCTCCCCTCCTCAGAGTCATCGTTGTCGCCGTCATTTCCTCTGTTCAGCAGCTCAATGCCTCAGTCATAAGCGTCGTTGTCGCTTCCTCTCCTCAGCCCTAAGTTCTGGTCGTCGCCTCCTCTCCTTAGAGCTCAGCTGTCACCTCCCCTCCTCAGAGACTTAGCCGTCGCCTCCTCTACTTCAAGATATATTAATATTTGAGCAAATAAAATTTGTCTGAATTTTAAAATTTGATATGTTCGAGGCTTAGGTGTTTGGCTGTTTGTGGTTCTGTGATTTTGTTTGAATTTTGTTATGTTTAGGATAACACCCCACATCGTGGCTCTATTTTCTGTTTGTTCTGCTTCTAGCCTTCTATAGATATGTGGTTCTGGTTTCTGAGTTGTGGTTATGTTTATGGTTTTGCTTTCTGTTTGTTCTGGTTATGCAGATGTGTGGTTCTGCTTCTGCAGGTTTAGCCACTTAGGTGTTTGATTGTTTGTGATACTGTTTGAATTTTGTTATGTTTGGGATAACACCCCACATCGTTAGTTTTTTGTAGATATCTGATAATAATGTTCAGAATGAGATTCAAATGCAACCTAAAATGCTAACTGATGTAACTGATAGAGGAAATGAAAAAAAATCTAGCAATGAAGAACCTTCTGTGGATGATAATGTTGCAAAGAAGGCAAAAAAATGCACATATGATGTTTGAAGATATTTTAGTAGAATTGGAAAACAATATGGGAAAGAAAAAGCTACATGTAATGGTTGTGGAAAAGCTTTTGCAGTGGGGGTAAGTAATATGGCACTTCAACCCTTTGGCGTCATGTGGAATCATGTCAGTCAATCCCAAAATTTTGGGACATTGGTACTATGATGCTAGACCAAGTTGGGAAGGTTAGAAGTAGACACTTTGATAATACTAGATTTTGAAAAATTCTAGCTAAGAGTATTATTTTACATGATTTTCCCTATTCTTATATTGAATATGAAGGGGTTAGGGAAATGTGTCAATTTTTGAATTCAGATTGTAAGTTTATATCTAAGAAGACTGCTGTGGTAGATGTTTGGAACCTCTATCTTAAACAGAAGGAAATTGTGAAAAAAATCAATAGCAAATAGTCCTAGTAGGATATATTTAACTACTGATTATTGGACTACAAGAACTGGTGAGGGATATATTTATGTGACTGGTCATTTTGTTGATGACAAATGGGGTCTCAATAGCAAAATACTTGCTTTCACACACTTGCAACCTCCACACTTTGGATCGGTGTTGGCTAACAAGCTGAATAAAGTTGTGGAGGACTGGGGGATTGAAAGAAAAGTGTTTTCTATTACCGTGGACAATGCTGCAAAAAATGATAATATACAAAATATTTTGAAAAACATGCTGAGTTTGAATGATCCCTTGATATGCAATGGTGAATTTTTCCATGTGAGATGTTGTGCTCACATCTTGAATCTTATAGTTCAAGAGGGGTTGAAGGTAGTAAGTGTTGCTGTACAAAAGATAAGGGAAAGTATTAGATACATAAAGGCATCAGAGGTAAGGGTAATTAATTTCAAGAAATATGTTGACCAAGTTGGTATTAAGACTTTATGGGTTTAAGGCACGATGTGGCAACTAGATGGAATTCAACCCATGCCATGTTTGAAAGTGAAATTACATATCAACGTGCCTTTGTGAAATTAGCTATCCATGATGACAACTTTCCTCATTCATTAACAAATGAAGAATGGTCAAGAGCAAAAGAGATCTGCGGCTTCTTGTCTCCATTTGTAGCAATAACAGAGTTGATGTCTAGGTCATCATATCCAACTTCTAATATGTACTTCATTCAGATATCAAAGATTGAGTTATTGCTAAAAGAATATGTGCATAATGATGATCTTGTGCTTCAAGAAATGGCTCACCGAATGCTTGCTAAGTTTGACAAATATTAGAGTGCTTATAGTGTCATCCTTGCAATTGCAATCATTCTTGATCCACAGATGAAGTTTGATATCATAAAGTTTTCTTATTCACAACTTGATCCTATACATCATAATGAAAAGATTGAATATATTAGGAATAAGTTATATTGTGTTTTTGATGAGTATAAAAAGAAAAAGTTTGAATGAGGGATCATCATCAACTTCAATCCACTCTACTTCTTCTGGTGCTACTGGTTCTACTAATTCTACTAATGTCACTCAAGATGCACCAATAGTTCAATCTCCTCTTCGTCCGAGCACTGGTGCTAGAAAGTATAGTTATTTAAACACCACAGCTTTTGGGGTAAGTTTGCAACTCTTCATTTACTATATGTCTTACAATGTTATGTTGATTCATGCTTTACTAATACTTTATTTATTTATATGATATAGTATTATCTTCAATGCAAGAGCAAAGACACTCAATCATTGGAAAAGTCTGAACTCAACTTTTATTTGGAAGAAGCAACTCTTGATCCTAACTTGTTCATAGAGATGAATGTCTTAGAGTATTGGAAGAATAATTCTCCTCGTTTTCCATGTCTTTCGAAGATGGCAGCTGACATTCTTAGCGTTCCAATCACTACAGTTGCCAGTGAATTAGCTTTTAGTATTGGTTCATGAGTTCTCACAAAGTATAGAAGTTGTCTTCTTTCAGATAATGTCGAGGCCCTTATGTACCCGTAATTGGATGATTGGTTTCCCGTCTAATAATACTGGAATTGGTACTAGTGGTGATGGTATTGGTAATATAATAATTACATTATTACAATTTATACTAACATTGTCTTATTGTCTCATTACGTCATTTCTTTATATTATTATTATATATATAGTATACTCATTTTATTTTATTGCTACTTGTAACAGATTTATCTATGGACGGTGACAAAGATGAAGAAATAAATATTTTGACAACTTCATATCATAGTTCAAATCCAATTAATATTCAGAGTTAAAACTTCAGTTAACTGTTCTGTAAATTGTAGAGTATAAACTAATATATTTTATATTTGTAATCTTTCAATTCTCTATTTTTATGAACAACTTATGTGACATATTTGTATTTGGATAAAATTTTATTTAAGCTATGGTTACAAATTCATGAAAAAAAAGGAAAAGAAAAAAATTGATCTGGCGGGTTGGCGGGGGCGGTCAAGGGTTGGAATAACTCCAACCCGCATAAAAACGAGCCTATTTAGTGAGCCCGTTTTGAACCTAGCCTGCCGCAGGTTAGCCCGTATCCGGCGGGCTAACCCGTATTGCCAGCCCTATATATAATTAATTGATAAATATAAAAAATAGATGTCTTATAAAAATTATTTTATTCATATTTAATGTCACGAATTGCATAAAATCATAGAAATTGCAATTAATTAGATTTAATAGATACAATATTAGAAATATATAATTAACATCGCACTTAATAATGACTTATAATAAAGACAAATTATTTCTTCTAAATATTATCTTATAATAAAGATTAGATGTATATACTCTCTCCTGTTTATAATATAAGTTACTTAGAGAATAGTTAATACTTATTTATCTCTATAATTAATGTTTAAACATGGCTCCTTATATTTTTTTCTCTCCTTCAAAATCTCATATTAATATAGATAAAGTTAAAAAAAATTAATTAAAGACATATTAACTAGTTAACTACCCTTTTTATATTATAGTAAATTAATTGAAATAACTTGTATTGTGGAGTTAGGGAGTACACATTAAATGCCATCAGTATGGTGACTTAGCCAAACAATAAAAGAAATTAAATGTATTTTGATCATATTCTCATTAAATCAAACATTCAATTCAATTCGCTAATAGCATTGAAGAACATTAAATTCAATTCAATTTTGGTCAAAAATACACTCAATTCAAATTCAATTCATACAATTAATTTGACCAAATAGTATTGAAGAACATTAAATCAGCAATAAATTCTCACAGTTAATTAAATCAAATTCATTTAATTTTCCTTATCATCCTCTCTTCCTCTATTTAAAGGGCCCACAAGGCTCAAAGTAGAACACACACACAAACAAGTTCTTCCTCTCATAGCAATCAAACCAAGCTTTCCTCACGAGAGAAAAAATGTCCTTTTCTGTTAGCTCTCGCTTCTTGGCTTTGACATTTTGTGTGATGATTGGTTTTATCATGTTCAGCGACTTTCATGGTGTCTCTGCGCAAATAACACAATGTGGAGGAACCCCTGTTAGTGAACTGATGCAGCATTGCCAACAGTTTGTCCAGCCGGGTGGCCCCAAGACAGATCCGTCGCCGGATTGCTGCACGGCCGCGAAAGGCGCCGATTTTCCCTGCCTTTGCAAATACGTTACAAGGGAGATTGAGAAAATTGTGAGCATGGAGAAAGTAGTCTATGTTGGTAGGAAATGTGGAGTCAACATTCCTGCCGGCATGCAATGTGGAAGTATGCCCTTTCTCTCTCTCTCTCTATGGATATATATTAAATTTTAAATTTCAAAATTATAATTATTTATTTTTCTACAATGTCTAAATTCCATATTTTTATTTTTATTGATATTTTATTTTTACAACAATAAATATACGTGTTTATAATTCTTTTTTTTTCCTAGGCAATATACCTGCTTATTTCTAACGGTGTTAAACAACTATTTCAGGTTATAAAGTTCCCCCACCCATGTTCTTCTAAACTGGGACAACATTGAAGGATCAATCTTGATGGCTTATAAAGCCAATAAACATAAACAGTGCATTTGCTTTATATGCTTTTGTACTCTCTTGTTTAAGCTGTGTTCAATAAAGGCCAATATATATTTATATTATGTTTAATCTTATCGTAGTTCGTTCCATTTTCTCCTTCACTCCTTTTTTTTTTAATTTCCTTTAAAATTGATTCAAAACCCAAATTTTTAACTATACTTAGTTAAAATATTACCAAACTGATTATAATTAGGTTAATAATTTGTTAATTTGATGTATATAAAGATTATATATATAATTTTAAAAAAGTGAAATTCACCTAGTTTGCCACATATGTGATCTGATCAATCCCAAGCCAACACCTCATCCAAATTTTAATCCTAATTGTCACCCCTATTTTCCCTCTATTTTCAGTTCCCCACCTTTCCCTTTTTCACAAATTCCCCTGAAAAGGGTGATTAAAGATGCTACGGAAAAAGAGAGAAAGAGGGAGTTGGGGAGGAAAGTGAATTTGTGAAAATAGAAAGGGGGTAAACTAGAAATAGAGGAAAAATAGGGGTGACAGCTAGGATTAAAATTTGGTGTTGGCAAAAGATGTTACAAACTAGGTTCATACAAGAATTTCTCTTAAAAAAATCCACGCTAAGAATTTCTTTGATTAATATTCAAATTCAAATAACTAAATCCACATACGTATAACAATGTATTCCATTTTGTTTTGAAATAAAGGCCATGAATATATTGACTTTTTTAGAGAGTTGAATTCTATTTTGATCATATTCTAATTAATTCTAACGTTTGATTACATTCAATTCCACTGATATCAAAGGACATTAATTTAGAAATAAATCAACATAATTAATAAATCACTTAAAAATGTAAGCCATTTATTTCCCTTCATTGCCATCCTCAACCTCTATTTAAGGCTCCACAAACTCAAAGGACATATAGCAATCAAACAAAATCTGGTTTTGTGAGTTTTGAAGTGGTGATGGCCATTAGAGGAAGCACTCACTTCTTGGCTTTGGCTTTGTTTATGTTGATGATCGGAATTAACATGTTATGCAACTTTCATGGCGTTACTGCACAGTTTTGCCAAGGAACTGCTCTTTCCGAGCTCTCGGCTATATGCGCTGAGTCCGTTAGGCCATCGGGTCCGGAGGTTCCCCCGTCCTCGGAGTGCTGCACGGCGATGAAACTCGCCGACCTCCCTTGCCTTTGTAAGCTTTTTACCAAAGAGGTTGAGAAAGTTATGAGTCCAAGGAAAGTGGTCAATGTTGCTAGGATTTGTGGAGTGTCTGTTCCTGCTGGATTACAATGCGGAAGTACGCTCTCTTCCCCCATTCCTTTTGGATTTTTCTTAAATTTTAAATTTTAATTTGTTTGATTTTTATTAAAATTATCCTACCCCCGTCCTTAAATATAAAGAATTTATTCTATTAGTTCTAAATATAATATTTTAATATACTTTATTTTTTAATATTTTAATTTTTCTTTACACTCTCTTTATTAATTGTACATGGTAAAGATGTTCAATAAATAGGAAGTTATAATACACATGATTAAGAATGGTATTATAGGGAAATTAATGCAAATGATTATGGATTTTTTTTAATAATTTACTAACATTAAATCATCAAACACTTAAAAATAGGTTGCCTAGAATTCAAATAAAAACTATATATAAAATTATATAATGATATAAAATCGTGCTAAAATTATTTGTAATTTCTAAATTTAATATTTGTTCTGACAGTGCTAAATAATGATTTCAGGTTATAAAGTTCCACCCAAGGCCTAAGCTGAAACAGCAGTGGAGGATTGATTATGTATAGTTATTATGACAAACAAACAAATAAAAATAAATAAATACTACCTATTTTCATCATGTTTAATTCAAGAGTCAAGGATCTTCATAAAATTAATAAAATATTGACGAGTCATTTTAAAAATACTCTTTCTTTACCGCTTTCATCATCTATTTCATCTTGACTTAAACTAACAGTACTTTTCATAGATTGTAAATTTTTTTATATTGAATTATTTTTAATTAATTTCTTTAATTTATACAAAATAGTTGAGTAATCCTTATAATGATGACCACAGCAAATAAATATGAATAGTTTTTTTATAATAGGTAAAATAATATTAATAAAATAGATAATAAAATTCAATTGAGAACTCAATTTTATAACCCTAGATAATAAAAACTTCATCCGTGTTAAAAAAAAAGATAATAAAAATATGGTCAAGCTAATCCAGAATAGAAATATTTATATACTCTCAGAAAATATCATATCATCTGAATTTTGTTTAATCAAAATATAACAATTTAACTGATGACTCATTTAAAAAAATCATAATTTATTTCATTTTTAATTTGAAAAAATAACTTATTTGAACTAAATTAATAAGTTTATTTTTTCTTAAAAGTAAAATGAAATGTGAATTGTTTTAGATAAATCACTAGACAACTAGAATTAAAATATATTAGGTTAATATATTCTGAGTGGATAGACCTGAGATGATATGGTATTGAGGAGTAGTAAGTATTTCTCCAAATTAATCATAGTCAAATGACTATAATTTTAATTTGATATATATATTATTTAATAGTAAAAATGTTGTTACTAAAAAATTCATTTTCAAATATAAATTTGAAATTCTGTTAAATATATATAAATGTAAAATAAATGATTAGCCCTTAATCATCACCGTATTAATTGAGATTAAATACATTGTACGTCTATTTACTACCACCTTTATCAAAAAGACCACCAGGGCGGTCGAATTCCACCTCATAAAATTACAAATATTTTTTTCATACACTATTTAAAGAATGAAACTAAATTATATTCACAACTTGGAAAGGTATTATATCTTACTTGAATTATACTGAATATTGAAAATTCTCTCAAATTTGAGGAAGTTCCCTTTTGGTATAGTGATACAAGCTTTTCTAATTTGAGAACTTAAGAACTTCGGGCGCTGTATTTTGTATAAAATTTAAAAATTAATTATTTCAGAAAACTTGTATCTCTATTTATAAAATTTAAAAAATTGGGGTTACTTTTGTCCTTTTTTCTTTTTCTTTTTTTCTTTTAAAAAAATCTACATCTTGAAATGGATTTTCCCCATAAGATTAAGCTCTAGTTGCATTTTTGTCGATGAAAGATGTAAACAGATTACATTTATGGAATTTAGATCCTCGTAAATTTTGGCATTAAAACTTCTGTAAAGTCTATGTTGACCACAAAAAAGAAGACAATTAAGGAAAATTGCTCTTTGATCCTCTAATTTTGTACAATGTTTTTAGTTTAATTTTTTAATTTTATAAAATATATTTTTAATTCTCTAATTAATCCTATAAACGTGTCTCAAATAATTATTTTTCGTTTAAAACATTGTTATCTTTTAAAAAAATTAAACTTAATATGTTGTTATTTGAGAATATTTTGTTAAAACTTAAAATTTTAATGTTAACATTTTTTTTAATAAAATTAGGGTAAATTTGGAGACAAGTCCTCTATTGATTTTTTTTATTAAGAAGGATCTAAATCAGACTAATAATATTTTGGGTACAAAATTTGCAAAATGCCAATACTTTTTTATGTATAAAATTTTATTAAGTTTTTTCATTAATAAAATCTTTAATGGGATACTTTTTCCTATTTTTCTCTTCAAATTATCGATATTATGATTAGAGGATTAAAAATACTTTATAAATTTAAATGATCAATAAAAAATTTTATGTGAAGTCAAATGATCAAATCATCATGCACACTTTTGGCCAAAAAAGTTAGATAAAATAATGCATATTATTAATTATTAATTAGTCAATATAAAAATTTGTCAACTTAAAAAGGCAAACCTAGTTTTCTTTTATCAATTTAATTTTAGACTAAAATGATATGGATTCTTTCCTTTCAAACAAAAATATATTTTTTTATTTATAAAAGTTATATTATAATTTTTTATATAATTTTATCTTTTATTTATTATTGTCTGGCTAAAATCTACATAACTTTCATAAATTTACGGTCAGTTACATATTTTAAAATTTAAATTAAACTTCATTAACATTTTAATTTTTGACATTAAGACCTTTATCTTTAATTTTGCCATTAAGTTACTTACAGAATCTGCCACGTCAGATTAAAAAGGATGACATGGCATCCTACATCGTTTCTGTATAAGCTAATAATTATAGGATAATTATATATTTTTACATAAGTATTAAAATGCCATTTTAACATTAAAAACATAACCCCCATCCCTCCTCATCTCCTTGCGGCAGTAGGCTAACCTAATTTTCAATTCTAAAAGAAACCAGACCTCCATGCCACGATCTACCTGCGGATAATTTTTTAACATTGAAACATGTAATCTTAACATCCTTTGACCAAAAAGAATCTCAATCAATTTCTCCACAATTGAAACAGTAAATAAATATGGCAAAGAAAGAAGAGCCATAAACTCAAGTTGTATCTCTTTGAAGCACCATGTTACCAATAAATTCTACCAAAAAAATCAAGCTTTGCTTGATGCCCAGCAAAGGTTCTGCAGAAACTATCAAAATACAAAAACACCAATCCACAAAGGTTTTCGTCTTCTATCCTTCCTCTACTATTACTATCTCTTCTGTTTTGTTCTTTCTAATCCCTATTCATTTTGCTTTTGTTCTTCCAGGAAACTTTGGCCAAAGGAAAAACAATGGCCCCTGCACTTGTTAACTTCTTTCTTTCTTTTATACATTCTACTTGTCAGCTTCTCATCCCCGTGGGAATTTTCTGATCCAACGGTGGTTGACGGAGACATGGAGGTCGATCACATTTTTAGAATTGAAAATCAGGTTGTGAAAAATATATAATTATCATAAAATTATTAACTTTATGCAGATACTATGTCATTCTTATTAATCTATGGCAGATTCCATTAGTAACTTAACACCAAGGGGCTTAATGTCAAAAATTAAAATGTTAATGAGGCTAAATTTAAACTTCAAAATATTATAGAGATTATATATAACTGACCCTAAATTTATGAAAATTTTATAGATTTTAGCTTTATTGTGTAGACTTTTGCTCCCTTGGGGGAAAGAGTGTATATATTTGCTATCTTTCTTTTTTTTAGGTAAAACATGTTAGAAATATTTTATAAATAGGATTAGGGGCGTACTTAGAGTATACTATTACTACTAGAAAAAACAAATTAACGGCAGTTAAAAGTGATATTTTATGGTAATTTTAGGAGTGGCATGAATTCCACTTCTATTATAAGTTTATTTTTTAATAGCGGTTTTGTAACCGTCGTTAAAGGTAACATTTTAAGGTAGTTTAAGGTGAAATAATTAACGGCGTTAATGACTTTATTTCTACAATTGTTCTGGCTAAAACTGTCATGAAAAATTAGAAGGTTTTTATTTTTTTTTAGCTTTTCTCGGCCTACACCCACTATCAGCTGCCTCTGTCACACTCATAAAAATATATCATACAAGATCTAGGGAAGAAACTAAAGATATGGAAGCTTCTCATTGAAGCTCTTCTAACTCTTTCTAACAAGGTATATCTGTCACTTTCTACTATTAGTCACCACAGTCAACCTTACTAAAAGTATTTGACCAAATCTAGAGAATAAATTATATATCTGAAAACAAAAAGTTAAAGATATAAAAAGCTTTTACTATTAAAGCTCTTCAAACTCTTTCTGGCATTATGGTGAAGAGATTCAAACGAGTACGAAGTTGAAGAAGTAAAGAGAAAGATGACGAATAGAAAAAAAAATATAAGTCTTTAATGCAATGATGATATCACATATGATGTATTAATTTATAAACAAAAAAAACAAAAAAATTAGAAAAATAAGTAAATGATGAAATTAAATGATAACTTATGACTTTCATGATAAAGAATAATGATGAAAACAATAGAAAGTGATAGAGATATGTACTAAAAAGAAAGAAAATATTAAAAAATTACCTTCATACAATTTGTATTTTTGTAATAGTAAGATAGAGGAAGGAGACCTTAAATAGTTATGAAAAAATAAAAATAAAACTATATTAAATTAAAAAATTTAAAAGTTTAGAAGACTTTTAACTGAAAATTTCACTCTAATTATTTTTAATAAAAATTGCTGTTAAAATATTTTTAAAGGCAATTTTGCAAAGAAAAAATTGCCATCAAAAGCTTCAATATTCCTCCAATATATCGTACGGCTGTGTGAGGGGTTATTTGAATGTATTATATAGTCAGTCAAAAGCTTCATGAGTATCACGTCCCTTTGTTACCAAAATGCATTATATGGTACGGTTATTATTATTATTATGTTCTTTTAATTATTATTATATTTTTTTTCAATTCATTATAAGAGACTCCAAGTCTTTCCAACCTGGATATTTTTAACAAATCGTCATTAAAAATTTTACTTTTAATATTTTTGTCTTTTAAACTTGAGTAAAATATTTTTAACCATACTTTTTTATAGAACTAATATTAAAAGCGTCTTTTACAACAATTTTGATAACAACTATTATAAAAAATATTTTAAAATATAATTTATTTATAAAAATATTACCCTTTCTTTTTTACGACAATTTTATTTATAACTGTAATGAAATAATATTGTGATAAGTATTTTTTTTAACAGTGTACCCTATTTTTATACATAAATTACTTGTATTTTATTCTAGTATACAAATAAATGTATTAAATTCATAAAAATGTTTATATTTGCCCTTTATTGAAGAAAGGTATTTAAAAAATATCATTAATTATTTTATGAGTAATTTATATTTAATAACAAAAACTTACATATATGAACAAAGTAATATTTCATTAAGTCAAACTTCAATTAATTAGATTGAAATAAGTAGGCAAAAAATTGAATTCACTAATGGCATTGAAGAACATTAAATTCAATTCGACTGTAATAAACTCAATTGGGTCAGTAAACATTCAATTCAGTTCATATAAGTAATTAGACAAATGCTAGTATTGAAGAACATTGAATCAGTTAATTAAACCTAACTAATTCAACTTATTTCCTCCACCAGCCTCTTCCTCTATTTAAAGTCTCACACGTTCTCAAATTAAAATAGTGCAAAAGCAAGTTGTTTACATTATTATAATAATACATATATAGTGATATGGCCATTGCCGTTAGCTCTCGCTTCTTGGCTTTGACACTTTGTGTGGTGATAGGTCTTACTATCATGTTATGCAACTTTCATGTTGTCTTGGCAGAAGAAGAATGCAAAGGAACCCGTGTTCCTGATCTGTTGAGCAATTGCCAAAAGTTTATTGAGCCATCCGGCCCCAAGATGCAACCGTCGCCGGAGTGCTGCTCCGCGGTGAAAGGCGCCGACGTCCCCTGCCTCTGCAAATATGTTAATAGAGATATTGAGAAAATGTTCAGCATGGAAAAAGCAGTCTATGTTTGTAGGACTTGTGGAAAGGATCTTCCTGCTGGAATGCAATGTGGAAGTATGTCCTCTATCTCTCCCTCGCTTTGGATATTTATCAAAGAGTGAAAGTGCAATTTATTTATGAAGTATTTCGTTTTGGGCACATGACATTATAAGTTTTTTTTAATATAAAAGTGTATATGAATTTTTTAAAGTGGTTGCATTTTTACACTATTTTAAAAATATTAATTGACTTAACGGTCATTATATTTTTATTCTATTTTAAAAATTATATATATATATATATATTTTCACTCAGAGATAATTTATAGTGTTTAGTACTTTGGCTATAGATTTGCACTTTAACCCTTTATTAAATTTTAAATTTTTAATATTTTTTATAAAGATTATCATTTTTCTTAAGCTGGCAAGTAAACATTATTTTTATAATGTATTCTGATTTTTGAAATGTTAAAAGATCAATTTTTGGAAAGAAAAACACAACGCACAGCAATGTAAATTTTAATTTACAAGATCGAAATAAAAAAAATATTATTATGTACACTCTTAAAAAGCACTGAATTCTTCCTCTTGCTCTTCTTTTTAAATTTTTGAGTTTCATTTTTTTTATACTTTAGAAGCATTATTGTTATAATAAAATTTTATATAATTTTTTAATTTTTTATTTGTTGATATTGACATCAATATTTTTTTTAATTTTCTAACGATGTTAAATAATTACTTCAGGTTATAAAGTTCCACCACTTATGGCCTAAACTGAAAGAAAATTCAAGGATCAATCTTGAAGATATAGAGGGCATTTGATTTATATGCTTTTGTACTCTCTCGTTTAAGCTGTGTTTAATCAATGCCATATATATATATATATATATATATATATATTATGTTAAATGTTAATAACAATTAAATTTCCTAGCTCGTTTCATTTACTCCTTCATTCTTTTTTCATTTATTTTAAAATTGATTTAAAACTCAAATTATTTAACTCTACTTAATTAAAATAAGGCCAAATTGATTATAATTAGGTTAATAATTTTTTTTTGAATTTAATACAAGCACTTAACAATTAATCATCATAGTATTAGTGGGGTGTTTAATTAAAATAAGGCCAAATTGATTATAATTATCTTTCTCGCCCTGCACATTTGGTTGGCAGGGTGGTCAAGGGCACTTGGTGTGGTCTGATTGATATATTGGTTGTTTTAAATAAAGGTACTCAAAATAATTTAAAAATAAATAAATAAAATTAAATTTATCAATATTTATATTTTATCAAATTTAATAAAAAAATTTATATATAAAATTACTAAATTTAATCAAATAAAAAATATTAATACAAATTTAACAGCGAGTTATATGGAGAAACATAAAAATAATAAGCTCATAAGTTTAATTGAATTTGTACCAGTATGTTCTTTTATTGTGTACTGTAACTTAGTTTTTAATGAATATCGATTTGATAATATTTTGTTAAAATTTAAAATTTTAAGGTTAACAATTTTTAAAATTAATGGTGTTAAAATTAGAAAACTAAATAAATACTTTATAAATTTAAATGATCAATATACCATTTTATATGAAGTTAATGAATTAAATGTATATTTTTGTTTAAAAAAGTTATGTAAAATATCAAATAATTATTAATCTGTCAATATAAAAATTTTTCATCTTAAAAAATATATATTACAAAAAAAATTATCGTGAGATACTTTCTAGAATTTCAGACTAACCTGTTCTTTTTTTTTTTTACCAAATTTCAGACGAAAATCTAATATGATATTCGATTCTTTCACTTACTGGCCTGCCCTGGAATATATACTGAACGTAAGCTTTACAAACATAATTTCCGCGTTTGTAAACCTGCAGTGTGGGGCCCATGTTATTTTCGTTTTTTGATTTTTCGATAATTTTTTTTATCTATATTTGTCTAATTGTCTCTTTTTAATTTCATTATTTTATTCTTTTCTAGTATATTTTCTCTATTATTTATTACTTATTTTTAAGATAAATTTAAAATACCTACTGCTCGAAATAGTGACTAATCTCCTCATATTATAGATTTTTTAAAAAGACTTTAGTATTAGCTATAAAACTTTTTTTTTTATATTAACTACCATAGATTGAACCTTTGATTAGCTATTTAAAGAATCTAACTAAGTATTAACTGTATTAAACTTCTTAATTTACTATTTATTACTTAGATTAGTTTGTGTTTGTATACATATATTTATAATTATATACAAAAGAAAATGCATGGAGCCTGCAAGTTAAAATTTTAATTAGGCGTTGAAATTAATAACTCTTCTAATTATTTCATTAAAGCCCCATATATCCAAGTTAGTGGGGATAGATATGAAGTTTTTTTTTTAAAAAAAAAGTGGAGGAAGTATGAAAATAACATTTAATTAAATTAGATAAATAAAATAATAATTGAGTAGTCCATAAGCTCTTTTACTATTCCAAAAGCTACTCTGACCGTCTTATATAAAACTATGATTTTAAATCATAATTTGATCCAGAAACCCTTTTGAATTATTGTTTATTTTAAAAATTTCCTAAAATAAGATTTTATTTAAAAAAAACTTTTAAAACTATAATTTTAATACAAACCAAACATGCCCTATGATAAATTTTGTTGATGTATCAATTGAATTATTTGACAATTTTAGAATATGTCAATATATCGTGTAACTATATTTATTTTATATTATTTTAACACAATAATGTACTCTTTTTTTCGTTCAAAGACTATTATTTACTCATGAAAATTGAAAACCCATATATAAAAAGGAAGATATTGCATTTAACTCAAATGTACCTTGATTAATGCATGAATGAAATAAAAGAAGCTAAATTTCTCATGCAGTTATATAATAGTAATCAGATATAGCTTCTGTTTTATTTTTTGGATCAAAATCAGATATAGCTTAAATAACAATGAATATAGCTGCATTTATTCATTATGAAGTGATTCACCAATCACACAAAACAATCAATAATGAAAACTCACATTGTAAATAGCCTATTATTAATATTAATATTATATTAAATTAAATATGACATTTTTGGATGAAATAATTTACCATGATAATAATTAATACAGAATAAATTACATGCAATGAATGAACGTAAACACTTGCATGTATTTAGTCTGTAGTTTCAGACAAACCGCAAAAATCTCATAATGATGATTACAAGATACGGTTTCTTTTTCTTTTATAGCTCAACAAATATAGGAAACCTGTTATAATCATATTTGATTATTGTGAATTTGTGATCTTTACGAGCTAGGACGCGTCAAAATTCTACCTTAAACGGACAAGAAAAGAAGTATAACAAGTGTCTTCCTTTGAACTAACTATTTGTCCGAACAATCGATACAAAATTGCAATTGCAAAGGAACTCATTCAAAGATTTTTTCTTTTTTGGTTTTAGATTTGGATTTGGATTTTCACTTCCACCCACCTTGATTTCCTTCCTTCGCGGATTTTACTTCGTTTGACCATTTTGCTTTCTTGGAAAGAGAGTTTGACGTTTCTCCTAACTTCCGCACTCCTTCCTCCCTTCAGGCTTTCACTGTGTGCCAGTTACAAACATTTCTTTGGCGTCTTTGTTTTGTTTTGTTTTGTTTTTGTTTTTCCGCTTGACAGGCTTCCTGTTCTCCAACCAAACCTTCTCTCCTCCTTTCTTCGGCGCCTAAAACCCAAAATTTCGAATTTTTTTACCCTTTGCCGGGATCACACATTCTGCTGGGAATTATAGTTCTTCCTCTTCTTCAAATGGAGTTCGTGGGCAAAACTGTCAAGAAGGAGGTCAAGGGGGTGGGGATTATCTCGGGAACAGCGAAATCTTTCGATTCATCGTTTGGGTTGGTTGGGTTCGTTTCCGAAGATGGTAATTCTGAGGAGCTTGAATCGTCTGAGGTGGCTTCTCTTGTTCAAGGTGAACCAGAGTTAGTAAAGGTGAAGCGCCGGGGAAGAAAACCCAAGAAGAGGCGTCGTTTGGAAACGAAGCATGATACCAGTGGAAGTCCAGGTAATATTGATGAGAATTTGGGTGTTTCCATGCTAAATGATTCTGAAGTTAGGGGGGATTCGGATGAAGGTGTTTGTTCTAGTGGGAATTTAGAAGAAAATGATGAATTAGATAGTGAGTTGAAGAGAAGCCCGGGTATGGCAAACGGGGCGGGAGGGAATTCGACTTTGGGAACTGGAATCATGGGGAATTTGAATTGGGGTGCCAACTCTAACGGGATCAAAGAAGTTCAACGGACGGAAAGCGTGTATGAAGAGAAATCCAAAGAAAGTATATCTACTAACGGTAATTCCAGCATAACGGATTGTGTAAAAGATGGGGTTGATTTGAATGCTAGACTTAACCTGAACGAGGCCCTGGATCTGAATGATGGGTGTAGTTCACATGTTAAGACTGAGTGTGGTTTGAAGAAAAGGGGCTGTATAGATTTAAATGTGGATGTGAATCATGAAATTGATGCCAGTGCGAACGTCACTGATTTAGGTTGTCCAACCGCTGAAGTGTCGAAGCGGGAATGTAATTTTGATTTGAATATGGAGGTACGTGATGAAGCTAAGGAAACTCAGGGTGATACTGCTGGAGACAAACTGTCAGATGGAGGTGGTTTGTTTGGTAAAATGGGGCAAAGCCCTAAGTCAGATACAGATTTTAATCGAAATTCTGTACAAGAGGGTATTGTTAAAAGGAATTTGGATGATATCACTAATTCGATCAAATTGGAGGGAATTGATGGTTTCCATGAGTATGCAGGTAAAGATGCTTCTGAGAGTTTGATTGAGGAAAAGGAAGATGGAGTTTGCAATGGAGGTACTGTGGCAATTGACTCTCTTGGGATTTCAAACGCTATTTCTGTTAAGGATTGTGATTCTGTGGAGGTTTGGCAGGAGCATAGCCCTTCTGGGGCTGGTATTGCTATAACTCATGAATGTCAAAATGAGCCAGAAAGCCAATATAAACAAGGAAGTGGCCGAAGGAAGAGAAGAAAACTATCAGACAATCTGAAAGCCACTCCAGAGACAGTTTTAAGGAGGAGTTCTCGCCGTGCATCAGCTCTAAAACGTGATTCATGCCCTGTAACATTGAATATGATGGATGATCCTTTGATGTCTCCAGGGCCTGGTGCCATAACAGAAGAAAAAGCAACTGTTTCTGGTTCTGAGCAGTATGAACAGTGCAGTGAATTTCCACCAAAGCTGCAAGTACCCCCTTCTTCTCAAAATTTGAACTTAGATAACATCCCTGTTCTTGATCTTTTTTCCATTTATGCTTGTTTGAGGTCCTTCAGTACTATACTATTTTTAAGTCCTTTTGAGTTGGAGGATTTTGTAACTGCACTGAAGAGTGTAAATCCTAACATATTATTTGACAACATTCATGTTTCTATTTTACAAACCCTTAGAAAGCACTTGGAATACCTTTCAAATGAGGGTTGCCAATCTGCATCCGATTGCCTGAGGTATATTTTATTTTGCATCCATTGGTCTTACAAATCAATATATTTGGTCTTGACACTTCTGGATTATATACATGTTCATCATATTTTTTTCTTGCAGAAGTTTGAACTGGGATTTTTTGGATCTGGTCACATGGCCCATTTTTATGGCTGAGTATCTTCTGATTCATGGTTCTGGACTTAAAACTGGTTTTAATCTTAAGTACTTGATGTTTGGAGGTGACTACTACAAGCAGTCTGTAACTTTGAAGATTGAAATTCTTCAGTGCCTTTGTGATGATATGATGGAAGTGGAAGCAATAAGGTTGGAGCTTAACAGAAGATCTTTGGTGACTGAGGCTGATATGAGTTTTGATCAAAGTATGTATTTTGACATTTGCAAGAAAAGAAGAGCTCTAATGGACATGTCTGGCGGCTTTTCTCCGTCTGAGGAAATTGTTGATGTCACAAGTGACTGGAACAGTGATGAATGCTGTCTTTGCAAGATGGATGGAAGTTTAATATGTTGTGATGGTTGCCCTGCTGCATTCCACTCCAGGTGTGTAGGGGTTGCGAATGACCACTTACCTGAAGGTGACTGGTATTGCCCCGAGTGTGCAATTAGCAGACGTAAGCCTTGGATGAAACCACAAAAATCACTTCGAGGGGCAGACCTTTTAGGAATTGATCCTCATGGTCGTCTTTATTTTGATAGCTGTGGGTACCTGTTAGTGTAAGTGTGTATATACCGTTTATCTTGATATAGTTGCTACTTCTTTGCTATTATAAATGTCAAATCTTCTTTTACCGTAAATGATTGCACTGGGTTACCATATAAATAAGAATTCTTAAGTTTGGGGCCATATGTAAGAGGAATGCATAATATGGATTTACATAAATTGGAGGTAAAGTCAAGAAAACCTAGCGTGCGTTTGGATGGATAGCACAGGATGGAATGGAGTGAAATAATCAAAATGGGTTGGGCAACTGTTTAGGAGTTTTATTTTAATTATATAGTGGAACGGTAATGGACAGCCTCCGAGACCACTTCTTGCCATACCCGAAGTAGCATTTCAATCAATTACAATTATAAGGATAATATTTAAAACAAAGACATTCCATCCCATTAATGACTCCCTATCTTGCCACATTAAACTCCCAAACAGTTGTGTGACACGACTTACCATTCTGTTCCCTCATAGACTTCCAAACATAATTCTAACCTTATTGTCGTTTTGGGGTGATTTGCATACTAGTGACTTTTATTTGATATTTTAAGCCCCTCCTTGATTTTATTCACCGTGGTTGCCCTGCCCCCTTGTATGACGAAACTCTAGCCACACTGTATTTTTGAATGATACAGATTTACAAGCCTATATTGATCTGTAGTGCTTTTGATCATCTTGGTTTCTGCTCACTTTATCTGCTTTTTAAAACATTTCAGGTCAGATTCATCTGACACAAGATCATTGTTCAATTACTACCACATAAATGATCTGCTTGTGGTAATTGAAGTGCTAAAAGCGGCTGATGCTTTCTATGGTAGCATATTAATGGCAATCTGCAAGCGTTGGGATATTCCTTCTGACTTAAATGCTAGAAGGAACATGTATATGAAGACAGAATACTCTGCTATATATCCATCCTCAGCACCTTTTTCATCCTCAGAAGCATTCTTGGACAAGAATCAGGCTGCTGATCAAAGAAAGGATGAAGAAACTTCTACTTTACAACCTGTTGGCCAAGAGTTTGTCAAAGGTGAGAGACAGTTAGATTCAGTCATAACAACAGAAAGCCATTGTGTTGCTTCAGAGGTGTCATCTGATATCACAAAAATGAGGTCAGTCACTGATGATCCTCTAACACATGGACTCCATGATTCCAATAGATCCGATGGGGCCCTGAATCAGCCAGGAATACCAGAGAAATTGCACCGAGTCTCTCACTGTTCTTTGAGGTCTTGCCGCTTAGATACAAGCCATAAGGTAAACTTAACATCTGCAGGTATTGGTTATACTGCATCTGCTATGTCCACTGGGAATAGAGCTACTTCAGAAATGCCATGTGGAATTGACTACATAAACTATTACAGCTTTGCAAGAACGGCTTCATTAGTGGCAGAGGAGTTGGCACTTAAATCACCTGAAAAGATCAACAAGAGTATTGAAACGTCTGAAGAAGACTTAATTTCAGAACAAGTGAAGGCTATTATTAAGAAATCTACGAACTTCTACTGGCCAAGTTCTCAAAATATTAATGCAGCTGCCCAAAAGGAAAAATGTGGGTGGTGCTATATGTGCAGAGTTGAAAATGATGACGGAGATTGCTTGTTTAACTCTGTGGCTATGCGTGTTCAGGAAGTGTCTAAAAATGATCTAGTTGGGTTTCAACCAAAGAATCAGAATGCCCATCTTAGAGATGTCATATTTTATATTATCTCCCTTGAGAATCGATTACGGGGACTTCTATTGGGGCCTTGGTTGAGCCTCCGTCATTCTAAGAATTGGCGTAACAATCTTCTTAAGGCATCTGATGTTGCATCTATCAAATGCTCATTACTGACTGTAAGGATACGTTTTCTGTCTCTCCCCGTTATTTGCTCCAAAATATATCTTTCAATAATCAGCTGTGCCTAGCTTATGTTTTCATTACGATTTATGATCATCTTTTTGATATCATTGGTCAAGTTATTTTATATCAGTAGTGTTAGGATAATCCATCTAAAATTTTCTCACAAATCCTTATCAATATAGTTTTAAGTTTTAACCCTGCACATGAGTGGTTACTGTGCAATTTTAATTTTCTTTCAGCACTAATTTTTTTTTTTTTTATTTAGACAATTTAAACAGACCCCTCCCCCAAGAGGGAAGGGAGCCCACACACCCATCACACACATTCATCCACCCATATTTGGCAACATGGGTAGAACCCATGACCTCCTCTATGAGAGGAGGCATGGTGTGCCAATTGACCTATAAGCTCTTGGCATTCTTTCAGCATTATTTGTTGATTACTACATTGTCAAAATTGAGATCATACATAGGGTTTGGCCAAGGGATGCTGAGGATCAAAGCGTAGGATAATTGTTAGATCATACCATCCCATGAAAGTAAATTTTGAAAACGTATGTGATTTCTTTCTGAAACATGAGTTGGCAAATTAGCTTCCTAGCCCTCATCAATGAACAAGTCACTTGAAGCACATTTATTAAACATTTAAGTATAGAAGCTATATTCCATATAAGATGTGTATCACACAACTTGTTGATCGGCTATTCTGTTTTTCATCTACATAATTGATCATGCTTTTATCCTTCTATTGACAAGTGTGGACTTGAAATTGTTCCATTGTTTTTGTGTTTAAGATTAGCCCATTTTATTTTTGGTATAAAAACAAAAGATTCACCAATTTAATGTTCTGACTTGCGATTTTAAAAACATTGGTTCACTTTTAATGTTTTTGGGGGAGGGGGGAATCGGTGGAGAATCCATTGAGGTTATGATAAATTCATATAATGAATATATGTCTTTAAGGTACCACGACCATGGCAAGTCTGTTATTTGATTACTGGCTAGGGTGGCTCTTCATTTTTGCGTCTATTTCTGCTTAACTGGCTGCACGTTGGCTTATACGGGTCATATAATGGTTCTGTTGTTATTGAGAATAAAATAATGGTTTCCAGATTAATTGGATCTCAAGCCACACCACCACAAATGAGTTCTTTCAAACCTGGGCTGGGCTCAGATCATCTAGGTTTTGGATTTACATTGTCCTCTGGTTCATACTTAAGCATCCTTAATATTTTCTGCAGTTAGAGTCCAATTTGCGGCCTCTTGCTCTTTCGGCAGACTGGTGGAAACATGTGGATTCTGTTGTTACCATGGGTTCGGCTTGTCATATTGTGGCCAGTTCACGCACATCTTGGAGGCATAGTATTGGAAGGAAGAGGGTAAGGTGCTCTGATGAGTCCAGTGCATCTTCAAATGCTAGTGGTTTGGGAGCATATTGGTGGAGAGGTGGTCGGCTTTCCTGTCATTTGTTTAATTGGAAGGTTCTGCCAAACTCTCTGGTTACCAAGGCTGCTAGACAAGGTTTGCAAATTATTTTCACACGTATATTGATTGTAGTGCTAGTATTAGGAGTTAATTAATCTTTGCGATTATTTTGAAATTTGTCTGAAGTTAGAAAATTTTCAGCTGGGTGTACAAAGATACCTGGCATTCTATATCTCGAGAATTCTGATTCTTCAAAGAGAAGCAAATGTGTTGCTTGGAGAGCTGCTGTTGAGACATCAATTAGTGTGGAGCAACTTGCTATCCAGGTATGATCACTTGACCTGCTGACTGGTCTTGGCACCTATATGAATGGTGCTTATATTTAATTTGGATCTACCCATTTCTGGTCTTCAACAAGGTATTGTGGTTGGGTTATTTGGGATAATAATATTATTATTGGTTTTGGTACCTTAGTTGCGCTCTTTTTTCTGTGATTGATGAGTTTCAAATTGGAGCTAATCACTAGCATACACTTTAGTGTTGTCACTTAATTTAGTCTTAATGACATCAATAACGATATTCTTTAATTCATGCTAATCAATCAACATTTAACTGCTTTCCTTAACAGCTTCCCTAAATATTTTTCTTGCAATCTATTCTAGGTCTGTCAAGTACATTAAATAAAAGGGCTTAAAGGTCAATATAGTAAAGTACTTCAATCTGTTGGAATGAAAGATCGATACATGTTTTCTGTGTTAGTTACCACCTAGTAGATGCTAGTTGATAATTTTATACTAATGATTTGGATAAGGTCACACTGTAAAAATTCTAGCAATGCTCCCAGTTGAAAGGAGCAAATTAGTGAAAGCAATGATTTTGAATGAAACCTTTTTATTGAAGGATAAAGAAAATGCTTCCGACAATAGCAATTAAACTGTACTAGAATTTATGACTGCTTTTGGAATAAGATGACCAGGGATGAAAATGTACCTACTCACGCAAACACGCAAACTTAGGCATTATTTGATAATTTTTGTTACATTTTGGCTCTATACTCTTGCTAAACTATCAGGAAAAGTAGCTGATAAAATTGCAACTCTTGTCATGAATTAGCTGTCTCTTATATTCTAAGGTTCATTGGGCTATGGCGTGGTTTCAGGTTAGAGAGCTTGATTCAAACATTAGGTGGCATGACATTGAGAATACTCATCCTCTATGTTTGTTGGACAAGGAATCCAGAAAATCAATCAGGCTGTTCAAAAAAGTAATTTTACGTAGGAAGAGCACTGAAAGGGAATCTGTAAAATATCTTCTTGATTTTGGGAAGAGAAGGGCTGTTCCAGATATTGTCAAGAAACATGGTTCTTTGTTGGAAGAATCCTCAAGTGACAGGAAAAAATATTGGCTGGAAGAACCTTATGTTCCCTTGCATCTCATAAAGAATTTTGAGGACAAAAGAATTGCTCGCAAGTCCAAGGAAGTTAAACCAGGCGAAGTTCTGGTGAATAGAGGATTTAATAAGAGGTCTACCCAAAGACGGGGGTTTTCATATTTGTTTGCTAGGATGGAAAGGCCTACCTATCATCAGTGTGGCCACTGCAACAAAGATGTTCCAACCAGGTATCTCTTGTGCTCACTTTTGCTTCAAAATGTTTTGATTCACTTCCATATCCTGTAAGTGTTTCCCCCATTTCTAGTTATGTCGTTTGGTCGTATCTGAGTTTAAAATACATGCATCTGTGTTATCTTAATTATAGAATAAACATGTCAGAGAAGAGGAGTAAAGAAATGCAAGGGCAGGGAGAAGATTGCCATTGAAAAGAAATAGAGAAAACGTTATATTCTCAATGCGATATTGGCTTTGCGTAGTTTGGCATCTCTTTATAGTTATAAATTAGGTAAAGTATGGGGGTTAATGCATCTAATGCAAGTCATCCCACTAATCATCTAAACACAGTTTAACCTAGCCATCGCATTCTCTATTCTAACAAAAAAAGAGAAAAGAGAAAAGAACAGAAAATATGAAACAAATGTGGAAAGTACATCAAGGAAGCCAACTTAAACAGTATCTCTGCGTGTTTTAATTATTTTGTGAGTTATTTGTTTCTGGTTCATAATATAATTAGCCGTCTAAAAACTAATGGCTAGTTAAATACATGGCAATAGTGATCAACTGTTGATGAAAGTGTGTGATTGATATAATGTCATTCATGGATTATGATTTCCACTTAGAAATTAAGAAATATATAAATTGATAAAAATGGAACAAGTGTGCATGAAACTTAAATCTAGTGAAGAAGCTCATCATAAGTTTTTACAATCACTCCAATTTATTTAATGTTAAAGACACACTTTTTATAAAAAGGAAATGGCAAAGCAATAAGCACTTTTTTGTAGGCATGTTAAAGCTAAATTAAAAACATCCCTTTTTTTAATCTATATTCAGAGAGAGAATATGATGCAAAATACTTTCTACTTTATTGATATTCTGAAGGGGTATATATATACACAATAGAGAACTCTAGATATTAATAAATAATATCATATCTTATCTTATATACTAATTACAGGATATTTACATATCTCATAATATTTCTTATAATATCTCTACACTCCCCCTTAAGTTGCATTATATATGTTAATAATGTCCAACTTGTTACAAAGATGTTCAACTCGAATTCCATTAAGAGCTTTGGTGAGAAGATCACCAAGTTGATCACTGGATCTGACATACCTTGTAAATATGAAGTTTTTTTTAAGCTTGTTTCGAATAAAATGACAGTCGATCTCAATATGTTTCATGTGTTCATGGAATACCGAATTAGAAGTTATGTGTAGGGTTGCTTTATTATCACACCACATATTCGTTGGTAACGATATTTTAAGGCCAACCTCCTTCAATAGTTGGTATATCTAAACTATCTCGCATACAGATTGTGCCATGGCTCTGTATTTCGCTTTTGCTTTGGATCGTGACACCACATTATGTTTCTTGCTTCTCCAAGATACTAAATTTTCTCCTATAACACAATATCCTGTAGTAGACAGTCTTGTTACTTTTGATTCACTATGATATATATATATCACAAAAACACTTAATATCTATGTGACCTGTACGCTTCGTATGACCCGGTTCCCTACTATAGTAACATATCACGTCCTCCAACTCCTGATTGGGATCCCCTGGTGTAGAATCAAGACGATTAGGATGTCCACGGTTATCATTCTGATCTCGATTGAGCAACGCTAGTAGGCGCAAGAGGGGCTGGTGAAGAGGTTTGTTTAGTTTTTAGTACCCGAGAGAAGGCTTCTTCGAGAGAGGGGAGTTGAGCCCCAGATAAAATTTGAGAAAGGGCAGCCACATATCGAGGTGGAAGTGTAGTAAGAAAACAACTGGTCGCTATCGGCTCTCGGTGAGACACATTAATCTGCCTCTTATTAGAAATAGGCATGAGAACATTTAGCTCTTTATACAGTCTTTTAAAGTCTAAAAAAAAGGCCGTAAGGGGATGGTCATCTGGTATCTCGGCGTGGTGGAAAGATTTGTAAACTTTGTGTATTCTAGAGATATTGTTTTTTCTTGAATATAAGAGTACCAAGTAGTCTATTAGTTTTTTAATAAATTTACAATGAGTGATAGAATGCATTATCTTATTGTCAATAGAGTTTACATCATCTCTTAACTATGACTTGCGAGATGCATATTTCTCTTTGGGGGATTATTGGTCAAGTGATATTCCTTCTCAATACTTAGGAAGTAGATACGAATAAATTTATTCAAATCCAGATAATTTCTCTAAGTTAATTTGTATTCAGTAATTTTAGTGACTATTGGAACCATCCTAGAAATTGCGGTAGCCTTGGTCGCAGCCATCAAACTAAATCGTATGAAGACTAAAAGGCCACACTTGGGCAAATAAGTTATCAAACTAGTCTCTGCACCTCACTAACTCCACGCTTGAACAGACTCGACCTCTTTCCTCTTCTGCTTCTTTAAGACAGACTCTGGAACGATTGCCTTAAACAAACAAAACAAGTCAAAAAAGGCAAGCCGACCCAAGCAAAGACAGTCTAGACAAATTGTGTCAGGAAAACCAGAGTCGATGCTGGAAAACAGAGTTTTGAAGAATTTGCTGACAGTGTGTGAGCGTCACACGCGGCTTGGTTGATGGAGAGACTCTGGGGTTTCCCCGATTGGAACCCTACGCTCCTCTTTGGTGGCACGTGTCGTCATTCGAGGCCGGGAACCAAAAATTTAAATGCAGGAGGGGATGGCAGAGGAGTGAGGGACGAGGAAGAAATTAGGCTTTCTAATTAACTTACTCTGGCCATATTCAGAAAGAAAATATGATGCAAAATGCTTTATGCTTTCTTGATATTCTGATGGGGTATACACACACACACACACAATAGAGAATTCTTGGTATTAATAAATAATATCATATCTTATCCTATATATTAATTATAGGATATTTACATATCTCATAATATTTCTTATAATATCTCTACAATATGCAGATAAATAATATGAAGTACAAAGGTAAAAAAACTTATGCTTACATAAAAAAAGCTTCAAGACATAGTTAAAAATTAACAAAGATAAAAGGGAAATAAAAAACAAAAGTAAGTCACTCCTATTATGTGTGAAGTGAAGCCAGCGTACAAGTTCCACATTGTCAATTTTAAGGCAGTGCATGGCGTGGCTTCTATATAAAAAGGAGGTGGGCATGCATGTTTTAGAATTAGGGAAAACTGAAACTCATAGCCCACATTGGGGCTGAGCTTCAATTTGGAAAAAATCAGAGCTCTTGGCCCATAGTCTCCTTTTAAGTCTGTGTTGCAAAAACCAGTCCGGTTTTTGGCTTGTTCAGCTGGGCTTTGATTGGTTCTGTTCTAGTCTAGTTTTTGTCATACTCTAGACTGGACTAAGGACCGGTTCCTGGTCCATCCAGTTGAAGCAGCCAGTCTAGTCTGGTTTTTTAATCATTGGTTAATTTCACTTAGATGTTCTTACCTTCTAAAGTACTTAATTATTATCTAGTAGTAACTTCTTCCCCTTTTTCAATTGCCAGGGAAGCTGTGAGCTGCCAGCACTGTAATGGTGAGCATTTGCACTTAAATCTGGTGCTTTTGTTTTCTCAGAATGATGTTTATTGCAGCTTGTAGATGGGATTTTTGTTTTCTTTCATTATACCATTTCAATTAGTTGGACTTATATCTTGAATCAAAATTTATTAGTCTTTTCTTATGTGAAAAAAAAATGGTAGCCTTTCAATGTAGACACAAGATGTAGCCATCAATATGTTTTTATGTATAAGTTTTTTTTTTGGTACAATACATGTTAGTTATTTTTGTTTATGATAGGACTTACATCTACCATTTTTATGAAATTTGTTTATAATATATATGGGAAAGCATTAAGGAATAGAGATTTTGTTTTTGTCCGTTAACCAATGATAGGTGAATTCGGGAAAATGTTTTATAAGTTGTACAGAAAAGAAAGTTTAAGCTTATAGGATGAGCCTGTTTGGGCAAAATATAATTAGATAGATGAAAAGGATGTTAAATTGAATATAAGGATATGTGGAATCTCTCTGATACCTAATGCTTTGTTTTTTATGTTAGATTGAGTTTATTCATCATTATGTCTATATTTGGATGTAAATCCAATTTTGACTTCTAGAATTGTGAATGTTGTGTAATTTGCATTACATAATTGAAGCATTAAAAGTTTTATTTTATTGTATACAATTCTTCCTTCGCTTGGGATGCACCTCAATTTTCCAGATGGGTGTATATATATATATATATATAAAATGTTACGTACCTTTTCTCAGGGTGAGACACGGGAAATATGTATCAATTTTCATATGAATTAATATTTGAAACGTTCTATGCTGCTTATGCTACTGCTTTCCCCCTTTCTTGGTGTTATGTTTATCCTGAAATTATCTACTCCAACATCTAATTATTATGGTATAATGGACAGGATGCTTCCATAAGAGGCATGTCAGAAAATCTGGTGGCACTGCTGAATGCACATATTCATGTCAGAGATGCCTGGATGGGATGAGTGCAAATTCTAATTCTAAAAGGAGAAAACTAGAACCAAAGCAAGGGAATATTCAGTCACAAAAGGGTCGAAAGGCCCCCTCAGTGGGTAGACCAGCTAAGCAAAAAGGAAGCAAAAAGCTATTGAGTAATAGGCGGCAAGGAAAATCTCAAACCAATAAAAAGGTCCCACCAAATATGCCTCTTCGTCGTTCAGCCAGGAAGGCCAAATGCTTGTACGTGCAAAAGAAAAGGAACGTAGGACGTAAAAAAGGAAAGAAAAGTAAATCCAAGAAGATGGCATCTACTAGGAAGCCCAAGGAAACTACTACTTGTTCTAAGACGGCGGTAACTTTTGAGCGTAAGAAAAGAACTCATGTCTGTAACAGTTACTGGCTTAATGGTCTTAGGTTGTCGACAAAGCCAAATGATGAACAAGTAATGCTGTTTAAGGAGAAAAAGCATCTTGCTCCCTCAGAAGGTTTTTCTAGCACCTTTGATCAACCTAAATGTCATCTTTGTTGTGGAGATGGGTGCACTTTGAATTATATTGCTTGTGAAATCTGTGGAGGTAACTTCTCTCCTTCCTTCTATTCTTTACTTTGAAGCTAGGGGATAGGATGGGAAGGAGATATTATAACTTCAAAGATATCATATTTTTTAATAGTTGGGATGCTATTTGAACTATGTTGTATAAGGTATTAGCTGCTGTTTTATGGTTCTTTTCTGTATTAAATATATATGTATTGTAATGAGATCTAACTTAATGTATTAATATGCAGAGTGGTTTCATGGGGATGCTTTTGGACTCACTCTAGAGAATGTCAGACAACTAATTGGATTTAGGTGTCATGTTTGTCTTGATAGGATTGCACCAATCTGTCCCCACAAGAATAGTAATGCCTTGACTAATGCTGAAATCAAAGCTGCAACTGATTGTGCAGAGCCATTGAGTCAGGTACACTCTTGCAACTTCTTAACCCAATTGGTTGGTTGACTTGGAGTGAAATGATAGAGCATCGATGACAAGGTCGTGCTGTCATAATTACACCTGAATTTTACAATGACAATCATTTACTGGTATTTAGTGCCTTATTCTATGCTAGGTTTTTTTGACAAAAAAGGAATATTTATTAGTGATAAACTATTTGTAAGGTTTCTTGGAATGATTTTCTCGTGATCAATTTTCACATTCCGGCTCGGTTAATGAATTAGAAAGGCTAGCTTTTTGGGACGTATATTAGGCACACTACTCCACTTTCAATTTTTTCCTTGATGAAATGACTACCGCTTCAACATGTTTTGTTCGATCATGCAGTTTCACAATAGATAATGAGGGATGCCTTTTTCACTTGTCATTGCAGATCCCAAGTAATTAGTTACTGTTGGCATTCATGGATGAATTATTTTTTCTTTAATTTGTTTTTTTCCTTGGGTAATGAAATGCGTTTTCCCACTCCACTGTGCCAGTGAATTTGTGGATTTTAATTTTTCTGATTTTATTTTATTAATATTTATTTTAGTGGTTTTAGTGGGTAGTTTAAGTCAAGTGCAGTCTGTTACTGATTATTTACTGAGTCAAATACTTTATTTTAAATATTTTTGCTAAACATGTTCAGGTATGTTATTTTCCATTTCCCAAGTCATGCTGTTAGTGGGCCTACATTTTAGGGAGTCATAATTATTTTTCTGTCTATAAATATTGAGGCTCATAATGTAGAAATCATCTGGGAAAAAAATCAGTGTTTTTATTAGTGGAGATTCTCCTTGGGCTTTATTAGAATAAATATACAAGGCTCAATGGTTTTTAGCTTGATTGGCTTCTAAGCCTCTAAGCCTTTTTCTCTATCTCATCTTCAATAATGTGACTTGACGTTTTCATACACAAGTAAATATATTAGGTGACATTGTATCAAACACCCTTGTATCTTAAAAGTCAACTTACATGTAATTACCAAAATGAAAGAACTGTATCCAGAACAATTAGTTATAATGGAGGCCTAAAACTAGACTTTCTTAATATAATCATATAACCACTCAATGTTTGTCACATGACGCATGTGCACGGGCGTGTGTGTGTGTGTGGGAGCGTGTGCGTGCTCTATTTGATTGTACATGGTCTAACAGAGGTCCTGTCAAAGTCGGAAAAGCTATCCGCTTAATGATCTTCATATACATCAAGTTTGTACAAGATTCTTATATCATATCTGGCTTCACTGCAGGTTTGATGATTTGTGTGGACGGGATATATAGTTGGACACCGGACACCAATTTCTTGTAGGTCCTTTTTCTTCCTGCAGGAGAATGATGCTCCTTCACCAGTTTAATTCAATTTTTTTTTTTTAAAAAAAAGAAAAAGAAAAAGAAAAGAAACAGAGAAAACTAACCAGTTTGATGATGGTCATCACAAGAGGAGAAATGATTGATCGATCAGAATCTTGTGGGGCAGCATGCTAGCAACCTAAAGAAGAATAATGGCAATGACAGAATATGTTAGGGAGTCTGAAGAAAATTGCATTTGAGGAGGATAGCATTTAGAGTGTTCATACATTAATTGCATTGTTAATGATTATCAATCTAATCCTTGTGTATTCATTGTAGTTACATTCTTTCTCGTGTAAGTCATATTGGAATGATTCCCTAGTTGTCCTTCTATTTAAACCTTTTGAAGAAATCAAATATATGATCATAGCATAGCTTACTTAGCAAAGAGGAATTATAGCTCTGCAAGAATGTTTCTGCTGTCATACCTGCTTTGTTTCTACTTTGAACAGGAAAAAGGAAAGGAAAAGAAATTAAAAGCTCACTTTCAGGGTTTGTGGCAAGTGATGATAAATCATTTGGCCATTATGTTTTTGGGGGTCCATAGTGGATATTATATAGTATCTGCTATTTTATCAATTTGGCTCTAATAAATAGAAAAGGTTGTCAGTATTCATTGCCTGCCACAAGCAATAATTATGCATGGGTGTGTGTAGGGAGTAGGGACCCAGACTTGGGGTCTTGGGGGATACTTTATACTGTAAGGTAATTAAAAAATAATCTTGAAGTTATAAATAATAATTATATTTCTTAGTGCATAATAGACTATTGCAAAAGAATTTATAGGGATATTATTAGGAAATAAAATTGTAATTGAATATGATTATTGTGGAATATTTGGGAAATCTATATTTCTTATTAATCTAAAAAAGTAAGATACATCCAAATATATACACAAAAAAAAAAAAGACAAGAGAATAAAGTCTAATAGCTGCTAATAAAATCTATATACAATCAGAAAAAATATTTACAATAAAAAATAATATATTCCCATATTCCTTTTCATATTGGATCATAGATATGCTGTGTTTGGCCCTTTTGTTTGTTTTTTTTTGGTTCGCTTTTGTTGAATCTTTTTTGCCTGTTTGTTTCTGCTTTCAATCTGAGAACATTGTATCCTGGTTTTGTTTCAATATATCCTTCCATCATACTTGGTTACTTACACTCGCGCACACACATTATAGTCCGGATTCAAACCTGCCAGAGGTGAGGAAAATGAGAGGAAGGGAAGAGGAGGGAATTCTCTCCCAGCGGATTGGCCCGAACGCTGCAACCAACAAGAAAAATACAAGGCAGAAATGTTGAGAAGAATCACTTAATTAATGACACAGTGATCAAATATTCAAATCAAAAGCTGTGGTGGATGGGGTTCCTCGGTGCAGGATCAAATTCTTGTGCGCTGATTCTCTCTCTCTCTCTCTCTCACACACACACACACACACACACTCGTGATGCTGCAGCCCGAAGAATGTCCGAAGGATGGCTCGATTGGGTCGGAAAGATGGATCGAGTTCGCGACAGATTAGTGAAAAGAGAGATGGATTTAAGGAACGGCCAGAGAAAAGGAATATTCGCTCCTCTATTCTCGTCTCTCTCCAATGCAATTTCCTTTCGTACGTTGGAATTTTCACTAATCAACAAATAAAATGGTAATCAATTAATACAATCCTATGTTAACCTCCCCGTTTCGACCTAAACACATTACAATGTAGGGCCCTTTATATAGACTCTAGGGCCATTCTAATGGACTCATCGTTATAGATCCTAATCAACTATTCACCCCTTAAAATCTCCAACAGAAAGTCAAATCTGTAAAAAGATGGACACATGGCATGCATTGAATAGATAAAATGGAGCTGTTGAGTGTTTGACTATACAAAAATTGAGGCAACAGAGCCCGAGAGAGTATGGGAAGCAACGTAGGTGAAGGAAGAAAGGTGGTTTGCGTCACTGGTGCTTCTGGCTTTATTGCTTCATGGATCGTCAAGTTCCTTCTTCTTCGGGGTTACACTGTCAAGGGTACTGTTCGTGACCCAAGTGAGTTCATCCTAGTATCGTCATATCTATCGCCATAAATGAATCTATTATATTTTGCTGTTTTTATTTGGTGTATCATCTTGAGTTACCAATTTGTGATGGGTTGTAACTCGTTACAGATGATTCAAGAAAGGTAGATCACTTGCTTAAGCTTGATGGTGCAAAGGAGAGATTGCGCCTTATTAAAGCAGATATCCAGGAAGAAGGTTCCTTTGACCAAGCTGTTGAAGGGTGTGAGGGTGTCTTTCATACCGCATCTCCTTGTTATTTTGATCCCAAGGACCCGCAGGTTTATATCATTTTCTAGTTGTTGAAGCATAATTGGCTGTTCTCTTACTTTATCACAGCATTTATTTCCTAGATTTTAAATTGTTTGAAGAATCTCTTTAGCTTGGGAGATGTATGACATTGGAGTTATCTTCTTTTGCAAAAACTCGCTCCTTTCTCTGCCTTTGGGAAATAATAACACAATCAAGTTCTTATGGTTGAACGAGCTCACTATTTCCTTAGACTTTAAATATTACAAATCTTGTGAAATTTATGCAAAAATTACTGTAGAGAATAAAGAATCATGCCCAGTTACGTGTTATCCTTTAAGTATGCCGTTGATAGAGTGGAAAATTGAACACAGGCATATCTTTGCTTTCCCATTTGCCTTTTTAGTTGAAGTAACACATTTCTGAACCAGAGAAATGGCTGTATCTTAGGCCTTTACTTCTCAGGGACATTATGGGTCTCCGTAGTTTGATTATTGCTTCATCTACCAACTCTTACCTCATTTCAGACTGAACTTATTGACCCGGCAGTCAAGGGAACTCTCAATGTTCTTAGGTCGTGTGCGAAATCATCAAATGTGAAACGAGTTGTTTTAACATCTTCCTTTGCAGCAGTTTCACATACTGGAAAACCTCTTACTCCTGAAGTGGTAGTTGATGAGACATGGTTTTCAAGTCCGGATATCTGTAGGGATAAGAAGGTAAGTGGCAATATATTATACTGACACAAGTGAAGTTTGTAATTCATTCATGTTTCTTATTTGATAGTAGTTGTCAATTCTGCTTAGATTTGGATATCGAGTTTTTCTCTTGCCATTACATTGGCTAATCAGAACAGTATCATTTCATAATTTATTAATTAGAGAAGTGGAGTCAGTCGACAGTGGTTGCTAGCTTCCATTCTGTTGAGTTATGGCACACATTTAAACTAAAAATAAATAACTTGTGATTCTGGTAGTGAGAGATAAATGAGAGTAGCGTGGAAGTTATTCTGTTTAGTATTGCAACTTCCTCATGTCTCCTGGGCTACAAGATATTTGTTTATTTAGCTATAGGTCATGCTTCTAGAGTTCTAGTACTAATATGAATAAGACAACAATTTTTATTTTAGCAATTTTTCAGTATTGGATGATTCAGAATTCACTGACCATGTCATAAGCACAAGAAAAAGACATTCACTAATGATGATGAGAAAATGGGAACCTCAAAATACGAAGAGTAAGTTTGAAGGACTGCTTAATGATGATTTGCTTAACAATGTTAGATTTGATGAAGAAAATGAGTTAGTTTATCTATCTTAAGATAAGGAATAGACTTAAAAATGTACTGAAATGGTGATGGCATTTGTGATTGATAGATGGCTATCATGTTGTTATGGGGCTTTTTTAAAAGTGACTTTGGTTTCTATATATATATATTGGCTTTTTTAAAGGTGAAGCTCTTAAAATTGTTGCTACATTTCCATATAGCTCATGTTATGCTATGTTTAGCTGCAATATTATTTTACAGCGTTAGCAAAACAAGTGCATTAAGCACTATGAATAATTAAGGATATAATATAAGAATGAGATTTCAGTTTAAACTAAACTTCATTTTGTAGCCAAATTAAAAATAAAAACAAGAAAGTATATATCCCGTAACAGTTAGGACTTTTGTTTCAGAATTATTTCTTATGTTGCCAATTCTTGTAAAACAAGCTTGTAACCTTTTAATATTTTACATTCTGCTGCAAGTTTCCTACTGCTTTATATTATATTCTTTCAGCGCTGGTATCATGTTTCCAAGATTTTGGCTGAACAAGCTGCCTGGAAATTTGTGAAAGAAAACAATATTGACCTGGTTGTTCTCAACCCAGCATTTGTGATAGGGCCACTCTTGCAACCATCACTTAATGAAACTTGTGCTCTTATATTGAAGGTTATTAAAGGTAATTTTATCCCTTAAGGTTTCAACAATTGGAGGGAAAGGACTCTTTAGGATTCTGTCTGCCATGACCATTACTGATGAACTATTGTATTCTACAATTATAATTTATAAATTTTCCTATTGAACCAGTTTGGTCCTGTTTGATCCATTAAACTAGTGATCAAAGGCCATTCAAACTTTCGAGTAATGACATGACACTTTCTTGTGTCTGCATGTTTTCATTATCATATGTATTTCACTTTTGCAGACAAAATTTTGATTATATGCTGATCCATACTCGTCTTCTGTGAAATTTGTGTATGTAACTGGATAAGAATTGTTGTGTTGCTCTCCTCATCTTTCACTTGTTTTGATGCAGCCAAAACATATCCAAACTACAGCGCAGGATGGGTCGATGTGAAAGATGTTGCAAATGCCCATATTCAGGCCTTTGAGATTCCTTCAGCTAGCGGAAGATATATTTTGGTTGAGAGAGTTGCACACTACTCAGAACACGTAAAGATTTTACATGAGCTGTTCCCAACATTACAACTTCCTGAGAAGTAAGTTAATCATTATTAGTATGATAATTTCACGAATGAATTAACTTGTAAATGTCTAACTTTATTTCATGAAACCTCATATATACAATTGTTTCTTCTGAATTGTGTCTGAGACGAACTCTTCTGCTTAAAATTGCCCGTTACTTGAAGCAAAATAATTGGCTTTCAGAGACAACATGAACGTTGCTTTATCTCGTATTTTGCTTATTCTTATCTTTCGGCATTTCCAATCAGTTTCCATTATATATTCTGATCGCTCCTACTGTGTAAAACATGAACAGATTGGATGATGATGATGATCACTCGTTCCTCAGACTTGATGTTTATGGCTTTTCTTTCTCTCTCTCTCTCTCTTCTTGGTGAACTGATGTTAGTGACTTTTGATTGTTGTCGTTCATTCATATTTAGTAACCAAAATGGTTTCCCTCCCAGCTTCTTTGCATCCAGATATATGTTTATTTAAGGTTAAGTATTTTGTTTCTGATTTCATGTCTTGATTTTCCACTTGTTAGTTGTGCGGATGATAAGCCCTTCATGTCAAAGTATCAAGTTTCTAAACAGAAGGCAAAGACCTTGGGAATTGAATTTATTCCATTGGAAGTGAGTCTCAAGGAGACTGTAGAAAGCTTCAAAGAGAAGAACTTCATTAACTTTTAACTGTGATCTCTCTCTCTCTCTCTCGCTTCTGTGTCTTTGATGTAAACAACTGCATTGCTTATATTCAATGATACAGAAAGCAATTGTTGATATACAAGGCTTTATTAAAATAGTACTTAGGAGGAAACCACTTCGGTTTACTTGTACTAGGGAGACTTCTACTCAATGATAGGCAGGGGATTTGTCCCAAAATATGTACGAGGAAGGGAATGTGTCCCTAATTATGTATTTTGTTTTCAAACTGTCCCTATTGTTTGTGGAGGTTAAAAGGAGTTTCTATTCATGACAATAGTTTCCACTGCAAACAAATAGTTAAAGGAAACATTTTAAATAAATCAACACATATTTTTTTATAAATAATTAACTTAATTAATTTATTTAATATTTATAAATTAATTATCTAATTTTTATATTTATAATTGGAGAGAAGTATCATTAACCAATCCAATTTGGTTGGTTATTTCAAATGGTAGATGAGATTTGGGGTTTCTAACGTGTCTCCTTCTAATGATCTTTTACAATGCCCAAACCTCCTAAATGTTTTTTTACCTATTTTTCTTTTAATAATTAGATTTCTATATAAAATTAGTGATATTTTGATATTTTATGAGCAAAATCTATAAGTTTTAAATATATTTCAACAAAAGAACAATTTTCCCTAAATATTTCAGATTTTCAATTATTATTCGAGATTTTAAATACATATAAAGCAGTTAGCATATTTAATTACGAGTGGCCACATATATGGGAAGAGTGGTCACAAAGGAATTATGAGGGGATTCGGTTTTCGAGTTTATATAATAACCTATAAATTACCTTGAATTATCTGAATTCTGGCAGCTGTGTCATCCTTTAGAAGGGGCAGTTTGAGACCTCTGGTTTTATATAGATATATATTCCCTCTAGTTTTAGTTTTTATTATATGGCGGCAGCTACTAATTTATATATTTACAATAAAAATAGTTAAAAATTATAAATTTATCATAAAATTTAAGTAGTTTTTATTCTTATTAATTACATTAAATTTTAATTATTATATTAATTTTTACTCTTCCCACTATCTTTATTGAATATAGGCATACAAAAAAAGAAATTAATTCTCTTTAAAACTAAACAAATATCTTATAAAAAGGACCAATAATATTTGTTAGTTAGTACCAAGATCAGATGACATAATAAATAATAGATATTTTTTTAAATTTTTAATATATAATATATTTAATTAATTTAATTAGATTAAAAAATTTAATTGAATTAGTTAATATGATATATATTTTTTAAATATTTTAATTATTTTTTAATTTATTTTTTATTTTTTTTATTTGATCAAGATTGACTATTTTAATTTAATACGACCCAATTTGATCTTAACTAAGGACAGGAGAATATAATAGTGATAATAGGTTGATAAAAAAGGAGATGCCTTCGGTAAGAGGGAAAAAAGCGGGAAGCCAAGAAATCGAAGGGGAAGACGAAGTAGAGGAGGAAGACTTGTGGTTTTCTTTATGAACAATGGATACAATTCAAAGCCGGGATATAAAAACCAAGCTGAAGACTTGCCTAAGTTCAAGCAGATGATTAGCAAGAATGAAGGAGAATGGAAAGCGGCACAGGGAAAGGGAAGGTGGTGTGCGTAACTGGTGCTTCTGGCTTCATTGCTTCATGGCTCGTCAAACTTCTTCTTTTTCGTGGTTACACTGTCAAGGCCACTGTTCGTGACCCAAGTGAGTACTCTCTCTTTTATACTGACGGCAATTCTGTTTCGTTGATTTCTTCTCCTTCTTTTTCTTAACGAAGAAATAGGGGTAAATATTTACTTAACACTAGACATGAAGCGTACTCAATTTTTTTTTTCTTGTGCATGTGAGATATAAGCTCATACATTGTTTCAGTAGTTTGTTTGATCACGATTTCTTGTTATGGTTTTTAGTAATTGGAAATTCAAGTTGTGATTTCTAGTCACTAGCAGGCAACCGGATGTGGAAATCTGATTTTGGTTTTCAGTGTTTGGCTGCTGGAAATTGAAGGAATGATCATGGAGAAGTAAAAACGTAAAGTTGTGTAGGATGGAGATGAATACGAGAGAAATGGAGGGAAATGCCTAAAATAGACACGAACTAAGATAAAACACAGATTGCTACATGCATCAATTCCTAAATTGTTCTGTTTCAGTTTGCTTTTTAAGTTTATCTATCATGTGAGTGGAATCAATTCTATTCTGCTGTTTCTTATCTGATACAGCATCGTTTTGAGTTACATATTAGTGATGGTTTGAAACTCCTTGCAGATCATTCAGTAAAGGTAGACCACTTGCTCAAACTTGATGGGGCAGAGGAGAGACTGCAGCCGATTAAAGCAAATCTCATGGATGAAGGTTCATTTGACCAAGCTGTTGAGGGGTGTGAGGTCGTCTTTCATACTGCATCTCCCGTCACTCACAATGTCAAGGACCCACAAGTTGACATCAATATAGTCTACTTCATCAAACAATTCTCTTTCAATAGTTTATCCTGGTTGAAGAATCTCTTTACCAATTTTTATCATCTTTTGATATCTTCTGCCCATTTTTAGATTGACAAATTAGGAAATTATCCCTGCATAGAAATAAATGGTCCAATAACAGGAAGACAAAAGCTTCAACATTTAATTTTGACCAATTTTCCAAATACATAAGACATAATAACCCTTCTCAGTTGCTTTCTCCTTTCTTTGCCCCTGGCAAATTTTAAAACAACCTCTTGTATTCATAACCTAGTAAGTTCACATGTACTCAAGGATCACAATTTTTTGAGTTTTCCATTAACTTAACTGTTGGGAAAACTGGAGATTTATGCTAAACAGATGGTAAGAATAGAGAATCATGCCTTAGGTACATCAGTGCCCACTGTCCATAATGTAACATGCCATAAAAATAGAGTGGCATGACTGCACCTGCTAGCTACTTCTCTTTTACTTTGGCCTTTGACCGTAAGGCTCATTTAAGATCGACTTTTTTCGATTACTGTAGGGTTTTGTAGGTTTTATAAAATAAGGGAAAATGAAACTAGAGGCGTGATGAATGTAGGTCTTATGAACTCTTGGATACTTTTAGCAGAGGTGAATATAATTATTAAATCATCATGTATATCGATAAGAAAGGAATTTAAATTCAGAAATAACAGGGTTACAAAAGAGGAGAGCATGACATCCTCTAAAGGAATCCTAAAAAGTAAAATAAACAGCATCATAAGAATAAAAATAAAAATAAAAAACACTTAAATTAAAAATGAAACAATGTTGGGCGTGAGAATGATAAGTCCTTAGTGCCGGTGTATCAAGTTTCCAAAGAAAAGCCAAGGACCTGGGGGATTGAGTTTATTTCCCTGGAAGTGTATGGATATAGTGGAAAGCTTGAAAGAGAAAAATTTGATCAGTTTTTAGTTGTGATCTTTCTCAAAAAAGGTAAATGTTGAAAGCTTTAAGCATGCTTTATACTAGGCTTTTGTTGAATTCTTTATGAGCATTATCTAGCCCACCTCCTTGGGAAATAATAACTGTGATACTAAGCTTTGGTTGAATTCTCTATGAGCTTTATCAATGTGTTTATGAGATGTCTTACAAGCTATTTTTGTTTCTGATTTCATGTATTCGTTTCCCTCTTGTTAGGTGCGCGGACGATAAGCCCTTCGTGCCAAAGTATCAAGTTTCTAAAGAGAAGGCAAAGACCTTGGGAATTGAATTTATTCCATTGAAAGTGACTCTTAAGGAGACTATAGAAAGCTTCAAAGAGAAGAACATCAACTTTTAACTCTGATCTCTCTCTTTCTCTTTCAAGAATATATGTGGATAAGCTTAAGCATGCTTAAGTCTGTGTCTTTGATGTCAACAACTTCATTGCTTACATTCAATGATACAGAAAGCAATAGTATTGATACAAGGCTTGTATTCAAATAGGACTAGCTATAGAAAATTAATTTTGCAATGTACAATGTGAGAGACTATTGTGTCATAAAAATTCAAAAATACTTAAGCTAATCTAAACTGGTAATAGAAAATAACTTGGGTTTACTTGTACCAGTGAGGCTTCTACTCAATGATAGCTAGGGAATAAGTCCCAAAATACGTACAAGCAGGGAAGTATGTCCCCAATTATGTATTCTATGTCTCTTGGTGACTTCTCATTGCATGTACATAATTGGGGTTAAAAGCCACATAATACAATTGCACAATTGCATGTGAAATATAATCCCCTGACTACATAATACTGATTTAAACTATAAAGGAACATGGCATGATGAATACTTAGGAATAATATATATAAAGACCTGGTTTAGCTTCCAAGTCCTAAACTTAAAGTAGTCAACGAGTTTCATGCTTCTTGTTAACAAGAGGTATGGTCACAGTAATTAACGCTTCCTAATTCTAGAAGTCTTAAGGAGAACATAAGTAAAATCAGAAGGGCGAGAAGAGTTAAGGGTCAGAGTTTCCCAAATTTGGGCTGCTTACCTCGCCCTCAGGGTGCCAGCAGATAAGTCACAAATAACCAATCCACAATGACGACAACAATAATAAACTTTATTTTATTAAGTGATATCTGCAATATAAATTTTACAGTATCATTGTGTTACATTAATAACTAAATTTTTAAAAGAGATTATTAATTAAAAGGTCATATTCAATAATTTTATTGAATTTCTTTTTAATCTTCCTCTACTTTTTTTTTTAAAACACTTCAAACTGTTTAATCTACTATCTTCAACAGACAATCAATCCAGTTGACAAAATTCATTTGGGGTGGATCTCATGATGGGGAGTACAAGGAAAAAGTAGGGTTTAAGATGTTAATCAATCATCATTTAGTATGCCCAATGATCTATTCTCTCAAGATATTTGGAATTTCATATGGGAAATCAAGCTGCTATGAAGTATCTTCTTCTCATATAGAAGCTCCTTCAAAAACATCATCTCAACTGTTCCTCGAAGTGTCCTTTAGGATGTGACCAATTGGAAACCATAAACCAAAGTGTCCCTACTGTTTGCTCGTTTATCCATTCGGCATTCAGGTTTTGCAAACACTGGCCTTATTACTGAATACGTTTTCTGAGTCATGGGAAAATGAATTTCATCTGATCAAGAGAATTATTGTCCTGATAAACATGAACTGGTGGAAGAGGAAATTATCTACTCCCCAAAATTTCATTCAGGAATTCAAAGGTGATATTTTTCCTATTTAGATTGTGTTTGTCCTTGGAATTCAACATGATTGTGTTTCTTTTTGCAGTTTGATATCCTTCTCACTAATGATGACTTTGTTAATTTAAACTTTAGTTTCTCCCATTGGTATGTAAACTCTATTATTGTATTTTAATCTTTTTTTTGCCAATATGTTTAATTTGGTATGTTACTCAAAAAAAATATTGAACCAATTTAAAAATCCTTTTATCAGGTATACCCCCACGACAACTTCCCTCTCAACTTGAGAAGGATCTCATCATGGCTATAGATAGCTTTGCTGAGGCAAAATGACTTCTGCAAAATATTGTTTTTGCTGATAAATTTGACAGGCTTTGGGAGGCCATAATTTGAACTAAACAGTTTTAAACAAGATGGTTCAAGCATCTACATAAAGCTTAAAATAAGAAATAACTATAGAACGCCGACGTGTTAGATCCACTAGTTAGGGTTGTTATAGCTTAACCAAGGTTCACGAATTTTATCTTTTGGGAACATAACACCCTAGGTGTTAGGGCCACTAACTTTATTGGTTATTATTATATCTCGATCTGAATTAGTCTGGTTTGTAATTCTCTGAGGAATTAGCTAAGATATTAAGTGTTTAGTAAAAAAAAAAAACTAACCATGGATACCAAAATCAACCAATCCAAGATTGTTTGGACTTTTGTGAACATACAAACCAGAAAATGCCACTTTCTAAAATTCCTGAACTCCCACAAACTCCAAACCACCTCACACCAATAACAAACCAAACCTCCATTGAAACTAATAGACACATTTCAATTAGTACAAGGGACAAAGAAAAGCCTCTAGACCAACCAAAGATCGATCACCAATGAATTTGGCCACTTCAACTTCAAAACTTACCATTTCCAAAAGGTGAAAAAGATGAAGTAAAATATAGGAATACTAATGGTATTAACCATTGAGAAATTCAAAGTGCATGGTACTTCTTTCTTCCCTTTCAGGAACACACTAAATCAATAAATACTTTACATAAATATAAATATATGATTCATTAGTGATTATGGTTAATCATAGAAGCTTGTTCTGATTAGATTGGACAATTACTCTAACATATTTGATGATTTTGATTATTTGTAATGGGCAATCGATAAATATTTATTGTGATGTTGGTATGTTTTTTTACTATAAATTTAGCTTGCACCATAAGGATATTTATAAATATTTGTTTAAGATATATTTTTTTCATATATGTTCCTTAAATATTATATTGATTTATTAATTAAAACCGGTTTGATCACAAAACATAATTTTTTTAAAAAAATAAATCCTTAATTATTAATGATTACATCTAAGAATACTATTTACAAGGATATAAGGACAAAAATTATCTAAAAAACTATGCCATCTTGCATCAACAATATATATAATATTTATTTCAATTATTGATGGACTTAATATAAAGTGATTTAACAATTATTGGAATTCTTTTTTTTTTTTAAAAAAAAATTCCTTTTCTTAATAACCATTAGAGCTATGGACATGGATAATTATACAAATACTTAATGAATTAAATGTCTTCTCATGAAGAGTGGGAGAGTGAGTTAGAAACATGGAATAAAGAGGGATGGATTACAATTATATATTAATGGATGAGTCATTTAAAAGTTCAAAAAGAAGATAAAATACATTTTTTTTATTCAAAGGACAACTTTATTATAAAGATAAAATGCAGTACCCGAAACAAAGGCCAGATTGTATTAAAGTATGGAAGGGCTAGAAATATTGCAGCCATGCAGGTTTTGTCCAAGAGGTCGTCAGCAAAGCACAGAGGAGAACTTGGAACCTTCGATCAACGCCACCACGAGACCAAATCCTCACGACATCTATACCATATGGGGTATTGAGAACTTCCTTGTCACAGCACTTTAAGTGCACCATGAACAAGGAACCTGCACCATCTGCATGACCAGCAGTATGCAATGCCGGAAATGGGTGTAGAAACTGACTCGATCCAAAAGAGTATCTGTAAACAACACTTAAAAGAAAACACACTTCTTATTTGAAGAAATAGATGGCCATCAAGTGATGCAATTTGCTAGTATTGTAACTAGGATATGAGGACATCTTACATATACTTTGTAATTGCTATTATGTTATACAGTTTTAGATTAAATTAGTCCATTCCAAGAATTGCTCCTCTTTCTTTAGAGCTCTACTAAGAGATTGATTTCCTATGAATCTTAAAAAGGAGATGGGATCTACGGGAATTGGTAATTGGGAGCTAATATGGAGGTTTTAATCTAGAATTTATGAAAATGAAAAAATAAATTTATATTTGACAATAACTTCGTCAAACCATTAGATCCATGTTTAGTTATTATGCAAAATTGGAAGAATTTTGTGCAGGGTCAAGATGAATTCTGAACTGATGATAGCATTTTAACTTTTTTTATTAGCAACCTCCTCCAACATGTTGGGTTAAAATAAATGTTAATAGTGCAATTACAAGTGTTTAGAGTAGAGCAGAATGTGAGCATTATTAGAGACTATTCAAGACTTTGGATTATGAGATTTATAATAGTGTTAGGTTTTTATACTATTATTGAAGCCGAATATTTATCACTTAAGATTTAAAATTTAAGAAAATTATTCTTAAATCTCCGTATAAGAATATTATGGATATATTAATGAAGTCTAAAGTTAATTGGTATAGTTTATTAATGTCACAAATAAATCTAGTTAGGGAACTAAAAATCTAATTTACAAATGAAAACTAATTAGCAGATACATTAGTTAAAGATAGATTGAGGATTACTATATTCATATATTCATGTCATTTTCATTTGATATCTATTGTGCTTAAAGAGTATTTAAAATTTAATCTCCAAGTAATTTAGTTTCCTTTATTTATGGCGTATCACCCCTCATTTGTAAAAAAGAAAAAAAGAACATTCGTACTTTCAATCCAACCCCACTAGAACTTGGAACACGACTAGGGAGAAAAGAGCGGAGGTGAACGATAGGAAGAGGACGCAGCCATACGGACAGGTTGGGAAGACGGTGAAAGTAAAAAAAAACAGCGGCAAAGGAAGGCGGTGGAGAAGAAAGAAAGATGATGGAAGTCGGGGGAGAAGATAAAATACATAACTTCATAAATATAATGGAATGATGGTAATTTTAAAAAAATATATATTTAATATTTGAGATAAACTTTTTAATAAAATTAACTAATGTTAAGTATATATGACTTAGTGGTACCAGATACTATTTCAGATTCATGAGGATAAACAAGGTAAGATGTGGATACGTAATTATTCTATTTTGTGTATAGTTTTAGGATTTTTTTTTTTCGTTACAATATAGTTTTAGGATTTAGTTGAAGATCAATTATAAAAATCATTTGGGCCGAAATTAATTATAATTTTTATTTTATTTTCTTATCTTATCTTTTATTTTGGGCCGAAAGATTTAATTAATGCCAACACTAAGTTGGTAAGGTTTAATAAATTCCTCAAAATCTTGAATTTAAGTTTGATAAGAGATATTTATATTAAGAAGGATATTTATAAATTCTAAAATTAAAATAGTAATTACTCACTTATTTAATAATTATATTTTAAAAAAATATTAGATACTAATTGATAAAATAAAAAATAATAATTAATTTAAATAAATTAAAAAAATTAACTAAATTATTTAATAATAACAGTATGACCTATTTTTTTTATAAAAAAATTAGTTTGAAATTAAAGTATATATTACTTTTTAAAAAAAGTAAATTAATTTGAAAAGAAATGATAAATGAATTGAATTCTCAAGACTAATTAATCACCGTTCTTTTAGTTTGAGAGTGTCTTCTTCCCGAAATTGAATCACCACCTTTTCAGTTCAACCAACTAGTTTGATCAGACCACAATTTTTGACAAAAGAAACCAAAACCCTACGCTGCTAATCTCATTTATGGTAACTTATGGGCTCAAATGCCGACGACATGCATGAAGTTTGAACTCTCCTGGTGTCCGCCATACCATAGTATACACCTGTGAGGCTGTGGCTGTAAGCTATTAATTATACACACCCACCCGTCAACTAGTGGAAGGTCTCAATCGACGCTTTGATGGAAAATGGGGACAATTCAAAGCCGGGAGATAAAAGCCAAGCTGAAGGCCTTCCTAAGTTCAAGCAGGGGGTTAGGAAGAAGGAAAGAGAATAATGGAAAGCAACGCGGGAAATAGAAAAGTGGTGTGCGTCACTGGTGCTTCTGGCTATATTGCTTCATGGATCGTCAAGCTCCTTCTCCTTCGTGGTTATACTGTGAAGGGCACTGTTCGTGACCCAAGTGAGTACCCTCACTTTTTATTCTGACGGAAATTCTGTTTCGTTGATTTCTTCTTCTTAACGAGGAGATACGAGTAAGGAGTTATTTAACAGTTGACATGAAAAGCACTCAACTATTTTTGCTGGTGCATGTCAGATATAAGATATTGCATGTGAGATATAAGATATAGTGGCTGTTGGGAATTCCAATCCAAAATTTTAAATTTTTTTTTACTTCAAACTAAAGTTTAAAATTTTTTAAAATAACTAACAATAATTATTAATTTTTAAAATAATAAAAAATTTATAAATTATCTAATTATTATTTTATTTTTTATATATTTTTTTATAATTTTTTAATTATAAAATTTTATATGATAATAACTATCTAAATATTCATTTATTTATATTTATATTTTTTATATTCTTTTCTAAAATTAATCTAAATTTTTTTTTATAAATTTTTTTTTTTCAAACTCTAATCTAATCATACCATATCTTGTTTCACTAAAGAGTCATATGGCGATTTCTGGTTTTGGTTTTGAGTAATTGGAAATTTGCTCCAAATTTGTAGCCGATTCAATTTTTGATTTCTAGTCTTTAGCGGGCAATCGGATATGGATATTTGATTTTGGTTTGTAGTGTTTGGCTTCTGGAAATTGAAAATCCGAGAACAGGGCATGCATAAAGTAAAAACACAGATTGCTAGATACATCAATTCCTTAATTGTTCTTTTTCATTTTGCTTTTGCAAGTTTCTTTATCATGTGAGAGGAATCAATTATCGGAAGTAAAATTTTTTGATGGAATTGGGAATGAAAATAGAATTAAGTCATAAACTGATTTTAAAAATTTATTTAATATATTAGAAATGAGTAAAGAATTAATAAATATATTTTTTTATAGCTTGTATAAAATGATATAAAATATTTTTTTTTTATAATTTAGGAAATGATAAAATCATTCAGGAATTTTGTAACTTGGGATAAAATAATCTAAAATATTTCACTTCTACTTTTCTCATCTCATTTCCTAATTTTTTTAATTACTAAATAAGAGAAATATTTGATTTCACTCATACTTTTCCTTCTATGCCACTAAACTTGTTGTATATTATTGGTTTGTAACTTCTTGCAGATGATTCAGTAAAGGTAGAGCACTTGCTCAAACTTGATGGGGCAAAGGAGAGGCTGCAGCTGATTAAAGCAAATCTCATGGAAGAAGGTTCCTTTGACATGGCTGTTGAAGGGTGTGAGGGTGTCTTTCATACCGCATCTCCTGTTGCTCTCAATGTCAAAGACCCACAGGTTGACATCAATATAGTCTACTTAATCAAAGAATTCTCTTTAAATGGTTTAACCTGCTTAAATAATCTCTTTACCAATTTTTATCATCTTTCGTTTATCTTCTACCCATTTTTAGATGACTAATTAGGAAACTATTCCTGTATTGAAATAAAAAGTCCAATAACAAGAAGACAAAAAAGCTGAAACATTTCATTTTGTCCAAGTAGGCCACCAATTTTCCAAACGCATAAGACATAGTGACCTTCTCAATATCTTTCTCCTTTCTTGGCCCTTGGTACATAGTAAAACAATCTCTTGTATTGATAACCTAGTAAGTTGACATGTACTCTAAGACTTCAAGTATCACATACTTTTTGAGTTTTCCATTAACTGTTGGGCAAACTGGAGATTTGTGCTGAACTTACAGTAAGAATATAGTATCATGCCTTAGGCCCCTCAGTTTCCAATATCCATAATGTAACAGGCCATAAATATAAAGAGTGGCATGACTGCACGTGCTAGGTACTTCTCTTTACCTTCAGTTAAAGTAATGTCTTTTAGAAGCAGAGATATGGTTATAAGTCTCACTTAGGCCTTTTGCTGTAAGGCTGATTTAAGATCGCCTTGTTTTGCTTATTGTAGGGATTCATGTAAGAATCTATATAGAATAAATAGAAGAAATATTAACATTGTAGAAGAGAAGTGGAGTCCTCTTGAATCAGGATCTAATCCTAGAAGTAGGAGAGTCTGGAGCATAGAAGTAGAAATAGGATAAGGGGAAGAAAGAGAAGAGAAAGTGCGGAGAACAAAAGGGTAGAGAAATAGGAAGGGAGAAGAAGATAATCAAGAACCTGAATTTGTAATTCTAGATGAGGAAAGAGATGTAGACAAACTGAATAATCAATAATACTTTCATTCATACTGAACACTGGTACACAAGAGACTCAAATAGTCTGATAGGATATTATAACTGAAAATAACCTCTTACACTTAAAGATAAAACTGACGATAACTATCACAAAGAAAACTGAAAATATCTAACCTGAAAATTAACCCTTGTTCCCATATTTCTTCCTGATACAAACCTGTAAGGGAGGCTGGTTCCTATCAATTTACAGTCTGTAAAGTGCAATCAGGAATATCTTAGCATGATCATCCAAAGAAAGTGGTGAATTCTATAGTACTTCAGAGTGAGATGCTTTGAGATTTTCCCAAAATCTGCCAGTTATGGACAGAAATTTGTATCAACTATGAACTCTGTTGTATTAACGAATTTTTATTTTCGGCTTTGGAATCTGTTAAGCTCCCACGATTTTAAATTATTCACAAAGTTGATAATCTTTTAAATTACTTTTGTTGTCTGGTTAAAGTTTTCTTAATAAATTCTAACTGTTGTTTTTTTCATTTCAGACTGAATTAATTGATCCAGCAGTCAAAGGAACTCTTAATGTTCTCAAATCATGTGCAAAATCACCATCTGTGAAACGAGTTATTTTAACTTCTTCCATTGCTGCAGTCGTATATAATGGAAAACCTACAACTCCTGAAGTTGTAGTTGATGAGACTTGGTTTTCGAATCCTGATATCTGTAGGGAATATAAGGTATGTACTATATTCATTATACTTACATTGAATTGAAGCTTGCAATTATTGCACAATGCATTTGTGATTGTACTTAATGGTTCATAGATGTGGTTATGAGATTGCTTACATTCACTTGAACTGTGGTAAACACCTAACTTAGAAAAAGACTGATAAATAAAAGATGTGGAAATAAATTCTATAAGAGGTGAAAGCAGGTATCTCACTTTCACTCTCTCACAGACCAAGGAGAATGTCCACAGCTGATAAATACTCTGTAAACATGATGCCTTTATTAATCGGGCCATAGGCTTATTTATAAGTATGAGTTATAGAGATAATGGAAATAAAATAATGCTGAAAAGTTGGAAAGCAGGGAAACAAACTAATCCTAGAGTGGACAAGTGAGTGCCACTTATTTCTCAACAAAAATATCTTAAAAACAGGATTTTAAAACAGAAAACAGCAAATACTTCAGCAACGAGTCCCTGGATTCTCTATTGGCCATTTACCGCGTCTTGAATAGGTCAACAGTGGGTTTGGGGTCTTATCAAACCAGAAGCCACATTCAAAGTAAAATTGAAGACATCACTTTTCTAGGGGAAATAACATAAAAGACAGTTGCTTTTGTTTCAAACTTATCTCCCTTGTTGTCATTTGGAGTAAACTTTGCTTTCCACTTTTGAAAAGAAAACTTATCACTTTCCCCCCTTAAAGTAACATTGTTAACAAGGTGCACTCAATCAAGGTTGAAATGCAGAACTATTTGACTTAGATATACTCCAATCATTCATTACAGTTGAGAGAAATTGGCAATGATTTTGTGGAATTCTTCATTTTTCACTTACATAATTTAAGGTTACTAGGGGTATTTTGATAAGAGTCCAAGTCAGCATAGCCACCCTCTAAGGACCTACTAGAGGTTGAAGACGAGGGAAACAACTGAATCTGATTCTGTTAGTCTGAATTAGTCATATTTTATCATTAGTTGCTTGAATTTTTTATTTTTAATTCTTTTAAGAGTCAGTAGCTGAATAAGTGGGCCAATATGACTGATTGAGGGTTCACCAACATTGAATTCTGTTTCTAGAGTTTGTTTAAGATATTTTTGGGAATTTCCTGATTCTTTTGCCCTTGTAATATCTCTCTATAAATATCCTAGCCACTTCGTAAGCTGGGCAGACTTGAGAAATAAAAGAATTCATTTGACTCAATTGGAGATTCTCCTCTTGTTGCCTATTGAGTGTGTGTAGAGTGAGATACTTACTTTACTTATTCTTAATAGAGATCTACTCTTTTATTTTTGCTAAGTGTGTACTTATCATATTCTTAATAATATCTCTTTGCTTGCACTCATTACGTATTTCTTTATATCCTAAATATCCGTGAGTGCTTATCTTTCCCTATCCTCTATTTTTTGTTTTTATTTAGTTTTTTGGCCTTGTGCCAGGGATGTTATTTCTCCTTCTTGATTCTGGGCCTATAAATGGATGCCCCTAGTGGCTGTAAATCATTCAGAATATGATGTAAAATTAATCTCTGATAATTCATTTTTTGTTAGTTCGTTCTATATGAAAGCTATATGTTTCAATTATGACAAAGGTCAATCTCTTGTAATTAGTTGTAATATGATGTAGAGGTTGCCCATTAAACTTGCTAAACTACTGCAGCCATCTTCCTTATTAGTTTATTTAATAATAGATCAGTGCTCTGAAACTTGTATGCTCTAGAAAATTGCTATTGAGTAATGGTGCTAATGTATATATTCCAACTTTCAACATGTGCTAACATAGTATTTGTTACAAATAATATTTTATAAACGCTTTCCAAGTTTTTTGCTATGTTTGTTTTGTGCTTTTAGCTTTGGTACACACTTTCCAAGACTTTGGCTGAAGATGCTGCTTGGAAATTTGTGAAAGAAAATAACATTGATATGGTTGCTCTCCACCCAGCAGTGGTGATTGGCCCACTCTTACAACCATCACTTAACGAAAGTTCTGCTGCAATATCAAATTTAATAAATGGTAATTTTCATAGATTCATAAGGTTCATGATGTATATAGTATAAAATAAATTCTGTCACATTATTTATCTGTATCTCTGTTGTCTAATCTTTCAATTAAAATGCTTGTTCTGACTCTGGTTAATAGAAAAGTGAATTGGTGTCAACTATTTGAGACATACTAAGGGATTATAAGAGAGATGATTTCAAACAAATATTTTATGTTACTTATTTGATGACGATTCATACCCTTATTCTATATTAGATACCCAAAACAATAATGCTCTTTGCTATCATCTTTTTTTACTTAATATTAGTAAATTAAGATAGCGACAATCATGATTTCAATTTTTTAATAAAAGAGAAATTTTCTTATATAGATTTAAGTCCTAGGCCCTTGTAAAGTCCAGCATAGCTGACTTCAGTATAAAAAAATTTCTTGTTTTGGCTGCCAAGTGAAAAAATGTTTATGCTGCCGCTTGGACTATTGTCAAACTTGTTTGATGCAGGTGCCCAAACATTTCCAAATTTTTCTTTGGGCTGGATTCATGTGAGGGATGTTGCAAATGCTCATATTCAAGCATTTGAGATTTCTTCAGTTAGCGGAAGGTATTGTTTGGTTGAGACAGTAGCGCACTACTGTGACATTGTCAAGATTTTGCATGAGCTATATCCGACATTACCACTCCCAAACAAGTAAGTTAATTGAATCTCCATGTCCTGAAACCTCTCTCTCTCTCTTCGTTTTTGCTCATCACTTCATTTGTTGCTTCCTCAATAACTTGTCAGGTGTGAGAACGATAAGCCCTTCACGCTGGTGTATCAAGTTTCCAAAGAAAAGGCAAAGACCTTGGGGATTGAGTTTATTCCCCTGAAAGTGAGTCTCAGGGATACAGTGGAAAGCTTGAAAGAGAAGAACTTGATCAATTTTTAATTGTGATCTTTTTCAAAAAAGTTAATGTGTTGAAAACTTTAAGCATGTTTTAAATATGTACCTTTGGTGTAAATTATAACTGTGATACTAGGCTTTTGTTGAATTCTCTCTGAGCTTTATCAATGTGTTTGTGAGATGTCTTGCATGCTTGTCCATGAATATTGAATGTCATTGATGTGATCCTATGTGTTGTCCGAGGTGGCAACATAGGATTTGGGTGTCATGTTGGATGCCCATAAATACTGTCATGTATGACTTGATGATCATATAGGATGTCAACTTAGATGCCATGTTGAACACCTCTTAGGATCACATCAGCACCTGAGGGATTGAGTTTCTTTCCCCGCAAGTGAGTCTCAGGGATACAGTGGAAAGCTTGAAAGAGAAGAATTTGATCAATTTCTACTACATGTTTTAAATACCTTTGGTGTTAAGCAATCCCAACTCCTTGGTATACAATAACCTGTTGATAAGCTTTCCTTGATTGTTGTTCGCCGAGCTTCTCCAATATGGCATCATGTATGAAGCCAGCATAGCCATAGATGATAGAATATTCCTTTGTGTATCCAAAAGAAAAAGGAAGAATAATCTTCTTTGTGTTGGTGCGAGGGTGTTGCACAAATTTGGCAATAAGGTGTATTAATCAAGAACAGAGCTAGCTGTTAAGTTATTCGGCGGCTACTACTCAAATACTCCAAGGTGGCCTGGAGATATAGAATTTGTCCCCCCATGATCACGTAATTCACTAAAGATATTTATATACTCTTCCATCGAACTAATTTAATTAAATTAAATAGGTAAATCAAGTTATTTAATATATTATTTTTTCTAAAACATTATAATCATCTTCTTTAACTCCTTCTCTTCCTCTCTTACTTAATTATTATTGAAAGAAAATTAATATAGGTAATTTGAAGAAAAGTTTATAATATAATAAATATATCTTATATTTAAATCAAAATTGACACACAAGTGTAAGCGATGTAAGATATTTAGATACAAGTCGGTATGGAAAGGGAAAAAGCAAAATAAGAAATTGGCCAAAATTTTAAGGTACAATTTATTGCAATATAATGAGTTACTTATTATATATTTGAATGAAATTTAATGCAGCTCTCAATACTTTAGATTGTTAGGTACTTTCATTTGATACAACGGTTGCAAAGAATGTATATGTCAAATAATAGATGAACACATAAGATGGCACATGACTAAGCAGAATTTGGATGGTAAGTTAAGACACCCTCGAGATTCAGAGGTGTAGAAAGCCTTTGTGGCAAAATTTTGCAGACTTTGTGATCCTAGAAATGTCTTGCATCAGAAGCATGAGCACAACCTACAATATCTAACTAATGGTGTTAATTAAGTATAATTTTTTACCTTGGATGAGCATAAAACATAGCTCATTTTTGTTTTATATGCTCATTCCTGGCAAGAAAGTACCGAGGAATGATATAGATGCCACTTGTAGCCGTTAATACAATAATTGTTGGAGCTGTGGATGGATGGTGTTGAGACGTACAACTCATATGAAAAGTAACTGTTCAACCTCTGTGCAGCCTTGATATGGACGATAAGTGATTGGGAACATTGTTTGGCTAGAACGTGTATACTGGGTTAGCCTGTCAAGAGTGCAACTTTGACTCTGTACCATGTCGTGTTATGCATAGTTGCAAGTGATGCTTCTTGGGATATTGATGGTTCCTCTATTCTAAGCACATATTTAGATTGCAACAGATTCATTTTGATAGCAACCAAGAAATGAGATATCCTCTTATTACTTTGTCTAGGGGATGTCTTGCTGTAATTACAATATGGTATAGAATTTGGCAAGTAGGACTATCCCTAATGACTGGGATGATGGTCTCATGGAATATATGATGCTCAGCATATGCAGTGGTAGAAGAGAAGCATATTTTCACTCTTCCTTATTGGGAATATAATTTGTTGTGCCAAAGTTTGGAGTTGTGTTCATAAGTGGTTTTGGTGGAGTTGTGTGCGAAGGTCTTGTACCTAAAGATCTCGATCAGCTGTAAAATCAAATAATTCTTACACTTTATCATGTTGAGATGATATTTCCTCTATTTTTTTTACTGTCATGGTCCACTTGACCGTCCACCTTATAAGAGAAGCAAAGGTCATTGGGTCAATTCAATATCGATGTATATACCCTATAGAGAGGTACCAAATGATCTTTCATCCCTGCATTTTCAATTCCATTTTTTTATTTTGACTACTCAAAATTATTGATGTAATATTAACTTTTAGGTACTTAGAGAAATTAAAATCATATATTAGAAATAAGACGTAGAGGTCAATAACAAAAGGTTATTCTGAAGACGATGTCTTAACTTTATGTGCAAGATACTTTGATGATAACTCGTAGACATCTTTTAACCACCATTGTCACGTTGATGATTGCCTTCCTAATCCTTCCACGTCACTTTATTTTCTCCTGTGGAGAAATTAGTTGGAGGATATTGCCATGTCCTAAAATTTAGACTGTGACTGGCACATAATATGAATAATTTCACATTCAGAAAGCCTAACGCCTTAAATAAAATATTCGAATTTTGCATAACGTCTTTCAAATGAACACAATCTTTTCTATGGACTATGTGGAGCATTTACCTTCTTTTCAAAATAATACAAGCACTTTCTAAATGATCATTACATCAAAAGTAGTTTTGTAAAAAACGACACTTCGGATCGACAACGAGGCTCTTCACTACTCAGCGGGAGGGTTAGGGTCACCTGCACTATCTGAGGCCAAATAATCTACTCGTGAATAACATCCAAAAAACATGATAAAAAAATGTGGAAATAAACAATACATTATCATGTTGAAAATGTATTTTCATAACATTCCTTAATTTAATGCAAACTTTTTCGTAAACATTTTCTTTCAGGGAAAACAATTATTTGAGGTAAACATTTTAAATCAATCTAAAATAACCATTTCAAAATCACTCATTTGAAAGCAATCCTTTCGAAACCATAAGCTTTCCGTAGGACTTCAACAGAATAAAAACAGACGTGGACACACAGTTTATGAGGGTAAATAACCAATATAACGGCTCAAGGCCACTATCCATCGCGAGTACGAGACCCACGTAATAATCTGGTAGCTCGAGGCCATAATCCATCGCGAGTACGAGACCCACGTATATCCGTCACGAGTATGAAACCCATGTATATCCGTCGAGCTCGGGTAACTAAAGTACACCAAGGGCTAACAGTACTGCTGTTAGCAACCAGCTTTCTGTATTCCATCATTTCTAAAACATTTCCATCATGCATGGGGTTTATTTCACATATAATAATCTCAACTGTTTCAATGCCATAACCGTTAGTAAAAACCACTTTGAATTTCAAGAACCCCAGCATGTACATTAAAAATCAAATTACTGTAAAATCATATGAAATTCGCATAAGAATATATTTCATGAATAACATCAATTCAATGCAACTTTTGCCAAACTCTTTCCAAAAAGCTTATTCATCCATTTTCATACATAATCATAATTCTTTTGTAAACCAATCGAAAGAAAATCATTTCTAACAATTTAAATCATACTTTCATAAAATTTTCTTTTCAAAATTCATATTTGAAATTCATCATGTGAAATGACAATGCATTTGAAAATGTAAATTTTAGAGAACATTATTCACTCACCTAGAATACTCCCCTCACTTACTCTTGCCTTTAGCTTTAGAATATCATTCTCCCTTTTATTTTCCTAAAATTCTGAAAATAAAGGGTTCAATCAATGATTGCTATTCAACTCTTTTGTATCGAAAACTATTTATTTTCAGTCTTGAAAATAGAACACTTGCTAACATAAACTTTTCTCTAGTAGATATGACACATGCATCAATAACTAATAATCTAAAAATAATGCTCTTTACTGTATCTTTTCAAACTTCATAATCCATCAAGAACTGAAATTTATCCTTTATCCCAATTTCCTTTCATTTACTATTATCATAGCAAATCACATACCTACTTACTAAACATCTATAGGCAATTAAATTCGCCATTCCTCTCAACCTCCATCTTCCATAAAGAAATATAATTCACCTCTTCTATGACAGGTACTTTTGATTTATTACTATCACTACAAGTTATTTACATATTTATTAACTTCACAAGACCCAACTTAACTTAATTATGCTCATATCAAGAATTCATTGACAGCATTACTAACCACATAGATATCACAACAACCTAGGACAAGTTCAAATACATGAAGCCTTTGGTAATTGTTCATTCCATCTCAAGATTCTGTTCAGCCAATAGGTAACACTGACTACATAATACAAACCAGAATAAAATCTCAAATCACATAACCAAAGTATCAACCCATACCTTCAGTAGGCATAAACTAAAACAGGAAAATCCCAAACATATTCACACACACACACACACACATATATATAAATACATACTTCCAAAATGTTTAAAGTCTCCTTTCCATCTATTTGTTCATATCAATAGCACCCTCAAGAAACATCCATACTTATCTACTATAGTGTCCACCTTTTCTCACAAAATTACTCCATACATAATTTATACACACGACAAGCAACTTTCCCAAACAGCAAACATACACATATATATACATCAATTCATCCTCTTACAACCTTACGGCTGACAAGACAATAACACAACACACACATATCCATTTATGTTCACAGCACACGCGCAAGTCACAATATACACATAAAAATGCCTCTGTTCCTCCTCTCTCTTCCTTCAGTTCTCATTCTTCTTCTTTCTAAAATAGACGCAACACACGTATGTGCACACATACTTGCTTCCCAACAGAGTAAACATTATATGAAATTGTCAAAACTGTAGAGTCCACAATATAAGCAACAACAGACACGGCCACAAAGAAGGCAAGGAAAAAGGGTGAGACTTACCACCCTTCTCATAATTGGGATTCACGGCAATAGAACCACTGGACTGAGTAGAACAATAATAGTACAAAGCTTCAATTTCCCTTCCTCTATCACTCACGGCAATAACCTCAAACAGAGGGGTGATGACGACACAGTACAAAATAGAGTGAGCTCTGTCGTTCACGGCAGCTACCCAAGAGAAAAAGGAAGGAATAGAATATGGAATGTGGATTAAGGAGCTTACCACATCACCCATACCCTCACAGACCAGACCATGGTGCTAGCAAGACAAAGATGGAAGTCTAAGACTTGCTACAATACCCTATTTATGGAATGCGACGGTAACTACTGCTAGCAGGATGACGACGATGAAGACTGAGCTTGATAGCTTCTTACAACAGTGTCGACCCATTACTCTCCCTTTCCTACCGATTAAAATTCCCTGCTTCAAGCGATTGCTCTATAAATCAAGGAGCTGGAGCTAGCCGAGTGACATGACCAAACCAGCATCGGCTACATAACAGGGGATGGGACGGAATGCTGCAGAGGATGACCACATGGCATTGCTTGCTTGAAACCTCACCGCTGTGCCTCTGGACTTCTTCTGCTGTTGCCGCATGAATCAGCGCGAATGAAGAAAAGGGAGGTATGACACCTAGATTGAATAAGGAAGCAGGGGCAAAATGATAATTTAATGCGTCAAAATAATAAAAACTCACCTTCTGTAGCTCTTAGGGATCGAACGCAGCACCTTACGGCTTAACTCTCACTGTATAACCACTCTGCTACCTATAACCCTTTGACATTTTTCGCAACAAATATAAATATAACCCTTAATAAATTGATTTATTAAAATAAAAATCCCTGGCCATAACATATATGAATTATTTACACTCAATCCCATAGAGAAACTTCAAGAACACATGCATGTTTTGATAAATTACGTTCAATTCTTTAATGTATTTGATACAACTATTTGTATATATAATCTCTTATATCCCTATTATAAGAAATCTTCTCTAACTAATAAGCGCTTGGTTAGATTGGTAAGAGCATCCAACTAGCATATGTAGGGTATCGGGTTCGAGGCTTGGATGCAGCAATGTTAAATCTTGTTGGGAGAGCTTGCCACCCAAAATGTCCTATAAATGCTTGATTTGGATTAGTCGTTTGCTTGGACACTTAGTAGTTAGTAATAGGGTCCAGAAAAAACACCGGATACCGGATAGTCAAATACATATCAAATATAAAAAGGACATCTTCTCTAATTAATTAAATTAATTGTTCATATCATAAGTCATTTTGATGGGTATTAATTAATCTCAAATCTTCTATGGGAAACAGATACTTTTGTGGAATACTTGTTAGTTTCAGTTTCAATTTATAGGGATAGTGTCTTATGTTCTTGCTGACAAGGATATAATTTGCTTCATCTTATAATTTCCACATAAATAAAATGTAGACCAAATAAATTCACCAGAGTAGAAAACGAAAGGCAAGAAACCATCTTAATAGGTCACTAACGAATGCCATATGGCATATGCAACACATTGTACACGTCAATTTGGATAGGCATTCTCTCTCTTCTTAAAAGTTGGCATGAGTTTGAGAGCGTTGACATAATTTTATAAATTAAAAATACAAAAATAGTAAACTTGGTGAGTCAACTTAGGAATTTGACAACAATACTTTAAACAAACTTTTGAAGAACTTTGATATCAATTCACCTAAAAAATGGGTTGTAAAAATATGGAACATGTGGGTCATTGGCATTGTGAGAAGGTCCTAGCATCTCACATGCACCAATTCCCATATATATAGTCTTCCATGTTTCCCAAGTACACGCCATATTGCAGATTTTGGTTGCTCAAATTTTCATTCTCCCCATTAAAATCCAATCCATCAGATATTGGTGGAGTTGGAATATATCGCATGGCACCAAGTTTGGGAACTCATCATTTGGATGAGCACCCTGAGCTCAGCAGACATGAACTGTCCAAATTTGGTATGGAGATTCCATATTTATTTTTTTTTCAAATAATGTTTTTTAGGTAAAAAATTATTTTTTGAAAAAAATGAAAGTTAAAAGATGATATTTATTTTAGATTCTCTACCCATTAAAATAATTATTTTAAAAAATAAATATAAAAAGTTAGATATAGACTGTTTAAATCAGATCTGAATGATCTACAATTTCTTCAGCATTGAAGAAGCTGGAACATGAAATTCCTTTTCTTTGCCAGATTCTTGCACTGTCCTGTTTATGTTCTTCAATCTCTGCGCAACCAACATCTTCATATCACTCCAATTTGTAAGGGGAGGGACGGTTTTCCCTTCCATACATTGGATCATGTGTAGGGAAATCTCTTCTTCATCGTTTACTTTTCTTTTTGTCTTCAGAAGTTCTTTCCCATTGTTGATCCTCTTCTGTAATGATTTCTCCCTCTTCATGATCCCCTTTGAGACAGGCCAAGATTGACACCTGTCGATCACTTGCTGGACCCCATCGTGATCTAGCCAAACCTCTAGCCAAATAATATTGATATTGCCCCAATATCAATACCACAAAGAATGCTAAGTTCTTGTATTTCGTTCATGGTCCTTGGGTTCCTCTCCTTGAATGTTGCACTTCTCATGGTGTCCTCAGAGATGTACTCACATTATTTCACCACCTCTCTTGATATTGTTGTGCTTAAAGAGAGACAAGTTTATGTTGATGACACTTATTTCTTGATATGATCTGAGTCCTTTATATAGAATTTTCTTAGTCTCTAAACCTGAAAGAGTGGGCCCATTTTTGACAGCGGTGTCAGAAAATATTAGCATTTATGAGGGTTATTCCTAGTCAACTTTATTCGGAATTTGAAAACTATAGCCAGTATTAAGGGTGGAGTCCGTGTTATGGATTAAAACTGTTAATGCAATTAAATATTTGACATTATTGTAAGGATATGTGAACTGAAACCTTGATTCTCCCTGACCAGTTATAAGTGTAAAGTTAATTGAGGTATTTATTTTACTCATAAATATAAAATCTCAACTTCTTTTATTTTTCTCATTTATTATTTTTTCTTAAACTATCTTATAATTAAATGTATAGTCAAATGGCCATCATATGATTACAAGGAGATATTTTAAGAAAAATAGCGAATATATTTTATAAATAAATAATTTAGTTAAATTTTTAATCTATATAAATTAATTAACTAGCTCCTATGCTTAATACTAAGTTTAAATTGAGTAAAATCATAGAATTAAATCGCACCAAGTAAAAATTTAAAAATTAAATTATAACTAGTTAAAATTATAAAGACTAAAAGATTAATAAATTGGATTATGCATTTATGATAATTATGAATTTATTCTCTAAAACAATATAAATGAGATGCAAAATAAATTAATATTCCTTTGAGTTTATAAAACCAATGACAATTACCCTCTTGTTTCAGAAATTAGATAGAACCTATATATTAAATTTTTCAAGAGACATTTGAGGCTCTTTTATAATATAAAATTGGATAGGATATTTGAATAGGCTTCAAGGTCAATTTAATTAACTTTTAATAGAATTTTATTGAAATAAAAACATTTAAATACAACAAGTCTTGCTTTGCCACATTTTGTGTACCAAAAATTTATTCAAGTATAGTATTCAATTTAATATCTGTGTCTAAATTTATTACCAAAAATCAACATACATTTGAAGTTGTCACAAAACTAAGAATTTATGAGTACCCAAATTTAATATCTTGTTTATTCACCTATTAATAATATTGATAATATAGTTCTTTTAAAAAAATTCTATACCCAATTTTTCAAAAATTATTATATGAATACCTTACAATAGTATTTAGGTATGGATATATAAATTACAAATATTGCTAATCATCTAATCTTGTTCAAGAATACAAAAATATTAATTAATTTAATATTAGGCAAATATTTACATACAGATTTTCTGGCAACTTAATATTCATTTATTCTTTAAAGTAAGAAACTACATGGTTCATCACAATTATAATATTATAAATCCCTCTCCAAAAATTAGATGCAACGCTAAGAATGAATATCATGTTATAGAATAAAGTCATGTTTGGTTTGGTTAAGTTTAAGTGGAAAAAGAAGAGATGAATGATGAAAAATATAAAATAGAATGCTAATATATCCTCCTAATCATTGTATTAAAACACAATCCGATGTATTATATAAATTGCTGGGAATATAGCAATATAGCTCTGATTAATGGCAACATCTAGCACCCTCACTCTGTCATATAGCATCATATAGCACTGATTTACTCCTCTAGTACTTAATATATAATTTAATTATAATGTTGATATTAATCTTAAATATAATATATATTTTTATATTTATTAATTATTTTTCAAACTACCCGTGTTCATATTCCCTTAACAATAATTAAGTAAGAAGGGAGGGAAGGAAAAAAGATAATTAGGATATTTAAAAAAAAATATATAAAATATTAACTAATTTAATATTCTTAATCTAATCAAATTAATTAAATATGTCTTATATTAAGGATTTGATGAGTACTTTAAGAAGAGTCAATCTAGACGTTAACTGCATTAAGAAGAAATTTATTCAATTAAATCGTTATAATTCGGATTTGAAACGTGTTATTTGGCAGAACATTCCCACCTACACTTTTGTCAAGGGATTTTAATTCTCATATATGCGTGTTTTCTATATATCTGTAGTATAACTCCATTAGTTTATTACTATATTGTCTTTTATTAAAACAAAGCATGCATATGAAATGCCGTCGGGAATGAGATAGGAGAAGGTTTTATCAATATGGAAAGCTGAATCATTCTTTTTTTTTCAAGAAACTTTAGTATGAACCCCACGGTTTAATATGTACTGCATTTCAACCTTATTATAATTAATGAACTTTTAACTATCTCATCATCAAAATGAGACAAGATTAAGAGGTAAGACATTGTGTGTGTTTGGGAATATCCCAAACCTAAATTTTGATAAATTTTAAAATAAATAGTTATATTTGTTCAAACCAGCTTTTGAACTAAACTATGATTTAAAACTAAAGTTTCAGATATGCTGATCAGAGTAACTTATGAAACAGTAAAAGAGTTTATGAACTAACTAATTATTATATTACATCTATTTTTTCTTATACCCTCTCCTCTCTCATACTTTTTTACACCCTCTATCATCTCTCTTACTTTTTTCTACACCATCTTTCCTTTATTTTTTTATACCTTCTATCCTCTCTCATCTTATCTCTTATCTCTCCTCATTTAATACTCATACAATTTTTAATTTACTAATAATAAAAGTACTTCTATAAATAACTATCCAAACACTCATTTATTCACAATTTTTTTTATAAGCTCTTCTCCAAAAGCCATTTTTCAAACTCTTATCCAAATGGGCCTAGATAAGCCTTTAAAAAAATTATAGAAAAACTTTTAAACAATATTTAGAAAATGACTTATGGAGAAGAGTTTATAGAAGAAAAAAAGTAGTTATGAATACATGAGTGTTTAGATAGTTATTACGAGAAAAAATTTTGTTATTAATAAATTATTATAAATGGTATAATTTTATTAAAAATATGAGAGATAAGGGAGGAGAAAGGAGAGAGGAGAGAGGGTTGATAAGAGATAGGAGAAAGCATATGAGAAAAAATAAGGATAAAATAGTAATTGGGTAGTCTATAAACTCTTTTACTGTTTTAAAAGTTATTCTCAATAGCTTATACAAAACTTTGTTTTAAACAATAGTTTGATCTAAAAATCCTTTGAATAAATATGGCTGTTTGTTTTAAATTTTTTTCAAACTAATGTTTAGGTGAAAAACCCTTTTAAAACCTACATTTCAGTGAAACCCAGATAGGCACATTAACTTTGTTTGAAAATGTAAAAAAGAAACTACTCCTCTTATCCTAAATATATAACATATTTAACTAATTTGATTATATTAAAGAAGTTGTTAAATTAGTTATTATAACATATTTTTTCTAAATTACCCTAATCATCTTACTTAACTCACTTCCTCATTCTCTTACTTAACATGTATCAATAGGGATAATTTTAAAAAGAGTTAGTAAATTTGAAAAAGATATCTTATATTTATAACTAAGATAAATTTTTTAATTAAGTTTTATATTTAGGATTAAAAGAATATTAAATTTACCCATATGTAATATCATGAATAGCATATAAGGAATTGTAAAATTTGTGATTAATGAGATTTTAAATAGGGATAATTTTAGAAAACTATAATTAATTTAATACCTTTTTTTTTGTGACTTATAACAAGGGTTATATATTTCTTCGAGAATCAATGTTCTTTAATATATGAATAAAATCTACAAATCATTTTTTTTTAAAAAAAAGAAAGGTTCGGTCATGAAAATAAAAGGATAATTCTTTAACACCTAAAGAAGTAGTTATATACCTATCAAGCATGAATTGTTAAACACTTAAACTCGTACAGTATTAATATTAATTAGCTTATATAGTTGGAAAAATATTAACTTATATAAGTAGAATATGATATATATTGATATATTGATATTTATTATGCTTTTATAATCATATTTGAATATTTAATATTCAATAATATTCATTTTTAAAATTTTTAAAATGACACTACAAAAAGCATATCAAATATGATTGAATGAGATTTATTTATAGTTAATATATTATTTTGCTTCTAATTTTTAGTGAATGATTGTCCACAGTTAGTGCAACTCCAATATGCTTTCTAAGGTGTATTCAATTGAATTGTAAATTAGCGTATCACAGGAAAAAAAATACTCATTTTAAAGAGTATAATGTTCTATTTTTTCAATAATATGGTTTTCACTATTCTAAGAAAATTAGAAAATACTTTTAAATATATCCATAATAAATTATTAAATCATAATAAAAAAGCATTTAGAATTATGCAAATAATTACATTTATTAATTAATAGTATAATTAGACAGAAGAAAAAAATGTAGACATTAATTTTTCTCAATATATTTAAATTTTTAAAAATAGATCTTATGAGACGATACATGTATCAGATACAACACGATACTAATTTGTCAAAATGGCAATTTTTGAAAGGAAAAAAAAAGCATGATACAATCAATACGTATGGGATAGGTATTTATTAATAAAACACATCATAGATATAACTATTATTCAAAAAAAATCAAATATGAATATACATACTTGTAGATTTTATAATTAACATAAAAAATATAAAATTATTCTAATAACAAACTTTTAGTACTTTTATTTCTTATTATTGGCAAAGCCTATTACTAAAAGGTCTCATAAAAAACATAAGATTGCCACTTCTGCAACTCCAACACCTTCAAAGTCATCATCCCATGCAACGCACCCATGTCCCACATCTCACGTAGTCTCTCCTTACTTGCAATCTTCACCTTTCCTAACCAAAATCAGAAATTAATATGAACAAATTAAAAATCGTCTCTTTAACTCTTTTAAGATTCTTTTGGCCATCTTTTGAGATTTAACTTGTTTCTTTTATTGATAAATAAATATTTCCAAATATTATGAAGTTAATATAATATACTCCTCTTATCCTTAATATAAGACATATTTTGTAGTACAAATTATACTATAAAATATATCTTATATTAATAAATGGAGGAGTAATATAATACTAATTATTAAGTAAAAGTAATATATACTTGAATTTATTTTAATTTTTAATTAAAAATGTCATGAAGTGTTAACTACAAGAGCTTACCTTTTGGATCCCTTTAATATACATATCAAAGAAATATCTGAGCGTATCAATATGTGGAGTAAGTTGAAGTATTCGTTTTTCATGGGATATCGTCGAAGAAGTGGAATTCTATGTTCCGGCTCCAATTCCTGTAACATCTGAAGGATTGTTCGTCAATGTAAAGAATGAAAAGTTGATTGACCAATCTACATTATACGGCAGGGACGACCATGACAATTTCTTATATGTCCATCAAATTTTCATTGACAATGGAAGCTCACAACAATTCTTTTATCATTAAGGGAGCTGGAACATAGAGTTCCACTTCTCTGCCGGGTACCTCCATCATCCCTTGTTGCTGTTTCTACATCATGCATCCTCTCCTTTTAAAGACATCGAATCGATGACACTTAAGGAAACCAATTTATGTGGAGCACACTTATTCCTTTGAGATCTCTCCTTTATATAGAATCATCTCATATTCTAAAACTAAAATTACATACACTGAAACTCTCTTAGACAATTAAAATCATTAATGAGTAATTTATGAAAGGATCTCTAGTTAATGATATGCATTTATGTGTATTTATTAGGAGCATTTAATATATACATTGAACCTATCTTAGACAAATGAATTCATTAATAAGTGGTGCCAAAAAATACATTAGAATTTATGGAGGGATCTTTAATTTAGTCAATATAATTCATTTATATTATTCATCAATGTAATTAAAATTACATACATTGAACTTCTCTTAACTGTTAATGAGTAGTGCTAGAAAATAAATTATAATTTATGAAGGTATCTGTAGTTAATATTATTCCTTTATGTATATTCATTTTGGAATCAATTCATAATTATCATAAATGCATAATCCAATTTATTAAATGCTCATACAGGATAAATTAAATTCAATGAATAAACTTAATCAAAATCCTTTTATGGATATCATTTATTATCTCGTAATCATAACACAAATTTTGATTAAACCTAAAGAGGGAAGTGAAATCCAACCAAAGTTTTACTGGCATACCAAATGGTTACACTTTCCGCCAAATAGAAAATGCATATGCTTTTGAACAAAGGTAATACAGCCAAATCAAACCAGTTGGTCATATGAGAAAGTTGGTGTCACTACTTTAGTTTGTAGAATGGGGTCAACCATCTATAAGAAAATTAGATTAAAATGCAACCTCTTAATCATGTGGTCATTCATCTTTAAATCTAACTATAGATATAATTTGAGAAAAAATAATAAAGGAGAGGGATAAAGAGATTGAACGAAAACCTGGCTGACTAAATTCTGCAGTATGGCATAGACATAGGAAATATGGAAGATTATATGGGAATTGGTTCATATGAGATGCCACAACCTTCTGACAATGCCATTTATTCATATATTCCTTCGTTTTACAACTCATTTTCTCCATGAACTGAAATCTCTATCCTTCAGTTGTTGTTTGAGGTTTATTTCTACCATTTATGATGTTTTTGTGTATGACGGTTTTGTTATTTTGCCATTGTCTCAAAGTTGGGTGTGTGGACAAATAAATTATATATCCATGCCTTGTTCAGATTTTTTTTTGCAAGTTTTTGTTCTCAATTACAATTCTATAATTGCTTCTTGCTAAACCTTGCCCTGGATAGAGAAGATAATTCTGATTTTACTTCCAATGTCAATGGTAGGGTGATGGAGTCCCACATGGACACATTGCATACCATGATCTATTCAATAGGATACAGTGGATTCGTACTCCATTCCATTTGAGTGTCTATAAATTGGTAAGCTCCCTTCAATTGGTACTAGAATGCAAACTTGTCATCTCTAGAAAGTTTTATTTGCTAAGGGATATTGGACTTTGGGTCTAGGTCCGCCCTTATAGGCTCGATTATTTGATTAGGAAATAGAAACCTTTCTAATAAAATAAAAAAATTATATCATCATTTATTTCACCTCCCTAAAATATCGCGACCTAAGGCTATAAATAGGGAGTGCTTCCTTCACTTGTTCCTTGCCCTAGCCATTGAGTTTTCTGGCTATATCTTATTTTCTCTCTTTTTCTCTCTTATGTGGGGTGCATTTGTTGTGTCATTCTAGTTTAAGCTCTAGTAGTCTAAACCTTGCGTCGGAAGTTTGACCTAGATCCGAGCACGGTATGTTCCCTATCCTTTTCTCCTCTATTTTCTGACTGGTTTTGACCCACAAACAAGCTGAGTAAAGTTTCATAGAGTGTAGACATCAAAGTGTCAGCCGTGTGAAAGCAGTTGATTGAGAAATATGTAATGAGTTGCCAAACTCCAACCTGAGTTGTATGGGTTGTTTTGTCTTATTTTAGTGGATTGGGTTCTCATATGGACCATGAAAAACTTCTATGAATTATCACAAAGTACAATCTATGAATTGATTTTTATCACAAAGTATTATCTTAAATCAAAGGATTTCACATAAATAGAAAGTTAATAGGCAACTAGATTTCCTAAATCTTGAAGACTTGGCATTTCCTATGAGCATTGGCTTTGTCCAGCTGGCTGGATATTCTACTGAAATTGAGTGTAAAGGTTTTAAGAGAGCTTAGATACTATATCATTTCCCTAATTCTTTATCCTGGTGATGAAAATTGATCACATGATGCAGAACTTTAGGGCTTATGGGAGAATCTTGTTCAGCCCTTGTGTTTCCTTTATGTCAGTTATTAATATTTTTCCTTCTATTTAACAAATTCATTTTCTATGAAAAATGTGTTAATGTCCCTCATATGGTATATGGCCTGTTCTGTTCTCAGCCATGTTTGCTGCAGTTTCTGTTTTCAAAGCTATCGGCTACAGTGGGCTGTTTTGAAGGCTGTTAGGTACAATAGGCCTTCTTTTTTCTTGAGATTCAGGGTCAGGACCATTCCACAAAGGCCATTCATACTCTTAAAATTGTATTATAATAGGTGTGGTCCCATATTGAGAATGCTAGCTTGAAGTAGGGTCCTTTTAAGACTTTGAGCTCTACAACTCCAACAGTAAGCTTTTGAGGTGCTCGTTACAAGTCCAATGACTACCATTGTAAAAAGCACAAGTCTTTGAAAGAATCACACCACAAAAGCTAGTCATTGGAGTTAAAGAGCCCAAAACTTTGTAAAGTCTCTACTTGAAAGTAATATTCTTGATGTGAGACTTGTGACAATGTCGAGGTATAAAAGTACCTTGTTTTCAAAATGGTTGCATCTAATGTCATACTAGTTTTTTGGTGGATAGAACATAGCACTTGTAACCTTTTATGGTTAAAGAATGCTTTATTAACATATGCTTAAAGGGCTTTAGGCTCAACTTCCCTCCATAATCGTTACAAACAAATGAGGTACCCTAAAAACTTAAAAGTTACTCTATTTGGTGATTTGGGCATGTCTCAAGAAGTTTGTTGTTTTAAACTGGAGGGATACATATGATAATGCAGAAAAGTTGTTTCTAGAATGAAAGAATGAAAGTAAAAGTTATACTTGTGTGATTGGTATGCTAAAAATTAGTGGTACAATTCCTAACTATAATAAGGAAAATGGGTTCTTAGGAAAGCCCTTTTCTCATGCTTAGTCCCATTCTCATTCTCACTTTATACTAAACATATGATTTGAGTTACCTTATTGATAAAAGTGGATTGTTTCCCTCTGTTCTATCTCTCTCATTTATCATTCCTCTCTCAATCTCTATCTCTCTCTGTTCTCTTCTTCCTCTTTTTCTTCTCTCTCGTTTAAAACTTTTCATCCTAAGGTCACTTTGCCCTAAGAGGAATTTAAAACTTTGCACTAAGGTCACTTTTCATCCTCACAAAATTGCCAGTCCTTCAGGAATCATGCTTATTGAATTACTACAAGGCCTCATGTAACATGCCTGATCTCAAAATTACAGTGAAAATTTAGCATTCAGTTTACAGATTTTGAAATTTAGTGATCCTTAGTTGGTTCTTGGAAATAGAAGTGGTTGACAGTATAGGCCATAATCTACATATGCTAGCGCACATAATGCATGAAGTTTCCATTGTATTGAATGCTTTATATGCTTGATATTGAAATTTGAATTAAGTCCTTATTGAGATAAGAGTTAGTTAATCTCTATACTATATAAAGATTAATGTAGTAATTAATTTGAAAACTAACGACAATAAACATGGACAGAAATTTGTATAAACTATGAGCTGTTTAGTATAAAGGATTTTGTATGTTTGGCTGTGGCATGTGGTAAGCTCGCATGAGTTTAAATTATTCACAAGGTTGACAATCTTTTTTTAAAAAAATATTCTTACGAAATTCTAACTTGCTGTTTTTTTTTTTTTTTCATTTCAGAATGAATTAATTGATCCAGCAGTCAAAGGAACTCTTAATGTTCTCATATCATGTGCAAAATCACCATCTGTGAAACGAGTTATTTTTACTTCTTCCGCTGCTGCAGTTTTAGATAATAGAAAGCCTACAACTCCTGAAGTTGTAGTCGATGAGACTTGGTTTTCCAGTGCAGATATCAGTAGGGAATACAAGGTATGTACTGTATTTCATTATACTAACATTGCATTGAATCTTCCAATTATTGCACATTGCATGGCATAGCATGTTCTCTCAATATAAATGTCATTTGCAAGTCTTACCAGAATAGATGCGGTTATGTTTAGTTATTTTGGCAGGGGGACTTCAAAGCAGTGATTGCTTACATTCGCTTGAACTGTGAGTCACATTCAAGATTGAATACATTTCTTTTTCTTTTTTAGAAGGAATTCATAAAAGACAGTTGCTTGACACTGTTCAATGATGATTCTTTCTCTTGTTTTACCCATATAAAGGGAGATTAAAGAGGAGGGAGAGAAAGAATGAATGGAGCGATGAAGAATAACTAAACGAATAAAGGGAGAAGATTTTAAAAAAAAAAATCGAGGGCTTAATATTCCATCCAATGTTCAAAAGCGTACAATGAAAATAATTCTTTCTCTATTTATAGACCTCAATATCTAGATATATTTTATTAATATTTAATTATTAAATTATCTTTTTTTTACTAATGAGATTTACAGTATTAAATTTAAATAATTAAAAATATACTTTTAAAACTTAAAATGAGTAAAATATAACTTGATACGGATATAGATCAGCAAACATATCCTTTAGTGGTGTTAATTGAAGCAAAATTGGGCCTAAGTGAATCTGAAGATGTTTTGTCAATTTTAGTAATTAATTATTATTATTTCTGGTATTTAATATATAAGATAGTTGGGAGATAAAATTTAATCCTTAAATTATTTTATATAATATTTATTATTTTTCTCTAAATTAGTTTATCTATATTATAAATTGGTATATAATATAATATCATATAATTATTTTAAAATTATTTAATTTTATTAAACTATCTAAATTAATTAATTAATTATTATATTAAGGACCGAAAATTATAATACTCCTTCCATCTTCAATAAAAATAATTATTTAAAAGACATCACTTAAAAAATTATTAAATCTGGGCTATCCATATGAAATATAAGCTTTGGGTGCTCATACTAGTTACGTCAAAATACTGGAGTTGTTAATAGGGTACTTGTTTTTTTTTTTTTTTGTAATAAGAAATTAGAGTACTTTCAAAATTTAGTTTTTCTTTCTTTCTAATGGGGCTTTGACTCTTAAAGCTTGATTTGAAAAGCCATTTTGGGCAAAATTTTGGTTTGAAAATTTTTTAAACAAATAATCATATTTGTTCAGAAGTGATTTTGGTTAAAACTATGGTTTAAAACCATGATTTTGGATAAATTATTGAAACTAACTTTTAAAATAATAAAAGAGTTTATAAATTATCCAATTACTATCTTATCACTACTTTTTCTTACACTATCTCTCCTCTCTTATCTCTCTTCTCCATCCTATCTCCTCTCTCTTCTCTACACTCTAACCTCTTTCTTCTTTACCCTCTCTCATCTCTCTTACTTTTGATTAAATTATACCCTTTTTAGTAATTTATCAATATGAAAAGTGATTCTACTACTAATTATCAAAATATCTCTATTTTTAAAATATATTCTTCCTAAAATCTATTCTCTAAAAGTTAATCCAAATAAATCCTTAATCATGCATGTATTATCATCTAGTAAAATATTTTAGTTTTACATTCAATAATAAATATATATGTGTATATTAATTTTTAATTACAACTCGTTTAATCTAAGTTTGACTAGTTGTTACAAAGAAAATAGAAAAAAAGGACAATTCATTCATGAAAACAGAAAGCAGGACATACATCTACTATATCCTCTCCTTTTGGACACATCACAATCCCATTCTCTCTCTTCTAACTAACTTACTAGTATTATTTACCATAATATCCCTCTTACTCTATAATAGCATATAACAATACTCCCCTCCTTAAAAAGAATCCTTGTCCACAAGGATAGTCTGAACAGGAGGTGCAACAGTTGGAAAATCAGGAAATTGCTATTGGATAACTGATAAATCCTCACAGGTAGCATCTTCTGGTTGAGAGAACTTCCAATGAATCAACACTTGCGTGATTGGAAGGTGATGACGTTTAACAATTTTCCGACTCAGAATACTTTCAGGTTCAAGCAAGAATTGCCCTTGATCATCAATAGGTGGCAGTACAGGATCCACTGTAGTAGTAGGACCAACATGCTGTTTTAAGAGGCACACATGGAAAACTGGATGAACATGAGATTCAGGAGGTAATTCTAGTTCATAAGCTATAGCTCCCACCCTGTTGATTATCTTGAATGGTCCAAAATATCGTGCAGCCAATTTGTGCAAAGAAGAATTGTTTAATAAATTCTTCCGGAAAGGATGCAATTTAAGATAAACTATATCACCTATAGAAAATTGGCATTCGGTCCTATGCTTATTAGCTTGCTGCACCATTCTATGTTGAGCCTTCCGCAAATGCTGCTTCAACAAATGAATCACCATCTCACGAGATAGACAAGTACTATCCACCAAATCATTAGGAGAATCCCCTGCTATACAAGGTAGATGAACCGGAGGAGGAACCCCATACACAGCTTCAAAAGGGGACATACCAATAGCATAATGATAGGTAGTATTATACCATAACTCATCCAACGATAACCAATTAACCCATTGTTTAGGATAATCACCTGTCATGCAACGAAGATAGCACTCTAAACATCTGTTGAGGACTTCAGTTTACTCATCCGTTTAAGGGTGATAAGCAGAGGAATATTGCAGATTTACGTTATACAAACAGAATAGTTATTTCCAAAATTTGCCACAAAAAATTGGGTCCCTATCAGTAACTATTGATTTGGGAAACCCATGCAACTTAACAACATTATCCATGAAAACATGGGCAACATCCATAGCTATAAAAGGATGTTTCAAAGCCATAAAATGAGCTGCTTTCATTAACCTATCGACTACCACAAAAATGGTAGTTTTAGTATAGGATTTAGGGAGTCCACTGATAAAATCCATAGATAACTCAAACCATATATATTCTGGTATAAGAAGAGGTTGAATAAGTCCAGGAGAAGCCACAAGTTCAGGTTTAAATCTTTGACAAATAGTGCATTCTTGTACAAATTCCCTCACATCCCTCTCCATCCCCTTCCAATAAAAGAAAGAAGTAAGGCGCTTGAAAGTAGGATGTATACCTGAATGACCTCCAATACTATCGGCATGAAAATAAGTCAATAAATCCCTATGGAGACTACTATCAGTCCCAACCACTAATCTTCCCTTTCTCTTCAGCATTTGGTGTTGCCAAGTGTAGTGAGGATGAGACATCGGATCCTGTTCCAAGTCTTGAAGAAGTTGCTGTAACTGAACATTAGTGAAACAAGTTGTCTTGACACGATTAAAGTGATAGAGGAACAGATAAAGCACAACAGGATCCCTCTGGACGGCGGGATAAGGCATCAGCAGCTACATTATCACTACCTTTGCGACAAACAATTTCATACTGCAACCCCCATAGTTTATGAAGCCATTTAAACTGTTCCTAATTCAAATCCTTTTGCTCTAATAAATGCTTTAAGGGATGATGATCTGTCTTGATGATAAATTTACCGCCCCATAAGTAAGAACGCCACTGCTTGACAGCAAAAATAATTGCAAGGATCTCACGCTCATAAGTAGACAAAGGTTTCTTTTTCGGAGGCAAAGCTTTGCTTGCAAAAAGCTAAAGGGTGGCCTGCCTGAGAAAAGACAGCACCTAACCCACTCCCAGAAGCATATGTTTCAATAACAAAAGTATCATGAAAATTAGGAAGTGCCAAAACAGGAGGAGACATCATGGCAGCCTTAAGAGCAATAAAAGCAGTTGTAGCCTCAGGAGACCACGTAAAAGATGAGGATTTCTTAAGCAATGCAGTAAGAGGCTGGCAAATAGAACCATACTGACTAATGAAATGCCTATAATATCCTGTGAGACCAAGGAAACCACGTAATTCTCGTAGTGACGTGGGTACTGGCCAAGAAGCAATTGCTTGCAGTTTCTTAGGATCAGCTTGAACCCCTTGGCCTGAAATAATATGGCCCAAATAGTCAATCGGTGTGGCTGCAAAAATACATTTTAGAGGCTTTGGCAAATAAACTATACTCCCGTAGAGTCAAAAGGGTAGTCTCCAAGTGCTGCAAATGAGTATCCCATGAATGACTATAAATCATAATATCATCAAAGAAGACTAAACTAAATTTCCATAAGAAAGCCTTGAAAACAGAATTCATAAGGCCTTGAAAAGTAGCTTGAGCATTAGTTAATCTAAAAGGCATAACTAAAAATTTATATAACCCTCATTAGTACGAAATGCAGTCTTGACAACATCAATGTCTTTCATCCGAATCTGATGATACCTTGCACGAAGGTCTAGTTTAGAAAAATAATTAGCTCCAGTTAATTCATCTAAAAGCTCTTCAATAACAGGAATGGGAAATTTATTCTTAATGGTGGCCTCATTGAGTTTCCTGTAATCAACACAAAACCTCCAAGTGCCTTCTTTCTTCTGCACTAGCACCACAGGACCTGTAAAAGTACTACAGCTTTCTCTAATGATGCCATTATCCAGCATCTGGTGAACCTGTCTTTCAATCTCTGTTTTCTAAACAGGGCCTTAATGGTAAGGTTTGCAGCATATAGGTCTATCATCAACAAGAGGAATAACATGGTCAAACTTTCGTACTGGAGGTAAACCCATGGGCTTAGTAAAAACATTAGTAAACTTATCTAATAGACCTTGCAACGCAGAAGGTTGTTCACCACTCAATGGAAATTGTGAAGTGAGATCAATCTGCAACTGAGAAGGAACATGAAGTAAATAGAGCTGATTAGCTGTCATAAGTTCCCTCACAACCTGAATCACCACTAGACTCTCAGAAATGTGAGGACACAATCCGTGTAGTTGAATCAACTGTCCCTTGGACTAGAATTCAAACAAGTGTAAGTCCATATCCAGACTAAAATGACCCAGAGTTTTCAGCCATTGTACTCCTAAAATAACATCATATCCCCCAATCTTCATAACCAAGAAATCAGAGGTAAAAGCTACTCCCCCCATTTCCCATGTTAGATCAGGACAATATTTGGAAACAACAACCTGACGTGAATCAGCTATAGCTAGTCGAATGGGTGTCCTATCTTGCACCTTGAGCTTGAGGCGTTTAGCTACAGCAATGTCCAGAATATTGTGAGTGCTGCTAGTGTCTAGTAAGATAATAATTTGATGATTCTTGATACGACCCAACAATTTCAAGGTAGAAGTATTATCGCAGCCCTCAATCGCAGTAATCGCACCATTAACGACCGGCTGCGCGTCTCCGACAGCGTCCTCAAATTGGTCATCATCTTTAGTAATGACCAAAGAAAATACGTGAGTCCTGGCAGTGACGGCCTGGGCTGTACTTCTCGAGACACCAGTAACATAGCCCCTTTTGTCGCCTTTCATCCATCTCACGCCTAGATAATTGCCTAGTAGGTCTCATACTGGAAGCAGTTGATGACATAGGTGTAGATAAGGACGGGTTATGTTTTGAGGAGGTTTGGGCTGAAACCTTTAGAGTATGAGAAGAGGACCCAGATAATGGGCCCAACACTGTAGTAAACTTAGAACCAAATCCATGGGACTAGGGAAGCGAGGTTGAGGAAGATTTGTGCTGACGAGTAGGTCCAGGAGCATGATCATGAATAGCTTGGATCGTTGCCTCCTGCAACAGAGCTGAGCACGAAGCCTTGGCCAATGTGGTTGGCGCAAAATTGAGAACAAATTGTTGAATGTCAGATTGTAAGCCTCTGATGAAAAGATTGACAACTACGGCTTCAGGGATATCAACTTTAGATAGCAACTCATCAAATACTTGTTCATATTCAGCAACTGTACCATCCTCTTGCTGAAGTTTCTTTAAGGCAATCAGAGGATGCTCATCGCGGACATCTATAAATTTAGCCTCCATCTGCCGAAAATAATCCTCCCACCTCACCTCAGAATAAGACCTATGGCGCATGAATGTCTGATGCCATCTTAATGCGTGCCCCTCCAAATGAATAATCAGAAGGCGAATGCGGTGTTCAGGTGGAGTTCATCAACTTCAAAAAATTGTCGGCAACGATACACCCATCCACGGAAATCAAAGCCGTCAAATCTGGGAAACTCTACTCGACTCTGCTTCGTCTGAATGGAATACGCCGAAGCCATATTGTGCAATTCGTGAAAAGACCCAAAGGTAAGAACTCGACTTGCAAATGATGAACCTCCGTCAAAGCCCCCATTACCTCCATTCCCTAGTATAAGTTGCTTCCCAGCAGTAGCTTCTGGTACATAAAGTCCTCGATATAACCCACAGCTTGTTTCAACTCTTGCTTCATTTCCAGAATGTCTTGCGTATGCTGATTCAGGCGAGTGGTTACAGATGTTCAGTGTTGCTCCAGACGATTTTCTAAATCAGTGAGACGCTCCGCTGATCTTGTATCTAGCGGCGCCATTGGCCGGATAAGGGCTCTGATACCTTTGTTACAAAGAAAATAGAAAAAGAAGATAATTCATTCACGAAAACAGAAAGCAGGACGTACAGCCACTATATCCTCTCCCTTTGGACACATCACAATCCCATTCTCTCTCTTCTAACTAACTTACTAGTATTATTTACTATAATATCCCTCTTACTCTATAATAGCATATAACACTAGTAAACCGTGACTAGTTAATGACATTTAGTTGGAATAATTATTTGATACTAGTGGTTAAGTATTTTTTTTTTCCAAATGTGTCATTCACGAACGTTCTAGTATAGTCAGTCCCTATATATATAGATATAGATATAGATATAGATATAGATATAGATATAGGGACACATACATTTCAGCAAACAACCAAATAATAATCTCTTCAGCTTTAATTTTAGATCCATATTCAATAATGGCACCTTCAGCTCTTGCATTCACAGTGCGTCTGCGTCAGCCAGAGCTGGTGGCTCCGGCAAAGGCGACGCCACACGAGGTGAAGCTTCTGTCGGACATCGACGACCAAGGGAGCCTCGGTTCCATGTTCTGATGATCCAGTTCTATCGTGGCGATTCTTCGATGAGAGGAAGAGATCCTGTTGAGGTGATCAGAAAAGTTTTGGCCGATACTCTAGTGTTCTACTATCCTTTTGCCTGCAGACTCCGGGAAGGACCTAACAGGAAGCTCATGGTGGACTGTAATGGCCACGGCGTCGTTTTCATCGAGGCTGATGCCGACGTCACTTTGGAGGAATTTGGTGATCTTCAGCCTCCAGTTCCTTTGCTTTGAAGTGCTTCTATACGATGTCCCAGGAACTTCAGATCTTCTTAACACACCACTCCTTCTTATTCAGGTATCTTCTTCTTCTTCTTTGAAAAACTAAAAATTTGAGATTGCATGCCTTTTATTTTCCATCGACTTGGATCTGAGTAAGAACTTTTTCCAGATCAGAAGTTCGCTGCACTTTTTATAACAAACCATTTAATTTTTTTAATTAAGGATATATATAAAATCCATGTTGTAAAGTATTTTTTTTAAAAAAAAACAATTTAAACCTTTAGAACATGAAATAAAACTTTAAATCTCTATGGCTAGCTATTAAATTATTTTTAGAATATTACCACTTGCTACGAACTATTTTTATAGTATTTAAATAGGAAAAATAAAAAGAAAGTGTCTCTTGACAAAATAATGCAAGATTTCTATCATTGATTCCAAGAAATAACTCTATTTTAATGAGGTTCATCTAACTTCCTGTATATTAACAAAGGGAAAGTTTACCTAACCTACACTTTATGTTATATATAAATAATCTTTTTAAATTTTAAAACTTTTTAATGAATCTTCTTAAATCCTTATATTTATTCTGTAAATAAATTCATATTAGTAGTTTTATTCGTTACTTGTATGTACATATATATATTTAGGGCTTATATACAAATAACACAAAGTTTAAGAGTTTATATATACACAAAAATAAAATTTATGGGGTATATAATTTATGGTTGAGATTTATTTACATACATGATTAAAATTTTAAGTATATTCGTTATTAAATTATAAATATTAAATAATTATTTATTTATATATAATTTAAAGTTTAGGGGGGGTTTTGTAGAGACAAAGGTAAGGTATGATTTCTAAATTCAATCCAATTTATAATGTATTTTGTCCCAGATACCTGAATAAATTCAATTTATTAATTATTAATTATTAATTAATTAGTATTGATTATTTAAATATGCCAACATTTTTATCACGGTTTCACACCTATATTTTTTTTTTAATCATGGCCTCATATTTCCCAACTTCACCTTAATTCCCATTAAATAAAAATTAAAAAAAGAAAGTAAACAGAAATCGTAGCATTAACGTTGAGGGTCTTTCAACTCCTCGTCTGTATGTAAATGGTCTGATGTCTGTAGAACAGTCAGATGTTACTGAAAGTTTTGGAGAGGATAAAGAACATCCTTCTGAATTGGACCATAATCATCAATTCACTGAAACTATGAATATTAACTCTTTGACCGACCCAGGTCCCAGCATTCCTCAAATTCTTCATATGGTGAGGTAATGCAGCTAACAGCTGAGTTTACTTCTCTTTTAATTTGTTTGAAGAGCATTCCTCAAATTCTAGGAAATTGCAGTGAACGAAGGAAGCACTCAGGAGAAAGAAGTGAAGCCAAAGAAGGATGTGCAGAGAGAGAGAGAGGAGCTGCCTAAAAATGACGGACTACTAAAGAGAGAGAGGAGAGGATACAGAAAACTGGCTTGCGGGAAGAACACACCACATATCTGCAAACCAAAATGCGTGGTTCCCATCCCTAGAAGAGTAATGGAGGAAGGTGGGATGGGAATTTACCAAACACACGTAATTTCAGAATTTGTTAGTCTTCATTTTAAATTAAGTCTCTTGAAGAGACTTTACTGAAATTCTCTATATATTTTTTGTAGGGTAATTACAAAAATAATTGAGAATCCATTTCCCATCTCTAAAGTGATGAGCATCAATTTAGACCGTCGAAATAAAAAATAGACGGTTTATATTTAATATTATTTTATTTTTAATAATAAATGTAGAATTAAAAGAAAAATATTGTTTTCACCATCAATTTTCAATAACTTTAATTAAAAATTGCTAATTAAAAAAATATAATTTTGAAAATTTGGGCAGTCCAATGAGAGCATGCACCCAAACCAGCCTGATAATTTTTTTATTCATTGCATGCATGCAGTGCAAGATATATATGTTGCATGGTGTTCTAACTTCTAAGAATATGCACATAAATTCACAGCTCTTCGGGGAATATCATAATTTGATGATTTCTGTCTTGACGAAGAAAAAATGGTCAAGCCAGAAATAATAGTAAGGAATTGGTGGACATCAACTCCGGCAAAATCGCACGAAACGGTTTGATTTACCAATTCAAGCAGGGGATGAGGGAGAAAGGGAGAGAATGAGCAGCAGCAGCGGCAACAACAGCAACCAAGGAACCCTCGTCTGCGTCACTGGTGCCAATGGCTACATCGCTTCCTGGCTCGTCAAGCTCCTCCTTCTTCGTGGTTACTGGGTGAAGGCCACTGTTCGCGACCCAGGTGAGCGCATGGGCTTTTATATCCTCCCGTTTATCTCCGTCAATTTGCCCAAAATTGTGTTCATTGGTTTGTTGTGTTTCGTATTTCTGGTTACGACTTTTTTGTATTTGAGCTTCTCTATGCGCATTTTCAAGAATTTTGATTTGTAGTCATTAAAAAGGCGAACCAATGTAATGTTCTGTAATGGTAATTTGTCAATTCGACATTTTACCGGATTGAGATGGAAATGCGATTAATGGAGGGTAAAAGGCCAAGTTTTATTAGCTTTTCCCTGAATTGGGGATATAAGTGTGAGGGGGCCCAGAGTATTCTGGAAACATTAACATGAGAAGCATGAACCGTTAGTTAGAATAAACCAGCCTTTAAAATAAAGTGGTGTTGGCTGACCTCTATCTTACCTGCTTTGGTGGATTGGCACATCTATTCCTCAATGGTTTAAGGTGGTTTTCACCGAGCTTAAAAAAATAGAAGAGAGATTACTCATGATTGAGGAATAATTTCGATGGGAAAACGGAAAGTTTGGAGTTTATTCAACTATGAATAATGAATGTTGAGAGTGAAGAAGTTCCATCTATTGTAAGGGAAAGGTGGAGTGGCTTTTAATGAAAATAGATGTGCCAAGTGGGGCTGAGCCATGCATATAAGGGGTTAAGAGGCATGCATAATATAAGAGCGAATGCATGCTGCCATTGGGGATTGCAGATGGGCTCTGTTTGCCCCAAAATTGTGTTGAACATTTAGATGGTGGAAAAAAACAGAGAAACAAAGATGTTTTGATTTTGAAAAGTGAAGAAATAATAGTTGGGGAGGGTAAGTGGGATGAGCAAGGCTTGCTTTGTAGTTGGTCAGAAAGCTGACAAAATGCGGTTTATAAGTGACAATGTGACTTTAGCTGAAGAATTTACATATGAAAGTTTGTTACTTTATTCCAAAATTGGAACTTCAATATATAGAGGAAGTGGAGCGCAGAAAATCAGCCTAATCAATCCTTAACATGTGATGAAATAAAGGCCACAGAGTATCAGCCTACATAAAAGGAAACAAAGGCCACCCTGAGCGGTATTTGGGTACTGTGAGTGGTCTTGGGGCCTATGTCAATCCACTCAGAGCGTCTATGCAATCAAAGTATCAATATACTTCTCCATATACTCTGTTTGTCATGAATGAGGGCATGAGCTATTGGGTTAAATTAAACCCCATCTTAACCTATACAAGAATTCTAACTTAGAAAGTAAAGTATTTCAGTTACATTGGGGAAAAAGGACATAATTGATTTAGATCCCATAACCTAGTTTGGGAGAAACTAGGATCCACCTATCTCTCCAAGTCTTCTATTTTGGCTCCCACCAAGCATATAACTGCCCTCCACTAAAACTACAAATAAAACATAAAAAATTCCTATGAAGGGAGTCTATGGCTCTGATATTTCTTTTGCTATGGACATTGTGTTTGTCAATTGTAAAATTCTGGTCGTATCCTTGTGGCTTTCAAGAGCATTTCTATCTTAATTATGAAAGTGAATGTATGTATGTGCACACAACAAGTGAAAAATATGAATGCAGTAGGTATGAATGAATAAAATGCAGTGCATATATCAGGGAGATTTGGTCTATGAATTTGTAAAAGATTTCTTTTGATTGCTATCTAATTTTCTATACTTTTTTAATAAATCAGTTGGAGTTATCAATCTGTTATGGTTTGTATTTCCTTGCAGGTGATCCAAGAAAGGTAGACCATTTGCGTAAACTTGATGGTGCAAAGGAGAGACTGGTTCTGGTTAAAGCAAATCTTCTGGAAGAAGGTTCCTATGACCAGGTTGTTGAGGGTTGCAAGGGTGTCTTTCATACAGCATCCCCCTTTTATCATAATGTCAGAGACCCACAGGTACATTCCATTCTAAAGTCATTGAATAGATAATAGAATGCAGTCTGCCTACAGCAAATCAATTTTTAATGCTTTAATCAGTTTGTAGAACCATTTATTCTTTCTTTATGATTCAAGGGAGAGAGTCTGGTGAAGATGTGATACATTGGGGTCTTCTTTTTTTCATTTCCATTTTCGTGTATATTACTTATAAACGATTGTTTAACCATAGTTGATTACACTCTTTAAAAATCATTTTTCAAATATTATTATTCAAAACAATTTGTCCCACCTATTAAACAGTGAACTGTTTTTTCATTTCATTGATTGGTTTGGTTTTGAGAAGATTACTATAAAGAACAGAGTATCAGATTACCTTGCCTTAGGTTCCTGTTATCTATGATGTATATGGTTTACGAACCAGAAAATTGTAGAGAAGCATAACTACATTAGTTATTATTCTCTATAGTTGAAGCTAAGATACTGTAGTTTAGGGCTTTACCTTTTAGGCTCATTTTTTATTTAACATTTATGGTTTTGAACTGTTAACTTCTACAGCCAAATGTGTTATGGACATGCTCAGTCATATTACTTGTATTCTTTCTTTGTTTGTTTGTTTTGGGTCCAGTTATTGGTTACATATGAATTCTTATTAGCTATTTAGCTTGTAGTATGTGTAAACTCTTAGAAGTCCAATTTGAGTTTGAGCTATTTTAGCTCTGCATGAGTGTGCATAAAGCTACAAATTTGGCAACCACTTGCATTACAATTACATTGTCTAAAGAAAAGATGTTTTGGTAAGAGAAATTTTTACAGTAAAATAGAGGGCCGGCATTTAAGTCATCTCCTGGAAGGAAAGAGTAACTTGACCTAATTAGTTTTGTCATCAAACTATTAATCCAAAAGAACAGTTGCCTTATTACTAGCTTCTAATTATTGGTTTACTCATTTCAGACTGAACTAATTGATCCAGCGGTCAAGGGAACTCTCAATGTTCTTAAATCATGTGCAAAATCGCCATCTGTAAAACGAATTGTTTTAACATCTTCTATGGCAGCAGTTACATATACTGGGAAGCCTAGAAAACTTGAAGATGTAGTTGATGAGACATGGTTTTCAAATTCTGATTTCTGTAGGGAATCTAAGGTATGCACAGTCTTTTATTATACCAAACAAAATTTTTCAAATCGGTAGTTTATGTGGGTTGAATATATGATAGTAGCAAATGCTGCATAACATTTTGATAGAAAATTTTAAATCTAAAATGTTTTTTGCATATCTCTGCACTGCATGGTTAAGTGGACTCCATGGGCAGTAGTGTCTTCATATCTGCTGAATCGTCATGTTTAAACTAAAATGCAAAGGCCTTGTTTTTCCAGAAGAAATAGATGAAAGAAGTCTGTTGACAAGTATACCAAAATATTAAAATGAGATCATAATAAAATTATAATTGAAACAAAGAAGAGGAGGATGAGGAAGATAGTCATTTAGAACTTTATTTTCAAAACCATCTATCAACAGTGCTCATGGTCATTTAGGACTTTTGATTCAAAACCATCTTCGTTGTTGTCAATCATAGTAACCCAAGTTTACCACTTCTCTGAACAATCATTTTAAGAAGGTTTACTTAGTCAAATTTGTATATCTTTGGATTCGTCATAAGTTTGTAGACTGTCTGCAACTTAGATATATATAATCATGTTCTGGAATCCGCATTAAAATATGGTCGTGCAATCAATGTTTCATCATAATTTCATTCTTTATAGAGACTGAATATCGTTTCTATTATTACTAAGTCAGTTGCTTGTAATTTGGAGAGCTTGCACTGACATTGTGATGTAAATATGGTCCATTAAAGTTGCTAAACTACTTCAGCTGCTTTCCTTACTAAGTTCATGTCATAACAGTATAATACTTTCAACCTTACATGCACTTGACAACTGCTGCTGAGCAATAATGTCAACGCATTTATTCCAAATTTCAGTGTCTGAAATTATGATGATTGTCATTTTCACCATATTCTATAATGCCTTTCAAGTTTTCTTCTTTCTTTTATTTTGTGCTTTCAGCTCTGGTATGTACTTTCCAAGACTTTAGCTGAAGAAGCTGCCTGGAAATTTGTAAAAGAAAACAAAATGGACATGGTATCTATCAACCCAGGAATGGTAATAGGGCCGCTCTTGCAACCTACGCTTAATGCAAGTGCTGCTGCAATTTTAAACCTAATAAATGGTAAATTTAATTTATTAGCATGATTCATCCTTACAGAAATCCTTTCGTGTGCCTGTCTAAATCTGGATTACTTGACTATTTCAACTGAATAGTTCTTTCTGGCTATACTGAATTAGAAATGGAATAAGAAAATGATAGTTATACTAATTTAGCCAGAGATAGAACCTTGAAGACGGATGAATTCTTGCCAGTTGACCAAAGAAACCACCTCTTGCTACAAAATTTTTCCGAAACCAAAAAACTGCTCAAAAGTGAAAGAACACGCACAATGTTGTTCAAGATCTCCAAATAACAGATGAGGGCTTTTTATTCCAATTATAAACACCATTTATCTTATTGAGCATCATTGTCCAAATAAAATGTTTGACCTTAAAGGATTTGTCAGAAGGAAAACTCTCCCCATTAGTAGAATGAGTAAAAATTGAAAATAAAACTCATAAGAAAACACATTGACAAAAAAAATTGTCCCTAGTCTAGAGTAAATGAGAAGTGATCAAGTGAAATTCCTAGAAACTATGAAGCCATGAATAGAAAAGAAAATTTTGGATGGTAAATTATAAAGAAAGAGAAAGACAGTAGAGGTGGCAAAAGACTTCTAAGATGAAATATTCCGATATTCTGGATATTACAAATAGTTGGTAGCCTATGCTGCATAGCATTTCCTTGTGCATTGCAACAATGAAGTAGAGTTCATCTAGAAGTGATTTTAACTTCAAAATATCTAGAGCTTATACCATTTCGGATGACACTATTTCTGCATTTCTGATCATAAATGGACTGATCACTTGGAAGATTATGATGCTTCTACATAAATGGACTGATCGCTTGCTTGTTTGACCGATGTAGGTGCACAAACATTTCCAAATTTTAGTTTAGAATGGATCAACGTAAAAGATGTTGCAAATGCCCATATTCTAGCATTTGAGATTCCTTTAGCTAATGGAAGGTATTGTTTGGTTGAGACGGTAGCACACTACTCAGATGTTGTGAAGATTTTGCATGAATTGTACCCAAAGTTTAAACTTCCACAGAGGTAAATTTGTTTATTATATAGTCTCAAAGGTGTGTGTATATATCCACACACACATACATGAATGCCAATATTCATGAGCTGAAACAACCCATCCTTCTTTTATATATAGGCTGAACTTTTTGTCATTTCAAGTTTGAGGTGAACTTGTCAGACATTTTTTACGATATTCAATTGAGTCCTGCATTATTAATCGTTTCAATGCTTTCCTAAACCATAAGCGTGTCACACAAGGTAATGAAAACATGTTTCATACATCCTACATGGAATATAAATACATAACATTATGCAGAGTTGGACAAATTCAATCATTTTTTTGTCAACAAAAAATTCAATGATATTGCAGGATACCATGGATTGCAATTCTAACTTTTATAAGATTTCTAGCTCTTATTTATGGGTGAATTCATTTGATCTACTCATACTGATTTCATTTTCAGGTGTGTGGATGATAAACCCTTTATGCCAAAGCATAAGATTTCAAAAGAGAAGGCAAAGAGTTTGGGAATTGAATTTGTTCCTTTGGATGTGAGTCTCAAGGAGACTGTTGAAAGTTTGAGGAAGAAGAAATTTGTTAAGTTTTAAGTCAACACTGTTTACAGATTAAATGTTTTGGTAACCTCTACAAGCTAAGCGTCAAGTTGAAGATCTCATGTAGAAGAAATTATGAACCAAGGAGGCAGGGAATAAGTCTCACATATGATGTTATGAGGCAGAAAATAAGCCTCGAATTATTACACAAGGATTATAAAAAAAATGAAGATTTTAGAAGTTATATATATAGATAATTATTTTTTCTGTAAGAGATTATTATGAAATTAGCCATTTGTCCAATTCATTTTCTTGAAACAAACAAGAAAGATTTCAAAAATTAAGAAGGAATTGAATTATTGGAATTAAGAATTACAAACATCACAATAGGGACCAATGAACTCAAAAACTGGGGATACTATCCTTAACCAAACACTAAAAGTCCATGAACGTTTAAGTTGGTATATATATAGTAAAAAATGTGTCCATATCCTATAATGACATAAGTTTAATTCTTACTGTCGTTGTAAGGATTTTTTTGGTAGCCAATGTAGTAAGTTCTTATAAACATTCTCTGAGCTCTAATACTATATTTTGGCTTTAGTAGGAAATTAGAGTCAAATTCATCTAAACTTTTTTATATAAAAAAATATTTTCTCAGTAGTAATTAGCATTTTTCCATGTGAAAATTATAAAATGGCAAAAACAAAGTTAGATTGCTCTCCTAGGAAAATATTTTAAAGGTAATGAATTTGTACTAAATATTACTTTAGGATAATAAATACTATTGGAAAAATATATTAAGATACTGAATATAATTTAACTCTCTCTCTCTATATATATATACATATGTATAAAGCAAGTGTTCAACTACAACCTAAAGAGTTGAGCCAAAAGTTTATTGAGGGCAGATACATTAAAGAGAAAATATATTTCCACTATATGTGAATATTTAAGGATGATCACAAAAGGCAAACCAAGAATTAAGCAAATGGATTAGGACATTAATTAGCCAGAAAAATCGCCAAATTAAAAACAGCACAAGACTCAAAAGCTAAAAAGAAAAATGGCTATTATGATAACCCAAAAAGCGGCTCCACAAGTAATATATAGTGAATATAATTTTCGATTCCACGTGCTTCATTAATTAATTTCCTTACTATAAAGTTATGTAATAATCCAGAATAAATGGTTCTTCATTATTAACAACGACGACGTGTCATTTTTTATAAAAAAACGATCGAGAAGAGAACTCGTCTATTTATACAAAGCCACAACCTCTCATATTCTTCTTAATCAGTAGCCGCAACACACGAATAATCTTACATCGCGTTCTCTTCCTGGATCTTCTTCTTCTTCTTCTTCTTCTTATCCCAAACAGATCACGAATCTTGCATCGCTTTCCTTTTCTTGATCATTTCTTCGCCTTCTTCTTGGCTATGTTATATTATTTTCTTGACGGAAAAATATCGTTCACTGCTAGCTGCTTCCACTGTGTTTAAATCAAACGACATTCATGGAGTCTAATAATAATTATCTTCGACGGTTGCTATCAAGATTTTATGAGCTGACATTGCCACCTGGGCATAAATTTCCAACTGGATATAGATTTTGCCCCACAGAAGAAGAACTCATTCTGCACTATTTGATGAAGAAGGTCAACAATGAACCACTCCCAAGAAATATCACAATCCCAGAAGTTGATATATATCAATACAACCCAGAAATTCTATGTGGTCCGTAAACACTTAATTCTCTTCATCATCTATCAGTGAATATATGTGTGTGTGTAAGAGTGTTCATTTATGATAACTTGCAGAGATGTACCAGAGTATCGAAGAGAATGAATGGTATTTCTTCTCACCAGGAGAGAGAAAATATCAGTTTAGATTAAGGGGAAAGAGATCCACAAATGAGGGTTATTGGAAGGCTTCAACACCCTATAAACCAATCTATTCAAAAGAAAGAATTGTGGGAAAATGGAATATGTTAATATATCACCAAGGGAAGGGTCCCACTGGAACAAAGACGAATTGGGCCATGAAAGAATATAAACTTGTGGACCCCACTCATCATCAAAGAATTATGAGTCACTCTGATAGATGGTTCATTAATTACCTGTTTAATCTCTTTGTTTTTGTTTTGTTTCTTATTATTAATCTAATAATCCAATTCTAATAAGTTCTTTTGTACGTTTTATAGTTAGACGATCAATTTGTCTTGTGTAAGATTTACAAGAGAGCTCATGAAAGAAAAACATCTGAAATGCATATTATGGATCAAGATGATGATAATAACGACGACGACTACCATGTGGTTTCTGCTATAATGCCTACTACTACTGCACCTCAAGATCATTGTGGTAATGACGATGACTATTTTTCTTTTCTGGATAACTATTCTCTAGAGGAGTGGGCGGCAATGGCTCGTGAACTGGATGACTTGGAGGACTTAGCTCGTTTATTTTTCCCTCCATCGTAAATTGTTCTTTTTCATGTTGTTTTTACAACTACATCTGATATCTTCTAGATCTGAGTATTGTATGTTTTCAATGTGTTTTGGAGAACCAATTATTCTTGGTTAGATTGCTTGAGGCTATCTTTATTCAATGGTTCTTTATGCAATTTTAGCGTGTATTTGGATAAAATTTTAGAAATAGGTTTACAAAGAAAAAAGACATTTGGCCAGTTTATAAAAAAGGGCTTTTGGAAAAGAACTTATGAAAAAAAAAATATGATTTTGAATAAATGAGTGTTTGGATAATTATTTACAGAAGTAATTTTATTATTAATAAATTACAAAAAATGATATAAGTATTAAATGAGAAGAGATGAGAGAAGAGATAAGGTGTAAGAAAAGAAATAAGAAAGGGTGTAAGAAAAAGTAAGGATAATATAATAATTAGTTAATTCATAAACTCTTACAGTTCTATAAGTTACTCTGACCAGCTTATATGAAACCTTAGTTTTAAACCATAGTTTAATCTAAAAGCTTGGTTGAACAAATATGGCTGTTTGTTTTAAAAAAAATTCAAACCTAAATTTTGTCCAAAAGAACTTTTAAAATTATAATTTTATGGAAAATAAAATATGCCCTTAAATTTTACTCACGCAACGTGTGGGAGCAATTTTATTGTGATTTGATTTTATCTTCTATATATATATATTGTTAATTTATACTCTTCTAATATTTAATGTAGAATCTAACTGAGTTAATTTTAGTTATGAATATAAAAAAATATTTTTTATTTTTTTTATTTTTTTTAAATTATCACTATCAATACTCCCTGAGTAATAATCAAGTAAGAGGATGAAAGATAGAGTTAAGATGATTATAGAATTTTAAAAAAAATATATTATATTAATTAACTTAACTAATTTTCTTAATATAATTAAATTAGTTAATTAAATATATCCTAGGTTAAGGATTGAAGGAGTATTATTTTAATAGTTGTCTTAGACGAGGATTATAAAACCTTTGGAATGTCAATAGATGCATATGCATTTGTAATTAGTGGGTTGTGTTTGATGGTAAATCTTTATTTATTAATCCAGCCTATTTTTAATCTTTAAACAAATCTTTATATATATATATATATATATATATATATATATATATATATATATATATATAGACACACACCTCTGTATATCTTTCATTTTTTTTTCCACTTGTGTTATTTTCATTCATGTGCAATGGGCGGTTTGGTTTTTGAAGATAGATTTTAACATTGCATATTTGAGTTATGATTTGGTAGTAATAAAAGTGTACATTTAGTCTTTTAAATTTATACAAAATTTTATTTTAATCTTTTAATTTTACAAAGTATCTTTCTAGTCATCTAACCCTAATATATAAAGTGTCTTATCTTATACTTAAGAAAATTAAAGAATTAAACTAAAATTTAATATATTTCTTCTTGTCTTAATTATAAGAATTAGTTAATTTTTTTGGATAGATTAAGGAAGTCAAATAAATAAGTTAACTATAACTAACGTAAAAATATTTAATTAATTTGGATAGATTAATGAATATATAATATAAATTTATCTTGAGAAATTAAATTAAATTATAATTAATTTATTTATTTATTTTTTTTAATTTATAAAAAGTTAATTTACTCTTATTTTTAGGATGTGAGATGTGAGGGAGTAACACGTATAATGTATATCTAATCAACGCTTAGATTTCATGGAAACTTTCATAGTCATCCGTCCAATCCTTAACTTTTAATTTTAAAGATATACTTCTTACCGTGGCACTCTCAAAAATCTGGACAGTAAAACAATTAGGTGTAAACAATTGTGGGGATTCGAATTTTTTTAATTGATATCCTCCCAAAAATATTTAAAAATGAATAATATTGTTTCTGTTAACTGTCAATATTAATTTTTTAATAATTAAAAATAAATTAGTTACAGAGCTTTACATTAAAAATAGAAAGAATTTTAATGGCTAACTTTTTTTTTTTATTTAATTTAGCGAACAGCAATTATCCTCCATCTTCTATCCGTACAAACGTCAGCCACAAGCCCGCCCCTCGGTCTCCTATCAACATCCATCTATCGTCCTCCAAAATTTAGTATAACTAATAAATAGTTAAATTTTTTAAATATAATATTTTAAATTTAAATTAAATTATGCATTTAAAAAAATTTATTAAAAGAGATAAAATTCGTTTTAATGATCTCTCTATTTTAAAATAATTAATCATTAAATTATGGGGGTAAATAATACTCCATAGTTTATAAAACAAAAGTTGTGGTGCATGAAAAATGTGGCGTGTGTATGATAACAAAAGGGCAAAACCTCTACCTGTAGGTCCAAATCCAATTGCTTTTCAGACAACCTCAACTGTCTTTCCGTAGACTTAGGTTTTAGTTTTAATTTGTACTATCTTACTTAACATTTGTTAATAAATAAAGATAAAATAATCATTTTACAATTATAATATTTTTCCTTGAGATCCTGTAGAATTTGTTAAGAATTTGATGGTTTTAAAGGATTTTATAAAAATAATTTTTTTTTATGTGAGATTTGAGTGGGATTCTCTCAAAAATCAAATGGATGGGGAAGGAGCAACTGCAGATTTGTATTTTATTGAATTTAAAAACTAATTAAATTTTATTTTACCATTCATAATGTATTACCAAACAACTGTTCCATAATAATCATTATATTACGTTACATTCCCAAGCATCGTATTCTCCCGAATTCCATGAACCGATAATATTATTAGGTGGGCTTGTTTTTGGGAAATTATTGATTTTATTTCAATTTAAATAAATCTTGATCATATGGTATCATTTAAATACATCATAATGGTATGTTATCTATTAAAAATTTATGTATGTATAAGATGAAGTGTGATTAAAAAAGATTAAGATTTAAGAACATAGGGTAGTTTTCGTTAAAACAAATGAGGCGTGCAAGTAAGTGAATCCGGGGAGTTGACTTTTTTTTTCAATGATTTTATTTTATTTTCAAATTTAAAAATAATTCTTAAAAAAATTAGATATCGTTTATCTACCTTTTTTTAATTTACTAAAAGAAATGAATATTTCAATGTAAGTATTAAAATATGTTAAAAGATTATATATATATATATATATATATATTTAAATGTATATGTTACTTATAGAATACTGTTAATAAATTGATATTATATGTAAATATGTAATAGTTGTTATTATTATATTAGAAGAAATAAAAATTTGAATCTTGAAAAATATATTTATTAGAAGAGACAAAAATTTTTTACTTTTTAAATTTTAAAAGGGATTATACTTTTAATCAAATAATTAAAAACAAATTAAAATTATAGTTGCTTAAATTTTATACGAGATCAATTATGTTATAAATATTATTGAATGAATTAAACATGTTATTTATTAAAAATGAAATGCCCATTATAAAATAGAATAAAAATTCATAAAATCAAAAGGCTAAAAGGAAGCCTACATTATAATTAAGAGTAAAATACTTTAACAACTTTTTAATTTTTTTTTAATTATACGAACCTTTTCTATATTTTAAAAACTTATTTGAACTTACTTTAATATTAGAATATATGTTATACTAATCTCTTATATATATATATATATATATAGCATTTTATTTTTATTCACCCAAATTTTTAGTTGACTATTAAATTTAACTTTTAAACATTTTTTTTAAAATGATCCTTTTTATTATAAGAATTAATTAAACATTTATATTCTAAAAAAATATTATACAACCAAAAAATAATTCTAATACATGGATTTTCAAAAATTTTAATATATTATAAAATTTATTAATTTTGGATTTATTTTAAAATATAATTAATAGTGGAGAAATTTGGTTTGATGTTTTGTTTTCTATTTTTGAGCGGAAAAGAGAAAAGCATAAAAAAATTGATACCTTATTGCCTTGGGTTCCTCTAGCTGGTGCCCTCATTATTTTTGAGTCTCGAGCAATGGCTTTTTTTTCCTTTCTTTTTCTCTAAAATGAGATTCATAGGTAAAGATAATAATATATAATTAGGGATTTATTAGAAGGAGTAAAATGGTAAATTAAATTTATTCTGATGTAAATTTTAACTAAAAAACATGTTTTCAAAATCTTTTGAGAATATTCCTAACTGTGTTTAATAAATTGGATCAAAACTGTATATTTTTAAATAAAGAGGAAATCCATGTAATTAAGGTGTAATTAAAAGGTGATCAATATATTTTACACCTTACAATTAGAGTATTATGAAATCTATATTTTATAATAATATAGATTAATTTATAGAACAATATTTAGATCAAATTTCTCATATTTATTATGTCAAGTTCACCAATCATACCTGGTCATGTGCCATATTCTTTTCATATAAATTTATAATTAAATGATAATATTTCAAAAATAGGACACATGACCATATATAATTAAAAAGCTTAACATAATAGATATAAATAGCTTAATTTAAGTATTTTCCTAAATTATATTGAATTGAATTCAAAATTATAATAAATTGAATAAAATCAGAAAAATTAAAATTCAAAAGCAAAAATATATGAAAAATATAATAGCACTATTTGTTTCTTGGATCATTCTTATATTAAATTATTTATATCTATTTCTCAAATCACACTTTATCACGAATACTATTGTTTCTATATATTTAAATTAAAATAAGATATTTAAAAAAAATAAAACATAAGGTGAAATTTGAGAACATAATAAAATAGAGTTAATGAACTTTATATAAGTTTTTTTTTTCTTATATTAGATTGTTACTTGTCATAATTTTGTAGCACCACTTGTAAAGTTCAAAGAACATCATTGTTCTCATATCCAGTTACAATAATGGAAGATGATTATTTGGCCATTAAAGTTGAAACATTATTATTTTTCCTAAGTATTAAATTTCATTTGTCATATAATGGTGATATATAGCATAGTAGTTATGGACTTGAAGAACTTTCAGTTAATTTTCCTCTATCTTTTATAATTAAGCCCCTTATGTTTTAATTGTTAGATTACTTCCTCGCACAAAATATAAAATATTAAACCATGAAAAGCAATTAATTTATAAAAATTGAAAATATTTCATAGGAAATTAAATGAGCTATAAAAATGAAATATAGCTTTCTTGAATATTATAATCATACATTTAAAACAATTACAAATAAATTATTTTAAGCAGTAAATTTATATTTTAAGAAAAGATTAATATTTTTTTCTTGAATGGATTGTCCGTCAAAATCATTTATCAAAATCAAAATAAATCTACTAATGGAACCAACTAAATAAACCTATCAATTACCATGTCTATCTTTTTTTCTATGTTTATATATATATATATATAATTTTTATCATTTTATATAATTTTCACGTTCTCAAAATATATATGACAAAAATATTTTTGAATATTTTGAAATTAATTATGTTATAATATTTGAATTAATAAAATAGAAATTTATTGATTATTAGATTATTTTATATTTTCATATCTTTTTTCTGAAATATTAATCATATAAATATATCCAAATTAATTGCCAGATATATTTGAATTAATAAGATATAAACTCTGATAACGGTGTCAACGTTTTTTAATTAAAATGTTTTCTTTTTTTATTTCTAAGTTATTTTAATTCAGTAAAAAATTAATTTCAGTAATAATTTTGCCTATTTTAGTTTTTTTTATAAATCTATACTGGCTTTTTATGGAAAAAGATTTTGTTGATTCATTATATAAGTCAAATTTAATTGGTAAGAGTATTTTTATAACAAAAGTCTATTCAATTGGTAAAGAATTGACTTATAATTTATAAAGAGATGAGTTTAAATCTTGACACCTATATGATAATCTTGTTGAGGGACAATTTATAAATATATTTGTAAGCGCTTCTTTAAACCAAGAACCATAAAAATTGTTAGAGTATTTTTTTCAAACAAGATGGAAGGAGAAAATTAAGGAAGGATATTAGAGTGTTTTAGAAAAATATATCATATTAATTTAACTAATTTTTTAATCTAATTAAATAAGTTATATATTAAGAAATAAAAGAGTATAAAATATTAAACCATGAAAAATAATCAATTTATCATAATTGAATTTTTTTCCATTCGAAATTGGATGTGTTTTAAAACATCCAGAAGATTAGCCCAACTGTAATGCAAAAGATTTTTCAAGAGTTAATTATTGTTAAATCAATAACAATCAACAATCTTTTATCAAAATTGTGTCAATTCAGTAACAACAGCCTAAAATTAATTTAAATATTTGCCATCAAATCCAAAAAAAAAACAATTATCATATTATTCAAATAACTCTTATAATTTTGTAGTAGGTAAACATCCCTAATTACTAGATATTAATTAGACCTGACCTGGTCACTTTCCTAGCATTTAACCCGTTAGATTGAATTCCTCATTACGATAGGATATAAATTAAAGTAGTCATCACCAAATTAGTTTTTCATCATACTGTTTTTTTTATACTTAAATTTTTAAAAATAAATTAGACTCACTCAATATCTAAAGATAGGATAAAATTTCTCTTTCTCTTATATATTATTAATATTAGATAGAGTGAACCGTCTATTATTCTTAAATATAAACCTAAATATCCAGGAATTAATATAACTTCCTAAATGTCATAATTAGAATAATAATAAAGTAATATTTTTTAAAAATTAAATATATTTTAAATAGTTGTATGTCTCATTCTTCGTAATATTGTTAAAAGGATGTTTATCCTTTATGTGACTCACATTTTTTTGTTAAATAAAATAATTAAATTTTGCATAAGTGTATCACAAAAATCAAGATATAGTTTGAGAACTCAAAATCTTACCATTAACAACCTAGTATAGATTGCATGCTATTGTGTGATATCCGTACATTATCTAAACCGGAACTCGTTAACTCAACCCTCACAACTGTCTAGAGCAGGGTTATATGCCTAGTTAAAGGTATTATGGGACACATGTATCCAAATCTCATCCCATCCCAATCTCTCGTTTGGGGCAACACGTGTGGTGATGTTAAAACTGGAGTGGCACTGGAGTGACTACGAATGGAGGGAGTCTTTTTATATAGAGATGGTAACGGATATTTTGGAAAGATAAAATATCTCGATCTTATCCTTTTAAAATATATGTGCTATACGTTGGTAGATTTATCATAATCTCTCAATTATCTCAATCAATGAGATAAAATATATGATTTGAATTTAAACTCATTTTATAAAGGTAGAATTAGAACAAAAGACCTTTAGCAAATAATATTTATTCAAGAGATCATAAAAATTATAATTATTTAAAAGAATTAAATATTAAAATATAAATTTAAAAATACTAAATTGCCCTTATTTGCCATCTACATTTTCTCTTACATACAGATCGAGGAACACATTACTGGCTCTGTTTAGCATTGGGTCTCATATATCTGCACCACCATCCCATGCTCTGTCGTCTATGAGATCGGGATCTAGCTGAGGGCAATGAGAATAGGTCTGGCTTTAGAAGTTGATGGGGTTCGAAGGGGCGATGGTTCAACTTCAGCCATGTATGCCACCATTAACAGTGATTCGGCAATGAAAGCAACCCATCGTCTTCAGCGACGGCAACTTCATCTCTCTTCCGCAATTTCCGATCTCCCTCACCCTCACACAATATCAACCACTCCTTAGATTTTGTTGAATATTATTTGATTTTTCTGTTCTACATTTTTATTAAAAAAAATTGGTTGATTCTTGTTATATGATTCTATATTGATTTTGCGTCTTTGAAAGTATATCCCATATACCCCATTCACTTTCGCAATCAAAGCATTTGCTGCTAAACTCTTGGAAATCTCTCTGACAGTATCCATGTTGAAGTCATCTCCATCTTCCCTTCCACCAAGTAATAAAAATGAAGCGGCTTCATTTATAAAAGTTCAAATTTTATAAAGCGTATTTGTTAAAAGAAATAAAAAAAAATTATACTTTTAATTAAATAAAAAAAGAATTATCCATTGGCAATAAGATAGATGTAGAATAATTTACTTGATTGGATTGGCAGGAGGGATTGGCGATGAGCTAGTTGCTGAGATTGGATGGCCTCGAGAGTTTGATACGCTTGAGGATGATGGTGTTGAGAAGTAGATTTGGAAAATGCATCTTTGACAGTATTAATGAATAATGACTGTGTTGTGGTGTGAGAGCGGCCAAAAGAGGAGAGAGAGATGTGAAATATGATAAGGACAATTTGATATTTTTAATTTAGATAATTGAATTGATCCTTTTAAATAGTTACATTTTGTATAGTCTTCGTCTTTTGTTCTAATTCTCCCTTAAATTAAGCATATTATTTGTTAAAATTGAAATGCCCATTATAAAATAAAATAAAATCAAAGGACTAAAAAGAAGCTTACCTTGACATAAACTAAAATAAAACTCTATGAATTCTATAGTTTATAAGAACATAAATTAAATTATATTGGATTCAAAATTATAATGAATTGAATAAAATCATAAAACTTAAAATTCAAAAACAAAATAAATGAAAAATATAATAACACTATTTGTTACTAATTTAGATTGTTACCTGTCATAACTTTATAGCACCACTTGTAAAATTTAAAGAACATTGTTATTCTTATATTTAGTTATAATGGAAGATGATTTATTGGAAGGTTTAAGCCACTACTAACTTCTTTTGAAAGTTGTATGAGATGGGTTGGTTTCTTGTTTTTTTTTTTAAACTTATAAAAGTCATAAAAGTAAAAAGAATAAAAAGAAAGGGGTGTTGTAAGATTTTAAAGAAATTAGAATGATACTGCAACTCTTCCCAATGAATATGATTAATCATATTTAATTATACCTTCAAAGAATAAATTTGGACACTCATGAGATCATCTCCAACACAATTTGGTGATTATGTCATGATGCCAAGCCGGATTTTACTATTTGTTAAGAGAAAATATGATTTGGAAAATAAATGGCTAAAACATTAAAGAGGCCAAACTCATTAAAAGCAAAGCAGGGTCGTATTGGGCAGTGAAAATTGCCATGTAGTTATAATCATTGTGATTGTGGATTTCTTTATCTTTCTTTTTCCCCTTATGATGTGATTGTTTGTGTCTATTATCCATAATACTGTGGTCTTTAATTAATATAATATAATATAACTGGATTAAATACCAATTTAATCAATAGATTTGATTATAAATTAAACAATATATATCCACTATTTATATTATTAAGATAATATGAAGTAAATTACTTATTAATTTGTATTATATTTAATTAGATAAATACTTTTATTAGATTTTCAGGTCTATCAAGGGTACATTCGAAATTTAAGTAAGAATAATGAGCTTTTGTTTTTTAATATTAATATGAGATATTTGATCTCTTTAGAAAAATTATGAACCTCTAGCTCATGCATAATGTCGTCATTTTAAATTTCAAAAACTACTCATATTAAGGCTACCAGGTTCTGTGCAGAATATATGCAATTTATATATGGTTGGGAAAAAATTGGAGGATTATATGTGCAATTAAAATTAATAGATTAAAAAGTATTACGAGAGAAAAATATCTTAAAATTTAAAAGGATGGTAAGAGAATGATGAAATGAAAACAAAGTAAACAAAAATGCCCTCCTAAAAAACTATATTTATAAAATGTCATAAAATTATGAAATTATTAACAAGTCTCATCATATTTTAAAAGAAGAAATTTTAATTGTTAAATTAATATCTTATATTTATTCATTGACAAATAAGATGATACAAATAAAAAATTTATATATTATAATTGATATATCAGATAATAACAAATAGCAACTTATTTCTCTTAAAATATTATATCTAAATTATGAGTTATCATTTGTTACTATCTAATTGTTATTTGTGCCATTTCAAAATATTAACGTTATGTTCTATAATTAATAAATTAGGTAGGAAGGATGACAATTATATTTTTCTCAAAATATTGTATTCAGATGATGTGATTTATCATTCATTATTATCTGATTTAAAAAATTGACTTAAATGTTCAACAATTTCTTTTTAACTTTTAATTCATTAAATTTGATAACATATCATCCTACAAGTCCTTCATCTTTATTTTAATTATTAATAATATATCAGAAGAATTATATAATCATTAATTGTTTAAATTGCAAATAGTAGGTTTGTCTCGTTGGGACATTTGGCAACATAACACAGCTTTTTCAGTCAAGATTCTACCAAGTGGCAAGTGGGACAAGTATGATAACACTAAATCTTACCAATAAATACGAGATTCTCCCCAGGTGTTAATTCAAATAGCAGGAACTTTAACCACTTAATGTTACGAGTTTAAATAAAACTATGTTAGCTTCTTGATAGGCTAAAAGCTGCAAAATTAAGCTCTACAAGGCTTATATAGCTTACAAAATTAATTAATCTCTCTTGAATAGTTATACTCTTACATAATTAAAATATGATTATTTTAAAGGATAAAGTATTTATCATATGAGGCTCATATCTTAATTTTATTTATAGTACAATTTTACCTATAATCTTTTTAATTTAGTGCAATTTTACCTATAATTTTTTTAATTTAGTGTAATTATTAATACTTGAGAAATGCGTATGGGTAAAATTGTACTAAATTAAAAAGATTATGGGTAAAATTATACTAAATTAAAATAATTATCGGTAAAATTATACCACAAATAAGATTATGATATTAGCCACATATGAAAAATAAGATCAGGACTTTAGCTACTTTATCCTATTTAAAATTATATTTGTTTTGGTTTTGGGCAAAGACCAAATTGGATTTGATGAAATTTTGTATCTATTTGATTTAAATTGAGGGGGTTTTATTATGACGATTTTCTTAAAAAGAAGTATTAATAATTTATTAGATTTAAATTCATATTCACTTTTTAATTAAAAAATTGATATTAGTAAAATCATAATCCAATAAAAATTTTAGAAATATTTATTTTTCAAGTAAAAAATATTTATTTTAATTTATCAGAAAAATTCAACACATATCATCGAAGCTCTAAATATAATTTAAAATCAAATACTATTAAAGAATATCTTAAAAAATATCATATTATATATATATATATATATGGATGCGTTTAAAGTATAAAATGATATAGAATTAAATTCATAATCAAATATCTTTTCTAAAAAAATGAAATATCACATTGAGATAAGAGTAATTATGTAGCTGATACCCTTCCAAAAAATTTGTAAAAATTCCTCATCCTTGTAAATACCATTAGTAGTATAGCAAATGGTTTAAAAACATGAACCCTATTGTATTTTATCAAATATTGAGATTGTAAAAGGTTGTACATTGCATTGATAAAATAGTGAAACTCAATGAAGTACCTTAAATATGTGGATAGTATAGTAAATAATTTAAAATATGACCCTTTTGTATTTTCTCAAGTGTTAAAATTGTAAAAAAATTGTGACCAATGGCGTTGATAAAATGGTGAAATTAGGTGGAATTATTGTAAATGTCGCTGGTAATGTAGTAAATTCCTTGAATAAGGGCCTTTACTTTGATAAATGATTAAAAAAATTAAATAAATTAATTAATTATAACTAATGAAAAAGTTAGTTAACTAATTTAGTTATATTAAAAAGTGTATAATATGAATTTATTTTAAGAGATTAGATTTAGTTATAATTAATATGTTTATTTAATTATTTTAATCTATCTAAAGAAATTAATTATCTTTTAATATATTAAAAAATGGAACAATATTATTTTACATTATATTAAGAAATAAGTATAGTGGTTAAATAGTGTCCAAATATTTTTTTATAAGTACTGATTTGGTGGGCATCACCTTTTGGAAATTTAAATTTCAAAAGGTATTCTAGGGAGATTTTCCTATAAATTATTTTGAGCGTTTGATTAAATTATAACATTATAAAATATATTTTTTAGTTGACAAAAAATATAAATTCATCTTTATCTTACTATATTTTATTTCTGTTAAAAATTATATATTTAAATTAGTTTAAATTAAAACAGGAGATTTTATTTTAGTTTGATATACATTTAATATTATTTTTGCCATACAAATAATTTAATACTATTATATTATAGCCTATACAATCAAGATTAAATATTTTTACTCCTATCTTGAAAAAATATTAATGATAATTCAATTGTTGATGGGATCAAATCCATCTTATTAGTGGAATTTATCATATAATCAACACCGATATTATTTTATTTTAATTTACAATTTCTATAAATAAAAGTCAAACTCCAACTTTCCACGTACATATACCAAAGTTGTCACACTCAAAAAACCAAGAATTGCTAAGAGTAACCGGCGAATGATCAATTAAGTAAGTTTCCTATTTCTGTTATATTACTTCGAAATTGTTATAAAAATCTCTGGGGTTAAGTATTTTATATTAACATGAATTTAATTATTTGTTTTTGATAAATTACAGAAAATGCAAACATTAAACATGGAGGGATTAATGGCGACATTGGAGTCTTATTTCGCTTATGCTTCTACTTCATCATCATATGGTCGAGAACTTTACAATTTTATTAAAAATTATATAAAAAAATATTCAAAATATTATGATGATGACGAGGACGATGATAACGATTACTTCAATTCTTTTCCACCTGGATATCGATTCAACCCTACTGAGGAAGAACTCGTCGTCTCTTATCTCATGAAGAAAGTCAGGAACGAACCTTTGCCGCGAAATCAGATGTTAGAAGTTGATGTATATCAGCACGACCCTGAAATTGTTTGCAGTTACGTTATAATCTAATCTTTCTCTCAATTTTTTTGGGTTAAGATCCAATTTTATTCGGGAAGTTTTCGCTTATGAGCCGTGGATATTTGAAAACTTTTTTTGGATTGTTCACTTCCTTGAATATTAAAAAAATAATGAACAATATCAATCTTAACAGTTAAAAATATTAACAGTCAACGTGAACATTATTTTAACGGTTAGAGTGACTTTTCATCATTTTTTTTACTTTCAGGGTAATATATCCACAACTCCAACTGTCATGGAAAAATTGGATCTTGACCTTTTTTTCTCTCAATGTTCAGTGTATTGTTCTTTGTAGTGCTGAAATTAATATATATTCTGTGGGAAATTAATAATTTGCAGATAAGTATTTCAGGGTAATATATCCACAACTCCAACTGTCATGGAAAAATTGGATCTTGACCTTTTTTTCTCTCAATGTTCAGTGTATTGTTCTTTGTAGTGCTGAAATTAATATATATTCTGTGGGAAATTAATAATTTGCAGATAAGTATAAGAATACTGGAGAAAATGAATGGTATTTTTTCTCACCAAGGGAAAGAAAATATCCAAATGGAGTAAGGCCAAAGAGAACAACAAGAGATGGGTATTGGAAGGTTTCAGGATCAGAAAAATTGGTATTTTCAAAAGGAAGAGCCATTGGAAAATGGAATACGTTGGTGTATTACAGAGGGAAGGCTCCAACAGGTACAAAGACGAATTGGATTATGCGTGAGTTTAAACTTGCACAACAATCTCATAGGAGAACAAGTAATATGGACATGATGGTTAGTATTCTTTTTACCTCTTTTTAATTTTCGTGTTACTAGTTGAAAGAATCCTTGCATCAATCCCTACAGTAGAAAGAGCTTTTTACAGAGTTTTGAACCAGTGTAGATATAGTCACTATAGAAAGTCTTGGACTTTCTATTACATTGGTTCTAAACACACCGCTCGCATTTAATTGGTGTATGAAAGGTTAAAAAAAATCCTTCACTTTCTTGAGTGCTGTGTTAGTAGTCTTTTACCTATTTTTTTTATTCTGGGTCGGAAGCATTCTAGCATCATTAGTTTAAAAGGAATTATTGCTAATTCAACTGATGAAATGGTGAGACATGAGACCATTAAGAATATATTCGATCCCTAGAGTGTATTATTTTATTGAGATTCTAGTCGTAGTATTTAGAGAAGTATCCTTACTCTTAGATATTTAAATTTACATCTGAGAATAATAGATAACACGTCCTACTCGATATTGATATTAACTAGAAGAAAGGGAGACTTTATCCTGCCCTTAGCCTTTAGATTGTGGGTAAAACTAACAATTTTCTAAAAAATTTTGTATCAAAAATAAAGTTTAAAAGGAGTTTTTTTATGGCGGTTAAAAAAATAAGCTTTCTAAACACATCAGTTGCATTTAATTAGTCAAGAAAAGGTTTAAAAAAATCCTTCACTTTCTTGGGTGCTATGTTTTGAGTAGGTTACCTTGTCACTGAGATAATTTCTCCACGCCAGCAAGCCTCTTGAGACGCAAGCAAAATCTTTCACTTTCTACACCAATAAGAAATTTGAATTTACCTTTCTTCACTGATTTTTGTAACCGGTATAGAAAAAGACATGAATTTTTAATCAATTTTGTAATTTGAATAACTATTTAGACCGGTTGTTATCTTAACTGGTCTATAAGTTATTGGTATAGAAAGTCAACCAATCTCACAACTTATTAAAAATCTCACATTGCACGGCGATCAGCGCATTAGAAAAACGTGGCTATATCTATGTCTTCTTGTTGTGCAAGAATTTTATGACAATTTTGATATATCAAACTAACAACTTCTCTTCTTTTTGTTCAATCTCGTTTAGTTGGATGATTTTGTTTTATGCAAAATTTATAAGAAGACTGAAGCCAACAAGAATAGCAAAAGCAAAAGCAAAGGAATAAAAGAGGAGGAGGCTGAAGAAGGATTTGCAACAACAAGTGATATTATCAAAGCACCTCAATACCTAAGAAATGGATATGATCAGTCATATTCAAATATTATATATCCCAATCCAAGCAATTATAAATATGACTCATCTTGCTCTTTTAATTGGACTCGACAACGTTCGAATCCGACTCAATTAGATAACCATATCAAAGAATACAACTCCTCATGTTTGGAATCACATAGGTATAATCATCACTTAGATCAATATCAGTATCAAGATTTCCATTTAAGTGATCATAATACGTTTCCTTCTTATGTGGAGGATAAAACTCAAACATTCTCAGAAATTGATGGATTCCAAGACTTATTTATGATGTTGGAGGGATTTGATAATAATAATAATAATAATATTGGTCCTTATTCTCTGAAGGAACTAAGTCATGATCTTAACATGGCAGTTACCACTATGGGTTCTAAGTCAAGGTCCAATAATGGTGAAGCTATTATATGTAATAATGTATAGTTTTTTTATTTTTTTTCTCTTCAGTTCTATTATATAGTTTTTTTAATGCTTTTGAGTTCTTACACAGCTAATTTTAGAGAACACACTTGTTGATAATATTTTTTTTAATTAGAAGGGCATGTATTAGAAGCCCGATGTTAAAAGCAAGATTAAACTTGTGATAGATATTTTTTTATATAAAAATTTTTAGAAAGAGGTTAGATTTATTTACAATTTAAAGATAAGACAAAAATTTTTTTTATTCTAGGTAATACATATATATTACATTTGATAGATATCTCATTTATATAAGAACTTTTATGATATTAATCTTAAAGACTATTAAGCCCATTGGCACACTTACTGAATCAACAATATAGCACAAGCATCCCCAATTTATATGGGGAATTGTGCTATTCTTGCTGGTTTTTTATATTTTTTTAACTAAATATAGATATTTTTATATTAAAATAAATTTTATTTGAAATACATTTGAACACTGAATGTAAATATATCTTTTACTAGAAATTCAAAATTTAATTTGTCACGAAAGATTAATCCCTTCTATTAAACTCGATATCTATTTTTTTGTTTTTGTAATTGTTATACCTAAACATAGTTTCTATTCACATATCCTCCCCAATTATAAATGTAGAATTTAATTAAAAATTTATTTTAATTTTAAATATAATATTTTAATCTATTTTGTCCATTAAATTTATAATTTTAGTTAGAATATTTATTTTGGTCCAACCGTTCTTTTTCATTTTTGAATTTTCATATCTTTAAAGAATCTAAAGTCAGAATGTTAAAAAGCCATTTGAACTGACTATTCCCTAATTGAATAACAATATTTAGTTATGCAAAATTTGAACTTTCACCTTTGGAAGAAACTGGGACTATGATAAACTACACAAATATCTCTATGAAGCATGAGTAGTTACTGCAAGCTTTGAGACTTGTACAAACTCCTGAACATGAAAAACCACCTTCTTCCCCATTGGTTAGGTTGTGTAGTTTTTATGTTAGCACAGATCCCCCTACCTACATCTCAGAGACTAGCTAGTTACAAAACTTTCCCCTCAAACATTTGAAGAAAGAAAGAAAGAAAGATGGCAATGCAAGAAAGGAAAATTGATTTGCCATTTTTCCACTTCTACTACCTCATTAACAATGATGAGTTCCTAATATCACCCAATGGAGATCGTTTCAAAGCGCATAACGCGCCACGATTGCCACGCAATCTTCTCACGGCCTCGTTCTGCTTGCACTTTTCTATGTTGTGACTGTTTTCTTTCGTGCAACAAACCACGATTCGCTTCTCCAGCTCGTTTTGCGTATCCGACAAATTCAGAGGAGGAGATTTTGTCCTCTGGACTTCTGCATTTTGTTCCCTTTTCAACATCTCAAGTTCATGACGTAGCAGAGACATTTTGGCTTCAAGCTCATTAGCTTTACTTTCAGATGAAAGAGCTCTCTGTCTCCACTCCTTCGCCTATATGAAAAAGGAAGATACAGAAAATTAACAAAAAATGAACTTCAAGAAACACCAAGATGATTTTACTTTAAGCCTGGTCATAATCCTCTCAACATCTTTCTCAAAAAAATAAAATGCTTCCATGATTTTTATAATGCAGTTTATGATATTCAAAGGTTTCAGATTCTGAAGCCAAAAAGCTGATTTCACCCAAAAAAACAAATGAAAAAGAACTTCAAGGACCAGAAAGAAATGGCAAAACATAAAAGAACTGAAAACAATGAAATGTATCTTACTGCATTGTGTAGGGTTTGGATTTGATAATCCGAATTAAGGGCTCGGTCTTCCCAAAAATCCCGGGAAGCCTGCAATTCCTCCATCTCTTCCCTCACTTGACCTAGCATCTCCTGCATTAGGGACCACTGCTCTTTCTCTGCTCTAACTTGCTCTACAACTCTTTGTACAACTGCCTTACATTGTCCAGAGCACACGTTCCCTTCAACGCCAACTTTTTCCTGCAATTCCTCTGACTTAGTTAGAATTCCTTCACTCTACTGAGTTTAGTCACAGAATATTTACGCTTTGAAAATAGAACGAAAAATATTGCTTTGATCACTAAATTTATCCTCAAGTCATATAACAAGAATTTACCTGATGGGGTACTCTGATAACAGATGATAAATCTGGACAATCCAGTCTCTTTGAACTTGAGGTTGAACTTGGAAAAGAAATATTGGCTGTGAAGGGCATTGAATTATACTCTTCCTCCATACTCTGTAATAGCATTCCTTTTGACAATCCTTCCATTTTCCTTCTCAGAATCTCAACCTGTAACAATTTAGGGACCAATTTGTTAGCTTTTTTTTTCCTGCCCTTTTTCATTGTCTTGAAAAGAGTTTAAACTTGTAATGGGAGACGAATGTGGTCCCTCTCTTACTTACGTTTAGTTTTCCACTTGAAACGTTGTTGTTGTCATCCTCTCTGCTACAAGTTTTAATAGACGAGGTTGCCTCAGCCATCTGTTGAATCCTTTTCACGTGTATCTCATCTAATGATCCTCCATTCCTGTCCAGCCGTCTACGAAGAACTGAAACTTGTCTGTCAAAATTATTGTTCTTCCTAGCCTCCAGTTCCTTAGCTCCTGATCTCCTTTGCAATTTCTCAAGTTTCTCTGTCAACTCTTGGATCTCTTCCTCCAATACCATATCAACATCCTTTCCTTCACATATCTTGATTTTTCCCTAAATTCCATTTTGCATGTTAAAAATCAGATAAGTATCAGAATCATGCAAGGCAAGTGAACTTAATAGAACTTTGAGAAATTAACAGTATCTAGTTAGTATGCAGAAACCATTTGGTACAACCAGACAACTAACTCTTTGCTTGCTAAGAAAATCCCAAAAAGGGAAGAAGAAATTCAAATTAAATTTCTAATCCGTTGTTCCACTTTCAAATTATAACCCACGAAGGTAAACCAATAAATGTTTTTGAGCAAAAGCTTAGACACTATTGATATTCATACTATAACTGAAGAGACAGCATTATATTTCAAATTACCATAACATTGACTTAAGCCAATTTTGTTAATTTGACAGAACTAAGAAGAAAAGAGGAAGAACAACTCACGTTAGTCCTTCAAACCTTAAAATGCTTTCTATGTTGTCCTGTTATACTACATTGATTCAAACATTAGGGATCAAACCTGATATCCTAAGACTCTTAACTCAAAGTCACGGCTCATAAATGAGCAATCAGATGGGTAGGTCTGGATTTAAGAATTTTGGATGCAGATAGAATCAAAGACAGCATTGAAAACATTTAAAAGCTAGATTGTACTCAAAGTAACAAAAGGGAAAGAAAAAGAGGATACTAACAGAAACAAGGATCTCAAGTGAAGATTTCAGAGTTCTCTCCATCTTAGCTCGAGTTCTATGAAGCTTCTTGATGACAAACCCCTTCTCCATTCTCAACAAATTACACTCAGCCCTCAACATCTCCGCCTGAAACCTCCATTTCTCTTCTTCTAAACATAACCCACCGCCGCCAAGAACACCATCACTTTCTCTGCTTTCAACTCTCTCCCTCCTCGTCTCACTGCCCCCACTGTAATCTACCACCAGTATCGGAAAATTCCGAGCCACTGGACGTTCTTGATCAAATAAAGTCTCCAACTTTCCCTTACGCTCCCTCCGGAGGGGCTCGCCGGAATTGGGTTTTCCAACAGATGGCTTGGTGGGTCTCCGGCGAGGGTGGCGAGGCAAGTGGAGGATTCTGGGGGTGGGAGGGGGAGGTGGGTAATGCCATGATTTGGGTTTTCTTGACACCGGAAGTGACATTTTTCATGTAAATTGAATGGGTTGGTGTTGAATTGAAAGGAAGAGGAAGATAAGAGATATTATATGGAGAAGAGGTAGTGGGGGCGAGAGAGAGATAGAGAGAGAAAGAGAGGAGCTGGAGGAGTTAAGGGTAGAGGCGTGCATCCTCGTGAACAGAGCAATAACAGGGATTTCAAATGAAAGCTACAGAGGCAGTGTGTTTGCTGTTTGGATATTTACTATTTCCCAACGTACTCCAATCCTGTTTGTTTCATGGGAATTTGAAAAAGATTTGGACTTATTGCTTGTTTCTTTATTTTCCCTAAAAAGTCCTCCCCATTTTCTTCTATTTGTTCTTAATTGACCTTGGTTTCAAAATATAAGTCTTTAAAGATATCTTTTTAATAAAAGGGGCCAGAAAACTTGCAGGGATTATGACTGAAATCTTTTTAAATAATAACTCTATACTAAATAAGAGGAATATTTATGTTAATAGTTTCAACATTTATTTGGTGCCCCGTTATGAATTAGAGAATCAGCATCATAGTTAAATTCTCTTGACATAAGATCAAAAGAGATAGTTCAATTACATGAGACTATGAATTTATCTGATTAGCCTATTGAGAAGATAATCTTAAAATAGGTCCCTATTAATAAGTTGTAAAGTTTAGGGAGAATTGCTAAAGACTACAATTTAAGGCCTTTGACAATTTAGGCATACAGTATAAGAAAATGAAATTAATTTAAGGCAGGCTTTTTTAACCCTCTAGTGGCAATTACTAGTTGATATATATATACACATAAAAGCATACTTGTTTTATTATTTTTAACTATTTTCAATAATCTTCCATCTAGAGGACTAGGCATGTATACTTAATGGTTTTGTGTTTTTGAAAAATAATGTGTTCCTATTTTATCCCCTAAGAGTATGGAATAAGGGTGTACAACTAGTGGATTTAGATATTACCTTAACTCAGTGCTTGACTCAAGCATTCCAGCAGAATTAAACTAATCAAGCTTTTTGGTATGGATAGCATGCACTCTAGTATAAAATAGTTAAACAATCAAAATATAACACAAAGAAAAGAGAAAATAGAGATGTTTAAGAGAGAATTAGCATGTTTAACTATATTGATATTAAAAAAGCAGATAAATATAAGTTAATTTATTAAATTTGTCAAAAAAAATTAATACTTTCTAAATTTATTCTTATTAAATTTAAAGATAATTATTCATACCAGGGAAGACTAGGAAAAGAAAACAATTGATGCTCTAGATGTTGTTAAATAAGATTTATTTTAGATGAAAAAAGTTTATTAAAAAAATGCTTACTCCCTCTTCTAAATATAATGCTATTTTAACCAATTCATATAATTTAAAAATATAAGTAAATTTGTTATATATAATTACTATATAGAGAATTTATGATATTTTTTTCAAAAGTAACTCTATTATTATGAATTATTGTTAAAAAAATAAAATATTATAGAATTAGTTAATGATATTACTAATTAATTATTATTGCTCAAAATCTTTTAAATATTACATTTTTTTATAATTATTATGAATTATCATTATAATTAAAAATTTAAAATATCATAAAATCTAATAATGAAATTATTAATTAAAATTATTAATTGTTGTTTATAGATAAATAAATTTAAAGTATTGATTTGGATATATTTAAACTTATCTTTAATTGAATGAGTATTATAATAGTATAGTTGATAAGTATTGTGGGATGAAAATACCAAAATCCTTATCATTTATTTCAAATTAAAGTGATGATAATGTACAAGATAGCCCAATTATATATTACTTATGTACTTGTAAATTAGTCGTACTTCACAAAGTAATCAATCAAAAATCAACGAATTTGGTTAGGCAAAACAATTTTTTTTAAAAAAAAATATTTATATTTATATCTCATGTGAATTTAGAATTTCCTATTACAAGTGGTCAGAATTTCATGTAACTACACTGGAAGTCCTGGCTTTCCGCTTAAGGAAACAATCCAATTAATTATTTTTTATAGATTCAAAATATTCGCTTAATTTTTATCCGTTTCAATTTATAATACTCCTATGTACTATTTTTTTGTACTATTTTCATATTTCTATGATATAAAATATTTTGAATAAAACAATGATTTATTAATGACTTCAATAACACCCTTCTTTAATAAGTTGTCGGTTAATCGAACGTTAGTATTAAACGAAGTGTACTTTTAAAAGTGTATACTCGTAATTTAGCCGGTAATTTAATGCGTTTTAAATGTAAAAATTTAATAATTGATTCAGTCTATTATAAATTATGAAAATTACTTAAACTAGTTAGTTATTAAAAAGTAAATTGATTTTTCTAAAATACTCTTTTAATTATTTATATTAAAATTACTCAATTGATAAAAGTCTTTTTAATATGTATCATTAATAAAAATAATTTTAAAAAAATATAAATTTAAAAAAAAATTACATATAAGATAAAAGGGAATCTCTTAAATAATTCATAAATTTGACTGAAGCAATATTTTTTTTTAAAAAAAAAAAAGGTTTGCAAGTTCCAACTATATTTAATCAGGTCATTGATTTTTCTAATTTTCTCTATAAATATGTTATTCTCTTTCATTTTAAATATAAGAGTTAGATAAAACAAATTAATTTAATTTTAAATATAATATTCTAATATATTTTATCTCTTAAAATTATAATTCTTTCTTCAAAATATCCTTATATAATTAGACATATTAAGAGATTTCTATTAAAAGTATTTTAAAGAAAGTAAGACACAATTAGTATAAATAATTATTTAACTAATTTTTTTAATATATATAAATTAATTAAATAGATCTTATATTAATAATTAAATATACTATAAATTAAAATATAATAGGGTAATATGTTTCTAATGTATATGAGACTATTGATTTAAAAAAAAAGGAAAAAGGAAAAAAAAAAAAGGGCCCTCAGGGAATTCAAATTTCTGCTGACTTGGTTTATTTAATGGGGCATCAATTAATTAAAGATTTAAGTTTATTTGGTAAATAAAAAAATAATTGTCAGCGTATGTTTTTGGGAATCACACGTACAAGTTACCTGTCATTCTTCTCACTTTTAATTGTTCTTAATTTTTTTTACACAAATTTTTTTAAAAAAAATTAAGCCCCACATATAATTTAAAAATAGTATAAAATCTCTATTTTTTTAAATAATACTAATATTATATAGGATAAATTATCTATTATTATTATATAAAAATTTAAATATCTAATAGTTAAGATATCTTCATAAACATTACAACTATAATTAAAATAAAATAATATTTTTTATAAATTAAATATATTATAAATAGTCACATATCTTATTTCTCCTTATTTCTATTCACCCCTTAACAAAGACATCATTAATTTATTATTATTATAGGGCCGTGCCGTTTGATTTAATTTTGAATTCTTTTGCTCATTTTTATCCCTCATTTTTCTTATCAAGGTCCACAAAATTAAAATTTAAGATTTCTCATCAATAATTCAAATCTTTCATGACCAAAACAATTGAGAAATTTTTAAATAAATCTAATTAAAATACCAAAATTTAAATTTATATATACACTTTTAATAAAATTCTAATTATATTTCACTAAAAATTTATAACCATTATTAAAAGAACACAATATCCCTTTATAATTAAAAAGGGAAATTGAAGGTATATATATATATATATGTTTGATTTCGGTCTTGATTAGGAATTCTGGTTTTTAACAACATTCATAATCTCTAATTAAGTCTTTTGTCCTAATTATAAATTTGCTAATAAACTATGAGACCTAACACAATTGACCCGGGATTCTTTAAATATTTAATCAAGAGTTCGATCCTTGGCAGAAAGTATGAAAATAATCTCATGACTAACACTAAAATTCCTTTGAGAAGTTTATGGTGCAGTGTGGCTTACCTTAAAAAAATAGAAATGTGTCAATGGTATAGTCTAAATTTAAGATTTAATTTTGATATTTTAGTTATATTCAATTAGGATTTCTCAAAAATATAAAGAGGACCAAATGTTGAATTTTATTTTATTTGTTTTTCTCTATTTTCTCTTTATCCATTTCTTGAAGTATTAAGGCTCTTCAAAAAATTATCCTTCCCTCCTAAAAAATTTGAAGTACTAAATAAAAGAAAATAGATAAAATTCCCCATTTCCCACTCCTCCCTTCCAAATCCCCTTAAGAGTGAGTTTCTCTTCTTAGGCTTCCCAAAAATAAAAGGCTCATTGTAATTTGTGATTATTATTTCATTATCACTTTCCCACAAATCATTCCTCTAATTTTTATTATTAAACATTTTTCAGAAGAAATAAGTTATTAAATGGGAGCATAATTGCATTTTTTTTATCATTACCACTATTTAAACTTTAGGGATATCCTGACTAAATACAACAGAGTTTGGTGTCATTTTTTCACTTCTCAGGATCCATAATAGAAATTGAATAAAATACTCTCTCTTATACTTTTTACAAGGTAAAGTAATCCAATTAGGTAGATTAAGCATTTAATGAAAGTTCATTGAGAATGCGATTAAGAAATTAGCTTTATTATTTTTATATATAATTTCAAACATAAATTTAAAAATTACTAATTTAACTGCGGTTAAAAAAAATATTTTTATCATTGTTTTATAAATGAATAAACAATAAAAAAATCATGCAGTCGGGTGAGATAATAAATGAAGCTGGATACAAATGATATGTTTTAGCCATATCACCATACTGGGAAAACAATTACGTTTATTTTAATTGTACTATTTTTTTTATTTGGTGAGAACAACATGTGTTTAATTAAGTTAGTGTTTCGTGGCACACTTTCAAACAATTTACCGTTGCAAATTCTAAATTATTTTTTTCCCTTTTACATTGTGCTATCTATCTCAGCCAGTTGTGAGGTTCCAATTGCATTAGTTAAACTATTTTATATTTTTATAAAAAAAAGGGAACTCAAATGTACCATCACAGAAAATTCAAATTTAAAATTTTTTAATGTAACTTTTCAACATAAACAAATTTATGTGTCAGTGAATTTGCCTTGTTGTGTATGGGCATATTTGGGATGGTGGCATTGGAGTCAGGGCAATGCTTTATTAATCGTTTAATCAATTGATTTTTACATGAACACCAAAGGAAAAAAAAAAGAATAATTATTTTTTAAGTTTTATGGGAAAAAGAAAAAATAAGAATAATTATTTAAACAATTAAATACACAAACACGTATTATCCCAAAAAAACGATATATTTTGTATCGAGTAATTTCAAGATGAGATTTTATGTACACAATGCTGAAATCTATTTTAATGATATATTCTATGGTGGGGGTGATAACTTGATTTTATTCATATTAAAAAAATAGATAACTTGAATTTATAGTGTAAATAAATATTTTTATGATAATTATATTACCATATTTTTTTTCTTATTTGACAGTTATTAACCGTCAAGTATTTATGCATTATTTGTCTTATTTGAGAGATGGAAATCGATAGCTTTTCCAGAAAAATGGTTAACGTTCTTCAATCTTCAGGAAGTGAAGTGGGTAAATTGGAACTTGACACATGATGTGGGTATGACTCATCACTGTTTGGATATATACGTTGGGATATTTGAGTATTTTGGACGCTACAAAGTACTGTTTGGTAGAGAGGAAACAAATGATTCAGGCAATGCGATGAATAGCTTTGTTAAGGCATGTTTTGATCAAGGCTTACAAAAATAAACGCGGCCTCAACAGAGGATAACATCAAGAGTGGATGGATCAATATTGGAAAATGGGAAAAGTGGATGTGGTGGTGGTGGTGCATATGGGATAGGAGAATGGGTGTTCATTCCCATGGTGCACTTGAGGCATGGTTTGCTTCCAAATGCTTGGCACTTGGGAAGCTGTTTATAACACACAAACTAAAAAAAAAACCGTTAGATCAGATAAGAGTGATTGAATCTCAACCAGAGATTTGTGCAAGAATATCGATCCCCACAGCTCTCTGGAAATGTATTTCACAGCACGGCTTTTTATCAACCAAAGTCAACTACGTGAGACCTCCCCGCCTACAAGATCTGAGGAAAGAGGGGCTGGAATGGACTCAACCAATAAATAAGAAATTCTATCTTCACTCTCCGGAAGAACGATCTCATTAATATGAGATTCCATTCCTACTTTCACTATAGACCAAAAGCGATTCTTTCACACTTTGTGGCAATCTGTAGGCAGGAGGGCAAAGGGTTACAGGGGAGAACCTAGACAAATAAATAATTAGTTGGAAAAGCACAGAATCTATTGGGTCGACATCATCCAGAAATTCATTGGCTGCAGCAAAGATCTAAGGAAGATATTGGTGGATGATAGTGGAAGTGATTTCATTGAAGAATTATGTATTACTTCTGCAAGTGATGATGAAGAACTAATAATAACGTATTAGAATTTGACACATGTTGCTTACTGCAATCATGATTGAACTAATAATATTCATCCAAAGTCATCAGGCTACGTAGCACTTGGCGTTACGTTTGCAGTTTTGAATGCTAAGCAATGCATATGCTGATTTTCCCCCCCTTTTCTGTCCTAGTATTTACAGTGCTGACAAGTCTTTCATATCTCTAAATTAAAAATTCTTAAGCTTGAGTTTGATTCTTAAACTTTTGCTTTAAATAAAATACCGCTTTTTAATATAAAAATTATTTTAAGATTAAAGTGTATTCAGCAACTTGAAATATTTTTCTAAATATTCATATTGTCTAAAGTATTTTATTCTATAATTTTCCCTTAAAATATATATTGAATGAGTAGGGCCTTTAAATAGGCAAATTATAAAAGGGAAAATGAATGAAATAAAATTATGAAGAAAATCTCCACGTACATGACAGTACTCTTGATTATTGTTTTAATTTCGCAGGTAATGCTAATTCTGGAAGTGGTGAATCAGGATGTTTTCAACGTGGAGCTTCATGAAGTTACTGCTCTTCCTGGTGCGTGCAAACTTGCCCCGATTGTAAGGCCTAATTATAAGTAAAAGAATTTTCATGAAGGGATTTTTGTGTTTATTAGAAGATATTATGAGCTTGATGAAATTTTACTCCAAAATTTGCCCTAATCTTCAATCTCTCCCTATCGGCGTCACCTAAAGCAGGGAAGATGAGAGAATAAAAAAGAAAAAGACGAGTCAGACGGTCACGGGATGTGGGGGGAGGCATTCAATCCCTCGGTGTGAATAAATATTAGGTGCACGTTAGGTATGTCATAAAATCTTACTTTTTTTAAAAGTATTTTTAACTTAAATTTTAGTTTAATTTTTTTTTAAAATAAATAGTTATATTTATTTAAAATGGTTTATGAATTAAATAATGATTTAAAATCATAGTTTTAGATAAACTAATGGGAATAGTTTCTAGAATAATAAACGAACTTATAAACTACCTAATTACTATTTTATCCTTATTTTTTCTATATTCTCTCCTCTCTCCTTTTATTTCATTCAATCACACTGTCTACCTTCACTATCTTTCTCCTTATTCGCTATTCGTCAATGTACCTATGGCTTCTGTTGTCATCATCATGTGACTTCCATCGTCATCGTTATGAAAGCTCGTCAAGAAGGAAACCATTCTCCCTCTGTCAAACACCTCCTTCCTTCACTATAAAACCACAATGGCGGCTCGTGAATCACAAAAGTCACGATGAATAAAGAGTTAGGGTCACTAGATCTAAGGACGCTAGAAGAAGATGAACAGTGTGCGCTAATCGGTGAAGAAAACTTAGTGATTTTTTTTAATAACATACTATTTTTGATAATTTACTAATCACAAAATCATTCTGATATTAACAATTCAAACACTCATTATTTATAACTATTTTTTTCCATAAACTCTTCTCTATAAGTCCTTTTTCTAAAAGCTATTCAAAATTATTTTTTTATAAGGCATTTTTCAAAAGGATCCCACATATGTGAGTATATATTACATTAAAGAACACTTGCACATTTTTTTATTACTCCTCTATTTTTACATATTAAAATCTAGTTGATTAATTTAATTAGATTAAAAAAGTTAAATAAATTAGTTAATTAGAATTAAATCAAAATCCTCGAGAAAAATTTATATTATATACTTAAATTAGTCAACTAACTCTTATATTAAATATCTAAAGAATATAATATTAAGAAATTTTTTTTTTAAATTTCTTTCAAATATAAATTTTCATTTTCTAATTAATTTATTTTATGAAATTTTTACTTGCTCATAGATTCATATCTTGACATCGAAAGTATTTAATTCATTTTTTTAGAATATTTAAATAATTAAAATCTCTTAAAAAGTAAATTAATTTATATAACTTTATTAATCCCCACCTGACCACCTAATTTCCTTTCCTAAAAATCACGCCATGGAATTATGTCCTTAAAATTTAACTCATCTTGAGCAAACTCTTTTCCTCAATTAAATAGATGATAAGTTCTAATTATCATGAAATAATCCCATTAAATTCATATAGGTATTAGTAATTATTTACCGCCTTTAATTTTTACGTCGTTTTTCATAAAAGATAATTTGATACCTTAAAAAAATATATAATTGAGCCCCATTTATCATTATTATGATTTTCTCCTACAATTTTCAACTATATTTTATTCTTTTCTCAATTCTAGCTATTTTTCCATACTTTAAACCATAAGTTTAATCTACTTTAAACCCTAAGTTAATTAATCAATCACATCATAATGTTATTTAATTAAATTCTAGGAATAAAAATTTTGATTTACATTGTTATTTTCCCCCACACACGGTGGAACATCAAGCTTCAAAGAATAACTTAATTATTTTCATATAAAATATTAAAAGGAGGGCCTAGGAGGCTATCCCAAAGAAACAAAGAAATGGTTATGTTAGAGTAGTTGAAGAAGAAACAGAAATCAAGATAGTGGATTCAATTAGTGAAAGGGTAAGACATACGATCATTTGAAGCGTATTCTATTTCTGGAGAATATCATTTTGTTGTAGTTCTGGTACAATACTTGAGAAAGTATCATAATTTTTAAGTGGTTAGGTTTACGCTTGAGGGTAATTGACAGTTCACCCTGTCCAATATTGGTATCGCCTAAGAGAAAGAAAAATTTCATTATACCCTTAAATCGTAGATGAATCTAACCCCTTCTAAAAATATTTTGAAACAAGAAAAAAAAGACAAAATGAAGGAAATAGAAATGGGAGAATGGCAGTTAGGCCTAAAGCATTAAATAAATGAAGGACTGGTTTGTACACACTTGTATATCTTATCCAATATTGACCCAAAATATGATGAATATAAAATAAGAAAAGAGGGATGAAAATGAGAGAATGAACCAATACAATGCACTTTATTGGGTGAGTAAAGCCTTGAAATAGGCAAATTATAAATTATTACATGACAGATGAATGAAATAAAATTCTGGAGAAAATCTCCCCTTTTATTATTTTGTTTATTGAAAGAGATCACACAAATATATTAATTAATTTCACACATAACGTAATGCTTAATTAATTCCTGAAATGGTGAATCTGTATGTTTTCAACGTGGAGCTTCATGAAGTTGCTGCGCTTCCTGGTGAGAGCAAACTTGCCCCAGTTGTAAGGCCTGTAGTTTTGGTGGCTGCGGATGAGTTCCGTTAATGGCTCCACCATTGTGTAATGCGAAGGATTCAGAAAGAATTGAATCGAATACCTCTCCTTCTGGGAATTCACAACCCCTCTGTGATCTACGCTCTCATATTCTCCCTTGCTCCACACCTGCAGAACATCACCCAGATTCACGATCAAAGCATTGGATATGGGTTTGAGGCCAATCCATTGGCCGTCGGACTTCCGCCTCACCTCGAGGCCGCCGACTTCGTCCTGAGCAAGGATGGTTAGGACTCCGGGGTCCTTGTGGTGGCCCACCCCGAGGGCCAGCTCAGGCGAAGGACATGGCGGGTAGTGATTCCGTCTCACGGAGCTGGTTTGGGGCTCGAAGAATCCTTCAAACCTCCTTGCTTCTAGCCCCATGCTCATGGCGATCAGTTCCATCAATCTCATAGCAAGCGCCACCGTCTCCTTCGCACATTCCTGTCACATCTCCCTGTGCATGCATTCATGCATGTTAACTACGTACGAGCTCATCTAACAAGACAATACTACGTTCTGATGGGTAATTCATTTAATTACCTCATTTCCCAGGGCTTTTCAGGCCACTGTTTCTCCCAGCGAGCCATCCGCTTATCGTCCTCATCTATGGAGGCCGCCTCCAGTGTGGAGTTCCTGCCCCGTGTGATCCGTGTTCCTCACTTTCTTGGTGTGATCCGTGTCATAATACCCCAACACCTTCCCGGCATCTCTCCTAACCTTCCTCTTCTGGTCGAGGCTGATCAGATGGCAGAACTTCCTTGACGCTTCCTCCAGCTTGTGCCGGCACTCTGAAGGAAATCCATGGTTGATGATATGGAAGAAGCCCCATTGCCTGCAGGCATGGCCTATGTCGTGGTCGTCGGGGCAAGAGAGGTCGATGTGTCAGAGACTTGTTGGCTCTGCGGGAAGCCTCTTGGATGAAGGCAACGTCTAACTCTGCCATGAACGATGAATGGATCTGATAAAACACAATAACTATGAATGAGATTTTAACGCGAAGGGCACTTGCCGGCATTACGTTTGCGGTTACATCATCCTTCTGTTTTGTGGTTGGTTTTGTAGTGCATTTCCAATGCACGTTTCAAAATCCCATATTTTAACCACAAGAGAGATCATTGTATATATAATATTCCCCTTTTGATTGTCTCCATCCCATACGTTGAAATGTAAAAATTACTCCTTCCGTATATATAAGTAATGGTCTCTCTCACATAGTTTGTTTTATATATAAGTAAAATGTAAGGCACTTCTTTCATTTTTACATTAAATTAATTACATGCATTTCATCTCTTTTCTCACTCATCCTCTCTCTCTCATTCATCATTTTTATAAATATATATGTGTGTGTGTGTGAAAAATTACATCTCTTACGGAAGATCTGCGGGTACTAAAAAGTTTGAGGGGTAAATAATGCCCCGAAAAGTCACAGATTTTTTGTTGATTTATTTCATATATGAGAAGCTGCCATGAAGCACCAAACGATTAAAGAAATTGAAAAATGAAGAAAAGTCAAGAACCTATAAATCAAAACTAATATAAATGAGCAAATAACCCCATATACCATAAACCCAGAAACTCAAAATCAAAAGCAAAACCAAAAATCCTCAAGTCTAGAAAAAGCAGACAGAAACTTCGGTTCAAGAAACCAGAAGCTGTAGCGAAAGAAAATAGATAAGGCAGAAGAGGAGTAGGCTACTCATTGGAAAACTCTTCACAAATTTCTTCTGTGAAGCACACCCAAATCTGTAGTCGACAAGGTTGAGGACGATGGTGGAAGAACCAATAAAGCTACAGAGGAGGACCAATGGTGAAGGATGAAGAAGACAGCAGTTGGTAAACCTTCCAATTAGCGAGTTTCCCAACACTGGAGGATGTAGAAGACGATGGCTCGACGTAAATCGCAATGGCGAAGTAAGATTCGGAGTCGAAGAAGTAGATTATGACAATTTATAGGGTTCATCCACTTCCACATATCTCGATCTTCAAACGCAATTATTCGATTTTTTTAACTTATAAATCTGACTTGAAAAAAACGTTAGCACAAAAATATGACTGAAAAAAAAAAGTGAGGTAGATAGGACGTCACCATATATAGCGGCATGCACGATGCCTATAGCCTGATCTGTCCATTTTAGCCCATAAAAAAATACTCAGCCTAGTCTAAAAAATATTACCTAAAATATATTTGAGTTGGATAAGATTGGGCCAAGTGTCGCACTGAGTAATATATGTTGCCCTGTCTATTTAACACGGCCCTATATATATATTTTTTATTTTTATTTTTTTATAGTCTTATTTTTTTCTTATTTTATCTGTAATTTTATACATTTCATTTTAGCTGGCAATTTTTCTTACTCATTTTTAAAGTATTGAACATAACTATTATATTTATTTAGATACCAAAATTATTCTTATGGTTTATTTGCTAAGTATTTGATTATTGGTGTTGTAATAACGTTATAAATATCTAACCCGTATATATTTCAATCTTTTTTTTATATATGTAATAGATTTTAAAACTTTAATTATTATCTTTTTATTATCTTATTATTAGTAGATTATATATATTATTTAATTATTGAACACATAAATATGATATTATTTTATAAGTTTATGATTATAGATTTTTTCTCACAATATGAGTAGGACATCACGATTTGGGCATACCTAACCTAAAATAGTTAGGGCTTTTATCAAATAAAACTAAATATCGGACTGTAAAATATAATCTATATTTTTTTTAGGTAAGACATCAGACAAAAGGACTATCCTATCCAACCTTACCCATTCACCACGTTAGCCATATATACCACCTGGGCATAATTGTTGAACTAACGATTGACCATTGGAGTTATTTAGGCTAGGGTGTCATTGCTACGATTTTGTAACCTTAGGGGTAATATTGACCTTTTGAAAACTTCCTAATGTGACCCTAACTCTTGCAAAGAATTTTTTTAGGCAAAAATACCCTTCCACCCAAATAATAGGTGACATGTATGCCACATGGTTATATTACTTAGTATAAATAGTCAACTAACGGTTAACTATTTAGATCCATTAGAGTAGGTCAACTTCACTACACTTTTATCACTGACGATATTGCTTCAAGAAAAATTTCTATAATAAAAATATTATTTAACCCTAATATTTACTCTTTTAATTCTATATATTTATAAATTAGATAATAAATTTTTTTTATCATATTTATAAGTCATATTATTAAATTTTTATATAAATATATAATTTTACCCTTCATTTATTATTGTGTTGACTTTATTTTTACGAGTATCACTCTAAATTTTATTAATTTAATGCATTTCTTGATTTGCAAGGATGTGATACAAGTGATTATATATAGAAACATAGTAGTATAATGTATAATAAATAAGGATAAAAGTAAAATGTTGTTGAATTTTAAGATAAAAATAGTAAAATTTAAGATTTATGTAAAATATATTGGAAGTAGGTAACAGCAAAAAAATCATAATCTGGTATTAGAACAGTTTCACCGATAATGCCTCAATTGATATGCAACTAACTGAGAAAAAAAAATAAAAATTGATAATAAAGCCAGAAATTGATAATACCTATTATTTGTATCTTTAAATGCATCCGTCAATTGATTATATTTAGAACTATAACTTTTTTTTATAGAATATGTGCCTTATATATACTTAAAATAGAATTAAAAACTTGCATTATTCTCAACCGTGTTACTTTTTTATAGTTACCAACCCGAATTTGTTATTTGCAATATAGAATTGTTTGTTTTCAATTTGCATGAGATAAAGATGAACAAAAAATGAAAATTTCTACCTTGAAATAAATAGGGAAAGGAATTATGATAAAATACTGTCCCAAACTTTCATCGTCATCTTTAGGGTCTATACCCAAACTTACAAATAACCCTCTGTCCCAAAGTAAGATTTAAACTCCCGTTATGAGTTAGGCTCTTTATCAATTAATTGGAGCAACCTTTTTAGTTAAAATTCCTCATATTATTAATATAATATTTAATTTAAAAAATAATCTATACATTCAATAGGATCTATTTCATATATTTATAATTTTTTTATAAATTACTGATACTTCGTCAATAATAATAATTAAGTAAAAAAGAAAAATAATGAGTTAAAAAATATGATTAATTTTTTTATAAAAATATACTATATTAATTAATTTAATTAAATATATACATCTGTTCCTTAATTTAATTTAATTTAATTTAATCACACTTATCTGACGTAACGAATGGAGTCTCGTCTCGTGCACTTGAGCTCTCTATTTTCAGACACTGTTTGTGTGTATTTGTTATTTTTTTTTTTTGTGGTGAATAAGTTTTTTATATGATTATTTCACTAAATTATATTCAAATATTATAGGGTATAATTTGTTCATAGTGAAAAGAGCTTTAGTTATTTAAATTTAAAATAATAATCTATAAGAATTAAATATATTCTAAATAGTTATATATCTAATTCCTTTATTAATAAAATATATATATTATAATACAAGATCGAAGTCAACCTCTTTTATTTGTATGTAATACAAGAAATTAAAACAAACCCCAAGTGCGTTTGAATCAACCCACAGACTGTGTTTGGGAGAATCGTTTTCCACCGGTATAAATTATTGTTTGGCTAATATTAATATTTACTTTATCATTTTTATAATATACTTCTATGAAAAAAATTACTTTTCGTAGTTTCTAATTTCTTCATCTGGACTCTTTTTTTTATTTTAGGTTTTCATCTAAATAAGTTTTTTTTTTATCAAATTAGCTTTTCTACAAAGTGAATCTAAAAATAAATTACATTACACTATTTAACTTTTATCCAATTTGATATTTGTAAAAGTCATATTAAAAAGAAAAATTATTTTTTCACTGCTAGTCCAAACATATCCTAAATATTTTGCAAAATGACCTTGCTTAAGCTATATTTGGTGTGTTTGACAAACTCTCAAACTATGATTTTAAAAGGGCTTTTAACCTAAACTTTAGTTTAATTTTTTTTAAAATAGTCATATTTATCCAAAAGAGATTCTGGACTAAATCATATTTTAAAATCATAGTTTTAGATAAACTGGTAGGAATAGCTTTTGGAACAGTAAAAAAACTTATGAAATACTCAATTATTATTTTACTCTTACTTTTTCTTACACAATCTTTCCTCCCTCCTCCCTCCTATCTCTTCTATATTTTTTACAATTTCTCCTCTCTGTTCACTATTTTTCACCCTCTCTGCTCCATGCTCTCTTTTTTCTACTTCTCTCATCTCTCCTCTATCTTTTTTACTCTCTCTCTTCTCTCATATTTTTAATAAAATCATACTCTTTTTAGTAATTTTCTAATTACAAAATTTTTTTTGATAATGACTATCCAAACACTTATTTATCCAGAATCACTTTTTATAAATTCTTCTCTAAAAATCTTTTTCCAAAAACTACCCAAAAATATTTTTTTTTTCATAAGTACTTTTTTAAAAATCTATCATAACACAAACATAGATGAAATCCACTGAGAGATGATTAAGGAGACGGTTTTTTGGCACAATCAAGCATTTTAAGTTTTTCTTAAACGTAAGACTGTAAGTTTGACCCTCTATAAATATGTTAAACTTTTAAATTTGAGCATTATTGAATTTAATTGGATAATTCTTTTAAAAGTATTTTTTACCTTCATATAGATTTGAATTTAACAATATTTAATGATTGAAACACCCATAAAGCATATAATTTACTTAGTCACACATAAGAAATTGAATGTTTGCATACAAAGAATCTAATAATATTAAAAAAAACATTTTATAATAATTATTCTTAATTAAATCTAATTATATTTAAATATGACTGAGTTAGATCTTTCCGTCAAAAGGTTTATGAACTGTGGCTCAACAAATAATATTTCTAAAGCACGCCTTCCAACTTTTGTTCTGGAAAGCTAACCCCCTTTAATGTCATTGAGTTAAATTACTTCTTATGAGCATTTCAGTAATTAGGAGTATGGTCCTACATAATGATTTTAAAATTTTAAGGAATTTATCTGTATAAATATTAAATATCTTGTTTTGGTCCATGAGCATAATTCTCCCTAAAATGCCCCACTAGAGATGTCTAGGCCCATTAATTGTTGTTCGATTGGATGAGAAAAAGAACGGAAACAAAAGCCATTCATTCATACTCTTTCAGATAGAGCTTCATTACACGTGGCAGAAACCCAATGGAGGAATCTTTTGATCTAGATAAGGAAACGGATTATGGCCTTTCTAGTAACCCCAACTACAATCTTTTAATTTAGCTTCTTTGTCCTCATCACTTCCCACCTAGTTACATTTTAGCTGAACCTGAAGAACTATCACACACTTCACTAACAGAGCAACAATGGCTTCCATGACCATGGCTGCTTCATTCCTGGGTGGTGCAATGACCAAAACCCCCTCCTCTTCAACCCCTCGCAGGAGCCTGATTGTGGCCAAAGCCAAAGAGGGCGAAAGGGTGAATATGGAAGCTATGAAGAGCAGCAGAAAGGAAGAAGGAGGTAACAGTGGAAGGAGGGATCTGGTGTTTGCTGGTGCAGCTGTGGCAGCATGCTCCATTGCTAAGATTGCTTTTGCTGAAGATGAGCCAAAGCGAGGAACCGTAGAAGCTAAGAAGAAATATAATACTGCTTGTGTCACCATGCCTACTGCTCGTATTTGTCGCAACTGAATGAATGTTTAAGAGTTTTAAGTCACTTTGCCTTTTCTTTTTTTTTTCCATTTCTTCTCAATCACTGTCATTTCTATGAGCTTCATGTACAATATCATATGAACATGTAATGCAACTCTCTCTCTCTCTCTCTGCATAATTGTATCTTCTTCCAAATATGAAATATCTGCTCAATCTTCTTACTTTTCCCCCAAAGTTTTGATGTTTTCTAGTATCATATAATGGGTATTATATATACTTCTGGGTCTACAAAACTTATGCAAATTTTATACTATATATGATTCTGCCTCTGTTCACAGATCAAGTTTACCGTAATAAATGTTTGATTCCAGTGTCTTCTAAAGGTTACATATCAGAAAACTTATGAACTTAATTTGATTGAAATCTTCAGAATTGCTTATATTTTTGCTTTTTTTTTTGTTATAATTGACAAAAAGGAAACTAGCAACCGGACAAAAGAGGTCAAGTGAAGAACAGAGAGAAAGAGTGATGAGGAAATTTACTTCTTCCAGATTGATCTCTAATCTACATATGGGTTTGAAGACATGGCATTTTTTTTATAAAAAAATTGAAACGACTCCAATTAAGATTAGAGTATAATTTTAGAGTTTATAAAAAAATCTATCACAGGAGTCTTACAATAATAACAAGAATTGAAATTATATCTTTATAAATTATGAATCTATTTTTTACTATATATTAACTCTAACTCTCAATTGGCGAACACATAGCATTCTAATCTGCAGAAAAAGAATTTGGAATTGGGTCTGCAAATTTACAGTCAGTAACTTAATCTAGAAACGCTTCTGGGTTTAAAAAAAAAACCTTTTGGGTTCAAGGGGACTTCTAATACATCCCTAATAGAGTACAATTTGATTTGAACGCCTCATATCATATTTTTATTAATGCTTTTTTTTTCCTACAAATTTAATATTATATAGTGATTATGTAAATCAGATATATATATTTTATTTTATTCTTTCATAACAGAGAACCAAACACAATCAAATCTTTGGACCCTGGCCTTCTAGTATCTCCACTTAAGCAAAAGAAGCAATATCCTCAGATTAATGACCTTTCAAGCAAAATCAGATCCTTGGATTTTTTGTTCTGTATTTTAAGCCTTTGAAGCAGGAAAAACATAAAGAAAAAGAAAAATCTAAATAAGGAAATGTTTTACAAAAGTCCATCATCATCCTCATACCCAACACAAGCATATTAATGTTAGGTCATGAATACCTTTCCTGATATGGTACCCAAGTTTGTTTCTCTTGGATAGAAAAGAGACTGAAAAGAACATGATCTTGGGATGAACATAAACATAAACGGCATCTTTCAGGCAAAAACAAAAACAAAAAAGCTACCAGCGCAAAAAAGCTGAATACGGCCTTATTGAAGCAAGAACCAGAACTGAGAAACACTTCCCTAACCAGAAAAACGGCAACAAAACTAAGCTGTTGTGTAAATATAGGACAACACAAGCACCCAAAATTTTGAGACTGGCAATTTTGACTGTTACAGGATAGTAACAGTTCAGAGAATTGAAGGCTATGGCCATTCATGCATCTAGCTTTCATTACATATGCGTTCCTTCGCCAAGTCATTCACTTTTTCCATTTTGCTGGCTTGCAACAAAGTTGCGAACGACTTCCATGGCCAACTGATGTGCATTCTTGTTCTGAAGCTTGGCCAATTCATCCATTGCTTCATATGTCTCCTTGTCGGCAAAAAGCTTGAGGTTGTAGCGTGCTGGTACTACTGGTAGACCCTCCCATTGATCAACCAATTCTTTGAGCTTCTCAAATCCCTAGAAACACAAAATGGTGAAACCAACACAAAATTTTACTCCAACCACCCTATAACTAACAAAGAAGAAATCTAAATGAAACAGCTAACCCTATAGATATAAAAAGAAAGAAAAACTCAACTCACCGTGCGCCCAGTAAAGTCGCCAAATGATTCTTTGGATTGCCTCTTGCGCTTCCAATGATAAAATAAAGGTTCCAAAACTTTTTCGAGGTCTTGAACCTTCACCTTTTCCATGAAAGTTTGAGCTAAAGCCGTTTGATTAGGCTTTCCTCCAAGCCAAATCTACATTAGAAGGGAGGGAAAAGTGAATTCAATAGATCTCTGGAATTGTCTGCCAACTGTAAGCAGGAAAACCTACCGACTAGCATACCTGATAGCTGTTGGGGCCATCACCAACCAGTCCAAGTTCAGCCATGTATGGTCTAGCACATCCATTAGGGCATCCAGTTACCCTCACAACAACAGATTCGCTATACTTCAGGCCAACCTAAATCACAAGAAGAAAGCTTTTTATAAAGAATCCCAGACTTTGAGCCAGATTTTCAATTACAAAACTTCTATCGGCTCTAGTACCTTTTCAAAAACTGCACGAATCCGCTTGAGAAGGCTGGGTATCCCACGTTCAGCTTCAGTAATTGCCAGGGGACAAAGGGGTAAAGCAGGGCAAGCCATGGCTGTTATATTAAGGGGATCTACATATCTAGGTTGCTGTTCAAAGCTAACAGGTCAGCATAGACATATTTTGACAATTGACATTGCTATGAAGACTTGACATTCAAATTTAACAAGCAAATTAGAGAATTACTTGGCATACAAATATAATTAAGCAATAAAGCAATCAGGCTGATCATTATTTCCAAGAACTCATATAATTCAATTAAGCTGTAAAACCCTCACCAGCAGACCAGCTTGGGCAAGAACAGTAGTGATGGGCCGCTTCCATGCAGCAAGAATATCAGTCAAGATGATGTTTTGGTTTGGAGTAATCCGAACATTCAAATTATACTTCTCAATAACTTCCCGCAATGTCTTCTTCATGTTGCCACCAACACGACCATTATCAACGTGAAGGCCACAAAATAAACTGCCATCACCCTGTAAAAAAAGAGTTAAGAAATGAGCCTATAATGCTGATGCGATGAAACAATCATTTAGGCAAAAAAAAGAATCATCGACAATTGTCAACTAAAGAGCGCTTAAGCACATAAAGAGAGATATGAATGTAGTTTTCTCATACAGCATAATTTGGTTACATCTCTAAGAGTTATAACTTACATCTTACATCATACAAGAAATTAGTAAAACCTACACCGCATTGAACTTAAAGCTTTAATTATATTTAAGTAAACTACTTGATGTTATTAACATATTCAATATTATAAATGGCAAGCCCCTACAAGCAAAACAGGATTGAAACAACTTTGACTTTGTAATATAGAATGATAAAGCTCGAAATGAAAACTGTTAGTCCTTGTATCAGATATGGAATTTGATTCCACAATATAGACATGAAACATATCCAATATTCTTGACCATTATTATCTAATTAAGCAAGTCAACCACAGTATGGATGGTGTGGATTAGCAAAAACATAACGTAGTAATATTGCATGCCAATCATGCAATTTTCCAGAAGACCAAATAAAGGCATCAGATATCATCTACTCATCTAAGAAACCAACCTTCTCATGCCAACCCAGATAACTTTTGAACTCCCACTCAGGCATTTCACGGAAAGGTTCAAATTTCTTGCCATAATATTGCTCAACTACACTTCTGAACTTTTCAATTCCCCATGAGTTGATCAAATATTTCATTCTACTATACTTGCGGTCATCTCTTCTTCCATTTTCACGTTGTGTAACTACAATTGCTTTCACTGCGTACAGAATATCCTCTTTAGGTACATAACCTAGAGGTTCAGCCAAACGAGGAAAAGTTGTTTCCAACCTATGTGTTCTTCCCATCCCCCCACCAACCTGCAAGCACAGTTACAAGAAAAAAGTTAGGAAAGGCAAGAGAACTTCTGTTCAACAATCATTTTAGTTCAACTTACATATATGTTGAACCCCTGAGGCTCCCCTTTGTCATCAGTCACAACAACAACGCCAATATCATTTGTAAGAATATCCACTGAGTTATCAGTTGGCACAGTAACAGCAATTTTGAATTTCCTTGGCAAGAATTGAGTTCCATAGATAGGCTCAGGTGAATCTGGGAAATTCGTACCATGAGAGTTATCATTGCGTGCCCGCACAACTTCAGGAGGTTCTGCTGACATAAACCTCTCCCCATCTACCCACATATCGTAGTAGAAACCAGACTGAGGGGTCAAGAGTGCAGCAATGTTTTCTGCTGTTTCTTGTGCAAACAAGTAATCCTTTCTCACAAGTGGAGCAGCCGGAGCAAGAACATTTCTGTTTAGGTCACCACATGCACCAAGTGTTGATCCCATATTATTAATGATGGTACTCATAACCGTTTTAAGGTCCTTCTTGAGAACACCGTGAAGTTGAAATGTTTGTCTTGTGGTCAAACGAAGTGTTCCAATTCCAAACTGATCAGCAAGATCATCCATAGTCAAGTAAAGTCTGTTTGGAACTTTGCCACAAGGGTTCTTAGTACGTAGCATGAACGAGTATGATCTTGTACCACGTTCATCTCTATTATACTGTTGATAGCTGCCATGGAACTTGATCAATTGTGTGGCAGCTTCATTTATATTAGGAGCATCGGTCAGCAATTCCTCATTAAGAGGATACCTTATGTAATTACTCTGCTCTTTCAACAATTCAACCTTACTGCGCTTCTCTGTGGCAGTTTCAACCTTCGTCGGCTGCAAAGAAATTACAAACACTATGAGAATATTATTTTAGAAAAGAATTGCATTCTGATCACAGTGGGACTGCAGACGTAGGCAGCAGGAGCATGAAATCAATGAGATGAGTTTGAACTAAAAAAATTTCAGCTAAAAACTGTCAATCTCTTTTTGAAATACTGATAAAACTAGCACATCTATAATGTCAATATTCTTTTAGATTTTGAGCCAGGAATCTCTTAATCATTAACACTAACACTGAAAAAGCCATTTCGCTGAGATTGCCACCGCCATATTTAATTTCAAAACAGAGCTTATTACGCTCATAACCCTACAATTTGTCAGTTCCAAACAGTCCATCGATAAAAAAAAAAGTGAATAAAGAAACAAATTTCAGCTTCAGTTTTTTCAGGGAAAGAAAAAAGAGAGAGATTAAAGTCATGGATGGAATCAAACCGTGGACACAGCGCGGATGAGGGAGCGAGTGGAAGAAGAAACAGAAGGAGCATGGAGGGTGCGAGTGAGAGCAAGAGAGTTAGCAGTCCTCAAGCCATGGAAGCTCGGAATCTGAACCTTGGGGTCCTTGAGAACAACAGGTTTCGCAGCTCCTAACGACGTCGTCATCCCCCGGAAAATTCCCCAAGCAGCCCCAGCGACGGATGAAGATGATGATCCAGCAAGAAGCAACTACAAAACGAAAATGCTGTAGAGAAACGAAATGAACGGTGCGCGAGCAAAGGAATGCGATTGGTGGATTAATAAAGAATTGATGCCGCCGATGAATATATATACACACACACAAACACACACTCACCCCCGCACGCGCGCGGGCACACGCACACACATATATATAAAGATGCGGAACCATGGCCATTATTCTTGGTGTGAAAATGCGGAGCCCAGTAATTATTTATGAGGGGAAATTAAATATGAGAGTTAATTTAATTGATAGTAGAATTATGAGATAAGAAAAATGCAAATAGAATTGAAGAGGGAGAATTGACAAATATAATTAATTAGCTCATATTACTATTTAACTCCCTTCCTTAATTATATAAAATTAATTAAATATAATTTATATTTTAGACAAAAGAAATATATTTTTATAATTGAAGATTTTATTATTTATTTTGTATTTTAGGCCAATTTTTTTACCAATTTTTTTATTATTTATTTTGATATATTGATATTAATTAATCAATAATAAATTAGTATTTAGTAGTTTATGATTTTCTTTTTTTTTCATCATTCATGTCAAAAAAAAAAGTAATACTACATTTTATATAAATTAGATAATTAATTTATAGAAATTAAAAATATTAATTAAATTTATTATTTATAAAAAAATTATATTAATTTTTTTAAAATATCATTTTTAATCATTCATCTTAGAAACTACTTTCTTAATAAAAAATCTTTTATAGAGTACATAGAGACAAGTTTATAAAAAGTTATAAATTTAAATAGTATTCTTTTAATATTTATTATAAAATATATTTAATTAATTTAATTAAATTAAAAAAATTAATTAATATAATATAATTTTTTTAAAATGCTATAATTATTTTTAATAATTCTTTTCTCCTCTCTTATTTAAATATTATTAATAAAGTATAATTTTAAAAAATTAATAAATATAAAAAATATATTTTATATTTAAAATTAAAATTAAATTTTATATTAAATATACTATTAAGGAGTGCTTAAAAAAGATAGATGTTTAAGGTCTCTGAGATCTAAGATGACTGGCTTTTCGTGACTATATAAGAATATATGCAAACTTTTTTTTTTCTTTTGGGTACATAAAAGAATATATTCTTATGTTGTCGTATCTGATAGTGGATGGGGTCACAAGGATATAGGTCCTCGAGTGTGATTTTGTATAGATTTATGATTTATACTCTTTATTTTTAATATAAAAAATAATTATTTTTTAAATAAATTAAATAAAATAAATTATTTAATTAGGATAGAATTTAAATTTTTAAGACAAATTTATATTATATATTTTCTAATTTATATAAATTAATAATTAAGTTTTATATTAATTATAATTAATTAATTTTTAAATTTTTTATCTATTTAAAAAATTAACAAAGGGAGATAATATAAATTTTAGAAAAGTAAAAAATTAAATAAAATTCAGAATATAGTAAAGAAATAAGAGCAAGCGGTCCCCGGCGAACTTTACAGCGCGTGGGGTATATGCAGGTGACACACAAGCAAAACAAAAACATAGAAAATAAAAAAATAATAAAAAAATAAAAAAATAAAGTGGGAATCCGCTAACCGTGAATCTGGCCGGAATATGAGATCAGTGGTGAAAATATCAGAGGAGCAGTCAAACAAGGGTCTGCGCCGGCACAAATCTAACCAAACCAGAAGATCCAAGTGCTTACTGACTCCTGAATACTGGACGTAAGTTAGGGTTTTATCCATTTTCCCAATAGGAAAAAAAATAAAATGATTATCAATGAACTTAACCAATTTTTTTTTTTGGCTAAACTTATCCAATTTTGGCAATCATATAATCCAGGGATTTGTGACTTTTGTAATAATTTTTGTAATTATTTAAAATTATGATAAAAAATTAACATATTTTTTTTGTAAAATAGGTATGAACAAAGTTGATTATTAAGTAGGCTAAAATACTTGTTTACAAATTGTAATGGAACGGATATCAAACCAATCAAAATTAGGACAATATAATTTAATTTTACAAAATAATTATTTAGATATGATATTGAAAAGAATAATATTTAAATATAAAATATATTAATCCACGAGTAAATAAAATATTTATGTAAAAATTATATATAATATAATAAAATAGGGCTATTAAAGCATAAGTATTAGATTGCTATTTTTTTTACTCAAAATTACATTATTTTAGACTCAACAAGAGGTGAAAAAGATTATAAAATCTAACATAGTGGACCCATCCAAAACTCTAAATCAGATTAAGTGCCTGTTTGTCATAGCGTTTCGGAATCAATTTTGGAGCAAAACCTCGGTTTGAAAAAATTTCACACAAACATCAATTTTTGTCCAGAATTGATTTTGGAACAAAACCTCAGTTTACAAAATTTTTTGCCAAACAGCCATTTTCATCCAAAATTGATTTTGGGCAAAACCTCGGTTTGAAACCATGGTTTTGAAGAAGCTATTTTTCAATAGATTTTGGAACTGTAAAAGAGCTTATAGATTATCTAATTACTATTTTACCCCTATTTTTTCTTATACTCTCACTCCTCTCTCCTCTCTCTCTCCTCTCTCTCCTCTCTCCTCTCTCTCCTCTCTCTCCTCTCTCTCTCCTCTCTCTATCCTCTCTCCTCTCTCTACTCTCTCCCTCCTCTCTCCTCTCTCTCCTCTCTTATACTTTAATCAAATCATACCCTTTTTAGTAATTTATTAATATAAAAAGTGATTCTACTATTAATCATCCAAACATCTCTATTTGCAAAATCTATTCTTCTCATAATCTATTCTTCCCAAAATCTATTCTCCATAATCTATTCTTCCTAAAATCTATTCTTTCCAGAATCTATTCTCCTAGAATCTATTCCCCAGAATCTATTCTCCAAAAGCTAATCCAAACACACCCTAAGAGATTAGTTCACTAATCTAACTAGTAAAGTCAAGTTTAGATTTAATACATATGGAAAACAACTATTTAAAAATTTTATTGTAGATTTTTTAGAGAAAAAAATATTTTTTAAGATAAATTACAGCTGCATTTCAAATTTAACTAACTTAAACATCAATATCAATATTATATATTAAATTTGCAACAAACCAAATAATTCAACATAAAATATATAGTTTGGTACATTGATGTTAGATTTCGTGTATTATTTGTTCTATGTGAATGAAATTATTTTTATTTAAGTCGTGAAATTATTAAAGAATTTCTACTTTTACCATATCTCTTTATACCTGAATTGTTTTTATTGGCTTGAATGTAAACAACTAAATAATTTAATAATATGTAATAATTGATCTTAATATCATATTATAATTAGGATTGTTATTGTCCCAAAATATAAGCATATATACATTAATTTTTTATATTCATAGGTATAAGAAAAATGATAATTGCAAATTAGAACCGTGTTTCTATTAACTTCCTTAAACTTATCAAATATATTTTTTAATTTTCAAATTAAAATAAAAAAACCTTTATAATCAAAAGCAAGATTTCCCACATTTTTGTCCTATGGTTTCATAATGTTACATATAATAATAAAATCAGTCCAAAAGCTTTCAGAGACAGTTTTTTTTTTTTTAAATGGTAAGATTGGTTGTGCTAGTTTTCTGGAATAAAGAAAATAGGTACCTCTTAAAAATATTGTCTTGACAAGCCTGATGATAATAAAACTATCATAAACTATGAATTAGTTGTTGGACTTTACTTATGTCGTTATGTTTGGTTTTATGCAGCGGACCTGGGATCCTATGTTAGTGGGCACAAAAGAGCAAAATGTTAGAATTAAATTAGTAGTTCCATCAAAATTTAAAAGCTCAAATAAGTTATTGATTAAAATAACATATATATATATAATATTTAAATAAAAAAAATACATGAATCCATAATTAAATAGAATATTTATATATAAATAATATGTAATCTAGCAAAAGCAGTTATTGATATATTAGTTTTTTTAAACTCAAAATGATATTATTTAAGATTCAGTAGAGGGAAAATAAATAAATAAAAAGTCATTAATCTATAGTAAAATAGAAGATACATATATAAACTATATATAATATAACAAAACAGTTATTAAAACACAAATATGGTATACTATTTATTTTTTTTAAACTTAAAACAATGTCATTTTAAGTTTAGTAAGGGACAAAAATACATAAAAATTTGACCCAACTAATCCATCCAACTTGCCCAGTTGCATTGAGTCAATCCTTGACTAACTGGGTTATTCTCCAGTTACTTATTTCCCATTCCATTGGATTACTAGTCCAATTGGCCACTAGATATCTTCCTAATAAAGATAAATATATTTAAGATAATATCAAGTATTAAATATAAATATTTCTCTTAATAAAAATTTAAATTTAAATTTATTATATTACGAGATACTAATCCCTAATACTAGAGTCATCCTCCATTAGTTGCTTACTATTACTAGAGTCATCCTCCATTAGTTGCTGACTATTTAATCCATTGAGTAAGTGATGTCATTGAATTATAGGCTTTGGTATTGCACAAGTTCGATTACTTGTGAAGTAATTGTTATGCTAATCACACCGCTTTGATTTGTAGTTCTTGAGCATGTGTATTGAATTATATTGTTTATGTGACTTTTAATCAGTAGGTAATTGGTTATCCATCAAGATGTAAGCATAGTTATTTATTATGTTATACTATGCATAACTATGATCATTATATAATATGTTCCTATGATCCTTAGTATATAACTTAATCAGAAAGTTTTTTTAGTTGTAAATATAAAATATATTTTTTATATTTATTAATTTTATTTCTAAATTACTCCAATTGATATTCTCTCTACAGTAATTAAGTAAGAGAGTAATAGAAAGAATTAAGAAAGATGATTAAAATATTTTAAAAAATATATTATATTAACTAACTTTATTAATCTAATTAAATTATTTAAATATGTCATATATTAAATACTAGAAGAGTAATAATTTAGTAATTCTTGTTATTTGATTAGAATACTGCTGTGAAAAATGTGTTTTTTTTTATTAAAAAAGTTTAGGTAAGTTGGGTTTTAGGAGTTCACCAATATTAGGGCATGTCTCTAGGCTCAAAGAGCATCTATAAAAGTACTTACGGATTATCTATCAACAAAGTCTTCATATCAATAGCGGGATTTAAATTCATAATCTTATAAGTTATGAGTCAATTCCCTACCAACTGAATCAACTTTTTGGCAAAATGAGATTTTATTTTTATTTTTATATTATAAAAAAGTTTAAAGGAATTCAACATTAATTTTATACTAAAGTCAATGCATAGCTCCATAATAAAATGTGGTTTTTTTATACAAAAATTTTTAGAAAGGGATTGAGTTCACCCACGATCTAAGGGCATGGCGAAGTATCCCTTCCTCTTAGGTGATACCAATATCAGGTAGAACGAGTCATCTATTACCCTCAAGTATAAACCTAAGCACTAAGGAGCTAAGATGTCTCCTTAAGCGCCGCAATTGGAACCATAACAAAGTAGTACTCCCTAAAAATTGAACATGTTTCAAATAATCGCATATCTCACTAATTCGTCAGTTAAAATCTTAACTATGGGTTAACAAAGTATGTTTTTTTTTATAAGAGAGGGCTAAGTGCTCGACATAAAAATATCTAACTCAAATAAGGATTAGATCCCACGCCATCATTAAGAACTAAAGACTCGAAATGTTGAGGGCAAGAGTATAATATCTCCATGGTAGTCAAACCCTCCTTAGCAAGAACATCAACCACTATGTTCTAAATTCTTGAAATACATTGCAATTTCAGGTCCAAAGTACGCTGTAGAAGGTTCTGTATTTATACAGTTAACAAACTGCATCTGTTACCATTCTCGTTAGACAACATATCAATTATACTCTTAGAATCATATTCAATAATAATTTTCTTGAATCCTAGATCCCAAACCAGATTAAGACATTTATAAACAGCCTATTTCTCAGCTTCCACTACAGAACAACGTCCTAGTTTAGTTGTAAACCCAGTAATCCACCTTCCTAAATGGTCTCTAATAATACCACTACATCTTGCAATACTATGGCACTTTGTAACTATAACATCCTCCTTTTCTTACATCTTTGGGACCATTCAGTAGCATTTGGAATCACTTGTAGGGCCATTGAAGTCAAATCATACAATATGGAATTTTACTCCCAGCGAGTACTGTTCACTGTGTAAATTCTAGTAGAGTGACTTGACTTCAAAAAATCATAACTAATTATATAAAAATCAAAATGGAGTGGTTCAAATTGCTACACGAAGCTAACATAATTCTCTTTCAGGGAAAATGACTTGTTGACCATGCCTTGACTAGGTCAACTTTGGTCAATGTTCTGAAATCACTGTTCCTCCAGCGTCCTGTCACTGATTCCAGCATTCTGGTCCTAACTTTGATAAATCATATCTTTATGTGTAGACATCCAAATGAGACGTTCTATATATCAAATCGAAGCTTGGTATGTCTAATATTTACTGGAAAAAATATCATACATTTATTCAATCATTTACTATTTATAATTACAGCTTGAATATCACTGCCTCTATCACGAGTTACTGTTCACAGTGACAATTTCCAGCAATTATACATACATGAATCACATATCAATCATGTTAAGTAATTAATATCTCTTCATGCATCTTTATCTCCTCAATCTTGAGAAGACCAGCTGTAATTGGATTGATATGGAAGGGGTGAGATTTCTGGGAAAATCTCAGTAGCAAACGGTACTAAACAATGCATGTATTAATGTGAATACTTGTGCTTGCTTGTGAAAGTGTTAACATTGTCTAATGTGCATGCTTCTATGTTACATATGAAATACAATTAGCTAAAGTAATCATAGGAACAGAGCTTCATACATAAGCACATATTCAACACAATTCAACAAAGCCATAGCACATCAAGCATAACATTCAATGCATACAAGTTTAGGATAAGTTTACTACCTGACATGTAGCTTTTCTTCTAGCTCTTAGCCTTTGCTCTAAGGTTCATCCTTTCCATAGGTCAGAGCCTATACATAGCATAATAATATCTTCATTATTATTCTATCAGCATAGCTCTACTTAACTCATGATTAACTAGGGGTGATATCCTTAATATGATATTCCCCTGTCTTTCTTTCTACCTTTAGCTACCTTTATTAATAGAGATATTTCTCTATTCTAACTACTAAGAGCAAATCCTATACTTTTATTAGAGCAGGGACTAGATAACTTTCTTACCTCATTCCTAAGTTTTGCCCAGTCCCTCGGCTCCTCAGACTGCTCTTGGCTCCACCAGAACTCCTTCCTTTCTTTCCTTTCTTTCTTTCTTCCTCTCTTCCTCTCTTCCTCTCTTCTTTCTCTTCCTTTTATTGCTAGATCCGTGGTGTGCCTTGAAATGGGAGGGGAGTGACCTATTTATAGGTGAGTGGAGGTGAAATGAATGGTCTATATTGATTCGTGATGAATGGCTCAGATTGCTTGCTTCCTCAAGAAGCTTTGCCTGCATCATCACGATGACATCACCCTCCCTGATAACTCACCACTCATGACATCATCTAGGACACCTCAAGGGACACCTCATGGGTATATGTGGCAAAATGTGGGGCCCTTGGGACACCTCACCAGCTGACTCAGCCTTTCCAGAGAGTTCTAGAATCTTTTCCCTGAATAGACGACCGAGATCGTGCCACGTGTCCTCTTGCTTTTTCTCCTTTTTCTCTAATCATGCCATGTGTCCTTTGCTTTTCTTCTTTTACTGTAATCATGCCATGTGGTGCATTGTGGGACCCATTTATGTCCTCTCATGATTCCAGATCACTTTACCTAGTTCTATCTTGGACCGGGTCATTTTACTTTATTGAAAAAACACTAAAATATTATTTTAATGCCTCTTGGGCCCACTTTACTTTTGGGCTACGTTTTTGGGCCTTTAAATATCATCTTGGGTTTCTAACCAAGCCCAAGCACTCTGGTGGCTCGGTTCCCAAGGAATATCCTTAGTAAATTACCAAAATGCCCTTGCTTTCTCTTTAGTACTTCTAGGGGCACTATTATCTTTTCATACCTTATCAGAGTATCTCTTGACCCTGGTCAACTATCCAGATACCCTTTCTTAACTGTCTAACCTTAGTTAAATAATCATAACGCCTTTTGTCTGACTCTGACTTAATGACACAACACAGTGGCATACCTTCAGTGGCATTTTCGTAATTCTTCATTTTTCTCGGTCTTTATTAGCCCTGGCCCACATATTTATCTGAAAATATCATTGGGCCTATAAGGTGCCATTCTGGACCCTCTGTATGATCCCCTATCTTTATGGGCTCAATTCCCAAGAAATTCCCCCGAAATCTATTTATCGGGTATTTTAATCCACTGTAAATTCTGTAGTAAATTCTACATAACTCCTTTTTGAGCTCTGTCAGTTTCAGAAATTCTTATATTAATTATAGGAATTTACTGCCATATTTCATCTGATCCTGAGGTCTAGAGAATACTGTATTAATTTTCCTTCTCTTCCAAAATTAATATAAATCTTTTGGGACCTCATTAAAACTCTGTGTTGCATCAAACTGATCATCATAATTTTTTCTATTTACTGAGACCTCTGCTCAATAGGGTCTGGTAGCATCTCTTTTTCAAGCTATATACTGGGCTTTAAGGTTTAAAAATTGGGATATGACAGTAACAGCTCCATCAACATTTACTTTGATCCATCCCAAGAGAGGAGGCTCCCAAGTGGTTAAAGTTTGAGTAACAAAATGAGTAATTAAATGTTTCTCTTGAATATGCACAAAACTCTTCCATGTATGCGCGATAATTGCGTAAGGGTCTAAAGGCTTCCTGAAGTTCGTATCAAATAAATGTTGATTTCTCGACTTCCAAAGATTCTAGATTGTCACTCCCCAAATTGCTCTCCAATTACAATTGCCATCTATTCCCAACTCCCTTTTCAGATTTACAAGTAAACCAGTATCGTAAGGGGGTTCTAACGAATGTAGGGTAATATTCATGATTAATCAATCGACTCCGAAGTTGTCTGCATAATTACAGTCACAAAAAATATGTAAAATATCTTCTGTGCTGTTATTACAATACTAACACATATTAGTAGTTGCAGCCCACTTGCTTCTCCACACATTCATCCTAAGCGATTATTAAACGCTATCCACATAAATACATTCAGCACCTCCATTTCCATATATCTTTGTATATATAAATATATGTACTATCATATTGAGACTCAATTAGAAAATAAGCACTTTTGATATTGAAAATACCCTCATTACTAGCATTCCATGCCATCACATCATTGCCCACTTCCCTCATTGGTGGTATCACACTTATTAATCTTTGAATAGCATTACGTGGGAGAATATTAGCCAACCTTTGATAATCCCAAGTTCCTACCTGAATCAATCCAACCTGCCACTTTACTATTATCTTCTTCATCTGTAAGTGGCCTAACACACACCTCTTTCAATTTTGTATTAAGAAAAACCATTTATCAGTAAAAAAAATTTGCCATTTGCCCATTTCTAATATGTCATCTTGTGCCTAATTCCACAATATCTTTTTGTTAGGAAATGAACTTCCACAGTGTAAAATCTCCCTTCCTTGCATCGAGTAAATTTTCTTCACTCCTTAGCACATATCTATGTAAAAGTACGTCTTCCCATATACCTTTATCTTTGTTAATTAACTTCCAAGAAAATTTGGCTTTATAAGCACGATTAAAGGATGATAATTTCTTAAATACAAGACCACCATTAAGTTTAGGTTGACTGATTTGATCTCATCCAATAGGATGAAAACCCTTAGAAGCTTGGTTATTCCCCCATATAAAATTCCTTTGTAACCTTTCCACTTCATGACATATTGTGATAGGGATCCTAGCAACAATCATAGGATAGACTGGTATAGAACTCAGCACTGACTTCATTAATGTTATTCAACCAGCTACAGAGAGTGTATTCTCTTTCCAAGCTGCCAGTTTATATTTAACTCTTTCAATTATATATTGAAAAATATCCTTGGATTTCCTCCTCCTGATGATTAGAAAACCCAGGTACTTCCCTATATCAGTAGAAACTTGCATTCCTGTAATCTCACTGATTTTGCTCTTAATATTGCCCTTCACCTTTGGAGAGAAAAAATAGAAGATTTACTCTTATTGATTTTTTCCCTGAAGCTATGCAGAATCTGTCTAAACACTCCATCAAACATTTAGCATGGTGTAGAATCTATTTAAACACTCTATCAAACATTTAACATATCTTTCATTGGCCACTCCAACAAGAAGAAGGTCATCCATAAACATAAGATGAGATATTGCTGGACCACCATTAGAAATCAAGATTGGTTTCCACTGTCCAGAATTTACAGCTTCCATAATAAGATGAGATAACCTGTCTATACAAAGCACTTTTAGGAGTAAAAAATTTAGTTTGAGAACCATTCCATAAAATATTATATGAGACAAATGTGACACAATTCATAAGTGTGTTTTGTTAGAAAAAATAGAGGGGATGGGAGGTAATTTTTTTTATCTTTATGTGTTCACCTTTCCTCCACTTCAAAAGTAAAAGTTTTTAGAGGGAGAGAATTTTTTTGTCCAAACTAAATTATTATTTATATATTTTTAATATTCTAATTATGCCTCACAAGTTAAAACTTTTTTTTTGTTCTCATTTTTTGCTTTAATTGCTCAAACCTAATAAACATGCTAAATGATTTATATATTATATTAAGATATATAATAATTATAAAATTAATAAGAAATAATATTAAAATTTTATCATATTTTTATTTTTTTAATTTTATTATATATATCAATATGATAAAAATTTTTAAGATTCATAAATTAAGAAATAATAATTTTAATATAAATATTATAAAATAATAAATAAATAAATTTAAATAAAAAAATAAGGGTATATTTATCAACTTTTAATTAATTTCTCTCATTTTTCCTTTTAAAATCAAATAAAAAAAACATTTCTCCCTATCTTTACACTCACAATCTTCCCTACTTTTTTTATATTTTCTTAAATTAACCTAACCTATTCTTCTAATCAAACAAAACCTAAGTCTCTTACTATTTATTTTTGAGCTTAAACGGTGGTGTTTGTTGCCGAGCTCTCCCAGTCGCTGCCTTCTGCACAGAAGGGAAGAAGCTTTGGTTCAATTGAGACGACGGAACTGTTTTTTTTATTAAAATACAGGTATTAAATACTTCTGTGGCATTTTTTCATACTGACGTGGTAATGGGGAAACTTTCGTTTATTTCTCAATCAGTTCAATAAACACATAAAATTACATCAATTTAAATATATTAGAGGTAAATTGTACTTACGAATACTTTAGAAGATAATTATATTTTTAAAATTAATTTAAAATACTAATTATATTTTTTTAGATATAGTTAAAATTAAATATTAAATATTTAAATAAAAAATGAATTATTATCTATAGGAGTCAAAATTCAAGCTAAAAGATAAAAATAATTTTATTTCATGATTTCTAAATAAACCCTCGTCATAGAAAAGCACAGTGCTTCTCTGCATGGTCCTCACCAGCCGTTGTCGCCTCTCTGTCCCTTCTTCAACCATTGCTGGTCTCAGCTTCGAGGAGCTAAGGTCACCTCTCCCCTCGAAATCTCTTTCCAAAACTACCGTGAATTGTGACTTTTCTAGTGTTGGAGCTTTTTCAGGTTTTACCAATTTGCAGAGTGTTAGGGTTAAGAGTCACCCGCTAAACTAATTAGATATTTTTAGGATTTTTTTTTTTAAATATTGCAATTCTGATGTATTTTAATTTTGGTCACATGCGAGCTTGACATTTATTAATCCGTTTATGTTTGCAGTTTGAAGGCCTCATAAACCAATCTTACTAATCGAAGGAGTAAGACGAGAGACAATGAAGCTTGACGTAGATGTCTTGAGATATCTCTCCAAAGATGATTTTAGGGTTCTCACTGCTGTTGAGATGGGAATGAGGAATGTATGTAACTCTCTCATATTCTATTTTGGATATGATTTATGTGGTATTTAGAGTAATGGCGTGCATATACATGTAAAAAGAGAGGGGTGAAGTGGGTTTTTCATTGTTTTTGTTACTGGTTTGGAGCTCATTGGAACTCTTTTTTGCAGCATGAGATTGTACCCACTGAGCTCATTGACCGCATAGCACGTCTCAAGTATGTTTTAATAACCTCTTGAATAAGCAATTTCTTCCTTTATCATCTGAAGTTCTGAACTTTACTTTTGGTTTTTTAATGTTTTTTCAACTATTGTGTAGGCGTGGCGGCACTTATAAGGTTTTGAAGAATCTGCTCAAGAATAAGTTGTTGCACCATGACTCTTCTAAATGTTGGTAACCTCTAATCTGTATTATATAAGCATATTCAAGTTCATATCCATGACGTTTTTTTTAATTGAAACTTACCTTGATACAGATGATGGCTTCCGCCTTACTTACCTTGGCTATGATTTTCTTGCCATTAAAACAATGGTGAATAAGGGAGTGTTTCAAGCTGTTGGTCGCCAGATTGGTGTTGGAAAGGAGTCTGGTACATTATGTTTCCTGCTTATAAACACGCTACTCATTGACCAAAAAGCTTAGGTCTAATTACTGTAAGGTCCCAAAGAAGTGACCTAATCATTAAAAAGTCTCAAGCGGTATAAACTTGTTGTTAATTCCTGTATTAAAACTTGTCATTGTTAGTTGTTCAGCTGCCATTGGGACTTTTGGTATTTTGGACCTCAAAGTAATTCCCCTTAAAGCTTAATTTTCAAATTGCTAAACCTTAAGCCTAAATGATGTAGTTGTTTTCTGCTAGATATCTTTGAGGTCGCCTGTGAAGATGGAACAGTTCTAGCGATGAAGTTACATAGGCTTGGCAGAGTTTCATTTAGAGCTGTCAAATCAAAGCGTGACTACCTAAGGCATCGTAGTAGTTATAACTGGCTATATTTGTCTAGGCTTGCTGCCCTTAAAGAATTTGCATTCATGAAGGTTCTTCTATATCATTTGTTCCTTTTAAATTTATAATAGGGTGGTTATCTTCATAGTTGATTTTTGTATGACTCATGCTTTGCTTGAGCAGGCTTTGGAAGAGCATGGTTTTCCTGTTCCTAAAGCTGTAGAGTGGAACAGACACTGTGTAGTAATGTCACTGGTCCAAGGTTACCCCCTGTGAGTGTCCTGTCTTATTGAGTATCATTTACTTTTATATCGACCTCGTACATTCTCAATTTTATATCTACATGGGATTATTGTAATCGATTAATATTTTTCTGTTGAAGTTTGTGCTGACTGAAGTTTTAGAGAATTCCATTATGATTAGCTTTTGCCACGTTTGATTCATTATTTTTTTTACATGCACTAGGTGTGTTATTATGATCTTGAATTGTTGTAGTTGTATATCATTGGACTTACAAGCTTTTACAACGGTACATGGGTGTTTTAAACTTTGAATATTTATTGCATTCACATGACTGTACAAAGTATTAAGAACATGTTGCATTCCTAAGCGCACTGTTTGTCACCAGTTGTCATTATATCTTGTAATTTCTCATGCCAACTGTCCTAACTTTGATTGTTTTCTTCATTTGCCTGTTCTTTATCGGGCTCTCACTTTTTATTCCCAGTCTCCATTTTTTTGTTGGTTAATTTTTTGTTTGAATTGGGAGAGCTTGGAGAGGATTGGTTATGCATCAATGTAGGCAATTCTCAATATCATGGTATCTCACTTGGGTTTGTGAATATAGGGTTCAGGTGAAGCAATTGGAAAATCCAGAGACGGTTTTTGAGACAATTCTTAATCAAGTTGTTCGGCTGGCAGAGCACGGTCTCATTCATTGTGATTTCAATGAGTTTAACATCATGGTATGATTGGCTTTATTGTGTCCTTTGTCTTTGCCCCTGTTTTGTGCTGACTTGTTGGTATAATTTGTCCAATGGACTAATTTTGTCATTTCATGTAGTAATTATTACCTTCAGCTTTCCTGACTCTAATTTTGATTTATTACAGATTGATGATGATGAAAAAGTTACCATGATTGATTTTCCTCAAATGGTATCTGTATCACACCGTAACGCACAGATGTATGAACTTTTTGCCTCATTTTTATGGTGTTTCCTTCCTTTCTATGCTTGTATAAATGATATTGATGATTATGATCACATGCATGAGTAGAAGCTGGCACTTTTTTCGTTAGGAAGATATGAAGTAGATCACTATAAAGATAACTACAGATGTCTTTTGTTTTAATGTGGTAGTAAAAATGGGAAAGCCCAAAATCTATTATTCTTATTAAGATCATCAAATATCAGATATATAACCATATATGCTGTTTGCAGCCTTTGTGCCTCACTGCATATTATTTGTTGTACTCAGGTACTTTGACCGTGATGTTGAATGCATCTTTAAGTTCTTCAGAAAGAGGTTTGTTACTATCATGGTACCACTCATTTGTGAACTTGGTGGTGTGATACCGAGATAGTTTTATGCTTGATTGGTCTTTCCTTTTTGGTGATTACAATTACGCTATAGGTGGGGTGAATCTGATTTGAACAATGGCACAAACTGCGATGTACATGATCAGTTTTGAGGGTTTTGGTTGTAGCCATTGATAAATTGATAAAGCATCTTAACAGCTGCCTTAGAAATGAATTACTTCATGGGATTGGAAATTTTCTTTTAGTGTTGTATGATATTGATTTGTTGGATAGAACATGACTTTTGTAAACTGTCACGTCTGTGCTTGTAGTTGATTTTTTCTTGATCCATGTCTCTTTTTCTCTGGATATGTTTTCCACTGTTATCTGTAGGATCAAGTGCTTTCCTGATGTAGATGCTTCTTTGTTAATTGATTTGATTGGCTAATGTTAACCAGGGTTTTTAATTTTGGAACTATAACTTTTATCTTGGCTTGTTTTGATACTATTTAATTGTATCCTAAATAAGCAAGTGTTTTTGTTCTGTTGAATTTTTGCGCCCTATATGTCTATATGTAGGACATTCTAATTATTGATTTCATTTTGTCAGCTTTTTGCATTAGTGATTTTTCTTTTGTACAATCTCTTTTAGTTTTGGATTATTTTCGTTCATTCATTGATAGTACATTGCATTTTGCACATAGCATCTCCTGGTTAATGGAAAAGCTGATGTAATGTATTGTTGGGCTTACGCCTGTTGGAATTTATTAGATCTAAATTAATGCCTCATCTACCATTTACCTTCATGGTTTTCTTCCCACTTCCTGATTCAGGTTCAATCTTTCTTTTCAAGAAAGCACAGATGATAATGATAGTCCTGATGAAGATGGAAGACCTTGCTTTTCTGCTATAGACAAAAGCTCTGGTTTTCTAGATAAAGAACTTGCTGCCAGTGGCTTTACCAAAAAGGATGGAGATGACCTTGAGAGGGTATGATAACTTTTTTTACCTGGGGAAGGTTTGGAAAAGATGAAGACCGCTTTAAATGCTAGATGTTTTTGTCTCCCTTCTCTTTTACCTTAGCGCCAACATGAAAGATTTATTTGGTAAAGCATGGGATTATGTGTAGACTGTCAAAAATTTATCTTGCTTTTCATTTCGTCTTATAGCTTTTAAACTTTATGCAGTTCATTGAAGGCAGTGAGGAGGTGGGTAGACATTCAGATGATGATGCAGTTGAGTTGGCAGAAGACTTGAGCGAGACAAATGTCATAGGTGATGATTCTTTACAGCTGGAGCAGGTAATATCTCCGTTAGCTTTTTGTTGTCATAAAGAGGATTTGAGCGGATGTACTTACTATCTGTGATGTCAAGTAAATACATATTTGGCTTTGCAACTTCTGGAATTAGTTTCACTTTATTTTCCATTTGTTTTGGTAACATATTTTAAGAAAATAGAAGTGGCCATCGCTAATGCATCTTTCATCAAGTAATGTCTCTCATGTTGCTTAAAGTTAAGGACAAGAAGTACTTAGTTGTTCTAAAAAAATCTAAATTTAGACTTTCTGACCTTCAAAATCTCAAGATGGGTTTTAGAATATTTTTCCTTGTAATTTTTATTGTAAGTTTAAGCTGAGAAGCTGTATGTTGATAAGCCTCTGCCTTTTATGGTTGATTTATTCTTAAGGATACTTTAGCTGTTGCAGTTTTGCTTTTTGCTGGGGCAATGAAATTGCTATTCTGTTGAGGACATGGAAGGTTTTACGTGTTAAAAAACGTATTAGATAGAACGTTAATGTTTTGTAGTATAAGGATATTCTTCATGTAATAGGATACCGCTTTCTTATTAATCATCATGTGTAAAATTATGAGTATCAGCATCTGGGTATCTGTATACTTCTGTATACTTTTGTCTTCATTTTTATTTATTTTTATCAGCGTATGTGTGCGTGTTTCATCTTATTTGATAAGTTGCAGAATTCTGTTTTCTCTGCTTTCTTGCATGAAGTTTCGTATGTGAATTTTACAGATTGAGAATATGTTTTGATCAGGATGAGGAAAATGAAAGTAAGGACAAAGAGGAGAACTCTGAAGGAGTTGAAAGCAGTGATTCTGAGAAGCCAGATGCAAGTGACGGGGTGTGGAAACTTACTTTGCTTCATCCCAACCCCTTTTATCATTTATGGTTTAGTCAAGTCTACACAATTTTTTTGCAAATATTTAGTTACATATTAATATTTGTTCTTTAAATTGTTTTTTTTTTTTGCGCCATGGTTAAAGTTTCGGACAATTGAATCCAGAACTGCTTCACTTCCAATTCTGGCCAGTCCAGTTTTTGGGACATTGCTGTTCGTTGGACTGTAGCCTGACAAGCCCCAATTATCTTTCTGATTTACAGGAGGAAGACAATGAAAATGAGACACAAAATGATGCTGAACTCACAAAGCGTTTGAACAAGCAGAGGCGACGGGCGATAGCATCAGCTCGCAAGGGACAGAAATCTTTTGCATCGAGGAATTGCTACAAAGCCAAGGGTAGCAAGTCTGCTAACAATTCTAAAATACAGAAACAATTGAGTGGTTGGTGAGGTAAGTAAAATGTAAGAATCCTTTGGTCGAGCCCGTAAATGTTTATGATGCTAAAACATAGGCAACCTCTTTAGATTTGGGTATTAGTAAAGCAAATAGGATATTATTAAGTCAATATACTTTATTATTATTTTTTTTACCGCTTTTTGGTTAGATTTGGTGTGCTTTGAATCTGAATCACTCTTTTCGCATTACATTACGCTTTTAATATCTGAGGTAGTCGAAGTGCACGAGAGTCTGGCTATATGTAGGAGGTTTGGGTGAAATAGGATTGTATCCAGGACTGTTTCTCTTCTGGATGAAAATTGTCTTAGTGGAAAAAATTTGCTTATTTTACTATGATTTTTCAAGAACAGTTTACTATTCTTTGTGAATAATTAGGGCATTGGATTTCAGTTTTGAAAAGCCACTCCAAATACGTGGGTTAAGGCAACCTTTAGTGTTTTCAGTCATTGAACTATTTTTATCGTTTAATTGTCCATTTGAAATTGAACGTGAGTTGAACTAAATATATATTGAAGAACATTAGTAAGAGTTAATGAGTGGACTAATACGCCAAGAATTAACCGATTATTGGTTTGGCGATATATGCTTTGCCTTGAGAATCCGATTTAGTCAATTCTTGCTTTTCACTATTGCACATTTGCTTTTTACACCCCAGTGGCCTTCAATGAAAATTAACCGAATCTAAAATGAGGAGACAATACTGAAACAACTCATGAAAGCTAACTCTTCGGCTATAGATAAAGGGGTTCGAAGTAATGTATATAAATAGATGGTACAATGTCTTGTATATGAAGAATAATATGAGAAATGAAAATGTGTACGAGTTTTCTGGTCTGTTTCTTATCTCCCTGAAAAATTTAAAGGTACATTAGTTAGTTTAACTAGAGAATATATATAGTTTAAACCAAGATGTGAAGAATAAGGATTGAAAATTAGTTAGTGGTCCCGGCTGGGAAGGGATGCACCATTCCATGTGGAGCTAGACACGATGTGATCTCCATTAGTAAAATTGATGGTTAAACCATTTCGAACTGGTCAATTTTTTTAAATTTTTATTTAAATTTAAACCATATTTTTAAATTCTAAATTATGTATAATATACACAAGGAAAGAAACACTAGTATGCAAATGGGTAAGTAATATATGTCTGTGTGTGGGTATATTATGAAATTACATTATAATTCATAAAATAAGTATATATAATTATAAATATGAGAAGTTTAATAATTTGGTCAGTATAATGCAACTTAGTTTCTGAGAATTGAAAATGAACCATCTTGTGAACTTTTGACCGCCATGCTCATGTGTCATGTACTCTCATTCCAAACAAAGTTGTCCAAAATAACAATAAAGAAAATCGGACGAAGATATGAATTTCCAATCAGTTAATGTTGAACAAATAATTGCCGGAAGATAAACAGCTCCAAGACCATGTTCAAATTTCAAACACCATTAGTAATGTCGACTAAAGCTCCATTTTGATAACTGAACGAATGACCTCTATCAAAATTAGTATGATAATATTCATTCAAGAATCAAATGTTTCACTGAGATTAAAACGAAGTTAAACATTTTTTAAAAAAAAAAAGTGATAAAAATCATTTCACTAGAGAATAGTTTTTGAAAAAGTAGAAATAACATGAAAAATCATAGTTTTAGCCTTAAAACTATGATTTTGATATAGATAATCAATTATTAGATTTTATGAGGTGTTTAGAGGATTGTTCTTGAAACTATGGTTTTCTACCCAAAATTATGGTTTTAAGAAATATCTAAACATACTCTTATGAAAAAGCCAATTAGTATTATTACCAATTTTTTCCCTCAGCCAATTCTGACCCTGATTCCAGTATGAAAATCAAAGATGGTACAAGTACAAATTTGGGGATACACAACATAATCTGTAAATTTGAACTCAATCAGTATCACAAGAATTTAACAGATACGCTTGCAGATGGTGATGCCATCACCAAATGGACCAAGTGAAACATGAATACGAGGATCGGCTGCAATTAATCTGTTAAATTCAATTGTCAGTTGCCTACCTTGTTTTCTAGATTCTGGAGTTTCCTCATCACTCATTGCTACTGATCCCCCCCAGAGTGTGTTGTCATAAACAACTATGCCACCAACCTTCACCAATTTCATTAGCCTTTCATGGTAATTCCAGTAATTAACTTTGTCAGCATCAATGAATGCGAAGTCAAAGTTCCCTTCATTGGCATGCTGCCATAACAAAATATCACCCCAAAAGTCCGAAAATAAGTTATACGAGAAAGTGTGGAGGAAACATTGTCAACCTTAAAAGGAAAAGTCACTAAATAAACAAGGTCGCAAATGGAAAAGGTCGCATAAAAAGAGAGAATAATTCTCACATCTTCCAAGAGCCGATCTAGGGCCGGCAAAGCTTCAGACTCAATGAAATCTATCTTGTGCTCAACACCAGCTTTTCCAATGATTGGTAATCCAATCTCATATGACTCGCGATTCAAGTCTATTGCTGTTATCTGCAGTGAGGAACCATGTCAATCTATGAATTTTACTAGTTCAATAAACCTTAAGCAATAACCGTGGAAAAATGGGGTTTCCAGATGACCTTCCCATCCTCCGGAATTGAAAGAGCAGTGAGCAGAAGGGAGTATCCAGTGAAGACTCCAACTTCAATAGTCTTTTTTGCATTGACTAGCTCCAGAAGCATGGAAATCAGTTGACCAGCATCTGGTGCAGTAGCCATGACGGCCCTGCAAACAGAGAAGTGAGATAAGATGCCATAATGAGTATCTAATCCCATATAAATTCAGTTTCATCAAAATCAAAAGCAGTGAAGAAAAGCAAGCAATGGAGAGAAGAGCCAGTCACCTAGGGTGATTAGCAGTGACATTCCTCAGCTCCTTCAGAGGCTCTGGTTCACGTGGGTACACACTAGTCTCCAGAATATACTACCACATCATAAACACAGAATCTTGATAAAGGAATTTCAGACAAATATAGCAGAGGGGGAAGCAAAGATAATATAAAATATTAATAATACCTCATATAATTCATCACTTCTCAATAAACCCTTTGAAGGACTCGCTATCTTTTTCAAGTCGTGCTCCATTAATTAACCCTCAAATCAAAGTTTTGAACCTATACAGCCACACAAACAAAACAAATACTGTCACAAACTTACAGAAGCTATCACGGCCAAAAAGGGAGCCATTCCGATTTCCCTTCACAACTTTTATTGCAGTCAGCAGAATTTAAACAAACAATCCCTAATTTGACATTCCGGGGAAAAAAACCCTATTTGGTTTCACAACACAATTAAGAGGGAACGGTAATACTTGATCTGTAATACACTTAAAAGCTTACTTGTGCTCCACCAATCAACTGCAAACAAAACAATCACTTCCTCTTCCTGGAGGAGGTCGAAAGGCTCGATGAGAGAATGTAGATAAAGAATGAAAAGAAATGTATACATAAACTAAGGTCATGACGTGATCCTTGAAGGCAGGCAACTTATTCTAAAAAATTAACATTAAAATATTGCTTAATGTCAAATTAGGGATTGAGTTTATTACAACTTATTCTGAACTGAATGAAACTCACTTGTTGGGCCTCTTGCTAAAGCTCAACTGCCCATTTCAATTGGGTTGGGTTTATTACCACCGAATAATTCTTCACAATATAACAATAAAAATATTTTGTATAAAAAAAATTAAAATTTAAATCATTCAATAGGACTAACTTCAATTAAGGGAAACCAGCTAAAAAAAATTCCCTACTCGAATCTCTACAATTTGAAAATAATTATAAATTTATAATATTAAATTTAATTTAATTAGTTATTAAAAATTAAAAATTGCCTTTACATTATTTATAATGTTAAAACTTTCTATAAATTTATAATGTTAAAATATACTCTTTTACTCTTTAATATATTAGTTAGATAAATGATTTTTAGATATTAAAAAAATTAATTATTTATAAAAAATTATGTATTAGCATATTTAAAATATTATCTTTAATAATTTGTATTAGAATAACCTCTTAATAAAAAATTCTTTAACACGTATAATCAATATAGATAATTTATGATAAAAAAAAATAGAGACAGTTTAAAAAAAATTATAAATTTAAAAGATAAAATAAATTAAGATCAAACTAAACATATTAAACATTATAAATATTTTATTTTTTTAAGATAATTGTATTTTTTTTTGGGAATTTAATTAATAAAAATTAATATTATATTTAAAACTAAAATAAAACTCAACTATTTTTTTTAATTTGATTAAAAGTATAATCTCTTACTTTGAGCATATAAAATTTGTGTCTATATTTTTTGAATTTTGAATTTACATTCTCTTCCTTCCTTAGAAGAATAAGCCCCTTCCTTATAAGAATAAGACCACTTATAATCTTAATCAATGAATAAACCTTATAACTATTTCCTAACAGGAATAATATTACGGCAAATAATCACCCTTACGCCACGATGTACCAAATTGCATTGAAATTCACAAGACACGCGTGCTCTTATTATCCATGTGCAAGACATCCGTACAAATTTTATAATAAGCTAGTAATAATGTTAATTTCTTTGATTCCATAGATAAAATGATCAAATACTCAAAATATGTACATGTCAAATGTCATATAGTGAAAACCCAGTCGTGAATCTTAATGGTTAAAGATTGCAAATCACTCCACTAACAAAAACATAAATTGAAATGAACTTTGGGCATACCAGAGCCAGAATTATGTAAAAATTGACATCCACATCCTTAAAAGTGAACCCTACACTCTTTAAATTCCTTCAACTTGAGGATTCAAATTTAATTTTCAAGATTAGAACACCACAGAACCTAGAAGCAAATGAAACATGGGCAAAAACCCCGTTGTTTATATATAATTTGAAGCAGCAAAGCAATGATTCATTGGCAAAAATAACACCAGAGTGAAGAATCTTGATAATGCATCTGGCTAAAATTATAAACTTCTAACCCAAAACGAGATTGATTCTCTCCCCATGGGAAAACCATCCTTTTGAAACTGTCTATGGTAACAATTTCCCAGCAGGCATTTCTTTCCTTTCTTCATTCAGGCAAAGAAATGGCCGAAATCTCCCCACAACAGCGAAAGGGCAACACCTGTCAAGTCTGACAAACAAATCTGCAATTTAAGGTTATGTGGGATCTCTTATTTCGTCCGTCTCCTCCGGTCCCTATCTCTGCCTCTCTCCCTTTCATGATCATCCCTTTCTCTGCTTCCACTTTTCTCCCGGTCCCTACCTCTATCGTTATCAAAATCATAACCTCCTCTATCTCTCTGTCTATCTCGGTCCCTGTCTGCATCATGTTCCCTCTCCCTGTCTCTGCCCGATGATCTTCGTGGTGGACTATGACTTCGACTACTACTGCGGTGGCGTTTTCTTGAGATGTCCCTCCTCTCTGTAGATGTTCTTCCTGCAAGTATTAAAAAATTGCTCAACTGTCAAAACTTCCACATCCACTAGAAACCTGGAAATCAATCTCTACCAAGCAGTAAAAGAACAATGCACTATTCTAGACTCATTGCAATTGAACAAATTTTACATAAGTTCAAAACTATCATCCGTTGAAGTTCTCCATAAAAAATATTACAGGGCAGCCGGATATCTAGTTTTCAACTTCAATAATAGTAACACCATTTCATGAAGCAACGGTCAAGACACATGATAAGGGGAAAAATGTCGATTTTGTTTTGGCTTTTAACAGGATTTTTGAACATTTAGCATAAATATGTTAAAAATTGAACAAGTTCATGCTGTTTCAAAGCATATTGTAGAAGATATTAGAATTAAATTATAAGAGATTATATGGATTAATTAAGAGAGATTATAGGAGATTAGGTGGAATTATATTTTTGAATTTATTCCCTGATTTTACTCTGTAAATTCCACCAGATTTGGGATCCCATGTGTATAAATGTAACATGACAGATTAATGAAACAGATAGAAGAATTATCATATACTCCCTCGGCTTCTGTCAATATGGTATTAGAGCAGGGCGCGGGATCACTCTGTCGTCCTTCGTCGAAGTTGACACCACCGTCACATTCGACAATTGCATTTCCCAACCAAAAAGTCGCCAGCATTCAAGGGTCCACCATTATCATCGTCCCCAAGTGTCTCACTGCAATAATTAATTGAAGTGGGCCCAGTCGATATACCTTGCGCTCAATGGTTGTGACAAGCTCGAGTTGATCTAGAGTGACCTGTCACCCACCAATGATGCCAATACTTGCCGTCGGTGGAAGTATGACAATTCTCAGGTGGAGTCGTGGCTTCTCAATGCCATGATTCCTATCATCCGTCGAACTTCATGTTTCTCTCTTTAGCCAAGGAAATCTAGTTGGCATTGAAGGAAGCCTACAGTAAGCGTCTGACTGCTTCTCATCTTCAACTTGCGTTCTCGATTTTTGGCAGTCAGATAAGATGATCGCCCTATCAATGCCTACTACATGGAGAAGACAACCTTTTGGTAGAAGCTGAACTTGTTGAAGCAATGTGTTTAGAGGCATGTCAAGGACGTTGCTACCTATCGACAAGTCCTAAAGGAAAAGAGGTTATTGGAACTCCTCATCTGATTGAACCCAATCTATGATGATATCCATAGGCATCTCTTGGGCCATGTTCCTCTTCCCTCAATCATTGAAGCATTTACTCTAAGATGAAGAAGCTCACCGTCAGGTAATGGTGCTCGACCCTACAACTCCTTGGGCAGTAGCCACTGAGGCTTTTGCACTTGTTGTCCGTGCTTCTACTTCAAGAAGGGATGATCTAACCTGTGATCCCTGTAAGAAAGTGGGGCATACTAAGGATAAATGTTGGGACCTACATGGTAAGGCTCTCAACTGGAAGCCAAGATGCAATAGGCACTATGGCTATCTGGCCGATGCCTCCAGCTTAGAAGAGGTAACCTCACCTGCTGTTCCCTCCTCACCAGACCCTCTAGCTCTTATTTTGGAGCGCCTCACAACTCTTGAAAATTAGTCCAACAAACAACCTGTTGCTACTATAGTACAGAGAGATAATTCCTTTAATACCCCTGTTACCATCAAAGGTAAGCACACGAGTCCTATTGGATTATTGACTCAAGTGTTTCTGACCATATGACTAATGATGTATCACTTCTCCAAATATACTCCCACAAAATGTCCCCTTGCAATTAAAATTGCTAATGCTTATAATTCTCTAATTGCTGGTAGTGGTACCATCACTGTTTCTGCCACTCTGCCACTTCATAATGTTATACATGTTCCAAAATTGAAATGCAATTTGTTATCTATAAGTCAACTAAAGATATATGATGCCATGCCGATTTCTTTGCTACCTACTGTATCTTTCAGGATTTGCTCATGAGGACGACGATTATTGTTGCTAAGGAGCTTGATAGGCTATTTTACCTGGATGACTGTCATGACCTAGCACCTTATTTATGTAATAAAGTGTTTCTACCTACGGCTAGTGAATTGGAGTTATAGCATAAGAGATTATAACATCCAAACTTTCAATATATGTGTAAGACGTTTCCTTCAATTTGCTCTAATAAAAATTCATAATTTTCTTGTGATTCCTGTGAACTCACAAAACATCGCACTCATTTTCCAAGTATTGCATATCGCCCATCTAAGCCTTTTTCCATTATTTATAGCGACTTAAGGGGTCTATCTTGAATCCCAAATCATATTCGTTCAAAATGGTTTATGATCCTCATTGATGACCATACTCGTGTCAGTTGGATTTTCCTCTTAAAAGACAAAACCGAGGTGTACCAAACATTCGTTGATTTCTATAATATGGTCCATCAGCAATTCGATACAAAAATTTAGACTCTACATACTACTAATGATACTGAGTATTTTAATTGTCTGTTATCCACTTTTCTTAAGCAACACAACATCACTCATAACAGTTCTTGTATATACAAACTCCAACAAAATGACATTGCTAAATGTAAAAATAGACATATCCTAGAAACTACTAGGGCCCTCCTATTTAGTAGCTATATTCCCAATTTCTATTGAACTGACGCTGTTCTCATGTTTATTTTCTTAATTAACTAGATGCCTTGTAAACCCTTGTACTCCAAACTCCTCTCCAGGTTCTCCAAAATCATTTCGACCTACCCCACTTAGAAAATACTCTACCTCCAAAGGTCTTCGGTTACACTGCCTTTGTTCACCTACATTACACTCCTAAAATCGACCCTAAGGCTATAAAATGTATTTTTTTAGGACCTACTGGAAACCAAAAAGGGTACAAATATTTTGATCCATTGGCTAAGCATCCCAAAGTCACATGTGATGTCACCTTTCAAGAAACCGTCCCTTCTTATACCTCATCATCGGTTTAGGGGGAGACTTGAAGTGAACCTTATAAATCTCAAAATCAAGCTAAAGTTGAACCCCAACCACTATACATTCACCATGAACCTTATCAAATTTATATCCTTGATGTACCAGTACAAGAGGAATCTAAGGAACATGAAGGATATACTAGTTCATAAGGTGACACTAACAAGTAAGGTCAAGTGTATACTCACAAAAACATGATAGGTAATACTCCTTAGGTGAATGACACACACCAAGAATCTAAACCAGGTGCAGGTCCTAAATAGCAACAAGTACATAATGAAGATCTTGATCTTCCAATAGCAGTGAGAAAACAATGTAGATCATATACTAGACATCCTATAGAAATGTGTCTGTTATCAGGCTTTATCATCAAATACCATGCTTTTGTCTCTCACCTTGATCATATCAGAATACTAGAGAATATAAATGATGTTCTAGCAACCCCTGAATGGAGACAAGCAGTGATGGAAGAGATGAAACCACTAGAAAGTAACGCAACATGGGAAGTAGTTAAGCTACCTAAAGGCAAGAAAGCAATAAGATGCAAATTACCTTGTTGATGGAAGTCTTGATAAATATAAAGCAAGACTGGTGACGAAGGGTTTTAATCAAGTCTATGGTATGGATTACACTTAGACGTTTGCGCCTGTAGCCAAACTAAACACCATCAAAATACTACTGTCCCTTACTGCAAATCTAGACTAGCACTACATTAGATGGATGTCAATAATACGTTCTTAAATAGGGAATTAAAGGTGTACATAAAAATGCCCCCAGAATTCCCTGGAAAGAAGGAAAGCCCAGTATGTAAGTTAAAGAAGTCACTGTATGGTTTAAAACAATCTCCTCGAGTATGATTTGAAAGATTCACTAAAGTATTGAAAAACCAAGGCTATACATAGGGTAGAGTGATCATACTCTATTCTTTAGACACGTGGAAGGGAAGATTGTGGCGTTAGCAGTATATATCGATGACATTATTCTCACAGGTACTAAATCAACAGATATTGATAGAATTAAAAGGCTCTAAATCGAGAGTTACAAGTTAAAGATCTAGGAGAAATGAAATATTTTTTGGGCATGAAAGTCACCAAATCTGCAAAAGAGACCAGTATCTCGTAGAAAAAACATATACTAGATCTTCTAGAAGAAATAGGTATGCAGGGGTGCTGACCAAGCGATACTCCTATTCAGGCAGACAAGATTAGTGATGGTGAATACCTAGAAAAAGCTGTGGATATAGGAAGATATCAGCGCATGGTAGAAAAACTAACCTACCTATCACACACTAGACCATACATCACTTATGCCATTAGTGTTGTGAGTCAACACTCCCATAATCCTAAACAAAAACACCTGAACAAGTTTATAGAATTCTCAGATATCTGAAAGGCCCACCTGGTCTGGGTATCTTATTCAAAAAATCAGACAAAAAAAATATGGAGATGCTAACTGGACAGATGATCAAGATAACAGAAAATCAACCTCAAGTTATGTTACTTATGTTAGGGGGAATTTAGTGATATGACGTAGTAAAAAACAAAGTATAGTTGCTAGAAGCAGCACTGAAACTGAGTTTAGAGCTATAGCTCTTGAAATTTGTGAAAGCCTATGGGTAAAGCGGGTATTGGAAGAGTTGATAATGCTATTAGAACTACCTATTAGATTGCACTCAACTTAAACCCAGTCACTTTTGCAAGACTTTCAAGCTAGGAACTATGGCTTCTGACTGACTTGGCAATCTGGCAAAATCGAGTGGCTATAAGTAAATTTAAACCGTTGCTTAGTGTCCATCAAGTGTCAGACCTGGACACAACTCCTTTTATTAAATGTCTAACTCAGGTGGAGGGAAGAAGGAAGGAGAAAGAGGCTAGGGTTAGGGCAGAAAGAACTTACTACTTCCTTGACCATCTTCTCCAGAATCTGATAATCCAAACTCTGCTTGCAGCCGTTTCCTGTGCAGTGTGACTTTTCTCTCAATTTCTTCCAAATTCTTTATTCCCCTCTCTTCAAGAGACTCCCGGTATTCAATTAAAGCAACTTCTAGGCGTCTCAACTTTTGCCTGTATAACAAGCATGATAAATGAGCAATAAATAACATACCTAAGAAGAAACATTACCTGGCCTTTAAAAAAGTATTTTGGAATAAAAGGAAAGTCGCATTACTTATTCTCAAAGTGATATTCTAAGCGTTCTTCAAACAATTATCACATCAAACATTTATAATCAGCACAAGTTTTTGCTACTCTAAAACAAATATCAAGTGCTTGCATGACGAAAAGAACCAAAAGGATGATGAAAATTTATAATCAGCAAATGAAAACGTAACAAAGAGGCAGAATCCAAAAACCAAAATAAAATAGAGATGCTACGGCTGGTAGAAATATGGAATTAGGAGAGACAAGCTCAAAAAGACTGTAGGCAGAAGTTTGTTTCACCCTGGCCAACACCTCTATTTATAATATAGGGTAGCAATAATACAAAGAAGTCCCAGGATATTTGCATAAAACCACTCCCTAATGAACTCAATTCTTCATTCTAATTTAATTTGATTTCTTCCTCAACAGCCTGCCTAATTATTATAGGGAATTTACTTATAGTAATATTCTTTGATTAGTCAACAATCACAAATTAAAATCCAAAGTCTGCATCTTCTAGCAGAACAAAATGAAACTATCAATTCCAAAGGCAACATATCTACTACTGGAATTATAAAATAGGTAAGAAAAATGAGATGAAGCAATATAAAACCTCTGCTCTTCATTCATTCCACTATCAGCTGGTGTGGAAATGCTTGTATCAGCAACAGACTCCAGCTCATCTGCCTTAATGGTACCATCACCTGCATTCTCACTACCAGAAGATGAGTAGCTTAATCCCAAACCCTTTCCATGACCCTTTCGTTCATCATCACTATCATCATCCTCACGAGCCCATTTAGAAGCTGGTAAAACTGGATCATTGTTCTCTTTTTTTGTAAAGGCTTTGAATTCAGGGTGTGGAATGGGCAAAGTTTGTGCCAGCGATACTGAACCTTTGCCTTCTGAGGGTAAATCATCCTCCCCATGCTGGTTCCATCCAGAGAAACCCACTGGTTCAGACTCAATGCTTGTTTCTCTCCGACTACTTGAATACCTCCCAGAACTTGCTTGGTTCTGAGCATATTTCAATTCATCATCTAGTTCATAACCCCTTTGCTTTTCTGCCTCCTCCAGGCTAAGCAACCGTGCAACCATCATTTCCCTACCACCCACAAGTGACAATCCATTGTGACGACATCGTCTTTCCAGCTCAGCAAGATGAAGAGACATTAGTTCCTTCGTTGCAGCTCCTCGGCCCATTGCCAATGCAGAATCTTGGATGCTCTTGCTGCCCTCAACTGTATCTTCAGAATGTATATTTTTCTCAATTTCAGGTGCATCACCACAGATGGAATGAAATAGTATAACACCGGAGTTGCCAGAACGAAGAAATGTGGCTCGTAAGCCATTCACATAAGCATCAGAAAAGAGAAACCAATCTGCCCACACTTGCAGAACTTTTAGCACTCGTTCCTGAAATATTTCAGCCAAAGATCACATTATATACAAGGATAACCAACAATTACATCAAGGCAATCAAAGCTTGTCCAACCTACCTTTAGGGCCTCAGCAGTCATACGTCCTGTTACGCTACGATATAAGTCATTGAAACTCTCCATTATGTCAGGCAATGTTGCTTCAAACTTGGTACGATACGCAGATGCATTCCTTACTGGAGCACTACTATTATGAAGAACATCAGAGACAAGCATGAGCCTTGCAACTTTACTTGCAATTGGGGTCTCTTTAAGTGTCAAGGATTCTGTTAAAACTTCAACTATCTGCAGTTAAAAACAAATCAGACAAATTAAAATGTTTCAGGAAGAAATATTACATGATGGCCAAAAAAGGAAAATATATTTAGCGACAGCATGAGAATGGAATCCGGATGAAAACATCCTTCTTCAGTGGTGAGATATAACTCCTTTTCCTTACTAAAAGCAATGCATGTGCATAGGAAGTTTGAGTCAGCGAAGCAACCAAGGTAAAGAGTGACAGAACATATAAATAGCAGGAGCACAGTCAGGTAACATGAACTATAGTACTAAGATCCGAAAGCAACATCATACGTGGAGAAGAATGCTGAGACAAATCAATTGATTTTGCACCCCAATGTCACATATACGGAGGCATTCAAGCACCAACAACAAGAAGCCTCTTATCCAACTAGGTGGAGTCAGCTACATGGCATTCAAGCTCCAAAATAACATAAATACCTCTCCAGCTGCATCAGCATTATCCAAAGAAAACCCCATAGCTTCTTTTATTTGACTCCTTTCTACTGTTAAAGCACGCAGCATATCCTCAAATTCATCCCTTTGTGCATCAGTCAGTGTTCTTTCAGGTTCCACACGCTGTGAAATCAATTAGGAAATTTATGCAAACATGAGTTTATTCTGACAGACAATGCAGAGAAATTATATTTATTTTGCTTGCAAATACAAATAGAATACCCTGCTTCTTCCTGCAGCATGTGTGGTGCCAGACTCCTTTTCGTGTTCTGGACTTTTTGCAGAGGGCAATGATGGAGGAATCCATCTGAGGAAGCAAACACAATGTTTTGTTCATAGTTAACAAGAGAAGTCACTTTATCCTTCATCACAATCTACTGATAATTTTAATTTACTGTTTTCGATGATGATTAACAAAGCATAAACTAACCAAGGAAATTTGGGGGGAAGTACCTTCCACTACCAGTTATCATAATGAAGGGTTCTGTCCGCCATCTTTGAAGAGTGTCACCCTGCATTGCAAGTAAAACACATCAACCAAAAATGCTCAAACACTCGTTTTGCCAGAATGATTGATAGTAATACCGCCTTTTCCCTTTGATTCTTTCAAGCTAGACCATACTCAGTATTCAATGAATCCCTGGTAATCAAAGAGCAAATTGAATCCAAACTAGAAAAAAAAAATGTACCTGAGCAAATGAGTATAGTCTCCAAACATAGTAAGTATGTTCCTTGGAGCCAAGCTCAAACAAGAAATTGAAAAGAGGATTGCCACGGCCCCTCTCCATAATAGCTTGTTCAAAAGCACATCCCCCGTCCAAAACATACAAAGCCATGGTATCAATCACATGCCTTAGATGCTCATCTTCAGGAGGTGTAACCATTATATCAGGAACATTAGGAGTGAGAACCTACAACAAAACTGAAACATTAGCAAGAAATATGAACGGTAGAAAAACAAAATGCTCGAACAGTTAACTCACAGATGCCACAGCAATACAAGGTATTAAGGCCCATGTGAGATTGCTGTGGATCTCTGCTGATATTGAAACAACTAATTCTCAAATAGAGCTTCTGAAGAAGTGGAGCATGGTAGAAGCAGTTTGTGTTTGGCAAAATCGTTCAATAAGCACTTTTATCACTATTCAAAAAGCAATTTGTCCTTGGAAATCTTTCAGGGGCAAAAAGTGCCTTTATTACCTGTCAAATCCCCATGAAAGACATTTTGATTTCGTAATACAAGTTTGGAAAAAATAATTGAGGATAGTGATGATAAATAATAATTTTGACTGGGGGTGACACCTTCAACAACAATAATAATTTTTTTACTTCCATCATTGCTTCAAAGAAAAGTATGAGAAGCAGAGACAAGGAATCTATTAGTTTGGATAAATGATGCCAACTAGAAGTAGAGAACTAACCAGTTCAGAGTTCTGATTTGGCACAGAAGTTACTGGTGGACCTGATGGACCAGATGGCCCAGACAAGATCACAGTGGCACCCTGCCAATTAAAAAGTGTAAAATATCAGACAACACTTTCAGAAAATGTAACATCAACTAATAATCAAATCATCCATTTAAAAGAAACAAAATAATACCTCCTTACTCCTGATGGCCATCTGCCCCGGCGGGGGTGCAGGCAGCGCTTGTGATGGGAGAGCAACAGACTTACCCCATCCAATTTTCAATTCATACTCATAAACCACAACTCCTGCAAAAATCAACGAAATTCCTGAATCTTCATTTAGACATTTCTGCACATAAATTTACTCTCTCTCACAGGCAAACAATGCATATGAACATATGTAAAAAGCTTAACCATTTAGTAGTTATAAAGCAATCACCCTACTATATCTTACGTTCACATGCTAGCCTCCTAAAACATATAGATTGAATAATCTACTAAGATATCATTAAAAAATTGCAGAAAGAAATAAATTCAAAATACAATGCATAGGACAGGGGAGGGCTATAGGCCCCTGGTACTTCAGCCTACATATTTTCCAAGTCAGCAGAGATGCTGGTCTTCAATCATATATAGCCTGGGAGATTAGGATGCTTTTGACAATACTGAACCAAAGCTATCTTCACCCTAAAAGCTTAGATACTACATTATCCCCCAATAGCAGTAAACAAACGATACCATTAACTACTTCCAAAAACGGGCACCTCAAAACTATCTTCTACAGAACATTTATTACTTCCAATGGCATGCATTCCTCTAATACCCAGCATAGCCAATCTCATCCTTACAAGCCCAATCAATGATTATGCTAAATAACGTAAGTCTTTATCCTTTTGTTCCGCAACTCTACAGCTCTTGTTGCCCATCTCCAAAGAATGAGCATCATTCAATAATAATAGTCACAGCAATTACACACAACTCTGAAAAATTATTGTCAGATGAACTTCAATATGTTATAAATATTATTTACAACAACAAAAATAATTTAAATTCAAATTTTATGGTAGAAGTAACTAATATATACATAATAAATTAACATTTACTTAAGAAAAACAAATGAATATTTTTCCTGCTTTTTTCAATTTGACCAAGAAGGATCAAACCTTGCATTTCGTCTTTAGCAGCCTGTCCATCGGCTCTATTCATGAAAGCAACAAAGCCACAGTTTCTTTGCCGCCTTCGTTCCTCCTCTGTCCTAGGCCACATTATCTTCACACTAGCAATGGGTCCAAATCTTCCAAAAGTTCGGAGAAGAAAATTTTCATCAACCTAGAATAAAGGAAACTGCTAAAATGAGATTTACATGTCCCATTTTCAATAGCAAAACAAAACTTATTAATGCAAGGAGACAAAAAACCTTTGGAGAGAGATTTCCAACATATAGATTCGTAGTTTGTGGATCACCATCATCAAATGATCCAGGCAGTTTTCCACTTGGATCAAAATCATCAGGCAATTCATCAAAGCGACTAATCTGTAGGAGAGGAGAAAAAGGTATTATTTGAAAAGCATATATTCATTGGACAAAAAATCTTCACAATATGCACTTAATACAAGTATAGATTGGTTATGCATTTGTATGTCATAGATTATACAGTCAATTAATCCATGTTTCTCATGACATAAAATAAGAATAAAAAAGTGCAAGCTATATAACAGTGTGATATGCATGGTAAATTCATCATTTACTCATAATAGTCTTACACTCTTATTCAAAAGCTTTACCATGTCATACGGTGTTCAACCTACTGGCAATAATGTAGTTTTACACCGTATATACATCAAGATAACAAAAAATATTAAACTACAAGCACTTGTATGCAAATAAACACACTTGTAAGGAAAGAGTATCACTTACAGTAGAATGTTCTGTGTTGCGCCCATCACGCCAATGTTCACGTTCTTGATTTCGCCTCTCCCTCATCTCTTGCTCCTGTTTTAACTCCTCCATAAAGTTATCTATGTTCCGTGACTTTCCTTTCTCCTTCTCCTTAGGCTTCTCCTCCTCTTTCTAGTACAACACAAAATCATTAGATCTACAGTCTTGACACAGTACAACATTAAATTGGAAAGAACAAAAATATTATTTCAGAGATGATAACTTTGCAGCAATACTAACTTTCTTCTCAGATTCTTTTCCCTTTGTTGCCAAAGGAGGAGGTATAAAAGATGGAACATACCTGCAAAGATATATCAAGTATGAATAGCCATACTCATCGTATATCAGTCTACCAATAGGAAATATATATATACACATATGAATGGAAAAGCAATTCCCAAAAGGTTCTCATAGATAGTCAGATTTAATAATTTGTAGCTTCTACATTTCCACCAAGCAATCCAAGAAGCTACTCCAAGCTTCTACATTTCTACACTTCCAACTGATGATTTCAGTTCAGGAAGTTGTGTTCTTTTTGGTGGATGCTTAATTTCATGGAAAAGTGAAAGGTTGGATGTTGCTGCTAGATCACATACAAGCCAAGTATCATGCAATAGCATTAGCAACCTCTGAACTTGTGTGGTTGGAAGTGTTCCTTGGAGAATTGAGGTTTGGAAATGTAGGTAATCAGGCAACCCTACTTGTCGCCTCTATCTAAGTTTTTAAGGGGACTAAGTACACAGAAATTGAGAGTCTCTTCATCATATAAAAATTACTGGATATATTACAGCTAGAATTTTCACCAAGTCTTTCAACATCTGTGCATCACCTATATTAGTAACAAGCTTGATGTAAATGTATGCTCCAAGCCTCAAACTTGAGAGGAGTGTGAGAATAGGTGAACACCAGATATATTCCAGCTGTACAACCACAAGGGTTGCAAGTTATATAAAATATAAATAACGAATTTAAGTAGTTTTATTATTTTATTAGAATTAGTATTAGATATTATATGATATTAGGATTAAATATCATAAGATACCTATTATGATATATTAAGATTATATATTATAATACATATCATGATCAGATATTATGATATATTATTATATATTTAATTACGATTATGATTTGCTATCACTTATAAATAAAGGTGATCATCAATCTTATTAGAATATACATTGATTATATTTTGAACTCTTGAGAGTATTCAGTATAATTTTAGTTTCTCTTATATTCTCTTTCTATTATTCTCTATTTCCCTTTTCTTTCTACAATTATATAATAGTGGTATCAGAACAGTTGTTCCTCAGCCACTCACAAGAATTAATAGTAGGATGAGCATAAATATAGAGCGGTGTCTTTAGAATATAGCAAGGAATCTTAACAGGATAAGCATAGATACAGACCAATGTTTTCAGAATATGGCAAAGAAATTTGACAATATGAGTATCCTTCTGTAGAAAACTCAGCCGATAAAGAAAGATATTACAGTCCTAGAAAATATTGCAAAATGAAAGGTACTTTTCTGATGATCAAGAAGAGTACATGGCAGCTCAAGAAAATGAGTATTCCCTTTCGACAACTATTGATAAGCAAAACAAACATGCAAAAAAGTTCCAAGAACTCCAACCAGACTCAAAATTCTAATGCGGTGCAGATAACAGTTCAAGAAGGATTGAAAATTCAGCCTATCATTCTCCAAGATGCAAGAAGTTTAGCTTTTGTTGCTAAAGGGGAGCGTGATAAAGTGGGTCGCCTTAAGATATCTTTATATGGTTTAAAGCAAAATCCTCGGGCTTGGTTTGACAGATTTAGTACTATTGTGAAGAACTTTGGCTTGTGTCAGAGTAAGTGTGATCATTATGTGTTCTATCAATGAACAAGTGCAGGCATGATTCTACTAGTTGTGTGTCAATGATATTGTGATTACAGGAAGTAATGCCTTGGGGATCTCATCACTCAAGTCATCCCTTATCTCCCATTTTCAGATGAAAGATTTGGCTTCATTAAAATACTTCCTGGGGATTGACGTCATAAGGAACAAGAAGGGTATCTTATTGACTTAGAAAATATGTTCTTGATCTGTTAAAAGAAACTAAAAATTGGGAACTACCCTGGTAGGTACCCAAACCCTTGGAGAGCTTATCCCTAAAAACTAGCTGTTAGGGAGGGAGAGCCAAGGGCTTAAATACCCCATCAAGCAGCCCATACTACCCGATGTGGGACTTTGCCCATACAAAGTCCCTATCAATACACCCTCCCCGGAAAGCCGACGTCCCGGCGGCTCCACACTACGGCGCTTCATTCGGCCCTTGCCGGTCAGCCCCTTCCGCAGGTAGCCCTTTCCGATGCGTCGACCACCGGCTCTGATACCCTTGGTAGGTACCCAAACCCTTGGATAGCCCATCCCCAAAAGCTAGCTGTTAGGGAGGGAAAGCCAAGAGCTTAAATACCCCATCAAGCAGCCCATGCTACCCGATGTGGGACTTTCCCATTCAAAGTCCCTATCATACCCCAACTAGCTTTCCTATGGTTTATAATCCTCTGCTTGATGCTGATAGTAGTATACCCTATGAAAATCCCATTAAACCTACCAAGAGCAAGCTATTTAAGAACCCAGAGAAGTACAGGAGATTGGTTAGAAAATTGAATTATCTTACGGTGAGCCGTCCTAATATTACTTATCCAATTAGTATCCTTAGCCAATTTATGGTTTCACCAACCGTCCGACAATAAGAAACCTTAGAACATGTGATACACTACTTAAAGGGATCTCCAGGTCGTGGGATATTGTACAAGAATAATAGTCATATAGATAGAGTGTTTTTGTGATGCTGATCATGGTGAATCAAAAGCCACAAGACAGTCCACGACAGGATATTGTTTTTGTAGGAGGAAATTTGGTATCTTGGAGAAACAAGAAACAGAATGTGGTGTCACAATCAGGTGTAGAAGCGGAATACAGAGCCATGGCACAATCTATATGCTAGATAATCTAAATATATCAGTTACTGAAGGAGATTAGCCTTAAAACCTTATTACTAGCGAAGCTGTGATGTGATAATAAAGGAGCCCTACATGTGTTTCTAATTCAGTATTCCACGAATGCATGAAACATATTGAGATCGACTGTCATTTTATTTGAGACAAACTCAAGGAAAACTTCATCTCTATAGACAATGTCAGATCCAGTGATCAACTGGGTGATCTCCTCACCAAAACTATTAATAGGGTTTGAGTTGAATATCTTTGTAATAAGTTGAGGGGGAGTGTAGAAATATTAAGAGATATTCTAAGATATGTAAATATCCTGTAATTAGTATATAGGACAAAATATATTATTTAATTAATATCTAAGATTCTCTATTGTGTATATATATCCCTTCAGAATATCAATATAAGTACAAGTATTTTTCATTCTATTTTCTCTAAAATAATAACTTTCAACAAGAGTTGTATTAAATATAAAAAAAATAATTATATAAATACTTCTAATTATTGAAAACGCACATTGAGTATAGAATGCGTAGGAACAAAGGTTTCATATATCATCTGGTGCAATGAACTTATAATCCTACAATAGTTCAAGATAATTTTTAATATTGGGCAAAATCCATAACTATGGATGCAACAAAATTCACTAATCTCATCATACAAATCACAGGAGCTACTAATATGAAAAGTTACCAACCAAACATGAATGTGAAAACAAAAGTAATACGTTCATCACAATTATATATCTAAATTAGTTAAACATTTTTCTATATCACAGTATCAAATATCCTATAATACTATATACCAATTGTATGTGGGCAAAAAATGGAAGGTTCTCATTTCTGCATGTTATTATGGTTGTAATTCTGTTACAGGTTCGCAATGAAGCTTGGAATTCATTGAAAGGACTGAAATGGCCACTGGTAATAAGTTTCTCAATAGTCATCAATCAACTATCAAGACTTCAAATGACCAACAATACGGTAATATATCTCCAAAAAAAGTTCAAGCATAAATTGAATGCAGTGTTAAAATATCCTTGAGCAGAAGATTAGATGTATGCTATAGAAAAAGCAGCTTAACTTGAAAACTTCAAAAGGAAGACGAGAGAATTCAAACAAAAAATTTTCATAGGCATACTGTCACAAAATGCTTTTTGAAGTACTAGATTCTATTATCCTATCTCCTTTTCGTTTTCTTCTTCTTTTCAACATCTACTAAACCTTAACAAAAATAACAGAGAGAAGTAAACAAATAAATGATATGAATTCATACACACAAAAATTGCAAAGTGAAGTGAGTTTTAGTTCATATCTACAAATGATCCCAAATAGGAATGAAATATGCAAAAAATCCAACATCTGATTTCTCAAAGAAGAAAAAGCTTTCCACAAAATGACTCCATTAAGTGGAGAAAAAATAACTGCAGCGAGTGGAATTCTATTCATTAGAATAAAAGGAAACATTACAAGGAAGCAGGATAACATATTCTAAACAAAGAGATAAAACAGGATGAAAACCACTAAATCAAGCAAACAGAAGTGCCCCCCCCCCCCTCACACAGAGGGCCTCGAACATATTGATTGGATATGCCTCACTATTTGACATGATCTAGTAATTTAATTTCCACAATTTAAGTATATTCATATTCACCCAGATTTGGGACAATGTTCATCACAACTTCAATGCAGACACTAAGAATAAAACAAAGGAAACTTCTCACAGCAATTTTAAATATGAACAGATTACCATACATGTTAAATATGCAGACAATATGAAGTTCTTGTTTTTTGAGAAATAAGATGTTAAAGTTGGTCAGACAATAAAAATCAAGAAAGTAGATTCCATATTTCTAAACAAGCTTTCTTTTCAGCAATCAGAAGACATCTCATGCTTAACGGAAATTAAGGAAACTACATCTTACAGAATGTTTTTCCAAGCCAAAAAACAAAATAACAGTAATCAAATATACGTTAGTCATGCAATCAAATATTTTTTTAAACTAATATTTTTCCAAGCCTAAACACTAGGTTCCTACAAATATTTTTTAAAGTACGTTAGCTACGCAATCAAATGTGCCACTATTGATTTAAACTAATTAAAGTATACATTTTATAATGTCTACATGTTTAAACCTAATGAACATAAATCTATATCGGACAGACATGTTCCTATGTATGATACATTGATACCTGATGAAAATAACATGGCAACATGGTTAATCAAAAGCATTTATTTACCTACTTCCCTTCTTTGAACCAGAAACCCCATCTTTGGACTTTTCACCTGCCATCCGCGAATGAATAAAAAAGTTCCATACTTTTATTAATGTTATCCAAAATAATAGCAAAAACTAATATTTATCCATAACATGAAAATACCTATAATCAAGATTTCAGAGTGTGGGCAGAAATGGCATAAATGGGAGGGGTAAAACGGTACAGAATTTATCAGTCATACCAACCTTCAGAATCTGCTTTCAATTTTTCATTGGGATTAATTGTTCCTCCTCGAACAAAAGCCTTTGATCCAGGAGTGGTATCACCTTGAAATGACTCAACAAACTCAGCATATAAGCGTGCAGTTTCATCTTCTGCTCTCTGCGGGAGCCAAAAACACATTAGATAGTTAAAATTGTCTTTCCTTATAAGCACTAAATTGGGTTCCCAAGGCTTACCTTCTTCTTTGCCTCTTCTTCTTCTCTGTGCTTTTGGAAGGGTGTTTTTTTCCGTGTAATGGAGAAGGAACTCATCTTTGCATAGGTACTGAAAGGATGATAGAAATTTAATACATTGTGCATCCACAAGCAGAATTCTAACAGGAAAATAGATTGCACTCAGTTTTGAAAATGTTCTAGTTTTTCATCATCATCTTTCACTTTCTAGAATACTTTCATTATGTACGATATGCAATAAATTAATGAAATAAAATTTGTGTTGCAAAAAACTGACTGTAGGGAAAATAAATTTCCAACTCAAACAATTCTCCATACAAAAGTAATAGAAACATGAATGACAATTACCAACTGCTCAACATTATAACAGCCTAATGCCCTAAACCACGTAAGCATCCCGCTAAAATGTAAAACGCATACTAACTGATGTTACACAATCATCCTAATATTCAATTTCTGCTTTCTCAACAAAGTAGCCTAAACTAATAATAACCAGAAAAAGTTGCTTGTAAAACCAGCTACAGAACACAGTTGAACCAAAGTACCAAAACTACCGACCAAAGATATAAAGCCTATTCACAAAATTCAATTTATAATGAATTTCCTAATTCAAAGATTTCCCCAAAATAACCACCCGAGACTAATATTCATCCCAACTCCGAAGAAACACAAAAAAAAAAAAAAAAGTAATGTCACAAAGGAAAGACTAACTCAAATACTGAGAATTCAATACGTATTAAAAAAATAACGTGAAATTCCATCCCAGCCACAAATTGATTCAGTAACCAGTAAAGTAGCTGGCACTTTAAATCCAAAGGAGTAAACGAATGAGGACAGATTGAAGCAAGCCCAACCAGAGTCAGAACGTTAAAACTTCCATGGGGAAAACAATAGGCTATGCAAGTGTGAGAGTAAAAAATAAAGAAATCGAACAAGCTAATGGGTAATCGAAAGCCATTCTCGCAATTGTACGAAATCAAAGAAAAGAAAAATCCGTATATGCAGACCCATTAGAGATAAATGACCCACAGAAGTATGAACCGTGGGAATCGATGAACGAGGCGGGAGATTTGACGGAGGATGGAATCCGGAGAGAGAGAGAGAGAAATATGAGGGAGCTCACCTGGGTTTTTGTCCTTCGGCTCCGTTTGGGTTTTGTTCGTCGTCGGGCCGGAAACAAAGCTAAGTAATAACAGGCAGACTGGTTTATTGTGGCACGCGTGTTGCTTTCTATTGTTAAATATAAATATATATATATATATATATATAATTGTAACAAAAAAATACATATATAAAAATAAAAAGTATTTATGCACTTTCGTATTATTCGTCCCATTTATAAAGCAATTATGAAAGACAACAATCAATGTACTAATATTACTCATCATATACTTTAGTATAGCTATTAAGGATAAAACTAAATTATATAAAATCCCTTTAAATTTTGAGGCTGATGTATGCATATACCCTCTATAACATTTTAAAATTAAAATTATGCCCCCTAATCCTTTTTTATTTTTACTATATACCCCTTATTCTTTTATAGAAATTACCACATTAGTCAAAATAGAAGACACATTGCATCCTATGTGATACAATGGAGTTAATATCATTGTATAAGTAGCAATTGTCCACTTCCAAGATATTAAAAAATTTTAGTAATAATATTTTTTCTATTATATTTATTTTTTTATTTAGTCAAAGCTATCTATACCTTTTAGAGATTTATAATACAGAATAAATTTTATCTTTTTCTATAAGTATATTTTTTAGGATTAAAACTTGTATTATCTTTTTATAGAGATAACGCCACTTATCACTTCAACCAATTACTGGCTGATTTTTTTATTATATATCTAATTAATTTCTATTATTACTTAATTCAATAATAATATATGGAAAAAATTATTCTTTTACGAAGTTTGGTATTGCAATTTGATTTGCAAGCTTGGAGGCAGAATTCAAAGCTAAAACTACTTAATTCAATCATTGAAATTTAATCCCATATTAGATGAGTAATTGCCATTTCCCCCCCTTTTCTTTTCTTTTGTGTCCCAAGGGGGAACACAAGTTAATCTAATCTTAATCAATCAAAGTGAATAATTTTCAACCAAAATATCCATCGTTTTATAATTTATGTTTGCATCACCTGTAAGAAAATATTTTATGAACAACGTTCACAAATAAAGTTGATATGAAATTGAATTAATCAAAGTTCCTTTATTATTCACCAATTGATTGATACCTATTTTTCTCATTTTGATGAAAGATCATTGATACCTTTCGGGGAGGTGATCAGCCAAGTCATTTACCCCCGATTCACTTTCATTTTTCCATGTAATAATGATAAAATAATAAGTTTTCTGTTTAGCACAATCATAAAATGAGATATGGAAAGATGAACTTCAACCATCGCAAAAACACTTATAAACTGTACACCTTTTTCCAAATATTTTATTTTTAGTTCAAAGGAAGGCAAATCCCAACAGAACAATTGCGTCTATAAAACCATCATACAAGCCTTGCCCCATTAACATTCTTCAATCAAGTGGTGCTCTGACATGGCTTCGTGTTTTGCATCTGATGAGCATGTCACGCGAGCCAGTATTGATCTTTCTAAACACAAAGGGTGATCCAACACACGAAGCTTCCACCTAATGAGGTTAGGAAGGGAAAAATATATTAGCCTTTACCACTTAAGTGGAGAGACTTTTTTTTAGGATTTATACCCGTGATTTCTATGTTACATGACAGCAATCTTGCAATTACGTCCAGTTCATAAAATATTTTCTAATCTCACATTAGTAGTCGCTTGATCTCATCTGAAATGTGTAACGTTTTGTGACTTCTATCATGCTAGTATGTGATCTTATGAGGTGCCTCCATTGAATCAGAGAATACCATTATCTTCCTATAGCATTGGTTCCAGCATCTTCCAAACAATTTCACAAGGCATTTTATCAGAAACATGCAGAGCACCATATAAATTTTTTCAATTCCTTTCTAGAAAATCTCTTCCAATAGTATTAACATTTTCCAACAATTACTGTAAACATCAACAGATATTGATCCCATCAACATCTACTTATAAAACTTTGGCAGCTTTTCCTCTCCCCAGTTATGAATTTTTACAAGAAAACCTTTGCATCACATATTTCATGTACACGTCTATAGACTATATTGACAATCACTGGTGTGTGTGTGGTCAATATTACAAAGAATCTATGCTTATGTGAATTTTTTGTCCTGTAATGATTTCAAGGTAGTCAAAACTCAAACACTCTGGGCGGAAATTTAATATGAAAACTAATTTTAGTTAACTGATAAGTCTATGATCCATTTATGCCAGTGATTTTAAAACTTGTGTCTTATTCAGAGGAACTAGGAGATTTATTTGATGCCATCGTCATTATAAGAAAAAATTGGTTACAGTTTAGAAATGGGTCACCAAACTTCAAATATTAGGAGGACACATCAACGATCTTTTCTATTAACAACACAGACAAAAGTTTTTGTCCTCTTTACTGTGTTTGGCATTTGTTGTAAAACCGATATATTCAGCCATGGGTAGTTTCAACTTTATATAGCCGTAAAGTCACTAAGCTATAGCTAGAATAAAGTCGGTGGAATTAATCTATATAAAGAAACTTGCAGTTTAATCTACGATATGAATATAAAAGTGAAACAATTCACAAAATCAAGAAAGTAATTTTTGTAAAGGAAAACAACATTGATGTGAAAGCAATTAAAATATAAAAATACTTATAGCTAAATTGAAAGAAAACATTTTAAATGATAAATGCTCTTACTTCATGCCCAAAAAGTTAAGCTGTTTCAGGATGACGGGCACCTAGCCGCAAATAATTATACCTATGAACAGGAGAAACAGAACAGAACCAAGAGAAAAAACAGAACAGCTTTATCAAAACAGTAATTAGTACACAAATCATTTAAACTAAAATTTTCTGAAAGGTATTATGAGAAACAAGGATGTGCAATGAAATTGGATTGCACCATGATGGCCGAAGACTCAAAGTTTTCAGCTCTTCCAATTTCTGTTCACTTTTAGAAAGCATTAAACAAAAAAAAAAACATCCAACTGAATTGAGTTTCCAGGCAGGCTCTTACAAAGAATTCCCCCATTGTAATTTCCATATATGAAAGCATAAGTGTACTATCATAGCCGCTTTTTGGTAACTCATATGGGAGATTCTTTTAACAAATAAAGAATACACATATATACCTTTTTTTTTTTTTACAGAAATACACATATTTATAGTTACAACTTACAGGATTTATGAAGCTGACAAAATAGATCAACCAGCACTTTACCAGTAATCTTTACATGAACATAGGCCACCAGAGAAATAATGAAATCCTGAAGAATCTCTCAGAAAAATATCCCTCTTAGTGACAATAGACACATATTTCAAAAACGCATGGCAATCCCCACAGAGGAGAATGTTTTTGACAATCCGAATGGGCTTTCTATGCTTGCTTGTCAGAAGTCCATAAGTTGCTGCTAGTTTTGCACTGTGATGGAATAAAAAATCCTTTTTCTGAAACTCCTCTACTTCATGAAGAACAAAGCTAGTGTCAGGTACGTATCCAACTTTCATGCACTCCAATATTAGAATCTCCATTCCACGGTAGATGTCTTTAGCTTGGGGATGGGACTTATCTCTTGCATAGAATGAATGCATCTTCTTCTGAGAAATGATCCAACTTTGAGCTGGGTGCTTGCGAAATCCATTCTCTCTCATATTCTCCCTGATCTCTTCAGAACAGTGCCATCTCCCAGAAGCAGAATAAAGATTTGCAACAAGTATATATGTTGAGGGATCTTTTGGTTCCAGAGCTAGAATTTGCTTTGCAACCCGTTTTCCAATAATTGTATTCTTATGTAGCCTGCAACTATCAAGCAAAGTGCGCCAAACAGAACCAGTAGGCTCAAAAGGCATCTTATTCACAGTTTCCTCTGCTTCTTCCAGAAGTCCCCAATAACCCAAAACACTAATGAAAGAGGCATAATGCTCAGAAGTGGGCTCAATACCATAAACAGTTCTCATTGAATGAAACAAATCACGACAGTCATCAACTAAATTCAAGTTACTTAGCCTGTATGCTGAAATGACTAAAACAAATGTAATTTCATCAGGCCTTCTACCTTCCTTCTGCATATTTGACCATATTTCTAATGCTCTATCACCTAACCTGTGCAGAATATGACCAGTAATTAAAGCATTCCATGAAACAATGTCAATTTTGGGCATATTATGGAACATCTTGATTGCATCATTTACATTCCAACATTTGAAATACATGCTGATAACTGCATTTCCAACTCCCACATCAAATCCAAAACCTAATTTAATAACATGGCAATGAATTTGCTTCCCCAATTCATGACAGCCAATAACTCCACTAAGACCCAGCATTGAAGATAAGGCAATTTCATCCATAATCATTGTCCCTCCTAATTGACTATGCTGGATAAGAGAGATTGCTTCATCTGGTAGTCCATTTCGAGCATAGCCACATAACATGGATGTCCAAGCTACATTGCTTCCTTCCTTTAACTGCCATCTACAGAACATCCTTTCAGCATCCTCCATCCTCCCACATCTTGTATACATGTCAAGCAATGCTGCTTCAATACAAACATTTGGTCCAAAACCAAACTTAAGAACAAACCCATGGATCTGCTTGCTGACTCTATAATCTGCAAGCAAGCTGCAGGCACTAATAATACTAGTCAAAGAGAAATCTGTTAACTCTACGCTATCTTCTACCATTTTGAGAAATAAATGCAAAGCCTTCAGACCTTCGCCATTTTGACAAAATCCTGACAAAAGAGCATTATAAGAGACTGGATTTTTGTCTGGCATCTCATCAAATATTCTGAAAGCTGAATTCACTAACCCAAACTCCATGTATGCTGTCACCATCTCTGTCCAAGTAATAACATCTCTCACTGTCATCCTCTCAAACACTGATACCACATCATCAAGAGTTCCACACTTCGTATAGAATCCAATAAGAGTATTACCAACGCTTAGATTTGATTCCAATCCAGCCTTAATAGCATGTGCATGGATTTGTTTGCCCTCCATCACCACAACACTTTCAACACAAGCAGTCAAGAGGGTTGACAGGGTGAAGTAATCTATTTTTAAAGCATCAGTTGCCTGCATGTCACGGAATAACTGTAATGCCGTATCGTGCATAGACTCCTTGACAGCACCAGATATAACAGTGTTCCAAGATGCAATATCCCTCCCACGCATTTCACCAAACAATTTGAGGACGACATCGTAATGCCCACACTTGCTATACAACCCCATAAGCGCATTTCCCACGAAAGTACAATCCAGAAACCCCATTTTGATTGCTAGATTATGTATCTGTAGACCCAAATGTAAATGCATAATTCGAGTGCAAGCAGTTAAAATTGCAACAAAACTGTATTCGTTGGGTTCTATACCAGAATTTCTCATGTGAAGGAAAAGCTCCAACGCTGTGTCCTCTCGATTTGACTTGGAAAACCCTGAAATCAACGCAGTATAAGACACCACATCTGGTGAAGACAGATCCAAAAATACGTTGTAAGCATCAGAAAAGAGGCCCAACTTCAAATAAGCCACAATGAGGGCATTGCCCAGATACGTGTCTTCCTCGAGCTTGACAACAGAGGCATGTACAGCCCTAGAGAGCTCAACATCGCTGTATCGAGCCGATAGACGAAGCAAATTGAAAAGCCCACCAACAAAAGAGTCCAACACGGCCGAAAAATCCCCATCACTGGAAGCCTCGGAGAGAAGAGAGGGATTTGAATCAGAAACAGAAGTTTGTGGTGGGGATGGAAGGAAGAAGATGGGTGAGGTTGGGAAGCGAAGGGCATGATGAAATTTCGAATCTTTGAATAGAGGAGTACGCAAGGTTGTAGTTTTATAGTGCAGAAGAGAAGTGAGAGCTCGTTGTGGTGGCTTCAAGGGACAGTGAAAGAAGTTATGAGAAAGCGAAGGGGAGCGAATGAAGCGATACTGAGAAGATGAAGAACAAAGAGGGAAGGAATTGGAGTCTAGAATGGTGGCCATGAATCCGATTTCTCAGCGCCAATCATAATCTTCCCGCGAGTTCTTCAACTCGACCTGGTGGCCGATGGGGAAATAGAAATAGAAATCCGTTATTGGGGAAATATTTCTATTCTGGTCTTGTTTTTTTTTTGGGGGGTCTTAACGTAATTTTATTACATTCTTTTTATTATATTGTTTTCAATGCAAAGTGTTTAGAATTACACATTAATTTTTTGAGCAAATATACATTAATTAGTTCTCAACATTAAGATTAAAATGTATTAATTATTCATGATTTTGTACATGACAATTTACATGATATAGAAAATTGGGGGAATAACATTTTAAAACCATTCCATTAATTTAATTTCCGTTTGAGAAAAAAAAATCAAAACTTCAGTGAATAACTATTACATTATTCTTTAAAAAAAAGGGGTTAAACAGCATTTTCCCCCCATAAGTTTTCGTAGGAATTTTTTTTTTTTAAGTAATGTTAACCAAAAGTGATAAAAACGTAACAATGTCACGAATCCAAACGATCCAAGTTAATTGACTTAGTTATGGTAAGGTAGCGGACCACATGGCATCCAACTCACTCTTTGATCCATCTTGGATTTACAAGTTAAAAAAGTTAAAAACAATTGCGCACTCCCGTACCATCCTTCCCAGCGCTTACTTTGCCTTCTGGGGAAGAAAAATCCAGAAATCACCAAATCAAAATAAAAAATAAATTAACAAACTGAAGAAAGTTTAGAACAAATACAAGAAGGCGAGAGGGTGGGAGGCGACGGTGAATATTTGATGAAGATCGAGGACGGCGAGGTGATGTTAGAGAGATCTCCGAACCTTCAATCTTTGTTTCTGTCGACGGAATCGCTAATGCTTTCTTTTTCTCTAATAATCTGAGTTTATGTTGGTCAGCCAATGGAATTCACGAAACCCATCTTTGAAGCTTTTTGGGGCTTTGGTTATATGCATGTATGTGCCCATGTAAAATTGCTTATGAATTGTTTGAGCTGCGAAGAAATTATTCTTTTCCCCTTCATTAATGCCTACCTTGTTCTAAGAAATTATGAATTGTTTGAGCTGTGAAGGGTTTAGTTGCAGATAGATCCAGTAGGTTAAGAAAGAGATATGTTAGATTAATTTAAAAAATAATTAAAAATATTATGAGAAGTTATAATTAAAATAAGGGAGATAATATTTTTTATTTAATTTAAAAAAATGAATGGTAAATAATTAAAAATTAATAAATATAATTTTATATTTTTATTTAATTTTTTTATTAAATTTATATTAAAATTATTATTTTTTAATTTATAAATTTTAAAAAACTTTTTATCTTATTTATATATTATATGATAAAATAAAAAAGTAAAAATATATGATAAAATTTTAATAATATCTCATATTAATTGAATAATTATTATATATATTAATATAATATATAAATTTAAATGTAAAGAAACAATTTTAACATATATTTTAAGTTTAAGAAGTCCACTTTCTGCACATGCTTTGAGTATACTTGTCATAATTATTGGATTTAAATGAATTTTATTATCTATCATATAAAAATAAATAAATTTTTCTTAAAAGAGGTATAGATGCACATAACCTCCAATAATTGAATTCTAATATAAGTATTAAGAGAAAATTTACTAATAATTAAAAATCATACTGCACATATTTAATATTATATATCATTATATAATTAAAACTTTAATTAAAAAGAGTAGATGAAGGTTAAAGAGAACATTCAATGAGATCATTGAATGTGATCTCCTAATCAATAACCTATCTAAAAATTTAATTTTTGATAGAGCACAATGGCGTCGTATAATTCATATAGCCGACCCCATTTAATAAGATAAGATTTATTATTATTATTGTATATCATTATATAATTACATAGACAACTTCAAAAATCTATTTTGTAACCAAACAATATTGAAAGTCATCTGTATATAAAAAAAATCAAAAATCACCAAATGATTAACAAAATATTAAATAATGCATACGTCACAAAATAGTTAGTAAAAGTCTAAATAATATTTATGTTAAACTATCAAAAGTCAGATATAATTAACAAATATCATATAATTTTTAAGTCAGACATAATATTTATAAGTAAATTCTTACGTTCCACAATTAATTTTAATCATTAGTAGAGGTAGATGTCAAATTATGTTATAAATAAATTATAAATAATAATATATTAAAATAAATGTTAAATTTAACAAGTAGATTATAATCATTAGTAGAGGTAGATGTCATATTATATTAGTCAGTAAACTAATACTCAACTTTTATATTACGTAATTTGCTGATGTAGTAAAAAAGACAAAAAAATTTTAAAAAGCATATAATGCAGCATATTGAATACCCTTTATAGATCATTGACATAAGTTTATAGCTTGCTAAGAAAGTGAGAATGCAAGTATTGATCAATCATGCACAATTCATACAGATTCCCACTATTACTGATCAATCATGCAGTATGGCAAATCATTGCAATGTTCCTATAAATTTTACTAAATTTTTCAAGTGGCACATTTACATAACAATAAAAACACATAGCCTTGTCTAAGATCTCTCCTAAAGAGAAAATGGGGAATTTCAATTTATAATCGCAAATCTAGAAAAGAAAGAGGAAAAGTGCAAGGTAAAGAGTGATCAATTGGGCTTCTTTAGCCAACCAAGAAGACATTGATATCTTCAAGTGGCTAGACGAATAAATGCCCAAGTCAATTGTAAATAAGACAGAAATTCTGCCTTCTGGGTTTGGGTCATGAATAAGAGGAAAATGAGTGGTGAGCTTAGGTTGGGCACCACAAATAGAAATTATGAGCCATGAATCAATTGGGGGTTCAATATTTCACTTAAGATGGGGCTTTTTGGTTGACATTTTAGAATTTGAACATATCCTTTGAATTTCTTCAAATGATAGCCAACCATTATCACATGTATGAAGCTGTAACGTGAATACTATATTGGCCAACTTGTTGAGTTCATGGAATCGCATAACATTAATAGAAGGTAAGATATGAATATGATATTCTCATAAATTTATCAACAATAACAGTTCACACAAAAGGATTAAATCTTACAAATATTTATTTTATTCATAGATATGATTATTCAATAAAAGGGCAAACAGAGGAGTGTGAGAGAGAGAAGATATAAAGAGCGAAGAGGAAAAAATGTTACATAAATGAAGTCCACGGCAATAGCTAGAGGAGTAGATAGCAGCAAGCTACAATGATGGCTGGAAGCACGTTGACAATTAGAAGAAGACAAAGCCTTTGAACACTAGAGACTGAATGAAGCAAATGAAAAAACGAGAAAAGGTTTTTAGATCAGAGGGACAAACTTAAAATATTAAAAAATAAGTAAAAATAATTTAATCAATATAACACATAATATTTTTTACTTATTTAAAAACCCTTAAATTTAGAAGGGTGAGAGACAGAAGTAAAAAATAATAAAAAATTCTTCTCCACTCCTTTCTATTTTTTTGAACCAAACATATATTCATTTTATCCTCCCCTAATCTTTCTTTCAAAAACCTCCAACTAAATGGCTAAGCGAATTATTTCCCCTCGCCTAACATTTTAGATCTGTTACCACGACTTCAGTCGTGAAGATCGAAGGCTTATGGGACAAAAGAAATGGGTCACTAGAAAAGGTTGCGAGCTTAATGGTTTGTCTAAACAATCTCTCACTTATGCTTCAAATTAATTTCTGGAAATTTGCTTCATAGATTAAATCTGGTTTTTTCTGCTAATTGGAAAAGAAATGGGTCGATAGAAATGTTCTTAGGTTCTAGGGTTTGTGTTGTTGATTATTGATGGATGTCGAGGATGAAGGGGGAGATGTTTGTTCTAGATTGGAGTTTTCCTCTCCAGACTGGTTAATTGTTGATTTGGCCAGGGTTTTTTTTTTGGGTGGATTATTCATGCTTCATGGATGTTGATGATGTTGAAGGGGAAGAGATTTCTTTTGTATTCTTCCATGAGGATGATGATGAGAATCATGATGACGTGGCTTAATATGTGGCATGATGGTATCCTATATGGCAAGAGCCCAATTCAGCATAACTGATAAACTAACTATTGACAATTTAAATCCGTTAAATAGATCAAGATTATTATATTTTTATCTTTATTATTTTTAAAGTAATATTGTTTCGAAAAAAAACTTTCTAATACCTATACTTTATTTTGGAAAATTTCTAGAAAAAAAATATTGTTTAATCCAAAAATATCAGTATATATTCAGCAAAAGAAAATGTGGAATACAAGTATAAAATTTTTACGAAAAGTTTTTCTAATCTTTGATGTTAAAAATTGAAACACCAATTGCCAATTTTCATATATGAATGTCAAATTTTGGAAACATCAATTACTTTTCTTAGTTGATTTTCTATATTTATTAAATTAAACTCATTAAAATCTCTCATTCCCTCCCCTTTTATTCATTGGGGGTAAGGAATAAATCATGTTATCGTTATATACATAAAATTTAAAATTTTGATTGGCCATGAAAAGAATTGGGGGTTTTTCATCTTATTTATTCTAGGTTATCTGTGCTTGTAATGAAAAGATAATGTTCCAATAGTGAACTGAATTTATGTTGCGGTAACCTTCAGTTAGACTAAAGCTTACATTTGTTTGCTCAAGTAGCCAATAAGATATTGAGTGGACAGAAATTAGACGGATCACTTCAAAACAACATCAAGCCAAGTGGCTTCTACACCTTCAAAGGCTCAATATTACATGAACAGATCATATAAGGATCATCAAAACAATCTCCTAGTTTAGTGGCATAAAATCTTTTCTGTAAGTGGAAGATTCCATATTCAATCTCATGACCCTAGTGTCTGCTCCTTTTAATTCAAAATCATATAATGAACAAAAATGCGGAATGAGAAACATTATAGAGGACACTGCTCTTGTAAGAACATGGTTTGTTGCAGTTTAATCCTTCGTACATAATAAAGTGATACTCTTGTAATTAAGCCATCTCTTAAAAGAATAATAATTAATTTGCCCATAGAAAATTTGAAAATGCATGTTGACAAACATACCTAAGTTCAAAATAGGCAAAGGTTCTTTTTCTTAAAGCTGAGCATAATAAAAAGCATATCATTCTGATACAACAATATATAGCATATCCCCCACTCCTTGCTACTAAAACCTCAAACTACAGCAGAATTCTCGATTGATAAGATTTAACAATCATAAGATAAAGGCATGCTAAGGAATCAACGCCCTCTTGAAACTGCTTCATCCATCTCACTCTGTGATGAAGGAAAAAGTTCAATGTAGCGACTGCCAAGTGTCATTCTGTCCTTTGCCATGGCTGCTTTTGAATCTTCAGCGCTTGGAAATTCCACATAAGCATCACCAGAAGGTCTCCCCTCTGAATTCATCACAATGTGAATAGAATCCTCTGACAGCACAAAATCCTTAAAGAACTCCATTATGTCATCCTTAGTGGCAGAAAATGGCAATCCTCTCAATCGCAACATGCCAGTATGCTCGGCTGAATCTTTTCCTTCATCATATGATTTAGCCCTAGAAGCACTTCGGCGTGGTGAACCACCACCACGGGCTTCAGAAACTTCATTTGCAATTGCCTTGTAGTATTCCTGCCTCTTGCTTCTAAAAACCTCGACATATCTTCTGCCCATGTTCTGCCTGTTTCTCTGAAGGGCAAAGTCAACTTGAAGGGGGTACCCAAGAACACAGAAGCCCTCCCCAGTGAACTTGCCACCTTTGTGAACAAAGAGGACATCGACTACATCTAGACCATGGAAGAACTCAGCGACATCAGTTTCAGTGCAGTCGAAGGGGAGGCCACGCAGTCTAACAACAGGAAAAGGAGGAGGTTGGTTGACATAACCATATGGAGGTGGATTATACATGAAACTGGAACCAGGAGAAGTCCCATAGAATGATGATCCTGGATCGACAATTCGTTGACGTTTTGCAGCCATTTCACGCCCATCACCACCATCAGCAAATTTACTGCATCATTCACCAACAACCAGAACAGAAAGAAAGGAACTCATCACTAAATCATTGGGGCAAAAAAAAAAAAAAACACAGGAAAATCACAGGAACAGAGTTCAGCTCTTTGAATCATTCAAAAGCTAGCTATTTCACAACAAATTTGATGTTCCCCAGCAGAAACTCGCTTATGATAATATAGCTACATTATCTTTCAGGGGAATCTTATTTCTTGACAACACTGAGATTTTACATCTTCAGGTAAGTGTCACCATCCAGACCTTTTCTTATTTTATCCTCTGCCCTTCCACCATTCTAGGTAGGTCCACTGTGTACAGTTTCTATAAAGACTATAAAAGGCGTAGGCTATGAAGGCTAACATAAAGGAAAATCAATCTAAGAAACGTAATGAAAAATGTGCACTCACAAAAAGATCAAACTGTACTTAATTATTGACAAGGTTAGTTCTAAATTTTAAATTCAAATGATAATTCATTTACAAGTAAATATATATCTCACTTTAACAACCATAATAATTTATTTAATCTTTCAAATCACAAATGCTTAATATTTTGATAAAAGCATTTAATTAAGGAATTTTTGGTAACTCTGTTGTACGAAACTAAGAATTGATTTTTTTTTTTTTGTCAATATTATGCAAAATTTGATGATGAAAATATTCTCCAGGCAGCAACTCGCTAATAACAAATATTCCAGTTAGTCTTGTTGAAATACTCTCACAACATGCTAGAAGACCTTTGACGTATTGATTACATCCAATCAATATCAATATAAAATATAAAACCTATTGAATAGTATGACTCCTCCTGAACTTCATGCAACTTTTTTTTTTAATTCTTTCAATCTTTTTTTTTTTGGCACAATTCAATAAGGTTTAAATGATAGGAAAATAAGTACAATCTTCCATAAACTTCTGAGTTATAATCTATCATCACACGGGGAAAAATATCCAGTTTTGCATGAATTCCTCTCAGCTATGGTTAAAGGGACTCTACCATGGGACAGTTAAAGGACACTCTGATTTGGTGGCTTTGGGTTCCTTTATTAGAATAGAAAAGCCAGACTATAAAAGGAAAATAGGTCTTTTGTTATGCATTTTAGGAAAGGAAGAAGGTGAAATCAAAAGTGAGGAGATAGGAAAATATTCATTGTTGCTTATGGCTTTGTCCTGGGGAAAATTAAGAAAAGCATTTATCATTGAAGGTTTTAGGAAGAAACCCATAGGTACGCAGGAGTTGTGCATGACAACAAAGAATATCCATACAATAGCTTCAGCAAGTAATTTATTAATGAATTTATTGATCATTCAATTGGGATCATCCCAAATAAGACGTGATTTATTAATTTCTTCAGAGAAATAAAAAACCCTCAATGATCAGCATGATTCAGCATCAATAACCCTTTGTTAGGAAAAGGTAAAGTGCAAGGGAAAACTTTAACAGGAAAGTAATTTAGGATGAGAATATTACATTTTACCCTCTTTAAGAAGCCATAGGCAACATGATAGTAATGTAAATGTGTCATTAATCCTATCAAAATCAACATCTCCAATAACTTGAAAATAGCAAATATAACATTAGGACACAAGCTTGAAGTATTTATAAGTTAGAAAAAATACAATACAATGGTCCCCCTAATCCATTCCTCTATTTAAATGGCATCGCAAAATACTATTTACTAGTACATTTACCTTCTTCCTATTTTCATTACCTTCATTTACTTTTCTTCCACTATTTTCCTAAAAGATGAGGAGGGCATTTGTTTCTTCAATGGTTGTTTCATGAAAATCCATATAAGTAAGTACCTTAATGTGCTCTGGCTCTCCCTAAATGAATAGGGAATTTTAATTGATAAAAACTCACAAGTAGAAGCTACCAGCTTCTTGAAACGCTAAAATGTTTAACATGACCCTTGAAATGTCAAGGACATGCCTTAAGCGTCCTCTAAACTTCACCTAGTTATTCCAGAATTCCTAGGAGGATGTTCTCTTCATTAGTGGTACTATCCTATAACTGCACAAATTCCTAGTACATTCCTAGATGTAATAAGCTAATAGCTGCTTACAAGAAATCAATATCACAGGAAAAACCCAACAGCCTACAGTTTCATCTCCCAAAGGATATCTCTATCAAAATTTGAACTTTAATATCCTTGAAAGACAAACATATATTCGGGATCAGGCATGCTTGGGTCATGACAAGAATTTAAAATACTAGATACATCAGCCTATTTGAAGTAACTTTAAACAGTGGAACATAATAGCTCTACCAATTCATTAACTCAATGCCTGCTAGCAATCCCCTCAGACAAAGAGAACGTTCAAAATCTCAGAATAAAGTTAATACCCACAAATGGAACAATCAAAATCAGGCAGAATACAGGTGGTAGACTCAATGAGTAATACTGAAACAATTAGCAATAGGAAAGCTTGAATCTCCATCATTAAATTTGGAGGCGAGAGGCAAGAAAGGAAATAATAAGATACTATCTCACTTATTAATTACTCTAGCTAATCACATACTATCATCATCTTACTTTTATTATAGGTTAGCAAGAATACATTCATATTACTAGGAACAAACAACAAAAGGAACTAAGTACAGAATATTCCTACCAAAAGCAACTATTTCTTATCAAAAATTCATTACCAGATTCAACAAACAAAAGGTGGAGTATGAAAACAAACTACATTAATAGAAACCTTAAGTATAATTAGCTTAAAAGACAACCTCTTCTTTAGTTGAAGCCTCCAACTATACCAATTTACTATTTCTTTTCTAATCCCAAGACACCAAATTATAATAGCATACCTTTTTCTAAACCTTCAAATCAAATTTTCCCTTAGGCATTCACAAAATATCATCAAATCATATTCAATGGCACCACCAAGACATATAGGCCTCTCTGATATGTCAAACCAGAAAGGAGATACTACCCAAGGAAAACGTCATTCCCATAACAAGTAAACATTATTGTGACATGTTAAAAAAAATATTTTTCTTCATTTATACATTTGGAACAGGTGGGAAAATGTATATACTTTAGGTTTAGGAATATAGAATTATTGAACTAAGCTGCAGGCAGCTATAACTACATCAGCTGCAGGCAGCTACTAACACGCTTTTAATTACCTCTTCTACTTTTAGGTTACATTCAAGAACAAATCTATGACCAAGAAGTTTCTTCCCAGTTTACAAGGGAAACTGAATTAAATGATAACAGAGGCTGTATTCCCTCACAGCATTACTTTAACAGACTAATTAATGTCATCTCAAGCTAATCAACATATCATGCCTAAACTTGTTTTCTCCCAACTTCCAAACTTATACAAACTTTCAATATTATCATTGTAAGTTCAACCTTTCAAAAATAATAGACAAGGGGAGAAGATTAGAAAAGGAAACTGTCAGGATTGCGGAGACGAAACGGAATTGGGGGAGTGACGCCCTAAGAGAATCCGCCATAGAACTACAATCAATTGCATTAACTATGGAAAACAACCCATGAATTTGGACAGAAAAGGAAGAGGAAATAAAAAAGCCACACACTTTCTTAGAAAATCAAACAACCAAATGGTGAAAAATAGGAACCAAGCATCTTACCCTCTGTAATACATTCTAAAGGATTATGTCAATGACCCTCTCGATCTTTTCTTCACTGATTTGTATCGTACAGCTAGTCTCTGTAAATATGGCGGAATATGAAGGTTACAAGTTCCAATTTCGAAGTTTCCTCCGGACGCTGAAGATTGTGACGTGTTTCTTCGTTTCGTTTTACGACCTTGCAAAACAAAACAAGGGCAGGTACGATTTCCTTCTTGGTTCAACCACAGACCACAGTAATTGCAATTACGCTCAGTTTAAAATGACAGATTGGCCCTTTTCGTTAAAATTACAATTGCTCCATTATGGGCATGTCTATGGAATTATTTAAAATAATAATTTTAGATAAATTTTTAGTTATAAATTTTAAAATAATAAAAAAATTTATAAATATTAAAATATTAATTTATTTTTATTTATGTTTTAATCTCTCCCATCTCTTTCTGCTCGAGGTACTGCTCTGTCTCATCCCACTTTCCCCCATTACTCTTCCATGTGTGTTTATCCCAGCGTCATTTACCTTTTGCCATAGCTTCTGCAAAGCTGCAGATCTCTCTTCTCCTCTCTCTCTAGTCGTCGGCCATGGCAACTTCTGCAATTGCATATCTCTCCTCTCCTCCCTCTCTCTAGTCGTCAGCCAAGGCACTTTCCACAAGTACAGATCTCTCCTATCTCTAGTCGTTGACAAAGGCATCTTGTGCAAGTGCATATCTCTCCTCTCTCTCTAGTCATGGGCCAAGGTAGCTTCCGCAAGTACAAATCTCTACTCTCCTCTCTCTCTCCATTGCTACAAGTACTCTTCTTCCCGTGGGTTAGTTCCTGCATTTCATATTGCAGACAATTGATAGACATCTGTAAAAAAGTTTATTTTGTTTTTATATTTTTCCTTGTTTTGAATGAATTATCCCCGCGCCTACACTTGTGTGGATTTATTATCGTCACTGACACTTCCTCCCTCCCTATTGCTACAGAACTCTGATCTTCCTCTTCTTATTACGTTTTCGGTGTCTGCAACTGCGTGCTCATAATTATTTGTCTTTTTTTCCTTCTGGTGCATCCGTGTTATGTAAATTAATACAGACAAATGCTTTGGTAGCTGCTGATGAACTTGACTGTATCTCTTCATTTCAAATTTTTTCATGGTTCTCTTGATTAATCGTATGGAATGGTTTAGCCACAGATATTTCTCGTTTTGATTGGAGTACCGTAACGAAGGACTATATATGATTGAAAGAAAAAAAATTCTCTTTATCTCTTATCTTTTACCAATTATAAATTTTTTTATTAATTATAATAAATTTTTATATTAATAATTATCTAAATACTCATTTATTTAAAATAATTTTTTTTATAATTTATATAAATAATCTATTTTTTTAAAAAAATTCTTTTAAAAATTTATTCAAATAGACTCTATATAAATATTTATGCAATACTCAAACTATAATTTAAAAAAAAATTAATTTAAATCATAATTTTAAAAGAGTATTTAACATAAATTATAATTTGGGTAAAAATTTAATCAAACATACTACAAAAATCTATAACCCTTTTTTTTATAAACTGATTCAAATTTAAATTTTGGATAAGTTGATGAGTGAAAAAAATAACTTATAAGTTGTCTAATGATCATTTTATTCCTATATTTTCTTCATTTTCTCTCTTATCTCCTTCACTATCCTCTTTCGCTGACACTCAGTCATCTGTCCATGTCTCATTGTCATTGTTGGTTTTAGTTCTTCACTTCTCTGATACCGCCTCGTTCTACTCTGCTTATGTTTTTGTCGATGTTCTAGTTCTTCATATCTCCTCATGTTATAGTTCTCATTGTCATCATCTGGTTTGCCTATTCTACTATTTTTGTTATTGTCTCATCCTGCTATGCAACTCGTTGGCGACAGAGTTATGTGAAGGAGAGTTTGCAAACATGGGTCCTCAAGTCTCTGTTAACATCTTGGCTTGCGAGTTTGTTATCACTGTCCTCATCAAAGATATCACATTCGCTGTTCACTATCCTCGCCATTGCTATTCGCTGCTGCCATTGAGTTGCTGGAGATCAGGGTGAGATGGGACTTGATGATGAATAATAATTAGTATTTATTTATTTAATTTTTTTATTCCATACCCTTTCTAATAATTTAACAATCACAAAAGTCATTATAATAATAACTATTAAAACACTAATTTAGTGTGTTTAGCAACAACCAAAACTTAAGTTTTGGTAAAATTTAAATTTTGAGAAATTTTAAAACAAACAGTTATATTTATTCAAATGAATTTTTTGGCTAAACCATGGTTTAAAACTAATGTTTTATATAAATTAGTTAGAGTATCTTTTAGAACAGTAAAAGAACTTATAGACTAACTAATTATTATATTACTCCTACTTTTTCTTATATCATCTCTCCTCTTTTTTACTTTTTTTACGCTCTCTCTCATTTTTTTCTACACCCTCTCTCCTCTCTCATTTCTTTTTAATATTATCTCTCATCTCCCATCCCTCCTCATTTAATATTCATACTATTTTTTATAATTTACCAATAATAAAAATACTTCTGAAAATAAGTATTCAAACACTCTCATTTATTTAAAACTATTTTTTTTTATAAACTATTCTTCAGAAACATTTTTCTAAAAGCTAACCAGAAATCCTTTTTTTTATAAGTTATTTTTTAAAATTTTATCCAAATTAACCCTTATTTAAAATTATTTTTTTATAATTTTTTTTTAAAAAAATTTATTCAAAATCAGTTTTACTCTTAAATTTTTATCGAGAACCCAATATAAATAGGCCCTATGACATAAATTTTTGCAAAAATTAATATTTGGCTCTATATTTTATCTGAATTGTAATTTAATTTTTAAATTTGATTTGAGGTAACTTAGTTATTATAATTTTGATTTTATTGAGACTCAATTCATAAACTTAAATAGCTTTATAAAATATATAAAAATATTGAAACTCCAACTTTTTTTAACCAAATAATATTTAGAATTCCCATCGTTTACGCCTTTTGCGAGAGCGGGGGTCATTTTTGTCAATTAATAAATTGTTAGTAGGAAATAAGCATAGTCCATCAATTTAACTAGCTAATATGCTTTTTATGGCCAAACAATTAGGTAATTTTCATTCCTTTAATTGCGGTAATTAATGAACTTCTCCAATAGCATGGTACTAAATTGAATTCAGCCAAAGCCAATTATCCAATAAAAGGGGGGGGGGGAATTAAGCCATTAAAGAAATAGATGAGATTCACAACAAGATGTTAATTACTCTTTTTTGATAAGTGGGTGTTTAGATAAATTAGATGCATGGATTTATTAAAATCAGATAACGTTTCTAAACTCAAAATATTTATAAATATACTTATAAATTACAATTTTTTTTGGGTACAAATTAAAGGAATGATGGAAGGCCAATGGGATCTCAAAGTTACAGCTATTTCTGGAGAATAAAACTGATTTACCGATGCTTTGGCAAAAGGAGAAACGCCATTTCCTAATTGTTAAATGTTTATGCCTCAATTGCAGAATTTGCTCTAAGATTAATTATATGGGATCTTATCTCCTCTTAGACTAGTTCTCTTTATTTGGGTCTCTGTCCTTTTTTGTAACAAAAAAAATGGTCTACTAACAAGCTATTTATTTTAGTGAATATTAATTACTTTTAAACAGGAAGTTAAAAGCATGGACATAAGTAATTTTTTTAATTTTTAATATTTTTATTATCAGATATTTTAATAAAAACATAATATACATATATTTAAATTAAATATATAATTTTAATCATACATTTAAATAAATTTAGACATTAAATTAAAAACTTAAAGCAATTATATTTTGATTGTAATAAAAATATAAAGTTATATTTTTCATTTTTCATTTTTATTAAATAGCAGACTTTAGAAAAATCAACATTTCACAAACATAATCAAATTCATCGGCCAAAAAAATGGATTCATATGAAATGAACAGAGAGTATTAGTATTAAATCATAACCAATCAAATTGATATAAACTGTTTTAGATTCAGTTTTATTTTATTTTCTTTATAATTTTATAATTGTATTTGTTTCCGGTAGGAAGGAGAAGCATTTTTTAAACTAAATAGGTGGGCAACCAGAAAAGAGAAGTTTAGACAGCTTGTTAAAGAAACCACTCAATCAATGGTGCTCATTACGGGAAATTTTAACAACCTATAAAGGTTCGTCTGAATTAACACTAGTTAAATGACTTTTATTCCATTTAATTTTTACAAAGGGTAAAAATCAATTAATGTAATGTTATTTGAGTTTGGATAAACTTTTAAGAAAAAAGTCAATTTAATAATAACTTGTTTGGATGATATATTGAAAAGTGAAGAAAAAATAAAAGCCAAAAATCGGTTGCCACCAAAGTCATTTCAAACATCATTTTTTTTTCATCCAACACGAGTTTGAAGTGTTTTTCATGCATAGAAGTCAGTTTGAGAAGTAATATCAGAATAAAGCGAAGACTAAGTTGTAACTTTGACATTAATTACACATATCCTACAAACTATAAGCCTGTAAATATACTATGATCATCTGACACTCAATGTACAGAACGTATGCATACCATATCTACATATCATGGGTTCTTGGCCCAGTATTTGTTAATACTAACACATGAGATTGACATAACCTGGTCAGGAGTGCTTCCAAAATTGAAAAGCTTTCTCACTGCTCTGACTGGTTCAAAACAATTCAAGCGATTTGCAGAACCTGTAAAAAGGAACACAAGAAAGCTCTCCACAAATTGGACACATTACAGAACCATGGAAAATAATATTGATATCTAGTACCAGGAGCTATCCTGGTAATTGGTAAACAAAACGAGGTTGGAGGGAACGAATATTAGGAGAAGAAAACTCCCAAAAATATTTTTTTTTTACTATTTTTAAAAATTTCTTTCTTCGGATTCCCCCCAAAATTTTGTCCCTCCATCGAAACATAAGGTAAAAAAATAAACTAAAAATCTGAGAGACTTGAGGTAGAATCATCAGCTCATATCTTAAACTTTGTTTGGGAAGGATTGCAACATTATATGATTGAACTACAGAAAACTTCATGGCAGGATTAACATCATATTTGCCAACTGCCAGAAACAATCAAGTAACTATGAGAAATTTTAGTTCCTTCATGAGTACTAAAAAATGTTCACTTGAAGTACAGTACCCAAAAAGGAACTTCTATGAGAGTAAGGACCTGTTGAAGAACATCTTAAAAGCTGGTGTAAAAGTTGCATACCGCATATACGAGGGGTAAATACAAGAGAAAACACATTTGACCAATATTTCTCTTGTTTGAATGCTGCGCAAGGGCTTGGAATGTGGGGGATTTGATTTCATTTAGTTATCACCAAAAGTCCTAATCTGCCCAAGAGCATGTTTTGCTCGAAGCTGTAACAACAGAAGAACATTTATGAATCCACTGAAAAACAAGCGTCAAACAATTAACAAAACCATATTGGAATAAATAAATAAAAAAAGTACCTTCACATCAATGCATGAATCATTGATCATGGTCTTCAGTTGAGAAATTATGCCAAACTTGCGCAGTTTTATAATGCGATCAAATGCACCTGGACTCGATGGAAAGCTGAGATTTACGACAACCCAAAGAACAGCTGTGCGTAAGTGGCTGTCAGTACTCTGCAAATACAGGTTAAAGAAAGAGAGGCATTCGTTTTCTGGTTGTGGAAAGAGTTGATGCATCACAGCTTCCTTTTGAAATTCATTCCCACTCGCAATATTGCTGAGAACATACATCCCCTACAATGGGATATAAACCAAATAATCAGCTCAAAAACCAAAGCAAACTGGTTGAAACAACTTGAACCAAACCAGCCCAATAAAAAAGCAAACAAAACTGGAACAAAAAGAACATCAGTTTTTAGCACTATGTCAGTTCATTGTTGGTTTTGGATGGTTTGGTTTGGTTCAAAACTATACCAGTCCTATATAGAACTGTTTTCCATTGACAATAAGATAATGCTAATTTCAAGCCTAGGCTTGCCTTTGTATCTCGGGAAAAAACACAGAGATAACGCCAAACATTTATAATCCATGCGGAGGTTAAATTCAGAAACTTCTTTGCAGATTTAGTCATTAACTTGATTCAAAAGTAAAGCACCATAATGCTAGTGTTTTAATACTCAAATTCACCTGGCTGAATCTACAGTACTTAAGTAGGGTAGTTCTCCTATATCAATTTCACCAAGGCTCTAAATATTGATGATCAGTTCCAACGCACAAAAAGTGCAAGTTAATACAGCAATTCCCATAAATTATCATGCCAATTATTAACATTTAGGAATATGACACATTCAATATAGATCAGAAATGACAAATTACAGAATTAAGATACTAGTAGATGCTATAATGTGAAAATATGCCTCATCAATCTACATAACAATTGTTAGTTTTAAAAGTTATATCCAACCTGTATCCCAATCTCAAGGTTTGAAGCTTTTCGTAGCTGCCTTCCAACAGCATCTAATACAATACCATCTTCAGCAAAAGCATATTCAATAGAATCTATACTGCCACCAACAAAATTACGAACAAGGGCAAGGGCTTTTTCTTCAACAGAAGGCTCAGGATCTGCAGAGTAGACACAAGGACAATTTTATTCTTTTTCCAGTTGATTTGCCTTGACAAGTAAAAATTTGAAATGTCAAGATCATTACCACAGATAAGACTAGCTACTGAAGATGCTGTCAGCTCCATAAAAATTTCTTGCTTACACATTCTATCAGCAAGGAATACCATATTACTCAAGGCCCATACAGCATTTAACCTTAAAGACAAATCCGTTGACTTGGTCAATTGAACAAGCTCTTTAATGCCTCCACACTGCATGAATATTGACTTACGAGGTGTAAAGTCAACCACTATGTTGCTGATAGCACCAAGGGCTGCAACCTGGAAACAGCACAGGGAAAAAAGATAAGCACTTCTCAATTTTAATGAGATTAATGATGCAGCATCTCATATTTAGGGTTAATAAGCATTATTCTTACACAAACTTCAATAATCATTAATGATAGAATAACACCCATGGCTTTTCTTTAAAACTCATCTAATATAAGATATAATAATTAAAGTGCTTATATTTTTTTTAATTATATGCTAGTTCTTTCAGCAACACATCATTTTTTCATGTATTTGACATCATAAGATATTAAATCTTAAAAACAAAAATAATTGGCTTTAGTCAGAAGCCTCCTTTTGAATGTTGAACCTAATTGAGACAATCAATCCAGCTTGACCAACTTGGTATCAATAATAAGACATTTTCAGTATTGTTGATACATTTTAAAAATTAAACCTCCTTTTGAAATTCAGTATTGTTGAGACATTTTAAATTGTTCAATGGCATGCCTCACAAACTAATTTTAAGCAATCTTAAAATAAACCTTAGACAAGTATCAAAATATAATCATGACATGATCCTTAAACTCTCCCCTTAACTTACTTTGAAAAACCTAACCTTGAATAACTGGTACAATTCTCAACAGTTATGCATTAAATTAACTTGTGGCCTTCATCTCTAGATTCTAACATTCAGATTTCTCCTTTTCGTGAATTTGGCAGATTCCTTTCAACAACTATGATGAATGAAACCTATGAACTACTCATTTTAATGTAACTGCCAGTTAGAAAATGTCAAACACAGAATAAGGGCGTACCTGAACAGAGATAGAAATATCAGATAGAAGCCGTACCAAAGGAATGATAATCCTTCCATTCATAAAATGGCCTGCGCTCAAATTCTGAATCAAAGCTTGTGAGATATGAGTATTAGATCCACACTGTACATTAACCCCACAAAAATTCAAATGCCATCTGTTGTTTTATGTTGCAGACCTTGATTGAGCGAGTGACACTTCTCAAGCAAACACAAGCTGCAGCACGTACATTTGCATTATCATGAGTTAGGGCATCAATTACAAAATTCAAGACCTGTAATCACATAAGTATGTTAGGAATTGAAAGAGGATTTAGTATTTCAATGCAACCAAGTTTACTTGCGGAAGCCTTATGACAACAACTTCATGCCACAGTGAGATAAGAAAACAAATATATACATATTTCAGTATTGGATCCAAAAATGCTCATAGCTAGCAACTTACAAAATAGTTATCATTAACAGAGCAATAGATGATCAAATTCATTGGTCATTACCCCAAGACCATTTCAACAATCAGGTTTAGAGGGTGCAAAATACTGATATTTATGACAGTTCAAGGTGCACCATAGACAATCTCCATACAGAAAAAGACCTGCAATGAAAGAAACTTAGACCTGCAGCATTCCAACTCTGAGCAAAGATCACCCAGAGCTAGAAATATCCCTTCAAAACGTCTCGGCTGTGAAGGATGATATTGCAAGCTACTGTGGAACTTATCTATGGCAGTGGCCTCAAATGCTAGCTTCTGTAAATCTTCCTTCCCTGCAATTAAACTTGAGAAAGCAAAACACACTTCATCTCCAACTTGACTGTGATCATCAAGAAGCTCAAGCAAAGTATGTATCAATTTGGTTTTAATTCTTATGTCTTGCAGATAGCAAGAAGAAGAATTCTTAACAGAAATCAAGCACAAGCAAGCTAGCAATCTTGTCCGAGAACATCTGTCCTTAACTAATTCTACTACAGAACTTAAAGCTTTTCCATTTTGAAGGTCCACAAACTTAGAGATAGCTTCTGAATTATTTTTAAGAATTGCAGCTAGAGCCTCTAGAGTGGCATCTCTCTGACTTAGAGAACCATCAAGAAGGCTAAGAAGTTTCTCTAAAGCACCATCACGGCATAATATATTTTGCTCTGCAATGGTGTCACAAGAATGAATGACAATACTTGCACCAAGTCCAGATAGATTCTCATTATCAGTTTCCAAAATGGAAAGAAGAAATTTCATGCTTTCCTCCCTGTAAAAATCATACTTTGGAGCTAGTTTTGATTGGTAGATCATTCGTAAAGAACGTGCAGTGGCATCTACAACCTGAAATGATGGGGAGAAAGGAAAATCGGAAGATATTTTATGACATTGAACCAAGAAGCGGGCAAGGATAGAAATGGAGGCATATTAGAACATAATAGCACACTGAAGATAAGGATCCATTTATCTTGTTCTAGCATTGTACCTAGTATAGATCCATGCTAGAAGAAAAGGCCAAAAAAAGCCATGAAACATAATCAGAATCCAAACACTGCATAAATTAAATTATTTACATGACGCAAAACTTGGAGACTGATGTAGAAACTTACTTCGGCCCTTCTGCGCTCCTTTATTTATACTACTGAAATAACAGAGTTAAAAAATGAAACTACAAGGTAACTCCTAACTCAACTAAGATAATACGATAAACAAGATAAGACCTTCATAATAATTCCCTTACACCTCCATTCATGCCCCTCTATCTGAATCTAGAACCAACATATAAAGAGCACAAGTTACAATTAGGTAAGGCATTTAGATGAGAGAAGAATATGAGAGTGCTACAGATAATAAGTCATGTCCCGAGACTGCATTAGACTCTAATGTCCATTGAACAAATGCGCAATAGACGGAGTCGTTGGACTTTCCACGTCTAAAAACTTTAATTCAACAAGAGAAAAGAATCATATCAACAAAATATTTGAACTAACAGAACAAGAATCAGCATTGAGCGCAACCTAGTGATCAGCCTACCAATTGTTAGCATTGTAGCAGTTTCATCCATAGCACCAATTCCTCGCAAACCAATCAGAAAACATATATATATATATATATAAATCCATTCTAACTAATCGAATTCACCTTCTCATTGGCGGAAGAGAGTAGCCTGATCAAAGGAGGGAACGCGCCGGCACCGAGAACAGCACGGACGCCAGCCTCGACGCCACAGGCAAAGCTACCGAGTGCCGCGGCGGATTGCACAAGGAGGTTGGAGCCACAAACGGAATCGGCGTTGGCTTCGACGAGGACATTAGCGATGACAGGGACTGCAGCGAGTTTGATGTAGGAAAGCTTCTTGGTTGGGTTCCCGATGATGTGGTTCTTGACCTCTCTGATGGCTTTGAGCTTGATTTCGGGATCAGTGTTGGCGAGGCGATCGAGGACGAGATCCGAAGAAATACGTGTGGTGGAGGAGGGCGTAGGCATGGTGCTGGTCTCGTCGACGGTGGCGATGAAGTAAGATCATGCAAGCCGGACCAGAAGAGGGCATTAATCTACATCCCGGAAGAGAATTATAGGAAAAAATTGTTGGCTCAAAAGCTTATAACATTAACGGTTAAAGATATTAAATATTTAACGTATATAAATAATTATTTAATGTTGGCAACAACAAAAAATTACTTTAATGTTACAATTCATTACCACTTGATAAAATTACAACTTATTCTTTTCTAATAATGTTACAATTTTTTGTATTGGGTAACCAATTGTTTCAATTACCCGCACAAATGCTTGATTGATTATTAAAAAACAAAAACCTTGGAAAAAATATCTTCATTGCAAAATCTCAATCTTATTTGGTCGTGCCAAAGAAGTGTCCAGTAAAAAATAAAGTATATACTAAAACATGTTTAGATTATTAAAAAAAATTCTAAAAAAAAATCATTAGAAAATTTATTATATAAAAGTATTGAAATTTATTTAAAAACCAATATACAACTATTACAATTTAATTTTAATTATATATAAAATATAAAATATTTTTATATAATTAGATATATGTTACACACCTTAAAGAAGATTTATAGTTATTTAATGATCTAGGTCTTTAAATATTTTTTAACAATAAATTTTGTTATGGGGAATTTTTAAACAATTATCTGTAGATCATTTGTAATGTGAAGATAGCAGCATAATAATATTGTTGTTTCTACAGTAAATATGAACAATCGGAAAAGGAAAAATAAATATTTTACTGAAAAATAAATATAATAAATATTGCATAATTTGATTCTCGTGCGATAGAGAGTGATTGCCAAACGGAAATATTACTTGGTGGTCGGTCTATATAAGAAGGTAAGGCAATACGTTACCTAATAAGCACAACCCAAGCCAAGAAAACCTAGTCGTATAAAGGCCAAGAACCACATGAAGAGTTGGGTTGAAGGATAAGTTAGGAGTGGGAAAACGTTTCTTCTTTTAGGCTTCAAGAAAAGAGATTAAAAAATGATATATTAAAAATTGGGATATTTATATATAAAATCGAAAGGAGTATATCTCAAGTTATTTCGGTGGAACGTACAAATTCAAATATGGTCATCGCGTGGAGCTCTTGTTGGCATGGAACCATTCTTATTTGAACTTTGGTTTCATCACTAGCTTAGATCAGTGCTTCGTGGTGGCATAACTACCCTGATCTTGGTCGTTTGATCTGTTGTCCTCTTTCACAGTCAATTAGTTCGTTATTTCCCGCAGCGACGATTCATGGAAGCTCTTTCCATGGTGGTGGTGTACTACGGGATTCCCATGTCAAGCTGGTCTCCATCTGGGCCTTCATCAAGATCCGATATTATTATTTGCTTCTGTTGGTTTCGTTGCTGTTCTATCAGTTTTGGGCCTTCTTCGTTTCTTTATTTGTTATTTGTACACAAGAAGCCTTTATTTATTATTTTTGTATCAAAAGAAAAAAGCCTTTATTTTATGTACTAAACTTATCGTTTAATTAAAGTTGTCTTATCTTAAAATACACACACACAAATGTTAGCAAGATGCAAGAGTTTACAAGAATGAGCTAGGTGGTGTTGCAAAAAACAAGAAGAAGAAGAAGGAGCAAGAAGTGGTTTACAAAAAATTTTTAACAATTGAGGAAATAAACAACTGAATAATACAAGTTTAAAGTTTAAAAAATATAATTATTGAGAGAAATAAAAAAAATTATACTCTAAAAAGTTATTTTATAAGCGAAATTTGGAGGAAAAGAAAATTTTTAATGGGCTCAATTTAAAAAAAAATGGAGAAGTAAGGTTATGAAATTTTAATTAAAAAAAAAGTAAAATAACATAGTAAAAAATCACTTAAAAACTTTTAATCTCACTTCTTCAATTTATTTAAATCTTACTTATAAAATTGTTTTATCCCTTTCCTTTTATTTCTCTCTTGCCAAACATACTCTAAAGCATTGTTTTATTAAGGGTTTTTTTTTATAAAATAAAATACAAAAAGAGAGGTATAAATATATTTAGTTAAAAAAAATAGAGATTTAAAATTTTTACTTTTTATTCCCCTCCTCATCTCTTACCTCTCTAAATTTAGGCATTTTTGGATTGGTGAAAAATATTCTCTCTCACCTAAGGCTTGTTTGATAAGTTTGTAAACCATAGTTTAAAAGGATTTATGGTCTAAACTTTAATTTAAAAAATAAAATAAAATAAATAGCTATATTTATTTATAAGTGTTTCTAGGTAAAATTATGGTTTCAGATAAGTTGATAGGAGTAATTTTTAGAATGTCAAAAGAACTTATAGACTACATATTTACTATTTTATCCTATTTTCCCCCACTCTCTCCTCTTCTTTGTTCTCTCTCTTCTTCTCCTTCGTGTCAGCTCTTGGCTTGCGACCCACCTTGTCATCGTCACTGCAGCTCAGAGAGAAGACGCGATGGTTGTTGTCACCGTCGCTGCTTAGAGAGAAGATGCGGTGGGTCACCGTTTGTCGCTCATGGGTCATCGACATCACTACTCGTCGTGGGTCGTCAATCGCCATTTGTCATCGCTGCTCACTGTGAGTCATTGTCATCATTGTCAGTGTCCGCTCGCCATGGGTCACTCAAACTATGGGTTACAGACAATATGAACAGTGCTTATGGTTTAATTTATATTTTTTATCTTATATCCTTTCTAATAATTTACTAATATAAAAAGTTATTTTAAAAATAACTATCCAAACACTTATTTATTAAAAAATATATAAATTCTTTTCCAAAAGTTATTTTTTAAAAATTGTCCAAAAACCTTTTTTTTATAAATATTTTTTAAAAAATTTATCCAAATACACACTAAATTATCTTTACTATTTAATATTTGAAGTTTATCAATCCTCCCTACAAATCCCTTTTTCTCTTCATTGTATCCGTCATCTCTACCCAGCGTTCGCTCTCCCTTCATAGACTCCATCTTCCTCTAGTCATCAACGCGCCTCTAGCGATCGTCGCTACTCGTTGCCACCTACTCCTCTAGCAACAGTTGGCGCCTTCGTTCAAGTAAGTTTTGTGGGCTTCTCTAGATTTTCTATGAACCTCCCTATGTTTATTTCAATGGAATTATGTAGTTACAAAAAAAAAAGCCAGATCTAGACGACCAACGGTGACCTCCTTTTATCATCACATGCTTCTTCCACTTCAACAGGCGACCAGTGATAGTGACCAATGATGACCATATGTGCGACCTTGGAAGCAAAGATGGTGATGGAGGCGACGATTAGCTACAACGACAAGGTAGAGAGAGAAGAGAAGAGTGAAAGGAGAAAGAATATCAGAAAAATAGAGATAAAATAGTAATAAGGTAGTATATAATTTTTTTTTTACTATTTTAAAAACTATTCTCAGTAATTTATCTAAAATTATAATTTTAAATTATGGTTTGGTCTAAAAATACTTTTAGATAAATATGATTATTTATTTTTAAATTTTTTTAAATTAAAATTTAGGTTAGATTTTTTTAAATTTAGATTTTAAAACTATCCAAACACACACTAAATCTCGCTATCTTTATTATAATGCAGGAAGATGACTTTGAGATGTTACGGGTTAATAGAATAAGCTCACCATCTTTTAACGTGGCTGTTGCTCTCTTCTCTCTCTCTCTCTCTCTCTCTACTTGGAGATGATATATTTGAGAGAGGGTTGCGGCGTGATCCTCGAAGATGCGCCTGATTTGCATCCGGAACATTAAAAATAAGCATTTTTTTTGGAGTGTAAGATACCTGGCTCCTATGACCAAGTTCTCAGCAAATGTCTGTACATATTCAAATACTGTTGTTGTGGTTGGCCCAGTGTCACAATGGTACATGCACCTTCCTCAAAGGGGAGGTGGAAAGTTCTACTCTTGGTGGGCACACCCTTTTCAAGTTTGTAATGTGGGTGTGTTTACTCTGTTTTGAGTGAAGGTGAGTGTTTAAATTGTCTCTTTAGGGCAAAAAATTACTGTACTTTGTACGGCGCACTAAAAAATTATCTTATCAATTTATAATACACAATTTATATTATATTTAATAAAATATCTAACTATACAATTTAATTCTCTTTATATAATACTCATATCATAGAATATTATGATTTTATTGATTTATATATTATATTAATATATAATATTATAAAATTAATAAAAGATAATGTTACAATTTTATTGGATTTTTTAATTTTTTTTAATTTTATCATATATATACGTATAATTTTTTTAGGTTTATTAATTAAAAAATAATAATTTTAATATAAATATTATAAATAAAGAATAAATATATTTTTATTAACTTTTAATTAATTATTTTCCTTTTTTTAACTAAATAAAAATATTATTTTTTCTTTTTATTAATATATTCTCTTTTACCTTTTATTACTCTTAAATTAATTTAATATACTCTTTCTCTTGTTGACCTAATTATAGTCTAGTTGTGTTTGGTTTGAGGGACATGGGAGAAAGAGGAGAGATTTTACTTTTATTTTTTTATTTGGCTCTTAAAAATTTGTAGGAAAGGAGGAAATTTTTATTTTTTAATTTTTTTTTATCTTCTTTCATAAGCCTCCCCTCAAGAAGTGGCGAAATTTGGAGGGGAGGAGTAATATTTTGGCCGACCAATATACCGTTGATTAAAAGCCTGAAAATTATGTTCGTTACTCGCCTCTCTGCTTCTTTCTCTTCCCAGCCTCCACGATTTTTGCAGTGGCAGTGCAACACCACCTCCTCAGCCATCTTTGCAATGGACCCACTAATAAGCAACACTCTTATCTTCTTCCCAACAGCCACAGGACCCACTCTTAGTATTCACCTTATCATATTATTCACGAAGTGGGTTGCCATTAATGGGTTAAGAGGAATAGTGCAAGTCTACCATCTGCCAGTGTGAATAATGATAAGGTGGCCTGTTATTCGGTGCTCAGCGATGGCGGGGAATGAGGTTTTTGAGGCAGTGTTCCCGATAGGTAGAAGAAGATACTAGATAGTGATACAATGGAATCAAACATATATAATTATAATATTTATAATTATATATATTATAACTATAATTATATTGTTTAATTTTGATAAATATTATATTTTATCAGATTTAAAAAATAACTTAAATAAAATAAAAATAAAATTATCTATATAAAAATATTTTTTATCTTATTTTTTTAAACTAAATAATATAATATTAAAATTATTCTCCTCTTATTCCTTTTAATCAAGTCAAACAAAATAATATTAAAATTATTTATATTTTTTTCTTTTTTTTCCCCTTTAAAATTTCTTTCATCCATAGTTGAACCAAACTGACCTTAAGTTTCAAAATAAATTATAACCCTTGGTCAAACATAACTTTAGTCTCGAAATAGAATTGGTGGATGAAATAGCAAGCGATAATATTGTAAGTCCTGCTGAATCGTCTCCATTCAATTTTATTGATCTTTAATTAAGATTGATTGGGTCTATAGAGTTAATTCTTTAAAATATAATGAATTAAATTTAAATTTATACTAAAATATATATATATATATATATATTTAGTATTCAAAAATTAGGATTACTTCTAATATATCGTTGAGTGTTAAATTGTAAAGTTAAAAGTAGAATGACAATGAACAAATATATGTCAAAATATGGCTAGTAGGCTCATATTTATAGATGCACAAGCACAGTTAATTTTAGGTTTGTGGATTTAATGAATAAAAATATGAGATATATAATTATTTTAGAGTGTATTTAATTTATGGAGAATATTATTTTATTACAGTTTTAATTATTATGCTTGAGGAAGCATCATAACTTATAAGTATCTAAATTTACGCTTAAAAGTAACAGATATCTCACTCTACTTGTCATTAGTATCGTTTAAAAAGAAGAAAGATTTCGCCCTATCCTTAAATCGGGGATGAGTCCAACTCCTTTTAGAAAATTTACTAAAAAAAAAAAATTCTATGAAGCTCACTTAGAAGTTGTTTGGCTCTAAAATATTTATGTAAAATATGTCATAAATGTAATTTGGAAAGTCAAGAAAAGATATATTTCATTTGGTCCTCATGGGGATATATGGTTTCATTGCAAATAATTAAATGAAATATTTAAAGAAACTAACCTATTTTTTTTATAATTAACTAACTTAATTTTTTTAATCTCTATATAAATTAAAAATTTAGCTTCTATTAGTGAAAGTAACTCATTTTGATTGGAATTTTTAATTTTTTATTGCCTTTTGGGTCATATGATGTTTGACACTTTTTTTTTAATTTTATTATTAAATATCTCAACAATTGAGTAATTTAAATTGAGATTTTATGATCATAATGACTCTCTTCTTGATTGAATTTTTTAATCCACATAAAGCTATTAATATATTTAGATAAGAAAAAGAGAGTGCTCCCTCCCATCCAAAATATATGTTGCCTTTTAGTAGAAATTTTAGAGTTACTATTAAATATCATTTTTTTCAATTTCACCCCTTGATATAAACATTGGATATGAGAAATAAGAGTATCGGGAGACATATTTGAATAGGGGTAAAGTCTATAATTTTTTTTAATTTTTTTAAAAAAATTAACGAGTCAACAAACTCTTCAACAACTCACCTCACTTTATAAAAAAATTACTACTCTCTAATATTTAACATAAGGCATTTGTTACTACCATACACATATTAATAAAAAAAAGATAAAATTTAAAATTTAGATTAAATTTTTTACATATATTTTGTCAATTTTTTAATATCATTTGGATATTTTGTCATAATTTTTTAATATTTTTATTTAACTTAAATTCATATGAAAAAAATTACACATAATCAAATGTGATTAAAGAATATGACGAAATAGATATAAGGAATTTAACGTAAGTATAGTTCTAATAAAAATAATTAAAAATATTTTATTTTATTAAAATTATAAAAAAAATAGTACCCTATTAGATTTTCTTCCAATTAAAATAAATTTATGCAATTATCTTTAATATCTTTTTTATATAGTCTCTCCACAACACAGTTAATAAAAATAATATTTTTTGGGTCTAAATATAGGACCTAACTGGGAAGTTATTTTAGTAAAAAATATAAGATTTATTTTTTAAATTTATCATTTTTTTTCATAAATTATCTCTATTCTCCTAACAATAACCAAATAAGAGAATGAGAGAGGGAATTAAGGAAAATGATTATAGTGATTTAAAAAAAATGTTATAAAAACTAACTTAACTAATTTTTTTAGTCTATTTAAATTAATTAATTATTTTTTATATTTAAAATAGTAAGAGTAGTAAATTGTTTTTAATACTATTCTATTACAAAATGTAATAACACTTAGACATGTTTTATAATAAGCCAAAAGAACTATCATGTATGCCAATAATAAATGCATGCACCAAATATTCCAATAATAAATGCATGCACCAAATATGTAGAGGTAATGTGGAATTTTATTCTTAAAGTATTTTCTTATGAGAATTTAATAACTTTTGTCTAGACATTATTGCATGCTACCAAAAAAATAATTTAAGGAAAAATTATACCAACAAATACTTTAAATTAAAGTGTTAAATAAGTTGGCAAAAAAAAAAAAAATAAAGTGTTAAATATTAACATGAATATACCAAAAAGAAAATATTGGTCCAACGGACGGAATATACAAAGAAAAAAAACATACATACATACGGCGTGCGCAAGGGGAGAGCTGGAGGAACGAAATGAAGAAATCAGTAGAGAAGAAGAGGGTGCGACGGTCCTCCACGGCCACTCCGAACGGCAGCAGAGATCCCAATTCTGACCCACTGCCGAAGGTAACTTCTCATTCTCTGCCTGTTTTACCCTTCTTCGATCTGGGATCCCCTTTTTGGCCTGAATTTTTTTCCTTAAATGAGGAATGTTGCGCAATTCAATTATTCACTCTGTTTAATTACGACTTTACGATGCTGTTATGTTATAGAAAAATAATTTTGATAACTTTTCACTCTGTTAATTACGACTTTATGATGCTGTCATGTTATAGCAAAATAATTTTGATAAATTGCAGCTGTTTCTCCTTGTCTTGCCAGTAGCGTCTTCTTTTACTCTGCCTTGAAACATAGGCTTCCCATTTGGACATTATAACGTATTTTGAATAATTTGTGCATATCGATCACAATTAATCTGTTGAATAATGCATATAAAATTGTAGTATTTTTTTTATCGATCACAATTTGTTTTACTCTTAATTTTGCTGAGCATGATGGCAAATTCAACAGCCTTTGTGAATGCATGGAATTCGATTTTTGAAAAATTCTGAAAATAAATCTTAGCACCCCCCTCTGCAGCTGCGTTTAACTTATTCTAAATTTTAGTTCCCGCCCAAAAAAATTCATTCTTTTCTAAATCCGCCATGGCTGGGAATGTTTAATTGTGCATTGTCTTTGTATTTTTTTTGGGGCATGACAGATTAGATGTTTGGACCTAATGACTCTTGGTAACTACTGAATCACTTCAATCTGAAAAGAAAGTGTTCCTAGTATCTATTGATTATCTTTGATTGATTTGCTTTTCAGAAACAAGCTGCCAAGAAAGATGTTTTTCAGTTGTTTGCTGAGAAGGTGAGGGACCATAAGGATTTGGTTTCTAGGTGGGCTGTTCTACAGGAGACACGTGTTGAATATTTTAGAGGGAAGGATTTTGTGAACTTCTTGAAAAATCATCCAGAGCTCAAGGATATTCTAGAATCAGATAAGAATATGGAAACAGAAGATATTGCCAATATTCTACTGAGAAAAAACCTTCTAGTGCGTTGTGATCGTGTGGTAAAGACTGTTCGTCCCGGTAAGAAAAAGCTGTCTACTTGGCCCGCGCATTTAGAAATCTTCCCTGTAAGTGTTTTGTCTGCCCCGTTTATTGGTTTTTATATTCCTAGTGCTACGGTTGAGTTGCAAGGGCAATATTCAAAGGTTTTGCACAGTTGATGTTCCAAGTGGGGATTGGCAAACATTTCAGAATCTCGTAGGCACTACAATGTTTAACTGTTTCTTTCTTGCTGGCTTTCTTTTCTTACCTTCTTTTTCAGTATTCCCTTTACTCTTTGTCCAGGGTAGGGGTGGTTTTATGTTTTTACTGACCTATGATAAATTAATTGCCAAAAGACTTATGCTCTTGCTGTTTGCCTTCTTGAAGCATGGCTCCTACTTTGGATCAGGTTGAACTGGGATTGTATTTTCAGAGGGACCTTGATAAAAATGATTGAAGGCCTTTTAGGAGAAATAATAGTTTCTTGATTGGAAAATAATATATTGTAGTAGAATAACACTTAAACGATGCCGATTCTTTCAATTTTTCTGTCACCCTGCAATTCTTCGATAAAATCTTGCAAGATTTTTCCTCCTGCAAGGAATCTGATGAAAACCTGGATAAATGACCCCATAAAATGATTGTGCTTTTGCAATTCCATACTTAAACTGGGACTCCTGCCTAGGATTAGGTATGGAACTAAGATTGAAATTTTGAATTGGTCACCCAAAATTTAATTGATATGGAAGCTGTGCCTCTAATATGGTTTATAGAATTATAACTAAATTAAAGGTAATTTTTCAATTATAGAATATTTTTACCATCCCAATAAATATGTAGGTTAACCTTTGCACAAGATGGTTAATTATGCTGTGTTGGGACGTGGGAAAATGAATAACTTGATAATTGGAGCAATTACTTTGTAGGCCTCTTGTATTAATGACTTTTCCTGCTTTCTTGTGTCTTCATATCAATGACTAATTTTATTTTTTTGTTTTGTACAATTTTTATTTTTTTCAGGTTTGTTTTTTGTGCGTATTTGGTATTAGAGAGAGATTGCTTTGCAATTTCTTGTTTCTTAATGCATAGCTTGCCCTGTCTGGTCTTGTGCTTTCTCCTTCTGGATAATATTTCATATATTATTCTCACATGGAACCCAAGGGAATATTATATTTAACTTGCACTCAAATGTGATTGGGGATTTTTTTTTTTTAAATCTAGTAAGCGACTAAAAAAAAGATAATGGCATTTTTCTGAACTTTGGAGATATTTTATAATTCCTATAAGCTATCTGTAGATTTTAAATGCATATTCTAATTGAAATCATTCGCTTGTTGGGAAAGTGTTATACGGTTTAATCTTATGCTTTACACTGTGTGCTAAGGAATTGATTTGATTTCTTTGTGCTTCAAGGTAAAAGTATTTGGCTGTCTTTTGCAGGAACAAGTATTTTCTGAAAATGATGCTTTTTTTGCCTGGACATTTGTAAAACGTCACCCACTTTGGCAGACACTTCTCTCATTTTGCTGGCCTGTATTAACATTGGCAATTTGCCTATTTCCTGTGTATCCTCATCGCTGCAAGCTATTAATACTTTACTCATGTGCTGGGATCCTTCTGCTCATCCTCTCACTACTTCTAAGTAAGTTTTCTTGTCTTTTCCATTTGATCTTGTTCATTCAGATCTACAATTGATTCCTTTTTTATCCTCTTCATTACTTATTTTTATGGATCAGTCAACACATTCTTGCCAAACATTACAGCATGATGCCATGTGTTCATTTCCTAACAGTTAAGCAGAACATGTTGTTTGTGATTGATGTGCAAAAGCTTCTTGTTGGACTGTATTTTGAATGCTTCCATATTAGTATAAATAAGTATATATCTTTTACGCTAGTATGAATAGCTTTTGTTTCGTCTGAAATAATTATAGAATGACTTTATCTATGACTTATTACTATTAGTGCTTCAGGTGACAAGGACCTTTGAGACTTTCGTGAATATTTGTTGTAGTTCAAAATATTTGGAATTTTTACTTAATTTGAACTTGTTGATGTGTTCAACTGCATGGAATATGAGAAGGTAGCAGGGTTTGTGAGGTTATATGGTGATAATTGATCTGGCATCATCATTACTAATACTAATTGATTATCCTTTGTTTACCCCTCCACTTGGCTGCTGTAGTCCTTTTAGGCTCATCTCCACCCTCCTTAAAGAGAGGTGTAGTATCTTAGTCTGTGCTAGATGCAATTAAGGTTCCGTGCTAAATTTAGTTTTGAATAAATTATGCATTTTGAATTTTGTAATTTTTGAATAGATGTTATTAGATGTCCTCTATGGCTGTTATTAAATATATTGTCATTTAATTAATAAATGACATTGTTCTAAAGGAAACTATTGCCATACAATAAAGTAAGGGGATGTTTCTGAAGACTTCCAGATATCTGCCATATGCAGGACATTTTCAGCACCTTTTTAACTTGAAATTTTTATGGAACTGGAATTGCCAATGTATTTCTGAGTTCCAATTTTGATTCAGATATCTAACTGGAATTATAGAAAATATATATGTGAGAGGTCAATGATACGTATATACCATCAACATTTATTAGTATCCCTATGCTTGAAGGATGGCATCAATGCCATCGTAAGTTTCTGTTGAGAGAATAATAGATAGAACTGATGGGAATGATGAAATATATTGTGGAATGATTTTGTGATAGTATGTAGGTAAAAAACTATGTAGGAATTTCCCTGTGCAGCTTAAACTTTAGAGTTCATGTGGTCATTGACATAATATCGGTGCCTCTATGATTAATGGGTCATGAGTTTGACCTTTGCTGCCCCTGATTCTTGTACATTAAATTATGTTCTAATATAGGTTTAATGGGCAATTGGGCATGTGTTTTGTTCACACCTCAGTCCAAAGGATTCATGTGAAGGAACATGTAATAAAATTATGTTGAAACTACTTTGGATCCTGGCTTGATAGCTTAGGATTTTGGCCCAGGACAACATCGAACTTACAATCTCTAATAATACATAGTTGGTCTTTGAAGAAATTTGCACTCTTTATTTTGGGTGAAATACAAGTAGTTTTTTTCCTTAATGTACAAGACTAACTAAATCCTTATCACCTCTTAGCAAGTTGTAAATGGCAGTTGAGGCACTTGCCTTGAGATGCATGCTAGAAGTGGGAGATATTGGACCTTGGGCAATATTGGGATTAAAGTTAGTTCGTGCTGGTGGTTAGTGTAGGACCTATTTTAACTGGGATGATTTGGGCCAAAATTTGACAATTTCAGGCTTTCATAAATTCATGGAATGACCACAAATTTGTGATTCCAACAATTTGGGAGCTGTAAGGCTGGTGACTCGCATTATTTGTGTCATCTATAAAGGAAAGCTCTTTGAAACAGAATCGTAATTGGCTCCCTGCTTATGACATGTATATTCTCTTTATTCTGTCATCATAATTCCTGTTGTATCATGTTGCATATGACATAGAGGCTTGAACGCTTCTTCTGCTTGGTTTCTTTGATGATTCCCCTTGCATCCTGCTTTTCACCCCCCAACTCTCATTGAGTTCTAGAATCTATTCTCACCATAGTCTTGTCAAATGCTCCTGGAATCAGATTAGTCTACGCCTTTATCTCCATGCACTTGAAACATGAATTTTGTTTAGTTTGAACATGGTTGATTGTGTGTTTTCTCTTAACTAGTGCGCCCGAAATTGCTTCATTTTTTTTTTTTGGGTCTCATAATGGACTACTATTTCCTTGCAGCAAGAGCTACAGTATTTGGTGCTTTATACATAATTCTTGGAAAACGGTACTGGTTTTTCCCTAACATTCTTGCTGAGGAGGCTACATTACGAGAATTATTCAGATTTTGGCCCAAGAAAGATGAGGAGGAGCGACCCAAGTGGACAACTAGGCTTTTCTATGCAGTAGTTGCTGTGCTGGTCATATTATTGTTGAGGCATCATGCCCCTGATGAGGCTGCCAGAGCAAGGTGAGTATTATCATAGATGGGTTAGAATCTGGTTCCAGTTCCACCTAGAGAACATATCCTGAAGTGGTGAAAGTTGAACACAAAGTCCTGGCACTATACGTGTGGTATTAGTACGTTGTGTTCAACTTTACCAACTTCACTGATCCTTAACTTGAGAGGATCCAGATCCGTTGGATATAATGACAAGAACAAAATGATATCACAAGCGGTATCAAACCCGTGACTTCCGACTTACAGGAGAATTTTTTTGCTACTAAGCTACAAAGCCATTGGCAATCTAATGACCTTTTAATACCTGCTGTCATACTACTCTGGTCTTCAGCTTTATCAGGTACTGAAGTTGGGCTTGTCTTGTCTTTGTGCAGGTACCAGAAGAGGGTATCTAACATAATTGACGATGTTCTTGAATGGTCTCCAAGCTTAGCCTTGTCTGGGATGATGGAGAAGCAACCAAATGCGCCTAATGGCACAGGCTCCAGCAACACTTCCTCGGAAGTGAACAATACATCGAGTCCAGAGCATGCAGCCACACTTGACGGTGATGGAACGAGAACATCCAAGGAACAGGATAATGAAGTTATTGAAAACATGAATGATGCAGATGAAGATAAACAGTATAACTAGGTGATAGTTATATGTTTAAACCCAGTAGTTTTAGTGACTAGAATATAAATTTCTCCTTATCCTGAGTGTAAAACCGTGTATGGAACTATAGTTTCCAAACGAGGTTTTGAACAAAAATATCGCTCTCCCTTCCTAGAAGCATGCTTCTCAACCGCTCACTGCATGGGGAAAATATTAAATTTGAACTGCCTAAATTTAAGTTGAATGGTATGGAATTTGAACTGGGAAGAGAAGAAAATAGAGAAATCGGATGTCACGAGCACTAGTGTATGATTTTAACACTTTTTATCATTAAATCTTCATTGATCAAAGCATGACATCATGTGGATCATCCTTTAATGAATTAGCATATTATCAAGATTAGGAAATAATTAAGGGGAAAAACTGATGATGGATTGTAGAACGTTATGAGGAATAGGTACGCAAGGGAAATGCTTTTTTAATATTCTGTTTTTTAATATAAAGTCTAATTAATTTTTTTAATAAAATAAAAAAATTAAATAAAAAAATTAATTATAACTAATATTAGAATTAGTTTAAATAGATTAAAAAGTATATGATATAAATTTATCTTAAAAGATTATATTTAATTATAATTAGTTAATTTATTTAGCTTTTTTAGTTTATTTTAAAAAATCAATTGAATTTTATATTAAAAGATAAAGGTAGTATAATTTTTTCCATTTTGAGGTTTGAATCCTCCATCCCATTTAAAAAGAATTGATTTTTTTTTTCTATTTGACCTAACCAATTTTGGTGAAAACATGTTTTTTAATTTTTAATCCGTGTGCACATGTTTGGACTTCTTTTTCCATATAATTCCACCACAAGATCAACTTTGCCAAGTGTAGGATCAAATTTGCCAAGTCAGCCTAACACTTTATGGTGCTTTTATATTATCAGAAAAGGATGTGCTCAAATTGTCATGTGATTTTAAAAAAAGATGATATTGCGTAAGTGCCAGCAAATGATTGCATTTCATCTAAGTGATGAACAAACCAAGAGTAAATTCTGGCTAACCTGTACAAACGAGTCATCTGTTTCTTGGATCCGTGAACGCTAAAGTAAATCAGAAAAAATAAATGTGCTCAAAATTTTTTATTATTTTTATTAAGTTGAAGTTCAAAGCTGGTTAGAATATGCTTATGGATTTCTTGTACAAGATTTGAGAGTCTGTCTGCAAGGTAAATGCCTCCTCATGTTGGCATTTAGTGAAGGTATCCTATAAATGATAATCTGAGTGATAATTTGCACCACTGATAATGTCCTTAATAAATGTTACTTAACCAATATTAGACCCATAAACATGTAACTGTAAATCAAGTTCTAGTTTGATTCGTTTGGATTCTCTTTCTCCTTGCGACCACTCAAAGCATCCCAAACCTTAAGATCAATCAAACTAGAAGTGGGCCCTCCTGCAATATTTGTAGGGCAAATTCAGAACAAACAAGCACGTAGCTTGAGGAAGGAGCTGCACTGTTTATAGCTGAAGGATGACTTAAATGGAGCAGACCAACTTCCCCAAGAAGGTTGTCGACATTACCATAACTGGCAATCACATTTTATATGAATATATCTGATTGTATAAGAACAGCAATATTGGCAATTACCTGGCTGCAAGTGCTATAATCATAAAATGTCAAAAAGTAAAAAGCTGATGTCAAGCGTGTCGCCTTTGTCTTTCATATGTGTGATTAAAGTCTTCAGTGTATTATTTTCAGGACTCAACTTTGTTGGATCATCTGAAACAAAAGATTGTATCTGATTTCTGATTTCAATCCAACTGTAGCCAGGCGATTTCCCTGCCCCTTTGTCTCTCATGAGCACCCTCACTCTCTCAACTTCTTCCCATCTTCCAGCCTCAGCATGCATATTCGATAGCGTAATATAGTTCGAGGCATTATGTGGTTCGAGTTCTAGAAGCCTCTCGGTAGCGAATCTAGCTAGTTCTAAATTCCTATGTACACGACAAGCTCCAAGCAGTGAACCCCACAATCCAGCATTTGCTTTGATGTTCTTCATCCCCTTCACTATTTCAAAGGCTTCCTCTAACCTTCCCATGCGACCAAGCAAATCAACCAGGCAGCTAAAGTGTTCAGCCAAAGGTTCTATGGAAAAATCTTCAATCATGGCTTTAAAAAAATTTAAGCCTTGATCAGCTAAGCCAGCATGGCTGCATGCTGACAACAATCCGATGAAGGTTACGTTGTCAGGAGTTGTCCCCTCTAGTAACATCTCTTCAAAGAGCTTAAATGCCTCTTTTGCATAACCGTTTAGAGCATAACCCGAAATCAAGGAGTTCCAAGAAACGAGATCAACATGATCGGTATTTCTGAACACTTGTTCAGCTCTATAAACCCTTCCACATTTGGCATACATGGAAATCAGGGTATTGGTAACAAACAAATCGTTTACATAACCACTCTTTAGAACATAATCATGGAGTTGTTTTCCAACTTGCAGAGCAGCCAGGTTGGCACAAGCACTTAACCCACATGCCAAAGTTGATTGATCGGGTTTCTTTCCTTCTTGCCCCATCAGAACTAAACTCTTGACAGCTTCAAAGGGTAAATTATTTTGTATGAAACCTGCAATTAGAGAATTCCACGAAACTATATTCTTTTCTGCCATGTCCTGAAAGATCTCTACTGCCTTATCCATCTGTCCCACTTGAGCATACCCAGAAATCATAGTATTCCACGTAACCATGTTCTTAACAGGCATCAGTCTAAATAAATTAAGAGCGCCATCCATTCTTCCACACTGGGCGTAGCCTGCAATCATGCTATTCCAACAAATAACATCACGAGTGCCCATTTGACTAAAAATTTGACTAGCCTCATCTATCCTTTTATTCTGTACTAATCCTGATATGAATGCCGTTTGTGCTGCTATGTCTTTGTAGGGCATCCGATTGTAAGTTTCTAGTGCCTCATCAAGCTTACCAGCCCTAAAATACCCATTTATTATTGAAGTCCATGACACACAATCTCTCTCTGGCATTTCCATGAACAGCTTAACAGCTTGATCAATTTGTAAATCATTAACGTATGCCGCTATCATTGCATTCCAAGAAACCAAATTCTTACTAGGCATTTTATCAAAGAGTTTTCTAGCCTCTATAATTTTACCATGTCTTGCAAATCCACACAACATTGTAACCCAAGAAACAACATCAGGACTTGGATTTTTTTCAAAGAACTGCCAAGCAGATCTCAAATCACCAATATCAACGAACCCAGACACCATCAAATTCCATGAAACCACATTCTTCTTCGCCATCTCAGTAAAAAATTTCAATGCTAAATGCATTTCACCTTTTTGGATATATCCAGCTAGCAGTGAGTTATAAGAAACCAAATCCTTGACTGGCATTAGATCAAACATTTCCTTAGCATCATTAAACTGACCCTTCTTTGCATAACCAGCAATCATTGCATTCCAACATGCAGTGTCCAACTTATCTGGAACCAAATTGAACAGTTCTCTAGCCTTTTTAAGCTGCCCCTCTTGAGTATAGCAAGTTATCATCAATGCCCAAGAATAATTGTCTCTTTTAGGCATTGCATCAAACAATGCATTAGCTTCTTTGACCATATTGTTATGAAGATAACCAGAAATCATGGTGTTCCATGAAACAATGTTTCTTCGGGACATTTTGTCAAACAATTCTCTGGCATAATGGATTCTACCATTTTTAGAAAACACTGATATCATGGAATTGTATGTTACAAGGTTTTTCTGAACCATTTGTGAAAAAACTGTGATGGCCTCTTCAACTCTTCCCAATTTTCCCAGCTGAATAATCTGCTGATTCTGGTTGAAAACATGTCTACCTTGTTCACCTATTGATCTAAGATTACACTTCATCCTTTGAGGGACTATGAACAACTTTGTGACTCAGTTATAGTCATGCTATTGACCCTTTTTCAAGGCACTGTGGATAGGGTGCTCAGGCTATAATTGGTGCTTTAACAAAGAGACCCACAATCTAGGAAAAAATAAAATGAACCAAACATTCAATTTCGTAGAAAGGAGTATACTTGAGAACGGCGCGCCAGATGATATAGATAAATGGGGGGGTATTACATACCACATAATAGCAACGCAAATGAATGATAGAGCAAAGCAAGATGGTCCCAAGAAGAAACCAAGCAATCTCCTTCTCTCTCTCCCTCTCCCACTCTCACTCTCACAGCGTCTTGGAGAAGCAAGAAGACCTTGCGCAGGAAAAGAAAAACATGGGCAACTCTGTGGATGAACAAGTTGTGGCAGTCTGCTTTACTAGGTGGGGGTGGTGGCGCAGTTGGCTAGCGCGTAGGTCTCATAGCTTCTGAGTGATCCTGAGGTCGAGAGTTCGAGCCTCTCTCACCCCAAACTTGATTTTTTAGTACGTTGTTTTAAATCCCATTTTGAATTTGGTCCCAAAAAACAAACAAATTCTATTTTAAATAAATTATCTTTAATCAAATAATTAAATTATACGCATGAAATAATATCATATTAATTTTATTTTAATTCTATAAATAAAACTTTAAATGTTAGAGTTTTGGTTTTGGTGGAAAAAATTGAATAAATTATTCAAAAACCTTTTTTATAAAAAATAGTTAAAAATTACATATTTTCATTTTCTGTTTAACAAACATAATTCTATATTTTCATAAATTTTATAATAAGTTTTAAAAATATATTTATAAATTTTAGTTAAATTATACATATTTTTAATTTAAAAATATTTATAAATAGTCAAACCAAATTCATATAAATTACCTCCAAAAATAAATAAATAAATATAATTCAGAAAAATATGTGCAATTATTTTTTTTATTTTGTTTTAAATTCGTGTAAGTTTAAAAAATGAATGAATGTTCTTCTAAACAATTTATATCATCCGTGCAACAAGTTGCAAAAATAAACTAACGCTTAGGTGGAATAGAAAAGATAAACTAATTAACCCCAAAATAGCAAATCTTGAGCGTTAAGGTCTTCACTCAAATGTCAGATGAGCGTCAATTAGTTATCACAATTGAAAAAAAAAAATCATCTCCAATCAAAATTAACATAAATAATAAAGAATAAATTTATATTTTATAATAATATAAAGTCAATTTTTTCTATCATCGAGTTCTTTCAGTAAATAATCTCATAATTTTTTTATAAGTACTCTCTGAACCTTATAATTATGCTCTGACCTTAATAGGAGACAAATGCTAAATATACTTAAATTTTTTTGTAACAAAAACAATTGAAGAAACATATGCATACAAGAATAATGCCATTTGTGAGGATATCACCTATATATATGTTTACTCTAACACTTTGATTATGTTGTTTCTTATCCAACACATATATATACTTATTTTAATATTCTATCCAATTTTTAATATAAGACTTAGTTAAAAAATTAAATTTGATTATAAATATAAGACCTTAATTTATTTTATCTCTTATATTTATTATTTTTTTAAAATTAATTTATATAACTTATAAACTTATATACTCCATCCAATTCTAAGTATAAGACCTTATTTATAGTGCAAATTTTACTACAAGTGAAGTGTTATATTTAGTACCGGAAGGAGTATAGTTTAATACTCTTCTAATTTTTAATATATGATCTAATTAGGTAATTATAAAATTAAATAATTAATCTTAATCCTAAATATAAAATTTAATTTTTATATTTATTAACTATTTTTCAAATTACCCCTAGTGATATTCCCTTAACAATAATTAAATAAGAGAGGGAGGGAATGAGTCAAGGAAGATGATTATAATATTTTAAGAAAAAATATGTCATATTAATTAAATTAATTAACTTCCTTAATCTAATTAAATTAGTTAAATATGTCCTATATTAATGATCATGAGAGTATTACATATTGATATTTTAGAGAGATTATATCATATTTGTTTTGATTAACTTATTTATCTCATTTTATTAAACTATCCAAATTAGTTGAGTAGCTTTTATATAATAACAACTTTATATAAATTAGTATTGTTAGTTACAATTAGTTATTTCATATAAAATATCAAAATTACCATAAATAAATGTCATTAGTTAGAGGAGTTTAATCAATTAATTAAAAAGCTTTATAATAGTTAGGGATACTAGATGTAAAAGATAATATTTTAAATAAAATATGCTATATTATGAATATACAAATATTCTTGTTTTTTTTATTCACCTACATTTATTAAATATTCAACTATTAACTATCAAGCCATTCGCATGCTTTGTACTTCTCATTTCTTTATTTTCCTTTCCTGCCACTCGACACCTTCTCCTCCTACTCGTGAAGGATGGGTGCTTGGACCAGATGGAGGAACAGAACCTTTAGACAACATACCAAAATCTAACATCTTGTTTTGTGTAACTTGTGTAGGAAGTCTACTTGGACCCGTTGGAGGAGTAGAACCCATATTTTGTGAAACTCTTGCAGGAGGCGTGCTTGGACCGGATGGAGGAATAGAACCTTTAGGCAACATGCCAGAATCTAGCGTCTTGTTCTGAGTGATTCTTGCAGGAGGTGTACTTGGACCAGATGGAGGAACAAAACCTTTAGGTAACATGCCAAAATGCAACATCTTGTTCTGAGTAGTTCGTGCAGGAGGCCTACTTTGACCAGATGGAGGCACAGAACCTTGAGGCAACATGCCAAAATCTAGCTTCTTGTTCTGAGTGATTCTTGCAGGAGGTGTACTTGGACCAGATGGAGGCACAGAACCTTGAGGCAACATGCCAAAATCCAACATCTCATTCTTAAATCCAATCCTGCCAGCCTCTGTAGGAGAAAGGGCTACACACACTGAAACAACTAAAAGGAAAACCCTCAGCAAATTCTCTATACTTGCCAGCATCGCACTCTTCATTTAACTCCAATCCTTTTTATGACTAAAACATGCACCGTTGCCTCTTTAAATATCTCTATGGTTAGTTCTTCAATAGAAAGATAGTCAAAGAAATTAATCAAGATGATTAATTGTGATCCCTCTATCGATTTCCTTCAATATATGTGTGTGTGTGTGTGTGTGTGTGTGTGTATTGTTTAATTGTGATCCTTGCGTATCCATTTCTTTTGATAAGTGTATATCCACACACACACACACACACACAAATCTAGTAGGGGACATGTGATGTGGAAAAGGAAACTCTGTCAATAAGGATGATCTGTTGGGCGTTGAGCACAAAAGAGTTTGGGACAAATATAATGTATTAAATATTTTTTTCCATAATGAATTATTTTATTTTATAATTAATATTGCATAAAATAAAAATAAAAATAAAAATGTTGCCAGAACCCTATTGATATAAGAAATCATAATTATAGCCCTTGTTAGAAGTGCCATCTTTTGTGAGGGCAACAATATCACTTGTAGGTTGTAGCCATATACAAGCATATATTATTATTGTGAAAAAAGATAGTGCTATTTTTGGCCTCATAGAGATAGGGATTTAGATCCTTTGCCATCAGGGATACATTTGACCATTTATCATTTAAATTATAAAAATCATCAAAGTTATTTTTTAAGATATATCTTTAAACGAGGAGACAATTTATATCAAATTCCTTATGTCAATTTCATCAAATTCTTCATTTTCACTTTGTATGCGTCCTTGTTTTTAATATTTTTATTTAATTTAAACCCACAAAAAAAAATAGTACACATGATAAAGTGTAATGGGAGAACTTAATATAATCAATATAAGGAACTTAATGTAATTAAGAATAATCCTATTTTTTATGTTAAAAGTGTTAAAATCTTAATTATTTTTTTTGATACAGAATGAAATGAAATCTTACTTATTTTTAATATTACAGTTGTTACTAAAGATTTCTCCCTGTACATTGCACATGAAGTAGGAAAAATATTATAATTAGTTAATTATTTATGATTATTATAAATTATTATTGTAGTTAGAAATTTAAAATATAGTAGAATTAATTACTATATAGAGCTCAAAATCTTTTAAAAATTATAGTGACTTATGATTATTATGAATCATCATTATATTTAAAAATTTAAAATATTATAAAATTAATTAATATAATTATTAACTAATTACCATAATGAGACTCAATCTTTTAAAGATCAAAATAGAATTACTTCTTAAAATTATTGAATGCTACTTGTAAAAAAAAAGAATTAAAATTATTAACTAAGTTGAATATTATAAAATTTTAAAAATATATTTGATTGATTAAATTTAAATATGAAATGGACAAACGTATATTCAAATCCATAAAATTACACTCATCTTCATCTTTTCATCCGATATAGCATTTTGGAAGTTACTTTTTTATAGATAGAAAATAAGTGATATGCAATCATAGCACATTCTTGCAGTAACATCAACATAATATTGGTATCTTACATTTTCTTCTCTACCCCATTATTTATTTTATAAACTTTATTATTTTAATTCTGTATTCACTTACTCGATCACTTATTTCTACTAGCGATGAAGCACTCCACATGCTTCCTACTCAATCCACATGAGTAATTAAAATATGTTGAAGAATTAACACATAAAAAAAATGAAAAATATATAAAATTGAGTCCGGACCAGATTTTCGAAATATAGAACATCAACAAGGTTTCCATAAACTTTTTAATACATTTGAAAATATTTTGAAATTTTTTAATTGTATCATATGAGAAAAGAACAACGATACAAATTAACATAATACAAATTAATGTTCAAATATAATATAATATTATATTAAATTTTCATCCAATACTTACATATTCTGTATGTGTTTATGCATCTGTTTTTTATAATCAAAAGTAAATAAGTTGGCCACGTATTTATTGAGGAAGAGTAGTGATTCGAATCATAGAACCGCAATACATTATCTTGGTGAAGGAAACTTGTGAAAGAGGGTGGTAGGGAGTCCCTAATGTCCTAGTACATGGACTTGATGGAGAACTACGCATATCTTTAGGGCAACGTATAGAAATTCAACATCTCGTTTTGAGTAACTGGTGGAAAAGGTGGAGGAAGATTACTTTTACTACTTGGAGCAGACGGAGGAACAGTGTTACCTTTAGGCAACGTACCAAAGTTCAATGGAGGTAATGGAGGGTCTCTACTTGGACCAGATGGAGGAATTGGTACACCTTTAGGCAGCATATCAAAATTCAAAGGAGGCGATGGAGGGTCTCTACTTGGACCAGATGGAGGAACTGGTATACCTTTGGGCAGTATAGCGAAATTCGAAGGAGGCAATGGAGGGTCTCTGCTTGGACCAGATGGAGGAACTGGTACACCTTTGGGCAAGAGACTAAAGCTTAGTTTCTTTGATGAAATCTTGGCAGCCTCTATAGGATCAGAAAGGGCAACGCACAGTGAAACAGCCAAAAGGAAAGCCGTGAGCAAATTCTCTCTACTTGCCATCATCATGATCTTGTTCATTTACCTCAAATAATTCCTTTGATGACTAAAATATGCATCATTTGCCGCTTTAAATAGCACTATGGTTAATTCTTGAATAGAAAGAAAATCAAAGAAAATAATTAAGATGATTATTTGCAATCCTTGCATATCCCATTTCCTTTTTATAAACGTGTGTTTAAGGTAGGTGATGATACATTCATCATGAAACGAATAATTTAGAATCAAATAAGAATGGAAATTGCTCACCAAAAACACTGAAATTTCTTTCCAAACGAGTAATTGCGTTGATCCCTGTGAAATATTCTTAATTGATTAAATAGCTTTGATTAGAAAATAAATCTAAAAGTTCTAAATTAAGAGGTACCATGTTGTCAAATCTACCAGTTGACTCTTTGAGTTTACCATTTTTACATTTTTAACTTATAAAACCATGTTGATTTGTTTTAAAATTTATAGTAACAGTAAACTTGGTTAAACTTATGAGTTCACTCGTTGAATTTACTATTTTTATGTTTTTAGCTTATAAAAATTGTGTCAACTTATTTTTAAACTCATGCTAACTTCATAAATTTAATAACTTCATATATGAATTTTATAAAAATTTCTCTACTGAGTAAAAAAATTCTGATAGAGTTAATTTTAATTATATTAATTTAAAATATATTTAAATTAAATTGCAGTCATTTGATATTTTAATTATTGAATCATTATGTACTTTTAATATTTATTTATTGATAAAAATAAAGATTTACGAGTTTATAATTCAAGTTTATAATCCAAATTTATGTCCTTATTATGAGTTTTTTTTAAACTTGTGGGTTTTTCAACCTTATTGTTATGTTTTAAGCAAGTAGATGAATGGATTTTAAAATAATTCTATTAATGAAAATTTGATTGCGTTTGTACTAGAACTATTATATGACTCAATAGCATCTAGCTAGCTTTTTTTATTTCAGGCTGTTTTTTAAGAATAACTAATTAATCAATACATATAAATAAAAAAATTAAATATAAAATATAAAAGGGTAAGGAGTAATATTATAGTAAGTCACTCACAATACAGCTAATATCCTTTTTTCCAATTTCTTTATTGCATATATATATGACTATACTTTTGAGAATTTGCCCATTGCAAAATGAACACACTACCCCTTTCCAAATACATACAAATGCATTGAATATGTGTGTAGCTCTTTAATATAATATAAGATTTAATTTATTTTTTAGATAGATTAAATAAACTAACTAAATCAGTTAATTATAACTAAAATTAGAGATAATTAATTAATTTAAATAGATTAAAAAATATATAATAAAAATTTATTTTGAGGGTTTATATTTAATTATAATTAATGATTTATTTTACTTTATTATTTTATTAAAAAAATTAATTATGTCTTATATTAAAGATATAATGAATACTTGATCTAAATTTGAAATTGAGCACTATATAAAGGAATTTTTTTTTTATTGGAGAAAGGGGTTAGACGCACTCACGATCCAAGGGCATGGCAAAATCTCCCTTTCTCCTAGGCAATACTAATGTCAGGTAGGACGAGCTATCTATTATCTTCAGGCATAAATCTAAACATCTAAAAGTTAAGATACCTCCCCAAGTGTCGCGACTTTAACCACAATGAAGTGGTACTCTTCATATATCAAACACGTTCAAAATGATTATATATCTTATCTCTTTACTAGTTAAACTCATAAACGATATATTTATATCTATATAAAGAAAATTAAACTTGACGAAAGAAATTTGACACAAAAGATTAAACTTTTGAAAAGGCTCATAATAGCCCATTAGTCTCAATACATGAATTCTCCAACTAAAGTAATCTCATTTGATTTGGATGTTTTTGAAAAAAAAAATAATCTCTAATAGTTTTGAATCTAATATAAGACTAATATTTCATAATATAGAGAATTAAGATTTAAATTTTTATTAAAAGATATGTTTATATTTAGCACTCGATAATATTAAATATGATTACTCAATTTTTTTTAGATTAATCATAAAATTATTAAGCAATTGGGATCCTTGCGTATGTGATATATTGCCATTAATAAACATATATTTATTATAACTTTTTCGTGTGGATATATACTATTTTAATCCTATTTATAAGATAAAGAAAAAAAATTAATATTTTAATTATAAGGTACATTATTAATATTTTTTTTGTAAGTTTTCCCATTCACCTTCCTAAACTAAAGTTGTTAACCTTACGAATTTAAACAAATTTGTGACATAGATGTAAGAATCATAAACTTGTAAAAGTTTATTTTTATTAATAAATAGCTATTAAAAGTATATAATTAAATAACTAAAATATAAAAAAATGACAATACTTTGATTTAAATATATTTTGAATTCAAATAATCAAAATTAAACCCATCAATATTCATAATTTATCATATTTAATAAAGAAATTTTTATAAAGTTTATATAAAGCCACTAAATATAATTAAATCCAAAAAGGTAACATAAGATTGAGAGTGAATTGATAGAATTTTATAAGCCAGAAAAATAAAATGGGTAAACCCACAGGGAATTAACTCACAAGTTTACACTAAAGAACAACTTAGTATAATTTTATGAGTTAAAAATGTAATAACAGTAAACTTGTTGAATTAACTCAACTATTGCTAATTAACAACTGGAAATCTGATTTTATTTTGAGATTATATTTCTCACTTATTATCTTATTCCTTCAAAGGCACATCTACATCTAGATGCAATTTCAGTATCTATATACTCACTATTTTATTAATATATGATATATTTAATTAATTTTTAATTAAATTAGTTAATATAATATATATTTCTAAAGGAAAATTAATTAGAAGTCTCATAGAAGAGAACTAATTACAAATTGAGAATTGCGAATGGAACTTTAAGCAGATCCAATGTTTGAAACATCTTATTTAGGTAATTTTTCTTATGGTAGTCTTAAGTTTTGGCTGTTCCATTTTTCCCCTTTAAGAAGTTCAAATTCTCTCCATTTGGTAGCTCAATCATTTTGATGTTGCACCTTTATGTTACTACAAGTATGCTTAGTGTGAGGGTTGCAGGAGCCTTTAGACTAAAGCTTTCTTCATGGAACTTTGTGGGAGAATATATAAGTAGTCTTTGATATTGTCTTTAACCCAAAATTTTCAAACACGAGTTTTGTGGGCTCCTTACTTGTAAATGCTCTTTAGTGCAATTTAATTCTACTTGGCGTTGTTGTGCATTTGCACAGAGCATGAAATGTAATCTCTTTTTATATTGATGCTCTTCAGCTCTTGTCAATAAATTAATCTTAGCATTTGGCTACCATAACATGTATGCTCGTAATTATATTATCCCAAATGTTACTGTCATCAGGGTTTCTTGATTTAGAGCTGTTTCCTGAAGTATTCTCAAGCATTGATATCATGTATCGTAAAACTCATCGCTTCTTTTGACAGTTTGAAAAGTGGTGGTAGAGAAACTAGGGATTAGCAACTCATGAAAAATGTACAAGTTCTATTTGCCATCCCATATAAGAGCAGGATTATTTTTAGGAATGTTGAGTCCTTATATTACCTGGAAATATGTACTTGGACTTACATTTCACTAATCTTCATCCTTTGATGTGAATATGATGAACTTTATTAGTGTGAATTTAACTGGGATAACTCCTTTGGATGCAGCAATTACTCAACTATTTCACTTACAAGGCTGCAAGGACTGTTCTTCATCAGTTGTACGAGATGAACCCCACCCAATATAGGTGGTTCTATGAGTAAGTGAGTTCTTCATCGTAGCAACATCAATTCTGTCAAATTTAAATCACCGTTGATCTTGTAATTATTTTGGCTTGAACTTGTTCACCATTGAGTCCCACAGATGTTTCTGAATTGTTTGAGACAATTTTAACACAACTTTTAATCGACATATTTGGCAATTTCTGCATCATTGATTTGTATCTGCCAAGATTTTCACAATTTCATCCAAAGGTGCATTCATCCTTGCTAAATGTTACCTCTGCTTTTCATTGGGTAGGTTTGTAGCAACAAACAAGCCAGGAGATGGGAAACGTTTTATCAGATCCCTTGGCAAGGTACTGTTCATATTCTAATTACCTATTGAATTTTCAGAAGATATTTATTGCTATTTCTTTAGTTGTTCTATTATGAATACCTTATGCAAAGAGAGAGAGAGAGAGAGAGAGAGCACTAAATGTTGAAGCATCTTCTGAGAGTAATTATGCATGCAAGAAAGATTTTGGTAATCATAGGAAGAAGTCTAAATCCCAAATATAAAGGGTGAGCTACATGATCTAAAGAATGAAACTACTGCAAGTGCTGTTGAGAAATCCTTTTACACTATTCCTCTGTTTTCCATGCACACTCCTCTGGCATTGTCTATGTTCTTACATTTAGATCCTTGTGTAGCCCGTAGTTTCTTCAATCCTCACTCCTGTTGCAAAAGCTGCTTCTGACATTGTCAATGTTGTTTTCATCGTTATTGGTATTGTTGTTCCTAGTTGCTATGACAATCAAGTAATTATTCCACTTATTGTTGTTATTATTATTGCTCTTTTGATTGTTATTATTGTTCTTGAACTGGCAAAAAAAATACTATAGTTGTGAGAGTATTAATGTTATTACTATCATATCTTTTATGAGCCGTGTAGGCCATCTCAAGTGGCTTCCTCCAGTTGCCCTAGGGAAAAAAAAATCATTGTCAAAGTTATAATTTTATTTATCATTAAGTTCATTGCAATTGTCTTGTGACAAATTTTAATAAAAAACAATTGCAAGTTCTGTTGAACCGTTATCAACAAAAAAATAAATTGGAATCCCCTGTACACATGTCACTAACTTGTTTGGCTGTTGTATGAAATTTATACTACTTTAATAAATACATGTTTTAACCACCAATCGCTTGGATCAACTGGTAAGAGTTGTGCCACTTTAATCAAAGGTCACTATTTGATCCTTTGCGATTGTAGCAACGTGGACCTGAATAGGTTCTAACATGGCTTAATTCAGATTAGTCTGATTAGTAACCACTTGAGTGGTTGTCCAGGATACCGCTTGATTAAAAGAATAAATACATGTTTAACAATCATCGCGGGAAAAAACTACCATTTTGAGTACAAAAATGGTTTGAAAGAAGTTCCAAGTCTATTTGCAACGTTTAACCATGAATGCACTTGCTCAATCTTACTATTTTCCTCTCCATTCCACCAATTTCTCTTTTGCAGTTAAGCTAATAGTCTAATAAAATGCCAAATCCCCTCTATATAATTTTGGGTTAGGATATGAGTTGTCTGATTATGACAATGCAGTTACATGATGAATTTGTAATTGACTTCATTCTATTTTATTGCCCAATTGACATGAGAAATAAGACCTTGCTGAGAGAGTGATGATAACAAGGCTTCACCTTTATGGTAAATGGGTCAAGGTAATATGCCTTACTGATACTCTATTTTGTTTTTAATTAGTATCCCATGCATCCTAAATCATTGACCCACTAAAAAGGTGTTTGATAAAGCCTCTTAAATGTTGATTAACCTTGTATCCAAAAAAAAAACAAAGTGTAGGACTTTCATGATATAAGATTGACAAACTAAAGGATCAATTTAGCACATAGTAAATTTAAGTTGACTTTTTTCTTTTATTTTTGCCCCCACCACATCAAGAGATTCCAATTATAATTATAATGAGGGAATTATTATGAGATCCCAAAAAAAATGATTGAATCACAAAAAAATTTAAAATAACATAAATTTATTGTCAAATTCTATATTAAAACTTGTTATTATTAGTTCCTCAATTGTCATTGGGACTTTCAAATAATTAAATTCTTTGTTTGGGATTTCATAATAGTTCCCTCAATTATAATCACTATTCACACCTCATACCCAGTTCTACCACCTAAATTAATCTTTTGCGAAGGATCAAAGTAGTTTTTCTTGTATTGTTGATATGCAGAAATGTAATCATGCTGAGATATATCAAGAAATCTCAGATGAAAACTTGGAGCTGATGAGGTAAAGGCTGATGGGGACTATAATATGGCCCTCAGATGACAAACACACAGAAAATCGGCTGATAAGTCTGCAATTTATTTTAATCTCACCTCTCATTTCCAATTCTAGCTGATGAAAAACAAAAATTAAAAAAAAAAAAAAGTTTAGGTGAAGTGCAGTTTTTTCCCTTTGTATACAAATCTGTTACCTTTTCCAAATCTTAATGCATTTACTCATCTTCTATCTGTTACCTTTTCCAAATCTTAATGCATTTACCTGATATAATATTACTTAATTCACTCTTTAATACACACGCTTATATCTAACACGATAATTGTAATGATATATTTCTCTAACATTCAAATACAATTTTTTTTTTAATAACTTGTTAACAAGTAGAATAAATTTAAAATAGCATGTCATAAATCATCATCATTCATTAATGATCAATCATCAATTTTATTTTTAAAATCTTATAATACCCACTTAAATTGTAAATGGGTTAGTTCAAGGCTATCAATCATATTTAGATCTTTCTATAATATATACTAATGGGGTATTAATATCCCAATTAATGTCATTATTATTTTTTAAATATTCTTATTAAGACATTAATATCCCAATTAATAATATCTCAATAACTTCTCTTTTTATATATTTCCGAAAAAGCCAGGCCGAGGAAAATAATGGGAACGACCTTACAGAAAAGATTTTTGACAAGCCTTGATTTGGCAGCCGTGTTTTCTTCCTATTTTTTGTTTTTGGGCAATGGCAACAAAGCTTTGAGAGGAGAGCAGGTAAGAGTAAACTTTAAGGTGGGAAAATATCAAGATAGTAATGTCGTGGTTTCTACCTATTTATTAGAGCCAAACAGGAAAGTATGAAAATTACACAACTCGTACTAACTTCCATCTCAGCCTTTAGAGTGACAAATGGGTTTAAATTGGACTATCTAGTAAATTAATCCAGGCATTGCACATAATTCCTCTAACTACGATACATGCTTCTTCTCATGCATGCTTCCTTTGTTTCTTAGCTTTAATGCCTGCAAGGGCTTGGGAAAAGGAGACTAAATTAAGACACTTTCATATGGCATGAAACGATTTGCTAGCAAAGAGAAACAGATGGCTTTCCATAGATCAGCAAAATTTTCCCTCAACCACAATAACATATATTCAAGCTTTCACTTCCCCTGAGGCTTCTCTCTTTTTGCCTTTCCTTTTTTCACCTGTATTCTGTTGTTGCTGCTCGACCTTCTTCTGAGCACGAATCATCGCACGCCTTGCCCTTGGCCGCATTTCTCGTACGTTCCTAGGTGGCATCACGTAAGGTTCAAGGGGCCTATCGCCAAAAGGATGCTCGCTACCAGAGAAGATCCTCAGTTTTCGATCCCTATCCTACATTTATGAGCAAAAGAAAAAACACAAATGCAACTTAGGAAATCAGATAAAAACAATGTTGCCCTAAGAATGTAAAAATAAAATAATTGACATGAGCCAACATCAGCTATTTAGAACCAATCGCACACAGCAATGGAAGTTTACTCAACATCTCTGTACAAGTATGACCTGATGAGCTTTAGAGAAACTGAAACACTGCTCTCCATTTCTCACTCTTTCAGAATACATGGGATTAATTAAAAAATTACTGAAGACAGCATATTTGCATTAAATAAATAAATAGAAGCAACATTAGTTTGGAATGCTAGGTGTGCTAACTAATGCCAGAAAGGTGACTTCGACTAAGTGAATTTTCCATTATACTTTGATGACAAGTTCCCTCTTCATGATGCTCCAAACAACCAATTTAGAGTCTACAAATAGTAAAAAGAGATGGTTCCCGTCTGAAGTTTGGGCTTTCGCTAACCAGGGTTGTGATTAGATAAAGAATACAACATGCAACCAAGAATACTCAACCCTCATTCTGTGTCATTGTCCTTTTTCGTCAATTGCAATTTCGCTTCAAACTATTGGGTCTGTGCTACATAATGCTTATGCATAGTTCAAAATAACCAGAGAGACTGGTCTATGTAACACTTACATCACGCAGTTTGTTTCTAGGAAGCATGCGTAGAACAGCTTTGCGAATGACTTCTGTAGGGTCTTTGGCTAATTGGTCCTTTAGACTCCTTTCCTTGAGGTGGCCCACATACCTACATGCCACTACTTCATGTCAGGATAAGAAGTGTTATCAATTCCAGAACATTATGTAATAAAGGAGCCCAACAAACAACTAGCAGTTATAAGTTTGAGGAACAGGTTTTCTATGGCAAGATAGATATTAAAACATTCGATTCCAAGGAACCCAAAATTCTTAAAACTTCACCAGTTTCATTGTAAGGACAAAAGGAACAACATTTACCCTGTATGCCAACGATAGAACTTGTCTGTAAGCTTTCTTCCAGTCACACAAACCTCCTTCGCATTAAGAACAATACACATATCTCCATCATCACGATTAGGTGCATATGTTGGCTTATCCTTGCCCTGAACTACAGTAGCTATTTGAGATGCTATCCTCCCAAGGACCTTATAAAAAACAGCAACATAGTTAGACATGAAGCGATCTCATGTCTTCAAATATTTAAACAGTTCGAATCTTGACTACAACTAAATCTGCCAAACACACGGCTTCAGCCACCATATCAACAGAGCTTCAATATGATGTCATTTAGCATTTGCCTAGAACTCATTCACCCATGAAATTATCTTGAAAGGATCCACTAATAATAAATCAAGCCTACACCTGCTCTGGGAAGTAATAACCTCAAATTAAGTTGCACAGGAAATTTGTTACCTTTAGAGCCAGCTTAAAACTAGATATGCTAACTAAAAATCAATAATTTTTCTGATGTCTACAAAATGACACCTCTATATCGTACTTTTTTCACCCTATTAGATAAATCTTCAATAAATTTTAATTTCAGTTATCCCATACTTATGTGCATGCCAAAGTGCTAATTGATTGGATTCTGTCCAGGAACTGCATCCAATATCTCATTTTTTATTCTCTTCTGAAATGCAAATGAAGGAAAATCCATGGATCAACAAGCCACCAGTTGAACATTGAAATTTAGCATGCATAGAGCATAGTACAACAAGGGCTTACTCAACAAACATAGAAGTTACTCCCTCCGTCCCCATTTATAAGGGAATTTTGGACTCTCATTTTGTCCCAAAATATAACAAAAGTGGAGGAATTTGGCGGTGTAATTAATGTACCTTTCCAATTTTGCCCTTCACTTATATTTGTTGGTAATTAATGTACCTTTCCCACCTAATGATTTTATTTAGAGCATTTTTTAAAAGAAAAGGTAAAATGTGGCATATTCAAAGCATTTAACCAACAAAATAAACTTTTCCTTGGTATTAAGAAAGTAGTTATATGTTTATTATATTTGGGGACGGAGGGAGTCTTTGAAGTTGGCATCATAAGTTATTTTGTTCATGTGGCAATATGATTATGGACCAGCTCCAACTTACTTTCTATAGTAGTTCAAGAGGCAGAAAAGGGAAAATCTCAAACTCACCTGGCCTTTGGCATCAAAAACCCTCCAGCGCAGCCCTTCAAGATTAATACGTCTAAGTCCAGCAAGTGCTTTCTGGAGATATTATAAAGGCCACAAGCAATTAAAATAATTTTGAAACAAAATTTGGAAGTAATCGGCATGGGACATTGATTTAAGTTTTAGTCAGATGAAAAAAAGCACAGAAATTTATACACATATCCTAAGAATGTACCAATGACTAGGAAGCCTAGACCATTAACATAACTACATTTTTCCAAAGAAAATTTTAAAACCTTTTATACAGTAAAATATGCCGTCGATGTCAGCATCTTATATATTTTATAACAAAGTAAGCACTTACAAAATCTTTCCAACCAATGTGATTACACTTGAAGTAAGGCTATTTAATTAAAATTGCAATATATTAATCCATGAATTTCAAAACTACACAAGGAAGAGAAATGATACGTTGAAATATGGAATACAATAGTGATTTTCAAAGATATGAAAAACAAATGGAGAAGGGGAAAACTGAAAAGAAAAATACCTTCATGTTGCCATTGAAGGTAGTAGCTGCTTGGGTTGCCATTTAGACTCTTATTGTCTTCTGTCAATCTTCTTGAAAACAAAAAAAAAAATCCATGCCTCAGATGGCATAAAATAATAATGTACAAAAGATTCTAAAGATCATCACCAAATTTAAAACAAAAAAAGGAGAGAAATTCAAGCTCAACACAATACTGTTAATGCTATATAATTGTAGAAAGAAAAGGGAAATAGAGAAGAACAACATATCAGTTAAAGGGAGAGACAGTGTTGAGCCAGGACTTGAGACGAGTAGGGGCAACGAATATTTTTATTCTGAAAATTTACCATATTCAGTCAGAACCAGAATCAGAAGGCCAGAGACTGAAGGGAAAATCTTATTCTTACTAATGAATGAGGATGGACATAAGGGGACTTATATAACACTTAGTGGGGGCATCTCCCCCCACTGAAATGTTTGAAATATGCATAAGTTGATAATATTGATATCATACACTTTTAATTTTTGTTCATACTTCAATGAAGATGCCTTAGTAAGCCAATTGATTCGGGTAACTCATCCAAGCCACTGAAGAATGACAATGATAACACTTGCAATTTATGATCATGAAAAGTGTTGGCTAGAGTGAGTAAGGTGTGCAATTGACTGTTTCTGTCAATGGCTTATAAATTCGCAGACCAATGAGCAGCAGAAAATGATTTTAACTCAAGCTTCTAAATTGCCAGGCACAAAACGAGCCAAGTGATTTACTAGATCACGCATTACAAATACCTGGAGAATTTAATAAATTAATGATAATAAACAGAATGCCAATACACAACAAATTCTAACATTGCACAACGATACAATCAAAAGCCATTGCCAGTAATCAAAATGAAAGAGGGCAGAAGTATAATAGCAAATAGCTCACCATTCAAGAAAAGGCTCGTAATTAAAGTTTTAAAAATAGAAACTTAAACCCAATATGTAAAGTATTCCCAGATTCAAAAGCATCAATATTCAAACGATTACACTACCAGATTCAAAGCCAAGTTAAAATGAAAAGTTAAAAAAAGAAAAAGAAACGGTGCGACGGCGGCCGACAAAGGGTTGACAACCACGCACGGAACAGATGACGCGGGGAACAAACTCATAGATTCAAAGCCAGATTGAACAATCTCAACGGATTTTGGGAGAAGACGAAGCCCTAGAGTTCAAACCTTTTTCAATACTTGCCGGAGAACAACCTCGCTGGACTGACAACGGGGACGGCGTTCGACGGTGAACTCGACCAGCTGTGGCTTGCTGGTTCGTCGAACAAGAAAAACGTACCAGAAGATTGGGTTTTGTTAGGGGTTATAATTAATTTGAGAGAATTCCATCGTAGTCCCACATAAAGGACTCACTATCAAAGCAGTCCCAACAAATTCTGAAATTACACTCAAACAATAAAGGACCAACGTGAAATTTTATGTTTCAGACCGGTAATAATCAAAATGCCTTTTTTTATTTTTAGTTTTTTTTCAAAAGATTACCCATCCTGGAAGCTCCAGCGGTGATGGCCCCCAGAATAAAATTAAAAATATCTTAATTTTTAAATATTTAAATTAAATTTAAAAATAATTAATAATTCATTCTATTTAATATTATATTATCTAAAAACACTTCCTCAATCTAACTTTTTTAAAAAAATTAGTTCGAACACACACAAAACTTAGTATGAAAGATTTTGTAGAAAGGGTAGATGGGAGAAAAAAAAATCAACTTGAAATCCATTATACTCAACCCTAAGGCATTATTTAGTTGGGAAATTTTGGGAAATTTTTTTATTTTTAGTTTTTTTTTCAAAAGATTACCCATCCTGGAAGCTCCAGCGGTGAGGCCCCCCAGAATCAAATTAAAAATATTTTAATTTTAAAATATTTAAATTAAATTTAAAAATAATTAATAATTCATTCTATTTAATATTATATTATCTAAAATCACTTCCTCAGTCTAACTTTTAAAAAAAAAAAATTAGTTCGAACACACACAAAATTTAGTATGAAAGATTTTGTAGAAAGGGTCGATGGGAGAAAAAAAATCAACTTGAAATCCATTATACTCATCAGACCCAAAGGCATTATTTGATTGGAAAATTTTGAAAAAGAGAAGAGAAAAGATATAAGTATATTTGGTTGAAAAAAATGGAGGGAATAGGAGGTAAAAAATTTTGTTATTATATGCTCACCTCCCCTCTTTTACTTTCCCTCCAAGAGTGGGGTTTTTGAAGGGCAAATAATTTTTTTGCACAATTTTAACTAAATTATTATTTATATATTTTTTATATTTCAATTATATCCTCAAAGTTTTTTTTAATTTTTTTTTAATTCTCCTTACATATGATTTTTGTTTTGATTACTAAAATCTAATAAGCATAGTAAATAATTTATATATTATATTAAAATATATAATAATTATAAAATTAATAAAAAATAATGTTAAAATTTTATCATATTTTTTAATATTTTTTAATTTTATTATATATATAAATGAGATAAAAAAATTTAAGATTTATAAATTAAAAAATAATAATTTTAATATGAATATTATAAATAAAGAGTAAATAAATTTAAATAAAAATATAAAAGTATATTTGTCAACTTTTAATTAACTCTCCTCCTCTCTCTTTATGAACTAAATAAAAAATATCATTTCTCCTCCTTTATTTTTACACCCATAATCTTCCTTATCCTCCATTAGATTAATTTAATTTACCCTCCTCTAAATTGAATCAAATAATGTCTAAATCAAAATTTCTTCCCTACCTCCCTCCAAATCCCTTGTACTCAAGGAACCCTAATAATTCGTTTGATATGGGAGTTTGGAAGGGGAGTATTTTACTTCCGTCCCCTTGTTTGAGTTCCCTAAAATGTCAGGAGGAAGAGAAAATTTTATAAAAAAAAAATTTCCCTCACAGTGTAAAATCCTCAAAAAATATAACTGTTATTAATTATTTAAACATATTTTGTATCCAATATAATTTAAAAATAATATTATAAGTGAATTTAATTTATTTCAAAAGAGTTAATAATGATATAAAAGAATTTAACTAAAATCTAAATGAACTCTACCATGGTTATAAAAAAGTTTTCCTTAAAATATAAATAAGATAATATGATATATGGGTATGTAAAATAAAATCTATTATGACAATATACAAATATTCTACACATATCTTTAAGGGAGAGGGCTATACAATTAATATAGCTCTACTCAAACTTATAATATTTTTCCTAGATATTAAGATGAGAATATACCCTGAAAAATGTTAATAACCATAGGGTAAAACAAACGTCTCAGTAACCATCAATCATACTCATTATGCATAGTAATACGTGCTTATGAGGTGTCAAGTGGGACCTCATAAGATACAATGTATACAAAATAACATATTATCATAATAAAAATAAATGAATAACCCACCCAAGTTCCTCCCCTCAAACCAACTAAATCGCCTTATTTTCGTCGACCGAATCCATGGGCTAGTAGTAACTACCCCTCGAACAGCTAACTGATCAAGTGATATGGATAGGCCAAAATTTACAGAGCACCTGACCAGACCATGGATCCATTTCCCCTCGGTAAATAGGTGGGGCACGTCCCTCGATAAACTGGTGGGACAAAAGCCAACTATCGAGCTCCAATAGAGACTATACCACGTGGTAGAAATACAACTCCATCATCACCCATCCCAATGCATAATTCTCAAAATAATCATATTAATCAAAATCTCAATAGTTTGATAAATATCATTAAAAAAATGGATTTTTCTCAATATAATAACTTTTTTAAATTCTAATCTCAATATATAACAAGTTTATAATATCATACTTTCTAAATTAAACTTTAAATTATATAAGACTATTTTCAATAAAAATCATTAAATAAGCTTTATCAATATAATAATATCAATATTAATATATATATTAAAATATTCACAAATATCATATTAGCACGCATAACAAGTAGAAAGTGGTTATCTTGAAGAAACTGAGAGAGATGACTAAAAGGAGAATAATAGACTCAATAATCAAGCTTTAGGAATAACTCAAGTCTTAGTTCTATTTATAAAGCCATAATAATAATCCAAATCCAAATTCATATCTTAATCTTTATTAAAATCTTATATGATATAGTAATTTAAAATTTAATCTATATTGTCATTAAAATATAAATACATATATTATTATTATTATATGTATATGTAATCAAAGATATAGACATATTATTATTATCTTTATCAAAATTTTATCCGATATTATAATTTAAAATTTAAACCATATTTTTAAAATAAAATTATATATCTAAATCTGAATCAAAATTCTAATAAATTCTTAAGTAATAATAACAATCAAATCATAAAATTTTAAATAAGATAAAAATAGGATATTATATGTATCATATTTTATTAAAAATAATAAAAATACTAAACTATAATACTTTAATTAGATAATATTTTAAAATTATTGATAAATAATATTTTTAATTTTACTTAAATATAAGGATAAAAATTAGGATATTACACACAGCCTAATGTCCCTCCAAAATTGATGAAATTTACACAAATGAGGCAATATTTTTATATAGTGTGTTTGAAAACACATTAAACTTAAATTTTAGTAAAATTTAGATTTTGAGAAATTTTAAAACAAACAGTTGTATTTATTTAAACGGGCGTTTAGACTAAACCATAATTTAAAACCAAAGTTTCAAATAAGATGGTCAAAGTAACTTATAGAATAGGAAAATAGTTTATGAACTATCTAATTATTATATTACCCCTATTTTTTTATACTCTCTCTTCTACTTTTCTTATACCCTATCTTCTTTATTTTTTTACACCATGTCTCCTCTTATATCTTATCTCTCCTCATTTAATACTCATATATTTTTTTATAATTTACCAATAATAAAAGTACTTCTGAAAATAACTATCTAAATACTCATTTATTCAAAATTACTTTTTTTATAAGCTCTTCTCTAAAAATGTTTTTTTATAAACTGTCTAAAAACCTTTTTTTATAAATATATTTCTAAAATCATATCTAAATTGCCATAAAATTAAAGTTTTTTTAATATCCTTAACATAACCCTTTTATGTTATAACACAGACAACCTAGTAGTTCATTCCAGTCGCAAATCACAAGCCGGTCTACTCTTTCGTCTCGCTCCTGTGGGTTATTTCATCTCATCTCCTCTGGTTCTGTTGTCTCCCTTCCCTTTGCACATCATCTAAAGCTGATCTGCTAGTGAGGTGTGACCCTCTTCCACCATTATCTTGATTTATTTATAGCGTTGAGGTTTTTTTGCACTATAATTGTAAATCTGGTCGGCATTTTCGTCGATTTATGAATTATTGTCATTTTCTCAAGTAGTGCGCTATGTATACCCATTGGTTATCCACTATAAACTTACTATTTTTCTTTTGCTCCTGTTTATTTTCTTACATGTTCTTTTATATAGTACTTCGAATTTGTTCCAGTCAAAAACTAATCTTCAAGTTTTCAGTGTTCTTTGTCGGGTGGAGGAAATGAAAACTGAACTTTCTCTCTCCTTTTCTCTTTCTAACCTTTCCTTCCCATCCCTTCCAAATTTCTCTGTGTAGGTTCTCACTATCTGTCGCGTTTGGTGTTTTTTACATAATTAAGAGAACTAACACATTAACCCTCTGCTACTAACCCTTACAGCTCCACCCTCTTATTCCTCATAGTACAAGAAGAATTAAGCGAACTACAAGAAGAATGAGCAATGAGAAAGAAAATTGATAGAGCACTACGAAACAAATAAAAACAAATATAAGAAAATAGGGAGATGAAAAATTGGAAATGTACGATGCCAAATTTGCATAACCTTATCGTAAACACGTTTTCATCCTAACATCATGTAATTTCTTGCTCAATGTTTCCGTGCAGTTTTGCGCTACGTAATAGTAAATTAAATACTGTAAAGTCTTATATACTATGTATTTATGTATATAAGTAGGTTAGATTTGGGTACTATATATTTATGTAGTATCTTTGATGTTGTTAGTTTGCTTACTTAATGTATCATTTCCAGCACGTTGTTTACTTATATGGTAACTGATAAAAACTTGATTTGGAGCTCCAAGATGGATGATGCCTTGATTGATACATTTATGCATGAACTTGATATTGGCAATAAAGTTAATGGAACATTTACATCTATTGCTTATGATAACATAACACAATATTTGAGCACCTTGTTTAGATTTAAAGTTGAGAAGGAGAAGGTAAAAAATCGTTAGAAGACTTAGAATAAGATTTTTTCTAAAATTTATGACATCTTTAAAGGAAGTATGAGTGACTTTTCATGAAAATCATCAACTAATAGATGGGAAGTTGAGGGTCAAATTTGGGATTAATTAATTGAGGTGAGATTAATAAACCTATCATTTTGATATATATACTGTTTTATAGATTAAATATGTTAATCATACTGTTTTCATTTGTCTATCTATTTTTTATTTATTATCAAGTGGTGCAGCCAGTGTTTTGATATTTATGAGATGCATTTAGATTTTTATATAGATATTTGAAAAGAACATCACTGTTATTGTTGCTAAAATTGGCAGTTTATAAGAACTTACACTGATCTAACACTGATAAATCACAAATATACCTCAGCAAGTAATGAATTAGTACAGAAGTATAGCACTGATGTAACACTTATATAAGAGGGTTAAGTAGGGGACTGTGAGAGTCACTTTTTGGGTCTTTAAATGTTCACTTTGGATAGGGGTTCAATCTTTGAGAAGTATAGCAAGGATTGGGAGTTCTGGCCTCTCGAAAGTCCAGAGTCATTGTATTGTGTGTCTGTGTTCTGTTTCTTATTCATTTGTAATTGTTATTTTGATTGTAGTTTATATGTTTGAGTGTAAGAGGGTTATGGGTTTGTCTTAAGTCATCATATCCCTTGTAATCAAGGACTTTAGTATCTCAAATGTCACATAAATGTTCCTCTTCAGCCTCCATTTCATACCTGTTAAGTTATCTTCTAAGCAACATTGGTAGCATCTGATGCTTTTATCAGGACCTTTGCTTCTCTGCATTTTTCTTTTGAATGCTCAATAGAAGCTTTGACAATTTACTAATCCTCCCATCTTTATATAGAATGTACAATGAACTAATTGTATGAAATATATTGTTCAGGTTAAACCAAAAATAGTCCTTTGGAAAAATACACCTCTGCCTAATTATAAAAAAATTGTAGCTCTTTATAGAAATAATAGAACCAATGGAGATAAGGGTGATACTCCTTTAAATATGAAGAATAGCGACGTTTAAATCATTAAGAATTTGTTGATTCTGTTAATGGGGTTGATCAACTTACCTCTTAAAATGAAGTCACTCTAGAGAATTTCTCAATCAATATAAAAAATTTCTCACTTAATAACCATTCTCCATAAGCAAATAGTGAGAGTAGTAAGAGAACTAAAAAGAGTGGTACTAAAGATAAAGATCCTTTCCAAATACATCTGATTGTAAAGAAGATGTAATTTATTGCAAATGCTATGAGTGGAGGTAATAGAATATTAAAAGATAGATATGTCTCACAAATTTTAGGGGAAGAAACTTTGAAGATAATTGTTAGATATGAGGAAGAAAAGTTCTCCAAAATTTATTGCTCCCTTATGAATGATGTGGCTAAGCTAAGGGTAATAATTCAATGTCTACCTCTCCTGCGCAAGTAAGTGATTATGGATATGATTTTCGGTTCTTAATATATTGTTGATTGGAAGAAAAACTATCTTTTATTCTAGGCATTTAGTAAATACTTATTCTGGCATAGTGTCTCTTTGATGTTATTTTATTGACTATATGATGCTATTGATGACATTTTATACCATGTCCAGTGATATTTTATAGGATCATATGATAGCATTTGATCACATTTTATGGCATGCCTTATGATTATTTGTAGGGTCATATGATGGCATTTGATGAAATTCTATACGCCATGTCTTATGATATTTTATTGTGCCATATAATCAAGTTTATAATTATATTTATTATCTTTAAAGATATAATTATTATTAAATAAGCATAGCTATTAGTTGTTATTATTTAAAAGTTATCATACGAATGTTAATTGGAGTGTTCAGCTTCGTGAATTTTATGTAAAGCTTTGCCGAGAATGTTCTTCATTTTAATGAAAGTTATTTTCTTTTCACACCTTATTTTCCTTTTTTAATTTTTTACTTTATTTTTTTAAGTTCATTTTCTACCAGTTAGCCAGCAAGAAAAATTAATTTTCCACTTAAAATTTATATTTCAATTATTATAATTATATATATATATAAAGTATAGTGCTAGCATAAATCTTGTTAAATTTATTTAATTTTGATAACTATAAAATTTTAATTTCATATATTAAATGTTATTTATATATTTTATTAAAATATTCTATAAAATTTGTAAAAAGTAACTTAAATAACATAAGGGTAAATTTATTTAAATAAAAATATTTTTCCTTTCCTCTTAAATCAAGTAAAATAATATTAAAATTCATCATCTCCTCTCTCGTATATACTAAAATGTGTTAATTAAAACTTTAACAACTTGTCATTTCAATTATATTTACTTGCCAAATATTTATTTTTATTTACTTGTTATAACATGAAATGCACTTGTTAAAATTTTAATGCAACTTGTTATTTCATTTATGCTTACTTGTCAATTCTCTATGGAAATTTGTTAATAATATTCTTGACATATTCAATTTTATTTACTTATTACAACATAAAGTATACTTGTTAAAACTTAATATAAATTATTAATGCTTATAAAGTCCTATATTACTGAGAAATCGTTCAATGGAGGCATGGTGTGAAACATCTTTACTTTCATATGTCTTAAAAACTATTTAGTAGTATTTAAAATCACTTACAAGATTTTAAAAGTCCATTAGCTAAATCTGAAATTTTTCTCTTTCTTGAGTTACTGTTCATAAAGCATTCCAGATTATGCGATGAACTTAAAAAAATCATAATTAATTATAGAAAAATTGAAATGAAGTGGTTCAAAAAGTTACATGAAGATAACATCTTTAAATTTAAGAAAAAAATAATTTCTAGACCAAATGTTTATCCAATTAATACAGTTTATTTGTCAAAAAATATTGTTCATTTGGTAAAAAATTCTAAAAATAGATTCTAGTCCATTACTTTGAAAAATTCGTTCTCTTTGTACAGATATCAAAATAAGGTGTTCTTGGTGTCAAAACAAAGCTTAACATGTTAACTATAGATCTATAAAATTTCATACATTTATCTCATCATTTGTTATTTTTTTTATTATATCAAATCATCACTATTTGCATTAGTCAAATAGTAACATTACATATAGCAATTCTTCATATAATATTTATACTATCTAATCCCTAACTTCTCTTCATACTTCTTCAATCATCTTTCATCATTAAAAACCTATTGGATTGAGATTACATGGAAAGGGATGAGATTTCTGGAGAAATCTCAGTAGCGAATGGTACTAAATAATGCATGTATTAATATAAATAATTGTGCTTGCCTGCGAAAATGTGAATATTGTGTAATGTGCATGCTTCCATGTAACATAATTCAACAAAGCCATAGCACAATCAAGCATAACATTCAATGCATACAAGTTTATGATAAGTTTACTATCTCAAATACTCGACTCTCTTTCACTTTATCTTGTTTCTTTCTTCTCACTTCTCTTGGATATGTGGCTTCCTCTTTTGGATCATATCATTCAATTCCTAATATCACATAATCATTTATCTATCACAATCTAATTTCCTTGAGTCTTAAACTCATTTTAACTAACATAACTTACTCTTGAACATTAAACTCATTTAACTATATTAACTTTCCTTAATCTAAACTAATGGATTTAGCCTTTGAATCAATTAATGTCTGACTTTACCCTACACAATTTCATCTTTTGAATCCATTTATGAGCTTAGAATCATGAAATTTTAGCTTCTTCATGGCCTGCTGGATAGAACCGAAAACATGTGCATAATTCCTTTAAAAATTCTCATTTTAATTTTAATGCTTCCCATACTTGTTTCTCCACTTTATCCCACACAACTTTTCATTTTAAAACTATTAGAAGCATTAAAATTATGAAATTCCAATCATTATTCATGCGAGTGAACAGTAACAAGGGAGAATTTAAAAAACTATAATCTTAACATTTCAATATTTTCAATATTCAAAACATATCCAATCCTACATAAAATCATCATATAAATTCAATGGAAGCCTTAAATCATTGAAATTCCATTTTCTTCCATCATGAACAGTGCAAACCAAACTGGTTCACCTATAGCAAAGTCGAAAATATCAACTTGATTCAACAATTAATCACTTAACTAGCTTGTTTAAGCTTCAATCATATAATTCTAACTTTAATTTCTTCTTTCTCCTTTCATCTAACATTTTTGGACAGCACAACACCTTATAGAAAACTCAACTTTTCTCCATAAAAACCTTAAGTTCAAGGTCCCAAATTAAAGAAAAATAAGTTAGGATAGATTGCTTACCTTTAATCTCTAACTTGCTTGAACTTTGATACCTTGAATCTTCTTTGTCTTGGCTTAAGTTTTTATTTTGCAAGAGTTTTACCAAGGGTTCTTGTGCTCACGGTTTGCTTCAAATTTGAGGGGGTATTTATAGAAAAATCTCATAGAAAATCAATGGCCAATATTACTTTGGGCACTATTTGATCTAATGGCTCACATTTAATATTGAATTTAACTTTTTCAAAAAGGTAATTATGACATCATCCATGATATCATCAAGGGACACTTCATAGGTCTAGGTGGAAAAATTCTAATGGGGAGAAGCTTCTGGAAAAATTTTAGTCTAATCCGGTACTAGCTCAGTCCGATTCCCCAAAAACCAGAATATTTTATAAATCTATTTTTTCTGAGATTTCATAATATGTTTTATGACCTTAAATCTAATATCCAGATTCTCTCTACCATTAAAATTCTTGGACTAGGCCAAAACTTAATTACAGATCCCTTGGAAAATGACTGAAATGCCCTTGATCCACTATTTTGCACTATTTAACCCTAAGGGCATAATTGTTATTTTACACTCCTTTATATTGTATCAGGGTGTATACTGGCTCTAAATAATTATCTTTATATTATCTTGGACATTTTTGTTCTGTTCAAAATGACCAAAATACCCTCCATCCATCACTGGTATAATCTGGCCACACATGGGTATTTTTGTAATTTCACACTTTTCTCGGGTTGCTTTAAACTTTGGCCTACTTAACTGTCCAACCACCTTATTGGGCCTCTTGGGATGCCATTTGGGCTTTAATATTGGTCCATTACCTTTATGGCATAAATCCCAATGAACCTCTCCTGACATCCTTTATCTAATATTTTATTCTATTGTAAATTCCCATAAGAATTCTACAGGATTCTTTTTCTAATTTTGTCAATTTTATAAATTTTTATATTAAATATAAGAATTTACTATAAAGTTTCATCTGACTCTAAGGTTTGAAAAATATTGTAATAATTCTTCGTGACTTCAGGAATTCATATCAATTAATCGGGACTTCAAATCGAAATTCTGTGTTGTGTTAAATTGATTAAAATAATTTTATCTATCTATTGATAAAATTTAGGACTAATATAATTCTGGGTACTTTTGGATCTTTTTCGATTCAACATTTTCATAATTATATTTTTGTCCTTGAACTTTTGCTTAATTATATTTAGGTCCCTAAACTTTTGATAATTACCACTTTTGGCCTAACTTTTATTTCTACTTTCATTTTTAGCCTTCAACCTTTTTTAATTTTCATTTAAGCCCCTGAACTTTCCTTAGTTAATAATCCATCTATATCCTTCTTCAATCTGATACAGTTTATTTCAAGAATCTCATATCTATTATTTATAAACTATACATATACATCATATAAAGAAATTAGAGATATGACATGGTGTTGCTATTGTAAAATTCATAGCCTCTTTTTTTGTTGCCCACCCGATTCATCGAAGCTTTGCCCCGATTACATCTGGATTCGACCCGCATCGCGCACCTGGTTATGATGGGTGAGTCTTCTAATAGGAATTTTCTACATACGCTAAGGTTCAAACTCAAGACCTCGCTTAAGCTATACTGAGATGTTTACTACTCAGATTAACTCTGTTGATAAATTCATAGCCTTATTTAACATTATAGAATCCAGTAGTTCCTACTTTTCCATAATATTGTCATGACTATTACAAAAGGAGATATGTAATTTGAGTATTTCTCGAGCTTTTAATCAAAGGCTTATTTTACCCTTTTGAAATCCAGCAATTTGGGTCACAAACCTTAGTGATGTTTAGTGTCCATTTAGATTGACTTTTAGAAAAAAGTTTAAAGAAAAAATAATTTTAAAGTGCCTTTGGATAAATTTAAACTAGAATAATTTTTGTTATTAGTAAATTATTAGTAAGGGTATAAGATTAAAAAAAATATCACTGTTCAGCATAAGCTTTACTATTTATCATCTTCATTCCACACAGACCACCAGCGAGCAACGACAAAGGTTTGAACGTTAGATCTAGATGATGTCTTCCTCTCATTCTACCTCTTCTCCTTCCTCTTCCTCCATCGCCGTGTCTCCTCAGTCTAAATCTAGGAAACGACGATGGAGGCTTCAATGACTACCCAGAAGCCTCAATGACAGCAAAGGGAAGCGATAGAGAAGAGAAAAAAGAGTGTTAAAAAAAGTAGGGGTAAAATAGTAATTGGATAGCCCATAAGTTATTTTTCTTACCTATAAGCTATTCGCATGAGTTTATCCAAAACTATAGTTTAGTCCATAAACCCTTTTAAACAAATATGATTGTACTAAAATTTCCTTGAATTAAGATTTGGATTAAAAGCTTTTTTAAAATTTTGGTTTAATAGAGAACCGAACACACAATTTATAACCATAATTAATATTACCACCGATCTTTAATATAGAACACCTAATTGATTTTTTTAAGAGATTAAGGAGCTAAATAAACTATTTAATTTATAACATATACTACATGATCTTTTTGAAATGAGTAATTTATAAATTAAATAAATTATTTTAATAAAAAAATAAATATAAATATTTTTAAATATTTTTTTAATTTTTTAAGCTATATAAAAAAATTAATAGAATTTTATATTAAGAATGGGAGGGAATAATCAATAGGTATTGTCTCTCTTGTACCAACTTGCCAGTTTAGATTTCTTATTAAGTGTTTGTAAGGAGAGAATCTCGTTGTTCAGTCAAAATCCTCCATATCTACTTTGTTAGAAGAGCCATATTCATATGATGAGTTGGCCAAATACCCACTTCTCCCTTCTTGTTTTTTTTATTGTCTAAGTGAATAAGAAATCCTCATTTCACTGGATGAATTTTTGCTTTCTTCTTATCTTTATAGATCAAGAAAAAAATTGATAAGTTTTGCATCTATAAGATTATGTACTTTTTTAGCTAGCATTAGGGCAACAGAGAAATTGAATGTTGGAGGCTGACAACTTCGCCTTAAAAGTAATTATTTAAAAGTAATAAAAATCTGTTACAAATATCCTTACACATGTGGATATCCATATAACTTCTACCTCTTGGGATTATTTCTTCCCTTTATGCCATACAACTATAACTTCCTCAATAAATGACTTGAGAGGGGTTTCTTGTGGTTAATGGCATTTTATTCATCTTTAATCCTTTGTAACCTTATGTTTAATCTTTAATGGTTATGGCCTATAAATAGTGGTTATATAGAAGGCATTTGGACAAGTGAATATACAAGCATATGAGGAATATTCTATTGCCTCCCATTTTACTTTTTTGTCTTGTTATTTCTTCTCCTCTTTAACTTCTTCATCTTCTCTTATTTTATAACACGTTATCAGCACGACATTGCTCTGAAAAATTTAAAGTATGAACTCCTTATCAATTCATATACTATTATGTTCAATTACGTACAAAGGATATTAGTTTTCTGTATCTAATTATCATATATGTTTTATTTTCTATTATCATCTTACTTAATTATTATGGATAAATTTTATTTTTATATATTTGTTATATATTTTTCTGTTATTTATTATGTTATTCTTTCATATCCATTTTAATTTTTATTGTTAGATATGTGTGTGTGGGTTATCTTTATTGTATTTTATTCTTATATAAAATATTGTATTATTCTAATTTTTCTTCTTCTTTTGATATATTGATACAATCTTATGATTGATTCTCTATTTATATATATTTACATATATGTGTGGTGTTTACATTTTTTCTTTACTCTATATATTATTTACATTTTCAATTCCCCCTCCCTATATATTTATTAATTTATATTTCAATTAATTTATTTATCTTCTTTGCATTCTTAGCATTATGATATATTTATTAAAGTTATATAATATTCACTCATTTATATTACGAAATACTTGTACTATGTTATTATTTATATATTTAATTTATGTTATTTCTAATTCTAGGTATTGTAACATATTATTTATGTTTTTTATATTTATACATGTTTTTTTGTTATTTAATTTATTTTATTATATTTATTTATATTTATTTAATTTATATTACTTATTTAATTTATGTTATTTCTATTGTAGTATCATTTTCTCTATATTATTTATGTTGTATCCATTATTTTGTTTTCTTATGTGTTACTATATATATTTTATAGTTATTTATTTTGTTTCTTTATTTATACCATTTATATTTTGTATTTTTATTGAATTTATATTTATGTTGAATATATATTTTTTATTTGATTTATATTTATGTTTAATATATATTGTTTATTTGATTTATATTTTTATTATCATATTTTTTAAATTAATTTTATCATAATTCTAATTATTATTATTTTAGTTTGATCCATGGCTAATTTGACGAAACTCGAGTTTACTGCTCTTGATATCTCAGGAAAAAATTATTTGTCTTAGGTTTTAGATGCTGAAATCCACTTAGATGCTAAAGGTCTAGGGAATGATATTTTACCTAGAAATGAAGCAAGCAGTCAAGACAAGGTTAAGGCCATGATTTTTCTTCGCCACCATTTACATGAAGGGCTAAAAGCTAAATGATGGTGAAAGATCTGTTAGAATTGTGGAGTAATTTAAAAGAACGATATGATCACCAAAAAACGGTAATATTGCCCAAAACTCGTTATGAATGGTTCCATTTGAGGCTGCAAGATTTTAAATCTATATCTGAATATAATTCAGCTGTTTTTAAAATAAGTTCTCAACTAAAATTGTGTGGTGAGAAAAAAACAGATAAGGACTTATTAAAAAAAAACTTTTTTAACCTTTCATGCTTCAAATGTGCTCCTGCAACAGCAATACCGTGAAAAAGGTTTTAAAAGATATTCTGAACTAATCTCATGTCTTCTTGTGGCTGAACAAAATAATGAATTGTTAATGAAAAATCATGAGATCCATCCCACTAGTTCAGCTCCATTCCCTAAAGCGAATGTGACTGAACGCACTAATTTTTATGCCCGTGGTCGTGCTCGCGGTCACGGTCGCAGTCGTGGCCATGGTCGTAGTAGGGAACGTGGCAATTACTGCCATTATAGTGGTGTAAGTAATTATAATCTAAATACCCACAAAAAGAAGAAATATAATGAAGGGCATAAAAAAGACAAGGGTGGTCCCTCAAAAACTGTGAAAAATCTATGTTATAGGTGTGGGGTGAAAGGGCATTGGTCGCGTACCTATCGTACTCCTGAGCATCTAGCAAAGCTTTATCAAGCCTCCATAAAAAAGAATTCAAAGAACATGGAAACAAATATAACTTTCCAAGATGATGATGTTGAGGCAAATTTTGCATACAAGAATAATGATACCAATAAGCTATATGATTACCTTGATGCTGTGGCACACTTAGAAGTAGCTGATTTCTTTGAGAATCATGATTAAAGAAACAAATTTAATTTATGTTTTATCCATATTTTATCTTAATCTAGTTATACTTTATGTTTTATTTATGTTTACTTTTATTTTCTTCTTTTAAGAGCATTATTGCTAATAATATATATTTTGATATATTTATTTTCTTTTGATGAAGAGTATGGATGTTCCTCTCTCTTTTATTGGGCACAATAATGAAGATATATGTCTCATAAATAGTGCTACAACACATACCATATTCAAAGATAAAAAATATTTTTCTCACTTGACAATGAATGGTGCAAGCATCAATACTATAGCGGGTAATACAAAACTAATTGAAGGCTCTAGAAGAGCAATAATAATATTACCTACAGGGACAAATTTTATAATTAATAATGCTTTATATTCCTCTAAGTCTCAAAGAAATTTGTTAAGTTTTAAAGATATCCGTCGAAATGGGTATCATATTGAGACTATAGATGAGAAAAATATTGAATATCTATATATTACAATTGTTAGACATGGAGAAAAATGTGTTCTTGAAAAAGTACCTGTATTATCATATGGTTTGTACTATACAAATATTGGTATAATTGAAACAAATGCTACAGTAAACCAGAAGTTTACTGATAAAAATACATTCATTGTTTGGCATGACCGGTTAGGCCATCCCGGATCAACTATGATGCGAAGGATTATTGAAAAGTCACATGAACATCCATTGAAAAGCCAGGAGATTCTTCAATTTAAAGAGTTTTCATGTGTTGCTTGTTCTCAAGACAAACTAATTACAAGACCTTCATTAACAAAAGTTGGGGTAGAATCTCCTGCATTTCTAGAACGTATCTAAGGGGATATATTTGGACCTATTCATCCACCATGTGGACCATTTAGATATTTTATGGTTTTAATATATGTATCTATAAGATGATCACATGTGTGTTTGTTATCTACACGTAATTTAGCATTTGCTAGATTACTTGCTCAAATAATTCGATTAAGAGCACAATTTTCAAAATATGCAATTAAGACAATTCGTCTTGATAATGCGAGTGAGTTTTCATCACAAAAATTTAATGATTATTGTATGGCAACTGGGATAACAGTAGAGAAATCTATTGCTCATATCCACACTTAAAATAGTTTAGCAGAATCATTAATTAAATGCCTCTAATTGATTGCTAGACTAATACTTATGAGAACAAAACTTCCCATTTCAGCTTGGGGACATACAATTTTACATGCATAAACAATTATACGTATCAAACCAACAAGTTATCATAAATTCTCCCCATTACAATTGGCTTTTGGTTAGGAGCCAAATATTTCCCATCTTAAAATTTTTGGATGTGCGGTATTTGTCCAATTGCTTTACCACAACGCACAAAGATGGGACCTCAAAGAAGGTTAGGGATATATGTTGGTTATGAATCTCCTTCTATAATCAAGTATTTAAAACCATTAACGGGATATTTGTTTACAGCACGTTTTGATGATTGTCATTTTGATGAGACAAATTTTCCAACATTAGGGGGAGATAATAAGCAGCTGGATAAAGAAATCACATGGAAAGCATTATCGTTGTCTCATTTAGGTCCTCGAACACAAATATGTGAGTTTGAAGTTCAAAAAATAATTCATTTGTAAAATATTACAAATCAACTGCCAGATGCATTTACTGACCCCAAGAGAATTATTAAATCTCATATTCCAGCTGAAAATACTCTAATTCGAATTGATGTCCCAGCAGGACAAGTAGAAAGTGCAAATGAAAGTAAACCACGTTTAAAGCGTGGTAGACCAATTAGTTCCAAAGATAAAATTCTTAGAAAGAAAAGAGTAAACAATCAAGATGGTCAAATTGAGGAGGCTGATTTTATAGGAGATAACCAGGATATAACAAATCAAAAGACCCCAGAAGAGGTCCAGGTACTTGACAATAATGAAGAGATCTCGATAAATTATGTCACTATGAGAAAAAGGTAGAACCGGGAAAATATAGTCGTCGACGATATTTTTTCATACAATGTTACTGTTGAAATAACTAATCAAAGTGAGCATATTGAACCTATGTCAGTTGAAGAATGTAAACATAGAAATGATTGGTCAAAATGGAAAGAAGCAATTCAAGCAGAATTGAATTCACTTTCAAAATGTGAAATTTTTGGACCTGTAATCCAAATACCAAATGGTGTTAAACCAGTATAGATGGGTTTTTGTGCGAAAACAAAATGAGAAAAATGAGGTTGTTAGATATAAAGCACGACTTGTGGCACAAGGCTTTTCGCAAAGACCTGGCATTGATTATGAAGAAACATATTCTCCTGTAGTGGATACAATTACTTTCAGATATCTAATCAGCCTGGCAGTACATGAAAGACTTGATATGCGTCTAATGGATGTTGTTATAGTATACTTATATGGTTCTTTAGATACTAAAATTTATATGAAAATCCTTGAAAGATTTAAATTGCCTTAAGCATGTAAGAATCATCGAGAAAATTATACAATTCGTTTGCATAAATTCTTATACGGATTAAAACAATCTGGAAGAATATGGTATAACCGTCTAAGTGAATTTTTGTTGAAAGCAGGCTATAAAAATGACTCAATTAGCCCATGTGTTTTTATAAAAAGGAATATATCAGAATTTGTTATAATTGCTGTGTATGTAGATGACTTGAATATAATTGAAACTCCTGAAGAGTTTCAAAAAGCAGTAGATTGTTTAAAGAAAGAATTTGAAATGAAAGATCTTGGAAAAATAAAATTTTGTCTTGGTTTACAAATCGAGCACTTAACAAATAGAGTGTTTCTTCATCAATCAGCTTATATTGAAAAAATATTAAAGCAATTTTATATGGATAAAGCACATCCATTAACTACTCCAATAGTTGTGAGATCGCTAGTTAAAGAAAAAAATCATTTTCGCCCTCAAGAAAAAAATGAAGAACTTCTTAGTCCAGAAGTACCATATCTTAGTGCTATAGGGGAACTAATATATCTTGCTAATTCAACACGACCTGATATTGCATTTGCTGTGAGTTTATTGGCAAAATTTAATTCTTCTCTAACAAGAAGATATTGGAATGGAGTTAAACATATATTTCGATACCTTTGAAGGACAATTGATATGGGATTATTTTATTCTAATGAATCTGGATCACAATTGATTAGTTATGCAGATGCAGGATTTTTGTCAGATCCACATAAAGGTAGATCTCAGATAGGATATTTATTTACTTGTGGAGGTACAGCTATATCTTGGCATTCGATAAAATAAACTTTATCAGCTACCTCATCAAATTATGCAGAAATAATTGCAGTTCATGAGGCAAGTCGAGAATATATTTGGCTAAGGTTAGTAATCCAACATATTCAAGGAATGAGTGGTCTACTTCCAAAACAAGAGATTCTAACAGTATTATATGAAGATAATACAGCATGCATAGTTCAATTGAAAGGAGGATATATCTAAGGAGATAGAACAAAATATATTTCTCCAAAATTCTTTTTTCACTCATGATCTTATGAAGAATGGTGATATAGATGTTCAACAAATTCGATCATGTGATAACCTTGCAGGTTTGTTTACCAAGACACTACCAATTAAGCTATTTGAGAAGTTAGTGTATGGTATTGGAATGCGCAGATTCAAAGACATAAATTGACGTCATTAGGGGAGTAAACAAGTACTTGATGTACTCTTCATTTTAAGGATTTTTTTCCACTGGATTTTCCTGAAAAGGTTTTTGATAAGGCAACCTAAATAAATATTGTGTGCTCTTTTTCCTTCACTAGGTTTTTGTCCCAATGGGTTTTTCCTAATAAGGTTTTAATGAGGCACAATATCTGTCATAGACATCCAAGGGGGAGTGTTACAAATATCCTTACACATGTGGATGTCCATATAACTTCTATCTTTTGGGATTTCTCTTAGGATTCTTTCTTCCCTTTATACCATAAAATTATAACTTCCTCAATGAATGACTTGAGAGGGGTTTCTTGTGGTTAATGGTATTTTATTCATCTTTAATCCTTTATAACCTTATGTTTAGTCTTTAATGGTTGTGGCCTATAAATAGTGGTTATGTAGAAGGTATTTAGACAAGTGAATATATAAACATATGAGGAATACTATATTGCCTCCCATTTCACTCTTTTGTCTTGTTATTTCTTTTCCTCTTTAACTTCTTCATCTTTTCTTATTTTACAACAAAATCATTTTTATTAAGTTAATCATTATTTTTAGAATTTTAGTTTAAATGTAAAATCTTTATGAGTTAAAGTCAATTCTTATAGTTTGATAGAATTTTAATTTTAGTATCTTTAATTTTAAATTTTAATTTTTTGTCGATATAATTTAATAAGTTAATAAGGACTAGTAATGAATTTGATAACGTTAACTTCTAATTAAGTTATTAAGTATATGAACTACAATAGAAAAATTAAAAATACTAGGATTAAAAATAAAATTGATTAAAAGTACTAAGATTAAATAAACTTTAGTTTTAGTCTATATATTTTAATTAGTCTTAATTTTAGTCATTATATTTAATATTGTTAATTTAAACTAAATTCTTATAAAATTAATATGACTAAAAATCATAATTTAAAATTTTAGAAACTAAAAACAAAATTTGATAAAAATGTAAGCACTAATGATGATATTTACTTAATATTTATTTTTTAATTTTTTTCTTCTCTTTCAAATAAATAATAAAAATTACTACTAATTAGATATTTTCTTTTAATATAAAATTCTATCATAAAAAAGTGATTATTAAAAAAATAAAAAAAATTGATTATTAAATAAATAATAAAAATCATTTTTGTTAAGTTTATCACTAATTTTAGAAGTTCATTTTAAAAATAACGTCTTTTGTTGTGTTTTTTAACATGAAAATGGGGGGAGTCGACGGGTTTCTTCCGTACGCTCTTGCATTTTGACAAGATTAGCTTCTTGCCCTTCGCGGCCTCTTCTCTCCTCTCTTATCTATAGCCATGGAAGCCACACTGCTCACCTTCCCAACCTCCAGAGCCCCATCTTCTCAAATCCTAACCCGACCCGCCAACCCATTTCTATCCTCCAAATCCAGAGTCTCCTACAAATCTCGCCGTCATTTGCCTTCAATCAATGCCGCAATTTCTCGCACCAAGAAAGAAGAAACCGTCGAAACAGTGAAAGAGCAGCTCGAAAACTGTTATCTCCTCGCGGGAATCAATTACAAAGGCTTCACAGTGAAGCAATTCCAAGACCTCCGCAGAAGCCTTCCAGAGACTTCGAAACTGGTTGTGGCGAAGAACACGTTGGTTGACAAGGCCATTGAGGGTACCCAATGGGAATCGTTGAAGCCGTGTATGAAGGGTATGAATGTTTGGCTTTTTGTTCACACTGAGGAAATTCCAGCTGCGATTAAACCCTACAGGGATTTCCAGAAGGAGAAGAAGCTTGAAGATAATGATTTCACTGGAGGTGTGTTCGAAGGGAAGTTTTATGGTCCCGATGAATTTAAGAAATTGGAATCTTTTCCCTCACGTGCTGAGATTTATGCCAAATTGTTGGGTTCTTTGCAAAGTCCGGCGTCTGCTTTGGTAAGCACATTGCAAGCGCCGGCTAGAGAAATTGTAATGGTTTTGAAAGCTTATGTGAAGAAGCTGGAAGAAGAAGGTGGTGCGCAGTAATTGAAAGTCGTGTAATTGTAAGTGTAATTTCGATACCCTATTGTTCATTTGTGTTTTCAAGTTATATTAGGTAGATTGATGTGTTTTGCTTGTCTCAAAAATTGTAGAATTGAGAGGTACAAGGAAAGAGAGAGTGAGAGAAACCAGGGAATGAATGAGAAATGTATAATTGTTGAAAGTTCAGGTTTCGATTTGGAACTCTATTTTTAGTCATTCTATTTAACAAGTTGATAATTTTCCTATTAACAAGAATTCATTCTGTAACTCACTGCAAATGATTGTGTTCACTCGATCACTGAGTGTAGTTTCATAATTAAACTTGTTTACCCCAAGTGACAAGGCAATTGATTTGTTAAGGTTTTAAGAGATTAATACTGAGTGATTATCTTTTTCTGTCACATGGCTACATATGAAGTTTGGTTGATAGACCACAATGACATCGTGCAATTACATAGCTGACTCACCTTGTGACCTAGTGAGTGAGATAAGGCTTGTTATTATTGTAGTATTGTAGGGTGACAAAGAATGACAGTTATCTCAACGTCTCTATTTGTTAGAACTGTGAAACTCTAATACGAAAACTTTATAATTCCCTGGTGAGAGTTTAATCATCACATTTATTAGTCTTTACCAAGTTCATTTGCTGTTGCTGTTAAGTCTTGTCTTGAGAAGCCAACTGGTAAAGAGGTGAGTTATAATCTACGAGATTAGGAGTTCAAATCACACTATCAATAAGAGGATTGAGGATTTTATTAGTGGGCGATTTATAAGTATTTCTGTAAACAATTTTTGAGCTTAGAGGCATGCTATGACTCTAGCGAATTCTTGAGACCTAACTCACCTAAATTTTTCCTTTATAAAAAAATGTTGGCATAGACCTAATAGACATATGGGCCTAATATCCTAGCTGATTTCCCTAATATCTTAGCTGATTGCTATATTTAATTCTTCTAATTTATATCTTGATTCTATGACCCTAATATCTAGGAATTAATACTAGATTTTATGGGATATTATTCTTGATTTTATTCTACTATATCTTAGGCTAGAATCTCGGCTGATGTCTCCTTTTTAATTAAGAGCTTGTATCTATTTATAGTGTGTGAATATTGGAATAAAACCCAAGCTGTAATGATTTATTGTTCAGTGTATTTAAACTTCACTGTAAGGTTCCCTCGGTTGATACACATTTTAAATTACATTGACTTGATAACTTCTGGGTCAAGTTCACACCTTATGGCAAGAATAACATCATGAGGTGAAACCTCATAGGTAAAGTCTTGTTTCAACTCTATTAAATAGCAATGACACACTGTGTTTCCACGCATGTGCGAAATTCTGTTGACCAATTCTGATTGGATGTAATGAGGTTGTTCCTCATTACAAGATTCATTCACTGTAAGAATCAGACAAATCATCAAACAGAAAGGAAACATATAGTGAAAGCAAAATAACTTTCTTCTGATTGATCAAAGTTACCTGATTCTTGCACCAAATTTTTTTCCATGACAGTCTCAGCGACAAGATTGCCTATCAAAGCTCCAAGCTTTATGAAGTTCTTTGCAATTTCAAATGGGTGATAAAAAATGCAAATGAGAAGTTTGAAGAGATACTGAGAGGCAAGGAAACATGGAAAAATTGTCTGAAACGCAAGTATAAATATAACACAGGCCAGTGACTCTGCTTCTTTAGGAAGTGTACTTTCAAGTTAAGGAGACCCCACAAGTCAAAGAGAAACAAAAGAGTCATTATTACTTTATTAGTGATCGGTTTCAGAAAGAAGGAGAGCGAGAGAGATGCAACAAGGCAGTTTCACTCTCAAGGAAAGTTCTCAGAAGCAAAACTTGAAGCTTCTGCAGGTTAACTTTATATAAACATGAAAACATTTAATATCCTATAAACCCCAAAAAATGCGAACTTTTGAGAGGAGACCCGCAAGTCGAAGAATGGGAGAAGGCCCTCTTGCTGGCATGCTGGCGTCATGCATAGCCGTTTTGAATTTTGATAGGAAGAATGCTTCATCACGTAAGTATTGAGAACTGCAACGTCACCAATTCTCAAAAACATTAAAAAAAATCGTAAATTAAAGGGAAATACCAAAAAAATATACTACATGAATTATGAAATTAAAAAAAAGATGCAAATATATAAAAAGATATATTTGTTATAAGTATCAATCTAAAATTTTAAAATTTATGAAAAAATATAGAACTATCATTGAGTTGTTGGCAATATATATAATGGTTATAACCATTTTAATAATAAGATTGATTACTCCCATTCAGGTTTACGTATTAACTATATTAATAATAAAATCAATAAGTGTAATAATTTTAATCATTTTATTAATGAGATTGACTATTCCGTTTAATAAATTAATAGTAAAAATAATAAAGCAAATTATGGGTAGTTATTATAGTAATAATAAAGTTGATAACATATGTAAAATAATTTTAACCATTTTGATAATAAGATTGATTACTCTTTTTAGGTTTTGAGGCAATTTTATCATTTTCTATAAATATTGAAATTTTATCTTGATACTTATGACCACTATCACTTTATATATTCACATACTTTTTAAGAATTTTAGAATACAAATAGTTTTTTTTTTATTTTCCCTTCATAGAAACACTTATTTCAAAGGAAAAAAAAAGAGGAAAATAAATAAGACAAGATACTACAACCATATTTGTTATATGAAGGATTTTTTCCCCAACAGGGAATAATAGATGAGAAGACTTTTTGCCTCAATAGGGAAGAGAGAGATTTTGTTGTTTGTTTGTAATGGTAACTTGGCTAATGCTATCTTGATTCTTGAGTTTCAACAAAGCTCTTGATTCTTGAGAGTTTCAATAAAGCCAGCCGTGCATGTCTAGCAAAAAAATAAAAAATAAAAAGGGTAATGCCAATGGTTCTAAAAATTATATTTGTAAAACAAAAAATATAAAAATTTATTTGGAACAATGATTCTTAAATTTAACTTGAGAATGAAGCGAAAGTAAAAGATAGGGTGAAGAGTACAACGACAACGGATAGAAGGGTAAAAAGATTAAGAAATGAAGTAGAAAAGTATGAGAAATAAAATGGATAGCTCTGCCATAAGTAAAAATCAGAATTAGTAAAAATAAGAAAATAGGACAAAAAATATAAAACAATAAAATAGGTATAAGTTGTTTTGAGGTTTTTTTTAAAAAAAATATTTATATTTTTTGTTTTTCAAAACACTAAATTAAAAGCTTATAACCAAATAAGATTTTTTTAAAAAAAAAAGTAAAAAATTATTTCCAAAACAAGAAAACAAACAAGTGTTTTCCAACCTCCTTAAAAATGACGGTTTTTTTCCCCGTTTGGGGCCGCTCTCTCTTTAGTCTTTCCTTCCCGTACTTTCCTGCACCTACAACTACTAGAACTCCGACCGAATTTGTTTTCATTTTATTCATCTTCCTTCTTTATTCTTTTTTTTTTTAAATGGGAGTATTTTTGAAAAAGATTCTTTAAAACATCATATAATTCTGAACTATGTATTAGAAAAAGGGACAAAAGTTTAAAAAAAATCTATATACATTATAATTAGGACAAAGGGGGTATATTTTATTTTTACATCCTAATTTCATTTTGTTCTAATTTCACCACATTTTACCAACCACAATTTATTTACATGTTACAAAAAGCAGTACATAAGGATCTATCAAAAATCAGAATTCCATACATTAAGAGAGCCTGCTAGCTAGCCAAATCAGAATCCCATCATATACACAAACGCTTGTTTCTTTATAGAGAATTGGTGCTCTTCAATGAGGTCAAAACTTCCTTGCAAGCTAGCTTTTTGGCTGTACTCTTATGGTCAGCTGTGCATGTTTCCTCATAAATTTTCCCATTAGCTAGAACCCTAACTGTGGCACAAGTTAAGCCATTGTTTTTGGAAAACAATGGCTTCTCCATTATATAATGTTGTTTGCTGCAATACTCTTGCAATTCACGAACAGGATGAATCTGCACGGTCTCTGGTGTGATCAAAGGTAGCAAGAGAGGCATTATGCTTCTGAATACAATCTCTTTGTTGAATCCAGAATCAACCATAATTGCTCCTGCCAGAGACTCTATGATGTCTCCAAGTACCTAACAATAGTAACCGCAAAATTCATATTTGTATCTTTGAAGAACATGAGTTATAAGTTTGAGAAGGCATTAATAGTAATCTAAACTTCTTGTCCTTACCTAACAATATTACGAGTTCTGGATCCTAAAGGGTCTTTTCTTTTTAGGTAAAAAAGATAAGGCAGGAAACTCAAGTTCTTCATGATTCAAACATCCAAAGATTTAAGGGAGAATTATCATGAGGTCCTAATCAAGGGACTTAATTACTCAAAAGTCCTAATAACAACTGAAAAACTAATAATAACAAATTTTAATTTAGAAATGGACAAGAAGCATATGCTACTTGAGATTTTTTGGTAATTTATTCCCTTGAGATCTCATAGTAATTTCCCCAAGATATAATCCCATTATAAGTATAGAATTGAAAACTAGCATTAAAAAATGCAAAATTGCAAGAAATGTAGAATTGTCTTGATAAACTATGACTGCTAAGCCCCACATGAGCAAATTTACCAAAATAATATTCAAATACATGTACAAAAAACACCAATATGACAGTAATATTGAACATGCATACATTAAAAACTAGTGCATTGCTTAAAGATCAATGAACTGAATTAGTAATATGAATAAGCATACATTCAAAACTAGGACATTGCTTAAAGATCAATGAAATGAATAGTAATGGCTAACCTTGGGGAAATATGTCCTAGTCTCCCATCCAAAAGTTGGTTCAGAAGATAACTTTTCAAAGTCATTTAATGTGGCAACAATATCCTTATATAATTGTTGAGAAGCATGGAGTATGTGTTTGTGTAAGTCAGCCTTAATGGCAGACCGAGCGTAACAATCATTGTTTACAGAAGCTGACCTCATGTCAGTCAACAACCCTGGAGACAAGCCAGGATATTTATAGTACAGATGCTCAGTGACAAGAAAATCCAACACAGAATCCCCGAGAAATTCTAGTCGCTGCAGGGAAGATACGTACATATTATTCGATAATTTTGAATAGCAAAGAAACAAAAACAAGAGCAAGAACATAGTGACTAACAATCCTGGGATACATCAAAACTTCCATAAGATAGGCTGGTATTAAAGGAATGTGTGGCGCTTTTAGAGTATGAATAAGCCAATGATCCATTCCTTTGGCATATGCCTCATATATATACACAATACTTAGAGATCAGATAAGATACACCAAGATACAAAAAATAAAATAAAATCAAATCTCTAATAATTACTCCTAAATCAAATCTGATTAGTTTCTAATAATAACAAGATTTCTCTAACTATAATATCCCAATATTAATAATTTAGATATTCAGAATATTCCCACACTCCCCCTCAAGTTAGATCATAGATATTGATCATGTCCAACTTGCCTACAAGTCGCTCAAATACTTCTTCTGATAGTCCCTTGGTAAGGATATCTGCAGTTTGTAGCCTTGTGGGTATGTAGTGAGACACATACTCCCATCTTCTACCTTCTCACGAATAAAGTGTCTGTCTATTTCCACATGTTTAGTTCTACTATATTGAATAGGGTTTAAAGACATGTTTATAGCGGCCTTATTTAAATGGCCAAAAGTAGTGCAGAATCAGAATTGCGAGCTCTTGCTCAAGGAATCATAGAGGGTTTGTGGTTAGTAAGAGTTGCAAAAGAAGCTCATTTAAAGATAGATGCTCCATTGAAAGATAGACACACGTCCTGACACACGTCCTGACATCGTAGTATCTTGTAGGCTAAGTCCATATGTTTCTTTCTAGGATCATGCATGTGTTGACTGGCCACACTTACTGCAAAGGCGATGTCAGGACGTGTGAGAGAGAGATAAATGAGCTTCCCAACTAGCCGTTGATATCTTCCTTTGTCTATTGCCATTTCATCGCTTTCTCGTTTCTTCTGTTTTTTCACATCTTTGTCAGATTCTACTACATTTCTTTTTCTTATGTTTCACTATGCTGATAGGGACTTTACTTGGTTTACACCCAAGCATTCCTGTTTTTTTGAGTAGATCAAGAATATACTTTCTCTGAGATACATAAATACCATCCTTAGATCTTACTACTTCCATACCAAGGAAGTATTTCAACTTGCCAAGATCTTTGACATCAAATTCACTATTCAATGCTATCTTGATTCGATCAATCTCTTTATTATCATTTCCTGTAACAATGATATCATCCACATAGACAATGATAATAGTGATGAGGTTGTTACATCGGGACACAAACATAGTGTGATCCGATAAACCTTGCTTATATCCTTCAACCTTGAGAACACTTGAAAATCTGTCAAACTAGGCACGTGGTGATTGTTTGAGCCCATAGATAGATTTTCTTAGCCTAAACACCTGGTTGTTTCTTCCTTCCTCAAAACCTGGTAGGAGTGTCATGTATATTTCCTCTTTCAAATCACCATTGAGAAAAGCATTCTTAATATCCAGTTGTTTTAGGGGCCAATCTAGATTTGTTGCTACTGAGAGAAGAACCCGTATAGTATTGAGTCTATCTATGAGTGCAAAGGTCTCGTTGTAGTCAATACCCTGCGTTTGAGTGAACCCTTGAGCAACTAGTCTAGACTTCAACTTGTTTAGAGTACTGTCAGCATTATATTTTGGAGTGAACAGCCACTTACAACTCACAGGTTTTATTCCTAAAGGTAACTGCATCATGTATATTGTTAGAGATATTGATGCTGTCAAGATTAGTCACAAAAGCATGATAACTTGGAGTAAGAGAGGTATAGGAAACAAACTTTTCGATAGGATGTTTTGTACATGTACGAGATGGTTTTCTCAATGCAATGGGAAGATCCAAATCAATATCAACTTCCTCACCATGTTCAGGATCTTCACCCAGTTTAGGAATTGACTCTGCCTCGGAGATATGATGGTTGTGGTCTTTATGATGTCAACGTGAGTACATTTTTCCCCAGCTTTGTTGTGGAGACTGTAAGGGTTCATGTGGTATAGGTGAAGTGGGTACAATGGGTTCCACAAGTTGAGGTTCATTTCAACTCTCCCCCTGAATCGAAGACCTAGGAAAAAAGGACCGGTGCTCCTTGAAGGTAACATCTCGGGTAACATACAGGTGTTTGGAGATGGGGTCAAAGCATTTGTAACCCTTTTGAGAGATGGAGTAACCCAAGAAGACATCTTGTGGCACGGGGACTGAACTTGGGGGGAGGATGGTGAAGGTGGACAAGAGCAGTGCAGCCAAAGACACGTAGCGGAAGAGAAGACTGTAAGTGAGTGACAACATGAGTTTTTTGTAACTCCTCAATTGGCGAGATGAAGGAAAGGATGCGAGTGGGGAGACGGTTAATGAGCTAGATAACGGTTTGGATGGCATCCCCCCAATAAAACAAAGGAACATGACACTGGAATAAGAGAGCTCTAGCAACCTTAAGAATGTGTTTATTTTTACGTTCTACGACCCCATTTTGTTGAGGACTATAGGTACAAGTGCTGTTATGAACAATGCCTCTAGCGGACAAGAAGGAGTGAAGAGAATTATTAAAGTATTCAGTGCCATTATCGGTGTAAAGAACTTGGATAGATGTATGGAATTGAGTGTGGACAAAATTATAGAATGTGATAAAGGCACTGGGAACCTCAGATTTATCTTTCAAGAGAAAAACCCAACACATACGAGTGTGGTCATTAATGAACGTGACAAAGTATTTGGCCTTAGTGCGATTAGGAATTTTAGAGCGACCCCAGACATCATTATGAATAATTGAGAAAGGAGAGGACGGTTTGTAAGAAACAGGGGGGAAAGAAACTCGGCGATGTTTAGCAAGAGCACAGGTATCACAAAAAAAATAACTTTTATTGATAGATAGTTTGGGAAACAACTTTTGCAAATAAGTAACACTAGGATGACCTAGTCTTTTATGCCATAAAAAGAAAATCCCCTCATCAGAGGTGGTGTGGGGTATACAAGTGGTGTTCTTGGACCAAAATGCACTCACGGTAGATGTGTTGAGACAGTAAAGACCATCATACTCCTTAGCAGAACCAATCATCTTCCCCGATATGAGATCCTGAAAAACACACTGAGTAGAGTAAAAATGAGCCGAGCAGTTTGTTTGTTTAGTCAATTTGCTAATGGACAGCAGATTACAAGCCAAATGAGGAACATGAAGAACTAATTCGAGATGTAAAGAATCTGAGATAGTGACAGAACCGATGCCTGCTATGGGTGAAGGAATGCCTGTAGCAATAGTAATTTTCTTATTGCCTGCTAAGGGATTATATGTGACAAACATCTTTGCATCTGACGTCATGTGATCAGAGGCCCTTGTATCTACAATCCATTTTGATGGAAGAAAAGAGGTTTGTAAAGCAAGGGGAACAGTACCTTTATGAGCCATGGATGCCGATCCGTAGGGGTGTTGTTCAGCTTGAAGAGTTCTGAACATACCTGCAATCTAATTTAGTTGCTCATAACTGAAGGATGTAGATGGCTCAGATGGGGATGGTGCACATGCTGATTCATTTGAGGCCTGATGAGCTCGTGGTTTGTTTTTACGAGGCTTCCAATCAACTGGCTTGCCATAGATATCCCAGCATTTTTCACGAGTGTGTCCCACCTTCTTACAATGCTCACAGGTAGATCGAGTCTTATTAGAAGCATCAGGATTGTTATGCTTGCTAACAAAGGCAGTAGACTCAGGAATTGGTTGTTTGGATTCAACAGGCATAGTCTCCCTCCTAGATTCTTCTCTACGTACCTCGGCATAAGTCTCTAGAAGTGATGGTAGTATAGTATTGCTGAGAATTTTGGCCCTCACAGCATCAAACTCATCATTTAAACCAGCAAGAAAGAGAAGTATCCTCCCTTTTTCAATCATTTTCTGATTGTGGACGACATCTGTAGGAGTATCCCATTCATCGTCATCAAGATCCAGTTCTTGCCAAAATGCAACAAGGTCAAGCCAATATTCGTGCACTCCACGGGTCCCCTGAACGCAACGCCAAGTGCTACATTGGAGATTGAACAGGCGTGAATGGTCTTTGGTGACTGAATAAGAGTCACGAACAGCTACCCAAATATCTCGTGTTGTGGGTAGATACATGAAGCCTCGTTTGACATTTGGAGACATGGAATTGATAAGCCATGAAGAAACCAAGTGGTTATTGATGGTCCATTGTTGCATCTCAGAAGAGGCTTCATTCGCTGGTTTTTTTGCATCACCTGTCAGATATGCAAGTTTCCCGCACCCACCAACTGCGTGTTTTAGCACCTGAGCCCAGTCTTGATAATTTGTCAAGGTAAGCTTGTCGGATACAATGGAAACAGGAACACTTGATGCCCTATCGAGACCTGCACTCAACTCATGATTCTTCCTCTAGTCAGTATCTGTAGACGACATGGTGTAACAGGTAGCAACTGTAGACACTGTGGATAGCAACTGTAGACACTGGCTGCTGAAGTTCTGGACACGTGTGTTTCACTTATCTCGTGTCAAATTTGCTGTTTCTAGGCATGAGAATACATTTAATGATTGTTGGAAATATATTTAATGAAAAGAGCCAAGTTTGCTGGCCAAGTTTGACCGGCACTGGTGTTGTCGACACCTCCATAGGAGAACACTGGATGACCCGACGTTGCTTGTTGCAGGACGGATTCTGTCGGACGTCGCTGGATGCTCAGCCACAATGTCGTCTACCACGTCATGTAGCTTGTCGCATGGCTGGGCTCTGTCAGACTCCGATGGCTTAATTCTGGATGCCGTGCTCTGATACCATGTGGCGTTTTTAGAGTATGAATAAGCCAATGGCCCATTCCTTTGGCATATGCCTCATATATATACACAATGCTTGGAGATCAAATGAGATACACCAAGATACAAAAAATCAAATAAAATCAAATCTCTAATAACTACTCCTAAATCAAATCTAATTAGTTTCTAATAATAACAAGATTTCTCTAACTATAATATCCCAATATTAATAATTTAGATATTCAGAATATTCCCACAGAATGACCCTGAAATTTTGCCTTTCATAGATGGCATAACCATATGCAAAAGTTTTCTTTTGGTATGATAAACTAATAACAATAGATATCTCCTTCGTCGGAAGATCATGTTTGACTTGTATATTTAAAAGTCTTAAAGCTAATGACTTTGGAAAATTTCAGTTCAGTGTCAAGTGTCTTATGGTCAAAGGAAGAGTTAAACCCAATCGTTCTATGAACTGTATATGTCTGAACCATACTAGCAAATAAAGTACGGTTTTCAGTTTAGCTAAAAAGATACCAATATTAAAATCAAACAAGATAATGCAGTGCTTAAAAGGTACCTGATAACATGTTGGAATTTCTGGCAGCATGTAAGAACCATGGGTCAGAGCTTCTACCAAGAGAGACCGATCATTGAAAGAATACTTCAATAAGGATTCGAGAAATCTGACATTTACGAGATTCTCCGGAGGTATGCTTAAATGAGTCTTATTGGGTGTTATTTCAAAATCCACCTTAATTCCAATCCAATCCATAAACCTAAAAGCGGCTTTCTCTCCGCCAGTGCTAAGGCAAGCCCCAATCAAGGCTTCAACAACATCTGCAATGACTTTAGGTTTTATTTTTCTATTCCCATTAACATAAATTTTTGTCGTATCGGATACCAACTCCTCTTTTAAAGAAACATATCCAGATCTATTTCCTGGTATAATCCATTTGTTTGGATCAAAAGGGCAGTTCCGTATGAAGCCCTGCAACAGAAAAAAGAATGAAAAATCTGAATTTAAAAAAAAAACGAACAAAGGAAACACTTTCAAAATACAAGTACATTTTTTTTAATTCTTTCAAATGTGAACTCTGGCTTCAACTGAAATTCTAACTCAGACCTTTAAGGCTTAAATGACTACCACTGAGCCAAAGCTTAATGGTCAAGCAAGTATAATTTTATGGTCATGCGTGATTTAAGAAATTCAACACTTCAAGTGAGATGAGAAAAAAAACACTTTCGCAATAGCTAAGCAATGCAATTTAATCCGTCCAACAATTTAAACCGTGATCTTCACATGATAAATGTGATAACTTTTTTCTTTCATTTCGTCTAATGTAGGGTAATGGGATTGTAATAATGTTACTTGAACTGTATACTTGATGGCTAGAATTAGAGTATTAGGGTTTAACTATGATTTATTACAAAATTTAGGATTTAGTTTATCAAATATGATATTGCAACAAAAATGGGATTATAATAATCAACCATCAACCAAATATATCAAAGCTTCCTATTTTTATCAAACTTCAATAACAACAGCGCATGAAATGCTGAACCACTTATTATTAATTATCTACTTCCAATAACATAACACTAGAAGTCATATTTTCCATTTGGTACCACTTCAAAAATCGGGTAGTTAATTATGTCAAGAAAATAATATTTCTAGACCACGATAGAAACCTAAAAACATTACCTCTATGTGAAAGGGTGCATTCAAAGAGACATAAAGAGAAAAATATGAATTTTTTTAATTATGAGATATGAACCACATACACAGCCACATTATCTTGTGTCATTTTCTCTCTAAATGCAGAAGTGCATGAATAATAAGGATCCAAAGGCATACGCGAAATGCTGATAGACAATATTGTAAATGATAAGAATCAAAAAGGAAAAGATAAAAGTTGAGAGAGAAAGAATACCGGAAGTTTACGGCTGCACCCAAGCTTCCTGAGGGCAGCATTAGAAATTATCTTGTCCTTCTTGACACTGAGGAGACCTTCATGATAAGCTGGATAGATTTGATAAAGATACTGGCCAGCAGCATATTTAAGGAAAGAATCTCCAAGAGTCTCTAAGGATTCATAATGAAATGACTCTTGGCATTTTTTTGTAGTGATTGATTCCAAGATCTACAATGAACAGAGCATATATCATTAGGACAAGTATATCGTCAAAAAGCTAGAAGGTTGGACATACATTATGTTGACTTCAAAACTTCTAAAATGGCGATGCAGCAAAAAGAATGATCCATGAAGCATCTTCAAGCAAATAAAATATACACCCATATGGAGAAGACCCAACACAAATAAACCCAAACAAAGTAAGTTCTTAGGATATCAAATCTATGCATTAGTGGTACAACATCTTTTAGCAATCTAATTAATCTCATTGTGTATTGGTTGGGACGCCAATGCAGTTCTTTTACTTTGTTTTAGTGCCATAATTTTCCATCATGTCTGTTGTTAAAACAACTTATTTATAAAAAATTAATGTAGACATACATTTTGGCATTTAATGAGTATCAGCAGAAAGACGTGAAATTATCTTGGAAAAAATTGGAAATATAACCGGGGAATCATATCATAATATATTTTCACAGCAATAGAATAGAAGCTTACCTTGACTGTTGGAATATCATTTTGCATGCACATTTTCTTCAAGTTGAAAGCCACAAGCAATGACTCCAGCCAATGTATTGTTGAGGGAATGAATGAAAACGAATATATGGTATTGACTGATATTGGTGACATTACAATAGAGCATAGCTCGGGAGGCAATTCAACTGACGCCTTGGATAATTCTGCAAAATAATATATACATATATAGTTAATATGTAAATCAGCATCACATGGAAATAAATGATATGAACACTGGCTTCAATTTTGGGTAAATTATAGTCATAGACTCAGTCTCACGAATGAGCTTAATTTCTTTTTCTTCAAAATTACTTTTATTATAAAGAAACCTTTCACGGAATAGTTAAAATGTTGAAACTTCTAGAGAAATCTATAAATAGCTTTTGTGCTTGTTTCATCGGCAAAAAGTTTTTGCTTTTGGAAATCTTCTTGCACAACTGACTTTAAGGGTAAGTCCAGGTACAAGACTCAACATTCAAACCTCTTTCCTTCACTTGTCTACTTCTGTGAAGGTAATTTTGCACATGAAACATGTGCCTTCCATTATATAGTTGTTGGTGTTCATAACATAAATCTATTCCATGCCTGAAATTTAGTATAAAGGATAAGATTATGTCAAAAGAGCCTATGGGCAATATTAACTTAAAAATAGACATCTGCAACAAAAATTAGCTTACTTTTCTTTAAAGTATTTCTTGTATGTCATAATTCTGCCATCCCTAAGTTTTAGCAGAGAGTTTCCATCCAATTCCATTCTACCAGTGATGATATAAAAATGACCATTATGTGGAGTATAGACCAATGAATTTTCTAGTTTGCAGGAGCAAACTAGAGCATCTTTGGTCCTTATGTTTGCAACATGATTGTTGCAACCTTCTTGAGATGAATATACAGAAGTAACTGAAGGCCAATCAATGATCAAAGGTCTTTGAGGTATGGTAGTGGCTGGAAGCAGAAGATAATCAATCTCAAGATTATCTCCCAACTGGAGTTCATTTAAAATGGCTGTCAACTTAGCCATATCATGGTTCAAAAGAATTCCAAATACAGTGATTTGGAATCTTCTACACAAAAGAACCTGAAAAAAAACATAACTACATTAACTTTTGTAACACTTATTATTAGGCTTAGCGCAACAAGAGAGGACAAAACGTCATACCTCATTTGGGCCAAGATTTATTGCACCAATGTATCTGAATTTTACTATCAAGTCACCCCTATCAGTGCACATTTTAATATCCATACACCCAATTTCCCGGTCAAGTTCACATCTCATTGCAAGAACAACATCACGAACAGCAACATCATAATTGAATTCTTGCTCCAACTCCATCATATAGCAATGGTATAACAGATTGCCATTGTGCGGAAAGTAGTTAACTAATTCAGATGGGACATAATGAGGTTGCTCCTCATTATAAGGTTCATTCACTGTAAGGATCAGATAAATGCCCAAACATTTAGGACAGACAGATATGAGGAAAACAAAATTCTATTTTCAATTATAACTTTTCTAGAATAACAATGAAACATAGGCATCGTATTACCAAATTCTTCCATCAAATTTTTTTCCACAAAAATATCAGGAACAAGATTATCTGTCAAAGCTCCAATTTTATGAAGTTGTCTGCAAGCTTCAAGACAAGCCATATTCTTTAAGGTTTTCTTGGAACCTTGTACACAAACAGATGATATAGGGCAACTCTTAGGAAGAAGTAGCGTCCCAGTGTCTTTGTCCCACCTAGGCATTGGTTTGAAGTACCTAGAAATAGATGAAAATTCAAATGTAGGATCAGCCAAATCTAAGAGTCAAACACTAAATCTAAAAAACAGTCCATAAAAATTATGGAAGCACTTAATTTAGAGTATAGAAAGATCAGAAATTAACTAACCCATCTGCAGGGAGCCGTGAACAGTAAAGGTATATCAAACCAATACTAGAACTGAGATTCACAATTGCTCCGGTGCTTTCAACAAGATAAGTTTCCCTGTTGTATGCATTACTGTCAAAAGGCTCACAAGGAAGGGAAGAATGACGCAAGCACTCCTTTCTCATAATTTCTCCACTACTTAGGTACTTCTCCAGTCGAGAATGTGTGGCCGAATCCCCACTGTATTTTAAAAATAAAACATGAAATGAAGGCTATTCAGAGAAATTGTCTCAACTAGAAAATAAAACCCAAATGGATGTTATTAAGGGTTCAGTAAAACGTTTATTTGCAATTGTCTAGTTGTTACAGCCCTCAAGTAAATTTTTAAAACCCATCTTATTCAAATACTTGAGAATACTCAGAATACCTATCAACCATTAATATGTAATCAGAATTTTGAACTCTCGCTCGACCTCTGGACTGAATGAAACTGCATACTGTGGTAGACGGATCAAATCTAATGACCAAATTACAACTTCGAACATCCAACCCCTCTTCAAGAATTGATGTTGCCACAATGATATTGACCTGCAAATTAAATATTTTGAATGAAATTAAATATTGTACCTTTTTTATGACTATACAAATGATGACATAGGTAATCATCATACCAAGCCCATACGAAACTCTTCTATGATTTCATTTTGTTTTTTCCTTGTTTGATTTTGCAACCCCGATCCTGCTATGTACTTAGTCTTCCATCCACTATGTTTTGGGAGGAATTCTCTCAAAAGAGCCTCAAGAGCAATAGCTGTAATTCTCCTCTCTACGAAAATTATGCATCTTATATCATTCAAGCCCCTATAAATTTAATATGCATAGCAGACCAATCAAAATCAACATCAATGTAATTACCAAACTACTATATATAATTAGATATAAAAAAATTATTTAAATTCTATTAACTACATAATTGGCGTTTCATAGATTGTCACAATGTGAGAACAATGAGATCAAGTACAAACAACCAAACAGGAGGAACAATACAAATAAACATACAATAGCAAAGAATTAAATATGTGGCTTTATTTTAATTTTTAAATTAAAGAATCAACCATATAGATGTTCAAAAATCCTCCAAAAACTTTCACATTTCAACAGGACATTGGCCAAAAGAAAATCCCAATGTCCATACCTGAATTTATGAATTCAAAACCACATTTAAATACAAAATATTTCATAAATAATCAATATAAGGGAACCTGTATTCAAGTAGAGAGTCAATAAGACACAGAACTTTTGAAGTTAATAGCCCCACATCCACACATGACCTAATATCATCACCAACAGTATGTTGAGGACCTGAGCAAGAAAACATGTTAAAATTTGATAACAAGGAAAAGAATGTGAGCTGATGATTTATCATAAATGTACTTATAGTCTCCAAGGCTAAAGTCACTACCAAATGATATGAAAGTTGAAATCATTTGCAAAGCCTCCAATGTAAATTTTCTAACAGTAGTCTGTCCAGAGACATCCATATTTCCATATGGAAACAATTCAGTTTCATTTGATGATAAGAATTCTGCAGCCTATCACATAAACAAACATATAGTGAAATCTTTCATGTAAACGTGAACAGAAAAATGGAATCAGAGAATAAGTATGAATAAGTACCTTCAAAGCCAACAAAACTCCTAACTCATCCAAGCAAAAGATTAAAGCTAAGAAAACCCTTGTTATTCTTTTGGATATAGACTCTGCAGCAGAACTTGTCAACTCTGACTTTTCCATAGAGCATTGATACTAATGAAGAGAATATCAATAGTCAAAAACCTCAAGGAAGCAAACCAACAACCAAATTATCAAACTATGTATCACTGAAAGTAGTGAAACTGAATTTTGATTAAGTATTAGATATAAGAAAGTGACAGAATTGCCAATTCCTTACCCATAATTTCAATCCAGAGGAATAATTAAATTCTTTGTCAATATCAAGTAAGAGTGAATATTGAAAGCTGGTGTCCTTAAAAATTCTAACCTCTTTTTCTAGTAGATTCAGTTTTTCACCCAAGCATTTGAATGACTCAAATGGAATTCCAGTGTGCTTGTAAAATTTGAACTTTGGGGTAGATATTGGTATGAATTCCGCAAGGATAGATTCACTTGCACATGTATATACCTTCAGTACACAATATTAAATGTTCAAAATAACAAAAAACTTGACAAAACAAAGTTGGACTTCAATGTAAGAGAGTACTTTCTGCAAAAATGAACTCATCTACGTACATTGTCAAGTGTCAACATCTTTCTAGCAATGTAAAGGTTCCTATAGCAGTAGATATGTAAGATATAACAGCATAAATTTTTTGTACATAACAAAAAAGTAAAGGATTCAAACATATACCCAAGCAACAATTTCTATTTTGGATTTTAATAACCATAGATCTCAAGATGTCAATTTACATACACAATAAAGAGATAGATGGGATGAGAAAAGAATTTCGTGTTTATGGGAAGAGAAATGGCAGAAATCCATAAGTTGGAAAAGAGGGGACACACGTAGCAGAAAGATGGAAGTCAGTCAGAGTCACTCATCATGTAGAAAATAAAGAAAAAATGGAATATAGAGGAAGCATGTTTAAGGTATTTTTAGGGCAGATGGTTTAGGGGATATCTAGAAGTCCTAAACTTCTAGAACCTATCTTGTCATTTGGTTGTTCAGCAGTTTGTTTTAGTATTGCCTAAGGTCTTTAATTTCTACGTGGGAGAATATTGGTAATGTTATCTCATTTTTCTCAATAGTTCAGTTACTTTCACGCCGATATTCTCAATATCTATCAGGGTAACATATGGCCCAGACCAAAATGACATACCTTGAAACTAGAAATTAAGAAAACAAATAAAAAATAAAAAATGGAGACAAATAAGGTAAAAACCTTAGAATGCATTAGGCTCTCGAGTTCAGCAATATCTTTCCAGAGAGTCAATTCAGAATTCCCACCTAATTAAAATATTAGAGGCGAAGAAAAAGTAAATCTAACAATAGAAAATAATAGAAAGCAGAGTGGGAAAATAATGCCAATGCAATGAGATAAATAGAACTTCCTTTGGGCTTATGAACCTTTCGATTTAATAGGAGATGCTGTCATCCCAAATATTTTAGGGAGATCAGAACTATTAGATTGCAATTGAGGATGATAAAACTCCTGCATGAAATCAAATTTTCCAATTATAAGAAATATAAGTATTGCACATGACACAATCTCAAGTTGCAGAAAATGCATAATAAGATAGAAAGGTAACTACAAATAACTGCAATGGTAATCAAACCAAATATTTTTTATACAATTCGACAACAAAAAGTATTTAATACTAAATATCACTGACAACTATTCTTGAGTTCAACTTACTAAGAAATTTAATGTACTAGTAAATTTTATTAAGGCAAATTTTACAAATATAAATTACTACAACTATTCATGAGCCTTTACTCAATAGCATAAGCACACAACACAGTTTAGCGTTTATGATGACAAGTTACAGACTATGGGCCCGTTTGGATAAGATTTTATAAACAAGTTTATGAAGAAAAAAAACAGAGCTTTTGGACAGCTTTTAGAAAATGACTTTTGGAGAAGAGCTTATGAAAAAAAATGGTTTTGAATAAATGAGTGTTTTGATAGTTATTTCTAGAAGTACTTTTATTATTGGTAAATTACGAAAAAGGTATGAGTATTAAATGAGAAGAGATAAGATATGAGAGGAGAGAGGGTGTAAGAAAAAAAATGAGAGAAGGTGTAAAAAAAAGTAGGAGAGAGGGTGTAAGAAAAAGTAGGGGTAATATAGTAATTGGTTAGTTTATAAACTCTTTTACTGTTCCATAAGTTACTCTAACCAACTTATCTAAAACCTTAGTTTTAAATTATAATTTAGTCCAAAAGCCCGTTTAAACAAATATAACTGTTTGTTTTAAAATTTCTCAAAACCTAAGTTTTGCCCAAATCTAGGTTTAGGCTCTTGCCAAACACACACTATGTTATCATAGAATAATCAATATACAAGTAGATTATCAGTGCAGGGTTGTGATTACTGAAAGACAGAGACACAGGCCAGCAAAATAAAAACCATTAGAGGAAGCACTTACAGTCATGATGCATGCATAAGGATCTTTACCCCTAGCATGATGGCACTCATCCATTATTAAGACCTTGATCATATTCAGTTTGAAAAAGCTACTCCTCAAGCCAGACAGCAATATTGCTGGAGTCATAACAAGTACCTGTACAATCAAAACCACTACTGACAATAACTACATCTAATCTATGTAATACGCAAAAAAGACTCAGAAACATTGTGCTAATAATAACTAACAATACAAGTGATAATGAGAGCAACTAATCCTCCAAATGGAGAAATTTACTAATTCTGACTATTTAAATTTGACTTTTGCATACAACAACATGCCCTATGCCTACTAAAATACTTGGCATACAGAATGAAATTGGAAAGTATATAAACCCCCTCATGAAAGCTTCACACTGAAAATATGTATATTTATCTGCTTTCATTCTCAGTTAAATATTATTTTACTATGGGTTAAGCTTCTACTTATTTTCTTGTTGTCTTTGTTCAACTTCTTCATATGAACTGGAAGTGTCAAAAATTTATGTTTTGCTTTTAAATAAAAAACCTATATTATTTTATTATTATACCATCAAATGCAACGGTCAAAAAGGGAAGACACCAAAAAAAATAAATAACAAATGTAAATACATATATAATTTGGAATAGGAAACGGGGCAGGACTATTTCGAGAGACAAAAGCAGACTACACATAGCCCATTTACATGGTTGACGTTTCACATGTAAGTTTTAAATTGATATTTCTAAACAAATGTGCAAAATAATCACCTCGTGTTTCAGCATTTCTGCTCTCCATGTTGCAGCCTTCCAAAAGTCTACTCCCATGTCTCCCCAATACATTCCAACTTTCAAATCAGTATGCATTTTCACAGCTTCAGCTTGCTGTAATTTTGGGAAGTGATGAGGAAGAAAAAATTAGTCAAGAAAGTGTTAATCCGTTGTATAATTTCCCAATCAGAAATACTGGATGTGTGAGTGCTATTTCCAACAATGAGTTTATACTTTTAATGCTATTCGAAATGGAGACAAACACGGAATGTTCTTCAAAATTGAAACTTTTACTGTTTCCACGATAGGGGAAGTCAATCAGAGAATGTCACTGCAGCGTAGAAGAGAGAGAAAAGAAAGATCTGCATACTTGTTTAACCAAGACAACATGCGGAACCAAAAATACGGCGATGAAAGGAGAAGGCTTGCGAAGAAGATATGCATAACTTCGTAGAAGCATGGTCGCGATCAAAGTTTTGCCAGAACCAGTCTCTAAGAACACAATCGTATTTTGACGGATAGCTTTCTCCAAAGCTTCCAACTGATAACTACAGAAGACGGAACCAAAAACAATTAAGAAAAAAAAAATTATAACAATATCTATCAATCGAGTTAATTGAAGAAAAAGTGTAGGCTACCTTCTGGCAAATGGAAGAGGATCAGCTGAAGTTGGGCCATCGATTTCCATGGCTTCTTCTCCAATTACAAGTCGAAAACACAAAATGCAGATAAGAAATTTGAAGAACAAGAGTGTGAGCCAACGAGAGAGAGCACAAGCCGAGCAGTGCACGAAGTGAAAGTTCTTGGAAACTATACTATAAATACTACTATAGGCCACTCACTCCTTCGCGAGCAAGTTACGCCACTTTCATATTAAGGAGGCCCCACAAGTCAAAGTGATGCTTGGGGAATCTGGACGCCAGGGAATGAAACGACACTCTGGGGCATTGTCGTTTGCTGACGCTCACCATCTTTCTCTCGTCATTTTCATTCTTTTGAATTTTGAAACCAAACAATTTTCAGAAAAAAAATACAATTGTATTATTATTTATTCTGCATCAAAGATTTGAATAATATCTCATTATTTAATTTGTTATATAAGCATTATTTCCTCATACCTTAATGTAAGATTTAGTGGTTAATTTATATAAATTAAAAAACTTAAATAAATTAATTAATTTTATTATGACATGATATTTATAAAATATTTATATATAATATTATATTATATATTAATTTATAAATTAAGTAAATTAGTTAAAAAATTATAAATATTATATATATAATGAAGTAAAATCTTATATTTATGATAATATTTAATTTTTTTAATTAATTCTTATATTAAGGATTTGAGATAAATAATTTATTTATTAATATTATATAAAAGTGTGCTGCATTATGTGTGTGTATTGAGAGAGAGACAAGGATTACCCTCCATTCACACTTAAAAAATACTGAAAATGGCTAAGTAGTAGACTATGTTTATCTATCCAGTGTGTCATTATTGTGTGAATATTATAATTTATTATAAATTTTATTTTATGCATGTGTGATTGAGAGTTATTGACATCACTCTAAAATATTTTTTTAATAAAATTTAATATTTTAAATTAATTTATAGTTTATTATCTTAAAATACTCAATATCTTAAAATATTTTTAATAATTTTTTTATGTATTTGACACTTTAAAATATTTCTTTAATAATATTTAATATATTAGTATCTTAAGTTTAAAATGTTTATAGTGTTAAAAAAAATATCTTAAAATTAAAACTGTATAAAAATATTTAGAATATATAAAAATTGATTTTAAGATATTAAATAAACTATAAATTAGTTTAGAATATCAATGTTACTGAAAAAATATTTGAGTTTATACATTTTAATCCTAAAAATTTTTGGTGTTAATATTTTGATTTGTAATAAAATATTAAATCACCATTTATCGGCCCAAAATTACTTTATCGTTGCAAAATTGAAATTGAAATTTAATTACTTAATTAATTAAGTAGTAATTGGAAAGCATGTAAAAATTCGATACGATGTCATATCTTTCATATTTTGGCGAAATCAAATCAAGATATACGAGGGTTTTTTTAACCTTATATCAGGAAAACGCTTATTTTAGGAAGGGACGGTCAGATTTTTGCCCGTTCACATGTGGCTGACCTCAGCGAATCTCGGCCATTGATATTGATAATAAGTCGCGGAGATAGCACGCGAGGAAATTCTCAGAGAGAATAAAAATATAAAAATAGCGTGAACAACTGAATAACCTACTATTTTACACTACGTGAATTTATTAACCACTATATGCCCAAAAAATAGAGTCAAGGATATACTTTTCTTCACAATTCAATAATTAGTTAGTATTATATTTTTAAAAAAAAATTAAATAAGTTAAATTTTAGAGACTCATAAAAGCTATTCTAAAGACTCATTAAAACTATGGCATATCTCTATATTGTGCCTCTTTGGTTTTCTCATAAATTAAGGTTTTAAAAGTTTTTTTTGGCAAAATCTAAATTTAAAAAAATTTTAAAACAAATAGCTATATTTGTTCAAACGGGCTTTTAGACTAAACTATGGTTTAAAACTAAAGTTTCAGATAAATTAGTCAGAGTAGTTTATGGAACAGTAAACCACTTATGAACTAACCAATTAATATATTACCCATATTTTTTCTTACACTATATCTCCTACTTTTTCTTATACCCTTTCTCTACTTTCTCTCTCTTTTCTTTCTTACATCATCTCTCCTCTTATCTCTTATCTCTCCTCATTTAATACTCATACCCTTTTTCGTAATTTACCAATAACAAAAGTATTTTTAGAAATAACTATCCAAACACTCATTTATTCAAAATCACTTTTTTTCATAATCTCTTCTCCAAAAACCTTTTTCTATAAGCTGTTCAAAAGCCTTTTTTTTTCATAAGCATGTTTTTAAAATTCTATCCAAACGGATCTATTATAAGAGTGTTTATAAATATACTTACAGAATGCTTACTAATATTTTTATATCATAATAGTAGAGTATTATTAATTAAGGAGATGCTTTACTTTTCTCCACAATTAATTAATTAAGTATATGATTTTCTTCTCAAACGTCTTCTTTCACTTTCTCAAATTTTTTATTCATGCGTTCATGAAAACTTTAAAAAAAAATAGGCAAATCAAAGGGGAAATTACAGATGGTGACCACATAATTAAATTAATTATAAATAGGGATTTGGAATTTTAAAATGACTTTCAAAGACCTTAGTCATTTTCTTTTAAAAAAACGTCACAAGTTTTTTTAAAGAAAATTTAAAAGTAAAAAAAAGTCACAAATGCGACTTCTAAATTGAGAGTGAGTGATCAGTTCGAAACATTGGGGAGTACAGGAGGGAAAAGGAAGAAGAGAGAAGCCAAATCCTTATCATAAGCAGGTGGATCTTCAACTTTCATGTTTTAGGAAACATGTAATGTTAATATTATCTACATGTTATCTTCAAATAAATGGTTAGAAAACATCAATCATTTTTTTATATTTTTTTATTTTCTAAAATTAATTTATTTAATTTATAAACTGATCATATTTATTGTAATTAAATAATTTTTTTAATTATCTAAATTAATTAAGTAGTTTTTAGAGGAAAGACCAGTAAGCAACTGAGAAGCAATGTCATCATATTATTGGAGAAAGAAAAAAGAAGCAATGCCGTCATAGTTTAACAGATGCATTAGGAAGACCCTTTTTTTTTTTTTTGCTTTCCTGTTAAGTTTCTTACCAAAAGTGTGTGTTAACTTATTTTACTAAGTACGTATTAACAAGAAAAAAAATAGTTGTGAAACACATATGTATAAAATGGGTGTTTATTATGTTGTATCTTTTTATTTTTATTTATATATTGTTTTTTTTATTAAAATATAGACCTCGACTCGGGTCATACTTAGCGGTTAGGCATTAGTAGTTTGTAACAGTATGTTATTTTTGTTATTAAGTATAGATGTATTCCTATTATTATATTAGAATCAATACTATTTAAAGTATTATTGATATTAAGTGTATTTAAGAAGAGTCTAAACCTAAATTTTAAATTTAGATTTGAACAAAATTTAAATTTTAAAATTTTTTAAAATAAACAGTTATATTTGTTCAAACGAGTTTTTAGACTAAACTATAGTTTAAAACTAAAATTTTAGATAAACTGATTAGAGTAGCTTATGGAACAGTAAAATAACTTATGAACTAACTAATTACTATATTACCCTTACTTTTTCTTACATTCTTTCTCCTTTGTCTTACTTTCTTTTACACACTTTCTTTTCTCTTCTATTTTTTCTTACACCCTCTCTCATTTCTTTTCTTATACCTTCTCTCCTCCCTCTTCTCATATCTTATCTCTCTTCATTTAATACCCATACCCTTTTTTCGTAATTTACCAATAATTAAAATATTTCTAGAAATAACTATCCAAATACTCATTTATTAAGAATTATTTTTTTATAAATTCTTTTTCAAAAGTCTTTTTTCTGAAAGTTGCCAAAAAACTATTTTTTTATAAAATTATTTTTAAAATCTTATCTAAACATGCCCTAAATATAAAAAATTTTAAAATTAGTTCATCACATTATAAATGACTAATTATTTTTATTAGATCTAACCCATTAGTTTCGTCTTCTAATTATTGATGTTACCAACATTGGTCCCCTATTATAGATGAATATAGTGTGTGTTTGGAAAAAAAATTTCAAACTAGCTTATGAAAAAAATGGGATTATAGATAACTTATGAAAAAGGGCTTTTCTAGAAGAATTTATAGAAAAAAAGTGATTTTGGATAAATGAGTGTTTGGATAGTTATTTGTAGAAGGGGTTTTATGAGTGATAAATTATGAAAAAGGATATGAGTATTAAATGAGGAGAGATAAGAGATGAGAGGAGAGAAGAGATAGGGTGTAAGAAAAAGTAAGAGTAATATAGTAATTGGATAGTTCATAAGTTCTTTTACTGTTCCATAAGCTGCTTTGACCAGTTTATCTGAAACTTTGATTTTAAACCATGGTTTAGTCCAAAAACCTATTTGAACAAAAATTGCAGTTTGATAAAAAATTTTTCCAAACTGAAATTTGGGGCTAAAAGACCTTTTTAAATCATAGTTTAGGGTGTTTCCAATCCAATCTAATAGGACATACCCGTTTGAAGTCTGTATATGCTCCATTCAGCTCCGTATAACTTAGTCCAACACACAAGCAAATTTGGCTTTTATGTCAAAGGAGGGAAATTCGTATCGCATGAGCAAATATATCAAAAAAAAAAAAATCTCCTCAATTACGAACAAAATTAGATTTAGTGGAAGGATTTGGAGAATTAATGTTCAGATTTAGTGAAAGGGCTTAATCCCTTTTGATATAGAGAATTAATGTTCAAAACATATTAAAAAATATACTTATATTTAATACTCAAATTATTTTAAATATCGTCTTCAATAAAAAAATATATATACTTAAAAAAAATATAAAATTATCATCAATTTGAATAAGCTCACTCTAGATTTATGTTTTTTAATTTTTATTTTGTAAGAAAAAAATATTTAATAGGTCCAACATCTAAAATAAAAAAATCTATTAACTGATTTTTTTTAAAAAAATAATTGTATTATTTAAAAATTATCAATTAAAATCTTTAAATCTATTATTAAAATTGTATTTAGACGTTACAGATTTTACCATAGCGACGAGCACTAAACCAGCTCCCTCACTGGCACCAGTTACGAGAAGATGGTAATTCAAATGCCACTCAATTACTGAAGCACAAGTTGTCTGTATCATATATGCAGTCACTTGGTTGCCTTCAACTTTTGGTATACCACAGACTAAAATACATATTACATTAATTGATCAAATCTAGAATTAAATTTGATTATGGCATACCATTAAAGGGAGCTAATATGTTAAACCCATCAGGTAAGTGAATGAAATGTTCAAACCTTCCCTGTACACAACAGCTAGCACTTGAATAATAAATTTCTCTCTCTCCTCATATTGCCACTAAGAAAGACTTCATTATGGGATCATAGTTCTATATCCTTCTACCACTTTGTTATTATACTTCTTCTTCTTCTTTTCTAATTATCTGGTTTACTAAATTAAATTTTATTTGTTCAGTCATTTTTCTTTCAATATAATATGTAGAATTAATATTGTTCGTATTAGCATTAGAACAGCCAGAAAAGTCATATTAAGCTCACAGAGTGAAGTAGAATTTGATGACACATGCCTATAGTAAACTTGTGCACACTTAGATGTGTTTGGGAGAGCATTTGGCCCCTAAATTAACTTTTGAACCGTATAAGTCACATTTTCAACTAATCTTGATGTTCACTTTACTATATTGTAATTTAACTTTTAGGTTCAAATAAACTTATAGGATGAAGGTTGTATTTGGATTAGTGGTAAGAGAAATGACTTTTTTAATTCAGTAAAAGTCAAATAACATAATATAATTTATGTTTAGATTTACCTTGTGAAAAGGTTCATTTGACAAACAGAAACTTATTTTGATAATTAATAGAAAAGTAAATTTAGATGTAAAATGGCTAAATAATTTTTTTTAATAATATATATTTAAATTATATGTGATGATTTTGAAAAAATATTAAAAATAAAATTATAAAATAAAAATAGTAATGTATTATTGGAAAATTTGTAAAATATACATGTCATATTTTAAATAAAAATGGTATATTAATGGCTTTCGATTTTGATTAGTCAAATATAAAAATTAAATTGAATATAAAACTGTATTTTTTTTTAATTAGCAAATGGTCACTGTCAGGTAAACTTTTTGGGAAGAGTCAGAAATTAAATTGAATATAAAACTGTATTTTTTTTTAATTAGCAAATGGTCACTGTCAGGTAAACTTTTTGGGAAGAGTCAGTTGGCGATAAAAATAATAATGCCTTGATGGTAAAAAAGAAAAATGACTTCATCTGCCTACACAAATGAAAGAGCAATGACTGAACTTATTTTATGTACAAACAGGAAGAGCGATGATGACGTGAGGGAGAAGATGGGAATATTAGAATTTTTAATGTTGCACTATGACGCACCGGCGAAAAAAGAAAAAAACAAATAGCTTCATTTTATAAATTTGTGTATATTTGGATAATTTTTTAAAAAAATATTTATAAAAAAAAGATTTTAGATAAGAGTTTATAAAAAAAAATATTTTAGATAAATAAATGTTTAGATAATTATTATTAAAATGACTTTTATAACTAAAAAATATATTATTTTATTAAAAATATGAGAGATGAGAGAGGGTGAAAAAAAAAATGAGAGAAGATGAAGAAGAGTAAATATAGAGGAGTGAGGAGAGTAAATACAGAGGATAGATTGTAAAAAAAATAGAGAAAAGAGTAGAAAAAGTATAAAAAAAATGAAATAATAATTAAATAATTTATAAATTTTTTTACTATTTTAAAAGTTATTCTTACCAATTTATTTAAAATTATCGTTTTAAATCATAATTTAGTTTAATATTTTTTTAATAAATATAATTATTTATTTTATTTTTTTAAAAAAATTAAAATTTAGATTAAAATCATTTTTAAAATTATAATGAGGTTTTCAAACAAATCCATTATTTGTACCTAAAAGCCAGATTGTGAAAATGACACATAGTGCCTGTTTGGAAAAATCCAAACCTTGGTTTAAAACTAAAGTTTGGCTCAAAACCTAGGTTTGGAGAAATTTTAAAATAAACAGTCATATTTGTTCAAATGGGCTTTTGGACTAAACTCTGGTTTAAAATCAAGGTTTCAGAAAAGCTGGTCAGAGTAGCTTTTGGAATAGTAAACCACGTTTGAACTAACTAATTACTATATTACCCCTACTTTTTCTTACACCATCTCTCCTACTTTTTCTTACACCCTCTCTCATCTCTCCTACTTTTTCTCTATTTTCTTTCTTACACCCTCTCTCCTCTCTCCTCATTTAATACTCATACCCTTTTTCGTAATTTACCAATAATAAAATCCCTTCTATAAATAACTATCCAAACACTCATTTATTCAAAACCACTTTTTTTTCATAATCTCTTCTCCAAAAGCCCTTTTCTATAATCTGTTCAAAAGCCCTTTTTTTTCATAAACCCGTTTTTAAAATCCTATCCAAACGGGCCCATAGTGCCTGTTTGGAAAAATCCAAACCTTGGTTTTAAACCAAGGTTTGGCTCAAAACCTAGGTTTGGAGAAATTTTAAAATAAACAGTTATATTTGTTCAAACGGGCTTTTGGACTAAACTCTGGTTTAAAACCAAGGTTTCAGAAAAGCTGGTCAGAGTAGCTTTTGGAACAGTAAACCACGTTTGAACTAACTAATTACTATATTACCCCTACTTTTTCTTACACCCTCTCTCCTCTCTCCTACTTTTTCTCTATTTTCTTTCTTACACTCTCTCTCCTCTCTCCTCTTATCTCTTATCTCTCCTCATTTAATACTCATACCCTTTTTCGTAATTTACCAATAATAAAATCCCTTCTATAAATAACTATCCAAACACTCATTTATTCAAAACCACTTTTTTTTTCATAATCTCTTCTCCAAAAGCCCTTTTCTATAATCTGTTCAAAAGTCCTTTTTTTTCATAAGCTCATTTTTAAAATCCTATCCAAACGGGCCCATAAGCTAAAAGCAACTTTTGGCGGTTGGGTTGAGTGTTTTCCGAACACTCTCCTCAACACATCCAAAGCTACTTTTTCATCTAAATATTTTTTTTTGTTAAACTGATCTTTTTTACAACAATCAATCTAAATATAAATTATATTATATTATTTAATTTTTATCTAATTTACATTTTACAAAAATTAGGTTGAAAACAAAGTCACTTTTCCACCGCTAATTCAAACATATCTTTAACCTGCAAAAAGACCATCAAGCATAATGATAAAATATTACAACTTACAAGTCATGCAACAATTTTATTGTTCTATTTTGGAAATATGATTTAATTGTTGAAAATCGATTTCTCCATGTAATAAAATTGATTGTTTTGTTTCCTAGTCCACAGTTAAATTGGCTTTTTTGTATAGAGTTAAACTCACCACAAATCTCTATACTTTTACTAGGTAATAATTTGTGTCTATATTTTTAACATATTTTAATTTTATACATAAGCTATATAAATCCTAATTAATAATTCATATCAATTTACTTAACAGTGCCAACACAACACTAGCAAAATTAATATTATTAAGCTCAAATCTAAATAGTTATAAAATTAATATTTTAGATAGTTTAAATAATAAGGGTGAAAAATAACAAACTATAACTATAACGGATAAAAATAGAGATTTATTTTTGTTATAAAAAGGTTTAGATAAGCTTAGTATCGATATCTTTATTAAAATTAAGATATAACTTCAAAATTTAGAGAGTATTTATAGGGATTTATGAGATTGTCTATCAAAGGAGGCTTCACGATAGCGACAAGAATAAAACTTACATTCTTATGAGATAAGGGCTAATTTTTTATCATCTATACTAACCATCAAAATGGAGAACTAAGAGCCTATTTAGAAAATAGTTTATGAAAAACAAATTTTTAGATAGGTTTTAGAAAAAAGGTTTTTAAAGAAGAGTTTATAGAAAAAATTACTTATAAATAAATGAGTATTTAGATAATTATTAGCAGAAATATTTTTGTAATTGAAAAAATACTATAAAATGTATGATTTTATTAAAAATATGAGAGATAAGAGAGTGTGTAAAGGAGAGAGTGTAGAGAAAATATTAAAGAGGAAAGAGGATAAAGAAGAGAGAGAGTTGAAAAGAGAGAGGAAATATAATATAAGAAAAAGTAATAGTAAAATATTAATTAGATAGTCTATAGTTTAGAAACTAGTCTCATTAGCTTATATAAAATTTTAATTTTAAATTATAATTTAGTTTAAAATTTTTTTTGAACAAGTATATCTATTTATTTAAAAAAAAATTAAACTAAAATTTGAGCAAAAAAATCTTTTAAAACCTAAGTTTTAGATATTACACATTCACTAAATAAGTGAATATGGGCCTGTTTGAAAAACTCTCAAACTAAAATTTTAAAATGACTTCTAGTCCAAATTTTAGTTTGAGAAAATTTTAAAACAAACAGTTATATTTGTCTAAAAGGGCTTCTAGATCAAATTATGATTTACAACCAAAGTTTTAGATAAGTTATTAAGATTAGATTTTATAATAGTAAAATAGATTATGGACTAACCATTTACTATTTTACCCCATTTTTTTACACTATCTTTTATCTGGTCACTTTTCTCTTCCTCCACTGCATCTTCCTCGCCATCATCCTCTTTTTACTCTTCCACCACCCGCCTCCTCCTTAATCACTTCTCTTCTATCATTCATTACCGCCTCTTTCATTGTTTTCGCTATCTTCATAGGAATCGTGGATTCCTGTGACTCTTATGCCTTCTTTCTCCTCTATCCTTCGGTGAGAGAGAGGGATGAGAGAAGAAGAAAGAAATAATTTTTTTATTTCATATATTTTTTAATAATTTATTAATTATAATTTTTTTAATAATAAATATTTAAATATTTATTTATCTAAAATTATATTTTTCTATAAACTATTATTTAAAAAAATTTTATAAACATTATCTAAAAAAAATTTCTATAATTATTTTTTAAAAATCTAACTAAACAGCGAGTATAACAAAAAAAAAAAAACAAAAGAAAAACTACACATAAAACCCATGAGACCCGTTGGTCAAAAAGCATATTCTCTTCGGTGCCCATTCAATTGCAACTGAACGGCGGCGAAGAACCTCTTCTATGTTCGAATCATCCTCGCCGTCGACGAAGCACATACAGAAACATTCTCTTGGCAGGCGTCGAGCATAGCAGTTTGAAGAAGAGTCAGAGTTCCGTTACCTCTGCCGGACGTCGAGCAGCTTTAGAGTTCGAGTGTTGGCTGCTTGCTTCTCTCCTCTACGGATCAGGCACATAGACTTCTTACCTTCTTCATGTCTTCTTTAATGTTGCCGTATTGAGAGAGACGCTTGGTTTTCTACCTGAAGTAAATTAACCTATCTTTGAATCGGATAGTGAATGATTTTCCCACATGAAACTGAAGATAGAGAGAGAGTTGAGGTTTTGAGGTGGAATTCAGAGTCAGTTTCTGCAGTTGGGAGTTATCCGTCCGTATTTTTGTATTAATTGCATATTTTACATTTTGAAGATTTTGCCTATAAGTGAGCTTATCAATCTGTGAGGGAAGCTTAGCACGTTGCGTCAATTGCACGAGATGCTCTGCTGTTGAAGTTTCAACGAATCGACTAATTGATTGATCGTCGGAAGCTTTGCACTTTGCGTTTATGTAACGAGCTCACTCCACTTTCTATTGGTTTTGGATGGCTCTGATAAGTTCTTGAATTCCTGATTGTGTTGGGCTGCGTATGACGTGGCGTTCTGCGGTGCGTTTGATGCGTTGAAAGGCTGAGATGAGGGTGAATAGTGATACTCTAGAAAGGGATGCTTAGATAAATAATCAGTTAGACGTTATTAAGGAGAGCGGAGAACTGAGAACTGAGAACTGAGGCATTTGTATCCTAGTGAGTCTGTGCGTCTCAATGGGTCACATTACTCAGATGTTAAACCCTCCAAAAACCAACAACCCTAAAATTCCTCGCATCAATCCCTCTCTTCATGCGCTATCTTCATTTTCTTCCTCCCGGATCACTTTGAAGCAACAAAATTTTCGAACTTTATCGGTCTCGGTGGTGATGCGAAGTCATCATCAGCAAGAACCTCAACAACATTTGTCTTTGGCTGAATCTCTTCTCAATAGTAATCGCAAGGAAGTGGTTCTTGGAGATATCAAAAGCTCCATCTCAAACTGCCTCTCTGAAACTAACCTTCATTTGACAATTCCTGCTCTCAAGTCCAAAACTAGAGGCAAGGTAAAACTAATGTTAAAGTTATTGCCTTTTTCATCCAAATTTCTTTTCTGGTGGAAGGACTTCTGGCAAAGCCTGAAAAAGGGATGCAAAACTAAAGAGTTGATTCTTTTTCCTTCTTGTTTCCCCTGTATCTTACTGGCAATTCTAAAATAGCTACCTATATGTTGGTAGGTTAGAGATATTTATGACAGTGGAGACTATCTTGTTTTGGTGACAACTGATCGCCAGAGTGCATTTGACAGGATTCTTGCTTCCATACCTTTCAAAGGCCAGGTTTGATATGCGTGACATTTATTTTCATTCTAAAAAGGATGTTAGGATTTATTTCTACCTGGTAGATAGATAATTATCAAAACCAGCTAGTCTTGGTGTTACTTAAGAATTTGAGTGATTGGTCTTACATTTGATAGGTTCTTAACGAGACAAGTCTGTGGTGGTTTGAGAAAACTAAGCACATAACATCCAATGCTGTTGTATCAGCACCTGATAAAAATGTTACGATTGCAAGAAAATGTTCGGTGTTCCCTGTTGAATTTGTTGGTGAGTGATTTGCGGTTTTGTCTATATAATGTCTTCCTTGATGGGGATTTAAGTAGCAACTGATTTAGAACAATGTTGCTGTTTTGCAGTTAGAGGATATGTGACTGGAAGTACTGATACATCTCTATGGACAGTCTACAATAAAGGAAGCCGCCAATATTGTGGCAATGTTCTTCCAGATGGTGGATTTTCTTCCAATCTTTGCCTTTTTGGTTTCCTTTTAAAGTTTTACTATTTAATTCATATGCAATTAACACAATACAGGATTGGCCAAAAATCAAAAGCTGTCTAAAAATATAATCACACCAACAACCAAAGCTGAAGATCACGATGTGCCTATTGCTCCTGATGAGGTATGATGCCTATAATATAATCCTGATTATCTTGTTGATATGGAATGAGCTTTCACAAGCAAATGAGAATGATAGAGAGAGCAGTACCAAGGTTAGGAAGGAAAGGAGAGACAATGTTAGGGAATTTATGGAGCTCCTTTCCATTTGGATGGTAAACTCTTAACTTAAAATGAATGAATTATACATGATAAGGGGCTATTTTTCGGATATTGCCTTGGATTAGGATTATCCTTGGCACAATCATTAATCTAGTTTTCCTTTAGGGTGAGTTATATATGACTTCAAAAATTTCAACCAAGACTTGTTATAATTAAGCTAAGATCTGATAGATTTCTTTGCCTATAAATCTATGCTATGACTCTAGAGATAGGGTATTGTTAGAGGTGAACCAACTTTGGAAGGAGGTACTAAGTAGCCTGATTGAAGATCAAAGAGGATCCCGCAGTTGCTACTAGATTAACCCTTGAATTCATTTTCTTCGTGGAGTTAAATGCTTGACTAAAGTTGCCGGATGGTGCGACTAATTCAGATAAGATTATAGTTTAGACTTTAGAGCATGAGGTCTTATGACATCATATCATCATGAAAAGTCTATCTTGAAAAATTTATTGAATGATATTTAAATCCATAGATTATCTAACTCTATACAATTAATTTAAAATTTGGCTTGGATGGTCAACATAGTAATCCCCTGTGATTCCATGGCTAAATTGATGAATTTACATTCTAATACCTTGTTTGGATTAACATTAGGGTATGGGAGGCGAGGGGAGGCGAGGCGAAGGAAGGGATTTTCATATTACCTTGTTTGGTTCAGAAAGGAAAGGGAGGAAAAATATTTTTATATAAACAAATTTACCTTATATTATTTTATAGAATATTTTAATAAAAATATAATATAGGGATAATATTGGAATATTAAAAAAATTATGGGTATATTAATATTATAAAATAATAATTTCATATCTCCCCTCTAAATTCCCCCAAATTTGGAGGGTATTAAAATTTTCCCTCCCTTCCTAAATGTTTTATTGAGCCAAACAAGGGGAGGGGAGCCAAATCCCTCCCCTGATTTGGAGGGGTTTAAAATTTTCCCTCCCTTTCTAAATGTTTTATTGAGCCAAACAAGGGGAGGGGAGCCAAATCCCTCCCCTAATTTGGAGGGGTTTAAAATTTTCCCTCCCTTCCTAAATGTTTTATTGAGCCAAACAAGGGGAGGGGAGCAAAATCCCTCCCCTCCAAATTACCATATCAAACAAGGCCTAAAAGAAATTATTTAATGATGCAATGGTTATAAATATGTTAAACATTGAACACATGCTGTCCACACATCGATTGTTTTTGATGGATTTTCAACAATGGGATGACATCTTTCAATATTGTCATTCTTATTTTATGATGCATTTCCGTGGCAGATTGTTAGAAGCGGACTCATGACCCAAGCTGATTACGAAGAAGTAAGCAGGAAAGCATTAAGTTTGTTCGATTATGGTCAGGTAATTATGCATCTCCATTTATTTCCACTGATGTCTCCTGCTGCATAAATTCCACGTTTTATATGATGAAGAGACACATTTGTATATATTATCATTGAAAAAGTGACAACTGCTTTATCATAAGCTCGGCTTGCTTAGTGTTAATTAATCATTTAATGTCCTCTCTTAAGTATGTGAGTTCATCAATCAATTGAAACTTAGATGTGTTTACTATATATATCAATTTCTTTCTTCCCCTTTTCTAATTCCTGTTGACTTCATTTGCTTTACTTTGCAGCGTGTGGCTTTGGAACATGGCCTCATATTGGTCGACACAAAGTATGAATTTGGGAAAGCAAATGATGGTTCAATTCTTCTGATTGATGAGGTTTAATTTTATCCTGAAACACATTGAATGTTATCATGCATTCAAACATTAGTTTATCAATGCCTGATAAAGTATTTTCATTTGCATATCTAGGTGCATACTCCTGACTCAAGTAGGTATTGGATCGCCAATTCTTACGTGGAACGCTTTCAAAATGGTCTTGAACCTGAGAATGTTGATAAGGTGTGCCATGTCAATTCCTCTGCCTCATGCTTTTATAATGGATTTCAAGTTTTGGTGAATGCATCAGCTAAAGTCTATTTATATGGATGAATTACATATAGGAAGCAATTTTTTTTATGTTCATATAATTTATGTGTAGGAGTTTTTAAGATTGTGGTTCAAAAGTCACTGCAACCCCTATGAAGATGAGGTAATTTATGCTGTCTAGTGCTGTTCAATCAGAATATAAACTTTAAACATTCATTCAAATCATACTATTGGTGGATATTTTCTTTAGGTTCTTCCTGATGCACCTGAAGATCTTGTTTGTGAATTGGCTTGGCGGTAAGTGTAGTGCTTATTCTTTTTACACTTTCTATATTTTGTTTTGAGAAAGCTAAGACTAGGAAAAAAAGGGAAAATCAGTGAAAAGTCTCCAGTTGAAAATTTTATTGGTTAGAAGAACCTGAATTCTAGTACTGATAATTTTTGTGTATAAATTTTTTAAAATATTGATACTTTCTATATATGGAAACATATTAGGACATTCTAGCCAATAAAATTACCAGGATTTTTTCACCGACTTTACCAAAAAAGCTGAGTTATGGTTTTTTTTTTTATAATTGCTGGTATTAATGCAAATACACTGTGACTTATTCATATAGTTGGGCCTTTTTTTTTGTGACAGATACATATTCTTGTACGAGACAATAACACATTCAAAATTTGATGGGTCTTCATCAGAGGTAATCCAGAAACCAGTATTTTAAGTATACCATAGCATGAAATCCATCAGGGCATGTAACTTGTGTTTTTCCTTATAGGAACCGATACACGATCGGATATCCCGAAACGTGGCGGCTGCACTATCTTCTCTGAAGTAGATTTGGAATTTTAGGTCAGACCCCTACTACAGCTCTGTGATTTAAGGGCCTCTTTCTGACAATTTTCTTTTTTGGGTAAAAAGGGAAATTACGTTACTAATACTAACGTGTAATACAAACACCTGTGAACCTACTGAGGATACTGCGGATGTCTTCTATCAGACATTGCAGTTGAAATTTCACTGCCTGTAAGCCCCATTAACTTATGGTGGGAAGTTAGAATTATACTTTCCATGATCTTTGAGAATCAAGTTTGATTTAAGGCAATAACAACAAATAAGTTCTGAAATTTATTAATGTATTCTGTTTTCCATGAGGTGAAGCAAGGTTTCTTTGAGGACAGCCAAATGTTGTGCTTTGTATATTCCTTTCTTTGATAAGTTTTGAATGAATTATATTTATCTCTTGCTTGTGAATCCAGATATTATCTCCTGTTGATATTTATATCCCGTTTGGAGGAAGGAGTGGATTTATTGATGGGACTTCTAGTTATATACTTGTTAACACAAAAATTATTTTGACAAGTTAGATGAAGAATTGAGTACACCTTAGAATAATGTGGCTGTGTTGCAATTAGGGGATATGTGACTGGAATGAGTCTTCATGGACATCTACAATATATATGCATTTGAGAACAATAACAAGTTTTATTCACTAGTTACATGAATAGCTCTATTAATAACTAAATTTCCTAGATATCTTATTATCTTAAAGAATATACATCCGAGAACATTGTAACAAAATGGCTAAGGTTATGTTTGGATATAGAAAAAAGTGAAAGGAAAATAGAGGGAGATATTAGAAAGAAATTTTTTAAAAAATAATAAAAAAAATTACTATTTTTTAGGGTTTTTTCTTTTAATATTTCCCCCCCTAATTTTCTTTACATTCAAACATAAGGGTAAATTTGCTGAAATTTGTGGGTAATTTTATGAATTTGGTTTGTTGTTTAAAATGTCATCTACTATAAGTTCAACTATTTGTGTTCAATCTAAATAATAATTTGATTTTAAGTTTTCTTGTTGATACGAAGTTAAAAATCAAAGAAAACCTCAACAAGATTTGTTTTTTGCTACATTATATTTGTTCGATGATATTAGTGATTTTTAATCAAAATAATACATATATTATAGTTTTAGTTGAGCTTCTTAGCTTATGTAAAACTTGAGAAGTGAATTGCTCAGCAACATTTTAGAAAAACGACTTGTCAACATTTAGTACATTGTTTTGCTTTTACTTTTTTTTTTGTAATTATACTTTTGATCCCTTAATTTTATACAGAATTTTATTTTAATCTTTTAATTTTATAAAGTGTTTTTCAATCATTTGATCATAATATTCTAATTTTATTAAAAAATATACATTAAAATTTAAATATTGATTAAATATTTTCAAATATTAAAGTATCATGTGGTAATTGTTTTAAAAATAATAATGATTGATAAAAATATATATTAGAGAATTAAAACCATATTTTGTAAAATTAAATATAAATCTGAAGTATTGTATAATTTGTTCTTTTCTCCTGAACTTTTTCCTCGTTTTCGCGAATTTGACAATTTAACGTCAACGATGCCTCCATGAAAATTTGTTTATCTCGTCGGAACTGTTGAACAGTGGAAGCTCAGATTGGCAATTGGCAAGAGCGTATAGGCAGGAATGAGCTTCGTTGTTCACGCTATTCTCATTATTCTCATCATCTTCTCAGTAGCTTCGTCTTCTGATACTTCCACCGGCCATGAAGAACAAACGAAGCGAGTCATTTGGGCCAAAGGAGGCCCTGATTCTGTGGTTTGGGTAGTTCAACTCTCCGATCTTCATTTCAGCGTCCACCATCCCGATAGAGCTCTTGACTTTCGCAATTTCATTGGTCCTGCACTTTCCATGATCAATCCTTCACTCGTCTTCGTCACCGGAGACCTCACAGGTTCCTGTTATTATTATGAATTTGAAGTTTTAGACGTTTATTCCGTTATAAAATGAGATTTGTGTTAAGTTTTTGATATATGGCTGGTGTAAGAATTAGGATTTGAAAGAGTTCATGCATTTGTGTGTTTACAGTTGTTTGTATCTTTTTTTTTTTTTTTCTCCACAGATGGCAAAAGCAAGGATTTGCTAACAATGAAGCAAAATGAGGATGAATGGAAAGAATACCAGAATGTAATGGAAGATGTTATCAAAAGGAGTGGACTCAATAAGGAAGTTTTCTTTGACCTTAGAGGCAATCATGATAGTTTCGGTGTTCCAGTCATTGGTGGTTCATTTGATTTCTTTTCCAAATACAGCATCAATGGGCAGTTAGGCAGAAGTGGGAGAATCGCTAGTGTAACTGTTGAGGTTAGCGATTCACTCCAGTCTTCATTCTATGAAATATGCTATTTCCTAATAAAGCGCACAATTGTATGACAACGTAAAATCTAACCGTAGGTGGATTAGGTAGAATTATATACGGATAAAATTGAGAGACTCATTCATGTTCACATCAAGGTTTATTCTATTTTTTATGCGCAAGATGTTGACTTTAAAATGTTTTATGTTAGTCCAATGCTCATGTTGCAGACAGAGCATTGAATCATTCTGAATCCTAAAAAATTCTGCTAGAAATTGAATTCCTTTCTGTATGGACTAGACAACTGGAAGTTCACAAGTTGCAGTTTTATAAGTTGATATGTTATATTGCTTGATAATATGAAGCTTTTCTTACTCATGTACATGCGTTCCATCATACAGACTCAGGAGCGGAGGCATCTCTTTGTTGGGTTTGACAGCACTATGTCAGTTGGTTTACGAGGTCCAACTAATCTTTTTGGGCATCCCACTGACGAATTGCTGAATGGTCTAGATTCGCATCTCTCACATTGGAGTTCTCAGAGTCAGTCAGAAAAACCAGTTTCCAAGATATCCTTTGGGCATTTTCCACTTTCATTATCCACACCCTCAGGTTCTGGAAGGACTTTGGAAGATGTTTTCCTTAAGCATTCAATATCAGCTTACCTGTGCGGGCATCTCCATAGTAGGTTTGGTAAGAATTTAAAGCGACACCATCAGTTGAGCCATCATTTTTCATCCCTCCATAAGTTTTTTCAGTTTAACATGCACCAAATGTCATCTGGAAGTAATGCGAACTGTTCGATTGAGGCCCCACCAATCCAAGAATTTTGGGAGTGGGAGATGGGTGATTGGCGAAGGAGAAGAGTCATGCGAATTTTGTCCATTGATAGTGGCCATGTGTCATTTGTTGATGTTGATTTCATGGCAGGGACCAAAAAGACAATTATATTGCCCACTTTTCCTTTAGATTCACGCACTATGTTGACATCTTTGTCCCATCACAAGAATGAATGTCAATCTGTCACCCCTTCATCTTTTGAATCAATAAGAGCTCTGGTCTTTTCCATTTCTCCAATCGTCTCAGTTGTGGCTAGGGTCTATGACTCTAGATATGGAATTCTTGACCTGGTTTTGGAAGCACATATGATCAGGCATGCTGATGACACCTTCAGGGGAGACCTCTATGTTGCTTCATGGAATTACCAAGCATTTGAGGATGCATCTCCTGATAGATATTGGCTTCAAATTGAAGCAACTGACATCATGAACAGATCAACTTTGACTGAATTAAGGCCATTTTCTATTAACGGTCATAGTTTCAAGCTTTCTTGGACCTGGAAGGAGTTTTTTGTTATGGGTTGTCAATGGGCTGCCTTGTATTACCCAATGTTCTGGTCTTCCTACATTCTCCTGTTCTTTCTTCTTCTTCTTCCAACCGTTCTACTTATTTTTCAAAAGAAACTTTACACTTACAAGAACTTCCTTTCTACCAAAGGTCTTGGCAATGGCGTATTATGGGTTCAGGAGTTCAGGAGGGCACGCACATTATGGTTTGGGTTTATTGGATACTCATTTTATCTTATATTATTTCCCTGGTTTATTGGTCAAGTCTTTACAGAAGGGAACGAAAGGGGATACATGACCTATATGGGTTGGGTTGTGAAGAACCCCAATGAAATAAGGAATCATGATTATATTGGATCTCCAGATATTATGGTGATTGTTCTTCCTCATCTATTCTTTGTGCTATTTCCATCAATTTTGGTCACTGCTGCTCTGACTGCGGAGAGAGGGATTTATCGGGAACATATGTTATCACGTTCATGGAAGAAAGTGGATGATCATGATCCAAAGATTCAAAGAGCTGTATCAAATGATGAACAAAGAAGCAGACTTTCAAATTTCTGTTTAGGCAAGCGACCATTTCGGACGATTCTCTGTTTGATGTGCTTGGCAATATGTTGGAAGCATTTTATGGTAAGGGTTTTTTAACAAATACTCATCAGTGTGATGTGTAAAGGCGTACATCATAGGGCATAGAATATTACCCAGGAGCCAAAAGATAAACTAGTAAAGAACATCCCTTAAACATGGATGACAGTTGCAACCCTATATAATTAATTTCATGAATATTCTTATTCATAGTTGTAATTTATCTAGAGTAGAAAAGATCTCATGTTTTGGATACCTGCATTTTCAGTCTAAAAAATGAGCCAACATCCACTATCATCCGGAATTTGGGTGAGGATCGCTATTATTATCTCAAGCACTTTTACTTGACGCTTTTTTTTTATTTCCATTTTTTTTATTCCTACCATGTAGTAGTAGCAATTTGATCCCGTGTCAATTTAATTGGTGTCATCTGAGCTTCCAGCTCATTGGTTTTTTTCCAGTTTATTTTGTTTGATAATTTTCTTCGTTATTCCCATGCAGAATTGTAGAACTCTGATGAAAGCCTATGAGATGAATCCAATTCTCCATTTCCTGGGTTATGGTATCTCAATTCCCATTTTGCTGGCGTCTGCTATCTATGGAACCAGCGGTATCCAATGAGACTTATTCAAAAGGTTTACAGTTACCCAACTGGACCAAACTCTGCATATTCTGAGCTGTGGCTTAGGATAAACGCTCGTGATTGCTGTTAAAGATTTTGAAGTGATCCGTAGGGTTGAGGGCTGGACACTTTGCATAGTACAGCGTCAGCAATATCAATTATTCGTTTGATGCAGCACACGGTCATTGTGGATTTGCACAAATCGATACCTTACAAGCCTGCATTGTGAAGACTGAATTGGAAACAGCTCATAGGTACATCTCGCGCGCTAAAAGTAGGTACTAGAAACCAATAGAAACTGAGCAAATGGGCTTTTCACCAGACCTTTTTTGCAATTCCAACTTAATTTATAAGGTTAGAGAGTGTCTATTTGCAATTGATCCCCATGTCTTGCCATGTCAATTGATAGTATACAAGCCTCCATTAATCTCGAGCAGTTATTGGATAAACTTTTTTTTTTTGTACAAAAATTTTTGGAAAGGGGTTGGGCTCACCCACGATCCAAGGGCAGGGCGAAGTCTCCCTTCCTCTTAGGCGATACCAATGTCGGGTAGGGCGAGCCGTCTATTACCCTCAGGCGTAAACCTAAGCACCCAAGAGCTAGGATACCTCCCCAAGCGTCGCGATTGGAATCACAATAAAGTGGTACTCCCCAGGGTTCGAATACACTCCAAATGATAGTATGTCTCACCCTTTTGCCAGTTGAACCCACAGACGATGGGTTTGGATAAACTTATTACCCGAATATAAATTAAACTAAATAGATGGGCTGGACCTAAGGCCCTGTTTCGTACCCAGGCTTAAATTTTGATGGACTAGGATTGACATTGGGATTAGGAATGGGATTGGGAGAGTAAGTAGGAATGAGACATTAAAATTATGTTTGGTATGAAGTAATATTTGAGAGAATGATTTTATTAATTTTAATTTATAATTAACTATAAATTATGAAAAGATTATAGTAGTACCCTTTGCGTTAAATCCTAGAATTCATCGCTCCATCGCCCTTGCTCAAGAAGACGACCTAATCTCATATTCACATAGGAGGAAGAGGCATCCAGTTTTGACACTTAATAAGCAGCACAAATGCCCACTTTTATGGCATTTGCCCTTAAGAAAGTCCTCTAAATTTCTAGATTAGCTTCAACGTGATTTATTGATAATTTCTTCTGGTTCTTCCAGCAATATGCTGCTCAACTCAAAAAGGTTATCATGCAAGAGTAGTGCTTAGGCCCTATAACTACAGAGGAACCTTGGTTTATTAACCAATATACGACAGCTTCAAGCTCAAGTTTCGCTGATTCAGAAGGAAGGAGGATTGAAATGTGGCATCGCAAGGGAAGGTGGAGGAGGAGGGCAGAGGTGAACGATAGTGGAAGAGTGGTGGGTGTTGGCGAACGATGGTGGAGGGTGCGTTGGGTGTTGTGGTGGAGCTTCATGGGTGAAGAAGGGCGTTGGTCCATGGAGTGGCAGATATTTGACGGAGGAGAGAAAGAAGGACATTTTGGTCTAAAAAATTTCAATCCTAGAATTAAATCTCCAATACCACCCCTAGCCTGGTATTCCCCAATCTCACTTACATGGGTTTCATCGGCCCACGTAGTAAGCAATTCCTCAAACATGACAAAATGAGCAATCCCAATATCAATACCAGTACTAATCTCCTCAATACCAAGTACTAAACATGGCCTAAGAGTCTGTTTACCCTAAGATACTTTAGAAGCCTGACCCTAGATTTATGCAAGGCTTAAACAGGTCAGCCTGATAGGTTTAGCCCTAGATTAATTCAATTTTTTTCATGAAGGTGAATACACACTAAATTTAGAGAGAGAGAAGAGATGTTAAATGCAAATTTAATGTCTTTACGCAATCCCGTTATTATGTAACTTATCCGAATATATAAATATAGAAAGATTCAATTTGTAATCGAAGAATTAGAATCAGAATTTGGACTAGAATCAGCATAATAGGAAAATAAAAATGATTGAACTTGCGCTAAGCTTGATGATCTATGTTTCGCTTTTCACAAAAGAATGCAGATTAATGTGACAAACATTTACTGTATACAAATTAACTCGTGAGCTTCAAATTAGCTGTAAAAACTACCTAAAAGTAGCACAGGAATCTGATGTTGAGACGTATAACATGGAGCCTGAGTCTGACATGATAAAAAAACCTAGAGAGAATGGAGGAAGAAAGACCTTCAGCCATACAATAGAAACAATGTGCATCTCAAATTCCTGTAAGTAACAAATCGAACGCCTTACAGCTTTTCACCTTCTAACTTTCTAAGGATGGGCTCTGCTCAGCTTTAAACCTTTCTCGACACATTGAGGTGAAAAGAGGGCTAAAATTAGCCTTGGCAACCAATATCCTCGGCCTTTTGCAAGAACTCGGCAAGAGAAGCAAGTCATAAGCCTCTCCATCGACTCAAGCTTCTCTTCAAGTTGCCGTCAATACACACACCCTGTACATTATTATATAAGCAAGCTTCACATTTCCAGTTCCCATCTTCATCTAACAATTCCAGAATGATTTGATCTGGGTGTTACAGGCTCCTCCCTCCCCTTTTTCCCACTACAACTTCCCAAGCTCTTTAAGCTTGCATTTCTGCTGGTTGAAACATGAGAGTTCACATCTGATAAACCAGTCTCCAAAGCTTTTACTAAATTCTCAAAGAGGTCCGTGTCACACTGCTATTGTTGCATTATACCCAGTAAATCACATTGAGAATATCAGGATACAGTAAATTGGATCCTCTACAGTCACTTAGTTATGCAATAATGATAACATTAAGGCTTCTGTAACTATGCTTGCTACTTGCAATGCCTAACTATTCAGGAATATAGTCCAATCCTTTAGTGTACAACTCCAGGGTTTGAATTTAAATCAAACAACGCAATTTCCATTACTGCACTAAAGCTTTACCTGGTCAGTCCTGAAAGTTTAGTGCGGCAACTGTTAAAATATCTTTCTGGATTCTTTTCAGTGAGATATATCTCCAGTTCCTTCTCAGCACACTGATGGAGTCGTTCCAATCCAGCCTCAGTTAAAACCATCGAAGGTTATCTCACAATTAGATATTGTAGGTAGGGATTTATTTTCAATACTACTTTCAATTCTATTTATTTTGTTTAACATATTTGGATTTTTCAAAATGTATAACGCCGCTCTTATAGGTCATAATATGAGGGATGGGTTGTTCATCAACATGTAATTTCATCCAAAATCAATTTTTCTTATCTTGATTACTCCCATATTATATTTATTTAACTAATTTAGATATATTAAAAAAATAATATAAATTAGTTAATTATAATAAATCTAACACAAATTTTATAAAATATCCCTCTATAACATTATTGTATATATTATTTTATAAATTAGGTATATTAATTTGAGAGAAAAAAATAATAAATACAGCACACAAAAAAATATATTGAGATTTTATATTTAGAATAAAATTTAACACTCTAAGGAGCTCTTATATTAGGGGACCAATAGAGTAATATAGAAACAAATCTAATATTTGGTTACTATATTCCAAGTTTTAATAAAAATAGTCACATAAATTTTAGAATGATTGTTGAGTTCCTTTCAAATAATTTCATTGCTATTTATCACTTTTTACCTTAAAATAATCCATACTGATCTTGTTACATCAGACCTGACTTCCAGAACTTGGAGTTGGATTTGAAGGGATAAATGGATTATAGGTGATACTGACATTAATATTTTTACTTAAATTTAGGGAAGCAATCAATGGATAATTAATTAGGTGGTAACAAAATTAGTAATTTACCTTACAAAATGGTGCTAAAATAAGACAAAATTTCTGTTGATAAACATGAATAATTTCGTGGGAGATTTGATTTGATCCAGAAATTAAGGAATCAGAGTTGGAGGCATTACAGAAAGAGCATGCAGAGAGTTCAGAAAAATCAAGAGCTCAAGAGGCAGATTGAATCCACAAAGCAGCGTTTGAAGAAGATGAAGACAGACATTCCAGAGGAGAAAATGGAAATTTTCAATACCAGCAACAAATATAACAGTCTCACAGAAGAATACAACGCAATGCTTGCTGAAATGTCCAGGGAATCAATCATCAGCGTGAATAGAGTACTTCAGACATGTCAAAAGTTTACTATTATGTGTTATTTCCAATACTAAACTGTATGACATTAAAAAAAACACATATTAGTTTGGTGGATATAGAGTTCAGAATTTTCCCAGACATGTATATGCTAAGATTCTGTGTTTGCAACTTTGTGCATACTGAAATTTTCAACATGTTACCTTCCCGGTAGTTAATGACATCATACCATATTTTTACTCCTGCATTCTGATTATAAAAGACCTTCGAAGTAAATTTATAAGCAACTTGACCTGCAATGCTTTAGAATACTCTAGAGATATAATCCAAATTCTCTGCAGTCATACAAATAGTTGTGCGTGTATTTGAAAAGTGTAAAAAGGAGAAAGTAGCAAGCAGAGTACTATAATACCTTGTTTTTAATTATTTGAACTTTGTAAAACCTTATCAATAACTAGGATGTTAATTAAGGACTAGAATTGTCTCATTCTTTCAAGTCTCTGCATTTTGTCATGAATTCCATAACTTAGTCGTGATTTCATATCTGCGTTGCTAACAATGACAAAATCTATATATTTATATATAATACAGAAGCAATTTGTATAATTCATAAGCTATAGACAACAGGGCTCACCTCACTCCCTGTAAAGCATAGGTTCACAATAATTTAATTATATGCTCATGCTTAAAGGAAATGAACAAACCATAGGCTATTTGGATAGGATTTTAGAAACGGGCTTATGAAAAAAAAGGGTTTTTAGGCAACTTATAGAAAAAAACTTTTGAAAAAGAGTTTATGAAAAAAAGTAGTTTTGAATAAATGAGTGTTTAGATAGTTATTTCCAAAAGTACTTTTATTATTGGTAAATTATGAAAAAAGATATGAGTATTAAATGATGAGAGATAAGATATAAGAGGAGAGAGGGTGTAAAAAAAATATGAGAGGAGGTGTAAGAAAAAGTAGGAGAGAGGGTATAAGAAAAAGTAGGGGTAATATAGTAATTGGTTAGTTCATAAGTTCTTTTACTGTTCCATAAGCTACTCTGACCAACTTATCTAAAACTATGATTTAGTTCAAAAACCCGTTTGAATAAATATGGCTGTTTGTTTTAAAATTTTCTCAAACTAAAATTTTGTCACAGAAGGGCTTTTGAAACCACGTTTCCATGGTTTCCAATCAGGCACATAATTCAAGAGGAGAATTTTTCTTTTTTTTCTTCATTGTTCAAAATCCTCCCTCCATGTCTTCTTTTAGAACAACAACAATAACAATAACAAACCTTATCCTATTAAATTGAGTCAGCTACATAAATCATATAACGCTATTGTGCTCTATTAAAAACTACATTCTTGGATAGGTTATTGACCAGGAGATCCCGCTCAATGACTTGCCTTCGTTTAGAACATATCAAAGAAAAAGAAAACACATACAAATACATTTATCAGACCTGCTTCCTAAAATAAGACATTTATGTTTCATTCATACACATACACCACAAGAGAACTACATTTTGCTTGCATGTCTTCCGAACAGTGAATGGCGACCTTCTGCTATTAATTCTCCAGTTGCTTTATTTCTGAGGAGAACTATTGTTCCAGAATAACCCCCTTTCCGTCCCAAGAGCCTAGAAGTAATCTCTAGTTCATCCTGCAACAATTAATGCACGGATAAAATTCGCTACTTTAAAACAAGAAAATAATTGTTGGTGCTTGTAGCAGAAGGAATGACTAGAAATGAGAGCTTGAAACTTCAGAACAGAGCTGGTGTAAAGAAACAAGACTTAGATAAAGTAAACAATTACAGCAAGAACAGATAGTGATGCACAAATCCCACGCTGACAGAAATTTTCAAAGAAAGAGTTATGAGCATATCTATACAGGAAACGTAAAACAAGTTAACAGTATCTTAATCATGTCATGGCCTTGAGGTAGATCACTTGAAAATTCTAAAAAAATGTGGATTTTCTACATTTATATGAGTAAATACAAGTAGTATATTGGGAGTGATAGAAACAAAATGATGGGAACAAAAACGAGATGTAGATCCTTACACCACTTGATGGAAAATTGAAAACTTAAGTTAGGGATAATGGAGTTTAGGGTTTATTTTATATAACGCTTTCTTGAATTTATTTTGAATTAAGATTTTATCTTAGTTAAATAAGTTTAAATTATTAATTAATTATTAATTCTATAATTTGTATCTAGGGCTTTATGAATAACTTAGGGTTTCCTCATTCGTTAGACCTTTTAGCTCGTTGACTTTGATTGAGATTATATTAGTCACAGACTCACATCCCCTAATTTCAATACTTCTCCCTCCATTCTTATCCTATTCTCCCTTTCCTCTCCCTCTTTTCCCTTCTCCTTCATCACTGCTGCATTCTGATATATCTCTCCTCTGGAATGCGTAAATGTAAAGGATCCAATTTGAAACAGTTAAGGACTAGCATATCAAGGGTTTGCTTGGTAGGAGTGAAGAAAGTGTGAAAAATTATCATGTATCTAGAAGTTTTGAATGATTTGATGCATTTAAACTTCCTACTCTTCCTCCTGCATAAGTTCCACTTTCAGTTTCACAAGCACATCAACTATAACAGAAAGAGAGTAAAACCAATCGAAAGGCACATGTATCAAAAGTAATTTTTTAGCAAATTACTTACATTAACATGAGCAGTTGAAAGATAAGAAATGGACATATCAACTGAAACATTCATGGGGAGACCTTCCGTATGAGCTACTGCACCTCCAAGTTCATCTACAAGGTTAGCTATTGAGCCCTTAGCCAACTCCCCAGTTCTGTCCTGTAGAAGCAAACCCAATATGTTTCAGATTCTCAAATATCTTCATAAAATAACTTCAGGGGACGGAAAAATCAAATAAAAATTGCAAAAGCATAAAATTCTGTCCCATAAGAGACTTGTACCTACAGCCAAAATTAAGGATTAGGAGATTATCCTGAATGATTTTCACAATCTATCAGCAACTTTCCCTACTAAGGATCAATAATAACAAATAAAATTGCAGAGAGCAACACGAGTTATCGCATATCCAGTCGCAATTAATCACTAAAGAACAAAAATTCAAGCCTAAACACTCCTAATCAGAACTAAAACCACTTAACTCTCAGTTCGACAATCAAATGAAAGATAATTTTCCACATAGTAAATCAGCAGAAATTATGAATACGAAAAATGCATTATAAAATAGAAGGATAGTAAAAAAAAATAGCAAAAACGAAATCTATAAAGGAACAATTGAAGGATAAGGCATGTTACAGTGAAGCGAGGAGGGACTTTGAATGTACAAACGACGAGACCGGGCTCGACTCGATCTACTTGGATGCCTCTGAGGATAAATTGCTCGTAGAAACAGAAATTTGTGTCAGGTGTGAGAGGAGGAAGGTGTCGTGACAGAGATTGCGATTCTTCCGGGGTGACTTGCAGCAATTCCTTAACCTTCTCCATCACCAGAATCGTCAATGGCGACGACAATCGATGAATTATCAAAGGAAAAAAAAATTGAGGGAAATGCCGAAATGCAATTTCTCGGGGTAATATTGTCAATATATTAAATATCTGTTGATCTTGATTTAATCATTTTGAATTACTGTAAAATTATTGTATTGCTAGCACTTTTTCAATTTTCAAAGACAAAATTTAAGTTGTTATAAAAAAGATTAAATTTAAATAGTTTTTATTTATATTTTTTAATTGAACTAAATTTTCCTACCACAATATACCAAAAAAAAATCAATTTTTATATTTTTTTTTTCTTAGTGTGTGTTTGGCATGTGAATTAGGGAATAGATTTTTCCCTCAAATCATAGTTATATGATTTTTGTGTTAAATAGTCACTTTGCCTAAAAAATTATTTTTGACATCAAACTATGATTTTATCCTATAGTTTTATAGAATCTGTATCTTTTAATTTTCACTGTGGAATATAAAATATTTATATTTGTTAGGCATTATTATTCTGTTAGTGATGTACATTCGTCTTATCTAAACATAAAATTATAAATAAAATTTATATATTATGTAATTATCATATTTAGTTTATATCTTTTTAATAATTTATCAATATAAAAAATAATTTTACTACTAATCGTTTAAATATCTCTATCGTTAAAATATATTCTTCTTAAAATTTATTCTCTAAAATCTAAATACAAATATGTATGTAGATGTTTAAAATAACCCCCCCCCCCTCCGTATTAATATTGGACCAAATGGGGTTAGGTTAAAAAACTAATTTTTCTCAATATAGTAAAATATAATTTAAATATAAAATATGTTTATATTTAATATTTAATAATATTTTAAATAGAATTAACATAACATTTAGTGTGGCCTCTCTTGAAGCACATTAGTTGAAATTGCACGTTTGCCGAAATTGGGTTGGAAAGGTGCTATAGCTGTAAGAAAATGAGATGGCTTGACCGTCATGTAGCTGAAGAAATGGCTTGAGAACAATTTGTCAAATAACGGTAAAGGAGATACAAGGGTTTGTGGAAATTAGTATTTTGGGACTTTGGAAATAAACAGAGAGATAATAGGAGGTTAATGCAAATTAAATATAATATAGTAGTGCACTTGTCGCATTTGTCCTAATAAGTGGTCGGTTCTATCCCCATGGAGAAAGTTTATCCCCTTTCCAATTCCAAAAAAAAAAAAAAAACATTCAGACACAGTAGGGAATGAGAATAAGGGCATTTTAGACTTTTTGCCAACCTTTACATTTATGTAATTTCCTTGTAATTATTTTTTGGATGTAATGTGGCTAGGGGTTCCCCGTAAGAAATGATGGGTTGTGGGACCACCGAACACAAAGGGATGCAATGTAAAATGCTTTCACGTTACAATATCTCTTTGCAGAAAAACCAAATGGGATAGTTTTTTTAAAAAACCTTTGGGCCATATTATCAAATATGCAAACAATTAACTAGACTTTATCAAGGGTCATTTTTAATAAAATGAGATTCAAACATCAATTATTCTACTTTATAGAAAGTTTAGTTAGTCCACCGCTAGTGCAAATACTTTTAGTTGTCCTAAAGTTTGTTATATGTATGATAAAAACTTGACATATATTGTACTCTATATGTTGATTTTGACCATATCTTGTAGTTCCATACATGCTGCATTTAAAAATAAAAACGAAACGAAACAAACAAAATTGCAAGGAATCTATGCATTGTGCATGAGCTTTCCTACAAACAAACACCAGAGGACAAAATACTAATGGACAGAGGAACATAATTTAATCTTTGACAACAACCCTATTTTGGTCCTCTAAAGATGGTATAATAACATCAGTAGGATGCTTCAAAGATTTTTTGTCATTCTACTACTCAAATCAGATGGATGATTTTGTTTCAGCCTTACAGAATACTTTACCTTTGAACAAATCTTATTCATATGGACACTATCATTCCTACACTAAAACAGGACTTTTGTTCCCAAACTTACTTGCTTCTGCACTTTTAACCCAGTTTTCAGCGGAGAGTACCGACCGGTTTTTTATATGTATACAACCTTGCCACCAGGAGGTAAGCTACCAAATTCAGAACACTTAGCACTGCTAATAACCAGAAGAAATAGTGGATATGACCATAGTTCAGATTGTCAGGTATCCATCCAGGACTGCCATTTTTGGTACTGACATTCGTGACGATCGTTACCAGAAGCGAGCTCAGGTATTGTCCGAGTGCAACCGTGAGCAATGAGAGAGCAGAACACAAGCTTCTCATGGCATCAGGTGCTTGCTCATAGAAGAACTCCAGCTGACCGACAAATGTGAAGACTTCTGCACACCCTATGATAAAATACTGGGGAACCTGCCAAAAGATCGACATGGGAATCTCTTCGAGTTCATAGTAATTGTGGTGTCTCACGATTCTAAGTCTTACGAGCTCCAGAACTCCGGCTGAGAGCATGGAAAATATGGATATGAAGAGGCCAATGCCCATTCTTTGAAGCTGAGTTATGCCGTTTTTGTGCCCGGTGAACTTTCGAGCAACTGGCACAATAATCTGATCATACACTGGGACCCAAAAGATTACGCTAATGGTGTCAAAGATTGAAAGAGATGCCGGGGGGATCTTGAAGGTGGAGTTGCCAACATGAGTATCCATTGTTGCCCCTTGTAACACAAATAAGGTGCTCATCTGACCATAGACGGTAGCGAAGATGATACCAGTGGCCCATATAGGAAGAATTCTTACGATAGCTTTCAGCTCTTCCACTTGAGTTACAGTGCAAAGTCTCCAAGGGTTTGCTGGGCTCTTCGCATTATCCGATTGCTCTAGCACGGCTGCTTTGTCAAAGAAGCTGAGACATGCAACAACAGTGAATATATGCTAGATAAGCCAAGCACATTGGATAGTTATATTCTGATTTTTAATTTTTTATTATCGCTAAAGCAAATACAAATCAAATCGAAATACTAATTTAAATTTCAGTAAGAGCATCTGAGGTGGTATGAAAGTTGACTATATCACCATGTCCCTATGTTTTACAAATCAAGTAGGACATTACAAATTCCATTTGCTTCCAATTCTGAATAACAGGAAACATTAAATAGTCAAGTGATAGACTCAGGTAAAGTCTCTTAGGTGTTTGTTTTCAAGTTGTTCAACAAAAATAAGATATATGGAGTTTTTTTACTTTGGGGCAACACATAATCATGTGTCCTTATTAGAAAACCTGATAATAAATCTAGTAATCAATTATAAAGTTCATTTTGATTGGTTTACCTTAATCCCGTCGAGTGGTCAAGCTTGCGGCTTCCTTGGATAACAGATTCTGTATCTGCTATCTCATATAGAAGAGACTTTTCTTCAGGCACTTCTACTTTGTACTTTCTTATGGATGCCACAATAACTTGACAGATTCGTGTGAGGGGACTGCCTCCAGGCTTCTGGTTTCGGTACAATCTAGTTCCGGAAAAGAAACTCACCACAGCTATCGCCATGGTCACTGCTGGAATGCCAAAACCCCATCCCCAACCCACATTATCTTGTATCCAGACCAGTAGAGAAGAAGCAATAAGAGCACCAATATTAATTGAGAAATAGAACCAATTGAAGAAAGAACTCTTGTGTTCCTTCTCAACCTCATCAGCATCATCAAACTGATCTGCTCCATATGATGACACACAAGGCTTAATTCCACCAGTGCCGAGAGCTATTAGGTAGAGCGCGATGAAGCACACCGCACTCTGCCCATCAGTAGCATGACAATTTTCTTCACCATGACAGGTTGGCTTTATGCCAGGCACCGACGCAGACAGTGTCAAGAGTGTCATTCCCTGTGTACATAGAGAAATCTTTTTTCAGAAGTTATCTAAAATATATATATATATATATATATATATATATATATCAAGTCATACCATTCATAAGCCATAAACAATACAACTTACCTCATATTCCATATGAGAAAACGCACAAGTTTGAACCCATTATAAACTTTATTACAGAAGCCAATAATCAGTTTACTTCATCCTAAGTCAGTTATATGCATATGTGATGATTAAATGATCAATATCAAACTAAAAATTTCAACCTCTCTTCAGCAACAATAGAGACATCATATTGAGACAAAGCATTAGCACTAGATTATGGAGAAACCATATTTGAGACACAAACCTATGCTTAAGTAATCAAGTACAGTACTGGAGAAACCATACTCACAATAACATAGATTATGGAGAAAGAGGCAATAGTCCAATATCTCCCGAGATAGGCATCGGCCAAAAATGCTCCGATCAATGGCGTGATATAGCATGTCCCGCCCCAATTTGAGACGTTATTGGAAGCAGTAGCACTATGCTGATGCAGCCTCTTCTTAAAATAAAGCACCAGATTTGTGCTCATCCCATAGTATGCCAATCTCTCACAACATTCATTTCCTGTTGTTAATTGAAGCATAAAACTGTAATAAGGATCTCATAATAACAAGTATTACACGCCAATAACACCAAAATACCATAGTTACCTAAAATAAAGGGACAGGCCTTCCAGGTCCCAGTTTTCTTCTTATTAGCTGGATTCCCTTGGAAATCTACAGTCCCATCTTTTGTATAAACGTCATCCTCTGCCATTGTTATTCAGAATTTGCACAGACACCACGTAATTGCCCAGATGAGGTATTATTCACTTGTAATTGTGTCTCACAGGAATCGAAAGGCTATAAAGCAAAAAAAAAAAATACAGATTATAAACTATTCACTCAGTGTTCTGAAAAATACAAGGATATAATGAAAATCAAGCGACTATACTAGAAATGACTAGAACAATTGGTCCTTATCACGAAACCTAAAATAATCCATTTCTGTTTCTGATGTTTAGTTGTGTATCGATTCTTGACCTCCTTCAGGAGTTCAGAATTCGAATTTAAATGTAAATCACTTTGACAACCCAAGACAATTTCTAACAGGATCTGAAGCAAGTATAGTTAACAAGCACATGAGGATATTAAGAAGAAAAATCTCAGAGAATTTCTACTTGGATTCCGCTGAAAGATGTGGTTTTCACGAGTGGACAACAGAAATGAATCAAACAGAAAACGGTCCCAGAAGGAGACTATATAATCAGAGAAATGCAATCTCAGCATGTTGAATTGGCTATTCATACCAGATTCTACAGTGTTCTGTAGAAGGCGTAAGATGAAGATAACGATGAACCCAGAAACCAGAATGGCATTGAACCCATGCGAATGTTCTATCACTGTATCACTAACCAGTCCGTTTTATACTGGAAATGATCTGATAATTTTTTATTTAAAAAAAAAAAAAGGAAAGCAGAGTATGAAAGTGCTGACTTTTATTTCGTGGGGATGAGCTGTTCAAAGAGTCTACTAAATATGCATAGATTCCTCAAAGTAGAATTGCGTTTGATCCCATCCAGTCTCCAGCTTGCGTAAACGTTTCGGCCTTGGTCCGGGAACAATGCGCCGTCCAGTTTTTTTCTTCATTGGGTAAGCTATTATTATTATTATTATTATTATTATTATTATTATTATTATTATTATTATTATTATTATTATTACTATTATTATTATTATTATTATATTGATTACAATTAGGGTATTAAAACTCGGGTGCACCGATCAAATTAGTGAATGATAAATACACTGAAAAGTTTTACACGGATCGAGTTAAATTTTATATTTTTTTTTATTTTAAAATAACATTATTTTAAATTAAAAAAAGAAGAAAAAAGCCGTCTATTAAATTTATATTTTAATAAATCTTACGTGTGGTTTACCATGATTCCTCTTTTTTTTTTGGTAGTCACATAATTCCATTTATTTGTGAATAAATTCTTTTTTATCTTATTAATTTTTTCAATAAAAAATTATAAAAATAAATTTCAGGCAGTGTGACTTATTTATCAAATTTTGCGGATGAATGAGATCTTACCTAACTAAAGAATATATTTGCGGGCCTATTATAACTATTTGACATTTTGTTGGGGGGTTATTATGCTTTTATATATGTTTCTATTTTTTGTCATAAAAAAATATAAAAATATGTTTGGCGAATTTTTATAATCATACTTCTTGTATTTCCTTTCAAAAATCTCTTGTTCAAGATTCATGAATCAAACAAACAATATGAAATTTTGTACATAATTCTATGGTTAGTAATTATATTTTAATATTATTAATTAATAAATTTAAGCATTAACAGTTTTTTTTGACCAACTTTTATCCAGTTAAATCAATGATACCCCTGCACATTAAAATTTTTTAAGTAAATAATGGTACGTATTTTCACAAATAAATTCTTAAATATTTTTATATTTTAAAATTTAATTCTGAAAAATAAATTATTAATTCACTTCAAAAAATAATAAACTTTACTTTTTTTTAGAGGATCTGTCGAATAAAAAAATATAAAATATAAAGAGTATATCTAAACTTAAAAACAATACTTCAAATTTAAAAAATTAAATAATGTAAATTTTATTTTATTTTTGGCCAAGTGTGAATTTTATAGAAATAAACAAAACTATAGAAGTGTTAATCTCTCAAGACAAGCAACTACAATATCGCCCATTATTCACCAGAAGGAATTGATGTCGGCTGAGTTTGACGAGCTGAAGTTTGACTTTTGACTTCACTAATTTTAAAGATTTTTTTTATTTTTTTTACTAATTTTTATTTCAATAAAAGTCAAATTGTAAGCAAAATTTATGTTCACATTTCACACTCAGAGACCCTCAACAGGCTAATATTTATAATATAGTAAATTTAAATTTAATTTTTTATTAAAAAATATGTATATATTTAATATTCCATAATATCTTAAATATAATTGTCTTTAATAGGAATATACATAAACATATATGCTTCCTTTATTTTAAAATTAAAATATTCATGAAATTTTTCAATAATAATCTAAATTAATGAAAAATTGAAATTATACTTTAATGTTTAACAATACATTAGCAAAATATAAAGTAAACATTAAAGAATAAATGGTTACCTACAACAAACTTTTGGAATGAGTAACCAATAAAAAAATTAAAGGAAATAATTATTGTACATCCGAATGGGATCATGAAATTGCTCATAATTATCATATAGAAAATTTGACCCATTATATTTATGACGTAATTAATTATTTGGTACTTGACTTCCTAAATTCCACCTTGTATCAGAAGTATTATTATTAATATTCGAGAGAAAAATCATGCATGTTTCAAGTTTCAACTTGTAAAGTTATATATATATATATATATATATATATATATATAAGAAATTTCGAGAATAGTATATTGTGGCCTCTTTGTAAAAAATTAAGTAAAAAAAATATTTTTTAAAAATTTTATTAATTAAAAAAATTTAAATTCAAGCACTGATACTTTTTAGATATAAATACAATAACAACACCAACAAGCCTTATCCCATTAAATGGGGTCGACTACATGGATCATACGACGCCATTGTGCTCTATCAAAAACTAAATCCTTGGATAGGTTATTAACCAGGAGATTTCGCTCAATGACCTCTTTGAGCGTTCTCTTTGGCCTTCCTCTAGTCCTTTTAACCGGTATCCATACTGTTTGATCCACCCTCTTCACTTGCGCATCCCTTGACCTTATTTGTATGTGCTCAAACCACCTAAGACGGTTTTCTACCATTTTCTTTTCAATAGGTGCCACTCCAACTCTTCCCCGTATATGTTCATTATGAATCTTATCTTTTCTTATATGCCTACACATCCATCTTAACATCCTCATCTCAGCTACTCCAACTTTATGCTCGTGCTGTCCTTTTAAAGCCCAGCATTCACTTCCATAAAGCATTGCTGGTCTTATAGCAGTGCGATAAAACTTTCCTTTTACTTTATCTGGTACTTTACGATCACATATAACCCCAGTAGCATTTCTCCATTTAAACCACCCGGCTTGAATTCTATGATGAACATCTTCCAAAATTTCACCGTCCTTCTGTATAATTGATCCCAAATATTTAAACTTATCTATTTGTGAAATAATTTGATCTCCCAATTTGACCTCCAAGTTACTTCTAACTTGCCTCTTATCAAAATTACAATGCATATATTCAGTCTTACTTCTACTCAGACGGAAACCCTTTGACTCTAAAGTACTTCTCCATAACTCAAGTTTAAAATTAATTTCTTCTTTTGATTCCGCCACCAGAACTATATCGTCCGCAAAAAGCATGCATTTAGGGATTTCCTCTTGAATAGGCTTAGTTAGAACATCCACTACTAGATTAAATAAATAAGGACTCAAGGATAATCCCTGATGTAGACCAATCCTTATGGGAAAATCCTTTGTTTCGCCCCCAGACGTTCTTACAGTAGTTGTTACCCCCTCATACATATCTTTTATTGCCTTGATATATGCCATGCGTACACCTTTCTTTTCCAAAGCTTTCCAAAGCACCTCCCTTGGCACTCGATCATATGCTTTTTCTAAATCAATGAAGACCATATGCAAGTCTCTTCTTTTAGTTCGGTACTTTTTAGATATAAATATTTTAAAATATTAGTATCTTTTTATAAAAAATATTAAATTTTTTTATGATTAAAAATTTTAAACATGGATTTTTCATCTTTCTTTGTTATTTATCACATGAACTTCATTGTTGTTTTTCACATATAAAGCCCGTTTGGATGAAGCAAAAACTTAAATTTTAAATTTTAGTTTAGGCAAAACTTAAGTTTTAAATTTTTTTTAAAATAAATAGCTATATTTATTTAAAAGGATTTTTGGACTAAATTATAGTTTAAAATTAAAATTTTAAATAAACTGATTGGAGTAGTTTATAAAACAGTAAAAAAGTTTATGAACTAACTAATTAATATATTACCCTTATTTTTTCTTATACTATCTCTCATATTTTTTCTTATATCATCTCTCATCCCTCCTACTTTTTCTTATACCTTCTTTTAATCTCTTTTTTTTTCTTACATCCTCTCTCCCTTCATCTATTATCTCTCATTATTTAATAATTATATCATTTTTCATAATTTACTAATAATAAAAGTACTTTTGGAAATAACTATCTAAATACTTATTTATTCAAAACTACTTTTTTTTCATAAACTCTTCTTCAAAAGCTATTTTTTATAAGCTATCTAAAAATCTTTTTTTTATAAACTTATTTATAAATCTTATCCAAATTAGCCATAATGAAACTGCTCTTGAGTAAGATATTATGCATTTGCCACGATGGGTCAAAGTGAATTCTCTAGAAGTATAAATACTTTTGGATCTGTTTGTTTCTACTCTGTATTTTTTATTCTCATAACAGTTTTATAAAACTATTTTTAAAATTAAATTTTGCAAACAAGAAACAATCTTTTGATAATTATTTTAAAAAATATATTTGAAAACAAAAAAATATAAAAAATTATTTAGAATAATTATTTTTAAAATTAACTTTAAAAATTAAAAAATATAATATAATTGTCAATAATCATATGGTAGTGACAATTAAAAATAATAAAAAATAATAATTATTAATATTAGTGACGATTGTCAAATGACAATAAATAACAATCCTTGTTCATAATAATAATGATAGCAGAGATAGTATGAGCGTTGTCAAGTGATGACGACCACAGTAGTGATCTGCGTTGGCAGATGACAATGATTAAATTCACACTCGTTAATTAAAGAGCTGAAATGTGGTACGAAGAACAAGTTGTGAAAGAGCTGAATAAGGGACCAGCGTCGTCATCATATCCAAATTCACACTCATTAATCAAAGTTCCTTAAAAAATGTGAAGGCAGCTTTCAGGATAATGCCAACTACTTTTTTTATAAAATGGTTTCTTGGTCATATATTAGTCAAGCATGACGTTGGTCATAATTCAACATTAATGTTAACATTATTTTTTTTAGACAAATACAATTAATATTTAGTAATAAATACTACGTACTTATGAAAAAAGAAGGAAGTCAAATTATGCTTTTAATTCTCTAAATTTATATAAAATTTTAATTTGATCCCTTATTTTTATAAAATATTTTTTAAATCCTAATCTAACTATAACACCATTAATCTTACTGGATGATTGTTTCCGTGTCAATTACTATTATTCTTAAAAATTTAACTTAATATATCAATATTTGAGAATATTTTATTAATATTTAAAATTTTAACATCAATATTTTTTAATAACAATGTTAGAATCAGTTAGATAAAAAAAGCGCTCTATAATATTTAGGGTAAAATAACATCTAACATCTTAATATTATTTATCAGTAGAATTTAATACTCTAATTTTATTTATGATATATTTAGCATTTTAATATTTTTTTAATGTATCTAACAATCTAATATTATTTTTTAATTATATCTAACACTCTAATATTATATATAGTTTAAGATATTTGACACATTATAAATAAGATTATAGTATTAAAAATCCTAAAAAAATCTTTAAAATGTTGGATATAATTAAAAATAAGGCTGGGAGTTGAATGTTATTTTATCCTAAAATTTATGAATTAAAATAAAACTTTGTGTAAAATTAAAGCACTAATATTACACTTTTCTCAAAAAAAATAAAAATTAAAGAGGAATCCACTTAAGAGTTGTGAGCGCCTAATAATTATGGGAGATGGCTAAGGCTAAGTAGTGACCTATTAAATAATACACTTTTGACTTAGGATTATTATTATTATTATTATTATTATTAATGTCCAAATGACCCTTTAATTATTATTAAATCATAACCTCTTTTAAGCTTAAATAAGTATTGTATAATACAAAAAAAAATTGCTATTTTGTAATGAGATTAAGTAGTGCTCCTCAATGTGACCACTAATCAAGTTTTCATTAGATTCAGAATCTCTTCCAAAAATTTGTAGCAACTAATGATGTAATTTTATTTATAAATCTAAATTCACATAATTTTATTTATATCAATTGACAATATTATTATAATTTAAGTAGAGAGAATTACTCAGAGATACTATAAAAGATGTTGAATCTTTAAAAAATCTCAATAATAAAATGAGATGAATAAACATGTTATTTCTTACCATGTGATTAATTATTACAGGCTCCTCAATTAATTATATTTTAGGGTAATTAATTATCTTCTACTGAATCTCTAAATAATTATTCTATTTAAGTATTATCAAATTTAATTTATAATAGATTTTTTAAATATTTGTTTCAATCCATAATATTTCAACCCTTAGGGCCTGTTTATATTAGCTTTTAGATAATAGATTTTAGGAAGAATATATTTTAAAAATGAAGATATTTAGATGATTAGTAGTAAAATTATTTTTCATATTAATAAATTATTAAAAAGTACGATTTGATTAAAAGTAAGAGAAATGTGAGAGGGTAGAGAAGATAGAGGAGATAGGAGATAGGGTGGAGAAGAGAGATATGAGAGATGAAAGATGGTAAAGAAGAGATATGAGAGATATGAAAGGGTGTAAGAAAAAATAGGGATAAGATAGTAATTGGATAGTCCATAAGCTCTTTTATTATTCCAAAAGCTATTTTCAATAATTTATTTAAAACCATAGTTTTAATCAAAATCACTTCTGGACAAATATAACTATTTGTTTAAAATTTCTTCAAACTAAAATTTTACCTAAAGAAACTTTTAAAACCTTAGTGCCAAAGAGGCACTTAATCTTACTCTAGAGGAATCATATGGCTCCTACATCCTACTCTTGATTGTTATCTAACTTTACTAAATTTTAAATTAAACAAAAGAAATAAGAATCAATGGATTTGGATCAACCTAGTGGGTACGGATGCTCATGAGATAGGTTAGGATCGGGATAATCCCGTCCCATGTCTCGTCTTATCCTGGATAAGACTAGGACGGGTTCAGGACGAGACGGAAATTCCTGATCTTATTTTTTAGAAAAAAATATTATAATAAAATTATCTCAGTAAATCATTCCATATAAAATATTACATCAACTTCCTCTAAATATCAATATTCCTCCCTAATATAAAATGATAACTTACCCAGATAAGAGGGAAAAAATAACAGTAAGGAAGAATAAAAATATCTATATAAGAATATGTGTAAGTAAAAATATTTATATAAGAGTATCGACTGGCGAGATCTGTGACCGTGAACAAGTAAAGCGTAAGAGACAAAAAGCCTAAGACGAGTGGATAGAGTGAGAAAGATAATATAATATAATATATTTTTTATATAAAAAAATTGGGGTCAGGTCAGGTCAACCTGATACCCATCTCGACCTTTCTTTCTGTCCTGTCCCAATGATTTATGATCTCGTCCACGACAAAATTTTAATTTGATCCCTTATTTTTGTAAAATATTTTTTAAATCCTAATCTAACTATAACACTATTAATCTCACTGGATGATTGTTTCCGTGTCAATTACTATTATTCTTAAAAATTTAACTTAATATATCAATATTTAAGAATATTTTATTAATATTTAAAATTTTAACATCAATATTTTTTAGTAACAATGTTAGAATCAGATAGATAAAAAAGGTGCTCTATAATATTTAGGATAAAATAACATCTAATATCTTGATATTATTTATCAGTAGAATTTAGTACTCTAATTTTATTTATAATATATTTAATATTTTAATATTTTTTTAATGTATCTAACACTATAATATTTTTTAATTATATCTAACACTCTAATATTATATACCATTTAAGACATTTGACACATTATAAATATGATTATGGTATTAAAAATACTAAAAAATGTCTTTAAAATGCTGGATATAATTACAAATAATGCCGAGAGTTGGATGTTATTTTATCCTAAAATTTATTAATCAAAATAAAATTTTGTGTAAAATTAAAGCACTAATATTATACTTTTCTCAACAACAAAAAAACAATTAAAGAGGAATCCACTTATGAGTTGTGAGCGCCTGGTAATTATGGGAGATGGCTAATGCTAAGTAGTGACCCATTAAATAATACCCTTTTGACTTAGGATTATTATTATTAATGTGCAAATGCCCCTTTAATTATTATTAAACCATAACCTCTTTTAAGCTTAAATAAGTATTGTATAATACAAAAAAAAAACATTGCTATTTTGTAATGAAATTAAGTAGTGCTCCTCTATGTGACCACTAATCAAGTTTTCATTAGATTCAGAATCTCTTCTAAAAAATTTTAGCAACTAATGATATAATTTTATTTATACATCCAAATTCACATAATTTTATTTATATCAATTGACTATATTATTATAATTTAAGTAGAGAGAATTACTCAGAGATACTATAAAAGATATTGAATCTTTAAAAAATCTCAATAATAAAATGAGCTGAATAAACATGTTATTTCTTACCATGTGATTAATTATTATAGGCTGCTCAATTAATTATATTTTAGGGTAATTAATTATCTTCTATTGAATATCTAAATAATTATTCTATTTAAGTATTATCAAATTTAATTTATAAATAGATTTTTTTAAATATTTGTTTCAATCCATAATATTTCAACCCTTAATCTTACTTTAGAGGAATCATATCGTTCCTTCGTATCAATGGAGATTGATCCGAGCGATAAACGGCTTGATATCGCTTAAATGATATCTCAAATTTGAGCCTTAGTGTATGCAAAAAATCTTCGTTGGTAGATTCACCTACCATAGCAGGTACACGACGTAAGTCAAATCCAGATATAATCAGGATAAAATTTTAATGAATCAGATAGATAACAATATATATATACACGCTCCTACGTCCTACTCAATTATTATTATCTAACTTTAATAAATTTTAAATTAAACAAAAGAAATAAGAATCCATGGATTTGGATCAACCTAATGGGGTTGACTAGGGGAGAACAATTAGCCTGGAACCCGTAAGTCCGCCCGCAACCCGGTACTGTTTAAGCCCGCCCAAAATAGGCCCGTAACGGGAGGGCTTAAACGGGTTCAAACAGTAAATTATATGGGCGAGCATGGTCAGCCCGCAGCCCGCCCATATTTTTTTTATTAATTATTATATTATATTATATTTATTTAAATTTATTTTTATTATATACTAATATACTTTTTTAAATTTATTTTGTAGAGATATGGGTAAGTATATCTACAACCATCACAAATAAATATAATATAGATTATGTATAATCATAATCCAATTGAATAATTAAGATTATAAATGATTATATTATGTAATCATTATTAACTGTGTGGTTATAAATTTGTAGTTATTATTATGATATTTTATTTTTTAATTTTAGGATGAACAATCATATCATGTGTGTAATATTGTTGTTTTATTTTCATTGTTATTAAAACTTTAAATGGGTTTAAATAAAAAAAATATTTTTATTTTTTATAAATGGGCTATCCATGCCCATTAGAACCCAAACGGTTTCAGCCCAACCCGTTTAATACAGGCTTAAACGGGTTGAGGCATAGGCATGGGCTAGCCTGTGCCCATAAAAAAATAAATATATGGGGTATAGGTTGACTATTGGGCCAGCCCAACCCACTTATTAGTCAGCCTTAGGGTTGATTGCCCAATAGTAATCCACTGCAACTCTTTTCCTGTCTTCCTGTCCGCACGCTTTCTATGTTCCCATTGACTACCATTACATTCATACTACACACGCGCACACACTCATTCTTTATATCATCCTAGAAATAAAGACCATTAGAATCCTAAAATGGTTTCTCGTTTGGTAAAAAAAAAAAAAACGGTTTCTTGAAATGACTTTGGTATGACAATGGGTGGGGTAAAAGTTACTTCTCCATAGTACTAAATTACTATTAATCTAAAAATATATTTGGTATAGTTTCTAGATTAATGGACTTTTAGACTAAAAGTTAAAAATAATCTGTGATTCTTTTTTACTTCTTCTTCACCTCTTTTTATTCTCATCTTAAATCTTCATCTAAATAATTTTTTTGTTAAACTGAGTTTTTTATAAAAGTTAATTTTAACATAAATCATATTATATTATTTAACTTTTACCCAAAGAAAAAATTACTTCTACTGGCGCAAATCCAAACACACCCTTAAATTTCTATAAAACATCCGTCATTCCGTTGGATTATCATTGACTTATTTTTCCATCAAGCATTCAACCCTTTTATCCCACTTAGGTTATTTAAATAACCCAATTGCAATATATTTAATTATCCGTTAAACATGAGATTTACCCGACTTATGTGATGCCTAAATTAACAGAATTAGTCATTAAAATGGCTCACCTTCCGCATTATACCCTTATCCATATGGGTTTTAGATTTAGCGTTCCAAATTAGGATTTTAAGGCCCTAATTGAATTAATTATCTTTTTTCCCCTTAAACACATCTTGTGTAGATTATTATTCAGATTAATGAGGGTTTTTCCACCCAAAAAGCAAGATAACTTGCTTTTCTGTGTTCCTGAGTGAATACACATGGCTAATCAAGACTTGATGACTCTGTTTTGTGGCGTTTGAAATTATAATTTCTTTATTGTTCCATTAACATCTTCTGTTGCTTGTTTGAGACCTTTGGCATGATTCCAATTGCAGTTTTCATGTCACAGGGCAAGTCACCTACAGACAGGTCCACATCAAGCAACATGTTCTTCACTTGCCATATTTCAACTCTTCGATGTAGTAGTACTAGAAGACAACCAACAATTTACCTTTTTTTTTTTTAATAAAATGCCGAGTGAAAATGGCCCGAGATTTGCTAGCTCAAGAAATCATAGGCTGAAATCTTCTAACAAAATGATTCTAATTCTCCGTAAGAGAAATACTCGTTATATAACAACTTCAACATTCATTTGATAATCACAGCGTGCGAGAAAATGAACACAACAGTTAACTTCTCTCAACATGAGATATCAAATGTAACGATGCAATGAATTCCTACTTTCATTAAACGGAGCATACAGGCATGTTATAACTTTTCTAGTGGTTGACCTTCTTCTGGCACCATTTTTTCCCTTCTCCTTACCTCTAAGGATTCCGTAACCATGAAAATAATGCTAACTTTTGCACAAATATAAGATGTAGAACAAAACCACATGCTTCACAGTTCATTTTCTTTTACCATATATAAGTTCCCACAAAATGGCACTTGCAATATAAATCATTACACAAAAGCAACCACACGGGCAGAGTTAATCACAAAGTTCAAGAATCAATTTGTTCCTCAATTTTAGGGACAGCATACTGATAACCATATGGTTACAAACCATGTTCAAGACCTTTACTGTGATGGTTTTTCCAGCACTATGGTGCGGCAGTTTTCTAATTTTCTTCATCAGCTGCGCAAAATAAATAATTTGGATGAGCACTGTAAATAACTTGCATGTATAGGCAACAGTTTGAGAGAAAAGATCACAACTTTAGCCTAGGAACGAAAAAATTATGTGGTTAGAGGTGGCATGCTCCGAAAACTACTATGAATTTGGTGATCTAGATAATAATTGTATCAACATCCGCGGCATATATAGGAAATCTAGATAATAATTGTATCAACGTACACAACATATATACCATATACACAAGAATCTTCCGGGATATTCATACTTCATGTCTTTATTGTATGGTACAGCCACTTAGTGATACACGGAAAATTCTCTAATGAATCAATAGAGAAAACTTAGCATTTATCTTTTATCTTTTAGAAACTATTCTAAATAGCTTATCCAAACCTATAATTTGATCCAAAAGCCTTTCAATAAATATGAATGTTTGTTTTAAAATTTCTTCAAACAGAAAAATTAAGGTTTTAGTGAAACCCAAACAGGCACTACATAAAGAAGCCAAGTCCGCAACACTAAAGAGGCCAGTTCTGGCTAATCCCGAGGTTCAGGTAAGCTGACAGTGTACATCCGATTTCTCTAGATAACAAACTTATAGGGCCTTTTAAGTGTAATGTCATACTCCATCTGGTCCTTATAAAAAGGACCAATTAACTACTTTACACAAGTTAATAGTTAGTTCATTCTTGTAAAACCTTAAAATTAACCTCAATAAAAATCATAGTCAGAGGAGTTTGGTTAATTAGTTAGAAAGTTTTATAGCTAGTTAGGGAGACTAGGTGGAAAAATTGAGATTTTATACAAACTTGTTATATTATAAAAAGCATTCGGAGTCCTAATGGTTCTCAGGAAAAGATAACACAGCAGAAATTTCAGAGATAGCAGAAGCTTACGCTTCTTGAACAGGAATGGATAACCGCATCTTCTGCACCGCATCACGTCACCTGGTCTTAGAGTGTTCTCCGACCGACAATCTACGAAAAGTCCAGGACATAAATTTAAAAAAAAAAAAACATTACAATGGGTCAAGACCCTACAAATTCTTAAAAAGAGATAAGAAATTTCAGAAAACCAGGTTCAAATGCAAAAACATAAAAGAAACTCAGCCACACCATGTATTCTTACCAAAACACTTTATTGAGAACCAAACGGAGAACTGGAAGGGTAAACATACCTCCACAGATGTAGATTGCAGGCTCAGATCCAGGATACATGGCTTCAGCGAATTGCAGCGAAGCAAGGCTTTCACCTTAGGTCCTTTCGATTCAGAGTAAGCGCTGCACCAAGAGTGACAGTATTTCAATGATTTTTTTAGGTTGAGAAAATTTTTAAATGGGCCGTACTCGATCCAACAAGTTGAGGTCTCATTTCTAAACACCAATAGTAGCACTAAGGCGGAGTTCCTTATGATTGACAAGCCAGTTGTATATCTTATTACCTTTTTTTTATGAAAAAAAATAAAAAAAAATTATACTCATCCACAATCTAAGAGAATAAAAATATAGTAAAATTTTCTTCTTTTTTTTTAAATGATACTAATATCAGACAGGATAAGTTATCAATAAAGTGATACTCCTTAGAAATTGAATATACTATAAATAGTTATATATTTTACCCTTCACTAACTTAACTCACCAATAATAGAAATATCTTATCATTTTATTAGTTAAATTTATAAATAATAGGTATATATGCTTTAAATTATAAATATAAATTGAACGTTGAATGAAAGTCCACTCTGGGAAAAGCTCTGCCCATCTGGATTTGGGGCAGACCAGCCCAAGAAAGGAACTAGAATGGGCCGAAACTTAAAGATTTAGAGAGCTTATATACCAACCCAACCCATCTCATGTTCAACCCCTTTTTGTTTTTAAAATTCGTTGTGACTGATATAACAAAAAAAAATTGGTTGTGACTGCTAATTAAAATTTGATATATATAATAAATAATATATTTATATTTCTTTTATTACTGTTATAAGGATTTATTTAATAGGCGATCTCATAAATTATCTATAATAGTTCTTTAAATTTTAAGACTATATACTAATCTTAATGAAAAATTAATATTGAATCTATCTAAAGTATTTTGTATAAAAAAATTAGCTGTGACTTATGTAATAAAAAAAAAATGGTTGTCACTTTCGGATTTACCAGATTAGTTACTTTAGGGAATGAATGATACAGAAATTTATGGCGAGGCAGCCTGAATGATACAGCTCCTTTATTTTTTCCCTTCAGATCCACTTGTAAAATTATGCCTAGTTGTCAGTCACCCAGTGGGGTCCAACGGATTTTCTAACACCGTCAGAATAAAACAATTTTAAATATCAAAGACTAATGGAGCTAACGAATAAATTTAAAATATATGATAAAAAGAGAAAAAAAAATAAAAGGACCCGATTTAAAACTCAATAAAATTATAAGGATTGAAAAATTAGTTTTTCCAAAATTAAAATAGAAAAATAAATAAAAAATAAAAATAGAAATAAGTTATTGGTTTAAAGAGTTTTTTTTTTAAAAGAATTCTGTGAGAAATAATTGATATTTTAAGTATCCAATAGAGTTATGTTCGGCTAATATTTTAAAAATGGTGCATTAGTTTTCATTATATGGTTTTGGATGATTTATTTATTTATTTAGTAATATTTTTTCTCACTTTCCTTAATTATTCAAAAAAAGTTTACAGGATCTTTGAGACCAAATTATTTGGGAAAATTATCCATTAGTCTCATGTAAAAAAAAAATTAAATACAGATAGATCTGCTAAATTCCAATTAATAGTAACAGGTTATAAGGAATTCAATATTGACAAGTTTAACTTGTACATACATAAATAGGAAAGTCTTACTTGTAAATATTAAATTTAATTAACTTGTAAATAGCATAGTATCTGTTTTTTCCTTAATTAAATTATGTTTTGTAGTCTCAATCTCAAACAAGCTTTCAAATAATTTTCCACTAAGTATGGATATATATTGTCTTTTTAAAATTTTAAATATCAAGTTATACAATTTTTATCGATATTAACTTTTATATAATATTAATTTTTTAAGCGATACAATAAGGCTTGTAATTCGTTGGGGGAAAAAAAGTATTGTAAATTTATATAATATAATAAGGCGGTGACGTTGATGGGAGAGGAGGGGCGTTTGTGATTGAAAAAATTATATTTAAATTTTATATAAATAATTTAATTAAAAAAATTATAAATTGATTAAATGGTTGTGAAATTTTATAAAATTTAGAATTAATTTTTTTTAAAATTTTTAAATAATAGAATTTTTTATGATAAGAAATAACTCAAATAATAAGAATAATAATTTTATTAAAAAATATAACAACTTAAACAAGAAAAAAAATAATTTTTATAAGAAGAAATAATAGCTAGATAATAAAAAAATAATTAAATATTTTTTATGGATAATTCTATTATTTTGTAGTTTAAAAAAATAATTTATTTAATAATTTATTAAAAAAATTATAATTAGATTCTCTACTTAAGGATTTAAATATAATTTTTCTTTCTGATTTTTGAAGAGTACCTAGGCATTTATATTTCCAATGTGGATGGCGCCAAACAGAGCAACAATTTGTCAATCTCTTGAATGTGAGCCCTCTAAAAAAAGGAAAAAAATCAATTAATATTAATATAATAAATATAAACTATAAAGTTTATTAAAAACAATAGAAAAATTACAGTCAAATTCATTCAAAATATGCAAAACTCATTTAAAAGAAAATTAACTTTTCTTTTGGGGAAATGGTTTGGTTTGCTCCAAAGGATCACATCACCAGGTAGAATCCAAGCAGCATAGCTGTCCTTTTTAAAATCTTCCTCAATCACTTGAAGACTCAATCATAATAATTAGTTTGGTACTCATCAAAATAATTAACACCTAAATTTAGATTAGTATGAACAATTTAATTTTTTTAAAAAAATATTTTAATACGTAGATGTTTAAAATAAAAATAGTTTCTTAACTATTAGTTTTTTATAAAAAAGATAACCTTTTATTTAAAAATTATCTGTTAAAAAATTTAAATTTAAATAAATACGTATTTGAACAATACATATCTTATTATTATGATAAACGCTCAAATTAGGTCCCACTTCTAGGAAACTTACATACAAGGTAAAGAATTGCCTTTAGTCTCATCATGCCTCCATAATGTTTCTAACTCTTCTATACTATTTATTAAATATTTAATATATAATTTAATTAAAAAATTAATTTTAATAATAAATATAAGATATATTTTTTATATTTATCAATTATTTTTTAAACTATATTTATTAATATTCTGTTAATAATAATCAAATAAAAAAATTAAAGAAGATAATAATAATATTTTAGAAAAAAAATATATCATATTAATTAACTTTTTTAATCTAATTAAATTAATTAAATATATATATATTATATATACCTATAATATATATATATATATATATATATATATATATAAGTCCTTTGTTTCTTGAATTTTGACAATATATCAGTTAAAGAGTTATAATTGTGCACAAGTGCATAATCCACTCCCACACCGTCACACCTCTTTTCTTTTCCCATTAGGTATAGAATGCGCAACCTTCTTTATGAGAGGTGTGAGGTGAACTGTCATGTGAATTAGAAACATTTAACTATATATTCTTTTAATTTTTAACATAATAGTTAATTAATTAATTTAAAAAATTAAAAATTTAAATAAATCAGTTAATAATGACTAAATCTAAATTATTAAGATAAATTTATATTATATATTTATTAATTTATCTAAATTAATCAATTAATTTTTATATTTATTATAATTAATTATTTTATTGTATTTTTTTAATATATTTAAATTAATTAATTAATTTTTATATTAAAACTGATGCAACGTATAAAAATGAAGGGATCAAGGGTAAACTGGTTGACCTCCCACGTTTTAAAGTACACATGAACATGAAGATTGTGAGATATTATTTACAATTTATAAATAGAAAAAATTATGATTCAAGAATAAGAGACTTATTTATAGATAAGTCCTGCCAGATTTATAAAAATACAATAAAGTTTCTTGGGGTCTCATTATAATTTGTCATGAGTGTAAAAAGAATACACTATTCCAACTTCAGACCCTTTCAGATGTAATTTACAAAATTTTAATTTTCAATTACCATATTTCAATTGTAAATTTTCACACCACCATAAGAAATTAAAACTAGGTTTATTGAGGACTTGATATATATTTTTGTAAATTTGTAGATTTATTTATAAACAAGTTTTTTATCTGGGGCTTATATTGTAAATATCATGGTTTGCTGGCATTTTACGTGGATGTTCCTTTCTCATGTCACTTCATATTTATTAAAGTTCACAACTTTTATAACTTGAATTTCATGACTTAATTAAACCTAATATATATTTATACTTAATTATAAATAGAACATCTCACTTGAAAAATAAAGTAAATAAGAAGAGTCTTTCTATTATTATCCTTATTGTTCTATCTTTTTCTATTTCTCTATTTTCTTTATTCTCTATATTATTTTATTTACTTTATTTTGCACAAGAGATCTGATATTTTTTAAAATTTACTTATTACCCATCCTATCAAAAGTTATAATTTAATCATTTCAGTTAATTAATCAAAATAGTTTTATTGAAAATATAATGAAATATATTTAAATATTTTTACAATTAAAATTTAATTATAATAAATTTTATGTTTTATAATATTAATTATTAAAATTAATATTAATTACGTGTATAATAATGATCTATTATTAATATATTATTTCAAATTAAAATTGAATTTTGATTACTGGATACAGAACCTCCACGCCCTGTTGTGCTTCGCGTGAGCACCATCATTTTCCTCCGCAAATTCCACTCACGGCCCGTGGTTTGTCAAAATGAAAATAAAAGTACGTGAGAGGCGGTGGTTGGTTGGGGCTAAAGCCTTATAAAAAGGGGTTCACACGGTCGCAATCAAGTACACTCCCCATCGCTGTAGGAGAATTTTTTGACCTTACGTGGCACCATACTATTGGTTTCCATCCGAGTGTTGTCATCCTGTTCTGCTGTCTCTTCTGTTCATCAGATGTGGACGAATCAAGGAGCAAAACGCAGGAACAAGTGGGGCCCATACACCTAGGGATTGTAAACACAACAATTATTTGGAAGGCTAACCCCCAAATTCAGTGCGTATGTATGTGGGAGCAGGGCATGGAGCCCACTACATCAACTTTCCAGGCTGCCGCTCATTCTTGCCTTCTCGTCTCAACCGTTCTTTGGCCTTTGCAAAAAGATATTATTTCTTTCCTTTTATTTCTAAATATAAAATATATTTAATTATTTTAATTAAATTAAAAAATTAATTTAATTAATTATTATAATATATTTTTTAAAAATATTTTAATAATTTTTAACTTCTTTCTTATTATTTTATTTAATTATTATTAAAACTTAAAAAAATATTAATAAAAATAATTTAAAAAAGAGTTAGTAGATTTATAAATTATATTTTATATTTATAATTAAAATTAATTTTTTAATTAGATAATATATTTAAAATTAGAAGAGTACAATAATACTCCTCCTAATAGTCCTTCACATATAATTTAATTAAAGAGTTGATATTAATTATAAATATAAAATATATTTTTTATATATATTAATTTTTTTTAAAATTATCCTTATTAATACTATTTAATAATAATTAAGAAAAATAATTAAAATTTTAAAAAATATTATATTAACTGATTTAATAGATTTTTTTAGTCTAATTATTTAAATAGATTCTAAAGGAGTAGCTGTTTTGATTTAAATTAAGCAATAATTATATGGTTGATTAATAATAATCTATATATATCGCTGTTCTTATTTTCGGAAAAAGAAATTAACTCAGTACTAAGTATTTTTTTTATCTTTTTTATCATTAATTATTTTTATATATTATTGAAGAGAGAATAGATAATATGGCAATTATGTAATAATTTTTTAAATACAGATATATAATTCTTTATTATTGTTGATTTAGATTCGAATTGTGAGGAATACCGTGGGATATTTTGGAAACAAGTCTTCTTAAAGTATTAAATGCAAATCAGATGCCATACAAAAAGTATAAAATGCAAATTGTTATAAATATTGTATGCATGTATGAATGTCTATGTATAATTTTTTAGATACTAAAATTTATATAAAATTTATGAAAGATTTAAATTGTCAAAAATATGTACAAATTCTTAAGAAAATCTCATAATTTATTTGTATAAATCTTTATATGAATTATAATAATCTAGAAGAATGTGGTATAATTTTCTAAATGAATATTTGTTAAAAGAAAGGTATAAAAATGACTCAATTAATTTATGTATTTTTATAAAAAGAAATTTGTCAAAATTATTGTATATATTGATGACTTGAATATAATTGAAACTCTTTAGGAATTTCAAAAAGTAGTTAATTATTTAAAGAGATAATTTAAAATAAAAGATTTGAAAAAAATAAAATTTTATCTTAGTTTACAAATCCAATATTTAACAAATAGAATTTTTATTCATCAATTAATTTATATTAAAAAAATATTAAAATGATTTTATAGGGATAAAACGTATCCATTATTCAAATAGTTATAAAATCACATGTTAAAGAAAAAAGATTATTTTTGCCCTTAAGAGGAAAAAGAAGAACTTCTTGATTTGAAAGTACCATGTCATAGTGCTATAAATGTATTAATATATCTTGCTATTTAATATGGCTTAATATTATATTAGCTATGAGTTTATTGGCAAGATTTAGTGTTCCCTAACTATAAGATATTAGAATGGAGTTAAACATATATTTTGATATCTCTGAGGGATAATTAATATGATATTTTTATTTTATTTTAATAAATTTAGATTACAATTGATTGGTTATGCGGATGCAAAGTTTTTATCAGATTCACATAAATGTATATCTCAGACAGGATATTTATTTACTTGTAGATGTACAATTATATCTTGTTATAAATAAAGTAAATTTTATTAGCTACCCCATCAAATTATGCAGAAATAATTGTAGTTCATGAGGCAAGTCGAACATATATTTGGCTAAAATCAGTAATCTCACATATCCAAAGAATGAGTGGTCTGCTTCTAGAACAAGAGATTCAAATAGTATTATATAAAGATAATACAATATGCATAACTCAATTAAAAAGTGGGATATATCAAAGGAGATAGAATAAATATATTTCTTTGAAATTCTTTTCCACTCATAATTTTATGAAGAATTGAGATATAGATATTCAGCATATTCGATAATGTGAAAACTTTACAAATTTATTTACCAAAATACTGTCAACTAAATCATTTGAGAAGTTGGTATATGATATTGAAATGCGTAGATTTAAAGATATAAATTGATGATGTTATTAAGGGGAGTAAATAATTACTTATTGTACTCTTTTCCTTTTCAAAGTTTTTCCCCATTGGGTTTTTCTTGAAAATATTTTTAATGAGATAGCATAAATAAGTATTGTATATTTTTTTCACTTCCCTAATTTTTTATTCTAAAGATTTTTTCTTAGTAAGTCATTTGTACTAGTAAATATAAGTAAATGAGAAATACTCCCTTACCTTTTATTTCAATCTATTATTTTATTATTTCTACTCCTATCTAACTTCTTCATATTCTTTCATTTTTATAATACAAATCATAAACTCTTCTCAACTATTTTATTTACTAATGTTTTGGGCCAGTACATATTTGTCACTTCCTTAGATTATATTATTATATATCTGGACAATTAACTCATTTAAATTGAACTAATTAATTTGAATTCAGACTTTACAATTATAATATCTCTCTTCATATATCTTTTTTTATTAAGGTATGATTCAAATACAATTTTTCTAATTTATAATCTAGCTAGTCTATAGCTAGATCAAGTATTATTGGTATCAATTAAATTTCTTTTATACACACCTATAAAAACTGACTTGATGGACAAGAACTTTAACACTTATATCAACACAAGTTTATTACATATTCTCTATATATATTACAAAATTCTCCTTGTAATACACCTTTTATAAATTATTATAAACAAATTTTCTCATATCATTAATATAAAAATTAGTTAAAAGGTTATATTTTATTTTAAATATAAGATCATAATATATTTTATCTTTTAAATTTATAATTTTTTTAAAATATCTATATTGAATTATTGATTGTATACATTAATAAGTTTCTATTAAATGGTAATTATAGGGAAAGATGTCATTTTTTTTAAAAAATAAACTATATTTATTACAAATAATTAATAAAATTGACTTATTTGATCTACCTAAATTAGTTATATAACTCTTATAATAATATAATGAAGTCATTCTTTTCCCCCCATATAAAAATTATAGAAAGTGGTTTACACAAAAGTTATAGAAACTAGAGATTCACATCATTAATAGATAATACATAATTTAACTTCAAGTTTGAATATATTAATCCACTCTAGTTATTGTTTTTTTTTTATATAACAAAGGAAAAGATTAAAAACAGACAAGGTTTACAATAAGCTACACTAAGTTAATTAAAATTTTTTTTATACATTATCATCTTAACTATCCAAATATGTGATGTTTAATATTTATTTGTCAAATTTTGGACTAAAAATGTCTATTTCTCAAAATATTTAACTTTACCATTGTTTTTGTAAGATTATGTTTCTATTATTTTGCAAGAAATTGAATCTAACTAAGAGCAAATGAATTTGTTAATAAAATAATAAAATTTGAAAAATAAAAGGATAATGAATTTTTTTATCTTTTCAAAATTGTCTCAATTATTAATTTGATTTATAAAATTTAAATTTTATCATCAGGTCTATGAAGTTTTATACCCTTTTTTATATTTTTATTTGACCTCACCAGACTAACAATTTTGTTCTGCAACCCATGAAGAGATTATCATCTTTAAGTTAATGATTAGACCAAATGTGTGTTTAGGGTTATATATATATCTTCAACTCCTAAGAACTAATTGTGTATGGATATGAAATTTCAGAGATTTGATTGATAAAAATTAAATTTTAAGAACTAAATTGATAACTAATGCAAATTTGAGAGACAAAAAAAAATATTATTCCATTGAAACTTAATATCTTCATAACTTGGATTAATGTGTAAATTTATCTCAAAAATTTTTGTTTAGAAATAATATTATCCTGAAAGTTTTTATGAGTTCAAAGTCACTTTTGAAAATTTCAAAATGTAGCAATATTGTGTTATATAGTTAAAAAATTGACATTAACTATTAATATTTTAACGTGAAAAGATAACATTGTTCTATTTTAATATTTTTGAGATAATTTTAAACCTAAAAAATGTTTAGGATAATATTATTCTGAGTAAAAACTTTTAAAATAAATTTACTCTTTAATCCCCATAACTTAACTTACTTAGAAAATTAATTTGAATAATATAAAATGAAAATCTTATAAAATATTTGTGAAAGTAAAAAAAAAAAAACAAGAAGACAATGCATAAAATAGAAAACAAGCTACTAATTGAGATGATAAATAATTTCATCCTATAAGAAGAAGAACAATAGTTGTCTAACGTGAATATTAGGAAACGCATTTATTTATTTATTTATTTAAAAATGTTAAATATTAAAAAAGAAAAGATAAAAAGATAGATTATCATATAAATAAATTGTTAGTATCACTACAGTAACAATAAACTTTATGATATTAATTGAAATTGATTACATAGATAATCTCATATATATATATATATATATATATATATATATTCTATCAACAAAATGACATTATTGATCCATGTCGTAAAATTTAATAAAGTTTTATATTAATTGTTGATAGCCTCTCTCACAAAATCTTCTTTATTCATTTTGACTTGAGACTAGCTATGGACTATAGCATTAGGTAGAGTTCAGCCTTGTGTGTACAATGCTAGATACAAATATGATTAAATAAATAGCACATTTTGGAGGGTATTAATTTATTTCTAATTTAAATTATTATATATTAATATTAGTTATAACTAAAAGTCAAATACAGAGAACAAATAGCAATAAACTGAGAATCAAATGACGACGATCGTATTTTCTGGAATAGTGCAGAACAGGCGAGCTTCCATTATTCATGATGAGCTGCCATGGGCAATTCCTGCTCCTTTTCGCAACTCCAAACAAACTCAAAATATATTAAATAAATCATTTATTCATAAATGCATTGGTCCTATTTGCAAGTATATGTATCAATGAAGTAACATAATATAAAATAAAATAAAATATATTCATTTTTTTAGATTTATTTATCAACATCTAACACTATTAATAATCGATTAGTTCAATTTATAAAAATATAGGCCTATAATAAGAGAAACCCTGTTACCTCTAATCAATTATCTCAATTGCATATGTAGGGTTGGTTAAGTTAAAGTAACCTACCATAACCGTTTAATCTAAATATTAACCTCTAAATAGTTATCATAGTTATATATTTAAGATTAGATCATTAATTAAACTAAAATGAAGTATAGTCAAGTCAATTTTCTTTTTAGTATAATTTTTTTTAGAAATAGGTTGAACCCACCTACGATCTAAGAGTAGAGTGAACTTTTCTTTCCTTCTAGGTGATACTAATATCGAATAAGGAGAACTGTCTATTACCCTCAAATATAAACTTAAGTGTTTAAAAATTAAAATATTTTTCTAAATATTACGATTGAAATTATAATAAAATAATATATTTTAAATAATTATATATTTTATTTTTTTATTAGTTAAATTCACATAGTAGTCAAGTCAATTGATCTAAAGACGTTGCTAAATTTATTTTATTTAAAAAAAGTGCACAGAAACTTGATTGAGCGTGTATTATATAATGGGGCAACTTTTTCTGTAGTTGCAGTATCCATAAGCACATACCCTCCAATCACAGCTAACCAGTTTCATTCATCTTCTCCTTTTTTTAAATCTTTCTTTCTTCCTCTCTCTCTCAAGATTATTGCGAAGCTTGTTTTTTTATTTCTTTTTCTTCCCTTCTAGCTCCCTTCTTCTTCTTCATATTTCGCCTCTTCTGAGTTTTTTTTCCCTTTCTCTCTGTTTTCCAAGTGCTTGCTGCTTCATTCACTCTCTGTTTCTCGTGTTTTTCCTTAATTGGTTCTCTTGCAAATTCATTGTTTTACGTCGTTTTGCTTCCACAATTAAGGAGGTGAATCGGTTTCTAAGAAGTCTCTGGTTCTTTTTCTGGTTTTGTGTTATTCATTGCGTTGTTTTGTTTGTTGGCGTCCAAGTGGGAAGTTGATTGATTATCTTCAGATCTCTCTCAATTGTGGTGGTAGGGTTTGTTATCTTGGGGGAGTAACTGGATAACAGATTTCAATCTCAATTTGGGTGATTTTTTTACCTCTTCCCTTTTGATTTTCTAAAGGGGTTTATTTTTCCTAAATTCCCTATGCCTGGATACAAAAAGATATTCTGATTCGTTTTAAAAAAATGCTAGTGGGTTCGTCCTTGATAATATTCTCTTGTTGAAACCCTCTTCTTCATCTCTCTCCCCTGTTCCGCACCAAATTAACTGAAATCCTAGTTGTTTCAGAGTCACTCTTCTTCTGGAATTCTCCCTAATTCACACTTCCATGCTTCAATAAGTAACTTTCTCTTTTGATTGGATTTGATGAAGTGGGAAATGGATATTCTCTCATCATCTTCTCATATGTCCAATCCCACTTGGCTCATTCAAGACGCCATGATGAACACAACAACAACAACAAAATGGACTGCTTCAGAGAACAAGTTGTTTGAGAATGCTCTTGCAGTGTATGATAAAGACACACTAGATCGGTGGGTGAAAGTTGCAGCAATGATACCAGGGAAGACAGTAGGAGATGTGATTAAGCAGCACAGAGAATTAGAAGAAGATGTTATTAATATAGAAGCTGGATTGATCCCAATTCCAGGTTATAAAAATAGTAGTAGTAGCACCACCACCACCACCGCAACAACCTCTCAAAAATTCACCTTAGATTGGGTTAACTCTTCTGGATTTGATTCCTTCAAATCTCATGGTGGGAAAAGATCCTCATCTTCAGGAAGACTCCCCGAACAAGAAAGAAAGAAAGGTGTTCCATGGACAGAAGAAGAACACAAGTAAGACTTTAATTCTCTTGATTGAGTACATATTTGTGTTTGTTGTTGAGTTGGAAAATGTTTTGATGTGAGAACTCGATATAGTTTGCTGTTCATTTTCTGAGATCTTTATGCATGTTTCATTAAGTTTTGTGGTGATTTGTGATGTGGGTGCCAACTGTTTGATGAAATTCTTCGCAGACTGTTTCTTCTGGGGTTGAACAAGTATGGGAAAGGAGATTGGAGGAACATATCGCGGAATTTCGTGGTGACTCGGACTCCGACTCAGGTGGCTAGCCATGCTCAGAAGTACTTCATAAGGCAACTTTCAGGAGGGAAAGACAAGAGAAGAGCAAGCATTCATGATATAACAACAGTGAATCTGTCAGAAACCGCAAGAACTCCTTCTTCTTCTTCCTCTTTAGAAGACCACAACAACAACAACAACAAAAAGCAGGAGGCAAATCCATCAAGTGCTATTTTAGGTCATCAAGCACATTTTCAATGGAACCAGCAGGCAAATGCAGGAGCAATGGGGTTTAATCCTTATGGGGTTAACTCTTATGGGATAAAAGTGCAGGGCCAAAATAGTAATCTGCATAGAAGTGCTCTTCTTAATAATCACGATTCTTCTTCTTCTTACTTTGGATCACCTCATCAAACTCATCAGAACATGGTTTTTCAAATGCATTCTTCTTCTGCTCACCGCTTTTCTCATGCTTTATAGCTTTATATCAAAATATGGCTACTCTTGTATTTGAATCCTTAATGGCTAGAATCATCACTGATCCTATTTTTTGGTTCAGTACACTATGTTTTGTTACAAGTGCGGTGTGAATACCATAAGTTGGAATTTTGAGTATATTTTTAGTTTACTCTTTAAATATCAATTCATGTCATATGAACTCATCCAGAATCCCAATTAGAAGTCATTGAGACTCAATTATATTGGCAAAAATGCATTTTTATTCCTCTAACTTTATATAAAATCTCAGTTTAACCCGTTAATTAATTTTATAAAGTATTCTCTAATCCTAACACTGTTAATCTGATATTTTTTTGCAACAATCATTATTATTTTTTAAAGTTAAACTTAATATATAACATTTGACAATGATTTGTCAACATCTAAAATTTCTAAACGCTAGAAAGTTGTATTAAAAAAAAAGGCAATACTTTTAATAATGAAAATATTCTTTTAATATTTTATTTGTTTGTATTCTATAAGCATGATAGTTCCTTGACGGGTCAAGATATGGTTTGCAGAATAATTTATCTTCATATAATCTAATGGGAGAGGGAAAGTTTCAACGCAAAGAACTTACCAACTTGGATCATGTTCGTTATCCAGAATCTTGGGATTTAAGGCAAAGTTTGAGAGTGGAATTGAAAGATGCCAAGAGAACAGTAATTTGTAGTTCACTAGAATTATATTCAAAGCAAAAAAAATAATATTATTATTATTTATATATATATATATATATATATATATATAAAGTGATGACTCATGCCAAAAGAAGCTTTTAATTAAAGTTATTCAATATTTATTATTATTTATCTCAAAGTATGTATAATCTCTCTGCCTCTTTCTCCCGATTGCATGGAGATCTTGTGGTCTCTTTGAATAGAGAAAGAGTGGATATAGGTCGGGTATCATCTTGGCTTCATGTTTACCAACTCCAAACTAGTTTTTTTAAATTGGAGTTGACTTATAATTACTTAACAATCGCATACAAAAAATCTTGACTTTCTACACTAGTTAAGTCATGCTAATATAGGATTTATTTTTTTTATATAAAAATTTTTAAAAATTAGATAGATTCATTTACGATCTAAGGGTATGATAAAATCTATTTTTTTTTAAGTGATACTAATATCAGGTAATGCTTACTCAATATTTAACCTAAGGAAAAAGGTAGCCTTGTTCAATTGACCAAGCTAACCAAATCTTTATTCATCATCTTGGGGAGGTACCTACACTAAAAGATGTAATCAAGATTCAATCAAAACTCATTAGAGTTACAATATTTGTAAGTCATAAATATTAAAATGTGTTACCAAGGAATTTTAATAAAAATCATCTAATACAAAAAAAAAAAGAATTTCTAATTAGATAAATGTGAGATTCATATGGTTTAATTTTAACTTAATAATTTCTTAGGTTATGCATGCTATTTTAATGAGTCTTTTTTTGTTTGTTATAATATAAGTCTACCTTAAAAGTTTCTAATTAATTAAAATACATAAAAGTTGACTTAAACATATTTCAATGATAAATGTTACTAAATTAAAAGAGACTACAAGCATGAATCAATGATAGATGTTAAAAATAAATAAATAAATCTAAAAGCATACTCTAGGATTCTTCTACTAGGGGAAAGTCCATGTTGTGTGTGAACAATTTAGGGTTTGGATTCTAATTCAAAAATTGGATGAGTCATAGAGCACTAAGATTGAGGTATAATAGCATCTAATTTCATACTTTATTGTCTTCACTTTTTTGGATTTTGTTGCCCCACTATTTTTTTTTTAATTTTTATTCAAATATAATCATTTAGATATTCTATTAATTAAGTTTCTTGTATGATAAGTTTAAAAAAATCCCTCTCGTGCAACACACACATGGATGAAAAAAAATGTGAGTTTTACCTAAAAAAATCATTATATCTTTATTAGTGATAGTGGGGTTGAATATGGAAGATATTCAAGACTTGTTAAATAAGATTAAGAATTTAAAATCTTGTAAATTAAAAAAAAAATCTTAAGAGAGATACTCTCTGTTTAAACCTAATAATGCTCAAATTTAAATAGTAGATAATACTAAATATCATGTAATTGTTGAACCTATACATAAGAAATGAATTTTAGTATAGTATGAGCTTTTTTAGTGTAATCATATCAAAAGAGATGTTGGGATATTTGTTGTACTAAGTGGAATGATGTTATTCTGAAATTCAGGTTGGATAATGTGATGGATCAAAGTAAGTGGTAAAAGTTTGAGCTAAAAACATAGAGGGTTTGATTCAAGTTTCTATTTTTTTTATTTGATCCCAATATAATTTTTTATGAGATTTAGAGTATATATATTTTTTAATAAATATATTTTTTAAAATTTAAATTTATATTCTCTTTTTTATGAGTATAAGACCATTTACCATATCAATGAATAACTTGTTAGTTAAATTTAAAGAGAAAGATCAAATTTTAAAAAAAAGAGAGACTAAATTAACTTAATTAACTGATCACACCAGGCTATATACAAGATGTATACTTCTAGCTAATAAATACACATAAATCACACTGTAGATATTCAAAGTGATGTAAAATGGTAAAGTTGACTTATTTTGACTTGAAAGTCCATGCTTACTCACCGAGCACTAACATAATTAAATGTCATAATACCAATTTCTTAGATTTATTTAGTAATCAGAACATGGAATCTTTGCCAGGAGATTCTCACGAGAAGCAAAGTGGATTCTTTAACGATAAGATTTCGTAAAATAAAAAAAAATAGGAGAAAGAAAGATTCAGTGGGATTAGACGGGTAATATATTCTTTAACAAATTATATAAACATGTGTCTCTTTAGGATTTGGTCATATGAAAGCATTGTTTTGTGTTATGAATTATTATTATTATTATTTTGTACGAATAGTTTTAACCAAAGTCCAAAGCAAGCATCGTAATCATAGTCTTTGTGATTCTAATTGTACGGAGTCAAGTAATCAAACTATAAATAATTTAAAAAATTTTAGTGTTCTTCCCATGTCTTGTCTCAAATCATTGATCCCTTCTACGGAGACAACCCAAAGCCTTTTTTTTTTTTTTCATTTAAAAAAAATTCTTTAATTAAATACAAATCATATAATGGGTTTGTGTTTGTATAAAATGTGTAAAAAATTGAACAAATAAAAAAAGGTTACACAAACTTATGCTATTTATGAGACACTTTTTTTTAATATATATTTTATATTTTTATTATTTTGTTAAAATTTTTAAATAAAAATATCATTACAAATATTAGTAATAAAAATTAATAACTATTATTTTGTAAAATATTATTCCCCCCCCCCTAACTGTTATTGATTAGTTTTCTCAAAAGTAGGAAAGTATTTCAAGTTCACTAGTATCCATTGACAAATATTATACATGGGGAAAACCGCTTCTTATTTATAGACATACAGTACTCTTTGTTTTTTTTTATATTATAATTTATGATTAACATACAAATTTACTTTTGAAAATATTCTTTACCAGTAATGTTGTTTTAGAATTTCTTTTAGTTTAATACCATCTCAAAAATTAAAATATAGTAATATTATTTCACTCTATTAAAAAAATTAATATTAACAGTTAAATAATTGATGTTCACCGTTAATAGTTTTAAGAGTAAAAGTAATATTACTTCATTTTAATATTTTCGGAGCAACCTTAGACCCAACAAAATTCCTAAGGTAAGATTGTTCTTAAGTGAAAAGTTATGAATAAATTTTTTCCTTAACTCTATAATTTATTTCATGTTAAAGGTGGTCAAATTTTTTTGACTAAGGGCCCGTTTAGATGATATTTTAGAAATGACCTTATGAAAAAAATGGGTTTTTAGACAGCTTATATAAAAGGGTTTTTAGAGAAGAGTTTATGAAAAAAAAGTGGTTTTAAATAAATGAGTGTTTAGATAGTTATTTCTAAATGTACTTTTATTATTGATAAATTATAAAAAAGATATGAGTATTAAATGAGGAGAGATAAGAGATGAAAGAAGAGATGATATAAGAAAGAAACGATAGAGGGTGTAAGAAAAAGTAGGAGAGAGCCTGTAAGAAAAAGTAGGGGTAACATAGTAATTAGTTATTTCATAAACTCTTTTGCTATTCCATAAGCTACTCTGACCAGTTTATCTGAAACTTTAATTTTAAACTATAGTTTAGTCCAAAAGCCCATTTGAATAAATATGACTGTGTATTTTAAAATTTATCCAAATTTATATTTTGAGCCAAACCTAAATTTGGCAGTTTGCCAAACACACACTAAACTAAGGTCAAGTTACTTTTATTCATTTTTCAAATTTATAAGTGAATTTTACAAATACATATATACATTTTAACAACAAATAATAGCAAAATAATAAATATATATATAAAAATTTATAAATTTTAATTTATATTATAAGAGTTAATATAAAAATTTAGAAGTGTTTATAAGTGATCTTATAAGTGCGTATAAATATATTAATAACTAACAATATTAAAATAATAAATATGATTGAAAAATTTAATTTAATTAATAGATATAAGTAACTTCAACTTATTTCTGTCCTAAAATTTTCTTCATTCACCATATATACTTTGCCGTATAATATCGTCTTTATTAAAAATCTTAGGGTATATATATTCTCAAGCTCAAGAAATAAGTTATAAACTCAGATCTCATTTTAATCAAGTTCTTTTAAAATATAAAATTTTACTCAACTGATTTTTGAAATAATTTTTTAATAATAAAAAATTGAATCATTGGAGTTTACCAGTGCTTAATCATGCTTTAAAAAAATATTTATATATTAACTGATAACAAAATTTTTACATCAAAAAAAGTATATTAAGCTCACCTCCTTTCAAAGAACAAATTTGTAAGAAAGCATTTGTATCTTCTACAAAAGAAAAATAAGAAAGACTTACTTTTTAAAAAGTCAATTTATTACTTTGGAAATTTTGCGTTTTAAAAAGACTTTTACCATAAATTTTAATTTAATTTTTGTAAAAATAAATAATTATATTTATCTAAAAGGATTTATAGATCAAATTATAATTTTAGATAAGTTGATAGAATTAACTTTTATAACAGTAAAAGAGCTTATAAACTACTTAATTACTATTTTATCCTTATTTTTTTACACTCTATCATCTCTTCTATATCTTTTTCACAATATCTCTTCTCTCTTTTCTATTCACTCTTCTCCACCCTCTCTTCTCTCTTTTCTACTCTTTTTCCTCTCTCCTCTATCATATTTTTAATAAAATTATATTATTTCTAATAATTTTCTAATTATAAAAATCCTTTTAATAATAATTATCTAAATATTCATTTATTCAGATTTTTTTTTTCACAACCTCTCTTTTAAAATTTTTTTTCTAAAAATTATCTAAATTTTTTTTCTCTATAAACTATTTTCTAAAAATGTATACAAACATACACACAAAATCCTAAGAAAAGCATGACAAAGCATATGGAGTAAAGTTGTATTTGACTTATTCTAAAATGGCCCTCAATTTGTGTGCAAGTTGCCAAAATATCTAAAGCGAAAATAAATTAAAAGAAAGAAAGAAAGAAAAAAAGAAAGCGTGGAGATTTCGTTTAGCACACTTATAGAACGTTTGATAAAGGACGGAAATATTTTTGATGAAAATGCAAATAGAAGTAAAAATAGATTTTAACAATTTATTTAATATGAGAGAAATGAGTATAGAATTAATATTTTTTTATAATTTAAAATAAAATAATTTAAAATATTTTTTTATAATTTGAGAATAGTTAAAGTTGTCTAAAAATTTTATAATTAGGGTAAAATAGTTTTAAAAATTTTACTTCCACTTTTATTATCTCAATTTCTAATTTTTCTAATAGAATTAAAATAATCTAAAATATTAAAAATGAAAATAACTTCTATCATATCAAATAGAAATAATATTTTTTTTAATTTTCTACTTCTACTTTTACGTCTCTACTTCTTACTTATTAAAATATATTTTTTTCTTCCATTTTTTCTTTCTCACTTCTACTACTTAGTACTTACTAAAACACAGCATTAGTGAAATGGGCCTATACACAGCTTTACTCACAGTACATTTTGATGACAGTGAGAAGCACTACCATCTTTTTCAAAAGCCGAATTAGTCCCTTTTAGCAAGTGGAATAAAAAAGCACTTCTCATTTGTAATAAAAAAAAGCACTTCCTCCAACTTTATTCTTATTACTACTTCTAAATTAAATAAAATTATAAAAAAAATTAATCCACAAGTCCTCATAGTTTATTTTAATTTTAAATCAAGTCTCTATAATTTATTTTGTTTAAATTGAACACTTAATTAGGCGTAAAATTCTAAGGGCTTTTTCTTTATTTGAATTTAATAATATTTGAATTTGAATTAGCTAGTATATAACCATGCACTGGTGATTTCTTGTTTATTCAGGTTTTAGATTGTGAGTGCATGAATTTTTTATGTTTTTATGTGCTACCTTTTTTTGTTATTATTGGTACTACACTTAAAAAATCCTTGATTAGTGAGATAAAAACCTTACCCTAATCACTATCCCCCTTTCCCAATAGTAGTACAAAAATAATCACTTAAGTACTTAGTTCAACTGGCAGGAGTTATATCACATAACTATATATGTGAAGGGTTTTAGGAATGCCTTTAATCCGATAATGCAACTCTGCAATCCACACACAAGTATAAAGGGAGAGTCCAATCTTAAAAAACTATCCTATTAGGAGAGAGAGTCATTTGAATCTATAAATCTAACTTCTCTTGTAAGGCTCCTCAACATGAGACTTTAATAAAGTTATGAATGAAAAAGCAGAGGGAGTTATTATCAATTTGGAAGTTATATCCAATATCTTCTATGCGGTCAAGCATAATTGACTTCTTCATTCTCTTGATTAAATCGTGCCCGACTGTTTATCATTTGTTTTAAATAAAAGAAGAGAAAACTATCTCACATGACCCATATATTTTATTTATTTAAAAATATGCCCCACTTAGTAGGGCTCGGTCCCTAATTCAGCAAGCGTGAACTTTGATATAGCTCATTAGTATGATTACAGAAGATTCACTCTGACCAAAATGAGGTTTTAGTTCTTGGTATATGTCAACCCAAAGCCAAGAGGAAATAAGGGATCATGTGGTTTAACCTCATTAGCTGGTTGATCAAGATCCTCAACTCTTCTAAACCAAGCCACAGGAAGCTGACCCTTGAAGTCATGATCTCCAAAGATAACATCTGTGATTCCCTGAGCTTGAGTACCAGGTAACCAAGCAGCAACAATAGCATCAATCTTCTCTAACAGCCATGGCTCTAACACCAAGGGTCTTCCAGATATCAGAATAACCAGTGTTGGGAATTTGTCTGCAACTGAACTTATAATGCTAGGTCCGTTAAAAGGGATCACAAGCATAGAATTGTCCCCAAATTTCTCAGCATAGGGTTTTTCACCAACAGCTACAATGGCAAAAGATATGTCACTGCGTTCTAGGGTTTCTTCTGATGGATTCTGCTCATAAATAATTTCTGTTTCATCATCTCCTACAGCTTCCTTAATGGCATCCAAGAGTGTTGTCCCTAAAATAGTGTGCCAAGGTTAAGTGTAGCAAGCATGGGAATAAGAAAGTAAAAGAGTGGTATAAACTATAAAGCATGAACAAGGTTCATAAGAGCTCGGGCTGACCTGTTCCTTTGTTTTTGTTTTTTAATGTTAAATCAATTCATTTAAAAAATATTATTAAAGTTGATGGTGTAGTCCTTTAAATTTACACAAATTTTAGTTTTCTTATCTCAAGTTTCAAATAATAAATTTTAGTCCCTCAATAAGTAAAATAATCTAGATTTTTATTAAATTATAGGGATCAATGTTTTTATATAGAAATAAATTTGAGAAATTAAAATTAAAATGAGGGAAAACTTGAGAGACTAAATATTATATTAACCTCAATTTATTTTATATAAATATGTTTTATTTTAATTCTTTATATAACTAGAATTTAAATTTGAATTGTCGAATTTTTAGAACATTTGTACTGGGATGTATTTTTAGTTAGCATTCAAAGAATTGCAATTTGGACGTTACATGTTATAATTAATTCATATGTTACATACACATTTACTAATTTATAATGTAATAAAAAATAAAAATTATATATGGGCTTACACCCGAGGCCTAATACCTTATAATAATGACATAACTTTTACTAGTAAGATTAGATTAAGTGAAAAGGACCAGTATATTATAATATGACAAATTAATATTTAAATTTGTACTCTTACATTTAGCTTTAAACAGAGTCTCGAATATAATTAACTTTAACAAGACAATATAATTAATATATCTGTTTAGTAAAAAAAAAAATGCAATGGCTTTTTGGATTACGCCTGATATGAAAAACAGCTTACAAGCCCAAGTCCTTATAAGCCATACCTATAAGGACTTAGCCCATTAGCTTTGGGCCTTTATGGCAAACATGGCCTATACATTGGAAAAAAATGTCTCAATATTAGAGAATAAATTTTATTTTACTAATATTGGGTCTAATGAAAGAGGTTAATATTTCATAAATATTCTTTATGAGATTTTCTCATATTTAATATATGATAGTACCCCCAATGGATTGCCTCCAATAGGAGGATATGCTTAACAATAAATAAATAAATTATTTTTAGATGTAGTAGTGATGCCTAGGACTTTGGAAGGGATGGACCGATTTTGTTGTGTTGCCCATACTAAAATTGGAAATTTTATATTATACAATAAATTCACTTCTCACTCCTTCCTTTTAGAAGAAAGTTTCATATATTTTCTTATAAATTATCTCAGACATGAGATTACCAGAAGGGCGCGATTAGTCATGCATGTTTTTCTCATTTTCCTCTCTTATGAGTGCTTTCGCTGTTGAGGTCTCAATAATAAGGAATTCCAATAACCATGAGTTAATCAAAATCATTAACTCTTCATGAAAAATGAACTAACTTGACACGCAAAAACAATATATCTGTGATTTATTATTCTGAGAATGAACACACAACTTTGATGAAATGCAATCAAAAAGGCATTACCAATTGTAATCTGGCCACTGAGTCCTTGCCAACCTTTAGTCCAGCCTCCACATTGATACCCAAGATCATCTGCATGTGTTCCAGCAACAAGAATCCTCTTTGCTTTTCTATCTAATGGAAGAAAAGGTTTGCTTTGATCCTTTCCATTTTTCAACAGAACCAACGACTTTCTAACTGCTTCACGTGCAAGTTCTCTATGTTGCTGCATAAACAGATTTCGAAGGGCATCAATGGAGATGATTATTCTTAACCCCTTGGTTCAAATTTTTCAAAAGGCTAAAGATTCATATTAAGATTTGTAATACTTGCTATATTTACGTTTGTCTCAAAAATGAAGTAAAGCTTACATGAAAAGGTCCAAGGCATTGAAAATATTCAGAGTTATCTTACCTTGCAACCAACTATATGTAGCAAAGATCTATCAGATAAAGGAGATTCAAAAAGACCAGAAGCAAATTTCACTCTCAATATTCGCTCAACAGCATCATCAATTCTGGCAATTGGTACTTCCCCTGATTCTACAAGGGAAGTCAGTTCTTCTACTAACAGTTCAAATCTATAAGGCACAATCACCTGCAAATTTTCTTGAATGGATGAAGAAAAAGAAGGTGACAAAATAGCATGATAAAGGTTCCTAGAATTGAAGATCTATACCATGTCAATTCCAGAATTAACAGCTGACATGATGCAGTTTCGGTAATCACATCCACGAGGTTCAACAAGCTTATCAATTCCCATCCAGTCAGAAATTACAATACCCTATAAATGCAGAGCCAATGGTGTTAATTAAACAAAAATCATTAATTCAAATGCTGTGAAACAGGTGAAAAAGCAAAAGAACTTCAGTTATGGACTGTATTTTTCAAGGAATAAAACAGGGAAGAGTCTTATGATCTTGTACTCTTTGGATAAGAGACAGAACAGCAAAGACAACAATAACTTCAGCACTAATTCCTATCATCATGGTTTGTCTTACCTTAAAACCTAACTTTCCTTTTAAAATTTCAGTAATAAGGTAATGGTGAGAATGGAGTTTGCGTCCATTCCAACTAGAATAAGAAACCATAATGGTTGAAACACCCTGTGAAATGCAGTCCAAATACGGAGCCATGTGGATTCTTTCTAACTCTTCATATGATAATACTGTATTTCCTTCATTTTTGCCTTTCTCAGTGCCTCCATCTCCAACAAAGTGCTTGGCACAGGCAATGACCTTGTTCCTGAAATAGTAATAACATATATGATAAAAATTTTGATAAAAACGGATATATAGCCCCTAGGTTGGTGAGTTTTCCAGAATGTGGTAATCTATGCCAGGATCTGTATTATAAAATGGCCGGATGTTTAAATGGGGAATATGAAAAAAACAAACAAAGATTAGCATGGAAACTTTGGAGACATCATAACTTTTCGCCACTGAAGTAACAAAAGAAAGTCTGAAATGGGAAATTTATTTTCTAGGGGCATGAGATAATCTTGGAAAAATCATATGAATAGACCACAAATTAAAAAAAACAGAAAAGAAAAAAAAAAGAAAAGAAAAAATGAAGTCATCGTGCTGTCAAAAGTAAGTATAAATTGTAATTCGGATGGTACCTTTTATTTTTATAATTATCACTATTTCTATATAAAGTTTCTTTTCTAGGGTATGAGTCAATCTTTTAAAAGTCATATGAATATACTACAAATTAAAAGAAAACAAAAAGAAGAAGAAAAAATGGAGCCATCCTGTCGTCAACGGTTAGCATAATAATTATTATTTCCATCAAAAACACATATCTCTTGGAATTGTATTATAGTTTTTCTCTACCTTCCAGCCACAAAAGGATAACCATGTTGATGTTCTTGTGGTGGCTGGCCCTGCAAACCTGAAACTATGGAGCTCATCTTTCTTACTATCTCAGTATCTTCGCTATAACTCTCATAGAATCTTCCCCACCTGGGATCTCTGCAGACCTGTCCATTAGTTCATTCAAGTGAGACATGGTTTTTTCTATCATTTATACCGAGACATTACTAGGTGATGGTGAAATAAATATGGTAAAAGACAGACATATATCTTGGTTAATCATGTTGGTTTAACTGCTATTAGTCACTGATTAAAAAATAAGTGAATCAGATGACTATGCAAAACAAAGACGAACAAGTACAACAGAAAGGAATCACAGGTCATATATTCAGAAGAAAGTGCTCATTATAGCAAGAATTGCTACAGTACTAACAAATACACTGAGTGTACTAGCAGGATTTCTAACTAGAATACAATTAAGGGTTAATTATGAAGCCTTACTGCAACACAAGGAGCAAAAGCATAGTGAATTCCACTTGCTCTAACTTCAAGTGCTGTTGCAGCCCCAATTCTTCGAGCTAGATCTGCATCTCTACACAAGCAGCCACCAGTAAAAAATGAAAACTAAAACGTCAAGAACAACAGCAATTCTATATGAATACAAAAAGCTTTAGCAATACGCAAGTTGTTAAGGGATCAATTCTTGCAAAGTAAGCAATTATAATCTTAGTTCACCCCGTCTTGTATAATGAACAAACATCAAACAGCATTCGAACATACACATTACTACAAATGGAGTATTGGTATTCTAATCAATCAAGTTCAAGGGGAAAGAACCGACCTAGTTGCTCCGAGGCCAATATTGTGAGGATATATAGTGGAACCGTATATGCTGTTGTTCCCATGAACTGCATCGATCCCATATATAAGCGGTATGCCTAATCGCGACTCGAGAGCTGATTTTTGAAATCCATCCACCATATCAGCCCAATCCGACGCCGTTGCATTTTCAAAAGGACCACTACCTCCACAACTGAGCATGCTCCCTTCAGACGCAGAATACCAATGATCTCAACAATCTTCAAATCCTGGAAAGGAGAAAAAGGTAAGAGTGAAAAGAAAATAGTACCGATAGACAAGTCTCTAATAGCGGAAGGGGTTGCCACGCGACGCTCGATTTGGGTCATTTGACCAATCTTTTCGTTGAGAGTCATTCGAGAAAGAAGGTCTTTGACACGAGCTTCAATGGGTTCATTGGGATTCTTGTAGACGCAATCCACCATATCCTCCATTCTCGTCAGCTACAAAAGCAGAGTAGGAAGAAGAAGAAAGAAAATGTATGGTGAAGTGAAAGGGTTTCAGAGGAGAGTAAGATCACGATGACTAATTATAGAGCGGGAAGTGAAATGGTTCGTTACCCATTGCGTCTTCATTGACCCAGTGGACACGTAGGACCAACGAGGTCGCGTTTAGTTTTCAAGTACTCCCCGTAATCTACGACTTAAATATTGAGTTAATTTTGATAGATCTATCTTTTATATTTATTAATTTTTTAAAATTATAATTATTTTTTTTTAAAATTATTTTTATTAATATTTTTTTAATTCTAATTAATTAAGAGGGAGATAGAGAGAATTAAAAAAATAATTAAGATATTTTTTTTAAAATATACTATATTAATTTAATTAATTTTATTAATCTAATTAAATTAGTTAAATACATCTTATATTAAAGATTGAGAGGAGTAACTTGTATTCTTTTTGGGATAAAGTGTAAATTTACTCAAAAATAAATAATATACACATTTTTAGAAAATTATAATAAGATCCCAAATAAAATATTTAATTTTCCTAAAGTCCCAGTAACAATTGAGTATTTAACAATGACAAATTTTAATATATAAATTAATAAAAAATTTATATTATTTAAAACTATTTAATAATTAAATTATTTCTTTAAGATCTCATTTTTTTCTAGTATAAAATTATATTTCAAATTAAGAGTAGAATGGGATAATCTAAAACAAAGTTAGGCTCACACTATTGGCTAAATGTACTATTACTTATTTTGACCATAGGGATGTGGTAGGGGGGACAAATGAGGTAAAAAAAAGCCTCTACGACTGATCTCCAAAATTATAAATGATAATTAAAAAGAGAAAATTTAAAATAAAAATAAAAAAAATCTCTAAAATAACCTTGAGACCATTTGGAAAGAAACACAGCCTCCTTAGCAACAGTATCAGTTAGAGGATCTTGTTTTCTAGAGACACGTGTGACTTTGAGGTCCCATTGGTATGTCATCATTTCTTGAATCTTCAGAAAGGTTAGGCTGCTAGTGTTAGCAGCTGGATTTTGGTTCAGCATGTCCACCAAAATCTTGGAATCTGATTCAAGTATTACCTTGAATCTGAACTCCCCTGTTAGTTTTAACCCTCTAAAAATAATCCACTCTTCAGTATCAAACACTTTACAACAGCCTAAAATCCGAGTAAAATTAACGTTAAAGAGTTCTATTAACGTTAATTTTGATCCAATTCTTCAAGTTGGTAATAAATCATTATGTATGACAAAAGACTTCCATACTTTGATAATGGCAGCAGCACGATTTTCTGGTTGTGGTTTATTTCTCCATTACTAGAAATGCCAGATTGCAACTCCCCATATAAAAGCGGAGTGAAACAAACTATTTTTGCACCATTTCTCCATTTGTGCATGTTATCATGTGAATAACAAGATATCAAGGAATATCGGTCCGTTAATGCCCAATAAAAATAAGCCCAATAAATTAGCCCAATAAACAAGATATCAAGGAATATCAAGGAATAATAAGCCCAATAAAAATGGGGCGCTAATGAGAATAACAAGGAATATCGGTCCGTTAAGATATTTTTCACATTATAACCTAAAAACTAATCTGTACATCATACATGGGATATAGTGATTGAGGATGAGTTAGTTTTGTGATGAAATGATAACTCCCATATGAGAACAACTCTCCCTTCTTTCTCTGTGTTATTTGCTAGGTTCCTTGATCGGAGTCCAAAATTGTAATTTGATTTCACATGGACCCTTTGGGATAATTAGTTAAATTCTAGATATGTCTAAAACCCTATATTTTAAGATTTTTCTAATTTTTAATATAAGAGTTAGTTAATTTTTTTAAATAGATTAAAAAAATTAAATAAATAAATTAATTATAAATAATATAAAAACTAGTTAATTAATTAAGATAGATTAAAGATATATAATATGAATTCATTTTAACGTGTTATTTAGTTATAATTAATTAATTAATTTATTTTTTTAAATCTATATAAAAATTAATTAATTTTTATATTAATAATTTTTTATATAACTTTTTTTTAAAAAAAATTAAATTTATTTTTAATTTAAAAATAAGATAAAAACTCTTCCTATTTTTTTTAAATGATGTCAATGTATGACATAGGAAAAAGTGACATAAATGTTGACGACTTTTGAGTACATACTCAACAAGAGACTTAAATGTAACTTTTTTTTTTCAAAAACATTATCTAAAAACGAGCAGATGGAAAAAGTGACATAAAGAGAACTTTTTCTTTTCGGGTCCAATACGGCTGCTTTGAATCTGGATGATAACAACAAAAACTTGAAATTGTTATAATTGAATGTGCAGGACAGAGAAAATAACACTTGAAAATGACTTGATCTTTTATATATGCACGTCGTCATATGAACTTTCTTCACACAAGAAGGATTCTAAAATGTGCCCATTGGACAAGTTTATAATGATTTAGAAATCTTCACTAAATTTGCGCTTAAAGGGCTCAATATTTCAGTGAATTAGCATATTTGTATGTTCTTTGTGCTCATAATTTCTTTCTTAAAAGAGAAATTCTACCCATTATAGGATTACACGATTAATTGCAGTATCTGGGTGTCCAGAATCCATTTGATGTAGAGCATATTAGGATATACTTTTTGAAAGTATAGCTTTAGAGAGAGAAAATATCCAGACATCTTATAAAATATAATAATTAACTATTTCATACCAAAAAAAAAAATAATAATTAACTATTTACGCCAAAATCATGATTTCAAGGCTAAAACTATAATTTTTCATAAAGCATTTTATTTTTTTTTATTTTTTTCAAAAGTTATTCCCTATTAAAATATTTTTTATCACTTTTCTGTAAAAAATATTTTCTAAAATTTAATCCCAAACATAGCAATTACCTAGTTACCTATGTATGTTTACACAAACGAATGAATTCTATTTATATATATATATATATATATGAATATTATTACACATAATAATAAAAAAAAGAGAGGCAAAAGTGCACATTTAATCTTTTAGCTTCTCATAATGTTTTATTTTGGTCCCTTACTTTTATAAAGTGGTGATGCGTTTGATTTGCTGATGACTATGATAACAAGAGAACAAGAGCAATAATTCATGAATAAAAACAAGGACAATAATTCAAGATTATCACAAAGGCAAAGGCATGTTGGAATATTTTCCCAGTTCTACTTATCAATTTTGTTTGTTTTTTCTTTAATGTTCATAACATCATGGGTGATTTGGACAAATACAAAGAAGGTTAAAGAATACGCTAGTAAGGATGATGTATTAAACAGTATTAACTCTGGTTAAAAGGAGTAGAGAAAAACTAAAGAGAACACTCAACGAAATCATTGAGTGGGATCTCCTAGTCAATAACCTATCCAAGGATTTAGTTTTTGATATAGCACAATGGCATCGTATGATCTATGTAACTGAACCCATTTAATGAGATAAAACTTATTATTGTTCATAAGATCATGGCATCTGTATTTATTGGGTGAGCAGAATTCCATTTTCATCCCTAGAAGATCATTTCAATATCAATTGGCTCCTTCAATGTTATTCTGCATCACTTTGGTCCCAACAGTATAATTTTATTCCGACCTTATCCCTTTTAATACTACAATTATATTAAACAACTTCTCAAAATGCAATTCACATCTTCTACACAACAAACCTTATCCTACAAACCTTGGTTGGCTATACGGATCACATGACGGCATTGTCCTCTACTTCTTTTGTGTCTCTCCACTGGAATGCATAATTGCATGATAGCAGAAGATCTACTTTGACCAAAATGAGGTTTTAGTCCTTAGTATATATCAACCCAAAGCCAAGGGGAAATAAGGGATCTTGCATTGTAACCCCAATAGCTTGCTGATCAAGATGTTCAACTCTTCTAAACCAAGTCACAGGAAGCTGACCTTTGAAGTCATAGTCCCCAAAGATAACGTCTGTGATTCCCTGAGCTTCAGTACCAGGTAACCAAGCAGCAACAAGAGCTTCAATCTTTTCTAACAGCCATGGCTCTAACACTAAGGGCCTTCCCGACATCAGAATAACCAGTGTTGGGAATTTGTCTGCAACTGAACTAATAATGTCAGGCCCATTTAAAGGGATTACAAGCTCAGAATTGTCACCCAGTGACTCAGCATAGGGAGCTTCACCAACAGCTACAATGGCAAAAGATATGTCACTGCGTTCTAGGGTTTCTTTTGATGGATTCTGCTCATAAATAATCTCCGTTTCATCTCCTACAGCTTCCTTTATGGCATCCAAGAGGGTTGTCCCTAAAATATTGAGCGAAGGTTAAACGTAACAAGCATGCGTGAGAATACAGTTTGATTATCTGATGAAGTAGAAATGTCTAGGACTTTGGATAAAAGGAAGATTTGTTTGAATAATACTTCTTAGCCCCACAAAGATTAAGAGTTAAGGAGGAGAATCTGTGTTTTATGAGAATGAACACAGATTTAGAAATGCAAGAAAAACAAAGGCATACCAATTGTAATCCGCCCCCTCAACCCAAACCAAGTTTTAGTCCAGCCTCCACATTGATACCCGAGATCATCTGCATGAGTTCCAGCTACAAGAATCCTCCTGGCATTTCTATTTAAAGGAAGAACAGGTTTGCTTTGATCCTTTCCATTTTTCAACAGAACCAAGGACTTTCGAACCGCTTCACGTGCAAGATCTCTATGTGGCTGCAGAAATAGTGGATGATAAACAGATTATGAATGACAACAATGGAGATCAATTGGCAGAACTATATATAAAAGAAAAGGAAAAACAATTGATTCTTAACCCCTTGATCCAAATTTTGGGTAAATATGCATATTAAGATTTTACTCCTTGCTATATTTACGTTTATGTCTCAAAAATGAAAGTAAAGGTTACATGAAAACGTAAAAGGCATTGATTAAAATCTCAGTCATTCTTGCACATTGAAATATTTCCACAAAAAGAAAAATGATAATCCTTCATAAAGGAAATTACATATAAGGATCAAACTGTTAGAAAAAATGCGACAGATACATGAATAATCAAAACTTCAAGCCAGCTGCTTTGACAACACGGAACTTAAAGAACCCTTTGAAAATGCAGTGTATCAAGTTAAATTATAGATATAACATAAATTCTTAGAAATATGGGTAAAGAAGTGAAGATCAAGTGAAACAAATTCAGCTTGATCAGATTTGGACATGTGGCAAAAGCTTAAAATGATATATCAGCCTAAACTTGTCAAGGAAATTTGAAAATATGTCAAATTATTTATTCTTACCTTGCAACCAACAATATCTAGCAAAGATCTATCAGACAAAGGGGATTCAAAAAGACCAGCAGCAAATTTCACTCTCAATATTCTCTCAACAGCATCATTAATTCTGGCTAGTGGTACTTCCCCTGATTCTACTAAGGAGGTCAGCTCTTCCATAAAAAGTTGGAATCTTAAAGGCACAATCACCTGCAAAATTTTTTGAATACATGAAGGAAAAAAGGGGAAAAGAAAAAGAAAAAGCAAACCATGATAAAGGTTTCCGGAATTGAAGATATATACCATGTCAATTCCAGCATTAACAGCTAACAAGATGCACTTTCGGTAATCTGACCCACAAGGGGCACTATTTGGAAAATTTGACCAAAGCCGTTCAAGTCCCTCACAGTCAGAAATTACAAAACCCTATAGCAAAGCCAATTGCATAAAATGAACAAGAAGATTGATTCATATGCAGTGAAACAGATGAAGCAGCAAAAGAACTGCAGTTATGGCAGTGCAGTGTTTTAATAATAAAACTGAAAGGAGCCTTATCCTCTTTGGATAAGAGACAGAACAGCAAAGACAGAAATAAGTTCAGCACTTATTCCAACCATGGTTGTCTTACCTTAAAACCTAGCTTTTCTTTCAAAATTTCAGTAACAAGGTAATGGTGAGCATGGAGTCTGTGTCCGTTCCAACTAGAATAAGAAACCATAATGGTGGAAACCCCTTGTGAAATGCACTCCAAATAAGGAGCCATGTGGACTCTTTCTAACTCTTCATATGATAATACTGTATTTCCTTCATTTTTGCCTTTCTCAGTACCTCCATCTCCAACAAAGTGCTTGGCACATGCAATAACCTTACTCCTGAAATATCAATTACATGTATGATCACAATTTGGGTAAGAACCATTATAAGACCCCTAGTTTGGTGTTTTCCAGAAAGTGGCTAAATGGGGACTATGAAAAAACAAGATTAGCAAGGTGGAGACATCATAAATTTCATCATTGAAGTAACGAAGAGAAGACTGAAATGGAAAATTTCTTTTCTAGGACACAAGTTGAACATGGAGACATCATACAAATAAACTACAAATTACAATACAAAACAAAAAAAAGGCAGAAAAATTACACCATCCTGCTGTTAACCGTTGGTACATTGTAATTGGGATGGTACCTGATATTTATATCATCACTATTTCGATAAAGAACATATTTCTCTAGGGATTGAATTATAGTTTCTCTCTACCTTCCAGCCACATACGGATAACCTTGTTGATGTCCTTGTGGAGGCTGGCCCTGCAAACCTGAAACTATGGAGCTCATCTTTCTGACTATCTCAGTATCTTCACTGTAAGTCTCATAGCATCTTCCCCACCTGGGATCTCTGCAGACCTGTCCGTTAGTTCATCAAGTGAGACATGGTTTTATCTATCATCTAATACAGGACGTTCCAAGGGAGATGGTTCAATAAATACAGTAAAAGATTTGCATTGATACATATATCTTAGTTAACTGCGTTGATTTAACAGCCATTAGTCAGTGATAGATAAGTGGATGTGACTTTCAAAATAAAGACGAACTAACATACACACTCTGGTTTATTAGCATGATTATCCAATAAGAATATAATAAGGGTTAATTATGACGCCTTACTGCAACACAAGGAGCAAAAGCATAGTGAATTCCACTTGCTCTAACTTCAAGTGCTGTTGCAGCCCCAATTCTTTGAGCTAAATCTTCATCTCTACAAGCAGCCCACAGTGAGAAATGAAAGCTCAATTCAGAAGAACAACAGCATCAGTTCTGGTAAAGTAAACAATTATGCTGCCCACCGATCCCTTTGCGTATAATTAGTCAACATTAATCAACTTTAGAGCTTAAGACAAAACGAAAAAAAGGACAAAATCGAAACTCACAGATTACTAAAAATGGACTATTAGTATCCTAATCAAGTCAAGGGTTGAAAGAGCGAACCTAGTAGCTCCGAGGCCAACATTATGTGGAAATATAGTGGCACCGTATATATTATTATTACCATGAACTGCGTCGATCCCATATATGAGCGGTATACCTAATCGGGACTCAAGAGCTGGCTTTTGAAATCCATCCACCATATCAGCCCAATCCGACGATAATGCATTTTCAAAAGGCGCACTACCTCCAGCACTGAGGATACTCCCTTGAAAGAGAAAGAAATGAAATATCAGAACCAGAATACAAATAATCTCAATCTTCAAAACCGTCGACTGAGAAAAATGATGAGGGAAAATAAAATAGTACCAATGGACAAGTCTCTGATGACGGAAGGGGTTGCAACGCGACGCTCGATTTGGGTCATTTGACCAATCTTCTCCTTGAGAGTCATACGGGAAAGAAGGTCTTTAACACGAGCTTCAATGGGTTCATTGGGATTCTTGTAGACGCAATCCATGTCCTGCAATTTGCTCATCGCCACTCGTTGGCTTCAGAAGAGTAGGAACAGGAAACAGAGAGTATTGGGGAGAGGGTAGATTTGCTACACGTTTCGGGGGAAAGTCTGGGCTCCGTTTCTAGAGGATATTATATATTATAGGGGGAAGTGAAGGAGTTTGTTGGCTATAAGGCATTGTTTGGTTGGAGATTTTTATAAATTAGTTAGGGGAGAGTAAGGGGTATATATGTTTGGTTTAAAAAATTGAGGGGAGAAATAACATACACACTCTGGTTTATTAGCATGATTATCCAATAAGAAATATGCTCCCCTATCCCCCCTCTCTCTCTCTCACCCTTCAAATTTAGGAGTTTTTAAAGAGGTGAAAAATATATGTTATATTGACTAAATTATTCATATTTATTTTTTAATATTCTAAGTTTGCCTATTTGGTCTAAAAAACCGTTTTTCATTTTTACATTCACTCCATTCATTTCCAACATTCACAGGCTCGCTCTATCTTCAATTGTCGGCATGTCTCCAACCCTCACTATAGCTCGCTGCTACCTATTCCTCCAACCACCACAGTTAAGTTCGTTCAAGTAACCTCTTCTACCCTTCTCCTTATAGTTTCATAATGCAGCTGTGATAATAGTCGGCTATCATTTGAAGAAGCACAGGCTATGTCCAAATCTTAAAATGTCAACCAAAGAACCCCATCTTGAATGAAACACTGAACCCCTAATTGATTCATGCCTCATAATTTCCATTGATTTATCAAACTGAAGCTCACCACTCCTTTCCTCTTGTTCTTGAACTAAGCCTAGAAGGCAGAACCTCTATTTTATTCACAATTGACTTGTGCCTTTGTTCGTCCATCTACTTGAAGATATCGGCGTCTTCCTTGTTGGCCAAAGAAGCCTCAATCAATTACTCTTTACCTTACATTTCTCATCTTTTTTTTTGGGTTTGTGATTATGAATTGCTATTCCCCTTTTCTTTTTTTGGAGAGATCTTAGACGATGCTGTGTGTTTTTACTGCCAGCGCCGTTGAGCAGGCAGTTATCTAGTTCAGAGTTCAGCCGCTTTGATGGACGTTGATAAGCTTTGGAGTTCACGAATACACTTCGTGCTGCTCTCTTCTGCAGATCAAGTAGCTATTTTGTGTCTCTTTCTTTTTCTTTCTTCTTTCTCAGTTTTGCTATGCTAATGGTACCTCCTTTTGTTCTGGACATTTGTTTCCAACAAACCCTCCCTTTAGTTATGGTTTCTCCTTTCACTTTTTCTCATGCTATGGTAGCTTCATTACACTTTTGAGTTTAGAATTATGGTTTCCTTATATATATATAATATTCAGCGTGAGGATGCAACTATGAGCTCTCTATTTTGGCCATTGGAAACTTTTAACCTGTGAGTTTGGATTGTAACAATTGAAACTTTGGTTGATTGAATTTGAGTTTGAAATCAAGTGATGGGCGCTTGGGCATGCATGGGAGGATATTCTATGACTTGGGAATTGGATTTTTTATTTATATTATAGAACTTCATTTGAAAACTGTGTTTTCTGTTTGTGTATCCGAGTTAGATGTAGAAATATGGGTCAAAATCTGGATAATGATTAGTCTTGCCGTGGTTTGGTTTAACTTGAAGACCAGGACTATAACCATTTACTAATCTCTTTTGATATGCTGAAATCGGGCCTAAAGTCCTGCTTTTTGTATATTGGGCCCTAAAAAATTTCTCTTTCGGCGCAAATGCTCGGTTGAAATAGGGTCTAAAATCCTAGTTGTTTAAGTTCTTTGTTTAAATCGTTTTCTCTTTTGGTTTACTTGTAGTTAGAGTTTTACAATTATATGGTAAGTACTCTAAAATGTTATTATGCTACATTTGCTTAAACGTTGGCACATCTGTTCTAAACTTGTCTCATCTTCATCATGGAAATCACTAAATTATTACGAGTATTATCTTTTCCAAATGTTTCATTCGGAATATGAATTTTCGTGAACAAAGTAGTAAGTATTATGCTTTTTGTTATTTGTAATGGGGCTACACATGTATTCTGAAGGTCTTTGGATAAACTTTGTTGGACATTTATTGACGCTCAGAATATACAAGTGAAATCAATTAGTCAGAACAACCCAATAAATTGCCTTATCTGAAATGTGAGGATATTTTATTGTAGGCTTGCTGTTATTGGTTTGAGTATTGTGGCTTCTTTCTTCAGACCATTTGTTCTTGGTGCAGTTTTTTCACTTAAATTTTACTTTTACTTGTCATTTTTACAGTTGAGCCCCAGTCTTGAAGACCTTTTACTTATCAGTCTGACATTTGTACATCTATTCGACTCCACCTCAACCCAGCAAACTGGTGAACAAGGCCACTTGGCTCATATAGTTGGTAAAGATCAGGTTGCTGACACACAATATGCTATCATCTAACATAAAGGGTGTGACAAATGGCTTCCCATTGCGCATTGAGGCGGAGAAGGTGGTGGAAAAGACAGTGGAGATGAATGCTGACTTTCTGAAAAAGATGTTTGAGAAGGTACAGTGGAAGGCATTTGTAAGAAAGTGTTTGAGACTTTCTGAAAAAGATGTTTGAGAATACTGACTTTCTGAAAAAGATGCTGACTTCAACTCGAAGAAGATGCACTAGTGTGCCCAGATACCGGACGACAGTTTCCTGTCAGTAAGGGAATTTCAAACATGCTTCTTCATGAGGATGATGTGTGAAATAATTTCTACAAGTTAATTAGCTTTGCCCAGTTGTCAATGCATCTGCTTATTCAGTTTTCAATTAGGTGCTACTAAGGGCCTTATTTTGAGCCAATAGAAGCCTTGCTTTTAAATGTATTGAGAATTTGCTAGAGATGTTATAAGTGTATGCTTTTACGCTTCTAAAAGTTCTCTAACATGTCACATTAGAACAATGGTATTGTGTTATTTTGTGTTCCCATTCTTGGGATTAATGAGAATTGAGAAAATGTGGTGACTTCACTATTATTACGAATTTATGTTTCTCTCTCATTCATAAAAGTGTCATGACTTGCAAGCTTACTATTTCAAAATTGAGTTTGCACCTACACAAATATTGATTGCTTCAAGAACTTGTTTAGATTAGTATTGACCAAAGTTACTTTTATCCCAATCAACTTTTGCAAGTTAAAGTTGCAATATAATATTAAATATGTGTAATGTGATCTTCAATTATTAATAAATTTTTTCTAAGACCTATATTAGAATTTAATTATTAGAACTTGTGTGCATTGTGTCTTTGCATTTAGATTTATATATTATATTAATATATATAATAATTGTAAAATTAATAAGAGATATTATTAAAATTTTATCATATTTTTTTATCATATATATAAAATGAGATAAAAAGTTTTTTAAAATTATAAATGAAGAAATAATAATTTTGATATAAATATTATAAATAAAGAATAAATAAATATAAATAAAGATATAAGAGTATATTTATTAATTTTTTATTATGTATTCTCCCCTCCCTTCTTGAACAAAATAAGAAATATCATCTCTCTACTCCTACTTTTACACTTATAATCTCCCCTACTCTCCCTTAAATTAATCTAATATATCCTCTTTTAAATTAACCTAATATATCCCTATCATTGAACCAAATATAGGCTAAGGCATTAGGTTCTCGCATCTTGTTTGGATACATCTCAAATTTTAGTTTTGAGAAGGGCTCTCCTAAATCTTAGCTGAAATCAAAATTAAATAAATAATCTTTAAATGTTGATAAATATTTATAAATTAAATTATAATTTTAGATAAGTTGAATAGAATAGTTTATTGATAAAAAGAAATAGTTTATAGGCTGTATAATGACTATTTTACTTTTATTTTTTTTACCCTATCCTCTATTTCATAGTCGCATAGTCTGCTTCTGTAATCTACTGACCAAATCTTGTCCGCCATCATCAAATATGCCTTGCTTCTGCCGTCCTTCATCTTCTCTCTCCTTTGCGTCTTCTTTTTCTATCAGATTTGGAATGTGGCAGATCTAGAGGATCTTTTCGATGCCGTCATTGCTAGAGATGAACATGGCGAATCTAGAGGTGACATCGTGATGAGAGAATTGGAGGATTTGTCGTCACTGTGATGAGAGAACTGGAGGCAATGGTGGATATGTCGTCATTGTCTTCTTTTTTCTCTTCTGTTACCACTGTAGCCCTCGCTAGCTGTAGAGGGAACCAGAGGTGACGACTCGTAATGAGAGATGATGATGAACAATAACAAATAATTATTTATTTATTTATTTATTATATACTCTTTCTAATAATTTATTAATAAAAAATTTATTTTAATAATAATTATTTAAATATTTATTTTATTATAATTATTTTTTTCATAAACTCTTATTTATAAGAGTTTTTTTAAAAGAGTTTTTAAATAATTTTTTTATAAAAATTTTACTAAAAGCTAAACTAAATGGGCTTATAGTAAAACCACCTTACTCAAAATTGGACGGCCGGATCATCAGCCGAGTACTTTACCGGCTGGTTTGCATCTTTGAGCTGTTCAAAACCGGCTTTTGAGCCGGAAGCCGTATTTAAACCGGGAACCGGAGCAATTTAACGGAAACAGGAAGGTCGTAAAAGTAGTGATACACTGATGCATCCACCTGCCACATCTCCCATCATCCACTCTTCTTATTTATATACCAATATATTACTTTTGCTAATTTAATTGCATTTTTTCAATTAGAATAATTGGAGTTGGACCATCATTAACTTGGTCTGATACGGTTGAGATAGCATTATCCCACTAAAATTTTATAAAAATAAACCCTGACGTATAGCATATTTAGCACTTAATAAATTTTTTTAAATATCTAGTTAGAGATTTGATTTTTAATAGTGTGTATGGAGAATGTCTTATAGTTAATACTAAAATCTTTTTGAAAAAATTACAGTATGAGGGGATTAGTTACTACTTCTAATAGTGGATATTTTAGTTTTACCTAAAAAAATAGGTTATAAAAATAATACTTAAAAATATAAGAAAATAATTTTATTTTTTATTAAAGTAAGAAATATCAAATTATTAAAAATAATATTTTATTATTAAATATATATATTCTCATATTAGAGATAATTATATTTAAAATACTGTCAGACATTAATATGGACACCTCTTACAATAAAAATTTGAATATTAGTTTATCATGTTATGTAATTTTTTTACTATTTTTTTTAAGTAGAACCATTACTCAAGTTACCCGACTTATAGAGCCCCTAGTTAATTTCCTTAAAATTATTACTCATTTCGGTTCTTAATATAAAAGTTAATTGATTTTTTTAGATATATTAAGAAAGTCAAATAAATTATTTAATTATGACTAGATCCAACTTAAAACAAATTCATATTATATACTCCTCAATTTATCTAAATTAATCAATTATCTCTCATATTAGTTATAAATAACTGATTTATTTAACTTTCTAGATCTATAAAAAAATTAACTAACTCTTATATTAATAACATGAGTTATTATTAAATAAATGAGGGTATTCTTTGAAAATAAATTTACATCTCTAACATATTTATTGCTTTTATATGTTTTTAGTTTTTATTAATCTCAATTAATTAGATATTTGTGTCTTATGAAAAGATTCAGATTGAAATTAATATATATATATATATATATATATATTGTTGATAGAATATCAATAGGGATAATTTAAAAAAAAGTTAATAAATATGAAAAATATATCATATATTTAGTATCAAAATTAACTTTTTAATTAAATCATATATTATTATTTTTTTGATACATCCCAAATAAAATCTTGCCCAAAAAAGAAAGATTATTATAAATGAGATTACGTATGAAACGATCTTCTTGAATGAGTCATACTTCATAAAAGACATAATAATTGGTACATAAATGGTAGCATTAACAGATTGATGTTATGCCACAGATTATTCATATACCATTCATATGGATTTTATGGATTCTATAATCTCTCTCTCTCTCTCTCTAGTAAACTCTCAACAAGATTGACCAAAAAGTTCATGATGTTTAAATAAAATCAAACTTCTGACTGTTACATAATATGTTTCACATAGTCAATTTGAAGTAATGAGACATAATCATTTTATAAGGATGACAATGTAATTCCAACGTTCTCTAACCAAAAGATAATTATATCAAAGAGATATCAAGAGACAAGAATGCTAGTCTAAAGAGATTGAAAGAAATGGAATATAATCATTTCTTTGTATCATTTTCTCTTTCAATACATGAATGCATAAATGTAAAAGATTTGATCTGAACAAAATCTGATTTCAGCCCTTGGTATATTTCAACCCAAATCCAAGAGGAAGAAAGGGATCATGTGGTTTAACCCCGTAAGCTAGTTGATCAAGATCCTCAACTCTTCTAAACCAAGTCATAGGATGCTGACCTTTGAAGTCATAGTCCCCAAAGATAACGTCTGTGATTCCCTGAGCTTCAGTACCAGGTAACCAAGCAGCAACAAGAGCATCATTCTTCTCTAACAGCCATGGCTCTAACACTAAGGGTCTTCCAGACATCAGAATAACCAGTGTTGGGAATTTGTCTGCAACTGAACTTATAATGCTAGGCCGATTAAAGGGCATCATAAGCTCAGAATGTCACCTTGTGACTCAGCATAGGGAGCTTCACCAACAGCTACAATGGCAAAAGATATGTCATTGCGTTCTATTATTTCGATGGATTCTGCTCATAAATAATCTGTCTCATCTCCTACAGATTCCTTTATGGCATCCAAGAGGGTAGTCCCTAAAATAGTGTTCAATGGTTAAATGTAACAAACATAGATATAATACAAGTAATAGAAAATATCGGAAGACTTATCATAGGAGAAATTGATGTTTTGATTTTTGGCTAGGGGATGATTACTTCATAGAAAGAAATGGGCAGGTTATTTTATTTTTGCAAGTGGATAATAGAGTAATTGGGATTATTTTATTTTAGCAAGGGGATAGAGAATGTGGGTTTATTTTATTTTATCTTTATAAGTGGGATATTTTTAACTATTTTCAACAGGTGGGTGGCAAGTGGGACATATTTAATTATTTTCATTAAGTGGGAGGTTCCTTAAAGGAAAGAAACCTTAGCCTATAAATAGAGGCTATCTTGTATGTTAAAAGAAGAGTTGTATGAAACAAATGTTTTCCTCATCAGACTTTGATTTCTCTCTCTCCATTTCTCCCGTGTTCTGTCTTCACTGCCCCTCAAATTTCTGTTCTGCTTCCCTTCCCCCCCCCCCTTCTGTTTCTATATTTCTCTCCCAAATCACTCTGTATTTGTCCAAATGCGTGTGTGTGTGTTGCATCAACAAGCCATCCATCTCTTCATAAATATACACAAGAAATACGCTGAACTTTAGAGTTGGGCAAATTAATAGAGTTTTAGATAAAGTAGAGATGTTTAGGGTAATGGATAAGGGGAAGATTTATTTGAATTATTTCTACAGTCCCACATGGATTGAGAGTATAAGAGTAATTTAAAGAGCATTTCTATAAATATACACCTTAGTCATTGCTTCTTCTAACCAACTAGCCCAGCTGAGATTACAAAGTGTAATTGAAGTAATGGGAAGTTATAAAATAGATGTTTAGGAAATGATCGGGGATGATTAAGTCTATTGTCTATTTCTAAATATCATTGTTGTTTTTCTCATTTTCTTATGTGTGTTTTCACTGTTGAGGTCCCAATAGTGCCGAGTTTCAGTAATCATAAGAAAATCAAAATCAATAACCCTTCATGAAAAATAAACTAATCTCATAATAGCAACAACAATACATCTGTCATTTATGGGAATGAACAGAGAGCCTGGAAATGCATGGAAAACAAAGGCATACGGATTGTAATCTGTCCACTAAGTCCTTGTCAATCTTTAGTCCAGCCTCCACATTGATAGCCCAGATCATCTGCATGAGTTCCAGCTACAAAAATCCTCTTGGCTTTTCTATTTAATGGAAGAAAAGGTTTGCTCTCATACTTTCCATTTTTCAACAGAACCAACGACTTTCGAACTGCTTCACGTGAAAGTTCTCTATGTTGCTGCAGAAACAGTGGGTGACAAAACAGAACTAGAGAACCCTTTCAAAATGCAGGGAGATGCGGAAGTGCAATTGTAGAGATAACATACAATCTCTAAAATTATGGGTAAAGACGAAAGATTAAGGGGGAAAAATCCAGCTTAACTGCTTAAACTTGTGAAGGAGGGAATTTGAAAATATGCTGAATTATTCTTACCTTGCAACCAAATACATCTAGCAAAGATCTGTCAGATAAAGGGGATTCAAAAAGACCAGCAGCAAATTTCACTCTCAATTTTCTCTCAACATCATCATCAATTCTGGCTAGTGGTACTTCCCCTGATTCCACTAGAGAGGAACTGTTCAATAAACAGTTGGAATCTATGAGGAACCATCACCTGCAAATTTTCTGGAATAGATGAAGGAAAAGAAGAGGAAAAAACGCAAACCAAGATAAAAGTTTCTAGAATTGAAGATCTATTCCTGTCAATTCCAGCATTAATAGCTAACAAGGTGCACTTTCTGTAAGGAAATCTGGCCAAAGCCGTTCGAGTCCTTTCGAGTCAGAAATTACAAGACCCTATAGCAGAGCAAATGGTATAAATTCAATAAGAAGATTAATTCAAATGCAGCGAGACAGATGAAAAAGCAAAAGAACTACAGTTATGGTAGTTTATTTTTTGGATTAACAAAAGTGAAAGGAGCCTTATCCTCATTGGATTAGAGACAAGACAGCAAAGAAGAAACAACTTCAGCACTTGTTCCTATCATGATTGTCTTACCTTAAAACTAGCTTTTCTTCAAAATTGCAGTAATAAGGTGATGGTGAGAATGGAGTCTGTGTCCATTCCAACTAAAATAAGAAACCATAATGGTTGAAACGCCCTGTGAAATGCAGTCCAAATACGGAGCAATGTGAATTCTTTCTAACTCTTCTTATGGTAGTACTGTATTTCCTTCATTTTTGCCATAGTACCTCCATCTCCAACAAAGTGCTTCGCACAGGCAATAACCTTGTTCCTGAAATATTGATAACATAAATGAAAACAAATTTGATAAAAACTTGATATATGATCCCTAGTTTGGTGAGTTTCCCAAAATGCAGTAACCTGTGCCTGCATCCATATGATCAAGTAGCCATGTGTTTAAGAGAAATCATACGGAAACAATACAAAAGAAAAACAAAATCCCAAAAGTTAGGAAAATAAATAAAGTCATGCTGTTGTGAAACGTCAGTATAAATTGCAATGGGTGGTACAGATATTTATATTATCAGTGTTTCTGTAAAAAACATATTTCCCTAGGAATTATAGTCCCTCTACCTTCCAGCCACAAACGGATAGCCATGTTGATGTCCTTGTGGAGGCCAGCCCTGCAAATCTGAAACTACGGAGCTCATCTTTCAGACTATATCAGTATCTTCGCTGTAGCTCTCATAGCTTCTCCCCCACCTGGGATCTCTGCAGACCTGTCCATTAGTCCATTCAAGTGAGACGTGATTTTATCTATTATTTATACAGATACGTCTGAATGGGGGATAGTGAAATAAATAAGGTAAAAGGCATACGCATATTTTAGTTAAACATGCTGTTCAACCTGATATTATTAACTGAGAAAAACTTCATAAAGACAAACAAGCGAAACAGAGAGGAATCACAGGTCAGAACTCATACACTAATGTTTTAACAAGTATGAGGATTATTATCAGAAGTTACCCGATATTTCAAGCATTTCAACAGTATTAACATCCACACGGTGTAGTTTAATAGCATGACTATCTAATAAGAACATGATACGTGTTAATTATGATGCCTTACTGCAACACAAGGAGCAAAAGAATAGTGAATTCAACTTGCTCTAACTTCAAATGCTGTTGCAGCCTCAATTCTTTGAGCTAAATCTGCATCTCTGCAAGCAACCACCAGTGAGAAATGAAAATCGAGTTCTCATTAACAACAGTATTTCTACATGAATTCAAATTCCAAACTGTTTACAGCATCAATTCTTGTAAAGCAAGCAATCATGCTCCCTGCCAACCCCCTCTTGTATAAAGAACAAACATCAAACATCATTCGAACATACACATTACTACAAATGGAGTATTGGTATTCTAATAAATGAAGTTCAAGGGGAAAGCACCGACCTAGTTGCTCCGAGGCCAATATTGTGAGGATATATAGTGGAACCGTATATGCTGTTGTTCCCATGAACTGCATGGATCCCATATATAAGCGGAATGCCTAATCGCGACTCGAGAGCTGATTTTTTAAATCCATCCACCATATCAGCCCAGTCCGACGCCAGTGCATTTTCAAAAGGTCCACTCCCTGCAGCACTGAGGATGCTCCCTTGAAAGAGAAAAGAAAGCAAATATCAGAACCAGAATAGCAATGATATCAATCTTCAAAACCTTTGAATGAGAAAATGATGATGAGTGAAATGAAAATAGTAACAATAGATAAGTCCCTAATGACGGAAGGGGTTGCGACGCGACGCTCGATTTGGCTCATCTGACCAATCTTCTCCTTCAGAGTCATTCGAGAAAGAAGATCTTTCACACGAGCTTCAATGGGTTCATTGGGATTCTTGTACACGCAATCCATGTCCTTCAATCTGGTTATCCCCACTACTCGGCTTCAGAGGAAGAAGAAGAAGAAACAACAAGTATTGGGGAGTGTAGATTTGCGAAACGTGTCAGAGAGGGTGTGGTCGCCATGGCTATTATAGCGGGAAATGTTGTTAGTTGGTCAATGCCTTGGGCGGGAGGATAGGGAAGAAATTAATTAATAATATTTTTTATTTAATTTAAAAAAAGGGGGAATTAATTAGAAATTGATAAATAAATTTTTATTTTTTTTTAATTTATTTATTCTTTATTTATAATATTTATATTAAAATTATTATTTTTTTAATTTATAAATTTTAAATTTTTTTTATAAAATTAAAAAAATTAAAAAATATGATAATATTTTTTATTAATTTTATAATTATTATATATTTTAATATAATATATAAATAATTTATTATGTTTATTAAGTTTTAACAATTAAAAAAATTAAGTGTGAGAAAAAAAAAGTTTGACGGTATAATTATAATATTAAAAATTAATAAAGGACAATTTAATTATAATTAGGTAAAAAATTTCTCTCCCCTTTAAAAATTCTATTTTTAGAGAAGAGGTAAGAGAGGGGAGATGAATATTAAATGACAAAAAATCTCTTCTCTCATTCTTTTTATTTTTTCCAATCAAATATATTTTCTTTTTCCCTTCTTTTCCCTTCTCTCTTCTTCCTTCTAAAACCTCTCAACCAAACGCCTTTGAGGTCTTCGCTGCAGGTGTTTAAAATTGTTCCTGATATTAATAAAATATTAAAATAATAGAGCAGCTTTGTTTTGATTTTTATATATCAACAATAACTACGTCTAAAAACTTAAAAATTAAATATATGATAATAGGATTTAATAAATATTATAAAAAATATTTTTGGAAGACAGCTACTTCGTTTCATCGCAGCGGACGTCATTTTGTGTCACCATCCAATCTTGCAAATTTATTTTAAAAGAAGTCTTTAGCCATGCTCCTTCCGTCCGTCGTTTGAAATATAAGCTTCAACATAATTTATTTGTAATAATAATAAAAGTATTTTTAGTTTATTTTACATATTCAATACTTTTAGTACTTAATAGCTTAAATATAAATGATGAAAATACAAAATGTTAAATATTAAAAATATCACAAATACTAAAAATTTTGTAAAAACACTTAAAATATTAAAAATAAATACTAAAATATTATTGTAGACTTAAAAAACTTAAAAAAAAAAAATGCTCCACGTAAAAGAAAAAAGTGCTTGCTTGGTTAGAAGGAAAAAACTCCATCGCAATTTTTTTCCTTCACAAGATCTAGTTGCTCTTACACACACACACTGTAATTCTCCATATACATGATTATCAGTTTATCTTTTTGTAGTGCCAACATCAATTCTTTGAAAAAATAACACGAAGTTGATTTAAGTAAAAATCTTTATTTCTCTTCATCTTGTTTTGTTTTATTTGCATTTCTTTGGCCGAAAGAAAGCCAATTATCCAAAAATACAATTCTATGCACTAACCCAGACAAGAAAAAAAAAACCAAAATTACCAAGAGTCAACCTTAATACATACAAAAATGACAACACTTCCTTTATCCAATTCTAATGCCGTATCAATTATTAAACCTTCACAAAACAAAAAACAATACAAAAATCTACAAAACTACAAAACAAGATATAACTACAGAATGCCGGTTACTCAGAAGTCCATCCAGATTTATTCTCACGGCATCAGCATCTGGAGCTTGCAAGTACCTTATCAGTAAATACCTTTTTCAGATTTTACAGCTACTGGATGTTTCTTGCTTACCATAACAGATACCTTCTCCAACACACCTACATTCACTGCAACACCATTGAATACCTAATCAGCAGCACATGGTAGTTCTCACAATGGACTTACCATACACATCTGAACCACCATCACTCCCCCAAAGAGTCTGCAAACCATCTTTCAACTCTGGTTATCTGCTTCCTTTCAATTTGAAGTCCCAACTTGCACCCAGACAAGCTTAAAAATAGCAAATGCTTGAGAGTTTCAACCTCTTCCCTACAAATTGGACATAGAGAGCATCTTGAACACTTTCTTTTAAACAACATCTATTCCCTAGTCAATGCCCCATTGAGCAATCCCCACATGTACTGCTGCATTTCAGAAGGTACTACCAGCTTCCACAGGTCTTTTGGCATCAGAAAGGGAGTACCAGGATATTTGATTGGCAAGCTGCTTTCCTTAGACATAGTATCCAGATTTTACAGTATAGATCCATCATTCTATACCCAACCTGATCAATTCATCATCAAAATTCCTCACTGGCAGTTGAATCTTCAAAATTGCATGCTTCAGCCTCTGAGATCCTTGCTTCAATATGCTCTAAATCCCCCACCATCTTCGACCATTAATTAGATCAGTAACCCTTAACATCTTTTCCTCCTCATCTATGTCATCATGAGCACCATCCTGCGAAAAATATATCTAAGGAACAGTTCCAAAGTTCATGATCTTGATTTGAGCAGAAAAGTGATGGGTTGGAAATAGATTGTTGTCACATGCGGGTAAGGCGAATTTGCTAAAGGCTGTTGTAGGGGCATGGGTAGTGCCTACACATCCTATGGCATGGTTGGTGTAGGGTTTGGCTAGACAATTTGCTGACATAAAGTATCTCTGGAGATGGATAGTGAGGATTTACATAGACGGTTGAGAAATGAAAATAGCGTGAATTGTGATTGAAGAAGGTTTACACTTGTGGAAGATATGTTGAATACAGTTTGCTACTTTTTCTGGTTTTCTTTTTACCTGGTGCCAATTTTATAGCAGTGGAGGCGACTAACAGGATGTGCTCTGATGAGTGGATGAAGAATCCCCCATCCCCCTTGTCACTTCTGTTGAAGAGATATCAGGAAATGGCTTAATGTGCCTTTAGCAGTGGAGTAGTGAAGGCAGCGAAGGGTGGGAGAGTGAAGAAGGGTACTGGTTGAAACTGAAGGCTTATGTGTCTGGGTCTGTGCTTTGTGTTATTTTGTTTTAGTAGTTCTAAGTTCTAGTTTGTATAAGCTAATTGATTATTTTTGGACAAAAAAATAAAAATAAAGCACGGAACAATTACTCTAAATGAGCTAATAATGCTTATCATAAAAGACATTATTACCAAAGAGGTGTTAGAAGGTTTACTTAAAAAAATTAAAAACAGAAAATAAAAAAGGAATCTTTAGGCAGAAGACATATTTAAAGCAAGTCTAAGTCTTAGCATTTAGTATAGCACAGAGAACAAAAATTCAAATAACAAAAAAATTGCTTAATCACACAGTTAATGACAGAAATCATAGCCTTCTCCAGTTCAGAGTCTTCACAAGTAATCAAGTTACTTAAATTTCAAATTTCAGTGAAGCCTACAGTTTGTAAAAGGTTTCAGTATTGTCCACACTTTATATTTAAATTGATTAATTATTTAACAGTTTCATCCTACCATTGAAATATTCTAAATTTAATTACCCAAAAATCTATATAATATTTTTTTTTTGTTAACAAAAGATAGGTAATCAAGAATAGAGTTTTCATTCCAAAAGCATAGGCGCAGCAAAAACCCAACCACTCAAGGATTACTATATAACAGCAACAACCCAGCAACCAATTTCGCAAACAAACAAATAAAACTTAAAACGTTGGTACGAAGCAACCGATAAAATGGCAAAACAAAAGCGGGAAAATAATTTTTTAAATGAAAACAAAAGGAACAATATTACCGAAGAGATCTGAGAACCCTTATATGGCGTTCTCTCTTTGAATCCCCAGCTGGCACCAGAGAAACATACTTGGTTCGAAGATCCTCCATGAAACTCTGGTAAATATCTTCAGCAGAGTTAAGAAGAATCTTCGCCAACACGTTGGGCGCGCGGGAAGCAGGGCGCTTCCTCGTTGGCGCATCTGGCGTTGGTACAGCAACACCTCCCAGCAACGATGCCGGAGGTGAAGAAGGTTCCATGATTTGAATCTGAGATTTTCAGGAGCGAGTTGAAAGAGTTTGGTTTATGAGATTTTCTGCTCTCTGTCGATAATGCCGTTGAAATTGAATATGCGAATTGTGATGCGCGCCTTAACCCTAGTCGTGAATGTTAAAAGCGCGCCCCTCGTAATTGCCGCCGATTGGGCTAATCCTAACCGTTTAATTTGAAGTTAGATCATCCGATAAACCGACATATCTTACGACTACATCCGGACCGTTGAATATGAAATCTGGCGTCCGTTTATCTTCTTGGTTTTTGAACCGGAGGCACTTTTGTTTTTGCACTGTAATTGGAAGTTTTTTTAAGATCTAATTTTTATAACGTTAGGAAAATGATAGAAAAATCTCCACGAATATGTGAATTTTAAATAAGGTTAGTCATAATAATAGTTAATGTCAGAAAGGTATTTTTATCTTTAATAGCTTGTCCTAATAGAAAATGGAAAGTGCAATATTTTTTATGATAAGCATTTTTAATAAAGATAATATTAAACATTTTTAAAAGCTTGCATTATTTTTTATATTTTTTTTAGTATAAAATAAGATTAAACGTCCAACAAAGAAACTAATATTTAAAAGAATTATATTTTAAGTACTACAATAAGAAACCTCAAATATGAAAGACAATAGTATAATATTGAGATAGTAGTCAAACCATTATATGTTAGAGTATTCTTAAATTTATTTTAATTTTTAGAAATATATTTCCCATGATAGTTGTAGAAGGATATGTATTTATGAAACTAATAAGCTGCATCTATCAATATTTAGATTCGATAATATATCAATAATATTTTTAGCATTAGATTTAAGAATAATATTATTAAATTCTAAATTATAAACTAGTTTTAGACATAAATAACCTATTTTTCTACTTCAATTACACTACAAAAACCCAATTTATTTGTAAATTCAATAAGCCAACTTCTTGAATGATCTTGAACGAATCCCTCACACCCCGCCTTACTGTAAGATATCATAAGAGCTCCATCAACATTTAATTTGATCCATCCTGAAGGAGGAGGTTGTCGATCAGATAAGAGCTTCCATGTTTGCATAATGACTAAATAAGGATCCAAAGGTTTCATGAAGTCTTCATCAAATATAATTTGATTCTTCCACTTCTATAAACTCTAAATTAAAACCCTAAAATTAGTCTCCAATTGCTAATGCCATCTGACCTAACTTCCTTTTGAGATTTAAAGCAACCCAATCTCATAAAAAAGCTCTAAAGAAGGAGGAACAATACATATGGTGAATTAACTACAGCCAAAGCTACCTAGCATAAAAGCAATCACAAAGAATGTTTAAAATATCCTATATATACTCGATGCAGTATTGATATAGTATATTAGTTGAAGACTATTTGAATATGCTCAGCACCTTCCACTTCTAGATATTTTTATATATAGAACTATAAGTATTTGCAAATTGGGTATCAATTAGAAAATATATATTTTTAATTATAAAAATACTATCATTCATAATATTTCATATCATTAAATCATTACCTACCTCTTATATAAGTGATAATATGCTAATTAACCTTTGAAAAGTTTTAAAATCCTAAATCTCAGAAGCAATCTAATATGCAATTTTACTACTTTCTCCTAATTTGTTGCTTATATTCTCTAATAGAGTGAGTAATTGAATACTACATGCTCATTTGAATATAAAAACTAGTTGTAAATTGATTTTCATTTAAATAAGTATAGAGTCTCAATTTATTTTATTATTTTTTTAAACTAATCTACTTATTTTATAAACTCATATATAATCTAATATTACATATTGTTATCTTAATAAGATAATAATACATTTTTTATAATTAATAATTATTTTAATTTCTTTAATTTATTTAAATAAATTAAGTAGTTTTTACATTAAAAATATAACAAGTAATATTTAAATTATTTTATAAAATATATTACTCCATCCATTTCTTTTTATAAAGTACAAATAACAGAATAGCACTGTTCATTAAAATAAGTTAGACACAATAACATTATCCCATTTAGAAATTGTCAATTTCCATAGTATTTTAAAGGATTTTCCCTAAAATATTTTAAAATTATCCTCAATTAAATTTATTAATCTCTATCTTAAACTTAATTCTCTCACTTTAATTTGCACCCTGTGGAACCCGTCCCGTCTTCGAAATTTATAAACAGGAAGCCATTGTTTACCAAACAGAAAAGAATAGGAACCCATGTTAATTATTCGATTTAGTGAAAGTTTAGTTTTTTTTTATTTTTTTTAAATATATATATCTTCTATTAGAGATAATTATATTTAAAAAATCATTAGATATTAAAATAATTACTGGGGAGAATTTCTTCCTAAGTACAGGGTAGAGTTACGTTTCCGCAAAATTATGTTAATTAAGCAGATATTTCCATATATAGGATAAGTATGCCCAACTTTTTGGAGCTAGCACGATGTATCCCTTAACATGCTTTGATACCAATAAATTCAATTTGAAGGACGCTCATTTGAAAGCATCTAAACCGAATTGAGGAGTAAGAGATCAATAGACGATTTAAAGGTTTTTGGGAGAATTATTTTGAGATTATATAAAAAGGATTTAATTTTTAAAATATTCTAATAATAAATGGACAGTATAAATATATTATCATAATTATTTACCATATAACTTATCATTATATGTTTCTCAATTACCATTAGATTTTAAGATAATTAATTATAATTTTTGAATAATTCTCCTAAAGTTTTTCTTGATTGTCACCAAAATGACATGAGGTATTAAGACGGTGACAATTGAGATGTAATAAATAGGCAAGGCATTATGAAATATTATCTTTAGTTTTTAATATATAATTTAAATAATTAATTTATATAAATTAAAAAATTAATTATATTATTTATTTGTAATATATATGATTTGATTTTTCTTAAAATATCATCTTTTATTATGATCATCTTTAGATGAAACCTTTTCACATGTGTAATTAACAAAAATATTTTTTTAAAAAAATTATAAATTTAAGGTACAAAGTGAATTGATGAGATTTTATATATATTATCAAATTTAATATCTAACTATTTTTTATATTAAAAATTGAAGGGAATAGTTTCCAAATGAAGAATTGTTTACATGGAAGAGCAATTATTAACTAAAGAAGGAGATACTTGTACTAAAAAAAAAGATAATTACAAATTCTAAAATCAATATATCTATAATAATATTAAGTTAATATTATAAAAGAAAAATAGAGTTAGAGTAAGAAATGCAAGCCATCGTTTTACTAAAATGGAAAATAATGACATTAGCATTCCAATATTTTATTTAATTGAGATGACATTAGCTAAATGGATAAGTTTTTAAAATTATTTATTTGATTTATTATGACATTTTTTTTGCCAAAATAAATATGACATTAGATTAAAACTTAAAAGTTGTCCCACGGTTAGTGGGCGACTGTATTGATAAATATTGTAATGTACATTTTTTTCTTTATTTAGTAGATATGACATTAGCTTACATCAAATTAATTTTTAATAATAAATTAAATATATATTAAAATAATTAGTATTTTATTAATCGAATATCATATTTAAAATTAATCTTATTCCTTCATCAGAAAAAAAAAATCCTTTCCAAATTCAGGATATTTTATTTAATTAAGATATTATAAGTTATTGGAATTGATATTCTTATCTTTTATTTGCAAGGATAATATATGAGATATTTTCTCACCTACCCTATAAATAAAGGCGATCACCATGAGTATAAACTCAATGTAAAATACATTGCGATTTTTACTCTTATCCCTCTTATTACAAGTGCATCTGGTGTGCCTAAATAAAATAGGCTTCTCTTTTCCTCTCCTACTCATTTTCCAACAACAACAACAATAATAACAAGAAACTTTATCCTATTAAATATAATTGATTATATAAATCATACGATGTCATTATACTCTATCAAAAATTAAATTTTTAAATATATTATTGACTAGGAGATCCTACTCAATGACCTCGTTGAGCATTCTCTTTAACCTTCCTCTACTCCTTTTAACCGAAATTCATATTATTTGATCTACCTTCCTCAATGGTATATTCCTTGGCTTTCTTTGCACATATCCAAACTACTTAAAATAGTTTTTTACCAATTTCTCTTCAATAGATATCACTCCAACTCTTCTCCGTATTTATTCATTATAAATCTTATCTTTTCTTATATGCCCATATATCCATCTCAATATTCTCATCTCAACTACTCCAACTTTATGTTCTTATGGTCATTTTAAAGCTTAATATTCACTTTTATAAAGTATTATTGGTCTTATAACAGTATGATCAAACTCATTTTCTAACATTTAAATAAAAATCGTATAATTGAGATGATTTTAAGATATCTTCAATATTTTAAGCATAACTTTCTCATATAAAATTTGAGTAAAGTGATTGAATATATTTCAGTATTTATAAAGCAAAGAGACAGCTCCAGCTTCATGCTCAAAATGATCAAGTGGGCACTATTGAACGATTGAGCGCTAAACAGTGCTTAGTATTTACATGATGAAATTGAAACCAACCAACGCTAATTCTAATGCTGAAAAATGGGTAAGCCCATTTAAGTCAAAAGTAGTTGGATTTTCTCCATATTTATATAGAAGAAAATTCTTGTACAAAAAAAAAAAAAACAAAATTTGTTTTCATTTTTTGGTGTTCAAGAGTTAATGTATATAATGCTAACAAAAAGAGATAGAAAGATTATTTTTTTTTTAATTAAGAGGAAAGTACACCGTTAATTCTCACTTATAAGGGAATTGTTATGCCATTAGGCCATGAGGCCGATAGAAAGAAACATAGGGAGTTCAAAGAGGGGAACTAGACCCATTAGCCTCATTTCTTGGGATCACTCCCTCTCTTTGGATAAATGAATGCATAAATGTATAAGATCTTGTTCAACAAAAGTGTGGTTTCAATCCTTGGTATATGTCAACCCAAAGCCAAGAGGAAATAAGGGATCATGTGGTTTAACCCCATTAACTGGCTGATCAAGATCCGCAACTCTTCTAAACCAAGTCATAGGAAGCTGACCGCTAAAATCATAGTCCCCAAAGATAACATCTGTGATTCCCTGAGCTTCAGTACCAGGTAACCAAGCAGCAACAAGAGCATCAATCTTTTCTAACAGCCATGGCTCTAACACTAAAGGTCTTCCACATATCAGAATAACTAATGTTGGGAATTTGTCTGCAACTAAACTGATAATCTCAGGCCCATTAAAGGGGATCACAAGCTCAGAATTGTCACCCACTGACTCAGCATAAGGACCTTCACCAACGGCAACAATGGCAAAAGTTATGTCAGTGCGTTCTAGGGTTTCTTTTGATGGATTCTGCTCATAAATAATTTCTGTTTCATCCCCTACAACTTCCTTTATTGCATCCAAGAGCGTTGTCCCTGAAATAGTGTGCAAAGGTTAAATATAACAAACATGTATGAGAATACAGTTTAAGCATCTGATGAAGTAGAATCTGAGTTTTTCTACAAATAAACTACATTATTTTCTATCCAATTAGCTTAATTATGAGATTGCCAAAAAGGGTGCAATTGAGGTGTTAAGTAGTCATGATCAAGTGATTTAGGCGTCACAAACAAGCATAAGATTATACATAGGTTTGAATTTCACAATTGAGGTCCCAATGGTAATCAATTCCAATAATCATGAGCTAATCAAAATCAATATCTTGTCATGAAACAACCAAGTTCAGAAGCAAAATAATACGTCTGTGATTTATGAGAATGAAAACACAGATTTAAAAATGCAAGGAAAACAAAAGGCATACCAGTTGTAATCCGCCCACTCGATCCATACCAAGATATAGTCCAGCCTCCACACTGATACCCTAGATCATCTGCATGAGTTCCAGCTACAAGAATCCTCTTGGCTTTTCTATTTAAAGGAAGAAAAGGTTTGCTTTGATCCTTTCCATTTTTCAACAAAACCAAGGACTTTCGAACTGCTTCACGTGCAAGATCTCTATGTTGCTTCAGAAACGGATTTTGAAGGACGTCCATGGAGATTGATCAGAAGTATATATAAAAGAAAAGGAAAAAACAATTGATTCTTAGTCCCTTGCTTCAAATTTTTCATGGGGTAAATATGCATATTCAGAATTGTACTCCATGCTATATTTACGTTTATGTCTCAAAAAATGAAAGTACAGCTGACATGAAAACCTAAAAGGCATTGATTAAAGTCTCCGTCATTCTTGCACATTGAAATATTTCCACAAAAAGAAAAATGAACATCCTTGATAAAGAAAATTGAGTATAAGGATCAAACTGTTAGAAAATTGCACAAGATGCTTATATAGTTCAACCCTCAACCCAGCTTTGACAACACAGAACTTAAGAACCCTTTGACAATGCCCTGAGATGTACAAGTGAAATTGTAGGGATAACATACATTCTTTGAATTATGGGTAAAGAAGCAAGATTAAGCGAAACAAATTCGGCTTGATCAGAGGCAAAATCTTGAAATGATAAATCAGACTAAACTTGTGAAGGGAATTTGAAAATATGTAGAATTATTTATTCTTACCTTGCAACCAACAATATCTAGCAAAGATCTGTCAGAGAAAGGGGATTCAAAAAGACCAGCAGCAAATTTCACTCTCAATATTCTCTCAACAGCATCATCAATTCTGGCTATTGATACTTCCCCTGATTCTACTAAGGAGGTCAGCCCTTCCACAAACAGTTCGAATCTAAAAGGCACCATCACCTGCAAATTTTCTGGAATAGATAAAGGAAAAGAAGGGGGAAAACGCAAACCAAGATAAAGGTTTCAAGAATTGAAGATCTATACCATGTCAATTCCAGCGTTAATAGCTAAAAAGATGTAATTTCGGTAATCTGATCCACAAGGGAGGCTGTTCGGAAAATCGGACCAAAGCCGATCAAGTGACTCCCAGTCAGAAATTACAAAACCCTATGGCAAAGCCAATTGTATAAATTGAACAAGATGATTAATTCAAACTCAGTGAAACGGATGAAGAAGCAAAAGAACTGCAGTTATGGTAGTGTATTTTTTGGAGTAATAAAACTGGAAGGAGCCTGATCCTCTTTGAATAAGAGACAGAACAGCAAAGACAGAAATAAGTTCAGCACTTATTCCAACCATATTCCAACCATGGTTGTCTTACCTTAAAACCTAGCTTTCCTTTCAAAATTTCAGTAACAAGGTAATGGTGAGCATGGAGTCTGTGTCCATTCCAACTAGAATAAGAAACCATAATGGTGGAAACCCCTTGTGAAATGCACTCCAAATAAGGAGCCATGTGGACTCTTTCTAACTCTTCATATGATAATACTGTATCTCCTTCATTTTTGCCTTTCTCAGTACCTCCATCTCCAACAAAGTGCTTGGCACATGCAATAACCTTGCTCCTGAAATATCGATTACATGTATGATCACAATTTGGGTAAGAACCATTATAAGACCCCTAGTTTGGTGTTTTCCAGAAAGTGGCTAAATGGGGACTACGAAAAACAAAGATTAGAAAGAAAACTTCAGAGACATCGGAAACTTTCATCATTGAAGCAACGAAGAGAAGTCTGAAATAGAAATTTCTCTTCTAAGGCATGAGTTGAACTTGGAAAAATCATATGAATAGACTACAAATTAAATACAAAACAGAAAGAAGGAAGGAAAAAAAATGACGCCATCCTGTTGTTAACTGTTGGTAAATTGTAATTGGGATGGTACTTGCTATTTATATCATCACTATTTCCATAAAGAACATATTTTTCTAGGAACTGTATTATAGTTTCTCTCTACCTTCCAGCCACATAAGGATAACCATGTTGATGTCCTTGTGGAGGCTGGCCCTGCAAACCTGAAACTATGGAGCTCATCTTTCTGACTACCTCAGTATCTTCACTGTAACTCTCATAGCACCTTCCCCACCTGGGATCCCTGCAGACCTGTCCATACAGGGACATTCCAAGGGGGATGATTCAATAAATACAGTAAAAGACGTGCACTGATACATATATCTTAGTTAATTATGTTGATTTAACCGCGTTAGTCACTGATAGATAAATGAACGTGACTATGCAAAATAAAGATGAACTAACATACTCACTCTGGTTTATTAGCATGATTATGTAATAATAATACAATACGGGTTAATTATGAAGCCTTACTGCAACACAAGGAGCAAAAGTATAGTGAATTCCACTTGCTCTAACTTCAAGTGCAGTTGCAGCCCCAATTCTTTGGGCTAAATCTGCATCTCTACAAGCAGCAAGAAGTAAGAAATGAAAGTTCAATTCTCAAGAACAGCAGCATCAATTCTGGTAAAGTAAGAAATTATGCTGCCAGCCGATCCCTTTGCGTACAATTAACCAATATCAAACAACTTTAGAACTTGGGCAAAAGAAAAAAAGGACAAAATCAGAACTGACAGATTACTAAAAATAGACTATTAGTATCCTAATCAAGTTAAAGGGAACGAACTAACCTAGTAGCTCCGAGGCCAACATTGTGAGGAAATATAGTGGCACCGTATATATTATTATTACCATGAACAGCGTCGATCCCATATATGATTGGTATACCTAATCGGGACTCAAGAGCTGACTTTTGAAATCCATCCACCGCATCAGCCCAATCCGACGATAATGCATTTTTAAAAGGCGGACGCCCTCCACCATTGAGGATGCTCCCTTGAAAGAAAAAGAAAGCAAATATCAGAACCAGCATAGTAGCAATGATCTCAATCTTCAAAACCTTTGAATGAGAAAATGATGATGAGTGAAAATAATAGTACCAATAGATAAGTCCCTAACGACGGAAGGGGTTGCAACGCTAAGCTCGATCTGGGTCATCTGACCAATCTTCTCCTTCAGAGTCATACGAGAAATAAGATCTTCGACACGAGCTTCAATGGGTTCGTTGGGATTCTTGTAGACGAAATCCATGTCCTCCAATCTGCTTATCCCACTCGTCGGCTTCAGAATCAGAAGAAAGCAGAGTGCGGACAAGAAGCAGAAATTATTTGGGAGGGGGTAGATTTGCGGAAGGTTTGGTAAAAGTGTGGGGTCGCCACGGCTATTATATTATAGCGGGAGATGGAGTTGTTAGTTGGTCAGTGCCTTGAGGTCTTCGTTGAAGGTGTTTAAAATATTCCTTATTTTAAAAAATTGTTAAAAAATGTTAAAATTATCATTAATTAAATTTATTAATTAATCTCTATATCAAATTTAATTTAAATTAATGTGCAATTTTATCCTGAAAATATTTAGTAAAAAATGTTACCTATCTAAAATTTTCTTTTGAAGCAATGTGACTCTAAAAATTTATAAAATAGAGTAATGTTATCCTATTTTAATGTTTGGAAATGTTGACTGTTAAATTTAATAATTTTGACTGAACTTTGCTTTGTCGGTAGGTGATTTGGCGTGGGAGAGAAATATTTGTTACATGTGGTAATTCTTTGTTGACTTTGGAAGGCTGTGGCAATTAAGTTTTGAGAAAAAGATTAAAAACAACCATTTGAATTTGAAAATGATAAAATGGGTATATGAATATCTAAAAAAATAGATTAAGCAATAGGTATAATCTGTCCTTTATAAATTTAAGTGAGAAGACCAAATTACCCTTAAAGCATTTGAACAAAAAATGAGACAATGAAACTAAGAATGCAACAGCTGAAGGGATTTATTTTACGGTGTCACTAGTGATTTTTCCATTTCATGGTAACCCCACCACCGGTGAAGCAAATATTACGTAGAGGAAAGTTTTTACAGCGCCGTTTCAACCCCTCGACCATCTAATTCTGGCATTCTCTTCATGTCCTTTGACATGGGGTTTGCAGCCACAACTGCCCCCTCTGGCACAATTTACTGAGGCCTCCTCGGAGGTAAATTTACAAATTTTGATGACGAGGAACCTTTACTTGATAAGCTTTGTATTTTATTTCAAGTTTTTGACATCAAGTGAAGATTATTTTTTCACGTTAACTAAATTTGGCAAAAAGGTTACATGATATTAATAATGTAGTTCAAAAGTTGGTCATTAATTGTGGCCTCTACCACCGAAAATGCACTATCTTCCTGGCAATTCTCTTCTATGATCTCATATTAATACTTTTTTACAATTCATTTTTTCTTTAATATTTTTATCATTATTTGTCAGTGTCTACATCATTCTCTACAATCTTTTTTCTATTATTGTTTTTTTTACTGGATTAACACAACCTCGGTTGAAATTCTTCTGCATCTATATGTTTTTGTATGTTTGTTGAGTTATGGGGGATAATCAATGACTAATTGGATTCTTTTTCTTTCTTTCTTTGTCTGTTTGTTTATTTGGGTTAGACACTACTTCAAGAACTTAATTTTACATTTGACAGCTTAGTTTTGAAAAATTTAAGTTATTAGAACAAAAAAAGGAAAAAACTTATGTTTGTGTCTTTAACTTTGTCTTACTTTAGATTCAGTGTTGGGAAATTTTTTTGAACAATATTGCATTTTAATTCTAGCATAACACTAAAGAGAGCCATGATGAAGTGAAGCCCTGAAGTCAAAGTGAAGATGCCAATGGAAGCATTTCCTCCTATTTCAGCTGATTTTAGCTTTGTTTCTAATAGTTTTCTAAAATATAAACTTGGTCCTGATAACCAAATTGTTGAAGAGCCAATGGAGGAAAACCATGGGCCTTCTGTGAAGAATATTATTGAGAAAGAAGTATCTAACTTGTCAGATCAGTATAAATGCCTCTTAGTTCATGACCTTGCTAACAAATTTGACAAGAACTTGACTGCAGCTGCTAAGTTGTTTGATAAGGTACTTGTGTTATTAGGCCATATTTTCTATAAAATTCAGAATTATGGTATGAATAATACTAAAATTTTTTATTAATAGTTTAAGATGAAGCTAAGAGAGATACCATCTTTAGAAGGGCATGTTCTTTTGAAAAAGCTAAGAGATGCATTAGAATCCTTAAAAGGCCATTTGCAAGAAAAACATTAGGAGGATGTGGAGAAGGCTATTTCTATGGTTCATTTTTCTTAGGCAACTGAATTATATTGATTACATTGCTCTCTTCAAAATTCGAAACATTCGCTGACTGGAGGATGGAAATGTATGGAAAATTGATTATGTGCAAGTGGAAGCTTTAGCAGTTAAGCTGACACAAAATGAAGGAGAACTAACTCAATAGAAGTTTGAAGTAAATAAGCTAGTGAACTTTCTCAAACATATCTTCTATAGCATCTGATGATTTAGAAAATAAAATACCCATCAATCAGTTTTGTTGATGTATGTTATTTCTGTGTATTTGTAGTTTGGGAATTTGTGAATTTTTGGCTAGTGGGACTCATAATTGTTCTATTGGAGGTTTGTGTTTTGCATCACAACATGATAGCTGTAATGAATTGACATTTTTTCATGGATGAAAGTATAACTTTAATAATACCAAAGAAAATAAATAATGGAAAGCCTAAAAGAATAGAAGAATGGTGTCCATGGTAAGACATTGAATTGAAAATTTTGGGTTGACCAACTGATGTTACATTTTTGGAAAGTTCAGCTATTGACCAACTGATGTTCAAAGTTAGTCAGTCACTTTTTAATGCTCGACTTATATACTGTTAAACTTTGTAATGACTACGACTATATTTTATAATAGTTATGTACATATTTTCCATTTCACATTTACAACAATGGAATTGTAACATATTGCCTTCGGGTTTACAACTTCAACAATGGCATTTACAATTCGTCTAGTAAGGTTTGCAAGTCTTGTAATGGGATTTACAACTCATCTAATGAGGTTTATAAGTCCTCTAATAGGGTTTGTAACTTCCACAATAGTGATGTATTGATGGAGATTTCATTTGGAGTAGTGTTGTATTCAAAATCGTAGCTTGTAGGATGTCATATTTTAACTCGTTACTCAATGCATTTGTCTCACATATCACATTCTGTTAACGTATGCCAATAATGTTTGCAAGTTACTGCAGAAGGGGATTTGCAAGTTTCCTCATGGTGTTTGTAAATACCCCAATGGGATTTGTAACTTTCTCAATGGGATTTACAAATCCTCGAATGGGATTTGTAACTTCCTAAATGCAATTTGCAACTTCCTCAATTAAAGTTAGAACTTGTACAAAGATTAGGAACTTGCCCAATAGGATTTGTAACTTGCCCAATGTGATTTGTAACTTCCTCAATGCAATTGACAACTTCCTCAATGCAATTTGCAACTTTCTAAATGCAAGTTACAACTTGTACAGTAATTACCAACTTCTTCAATGCAAGTTGCAACTTCCTAAATGTAAGTTGCAACTTGTACAGTAATTACCAACTTCATCAATGAAATTTATCAATGAGATTTGCAACTTCTTCAATACAATTTGTAACTTCTTCAATGCAAGTTGTAACTTGTACAGTAATTACCAACTTTATCCATGGGAATTTGCAACTTCGCCAATGGGATTTACAACTTCCTTAATACAATTTGCAACTTCCTCAATAGGATTTGTAATTTCCAAAATGCAAGTTGCAACTTGTACAGTAATTACCAACTTCATCAATATGATTTGCAACTTCCCTAATACAATTTACAATTTCTTCAATGCAAGTTGCAACTTGTACAGTAATTACCAACTTCATCAATGTTATTTGCAACTTCTTCAATGCAAATTGCAACTTCCTAAATGCAAGTTACAACTTGCACAGTAATTACCAACTTTATCAATAGGAATTTGTAATTTCGCTAATAGGATTTGTAACTTTATCAATGCAAGTTGTAACTTTGTACAGTACTTAGCAACTTCATCAATGGGAATTTGTAACTTCGCCAATGGTATTTACAATTTTCTTAATAGTATTTGCAACTTCTTCAATGGTATTTGCAACTTTTTCAATGGAATTTGCATCTTCGTGTTACTATAGTATTCTCTTCTAATGAAGGTTATTTTAGTCTTTGCCCCAGAATTTTCAAAAGACAGATTCGGCCTCCTGCCCAATCTGTCTTTTCCAATTTTCAGATGCCTAATCTATCCTTTTGATTTTCAGGTGGACTTTTTTTGTCTTTTTTCCTTAAGTTTTTGAAGGTGAAAAACCAAAAAAAAAATCCTTTTGTCAATATAAAGTTAATTTAGGAACATAAGATTTTGAGTCTCAATTTATACTTTTTTTTTCATATAAAAAATTAAATATTTTAGTATGTTTTTTTATTAAAATTAAGGCATAATTTTAAAATTTTAAAAATTATTTATTAAAAAAAATTTCATAATATAAATAAGAATTAAACTCATAGAAAAGGGTGTCCTTTCTTCACTATTTATATCAATTTCAACTTATGCTGTTAGCACAGCTACTAGTCCCAAAAATAAGATGATGGGTTAATATTATAAAAACAAAAGAAAGAAATCCTTCCCTCGGTCCCTCAAACACATCCATAGCCATGGGCAAGCTTGCCCTCACAATCATTGTTAACGTCACTTTCCTCATCGCCGTAGTGGCAGCAGAATCTGAGTCTCCTGATCTAACCCTCTAACCTTCCATTGGAGCCACCGCTCTAGGTCCTTCATCAAAGACTCCATACTCTCCTTGGTCGCCGCCGCGGGCATGTAGATCTAAACGATGGGATGAATGTGGAAGGAGAAATTGTGAGAGGAGGAGAGAGGCTCTGAGGATCTGGTTCGACTTTTTCATCCCTGCCTCCGCCTTCGCTACCTCCTTCTTCGAAAACCCGTCGACCCACTAAAACCCATTTGCCCCAACTACGCATACGGACCCCACGATACACAGGATGCTTATTGGAGTCTCGAATGCGTCGTAGTTGGTTTGATTCTGGGTCCTGAGACTGATTTTTTTGATTGGATATTGGAGTGTGCTTCAGAGATTGCGATGGATCTGGTTTTGTTTCTTGTTTCTGTTTTGTTTTTAAATTTATGGATCTGGTCTCCTTTGGATTTCAATATCATTTTCTTCTCAAGACCTCTCTCTTCTTCACCATCGGTGGCTTCACCGTCAATGGAGATAGAGAGATCTCTGAAACTTTTCTCTTTGTTTTGCTTATCTGGTTTGATTAAGTTGCTGGGTTTATGGTTTATATAGGTGGTCGGCGATAATGTTGGTGCCGCTGTGGTATGCCCATCGTTCTTCCTTCTCGTTACTGACTACCTCACTCTAGAGAGTTAGAAGCAATATGTGATGGAATAAGCAGAGGAAGTCATCAGTTTCATGATATTCAAATCTAGCTGGCAAAAAGGAGGGCATCAGTATTCCGATGCTACTGCTAGTATCGTTTGTGAGCAGCAATAATCCATGGTCATCCGATGGTTATCAGATTTTGGTACTTGTCTTGTATGGAAGAGACCAGGGGTGTTGATAAAGCCACTGACCCGCAATTCCGGGAAAAAATAGTCTTGTTCTACCCTATAAATATAGGATAGGGTCAGATATCAACCTATAATATATCGCTCATACTTTTTTTAGGTTGGGTATTAAGCAGGAGGTTGCCCTGCCTATAGACACTTATTTTTTTTTATTTTATTTTTTACCTTTCTCCCTAGATACTACATTCAGAAGGGAGAATATGATAGTTAATGATGACTAAATGATCATTTTAAAAATTTAAGTAGTTAAATAAGTAAGTTACGACTTTTAATATTTATAACTATATTAATTTTTTTTTAATTTTACTAATTATAATATTATTATATTATAAATTATAATTGTTTATTTTATTTTTTTAAATATTTTATTTTTATCAATATTTAAAAAAATTATGTAAAGTTACAATTACAAATTATTTAGACTGTAAAACTTTTTTTATATGCAATGAATTTCAATACTTTAATTATTATCTATTTGTTATCTTATTTTTAGTATATTATATATATTATTTAACTTTTGAAAACATATGAATATAATATTATTTTAGAAGTTTATAATTACAGATTATTTTTCTCAATATGAGTAGAGCATCATAACAGATACGCCTAGCCTATCTACCCCAACTCACTTATATCTAACTCTAAATAATTAGAATTTTTATCAGATAGGATCAGATATCAAGTTATAAAATATAATTTATATTTTTTTTAAATAGAACATTGGAAGGATTATTCTGTCTAGCCTTATCCATGACCATAAACGGAGACTGTGCAAACTGCATAGAGTGAGGGAGGGAATGTGATTTACTTTTTGCTAGGGGCAATATTAAGTGCCATGTGGTGATGAGTTGGCAATAAGTTGGCATATTGAGTGGCATGTGGAGTGCCACGTGTTTTTAACGGTTTTGTTAATAGCTAGAACAATATTGCTACGTAAAAAAAACTTTCAGAAAACTCCTGGATAGTCAATGTTTTAGAGTGGAAAATGCACTTTAATCTAATTTAATTCTCTCATTTTAATTTTGACTTTCTGAAACCCATCTACTATTTTATGTTCTCTTTATAAAAGTTTGGCTATTTTAATATATTAAAAAAGATAAATTAATCAATTAATTATAATTAAATTTAAAATAAATTTATATTATATATTTATAGATTTATTTAAATTAATTAACTAATTATTATATTAATTATAATTAATTTATTTATTTAATTTTTTAATTTATTTAAAAAATTAATTAATTTTTATAATTAGGATATAAAGTAATACTAAAAAAAAATGCTATAGGCAATAATAGGAAGCCATTATTGAATAAGAAAATGCTTATAAATAATGCATTGATTTAAGATACTTGAATAATTTTGGGTTTCGTACTTTATTGGGTTATTATTTTATTTTTTTATTACTCCCTCATGGATTGAGGGGAACATTATTTGGATATTAAGAAATTAATTATAGTTAATTAATTTGTCTCATATCCAATTCTTTTCCTAAAAATGTCCCCCCCTAAGTAGTACTATATATCTACCGTTTAAGGCATACCTTAGATAGGGAAAAATAAAAAATAGAAATAAAAATAAAGAAGAGAGAATATGATAAAAATAAATTTTTAAAAATAATATTTTTTTTAACTATTTGAAAGAATTTTTTCTTTTAATTGTTTTCATCCAAATCAAGATTTGATATTTTTTTCAAGGGAAAATTACCATTATTGACTGTTTTTACTATTTTAAAATTTTTTCTCCTAATAATTTTTTAGAAGAATTGGGGAAAATCTCCCAACTAAAAATTTAATTGGTGAAACTATATTAAATTAGAGTATTATCATTCTATATATATAATTTATAAAATATTAATACTATGTGTATATAAAAAATTTAACAAGTCTTTCTTATTAATTAAATTTTTAGTAGGAGACTTTTTAAATTTTTCTTTTTTAAAAAATTAGGAATCTTAACTACTTTTAACTATAATTTTTTGATTGATTTAGATTAATTAAAATGGAGATTTATTATAAAGTCATAAGAAAAGAGTTTAATTACTTAAAAATTTTAATAACAATTAAGAATATATAACTATAAGTTATAATAAAAAATTAATAGCTAATTTATACTATTTATAATTATTTTAATAATTAATTTTTTTTTAAATTTTATAATAATTCTTCTTAATTAAAAAATCTTTTAATAAGAAGCTTAAAAAGTATCGTGACTGTAGGGAAAAATTTTAAGATTACATAATGTATAATGTTAGTAGAAAGGTAATTTATTTATTTTAAATAAATTATAAAGCGCATGTTACTTGTCTGATTTAATGAAAATTGATAATTTTTTATTTAATTGATATGATATTTTTTATAAGATTAGTTAAGGAAATTAAGTTTTTAAAATTTTTCATTTGCTTTAGATTAAAAAAAACAAGAAGAAGAAAAACGGACGGCCAGATTGGTTTTCTTATTCAACGATCCTGATGTAATCATAAAATATGGGCGTTTATCGGATGAAAGAATTTCAAGTTCAACGGCTAGGATTAGCCCAACGGGCGGCAATTATGAGGGGCGCGCTTTTGAACATCCACGACTAGGGTTAAGGCGCGCATCACAATTCACACGTTCAATTTCATTGGCGGTGTCGACCAACTCGCTCCAGAGAAGATAATCTCACAAACCAAACTCCTTGAACTCGCTCCAGAAAATCTCAGATTCAAATAATGGAACGTTCTTCACCTCCGGCATCGTTGATGGGAGGTGTTGCTGCACCAACGCCAGACGCGCCAACGAGGAAGCGCCCTGCTTCCCGCGCACCCAACATATTGGCGAAAATTCTCCTGAACTCTGGTGAAGATATTTACCAGAGTTTCATGGAGGATCTTCGAACCAAGTATGTTTCTCTGGCAGCTTGGGATTCAAAGAGAGAACGGCATATAAGGGTTCTCAGGTCTCTACGGTAATATTGTTCCTTTTGTTTTCAACTAAAAAAAATATTTTCCTGCTTTTGTTTTGCCATTTTACCGGTTGATTCTTCCCAACGTTTTAAGTTTTATTTGTTTGTTTGCGAAATTGGTTGATGGATTGTTGCTGATATATAGTAATCCTTGGGTCGTTAGGTTTTTGCAGTGCCTATGCTTTTGGAGTGGAAATGCTATTCTTGATTACCTATTTTTTGTTAGCCAAAAAAAGTATTATATATATTTTTGTGAAATTAAATTTAGAACATGTCAATGGTAGGATGAAACTGTTAAAGCAGTAATCAATTTAAATATAAGGTGTCGACAATACCGAATCCTTTTATAAACTGTAGGCTTCACTGGAATTTGGGATTTAAATAACTTGATTATTTGTGAAGACTCTGAAGAGGGTTATGATTTCTTTCATTAACTGTGTGATTAAGCAGTTCGTTTACTATTGGAATTTTTGTTCTCTGTGCTATACTAAAAGCTAAGACTAAGACTTGCTTTCAATATTTCTTCTGCCAAAAGATTCCTTCTTTATTTCCTGTTTTTACTTCTAGTAAACCTTCTAATACCCCTTTGGTAATCGTGTCTTTTACCATAAGCATTATTAGCTCATCCAGAGTAATTGTTCTGTGCTTGGTTGGTTTTTGGCCAAAAACAATCAATAAGCTGATACAAACTAGAACGTAGAGAACTACTAAAACAAAAATAACACAAAGCACAGACCCATATAAGCCTTCAGTTTCAACAAGTACCCTTCTTCACCCTCCCACCCTTCGCTGCCTTCACTACTCCACTGCTAAAGACACATTGATCCATTTCCTGATATCTCTTCAACAGAAGTGACAAAGGGGATGGGGGATTCTTCATCCACTCATCAGAGCACATCCCATTAGGGGCCTCCACTGTAGAAAAATTAGCAAACTGTATTCAACATATCTTCCACAAGTGTAAACCTTCTTCAATCACAACGCACGCTATTTTCATTTCTCAACCTTCTATGTAAATCCTCACTATCCATCTCCAGATATGCTTTATGTCAGCAAATTGTCTAGCAAAACCCTACAACAACCATGCCATAGGATATGTAGGCACTACCCATGCCCCTACAGCAGCCTTTAGCAAATCCTCCTTACCTTCATGTGACAACAATCTATTTCCAACCCATCACTTTCTGCTCAAAGCAAGAGCATGAGCTTTGGATCTGTTCCTTAGATATATATTTTGCAGGATGGTGCCAATGATGACATAGATGAGGAGGAAAAGATAGATGTTAAGGGTTACTGATCTAATTAATGGACGAAGATCGTGGAGGATTTAGAGCCTATTGAAGCAAGGATCTCAGAGGCTGAAACATGCAACTTTGAAGATTCAACCGCCAGTGAGTAATGTTGATGATAAATTGATCAGGTTGGGAATAGAATGATGGATCTATACTGCCAAATCTGGATACTACATGTCCAAGGAAATCAGCTTGTCAATCAAAGACCTGTTGAAGCTGGTAGTACCTTCTCAAATGCAGCAATTCATGTGGAGATTGCTCAATAGGGCATTGAATAGGGAATAGATGTTTAAAAGAAAGTGTTCAAGATGCTCTCTATGTCCAATTTGTAGGGAAGAGCTTGAAACTCTCAAGTATTTGCTATTTTTATGCTGGTCGGGGTGCAGGTTGGGACTTCAAAATGAAAGGAAGCAGATAACCAGAGTTGAAAGACGGTTTGCAGACCGGTTGAGGAGTGATGGTGGTTCAGATGAGTATGGTAAGTCCATTGTGAGAACTACCATGTGCTGCTGATTAGGCATTCAATGGTGTCGTAGTGAATGTTGGAGGTGTGTGGGAGAAGGTATCTGTTAGGGTAAGCAAGAAATGTCCAGTAGCTGTGAAATCTGAAAAGGTATTTACTGATAAGGTACTGGCAAGGTGTGTGGGAGAAGGTATCTGTTGGTAGGTTTTTGTCTTGTATTGTTTTTGTTTTGTGGAAGTTTGATAATTGATATAGCATTAGAATTGTATAAGGGCGGTGTTTTCATTTGTATGTATTGGGTTGGATTACTTTTGTACTCCCTGGTACTTTATTAAATGCACCAACTAAAAGTATTTTCTATCATTTTTAGAAGACACTTGCTAGTTTAAAGGATGAAAGGAGTATTAAATATTTTAGGGTAATGATATAGGATATAAATTAATATGATGTTATAGTTTAGTGTAGTTAATAAGGATAATATTTGAATTTTAAGATAAATTTAATGTTTTAATTGTTTTTATTGACATGTGTAAATTGGTTATGGAAGTAACTTATATTAAGGAATTCTTTTCAACAGTTTACCGTTAATGTTAGTTGGTCATGCTGGGCCTGCCTGAGTTGGTATTAAGGTTGACTCGGTAATTTTTTCTTTTCTTTTCTGGGTTAGTGCGTAGAATTGTATTTTTGCATGCTTGCCAAAGAAATGCGAATACAACAAAACAAGATGAAGAGAAATATATATATATATATATATATATATATGATTTTAGTTAAATAAACATCGTGTTATTTTTTTTAAAGAATTTATTGACGTTGGCACTACAAAAGAATAAACTGAATCATTTAAATGGAGAATTACGATGTACGAAAAAAAGATCATATAGATCTTGTGAAGAAAAAAAATTGCGATGGACTATGACGAATAAATTGCCTACAAATATAAATTGGTAAAATTCTTGAAAGAAACTATAGAAATTGGTAAATCTTAAATTGAGACTCTAAATATTGTAAATACCATACTTAATTGTGATTTTAAAATTTAAAGCTAAATGACTAAAATACCCTTAAATATCAAATAAAGTTGACTTTTTTTTTGTTGACAGTTTAATGTGAAACAATTAACAAGTGCGAAGGCATTAGTTGACAACTCAATGTCACACAATTGGCAATGAGGACAAGGGCACCATTTTATAATTAAAATCTGTCACCTACATATCCCTTGAAAATAATAGTTTAGAGATTTCAAAGGATCTCTAAGTAATAAATTATTTTAAATAGGACTTGAGCGTAATTTTTTCTTTAATATAACTATATATATAATTCATATGTCATAGCTATATGCATATTATTTTTCCTAAATTTCTCTCCAAATGCCACTACTACATTTATAGAAGGCTCCATAATCAATTCCTTTTAAGTTTGAACTCGAATTTCATTCTTAAAATGTGATCTAATTTAGACTGCAAAAAAAAAAATCTAAACAATTTAGATTTTTTTAAAAAATAAAAGTATTAAAATAAAAAATAGCAATATTTGAACAATCCAAATAAAATATTTAAGTGGATCCACTTATTTTATCATTAGCGAGTACCACAAAGCTAATACTTTGCATTAACTAATCAATTGCATATAATATGATTAATATTAAATATAAATTTTATAGTAAGTCATCCTATTCACAGGTCATGAATAGAGGATAGTGCGACTTACATAAGATTTTGTGGAATATACAGAAAAATGTGTCTAATTAGAAAAAAAGTGAGTGAAAGGAGAATAATAAAAGAGTGGCACGTACAGTATGATTTGGTAGGATGTAATAATTTTTTATAGAAATAGGAATAAAAATAGAATTAAGTTAAAAATGAGTTTTAAAAGTTTATTTAATATGTTAGAAATAAGTATAAAATTGATGTATATTTCTTTTATAATTTGAGGTATAATAGTCAAAAATATTTTTTTATAATTTAGAAAGGGTTAAAATTGTCTAGGAATTTTATAACTTAGGGTAGAATAGTATAAAATATTTCATTTCCACTTCTCACATCTTATTTCTCAACTTTTTAGATAAAACTAAAATGACCCAAAATATTAGAAGTAGAAATTACTTCTATTGTACCAAACAAGAAAAAATAGATTATTATACTTCTACTTCTATTTCCTCACTTTTATTTCCATACTACCAAACATCCTGGTAAGGTCTCACTCCCTTCCCTTGCCTTCAAAGCTAAAATTATGAGCCCTGTGAGACAAGTAAAGCAGATCTTTCAAAATTCTACTTGAATTTGTTCAGTTTCATGTTAGGCTTGGACCTCCATTGTGGAGAGTTGAGCTTTCTCATCAAGTTAGTCACTTGGAAGTTGTTGAGAAAAAACTAATTGGTAAAATTTGAATTGCTTTATGTACCCTCTGACATATGAAACTTCAACACTTACCATCTCATGAATCCTCTGTTTCAAGTCTGCAATTTGCTACTTATTTTGCTTCTGGTGTCAGTGGTTGGTTCAGAGATGATCATAGCGAGAAATTTCCTTGTGTGTGTGTGTGTGTGTGTGTATATATATATATTTCACCTTCAACAAACTCTTAACAAAAAAGGCTAAAGAGAACGCTCAACGAAGTCATTGAGCGGGATCTTCTGATCAATAACCTATCTAAAGATTTAGTTTTTGATAGAGCACAATAGCGTTGTATAATCCATATAGTCGACCCTATTTAATATGATAAGGCTTGTTGTTATTGTCACCTTCAACAAACTCTAGTCTATCATTTTGGTTCATCTGGTTATGGCACTTTGAAATTCCCTTCTTCAATGCTTGTTGTATCGATGATATTGTCGCTGTCTTCTACAGATTCGGAGGGAAACTTAGTTTCGATGTCATTTGATCCATGTTCAATGGCTTCCCTCTAATTCACTCTCTCATATTTGCACTTAATAGTCTGGTAAGAAGTTCATCTTATCATAAAGGCATGGACATATTTGATTCTTTTCACAGTTTGTTTTTTCTTTTTTCTATTGTTTTAAATGTTGATAGCATCTGTGTATGGTCTTTTCAATATCCACAAGTGTTATAGAGCTTAATATACATATTATTTTGAAGAATTTATGTTATTTGCTTTATCTGGATGCTTTGTTTAAATCATCAACTTCATATTTTTTTTTTTGCTTATACTAAAGAATTACCTTAAACATATTTCCTTACCCATGTATAAGAATGAGGGAAAATCTCACAAAAATACCATTTAAATTTTAAAATCCTAAATCATTTTTGTTTCTTATACTTTAATACCTATTGACTACATTTGATAAGCAAATAAAAATACATTTTTTTTGTAACAAATCTTATTTTAGGATTTTAAAATTCAAGTAGTATTTTTGTAGGATTTTTTCTACGAATTAGGAGAAAAAAGAAACTATCTTTGCGTGTGGCCCACAAAAGAAAGACACATGCGTCTGAAATTTTTCTTATGATATATACAAAATAAAGGAGAATTAAACGAGATATCATTTTAGATTTCTTGTTGACTATTTTGATACTTGATATCCCAAGATTTTTTTGTTGTTGAAAATGGTGAAACGACAATTTTCTTCAAGAATTCAAACCTGAGAATTAGTAGTGACTTGCAGAATTATGTGATAACATAGCCACATCAACAATGCTGCATATAGGGAGGCATATCTTCAGGAGGAAGTTCACCATTTTGCATTCTCGTTTAGGTTCTTCCGAACGTTCTATCTTACTCGAAACGGCTTTGTTCTGCTTCGAATCATCATGTTTCCCTTCAAAATTGTTAGAAAATCTTGAATCCATTGCTTTAGCATTCATACATGGTTCTACAGTAGACTCCTGATTCACTAATGTTTGGGATTCAATTTCTTTACTCAGTGGAACCTGTTCAATTAGCACACGTGCATAAGCTAAATTTCATTGCTTTGGAGTTCTTAGATGCCAAGTGTGTTTCCCAAGATTGTTGATAACTCTGATAACAAGATAGAGTAACAATTTTTAATGAATAAATTATTTAAAGCTTATTCTTTGTTTATCTATTCTACTCTTCCGGTCCTAAATATAAGAGTTAGTTAAAGGATTAGTTTTGGTCCTAACGTAAGACCCCCATCGATTTTATCTCTATTCTATTTATCATTTTTCCTTGAAACTAATTTACTTAACTTATAAAATGGTATATAATATAATGTTACACATGAGTATTTTAGAGAGATGATGTTATATTTGTTATAATTAATAAATTTATCTAATTTTCTTAATCTGCCCAAATTAATTAAATTTATCTTACATTAAGAATCAGGAGTATCTAGTTTGGTAGATCAATCTTCTTGAAACATTTCTTTTAGTGGAAATAACTTATGTAACAGGCAGAGAGGGGCTAGGTTTTGGGATATATATAAGACATTTTTTATATTTATCATTTTTTTTTAATTACCTCTATTGATACTCTATCAATAATAATAAAGTAAGAGGACTAGTTTTGTTGAATCATTGGCTTCTTTTTCTGCCAAATCAGCAGAATTATCTTGAGCATCTTCTTTCTTGGCTTCAAGATCTGATTTAGCTTCATCAGCAGCATGACTTGTCTAGTAAATAAAGGTTTTATATAGGTTTAGTTAATATTCCCTATGTTTTTTAATACGCACATGAGAAAACAGGTTTTACAGGTGAAAATAGACATTCTAAGGTGGAATAAAATGTATTAAAGATTGACATACTCACATGTTTCTTACAAAAAAACTAATGTTGCTACAAAACTATTCCAAGAATGCAATCTCATGTTCACTTATCTATGTTGCCCACATTGAAATATACTCTTTAGCTTTAGAGTATGTGAAATTTCCAATACTTGGAAATTTCCAATATTTACTAGTTTTTAATTTACTTTATCTCTTAAATTTATATATATATATATATATATAATTCTCCCTATAGATTGCACATATTAAGTGACATTTCCATCAAAGGATTAATCTCCAATACAAATATTAAAAGGGTACTTTTAGGAAACTAATACACATTTTCTACAAGTAACTAACTTAACTTATTTTCTTAATATCTAAAAATTAGTTATCTAACTCTTACATTTGAGTATGAAGAAACCATTTTATTTTTCTTTTATCACTTAGTCAATGATATCAGGTCTATTTTCATAGCATTCTACATATTATTCTTATCTCTTCCACAACATTCTAACCTGAGAATTACTGAAGTCACCATTATGTGAATGAAGCTCACTCCTTGAAGCTGTTTTTGCCATATCCTCCATTATCTTAGGCTGTGGAACTTGTGTGTGTCTCTGTTGATCAGAAGCAAATGAAGAAACTTCATCTGTTGTGTTCTTCTTTGGTAGTACAGACCTTGGTGAAAAGGGTACATTTGATTGAACAATAGAGACATCAGTAATTGATTTTTTATGCAAAGTTTTGTTATCTATGTGATCTTTGTCAATTGTTGCTGAATCATTCATATCTCTAACATCTTCTTCCTCCTTTGTGTAATTCTCATGAAGGTTACACCATTTCTGTTAAAAAAGAAAAACATGAAAAGGACATTCTTATCACCCTTTATTACCTTCTATGAAAGTGCCACATCTCAACATATTTGGATTGATAAAATCTGGATGTCAATCCTCTTTCCTTACAGAGAAAAAATGTAGGAAACATTGGTGAAAAGAACCTGTTAGAATTTTTTTATATGGTTATCTAATTAGATCAGATTATAGTATTGTCGGCCCCAATTAGAGGTAGCTCTTCCAAAAGCATTTTCTGCATTTACACGGACTCAAACTCAAGATCTCGTTATTAAGCGGCCAAAGTTTCTTCCACTTAGAACTTGTTTCAAAATTTTATTGACCAGAAGGAATTGATATATTTTCATATACAGAAAATACTGGTATTTTGAAGAATTTTATACATAGAAAGTACCAATACTCAAACTTTTAATCCTTTTGACTAAAAAAATTTCCAAACAAGGATTTTTTACCCATTTTACATTGAGCAAGTCTTGTGTTTGTGTTAGTTCATTGCTTCATCAAAATTTAACCTTACTGAAAGCTGAATTACACATATAGAAGATGAAGAAGAAGAATTATTTACCTCTAAGTTCTCTGAGTTTGCTTGAGAAGATGGACCATCTAAAGAGTTCAAAAGACTGAGCTGTTTCCTTTTGCATCGCGGTTTCTCTCATATAACCGAAAAGATTCTGAACAGGACTAACTTCACAAGTTGGCGTGTCTCCAGGTAACTCACATTTTGATGAAACTGAACTCACATCAGCTGAATTTTCTTCATTAATCTCTTGCAATGGAAATGTTGAAAGAACATTCTTATTGTAATTCATATTTGCTTTTGGAGTACCCTCAAAATCACCAATTCCATGTCCTTCTCTCATATGAACTGAGTTTCGCCAGCCATCTTCACTTCCAGATGAATAGTCTTTTTCATTATCCCCCTCATATACAGAAGATTCTTCATCTGAGCTTGAACTTGAGCCATGAATTGCTTTTGTTGGTGAACCAACTTCTGAAACCTCTACTTGTAAGTCAGAAGCTATGGAGTTTGTTGGAGTTTTACGAAGTTGCCTCCCGGTGTAGAACATGTTTTCGTTGTTCTTCTCATTGTGATTGGGAGAAACAAGAGATTTGAACAGAGATTCATTATAGTAGTGCTATTAGATATTGGAAATTTGAGTAATTTTTCTGAATTCATATGTTAAAGAACTCCTGGTTCTGGAGGCTTCTTTGAAAGTTCAGCTCTTTGAGAACTTGAACTATTCTGATCAGTTTCTGCAAACCCATTATCCCTATCAGGTTCCTTCTCATAGGTTTGTGGTTTGGGAGATTTCAGACCACTTTCATCACTGTCAAAAGTGCCACTTTTGGAGAACAATTGCTCACTTAACTTGTCATGGCCTCCCTTTCCCTTATCTACAACAGTAAACTGTAATTAAGTTTCACAAAACAAGAGAGGCGATTTTTTTCTTGTGGGGAAAATTAATCTATAAATCCCTATAGTTTCACTTGATTTTTAATAGGCTCTTTAGAGTTTTTTTTTCCTTTTTATTTTTGTTGCCAATGACAAAATACTGTCTTTAAACGGAAAAAACCCACAATACAAACAAGCACGTCAAAACAAAGATAACAACAAAATACCAAATGGAGAAAGAAAAAGATTAACTTCAAAAGTCTAGCCATTGTCTAAAGATTCACAACTTCAATCATGATCCAGCAACGATTGCAACTGCACATGAGGTCTCCAAATCCAGTCAGACGGACATGACCACTTTAAAGAAGCTTTAGCGATCCAGTCAGCTACCAAATTCGCCTCCGTACAGGAGAAGCTTTTTATAATTTCCTTATAGTTTCACATAATTATAATCAGATTCCTATATTTTTTCTTTTTCATTTTCAATTAATTAAGGTATATTTCTTTTGAGATTTACAGTGCAAATAGTTGTCACATCTCCCAATAAATGCCCTTCCTAAGATTTAAATTTGAATTCTCCCCTTATAAGGGTGAGGCGTTTACCACATCAACCAATAGTTTGTTAGTTTTTATTCTTTTTATCATATCTCATAGTTTTTTCTTATTTTTAATTAGATCCCTATAGTTTTATGTGATTGATAAAAAGAAAGAAAATTATAGAGACCTTATTAGAATTAACCTAAAACTATAGGATCTACAAATTAATTTCTCAATATGTAACTCAAAGTAAGAGCACTGTCAAACAAGCTAAATTGAGCTGTAATTTGAGGGAGAACAAGAAGTGGTTGTTACCTGGAACTCTTCTGAATCTGGCTACACTGAAGCTTTCATGCCTGGAGAATAATGTCTTGTATTTTTGGTTCCCTTGAGTGGATTCTTGCTGCAAACTGGGTTTCTTATCCTGAGAATAATTATATAAAAAGTTAAAAGTTCTTGAAGGTCTAATTATAGACGGTGCAGAATCAGTCATTTCTCTTCCATCAACTTCAAATCTCTTTGAACCTCTAAAACTGTTGTTTCTTGTAATAAGCACAGGAGGAAGATGATGAGTTGGATTCACACCTTTATCAAGCTGCATGTTCAATTCTTTTCTTGCTTTACTTTACTGTATGCAATGAGATTCTCTATCCTACTTTTTCTTTCTGACTCCAAAAATCCCACATCCACGGAATCTTTCTTATCATTATTCTTCACCCGTCCTACTAAATCCTTAATGATGTCATCATCCTTCTCTGTCCCTTCATTCTCTTCTTCTTTAATTTCTTCCACCAAACCATAATGCACCAAGTCGCTCATTGAAGGCTCAGAGTGCAGGGTTTGTCGGTTAGGACTCGTGGATTTCTTGCCAGGCAAACCATGATTAGGACTCCGGGATTTCTTGGAAGGCAAGCTATTATTATCAGGAGAACTATCCATTGACCACTCAAGAGGGCTAATAACACCACCATTGTTCTCTGTGTTTATCTCAGAACAAGCATTATTAAACTCAGTATTACCACCATCCAAACCCCATTTCTTGTCTCTGGAACTTCTTCTTCTACTTGTGTTATAATGTGAGGAATAGGTATAGTCTCTGTCAAGAACAAAGTCACTACTTCTGGAATACTTGCCGGCGACCCTCGAATGCTTGAAGTCACTCCTTGATCTCTTCTCTCTTTTGACATATCTGAGCTGAGGTTGCTCAGAACTCCAGAAGATTCTGATGAAAATGGCAGTGACTAGAATAAATGGGGATAAATAAGCTAGGAAGCTGTAAATGTAAGAGAGGAATACGTAGAAGATGGAGACTAGACAACAATGGATGCTGTTGAAAAAATGGGTAGCTTTTGTTGTAAAAGGCCAGAAGCATTTTGCAGAAACTAAGTGGAATTTCTTTTGCATTCAAACCCATGTTTGTTTTCTTGTTTCTTTCTTCTCTAATAAATATGAAAAATGAAACTTAAATTGGTCTGAGGTTGATGATGGGTTGTTTTCGGACACAACAATAGAAAACTCAACAAATTAGCCATTCTCTGATTGAAAAACAAGTAACTGTAATGATCATATATGTTTGTTATAATTTATCTCCATTGATAATATGAGTGAAGAGAAAAAATGATTTTTTTTGCCATGGGAAGCCATTGAAATGCAGAGTAATGAAGCTTTTTGAGGTTTTTCTTTCTGGGTTCATAGAATTTTCCAGGAAAGTTTTGAACTTTAGAAAGAATCAACAGAGAGAAAGAGAGATGAAGTTGGATTTCCCCAAATTTTTGTGAGTGGTAAGAAAGGAACAAAAAATTGAAGCGGTTTGATCTTTTCCTCAACAAAGGGCTAGCCATTGAAGAATGTCAGTGGATCTTGTTTTGGAAACTTTTGCTTGGCTCTTAGTTTTATATGATCCTCTAATTCAGGAATTTTTACCATGTTTTTATCTACCAGTTGTAATTAACTGAATAAAAGGGATAACATATAAGTAAATAACTATGCAATAAAATCATATTTCAATCTATACACAAGTGTTTTATTTATTTATTGCCAAAATCTATTTGCTTTAAATTTGCAAAAAAAAAAAAAATCCATAATAATCATGATGTTTGATGTCCCATGTGTTTTTAATTCATAATAATATTTCCATTTATAATTAACACGATGTTTGGTGGCCAAAAGCTATAGGGAAAAAAATCAACATGATAGTTTTATGTAGAATTAAAATTAAAAATATTACTTAAATTAATTAGTATTTTGGTTACGTTAAGATTTTAGAATGATACCTTAATTTTGCATTCAGAATTTATCAAAATTTAGTCTCTTAACCTATATTTAGACTAAAATTTCTTATAGTTAAAAAAAGTTAATTTAATATTTACATGTCTTGAAACATAAAATATTTTATAAGATACATATTATCCTAAATATGGGTCTTATAAAAATTATCTAATAATATTAGAATAAATTATTTTAATTTATATATTATATAATTTAAGTAAATTCTTTTTTTTTTTTGGAGAAATAATTTAAGTGAGTTCAATTAAGTGAATTTATATATATGTATAAAATCTTAAATATAATATATATATTTATCCGTTAAGATAAGAAATTTTATTATATGCTCTTCGTTATATAACATAAAATGAAATAAAGATAAAAATAATTGTCTACGTAAAAATATTTTTTATATTTATAATTAAAAATAATCACTGCTAAACATCAACAACCAATCAAATAATATAATTCATAAATACTACTCTACGTATTTAATTTTGAAGAAATTTAAAAAAAAATCGAAACCGTTAGAGCCGAGTAGCCGACACCAAACGGCTCATAGTTATCTTTCTTTTCTTTTTTTTTTCACCTTCAATTTTTTTATGGACTTCTCTTCTCAGTTCCTCCTTCAGTTGCTTCATATTGAAAAAAAGATTTGGGGACTTAGCTCGCCCTAGATTTTCAGCCTCTTCTACTATGTGTCTCGAATTTGGGTATTTTCATTCCTAATCGATCATTCGGTGCGGTGAGTTATTCTCTTATTTGACGATATCATTTTCCTGAAATTGTTTCCCAACGGATTTTCTTGCTTCTTTGCCAAATGGCTGGGGATTGAATTGAGTAGCTTATTTGAACTTTTTCCATCGGCAACTTGAAATTATCTTATCAACCTATCCAATTGGCGTCCTATATGTTGTTTAATTTCATTCAGATTCTTTATTGCATCTTTAACTCTGCTGATGTGTGAAATGGAAAATTCAACTTTTCCGGGCTCTTGTACTTTTGAAGCCAAGTTTTGTGGTTCTTGAATTTCCCAATATTATTAGAATGCTGGAGAGGTCTTGTTAGTTTTTTAGGTTTACTTGGATTCTTTGTTGCATCTTTAATTTTGATGACGTATGAAATGGAAAATTGAACCAAGTTTTGTGTTTCTTCATCATCATCAGAATGCTGGAGCCGAACGCAATTACTTCCTGAGTTCATTAGCCTTAGAAGACTCATACATATTCGTATAAATCTTTGGACTAGAAGTGATTTGTTCATAACCATTATGTTTTCCTTCAAATCTACTTGTATGGTGACGTATTTTGCTTTATTGTGTAGCATAATGTACCGTTTCCATAATTTAAATATCCTCTTTCAAATGGTTATCTGCAGGTTCCAGTTTTGAAACCCATAATGTAAATTTTTGCAAGTCTTCCTTTCAAGTTTCTTCATTTCTGTGAGAATTGCGGAGTGGATACTGGAGATGGCAAGCGGAGATTCCCAAATATATCATGAAACGCAAAGGCTGCAGTATTGCCTATTACATTGTCTGAACAATCTCTTTCAGGTGCCTATTTTATAATCCCCATCTCTTTCACGGCTATAGTAAATCTTATAGTTTCGTTGCTTGTTTCATGGGACGTGGCCGCTATCAAATCAAACGTTACCTTTATTCTTGAATTATAAAAAGGTAGAGGTTTATCAGAAACTCTTCACTTAGTTGCCCTAAGATAAGATGGCCCAGTTTGTCAAAGGTTTCCAACTATCAGTTGGGAAGTAGGTTGTAGAACGCAGTTGTTTTTCTTTTTCCTCATAGCAATTACTGGTGAAAAGAAATTCGTTATTTTAGAAATTTCTATAATTTGATTTCTTCTTTTATTTGTATTGCTTCTCTTACATCAGGATAAGGATGCCTTCACTCAGGGAAGCTTGAATGCAATTTCTGAAAAACTCACACTTGATGATCCTGAACGAGCAGACTGGACACCCTTATCAGTTGTTTTTAGGCCCCATCATAACGTCTTGACTGGAAACTATGACGTAAATGTTCTGATTGCAGCCTTGAATGAGAGAGGGAAGAGTGTAGTCTGGCATGATCGTCGTAATGGAGCATCCTCTATTGATCTCAACGCGCCTGATGAAACTTTAATGGGGATTGTGCTTAATGTCCCAGTTAAGAGGATTTTTGGCCTTTGGAAAAGTAGACACTGGATTACATTGAGGAGGATTGATGGGGTCTGGTATAACTTGGACAGTGATCTGGCTTCACCAGAACCTTTCAAAGATACAGATGAAGCTTGGGGGTATTTGGATGCTGTCATTGCCTATGGTGGTGAGGTTTTGCTTGTCATGAATGAGAAACAGTCCTGAAAGCCTTCACCCTTTTTGTCTAGACCTTTTTGTTCACAATATAAATCAATTAAAATGTAATTATAGTTATAAATGAATTTCTTAGGTTCAAAAGAATTAATCATAGTAGTAAAAATCTTTTTTGGTTTGCCTTAAATCTTAAGAGAGAGCTAGGCATTGTGGATAGTAAGTGGAACATTATTTGGGGAGTCACAATTTGGAAGCTTTGGCTTTGGAGGAATTCTGTAGTTTTTAATCTAGGTGAATGGAAGCCTATAAAACTAGAATATGTTATATTGCAAATTTGGTCTTATTATGCTCACCTTAGTGGAGACCATGTGGATCAAGCAACATCATCTCATTATTCCTCACAGTGAACTCTTCTACCACAAGGTTGGTTAAAGATTAATGTTGATGGTGCCATGTCAGCCTCACGTAGTATTGTGAGTTGTGGTGGTCTAATAAGGGATTATACAAGCAACTGGGTGATAGGATTTTCCCATTTAATTGGATCATGTAGTATATTAGAAGCGGAACAGTGGGATATCTTTAAAAGTCTCACAATTGCCTAAGATTATGGTTACAGGAGGTTGATCCTCGAGTCAGATTCTAAAATACTTGTGGACATGTTGGAAAATGAGAACAATAATCAGTTTAAAACCTTACTTATTGTTCATATCAAACAACTGATTAGTAGGCCATGGGAGGTGCAACTAACATACATATCGAGAGAGCAGAACAAGATGGCAGATGCTTTGGCAAAATAAGGACTTTCTAGATCTTTGATTCATACCACTTGCCCTTTTCATTTGAGGAATCAATTAGATTTTGAGAGATTGTGATTAAATTTCCTATTTGTGTAATTATTTTGTTTGGGCTATTGCCTCACTTTTATAAAAAAAATCTTTACTAAAATTTAATTTTTTTTACCATAATTACAAAAAGAATTTTCCTAATCGAAAAATATTCATAATAGAAAAAGATAAAAGTACTATCATGGTTAAAAGAGTTTAACTTATTTTTTTTAAAAAAAAGACATCCATGATAGAAAACAAAAATGATTAAACTTACATTAGAAGACTTTCATTATATAAAGGCTTTACTAAATTCTCAAATCATTATCCATGATAAAAAAGAAATTATAAATAATTTAGAAGAGTTTATCAAAGATATTTAAAATATTATTCCTAATATGCATTTCCAAAATTAAATCTAAATAAAGTATCATATTATATTAGAGTATATAGAATGAGCTTTATTATGACAACATAAAACTATTCTACACAAATAAAAAAGAGGAGGGTATGCAATTGATATAGTATCTCTAAAGTCTTCCTTGAGGTCTTAGTTCGATACTATTACATGATAAATATTAATAGCTATGGGGTGAGACAAATGTGTCAATAACTAACAGTTCATACTCATCAAATATACCACTGTGTTTGTGAGATGGCAAGTAGGACACATATACAATAATATCATAATTAACAATAAATAAGTAATTTATAATGGCATAATATAAATTCAAACCCAAAAACACAATCCAAGAGCCATAAAGATTCATCCCCACACAGGAGGACGAAAAGAGTCACTAGGGCTTGCTCCATGCAGGAGGCGATAGAACCTACCATCATATATTAATGGTGGCCTCATCACGTAATAGTAATCAACACAAACCACAATCCAATAGCTATAAAGGCCTATGCCCACACATAAGAATGAAAGGAGTCATACAAGGCATATCCTCACGTAAAAGGATGAAAAGAGCCAGAAAGGCATATTCCTACATAGAAAGACAAAAGAAGCCATATAAAGTTTATCCCTACACAAGAGGACAAAAAGAGCCACTAGGGCCTACCCCACAAAAGAGGCAACAAAGCCAATCATCATGCATTAATAGAACCCATCGTCTATGGGTTCAACTAGCGAAGGGGTGAGATATGCGACCATTTGAAACGTGTTCGATCCTTGGAGAGTATCACTTTGTTGTGATTCTAGTCGTAGCGCTTGGGAAGACATCTTAGTTCTTGGGCGCTTAGGTTTACGCCTGAGGGTAATAGATTGCCCACTCTGCCCAACATTAGTATCACCCAAGAAAAATGGAGACTTCGCCCTACCCTTAGATCGTAGGTGAGTCTAACCCCTTTCTAAAAACTTTTGTATAAAAAAATCATGTATTAATAGATGCATCATCATGTGACGGTAACCAATATAATCTATTCACTAATTCTCATTATATGCATCGTCTTAACACTCAACAAGTGGTCAATTTCAAGTTCTATAATCATTTTCCAAATCACAATTCTCAAGATTCCAACACAATATTATAAGTTTTAATAATGATGTTTTTAAAATATAAGTCCCACTAGACAATTTTTTTATTTTTATATATATTAACATAATTATAAAGCATTCCAATAGTTCAACAAACCAAACTACCCACAAGTAAGACATTAACATGTATAATAAGTGAAAAGTAGTTACCATCAATCACAAACAATATGGTATTTTAATAAAAGTTACTCAAAAACTTCAATGATAATCTAATAAGAGTGAAGAGAGAAACTAGACAGCAATGTGAGCTGTAGACTAGGTACCATATATATAATCTTATCTAATATTGATCTTATTATTTTTCATGAATTACAATTTGAAATAATATATTAGGATAATCTAATTGATACATTTATCCAAAAATCCCATTATACTAATAGATTATAACAAATCAATAAGATAATTCTCTTTATAAAACTTATCCTAAGATAGTGCCATAAAAAATAAATATACAAGATAATTTAATAACAAATACAATAAAAGGTACCATAGATAATCCCTAAAAGATAAAATATCATTTATTTATCCTTATAGATACATGCATATATTTCCTATATAGATTATTGGGTGGAGAAATAATCTCAAAATAACTAAAGGGTTTAAAATATCCAAATATCTAATCAGATTCTTAAATTATTATCTTTATAACTTATCTTATATTATTATTATTCTCATCAAAATCTTATCAGATATAGTAATTTAAAATTTAAATTATATTTTGTCATTATATATATTTATAGTATATTATAGTATAAATATGTATATTTAACCAAATATATACGTATATTATTATAGATATATTCCCTATATATATTCTCCGTATCTACCTATATAGATATATGATATATCATCAACTATTTAAGATGATTATTCACTATTTATTCACCCTTAAATTCCTATAATTTCTTTAACCCATAAATTCTCAACAATTGATAATTTAATTTTTTTCCTATAATTTCTTTAACCCTTAACAGCAAGCTTGAGTGTCTATAGATTGAGTTCATTTGTGTACTTACTATATATCTTGATGATGAGTTTTTGGAGTATACAGCTACACGTCTAAAACAAAATATTTGGCCTCTTAATAACAGGAAATCATTGTCAAAGCAATTTTGTTTGTGAAAGATATTTCAATAGTAAGTAATAGAGGATGCGCAGAAGTTTAGCCCTGGTAAATGTTTGACTTGAATTGTCTCAGCTTGAAGCATTTCCCATCACCAGGGTGTTTTGACTGATTTTCTTACTTGAAGAATAAATTTCAGGGATATGCATGATTTCCTAATATTAGGTATCGAGGGTGTCTTAATGTAACGATAAAGTTATTATCATGTGACTAGAAAATCATAGATTTAAATTTTGAAAATAATCTCTTCACTTATAAGGTAAACCTATATATATATATATATATATATATATGTTCTTCCTTAGACCCTATTAGGTAGAAACTTTGTACACTAGGCCATCCTAGTATTAGCTATAGATGTTAATGTACATAGAACTTGATCCCAAGATCACTGGAAATTGAGATTTGTATACAAGCTTCGGGCAGATATGATGTAATCATGGAATTTGACTGTAATGCACACATGGTGGTTGTTGATAGTTGAATGAAAATCCTTCCAATAATCCTTTGTCAAGTAGTTACCATCTTTCTGTTGCAACTTTCTTGCCACGCTATAATCAATCATACAGCTGCTATTGAGTTGATCCACAAATCACATTCCTCAAGCCATGATCCACAGCATACTGTCATGAGTCCTACATCTTGAGAAAACAGAATGAATGATTATGGTTCTATAATTTAATGTTTATCTGCTTGCTGCAATCTGCTTAAACCATTTTAAAATAAATAAAAATATCATTGAGTTCTTCAACGACTGAAGCTGATTGATATCCTTAAAGATAGGGACCAGAGAAGAGTAAACATAACTTGAGGATCCATAATGGTCAAATGATTCATTCAAAGCATAATACAGAGAGAAACAAGAAGGTGTGCATTTGAGGCCTTATCATCATTTCTTGGTAAACAATCCTCCAAAGCCACCGTTCTTCTTCTGGGGCATGGCGACTGAGTTTTTCCGGCCATCATCACTTATTGTGGTTGCTTCTATCAGAGGCATGAGGTCTCAACAAGCGTCTTATCTTCATTGTTTGTCTCCAGATTGTGAAGTGAGGCTGTGGATTTGATGTGTGGCCATTAGAAAAACCAAAACCAGCTGCCACTTGAAAATTGAGATTCATGTTCGCTTTCGCAACTTGAAATCCTAAGCTTGATCCTATGTACATATGTACATATCAGATGATAATCAGATTCTGGCTCATATAAAAACAATTTGATTCACATGCTAGCTCCTTCAACAAATAATGAAAATATTCTGCTGATTTTAAAATATTAAAATTAAATAATTAATTCGTATAGATTAAAAATATTAGTTAGATTATTTAGAGAAAATCATTTTAAAGATACTTATATTTTTCTTTAATTTTTAATTTAGTATATGCGTTATTTTTTCCCTTATTAAATCTTTTAATTTTTATTCTGTTGGCATTGTTAACCTTTATAACTTTTCTCTGTTAGTACTACCCGTTAAGCTAATTATGTTGATGGGAAAAATTAAAGTGTTTAATAAGAGAAAACAAATACCAAATTAAAAATTAAGGGAAAATATAGATACTTCCAAAATAGTTTTATTTGCCATTATTCTTATTTTAAATATATATATATATATGTATGATTTTTAATTAAGAAAAGGAGCCAAATGTTGAGTAATTGTCTCCATACAAGGTTTTTTCTTGATTTAAAATGGTAATTAGCGATATAAGAGGCAAAAGTATTTTATTCAAAATAAATAAAAATATAGATTCTTGTGTGTAAAGAACTGCATGTGTAAATACTATTCTTTTTTTTTTTTTGAACTGAATGTAAATATTATTCTTGATAGATTAATAGATATGTGACAAATTATTTTTGAAGAAAATTGAAGAACTTAATTGCATTTAAAAAATTAAAATAATTAGAGTAGAGAATAAAATATAAAAATTGAAGTTTCATACAGAATTCAAAATATAGGTCCTTTTTTTGTGGGGAGGACAAAATCCTAATAATCAAATCGAACCGCAAAATTAAACAGACAATTCTACAATGTTGCCAAATATATAATAGTTAATATTTCTTAATTTATTTTGCTAATGATAATTAATAATTTTATTAAAAATATTTATCACATAAACTTTTGAAAGTTACAAAAATCATTTAGATGCCGTAATAATGGTGTTTGAAATTTCTTATTATTTGGTGATAAAATATGATTGGAATATGAGAAAGATTATGGTGTAATTAATCACCTTTAGAGAGTATGAGTAATAATTTAAAAATTACCCATAACAATGTTTTTTTGTATATTTTGAATCTAACATATTATAGCCAACCCTGTTAACAAATAAAGATCGTTTTTGACTGATTTTCTTCAGCAACAACACTACAAGTAAATCATCATTAATCAAACTTCTCATATAATACTTCACATTAGGCTGGCAAGAGAGTCAGAGAGAGGTTGAGGAAAGATATATATATATATATATACACACACTCCCTATGATCTTAAATATAAAAGCTATCAAACTAATTAATTTAGGTAGATTAATAAGTATATAATATAAATTCGTTTTAAAAATTTAGATACAATTATAATTAAATGATTTATTTGATTTTCTTAATCTTAAAGTGTCAGAAGTTTCTCCATTAAGAAGACTTGATACAACTAATATAAAGTTAGTTTAGCGGTATAAGGCCCTGTTTGACCTCTTTAAGTCTCGAGTTTGATTCTTAGAGGAGACACCTATACTAGAAGAGACAGCCACAAATCTTAAAATTGTGGTATATTGTAATATGGTCTGGTTAATATTATTTAAAAAAAAGAAAAGAAAAAGAAGAAGACTTGATGCATATATTCCATTAAAATGGTGGGATTTCGTATATAAGAAAGTAGTAAGCTAATTACAGAAAGTGGATATGAAGAGGTATATATGATGAGTTTAATTTCAAGTATCCAATCTTTCATTACTATTTATAGAGTATCATCCATAACAAATAAACCAGAGACTACTGTACTTGAGCAATGAAGGTTTTAAGAAGACCCATGAATGTGCTATGAATTGAAGAACAATGAATGGATGAAAGAAGACGATGGAGAAAGCCAAAACTCTTCAAGTGAGAAAAAGTAAACTGGTGCCTTCAATTTGGGGTTACTTAGAAGAAGTTAACCAGAGGAAGTGAGCATAAAAACGAGCAAAGAAGGGGTTGTTGGGTTGAAGACGAAAGGCTTGAAAGAGGGAATTATCAGCAGCCTCCAAGTCCTTCTTCACCTTCCACAAGAACTCTCCATATTTCCTGTATACCTCTGCGTCTCTATATAACATTTCCTCCTCCTCTTCCACCTCTACTGCCATCTCAAAACACTCCTCCGCTCTGTTCCTTCCATCATCAATTTCAAAACCTGAATTATTCTAATGTGACTTGATTTTCTTAAAATATATATATATATGTGTGTGTAACTAGAAATTCTAAAGTACTCATTTTGATCCTTTTAGAGCTATTTAATTTTATAGGTAGATTAAATAAATTAGTTAATTATAACTAAATTTTACTCCACATTATATGTATAAAATTAAATCCCATATCAAGATATTAAATTAGGTAAATTAATTTTAAAAAAATAATAAGTTTATCAAGTAAAATAGATTAAAATATTATATTTAAGACCTGATCTATTTTATCTCATATATAATTGTAGATAAATCATGTTATATTTGATATAATTAATTGAACAAAATTAATTAAATAACTCTTAAAAACTATAAGAGCATTATTTTCTTTTCTGAATGAAGTATTATGTCTACATCATATCATATGTTCATTACAGTGATGATCATTGATCAGTGTGACTTGCAGAGACTCAAAAACACTATGGTGTTTATCAAACAGTTCATTGCACGATGGATATATATTATCAATTCTAAAGCATTAATTAATTATTTTAGTTGGTGAACAAATTATTGTGTTTAATTACATCATATGTTTATTACAGTGATGATCAGTGTCACTGATTTGCAGATTTGCAGAGATTCAACACACAATAATTTTGTTCATATGGGGGTTCATGTGTGTGTACCTTTCGTAGTCGCCAACAAACTGGTAAAGAAACTGTGCATAGTTCGCCAGAAGCAGACGATGATCGTTGTGATGATGATCGTTGTTGATGATCGCTACGTAATCATCCTCCGTCAGGATTCTACTGTGGTTAGTGTTCAGCTTATCGGAGAATTCTTCACCGGAAAAAGAGTCTGCGGCATTACTGGAGTCATGATGATCGTTGTCAATTTTCTCAGCGAATTCTTCATCGGAAAAAGATTCTGTGGCATTACTGTGATGATCATCGTCGATATGCCCAGCGATTTCTTCATCAGAAATAGATTCTGTGGCAGTACTGTTATGATCATCGTGACCACCGTCGTCGACATTCTCAGGGGATTCTTCACCGGTAAAAGATTCTGTGGCATTACGGGCGTCATGATCATGGTGATGATTGTCGTCGACATTCTCGGGGGATTCTTCACCGGAAAAGGAAAAAAATCTGGCCGTGGAGGTTCTTCTTCTCCTTATGAATTTAGAGGTTGAAAGTGTCGATTCGCAAGATCGAGACCTTTGGAGCAGAATCGGACGATCCAATTTGAGCGGGAATCGGCACCCAAGGGGTCCCCTTACTCCTCCGCCGTGGCCGCCGCCATTGCTGACGTGGTATCGTTGTCTGGAGGAGGAAAGATGAGGAGGAAGAAGAACTTGCGTCGACCAAGAATGCAGAGCTTTCACACTCATTTCTCAGCTTGTAAGATGATGAACAAAGAACAGAGAAGTTGAAGAAGAAGAAGCAAACTCCTTGTACCTTTCTTCCTTCTAATTCAATGCAACCTGCAAATCAAAACAAGAAAGTAATCAGATTAACAGCTTCAACAGAATTTGGCCGAACATAAAGAGTGAGAAAAGAAAGAAAGATATATTATGAGAAGAAGGAAGCAAGCGATAATGCAACAAAATTAATCTCCCGGAAAGCACAAGGAAATGAAAGAAAATTAAAGCGGCAACAAACGTACCAGCACAGAAACGGTAGGTAAACAATGCAGAAAGTTACAGAATGCTGTGGTTGGATTGAAGGAAGATGAATTATTTTGAAGCTGCGAGTGGTGTGAGTACGAATTTGTACGTTGCCTGGAGAGGGGATTGAAATAATAATCCCGTCGTTATTAAATATAAAAGTAGATATAGTGTATATTTTAATTTTTAATATAAAATATTAATCTATTTTATCTCTTAAAATTATAATCTTTTAAATATAGAATTTTTATTAAAAATAATTTAAATATACATAATTAAAAGAATATTTTAAAAAAATAATGATCAATCATTATAAATAATAACTTTAATTAATTTTTTAAAATATATTGTATATTAACGATAAATAACCGTAAATTTGTAGATCAAGATTGAACAATAATGCATGATTTTTTTTCTCTCTGAAGGATGACAAACATAAATCATCTCTAAAAATAGTTGAAACTTTGAACTTGATAAAAAAGATAAAAAAAAACCACAAAAATTTGATTAAAAATAGGTGAAATTATAAATACTTGATAAAAAAAATTATAAAAATCTAAGTAAAAATTACATGAAAGTGTAGGGAGTAACAAATTAATTATCCCAATTATCATTAAATGAAAAAGCCTATATTAGAAAAGTTATCTGGTAGTATTATTAGCCTTTTAGAGAAAGAAGAATATATTATACGCCACTACTTTGTTATTTATTAACCAATTTAATAAATACATATTATTGGTATATGATTATTGAAGAAATGAATAAATAGGTCACCTTTCTATAAAGGATTTGTTATTAACCATTTCAAAATTCCAATTATACATACATATACCACAACAAAAAGAACAATTTTTTTCAAAAGTACAATTCTGGTTTTATAATTTTTTTTAATAAAAAGACAAAATGATATTAATAATTAAAATAAAGTCTTAAACTGAGTTTTAATAAAAAGACAAAAAGACAAAATGATATTAATACACGTGTTTATCATAATTAAACTGAGTTTTGTAGTGCAAAATTTTAATTGAAATTCTCGTAGCCATAGAGACTGCCATCATCGTCGTGGATATTACCCCCTTTCTTATTACTTGAAAAAAACTAAATAAAACAAGCAAAATCCATGGCCAGAGAGTTGTCATCTTCCTAAAAAATGACTTGGACTGAAATTCATCAACCAGAAACTAATTAATCAAAATCGATAGTTAAGTTCTCAAGCTCATCAGTTGTCATTTTTTCAATCTGGAATTCTAAAATTTTCTCCTTAACCATGCAGCATCTTCCCTCAACTTCTCTTCATCATTACTTCATGAATCTCCTAAACATTCCAATCATAAAACTTTAATAAAACTATAATCTTTCCACCAAGGGTTCCAAAAAAACAGACACCTCCCGGAAAAAAAACTAAAACTTGTATATATTTTGGTCAGAGTTACCTGTTAGAACCTAAAAAAAAAAAATATTAAGGTTTCATTAAATACCTAAAAATGAGGTCCATATCATTACGCTAACATTTTCAAGGAAGATGTTTCTTTGCTACTTACTACAAACCTAACGTACATGGCTCACAAGTATGAAGCTCAATACCTCACCCAGTTAACAAGCAAGCAACCATGGCTCAAACATACCAAAGCACAACCTGCATGGTATCAACCAGCTTTAGATGAGTCTCCAGATAATTGTGGCTGTAAGCTCTTCCTCAAGAATTCAGACATCTTTGCACTCGCAGCACGCCCTCGCTCTAGGCAATGGAAATAATCATCCACTTGGAAGAATTCAAACAAAAATTTCATTTAGGTCAAGCGTTAAAAAGATTAAAACCACAAAAAAGAAATAGAAAAATAAAGTCGTCGAATCACATGTTATAGTCTTCTAAGATTCATTTACTTGGTAAAAGAAAGATATGTGGGGGGGAAATTGAATCTGAGCTCCTAATTGGGATTCTAGCAAAAGATATATTGTTCTGGATTTTAGGAGCATGATAAGATTGTCAAACTCATGATTGGAAGTATAAGATTTGGTCAGAGATGTATGACAGTCCAGGATTGAAGGGAGTGACAAAGAAGCGAGAAAGATACCTGACATTGCACCATGGGTTATAGATGTAATGATTCCATGTTCAATAGGTTCCTTATCCACCTGTAACGATCCTCCTGGTAGAACCGAAACACATGTATTTGGGAAGACTAAATAGGCAAATGCTTTCATTTTCTGCCATTAAATATGAAATATCGAATTAGATTTTACACGCAAGAGGCATTGGTCCAGAATCACTGTTTTAGAATTCCAGAGGTTGAGAAAGGGGAAAATATGAGTAGAAACAACTCAGACCATATAATTAGCTACCCAGTAATTACTGTTGTAAAGTAATAAAATTTAAGAAGGGAAACTAGAAAAGGTTACATTTACCATGCTTGAGGTTTCAATAAGCTCTATCTTGATTTCTTATCCTAAAAAATAAACATAATTCCCACACTCTAAATTTTGATAACACATATTCTGCCAATGCAGTGAACATTACTTCCAAAATGATTGTGCACAATTTTAGCAACACTTACCCTGAAACTATCAATGTATAAAAATCAATTTAAAAAAAAAAAAAGTTTATAGGCATGGGTGGCAAGTAAGATTGTGATGACATCTATTTGCTTAATTGGTTTTCCTTGAGAATGCGTTCGATAAGATTCAGAAAACACCTTTGGGATTTTTTTGCCCACCAACATCAGTACTTAGAGCAGATACTTTAATTCACTAAAAGTGAACTAAGAAACATTTACAAACACTAGGTCAATGAAGACCAGATTCAGGTGACTTAACTCTAACTAAACATAATGTGTTATTGAATGAACAATGTTTTAATCGGAAAAATGCTACAAACCTCCTCTTCAAGTTTACTAGGGTCCAGTAGAACATAGCCACTATCAGCCACAGAACAACATATTGCAACTGTAGAGACAAGCATGAGAAAATGAGAAATCACTATACTTCAACAGATAAATTACAATAATTAGCCAGTAAAAAGTATGCCATAAGTTTTGGTTACCAGCAAGATGCTTCAGTGGAACTCCAGCATCCACAAGGGCAGCACATGCAGCATTTATTGCACACGGAAGAAGCTACTTATTAAGTCAAGAAAAAGCACCAAAATGATCTAGACCAGAAATAAATATATTAAATATTGTTCTCCTTTGGGCATCAGTTGGATCAAATTGTGTAAGTGAATATTTGACAGTTGTCCAATTTTGTCGCTTCAATTCATGGTCAAATAAGGTAGGGTTGACCCCTCAATAAAGTCAGTTATCACCAAACTGAGCTGTTAAGGTTTGATCTCTCCTACGCACTCTCTCTATAAGAATCTCACAAAGAATGCTGAATAAAAGCTAAGAGAATCTCTAAATAACTTGTTTATTACACTCTGCTAATCATGGATAACCTAGAGATATATATAGATGCAAAATTACAGTGAGAAACTGATTCTCTCTAACATAGTGCGATAAATGACTGACTCGACTAATTATCTACTAACATAGTGGGATAAATAATTAACTCAACTGACTCTCTACTAATATAGTGGGATAAATGAAAAAATTAACTACTTGGCTTAGATTAAGGCTTCCCCTTTGTGTTTCCTATAGAACCCTATCAATACCTCCCCCTTCGAAACCCACCTTGTCCTAACTCCACAAATTAATAAAGAAAAAAGGAAATCTTCATCAGAATTTGAGTAAGAATCTTAACTCATATAACTAACAAAGCCGAAAGAGAATCTCCAATTTAATTTCTAGATCCCTCGTCCTTTATCACAATTTCCAATGCCTCTACTATGGGAGCCCTATCATCGACGACTTCTAGCAGTGAGAGGGAAGTGGAGTTGCAGCTGTGGCGTGGTTAGAAGGGGTCACTACACCGGTAACAGAAACACTTATCCCTCTGCTGCTATCTCGTAGCGTCCCACCCACTTTGTCTCGAAGGTACCAACAGTGATAAAAGAACGACAAGGATGATGCTGATGAGCTCATGTGGATGTTGACAGGCTGCGATTGGGCTGATTTGGTTGTAGTTATTGGGCCGAGTTGAGCCCATGGATGTCCCAGATCCGGATCCATGACCCGACCCGACAATTTATTCAATCTCAAGTGTGAGGCTGGAGGCGCAATACACTGTCCGTGGTTTGTGTAGCTGCCTTTCCATCCTCAGCTCCTCCTTCAGACCGTTCAGGAACACCCAGAAGGCAATGGTCAAGCTAGTTCATCACACAAATGACCTTCCGAGCCCACTCCTACCTCTGACATTTCCCGCTTGTGTTATGTCGTAGAGATGTTTGTCAGGGTTCAGGAATTCCGGGGGTCCGTAGTACTCGTTCAATGTCTTCACCAGTTCCTCCCAATAGAGCAAGGCCCTCTCCGAGTTTATGCAAGAAAACAGTTCGAGTGCATCCCCTTCCAGATACATCGTTACTATCTCTACATTGTTGTCCTCCGATGTTTGGTAATAATGAAAGAATTTCTCGGCTTTCCCACCCTTGTGGATCGCCTACACTGAACTTGGGAAATTCAATTTTGGCATAAGGTAATTGGGTTCTCTGTTAAGTCTCCCCTTCATCCTCATGTTCATTTCCCTAGTGCTTCATGTGCTTCTTCCCTGATTGATTTCTTGTCTGCGCTTCCAGAGAAGCAACTTTGTCTATTAATTCCTCCAACATGTTGCGTTTAGCTGCAATGGGTCTTCCCCAGGAATTCTGTTGCTCCCAGGGTTGATGCTGTGATCAGGATTGCCGACAGCAGATGAGCTTGTCTCGACCATCCTAGCTCTGAAGACAAATTGTCAAGGTCTAATCTCTCCTACTCACTCTCTCTAAGAATCTCACAAAGAAAGCATAATAGAAGTCAAGAGAATCTCTGAATAACTTGTTTAGTTCACTCTCTACTAATCATGGATAAGCTAGAGATATAAATAGATGCAGGATTACAATGAGAAACTGATTCTCCCCAATATAGTGGGATAAATGACTGATTCAACTGACTCTCCACTAACATAGTGGGATAAATGACTGACTCAACTGACTCTCTACTAACATAGTAGGATAAAGAAAATAATTAATAATTCAATAAATAATTAACTGCTTGGGCGTAGTCAGATTAAGGCTTCCCCTTTGTGTCTCCTATAGAACCTTATCATGAACAAAATTTTAACTATTGACCTCAAGCACAGAAGTTGTAGAAATGATCATAAGTTGGAAGAGGGAGCAGAATAGACGAATCCTTCCATTGCTATCCATCTATTTCTTTACCCAAAACCTTCTTCTCAAGAATTAAAAAGAAAATGGCTAAATGAAAATAATTCATGATATGAAATAGAATGAGTTTGGCCAGTGAGACTAGATTGTGACCATGCATATAACTGATAAGCATAAAGGATCTTCAATAAGAGATTTCCACATTGTAGTGCATGCTACAAGGGATCTAAGGATGAATTCTGGTATCCCGCTGACATAATTTTCAAAACAGAAATTAATATTTGTCTTAGTATAAAGTCAAGAGAAACACCAAAATGGTCATGATGAAATTAACAACTAGTAAATTTGATAGGGTGAATAAAATGAGGGTTGAAAAAATCATAAAATCTTTAAAATATCTGATGAAGAGCTGAAGAGAAGCAGTGTAAACAAGAATTAGTACCAGTTACTAAAATTTTAAAGAGAACTTGTAAAGGTGAAATATAACAGTTTAACTGAAACAGTCACCAACTGCATCATAGTATAATTATATATTGCAGTAGGATACAGCACCATCATCATGGACCACCTGCAGTAGCAACAAATAATATACAATCATGCTATGACACTCAGATAATATATATTATTTATGGATAACTTCAGAATAACATACACATAAAACTTAAAGCAGTTACAAAAGAAAAGGAGAAAATGGCAATACACTAATCTCACATCAGGGAAAGAAGTCAAAAAGAACCAAATTTGTTTCAAAAAATTAGAAGCTCAATACAAACTACTAAATTATCATCTTTCACGACTCACATGCTAACATTTTCATCAGAGCTCCCTTATTTTCCTATTGTAATGTGAGAAAAAATTGCATTATTCATTTTCACTTAGGTGCATATATTAAGTAATTGTAAAGGATCAAAATATATTTAGAAAATGCTAAGTAACCAAAAACAATTAACACAAAAAGTTGAGCCCTCTCAAATTTATTAGCAAACCAAGTGTTTGAAATCCAGGAAGATACTTGTAGCTTTTTCCATAACTATATTAAGAAGTATCTAAGAGACAAAACATAGGTACCCTACACAGGTATCCTACTCCAGGGTAAAAGTAAAACTGACCTGAATTATAACTGAAGTCGTGGTATTCGGATACATACTTCGAATACAAATGCTTTCTAGAGATTTCTTTAATATCATCTCAGACTCCCTCTCCAATTTTCCTAAACCATTCACAAAAAAAATCAGGAGGGATGTGATGACTCATTTGCCTCCAAACCCATGGAATATATTGTCAATATAATTCTTTTAGGGGCAACGATAAATAATAAATTGTACTTCAAAGTTGTAGGAGAAAAACCAGGCTTGGCCATGTTAAATGCAACGGAGTTGTTAAACAAACATAACTTTAAAAAAAAATAGCAATTCTCACCAATCTGTCCTGTCTTAGGCTTCCATATAACTTCAATGCAAGCTTTTTCGGGATTCTCATTCTTCCTAGTCCCAGCTTTGGGTCCATAAACTGCAGCAATAACCTTGGTCTCCCCTAAAAGATGAAATGAAATCCAAGATAAATATTAAATTGAAATATAACTCCGACTTACATCAATAACAACATTAAACTGAGAGAGATATAGAGAAAGTAAATATCGGAGACAATGAGAGAAAACCAAAGGGGCAAAAAGTACAGGGGAACAACCTTGAGTCCAGCTAGCAGAGCCATGGGCACGATTAAGGATTCCCCGAGAGCAAGCAAGGGGCCTCAACTGACTAGGCGAACGGCCATCAGGTCTATCAACTTCCATGGAAGACGAAGATACCTCACAGTCTCACAGTGCGAGGAACCGAAATTTCAAGCGTGAGATAAGGAGGGGAAAATAAAGGAGAACCTTGAGTCTTGAGAGTGTCGCCTGAAATGGAGATGCCGGAAAGCGTCGCAACGGAGACCTCCACGAGAAAGCACGGGCGCGGCGGCAAATCTTCTACCTCCAGGAGTAGCACAGCGAGGGAAAGCCCTGAGGATTTGGGTTTTTAATTTTTCGATTTCATGGGTTTTAGGAAAAGTTAAGAAACTGTAATTTCGAATTTGTTTACTTAATAAAACAAGAAGGAAAAGACAGAAAAGCCCCAAAGAGTGTCTTAAAAAAAACAACAAATAATTATAAAAGTATTTAAATATATAAGGTACTATTTAAATTATTAGTACCACTTCAGCCCTATTATAACTTTTAGGAAAAATAATTTGTCTTAAATACAACTCACTAATTTTTAATTTTATCTCAATTTAATTTATGTAGGAAGAAGGAGAAAAAGAGTAAAGCATGAGAATGATTCATTGATTTGTAGAGAGAAGGACAAAATTTTAATAAAGCTAAATTTATAAAGTTTCATTTATTTAAAATAGTTAATCATCATTCATTAATTCATAAAAATTAATTCAAACCATATTATGGAATCATCCTCTTCACAAAACTTGAGGAATGTGGACAAAATTGTCCCTTCAAAATTTTATTATTTTAAAAAATTATATTTAATTACTTTTTGCCACAAAATAATATACGATATAAATAATATTTAAAAATTATGTATTTGACAAATAAAAGATTTAAAACACTTAAATGATTAAAAAAATATAAACAAAAACGATGTGTGAAAACTTATTTTATTTCACCGATGATTATTGGATATAAAAAAATAGTTAATTATTTATAATATGATGAAATAAAATTTAAATTTTAGGGAGAGAAATGTATAGTTTATGATCCATTCACAAGATACTGCTTTATAAAAAAATAAATTTTACTTGAACGTGCTTATTAACTCAAAATTAAGAAATTATATATATTTTTTATAGTAAAAGATATTATATGTTGTTTTCAATTTTAATATATATAATTTAATTTCAAAAATTATTTTGATGGTGGGTTTTTTTGCATAAAAAGTATTTGAAGATTTAAGATTTAGGTAAAACTAGAAGTAGACTTGCACAAACCCATATATATATTTAATTAATTTTTAATTAAATTAAAAAATTAGTTAAATTATTTAATATGATATTTTTTAAAATATATCTTATATTAAAAATTAAGATTAATTCTCTATATATAGATGGATGAGAGATGTGATATCTTTTTCAATTTTTATAAAAGAATATAAAAAATATTAATATAGAATCCAACCAAAAAATCACACACACACATACATTCCCCTCAAGATGGGGATAATCATAAGATAATCGTTATAATTATCAAAGAAAATGAAATTAAAAACAACAGAGAATATACTAGAAGCTATTATTATCTGTTATATATTACTATTATATGTCTCATTTTTTAATTGATCTTAAAATATAGTTAATTTGGGTAAATTTTCACATATTTTTTTAATTTAATTTATAATTTCTTCAATTCATTTATTCCATAACCAATTACTTTTCCCCTACTAATTTAGATATCTTAGTAGTTAATTTTAATAAATTAGATATATAATTTATAGCCCTGACTTACTAATTCTAAAAAAGATTGTGATTCTTTTTTATTTTTTATTTTAAGAAATTCTAAGATTTTTTTATTTAAATATTCTTATAATTCTATTCTATTGTCTTAAAAATCTTATTTGTATTTTTCTTAATTCAGCATTTTTAGATAAAATATTTAATTTTTTTTCTTCTATTACTTTTATAAATTATTCTAAATAATTTCATGTTATTCTTCATTATTTAAAAATATTAAAATATCATCTATATAATAACTGTCAAGTTACTTAATGGTAATAATATTTTAAAAATATATTCTTAAAATATGTTATGATTATTATGAAATTTCATAGATAATATATTTCATTCTTATAATTCTTCTAATGTACTAAAAGTAATATTTTTTTACTTTCTTCTTTTAATTTTATTTGAAAAAATCCTAATTTACAATCAATTTTACTAAATATCTTTTTTCCCCTTATTAAATTAAATAAAAGTTTCATTTTAGGTATTGGGTATTTATTTTTTATTGTTAAATCATTTAATTTTTTATAATTTATTATCATTCTTAATTTTTCTCTTCTTTCTTCACTATATTTTATAATTATCATTACTGGTGAATACTACTATATTTTCTATGTCCAAATTAAAATATCAATATATCGCCTAATTACCCTATCCATATATATATATTGTTAGCAATGTATATCAAAATTTTGATCTCAGATCTCAGATCTCTGAGCTTCAGAGTTCTGTTTATTAGTTTATCTCTTGAATATGAGTATTTCAGATTAAACCATAAAGAATGGCTAAAAAATCAAAGAAAAAATGTATTTAAGTCCCATTCAATAAATCTAATTGAAAAAAGTTTTGGGAAATTATAAACCACAGTGAAATCCTATAAAATCTAGGATTATTTTTTTTTTTTTTGAATTGTGAAAATGATAAAACTGCCTATAGAAAAAAATAACATAAATAATAGGAATGACAGGAGAAAATAATAACTCAATCTAAAAAAAATAATAACTCAAACAATAAAAATGATAATTTTTAAAAAAAAATAAAAAATTGGAGCAAAACAAATAATAACTAAGGCAATTTTTGTTAAAGGTAGTTCTACCCTTTTATAATTTAAAAAATTAATACTAGCGTGTAGAGTGGTTTGATAATTGCCCTGGACTTCTCTACATTTAGCTTCGGACTTAAATGCATTTTTATCAAAAATCAGTTGAATGTTCTTCAAGCTCTTGTGCTGCCAAAACACAATGGTATCACTTTACAACAATCGTGATTGCTGGAATGGGTTTCTTCACCTATTCTTATGATCTTTTCTACATTTCCATGGTCACAACTACTCAGCTGTATATATTACTACAAAGAAGGCTCTCTTGATCCCGGTTCTCTTCTGGCCAACTTCTCCGCCGCCATAACTGGCGTTGCCTTCCGCGGAACCCTAACTAGCCAACTTTTCTTCAGGTGGCTCAGAGATAAGCTTGTAAGGAAACACGTTTATGGTATAACATTAATGCACATGGTGATTTGTTCTATAGGCTCTGGTCTCTCATGGATCGAACCCTAAAGCTGTTATGGCCCCTCTGTTTCTTCTTATTCTAGATGGGCTTCGGCATCGGGGTGACTACCCTCTCCCCGCCACCATCATGTAGGAGTATTCCAATAAGAGGACTCGTGGGGCTTTCATTGCCGCCGTTTTTGGCATGCGAGGATTTGGATTCTCGCTGGCGGCACTGTCACAATCATTGTCTCTGCAATTTTAAATCTCACTTTCCAGCACTGTCGTATCAGAAGAATCCAGTTTTATCCACTGTTCCAAAAGCATATTATGTCTGGAGATTAATCCTCATGTTTAGTGCTGTAATGGCAATGTTAACTTACTATTGGAGTATGAAGATGCCTGAAACTACTCAATACACCGCCTTGGTTTCTAAGAACACAAAGCAATAAGCTTCTGATATGTCCAAAGTTCTTCAGGTTGAGCTACAAGCTAAAAGTGTGATCGGAATGTTCCTGAGAATTTGGGTGGTAAGAATAATAACCAGTTTGTGTTATTCTCGAAGCAGTTTCTTCATTGTCATGGGCTTCACTTGCTTGGAACCACGACAACATGGCTTTTTCTGGACATTGTGTTTTACAGTCAGAATCTGTTTTTGAAAGATATATTCACTTCGATTGGGTGGATTGCTGATGCGAAGACGATGAGCACCATTGAAGAGGTTTTCAGGATCACATAGCTCAGACCTTGATAGCCATTTATAGCACCGTGCCGGGTTACTAGGTCAAGGTGGCTCTTATTGATCGGATCAGAAAGTTCACGATTCAGATCATCGGCTTCGCCTTCATGACAGTGTTCATGTTTGGTCTGACCATTCCTTATGAACATTGGACCATGCACGAAAACCAGATATGGTTCGTGGCGGTGTACTTGTTAACTTTCTTCTTCTTCAACTTCGGGCTGAACTCTACAACGTCCTTCTTCCCAGCGGAGATGCTTCTGGTGAGGCTGAGGTCTAGGTGCCATGGAATATCAGCAGCGTCAGGCAAAGCTGGAGCAATAATGTGATTGTTTAGGTTTCTGATTGCTTCAAACACTATTGGAGTTAGGAATGCTATGATAATTCTGGCTGTGATTAACTTGTGGGGTTGATGTTTAATTTATGGTGCCGAAAACAAAGGGAAAATCACTGGAGGAGATTTTTGGCGAAGGTGAGAGAGAAGGAGATGAAGAAGAAGAAGAAGAAAAGACTAGTGATAATGTTCATAGGATTAAAAATATGGCTTAATTAAGCTTCTGCAGACAAATATGGCTTAATTAAGCTTCTACAGACAGATCTGTTAGGTGAATTTCGACATAAACTAGGCATATTTTTGTAAATTTGGACCCAAATAACTTTTATCATATACAGGAGTAGTAGTTTTATGAGGTTATAACATTTAGGAATGTATTTTTTGCTTCACGTTGAAACTAGAAAATTTAGTTTTAGTGATTTCTATATTGGTAACGGTTTTAACACTTGAAACCAACCATGCACTTAGTTTAATTCATAGGATTGATTCTAGAGTACTCCCACCATTTCAATTCTTTTGTTGTTTTGAGTTTTTGGTTTTGTTTCAAAATATCTTGTTTGAGAATCACGATGCTTGGTGTGCGTGTGTTTCTTCAATTATCCCTCAATTATATTTTATTTTCTCTATATTAGATCCCAAATGTAGTATTATTTATATCTTAATTATAATAGTTAATTGATTTTTTTATATATATTAAAGAAAATAAATAAATTACTTAATTATAATTAATATAAAAATTAGTTGACTAATTAAAGTAGATTAAAAAGTATATAATATAAATTCATCTGAGTTAGATTTTGTAAGAATTAATTGATTTATTTAATTTTTTTAATTTTATTAAAAAAATTAACTAACTTTTTTATAATTAGAATTGAAGAGAATACCTAGTTATTAAAGATGAGTTTTGCTTCTAAATGTGATATTTTAATTTATTTTTTCTTGTATTTGTTATTTTTTAGGAAATTTGATTTATTTAACTTATAATTATAAATTGATATATAATTTAATAATTTATATAAATATTTTAAAGAAATTAGGTTATATATATTATAATTAAATAATTTATTTATTTATTTTAATATATTTAAATTAGATAAATAAATTTTATATTAAAGGTAAGATGAGTCGAGTAATATTTTTATATTAATTAATAATAATGAGTTCTTAAGTCTCGTGCAAAAGCTTAATTTATGTGTTGCTTTCCATGTAAATTTCAGTCAAAAGGGGATGTCGTGCTCACTTTTAGTTTTGATATGATTGAGGGTAATTTTAGATAAAAAATTAACAGAGAGTTTACAAAAAAAAGTAATAATTTTTATAAAATAATCTTTGAATAGAAGTTTATAAAAAAAATAATTTTGAGAGTAGAAAATAGAGAAGAGAAATGAGAGAGGATAAAGAAAAGATATGAGATAGGGTATAAGAAAAATAAGAGTAAAATAGTAATTGGGTAGTCTATAAATTTTTTTACTGTTCCAGAAACTTGTGTCAATAGTTTATCTAAAATTTTAGTTTTAAACAATAATTTGATCCAAAAACCCTTTTGAGAAAATATAATTATTTGTTTTAAATTTTTTCTAAATTAAAGTTTGGGATTAAAACTCTTCCCATTTCTTAATTATAAAAGCTAATTAAATTTTTAAATAAATCTAAAAAATTAAATAGTTATAACTAATATGAGAAATAATTGATAAATTTAGGTAAATTAAAGTACATATAATATGAATTTATCTTAAGAAGTTAAATTTAATTATAATTAACTAATTTATTTGACTTTCTATATTTCTCTAAAAAAATCAACTAATTATTATAATTAAGACCAGAGGTAGTATACGATCTAATGAGAGAGTTAATATTAGTTTTAAATATAAGATATATTTATCAATTTTTTTTAAAATTACTCTTATTGATATTTTTCCAACTACAATCAAATAAGAGGGGGAAGAAGGGAGTGAATTAATAATGATAATTAAGATATTTTAAAATAAATGTAACATATTAATTAATTTAATTAATTTTTTTAATTTATTTAAATTAATTAAATATGTAGGAATATTATTTATTGGATAGTTTTTTGCTAATTTGTTGAAGATTATGATGATATGCACGCATGCCAATTAATTTAGAGAATATAATGATCGCTTGGGCTTTTTATCTTCTGTATTATTTAACCATTAAAGAGGTGTACCGTGCACAGTAACAACCAGAAGATGTAGATTAATTAAAATGATAATTTATAATAAGAATTGATATATATAATAAAAAATAAATTTATATTTTATAAATATGTGAGTTTAATTTTTATTGTTGCTGTGAGAGTTATTTTGATATATAATAATTATAAAATTATTAAGAGATAATGTTACAATTTTATCATATTTTTTATATTTTTTAATTTTATTATATATATAAATAATATAAATTTTTTGGTAAAATTTATAAATTAAAAAATAATAATTTTGATACAAATATTATAAATAAATTTAAATAAAAGATAAAAGTATATTTATTAATTTTTAATTAACTTTATTCCTCTCATTTTCTCAACCAAACAATAAATATCAAATCTTCTCTCCTACCTTCATACCTACAACTTTTCTTACCTTTTACTACTCTTTTTTATATTATCTTAACCTATTTTTTTTTAAGTTGAACCAAACAAAACCTAAAGCTGAATAGCTTCCAGAAAATGCTCCATATATATCCCCTTCCCCCAAAAATAAAAATTGAAATAACCTTATATGTGTAATTGTTCGTTTTCATTTTAGTTGCTTATTAAAATTTAAAAACTTTACAATAATTAACTCTAGAGATTGCTCTCTTTCAACAATAAGTAACTCATCAATTTTGATAGTTGTTCAATTATTATAAAATTTTAAAATAATTAAATAATAAATTATTTTTATGAACATAGATCTACCAAGATATAAAAAAATTTGGATATCAACACTAAATAATATTCACTTTTTATTATCATAACCAAATACAAAAATAACTTCTACTTTTTTTATATATAAACTAGAGATTTCTTCCCCATATGTCACACAGAGAGCAAAGAAAATATATTATAGTTTTAATTATTTTTTATTATTATGAATTACTATTATGATTAAAAATTTAAAATATTATATATAGAATTAGCCAATACGATTATTGAGTAATTAATGTCATGAAGTTTAAAATATTTTAAAGATAAAAGTGGTTTATAATTATTATAAATTATTATTATACTTAAAAATTTAAAATATTATAGAATTAATTCATTTAATTATTAACTATTTTTTATCATGAGGTTTAAAATATTTTAAAAATTAAAGTGTAATTACTTATTATGATCATTGATTGCAACCTATAGACAAAAGAATTGAAAATATTGAGTTAAATCTGGCCCAGATATTTTTTTTAACTAAACTAAATATTATAAAATTTTAAAATTATTTTCAAAGGTTAAAATGGTTTATGTTTATTTTCAATAATTATTATAGTTAAAAATTTAAAATATTATAGAATTAATTAATATAATTACTAACTAATTATAGCTCAAATCTTTTAAGTATCAATGTGTAATTATTAATTAGAATTATTGATTATAATTTGTAAATAAAAAAATTAAAAATATTGAGTTAGATAGATTCAAACTAATTTTTAACTAAATTAGCTATTATAATATTTTAAGTGTATAATTAATTAATTGATATCTATAAAATAAGGGCGTGTTTGAGAAAACTCTCAAATAATGATTCCATAAATATTTTAACATTAAACTCCTTTCACATGCTTATCTAAAATTATTTTTAAAATGCTAATTTCAACATCTTCTAAAACTTTATATAAAATCTCTAAACAATCTAAAAATTATTTATTTTTAAACTTAAATAAGCATGCGCCTAATAGAGATGATTAAGCATATGGTATTAATGATTGATGATTAGATTATAAGAGTTTGGTTTGACTATATTATCATTAACAATAAATCTTATTAGATGATATTATCTATATAACTAGTACTACCATATTATTTATACTCCATTAATAATTAAAATTTTTAATAAATTATTAATCAGAATATCCCACTAAATAATTTTATTGGGAGTTGCAAAATGAAAAGGCATGATGATTAATCAAGGCTTTTTATTGCCTCAATGGTATTATACAAATTTTTGGCAACAAATAAAAAAATTCTCAATTTTTACACCATCTAAAGTGGTTGTGATTGTATTTCATAGCAAGTATTACTTTGAAAAAATTCTAAAAAAGTATCACTTGAATTTTAAAATTTTAAATCAATTTATTTATTATAATTTATAAACTATTGAATATTTTTATAAAATAAATAATACCACATTTTAACAGTGATTCCTAATTTAAAAATTTAAAATTTAAATAGTATTTTTTTTTGAATTTTTTTCTATTACTCCTATACGTTTTGTTGTTTTCACAAGTAATTCATAAATAAAATTTTATGCTTTGTCTTTCATTAATTAGTGAGTTTTCTTCTCTTCTAGAAGGCTTAAACTATAATTGAATCAATTAGTGAGTATGTTATTTTTTGGAGCTATAATTTTTTTAAAAAAAAAACAATGGAAATAATTTAGTCATGCAACTATCCTTTACAGCCAAGCATTGAGACACTTCACCTAACTTGATGGCATTCATTGACATTGAGATCCACTCGTGCTTGCCGAATCTTTCTTTATTATTATTTTATTTTTCAAAATAACTTTTTTATTTTAAAAAAAAAAGGGATTTGTTTTTGGATTTGGTTGACACATCTTGTCCCTATTAAAATTATTTCCAATTAATATCGAGATATTATCTTGCAGTTATATATAGATATTGCAAATATTTATGGGATATGATATCGCATTATATATTATAAGTACTAAACTATAATAAAATATTTATTTGAAATAAAATATAAATATATATATTAAAAATATATAAATAATAAAATAAATATAAATAATTTAATTTAATCAATAAGTTATTAATTAGGATGGTAATAACTCATCTTAGTAAAGATGAGAATAGATATTTAAAATTTAGATAATGCACTTATTTAAAAAATTAAAAATATTTTATGCTCTAAGATTTAAAAGAGATTAAATTATATGTTTAATCAAATTAAAAACATGTTAACTATTTTAAATTTTATTTTTTCACTTAATATTATTTTATTTCAAAAAATAATAAAAAATATTTTTCAGTTTATTGAAAAAAAAATAAAAAATATCGACTGTCTGCATCAGAATAAAAACAATACAAAATTTATTACCAACTATACCTTTGTTTTTGTTGATATAATTACCAGCCATGCCTGGGAAAGTAAAAAAACCGGCATTTGAGAATTCTTCTTCTTCCCTAGTTCACAAACCCAACAAGCCCAAAGAAAAAATGGCTGACATGAAGAACTCAGAGCTCATCTTCATTCCCTCGCCGGGCATTGGTCACTTGGTTTCAGCTATCGAGTTCTCAAAGCGCATGATCGAACATGATTCTCGCATTTCATTCACATTCCTCTGCATTAAGTTCCCATTCACTCCTTTTTCAGATTCATACATCAAATCAGTTTTGGCCTCCCAACCACGAATTCGACTCATTGATCTTCCTGAAGTAGACCCACCTTCACCAGAGCTTCTGAAATCTCCAGAATACTTCATCTATGTCTTCATGGAAAGCCTTATACCCCACGTCAAATCCACTATACAGAACATCTTACATATGCCTGATTCAAACCCAGTTGTTGGATTAGTCCTTGATTTCTTCTGTTTGATCATGGTTGATGTGGGAAAGGAATTCGGTATTCCTTCTTATTTCTTTCTGACCTCAAATGCAGGATTTTTGGGTGCTGTGCTTTCCCTTCAGAATCGCCAAATTGATGATGAATTCACTGATTCTGGTCCTGATTTATTGATTCCAGGTTTCTCCAATCTAGTTCCTTCTAGGGTTTTGCCTAATGCTCTTTTTAGTAAAGATGGGGGGTATTTTGCTTATCATAAACTAGCTCAGAATTGCACAAAGACAAAGGGGATTATTGTAAATAGTTTCTCAGAATTGGAGGAGTATGCTGTAGATGATATTCTTAAAGATGAGAAAATCCCTCCAATTTATACTGTTGGTCCTGTGATTGAGCTCAAGGGTCAGCCTAACCCTAATTTGGACCAAGCTCAACATGACAAGATAATGAAATGGCTTGATGATCAACCACCTTCTTCTGTTGTGTTTCTTTGTTTTGGGAGCATGGGAAGCTTAAGTCCATCTCAAACAAGGGAATTAGCAAAAGGGCTTAAGAATAGTGGGGTTAGATTCTTGTGGGCTATGCACTCACCACCAACAAAAGACCATGCAGACAGAACATTAACAGAAGGTTTCTTAGAATCAACGCGTGATAAGGGAATGATATGTGGGTGGGCACCACAGGTGGAGGTTCTAGCACACGAATCCATTGTTGGGTTTGTATCTCATTGTGGGTGGAACTCTATATTGGAGAGCTCGTGGTTTGGAGTACCAGTTTTGACATGGCCTATATATGCAGAACAACAGCTAAATGCATTCAGGATGGTGAGAGAATTTGGACTAGCCTTGGAGTTGAGACTGGATTACAGGAGTGATGGTGATCTTGTACTGGCAGATGAGATTGAGAGAGGGATAACACTCTTGATGGATAGAGATAGTGAGGTGCATAAGAAGGTGCAAGAGATGAAGGAGAAGGCTAGGAATGCTGTCTTGAGTGGTGGATCGTCGTTCACTTCTACAGGGAGACTTATTGAGGATATCATTGGTACAAATAGCAGCTAATGGATGCTTCGCGTGTTTGAATTTGCGTTTTGATTTTTTAATCGTGATTTGTACGGTTTACAAAATAAGTATATGGGGGGAATTTTGTCTCGTAGCAAATTCAAACAAGCACGAAATTGATGCTTGCTTGAATGCCACTAGTCTTTAGTGGGAAAATATCCCACCTGGTATGAAACCAGCAGAATCATATATCAAGGACAGACTCAATTTTCAAGAATTTAGCAGTTTGAGGTTCCTCTCTATATTTATACATGCAGCTAAAGAACAGCATGCTCATATTAAGAATCTGTAAATGAATTGCCTTTCACATTGGAAAGTTTGCATTATATAAGTATGCAAGTTGTACTTTGGATCTTGTCTTTCTTGGTTTTGGTACTCATCTTAAGTGTCAAATGTTCAAAGTTGCAGTATGTTAATGTTTTGTGTATCATTGTGAAGTAATGAAATATAATCCTGGATTGGATTTGGAGTGAACAATTTTCTGCTATAATGCTTTGTTCTTGTAGTATTCCTGCCTACAGCTTCTCTCAGTTGAAATAGCATTAGAATTAAAAGGTTGTGGAATGGTTCTAATCTTTGGACTTCGAACGGCAGTATTCTTTATATGTCCACAATTCCATACTCCTTCATGTGATTACGTCAAACCAGCCATATCTAAAACCCATAACATAACCAATTTATTTCTGTGTAGTTCCACTTTAATCTGAGAATGGAGATAGGAGTTTTCTCTTAAATTCAGAGCCTAAAAATCTAACTGGCATTCTATCTTTCACTGCATAAATATAACCTTATAACAAATTTTCAAGCCATTCTTTATTAATGTCATTTTTCCTTTTTTTTAAATGCATATGTTAATTTAAAAAAAAAAAAAGTCACATGAGAGATTCAAACTCTCGCGGGGAAACCCCACACGTACTTCGCAGGCACACGCCTTAACCCCTCGAACACAGGACATAATTGAGATATATGCATTAATGTTATATTGGTAGTCTCGTTAAATCCTAGTAGTCTAAAAATCTTTTTGTTTCTATTTGAGCCATCTCATAAAATCTATGAAACAACCTTTTCAACACTATGTACGGATATATTAGTAACTAGAGATTTATCCTGTGAATTGTACGGAAAGCAGTAAAAAATAACCTAACCTTAAAACAAAGCCAAGATTCCTTTTTATATTGAGTTTATAGTTAGAAATTTAAAATACCATATATTCATATAATATCATATATTCATATAATATGATTATTAATTAATAATTAAACGAGATTTAAAATCTTTTAAAAATTAAAATAAAATTATTATTTAGTATTATTGATTATAGTTTATAAATAAATAAATAAATTAAAAATATTAAAATATATTGACTTAGACCCAATTTTAACTGAATTGGGTGTTAAAAAATTTTTAAAATATAGTTGATTATGGTAAAAAAGCGAATTTAGAGAGAGAATAAAAAATTTGTATTTAATTAAGATATTTATAAAAAGATGATATAATTTTAAGACAATGAACTACTTTCAACAAACTTGTGTACATTAAAAACACCACTTTTAACTTGGTTTATATGAATTAGTTAAAGACAAATCATAAATAGAAACAAAAGTATCAAAATTGATGGTGTATATTTTCTACCATAATGATTTCTGTATATAGATTTTCTCGCAAACATGGTATATTTGGAAATTTTTATTAATAACTATGGTAGCATGAAGATGATCGATTGAAGTATTGACACGTTTCAGTTCATGCTGACATAACTTCATACGTATCAATTGAAGTTTACGACAACTAGTAATGATTTTCTTCTTTCAGATGGCGTCCTTCACATGGCTCTTGCAAGTCCTAATGCCCCAAGCTTTGGTTAACTTGAAATTAGAGAAAAACAGAACAACTATATAATCTTCCATTCAATATATACATACTCTAAACTATCTCAATTTGGTATCATGTAGACAACAACTCTATAAATTTGAAGCCATGTTTAACTTCAGCCAGAACTTTTTTTCTTCCATTGATAACATGTAGAAAAGCTACAGACATGTGTCACAACAATATATATGAGATTCAAATATTGTGCCAATGCTTCTTTAACATCAGTAGATGCATGATTTCTACCATCATTGATCAAAACCAGAAGTTGTAAACTTCTCACATGGGAATGAAGATTTATCATTGTTCTCACATGACAAAGTGGATGTGATCATAAGGAACGCTACTAAAATGACAAGACACAGAATGAGAGCACAGAAGCACATTCCTCTCCAAGTTCAAGGAGGGACGAGACGCCCAATTTCCAAGCTCCTGATCCCAATAATTACCTTCTTGATCTCTTTTCATCTCTCTTGTCTGAATCATATTTTACTTTCGTATCGTGTCTGATTGATCTGTCCCCTTGCTTCCTATCATAATCTTCCCTTGACCTTGATGCAGAATCATATTCTCTATGCTGCCTTGACCTCCTGTCTTCCCTGCTAATGTGATCTTCCCTTGACCTACAACCAAAATCATCATCATAATCATCCTGTCTCCTGCTCCTTTTTTCTTCCCTCCTATCAGAATCTATAGTCCTGGGTTCAAACTCATCATCATCTGGCTTCCTTGACCTGGTGTCTTCCCTCCTGCGATGATCTCTTCGTTCGAGTTCCATATCATCATCGCTTCTCCTTCTTGATTGTTTATTTTCCCTTCTATCACGATCTTCTCCTGACCTAGACACAAATTCCTCATCTTCATGCCTTCTAGATCTCTTCTCTCTTCTATGATCATGTTCTCTTCCCTCAAATTTATCATCATCATACTTCTGCAATATCTTCCTTCTCTTGTCACTGTGCTTTTGTTGGTTGCTAAATCCCATCTCATTGCCCTGGGTCCTGGAATGGAAATCTCTGTCTCTGGTTTCTGGAATATGACTTGATTGACTGTTTCCATGTTTTTTCTCTATTTTGTGACCATCAAATTTGTCATGACCCCACTTTGAAGGAGCATCCTCAGGGGCCCCCCAACCCGTGTTAGAAGCTCTCTGGATTGGGCACATCAAGGACATTAAAGAACTCAAATTAGCAAGAAATGCCAAACAAACTTATATCTTGAAAATTCAGCACATTTACTACTTATAATAGCTTAAATCAGGAGCAACACAAAATGACGAGAAACACTAAACATAGGGCTAAAGAGGCTACAAAATGCAACAAAAATGTTGAATCTCCTTGCATATCAGAAAAGGAAATTCCCTTAAAGCAACCATGTCAAGAAACAATCATATATACAAGGATACGAAGGCATTCTTGAAGATCTATGCATTGCACCTGAACAAAATACACCAAAGAAATGTAAAGCTGCATTTGGCCTCCTTAATATTATCAATCCCTTGAAACATAACATGGGGCTCCAAGGTTAAAGAACATAATCAATGTCAGAGATGTTTAGTAGAAATGTAGGCCAGTATTACCATGTGTAGTGGTCAGTGAATTTTGAAGTTTCAGTTGCTCAAACAAAGAAAGTTAAGAAAGCAATAGGCATGGCAAATTTTGGAACCATAAAACTTGGAATTATGACAGCAACAAGCACAAAAATTTTTAAAATTTTAAAATTGGGATCCAAATTCCAATAGCGAGCATTGAGCCTAACTTACAAAATTCCTTGACATCTAAATTTTGTGATGGTTGACTTACAAGCTAAAACATTAAATTATATGTTAACAAGTTACTAAAGCTGACCAAAACATCAAAGTCAATTCTTGAAGCGGCCATATTCTCATGTCAAGATCAGCAATTGCATGCCAAATAAAGAATTTAAGAGAAACATGTCATTTGAAGCTAAAAAACAATGCTTGCGAACACTACATTGTTTTACAAAATCAAACTGCAGGAGTAGAAAATTTTAGATCTAAAGCATGAAGGTCACAAAAATTAGTAGATAGAACCCAACAAAATTCGCTTTTTTTATAAGAAAATTGGCTTACCTGCTCATCATGAGAAAATTTGCAGCTAGCTCCACGTGTACATTCACCTCTTTGGAAAGCTCGACAGACACCTCGTTCCTCCCTTTTCTTCCTCTCTGTCTCCTCATCTTCCTCTTCTTTCTTTTTATATTTTGTAACGTGATCAACCCTAATGACTCGACCCAAAATCTGTGCTCCATTCAAATTATCTGAAGAAAAAGCATGAGCAAGTAATTAAGTTAATTATTCTGCAGGAAAAAAAAGAGCTAATATATTATGACAAGACAGAGAGCCCACCTACGGCAAGATTTGTGCTTCTTTGATCTTCATATGCAAGAAATGCAAAACCTTTCGATTTCCCAGTGCCTTTGTCCCTGACAAGATTTACATCAACAACCTCCCCATATCTGGATTTACACAAATCATTAGCAGATATCAGAGAAAAATCAAAATCAGATTTAATAAAGAACAAAATTAGCTAAAAGGAACTGATATGATACAGATTTCATTCAACACTTATCATATCTTTGTATAAGTACATATATCAATATTCAGTAATTGACAGCAATTCCAAGTTTATACATGACTGTCTGCATTCAAATAAGAATAAGGAGCCTCTATATATGAGAATTTTCATTCTACATATGCTTAAGGAGCTTAAGATACTGCATAAGAAGTACATATTTGCTTTTTGCAGCAGTGGAAGAGACACGTTCTCATCCCTAAGGGAAAGGGTTCAAGTGTTGCACGGCATATAATGCTAACCAAAGTAGCAATTTTTCTCGCATTGGTACTGAAAACCTTCCCGTTACACCATAGGTAATAGCTCATAAATTGGATGACAAACACAGCAGGAAGAAATTGAAAAAGAAAAATCTACGGAATCGTAATACTTACTGAGCAAAAACTGCGAGGAGATCACCCTCAGTTAGATCGAAGGGAATGCCACCCACGAATACATAAGCAGAATCTTTGTATTTGGCGTGCCAGGATGCCTCCTCGCTGATGCCCAGAGAAGCTTCTTTGGAATTGATATTCTGAATGCGCTTCACTAGGGTTAGCGGATTCATCTCTCTGAGACACAAAATTCGCCAATTGATTCAGTTTAGGGTATGGTTCTGTAGATGCCCCACACAGTCCAGTCCAAATGGTCGTTCGTTTCAATCCCAACAGATCCTGTCCATTCACGTCAATATAAAAGATCCTGTCCATTCATGTAAATATAAATGACATTTATTTGAGCTTGAATTTGCCTGATGTTTATCTGCATCATACTAATCACGTATTATTTATTTTATTATTTTTAAAACTTTATATATATATATATATATATATTTGTATTTTAACATTCAAAGAAATATTTTATTATAGTGTTATATAGTACATAATATTTTAATTTTAAATTTTTATATGCGTTTAGTATACTTATCTTATTTGTAATATAATTTTACTTATAATTTTTTTATTTGGTACAATTTCATCCATAATTTTTTTAATTTAATACAATTTTACACATAACTTTATTTCTTAAGTACTAAAAATTATACTAAATTAAAAAAATTATGGATAAAATTATACCAACTACTACTATTGCCACCCTCCACAAGCCTTGTAAAAAAGTACTTAGATTTTTAATAAAAGATTTATTTAATAAATTTAATTATATTATAAAAGTTAATTAATATTTTTTTAAATACTATAATTATTTTCTTTAATTATATCAATTCCTCCTCATAACGGTTGAATGAACATGAATAACGGTAATTTAGATAAAAGATAATAAATATATCTTATATTTAAGATTAATATCAACTGTTCAATTATATTATATATTAAAGATTGAAAGAGTATTTTTCTTTTCGTTTTGGGATATCTCTTTTGGTGACCCATGATCAATTTAGTAATAATAACACTAATAATATTAATTCTAAGCCTTAAGTAATACTGTTATCATGTTTTTACCTGTTAGTATGGTTTGAGCGTGTATTTTCTGACTCTAAAATTCAACAGAGTACTGGAAATAGCGCCTTTTCAGGATGGCATGCTGATATATTTTGGTTAAAAATTTAAAATTTAATTTTAAAAAGATTTTAGGCCATACTTTAATATTAAAAATAGTAATTAATTAATAATATTATTAAAATAATACTTAAAGATCAAAATAGACATCATCAACCTTTCTAATACTCAATCATTAATATAAATTTTGGATTTCGTCTAGGTTAATGGATTTGATGATTTACAAAATCCTATCTCTATAAATTTTGAAATAATTTTATAAGGACAACATATGAAAGCCAAATCCAAAATCAAATCCAATTTTTTTAATAAAAAGTTAAGTTGAAAAATATGAAAAACGAAAGAACGATTAGCCAAGGACAAGTGGAATGTCAATGCCATCAAATTTGGTCAAGTGTGAATAAAGCTTTGCTGGAAAGGAATGTAGGACTTCCTTACAAAAATAGTAGCACCAAAACAATACACACACTAATTAATTCAATTATACTTTAAGCCTTCCAGAAGAGAAGCAAACTCACTAATCAAAATAAAAAGCATAAAGTTTTATATATAAATTGTGATGTGTTAACTTATTTGTTAGAGATTCTTTCTGCACAGACTTTATGATTTATGAGAACATAAATAAAAAAAATTGCAAAAGGCCTGTTTATTTAAGCTTAAAAAATAGTAAGTAATTTTTAGATGGTTTATATATATATATATAAAATCTCTAAAGGGACACTCTAGAAAATGAAATGAAATGAATTTATAAATAAAAATGTTACTCTAAAGATGACAAACGGCTTCTTATTCCTACTGTGAAATTTGACATCTAATAATAATTACAAGGATATAGCTAATCCAAAAAAAAGATACAAGGATATAATTAAACTATAATATGAATATGTAAATAGTTTCCATTTGCACCTTGATAAACAAAGGAGGCCTAATCAAGGGCATGCATTATACTGAAATACAAGATCATGCGTAAACCTGGACGTGGGCAAGCTCTGCATGTTGTTCATACAACTTTGCAATTTTCTTTCCCCCTCTTCCACTTCCAGATTCCTTGCTTGTTTTGACTTTTGACTACTTAATCAAATGTCCAACTTGCTGTTCTTCTGTGACTCATGATGTAGCAGTATGTAGCAATTCCACGTGGATTATAATTAAAAAGTTGGTGAATGAACGAAGATGTGCACAAATATTCAAACAACTGTAGCCAGTGCAAGGAGAAAAATGACCTGTTAGTGGCTAATAAAAGGGTGATTTAGTGCATGAAGCTCTAACTGAGTCTAGGGAGTGATAGATGTATATAGCCTTACCCTACAAATAAAGAGGTTCTTTTCATGATTTGAGTGAACCTTTGACCTCCCTAAACCCTAAATGCCAAACCCTAAAACCAAAAAGATTCATTGATTGGGCATTGAAATTCAACAGTCATGACTGCAAAATTGATTGCCTTGCCACATATAGTATATGTAGCTAGTTTCTGGTTTCCTACAATGCTTTTTAATCTAATAGTGGCTCCTTGACAAGAAGATTAACCTTCTCCTGAAGAAATTTGAGCACATCCTCTCTCCCTTCCTTAATAAGCAACTGCCTTAGCTTGCCAAATGTGACGCCTGATGGCCGAATTCCCTTCTCTATCATATCTTCCAACAAAACACAAGCTTTTCTCGCATTGCCCTTCTCACACAGCCCATTTATAAGGACTGAAAAAGTGTGCATGCTTGGGACAAACCGTTTTAATTTCATATATCTCCATATTTTCAGAGCCCTCTCCAAATCATTTCTCTCACAGAACATTTTTATGATCATTGTATAAGTATCAGCATCTGGTTCACAAGACTTGATCATCCTTCGGAACACACTATAAGCCTCATCGCTCTGATCATTACCTATCAAGCTGCTTATGATTATGTTATAGGTCCTTGAATTAGGAGTGATACCCTTGCATTCCATTTCGTTTAAGACTCTATACACGTTCTTAAATTTGTTTACTTTACAAAAAGCACTGATCAAGGCATTATAAACCACGATATCTGCCTTAACTCCATTCCTTTCCATCTCTAGGAATTTATCAATAGCGTCTTCAATCCGAAGTTCAACCCCATATGTATGAACCAGGACACTATAAATGAAAGATGTTGGCCCGCAATTGTTGGCATCCATATCCTTAACAACCTCAACAGCTTCATCAACTCTACCTGCTTTACAAAGAATGTCAACCATTATGCCATAGGTGACTATATCAGGGTTGCATCCCATGTCAACCATTTCCCTGAAAATCTCTCTTGCTTTTGGAAGATTTGGAGCCTTCCCCCATCCTTCAAGCAATATGCTGTAAGTTTTTGAGTCTGGAACAAATCGATCCTTTGTATGGTCAAATATCTCTTGAGCCTTCCTTACATTCTTGGACTTGCATAAAGCACTCAGCAAACCATTGAAGGCAGCAAGATTCGGAGGTATGTTATATTTTTCCATTACATTAAATGTGTAAATTGCCTCATCTACCTTTTGAGCCCTAGCATACTTTCTCATAATAATACAAAATGTCTCAACATTTAGCATATCCTTTTTCTTCATAGCATTTACCAGGTCCCACATGATTGGATACTGCCTTATCTTAGACAAAGATTCGATCATCGTGTGGTATGCCCTAACGCTATGTGAGTAATTTTGCTGCTTCCCAGCCCATTCAAAAAACCTATACGCCACCATACCGGCATTCCCAAATCTCTTAAGAACATTCTCAACTATATCTGGTGAAACTCTAATTCCAGTTTGATTGAGAGCAGTATCAAGTGCTAATGTGGGAGAGGACATTATAACCTTGCATAACTTTCTAGTTATATCTGAAATGTCATGCAGTTGTTCATTTGCACTGTACATTTTGGCAAAAACCCTCCAATTAGAGTGTAGCTTTCTTCCAGGGTCACAAAGTTTAATCATTGCTAAACCAAAACCAAGAGTCACAGTTCACCTGAATCACTGAATAAAATAACAGGGGTTTCAGATGCAAAGGAAAAGTTTGATATCATATAATAAATATAAGTTTGTCTTCTTAGAGTGCATTTCTATGTATAATTTGCCAGAAAGAGGCAGAGAAATTATGAAACAAATTCAATTATTGATGTGAACTACTACAAACTAATTAGCAGACCAAATGAAAACAGGTATGATTGAAGCATTGATAATTCTTTCTGGCAGAAGTACCTGTGCTAGATACATATCTTAGACGAATGAGTGTGTAATAGTAATATTGTACATACTTGAATTGTATCATGCATTTTATACTTTTTAAAGTTTTTAAAATCCTCTTAGTTTTAAGAGGGGAAACACAGAGAACGCTAGAATAAAGCTATAAATCCAGGAAATCAAACACGAGATGCATACTTGTACTAGAGAAATGAACGGAAGGGAATTAGAGATCCTGCAACTCTGAAATTTCCATTGGCACATCGACAAGAATGATCATCAATCATTTGAAAAGAAAGAAAGGGGAAAAATACAATTTGGAGAGGTAACACTCGAAGATTACCAATGTGAGGTTGATTTGACAGTCTTCTCCTTGAACTCACTCAAGAGGGGTCGGAGAGAAAATGGGGCAATTAAATGCTCTTCACTGTATGACGCAACAGCGAGAACCACATATGCCATGAACTTGTCAACGAATCCATTATGACAATTGCTGCATACGCTTATTCTCTTCACAAAAAAAAAAAGTTTTTGGCTTACAGTGATTATGGTTTCTCTATGTTATTGTTATGACTATTCATTTCCAATCATCTGGTGTGCTTAAAATAAAATTGTCCAACTTCAGTTTGAAAAATCATCAGAAGAATGAAAGGGGGAAGAGCTAATGAAAGCTCACCTGCAGAATCGTCGAGAGGAGAAGCGAGCCCCTGCTGGATTCAGCCAATCATCTCCTTCACCGCGCAGCGAAACCCATCAAGCAACCCTTAACCTTGTCGCTAATAACCGTCAATCCCTCATGCAACTCCCGTCTCCGTCGATTGGGCGGCTCGATGCTGGGTGCATAGGAGGAGTTTTGCGTTTCCAAAAATAGGAATCTGTGACGGTTCGAATTTTGTCCGTTATATTATAAAATAACAAAAATTTTATAATTATATATTATTTGTTATATTATAAAGGAGACCCACAAAAATATTAAAAATAGATTTTTCTTTTTATTAAAAAAAATTGAAATACAAAGATAAAATAGTTATCTCAAAATATAAAATTACTAAATAATAAATCATATCATTTTTTTTATGATTGCAACCAACCGCAAAATAATTTTTTCTTTTTATAAAATTTTAAAAAACAAATCACTTTTAAAAATCTATAAAACATCTAAAAGCCATTTATTTCTTAATCTTAAGCAAACTGATCTAGTTTTGTCGGTTAACAATGCATATTTTTTAAGTAAATTTTTTTTACTCAAAAATAGCTAAAATTTTATATTACACTTTTAATCAAGGTATTTTTTTTCTAATAAAAAAGAGTATTTTAAAGTAAAAGTTTTAATTAGTATTAGTTAAAATATTATATTTTGATTTTTAATCATTTGTCACAAAGGCTTTTCTCTTAGAGAGTTTAGGCAATAAATTTTCTTTCCAAATGCCTTCGTGCTACTCTTTACTAAATCCAAAATTCTAAACTCCATCAAGTTAATTATAAGTATCAATTAGTTATTTATTGTGTCAAAAAATATTTCTTACATATTTTAATAAAAATAATCAACATTATTATTCAAATTATAAATTTTATTATAAAAATAATAAATGACTAAAAGAATTATTTGTACTTCCAAGAAAAAATTCATCTTTTTTTTTTAATTTTGAAAAGAAAAATTAAAATTTATTATCAGTCTATTGTTTTATATATATTAGATAGCATTTTGAAATTATTTTCCCCCCTTGTAGGATGCAGACTTCATGCCGTATTTTTTGGAAATTTTTTACGTGGGACCCACACAAATAAAATAACACGATTTAAATACTCTGTAGAATTGAGAAATTCCCGCGCCAGAGATTCTCTTCAGTCTTCAATCTTCAGTCTTCAGTCTTCAGTCTTCACTAATAGTCACTGGCCTGCGAGCAACATTCACATTTAGCTCCGTCTATCTCATCCTGTGCTTTTCTCCGCAGTAAATGGGCGGAGACAACAAGAAACTTACGTGAGTGGGTCCCCCGTTAGCTGGACGATAAAAAGTCAATCAAGTACTCAAGCATGAATGAGCATCGTGCTTTTTATATTGCTTTTCTCTCTCTCTCTCTCTCGGCATCAAACACTGCCTCCAAAATTCTTTATCAATATATTCAAAATCACCCACCAGTATAAATGTCCTTCGTATTCTCTCCTTTCGTCATTTTCTTTTTCTGAAAGGGGGAATATTCTCATCAGTTTTGTTCTATTCCTCTCCCTTTGTTCATACATCCAAATCAGTTTCACCTTTTAGCTTTTGATCCTACTTGAATCTTCTACACAAGGTATGATTTACTATCACTGATCCATGATTGCATAATCTGTCTTTCTTTCTAAGTTAAGATCACCTATAGCTTTCCCTTCCATTTGCATTACTTTTACCCCCTTTAAAGGGACCACTTTTGAGCTTGAGATACTAATTTTAGAGGCTTTGTAATTGCGCGGAGTATGTAATAGGTTGAATTGGGTTCTGTTGTTTTATCGACTTGAGTTGATTTTTTTTTTTTTTATTTCTGGGAACATCTGGTGTTTTCTCAAGCACATTTTTGAAAAGTTGAGGCAGCGTTTTGAGATCAGCTACTCGCTTGCATTTCATTCAGAAAGTTGCTACGCCCCAAATAAGTAAAAGAATGAAAGGAGGATGGCAGAACTTTTTCTGGTTGGAAGGATGGAAAGGAGCAGACTGTTCTGATATTTCTGAATATTCACTCTCATACATATTATTTTAATAAGTTCATATGGTGTGATATATCTTCAGCAATTCAAAAGTTACCTTAAGCTTAATGGAAGTAATGTAACTCAACTAGCCAGATTGATGTACACGGTAACAAGAAAGAGAAGCCAGTAGGTGGGTAATTTGCGAGCTGTTAGAACAAGAAGAAGTGATAAGAAAAGACTCATTTTAGATGCCATAGTGTGGCTTCCATGTATCTGCTTATCACTCTGTTAGGATTATATTCAAACTTTTAACCATTGTTTGTATCATGGTTGAATTATTCACAGTTGAGCAGCAGCCAATTTCCATTTTGACGTTTTGCACTTATGGTCTAGATTAATTAATGGATGTACTAGATTTCATTATGGTCTTTCAACTGCCATCCTTGATGCATGAGATTAATTGCATAACCATTGCATGTCTTTGCCCGCCTTTCCACATTACTACAGTATTTCTGCAGGTTTATTAATGGGCAGAACATTGACATAGATTCCTAGGTTTCTTTCTACTTTTATTTTTGAATGATGATAAAAATTTAGATAATTTGCTCTGAAAAATGCAAGCACAGTAATTATATCTTACACTAACATAACTAAAATACCACACTGCAGTGTCAAAGTTATGAGATACAATGCCTCTATTTACTAAGGACCTGGATTCAGCATTCCAGACTGCAGGAGCAAAGCCGTATCCTGATAATTGTTTTTATTTTAAATTGCCTTATAGCTTCTGATTTCTCTCTTCACTAGGTATTGTCAAATTCTGTTTTAATGCTAAACAAAGCGAAATTGTGTTAACATCTAATGACAAAATCACATAAAACAGAAGTACTAGTCTATTTGCATGAGCCTGTCTCAATTAAAAACGGCATCTGCAGCCGTAAAAATTCTGCCTTCTTGACAGTAGAGATAAAGTCAAAGCCTAATCAAAATTGGATGTCTTGTATTCTGATAGTGGTAATTTTTAAAATATCTGCGGGCGTACATAACTTGAAAGTCTTGGCCTTGAGATTTATTACTTCACTAAATTTTATTTCAAGATCTCCTGGTTTAACCAGCCAGTATGGTATCAAGCATTATTATCATTTTCCAATCAAGCTTGCTGCTTAACTATCTATTCTTAGTGGCATAGAAGTTTGGTGTATTGAGAACCAGCATTTGGTTTTGGTGCCACAGTCTTGCCATGGGAAGTTTTATACTGGAAGTTCTTACATAATTTTAAATGTAAGATTCCCGTCACTTCATTATCTTGTAGATTATTTCAAATTAACAAACAAATTAGCATGTTAGCACCTATATTTCTATTGATATCCCAAGATTTAAAATTTCACCCTAATAATATCTTTCACTATGTCTTCTTGGAAGTTGATATATTACTTTGAAGTTCATATATAACATGATGGATTTTCAGTGGTTCCCTGTCAGTTTGAACCTTATTTTCATCAAGTTTTCTTGACCTTCAATTGATCTTTGCCTCTGTTTGCATGTTTATGATGTCAGACAGTTTTTCCTAGAAGTGGTCCACCTCAGCACGACCTACATTATTGGCTGGGAAATGATGCAAACAAGGTACTGTCCTTTCTCATTTTATCTTATGGTTAGCTTTACCTGAACTACGTTGTTAATTTTCTGCAGAAAAAATAATGTTTTGACTTTTATACTCCTTTAGTAATTACTGTCTTTCAATTTGGTTCTAAATTGTTTCCTTTCAATATTATCCTCTATTTTTACAGCAATCAATCCTTCTCTAATGAGATGAGAGTGGGAATGTGAGAGAGGGGTCTTATGATAGGGATCATATTGTAAACAGTATGAACTGATAGGGAGTTAGGGACTAGGAGTGTATTCCAATGTATCTCTTACCTTTTGATATACAACCAATACCTTTTTCTCGGCAATATCAGTTTTTACTTGTTAGATTTCCACCAAGACCTGTTTGATGCAGAATTTCAGTAAAATGAACAGTGAAATAATAAGGAGTGTGCGTTAAGGAGCTGAGAAAGATGATTTTCATTGATAAGGGTTACAATATATACACTATATTTCAAGGGATTAGGGGCACAAAATTAGGGAAGGAAATCAGGGATCAGTGTTGCTAAACGAATAAAAATTCAAGCTACATTTTTTTTAAATGACTCTAATAGTTATGCACCTCATTTGTGTCAAATGATTCATTCAAGAATATTCATTATTCTTGGATATATAGTAATATTGAACTAAATGGTTCTGTTTGAATACCATAATCTGCATTGTTGTTGTGTTGTGATTTGCATTTGCAGGCTGACTCAGTCTTGGCATCAGACAAAGCGCTTGAGCTGGATGCAGCCTTAGGATCTTGCAGTGTTCAATACAGAGAAATTCAAGGCCAAGAATCACAGAAGTTTCTATCTTATTTCAAGCCTTGTATCATACCTATTGAAGGTGTATTTACTTCAAAGAAAGGGAACTCAAGTGGTGAATACCAAGTCAGTCTGTACTCATGCAAGGGAGACCATGTTGTTCGTGTGAAAGAAGTGAGTTTTCTATTAAGCTGGTAATGAATTTTTATATCTCCATATTAAAACTCTTATAGATTGTGGAGTTCACATATGAAAGAATTATTGCAAACCTTGTAGTTTTTATGATTACTGTTGAAAAATGTATAGAAGCAGCAGAGAGGAAAAAGTTGAGGACTGAGTACACATTGGAGAGAAAGGAAAGGTTGTTGGCTTCAATGTCTTCCAACTTAGCCTTGGCCTATATTTATGTTAGAAGATTAGCAGAGATTATTCACTTATTCCAGGAATCTTCTAGTTTACTTCTCAAAAGCACTGAATAATAGAGTAATGATAGATTTTCTCTGCTTAGTCTGCACTCCCTGATTCTCTTTCTAGTTCCTGCCTAATCTTTCTGTCTCAAATAAGAATTCAATTTTCCAGCTCGCTTAGTCATAGAGGAGTATTGATGAAAATTTTTGAACTCCCCAACTCTTACCATTGTATTAGTCTCTGTTAGATTCCAGGAGGTTCTTTTTTGGGTATTATACTGACAAATTTTAAAATTTTGTTTTTTCAGTCTTTCCTTTTTCAGGTTTAATTTCTCAGTTATATTTTCTAATTATCTTTTATCAAGTTTACTTCATGTTTAATCGGAAATTGGCTTGTCTAGTTTGCTTGATGAGCTTATGAATTCATCAGGTGCCTTTCCTACGGTCATCGTTGAATCATGATGATGTGTTCATACTTGACACTGCATCAAAACTTTTCCTCTTCAGTGGGTGCAACTCTACCATGCAAGAAAGAGCAAAAGCTTTGGAGGTCATTCAGTATATTAAAGAGAATAAGCATAATGGAAACTGTGAGGTGGCAACAATAGGTTGGAATATATATTCTTTATACTCTTGTATCTTTTTCTTGACGGAAAGTTGTTGCAAATCTTAATTGATCTATCTGATGCAGAGGATGGAAAATTTGTTGGTGACTCTGATGCGGGAGAATTCTGGAATTTATTTGGTGGTTATGCTCCAATTCCTCGTGAATTGCCTTCTGCTCAAGAAGAACCCGTTGATTCATCTATAAAACTGTTCTGGTGAGCCCTTAAGTTCAAAATGATTCAAATTGGCCCAAAAAATGATTCAAATATGTGACTGCGCACATATAGCACTTATACAAATGCATTCGTGGATTTATTGAGAATTAATCTTGGTTAAACCTTTTCTCTCTGAAAGCACCCAACAAATATGTGTTGGACCAAAGAAGAAACTTGAACTGATTTGTAGACTACAACAAGAAGAAGAAGAAGAAGCCTTATCCCATTAAATGGGTTCGGCTACATAGATCATACGACGCCATTGTGCTCTATCAAAAACTAAATCTTTAGATAGGTTATTGATCAGGAAATCCCGCTCAATGACCTCATTGAGCGTTCTCTTTGGCCTTCCTCTACTCCTTTTAACCGAAGTCCATGCTTTTGATCCACCTTCCTCACCGGCGCATTCCTTAGACTTCTTTGCACGTGTCCAAATCACCAACTGATTTGATTTGTAGACTAATTTAACTTTAAATGAATCTATTACTAGGTGAGTGTTATGTGTCATTAGATAGTTAGAGGATTATTACTTAGTTAGATAAGACTACTAGTATAAATAGGGGGATTAGGGAATGTATTAACCGTCATGTGAAATAATATTCAGTTTCCTCTGTTATTCTGTCTTTCTTGTGCAACTCTGTACAAGTGATCTTATTGCCATCTTCCATAGGCGAAACAACTTATTTTGGATTATTAGTAAAGATTAAAGTACCTTGCTTAAGGCAATGTGCTTGAGAAAAATAGCAAGTGAATGTAGCTTCCTTTATGAAATAATTTTGTGACTCCAAACTTAGGAGCTGTCTTCTTTTTAACAGGATAAATTTACAGGGAAAGCTTTCTCAAGCTGGTAAAGATGCCTTGAGCATAGAAATGCTAGAGACAGCCAAGTGCTATATGTTGGACTGTGGTACTGAGATTTATGTCTGGATGGGAAGACAAACCTTATTGACGGAAAGAAAAACATCGATTTCAGCTGTAGAGGTAAGGATCTCTTGTTTTCTCCAGATTTATTTCTCCAAATGATGAAATAATTGAAAAGTCATAGTTTAACGATGTCACAATGTGGTCGGGCCCATCACAATGCCACTTAAAAGTGGTGTAAAATTCATGATTTAATGGCTAATAATTGTTAGACATCTAGTTAGGTATGCTTGGGTCTTGGAAGGTGGCCTTCAGAAAAGATCTTTGCTTTTCCCAATTTTTCGTGCAATCATGCAAGAAATCCTTTTACTTCCCTCTTACCACAAAATTAGGCATATCTGATTTTTTAGCACAAACTTCTGCCTTCTTTTAGCATGTTGTCTTCCGCCCACGTGCCCCTTTCCAATTGCAGTTGATCTCTGCCATTTACTGGCTATTCTCCTGCATTGAAACTTGTGAGTTTAAATCACACACCAGGCTACTAATAAGGAAGAGACTGACAGTTCTAACATAAGTCTTGCCACTTTTTATAAATTTGCCACCATATTGCTTCGTACTAGATATTCTTAATTTGCCCCCACTGGAAGCACCAATCTTTCTGAAAAAGAGAAACCAAAATATTATATGACATTTACATTTACTCTTCTTTGCTAAGGTTTTGAATATTATGTCAGACTGAAGTTCTCACTTTTACTATCATGCATTGTCCATAGCATTTTACAACTTCTGAAACTATCTGAGTGATCAATAGAAATAGAACGATGCTGAATAAGAAATAGCACTAGCAATTATAATTCTTAATATAAATTAACGAAGTTCACTCAGTTCTGAGCAAACATGTCCAAATGAAAGGCCTTTTATTATTAATGAATGTAGTCAATAATTTTTTCCAGAAGCATTGAGTTGATGGTTTGACTATTCTCAATTCTCACTACATCTCCATTTTACCAGAATTTCCTCAGGAATGAAGACAGATCAAATAGTACACATTTGACATTTTTATCTGAGGGATTAGAAAGTGCCATATTTCGGTCATACTTTAGTAATTGGCCCAAAACAGTGGAGACTACACTTTACGAGGAAGGTCGAGAAAAAGTGGCAGGTTTAGTACCTTGACACAGTGTAGTTGTGCTTACAAAGCATGCAGTCAATTTGTGCTTACCAAGTGTAGGTGTCAATTTGTGTCCTCTAATTTGTTTCTTTCTTTGCCACAGCAATTTTCAAGTATCAGGGTTATGATGTGAAAGAGCTGCCTGAGGAGCACAGTGAACCACTTATAAATATCAGGGGCACGCTAAAAGTAGCTTCTTTCTCAAAACTTTCATGTGTTTTTATGGTAATTCCTTTCCCTGTGCTAATGCACTACTGCAATTTCAGGTTTGGAGGGTGGATGGTGATAAATTGTCACTTCTTTCAGATGCAGAACAGACGAAACTTTTCAGTGGGGATTGCTATATAGCACAGTTTATATTCCCTGGAAATGAGAGGGATGAGACTTTAATTTATGCTTGGTTTGGTTGCAGATGTATCGAGGTAGGCAAAATTTTCTGTAAGTAGGTTGAATTTTCATCTGGAATTGTAGGAATACTTTTGCTGTCACCACATTGTATGAGCTGGATTGCAAATTATAGTTCTTGGATTTGCTACCCATGACATCTTTTTTGGAATTGAAGAAATAAATAAATAAGAGCAGGAAATTCTGCTTCTGACTGGAATAATTATAACTGTTGTCTTCATTGTCAGTTCTTCAATTTGTGGAAGAGTAGCAGTTGAAAAACTTCCATAACTCAAAATTTCCTTTTGTTCAATGATTATTGGCTTGCAGGAGGATAAAACAGCAGCCATTTCCCACATGAATGCTATGGTTGATTCGGTCAGAACTAATCCAGTTGTGGTTAGTGCTTTTTTCCATGACTATTCTGAAATATATCGATGCTTTAGTAGAATAAATTTGTGAAACAATCCAAAACCAATATTTTTGGGAAATCTAATAACATTGACATTTTCTACAAATCCTGTATTCCTGTTGCTACATTCTGCTTTCTAAACAGCTACAGATTGATGATTCCTGACTTTGCCAGTTTATTCACTCTAACATTCTCTAAATCAAATGACATGTGTTTAGGCACAGATTCGTGAGGGTAAGGAGCCAACTCAGTTTTTCCAAATTTTCCAGAGTCTAGTCTTATTTAAGGTAGGTACACACAATAATTTTGTCTTACTGCAAATCAATATTTAATATTTAAGGTTATTTTAGCATGTAACATTAAACTAATAAATGTTCTAGATCTCTCAGTAAATATTCTTGTGATAGGGGGGAATCAGTTCGGGATATAAGAAGTTTATAGAAGAAAGCGGTATGGTGGATGAAACTTATGGTGAAAACAAGGTAGCTCTGTTTCGAGTCCAAGGTACAAGCCCAGATAATATGCAGGCCATCCAAGTTGATCATGTATGTTCCAATGATTCTTCTGACACTGTAATCCATATGGAATCCTATTGTATTGTGTGATGTCATACTTTGTCATTGATTACTAGAAAATTGATGGCCAAGATTTGAAGCAGTGCTCTTCCTGAGGGTAGGCTATTATGTTGCAGAACTTATTCCACTAATTCCATGTTCTGATGAAAATGGGATCAGTACTAATGATCAACCTAACATGTAGAATGGAAAATTAAAGAGTAGGAATACTGTGCTATAACTCTATCTTCTAGAACAGCATCTATATGATAAATCTATTAATAACCTTCCATCTATTGGCTGGAATCATGTTAACCTTACAATTTAAATAATCTCAAACTAATATCTTCATGGCCCTTTTTTACTTGCCAGTCTTAGTTAATGGTTGTTAAAAATTGTAATAAAACTATTGGGCATAGGGTTTAAGATAATAATTTTAAGTTGAAGTGTTTCTAAAAGGTATTAAGGCACAAATTAATATGAGGCCATACATCAAAACACAGAAAACCTTAAAGTGAGAGGTCCGTAAATAGTTCTATTAACAATAGTGAACAAATCATGTCTCTTCACTCCATTTTACTTTTTGATGTTATTTTCATCTTATTTTGCGTCTGAAATAGCAGGTTATGTCAATGATCCAACTGTTTAGTCTATCTAGGATTAAAGATAATATCATGACTTGTTCTGTTCTATGTCGTTGAATGTAATTTGGAAGATATGTATTGAGTGTTTGTTCCATTTACCATGGTGATGCTTTCTTGTGAAAGCTTGCTTCTGTTTTTCAGATAACATAAAACCTAGGCCACTTTTCATGTGTTTTGATAAACTATGTATTAAAATTTTATAGGCTTCTGCCTCTCTGAATTCATCCTATTGCTATATTTTGCAAACTGGAGCATCTGTCTTTACTTGGATAGGGAGCCTATCTACAGCCCAAGACCAGAATCTTCTTGATCGAATGCTGGAGCTGCTTAATGTATGTAGTTATAAATCTGGTGTTGGAAATATTTATGTTCATTATTTCACCACAGTGGAATTATGAAATGGTAAACTAAAAATGTTTAGCATCAATATCTGTACTAATTATTGACCAAAAGAATATTGGTAATAATTATGTGACTGGAATCTACTGCTTTCTTTCTTTTTGTTACCTCAGTTTTTTTCCTTGATGTAACTTTCAGCCAACATGGCAACCCATATCTGTGAGGGAAGGGAATGAACCTGATGATTTCTGGGATATTCTTGGAGGAAAGGCAGAGTTTCCAAGAGCGAAAGAAATTAAAAAATATGCAGAGGATCCTCATTTGTTTGTATTAAACATAAGTGGAGGTAAGTAAAGCACCCTCGTTGAGAAATATAATCTTTTTCTAACTTGTTTTAGAATTATCACGGATGAAATGACAGGGAAAGCATGTCTAATTGACGGTTCTGTTTCTTGCGCAAATTGATTGGAATGTCATTTCAGGAGATTTCAAGGTAAGTTGCCTATATAAATTTAAGCTTGTGTAATAAATAAATCTCAAATGCAATAATTTATGGCGACACTTCCTTTTTTCTTTCTTTATTCTTGCACGTGAAACTGAATATCCAAGTAGATTCTGTTAGGTAATTATGTTATCTGTGATCAATAATAGTAGCATTACCAAATAACAATATAAAATCCATCATCATGTGATGGAAATTTAAATGCAAAATTATTCAAAATATCTCAATTTTCCCCCTCTTTTCTTGTGGTAGAAATCCTTTGTGCTCTTTGAACCTACTATCTTGTTTATGTCTTCTCCGGTCTATTCTGTCCAATGAAAAATGAGCTTCAAAAGTCATAAACAAAAATTCTCAACCTTCACTATAATAAGATTGGTGAATTCTTGTATTATGGTTTTATTTGCTTCAAAATTTCCATTCTTTATTGTTTAAGTGACTGGTTTAGTGTGGCCTTACAAAATTTCAGGTGAGGGAGATCTACAATTTTACTCAGGATGACTTAGTTACTGAAGACATTTTATTGCTTGACTGCCAAAAAGAGATTTATGTTTGGATGGGGTCACATTCAGTTGTCAGATCAAAGCAAGAAGCTATTAATCTTGGCTTGGTAAATTGACTGCTTTTGGTCGTTGTTGTTATTTAATTGTCTACTTTTTCTGCATTGAAATGCTTTATACTAACATTAATTGGCAAACCGTACTTTCTCCAAATCTCTTCCTTTGGACATCTACCCCAACACACTCACACAGAAGCAAGCCAAGCCTTACATGAAAGTCATTGTTCACAGTCCTACCATATCATTGAGAATAAGTTTGATTTTTTGTATTTGCATGTTCAGAACTTGTTTGATGGTCACTTTGTAGGAACAAATTCATAATTCATTCCTAAAATGTGATCAAGGTCTAATGTGCTCTTTCTTAAGTTGACTCATTCTGATATATATAATTGTTTTCTTATATTGACATTGAAATGAGCAGAGATTTATTGAAATGGACATTCTAGTCGAGGATCTATCTCCGGAAATCCCTATATATGTTGTCACCGAAGGCCATGAGCCACCACTTTTCACTCGTTTCTTTGCATGGGACTACTCAAAGACAAATGTAAGTCCATTCCCTGTCTCAGTATTATACATACTAGAGTTGCACCCTGACTTTGACATGCTAGCATATTAGATGTAGTTCTTACAGTTTTGTTGTTTATAAATATTACATGCGGGCGTCTGAAACACCATCTTAACAATTTCTTTCTTTTCTTTTCGTTTTTTAAATCAATCTGTGAATATGTAATGTGTTTTAGTTTCTTAGTTTAGGCATGCAATGCTTTGTGATGTTTTAGGCAAATGTTTACTAATTTTCTTTTATTTGCCTTATTTATCATATATGCATGATGCTTTCTTCTACATGTATAATATTTATTTGTAGCTTGGATCAGTTTTATACATTTTAGCATCACATATTGTAGCGTGCCTATAAATTTATTGCATATAAAACTCTAGCAAGAGTTATATTATGCGAGATTTCATAAACTAATCTAAAATGTTTATGTTGCAGATGCATGGTAATTCATTTGAGCGAAAGCTTGCAATTCTGAGAGGAAAGCAACACACGCTAGAAGTAAGTGTTTTGCATAAGTGTCACATCATTGAATGAAAGTCTTTTCATTTTTGTCTACTCTTGGAGTAGTTTTCGCGGTTTGCTCATTATACCACTTGATGGAGAATGAAGTACCATCATGTAGTTATTGTGCTTAGAAGCTATAGTCAAGCTTAAAAAGTAATTTTGAAGTTCGATAATTGTTAAGGATTTTCCTTAAGTATGCTTTTCATTTTCTTCCACTACATTGGATTTCTGATTAATTATTTGCTATGAGGATGCATTCTATGCAGTGCACTTTTTTGCACCAACTTGTTTAGTTTATCTCTGAATATAGCCAGGTCCCATATCAGTAAAATTTATACTCCCTTCGTTCTAAATATAGGAACTAGATAATTAATTCGTAGAGATTAAAGAAATTAGTTATTTTAAAAAAATCTTTGTTGACTTTCTTAAAATACGTCCTTTGAAAACTATCCTGGTGATGGAAATTCCCCTTTAATATTTGCAATCAATAGGGTTAATATGGGAAAAAATTATAAGTTTGGGAGACAAAGTATGTTCAGGTCTTATATTTAGAACAAAAGCAAACTCCTCAACTAGCTCCTACATCTAGGACCTAAGAGAATAATGTTTGATGTGCATCCTGAAAGTGTTCATAAGAAAAATAGTGTCAAGGTGTTCTAGCTATCATGTTCATAGGTATCAATCTTCTTATGATTATCTTAGTAACAGTTATCTTAGAATGATTTCAGTTATTGGTTCCATGTTTTTTCCTGCATCATAATCTTAATCAATTATTCAGGGACACAATAGGACACCACGGAAAGCACCCTCTAGGGACTCTACCCCTGATGGTCAGCGAAGTATTTCTGTCAGCTCCAATGGGCGAGGAAGAAGTAGTTCACCTGCATCCTTTGGCATGCGCTCAGATTATAAGCCGCCACATGTTTCTACGCCAGATTCAGTTGCAAAAAAGCTCTTCCAAGGATCTCCTTCTTATAATAGTCCTGGTAATGAAAGTCGTCTTCATCAAGACGTTAATGAAATTTCTCTTTTGAAAAGTTTGACTTATTATTGAGTTCTTTGGAATTATCAAGTCAGAAATTCATGCAATTCGATGTAGCATCTCTGTTTTTATCGTAAAAAATGAGGAAATATTTCAAAAGGCTCAGTCCTGCCATCTAATCTAACCAGAGTGTATGTATTTAGTTTAACTTGTTCTTCTCGCTTATCTTGAAGAATCAGTTTCATTTTCAGGTTCTCCAGCAGTGGAACCAAATGCATCCTCTGAGACTGCAGAATCACTTCAAAGGAATGGAAACAAGGATATCGAAAACTTGCCGATCTACCCTTATGATCGTCTGAGAGTGGTTTCTAGTAATCCAGTTGTTGGCATCAATGTGACTGTAAGAGAGGTACCTCGTGAACTGAATCAGCCTAGTCAGTCATTTTTCTAAGACTTCACATCCAACATCCCTAACTAATCTCTAGAATATGCTTTTCTCCCTGTTAAGAATCATTAAAAAATACCTATTTTTCAAAATTTCAGATAAAGAAAACAACTAAACAATTATAATCATGACAAATAGTTTCTTTTTAACTGATTAACCGAATCTGCTACTGAAAAGCCACTTGTAAATGTGGATTTTCACTTTTCAGTTCTTGAACATGAAGATTTTGTAATATTTCATGTCCAATAAAGAGGTTTCAGTTGACTGTCTTTTTTTTTAAAAACCTGATGGTTTATTCCCCTAAGAATGACATGGAGTCTAACCATTTGGATCAATTTCATGTGATGAGGTTAATTTGCATTGCATGACATAATTGAATAATGGCCCCAAATAAATGAATAATAGATGTTGTGACAATTGCCAATGCCCTTTAGCCTACTGGCACCAAACTTTTCCCGTTTGTGGGAGGCTTGGGGTTCGATCCTGCTCGCTTTCAGTTTTTTGTTTTCCCCTTTCTACTCCAAAAAAGATGCTGCAACAATTATAACATAGTTTTTAAGTTATGATGAGCTGTACGAACAAATATGAGTTGTAATGGACTATTTGGAAAGATGGCTAAAACTTTTATAAATCTTTGGGTGCATAGAATAGAATGAGACTGATGAGAAAATACAACGGAAAAACACTATTCAGACCAAAATGGATACTTAAGTCCTCTAGTTAGAGAGTGAGAGAGAGAGAGAGTAATGAAAATATATATATATATATATATATATTTTTTTTTACTCCTGTTTCATTGTATCTTCCTTTTTATTTTTACGTAGGAAACAGTATATTAACAGGCATTTGGTTATTATGAATGGTATAGGCATATCTGTCTGATGAAGAGTTTCGTGAGAAATTTGGCATGACAAAAGCTGCCTTCTATAAGCTTCCTAAGTGGAAACGGAACAAGTTGAAGATGTCGCTTGATCTATTTTAGAGAATGTGTTCTTGTGCAAAAAGATGAACCTGTTTTAGCTTACTACTTTCATATTAATCTTTTGATTGAATACACTGTGATTATGTTTGTGGTAGGAAATGTCATTCGGAGGATTGCATTTTTTTGGCCTCATTTTTAATTGGCTTGAAGACTTGTTATGTGTGTGTGTGTGAGAGAGAGAGAGAGAGAGAGAGAGAGAGGGAGACTTGATGAATAGTTTTGTTGCCAATGAAATTAAAATATCAAATTCATTGTTAGGGTGTATTTGGAGTAGCTTATTTTAGTTGATTTTACCTTGTATGAAGAGAAATTTTTTTCGGATTATGTGAAAAGCACTTTTTTTTAATTGATTCTGACGGCTGGCCTCACACCTTATCTGTTTGAAAAAGCAAGTTCAATTGAGTGGCTTATGTTATGAGATGCAGCCATCACCAAAAAGCAGAAGAAAGAATATGCCATTTGGCCCTATAAAATGCTTCAAAGATGCTTCCCATTTCTTCAAGACCAGTCATTGTTTGATTTGATTTTGATATTTCCATTGGGTGGAACTGGTCAACTTCGATCCTAATAGGTATAAACACATTAAAAACAGTGCCGAGTCAATTAATTTCACATTTTTAAATTAATAACTTAAATACATATTACAGTACTAGCTACTGACTTAAAATTATATACTACTATTTTCAGGATCATTTTATGTAAGAGTTATTTGTCATTTTTTGTCTTGCTGGATGACAAAAACGAAAACAATTTTTTAAATACTATGCTGTTTTTGTATTTTTATAAATTTTATTTTTAAATAATTAATGATAATAAGTTTAAAATTTCTTATCGTTTATACCTTATATTTAATAATTTCTTATTTTTTTTTTGTTTTTATTTGGATCAAGCAAGACGAAAATTGGGCATAGCAATGTATACATCGTTTTAAAATACTAATAATTTAATTAAAATTCAAAAAGATACAATATTAAGTTATTCGTATTCAATTTGAACTATGTATATTATATATATATATAGAAAAAATGATAGGAAAAAACTCTAGAAAATGATAAATATTAAAACATGAATTTATGTTGTTAATACTATATCTATTATTGTTAATACTATATTTATTATATTATACCTTTAATTATTTAATTTCAAATAAAGTAAAATTTTGATCCTCTATGAAGTACTGATATATTTTATGATTATTACAAAAAAAAAATTATTTGAAACCAACAATATTAGAGTGAGTGATATTAAAAAGATACTACTTTTTAAAATTATGAAAAAAAATAGAAAACTTATATATGAAATTATAGAACTAAAAGTATATTTTTTTAAAAGAAATTAAAAATAGTATGCAAGGAAGAAAATAATAATAATAAAAGAGGGGACCCACTATAAGGAATATGGACGAATGGAATTTGAAGATAATGGAGAAAAACCTAAAGGAAAAGTCAAGGAAGGATTGCGAAAGAGATTGATTTGTAATATAAATAAATGTTGAAAAATGTTCATTAATTTATAAAAATTATTGCCTAACCCCACCAACCAAAAAAATCATTCATCTCTGTTCCTCCAAATTATTTTATTCTTTTTACAAAAAAATAATAAAAATATAATTTCTTGTGAACTTAATTAAATTTACGTAACTATTATGCCTACCACTAAATCTAACTGGACACTGATTTTTCCATATCTATGTTAAGACCGTTATTATTGATTGGTTTAAGTGACAAAGACTCTTGTCAGTTAAACTAAATTGTGAATTTTTCTCTATTTTTTCTTTGTTTTTAATATTCCCTCCTTCCCAGAATATTAGATTATTTTCTTTAAATTAGCTTGTTTCTTTTTATAATATCCCTTTTAAATTTACTTTAACAATAAATACTATTCTACTCATTTATCTTTTATTTAATCACTATAAATGAGGATATATTTAGGAAAAAAAATAAATCTCATATATTTTTATTCTTTTTAACTAATTTTAACTGTTTTTTTGACCAATACAATTCGATTAAAATGACTTTATATTATAGCACAAAAGGAGTATCTCAATAAAAGTATATGAAATTTGATAAATGAATAATATTATTAAATAGGATTTATATAATTATTAAAGATTATTATGTATGGTAAAAAAAATAAAGATTATTATGGTTTTAACCACAACATATTATGTCATGAGTTTAAATACATAGGAGAACTACCCATAATTGTGATTAATAATACTTATATAGCCATATAAATAAAATATTGTTATGGTTTTTATATTTTATTTTAATTATTTTTTTATTTAAAAAGTATCATATTCAACAAAACCTCGTTTCACATGCAGATTTGTGTTCCACATGATTACTTGTTTTTTAAGAACTTATTATTTATTCAATTTATAATCAAATCCCTAAACAAAAATGATATAATTATTTTATAAGGAAGAATGAAATCTTAAGTCTCAAGTAGTTTTGAGTGAAAAAGACTTAATACTTTTAAATAATATAGAGAGTTCAAATTTTCGTTTTATTTATATTTTTTTTATTATATAAGATCAACAAGTCTGCCACCAAAGCAGTTTTATGTCATTATCAAATTTCAAAAATAATGCCGGCCAAAAAAAAATTACCAAAATTTATTTACTATGTTAAATGAATATAAATTAAAATTATAGTTACAAGTTATATGGGTGAGTGACTGGTGACAATGTTAAATTTTCAGAAGAAAAAATATTTTTAAAATTAACAGTACACCATTAAATATTATCTTAAGATCATAATAAAAATTTGAAGTTGGTAAAATTATTTTTGTTTTGTTTTTTGAAAAGAAAAGAGTAAATTTTGAATTTTCAGAATAAAAAATATTTTTAAAATTAACAGTACACCATTAAATATTATCTTAAGATCATAATAAAAATTTGAAGTTGGTAAAATTATTTTTCTTTGTTTTTTTTGAAAAGAAAAGAGTAAATTTTGAATTTTCAGGATAAAAAATATTTTTAAAATTAACAGTACACCATTAAATATTATCTTAAGATCATAATAAAAATTTGAAGTTGGTAACGTTATTTTTCTCTCTTTTTTTAAAGAAAATAGTAAATTTTGAATTTTCAGAATAAAATGGATGAATAATCTGAAAAGAATCTACCATCTCCTGGCAGGTGCCTAGTCAGCATTAAGCATCCTTCTCAATTTGTTCATACTTATTGTTGTTCGGTGAAACCAACCTTTTAGTCCAGCTTCCCTTTTTCTCTGAATCTCCGGTCGCCGGAGATGAGTCTCCGTCAAGTTCAGTTGACCTTTTTCTTCTTCCTCTACCTCTTGGTCTCATCCCATGCCATTGATGTCAATGGCTTCCGCAAAAGGAAGCCCAAACTCGACGGACCCATCAAAACTGTGGTCGTCATCGTGATGGAAAACCGATCGTTCGACCACATATTGGGGTGGCTCAAACGGACCCGACCCGACATCGACGGTTTGACTGGCACCGAATCGAACCGTATCTCCGCCTCTGACTCGAACTCCCCGGAGGTCCACGTCTCCGATGACTCTGTGTTCGTTGATTCTGACCCGGGGCACTCATTTCAGGCCATAAGGGAACAAATATTCGGATCGAGTGATAGCTCAGCGAATCCAGCTCCGATGAATGGTTTTGCTCAGCAAGCAGAGAGTATGCAAAGAGGAATGTCGAAAACTGTCATGGGCGGGTTCAAACCGGAACTCGTGCCGGTTTATACCGAGTTAGCTAACGAATTCGCCGTTTTCGATAGGTGGTTCGCTTCGTGTCCAACTTCGACTCAGCCCAACCGGTTCTACGTTCACTCGGCGACCTCCCATGGCGCCATGAGCAACGTTCGGAAGGACCTGATACATGGGTTTCCTCAGAAAACCATATTCGACTCTCTGGAAGAAAGTGGCCTCTCATTTGGAATTTATTACCAGAACATCCCGGCTACCTTGTTCTTCAAGAGCTTGAGGAAGCTCAAGCACATCATCAAGTTCCATAACTACGCTTTGAAGTTCAAATTACATGCCAGATTGGGCAAACTTCCGAATTACGTGGTTATTGAACAGCGTTACTTCGATGTGAACCTTTTTCCGGCCAATGACGACCATCCGTCGCACGATGTGGCAATTGGGCAGAAGTTCGTGAAGGAGGTTTATGAGACACTGAGAGCTAGTCCTCAATGGAAAGAGATGGCCGTCTTGATTACATATGATGAACATGGAGGGTTCTATGACCATGTGCCTACCCCTGTTTCTGGTGTTCCCAATCCAGATGGTATTATTGGCCATGTTGACCCTTATTACTTCCGGTTTGACCGGCTTGGAGTTCGAGTCCCGACTTTTCTGATCTCACCATGGATCGACAAGGGTACTGGTAAGTGTTATTGCTTCATTTCTGCTTGTTTCTGGGATGGCTTTTTTACTTCTATAACTGCTTATATGCATTATCTGATTTCTTAATCTCTGGTAATAAATGGTTGTGCTAAGAGTTACCTGACTCCGAATTTGATCTTTTACGTCTAGCTTTGTCGAATTCTTGTGGCTGGTAGTAATGGTGATTTAGTGCTTTTGGTTTCTTGTCGATCGGTGTTGAACGACTTTAAAACTTCCACAGATTCAGCTATACTGTCAAGCTTTTTGAAAATGCCCAAAATTGTACTAGGTCTTTGGTTTGTCCAGTTGCTTGAATATAATGATGCTTAATTTTAGGACTTATATGTTCTTTAACTTTGGGATCTGACATCTTTGTCTTTCTATAATCACTTTTGGCCTACACTTAAGTTTTGTATGCTTTATTTTCTTTGTTTTCTAGGAAGATAAAGACGTTTTGGTGCATGAGTAAATCTACTGTTAAATCTACTTTTGTCTTCATGGAAATTCTTATGCTGTTTCCTTTTGCTAGGGGATTTGTTTTGGGTATTTTAACTTCTAATGACGTACAAAATTTTAAACTTCTATATAGCAGGTAGGAAAATTGCTTTGGTTATCTTTGTCTGTAGTGCTTTAGATTTGTATGCGTGCTAAGAGACTGGTATAAAACTTGTACTCATGGGTAAAACTTTGAAGTTCACTATTTAATTCTTAGAGTCTGGCTGATTTTCTTACTTCCCACAGAAGAAACCCTTATTAATGTGATAACTCACGGTGCTAAGCATTGTAAGTTTGGTTCTTTAGTTCAGAAGAGTAAAAAGAAAATAAAATTACTAGTTTCTGTATATCTCACTTGGTATATGAGAGAAACTAATCCATTGTAATTTCAGCTCAGTATACTTATGCTATCATTTCTGATCTGGGTAAGAAACTCTCATCATCACCAGAAGTGAATTAGATATTTTGGCAGTGACCTTACTGAATGCCTGATCATGAATAACACCAACTTGGCATAGGTTACTTGTCCCCATATCCACCAAATTAAGAGATTTAGTTTATTCTGTAATATATCCCCTTCTGACTTGTTTCAGAGGCTTTCTAAGCTCACGCTGACTCCATTTTTTTTTTTTTTGCAGTGATTCATGAACCTGATGGGCCAACACCAAGTTCACAATTTGAACACTCTTCTATTCCTGCCACAGTAAAGAAACTTTTCAATCTGAAGTCTAATTTCTTGACAAAGAGAGATGCATGGGCTGGTACCTTTGAAAAATATTTCTACATTCGAGATACTCCTCGTGATGATTGCCCAGGTTTGCAGACTTATTGATGACTCTGGTCCTTTAATTTAAGTAACCTTCTCTGCTGTTCAGACTCATTGATGTGTCATTATATGCTTCGGTGTTCATAATGAACTTCAAAATCATGTGTAGAAACATAGAATTTTGTTCTGCAACTTAGACAGAAGTAATGGTTCTTGTGCGTACTGTTTTAATATGCTGAATATCCGGAAGCATCTCCATAGTTTAGTCTTGCATTGATATTGATCTAGGAGGGCAGAAACTTAATATAGTCCTTGGCTAGGAATTAAACGCACTGTTGCAGAAACTTTTGGCTTCTCTTTTGCTTACTCTAATAAGAAATTATAAGTTTCCACTTCTGTCTCCGTCTTAAATTAACCCAAGCCTCTGACGTTTAGAGAAGGAGAGGTCAGCTTTTCGCTCTCTTTCTCTCCATAAACTTCAGGTGAAGTGAGTTCTGATGATCATTTTCAAAATTGGCTCTAGAAGGTACTAGCAAGATTTGAATGGTGAAGAAACAAAATATGAACTGGAGAGAATCACATAAGGTAGGTATTAGGTAAAGCAAATCAAACATGATGTTATGAAGTATGATTCTCCCAGAATTATGTCTAATATGCTCACATATAGACATGCATGCGTCATTTGTCTGATGTACTCATCTTTTGCAATCATGATCCAACGAAGTTGTTTTCTAGGATAGATGCTTGCTGCCATTCATTTTCTACAATTTAGCAATTATATTTCAACAGTTTCCCCAATGACTTTTCAGAAAAGCTACCTGAAGTGAAGAGAGCACTGAGGCCATGGGGACCTAGAGGAGACAAAGAGCTCTCAGAATTCCAGGTTGAACTGATCCAGCTCGCATCGCAGCTCAACGGTGATCACGTGCTCAAAACCTACCCAGATATTGGGAATACCATGACAGTGGAAGAAGCTAACAGATATGCAGAAGATGCAGTGAAGAGGTTCCTGGAAGCTGGAAAAGCAGCTCTTAGAGCAGGTGCAAATGAATCTGCCATTGTCACAATGAGACCTTCCCTTACCAGCAGAGTTGCTGCTGGAGACAACCAAAACTCTACTTAAAAAGCCAGTAATTCTTCCATATCATACTACGTATATATATATATTAGATTGAATCCATTCTGTGCCAAAAACAGGAATTATGTATGTATATATATTCTATTATGGCGCAAAACTTAGGTACTGTGTTCTATATGATTGCTATTAAGTTCACTGAAAAGTAAGTAACCAATGAACTTTTCAATGAGTTAATGTTGTGATGATGAAATATCAATAAAACATATATGTATTAGTTGAGAAATTTGATTGGAAACATATCTCAAAATTTTATCTCTTACGAAGACAATGCATGCCTTGCGACATGAAGGAAGCACAAATTAATCTGTCTTCTCTTTTTCCTTTTTCCTTTTCTTTTTCATATTATTTTTTTCCCTAAATATATGATCTTTTCTAACTTAACATTGAAGAAATTTGTGCTTTGAAATTTGAACAATTTTTCTTTATTTTCTAGGGAAAAAAATAAGAAATACACCCATCCCATTTTCTTTCTAGATACATTTTTCATTTATTTTTTAGAACACTTCTTCCCTAACTAAATTTTCCATAAATATATGTATTTACTTTAGTGTATACATCTAACTTCCCAAACTTTTCTTGTTAGGTCTAAGCAGTTTTTAAATTAATATAGTGGAAATTATACTTAGAAAATTCAAAGTTTTTATTGGTTTATAATGATTAGTGACCTCTAGATAGTTGAATATTTTTTTATTGCATATCCAATTCACCGGAGCTTAACCCTAACTATATCTAAATTTGATTTGTGTCGTGCACTTAGTAATGGTGGGTGAGTCTCCCAACGAGGATTTTCTGCAGATGTCAAAGCTCAAACTCTAAACATCACTTAAACGATAGTGAGTTGCTTACTACTCAAACTAATTTCCATTAGTTGAATATTTGCTTCATCTAGCTATTAAATTATGCTTATAACAAGCATATAGTGTGTTTGGAAAGAAAAGAAAAGAAAGTATTTTTGGACCTAAATCATAAGTTGCCTAACACCTATGGGCCTGTTTGGAGGAAAACAAAATCATAGTTTTAGAAGTTATTTTAAACAAAACCTTAATTTAAAAAAAATTAAAATAAATAATCATATTTATCTAAATGGATTTGCTAAACTATGGTTTCAGATAAGTTGGTAGGATTAGCTTTTGAAACAGTAAAAGAGTTTATGGACTACCCATTTACTATTTTAACCCTATTTTTTTCACACTCTCCTCTTCTTTGTTCTCTCTCTTCTTCTCTTATGCTCCTCTTCTCCTTCATATTGGTGTCCCTGTACTGCTCTCGTTTGTGTCACTGTTGCCGTCACCGATAGTCATCGTTGTTTGTCCATCGTTGCTCATCAATCTCACCTCTGTCGGTCGCTTTTGTCACTGGTTTTGTTCAAAGGAATGGAGGGAGAGTGAAGGAGAGAGAAAAAAAATTCTTTTTTAAATAAAATCATATCCTTTTTGATATTTTTTTAATAATAAAAGTCATTCTACTAATAATTATATAAACACTCATTTATTCATAATCACTTTTTTTTTCATAAACCTTTATCCAAAAACTTTTTTTTTAAAAACTATCTAAAAGCTATTTTTTTTTCTATAAGCTCATTTTTAAAAATCTATCTAAATATAGTATTTATGGGTCCGAATTGCTTGTGGAGAGAAATCATGATTTGAGTAGTATGAAATCATAGTTTCCAAAAAGTATCAGAGACCAACTTTTAAAACCATTTTTCAGAGATAAAATTGTGAAATGAATAAAATGTCCCTCCTCATTTTTGTCAGCTTGTTGTCCCTCACTAATTTACCGTTGCCATTAGACCCTAACTCTCTCTCCCCTTTGGTTCTCTCTCCCGCAAGCGTCATGCCTTCTTCGTCGTGACTTCTTTCTCTGTAGCCGTGCCTTCTTCTCGACATGTGAGTGGTGCAGCTCAGAGCTATAATCTTTTCCAGCGTTTCCCTCCTTCTCCCTTCAGTCTTCTCGGCGTGTGGGTTTTGAAGATCTCGATGTGTGCTTCTCCGGTGTCTTCCCATCTTCTCCGTTCACTCGTGACCGCGTGAGCATTACCCAAATCTTGGCTTCTTCCTATCCATTCACTAGTGTCGCGTTTGCATTGTCGGAGCTCATCTTTTTCTTCCCTTTAGATGTTGTCGGTGGTTGAGTTTTCGGTTTGGATTTGTGAGTAAGTTTGTCCATCTCTTGGATTTTAACATTTAAATATGATCTTGTGGTTGAATACTTGTATTTTTTATATATCATCTCTCTATTCCTCTCTTTCTCTCTACTCAAATTTTCTTTTAGGATTGAAATAACTCTTCCTATTTGACCATGGTGGCATGAATATTGTCATACTTAAGTTAGCAAAACGTGCAGATGGGGATTGTAATATGCGTCTGAATGTGATCGTTTTGTTCGTCTGTGTTTTGTGGGGAGTAATTGAGATTTGATATTTCTTTACTTTTCGTCTTATTTCTTGTACAACTTGCAATTAGACTTTTCAATATGCCATATTTCTTTACTTTGGGATGGGTGTGATAATTTTTTTTTAGTAAAAAAAGAGACAAAAGAAGACCTGTTTTATTTATTAATTATTAATTATGTATGCATATTATAGACAAGCCCAATGGATGGTATGTATATTATTAATTATATATGTATATTATTTATTATATTAATTACACCCTATAACGTACGTGTATTATTAACTATGTATGTATATTATTTATTATTTTTGTATTTTAATTACATACTATTCATTACTGTTAATTATTATTAATTATTGCTTAATTACTTATGTATATTTCTTGTTATTTTAATATTAAATAGAAAATATAAATTTAAAATTATACTTGTCATTTTACTTTATATATTTTTTAATAATTTATCTATAAAAAAATATTCTGATAACAACTATTTAAATATTTATTTTTTTTAAAATTACTTTTTATATAAAATTTATTCTTCAGAATTAATTTAAAATTAATTTTCTCTAGAATTTATTCTCTAGAAACTAAACCAAAATATCACCTTGTTTTTATAAATATCTGTAACACTTTTAAAATTTTATTAAGTATATAAAATATTATATAGATATTTAAAGAGAACAAAAGAAAAATAATTCCAACGATTTAAATAATTTTTTTGGTAGAGTACAAATAGTATTTCATAATCTATAGTTAAAAACTAATCTTTCTAAAGTGTAGAGATAACTAAAATAAGTTTTACTTCTCCCCATAAAATATTTTCTATACATATAGTTTTGTTCGAATCTAAGACATTATATTCAAGGGACTCAATTATCTACCAACTGTGTTGGGTATGGTTGGTAATTTGAAAATGAAATTTAAATATTTTTTCTTGCTAAGTATATAAGAGGATATTGAAGAGAAAATGGTATATAATTGTCAGAGGTAGTTTGAGCAAGTATAAAGAATGATATCGGATGTACCGGTAAAGAGGGTGGATCAAATAATATGAGAGCCCTATAAAAAGGGATAGAAGAAGATTAAAGAGAATGTTCAACAAGGTTGTTGAGAATGACTTCTTTATGAACAACTTATCCAAATGTTTAGTTTTTAATATAGCATAATGGTGCCAAATAGTCGACCCCATCTAATGAGATAAATTTTTTTATAGTTGTATAGGTGTCCACTTATTAAAAGAAATTATATTCAAAGTACTATCAGGTATTAAATATAGATATATTTTCTAATAATAATTTAAACATTAGTTTGTTATTGTTGTCAGACATTAAATAATATATTTCTTTTTTGGTATAAGAATTTTTAGAATAGGGTTAGCCTCACCAAAGATCTAAAGTGAGGAAGAAGACTCCCTTCATTTTAAACGATATTAATGTTACACAGGGCGAACTGTCAATTACCTTTAGGCATAAACTTAGGTATATAAGAGTTAGGATGTTTCTCCAAGTGCCGCAACTGGAACTACAATAAAGTGATACTTTCTAATAATTGAATATACTTTAAATAGTTATATGTTTTAACTATTCACCAGCTGAACCTAAGAACAATAGCTACTAAATAATATTTTTGTTCTTACTTGAGAAGTGAATAATAGGAATAGCCTGGTGCACTAAGCTTCAGATTGTGTGTGATTCGAGAGAGTGGGCCTACTTTTGAGTCTAAGCTTGTAATTTTATATACTACATCTAATTATTAATATAATAATTAATTAGATAGTTATATTTAATCATAAATATAATATTTTAATATATTTTATATCTAATATTTTTATTTAAACAAATTTATTTACCTTAAAAACTAACATATGATCTAATGTTATATATTAATACTTTAAGAATATTATATCATATTTATTATAATTAACAATTTATTTAATTTATTAAAATTAATTAATTAAATTTTATATAATAAAACATTAGAGCTATTATTAAAAAAAGAGAAGGAGAGAGCATTGAGGTCAAATTATATGACTATATATTCTCTATGAAAATCTTTCTTTTTCTTTTTTCTTTTTGATTACATATATATCACTATAACACGAGTGTCTAAGTGGGTGTTTAGTTTCTCCATATACCAAACTTTTAGAGAGACTTTTAGCCTAAACCTAGTTAAATAAATATCATTCAAAATTCCATAAGTGCTTATGGATCAAAAACTTGTTCAAACTTAGGTTTTAGATAAGCTGATCAGAATAACTTCTGGGTAGAAAAAAGAGCTAATGGACAGTCTAATTATTATTTTACCCCTATTTTTTTCTACTCTCTCTCCTCCCTCTTCTCTCATCATCGCTTCTTCTCTACTCACTTTCATATCTGTCATCACTAGTTACCTTCTGTCGCCGTTACATCCGTGCTCTTTCTCCTCCCTTCATCTGTCTATCCTCTCTCTCATATCCCTATAGCTAGTGGTCTTTGTCCGATGATCTATAAAAGAGTGGCAAATCTGAGAGTGGCAACAGAGGTAGTATCCATCCTTTGAAAGTCACTGTCAGTTAAAGTCATAGAGGTGCTTTCACGTCGTCTTCTTCTTATCGTTGGCTTCTTTATATCTCGCAACTAGAGATGGAGGTAGTGGTATTAGCATCATTGGGCTATGAAGGCGATGAGATAGCAGTATCGTCGACGATGGGAGCATACAAGGATGATGATGAATAGTAAATGATGAAAATAATTAATAATAAATAAATTAATTATTTATCTCATAATTTTTATTTTATCCCACATTCTTTCTAATAATTTACCAATTACAAAAGTCATTATAGTAATACACATCCAAATACCCATTTATTCAAAATATTTGTTTTTTTATTAGCCCTTCTCTAGAAAAGTTTATCCATAATTATTTTTTCTCCATAAGCTCTTCTCCAAAAATCAATCCAAAGGAGCCATAAGAATTCCAACTTACAACTCTTATTAAATTGGAATGACAAGTAGCTGTTAAGAACTAAATATCACGTCTCAAAATTTGAGCTGTAACCAGCACAAAATATAAATAATTTCACATTTCGTAAGCCTAAAACCTTAAATAAAATGTTTGAAACGAAAATTATAATAAATTACATTTCATATAGCAAAATCACATCCTCTGTAAGAATATCGGTAGGATAGTCGTTGTATAACCGATCTCCCGATAATCCTATAAGAGACTGCAAATGTTCAAAGTTTCCATAACATTTTTCCAAAATAACCAAAATCTTTTCTAATAACTATGTGGAACATTTACCCTTTTATCAAAATAATACAAGTACTTAATAATAATTACATTAAAATCAGTCTTGTTCAAAAATAACGCTTCAGATCGGCGACGAGGCTCTTCACTGCTCAGCGGAAATATTAGGGTCAACTGCACTATCTGAAGTCAAATAATCTACTTGTGAATAACATCCTAAAAATATTATTTATAAGAATGCGAAAATAAGCAATGCATAATCATGTTTAAAATAACATTTAGTAGTTCGATATAAACCTTTCCATAAACATTTTTATTTCAAGAAAATAATTTGAAATAACCATTTCAAATCAATCATTTAAAAATAATCCTTTTAAAACCATAATATTTCTGTAGGACTTCAATAGAATGTAAACAGGCGTGGACACATAGCCCACGAGAGTAACTAACCGTTCTAGGGGCTCGAAGCCACTAATACAGGCATAGACACACAGTCCACGAGGATAAATAATCTTACGTAGCACGAGGTCACGTAACAGGCATGGATACACAGTCCATGAGGGTAAATCACCAATCAGGCGCGGCCGAAGCCACAAAATAGGCATAGGTACGAAACCTATGAATAATAGGCGCGATAATAAATCCCACAAATAACTGTTGACCGAGACACAGACACATAAAAATACTTGACTTACTTGCCCTTATTACTTTTAAATTCTTTCCTTTCAATTAACGTGATATACAGCTCACCTAGCTTTATTGTCAAAATATGTAGTATCACAAACAACCAACATTCATTCAAACATCACCAGATATCTTGACTTATAACATGGCTACTCAAAATCAGCAGCACTGCTCCTTTAAGTCAAAGATTTCCAAAGCACAAACAAGCATGAGCCATAATCCAACCAGTAGCATAAGCATTCTCCAAAACAGTAACCCATGCTAACAACTAAAGACAATGAAACTTAAACTTAAAACTGCATTATCATAGAATTATGAATAGCTTCCACACACATCAGCAGCAAGTTTCTCACTATGACAACAATACATATGTACGTATGCTGTTTGAACCCCTTTTGTAAGCAGCAATAACATATATAACAGCAAACACATATGCACACACAGCTTCAACATTTGGCATTTATGTTTGAAAACACATTTACATACACACGGATAATACCCCTAATAGCAGCGACAACAGCATATGCTCATGTACATGTATGCGTGGTGTGCTCTGCTCATTCAACCAGTATTGCCACAGAACCCAAAAATCATTTCAAACATCAATTTATATATTCAGATGCACACACACATGATATGCTTTCGACTCCATTCTTTGCTTTCACGAAAATGAACCAACTTAACCATTAATAGAAAATGTATAATTCCTCTCTTCCCAGTAGACTCGACCAACAGAATAGGGAAGTAGTCTAATTTCAAGCCAAGGCTAACAACAAACAACAAGGAAAGAGGAGTCTTAAGCTTATCGTACACTCACTGAAGAATCTGAGGAAAGAAGGAAAAATAGAGTTTCCTTCAGTGGCACTGGCGACACTCCAACGGCAGCAGAGAAGAACTTTGAAGAGATGAGATTTCTATAGTAATGATAGAGTAGACACGACGGCAACAATTGACCACCACCACACCTTGCTTAGCGACGGCGACAGGAAAGGAATTGAGAATCTTGACTTGCTATAGTACTATAGCACACTCGGCAGTAACGACACACAACACGACGTCGACAAAGCAACTGAACCCCAAAATAGAGAATCCCAACAACGTCGATCGCCACACAACCTCGCTATAGCTCTCATGACCTTCCCCAGATTTTCCCCTACTCGCGGCACTTAAAGGCAAACAGAAATTCATGCGATGTGACGCTTCTAGGATGACGACACGATAGAGGAGGTTGATGACACACTGCAGCGGCTGACAACACGGCATCACTAGCATGAAGCTTTCATCGTGCTCCCACTGCTCTCCGCCTGCGTCGCTGCTGCATTCAAAGGTCTGAAGGAAATGGATGTACAACGCAGGGTAAAAAGGGGGAGGGGCAAAATTGTAATTTCATGCGTTGGAAACATTAAGAGAAACCCCACTTCTATAGTCTGTAGGGTTCGAACACAAGATCTCAACATTTAACTCTCGTCACGTGACCACTCAGCTAATGACTTCATATTAAAGTATTTGCACTCAATAACAATATATTCTTTGTTAAATAAATTTTAAATTTTCATAACCATAAGAATGAAATAAGTTCGAATTCTAAAAATATACTTATTAAAAAAGATAAAATCTTTTTTCACTATAAATTTTAAAAAATAAATATATTCTTGACTAAATCAAAAGAGCTAGATCGACTGGAACAAACAATTTGATTAGTCAAAGTGTAGACTAGTTCAGGCAATATTTTGTTCTAATACATTGAACCGCTTTCACATTTAAGTCTTTTTTTTTATATAAATTTTTTTATTAAAAAAGTTTAGTTTACCTACAATCTATTTAAATATAGAATAAAATCTCATTTTTTTCTTAAATAATATTAGTATTTAAATTATTTTAGACTATCATTTAATTGTTAATTGACAAGGAATCGTTTATGGGTCAAGAATTGAAGTGGATTTACAAAAATTGAATGGGTCTACCCGAATGAAATAATAAATGATTAAAAAATAAAAAACTTGTATAAAATATTTTTTTAAAAGCCCATATCTAAGTGCCTTATTTGACACTTTAGTTGAAAAATTACTTTTGGACAAAATATTGATTTAGAAAAATTTTAAATCAACAGTCATTTTTGTCCAGAAATAATTTTAGCTAAAATTATGGTTTTGAATAAACTATTGAAAATAGTTTTTGAAATAGTAAAAGAGTTTATGAACTATCTAATTATTATCTTACTCTTCCTTTTTCTTATATTATCTCTCCTTTCTCCTCTCTTATATCTCTCCTCTCTTATCCATCTTCTCTCTCTTTTTTACCATATCTTCTCTTTCCTCTCTCCTCTCTTCTATTTCTTCTCTACCATCTCTCATACTTTTAATCAAATCATACACTTTTTAATAATTTACCAATATGAAAAGTAATTCTACTACTAATTATCTAAATATCTATATTTTTAAAATTTATTTTTTCTAAAATCTATTCCCTACAAATTAATTCAAACATGCCCTAAGCCATTTTGAACTTCAGCCGGATCTCTATTGGATCAAAAAAAAATAAACGACGTCCGTGACTCCCCAAAATATTTGAAGTTATCAAACCCGTTGGCTGCTAGGGGTGTGCATGGGCAGGGCTGGGCAGGGCAGCCCCCTGCCCGGTAAAATCCCAAACAATTTTGGGCAGGGCATGGGCGGGCTGGGCATGCCCAAATTGTGATGTCATGCTCATATTGTGAAAAAAAATTATAATTATGAATTTCTAAAATAATATCATATTCATGTGTCTTTAAGAGTTAAATAATATCTATAATTCACTAAGAATAAGAGAACAAAGATAATAATTAAAATCTTGAGATCCATTGCATATAAAAAATAAGCGTTGAAATCTAAGTAGTTTGTAATTATAACTTTGTATCAATCTCCCTAATATTGACAAAGATAAAGCATCTAAAAAAATAAAATAAATAATTATAATTTGTAATGTAATCATATGATAATTAACAAAGTTAAAAAAAATTAGTATAGTTATAAATATTAAAAGATACAACTTACCTACTTATATTTCTAAAATTACCTTATAGTTACCAGTAGCTATCATATTCTCCCTTTTAAGATATAGGGATGGAGGCTGTTTCTTTTTGTTTTTCAATTAATTTCTTTTTTTCTTTTTCAATTAAAAGGGCATGCACTTGTGGGATCGAAAGCCTTTGGTAGAAGCAAAACATTTCTGTTTTTTCAAATTCTATTTTTTGATAATCACTTTTATTACTTTTTCACTTAAAACTATTATTTATAAATTAATCCAAAAACACTTTCAGAACTTACAAGTCATTAATGGATATTATTCTTTCTTCATTATAATTATAATATAAGGGATAAATTTACATTCTAGAAAATATAAAATGTTACCAACATAGAGAGTTGGTAGCAGTGTAAGGCCTGCTATCCCTCTAAATTTGTTAGAGTATATACTTATATTATGAATACAAAATTAGAAATAAATCTAATAAATATTATCAAAAAATGAAAATAGAAAATGTCATCCCTAATTGTGAGTTTTCTCTAATTATGTTTCTATAGTTATATATCATATATGATATTATTTTAAATTTGTTTATTACTTTTTTAAAACATTAGATCAGAGAGTTTTTACCATCTGAAATTTTAATATCAAATCTGTTCCCATATTCTTTTTAATGTAATCTGATCTTCTTTGATTCTTGAGTTTATCCAAAATCTGGTTTCTCTCATATTTTTATTATAAACAGAATGTTCCTCCCTATTTCAAAGTTAAATTCCAATATCTTTTTGAGTTTTGACTTTCGAATTTCCTTATCTTTCAAGTTATTTTTTTTTTAACTTTTCTCAGATTTGCCACTATCTAAATTATTGCTTCTTCTGATTTACTGCTCTTGATTCTTTCAAGTACAATAACAGAAAGCAAAAGCATGAGAAAAACCAAAATAGATTGAAACTTATTATTTTTTTCTAACTTTTTCTTTAATTTCAGGAATTAAATATGTCTGGTGAAGGAGAACCAGAGATAGATATTAACTTGTTCATGAGATTTATTAACGAACAACTTAAGAGACTAAATGTTAGGTTGGATGAGTTGCAATCTATACCTTCAACTCAATAAACCCTAGAAGGCGTGAGGTTGATGAGGAGGAAGAAGATGAAGACTTTTCATATTATCAAGAAAAGAATAATGATTTGGGCAATATAACGATGGAAATCCAACCTTTCAGGGAAAGATTAATGATCCTGAACTCTATTTCAGATGGGAAATAAAAGTTGAACGTATCGTCGATTGGCGATCTTAGGATTCTCTGACTATGCTAGTATTTGGTGGGACATGTTGGAGATGAACAGGAGACGAGAGTGTAAAAGGCCAATTCAGTACTGGGACAAGACGAAGGCAGTCATGCGCCAGAGATTTATCCCTACAGATTACTACAGAAACCTGTATAGAAAGTTGCGGGAGTTGAAGCATGGCTTCATGAGCGTGGACGAATATTATCAGGAGATAGAGACTCTCATGTTCAGAGCACGTATGAAGGAGGATAAAGAGGCGACAATGGCTAGATTCATAAACGGCTTAGATCCAGAAATTGCAGATATATATTGTGGACCTACAAGATCATGAGGATATGGTGGAGTTGTTGCATGAGGCTATTAGGATTGAGAAACTACTAAAATCAAGAAAAGCAGAATTCTAGATGATGACTTGCAAATATGAAGTTTCAAGAGATTTAATTAATTACTTAAAAATCTCAATAATAACTAAAAAAATTTACAAAGACAATTTTTAATATAAGAATTGCCAATTTGTCTCTTAGATTTAATTAGCATGCCAATATAGTTTATTGATAGAAAATCAATTGTATTGGACTCTCACTTTGCAAATAAAAACGGAGAGTTCCAATTGCTAATTATGTGCAAATAGCCAAATACTATCGAATGCAAGCTTCTTTGTTTTCCACTAACATCTCTTGTAATTAAGATTTATTGGGTTATCTATCTTTTAATTTTTTTACGTTGTCTCAATAAAATAAAATATCTTTATATTATCCTATAATTATCTTTATTTATAGATCATAATTAAGATTTAATTTATTATCTTTATCTTTTAACATTAGGACTATAATTTAATTTGAACTTAAATTATTATTATTGTTTTTAATTCTCTGTAAATAGAGTTAAGCTTTTCAGTTAAATTGCTCATTAATTCTTATATTAAAATTTATTATTATTAACTCAATTATTATTAGGATTTTTGAGTAATTTTTTTAATAATACTAAAATTCATTAACTCAAAAGAGCAATACAAACCAACCAAAGCAATCATGTTTTAGTAATTAAATCTTTTATTTCATACTTTATAATAATTCCTCCATTATTAAATAAAATGCTATATTTTCTCCGGGGCTTTCTATCCTTCATCCCTCCTCTCTTTTTGGGTTCAAAAGGTAGTTTTGGTAAGCTGAAAGGCATATCAAATAATATCGTGGAACCCATTGTGTGTAGTTTTAACTAATAAAAGTGAGATATATGATTATTTATAACATATTCAATTTTTATAGAGTATTATTTTTTTATAATTATACTTATGGTATTTAGAGAGACTTCATAATTCCTGAGTGTCTAGATTTATATTTAAAGATAATAGATAGTTTATCTTATCTAATATTAGTATCGTTTAAAAAATTAAAAATTTTATCCTATTTTTAAATAATAAATAAATTTAATTCTCTTTTAAAAATTTATATACCAACCAAAAAAATAGCGCCTTGGACTTTCAGTATAATAAATTAAATAAGAGAGACTTAAATGAGATTGATTTGTTAGCAAGGGACTTATTTGTCTAATCACTAACTGCACTTCATTATACTTTTTGATCATAGGTGAGCCACCCAATGCATATAGGGGGCCGAAAACAATCAAAAGGGAACGAGGTTTTCAAAAACGGGAGATATTAATGGTCAAGATATACAATTTGATTTTGACCCGTTTATTTTTCTATACTATTTTTTAAATTTTAATTTTACATTCGTAATTAACTTTTTTAGTATAAATATTATTTTATAAATTAAATTTGAGAATAAAAAAATCTAATAAAGTCTTACATGGTTAGACAACTCTTCGTTAGTTTGGCTACTTTATTTTATTAGAAAAATTAATGGTAAGTTTATTTAAATTTTGAATTAGGTCTTGTAATTTATTTTATTTGTATTGGGCCCTTATTATTTAATATGTTAATTTTAATTCATAGGATTTATAAAAATTTATTATAGAAATGTATGAATGCCAAAACGGTGTGAAATGAAATGAAAAAGATTCCAAGAAACATATTAAATTCTATAAAATAGAATGAATGATTTATACACTCAAGGATATATGTCTATAACCAATAGACTATAAAATAAATTTATAATAATTATGAATCATTAATGATTTTATTATATTCATTATTCAACATAATGAGAACCAAATCACAATATAATATTTGATTTTTGCTTGTGGGGCATCAAAATAGACGGACTTTGAAGCAAAATGATTAAATGAAGAAACCATTTTTTTTCTACAACCAACTAGCCAACTACTATAATTTTTATGTATATTTTTCTTTTATCACTTGACTTAAACAGTTTACATATTTTATGTATTTAGTATTTATTCCCATTTTTAATTATCTTTTTTATATCATGTAAAATTACTCCATTAAAAAAGTCTCAATTTTTTTTCAACTTCTAGAAGTTTGCAAATACATGGATAAGCTTCTTAATTTTTTTAAGCCCTACTAATTATTAGTTTATTAAGTAGGTAAAAACTTATAAGTTGTACTATATATATTTGAAAGATTCATAGACTAAGAGCAAATTTAATCTAAAAATTTAATTATTGACAAAATAAAATAATTTGGTATAATTCATGTAACTGATTTTATTAAATAAGATAACAATTTATTTTATTGAGAAAATTATATTGGTAGTGATCAGAATTAGCTAAACCACGTGACTGTATATATTAATATTTGTTTCATTACGCCCCTAATTCTCCATAGCCTCTCTCTCTCTCTCTCTCTCTCTCTCTCTCTAGAGAGGCCAAGAGGAAGATGATGAAGCTGACGGTGAAGTATAAGAAGAAGGCATATGGCTACTCAAAGATGGAGAAGGAAGATCCAGAAGAAACCAGGCATCGACGAGCTCAGTTCTTAATCTACAAAGTGTTGCAGAAATCTGATTCTTCTACTTGTCGCAGAAGGCCATGTTTGGTTAGGCTCAGATTGTCAAAGTTGAAGATTAACATAAACAACAGATTCAGAAGAATCAACAAGACATTGAAGAGATTCATGTTTGGCTCATCATCTTCATCTTCATCATCCTCATCACCAAAATTCATGAACCTTCCTCGTTTTGCTTTCTGATTTTACTGATATATTCCTCTTCTTCTTCTTGTTTGTATCAGTTTCTTTATTATATTTTCAGTCAGTTTTTCTGGTTTTGTTGAGTGCTAATATCATACAACGCACACATTTTTACTGCAAGTAGTAAAATGAACCGACTACAACGTGTAACTCAATTAATATTGAGTGCTAACCTAACCTAACCTAACCCGTGGTCTCATATTTTAGTTAGGATTAAGGTCCAATTTTATTTCAGAAATTTTCGTATAGGAAGTTTTAGTTAGGAACCACAAAGTTGCATGAAATATATTGGTTAGTCTGTTATGCTTACCTTCTTTTAGGAGGAAAATAGATAGTGAGGGATAAGGATAAGAAAATAATACTCCTCCGTTACATTTTACAAGATGCATTTTGAAAATATGTAAACATTTAATGCATTGTTTTCCTTTTTACTTTCAATTAATTATATATTTCTCATCTTTTTTTTCTGCTCATTCTCTCTCATCTCTATTTCCATTTATATTTTCTCCTGCCAGCAATTTCCATAAATAAAGGTGTTTTATATTTTACATATTTATTGATTCTAATTAATTTTAACTAGATTTAGTTCATCGTACCTTATGAGAAGAAACTGAGGACTAGTAATTTAATCACTCATTTATTTATTTGATAAACAAATCACTATTTTAGAAGAGTTGGCATGATATTCCATGAAGAAAAATCTGAACATAGCAGTAAAGTTGTCACTGATAACTTGGCAGTCAATGTTAGCTGTGATGAAAACAGTGTTTTGCAACATTTATTTTCTCTTAGGCATCAAATACATTTTCCTTTATTGAGATAATGAAACTTTTATTCCCTCAAATTTACTTCCCTTATCCATTTGGAACTAAAGTTTAATTTTTATCAATCAAATCTTCAAAATTTCACAATTACATAACCCCTATCCAAAAATTTCTTATACGAACAAAATTTTTCACAACACAATAGTCTATTGTAAAAAAAACAATACACAATAGTCCTAATGGTTTGAAATAGAAATGACACCATAAGGACTACTTCAGTATAATAATGAAACTTTAAGGACTTGATTAATAAAGATTAAATTTAGGTGCCAAATCTACAACCGAGGTAAACTTAAGGAACCAAAAGTTCCTTATCTCTATATTTTTAAGCATTAAACTCTATTAAGATGAAGGTTCATGAATATCATTTTTCCCCGTTCATATCCAATTTCTCAAGATAAGAAAATTATGATAGGAAATTGAATGGTTTGTGAATATATAATGTTTTCCTCCTACAGAGAAATAACAAGGAATAAACCTCAAACTGTGCCTAAAAAGGGAATCTTTTCCTTAGAGTGTACCAAAAGGGGCCGAAAATGTCTTGCCTTCAAATGGATTTTAAGCCCACATATTTTGACAACTGTGAGAAGGAAATCTCAAAGTTACACCAGCAAATCAGGGATTCACGTGCAACTTGGTGCAACAAAAAGAAAGCACCATGATTTAGACTGGAAGAAAAATTGAAGGGGGAAAAAATGCGGATGTACAATACAAATTGAGCTCCAAAAGTTCAAAAATCTCCTGATTCACCATCAACAATTCCTTTTGATTCCTCTGGAGCAGATTTCAGTAACAACTTTGTGTTGATACCAGTCCCCTCAGATTCCTGAATGTGACGCATAATTATTGCTTTTGCAGCAGCAAGAGATGCATAGAATTGTTCTTCATCAGGTGTCTTCCCAAAACTCCACACATTATCCTTTCTTTCTGTTTTCCTTCTTTTGTGAATCTCATCCTTAACCATCTGTTTTTTTAAGGGAAAAAACGGGGGGCAATAAATACCATTATATTTGGATATATTCTCAATAAAGTAAAAGTAAGCCAGGTCAAGTGAAGTGAACCAACACATAACAGCATTTTATCAAATATCTTCATACTAATTCCACCAGAGATTGTCCTCAACGTCACCACGTGTTTTTAACTTCGATTTTTCTTGATGTTCACTAAAAATTGATGTTTATGTGATACAGCAGGATCAGAGAGAAGACCAGATGAAAGAGGGAGAGAGAGGTGAGAATATCTGAAAAACTGACAATTTAAGCAATAATAATAGATTATAGTCCCCCATCAAACTTGAAGAGCTTTATTGTCCATTTGAGATTCAACTCACATTCAAATCTAGATTAATCGGTAGTACAGGATACTGAATGGTTATCCATTCTAAAATAAGAAAAGGGAAAAAAAGAAAGAAAAGAAAAGCCAAAAAAAAAAAACAGAGAGAAACTATAGTTCCCAATTATTGCAGGGCCCAAAGATATGCATCCCAAGAGAAAACTAAAACCAAAAGATATAACTACCACAGCCTAAAGTAAATCCACAAGGAAAATCTTAAAATTTCATATTTCACGCATATGCCTATAATAGTTTTCCACTACTTGGTAGAATTCTCATTATTAAGTCTAGCTGCATTAAGATTGGCTAAGACCATAGGAACTTGAGGAAGAAATAAGAATTAGTTCCAACACGTACTTAGATTAAAAAGGAATTCATCACTAAGAATACAACAAAGACACTGAAACTGAATCATAAACTCCTCATCAAGTGCTCCCAACACATTAAGTTTTATTCCATGCGTGATGGATGTCATCAGCACCTAGAGGTAAAGATGTCCACCGTAAACTGTTCTGGGAGATGAAAATAAAGCCACTGAATTTTAAAATTTTGAATTATAGATTTATCAAGGCGGTTGGATGCAAGTTAACTTTTTTGGCAGGTAGCTTTCAATAGTTGGGGTGGACCATACAGATGCAAGCAATTATCACTCCAATCCTAGACAGGCTTTAACTGCCATCTATTTAAAATAGCATCTGAAACTAGGACTTGGATCTGTTTTCACAATAATAAACCAGCTTCAGAGGATCTGTTTCCTGAAACTGTTATGTAAGGCTCTGCACATGATAACCCTGGTGAGGAGTGTAACATGCTGTCCTAAAACAGCAGATTAAAAGATTGCCATACAAAAACTTCTGAACTCAATAGGCCAAAATTTGAGCAATCAAGCATAAACAGCTACCTCATACAAGCAATTGATTCCATCTCAAATTTTCACGTACTTCCACAATCAACTGTTTAATCTGGAACATCTCAAATTTTCAAAAAAAATGGTAAAGGACATGGAGAATTCCTAAACTTTCTCACAGAATAAATGCAATACTGACACATTACAAGAAGATGGATTGACAAAATATCAATCTTTTTCATTTCCGCAAGTCAAAGCATAACTTCGAGTACTACCGGGATGTCCTTAAATTCTAGTCTAACACGCAAAACAACTAGTGTTGTTGCAACCCATGTCAATGATTCAACTTCACAGAAAGTGCCTTCATTCAATATCTATTCAAATTTTCCGAACAGCTAACATAATGGGCAACATAAATGCAACATGATAAAAAACAAAAAGAAACAGCCTCCATCCCTATATTAGATTACTTATATGAGATTAATAAAACACACAGTAACAGAAGGAAATAGAAATTAATTGGATGCTAACCTGAGAAAACATTGAGTTAAGCTTTGGAGGTCCCACTTGAGACACTGTCAAGGAGCCAAAGAAGTTGCCTAGAATTGCAGCATCAGACACAGCTAAACCTTGAACCAGTCCTGCAACAAAACCACCTAAGAAACTGTCCCCTGCACCTGTCGGATCAACCTGACTAGCAGCAAATGGCCCAATTTCCATGTCCCCATCTTTCCAATACAATATACAACCCTCTTTTCCATGCGTCACCACAACACAGCAAAATTTCCTCACCTCCTCCAAATCAATGAACATTGCCTCATCAGATGATGCCTTGAGGAACCCAATACGAGGCAATAGGTGAAAGAACCCACTCTCCTTCAACGCAACAGGCTTCACAGTCCCATCAACAGCATCGAATGTACGAATCAGAGCCTGAACATCAACAAACACTTTGTCACAAATCTCAACCATTCTCTCCAGAGTCTCCGGCAAGATTTCCCCACCAACACCAACCGCCATTCCGAAATCGAACCTTGATTCCGGAAGGTCCGAAACCCTAATCTCATCGCAAGCACGGACCCGTTTCAAGACCCGATCCAATTCCCCGAATGCATCGACATTCGAATCGAAATACGCATGAAAGACAGTGGTTTCGGAAGAGGGTATCACAATCGGAGGATGGTTCGTTACGTAAGGAAAATCCGGCCCTACCTTGGCGACCAGATGGTGTGAGATGGAGAAACTGTCAAGCACGGCGGAGATGAAGGAAGAAGAGCCACCGATAGACTCTCCGACGATGGCTCCGTCACGTAGGAGGACGTCGTGGCAGTAATTACCAACAATAAGTCCCCGAAGATCGGAGTTTTGTGGGGCTTCGCAGTCTTTCATCATGAGAAACGTGGTGGAGAAGAAAGGTGGGGGATTTAGTGGGCAATGTGAGAGTGAGCATGTGGTTGGGGATAAAGATTAAAGAGGAGATATTGATGAACGAATTGGAAACATGGAAATAAAAAGGGACCTTTCCGTTACAGTACACAGAACACAGAAAGAGTTCGAAGTTGGAGGACGATGATGAGACTGTCAGATGAATTTTGGAAGAGAGGACGAGCGCCAGCGATACAGTAGAGGTCGGCACTCGGCAGGTAGTCGAATGAGTTCAAATTGCTGCTCAAGAAAAACAGAAGGGAAAATTAGAGTGGAGTGCCCGGAAAAATTATGATATCTATGGAAGGGAATCATATAAAAATTTGGGTTAGTACAAACGTGCCCGAATTCAATCTTATATTATTCTGTATAACTATTTACCATCTTAATAAACAGTTTATTAATATAATACTAATAATTTAGATAAAAAAATTTAAAAAATTAAAATATATAATTTAAAACTTAAAAGACAAATATTAAATTAAGAATAAACTTAAAATATTAAAAATTATATTAACTTTATAAATTTTAATAAGTATAAAAATATAAATTTAAAAATATTAAATTAAGCCTAATTAAATCTCCTACATTTCTTCTTACCCCCTCTCATATTTGGCTTATACTGACAGATGAACATCAATTTTTCTTTATTTATTCTCTTTCATATTTTTCTACTAATATTTTTATGCTAATAATATTAATTACAATGTATTTAATTAATTTTTAAATAATAATCGTATTAAAATTATTTATATTCAATTTGAATAATTTTATGATATGTGTTCAATCTAATAATAAATATTTTAAATTTAAAAACGTTGCTGTTGTTATGTAATATACTATTTTTATTAAAATATACGCACTAATTTACATATTCGCTTATTAGAAGCATTTATAAACCAATTTTATAATGGATAATATTTAGAATAAATTCCTTATAATCTGTGTCAAATTTTATAATAAAAACTAGGATAAATGACATAATGTGATTAGAAAATTTGATATAATGTTATAAAGAAATTTACCTTAGTTTTGTTATTTTATTATTTAGCCTAATGCTGCAGTGAATCAAAATAATTCAATTCATTTGAGAGGGGCAAAAAGATAATTAAACAAATATGGCCCAGTCTCTTTGTTTTTCACTCTCCTTCCCTCTCCTTTCATGTTGCAAGACCATTGGCATTAAACTTTTGTTTTGATCTAATTTCATGACTACAAAAGCTCAATGTTAGGTTACTTCACGCTCACCTACACTACCCACTTAAATGTAAGAGTGTGGATAAGTCTCATTATGGTATAATTAGGCTATGATAACTAATGGGAGTTGGTGCGAATGGTAAACGGCTTGATATTATTTAAGCGAGGTATCGAGCTCGAGCCTTAGCGTATGTAGAAAATTCTCACTGGGAGACTCACCCACCATATTCAGATGCGTAACGCGGGTCAGATCCAGATGTAGTCGCGGTAAAGCTCCAATGAATCGGGTGAACAACTAAAAAAATAATAATTGGACTATGATATATATATATATATATATATATATATATATATATAACTATGAACCTAATGCCTTAATATCTTGTAGAAAAATATGGTATTAAACTCACATAATATTTTCTCTCAAACTTATAATAAGAAATAGGGGATGTTTTTTTTTTTATAAGAAATAGGGAATTTTAAAATTTTTAGAAAGGGATTGGGTTCACCCACGATCTAAAGGTAGGGCGAAATCTCCCTTCCTCCTAAGCGATACTAATAATAGGCAGGGTGAGTTGTCTATTACCCTCAAGTGTAAATCTAGGATTTAGGAGCTATGATATCTCTTTAAGTATCATGATTGAAACTATAATAAAATAATACTCTTTAATATTTGAATATATTTCAAATGATCACATGTTTAGGGAATGGTTTTGGTGTTTGACGTCCCATTGCTAAGATACAAGCTGGCCTTTTTGTTTTGCTCCAATTCAAGCTAGCCCAATTAGTTTGATTATACAAAAACTACAAAAATCTGCTTTTAAGGCTGGGCCCTAAATTATGAAGCCTACAATTACGTCCGTTTGAAAAGCAAAGCAAAAAAAGTTGGCAAAACTAAGGAGGGTGAGTATATATAGTAAAAAAATATATTAATATTTTATAAAAATATAAGTTTAATTTTTATTACTATAATTAAGACTATTTTGATAGGAGATCTAATAAATCTCCTATAAGCACTCTCTGAGATATATGGCTGTAGTTTGACTTTGATAAAGAACAGATACTAAATCTATCTACTTTTTTTTTTTTGTATAAAATAAGTTGGTAAAAGAAGGGGAATCGAACATAGGTACCATTAAAAAGAATTTATTTTTATAATATTGCATAAAATTATCAAATTATTGATAAATCTCATAAAATATAGAAGATAAATTCTAATTGAGAAATGATATCTTATCCTCATTTCATTATATTTTTAGAAGTTTGCCCTATAAATTTATATGTTACAATTAACAACTCAGATTGCAATAAATGATAACTATATATTTTTTTTAAATATTATGTCAAGATTATGTGAAATTGTAATAAAATATATATTATCTAATCATATTTAACTTGAAATAATGTGTGATTAGAATAAGTAACCCGAAATGAGCTTATATGATAAGTTTATATCAAATTTGCAAACGATGAAAAGCTGGTCATTTCGGAATTTGAGTTTTTTTTCTAAAGTCCCATGAGACTCACCAATAATTCGATATTTTGAGAAATATTATATAAATAGATTATTTTCTATAAGATCTAACTGAGATTAAAAAAAAAGGGGTAAAGTTACAATCGGCACCTCAAACTAATTTTAAAAATATAATTAATACTATAAAATATTTAAGGGTACAATTAACACCCCATAATAATTTTAGAAGTCCAATTAATACTTTAAAGTATTTAAATAGTTGCAATTTTTTCCCTTTGGTAACAAAAACACAAATTTTTGTTTGATACATGCTATATAAACTTTTTATTTTGATATATTATTATTTAAAAGGTTACATGTGTAATATTATTTTAATAAATTGACTAAATAAACTATAAAATTTTTCAATCTTCACGTATAAATTATATACAACGTTAATTTTAGGGTTTATTCAGTACTATTTTTTTAAATAATATGACATATGTGACATTTTAAATAACAATCTATTAAAATAAAATGCTTAGATAACATGCAGCAGGTAGAAATTTATATTTCTGTCAGTGAAAGTGCGTAATTATACCCATTTAAATATTTTAAAGTATTGGTCGTACCTCTAAAATTAGTTTATAGTACTAATTATATCCTTAAATATTTTAGAATGCTAATTATTCTTCTAAAATTAATGTAAGGTACTAGATGTATATTTATTCAAAAAAAAAAAAAAACAAAGAAGGTATTCCCATTCGGAGGAAACAAGTCCAAGTGGGTGTAATCTTATTTGAAGGTTTGCCACTTGATCACATGTTTATCAGTATACAAGTAACGTCACCCCACCTTGAGGCGAAATTATTGAAGTCAAATGTGAGTTAATGAAAACTTCTCATTTATTTAATAGATTACATATTATGCAGTTCAAAAAAAAAAACCAAGAATACATATCCTAAGCCTTTGAGTCAATATATATATATGTGTGTGTGTGTGTGTGTGTGTGTGTGTAATTTTTTTTTTATTAAATTATACAAACCGGCCATTTTAAAAGCAATGGACTTTATAAGTATATAATATATAGTTAAATTAGGATTATATATAATTTATCATTTTTTAAATTAAAAAAAAAAAGACGACTCGATTCCCATATTTTTGGATAATCTCCCAAGCAACATACTTTAGCACCGTTTATAGGTGTTTTGTTCTTCAATTTAATCATAACTTTTTTTTTTTTATATAGTGTTTCGTAATAAATACTCATTTACTATTAAAAATTATTCAAAATATTTTCTAGAAAATAATCCACAAAGGATTGAGAAGACGAGAAAGTGATTAACACGCAAAGATGTATTAGATAAATTGACTAATTAAACATTGAAGAAGAGCATATTCCAAAATTATTTGGAATCAGGAAGATCATATGGGGATTGTGGAAGATTTCATGACACTGATTCTATGTGAATTAATAATTAAAAGTTAATTTTAATATTTAGTAAATAAACCCATTTCCCATTGAATATCATCATTCAAATCTATTTAACAATTCAAAGTGATAATAATATTATTATTTAACAGATTCAGCATATCTGTTTTCCCAAATTGCATTTAAACTGTGTAACATAAGCCTATAAGGTTGACCTTTGGATTCTCTCACGTCATCTAAATCCTCTCTTCAAATTCTGAAGGATTTGGATTAGATTCCTTTAATTGAATCTTAATTAAGGAAAATTCATATCAAATTGTGATTTAATAGCACTGCATAAAAAGTAATAATTTTTTTTAAAAAATTAAAATATACAAAAGTACTTATTATGATATTATTATATCACAATTTGATGATTAATGTTCTTCAATTAAGGCTCAATTGAAGAGATTTAAATTTGAAGGGACAAAGGTACTTCAAACCCTCCAAAAGTATTCTAAAAAAACAACAACAACATGGTTTCAATTTGCAATTTAGAGAAGTTTTTTTTTTATTTTTTAAAATGGGTGGTGGAATAGATAATATTTTCTATAAGTTGTTAGTAATATCTGCTAATTTAAGTTTTTTAGAAAATTTAATATTTTTGTGAGGCATAAAGATAATATTTTTAAAATAAAAAGCTTATTGAAGTCTAACAAAGCTTAAGAAGATTGAATATTTATTTTAAAAATAAGAATTGTATTGAATATGAAAAGAGCCACATTATTACTATATTTAATGTAAAATATTTTATAAATAAATTATTTAGGGCTCACAGACCCAAGTTAGATTAATTGACCTATTTTGCCTTCACCTTCGCCTATTTTGACGTAACAACTCCAATGTGTTCTTGAACCCCATTTTGTCTGTCCTAAAAAGCAGTAACGTACGAGGGAAGGACCTATTAAATTAAATAAAATAATTAGATACTACTATTTAAATAACATAAATTATATTTTGATTATTCATATTTTATTCATGGCAAAAAACATATATTTTAATTCATTTTTAATAATTTTAAATGCCTTATTCAAAACAATTTTTTAGATAAATTATTTGAGTTAGATTCTGATGGCTCATCAAGGCTAATTATATCTTTAAACTCAAAGAATATTTAAAAAAATATTTATAAATCACCCACTAATAAAATCCATACGTCAGTATAGAATTTGAATACATTACCTTATAGGTTATGAGCCAAGGTACTTACTAATTAGGTCAATTTTTATAGGGAGCTTATATGTAGGCATTTACTTTTTTTTTTTTATAATATTAACCAAATTATATTACCTAATATTTTAATTTTAGGGTTTGTGGTCATATCTGTCTCTCATAATATAATTATCTCTTCTAATAATCAAAATTGAGACTTAAAAAGATCTAACCGGATTTTACCTAGCTAAACTAATATTTATTCACAATATAGAACGCTATTTATTCACAATATTCATTAGAAATTTTTTGTGTCATAAAAATATATGATAAATGAATATTTTGTAAGATTAAACGTCACGTAATTCAACCTTTCAAAAAAATTCACATATGCAATATGTATATAATCTCTCTCACAGTATTACTTAAATTCATTTTTATTTTAGGATTTGGTATACAAAATGGAATAGAATGAAAAACTAATTAATGGAATAAAAAAATAACTTTGCAAACAAAAAAAAAAACTATCTTTGCAACTCTAAATTTTAAAAAGAAAAATTATAAAAAAAACGATAGAAATTATTGGTATGAGTAGAATAGATATTGCATATATATATATATATATATCAGTGAGGAGGAAATCTTGTCCTATTGATTGGGAAGTTAGATGAAGTGAGATCTCACCTACCAATAACTGATATGAAAATGATATTGTTTTCGTAAATGAGATACCATCTCAATAACACAGTTTTATGAAACATGTTAGTTAAAAAAAATTGACAACCAACATTTTTTTAAGAAAAATTGCAGAAAATTTTTTTATGGTAAAATTTATTTTCTAAAAATATATAAAATTTGTTTAATAATTAAAATGCATCATATTTTCAGCAGGTACAATTCTTCTTTAATTATATATAAAATATAATATATTTTTATATATAACTAAAAATATATTATACAGATTAAAAAGGAATTGCATTCGCTAAAGTTGAGTAGTACTAGCTCAAGAATATATATACCTTTAAATATTTTTAGATAATAAATTTTATAATAAAAATTAACAAATCATCCCATATTTAAAACTATTTTGTATTCTAACTAATTCATATGTCAAGCTTTAAAATCTTATATTCCCTCTCGTTTCAAATATATAAATTAATTAAATAATTAATATATAAAGATTAATAAAATTAATTAAATTAATTATTTATATAAATATGTGTTAGTTTTTATAGAATGCTACCTTTAATTATTTGTATTTGAAGTTATCCATTGATATGAACTTATTTAATATATATAATCATATAGTTCTAAAAAAAATTATAAATTAAAGAGATTTTAGAATTTAAACCAGATCAAATCTCTCAATTAGTTCCTCAATTAACTCCTCGTTTAACTAATTTGTATATTTAAAATAAGAGGAAGTGCTTAAGCCATCATGATCATTTCTACTAGAAAAGCCATTTGCTATGGGTGGAATAAAATTCAAGCTGGGAAACGAAGACCAAAACAGTGAAAAATACAAATAAATATGTTTTCGCATTGTCACACAGCCTGCCACGTAATATGCTTGAGGCTCAATCCACAGATCCTTGATACCTCTCTAGCTAGGTCTAAGCATAGAGTTTAACAAAATATTCAATCATAAAGTACTCATTTGTAACCATCTTCTAAGAATCCATTAATATAACATCTTCCTGTCGCTTATCTTGACAGCAATCAGCATCTTGAAAATTTCAACTTTAAACCACAATCTCACAAGTTACAACTATGCCAGCAAGCCCCCAAGCCCACCCCCATAAATACTCCCTCAAAATCTGAGCAATACCGCTACTCTGTCCCTGTTCTCACATTCCTATACCAACAAAATCTCCTTTTTTTATGTCACATATCACCCCTTTTCTGTTCCTATAAATTAGCTCCAGTTTTCAGACTCATCAGACCATCAACAACTTCAAGGAAAGATGCCAATGCCAACAAGAATTCAAAGCATGGTAAGTCAAATTGAAAGTTGAATACCTTTAGTTCTTTTTGTTTGGATTTTGTTTGTTGTAAGTTCTGATAGCATGAAGGATTTGCAGGTGTCCATGGCTGGTTCAGAGGAGGCCAACAATGTCGCCATCATCTTTGGGGTGAGTGGACTAGTTGGGAGGGAGATTGCTAGGAGTCTGATTTCTTCAGACTTTTCATGGAAGGTCTATGGAGTAGCAAGAAATCCAGAAATACAACAACCCATCAACACCATGAAAAGTTGTAATCCTTACCATTTCATTTCCTGTGATTTGCTTAACCCTTTGGAAACTTACAAGAAGCTGTCTCCATTACATGACGTGACCCATGTGTTTTGGGTCACATGGGCAAGTCAATTCCCACTAGACTCACAACTCTGTTGTGAGCAGAACGAAACCATGATGTCCAATGCCTTGAACACCTTAATCATGGTGGCCAAGAACCTCAAGCATGTTTCTCTGCAGACAGGGACAAAGCACTATATCTCACTTCAAGCCCCTTTTGAACACCACAGCCAAAAACTCCATTATTATTATTACCATGAAGAATTCCCAAGAATACCCAGCAAAACCCCAAATTTCTACTACGCTCTAGAGGATTTACTGATGGAGAAACTCAATGGGAATAAGGTGTCTTGGTCTGTGCACAGGCCTGGTTTACTACTGGGAAACTCAACCAGATCATTCTATAACTTCATGGGAAGCTTATGTGTTTATGGGACTTTCTGCAAACACCTTAAGGTCCCTTTTATTTTTGGGGGAACAAGGAAGTGTTGGGAAGAACCATACATTGATGCATCAGATTCAAGACTAGTTGCAGAACAACACATCTGGTCAGCAACAAAACAAGTCACAGATTATTGTTGTAGAAAAGGGGAAGCTTTCAATGCAATCAATGGTTCAAGCTTTACGTGGCAGGAGATATGGCCGATTCTGGGGAAGAAGCTAGGGGCATATGTTCCTGAAGAAGAAGAAATGGTATATGAGGGATTCTGGTATAGCAGGGAGATGGGTGATGAGAAGAAGAAGAAGGTGTGGGAAGAGATTGTGGAGAAGCATGGATTGGTGAGGACGAAGATGGAAGATTTGGTGAATTGGGGGTTTCTTGATGCGTTGTTTAGATTCCCTGTGAAGCTTTTGGTGAGCCGAGACAAGGTTGATGAGTTTGGTTTTGTGAAAAGATGTAACACTTTGAATTGTATGTTGTATTGGATCGATTACATGAGGGATCAGAAACTGATCCCCAGGCTAGATTTTTAAAGTAATAGTGTAGTTTCTCAATGTTATGGATATGTATTTTTCTTACCAAGAATAGATAAATTTATTGTGTTAAATTGGTGTAACAATAAATTTAGCTAGATGTACGGTATAAGAAGATATAAAAAATTATTAGTTGAGATGGTAAGTGACTTCATCTTATAAAGAAGAGAATATAAGTTTAAATTTTAGTAAGTGTATTTATTAGGATAAATAAAATTCTGTTTTAAACTTTAAAATTGATTAGTTTTAAACCCAAAATGATTTAGAGAACCCTTGACTAAGTCAAAATGAAATAAATTTAAGCGGAGGTAGTAGAAAAACTAAAAATAGCCTATTTGACCTTGTTCTCTCTGTCACGGGAGCTTTTATCATTGAGTGTTTGTGTTTTGGATGGGATTGTTAAAATGGTTCTTTAAACTCTCATCCCTTACTTCTAATATGGTTACTAGTGGTTCTTCGCTTTTCTGATAGTGGCAATGGCAACACATGTAGCTTTCTGACTTTGACTTAGGGTTAGGGTTTATGATTAATTGATAATGTTGTTTGTTTTTTATTCAAAGTTTCAGCTGAACTTCTACTTGGCTTTTTTACCATAATGCTATAAACAGCAAAAGAATTTACCTAAGATATTACACTCTAGAAAGTATTTACCAAAAACTTACACTCAAAATTGTTCTCTATTAGATGAATTTTTTAATTTTAAAGAAGTTATTCACTACTTATACGACTTTAAGTATGTGACAATATTTTAAAATTACAAAAATTGAAAGTTATTCTATGACAAAACAACTTTAAAGTTGTTCTTTGGACAACTTTAGTTTTTTCTACATCCCTCCTCTCCTTGTGAGATTCTTAAGTCTAATATATGGATCCATCACATTTTTTTCTTCATAAATACTAAGGCCATGTTTAATATAAGGAAATTGGAAGTAGAATCTTATGATTCCTTTGTTTAGTTGATAGAAGTCACTTTCACTTCCACTTTCAATATTTTGATTCATTTCAACTCTATCAGAAAAGTTGAGAAATAAGATGATGGAAGTGAAAGTAAAATATTTCAGATAATTTTATCATAAATTATAAAATTTTTAGACAACTTTAACCCTTCCCAAGTTATAAAAAAAATATTTTGAACTATTTTACTCTAAATTATAAAAAATATGTACATCATTTCTATCCTAGGAAATAAAATTTTAAAGTCCATTTCTAGTTTAATTTCATTTTCACTTTCATTTTTTATTCTATCAAAAACTCTTCTATCCTATCAAGTGTATCATAAGGCTTCCCATGTAAGCTCGTAAAGGCATAGTGTAAAGCTGAAGATTTAAAGTGATAGAAGAGGGAATAGTCTATAAGAGTAATCAGTGCTTAGCGCTATATAAATATTCCACTCTCTTCTTTCTTTCACTATCTATTTCTCTTCTTCTTTCTCAGTTCCTTCCTTTCTCTTTCATATTAGACATTTGTTATTCTTTGTCAATTGCTTCCTTCCTCTTCTAGCTAGATATTGGTGGTATGCATGTACTGTAGTCTACTGCATTTTATTCCAGCTTGAAGTTTGATTATTGATCTAATTAAGTTGCATCTTCTTACTCAATTTATTTTTTATTTTTATAGCAAAGTTATTATACCCAATCATGAATTTTTTGACTGGTTGGATTTGCTATTAAAAAGATAGACCGAGTAAGCGACGTGGTGGCTACTTGTCTACCCAATCACAAATTTAAAATCAAAATAGTGAAGGACAAGAGCCTCAAATTTTTAGTCAACATTAGACGCCAACCTTATCATCACCCCTTATCACCTCTCATAATTCTACTCAATTTGAACCCCATTACATGTCACTTTTATTGACATCATCATAGTATGACTCACCAAATCATGCTCAATTTCAATCATTCATGTCATTATTTGATGAATTAATACTATTTTCAACTGAATACAACACTTCTACTTTTGAGCAAGATGGTCTATTAAACAAAGTATTTATTACCCCTCGACAATCTAGTTAAATAACCTTAGTTTGATTTAAATACACCAAATACATAAATAGATGAGACACTTGAATCTCAAAAAGTAGTAAACATACAACAATGACCTCAACAGGTAAGAAGAAGAATAAGATATGGCACTGGAAGTCACTATTTATCAAGTAAATCAATTCTCAAAATTTCATTACCAATTTTTAATTAATCATCTTTTATTTAATACACCCATATTAATTTCATAATTATTATTGGTGTTATTATGTATTTATTATTAATGCTTTCCTCCAATTATTTATTTTCCCATAAATTTTTAATAAAATGATTATATAAATCATTTCATTTTTACACTAGGAGAAGATGGAAAAGGCAAAGACATTAAGGTGGTGAAGCTTTTCTTGTAGTGGTGAACTTTTAAAGTTGTTTACCCCCGAGTGAATTTTCATTGCATTGGAATTAACATAATATGGAAGAAGTCAATATTTGGGTGATAAACTTTTAAAGGGTAATTAACTCTAAAGTCAACTTTTATTGCCCTGTAACGATTGTAAGGGAGCTACATATTGAAAAAGTCGGATATAGTAAAAGAATTTTAGAAATTATTCTATTATAGAATAATTTTTAATTCTTATAATTTTTGTCACCGAATAACTTTTAAAATTATTTTGTCATAGAACAACTTTTAATTTTTGCAATTTAAAAAATATCACATTCTTAAAGTCATATTAGTAGTGAATAATTTTTTCAAAAATTAAAAATTCATTTAATAGAGAACGGCTTTAAGTATAGATTTTTGATAAATACTTTTTACAATATATCTTGCTTAAATTCATATACTGTTTATAGTATTCTTTTATTTAATAAAATATAAATATTTTTAACCAAAAAAAAAATATAGAGTAGAGTGAACCCCTCACCATATTTAACTACCTTCTTGATTGATAATTTGTAAGCACATTTTTAATCTTAAAACTTGTTTCAACCAATAGAATTAAAAGTTGATCCAACCATTAAATTGGTCGGAACAATAACTTATGATCAATAGTTTAATGATTTTTAAATTAGGATCAATTTAATTATGATTAAAATATTATTTAATTAAAATATTTATATATAATCTTAAAAAGAGTAATATTTATATAAAAAGGGCATTGATAATCTATCAGTTAAAACTATCAAGATATTAATTGACTAAACAATTCGAATTAGATTTTAATACTGTACTATTTATTCTAGTGAGTTTTTAAGATCTAATTTCCTTTTAAGATTTTTATCTACCTAATAAGATTAAATAGGGTCCATGCATAAGGATTTTTTTTGTTTTTAAATTGAACAACTAGGACTATGTAGAGTCCACGCTTATCGTGTTTTGCTTTTAAATTGAACAATGGTGGATCAACAGGAGAAATAAGATGTATACTTGTTAAAAAAATATTTTATATAATTTTTTAATTTAGAATTCATTTATTTTGATTTAATTGCAAATAGTTCTAAATAGATAAGCTTGAATAGCTATTTTTTCTTTGATTATTATACTTACTTGATTATTCAATTCATAGGTTAATTTATTGGACTGAATATAAGATGCTATCAGAAAAGATATTTTCTTTCTAGTTTGTTGATAAAAAAAAAATTGTTTTCTTTCTAGTTTTCTTTGCAGCCGTTAGGTTCAACCAATGATTATCAAGGAATTTGGTATTGCATTATTGAAACGCACCGTTCACATTAACTGAAACGAGATTTTGACGTGGAGAAATGAAAGTTGAAAAAAAAAAAACATCCTATATATACATATAATAAATTTGGAGATAAATAAAAAGTATACATTTATTTGGTCTAATATTATCAAATTTTAGTTTAGTCTTTTAAATTTATAAAAGGTATTTTCAATCCTTAATATTAATTTTATTTACAAAAAATATTGACTTAATAAATTTAAGGCTAAAATATATAAAATTACTCTAAACTTCATGTCAATTGAGTATAACCCCCATAATATTCAGAATTTTAAATTAAGGACCTCAATATTTCATGTTTTAATCACTAAAACTCTACCGTTAAATTTATCATTAAAGTTAATAGTTTTTGCTATGTCATCATTTTTATATTTTTTATTATATATTATTTTATTTAAAAAATAATATTTAGCATTTGAAATATAATTTTAATTTTTTAAAATATTTAAATAATACTTCACACTTGACATGTAATTTAGAGTATTTTCTAAATATTTAAAAAATATAAAATACTTAAAAATATTTATTTAACTATATTTAAATAAAAAATATACACTATTTAAAATTACATGTAAATTTTTTAGTATTATTTTTTAAATGATATAGTACATAATAAAAAAAATATAAAAATTATAATATAACAAAAAATATTAACATTAATGACAACATTTATGGTGGGGACTTGTTAATCAAAATATGAAACATTAAGTTCTTAATTTAAATTTTTAAAAATTATGGACGGTATGTGCAAGTGACATAAAGTTCAACAGAGTTTTATATTTAAACCTAAATTTAAATAATGATTCTATAATTAAATGTTGACTTAATAGGAATAATATTAAGGAACTGAAAATATATTTTATAAATTTAGAAATGAACTAAAATTGAATTTAAATTTATTAAACCAAACATATATTTAGTCTTTTTTTTTAACTAGCAAAAAGAAATAAATCTTAGAAGTATTCATACTGATACTAGTTGGTGTCATAGTTTCCAATTACATGACTATATATAACTAAAAAAAATATCTAATACTCAAAATTTTATAATAAAATATGCATAACTATTTTTTTATTTTCATCTTTTTGAATATGCCAAATCAATTTTCAAAAGCAATATTTGATATTGACTAATTTGAATGAAGTTGAATTGTGCCACATGAATATAAAATTCTCTAAATCGACAATTTTTTTTGGTCTACTTAAAGTACCAAGCTCAAAATTTTATTTAAATAAAACACCATTTTTATTTTTGACAATTAAAGAAAACCACATGTGGAAGCACTTAAACTGATTATAATAATGAAAGGTATCCATCCAATAGGGGGAACAATTTTCCAAAAGTGGAGTTGGGTTGAGAGACAAATGTGTGGAGCAGCACAAATTAGGGTCTCCATGTGATGTTTGACTAAAATATTAATTAAAAAAAATTATAAAAAATATAGGGCTTCTTCATGATTAAAAAAAAAGAAGGAAATAACTCAGTACATATAACTCCTATAAGATAAAACTTGAGTAGAGATATATGTACACAATCTTTTCTGACAAATAGAGATAATATTTTTAAGATTTCATTCTATAATTTCTAAGTAAGACAATTTACTGATACTTTAAGACCTTCTAGGGCTTGTTTAAGATAGCGTTAAAAATATTAGTTAAATTAAAAAAAATAATTTTGACATGATTTTTAGAGTAATTTACTTTTTTTTTCTTGAAAAGAGCCTTTGAAGTTGAACAAACTTTTTTGACATTTGACTTTTAATTTTTTTAGTTTAAACCTTATGTGATTTGTTTATCAATTTCACTTGAAGGCTCTATATTAATTAATTTATTTATATATTTAAAAAAATGACAGATGATATGTTAAATAAATAATTATTATTAAAAGAAAGATAAATATTTTCTTTAGTACATTATTGTCTCCCCACAAGCCTACAACAGCTATATGGCCTTTTTGTCTACTTATGGTTTGCCTGACAACACATCTTTGGGTTGGTCACTGTCTAGACTTCTTGATATCTCCTACGTTCACTTTCACTTTCACTTTCCTTTTTTGTTCTTACCCTAATCCAAATCGAAACTTTACAACTAAAATGTCTCTCATCCAATTTTTTTTTTTTTAAATAAGATAGAAATTGAACCTCAATACTACCACTTTTATAATTTAATTAATCTACTACCAGGCAAAGTAGCTTTGGGTCCTACCTTTGCCCTATTAATTATATTAAATCTCAACATCAAGCAAGCTGTCACCTAATTGCAGACCAAGGACATGCAATATTATTGCTAAGTACATATTAATATTGCTAATTGCTTTTTTGAAACTAAAAATCTTGAAGCATCTTTGTATTCATCTGTAGTAGGCATGGTAATATATATCTAAAACATGTCATTTCTTATACTGTGCATTTTTTTAACCATAAAAAAAAGAAAAGGAACCTGCTTCTTTTAAACTCAAGAAAAAAAATATAAATATAAAAGCTGCAAAACTATACTTTTCCAATACCACACCATTCAGGTACAATTTCACAAAACCTAGTACTCAATCAAAAAATGCTAGGCTTTCCTAAGACGAAGTAATGTCAAAAGACTACAAAACAAACTCCAAAAGCAAACCAGAGAAGCAAATCTCAGTACTTGGCCACAGCATGCATACCTCCCACCATCCCAAAAACAACAAAATTAGGAGGAAAATTTGGCCACCTATACAAAATTACAAGGTAAAATGGAAAAGTGATTCAATTACGACACTATGCTCGAGGCTTTTTTGACTTTGACTTCTTAAGCTTGGATATCAAAACATCGTCAGCGTCAGAATCATCATCAGCATTATCATCGCCCTTCTTCCGACCCTTCTTCTGGCCTTTCTTTGTCTTACCACTTGCACAGATGACAATTTTCCTCTCTTCTTCCTTCTCCTCTATAGGTTCACACTTGTCTTTAGGTTTCCATATGAACAGTGATCTAGATAAGTAACCCAAAGTCAGTGCAAGAATCAGAAGAGACCAAGGTTAATTTAAGTTAAAACCTTGTTATGTCTTCTTTTGATTTCAACCCTTGCATCTAACAACTAGGATGAGAAAACTAGTCAAAATGAAATCAATATTCATGATACTCAATAATTTGCATAGATAGCAAGGTGCGCACACAAACTAAACTAGCTTCCAAAATTAAGAAAATCAATTAAGCAAGGAAAAATAATGCTTCATTTAGACTTGTTATAAAGTTCTTCTAAGGTCAGCTTTGAAAAAGGTCTTTTGATTATGGAAGGCTGAAAACCTTAACCCTCTTTTTGGTTCAAGGGGAATATAGAGGGGAAGGGAGATTCTAACGAGTTTGATTTAGAAAAACAAAAGGAAACGTGAGATTATAAAATTTTAATAAAAGCAAAATGTAAGAGAAAATGGCAACTGAAACTAATTAAAAACTTTAAACCCCATTTCCCCTTTTTTACCATATGGATTACTGGTCAAATCTCGTCAGCCAAGAGAATTAAGGGAAAATTACTGAGCAGTCCTATATAACAAATTAATCATTAAAAAATCCCACAACAAATTAACATATCAATGACAAGATCTGATGCAGAAAATGACAATAGGTCATGATATATTAACAAAACAAATTTTTTTTTAGTAATTAGATTGCTTATGTGGGACAGCACAATAATTAGATAGCCAGGTTTAGTACTTGTTGATAGTTGGAGAGATTTTTTTTTCCTTTGGCCAAGATAATTGCAGACATTAATGAGTCTTGCCATCTAGCGTATTAAAATTAATAAGTCATTCAATCGAATGAAGTAAAACTAAAACAAAAGACGGTACAAACCTAGAACTACCAGAGGCCAGGATATCATCGCGTGGATGCAGCTTGTTCACTGGACAGATGGTTGTGATGTTTGGGTCCATGACCTCTGCTACCAATTGCCCTGTGCTGGTATCTATAAAATCAATGGGATGCAGGGCAGCTCCATTATAATTTTCACTTATATAACGACCAACAACAGCAAGGGACTCTGATGGATCCTGCAATCAATACTTAAAACTATTATGAAATGTGGGATTTAATGGGGGAAAAAGAAAAAAAGGGGAAATGAAGAAGTATGAAACCTTTGGATCCCATTCAGCTCTAAAAGGAGTCAAATACCGATTGAAATCATGACTGTGTACAATTTGTCGGCTTGGAGAGTCCATCTTGCCAACTATGGAATCCCATATACGAAGGCGGTTGTCCAGTGATGTCGTAAGGACTTTAATCCCAGAAACAGGAGAGAAATATGCAGAGTTAACTACACGACCATGAGCAAGTTCATAAAGGGATGAACCAGTTTCCAACCGACGCATATCCCAAATACGAGCCTGAAAAGAAACACCATTAAATGATTTAGGAACAAACGAGATTCAAGACTAATATACAAGCCCGAAAGATTATAATGGAGAGAGGCAAATATCCAAACATAGATATCATAATGTCAAATAGATGTTTCTATCTGATCAGGAACAAGAAAAGTGGTAAAAAATCCCTAACAGTAATATGAAAATGAAAAAGGAAGTGAACTCACGAAATGATCATTGCCACAACTCAAGAGGAGATCAGGATGTACTGGATTGCAATGAAGACCGACAACTTTGGTACGTTTCTTATGAATCAAAATTACATTGTCGGTCATGTGGTTGGTGCGAGCATCTACCCTGTAAATGGCACCATGATTATAAAATATTTCTTAGCTAACTAATTTATAGCAAGAAGATTACAGAGCCTTCAGCTTTTTTATTATCAAGTAGAAATTACAATTCCAAAAGTTATTACATCATTCTTGCATACTTCAATTCTGTTATGCTGAACAAAATAAGTTTCCTTTATTTTTTTTCTGTATGACATGTTCTTTAACAGCTTCAACAAACTATGGCCCTAAAACTCAAAGACAATGAACAGACCGGCAGTGTTCTCTGCTACAATAGGCCAGCCCGTAACAAACTTCGTTGTATAAAATCAGGTGGCAAACAACTAAGAACATTGAGTACCAGACACAATGTATAAAAGTTGGCCCACATTTTCCAAAAATATTGTTCTTATTTATAAATTAATCTTGTGATACCAGCTTGTATCGCTATGCATTGCTTTGCATCAAACAACTACTTTGCCTGGATAAAGGAAGATACTTAGAAAGTTACTTACAAATAAAGATAGCCAAAGTTATCAGCAACAAGCGCAAGACCTTTCTCCAAGTTAACATCCATGCCATAAAGCATTTTCCACCGGTTTGGACCCTAATCAAAACATATAAAAGTAAGATTTTTCTTCTGTAGAAAGATTAAACACACATTGACAGACAAAATTCAATGAATCGTCTTTCACATTTTTCTCTCATCTATTGCCATATATTCCCCTAAAGAAGAAGCAAATGTCTCATCTTTAACCCATGTAAACTTTGGCTGAAACGCACGAACTAGAGATCGTTCCTTGAAGCCAAAAGAAGGCCCAATTGAGATTATGGTTAGAACTTCAGCCATCAACAATCAATCAAGATTGTGAAGAGTAGGTAACAAACAAAGAAAAGGGAAAAGAAGAGATATGTCACCTGCCATCCGTCAGGGTTAAGGTCCATTAGCGGGGATGAAATTCCAGTCTCCAAGTCAGTATAACTAAAAGTGCCATCTGAGGAAGCACAGTAGAACATACAATCATTTCTAGGATTAAACCTACAAAGTTGCCAAATTGCAATTAGCCTTCAAAATTAATATCATTCCAAAGATAAGAAATAGGTGTAAAGATGTTGGCACACAATGAGTATGAGACACTTATACATCAATCAATTTTAAACACACCATGATTTGACAAAAAAAGGAAAAGACTCACCTCATGTTATTTACTATGCATGAATGTATATTTCCATAAACAGTCCTCTCATCTACTTTTTCATAATTCCAGACTCCAACTTGTCCTTTCTTTTAGAATCAAACCAAAGAAAGATGGAATTAGGACCCCTAATCTTAAGCATCAAACTTTATTGATAGCAAAATACAATATACTATAAATGAACGGATGACCTTATCTCCAGATAAGAGGGTGTTATTCTTTGTGGGGTGGAATTCCAAGCATGTTACCCTTCTACTATGATGTCTGATAACAGCACTCTGTACTTGGTCTGGGATCACATATTTGGGTTTGATCTATTGCACAAAAAGAAAATACAAAAGCTTCATCATAATAAGGCTTTCTTAATATTCTGCTCCATCTCTCTCTTGAAGGTAATAAAATTATAAGGATTATGGAACAAAGTGAAATCACAAATACTATAGTTATAACGCTCTATAAAAAAAATCAAACATTAAAGTTCAAGGGCCTCAGAATATAAACAAACAAGAAAAACTAATTATTCATCCCCACAATGTAAAATTTTATCAATTCAATGCGAAAGGGGAAAATGTTCATGGGATAGTACTAAAAGAATAGGATATGATCAAGTGGTGGTGATTGTAGATCAATCATTTCATAAGTAAGCTAAAATTTTAAAGCTTATAAGGCTGAGCGGCTGTACTTTCTTGCTATGAAATTCAACAATAATTAAAATCAGGGAAGTCAAGCATACAAAAAAGAACCACACAACACAAAGAGTAGATGTATTAAAGTTAGAAAAATAAGATTGCTTTAGATTATTTATTTCTTCGTTAACACGTAATAACTAGCTGAAGAGATTGAGTTACTTATTGCAATAAGGCTAATTAGTAAGAAAAACTAATTTTGCAGGCCAACTGCACCTGTTTTAATAGCAAACGCAAATGCAAAAGTGGTAAACAACTACACAAACCGTCCTTCAATAAGAAATTTTTTCAGATGGGAAGGAAGGGGTGTTTGACTTATAGTTTCTCAACATATTTAAGAAGCCTTGCCTCAATGTACCAAGCTAATAACCAAATATATTTAATAAAGCAATGTCATTTAGGAAACCCAGAGTGCTGCTTAGAACATAATTTGAGTTATTGCTATATTTTTTAACATGTAAAAATGGCTCAACTGCATTAACACTGCATTGACAAAAAAAAAACATATTTTCTTTAAAACCAAAAGAAAGAAATGGTTTACTCATGCTTACCGGAGGAATGGATGGTCTTAGCTGGCGTTCAAACACATATTCAAAAGGTTTACATGTATTTCTGCGTGGAGCAGGAATAACTCCAAACTCAGTATTCACTTTATGAGGGCAAGTCATGGTAGTGTGCCCTTCAATTTAAGAAATACAGCAAGTAAGGACAAAAATAACAATGAAATTGTAAAGGCCCTTTTAAAATGACAGGAGGTTAAAAGCGTCAAGTAACATGAACATATTTACTCGTGAAATGAATATAAGTAACAGCAAAGAAAGAAATATTTTCAGTTACCAGGCATTTTACACAGATAGCAAGGCCTCATTGGGCAATCGATATAAGTCGCCCCCTTGAATCCCGCTTCATGTCCAGGCCTCTTGCATGCCTAAAATATCATTAACGATAAAAACCCCATAATTGACAGAAACAACCTCAAAAGAATGACACGTATAACAAATAATGACAGGGGAAGAAAGAAAGGAAAGAAAAGAAGAAAACAAAACAAAACACTAACTTTGCAAACTTTCTTGAGACTGATAGTGATTGGCGCTTTCCCATTCCTTTTTGCTTCCAAACCCCCTTCAACTTTCTCAACGTCTTCCCTCTCCGCAATCCCATTTTCCTTTTCTTCTTCGTCTTCAAGTGTTTCAGAATCTTCCTCGTCATAGGGTTCTTCATCAGAGGTACTCTGTTCAGAGTCAGAGTCCCTCTCAATGAGTACTTTTGGGAAGGCCACTCTTCCAGTAACCGGAGCCATTGGCTTGAACGGAAACAGCAGGTGAAAAAGCAAAATCAAAAGACAAAAATGGAGGAAATTGGGCCAAATGGAACGACCGAATCGACTTTATATCTAGCCAATGGAGCCATGGAGGGGCGAAGGAGTGAGATTACAGATATGCCCATAATGCTTTATATGTTTGCCGTTTTGTTCCTTTGTTGACCAAGGAATAAAATTGGTACAAAGGACAAACAAGGAATCTTAGTTAACATTTTATTTTTCGTTATACTGTAATTTAGTTGAAAGTTTCCAATCTTCATATCCTAATATCATTAATTTCAACAATTATTATTGTTATATTAAAAATTAAACTTAATTTATAAACATTTGATAATATTTTATTCATATTAAAAATTTCAAAATCATCATTGTTTAATAACATTGGAATTAAAGAATTGCAAAGACACTTTTGAAAAAGTAAGAAATGTGTGAAGTAAAAGGATTAAAAAGTTCACTTTTATCTAATATTTATTATTAATTTAATACATTGTTTAATTATATAGTTTACATTTATTTTAATTTTGATCTATGTAGTTTTAAAACATAAATTTTAATATTTCAATGGATAAATAATCTAAATTTTTATTAAAATATAAAAATTAATATTTTATATAAAAAAATTTAAAAGTCAAAATATATAGTTTAAAATTATATTGATCAAAATTAAAATAGATTAAAGTATATGTTTAGTCTTTTATATTTATATTAAATTTTAATTTAATTTTTTAAATTAAAATAAATATATTTTTAATCATTTAAAATTAAAACTATTAATTTTATTTTATAGAAAATACGTTGATAATAATTATGTAATTAAATATTAAAAAGTATATTTTTATTTTAATCTTTTTAAATTGTGTTATATTTTATACTAAAAATTTAAAATTTAAACGTATTTTGTTAGCATTTAATTATAAATTTATTGTTTTAAATTTTTGAGTCAATATTTCTATTAATAATAATAACAGTGTTAAGTTTTAAAAATTAAAAATATAATTTTTAAATTTAAAGATTAAAATAAAATTTGATGTAAACATATACTTTATCCATCAAACTAAGGATAAAGTATAATAACTAAAAATTATATTAAACCTTTAATTATTTTTATTTATTTTTTAAACATATTATTTTTTAGAAGTAATTATATATTCTAAGAATACCACATTATCTTAGTGCATGTTTAGGTACTATAGTTATAAAATTAATTTTGAGCAAAACCTCAGTTTAGAAAAATTTCACATAAACAACTATTTTTATCCAGAATTAATTTTGGCTAAAATCATGGTTTGAAACCATAGTTTTAAATAATCTACTGAAAATAGCTTTTAGAATAGTAAAAGAGCTTATAGACTATCCAATTACTATTTTACCCATACTTTTTCTTATATCATCTCTCATCTATCATCTCTCCTCTCTCCTCTCTCCTTTCTCCTCTCTCAACTCTCAACTCTCATCTCTCATCCTCATCATATCTCCTCTTTCCTCTCTCTTCTATACACTCTCTCATTTCTTCTATTTTTTCTCTACCATCTCTCATCTCTCGTATTTATTCTCTACCCTTTCTCCTTTCTCATACTTTAATCAAATCATACCCTTTTTAGTAATTTATCAATATAAAAAATAATTCTACTACTAATCATCTAAATATCTCTATTCTTAAAATCTATTCTCCAGAATCTATTCTTCCTAAAATCTATTCTCCAAAAAATAATCCAAACAGACCCTTAATTATATTCAATCAAAATATAATAATTTAATATATTTTAATCTTAGTTGATTAATAACTTATCTTAAATAATTAACATTTTATTTTAGTTGTAAGAAAAAATAAATCTTTTAATTTTATTCTAATAAACTTTTATTTTTTTTAAATTAAAATATTTATTTTTTTAAAAGTGAAATAAAAGTTAAAGTACACAAAATTCTACTCAATTTTTGATCAGTTGTGCATAATATCTCTAACTTTTAAAATTTTAGATTAAATATTATAATATTTTATATTTTATTTATCAAATATTTATTGTTAAAATTAACCGTTTTTACCATATTATAATTTTATATATTTTTTATTATATACTATATTATTTAAAAATAGTACTTTAATAATTTACCTATAATTTTAAGTAGTTTATCAAATAAATATTTAAAATATTTTATATTTATAAAGTGTTAAAAAATTATTTTAAATTATATGTTAAGTGTTATTTAAATATTTTATATTTTATAAATATTTTATTTTATGTATTTAAAGAAATTTAAAATTATATGTGAAGTGTCAAATATTATTTTTTTAAATAAAATAATATATAATAAAAAAATATAAAAATATAAAAATTATGTCATGATAATTTTAACAATAATATTTTAATAAATATATATATTATAATTTTTTATTTTAAAAATTAGGGAATTTATGTTAACTTAAATTTGATAGAATTTTTATATATTATAATTTAAAATAAATTATATAATTTTTTAAAATAAATTATTAATTAAATTATTATATTTTAATTAAAAATAGTTGAAATAATATAGTCTTGATAGAATATCCGGTGACGAAAGAGGGTCCTACCCAAGCAGTAGGAGACGTGGCTTGTTCTGCGCCGAAAATGGAAACGACCATGTTGGCATGCTTTATGAGTGATCCCATTAATGTCGGACGTGATTTTGACGTTTTTGCATTAAATAGTATGGTCCCATCAATTTTCTAAAATTATATAAATAGTACATATTATTTTATTTTATAATATTAATTAGATCATATTGTTAAATATATAAATTAACTATATATTAGTAATAATTTATATTGTGTTATAAAATAAGAGAAGATGAATAAGTTAAAGAAGATAAGAAATAATAAGATAAAAGAATGAAATAGGAGACAATATAATATTATTCATATGCTTGTATATTCACTTGTCAAAATACTTTCTACATAGCTACTATTTATAGGCCACAACTATTAAAGATTAAACACAAAGTTACAAAGGATTAAAGATAAATAAAATGTCATTAACCACAAGAAACCCCTCTCAAGTCATTCATTGAGGAATTTATAGTTTTATGACATAAAGAGAAGAATGAATCCTAAGAGATAAAAGCTATATGGATATCCACATATATAAGAATATTTGTAATACTTTCCATTGGATGTTCATGATAGATATTATGCCTCATTAAAACTTTACTAGGAAAAATCCATTTGAACAAAAACCCTAGTGAAGGAAAAAGATTACACATTATTTATTTAGGTTACCCTATTAAAAACTTTTTTAGGAAAACCTAGTGAAAAAAAACCCTTAAAAGGAAGAGTACATCAAATACTTGTTTACTTACCCTGATGACGTTGTCAATTTATATCTTTGAATATGCGTATTATAATACCATACACTAACTTCTCAAATGGCTTAGTTGGTAGTGTTTTGGTAAACAAATCTGTAAGGTTGTCACATGACCGAATTTGCTAAACATCTATATCTCTATTCTTCATAAGATCATGAGTGAAAAAGAATTTTAGAGAAATATGTTTTGTTCTATCTCTTTTGATATATCCTCATTTTAATTGAGCTATACATGATGTATTATCTTTATATAATACTGTTTGAATCTCTTATTCTGGAAGTAGACCGCTCATTCTTTGGATATGTTGGATTACTAACTTTAGCCAAACACATTATCGACTTACCTCATGAACTGCAATTATTTCTACATGATTTGATGAGGTAGCTGATAAAGTTTGCTTTATCGAACGGCAATATATAACTGTACCTCCACAAGTAAATAAATATCTTGTCTGAGATCTACCTTTATGTGGATCTGATAAAAATCTTGTATCTGCGTAACCAATCAATTGTGATCCGGATTCATTAGAATAAAATAATCCTATATCAATTGTCCCTCGAAGGTATCAAAATATATGTTTAACTTGATTCCAATGTCTTCTTATTGGAGAAGAACTAAATCTGACCAATAAACTAATAGCAAATGCAATATCAAGTCGTGTCGAATTAGCAAAATATATTAGTGCCCCTATAGCACTAAGATATGGTACTTCTAGACCAAGAAGTTCTTCATTTTTCTCTTGAGGGCAAAAATGATCTTTTTCTTTAACTAACGATATTACAACTATTGGAGTAGTTAATGGATGTGCTTTATCCATATAAAATTGCTTTAATATTTTTTCAATATAAGCTAATTGATGAAGAAAAACTCCATTTGTTAAGTGCTCAATTTATAAACCAAGACAAAATTTTATTTTTCCAAGATCTTTCATTTTAAATTCTCTCTTTAAACAATCTACTACTTTTTGAAACTCTTCAGAAGTTCCAATTATATTCAAGTTATCCACATAGACAGCAATTATAGCAAATTCTGATATATTCCTTTTTATAAAAATACATGGGCTAATTGAGTCATTTTTATAGCCTGCTTTCAACAAATATTCACTTAGACGGTTATACCACATTCTTCCAGATTGTTTTAATCTGTATAAGGATTGATGCAAACGAATTGCATAACTTTCTTGAGAATTCTTATATGCTTCATGTAATTAATGCCAGGTCTTTGTGAAAAATCTTGTGTCACAAGTCATGCTTTATATCTAACAATCTCATTTTTCTCATTTTGTTTTCTCACAAAAACACATCTATACCTAACTAGTTCAACATCATTCGGTATTTAGACTACAGGTCCAAAAATTTCACATTTTGAAAATGAATTCAATTCTGCTTGAATTGCGTCTTTCCATTTTGGACAATCATTTCTATATCTACATTCTTCAAGTGACCTAAATTCAAGATCCTCACTTTGATTAGTTATTTCAATAGCAACACTATATGAAAAAAAAAAATATCGTCGATGACTATTTTTTCTCGGTTCCACCTTTTTTCCGTAGTGACATAACTTATCGAGATCTCTTCATTATTTTCATGTACCTAGACCTCTTCTGAGATCTTTTGATTTGTTATGTCCTGGATATCTCCTATAAGACATGCCTCCTCAATTTGACCATCTTGATTGTTTATTCTTTTCTTTCTAGGATTTTTATCTTTGAAACTGATTAGTTTATCACGTTTTAAATGTGATTTACTTTCATTTGCACTTGTTACTTGTCCTGCTGGGACATCAATTCGAATTGGAGTATTTTCAGTTGGAATATGAGATTTAATAATTCTCTTGGGGTCAGTAAATGCATCTGACAGTTGATTTACAATATTTTGCAAATGAATTATTTTTTGAACTTCAAACTCACATATTTGTGTTCGAGGATCTAAATAAGACAACGATAATGCTTTCCATGTGTTTTCTTTATCCAACTGCTTATTATCTCCCCCTAATATTAGAAAATTTGTCTCATCAAAATGACAATCATTGAAACGTGCCATAAACAAATCTCCCGTTAATGGTTCTAAATACTTGATTATAAAAGGAGATTCATAACCAACATATATTCTTAATCTTCTCTGAGGTCCTATCTTTGTGCGTTGTAGTGGAGCAATTGAGACAAATACCGCACATCCAAAAATTCTAAGATGAGAAATATTTGGCTCCTGACCAAAAGCCAATTGTAATGGGGAGAATTTATTATAACTTTGCCTGATGTATATAATTATTGATGCATGTAAAATTGCCTATCCCCAAGCTAAAATGGGAAGTTTTGTTATCATAAGTATTGGTCTAACAATCAATTTGAGGCGTTTAATTAATGATTATGCTAAACTGTTTTGAGTGTGGACAGGAGTAACAGATTTTTCTACTATTATTCCAGTTGCCATACAATAATCATTAAACTTTTGGGATAAAAACTCACTTGCATTATCAAGACGAATTGTCTTGATTGCATATTCTAGAAATTGTGCTCTTAATCGAATTGTTTAAACAAGTAATCTAGCAAATGCTAAATTACATGTAGATAATAAATACTCATGTGACCATCTTGTAGATGCATCTATTAAAACTGTAAAATATCTAAATGATCCACATGATAGATGAATAGGTTCACATATATCCCCTTGAATACGTTCTAGAAATGCAGGGGATTCTACCACAACTTTTGTTAATGAAAGTCTTATAATTAGTTTGCCTTGAGAACAAGCAACACATGAAAAATCTTTAAATTGAAGAATCTCCTGACTCTTTAATTGATGTCCATGTGAATTTTTAATAATCCTTCGCATCATAATTGATCCGAGATGGCCTAACTAGTCATGCCAAATAATAAATGTATTTTTATCAATAAACTTCTAGTTTACTGTAGCATTTGTTTCAATTATACTAATATTTGTATAGTACAAACCAGAAGATAATGCAGGTACTTTTTCAAGAACACATTTTTTTCTATGTCTAACAATTATAATATATAGGTATTCAATATTTTTCTCATTTATAGTCTTAAATGATACCCATTTTGGCGGATATCTTTAAAACTTAACAAATTTCTTTGAGACTTAGAGGAATATAACGCATTATTAATTACAAAATTTATCCCTCTGGATAATATTATCATTACTCTTCTGAAGCCTTCAATTAGTTTTGTATTACCAGTTATAGTATTGATGCTTGCACCATTCATTGCCAAATGAGAAAAATATTTTTTATCTTTGAATATGGTATGTATTGTAGCACTATCTATAAGACATATATCTTTATTCTTGTGCCCAATAAAAGATAGAGGAACATCCATATTCTTAATCAAAAGAAAATAAATGTATCAAAATATATTATTAGCAATAATGCTCTTAAAAGAAGAAAATAAAAGTAAACATAAATAAAGTATAACTAAATTAAGATAAAATATAAACTAAATTTATTTCTCTAATCATGATTCTCAAAGAAATCAACCACTTCTAAGTGTGTCATTGCATCAAGGTCATCATATAACTCATTGGTATCATCATTCTTGTATACAAAATTTGCCTCAACATCATCATCTTGAAAAGTCATATTTACTTCCATGTTCTTTGAATTCTTTTTATGGAGGCTTGATAAAGCTTTACTAGATGCTCAGGCTTACGACAAGTATGCGACCAATGCCCTTTCATCCCACACCTATAACATAAATTTTCCATAGTTTTTGAGGGACCACCTTTATCTTTTTTTTGCCCTTCATTATATTTCTTCTTTTGGTGGGTATTTGGATTATAATTATTTTAACCACCATGATGATGATAATTGCCACGTCCCCTACCACAGCCACGGCCCGGACCGCGACCGCAACCCCGACCACGAACATGGACATGAAAATTAGTGCGTTCAGTCACAGTCACTTCAGGGAATGAAGCTGATTCAGTGGGACAGATCTCATAATTTTTTATTAATAACTTATTATTTTGTTCAGCCACAAGAAGACATGAGATTAGTTCAGAATACCTTTTAAAATATTTTTCACGATATTGCTGCTGCAGGAGCACATTTGAAGCATGAAATGTTGAAAAAGTTTTTTCTAATAAGTCCTCATCTGTTATTTTCTCACCACACAATTTCAATTGAGAACTTATTTTAAAAATAATTGAACTATATTCAGATACAGATTTAAGATCTTGCAGCCTCAAATGCAATAATTCATAACGATCTTTGGGCAAGATTACCGTCTTTTGGTGATTATATCATTCTTTTAAATTATTTCACAATTCTAACAGATCTTTCACCGTTAGGTATTCAGTTTTTAGCCCTTCATGTAAATGGTGATGAAGAAAAATTATGGTCTTAGCTTTGTCTTGACTGCTTGCTTCATTTCTAGATAAAATAGTATTCCCTAGACCTTTGGCATCTAAGTAGATTTCAGCATCTAAAACCCAATATAGATATTTTTTTTCCGAGATATCAAGAGCAGTAAATTTGAGTTTCGTCAGATTAGCTATGGATCAAACTAAAATAATAATAACAATTAGAATTCTGATAAAATTAATTAGAAAAATATGATAATAAAAACATAAATCAAATAAACAATATATATTCAACATAAATATAAAAAAATAACAAAATATAAATGGTATAAATAAAGAAGCAAAATAAATAAATAAAATAAATAACTATAAAATATATATAGTAACACATAAGCAATTAAATAAATAAAATAAAATAATGAAAACAACATAAATAATATAGAGAAAATAATACTATAATAGAAATAATATTAATAAAATAAGTAATATAAATTAAATAAATATAAATAAATGTAATAAAATAAATTAAATAACATAAAAAATATGTATAAATATAAATAACATAAATAATATGTTACAATACGTAGAATTGGAAATAATATAAATCAAATATATAAATAATAACATAGTATAAGTATTTCGTAATATCAATAAGTGAATATTATATAATTATAATAAATATATAATAATGCTAAGAATACAAAGAAGATAAATAAATTAATTGAAATATAAATTAATAAATATATAGGGAGGGGGATTTGGAAATGTAAACAATATATAGGGAGAAGGGAAAATGTAAACAACACACATATATGTAAATATATATAAATAGAGAATCAGTCATAATATTGTATCAATATATTAAAAGAAGAAAAAAAATTAGAATAACATAATATTTTATATAAGAATAAAATACAATAAAGATAACTCACATATACATATCTAACAACAAAAATTAAAATGGATATAAAAGAATAACATAATAAATAATGGTGGAATATATAACAAATATATAAAAATAAAATTTGCCCATAATAATTAAGTTAGATGATAATAGAAAATAAAATATATATGATAATTTGATAAAGAGAAAACTAATATCATTTGTATATAATTAAACATAATAGTATATAAATTGATAAGGAGTTCATACCTTAAATTTTTCAGAGCAATCTCGTGCTGATAACGTGTTATAAAATAAGAGAAGATGAAGAAGTTAAAGAGGAGAAGAAATAACAAGACAAAAGAGTGAAATGGAAGGCAATAGACTATTCCTCATATGCTTGTATATTCACTTGTCTAAATGCCTTCTACATAACTACTATTTATAGGCCACAACTATTAAAGACTAAACACAAGGTTACAAAAGATTAAAGATGAATAAAATGTCATTAACCACAAGAAACCCCTCTCAAGTCATTCATTGAGGAAGTTATAGCTTTATGACATAAAGAGAAAAATGAATCCTAAGAGATAGAAGCTATATGGACATCCACACTTACAAGAATATTTGTAACATATTATTTATAATAGGAAAAATTAATGTAGAAATCTATGTAATTTTACTATAATTTAAATTAAGTGTTTATAGTATTTTTACTATGTTACTATAATTTTTTCCATTATAAATATTAATTCATATATTTATAATTTATAAAAAAATAATTGATGATATAACTCTCACTTAATAATTCAACATACAGATTAATTAATTTTATCAAATAAATTTAAATAAAATAAAAATTAACCATGTTATATTATATATTTTATTATTTCTCTTTCTGGTCTTTTTTATAATATCCTATTAATTGAATTATACAATTTAAAATTTAATTAAAATTAATTAAAAATAATAAATATGTAAAAAATAATTTTCTCCCTAATATGCCATTGTTTATAATGGATAAAGTAAGTGAATAAAATAGTATTAGTAGTAAGAAAAATAATCAAAGAGAATAATATAATATATGGAAAAAAGATGAGGGGAACAATAAAGACAAACAGAGAGAATAAAATTAGTTAAACAGTATAATCATCACTAATCTGGATTGTCTAGATTAATTTTTATAACTATCACTTTATTCAAAAATAAATTTATTAATGAAAAAATTACAGATTAAAAATTTTAAATCTAAACCATTCATATTTAATTTAAACAGTCAAAATCTTATCATATTGATATAAGTATTCAGTAGTTATCACTGTAATGAGCACCAAAAGAACAACCGTGGAAACAACTGTTTGGTTGTGAATATCTTTCTAATTCCATTCATATTCTTCAATCTCTCAACACCAACGTTGTTCTCTTCTCTGCTCAAAGTTTCAAACTCTCAAAACTACATTCATATTCTGCAATGGCACATACACCTTCTTCTTCTTCTTCTCAGGTTCAAGCAGACGAAGCTGAGAATTCAAATGAACAGAATCATGAACCACTTCCTTCGCTGTGGTATAGGGTTGACATTTCCATGGCCAATCCACATCTTGCTGCTATTAAGGATGATGCCTGGTCCTGCCTCATCATTCTCATCACTTTTTGGTTGGTCGTTTAGTTTCTTTCTTCCTCACATCTTTCTTTTCTTTTCCCAATAAATCATCTAACCAATGAATTATTAATTAATTAATTAATTTTGGCTTCTCCTTGTTGGTTTCAAGCAGCAACAATGGGTCTAGTTGTGGGTATTTATGGAACAACAGCTTTGCAATTAGGTCCTTACTCCTCAGTTTTAATGCAAGTCAACTCAATATTTGTACACTCTAGTTATGGTAAGCTTTCGCCATATACCCGGTAGGACTTTCTAAAATCATTTTGATTGAATGATTGCTGAACAAATAGGTGGAACAAATTGATGAGCCAAAACCTGGGACACTGCTATATGGATTTGATGAAGCACCTGCCTTTGATGTCGAAACCAACTGGTCTAGCTCGTATAATGGATCTGTACCACACAATTTTTTACAAGGCCAGTTTGTTTACCTTTTCTTTTTTCCGTTTACTTTCAGCTTTTTATTATATTCTCAACAAAATTATATTGATAAAATTTATAAAATAACAAAATAATTAGTTCTAATCGCGTCTGATAATACTATTTTTAAAAGATATTCTAAAACTCTTTAATAAATTTAAAAAATATATATTATATTTTAGATTAAAATCAACTTACTGCTAATTATATCCTATATTTAAGACGTATAATTGAAGGTTTAGAGGAATATAATTTAAGGGGTATATAATTGATAGTTAGAATTTACACGTACAGTTGAAGGTTTAGGTGGGTTGGTTATTAAGTTTTAAAAACCAAGGGATTACTATAGTTCAAAGTTTATATGGAAATTTTACATAATTTAATTTATATTATGAAAACAGCAGCATCCAAGATGCTTGATTTGAAACGTGATGGAATGTTACAGGAAAGGATACAGACAATCTCAGATAGATATCTCTTATAATGTCAAGTACCCCAGATTTTCACATTCAACTGTTGTTATTGCTCATGGTAATCTTCCATTTTCTTCGTCATTTCGAGTACAAAACATATTAAATTTTGAATTCCATAAACAATATTCTGGTTGCTTTGATGATCCATCATAGATTATATTATCTTCATTCTTTAATATAAGGGTTAGTTGAAAAATTATATTTATATATATATATATAAGACTTGAATCTATTTTTATATCTAATATTCATTGTTTTTCTTAAAACTAATTTATTTAACTTATAAACTTGTATATAATCTAATGTTATATATGAATATTTTAAGGATTTCGATCATACTACATATTTTATAATTAATTGATTTGTTTAAATTTTTTATCTAACTAAATTAGTTAACTAACTTTTATATTAAATGTCGGAGTGAGCACTAGTTTTTACATATATATATTGATTATTTATATATATATATATATATATATATTAAATCTAGTAGCATGCATTAAATTGCAGAGACGGTTAGAAAGTATGTTGTTGTATTGTAATTGAATAAACATGCACGTAGAGAAGAGCTTGTTGAGTGGATAGAGAAGCCCTCATTTCCCAGCAAAACATTAATTGTCTTGGAATATTATTTCTGGTATCAAAATCTCACTCATCATCATCTTCTCCAAGACCAGATATTTGTATGCTATAAGGCAAGTTAGCAGATTCCAGTCTAATCCCAGTGAAAAATACTAAAAAACAGTCAAGAGGATATTGAGATACTTAAAGGGCACAACTGATTATGCATGGTGTTATCAAGAAAGCGATCTGCGCCTAATCAGATATTCTGATGCTGATATAGGTGGTGATGGAGAAGAACGAAGATCGACTTCAAGATACACCTTCTTACTTAACAATGGCACTATATGTTAGAGTAGTAAGAATCAAACGTGCATTACTTTATACTCTATAGAAGCTGAGTTTATGGCATACACTGCTGCAGCACCTGAGACTGTTTGGCTAAAGAGATTTATCGAATACCTAGGATTTGGGAATGAGAGTACCAATCTGGTGTTGATACACTGTGACAATACTGCAGCTATAGCCTACACCAAAGACTCTAAGTATCACAACAAGACCAAACACATTGATATAAAGTATAACTTTATGAGAGATTATATAGCACAAAAAATTATAACTGTACAATACATTTCAATCAAATGTATGGTTGCAGACCCCTGACCAAGCCAATATGCAAAGAAATATTTGAGAAACATGTAAAAGTCATTGGCATGCAAAAATTATAAAGTTGCAGACTGTATGTAATACTTTTATTTTTATTAATGATACCATATCATTTATTAGTACTTATATGTCTAGATAAAAGTATAAAATGTCTAGTATATCGTACAGGTTGAAAAGAATAGTTCTCTCACACGAGCAATTGACTTTGATGCTAGAGAAGCATTCAAGTATGAGACATGTGTTTACCAGTAAAATAGTAAGAGTGCTAATATGGTAGAGAAGAAACACAATAAATATCGCATTAGTTTAAAAAATGCAGTAAGTCGATATGAGATCCATGAATAAGGGTATGGATCGAACAATGGATACCCACATCCATGAAACTTGTTGCCAGATAACAAATTCTTCTAAATTGATGTCATATTATGTGAATATAATTGAAGAGTTTTAGTTTAGATACTATGAGTGTCTAGACTTAAGTCTGTACTATGTGATTGATAGAATAAAAAAGACGTATACCCTTTAAAGATAATAGGAGCACTGTAACATGATATTCATACCACATGTGTTAAAGAACCGCAAATGGAAAGCAAGTAAATCAATCCCTACTTCATTGTTGTGTGAGTTCCAGAAAAGTATCATCCTTTCGATAATGTCCTTTGACTTTGACAGTATTATGGAGGTATGTTTTAGTTATTGCTACTTTAATATATGTCCTATAGTCAAATTATATATCAACTAAAGGTATTATGTTAAGAAAGCGGTTGATTTATCTCAAAATGATATATGGGAGAAAGAAATATTGCCAGAATATACACATCCATGCTAGTGTCTGTGACCGGTCCCTTATGATATTATTTTGTTAATTTCATGAGTATGGATACTATGCATAAGTGGAGGCTATCTGAGTTATGTACTGACTCAAGAGGGATTAGATTAGCCATAAGAAAAGTGTATATAAGCTAATCTAGGATATTCAAGGCACTATAACTTATTCTGATCGAGCTGCACTAAAGGGTTGCTTTGTGCTAGTATCTGAAAAATGGATTTCTAGTACAAATGCCCGGAATAAAATGTCATGCCTACATGGTTATGGCAAATCACTTAGTATAAAAGAATGAAGAGAATGAGATTGGACCCATGACATCTAATCTACCAAGTGGGAGTGGGAGATGTTAGAAAATAGTTCATTACACCCTTGGAGGGAACATTTTTATTTTTATTTTGAAAGAAAAATAAGGGATATGGGAGTTATAGAGATCCCACTCCCTATGCATGCACTTTCTCCAGAAGAAAATAAGGCAGCAGCAATTGTGGTTGCATTTTTTCTTCTTAAAAAGAAAAAAAACAGTAGTCTGGCCAGCATATGTGTGTGAGACATATTCATATTAAAAAAAACAAGTTCATCTCCTCTCCTCTCTGCATGTCTCTATTCTTTCTTCCTCCGTTAGTGTGATTTGCTGTTAAACATACCAGAGTCCATATAAGGTGCTTCGATTGTATGTGGGTATCTCAGTGAAGAAGAGACTGTCTCAAGTACACCCAAAAACCTTTATTTTTCTTATTATGTAGCACTTGGCAACTTAAACACTCAAGATGTGAAGGTGATTAGAACTCTTATTTTCTTACACACGCATCCATATTACTGCATTAATCCAAATTATAACTAATTTATATAAATTAAGAAAATTAGTTTAGCCCTAAAATACCCCTTTTTAATCATTTACATTAGAAATTACCCCTTGATAGAAACCCTCTTATTAAATGCAATCAATAAGGATAATTTGATAGATAAATTGGATTGAAGTCTTATATTTATAACCAAAATAATTTTTTAACTAGTTCCTATATTTAAAATTGGGTTTGCTGCTTTGCAAGATAATTGAGAGATGATATGATGAAACACCTTAATAGCCCATGGAAGTTAGGGTTGAATTTTCTGCGAAAAGTGAAAATGCTGATGATGTGTTTGTATAAGTAGAATTGAAGTTAAGTGTGAATGGAGTTGCGTACAATACAAGAAGTGCAAGCAGCAGATGTTCACCATATCATAACTTGTGTAGATTACCTCTTTATCCTTCTTAGTCTGGCTCTGCAGTTTTGATTACTCCACCTCCTCCCCAGGTAACTATCACTATTACAATCACAGATCTAAAAAGAGAGTATATTATAAAAGACTAGAGATTTTTAAATTTATAAACCCCACTTCTATTGTAGGACTCATCGAAGAGTGAAAGAGAAAAAAAAAGGAGAATTTTTTATTATACAATATCTATATACTGCATGTCTTTAATATAAAAGTTAGTTAACTAATTTAGATAGATTAAGGAAGCCAAATAGACCAATTATTATTATTAAATTAAACTTCTCAAGATAAATTCATATTATATACTCATTAATTTATCTAAATTAGTTAACTAACTCTTATATTAGTTATAATTAACTTATTTATTTATTTTTTTTAATCTACCCAAATTAGTTAACTAACTCTTATGTTAATGACTCGATATATTCTTATTATCATTATTAAAATTAGTCAACTAACTTGTCAAATCAACCAAATTCATAATTTTACACATAAAAATTGAGTTGACTTGCTTAAACTACTTGAGTTTACCAAATCAACATTGTAAAGAAAGTAATTATTATATCCTTAATATAGGAATTAGATAATAAATTTATAAATATTAAAAAAATTAATTAAATTGTTTGTAAAAAGTGTGTTTTAATTTTTTTAAAAAATACTATTTTAATCACTTTCATTAGAACTGTGCCTTGATAGAAACTTTTTTCATATATATAAAATAAATCGGAATGGTTTGAAGAGAAAATTATAAATTTGAGTAAATTTAGGTATATATTTAGCATGAGAAGAGTATAACTCCATGCATAGATTGAAACCGAGGGCTGATGAGTAATTAATTGATCCATGACTTTCTGGGAAATTTTGAGGATGAATGGTTTCATGTGAAACTGTCCTATGCGCCAAGGTGGATCACTTACTTTGTAGCATCGGGTTAATTAATTAATCTTCACAATCTTCTCTCCAAAACTTAATTTAAAAAAAAAAGAATTCTGAAATGAAAAGTTGATGATGCAGGTATGATATCTGTACTAATCTTCTTCATCTTGAGAAGCTACAATGTCTTGCAAAGATATGATGGTTCAGACACAGAAAGCTTGCAACAAGTTCAAGTAGTTTCAGAACGAGCACCGTTGTTGGCCAACTACAAAAACGACGACGCTTCGAGCTTTTATTATGAGCTTTCACTAGTGAGGAGGAAGAAGAAGATCTCAGAGGGAAGCCATTAATGGAGGAAGGAGAATCTGATGATGGTAACAGTATGAAGCATTTGTGTGATTTGCTTTGATGCTCCAAAAGATTGCTTCTCTCTTCCATGTGGCCATTCTGCATCTTGCTTTCCACGTGGAACAAGGTAAACTCAACATTATCTCACTAATTACCTTTTTATCTTTTCTTTTTATTATTATTATTATTATTATTATTATTATTATTATTATTTTGGTTTTCATGGTTAAGATAATACATTTAAGTTTTTATTTTAAAAATGGATAGGCAAAAATTTCACCTTATTCCTCTAAATTTTTTTTATAAGATTTTATTTTGATCTCTCAATTTTATAAAATATATTTTTAATCTTTTGACTGACTTTAACACTATTAATTAATCTTAAATGATAATTTTTCATGTCAATTATTATTATTTTTTTAAAAAAAAATTAAACTTAATATATTACTATTTGTGAATGTTTTGGCAACATCTTAATGTTGACATTTTTTTTTGTTAATAAAACTAACCGTGTTAGTGTTAGGGTTAAAGAATTAAAAAATATTTTATAAAATTAAGAGAGTAAAATAAAATAGTGTGTAAAGTTAAAATACCAAAATTTCATTGAGTCGAATTTAATTTTCTTTAAGTAAATTTTTAAGTTTTAACTTTTAAGCTTATGAGCAGGGGGGGGGGGGAATTTATCCTGGTAGAGCTATTTCTATTTAAAACTTAGGATTTAGCAACGTCTAAATTTTGAAGTAGCTGGTAATTAAGAACAACCTACTCATCTTTTACTTGAAAATTTTCAAATTTAATTCAGATTATTTAAACTTTCCTTTTATTTTTTTAAAAAATATAACATAAAATAGTAATAATTATTCATCTTTAAATTATTAATTAAAAAAGTGTTAATTTACTGAAAATAAAAAACATGGAAATTTAAAATTTAATTTGGGTATGGAAATTAACATACTTTGACTTGTAGTTGTTGTGGCAATTAATTCGATGAGTGGAATTATGTTGGCAATTCAGGGTTGTTGATGAAGCCAATCCTTGTCCCATATGCAGAAAGAAAATTAAGAAATTTTTTTACTGTTTAATTAAAATTTTCCATCTATAATTAATATTATATATACTAACGAAATTTATTATAAATTTTTTTCATTAATATATATATAGTAACGAAATTCATTATAGATGGTGGCATGGTGATGAAGGTGCTCTTTTTTTCTTTTTCTTCTTTATATATATATAGTAACAAAATTCATTATAGATAGTGGCATGGTAATAAATATCTTCTTCTTCTTCTTGAGGAGTTTGAAACAAGCAATCTCCTAACAAATTTTGGGGAGAAAATTGGCGAGAGATCTTCTCATTTCCCTTTTAATTCTTAAATGCATTTATAAGATTTTGAGGAGGGCCTCTACTTACAAGCTTGAAATCATTAAATACTAGTATAGATTTTTTTCATAAATTTTTTTTATTATAGATTTTTTTCATAAATTTTTTTTATTATAACCTCCTCCTCCTCGTCCTCTCTACTTATAAGCTTGAAATTGAGGAGGGGGTCTCTACTTATAAGCTTGAAATTGAGGAGGAGGGTCTCTACTTATAAGCTTGAAATTATTAAATACTAATATAGATTACACTGTATCTCTACCGAGAATATAATGTACATAGGAATGAATGTTCATGTACCTAGTAACTTGATTCATGAACCGGGGGAGTCAACGAGAAAAATAGGAGTGATTCATGAAAGTCAATTAAATTCTTTTAAATGTTAAAATTAGTGCTTTAAAAGTCATGTAATAATTAAATAAAAAATTAATAAAATATAATTATCTACATATATAATAATATATATATATAGAAAAATAAATCTATAATTAGTATAATTTTTAACATAATAACATCACAATATATAAAAATTTTAATTAAATGGCGCCATACAACTATAAAAGGTCTAAAAATATACTTGATTTTTGGAGATTGTCAATTTTTTTAAAGTTTTTATATATTTTTCATTTTTTTTTGTGTTTGTTAAGGCAAAAAAATCCTCTAAATTTTCTTTCTAAAAATCATTTTCATTCCTAATCTAATTCTAAGTTTCGACACAATAACAGCTTATCTTTAGTCTAATCAAGATCAACCATAAAACAATTCTTTAACCTAAATCGAGCCGTTGACAAATCTAAAAAAATAATTCAACCAGTAGGACCGTCAATTTCGGTCCGGTTTTAAATCATTGGCAAAAATGTCACAAATGTTAATATATCTATAGAAGTTGGATAACCACACTTTTCATGTATCATAATATTATTTCCCCAATATAAAGAATCAATCTAAGCAATCGACAAAGTTTGCTCTAGCTAAAGGAGTTAATTTACACAATTAGGGCTGTGTACAAAGCTCACAGTCCCCTATACCCTGTCCAATCCACAATAAAAATGATTTGTCCAGCCCTATAAATATAGGACAGGGTTGGGCATCGGACTACAAAATATAACCCATATATTTTTTGGGCTGGGCATCGGACATAAGGGCTGCCCTGCCCTGCCCATGAGTACCCTTTCTTTTATTTTTTTTATGTTTTCTCTATCTTAGAAGGGAGAATATGATAGCTACTGGTGACTATAAGGTAATTTTAGAAATATAAGTAGTTAAGTAAATAAGTTGTATCTTTTAATATTTATAACTATACTAATTTTTTCTTCTTTTTTTAACTTTATTAATTATCATATGATTACATTATAAATTATAATTATTTATTTTATTTTTTTAGATGCTTTATTTTTGTCAATGGGGAGATTGATGCAAAGTTATAATTACAAATTATTTAGATTTCAACGCTTTTTTTAATATGTAATAAATCTCAATATTTTAATTATTATTTTTGTTCTCTTATTCTTAGTGGATTATAGATATTATTTAACTCTTGAAGACATGTGAATATAGTATTATTTTAGAAGTTCATAATTATATATTTTTTTCACAATATGAGTATGACATTATGACTTGGGTATGCCCAGCCCGCCTATGCCCAGCTCAAAATTGTTAGGTCTTTTACCGGGTAGGACCGGGCATCGGGTTGCATTGTATTTTTTAGGCAGGGCATCAGACAGGGGGCTGCCCTGCCCAACTCTACCCATGTACACCCCTACACATAATATGACAAATTAATATTTAAATTTTCATTAAAAAATATACCTATATTTAGTATGTTCCAAACGAAATTATTCAAATAAGCATATACATGTAATTAGGGGAAATGACAAAAGAAAGAAAGGTGTCCCAATGTTTCCTCATGCTGGCATCCAAAGAGACAAGGGCCAGTGACATTAAAATACTCAGAAAACTCATCTAAAGAACAAGTGAACTAAATAACAAGAAATAAAATACTCTCCCATAAATATCTGTATGTAGGTGATAAGGTGAAACGAAGTAATTGAAAAGAACCAAGTGGAATCTTCAGCAATGTGAAAAATTATTTATAATTTGTAAGGAGAATCAATTTGTTTTACTCATTGGAATAATGTTCATCGTCACATGGTATGATAGACAAAAATAAATACTACCTCATATCCTTAATATGAAACCCATTTAACTTATTTAGATATATTAAAAAAATTAAAAAAAATTATTAATTTAATTAATATAAGAGTTAGTTGACTAATTTAGATAAATTAAAGAGTATATAATAAGAATTTGTCTTGAATAATTATATTTAGTCACAATTAACTAATTTATTTAAATTCCTTAATTTATCTAAAAAAGTCAATTAGATCTTATATTAAAAAATAAGAGAATAATAAATTAATAAAATTAGTAAACATGTATAGCTAAATTACCTAAAGCTCCCTTAAACCTTGAGACATGTATAAATAACTCCTTTAATATTTAAAATTTAATAATAAAACACCTAAATTTTTAAGTTTATGTATATAACTCTCAACCATCAATTATATTTTATAGATATAACTTCTACAAACTTTAATTTATATATATATATATATATATGTATATGTATATATATAATCCTCTTAAACTTTAAATTATGTATAAATAAACAATGAATAAAAATTATTATATGAGAGGTATCTATATCTTCATGTAAGAGTTTATGTGAGGTTTACTATAAAGTTTTAAAAATCAGGGAAATTATTTATATGAGACATAAAGTTGAAAATTTTGCCAACATACCAATACTAAACACTATGACCACATTTTATATGTATTATTAATGGTTTAGGATTGATATAGAGATAGAGAATGAATTAAATTGGATCGTTTGATATGTAGTATTGGGGAAATATTGGGATTTGATAATACTATATAAGTGGGATTAGAAATATCACCTTCCATGGTATTGCATTTTTAATCTTGGGATAAATTTTTTTAAGACAAAAATGTTCTTCTTTCTCTCTTCTATCAACGCCCTTCTCAGTCTCTATTTTCCCTCTTTTTCTCTCCTCCATCCACGTTGTGGACACCATCATTAGCCATCACCCACGCCTCCATCTCCAACTTCATTCATCCTTCATTTAGCCACTGTATACATCTTGTGTAGAGGGAAAGCCACGACGGAATGGGAGCAGTGACCATACACAGTTAGAGCTGACTTCATCTCCTCTCTTGCCGTTCACCCATTACGACTCCATTCATTCCCCCTTCAGCATCATCATTATCTTCCACCCATCCTCTACTCACCACCAGCGACAGCACGAGACGATTAGCAAAGAACTAGCAGCGACATCACTGATTTCTTTTTGGACTCCCTCCTCAACGCCACTCTATGATTCTGCTGACTATATTGTGATAGCCTCCACTTCTACCATTAACTTGCTAGGGACTTAGCTCACAATGACGACGATTTCACTGGTGAATTTTAGGGTTTAAGAAGAGGGGTACTATAGTCTTTTTCATAATTCATGGCTAATTATAAAATAAAATTAATGAAATCATTCCCTTTAAATATTACTTCATACTAAATATAATTTAAAAAGCTTATTCCCACTTTCACTCCCAATCTCAATCTCAATCCATTAAAAGTTAGTGCTATCTACTAGACATGGCCTATGTTATTCATTAACAAGACTTATATTTGACATATTGGTAGTAATTTTTATGTGAAATGATATAACAGTAAGGAAATAAATAATTGTATGTGAATTTTGTATATGTTTATCAAAATCATATAATTTTTTAAGATAACATGTGTAAATTCAAAATTTTAACTAATATGCATATGGATAAAACGAATGCTACATTAAACGTTTATTTTATTTTACGTATTTTCATATTTGAATAATTAAAAATTATATATATATCATATTTTTATTTGAAAAAAATAAAATTAGATCAAAATTTAATTCCAATTGATCTTATTTCTTGAGTAAGTAAATTCTCTAGAAAGCGAAAACGTAATCAAGAAATATTTATAAAACTAAATATAGGGCAACAAACAAACATTAAACTTTAAAAATTACTCAGAGTGGTAATTTAAAACATTCTCAATTTAAAATATGATAATCTGTACATTACCAGATTGATGTTTAATGTAAAACATTAAATTTTTTCATGGATAAAATCATTTTTGAAAGCTTGCAATCTTTCTAAATTTTATGTTTTTATTTTTACAATAATTAATATTATTGACATAATAATATTAAAATATAACAAATCATACTACTTAGGAGAGGATTCTCTCCTCTCCTCTCCTCTCCTAATAATCTCTCACCTCTTTTTTTATCTAAATATTACATTAAAATTTCAACATTTGAGATTTTAATATTTTTCAAATTATTATTAAAATCTTAAATTACCTAGGTTCAAGTAGAATGGACATTAGCATAAAACTTCAAATTCAAATTTGTATGAATACAAAAAATATTTTTAGAATTTAGGAGAGCTATCCCAATTAGGTAAAATAATGTTTGAATATAATCTAATTAGATAATAATATAAAAAAGTTAAATTATTAAAAGATTAAATTTCATTTATTAAAATTTAATCTAAATAATCTAAAACTGAAATAATTAAAAATTTAAAAATATTTTATGAATGATTAAATATAAACCATTAAAGTTTTAATCTTAAGATTAAAGGAAAAGGAGAGGAAAGGATGGGAAGGAAAGAGCAGATAACCTTTAGCCCTCCACAGCCTAATGCCTCTTCCCACTTTAGCGTTATCACTCTAAATTCTACAAACTTTAGGTAATTAGATGTAATATTTGCGAGAAACATATACCCGCGTTCTGATGCCCAGCGATAGCGACGTCAACTTTCTCTCGAGTCTCGACCACCGAACAAAAGTGTCTCACGCGAGGCTTCTGCCCACTCGCACAGCTCAACCACGTGTTCTTCTTCTCCCTCAGTCTTCTCCCATCAATGTGCCAAAATAAGATTTTCACACGCATTTTCACCACCCTCTTCTTCGACCCCATAATAATCATGTCCTTAGACCCTCCGTCTTCCTCATTTCTTCTACCATGAGACCTCATCCTCCTTATAAGTCATCACCTCGACAACCCTCTTTTCTCTTCTCCGCAGTTGTCACTTTGTCTGGTTTATCTCTGGCCGTCCTCCTCCTCTACAAGGTGCTTCTTCCTCTTCAAATTTGCTCCCTTTCTGAATATTGATCCATTGGGGGTTCTTTCTAATTTATTTTTTCCCTTATTTTTGATTCGATTAGGTGGACAACTTCATCTCCCAGACCAAAACGGTAGTGGGTCACAACTTGGAGCCAACGCCTTGGCATCAATTCCCTCCCAAATCGTTCGATGAAGAAACTCGCCATGCTCGTGCCTACAAAATCATACAGTGTTCTTACCTTACTTGTCGTTACAGAACCGGCGACAGTGTCCCGGAGCGGCGGCGTTTCCCGGCGGCATCTGGGTCGAACCGGACCGTGTGCCCTGACTTCTTCAGGGCGATCTATCGGGATCTTCAGCCTTGGGCTGTCTCTAAGATAACAAAGGCCCATTTATTAGAAGCTCAGAACTACGCTGCTTTTCGGGTCCTCGTTGTTGGGGGGAAATTGTATGTGGATTTGTATTATGCTTGTGTGCAGAGCAGAGCAATGTTCACTATTTGGGGTTTCTTGCAGCTTCTTAGGAGATATCCTGGGATGGTGCCTGATGTTGACATAATGTTCGATTGTATGGATAAGCCTACTATTAATCGGACAGAACACCAATCAATGCCTTTGCCTCTGTTTCGATATTGCACAACCAATGAACACTTTGATATCCCTTTCCCTGACTGGTCTTTCTGGGGCTGGTAAGACTTCCTCTGCTATTTTGTCCAGTTTTGTTATTATAACAATTTCAGTCATGAAATTATTTCTTCCAGCTAAGAGATTGATGCGTGGAGAGTTTCAAACTTTGGATGACAAAAATAAACATTAAATTGTGTATTTTCTCATATATTTTGTGTCATTTGGTGCTAAAATAAAGCTTCATCGTGGGTCGTCTGGCTTTAGATTTTTGGTGTTTATCCCTTGATTTGTAGTTTGGACACGTTATATAGTTCATTTGAATGGAGAAAATCACTTTAGGGTAATGGTTGGATTTACCTTTGGAGAATAGTTTATGGAAAAAAGTGATAAAAGTGATTTTAGCAGAGAATAGGTTCTAAAAATGTTTTTTTTTTTTAACTGGCTTAATGGAAAGCCATGGTTTTGGCATAGATAATCAATTATTGAATTTTATGAGGTGTTTGGATGGTTTTTCTTAAAACTATGGTTTTAAGAATTTTCCAAACACACCTTTTAGTGTCTTGTTCTTATGTTGTGGTTTTAGTCCAATTGCTGAGTTTTGATCAATGTGTTTGCTGATGACATCTGTGTAAGGGCACATGGTATTCTTTTAAATGTAGATTACATATAGCTTAATGGAAGAGTAGAAACAAAAGGGCAAAAAGTAATGAATGCCTGAGAGCAGTTTGATGTTAAGTGTGGTGTCAAAGCCCAGAGAGCATCTTAGTTACTGATTGATTTCCAAGTCTCTTGCAGAAATTTCATTAGTATAACTAAACATTTGTTATGTACTTCATGTTTAGGTCAGAGATTAACATCCGACCATGGCATGAGGAGTTCCCGGATATTAAACGAGGTTCTCAAACTATACCTTGGAGTCAAAAGCAGCCATTTGCATATTGGAAAGGAAACCCAGATGTTGCATCTCCTATTCGTACCGCATTACTAGAATGTAATGATACCGTGACTTGGGGAGCACAAATTTTGCGTCAGGTCGTGTTAAACTTGCCATTCAAAATTGGTCCTTTTAAAATTTGACCATATAAATGTGCTTTATCTCAAATCTTGCTAACTGATGTACTTTGATATTTGTTACAGGATTGGAGTGAACAAGCTAAAACTGGTTTTAGGGAGTCAAAACTTTCAAATCAGTGTAATCATAAGTGAGTGCACTTTTTTGTGATGTTATCACATAAGGAGGACATATGTGCATGCCATTTGCATTATTAAATGTCCATTTCACTTTTATATCTTGAATGTTTTCATTAGAGGATACTGTTGGAGTGTTCCAGCTTTGAAATGTAAACTAATCTCAATAAATAAAACTGATAAAGGAACAAGAGAAACATGCATTCAACAATGAATTTTTTCATTATTTTAACATCAGTCATATGATAATTTCCCTTAAAGTCAAGACCAAAAATATCATAATAACCAAACAGACAGCGAAGAGTAAATTATAATGTACTCACTCTTTTAGTTTCATACTCAAAATTCACATTTTCTCTAAACAGGATGTTTTTATCACACTACTGATAATCTATCTCTGCCCCATTCTTGATTTCTTCTCTTTCCCTTTCATTATCTCTTTCAGGTACAAGATCTATGCTGAAGGATATGCGTGGTCAGTGAGCCTGAAATATATTCTTGCATGTGGTTCTGTTGCGCTAATGATATCACCGCAGTATCAAGATTTTTTCAGCCGCGGTCTTATTCCACAGAACAACTACTGGCTAGTTGATCCTCTTGATTTATGTCCATCTCTAAAGCAAGCCGTCGACTGGGGTAATGGCAACCCAGCTGAGGTACTTTTATACTTCTTGGATATATTCTCATCATTTTTGTTTTATTGTTCGTGACCGATATAAGTGCTATGCCTGTTTCTTCAACTCACTGATATAATAATAAAGGGCTTGAAGTTGTCTTAATTGTCTCAAGACATGAAGATTAGGGAGAATATGAACTACATGTTGTTTGAGTAGTAGGGGTGTTTTCGGGAAGCTATGATACTACCGATAAATCAGTGCTTCCTGATTTGATGAGGAACACATGTTCCACCGTGTGAGGCAATATATACATATACATATGCTATCCCATTTTTTATCAACCCTAAATTTTTGTTTTCTCTCTAGTATTTTGCTTCATATTTATAATTTGGACAAACTCACTTGTCGGATTTTGCTACTTAATGTTGGAAGTTATATAGAAATAGAGTTTGTTAAACCAAGTAAACAAGCAATGGAAGAATCCCTTTAAACTTCTGCAAATTACAATATTCTTAAAGAAACATTTATTCCCCCTAAATGACAAATTTACTTCTAGGAATCCTCAGAAGCAACTTGGAGAGATACACTTGGCAATTAATGGATCCCTCTCTTGAAGAATGTTGCCTTGGATTTAGAGAAAATTTAGAGAGATTAGAAGTGAATTTTTGGTTCCTCTTTTGTGTACAGACTTTATGTTTTATGGACAGAATCAGAAGAATACTAGTTGCTTAAAGAATAACACTTTATGTCGCCACGTAGTCAATTTGTTCAGTGAACCAGCAAACTTTTTGCCTGTCAAACTTGGCTTTGTTATTAGATTTTAAAGCTATTCTCAACACTCAAAATTGTTGTTTTTGCGTTCAAACTTGGTATTTCATAAACAATAGTACCAATTAATTTGGTTCATTTTCGTGTTGCTACAGGCTGAGGCTTTAGGCAAAAGAGGGCAACAACTAATGGAAAGTTTGAACATGGATAGAGTTTATGATTACATGTTTCACCTTATTTCTGTGTATGCAAAACTGCAAGACTTCACACCTACGCTGCCTTCATCAGCCATGGAAGTTTGTCCGGAGTCCTTGCTGTGCTATGCTGATGACAAGCAAACGGCGTTCCTCAAAGAATCAACCACCTTCCCTTCACAATCTCCTCCTTGTACTCTTGCACCTCCCAAGACCGATCATCCCTAGGGTAAAGCTTGAATGCCCCTAATCTTTTTCATGAAGGGGGAAAAAGCTTCCAGTTTCAGAGAAATAGATATGTTACAGTTCCTCAACATTTATGAAATCATCTATTAGATCTGTTGAAGATATGGATGATATTTTTTGGAGTCTAGTATTTGAGTAGTTGATCCCACTTCACTTGCCATATTGAATGTGAACTTACACAAATTACTGGAAAGAGGATTTAGAACCACAAAGAAGATGAAATCACCGTGGACAACGTTTGTGGCTGAAATGGAAAAAGTAAGCCTTAAAATTTGTTAGATTGTAGGACTAATACAATGTTTAGTTATTATAATTTGTGTTATTTTAATTTCAGTCCCTATAGTTTTAAATTATATATTTTAGTCCTTTTAAGAGACAAAATTATTCAGGTTCTTATTAAAATATAAGAACTATGGTTCTAGATGGTAATAAATTTGAAGGATTAAAATGAAAATGAAAAAAATTAATACAGGATCAAATATTATATTAATATTAAATGTCAAAGTACTTTTTTTGTGATCCTCCAAAGGTTCTCCTTTACAAGTCACATCAATTTGAGAGAGCAGAAAAATTTCTTACCCTTGTTTTGACCCACTATAGGAACAATTTTCTAACTATATTTATTTCACTTTTGCTTTTGTCTATCAAGAAACTTTGTTTTTTAGGTGGAAGTGATGGTGATAAAATTGTTCCTGTCATAAGATGCTTGAGTTTGACCATTAGGTGATTTGTTTTACTCATTCTTCAGTTAAAGTATTTAAAAATGGAATCATGAATTGGAGAGGATAATAAAATGTGTCTGGCGTTTGCCTTTCCATTTTATTTTATATTTTTTAAAACAAGGGCTAATATGTTGAATCCTTCAAATAACTTTATATTTTATTATGTTCTAAATATAAGAATTAAATAATTAATTTATATATATATTAAAAAATAATTAAATTAATTGTCTTTAACAAATGTGTATGGGTTTTTCTATAATATATAATTTAATCATGATTTCATTAATGACAACCCCCTTTGCAAATATAATCAATAGGATAGTTTGAAAAAAAAATATAAATTTGAGATGTAAAATAAATCGATGTATTATATTTAGGATTAAAGTAAATTTTTTTTAACTAATTTTCATATTTAAAATTGAATGGAGTATTTATATTTGATCCCCTCATTTTGAAGGGTCTAGGATTAAAATTTCTAGGGTTCAAGATTATATAATAAAAGGGTTAAGCCTATTATAAATTCTATATTTTTAATATTAAACTCATATCCAATAACTTACAAGATTATAGATACAAATGTTTTTGATAACATAAAGTATAGGGATAAAAAAGAATGAAAAGAAAGTATAGGGATTGAAATTAACCCAATAATAAATTATACTCCACCAATTTTTAATATAAAATTTAACTGACAAGTTGATATTAGACATAACTGTAATATTTATTTTCTATATTTATTAAAAAATTTAAAGTATTCCTATTGATATTCTCTCAATAATAATTATTAATAAAGTGATGAAGGGAGTTAAATGAAATGATTAGAGTATTTTAAAAAATATATATTATATTAACTAATTTATTTAATCTAATTAAATTAATTAAATATATATTATATTAAGGATAAGAGGAGGATTACCCAACAAAACAATCAAAACAAACATAAGATCAATTTAATTTAAGTTAATAAAGAAAATAAGAATAAGATTGATTTAATTAGATTTCCAAACCAGACAATCAAAAGAAGAAGATGAGAATGAGATTGATATAACAAGAGTAGAGTAGGACATGATAGTGAAAGGCATATAATTGGCATGCACGCATGCTGAAATTAAGCATAATTAATGGTGAATTCTCAAAAGAGGTTGAATTTTTGTAGGAGGACCACATGCACAATTATTTTAAGCATAATTAGTATCTTAAGCTAAATGGAAAGCTTTTCTAGTAGGTGTTTGAATTATTGCCTGCTTGATAGAGACATTTTTTAAAATATATTAATATGTATTTATTTATTTTTAAATGTGAATTGTCTATTTTTCCAAAAAAAAAAAAAAGAGCTTAAAAAGGTGTGATTGACACAAGTCTCTCTCATCTCCTATTCTTAGATTCTTTACAAGGGGGCACATTTCGTTGGGGATGCCTCAAATCACATTAAAACAATATTTTTTAAAAATAATAATAATAATTTATTTAAATAATAAAAATTGATTAAATTATGCATAAACCCTGAACTTTAGATTATGTACAGATAAGCCCTATGAATATGTTTTCTACGTTGATAAAATAGGCTAGCTAGTAGCTAGTGGTGTTATAGAAGAGATCATAGATTTTATACCCCATATTAATAAATAGAAGTGGGTGCGTGTAAGTTTCCCTTTTCTATGGGGAGGGTTATGTTAAATTGTCTAAATTAGAAAAGAAAGTAAAAGCTTATTCAATTTTTTTTATAAAAAAAGGAAAAATATATTTTACAAATACTTATACTTTCTTTATAGTTTTATTAGATACCTGTCATTTTTTTCTATTTTTAATAAATCCTTCGATTTAATATTTATATTTTTCTTCTATTTTTAATATAATTAGTTTATGTATATAGACTAATAATACTAATAGAGCAAAGTTATAACACTAACAGTGTTAATAGATAAACATTAAAATATTTAATAAAAAATAAGTGTAAGTACAAATTAAAATTAAAAAAAAATATAAATATTTATAAAATAGTCCCCTTAAAAAGAATTACAAGTTCAACATCTTCAACCCTTGTAATTTTTGTGAGTATTATTTTTTTTTTTAGAAAAACATCTATATCTTCATTTTCAACCTCATCTCTATAATTAATTAATTATTACTGAATTTGGAATGGCACTTGTAAACTTTTTTTCTATGACTATTATTTTTTAAAAAAAAAAATTACATAGAATTTTGTGTATATCCTAACCCCTATAATTAACTACTCTATCTAATTCTTAATATAAGATTTAATTAAATTTTTTAATAAATTAAGAAAAATAAATAAATTAATTAATTATGAATAAATATTATTTTTTAAGATAAATTTATATTATATAATCTTTAATATACTAAAATTATTTAACTAGTTTTTATAATTTTAATTAATTAATTTTTAAAAAAAAATTAAATAACTATTATATTAAAGATAGAAGGTAAAATTAAATTTTGTAGTATCACATGTAAATTTTTTCTATCTATAATTACTAGTTTTTCTTTGAAAACAAACTCATGAAGATAATTATTTTCAATCTCAAGATTCATTACATATTTTGTTTTTCTTTATATAAAAACTTGGTCCTATAGAAAGAGTTTGAAAATTTTAAAATTCTTATTAATAAGAATGACTTACTTGCTAAATTAATATTTAACTCTAATTCTCCTATTTATAAATTAAAGATACGGGCATATCATTTTGATAAAAAAATAGAAAAATAAAAGTACACGAATGATTCCAAATTGTCTTGCTTCACAATGTCCACTTGAATTCAAGGTTTTTTTTTAAAGATAAAATACCATATAATATTTTAATTTTATTTTTTATATATAATTAATATTTTAATTTTATTTATAATATAATTTTATCCATAATCTTTTTAATTTGATAAAATTTTATTTCTCAAGTATTAAAAATCACTCAAATTAAAAAAAATTATACTATAAATAAGATTATAATACTAATTATATATGAGAAATAAAATTAAAATATTAAAAGAGAGAACTCTAATATAAGATATAATTAATTATTTTTAAATAAATTAAAAAAATAATTAATTATAATTAATAAAAGAATAAATTGATTATTTTTTTTTAATAATGAATAAGTTAATAAGTTTAGACATATTAAAATATATATAATATAAATTTATTTTAAAAATTTATATTTAATTATAATTAATTAATTAATTTTATTTATTTAAAAAATAATTAACTCTTATATTTAAAAAAATCGATTAAGCAAAATTTATGAATGGAGGAATATTAGATGTTGAGATTTCATTTTTGTTAAGTTCTGGGTATTTTTATGTAATTTTAGCTTCAGTTCTTGTATTTCCCCAAGGGAACAATTTATGTCTCGTTTGTCTGACACGTGCCTATCGGCAGTCATTAATCAGGGGAGGGGCGCTCCTATTTCTTTTTGAATGTGTCGGATGATGGTTGGCTGAACGGATAGCCAAAATAATGATATGATAGAACTTGACATGTCACAAATTGTGAAACCCGGGACCACACGGCCCAATCCCATCTCGTGGGTCCCACCAATAATTCATTCTAGCGCTCCTCCCTCTGTGTGTGTTGATTACTTCGCAGTTCACAAGAAGGTTGGTGACTCAGGGCAATGTGATGTTAAAAAGTAAAAAGAACATGTTTGTTTTCTACCATGTTTAGGTGGTGGGTGAGCGAAAGCAAAAAAAATAGAATGAAAGTAGAATTTTTTATGTTTTTATTTGGTATAATAAAAATTATTTTTATTTTTAATATTTTTAAATTATTTAAATTTTATTAAAATAATTAATAAATAAAATAATAAAAGTGAAAATAAAATATTTTAAATTATTTTATTTTAAATTATAAAATATTTAGATAATTTTAACTCTTCCTAAATTATAAAAAATATTTTAAATTATTTTATTCTAAGTTATAAAAAATATACATTAATTATATACTTATTTTTATTATACAAATAAATTTTTTAAATTTATTTTTAATTTAATTCTATTTTTATTTTCACTTCTAATTTTGTTCTAAACTTTTCTATTTTACTAAATATATCGTATAGGTGACAACTATCTAATTAATACATATCAAAATATTAGTTAAAAATAATAAATAAATTAAAGATATAACTTATTTATTAAACATAGATTTATTTATGAGTTTACTATGTGATAAAGAAAATGAGTAAAAAATAAGATAGAATAAATGAAAGAGAGATATACATTAAATGGGTTGAGTGACAAATTTTCGATAGGATACAACAAAAGCCTTTGTTTGAGTTTGAATTATACTCACAATCTCAAGCAAAAACAATAAATATATTTATAAATTGATAATTTAATTCTATCCCCACATATACTAAAAAATAAAAGCAACTAGCTTTTATAAACTAACATAAATTAAATAATTAATAGTTATATTTTATAAAGAGTAACAATATTTTAAAGGATATAACGCGCTACATATCTCTTCACATAAATTCCTTAATGCACAAGGGACATAACTTTCCTAAAAAACAAAAAAACACATCTCTTCATTTTAAAATATTCCAACAATTCCCCATCATTTTAAAATAATCACCAACTCATATCACTTTGAAAATCTCATGTTCTCAGTAAACGTATCTCGAGGATTTATACCTTTACTTAAGTAAGACATGGTTCCATGTCTTAGTAACCTTTGAACTAATTATCTCATGCGAATAGGTGTGCATGACATGGGATCTCGTTCAAAGCCAAGCTCTTAGGCTCTTCAACGGATGGATATTAGTGTCAACTTCTTACTAGATTCAAACAATGAAGAAACATGAGAATAATCAAAATGATTAACATGTCACTAATATACAAAATTAGTACATCGAATTTATCTTTATCCTTCCTTCTTGTCTTCAGGTCTTACCTACTGTCCTTCCTCCACTTCCATGTACCTTGTCATGAGCATTGGTGTCTTTTGTATGATCTCATCATTTACCATATTCCTATTCTAACAGAAGATAATCCTCCCAATTGCTCAAGAGACGTTTTTCAAGATTCTCATAAAAGTCATTTCATGAAAGAGGTATTTGATTAAAACTGAATAGACAAATATCGTTTCAACCACATGCATGTCTTCAGTTGAAACAATTCAAACTATGATCAGTTCATGCATATATTCCAAAATAATTTTTCCATCAATCATTCTAATAAAATTAGAACATAGACCCACAATTATCAACTTATCTAATTAATCATAGAATTTCTCATGATAACTATCGATTTAGGAAATTCAAAATCTATTATGCTTCTTATAACTTGCTTATCAGGATTAAACTTTCATGATCCACAGTCAATAAAACCACATAATTCAAATCAAAATAATTGGATCAAACTAGATCATGGATAAACCTCACCATAAATCTATAAACCATGTTCAATAAAGAGATGAAAATAAGTACTTGTCTCTCTCCTTTGTCATTGACCAAATGAATTCAACATGACTCCTTTGCAAAGTTCCAGGATCAAACCATCCATTTCATTTAGAAAGCAAAATCAATGTAGTCATCATTTTCCTATTTCTGTCTCTCTCTCTCTAATTTGACCCATCATTATGGGGTTTAGGAGTGATAAAGACATAAGCCACTTCAGAAGAGAGAAACTTCATCTTTCTTTGTCATCTCAGAAAGTCTAATTCAAATCTTTCTAATTTCACAAAACGTTTTGAAGAAGCCATTTGTTTGCACGATATTAAACATAAAGATTGTTGATAGGACTACTTCTCTGAAGAGTACAAGATGAAGGGTATGCTTGAAAACACCCAAAATTTAGATTTCAAATCTAAATTTTGATAAAATATAGATTTTGAGAAATTTTAAAACAAATAGTCATATTTTGTTCAAACGAGCTTTTAGACTAAACCATGATTTAAAATTAAGGTTTCAAATAAGCTAGTCAGAGTAGCTTATGGAACAGTAAAAGAGTTTATGAACTAACCAATTACTATATTAACCTTATTTTTTTTACAATATCTCTCCTATTTTTTCTTACACCCTCTCTCCTCTCTCATATTTTTTCTTACACCATCTCTCTTTTCTTTTCTTACACCCTCTCTCCTCTCTCATACTTTTTCTTACACCATCTATCTTTTCTTTTCTTACACTCTCTCTCCTCTCTCCTTTTATATATTATCTCTCCTCATTTAATACCCATATTATTTTTCATAATTTATCAATAATAAAAGTACTTATGGAAATAACTATCCAAACACTCATTTATTCAAAATTACTTTTTTTTATAAGTTATTCTCCAAAAGTCATTTTCTATAAACTGCTTAAAAGTATATTTTTTCATAAACTCATTTATAAAATCTTATACAAATACGAAGAGATGAAAAAGAAAGTTGTGCTTTAAAGTGTGGGTAATACTTTCCTTTAGGTTGAATTAGCCCACACCTATTCTTATCTTATAGGGTATAAGTTAGGTTGATCAGCGAATTTTTTACAATAAAGATCCTTGAGCTTAAATTGCACCATCAATCTCAAGTCAAGACAACAACGGCCTTTACATAGTAATAATTTGACTTTTCTCTCCTTACACTCAAAAATAAAAGAAATGAGTTTGATCTGTGTATATATCTCAAATGTATATTGTTGTGTGTCTCCAATGAGAGACGATGATAGATATTTATAAAATTTGAAGTGATGCCTTTTGAAGTAACACATCTTTCAATTAGAAAGTCATAACCATATGTTGAGATTCATCATAAACTCTATATGTTGATTCATTAAACCTCATGTTAATTCATGAACTAACATAAATTAAATATCTAATAGTTATTTTTTATAAAGAGTAACAGCTTTTTAGGGATATAACTCCCTACATAACTCTTCACATAAATTTCTTAATTTATCAAGACATGACTTTTGAAAAACAACACATCTTCATTTGAAAATATTCCAACAAATAATATAAAGGGCAATGTATAAGAATACTTGTGAACTTTTACATGAGGGGCACCCAATACCATAATATTTCCGAAAGTACAAAAGTAACCAAAGTATTTAAGAATGGGAGTAAAAATATCAAATTCTATTAATTGATTATTATAAAAAATTAATTAAAAATATTGACAAAGACGTAAACGTGGCATCAATTATCTCATAACTTGCATCATGGACACATCGTGGACTCGAGGAAATCTGGGGAGATTGACATTGAGAAAGAGAATGAGGAAGAGAGAGAAAGAGAGTGGGGCTAGTTTAGAAAATTATTTATTGTTAAAAAATTTATTTTTTAAAAATAATAAATTAATATTAATTGTCAAATTGTGTATAATGTCAGCTATAATATAATTATATCACATCTATATCTATATCAGTATTTAAAGTCAAAAGTTCTCTCTCTGATAATTAACCAACAGAATTTGATATTTTTATACCCATTATCAAACGTTATGGATATGTATTTCCAATACTTTAACAAGCACATCACTTAGGTTTTCATTTAAGTCATCATGAGCAACGAATATGTATTTCCAATACTCTAACAAGCACATCATCTTCTTGCCTACATTATCATGTATTTTCTAGTTTTATGTTTGGATGAGGGAAAAATTATAAGGGAAAGAAAATTTTTAAAAATAATAAAATATTTTTTATTATTTTAAAAAAAAATCTTTCTTAGTATTTCTCTCACTTTTCTCTCCATTTAAATGTAGCCTAATTTTTTTCTTAGCTCCAATTGTATTAAAAGAAATTGAGGTTTATTGAATTTAAGGATCTACGTACACTTAATCAAGATAAATTAAAATTTATACCCTTTTAAGGAACATGGTTATTATTCTTACCTACCATAGTAATGATGGTCAGCTTAATACATTACTTTGATATATCAATATTAAGTTGTACAAAACCACAAGTTATAAAACTTTGAGAATAGGTAAGTTTTGGTATAAGAATGCATGAAATGATATAGGTAAAATTAATTTTTTAGTCTTTATAGTTTTACCTAATTTTTAATCGGATTTCTCTAATTTTTTGTTGTTGGAAGAATTATTATATATAAGATTCTAAAAAAAGAATTTAATTAGCAAAAAATTTTAAGTAACATAAATTTATTGTCAATTTTTGCACTAAAATATGTCATCATCACTTCTTCAAGAACTTTTAAATAATAATTAAGTCTCTTGTTTAGAATTTCATATTAATTCACTTATTTGCTTTTATTAGATATTTATAGTTTCCTCAATTATAGCCTTAAATCTTTGTAATTAAAATCTATATTAATCAGAGGTAACATGAATAGTGACTAAGTGACATGTAAGTTTTTACAAAATAAAAAAAAATGAGTTTTTTTAAATAAAATGATGAAATAAATTTATTTATTATCAAAATAAAAATATTATGCTCATAGTTATCTCCTTATATATATAATCTGTAATATTATTGATTTTAATTTTATTTGGATCCACGTAGTAAAATTAGTCCAAATTTATTCTTTTTTTTTATTTAGTATTCCAGGTGTATTCTAATTGGCAGTCAAATTATTAGTCACTAATGTTATTTCTCTTACAAATTAAAATATTATGAGTATAAAAAATAATACTTATAATTGAAAAAAATTATAAACCCTCAATAAAAAGGAAAAATACTATAATAAATTGATAAAAAATGATATAAAAATATAGGGAGCTGTAGATTATTTTTTTCTAATAATAACATATTATGGATTTAAATGATTTAGTTTTAGACTACTAAAATCCCATGGTTGTATTGTTGCATTTAATTTGTTGCCAAAGTTTGGTTTTACTTGTTGCATTTAACTCGTTCATGCAAAGATTTCCTATAACTACAGCTCAATAAAGGCAATTGGTAACACGAGAGAATGTTATTCCTGGATTCACTAAATGCGGTTACAGTTAGATAAAGATGAGTATCATTTTTTAAAATTTAATTATATACAGACTATTGGTCTACATCTCACTTACGGTTGCATTATATTACTAAAAGAAATTTTAGAATTTTTTTATAATATTAATTATATTCTATTACCATGTACCCTAATCATTTCTCTCATCACGTAGATCTGCTAGGAGTCATTGGTTGTCTTTCTGTCCTCTCTCTCCTCCCTTTTGATAGTCTATCCTCTCTCTTCATCTATCGCTGGTGGACTTCGTCTGGCGATCTACAGAGGAGGTCTCTATCCTCGGAAAGTTGCCAATGACAGAAGTCGTAGAGCTTTTAGTTCTCGTCAATTATTATTCCTCTATTGCAGTGTGTCTCCTCCATATATGCCGTTGTTGCTTGCCGTGCATCTTCTTGGAATGAAGATGATGAATAATAAAGGTGATGAAGGTTTTCGATAGGATGTGATGCTGATGATAAATAGTAATTATTTATTTAATTATTATTTTATTTTATATATTTTTTGATAATTTATCAAATATAAAAATTATTCTAGTAATTACAATTCAAGTAATAATTGATTTTAAAATAATTTTTTTATAAATTTTTTTCTATAGTAGCTTATCCAAAATCACTTTTAAATTATATTTTTGCTATAAATTTTTATCTAAAAGCTAATGATAAATAGTAATTATTAATAATGTTACATGTTGAATTGGATGTCTTTTCTTAGTGGCATAACTTTTTGCTTACTTTAAATAATGATATTGGTGGTGCTATGTTTCAAAAAAAGAAAACAATAGCAAAAAAGAAAGAATAAAACGCTTTTATATGGTTGAAAAGAAAGAAGGAATCCTTATTCCAACTAATTTGGTAAATGAATAAACATTTTAAGAAGGAGAAAAGTGGAGAATCTGCACTTATTATTTTACGTTTTCCCCTCTAAAAAGCTGGAGCTTTGAAGGAGATGTTTCTTTTATTTATTGATTGCATCATTTATTTTTTAATATTTAAACTCAACCAAAATATGAAAAAAAAATTACTTAAAATTGAAAAACCCTCATTGTTATTTATACTTTATTATTAGTGTAGTTTGATATAGATTTTATATTAAGGAAAAAATATTTTGAAAGTGCCTATAGTTCTCTCTTAATTTTTAATTTGATTATTTTTTTCCTTCATATTAAATTATTTAATTTTAATCTGTTAGCACAATTAATTTATGTAAAAAGATATTAACAGTACTAATAAAATAAAGTTACAGAGTTTAATAATGCTAGCAGAGTAAAGTTAAAGAATTTAATAATTAAAAAACAACATATACATTAAATTAAAAATTGAGAAAAAATATACATATTTGTAAAATAGTTTAATTTGTATATCTACTCTCAAAATATTCAGTGAGTCGTAATTTGTATACTTAAGTTTTTAATTGGTAAAAGAGTTTCCATACCTAAAAATATGATAATAAGTGCCATGCTAGTTTTATCATAGAATTTTCTTTTCTTTTTGAAAACTTCACTCCTTGTATTAGAAATTAATAAAAGTCATTTTTGGGGTGTAAATGTAAGAAACAACTACCTATCAATTATATTTTTAAAATTTTATAGTCATAGTTCAGTTAAAAATATATGACCTGATTTAATATTTTCAATCTCTTTATCTGTAAGTTGCAATCAATAATCTCAATTAGTCTCACTTTATCTTCAAAAGATCTTGAGCCTCATTTTAATGGGATTGCTGATCAATTACATCATGGATCTTAATCAAAGATCAAAGTAAGGGCTTAAAATCTTTTGAATATCAAATTTTAAATTTGTAAATTTGTAATAATAATAAATTATTAATTAATTATAACATATTTTTCTCACTCACACGGAAGAAATATCTAATTATTCTTTGTATTTATTAAAACTGTTTTACCTTTATTAAACTATTATAATTAAGTTAAAATAATTAAATATATAACTACCATGTGAAATAATAAATAAGGATATTTTGAAAGAAAATTTAAATCTCAAACATATTTATTAATCTTAATTATATTCCTTGAGAGGTAGAAATAATTATTTATTTCTTACAAAAAGGTGAATGATTTTAGACATTAAGCATCAAGATACTCTCATTGACCTGATTTTGTTTTTTAAGAACCTCAAAACGGTAACAACTTGGAGTCCTTTTTGTGAGAATTTCAGTAAAACTCTACATAAACAATATAATTTTCAATAGGTTTCAAAAGATTTTGAATTTTTAATAAAGTATTTAAAAATAAAATGAAATTATGTTTTGATAGTAAATAACCAAAATATCTTTACTTTATTTTTGGTTTAGACACTTATTTTGATATTGTTAAGTTATTAAAATACTTATGTGAACTTTTAAATTTAACTATAAACATTTATACATTTTTGTATTAATTGTTATAAATTAATAGTTTTAAATTTTTATACTAAATTTTGTTATTTTTAGTTATTAAAATTCTTATGTATCCTTATAAATTTACTCATAAAAATTTGTAAATTTTGTATAAGTTATTAGAACGTAGATTGAGAGTTTCTATATATACATTTATAAATTTTATTATTGTTATTTATCAAAATAAGTAAGTATATTTAAAAAAATTGAATAAATAGTTTGCAACCTATTGAAAATTATACTATTTGTATAACACTTTACAAAAAATATCTCTTGTTTTAGTTTCTTTTCTCACTATACAGGCCAGCCACCATCAGCCACCACGGCGCGGTGGCCAATGAATTTGAAAGTCACCCACCATTGTTATTCTGAGTTTTGAGAATATAAATATAGAAAACAAAATCTAACAAACCCACATCTCTAATGTTATAGGAAGAAAATTTCTAAGATTTTATATAAAGAAATCAACTAAAAGAATATATACTCCTTCCACCCTAAATATAATAACTAATTATAAGTTTTATTTTCATTTTAAATATAAGATCTTAATTTATTTTATTTTCTAAATTTATAATTTTTTAAACTATTCTTATTAATCTACATATTAATTTTTTTTTATCATAGAGTAGTTTAAAAAAAATAATTTAAAAAATTAACACACATTATTTATAAATAACTAACTATTGCACAAATAAAAAAATGAGAGCATATCCCAAGAGACACAACTATTGGGTGGGAGAACCATACTCAAGAGGGGAAGCCCACACCATAGCAATTTACTCAACCTCCTATCACTCAAAATTATTGAGCTCTCAATCAAAGCACAAATATTATAAGTTTAAAGAGAGAGTACATTCTAAAAAAAATAGGCCATAGGGGGAAAGCTTATTGAATTTATAAATCACACTTTATTTATTATGTCTCTTGATATGAGACTCATAAAACTAACTTAATATTTTTTTTAAATTTTATATAAATTAGTTATCTATCTTATATATTAAATATAGATGACTAGTGCATATATATATATAAATGAGAAAGTAACATTTACTATTTTAATATTATTTTTTTTCTATGTCTAACACCCCATACTGTTATTATCATGTTATATCTAGCACTGTAATCTTATGGTTTATGGTATTGGATACACAATAAATAAAATAAGAGGGTTAAAAATACCATAAGCATAACATCAAGATTCTAGATACATCATAAATAGATTTAGTGTTCAGTATAATTTAAAAAATAACATGAGGGTACTGAATATTATTTTACCCTCCATATATATATTTTGGTATAAAATTTTTTAAAAATAATTGAGTTCACCTATAATTCAATAACTGGGTAAAATTTTTATTTTTCTTAAATAATATTAATATTTGATAGAGTTAGTATATCTATCTAAGAACTAAAACTAAAACTATAATATAATATAATAATACTATCTAAAAATTAAATATATTTTAAATAATCATATATATTATCTCTTTATTAATTGAGTTTTATTCTTCATTTTGTTGATATAATAACTTTTAGAAAATAATTAAGATTACTTATGATTTAAGGGTATGACAAAATTTCTATTCCTCTTAAATAATACTAATATTAAATAAAATGAATTATCTATTATTTTTAAATATAAATTTCAATATTTAAAAATTAAAATATCTTTTTAAACATTATCTTTAATATTATCCTTTATATATAACTGGAACATTAGGAAGCAAAGTATAAGAAGCAGATGCACGTACACACATGTGGGCCTGCCAAACTTTAGCACAGTGTAAATTATTAAAGCACATCTCCACTATCCATGAAGATTCTTTATACACAATCACACCCTCACTGTGAATAGTAGTACTTGGCTTAGCAAATATCAAAAGGGGAGCTGCTTACGTGGAAAAATTCCGACAATAATGTTTCTCCCCTTTCCAAAGGAGGAAATTGAATGACAGAAACATGAGCGAGTAGACTTTTAATTATTAGAGTCACGTCTTCCCTTTTCTTCCCCATTTCTTCTCATCAATTTATCCCCTTCTTCTAGAACGAACGGCAATACGTACTAAGAACCTATGTAATGCGTGTTTGGATGTAGTTTTTTAAAATTAATTTTAGTTAAAATTTCAGTTTAAAATTTTTTTACACAAACATCAATTTTTTATTCAGAATTAATTTTGGCCAAAATCTCAATTTAAAAAAATTTAAACAAAACAGCCATTTTTATCCATAATTGATTTTAGGCAAAATCTCAATTTAAAACTATAATTTTAAATAAGCTATTGAAGATATATTTTGGAATTGTAAAAGAGTTTATAAATTATCCAATTACTATTTTACCTCTAATTTTTTCTTATATTCTCTCTCATCTCTCTTCTCTCTCCTCTCTCTTCTTCACACTATCTCCTCTTTCCTCTATTTTCTCTACACTCTCTCCTCTCTCCTATTTCTTCTCTCTCCTCTCTCCTATTTATTCTCTCATCTCTCTCATCTCTCATACTTTAATCAAATCATACCATTTTTAGTAATTTATTAATATAAAAAGTGATTATATTATTAATTATCCAAACATCTCTATTTTCAAAATCTATTCTTCCCAGAATCTATTCTCCCCAAAATCCATTCTCCAAAATCTATTCTTCCCATAATCTATTCTCTCCAAAATCTATTATCTAGAATCTATTCTCCAAAAGCTAATCCAAACACACCCGTAGTTTAACTTAAAGCCTGTATGTAGATTTAAATACAAAATATTATTTTATTTTATTTTTTATATTTATAATTTTTAAATTAATTTATTTAACTTATAAATTAATATATAATTTAATATTATGAGTGAGTATTTAAAAAATATTATGTTATATATATATATATTATAATTAAATAATCTATTTAAATTAAACAAATGTTTGATATGTTAAGGAATTAGAAGAATAGTTGACTTTTTTATCACTTATTAATTTGAATGTCATAAATGATGTGAACATCTATCTATCACATTGTCACAACTTGCAATTATTTGTTAAGTGCAATCCTCACTTCCTTGTAGCTTCAATTAATTTATTAGTAATTATATTGTAATATTAACTAACCACATACACATTTTACAACATTGTGGCATTTTAGGTTTCTATATTTTCAATCAACTATCTTCACCACCTACTTCCCTTATAAATTTTATTATGATATTCCCTTTAGTCATAAATGTAGTAGCTAATTAGGTAACATATTTTGATCATAAATACAAAATTTTAATTTATTTTATATTTTAAATTTATAATTTATTTATCAAATTATTCTTATTAATTATACATATTTAAGTCATTTCTATCAATAAGTAGTTTTAGTATAAATAATTGAAGATGATATTTCAAAAACAAACTATCACACTTTTTTTTATAAATAACTAATTTAATTAATTTTTTTAATTTTTATAAATTAATTATTTTGTTTATATATTTAGAACCGACTAAAATATTGAGATAGTGATGAACATTCATATTCATTTTTTTAGCAAAGAATATCTTTATTTTTTTAAAGGTTATAGCGTAAATAATTTTTGCTTCTCCAAATAAGTACCTTTCAGAGCTTTGAACTTACGTTTTCTTCCTTATAGGATAAAGTCAGTTATCACCTTAATCAACAATTCGTATTCTAATGTTATATAATATATCATATTCATATGATATACAATTTATAAAAAAATTACCCCTCTAATCTTTAATATAAAATTTAATTGGAGATATAATCTTATTCTTAAATATAATATATATTTTTTATATTTATTATTTTTTTTAAATTACTCGTATTAATACTTATTTAACAATAATCACGTAAGAAAGTGAGGGATGAATTTAAGAAAAATAATTAAAGTATTCTAGACAAAATATATCATATTAACTCACTTAATTAATTTTTTAATATAATTAAATAAATTATTTAAGATTATATTCTATTTATAAATTAAGAATATTCTAACTTATCTCGCCCTTCATACTTATAGACTAGATTTTTTCGAGTGAGAATTTATATTAAAAGTGTGTTTGTATATTAGTTTAGAAATTGAATGTTTGTTTGGTTAATTGTGTTTAAACCAGTTTTCTCCACATCATTTTTTTTCACAATTGATATCTAAACATAATATCACCTCTTAAAATTTAGAACTAGTATTATTGATTTTAAATATACAAACTTAAATAACTTTTTTCATGTTTATATTTATATAAAAATATTTAAAAAATTAAATTAGATTTATAATAATTAATTAATTAATATAAATTAATTAAATAATTTTTATATTAAGTATAGAACAATAGTTATGTATAATGTATATATTTTGCGGTAATTAGAAGGACAAGAGGATGTTCCAACGAGATTGAGGAGTAAAATCTAAGCTCGCAGCAAGTGTGTTGGGTGTTCCCTTCAAATTTCAATGGCCAAACAGATGGGCCCCACATGTCCTTCTCTCACTCATACATCAATCAGGTCCCACCGCAACAAGCCAACCAGCTTCTCAATCCACGGACAAGCCAACCAGCTTCTCAATCCACAAACATAGTCGTCTTCATCACTCTCTCTCACAAACTTTTCCCTCTGCTGCTCTTTCCCCTTCTTCTCCGTGGCTTTGTTTCTCTTTTTTCTCTTTTCTCTTTTCGCTTCATTCACTCTTAATAATATTAATAACACTTGAATAAACTATTCCTTATCGTCTCTTTGATCCATTCTCCTTTTTTTTCTTTCAATTTTTTATTACTCTCTGCATAAAAGTCCAAACTCTATAACCGCCTATAACAAACTCCATCTCATTTGTGCTTATATATATATATATAAAATAATAATACTGTGTGTGTGGAAAGTGTGTGTGGAAAGTTATATATGCTCGACGGCGATGCCGACGCCGGTCAACGCAGCTAGGCAATGCTTGACGGAGGAAGCGGCTCGTGCTCTTGACGATGCGGTGGAAGTTGCTCGTCGCCGTAACCACGCGCAAACTACCTCGCTTCACGCTGTCTCTGCCTTGCTTGCCATGCCGTCCTCCAAGCTCCGGGAAGCTTGCACGCTCGCCGGGAGCTCCTCCAACTCGCCGCATCTCCAGTTAAAAGCTCTTGAACTTTCCGTTGGTGTCTCCCTAGACCGGTTACCTACTACCAAAGGAATCGAGGGAGATACTCCCGTGTCGAATTCCCTCATGGCTGCCATCAAACGGTCCCAAGCTAACCAGAGGAGGCATCCGGAGAGCTTCCATTTGTTTCAGATGCATAGTCTGCATAATCAGCAGCAGCCAACGGCGTCTTTATTGAAAGTCGAACTCAAGCACTTCGTGTTATCAATTCTTGATGACCCAATTGTGAGTAGGGTTTTGGGCGATGCGGGGTTTCGGAGTTGCGATATCAAGCTGTCGTTGCTTCACCCGCCGGTGACACAAACTTCTCGGTTTTCCCGGAGCCGGTGCCCGCCCATTTTCTTGTGCAATTTGCCTGGTTCCGAATCGGGTCCATCCGGTTTCAAGTTTCCTTTCATGGGAAATTCTGGATACGAAGGCGTAGATGGGAATTGTAGAAGAATTGGGGAGGTTCTTGTTAGAAAGACGAGGAGAAACCCCTTGTTGTTGGGCATTTACGCGAAAACTGCTATTCGGAGTTTCACAGAATCGGTACAGAAATGTCGAGAGGCAGTGTTGCCAGCTGAAATAGCTGGGTTGAATGTGCTCAGCATTGAGAAGGATATTTCTGAGATTCTCAGTGAAAGTGGGAGTGAAGAGAAGATGGGTTTGAAATTCAAGGAATTGAGTCGTTCATTGGAGCCATGCTCTGGTTCAGGTATCGCCGTAAACTTCGGAGAGCTCGACGTGTTCGTTCGCGACGGCGTGCCTCGTGGTGCTACCAGCTTTGTTGTTTCACAGTTGACAAGCTTATTGAAATTTCATGGTGAGAAAATTTGGGTAGTTGGGGTGGCTGGAACCTCTGATGTTTATTCTAAGTTTGTAGCTCTGTTCCCAACTATAGAAAACGATTGGGATTTACATCTTCTTACTATCACATCTGCCACCCCTTCAATGGAAGGACTCTACCCTAAGTCCAGGTGAGTGTTCTATTTTTACTTCGTTGAATTAAGTTTTTACTGGTTGAAGTAATGTGTAGAATCTAGAGCTTTACACGTTGCTAACTTGATATGCATGCGTCATTGGAAAAGCAGTGGTGGTTAGAAGTGTAGGATGGACTTTTTTGGCAAGAAAGTGCTGACAAATACTCAGGTCATGGGTAAATAAATGATCAGATGAAATATTTTAATGACTCCCACTGGTTTCTATTGCTGACTCACCGGTATTTAGGATCCAAATGCTATTTTTTCGTTGTTGTTTTCTTCTCTTTCCTGTCCTTCTTTTGACCTGTTTCTGTGTATGTTCATTTACACTTACGTTAGTACTTTTTGTAGGGTTGCTTGCTTAAAGTGAAAACAGAAAAGGAGAATTTGTTTGTTTACTTTTCTTGATTCTTCTATATATCTGATTACATATCTATTCATTTGACGAACCCTATAACTTTTCTCCTTGAGCTCTACGAAACCTCTATCTTATCCTTACATTTTTAAACGAGGAACATGTTGCAATGAAATTTAAAGTTAAATATTTATATACTGCCAAACGAGGAGAGAGCAATTTCATTTATGATTTTATCCCCTTTGAGTATTTGGCTATTTGCTTAAACAAGAAACGGCCGCTCTTTGACTGCTTTTATGTGCAAAGTAAATCTTGTAAGTCCTGAATAGTGACATTACTGTTATCTGTTGGCGCATATAATGCCACTTTAGGAGATATATGTTATGAAGCCCAAGCAGTTCTTGTTTTGTATAGGTGATGTACTTCCTGCTTGGCTCTTGTTTTGACCCGATCAGCTTGAATAGTCTGTTATATAGTATACATATATATATATTAATAGCTATAATTGTTCCATTCCTTGGGGTGATGATGCCTTCAATTCTTTCTTTGTGATTGCTTTACCTTCTGAGTGTTCTTTGAGCCCATTGGGTCTCACAGTCCTTGCTCTTGATAAACTTACAGCTTGATGGGGTCCTTTGTTCCTTTTGGGGGTTTCTTCTCTTCACCTTCTGAATTTAGAAGCCCATTAAGTTTTACGCGATGTCAATCCTGCGATCAAAAGTATGAACAAGAAGTCGATGATATTCTAAAAGTAGGTCCAGCGACTATGGCATCTGGTTACCCCTCAAGCTTGCCTTGGTCACAAAAAGCCAGTGTGGAGACAGATCAAGGATTGGATGTAGCAAAGGTGTGTTATGAATACTAAATTTTAGATTCTTGTACAATGCATTTGAAATTATGACTTCACTCATTCTTACCCATGTCAGAAGGACTCAGAGAATGATTACTCAGTGGTGGATCCATTGTGGGGAAAATTCCTGTACTAACGGCTAACGCACTAAATTTTTTTGGGGTCATCCTCTGTAATTGTATTTTGTTATGTTTTATTCAATCGGAACTGCATTTATACAATGTCAAACTTCATCATCTATTGCAGAGTAATGAAGAAAATGCAAGTGTAAGTGCCAAGATCTTTGGATTGCAAAAGAAATGGAGTGACTTTTGTGAAAGACTTCATCAAACATGGTCAATACCTGAAGTTGGTACATCCCAAACAAAGTCTAATGTTCCAATCCTTGGGGGCTTTCCATTGAGTCCGACTTTAAAAGAAAGTAGCAGTAAGCATCCATCTTTTAATGAAAGCCAATATTCTCATGATGTTGCTACAGTTTGTAGTTCACCTGACCAGGTAGCAAAAGTTTCAGAGATTCAGCACACTGATAAGTTGGGCCCTTGGATTAACCCTTCCTCTAAGGCCGGTGCTATGCTTGACGGCAGATCATCTTCTTCCCTTACTTCTGTGACCACATATTTGGGATTGGGAACAATTTATGCATCATCAGCTGCTCGGGAGCCAAATAACCAGGAACTCCAAAATCATAAAGAGCGCCTTCAGGTTTTGAATGATGATAATTTGCACCAAATTGCTGCATCCTCTTCAGGCTCTGGTCCCAGTTTGGAAGGGAAAGTTAACTCTGTAGATTTTAAGTCTCTTGGTCAAGTTCTCACTGAGAGGGTTGGCTGGCAAGATGAGGCAATATCTGCTATCATTCAAACCTTGTCCCTTTGTAAGTCAGGCGGCGGAAAGCATCATGGCTTACGTGTTAGAACAGACATATGGTTTACTTTCCTCGGACCTGATAGATTTGGAAAGAAAAAGATTGCTTCAATTCTTGCAAAGACAATATTTGGAAACACAGAGAGCCTGATCTCTTTGGATTTGGATTCCCAGGACATGGTTTACCAATTAAGCTCGATATTTGAAAGCCGGAATTCAAATTATTACGAAATCAGGAGGAAAACAGATGTGGGCATTATTGCTGGGGAGTTGAGTAAGAAACTCCATGCAGTTGTCTTTCTTGAAAATATAGATAAAGCTGATTTTATGGTGCAAAATAGTTTGTTTCAGACATTAAGAACTGGTAAATTTCCAGACTCACATGGAAGGGAAATCAGCATTCATAATGCAATATTTATTGTATGCTCAACTGTCTCTACTAAAGGTAACGGCAATTCCCTTTTGGAAAAGGAGCCTGCAATTTTTCCTGAGGAAAGAATCCTTGAAGCCAAAAGATTCCAAATGCAATTACTACTGAGAGATATTTCTGAGGATGCCAAAAGAAGCTGTGGCCCAAATGTTATTGTTACACAAAGAAAAGGGTCCTCTAAACAGACATTTCTGAACAAAAGAAAACAGGTTGATATCAGTGAAGACAAAGAGCAAGCAACAAGCAGCAAGAGACAGAAACAAGTCCAAGATGCATCAAGATCCTATTTGGATCTAAACATGCCTGTAGAGGAGGTTGAAGATGATGACATGGATCATAATGACATTGACGGTGAATCCAAACTTGAAGGCTCTCAAGCCTGGTTAAATGGTTTCTGCGATCAAACTGATGAAAAAGTGGATTTCAAGCCGGTAAATTTCGATGCGCATGCCGAGAAAATACTAAAAGCCATCAGCATACAATTTGAAAGGACATTCGGATCACAAATTCTTCTGGAAATTGATTATGAAGTAATGACACAAATACTTGCAGCTGCGTGGTTATCAGACAAGGAAAATGCAGTGGAGGATTGGGTTGAACATGTGGTAGGCAAAAGCTTCAATGAAGCCAAGCAGAAATATTATTACCCTTCGCCTAAGTTTGGAATGAAACTGGTTTCCTGTGAAGGCATTCTTGTGGAAGAGCAAGTTCCTGGAGTGTGCCTTCCAGCTAGAATTAACTTGAACTAAAATTTTTTGCCCACTAATACGTATTACAATAATTAGTAGTTACATGTAAAATGTAGCTCTTAGGATATATATATATATATATATATATATATATAGCATTTTGGTAGTGGGTAGCCTTGGTTGGCTAATCAATTCACAGATTTTGTTTTGGGATAATAATTTTTTGTGTTGTAATTCCTAAGATAAATGAATGGGTAATCTTCCCAATAGTTCTATTGTCAAAGGCCTATTAATCTTTACTTTCAACTCTTTTTTTGTAAAGAAAAATTTATGAGTTGGGCACCAATCTTATATAAAAATTAAGGTACAGCCCAAAGATTCAGAGAATATTTATAGAAGATTTACAAAATCGCCTATTAAAAGAGTTTTCACGATAATAACTCATATTCTTGTAGGATATAAGTTCATTTTTATCACTTGTGTCAACTTATTGACATCTTTACTCTCAACTTCTACAGTATGGAATGACTTCCCCCTAATATTAGTAATAAATGCTTTGTTTAAGGGTGTATGAGACCCTGTTAGTAATAAATGTTCTGTTTAAGGGTGTAAGAGACCCATGTTAAAAAAAGTGAGTTTAAAGTGCAAAACTATTAATTTTTCATGTGCATTTGACACTATAAAATTTGCTTTAATGTAAAGGGGCGTTTTAAAATGGTGCAAAAATGACATGACCATTAAATCAACAATGTTGATTTAATGAAAATATTGTGTAACATGTGCGGAGATTATTTGTTAAACTGTTAACATGGATTGATTTAATGGGAAAAAAGAAAAAAAGAAAAATTTTCATAGAATCTAAACATGAAAGAATTACTTATTTCATTTGTTTTTCGGCATTCAATTCCTTTAAACCAATCACACTTCTTGCTCATGTCCTACGTTGGATGTTAGCTTTGTGTTTTAAGGTTCATTGTTACTATTAACAATGGTGGTTCCGTTAAGCACGTGGATTGGGGTTTTAAAGGGTGGTTAGTTGTTACAGGCGGCGGCATTCGGTTACGGCAAATGTTAAAGGGATATGTATTGTTGTTGTCTTATGTATAATCATTCTTTATTTATTTTTTTCTTTTTTCCTTATAGTATAATTTACTATTTTGTAAAAAAATAATATTATTTATTAAAGTTATATTATTCATATCAATATAAAAATAAAATTTAGGCAATTCATAATCAATAACCTATTTTCACAAGTGAAACAAGATAATCTGTGGATAGAATAGTAGCTTTTTCAACTTTCGAAGAATTGAGAAGCTCATTTACAAGTTTTTTTTTTTAGTCCAAAAATTATCAGGCCAGAAAAAGTCAAAATATTTTCAGCACATAACTTAAAATTCACTGTATAAATACAGTAATATGTGTGTCTATATGTTAAATAGCCACAATTTCTTACACCATTCAAGCAAAAAAAAAAAAACATTCTTCCATCATTGTTTTTAACTCTTCCTAGTCCTTCTTTAATACTACTCCCATCCTTAATCTAAAATTAATTTGAATAGATTAAATAAATTAAATAAATAATTTAATTATAATAAATATAATTTAATTTTTTAAAATATCTAAATATAATATTATATTATATATCAATTTATAAATTAATAAAAAAATGATAAATATTATAAATTAAATTAATTAACCAACATCAACTTCTTAACTAGCTCCTATAATTAAGACTGGAGAATTGTATTTCTTTCCCATCCTCTCTTTAAAATATTTTTATTAATTAATTTATATATTTTTATCTTCTTTTGCCCAATTTTTTATGAAATATTTTACAGTCTTTTAGATCCTTTTTAAATTTTAGCAAGTTATTTTATTATCCAAGCACATCATTGAAAAATTCTTCCTTGTCAAATCATATACTCCATTTATAATATAAGAGTTAACGCCTATCATATAAATTTATTTTGATTATAAATATAATATTTTAATATACTTTATCTCTTAAATTTGTGTGTATATATGTTAAATTATTCTTATTAATTGTTCTTTCTATCAATGAGTTAATTTTCAATATAAATAATTAAAATATATAACCAATAGGAAGTTAGGTCTAACGGAAAAAGTTAGTCTATCAAAATATGATGAAACAAGATTTGAATCCCCTCTAGAAGATATACACATACATATTTTTAGTAAAAAAAAATTAAAACGGGTATTTCAAAGGAACTAGTATATAATTTTTAAAATAATTAATTTAATTAATTTTTTTAATTTATATAAATTACTTATCTAGCATTGTGTTTGGACGCTTGTGTTTATGTATAAGGTATTTGGTCTTCTTCGAACTTCATTGATACTTGTTCATATGTCTTTACATACGAAATAATTTTAATGGTGCAATTTAATACTCTGAACTATTTAAAGGTATAGTTAGCATACTAAAATAATCTTTTAGGTGCAATCAACACACCCAACCTTGTGGAGGTTAACTTACATTTTCTCTCCATTCATTCACACTCACATCTACATATAAATAGACACATTCCTTTTCCTCTATTAAAAGGGCAGCAAAGAACGAGTTCTTGTTCTTACTATTTCGTTGTGTTTCGATCACTGGATTTCGTTACTTATCATAATTTTCTGTATAATATAAACAACTTAATACCCAAATATTTGTAGTTTAAACCAATGCGTGTTACAAATTTCTTGGAATGTCATGATTTTATGAATCTCCCTTCCTCTTTACTAATTTTCCTTCCTCAGCTATCAACAAGAGTTTAATATCCGATAATATTTTAAATAGAATTATCTCTAAAATAGGTTTGTGTTTAGCAAAAAAAAAAAAAAACTTCCTTACTTAGCTATCGCCCATATCCTCAAAGTGGCACCCTTATCTCTAACTCTATATTAGGTTTTTATTTAAGGTTGAAGTCTAATTTTTTTGTAAAAGTTTTCGTGTAAAGTATTAAAAAGCCAATTGATCATTAAAATTAACGGCTAACTAGGGGTCACATTGCTCTTTTAACTGTCAACATTAGATTGAGTCATCCATAGGCAAGAACTCAATAATCTTAGGAAACCCACTTCTTTCGGATTTCTAAGCAGTGTTAGCCCTTTAACAATGGCTTCAATGGAGTCTGATCAGCCTAGTGTTGAAGACAAACTACATAACAATGAAACACGTATGGTTCCTACTTGGTTGGAGCAATTGTACTTTCCCTCTTGCATTAGAATCTTCATGTAAACTTTCCACAAGTTCATTTATTTGATCACTTTTTATTTTTTAGAAAAAAATAATTTTTTAATCCCTATCATTTTAACGCAATACATCTCGATTTCTATAATTTTACTTCAATTGAAACTCGGCCACTAAAATTTAACTTACTATATCTTAATTCATGTATTTTAATCATTTAAATTTTATTCATTAAATTTAATAAAATATATAATTTTATTTTTTAAAATATAGATACTATTATGTTAAGTGGTTAAACTAAAGGGATTAAGTTGTATCATGTTAAAATTTAGAAATTGTGTTATAAATGAATTAAAACTATAGTGCATGAATTATATTGAGTTAAATTTTTAGGGATTAAATTACAATGATAAAAAAAATAATTTTTTTGCCTTTTTTTTTTGTAAAAAAATTGGACATATAAATTATAGAAATGAACTGGTGATGGCTTTTGAATTGGAGATATGATCACATGGTTATACCGATGAACTGGCTAATTTTGGTTAACAATTTTCGGACAGGCTACTAGGTTGGATTTTGTATTTTCTTCCTTCCTTTACATGGCCTAAAAATGAGCTCGTTTTGAATTAAAAAAATACGCTATCACATTTATTCTCTAATAATTATGTTTTGTATTTTATACATAAATATTTTATTTACGTATAAATTAATGTCTCTTTTTATTTAAATATTAATCTTTTGGGGTTTAGTAGATCAATATTTTTAATATTTTAATTTAAATTATATTATTTTAATTATAATTAAATTGATTTTGGTTTAACCGTAGTTAGACCATTGACCATTAAATTATTGTCTCAATTGCTTCAATAATCGATTGAGTTTTTAGTACTTTACTATACAGTTTAATTTGATTGGATCTGAATTAGTTGAGTTCTAATATAGCTTTTGAAAATCAGTTAATTTCACACACAAAAAATATCTTATAAAAAGATTGAAGTGAAAAGTTGTCTATTTCAGAAGGCGATGAGGCTGGTAAGAACAATACACAATATTCTATACCTAACCTATAATAGCTTTTGTGAATGTGGATGCAACTTTCCACAAAGTTAAAATAGTTGAGAATCATTGTGGGAGCACCAAACAATTACAAAAGCTTCACTTGGTGCCACTTTGCCTTTTCATCATCCTTTTTACTTAGTGGGATGAATGTACCCTATGCTTTTCTCATTTGGTTCCTTCAATCCCACGCAATTATTTTTTTCCCCTTTTAATACTAAAAAATTTCCCCTTTTAATTAAATAATTAATTAAAAGGGTCTTGGAAAACTCAAGTTTTCTAAAGTAAAATTGATTGAATTCTCTACGGTCATGCTTTTGAAGGGTGACACATAAAAGGTTTGATAGCGTATGGGATTAGGTCTCTTCATCTTTTTGGTTAAAAGATTTGGATTACTTTCTCTGTCAAGTTGAGATTGGCTCAAATGATAAAGGAATAAATATAAAAACTAGAGAAATGATTGATTTTAGTTGAAAATAAATATAAAAATTAGAGAAAATATTTATTTTAATTTTAAATATAAAATTTTAATCTATTTTATTTTTTTAAATCTATAATTTTTTTTAAAAATATTATTATTGATTGTATATATAAAGGGATTTTTACACATGATTAAATATGGTAGTTTATGAAAACCATTATACATTTATTACAAAATAGCTAACTTAATTTCTTTAATATCCGTAAATTAGTTATCTATCTCTTATATTAAGAATAGGAGATAGTAAAAGAGGTTGACCCTATGGATTAGAAGAAAATTAGAGAGGGAACAATACTAGTATGGAAAACTCTAAAAAATAGTAATTTTTTTTTTGTTAAAATCTTCTTCCTAATATTCTCTTGCCTTAATTTTTCCCTTCATTCAAACATAGAGTAAGAGTTTAAATTCTTTCATTGAAACATTCAGGAAACTGTGGGAGTTTTAAATAACAATAAGATAATTTTGTTGGTTCAAATTCGTGACTTAGATTGTTGATACTGAGTCGCTCTCACCATCAAGTTCAAATTTCAAATGGTAACACTTGATAATTTTGATCCTTAAAAATGTATTTAAAAACAATTCATGTAATTTTTGTTTTTGAAGGGAGAAATCGCTGAATCGTCTTCAAGGTCGAAGTCCAATTTTCGAGTCTCAAAGTCAGGCTCAATAGACCAGTTACTCAAAATCCTTTCAAGGGAAACTAATTGGTGCGGACTGCGGAGGAGTGATTTGGTAACATAAGGGTGAGTGGTGATATGAATTTTTTCTTTTTATTAGAGTCTATATTGTAACCGAATAAGAGAAATTTGCCATCTTCAAAGGGATCTATATTGCATAGCATCAAGCATTTAAGAATGACATTCTTAAATCTGATGCTAAATTTATCATTGATATGTTGGCTAAAACTAATAGCAAGTAAAAATATAATTTATTATTTATACAAATTGAGGAGTTAAGTTGTAAATAATAGAATAGACAGATAAATAGAGTTGCGAATATACTAGTAAAAGAAGATCTTTTTAGATATGTTATATTTGACAATAGGCCTTCACATTTAAAATATTGAATGAATTCAGAATTAATAAGATTTAATTTTTTTTACTTCTGAGATAGGCCCTCTCATGTACCAAAAAACAAATTCTCCGCTCTGATACATAATTCAAGCGCAATAGGTCATCCTTGAACAGCTTTATTTCGTTGGACAACTCTGTATGATCACCTGGGTCAATCCCCAAAGCACAAGCAAAATCCATGACAATAGCACTCTGCACCGCCTTGGTTGTTGGTCTTCCTACCCCTTCTTTTTCCAGCGTACATTTAACTCTCTCTTCGATGTCCCTGTAACCTACTTTCAAACACATTAGTGAAATTCATGAGATACAAAGCTGGGTTACTAAATTCATGCCTCAACTTAATAAAAATAAAATGAAAAAACATTAATTCAGAAAGATCTTAGAATAGCATTCAGGACCAAGTAATTCAGAAAATACATAAATTACATTTCCTCGTCGATAAATGTATCAGAGTGAAGAGAAAGGGCTAATTACTCCGAACTGAGCAAGCTTCATGTCTCTGGAAAGATCAGAAGCTTTCTTTTGGAGCTCAGGGTCGTCCTGAAGAGCGTCATCGAGCAAGGCGAGCCATCCTCCTACGGAGAAAGTGTGCTCATAAACGGAAACAAACTTCTTCAGCCTTGGACAGATCACTGGACATTCCTTTCAGGGCGGTCTGCACCGACGAAAGAAGGTCTCCAGTGACGGTGATTGAAACGACAGGAGCAGCTGGTTGACGACAATCTGAACTCGCCGGGCAAACCCCGAGAACCGTCGGGGGTTCTCGAATGAGTAATGGGGTTCGTGGTCGCAGAGATCAGTCAATAAACAGTGGATGGATTGTACGGCAGAAGCCACCGGCGAAGAGATTTGCTGACGTCATTTACCCTCTAGAATTGATGATGGAGGTGGGGAAGGGAATGGGAAGTAGAGAATTGAGACGGTTTTGGTTCGTTATTGATGGCTATGGCATGAGAGCGAGCGGAGTCTACGCTTCGTCAAGTTTCCCCGTGCTTTGCGCGCCATGGCTTTGAAGAGTCAAAGCTGTTTGTTTTTTGTAGAAGTCAAACCTTGAATTGCGAAAAGTTTTCTTTTTTTATATATATAAAAATTCAAATAGATTTAATACTAGATTTTACCATAATCAGAATACAAGTCATTCAGAAAATAGTTATAGAAAATGTAGGAAATCGTGTATTAAAAAAACACTTATAACAATAAAAATATTAAACTCATATTTTTATAAAATATAAATTATTTATTTATTATATATGCTAATTTTCGATTTTTGCAAGACACTTTTTATTTGTAATAAATAATCAAAGGTATTGCTGACAAAGACGAAAAGAACGAATTAAATTTTTTTTGTCCCAAATAAATCGACGCCTCAATTATTGTGATAATAGCTAAATTTCTCAATTCCTCATTTTGATCGCTAGAATCTATTTGTAACGTATTTAACTTACCTGGTAAAAATAGAATGAAGCTTATAAAGTTTTTAAAATTTGAAGTTGAATCTTTATTTAGAGAAAAAAAAAGGTGTCAGGGTGACACATAAAATAGTAAGATGTTGTATACATTTATTCTTGTCAAATATTTTTCTTTCAATGACCCATTTAATTTAGATTTTTAGAGAAAAAATTATAGAGAAAAATGATTAAAATGATCATAAAGAATAGTTTTTAGAAAAAAATAATTATAAATAAATAATTAATTAAATAATTAATATTAAAATAACTTTTTTAGTAGATAAATTATTAAAAAGGGTATATAATAAAATAATAAAAAAAGATAGGGATAATATAGTCATTAGATAGCTTAAAAATATTTTTGCCCACTCAGAAGTAAATTATACAAACTTATAGAAAACTATAGTTTTAGACCTCTTAAAACTATAGTTTATTCCGAAAATACTTTTAGATATTTTCTTTGTGTTTGGTTAACCAAATAGGCACAATATTATGGGCCATTTTAGATTGATTTTTAGAAAAGAGCTTATAGAGAAAAAATAATTTTATATAAGCTCTTATAGAAAAGAGTTTATGAAAAAAAAGTGATTATGAATAAATGAGTGTTTGTATATTTATTACTATAATAACTTTTATGATTAGTACATTACCAGAAATAGTATAAGATAAAAAAATAATTAATTATTGTTCATTATCCCCATCAGTATCATATCTTCAACCTCTCAACCTGCCTCATATCCTCAAAAAAAAATATTAATTACTGTTCATTACCTTTATCCTTCTCACAGCTTCAACCTCCCCACCTCCCTCATATCCTTTTCACACATCTTCAGCGGCAAAAGTTAATAGAGAAAAGAGACAACAACTTTCATTGTCTACTGACCTGCACGACTTGCACTAACAATGACTTTCAAACAATGGAGATTACCTCTACAGATCTGTCTCTCTCAGATTTGTGACTCTTCTACAGATCGTCAGACAGAGATCATTAACGGTAGGAGAAGAGAGATGACGGACATATGGAAGAGAGGAGAGAAAGGATGGATGGACGGAGACTACCACCATAAACTCCTCTACAGATTTGCGACTACGAGAGAAGAGGAAGGAAAAGAGGGGTGTGGCAAAGGGAGGAGAGAGTGGAAAAAAGATAAGAGCAAAATAGTAATTTGACAGTGTATAAATTCTTTTCTCTACTAAGAAACTATTTATATCAGCTTATCTGAAACTTAAGTTTATATCAGCTTTTGATCTATAAACACTTATGGAGTTTTGCCTATTGTTTGTTTAATTTTTTTTTCTCAAACTATAGTTTAAGCTAAAAATCCCTTTAAAACTATGATTTAGAGAAAATTCAAACATCCACTATATACAATCTGGTCGTTAGTATAAAAGTTAAATAATTAGTTTAAATAATTTAAAAATTTTTTTAATATTAATTATTTGTAATAAATATAATTTAGTTTTACTAAAATGTGATATTTTATCATGACTAACCTTGGAAAAAGATTATAAATTTAAGAGATCAAGTGTATTAATATTTTATATTTATGACTAAATATAACTCTTTAATTAATTTTTATATTAAAAATGAGTGGAAGTAATTGATGATATATTCCTTCCATTCCCATTGTATAAGGTATAAAATATGTCTTACTTCTTTTAAAATATTCTGTTTCAACGAGATGAAAGAAAAAAAAATACAAGAATTGTGAAATTAACAAAAATAATTTTAAAAAAATATATTAAATAAGAGAAATATATGAACTAGTTGAGATTAAAGTTATCAAACTCGTGATTAGAAGATAAACTCATTTCATGAACTTGAATCTTAAATTTGTAAGAGTTTATTTTTATCAATAAATAGATATTAAAAATATACAATTAAATAATTAAAATATAAAAAAGATTGACAATTTAGTTTAAATATATTTTAAATCTAAATAATTTAAATTAAATCCATAAATATTCATAATTTATTATATGTAATAAAGAAATTTCTATAAATTTAGTATATAAAATCACTAAATATAAACAAATAAAAGAAAGCTAACACTGGTTTAGGAATGAGTAACATAATTTTATGAGTTAGAAATATCTAACCATTAAACTTGGCAAGCGAAATTGCAAATTTAATCAAATTTACTATTAAGTTAGAACAAATTTAAATGTGAATTAAAACGATTTTATAAGATAAAAATATAAAAATAATAAAATTAGATTGTGAACTCGAGAGTTTGACAATAATATTATTGAGATGATAGTTTTTTTGATATATACATTAGACTAATCATATACCTTATGAATGGATCATTCGGAATGACTTTAGATCATTTTCTCATATCTGAGTTGATTTTCTTGTATTTTGTTAATTAGCGAATTGTCACTGGCACAGCTTATTACAAATTGAAAAAAAAAATTATTGAAAAAATTGCAGTATTTAGCGTGAGCTTTTTTCTTGATTGATAATGGTGGTTGTTGTATTTGTTATTGTATCAATATAATAAGATATTAATTATAAAAAATAATGTCAATATCAATTATATAAAGTAAGTAAATCAAGCAATTTTCCCTTTTATATTTAAATTAACGTTAAGAACAATTATTTTAAAAATATATATTTTTTCAATGATTTTTTTAGAACAACTACCTAACCAGTTTTTTTATTTTTTATTTTTTTCAAAACTTATTTTTAAAAACAATTTTATAAAAAAATGAATACAGACACATACAACGCCTTAGTATTCATATAATAATACTCCACGTCCTATATATAATTTTTAAGATAGAGTTAGTCATTTACATGAGTTACACTTTGTATTTAATTTACTTTTATAGGGTATATTTGGATAAAAGTTTAGAAAATAGTTTATAAAAAAAAAAGATTTTTGGGCAACTTTTAAAAAATAGTTTTTAAAAAAAAAAGCTTATAAAAAATAATTTAAAATAAAGGAGTGTTTAGATAGTTATTACCAGAAATATTTTTGTAATTAAAAAATTACTAGAAAGATTATGATTTTATTAAATATGAGAGAGAGGAGAGAGGGTGGAGAGGAGAGAGGAAATATGATATAAGAAAAAGTAAAGATAGAATAATAATTAATTAGTCCATAAATTTTTTTACTGTTCTATAAGCTAATCTCAATATTTTATTGAAAATTTTAGTTTTAAATTATGACTTAATTCAAAAATCTTTGTAGATAAATATGACTGTTTGTTTTAAATTTTTTTAAAATTAATATTTTGCCCAAAAAATCTTTTAAAACTGTGGTCTATATATTTTCTAAATACACACATAATTTTCAATTTTATAAAGTAAACATGATTACTCATTGTTTTTTATGAACTGTGATGATGGAATGGTATTGATTTTTGTTTATATTGATGACTTATTGACCACCGGCAGCTCTGAAAAGGGCATAATAGAGGTAGCAAAAATCAAAGAAATGTATTATTTTATTGTAAAGAAAGCATATGCTTGATCTTTTGCTTGGAACAGGGATGAGTGGCTGTAAGTCGTTAGGAGTTACAAAACCTTACACTCATGGTTTATGATGAAAAAAAGAGACAACAAGGAGGCATTGCTGAAGGAACCAGACAAGTATGGCTGATAGGTAAATTGATTTATTTAACTATGACTTGGCCTAATATTTGTTTTTTAGTGTAGACCTTAAGCCAATTCATGCAAGCACCACCAAGTCACACATGGCAGCAGCTATGGGTGTCGTGAGATACTTGAAAAGTAGCCCCAAGCTTGGCATACTGATGAACTCATATGGGAGTGCAGAACTAGAATGTTTTTGTGATTCAGATTGAGCCTCCACATTCACTCTACTTATTAAAACTTGGTGGATCGTACCTATCCGGTGAGTTAAATTGGTAAATAAATAAGATATATGAGTATTTAGAATGTATTCAATTGTTAGAGAGTATTATTTTATTATGATTCCAATCACAATATTTAGAGAGACATTTTAGTTCTTAAGTACTTATATTTACGTTTGAGGGTAATAGATAGTTCACCATACCCCTTAAATTGTAGGTAAGTTTAACTCTTATAAAAAAAAATTTATCAAAAAAAAAACTTACGTGGATCGCGCGTGATGTGAAAAACCCAGTCACATTTGAAGCAACAGATACAGCTACTCATGACCAATCTCAAGCATTTGAAAGCCTCATGTCTTTCAGTCAGTCAAGGCCAACTAAAAGAAGATCCGAAACCCCAACTAGATTTCGTGATTTTACTACACTAACCACTACTAGAAACTGTGACATTCTGCCGAATCAATTCACAAGACCACTAAGCAATTCTGACATGCAAACACTTGCGGATGAAGAAAGACCAATTACAAGTATTGAGACTCTGGTTGCAGAGAAGATGCATGCATCATTCAAGGAAAAACAAACAAGGAGGGAAAACAGAAGGGGAAAAAAAACAAAGCTTACAATTTCAACATTTGCTAGCACAAATCAAATGCATCATGACTTTCTGTTGAATGGTTACTAGCCGTCATGGACCATGTCATTAGGCATTTCAACTAAACCGTATTTATTTATTCAATTATATTATAGTTGTCAAAGAAAAAAACAATTTACTCAAGTTGAATTCTCTCTTTTGCTCATCAAAAGCCATGGAATAACACTGCATGCCTTGAATTCCCTCATTTGCTTGCTATCAATTTTTGAGATGTGTGCATATCATTTTTGGAACTAATTTATAGTTAAATACTCATTTCAATATTTAATATAAGAGATATTTAATTAATTTAAATAGGTTAATAAATTAGATAAATTAATTAATTATAAAAAAATATTATATAACATTAAATTATATACCTATTTTTAAGTTAAATAAATTAATTTAAACATAAATAATAAAGATGAGAGATAAAATGAATTAAATTTTTATATTTATAACTAAATTCAACCCTAACTAGATGCTTTATTAAGGAATGGAGGGAGTATATTATTTTTTTAGGTTAAGGTATAAATTTATCTTAAAAGTTTCTATTTATGAGTGCTAGGAATCTGAAAATTTTTTTAGAAGTAATATTACCCCAAAAAATTTTAAATCGTAGCAATATTACCTTGACTGTTATTTAGAGTTAAGTTTGAGTATTAGTTAACCGATATGCCGATGTGTCATCCATATTATCTTTTATTTTAGGCTAAGGTACATATTTGTCTTGAAAGTTTTCACTTAAGAGTGTTAGGTATTTAGAAATTTTTTTAGATTCATTATTGTCATAATTATTATCTAAATTCAATTTGACTAAATATATTGAGTTAACTAGTCAACGTGTAATCTACTTTATTTTTTTAAAGTTAGATATAAGAAGATAATATATAAGGCTATTATATACTATTTTTCTAAAATTTATAAAGTATGGTCTACCAAAAAACAAATCTTGTTTATAAATATAATTTGAAAAAAAATAAAGTAGATAATATATGTACTAACTAAATTGATATATTTAGTTAAACTAACAGTTAAATTAAAATTAGATAATGATCAGGGTAAAATTAAACCCAAAAAACTTTAAAAATAAATTTATAATTTAATTTAAAATAAAAGATAATATAAATAAATATTATTATGTTAGTCAACTAAACAATTTAACTTGACTTTTAGTAACAATAAGAGATTCAAAATTAAACTGAAAGTAAATAAAAAATAAATAAAATAATAATAATAATAATAAAAGTGGATGGCGATAGAGGTCTTTTGTCTTTTTCGACCCAAACTACTATTTTTTAGCCTGTTAGCTGGAGGCCTAATCTAATTTACCACCTCTAATCGACACGCCAAAGTCTTCAACAGTTGTACTGTTGTAGGATCTTCTTATCCCGTGACCAGTGAATATGGTGCCAAGAATCTACTTATCAAGCGTACACTTGTCATTTCCATCAATGGCCTTTCTTCTTCCTTCTGCACTCGTCTCCGCCCATCTCTGTACATCTCATTCTGTTCATTCCTCTCCAAACTAATCCATCCATGGATAAGAACCTCATAATATTCAGTAAATCAAAGCCTCCGTCTTTAAACCCTTCATACGGGGTGAATGACACTCAGCTCGAGTTCCACCCCAAGAAAATCAAACCCATCTCCAGAGTCTCTTTCACCAAAAATTCGAAACCAATCGATCTTCACCGCTTGGATAAACTCTGCGTGGAAGGTCCCTCGAGCGAGGCTGTGAAAATTCTTGACTCTCTCGCTCAACAAGGGTCCTCTGTTAGACCCAAAACCTACATTAATTTGCTACAGTCTTGCATTGACCAAGAATGCATTGGGTTGGGTCGAGAATTGCATGCTCGGATTGGTTTGGTGGAGGAGGTGGATTCTTTTGTCGCGACAAAGCTGGTCAGTATGTATGCTAAATGTGGGTATTTGGAAGAGGCTCGGAAGGTGTTTGATAAAATGCGTGAGAGAAATTTGTATGCTTGGTCGGCCATGATTGGTGCTTGCTCAAGAGGGCGGAGTTGGAAGGAAGTTATAGAGCTCTTTTATTGTATGATGGAGGATGGATTTTTACCTGATCAGTTCTTGATTCCGAAGATTATGCAGGCGTGTGCAAAGTGTGGTGATTTTGAGACAGGGAAGTTGATACATTCTCTTGCTATTAGATGTGGGATGAGCAATTCTGTGCGTGTGAATAATTCAATTCTGACTGTGTATGCTAAGAGTGGGGATATGAATAGTGCAGAGAAGTTTTTCATCAATATGGATGAGAGGGATATGGTGACTTGGAATGCTATAATAAGCGGGTATTGCCAGAAGGGTGAGATTGAACAAGCTCGTGCATATTTTAATGCAATGCATGAGGAAGGGATCGTGCCTGGTTTAGTGATTTGGAACGTATTAATTGCAAGTTATAATGAGGTAGGGCGTTGTGATTCTGCAATGGAGCTAATGAGGGAGATGGAGAGTATTGGTATCAAACCAGACGTGTATACTTGGACTTCAATGATTTCGGGGTTTTCTCAGAACAGCCGGCTAAATCAAGCATTTGAATTGTTAAAAAGGATGTTCTTAGCAGGGATAGAACCTACTGATATTACAATAGCTAGTGCAATCTCAGCATGTGCAACCTTGAAATCGCTAAATATGGGATTGGAAATCCATTCTGTGGCTGTTAAGATGAGTTTGATAAACGATTTACCGGTTGCAAATTCGCTTATTGATATGTACTCAAAGTGTGGGAATCTGGAAGCTGCTCAGCGAGTTTTTGATATGATGTTAGAAAGAGATGTATACTCTTGGAACACAATCATTGGAGGATATTATCAAGCTGGTTACTGTAGCAAAGCCCATGAATTATTTATGAGAATGCAGGAATCCGATGTATCACCTAATGTTGTGACATGGAACATAATGATCACAGGATTTATACAAAATGGGGACGAAGATCGGGCGTTGGATCTTTTTCAAAGAATCGAGAAGGATGGGAACATCAAGCGAAATACGGCATCATGGAATTCTCTAATTTCCGGTTACCTGCAAAGTGGACAGAAGGATAAGGCCTTGTGGATATTTCGACGGATGCAGATTTCCCATGTCACTCCCAACTCAGTTACACTACTGAGTGTTCTCAATGCCTGTGCTAATTTAGTTGCAGGAAAGAAAGTGAAAGAGATTCATTGTGTTGCCCTGCGTCGAAATTTAATATCTGAGACTTCTGTATCGAATTCGTTAATTGCCACTTACGCCAAGTCAGGATATATAACATATTCAAGAACCATTTTTGAAGGTATGACATCAAAAGACATCATCAGCTGGAACTCCATGATTGCAGGCTATGTTTTACACGGTCAATCCGATTCGGCGCTTGAACTCGTTCATCGGATGAAGGAGGAAGGATTGCAACCTAGTAGAGGTACTTTTGCAAGTATCATCTTAGCTTACAGTCTTGCAGGAATGGTGAATGAGGGGAAGAATGCTTTCTCTAGCATCGCTGAAGAGTATCAGATTAGACCAGGTCTAGAACATTATACTGCTGTAGTTCATTTACTTGGACGTTCAGGTAAACTTGCAGAAGCTATGGAGTTCATAAGAAATATGCCGATCGATCCTAACTCATCGGTATGGGCTGCAATGCTAACTGCCTGTAGATTCCACAAAAACTTTGGATTGGCAACTCTTGCAGGGGAACATCTACTTACCTTGGAACCTGGAAACAATGTAATTCGCCATTTACTTTCACAGGCATATTCTTTATTTGGGAAAAACTGGGAAGCTCCAGAATTGACAAAGTCTGAGAAATCTGTTGGGAAGTGCTGGATTGAAACAAAAAACATGGTTCATACGTTTGTTACTGGTTATGGGTCTGAACCAGTCTCGGAAAAGCTTCATTCTTGGGTTGAAAGGGTAGCTTTAAAGATCAAGAAACCTGTTTTTTTTGAAAATGGGGTTTGGATTGAAGAGGAGGAGGAGGAGGAGGAGGAGGATATTGGGGTTGTACACAGTGAAAAACTAGCATTTGCATTTTCTTTGATAGATTCTCATCATCTTGCAAATAAGGTAATCCGGATAGTGAAAAATTTGAGAATGTGTAGGGATTGTCATAGAACAGCTAAATACATATCGCGGGCATATGGGTGTGAAATTTATGTAAATGATTCGAGTTGCTTCCACCATTTCAAAGGGGGACTTTGTTCTTGTAAGGATTATTGGTAGAGTGAATGAATATGAGAATCAATTGCTCCAAATTTTTTGGAGCCTGCCATGGGGTACTATAATTCTTATTTTTCTTATAAAAGTTATTCTTATTGATGGAGACCTTTGCCTTATCAATAGTGAGCTTTGCCAAAATCACTCACTCAATAACTAGATTAGAGAAATTTGCAACCTCCTCATGCGAGATGGGATTGTTACCTTCAACTACATGTCAAGAGAAGTTAACCGTGTGCTGCAGATTTACTTGCTTGTTAGGGACACTAATTGGATGTTGAATTGTTGATATGGTCTATATGAATATTCCACCTGGACGAGTGTAGAGATATTCTCTCAAAGGATTCCTGTTTCGAGCTACAAATTGCCATCTCTAATTAAAAAAAGACGGAAAATTTTTACTTGACTTTTAATTAGTTTTCTATATTTTTGTTATTATCATATTTTTATAATTATCTCAATTATAACTATTAGTTCCTATACTTATCTGTTAATTAGAGATGATAATATAGATACTAATTAGATGACATATACACAAAATACAAAATAAAACAAAATTAAATAAAATGATGAAATAAAATTTATTGATTACTAAAATAGAAATAAAAACATTATGCTTATGAATCGTCTCTTTATATATATAATTTGTAATTTAGTTACTTTAATTTTATTTAGGTTATGTAGAAAAATTAATCAAATGGATTATAAGTGAGAACTATGTTATTAATCACTAATAATTTTTTTCTTACAAATAATTAGAGAAATTATAACAATCTAATATAAAGAAAAAAAATGTAACATCCTGATTAAAAATGAGGCGAAGTTATTAAGATTTAACGATTAATTTAAAATGTTACATATATATATATATATATATATATATATATATATATATAAAATTCATATTCGGAATTCGGTTTAGCATATGCTATCCAATCCACATATCCAAGCAGAGTTGCGACCTCGCGTTCCAGTCTCGTCAAATACACTCGTTCTCGTTTTGCTTCATTGACGAGCAGTGTTCCTCTTTCTCACTTCTGCAATGGATCGTGCTCAGTTGTTGTTGCTCGGATTGCCAATCTTCCTCTTTTGTTCTGACCTTATCGGCCTATTCTCTCCGCCTCCACCGAAGCCCCATCATGGTCACCACCACCACCATCAGCCGCCGCTGCACTCGCCGCAGCGGACAACTGTTGACCCTGGTACCATAGAGCTTCCCTCTGAGGTATGGTTTCAGTTTCTTGAAGTGAATTTGTCTTCGTCTGGAATATTCCCATTATTTCATTATTTGCCTTGTAATTCCAGAAATCGAGCGGTCTTGGAGGCGTAGGTCTTGGCAACACTGTCAACATCAATTTCTGTGCTTCCTGCTCCTACAGGTTCTTATAATCTTGCTATTCTTGTATTCTCTCTCTCTTTTTCTTTTAATTATATTCTAGTGAGCTTAGGTCGCTTATTGTTGTTTGTAATTGACTAATTTGCGGTGAGGATGATTTTGTCTTTTGTATGACAAAATTACATGTAATTACGTTGTTCTTTTTTTGATTGGGGGATTGGCCCTATCTACGAGTTTAATCAAGAATCAATTGTTGGTTTAATTGTGAAGACTGCTAAGTTTCATGTTCGTTACTTGAACTGGCATCACAAAATTGTGGGAAGAATGCAAGTTCTTATGTGGTTGGTATCATCTGCTCTTGATAAGTAGCCAAGAACCACATGCATATATTTGTTTACATACAATTTGAACTGACTTGGTGTTTGATTCAAGGATTGGACATGCATGGTAGTCCGGGTACAACCTGATTTTTGAAGTATTTGCTTTATAGATTAGTAGCCAAAAGAAAGTTAGTTCAAGAACATTGCTTCTCTTTTTGTTTGACTTTTTTCTCATATTTCGTTCATTATTTGCATTGTGACACATTATATTGTATTAAGAGAGAAAGAGTTGCTGTTTGTAGGGGAACAGCAGCAACTATGAAGACTATGCTGCAGAATCAATTTCCTGGATTAGATGTTGTCCTTGCAAATTACCCCCCACCTCTCCCTAAACGTCTGCTAAGCAAAGTGGTTCCAGTTGTGCAGATTGGTGTTATAGCGGTTGTAGTGGCAGGGGAACAGATTTTTCCCATGTTAGGTTTTGTCGCACCACCTCCTTGGTATTATAACTTGCGTGCTAATAAGTTTGGAACCATGGCTAGTACTTGGCTTCTGGGGAATGCCTTGCAGTCGTTCCTACAAAGTTCTGGGGCGTTTGAAGTTTACTTCAATGGCGAACTGGTTGGTTGCCTCCCTTCTGTCTTTTGTTTGTGAATATCTTTTTTTATGAGTGGTGATTTGCTAGTGTATTAGCCCTTTCTGTTTAAGAATGCAACCTCTCATATGAGTTGTGTCTCTATGTGAGAAGTGTAACTGAAGTTGCTTCATCTCCTTGCTGATCATGCCTTATAATCTTTTTCATTTAATATTTACTAGAAACTTTCCAGCTACAATCATAAAGATTGTATATCACTTCTGTTGCTAGCACAGCTGTTTGCTTCAAGTGAATTCTGTAGTTATGTGATTTTAACTCCAACACCATGAAACTTGTTTGAGATTGAATCGTGGATGTTCTAAACTTTCTGTAATTATTTTAAGAGTTCAATCCAATATGAGTCACTTACCATCGTATCTGCACGTCCATTTCCTTGGAGTAAGGCAGATCTCCCTCTACTATCATTATCCATCCAGTTGGCCTTTGGTTTTCCTTCTGTTTGCTACTTAGGTCAAGTATTCTATTCGCGGATGAATTCTTATGGTCTGAAATACTGGACTTACTGAATTAATCATATATGAATCATTATGTGACTTCCAGTAACCAATACAAATAAATCCCTCCTTGTCATGTAAAGTAGACACTACCTCCAGTCCTAAATATAAGATTCACTTTGGAGTTATATTTAGGACTGGAGGGAGTATATGTGGCGTCTTTGTTCTTTATACTGAGATCTTGATAATCTCTTGTCTGCACTTTGAAGGTGTTCTCTAAACTGAAAGAGGGAAGGTTCCCTGGAGAGATAGAGCTAAAAGAACTTGTTGGCAGAAAGATGGCAAATGCAAGGCTTGCTGATGGTGTGCCAGAATTGTGGTCATAGGGTTCTTATGCCTTTCATGAAAGATGCTAGTGGACTTTCCATTGCTTTGTGAGGCAGATGCCACTATACTAATAGCCAAGTAATGTCATGCTGTAAGGTTGTCATCTTTGTAGTTCATAATACTGGATCCTAAATTTTCTCTCTGGAAAAAATCAATTTTAGTTCTTTCAGGCTTGTCTTGAGTCAGAAATTCATGTTTACGCTAGGATATGAATTTGGATACGTGTTTTTAGGTAAAATGAAGAGGATGACAGAATAATTATTGTTTAGATCTAAAGTAAACATATATCAAAATTATAATTTCACCATAGTCTTCAAGCCAGTTTTAATTTCAAGGTATAAATTTGTATGTGACTTTTTCTTTCTCTCTTTTTTGGGCAATAGAACTATGTTTAATGTTTGGACTAACTTGTGTTAAGGGGCAATGAGCAATTAGCTCGATGGCATGGCCCCCAACACCTCATGGAGGAGGTTGGGGGATCAAATCCCCAAGTGGTCAGGGGAAGTGTGTGGGTGTGTTGTGTTGTGTGTGAGTAGTCCCTCTTATGGGGACGGTCTAGAATAGGGGTAAAGAAAAACTTTTTTTGAGGGATTTTTCATTGTATGAGGTAAATATTTTTGAGGAATTTTGTCTCCTAAAGTGCAAAAAAGTAATTTTTGAGGTGTATCCAGATTAGACAAGCTTGCATGTCAACCAAACCAAAAAAGCACGCCATTGGGTGATCTGAATGTGGACCCCACCATATATTGGTTTGATACATTTCTAAGGTTTGATTCCAAACACAAATCAATGGACTTCCATGAGATTGTACTGTAAAAAGTTGATCCCCCGGAGAAACAAGTTTTTACTATGAAATGAGACGTGATGTTACACCATCTTAGGATTTTGAAACGACTGCCTCCCTCAAGTTAGTACTGATGGGTGAATTAATACAAAATAAAATAGGAAACAAAGCACTTAATAAAATCTTGAAATGGTACTTACTTCGTCAAATATTAAATATAAGGTTTTAATTAATTCATGAAAATAAAAAAAATAAGTAATTAATTCATTATAACCAATGTTGTATTAACTTTTGACAAGAGTGTATTTCAAAAGTTCTAAATTTTTTAAATAGTTAATAATATGACTTCCTTTCAACTAATTTTTTGTCTACATGCCGTAGTTAAATCAGACTTTTTTATTTTTGATACAAAACTTTTTAAAAAAGGAGTTAGAGATGATCAAACCAATGTCAGACTTATAGTGGAGTGAAGGAGTAGAAGATAAGAAGGAATAGGACTATGTATTTAAGATCAAACAAAATCACTCAAATGAACCTTATAGTTATGGCCATAAGAAATATTCTGAATCGTGCATAAAGGAATCTGACACTTGTTATGAACAGGAGGAAATAATTTTCTTTGATTTAGTGAAGGATATCCTACCCTTTTAAGGCTTATATATAAGTACTCTTCTTAAAATTTGAACTTATATTCTCCTATAGAATAAAGCCGTTTGGTATTTCAATCAACTTACTAGTGAATAGGATGAAATATTACGATATTGAAATAGAAACTGGGCGATGTTTTTCGTACGAGAAGAGTTGAGGATTATCACCTATGGAAACATTCGTGTTGACAGTCCAATTTTTTATTTAAATTGTGTAATTGCCCTATATATATTACTTCCTCATGTTTTGTTTTTATAAAAAATTTTAGAAAGAGATTAAACTTACCTAAGAATTAGAATATCTCTTCAAGCACCGCGATTAGAATCACAAAATAGTATTTCTCAAAGATTGAACACGCTTTAAATAGTAACATGTCTCACCCATTTGCCAGTTAAACCTACAAAGATCTATTTAGAGTATTGAATTTAATACTAAATATAATACTTTAATTTATTATATATATAATATTTATTATTTTTTATAAAATTAATTTACCTAACTTATAAATTAATATATAGTCTAATGTTGGATAAGAATACTTTAAAAAAATCATACTATATTTATTATAATTAATTAATTAATTAATTTAATTTTTTAATATATTTAAATTAATCAATTAATTTTTATATTAAAAATTATAAAGAATACTAAAGCACTATTTAACTATAAATTTTGGTCAAGTGGCTGAATTTTTTTTTGGTATTTATATTTTTGGGTATGACAAGTGACAACAGATACTAATATTAGATATGATAAAATTAATATTATTTTACACAATATCCTTTCCTCAATAATACAAATATATTTATTTAAATTATTATACTATATTAACGTTCATCTAATTAAATTCTTTTATCAATTAGGCAAGTTTAGATAATAAAGTTGCGTAAAAGTTAATAATTTAAACCATTATAATATAATAAAAATTTACTTTTTAATTTATAAATGTTAAGTAAAGCAACATCAATCACCCTAATATTATTTTTCTGATACTTCTAACTTTCTAATCTTATTTATAGTGTATCTAGTATTTTAAATTATAAATAAGATTAGAATATTAGATGTAAGTGAAAAAGAACATGAGGGAGTGTTTGATGCATAAGAAAAATAATATGAGGGCATTGGATACACCATAAATAAGATTAAGGCATTTGATGTTACTGCTGCAAGATACTACATTACCCAAATAAATAATATAAATCTTGTCAAGTAATAAGTGTAACAAAATTTACATATTTCGACTTTTATAGAAATAATAAAAGGGAGTAGCATTCTTTTATACATACTAAAAGAGTGAAGGTTCAAAATAGTTTTAGACTCGGCTATTGTTAACTAATAATAGACATTTGAGCCTATCAATATGTAATGCCTATGATTTGAAGGGGCAGCATGTCCATATAGTCTTAAGTTATAAGTAGAATTAAATCAGGATAACCAACTTAAAAGGGGAGTCTTCATATCCCTAGGCCAGTGGCCTACTCAATGCAAATTGAATTCTAAATATTTACATCATATCATCTTAAATCCTCAATAAAAGAGATGTGAATTGCTAGCCAAGAGTTACACCTCTAGAAATTCTCTTCTTATCAACAGCGTGAGCTCTTAGTGTAATAACAGGCATTTGGTCCTAACACAATGTCTATAGTGCAATATACCAAACTAATGCAAATCCATTTGCATACATTTATATATATACTCAATAGAGAGAGGAAAAAATATGATATCATATCTTTACATCTATTATGTGTTATTTCTTATGTCTCCCCGAATGCGATATATACATTTATTTTTGTGAATAAAATAAATATAAAATCTTATATTTAGGATTAAAGTAAACTTCTTACTAGCTCATACATTTTATAACCAGTCAGGACTGTTGCCCAACCATTACACATCTGAATTAGTAGTTACCTCAAAAGTTTCATATCCTGCTGATATCACGACCAAATAGTAAAGTTGTAGCCCAGTTGATTGCCACATAGAATCTGTTTCGCCAGCTCACGACCCGTGTTAGATATGCTGATCGCCAAATGAACCAACTGATAAATCCAGCCAGTGATATACCTTTTGCCTCCTGCAACACAATTTTACGTGATTCAGACTCTCTCAGTTTTAAAATCATCCGGAAAAAAGCTAGAAGTGAACAACAACATAAACCAACAACAGCTGAATCCAGCAGCAAGAATCCAATGCTCCTAAGCAAAGTCTTAGATTCCAGCCTTGTAGATGGATGGGAGAGAAACAATGTTGGCAAGGCTAACTTAAATTGAGACTTGGATTATGTAGGGCCTGTTTGTTTAAGCTTAAAAAAGAGGAGTTATTTTCAGATTATTTAAAAGAATGACGGTTGTTTGGCTCAACTCATAAAATCATTAACCAATAAATAGCATAAAAAAGCACTTTTAAGAAAGTAAATATTTTAAAAAGCTAATCTAAGTTGTATATCTAAATAAACTAAAAATAAGTTTTTTTTTCTGAAAGTGATTATTAAAAAACTTAAACAAACAAATAATCCCCTAGTCCTATTTATAAGGTAAAGAGTGAAGACTTTTTTTTGTCCTATCTATAAGTCATATCATTAATTTTTTTATATAATTATACAATTTTACCCTTCATTTATTATTGTATAAACTTTTTACCCTTGGGGAAAAGTGTATATTAAATAGAGGCAAAGTTGGAAAGTCACTAAATTTTAAGATAGAGTTAATGGGGTTTAAAGTTTTTCTTGATTCTAGTAAACTATATTGGAAGTGACTAATAAATAAAACTAAAAGTATCTCATGTTTCTAGCTTAATTAAAATCACTTTTTTTAAGCTTGAACAAACGGGTCTTAGTGGTATTGAATACTAGATAGTTATAAAAAGAATAATCATAATAAATACTTCTCCAGTCTTAAGTATAAGAGCTAGTTGATTTTTTTGGATAGATTAATGATGCCAAATAAATAAATTAATTATAACTAATATAAGAGTTAGTTGACTAATTTTGGTAGATTAAGGAGTATATAATATAAATTTATCTTAAAAGGTTAGATTTATATAATCAATTTATTTACTTAGTTTATTTAATCTATACAAAAAAGTCAACTAGCTCTTATAATTAAAAGTGAAAGGAGTAAATAAAAAGATCACCTTGCTCTGTCTAAGGTCCACAAGAGCCTTGTAGCTGCCAACAGATGCCATGCTTCCAAGGTGCTTGTAGACAAATGGTTCTCCTAAATCAATGTCGTTTCCACAGTTTGCTCGGCCTCCTCCTGCTTTCCCAATTTTGTTTAGGAGGTTTGCTAAGTATTTCCCTTGCCTCTCTGCCACCTTTCATTTGCAATTAACAACACATTACACGGCTTTTAGATAACTTCTGGCCAGATCATCATTATTCACAAAATAACTATAGAAGACACATTTGGAAAGAGATACAGAGAAAAAACTCTCTACCTATACCCAACCATATTCTCTTCCTCCTACTCTCTGCATTCACTTTGCTAATGGAGAGGATCCGAAGACGATCAATTAGCAGTGATGCAGAAACAAGCAATAGTTTGTCAACAATGAGCAAATGGAACACATGCACAATTAAATGTATCGCACATCTTAAATCCAAAACCCACTCATATTATGAATAAAGAAATTTAAGGAATTCAGGCATGTGTAGGAAAAAGCATAAGACCAAAGATCGCTTACTTGGGCCAAGGCTGGAAGAGTTTGTCTTCCTGTACTTTCGACAAATCCACTGCAGTCGCCTATTGAGAAAATGTCTTGTACTGAAGGAACACGAAGCCACTCGTCAACTCCAATCCTGTGAAAAAAAAACTTTATTTAGTATAATTTCTGATTTATTATTGTAGTTACATCACAAAAGAGAACACAAAAGCAAAGGAAAGGACATTTCAACTGAATAACAAGAAAGAAAGAAAATTGAACGGAAATACAACACAACACTAAGAAAAATAAAATAGGAAACCAATCAGTGGCATCATGGACAGAGGAAAAATATGTATCTACTATTCACATGCATAATGCATGTCACTGAGAATGACGTGTAAATATGCTGAATAACAACACTAACCTTCCTCCACCAGGAGCTTTGGGAAGATCTAAAGCATGAACAAGAGGTGATGGACCAACACCAGTTGACCATACCAGCAAACCATATGGAACCTCAGTGCCATCATTAAGGATAATATTCTGATCTTGAACATCTTTCACAGTACCACGAACAAGACGGACTCCTGACTGAGAGAAACTAGAAGAATCAATCATAAATATATCTATACATATAATACAAATGGAGACATGTTTACAACTAGCGGTCTGTCAGTCATTAATATCCTAACTGAAAGCCTAAAGCTGTGATGAGAAGTTGAAAAGTATTGCACATCATATGAAAAGACCCTAAATGCCTTTCCATGAAAGAGGCTATCTTGATTATTTTTGGTCTATTAATACCCCATATACTTCATTATTTGATATGAAAAACCAAGTACCCTTTCATGTGACAGTAAACAGTTCAATATCGACTGGATGTTCTGCGCTTGTAGAAACAAGCATTTTAACAAATGCCTCACCTTTGTCAACTGCTTGGTAGCATAATTCCTGAGACGGACATCAAAGGAAGACAATATCTCGTTTGCCTGCGAAGACATGAATGAATTGTTTAACATTCAATTACCTAGAAAAGACAACTTTTTTACATCAATAAACTGGCAATTAAATTCCATTAAAGAAAGGGGAAAAGGGGAAAAGGGGTCCAGAAACTGTAGGGATGCCCCATGGAAATTATATTCTATTTACTATATAGTTATGCATAGACCTATTGATACTAAGTATACCTCAATTAAAGTAACATGGATGTAATCCTTCACATGGGCATATCTTTGACGGACATCTCTCATGATATGCCCCATGGAAATTACCTATTGATACTAAGTATACCTCAATTAAAGTAACATGGATGTAATCCTTCACATGGGCATATCTTTGACGGACATCTCTCATGATATGCCCCATGGAAATTACCTATTGATACTAAGTATACCTCAATTAAAGTAACATGGATGTAATCCTTCACATGGGCATATCTTTGACGGACATCTCTCGTGATAAAATCACTAAGTTCACCACTGAATTCCACTCCAGTTGGACCACCTCCCACCACCACACAGTGCAAAAGCCTTTTCTTTTCCTCTTCTGAAATGCCTGCATCCCACTCATATAAATATGAGAATCTTATAGCAAAGTCTTTCATGATATGACTTCATTATAGCCAGTGTAGTAACATTATCATTACCAACCTGGCACATCAGACAACATCAAATTAAGAAGCAACTTCCTGCGAATTTCCTGAGCATGGTGAACTTCACGAAGAAAAATTGCATGTTCTTTGACTCCATGAATTCCAAAAGTGGTGGGCTGTGCTCCTAATGCAATTACAAGCTTATCATATGAGACCGTAAAACTCCAAGGATCTAGCGCTTGTTCACCATCAGTTACAGTCTTACAATGAACCTTCAAAACCAAGAACCAAATTCTACACAGGTAAGACACTGTAAGTAGTGAAGTTCAAACTAATTCTAGAATGATATTTTCAACTTTTTCAAATATTTTGTTTTAAAATGAAACCAGAAAACCAGGAAGATATATTCCAGCCCTCTTTTGGTTTTCTTGTTTAGGGTGGGGTTAGGTGATAGAAAAGGATTTTGTGTTTCATTTTGTTTTTTGTTTTGCTTTCCACACACTTAATTTAGAAGTTCAATTTGATGGGGAAAAAACATAGTTCTGTACCAGTTAAGTCAAGGTAGTGTTGACATTCAATTCCGTGCACCATAAACATATTTCATAATCCTAAAGTTTATTTTCTAATGCGTGTCATGCCATCCATCCTGAAGCATCATCTATTATGTAGTTTTTATTGATTGTCACACAAATAACAAGCAGAGCCTTTGCTAAACTTTTGCTAAACTTTAGGGTGCAAAGTTGGGTGATGGAAAGCCTAGCATATATCAATATCAATCCTTGGCAAAGTATGAGAAGGACAAGGTTAGATGATCAATAAATAGGCCAAACAAGTCAATAATCAAGTCACCAAATCATGATCAATTTTCATATGATACTTAACCAATTCATCGCTTCGAAAACAATTTTCTACAACAAATAGTATCTCATGATCTCGTCCTAGAGTTTACATATATAACAGAGACACAGTCAAAAGACATTTATGCCCACATACGCTTATCTTCACCCAACCAGAAAGTCAATTTCCAAATGCATGCATTGAGCAACTTCAATCGAATAAGTTCTTTGGAGACTTACTTCTCAACATAATGCAACAAAATTAGCATTTCCACCAGATGTAAAAGCACATTCCTCTAAACCATTCTCTCCGTGTACAGATATAGAAAATAGACAAAAAAGTAAGGCAAAAGTGAGCAAACCATATGCTTATCTGCACTAATTCCAGTACAATTGGAAAGGAAAAAATAAGAACCAGGCTCCCTAGAAATGGCGGGTTGGATCCTGGCAATGGGTTCAGCAACAGATCTAAATTCCAGAGTTCCAACACATGTGGAAGCCAACAGAGGCGTAAAGACCATATGATTGCGAGGTGAGACGCAAATAATGTCATAGATTTCAGGGTCCAACCCCTTCATGAGCCTGCATCCAGCCCACCCAGAACCCAGAACTACCACTCGCGGCTTCTCATGGGGCTTCGTAGGTCCCAAACCCGAATACTGAACCGGATCAACCGACGGTTTTTCGACAGTGGGATTAGTGGTACCGTTGGAACTGAGAAAATTGAAAGAAGATAGAAGAAATGGGTGTTGTCTCCGAGATACGTTAATGGCGGAAAATCTGGAAAGATTTCTGAACCAAGCCATGTTGAATGTTTTGAGTAAATTTGTGAGTGGTAAAGGATCAGGAGGGATGCATCAGAAGATGGGTGAAGAAGAAGAAGGAAGGAGAGCGAGCGAGAAGTTCCAGGAGGTGCGGGAGGAATGGGCGTCTTTGTGTTGATGAGTTTGACTTGGTGAGAGATGCGTCACATGAGGATTAGGCGAGTCCGTCGCTGACATGGTCGTTTCTGCCTTTGACAATTGGGCATTCGCAATTGGGCATTCGCTTCTTCGTCGTGTTTGACATTTTCAGTAATTAAATAATTACTTTTTTCATTAAAAAAATTCGGTCACTTTTAAATTCTATTATTTCAGTATCTTCCTATTCTTTTAGTCTAAGGATCTTTATCTTCTCAAAATTTAAAAGATAAAAAAAATACTTATCTAAATAAATATATTTTTTAATATTTGAATTTATATTTTTTTTATAGAAATAAGGCTTTTTATCACCTATTAGTAAACCCCATTGTACAGTAAAGATTTGAGGTCACTCCAATTTTTTAAAAATATATATATTTTTGTACTTTTAATAATTGAGCATTTTTCAATTATTAACTTAATCCGTAAAATTTAATTTAAGATAACTTAGTCCCTACTCAATGCAACTCTATCTCTTTAACTCCTTAACTCGTTAAACTATATAAAAATTGCCCCCCAAAAACATAAACTATAAGATATTCTATTAAAAAATTAAAAAATAATATAGTAATATTTATTCAAAGGAATCATGAAATTTGTCATTATTTATAAGCATTAAAAAAAATAACCGTTGAAAGGATTATATATTACTCATAATATCTCACTAGAGGTAGGGTTATCCCCTCACTCAGGCTAATTTACCAATATACTATAAACAGTAAAAAAATTTACTAAAAGATTATATAGCGGAAAGAATTTACCAAAATACTTGTACCAAAAAAAAAATTTACCAAAATGCTACATTTAAATTCCGAGAACGGTTATGTAATTTAATCATCAAATTATTTTCTCTTATAAGAGAAAATAATTACTATAAGATATCTAAAATTTCCTCCACTCCCTTCCCTTCTCTCTCCTCCCTACGCCGGTCACTCGCCAAAGCCAACCTCACTCTTCCCTTCCCCATTTCACTCTCTCTTTTACTCTAGTAAAGGTGCTGTTTTCAAAGCATCAAAGGTGACGTCGTTCACCTCCTGAACAACTTTACCCTTTTTTAAAAAAAAAAAATATATATATATATATATATATATATGTACGTGTTAGATGATGTGATAGAGAGACAGGAAAGATAAGCAAAATTACAAAGAACGACTTCTTCGTAATTTTTCAAATGTAGCATTTTGGAAAATTTATTTCACTATATAGTATTTTGATTTAAAAAATTTACTGTTTACGGTATATTGGTAAATTTGCTCCTCACTCCCCTAGCTTTTCTGCAAAAAAAAATTGTACTTGCAGCTGAGAAAGCCACCCACCACCAGGAAAAAAGGATTAATAAGAGACACTTGTTATTAACCAAATTATATTACACGATAAAGGATAAATACATAAAGATAACCACACGCCATAACAGAGTTAGTTGTTGTTATTACAGAAAGGTTAAATGCATACAAAAAGGTACCTAACAATTCATACCATGGATCACATACCCTTTCCAGTCTGGCGTCCAAGTAAAATACATTCATCTCAAAAAGCAGCCTTAGCAGTAATAAGATACAGACCTATCAAGAATCCAGCATCATCACTATCACCATCATCGTTTCTTAAAACCATACTTTTTACGTTCATAAAAAAGATCAGTTTTGGCACTCCCTAAATTCACAATTTTAGGGCATCCATCCCTATCCTTCTCCTGTTGTGTACACTCCTTGCAGTAGTAAGCATCAGAGATTCCTACTCCGCATATGACACAACGACCCTGAAATGAGCCGTAGTTGCATTCATCACAGACCCGGACAAGTGTACAAGGACGCACATAAGAATCACAGATCACACATTTGCCATCACATTTCTCGCAGAGTCGTCCAATCGCAATTCCTGGCTGCTTCCGGCACATAATCAAATCAGGATGGTGCTTGGCCATGTTCTCAACAACCTCCTAAATGCAGTGCTGTATATAGAGGGCCTGCAAGGGTATTTCAAAGTTTGAAATAAAATGGTAAGTGAATGAGTTAAGTGCCATTCTTTGCAGAAGCTACGTGCAATGAAAAGTTAAGACATAAACAGTGTCACAGTAAAGACTGGAACATCCAGTGTATGATTAGTAATTACAGATCTCCAAGATTATAGGAAGCAAGACCATAAAAGGGCAACAAAGTATATCATATTCTTAGGCTGAAGCAGTAATTTAAACACCCTCCCCTTGCTTTTTGCATCAATCAAGTGGCCAGTACAGATAGTAAATGGAATGTCTAATAAAAAACGCTCAATTCAGATAGGTGACTTGACTACCTTCAAAGTTCAAACCATCAAACAAGGAAACCTCAAACTTCCCTGATACTACATGATGTTTTGCTATAAAAAATTGTTATTGCAAACATTGGAGCTGTATGCAACGCGTAACTTCTTTCATAATAACATTCAGCCACAGACTAGACTAATCCTTGTAGCATTTTTCTGTTTTGCCAGAGCCTACAAACTTTCTAGCCGGACTTTGCCAAACAATAATAGAATGTAATATTGACGCAATATACCTGATGCGGAGTACAACCATTACTGGTACTTATATTGCTCAAAATAAGATACGCTTAAGACTAACAGCCCATCATCTGCTTAATCACTGGCATTGGTGCGCTAATGTCATTCTGTTTCACACATACCCTTGTCCCTACATAACTGTTGGGATAGTTTGACATAAATAATTCCAAGCTACAACCTCCACACATTTATCATGTTGTAACATCTTCAATAACTTTCTTGTTATATCTCCTATTAATGTCCTCCATTGAGTTCCTGAATAGAAAATTTGTTGTTGTTATTGTTTATGTGCGCATGTCATATCTCAACGACCTATACGAAATTTATGTTCTAATATGTTTAGTCTTAATTCAATCTTTTTTATAAATAAATTGCCTAACCATATACTTTAACTATGAACAAAGAAAGCACGCCAGAGAACAGTGAGAATGCATGTATGTGCGTATTCATGTCAAGACAATAAATAACAATTCATCAACATCTTCAAACTGACAATAAGTGCAGACTGCAGTCATCACTAACGAAACAGAACACCGCGTTAACCCTAGATTTGTGAATATTTCACCTTAATTTCATAAGAATTATTCACCCCAGAAAAAAGGGAAGACAGTTTCAAAATTATAATAGGAAGTTACAATTCATTGTGATGGTATAATAAATTTATGTTTTAGTCCCTCATCTTCATTCCTATTTCTTTCCCCTCAGTTACAGCGAATACATTCGGTCCTTCTATTTTACTTAAAGGAAAATCAACAAACTTTTGCATTTAACTAAGTTAAATAAGAAATATAATTTGGGAGACTGAAATTGAAAACGAGGGGAAAAAATCAAGAAATTAGGAAATTAGCAGGAAAGGGTAGCAAATTCACGGGGATACATTTCAAACCATTCTGAAGAATTTCAGAAAGAAATCAAATGAAATCAATAACTTAGAATGCTCTGCAAATACTAAGCAAGACTGATACTGTAATAGAAAGAGCTTGGAACGCCAAAAGAAGAGCAGAATCTGGACGGAGAAGAGAGCGAGAACAGGAGATAAAGAATAATGCGAAGTTAATAACTAACCTGTACTGCGAAGGAGAGTGAAAAGAATGTTGGTCGGTCGGTGAATATGTCGAGGATTCTTCGACCAACGGCGGACGATGGAGGATCGGATTGCGAATTAGGGAAGAGGAGTGCAAGAAGGTACGAAGAGAAGAATATAAAAGAGAAGAGGGTAGAATTGTAAAGAAGCCTCTGAGAGCAATACAGACCCACCCGTGATGGGCCTTGCTGGGCTTTGTATTATGTATTGGGCCTTGCTGGAACTCGAAAGGAAAAATGTATCTTTTTTTTTTAATTATTAGTAAAAGTTGTGAGTTAGGTCTCATAAAAACAAATGTAGAGTATTTATAAAAATATTTACTAATTATTTATTAATAATATTTTTATATTAATATTAAAATTTAAATTTATAATTTTATAGATTGTAAATAAATTTTTTATCAATTGGATGAACTTTTTTTTTTAAAGAAAAATAATTCTAATTAGGAGTGTATATAAGCTTATCTTGTCTTCTTCTTTTTTCTGTTCATTAAAAAAAAAACTTTGGCAGCCATAGGTCACGTGGCTGATTAAGGAAGGTGTCATATCATTGGGCCCAACGTCCCTGAGTATCTGGCCGACAATCTCGAGGGAGGTCATCCGACGTTCTCAGTGTCTCGAGGCACCTGGATAATATATTAGGATAGGCATAGGAATATAAACAAAATATAGTGTTGTCAATAATAGTGGCAGCTATTATCATCTCTATTTTTTTTTCTTTTTCCTATTTCTTTCTTGTTTTATTATTTCAATTATCCAAGATACTCGTTCTTAGTGACCCGTACAATGAAAAATTGTATCAACAAGAATCGCAAAGTATTTATATAGAAGCTTAAGCTCTAATGCAAAACTAATTTTAAATAAATAAAATATTATATTTCCAAAACTGTCGTGAATTCTCATTCCCTCTTTTGAAGTTCATGTGAAGCCTTCAAACATGTGTATACAATGACAAAGTTTATTGGGGGCCCATTACAGATACAGCTTTTGCAGATCTATTGGGCATCATGTTGGAATCATGTCATGAGACCCACAAGGGACCGCGTCAATCAACTTGGACTTGACTTCGTCCTTTTACCCACATTCTTTCATGCCGCCATAGTAAATTATCCCCTACATTTTACGAGGGGGGGATATTAACTTAAATATAATAAATATTTATATATTTTTAATTAAATAAAATATATATAAATTAAATAATTAATTTATATATAATAAATAATTAGTTAAATTAATTCTTTATAATAAATATGTATTAACTTTTTTTTTTAAAAGTAACATCTTTGATGATTCAGATTTGGATTCTTTCATCGTAATTTTTTCTCCTTTTCTCTCATCATCTCATCCACACTATAGGATTAAAAATTAAAAAATTATTTAAATTAATTATTTATAATAAATTTATATTAATTTTTTTAAAATAATATTTTTAATCATTTAGATTTAGATGCTCGCATCATCACTTTTTCCTCTTTTCTCTCATTTTCCTGTCCTCACAATAAGATTAAAAAATAAATGGTTAAGATGCAATCTTTTCTAAAAGGATTACTTTTCTACTTTAATATGACCTGCAATTGTAAAGTGTCAGATCACATTTTCATAGTTTATTTCTCTATTTTTAATGTAATGTTATAATATAATTTTATAAAATATTAAATTTCAACTATTTAATTTTTATAAAAGAAAAAAAATAAAAATTATTAAAATTTGATCATTATAGTTTATAGGTGTAGAATATTTTAAAGTAAAAAAATGATGGTGTTATAAAACACTACATACTAACTATTTTTTTTTTAACTTATGATAGATATAAAATAATAAAATTATAAGTGTAATTAAACTCATAACTTTTTAATTATAAGAAATTTTTCTATACTACTAAATTATAAGGTCCTTAGCTTTATCATAACTTTATGCTTTATCGTAACTTCTAGAAAAAGGGAATGCACACTTTGATTTGATTATTTTTTGGGCTAATACTAATATAATATTGGTTTTTATAATTTATAATTTATTTTTATTTTAGTTTTAATTCGTAAAATTTAAAACCTTTGGTTTGGATCCCTTGTCTAAAACCATCAATCCGAATAGACATAAAAAGACTCAATTTTTCTATAAAATTAAGAGATGAAAATAAAAAAGTGTATAAAGTTAAATAATTAAATGTAATTTTTTTCCTTTTATATCTTATATGTTTTTTAATGGATTAAAGTACAAATGCATGAATTATCAATTAAATTGATTCCTTTTTGACTATAATTCGATCTACATTTATATCAAGGAGAAAAAAAGTTAAAAAAATTAGTTGGTTCATCGCACACATGCACAGTGTCAAAAATACATCTGACTCTACCCCAATATAAAAGAATACCCCCAAAACTGTTGAAACCATCTCCCTCTCCCCTCTCTCCCTCTCATATATATATCAGAATGACCAACTTGGACTCGTACCCCCCGCCGCTCCGCCACCTACTAAGCCACCACTCCGATGACCACCACCACCACCGTAAGGAACCAGACATGGACGCAATCGCCACCACCGATTTGCATGACGTGCCGGTGATAGATCTCGAATGCTTATTGATCGAAGATTATGAAATGATGGATAAGCTAGACGAGGCTTGTAAGGATTGGGGGATATTCCGGTTAGTCAATCACGGTGTTCCGTTAACCCTGTTATCCCAACTTCACGACTTATCCAAACAGCTATTTTGCATGCCCTTTGAATCCAAACAAGCCTCTTTTGATGGTAGCCCTGTCGTTTACTTCTGGGGTACCCCTGCTCTATCCGCGTCCGGGACAGGTGTATCCGCAGACCCAAACAAGATCAATTTCTTTGAAGGCTTCAATGTCCCTTTAGCTCAGCTCCATCAGTTTCACGCTCAGCTTCCTCTGCTTGAGTCTTACAGGTAAGCACCTTGGCTTACGTTTCTATACACGATTGCAAATGATAATTTTGTTTAAAAAATGCATGAGTGAGAAATTAATAATTAATATGTTATTTCAGTATTCTAAAGAAAGAAGGCTGGAAACTTCTAGAAACATTTCAATAGATGTTTGTCGGATAAAATAATTTTTTATAATTACTATAAGAATTTATATTATTTACAAGGTTAAAATTGATGGATTTTCTTTTATAAGGGGATGGTCTTATTTTTTTTTTTTTATATGCCAGAAGGGAATAGAGTTAATAACATACATTTTTTAGACCATAATAACAAATAACTAATTTAATCAATTTTTTAAATTTTTAAATTATATTTTATATTTAAAATGTAATGAGTATTATATTATTTATATAAAAATAGTACTACCCATGTCTTAGTTAGAGAATTAATTTTAGTCATGATTATAAAACCTATTTAATATATTTATTAATTTTTTAAAACTATTTCTATTAATAATCTAAAAATCAAATAAAAGAGTCAATATAGAGTTAATAAATATTATTAGAGTATTTAAAAAAATATATCATATTATTTAATTTAATTAATTTTTTTAATTAAATTAAATTAATTAAATATTTTAGATTAAGAAGAGGAGTGTAAATACAGTGAGCTTTTAGAGATCACGGGTGTACCAAAAACCTAAAAACTTGGTCCGTCCTAGCAGACAGCCGCATATGCATCAGTTTCTGTAAAATAAAATTCCGTGATCTATATTGTCAATTTGTCATTCATTTTACTGGGAAAGGAAAGGAAAAGAAAAATAATTGAAAAAGAATACAGAATTTGACAATATGAGGTTTAATAAGGCTTGAGCTCTGTATTTAATTTGGTCGATAAATGGAATGTAATTAAGAGAAATAAAAGGGCTTTACCTGTAAAAAAAAATTTACTAATAAATGAAATGTAAATATGTAATCATTTAGTTCCCGAAGAAATTCATTCATCTATAATTATTTTTAACTCATTATTGATGACCATGTGTTGAGCATTAAAAAATATGATGAGAAAAAGGAATAAAGGGCGTAAATTCATAATTACCTCCTATTTATATCTATTAAAAATATTTACTTTTGAGGATTATTTGATTCATTATTGGAACTTTATTTTTTTCCATGCTATTGTATTTTTTGGTCAAATAAAATTCTATTGTATTTTTACTCCCCCAAACATATTAGAAATATAAAAATTAATTTTCTATCTTATTTGAAACATGCCATATACAAAGGTATAAATAATATACTATTTCATTCCCATTCTCATTCTATTTTGTCTTTCTTTATTATTTATTATTTATTTATTACCATTAAAAAATTTTAAGACCACTCGAAGTTAATATATGAAACTTGCTTTAAATTCATCATTTTGATAATATGAAAAAAAAAATAGTTATAAGACAGCATATTCAATAGTTTCTTTTAATTTTGATTTTGAAATATATCCAGAGATGCGCTGGTAGAATATCGAAAGCACCTATCAAGAATGGTGACGGGTTTATTTGAAGCAATGGTGAAGAAGCTGAGTGTGAATATAATAGAGCAAGGGAAGCCAATAAGCTCTTACGTGGCGGACAAGACTGGGTTTCTGCGTGTGTATCGCTATCCTCAAAACCCTAATTCAAACAACAATGGTGCTTCTTGGGGAATGGAACCTCATACAGACAGCTCTGTGCTCTCCATCCTCAGCCTCCATGATGCTCATGATTCTGGTCTCGAGCTTCTCAAGGATCATCAATGGCTTCCTGTTCAATCCATTCCCAATACTCTCATCGTCAACATTGGCGACATGATGCAGGTAACTAATCAATATTTCTCAGATATTTATCACATGTGTTCAATGATGAAAGAACCGGACCCAACCTGACTAGTTAACGGCTAGATTTAGACCAAAAATTTGTTTTCATGGTTGTACCGGGTTAGGCTGGAGTTGAGCCACCTTTGAGCCAGAATATGAAATTAGACCTAGAATTCGAATGGCTTTTAGAAAAACAGATAAATATAATTATTCTTTTCATAGCTATATATAAATATTTTTATATTTTTTAATTAAATTATATTATCTTAATCATGATTGAACTGGTCCCGGTTCAACCACACAATAGACATACATGCACTATATTTATTGATTGTAGATCGGCTTTGTAAGTGTAAGATTATGCTTCTAATTTCTTGTATATACAAACACAGGCCATAAGTGACGACAGATACAAGAGTGCAGTGCACAGAGTGAAGATAAACGAAGCGAAAGAGAGAATGTCGGTGTGTTACTTTGTGTTCCCAGACGATGAGTTGGTGATAGAGAGTTCTAAGTACAAGCCATTTACGTACAGTGATTTCAGAGCACAAGTTGAAGACGACATCAAAACCATTGGCCATAAAGTTGGACTTCCCAGCTTTAAGATCTAATCATCGAATATTACTCCAAATTTCACAATAAGAATCTAGTGTATGTATATTGGCGATTAACATGCACAAATAAAGTAGCCAATCTTATTTTTCAATTACTTTCAACATCCTAATCTTATTTTATTTATAGTATATTCCTTATATCATTTCCCAATAGTATCTAGCACCTTATGTTAGTTTCCAGATACATCCAACACATTGATGCTATTTTTCTTGTGCTTCCCCTATATTATTTACAGTGTATCCAGTACCCTAAATCATAAATAAGATTAGTTAGGGTGCTAGATGTAACTGAAAAATAATATTAGAGAATGTTGGATGCATCAGAAAAATAATATCAAAGTGCTATATGCATAATAAATATTGTGAATGAGATATTTTTGAAAAAGTAATACATAATTATTACAAATAATTAATTTAACTAATTTTTTTATCTACCTAAATTAATTAAATAGATCTTATATTAAGTATTGAAGGTAGTATTTGGGAAATATAATGAAGTTAAAATACTAGAATGAAGTGTGTTTCTCTCTTGCCTATATAATTATTTTGGTTCCTTATATGCACAAAGTTAAACTATATACTCTTTCCGATTATAAATATAAAAATTATATAATTAATTTAATTTGTAGAAATTAAAAAATAAATTAATTTAATTATTTATAAAAAAATATGGGTTGATGTCTAAATCTATAATAGTTAAATATAATTCTAATCACTGTTTTTATATTAAGAGGATTGTTCAAGATTTGAAGAGTCCTTGAAACTCAATGGGTATAAACTTTTTAGTTCACATGCATGCATTTGAATGTGTAGGTTAAGAAAAGAAAGGACGGTTAATAGGGTTGCCCATGAAGAATATCTTTTGAGATAAGAACACATTGACAATATATCATCATGCCTAAGAAATCATCAAATACGAATATGAAATGCCTCAACAAAATCAATCAGGAAAGAGAAAACGAAGAAACCATAATACCTTATTAGTCAAGAAAAGCGAGTAAAGCTGTTTTGTGTTATTTAGAGAGAGAAACAATCGGTTACTAAATGTCTCAAGAAAATTAATTAGGAAATAGAAAACAAAGGAACTATATTACCTAACCTGACAAAAAGAGAGAGTAAAGTTGCTATGTGTGATTTAGAGAGAGAGAAAAACATGAGAAAGAGAGGAGGGTGAGGGAGGTTTTACAACTAGCATAGTTAGGAGGGAGAAAGACTGATATTATATTGCACACCATCATTTAGATATTGCAATTCTTTTCAGACAAGATGCTCATTGATTCTCAAAAGTATAGACAAATTCAAAGCAAATGAAGATTTATTGGATTACATCTAAATATCTAATAACATGCTTCCCCACCACGTACGTATTGGGCGTAGCCCAGTAAGTAGGAATCAAAGGCATTATCAAAGATATTCAGACACAGATTCAAAATTCTTGTTTCATAGTTTAATGTAATTGATACCATAGTTTCATTTGTGCGCAATTTGAAAATGTCGAGTAGGAAAATCCAAAGCCTTAATGGGACACTTTGTCATTTCTTGACCCTTCATTTCAAAGCATTTGCCGCCCTCTTTGTCCACACTTGATATTGCACCACAAAACAAATTATAATTAACTTGACCTGGGTCATGAATAAAGGTATTAAAACTCTCACCTACTATATATTCTAGATACGCAAGAATTAAAAATTGGACCGGTCAATATTAATTCAATTGATACTATGAAATTTGAACCTTCAATCAGTATTCAAATCTCAGCCTATTATATGGACTATCCTAAATAAATTTGTAGTTTAACCAATTCAAGGTGGATTTTCAAATTTTTCTTAATTTAAGAATCGTCAATTTATTGATTGAACCGATAAATTTTGTGTATTTTATTTCTAAGTATAGGTATTCTCAGACAATCCTATTCGAGACACTATCAGATATTAGATATAGTTACATCTTCTAAAGGACATTTAAATCTTAATTCATCACATTGTGAGAGACTAACTTTTTTCATTAGACCTAACTCTATTTAGTAAATTTTGTCAACTTTAATACTGTGGTTATACTCGCCAAGAGTTTGTAACCAAATTGACATGCAATACCTCTTCTTATAAAGAAAACCATAGGTTCTATACCCCACATACCCCATGTTGATAAATAGGGGTGAGTGGGTGTGTGTGGATCCCTTCCCCCATGAGGAGAGGGTGTTAAATTGTCCAAATAAAAAAGAAACACATTAGTTATAAACAATATGACTTCTCGTAATTAACTTTTATTGATATATTGATTTAAAAAATTATGCACATACATCTCTTTTAATATTATATGAAATTAAATTGTGGTCGGTATTTCACTTAGATTTTAATATAAATTAATCACATTATTAATAACTTATGAAAAGTGAAACTTTTTATAAAAATTCTGTAATTTATAGAAATAATCAAATATAGTATATCATATATGGATACATTGATTTCATAGTAGTTGTGTTATCATAATATCATATAAAAATTTAGTATCACACTGTATAACACAATGTATTGTACAAATCTATAATATCTTATGCTTAGCAAGATATGATATGATACTATATATTTGATATTACAATAACTCCGACAGTTGGTAATGATGGTGGCGATGATTAATGACAATGATGACTAATGATGATGGCAATGATGGCCATTTATAATGGTGATTAGTGATAGCATGGCAGCCATTGATGATGGAGAGTGGTGTTTGTGGTGACGATGAAGGTCGATGGCTGTGATAAGTGGCGGTGGAAGATGGTGGTGGTAATAGCTAGTGACATTAGTGGATGATGATAGTAACAGCAGTATTCATTGTTAATAACGGTTATAGGATGATAATTTGTGGTGGAGATGGTGACCAGTGACAATGGTGGCGATTACAATGATAGTAGTGGTTGGTGGCCTCCGGCGATAACGATAGCAAATAGTGACCTTCATGTGTCTAACGAAATGGTTAGTGCTGAATCAGTTACGAAGTCGTCGTCATCATCAGATCCAGTTCCAGTTCCGGTGATCGATCTTCATTGCCTGAACGACTATGTCGACGATGAGAACACGACGGACGGCGAGCTATTGAGGAAGCTAGACGAAGCTTGCAGGGAGTGGGGTATATTCCGGGTGGTGAACCACGGAGTTCCGATGGGTCTAATGGCGGAGGTGGAAGAGCTAACGAAACGACTGTTCTGGATGTCGTTTGAGAGCAAAAAGGAATCATGTAAGGGAAGCGCTCGGAGTTACTTTTGGGGGACACCTGCCCTAACTCCATTGGGCACTGCCATTTCAGGAGGACATAGAAAGATAGGGGTTAATCTTAATAATAATTACCTCAATATTATTTAAATAAAATCTTAAATTTAAATATTAGTGTATACATAAAATTTATATTATAAGATTTATCTACTATAATTAAATATATGATATAGATTAGATCTAGATATAATCAAAATAAAATTTTGATAAATTGAGCGAGGAACTTAAAAAATAAATTTAGTTAAAGGATTCAATCTTGATTCAAGTCAACTCTTAGAATTTTATCCTCAGCTTCCTCTGTTTCAGTCCTACAGGTAATTAACCACCACGTCACTATTATGAGATATTTGAATATTATGATTTTATTTATATATAGTGCCCTAGTATTATTTGAATAATATTAAGGGCGTATTTAAATAAATTTTAAAAAAATATTTATAAAAAAAATAAATAGCTTTTGATAAAATAATTTTTAAAGAATAATTTATAAAATAAAAAATTGTTATAAATAAATAAGTATTTAGATAATTATTATTAGAATAATTTTTATTATTATTAATAAATTACTATAAAAAATATAAAATAAATAAATATCATCATTGCACCATCTTCTCCTTCTCTCTCACATGCTTCTTGTCTCCTTTTTTCTCTCATCTTCTCCTTCTCTCATATGCATCTTCCACTGGCATTGATAATAAATTAATGAGGATGAAGATAACCAACACTATTATAGACTTTTTTCTTCTTTTTTATTCTCAACAACAGATCAAAGACTTCTACTTCCTCCTCTAGTGATAACTAGAAATAGCGATAGACAAAAGATGTGGATAGAAAAGAGAGAGAGTAAAGATATATTTATCTAAAATTATAATTTAATTTATAAGTCTTTTAAATAAATATTATTATTTATTTTAAAAAGAATAAACTAAAATTTAAATAAAAAAACTTTTTAAATTTAAGGTTTTGGTGTCTTCTAAACATCCACTAAGAAAATGAATAAATGAGGGAGCTCACATTGGAAATGATGATACTTTTGTTTTTAGTATTTGAATTGAATCGATAAGGATCTTGCAAGATAATACTCACCCCTAGCACTTAGTCAATGGACAATTGGATTTGGACGTTCTCATATCATGATATTTATAAATTACTTTAAATATATTTTTATTAAAATTAAAATTATTAAATTGTATTTGAAATAATGTCCATAAAATTTAGAAACAAGTATAAAAGTTACAAATAATACATCCTATTAAAACTTTTATATAGCTTTTACTCAAATAAAAACTCCTTATAAATAAAAAAAAAGGTACAAACGTAAGTTGACAATTATTTGACTTGTGAATTTTGTCATAGATAAATTCAGAATATTGATCATATCTTTAAATTCTGTTCTTTAGCTTATAGTGTTGGAAGAAAATCTTTCATTGAAATCTTTGTGCCGATTTTTTTAGATAAAATATTGTTCAGTAGCTAAAAAAAATATTTTAACTAAACAACTACATGTTTCTTGAAAAATTGCTTAAGCATTATTTGTTGAAAACTATGAAAGGGTAGGAATAGACAAATTTTTGTAGATGAAACATATTCTCTAGACAGAATTTTAGCACAAGTTAAAGCCATTGTTAATCATATTTTAAATAGCTTTATCATTTATAAACTGTTTTTGTAGAGTTTTTTTTTCATAGGTGGTTTGTATATTTTTATTTTGACAATTTAATTTATAATGGTATAATTTACTTTTGTAATCACGGTATTCTTCTGTCACTTTAAGTGAAGGCATCTAATAAACTCTAGAGGTACCATCCTCTTTTTTAAAAATGAAATATTAAATTTTATTAACTCTATCTTAAAATTTTATAATAACTTTATAATTTTATTTATATATAATATATATTAATTAACAAGAACACCAAAAAAATATCTACAAAACAATAAATTATGACTAAAACTGTATATTTATATAATAATTTTAATAAAATAATTTATATTAAGAAAAATAACAAATACTTACTCTACTCTATAAATAAGACCTAAGTAATTGTTTGGTCCTAAATATAGAGTTTGGTTCACTTTCTCTTTTGCTTAATATTTTTTTATATTATTCTCGTTAATTTCACATTTTTTTAATCTTTTCTCCCACATTAATATCCTCAATAAAAATGATATTTTTTAAAAAATGAGGTACAATTTTTACACAATAAAGAAAAAAAATTAACTTAACCATTTTGTTATAATCTCCATGAATTAGGTAGGTATTTTGCCAATTTTTAATATAATAATTATTTAATTAATTAGATAAATTAATCTAAAAATAAATAAATATAAGAGATAAAGTATATAAATTTTATATTTAATATTAAAATTAATTTTAAATTAATATATATATTTAAAATAGAAAGAGTATTATATTTAGTATGCTATAGAGTAGTAGCGAAGATAGAAAGGGAGCAAGAAAGAAAATGGAAGGTGACAAATTTCAATAGAACGATGAGGGTGTGGTAAAAAAATTCTTTAGGAGTGATTTTTTCTGTAACGTCCTTATCCTGTTTTTTCCCGTACTTTGGGCTGTCTTGTGAAATTATTCTATTCAGGCATTTTTATTTAAATATTTATCTAACAAAAAATATTTATTGATGTTTTTTTAAAAAAATTGCATATTACACAAGCCTATTCTGATCCAAAACAAATGTTCAAATAAAATTGTAATAATTCACGTAAAAATAATAATCTTTCAATTTTAAATATAACAATTCGTTAAATTGTTAATTTTGATTTTAAATTTTAAATATTTATAAGTACCTTTTAAATTTAGAGAGATGCCTTAATTTTGATAAACCTATGAGACTAACTCACCTAAACTTTTTTTTATATATATATAAAATATTTCAATTTATTTTATCTCTCATATTTATTATTTTTTTTAAATTAATTTATTTAATTTATAAATTAATATATTATATAATATTATATATAAATTATAATTAATTTATTTATTTAATTTACCTGATATATCTAGGGGTCTAAAATTTTTAGTTTTGGGTATTTTGAGATGGGTCCGTCCCATCTCATAAAGGATTAGGACAAGAATATATTTGATCGGGATAAGGGGAAAGGTCGAGATAGGACATGTCTCAGTCTAACCCTCAGAACCCTCGTCCTGTCTTAAATATTTTTTTATAAAAATAAATAATATCTTTATTTTATTTTATAGTAAAACAATAGAAAATATAAAATAATATTAGTTATACCATATTATTTATTTTATCTATTAGATGATTTTATTTTTCTCTTTATCACATGTCTTTGTTTCTTTATAGATAAAGCAATAACTTCAGTTGGCGAAATAAAAAAATTAAAAAAATAATAATATTTATAATATAATTAATGGTATTTATTGCTTTAAGTTAATAATCATATTAGAGATAATTTAATTTCTTTCATTATTTTTTACATTTTGACTATATGTTACTGATAGACAGACTATGCATAAAATATCTAGTAGTTTATTTTTTAAAATAAATTTCAAAAATTATGTTCCCGTCTCGATTTTGTTCAGGATAGGACAAGATGAGACGTAAAGTGCGTCCCATATACTGTATTGGGATAGGACACAGGACGAGATTGTCTCAATCTTGACATTTCTTGTAAGCACCCCTAGATACATTATGTTATATTTATTTAGTTTTTTTAATATATCCAATATCTTATAATTAACCATTATTATATCTGAGTTTTAATAAAATAAACATAATTTTTAATAGTAGGAAAAAAAATCCAACACAATTTTCACACATGACTTTTATGAGATATTTTTGGCCAACATCTTTCCCTTGTTTGGGAGTCCACTGGCCAATAGTGATGTGTCTTTATTGAGATGGGGACGTTTACTTTTCGAAATGGGGCACAATAAAATAATGCTTCTGAATTCAATACCAATATTTGGGTTTTGGGTTTATTTCTATTTCAATAATTTTATTTTTGTACTATCTAGATTTTATATTATATATATAATTGTGGGGTTTATGTGAGTATTGAGCTAATTTTGGAAATCCCCGTTCACTAATTAATTTTTGACGGTTCATGGATTATCCCCGTTCACTATTTTTTTTTTTTAATAAATTACATCCATTGTGCCTAGTGGATTTTTTTTTCTCAGACCGATTGCCTAGGGGAGGAGTATAATGTATATAGTTTAACTACTAGTATTTATTTATATATGTAAAATAATAAAATTTCAAACTCTTATCAAATATTTTTAAATTCTTTTAATAAAAGGGTTAATTAATTTTTTTAATATATTAAAAAATTAAATAAATAAATTAAATATAACTAATATAAAAATAATAAATTAAAAAATATATAATAATAATTTATTTTGAAAGTGAAATTTGATAACAATTAATTAATTTATTAGTTCTATTAAAAACTATTAAATAGCTCTTATATTAAAGATAAAAAAATATTTTATTTAATCTTATTTATAATATCTTATCCATAGTTCTTTCATACAAAATTTAATGAAGTATTTTTAAAATGTTCGTTGTCTCTTGAAAAAATATCACAAAAATACTATTTAAATTTCAAAATTCTTAATCAGTTTTATTTCCTATACTTTAATAGTTATTGATTACATTTAAGAAGTAAATAATAACATATATTTTAAGAAATTCCTTATTTAAAATTTTGAAATTCTAGTATTTTTATGGGATCTCTTAAAATTTAATAATCGAAAAGTTGTTAAAAGTTTTAACATCTGATTAACTTTAATAGGCTCACTTCTCTAATCTTAAAAAATTAATTAATATGACTTTATAAAAATATTGAAGGATAATCAACTACTACTTAAAATCTTAAATATAATATTTTAATATATTTTTATCATATATTTATTATTTGTGCTCAAATTAATTTGTCTAATATATAAACTTGCATATAATATAATATTATATATAGGTATTTTATGAAGATTATTATATTTATTATAATTAACTAATTATTTTTATTTTTTTTTAAATTTAACTAAATTAATTAAGCAGCTTAACGAGATAGGAGGGGAGAAACTAAAGAGGTGGAGTGGGCCCCACTCGGATTCTCTCATGTAACATAAAAAGGAGAAAACATTTATATTGTCCCCTAATCCTATTATCTTTAATTATTTGGTCCATGCATGGGTTTGCCCAACTGTAACCAACCAGCCCATTGATGAAATAACCCACAAATCTCCTCTCTTAGAAGTCCATATACTTTTCATTATTACTTTGGATCTTGTTCCTCGGTTGTTGGATTAAGCCGAGGACCAAATTGCAAACACATAATTGCAATTCTAAAAAGTTTAGATCAATTAACATTTTAGAACATATTTAATTTTTAAAAAAATATTATTTTATTATAATTTTAATAGTAACACTTAAAAAGATATTATAATTTTTATATATTTAAATTTTTGTTTGAGATTAATTGACGGTTTGCCCTAGCCGATATTAGTATCGCTTATAAGGAAAAAAAACTTCTTCTTACCTTTAGATCATAGGTAAATACAATCCCTTTTTAAAAAATCTTGTAACAAAAAAAAAATTAGATCAAATTTTGATTTTACAAATCAATCTTTTTACTTTCATAGATTATCAAATCTTTTTACTTTCTAACAGTAGATGATCTAAATTCAATAGATAGCAATTCCTCTCACCTTAAATATAGAAAGTATATATAACTAGTAATTCATAGAGATTATTTTTATTTTTATTTTAATCTCTCAAATTTTAAATCATTGGTTTTGATTGGTCAAGGGATAAAACGATCTAGTTTTTTTTATTAAATTATAAAGATAATATTTTAAATAAGAAAAAAATTAAATGACTAACACTTATAATTTAAAATTTGAGAGACCAAAATCAAAATAAGGACAAACTTAAATGTTAAAAAATTTGTATTAACCCTTAAAAAATTAGTTAAATTAATTATTTATAAAAAATGTGTGTTGAGATTTCCTTAAAAAACTCATTTTAATTATTTATATTAGAAACTACCCTTGATAAAAACTTTCTTAATATATTGAAAGTAAATTAAGGTCTTTTATTTATAATAAAAATAAACATCTCTATTATTGATTGTGCTCCAAACAAATGTATTATGCTTTTCTCTATGAATATCTGACATGCAATCGTGAGCCTAATTTTGCTCTTAAATATAAGATATATTTTTTACTATATTTATTAATTATTTTAAATTACCCCTATCGATACTCCCTGAAAAATAATCAAATAACATAAGGAGGGAAGAGTTAAAGAAAATAGTTATAGTATTTTAAAAAAATTATATTAATTAATTTAATTAATTTTTTTAATTAATTAGATTAGTTAAATATATTTTATATTAAGTATAGGCGGAGGATTATGTTTTTCTTTATGAATATCTAACTACATGACCATAGAGTTGCACTGATAGAGTATGGAGAGCACATATCAAGAATCGCAACAAGTTTATTCAAAGCAATGGCGAAGAAGTTAGGTGTGAACTTATTGGAGAAGTCAAGGCAATATGTTTAAGAGAAGACAGGAAACATACGATTGTATCGCTATCCACGTAGACCTAATCATCAATGGCTTCCTCTTCAATCCATTCCCAGCACCCTCGTCGTCAACATAGGTGACATGATATAGGTTCTTTTTTCTTCTTCTTCTATTCTTCTTCCAGTCCTAAATATAAAAATTAGTAAATGGGTTTGTTTTAATGTGCAATTTTCATTATATATGTGTGAAACAACTAGCAAGGGTTGTGAATGAGGGGGTTGTGTTTGATATGTGATAGGCAATAAGGGATGACAGATACAAGAGTGCGTTGCACAGAGTGAGGATAAGGCAAGAAAAGGAGAGGATCTCGGTGTGTTACTTTGTGATCCCAGATGATGAGTTTGTGATAGAGAGCTCCAACTACAGGCCCTTTAGTTATAGTGATTTCAGAGCACAAATTCAAGAAGACATCAAAACCATTGGCTATAAAGTTGGACTCTCCAGGTTTACCAAAACTCATCATCACCACAACTTAAACCCACAAACTTCAAGCCTCTCTCAGACCAATTTCAACTACTGATCATATATATGTTCTTTTAAGTTAAGTTCATTTTATGTTATAACTTGAATATATAGCTAACTTTAATAAGTTTAACTAGTCATTTACAAATGATGATGAACAACTCCACATAAACAAATAGCTATCTAGCAAGAATTAACAATACCATACACATAATAAAACGGGTTTTGTCCGCGAGCTCAACCCGTTTTTACTCAAAGGAGGATAGGCTTAAGTTATCATTTGGGTGGGCTCCTCTTAGTTTATCAGTCTCTTCTTCTTCTTTTTAATTATTAATATTATTATTTATTTTACTCAAATATTACTTTAAATACTCACATTATTAAATACTAGTAAAGATAATTATTTATTTATTTATATGTATTGACATATTATAATTGATTAATATTATGTTAATATTTATTTAAATTTATAGTTATAAAATTTAAGATTTTCTTATAAAAATAAGAATTCTTAACAGTATAACATTAGCAAATTTTTATTATACTAAAAGATATTAGATTTTATTAGTATTTTAAAAGTTTAGAAATATTTTTTTTTAATATTAACAAAAAAAAAGTGTAGCCGCAACTAAAAGGAGGATGAGTTTAGGCTGACAAAATGCCAGTAGCCCATTAGTTGCGACAGGTTGGCCTGATTTTCTAGCCCTATAACACCATAACAAATTAATAACTACAATATAATAAATCTTTGCAACGTTGATAACTATTGAGATTTTCTTATAAAAATAAGAATTCTTAACAGTATAACATTAGCAAATTTTTATTATACTAAAAGATATTAGATTTTATTAGTATTTTAAAAGTTTAGAAATATTTTTTTTTAATATTAACAAAAAAAAAGTGTAGCCGCAGCTAAAAGGAGGATGAGTTTAGGCTGACAAAATGCCAGTAGCCCATTAGTTGTGACAGGTTGGCCTGATTTTCTAGCCCTATAACACCATAACAAATTAATAACTACAATATAATAAATCTTTGCAACGTTGATAACTATCTTTCTAAAATTAAAATCTACAATACCATAAATTAATAATTATGCTTCTGAAATTGACAACTTCTTTTGAAAGAGTTGGAGGCCAAGTTTATTATATATATATATATATATATATATATATAATATTTAGCTACATAATGCCATGATGTATAATTGACTTAGTGTGTGTTTGAAAGTTGAGTTGAAAAAGCTATTTTGGACAAAACCTTAGTTTGAGAAAATTTTAAACAAACAGTTATATTTGTCTAGAAGTGATTTGGGTCAAAATTATAGTTTTAAATAAGCTACTGAAACTAGCTTTTGGAACAGTAAAAGAGTTTATGAACTATCCAATTATTATATTACCCATACTTTTCATTATACCATCTACCCTCTCTCCTCTCTCTTCTCTACACTTTTTCTTCTCTCCTCTTTCTTCTCTACCATCTCTCATCTCTCATACTTTTAATCAAAGCATACTCTTTTTAATAATTTAACAATATGAAAAATAATTTTACTATTAATCATCCAAATATCTCCATTTTCAAAATCTATTTTTCCCAAAATCAATTTTTCAAAATCTATTCTTCTCAGAATCTATTCTTCCCAAAATCTATTCTTTAAAAATTAATCCAAATAGGCCGTTAAAGTACTTGCATGTTCTATATGAGATATGATTTATGTATTTATAAATTTGTTATCTTGTTTATGCTAACATGTCATATATATGAGATATTCACATGAGATAGTTACATATGTCTTATAAGAAATATAAAACATGATTTTTTGTTCAACATCCAAGAGTTACATATATCCGTGTTTATATATGTGATTATAAGAAGCTTTATATTTATATGTTTTATATATTTATATGTTTGGAACGTGGTTGAAATATATATGTGCATTAAATACGTTTGTGATATATATTTAAAATAAATTTATATATATTTTAAATATAAAATATGAACTCTTTATATATTTAATAAGTTTTGCACACATATGATATATTTGTGCAATAAGAGTGATATATATGAGATATATATAAATTTAATTAGGGATCTTTAATATAATTAGAATTCTAAATTAAATATCATCATAAATTATATATATAATTTATCAATAAGATTGAAATTTTTTAAAAGTAATTATATATATATGTAATTACTATGATTATCTTTTTAATAATTAATATTCTAATTGAATGTTAATATCATAACTTATCATTTATTGATTTTCTTAATTATAGTAGATGATTATTAGTTTGACCTATTTATTTGATCAGATTGTATGTGTATGTGTATGTGTATGTGTATGGTTATGGTATCGCCTGATAATTTTTTATTGGTTTATATCTTAAATACGGCCCATATGTGGTGCCTTTCTCTTTTTATTTTATGTATATTCTCTTCTCACCTGGCTCGAATATAACTCAGTTTTTTTTTTCAAAATTAATATAATTTTGAGCAATAATAGCCTGAAGCAAGGCAGAGTAGAAGAGGAAAAGAAGGAATAGGATAATGTTTGTTGTAATATTATTTCCATATACCATAGATATAATATATGTGTATGAGATGTCATATGTGATCATGAATAATTAAATAAATTAAATGCATCATCACAGGATAATAATATAAATTTATTAAATAAATAAAATTTCTCAAATAATTTTAAGTCAAATGTTACTTATTTATAAATACTTATTAAAACTTTAACCACATCAATATAGATCTACCTAAATAGAGTACAATTAGATTATCCTAGTAAAGTAGTTTGGATAAAATTGCTACCCATATGTTTAAAATGGTCTGATTTTTTTTATCATAATTTTTTTAAAAAAGGGTTATATTTATCTATAATTTAAAAAAGGATAAACTATCAATTATTCTCTAATATTAATTTAAGCATTCAATAGTTAGGATATCTCTTCAAATATTTAACTGAAATTATAACAAAATGATACTTCTTAAATATTAAATATACTCTAAATAGTTATATATATCATCTTTTTATTAACTAAATTTATAGATAATATGTAATGTTCCCACTTAATTAGTGACAAAGTAGTTGTTTTACATATGGCAGGTGAAGGGTTCGATCTTCCATAGAGCTGGTTCGGCCTCTTTTCTAATTAAAATAAATAAATAAAAGAAAGCCAACATGGTACTCGAACTGATTACTATGTTGTTTTTAAAGGACTTTTATGCTGGACATGAAAATAATTGTTTTTAGGTTTCCATTGGTCACTATAAATCTACGGCTCTTTTGTTCCATTAGGTAGGACCGAATTCTCACATATATCCCTTAACAATGTAGTTCTAATTTCTAAATATCAAATAGTTATATCAAAATATTATTTTGGTAAAAGAACATCAAAATATTATAAATCACCGGATATTTATGTCTATACTAATTAATTTAATTAAATTTTTAAATTTAATTAAATTAATTAAATATATTTTATATTAAAGATTATGATGAGTAGTACTATATTTTCTTTGCCAACAAGTTAGCATATATATAATATAATATATGGTTTTTTATACAAAATTTTTTGGAAGGAGATTGGATTCACCTATGATTTAATGGTAGGATAAAGTCTCTCTTTTTTAGATGATATTAATATTGGGCAGGGCGAATTGTCAATTATCTTCAGACGTAAACTTAAGAACCTAAGAACTATAATGCCTCATTAAGTCGTGACTAAAATTATAACAAAATAATACTTTATAGAGATAGAATATTTTCTAAATAGTCATATATTATAGAATATTTTCTAAATAGTCATATATTTTATCTCTTTCGTCAGCTAAACCCATAGAAATAAGTGTAATCCAATATCTTAAGGGTCATACAAGATATGACATAGTATAAGGCCTCATTCTATTGGGCCGGGCTTATCCTATACTGTGTGCCACACAAGTTTTAAAACAAATTTTTTTTTGCATTAAAAATGTACGTATAATCTAATTGGGGCTAATGGTAGAACTGGACCTGATAAAATTAATTTCAATATTTTGATAAAAAAAATTAATTTCAATATTTATTTTTTCTATCAACACTTGGTCTCCCCGCAACCTGTTACAAAATGATATTCTTACTTTTATGAGAATGATATTATTTTAATTTTAATATGTGTTGTTAAAAGTAATATATTAATTAATTCCAAGCAAATAAAGGTACAAATGTTTAGACTCGAGAAAGCATTTCCTTTTTTTTTTGGCCTTTTGCTTTGTTCTTTCTTAAGGATTGAGATTTTTAATTTTTCACTTGTTCTTATAATATTCATACTTTATTGTAATAATTAATTAATAAATTTCATTATTTTTTTAAAAAGGACCATATATATATTAACTTTATTTAATTCTATCCTATCCTTTGCATCAATGGAATTGGAAGGCATAGATTCATGTTTCACATATTAGGTTATACTCCTTCTCTTGTAAATGTATGGAGCATATAATTAATTTATAAATATTAAAAAAATTAGTTAAATTAAATATTTATAAAATATGTGAGGTAGTTTTCCTAAAATACTATTTTTAATATTTTTTTATTGAGTTAATTAGAAGAAACTTGTTAATTAGAGAGGAAGTTAATGTAAGAAATAGAAAGGTGATGATGATAAAGTTGAGGACTAGGAATTAAAAAAAAAAAAAGCAAAGGAACGAATTTTTAATAAATGTGTGGATGAAGAAAAGAAAGGGACAAATGCTTTCTTTTCTTTGCTATGAAGGGGCAAATCCTGTCCTCCTTTTTTTTTTTTGGTCACCCTTGAATTAGAATAGGGCATATGTATTTGCATGGATCTCCATTTAGCTTGTTAACATTTGTATACCCCCTTCTATTATATATACAAGGGTCTATCAACAATCTCACACACATATTTTTTTTTTATTTAAAATTAATTAATTTTATTTAAACATATCTTAATTTTTTTTTAAAATTACCCTCACTTCAATCTTAAAGAAACAACAAGAGCATAAATTAGAGTAACAGAAATAAAAATATTAAAACGAGTATATAGTCATATAAAAATATAAAATTTATAATAAATATGTAAGAGAAAAAGTTTATAGCAATATTTATTAAAAAAATAATAAAAAATATTTTGCAATAGTTCATACATATATAAAAAAATAGTTAAAAGTTCCAGTAAAATTATACTTTTAAAAATAAAAAAAAAGATTAAAGACATTCAATAAAATTATTAAATAAATTTTTTTAATTAATAATATAAGAAGATATTTAAAAAATTATTTGTTAATAAAACAATTATTTATAAGGCTACTCCATCAAATTTTTTGTTTTTGTTGTACCCTAGTCGGTGCAAGTAGTTAAATTCAAATATTTCTACATTTATTGTAGATTAAAAAACTTGGAAAAAAATTTCAATTAAAAATTTATCGATGAAAATTATCTAAATTTTATGTGTATAAAGATTTACTTTTACTAATTAAATTTTTTATGGCAGACTTCCCCCCCCCCCCCCTTCTGATTCTCCTTTTTTTAGAAATATTAATTAATGATTCGGACAAATCTTAGTAAATCAAGAAAATATTTATAAAAAACTCGGAAGGGAGTATTCTTCTATTATATAAATTTAAATTAATTTCACAGTTAGCCTCCACTGGAAATATCTGCCATCATCTGCTGAACGTGAAAAGCTAGCGCCTTTATTGACAAAAAAAGAACTGCAGATTTTTAGCAGTATTAATATCAGAATCCGGAGACGGAGGCCAAACCTCACGTAAGAGCCGTCTCCTTCAGACTTGAACTTGTGTTTCCAAACCCATTTTTGATCACCTTCATAATCTCACACACCCGCCGGATCCTCTGTTATTCATTTCATATCCTTCTTAATCTCCCTCTTTTCCTTTTCTCTTCCTACATTCTCTGCAATGTCCCTTCTTCTTCTTCTTCCCTCTCAATCTTCTTCGTCTTCTTTCATTTTAGCCTCATTTTCCCCTTTTCTTTTCCTCGTCTTTCTTCAATGCCGTCTAGCCTCTTCTGCTCTTCTGATGAGCTTGAGGAACCACCACAAGCACTTTCACCATCAGAGACCGATGATCCAAGCCAACCAAAGCACTTGTGCGCTATTCGTCGGCTCTTGGGTTCGTGATGATTCTTACCCGCTTTACGAATCTTCTAGCTGTCCCATTATAGACCCAGAGTTCAATTGCCAAATGTACGGTCGCCCAGATTCGGATTATCTCAAATACCGATGGCGGCCTCTTAATTGTGAGCTCCCAAGGTAACATAGCAGTAGAATCTAGAATGGCTTGAGTTCAATCTTGCGGCGTTTTGTGCGAAATTTTTAGAAACAGTGTTTTATGTATAGCCTGAAAGATATTGTAGCATTTTCATGGTAGGTTCAATGGGGTTGATTTTCTGCTCAATATGAAGGGTAAAACTGTGATGTTTGTGGGCGATTCTCTGGGGCGCAATCAGTGGCAATCTTTGATTTGTATGATATATTCTTCAGCACCTGGAACGCAAACGCAATTAGTCAGAGGAGAACCCCTCTCAACCTTCAGATTCTTGGTGAGTCTGGTTTCTGAGTAACAATTTACAGAAATTAAATTCATTCCTTGTGAGATTTAGGGCATACTTTCAATTTCAATGACCCAATTGCTTTTTAGGGCTAATTTTTTGTTTAAATGACTGTGGAGGGTTAGAATTTTTGCAGATTATATAGTAGAAGAATAGTTATTTCCGCTTTTTGTGATGCTTTATTCTGAACTTGAGGTCTTGGGTCAAGTTATTTTCAATAGCCAAAGTAAATGTTGGGAAAGGTGTTTGTGAAGAGGGACCCATAAGTATTGTGGACAATTAAGTTTGGCTAGTTGGGGCAAACTACAATACACTAACCTCATGCTTTTATCTGTACAAAGTAGACAATGGAAAAAAAGCATTTTACAGCTGCAAAAGAGGCATGATTTGTAATTTGGTTTTGATATGGTATATGCAGGACTATGGTGTGACCATTTCATTTTACAGAGCCCCTTATTTGGTTGAAGTTGATGCGTCCCAAGGGAAGAGAATTCTGAAGTTGGAGGAGGTCGATGGCAATGGAGACGCTTGGAGGGGCGCTGATGTGCTATCTTTTAACTCAGGACATTGGTGGAGCCATGAAGGATCATTACAAGGGTATGCTATCTCCTCCTTTTGAAAGTTTCTTTTGTTAGCAAAATAGAGAGAGAAAGAGAGAAAACGAAACTTGAGTAAAGTTTTATTGCCAAAAGTAATTTATTTGTTATGTTTTAGATAGAAGTTGACAGTAAAACCTTCAAAAAATTTCAACGTTATGCTGTATCAAAATCCTAAAAGAAAGAAAGAAATATGGATTTGTTATTAATTTCTCAAGGACTTTTTTTCGCTTCAAATTTTTAGATTATATATATGTGTGTGTGTGTATATATATATTTTTTTTTTGGATTGGTGAGTGCAGGTGGGATTACATTGAATTAGGAGGAAAATACTATCCAGACATGGATCGTCTGGCAGCAATGGAGAGGGGTCTCAAAACATGGGCAAATTGGGTGGATTCTAACATTGATAGAAGCAGAACCAAAGTATACTTTCTGGCAATTTCCCCCACACACTACAAGTAGGGACTCTCTCTCTCTCTCATTGTAAATTGCCTTTTCTCTTTCTTAAATTATTATTTTGGTACAGAGCGTGGGATTTCTAGGGTTTCATAATGGTGTTTTTGTTTGATTGGAGTATGGATTCCACATGCTAGAAATCTATGAGCTTTGCGTGTAGGAGTATTGGAACTAGGAAACCTCTTTTTGACCCATTAGCTAGCTTGCCTTTGGCTTGGTGCCCTAGTAAACAATTAGGAGATTAATTTTAGTTTTAATTATTTATTATTTTTTTAAAAATAGCTTACTTAATATTTTAAAAAAATCATGTCCTATTAATTATTATTAAATAATTTATTTATTTAATTTATTTAAATTAATTAAATAGATTTTAAATTAAGAATATATAAATATTAAATATTATGCTACATTCTAGATTTTAGTGAGTGTAATAATATATGATTTAAAAGACTTGACTTGACTGTGTTAATTGTATATTATGATTCTGTATATCTAATAAAAAATCTGGTTTATCCAACTGGAGTCTGTCCACTAGGATCTTGTGGTTTGAAAGTCTTCGGCCCTGTGTTGTCTCCTTTATAGGGGAAACTGTCATACTCAAAACTTAATACAGTTACGTATTAAAATATATAATTATTTAAAATATATTTAATTCTTAAAAAAAATATTATTTTATTATAATTTTAGTCACAGAGACATCCTAATTTTTGAATATTTAGATTTATATTTAAAAATAATAGATGGTTCGTCTTACTTGATATTAATATCGTCTAGGAAAAAAGTAGATTTTCTTTTACCCTTAAATCGTGAATGAGCTCAATTCCTTTTTAAAAATTTTTATACAAAAAAAAACTTAATACAGTCACAAGATTTGGATTTGGATGGTTTTTTTTTTTTTTTAAAAAAAGGTTTACTGTTTTTAAAATATTAAATAAGTTTTTTAGTTATAATTAGAAAATTATTTTCCTTTTAAATTCTGTATCTATTAAAATAAAATTTAAAAAATTAAGAATAAAATGAGATTAAATTTGGAATGTTCAATTTTAATATGGCAATTCGGATGATTATCAGCATCACATGCTCTCAAGATAAAGCCTAAATCCTTTTTAGATCTTAAACGAGAACTTGTACTCATGAAAATATTTGTTAAAGCTAAAACTAGTATTTTAGTATTTATATTAATATTGATACGTTTTAGTTAAAAACAGAAGAAGACTGTTAAAATAATAGGAAACGAGAGTATGCCTTAAATTGATTTTTCACATGATAACGACTCTTTTTTTATATAAAAGATTATATTGAAATCTATAAATTTAGAAATAATTATTACTGGCGGAGAGTTGAATAAATGTCCTTGGTTGTCGCTTTCTCAAAACCATCCATGCTCTGTCAGGGTCTCACATGGGGTTTAATGGGCTCCTCCTGTTGCTTTTCTTCTCTTCGTCCGTTCGCATTTCAGTCACATGCACAAACTTGATCCCTTGAGCTTTTCTTTGTAATTTCATTTTCTTTTTATACTGTGATTTATTGAGCTGGAGATTGGAGAATCATTATAACACATGCGCTGAAACAAGCTTTGGGAAAGGGAAAAGCAAAATAATAATAATAATAATAATTGTGTCGGTGGACTGGAATAAAACATACTTGTGTGAATACCGACATATCCTGCTGCCACCCATTTCCTACAAAATGCTTATCATATTTAAATCATAGTTCTGTACATTCACATCACATCATATAATACCCAGGCTATTAAATAGTTACTCCAAAAATTATTTGGTAAATGTATATAAGCTTTTGTTTTATTTGTAAGACTAGTGTGGATCTTTCTTGTTGAAAGAAGCTTAAGGAATGAGCTGCATTGTTCTTATGAGTAATGCAACTTGTTAAGAGATTGTATACTTTATCTTATTCTTTTTATAAGATCCACTTATATATTTTATATTCCTTTCGATCTTTAATATAAGTGCTAATTAAGAGTTTAATAGACTTTAATTCACTTTATCTTCTATATTTATTATTTTTCTCTATACTAATTTACCTAACTTAATATATAATCTAATAATATTTTAAAAAGATTAAGTCATATTTATTATAATTAATTAATTTATCTCATTTTTTTAATTTAGAATAGTTCTTTTGTTAAGGACAGGAGGGAGTATGACTTAAGAAAGTTAATTAAAATTAATTATTTCTTGCAAAATATCAAAATGATCCTCAATAAAAGTCATTAGTTAGAGAAATTTGGTTAATTAGTTAGGAAGTTTTATAATTAGTTAAGGATACTAGGTAGAAAAAAATAATGATTCAAACAAAATATGTTATACTCCTCCAATCCTCAATATAAGAGCTAGTTAATTATTTTAGGAAGCTTAAAGAAGTCAAATAAATCAGTTAATTATGATCAAATTTAAACTCTCAAAATGAATTTATATTATATACTCTTTAATTTACTCAAATTAATCAATTAACTCTTATATTAAGGATTGAATTAGTATATGAAACATGTAAGAGGCTTTATAATAATGACCAGGAAGACTTATATATAGAATATAGATATATAGATTACAATGGAAATCATGCTGAAACTGGATGAAATTGATGTGCAGCCCCAATGAATGGAATACAGGAACAGGAACAACATCAAGGAACTGCTATGGTGAAACTGAGCCGAGCACCGGCACGACGTATTTTGATGACTACACAGAGCAGAGGAGGCTGGTGAACATGGTGATGAGAGAAATGAGGGAGCCACCATATTTGCTGGACATCACAATGCTATCAGGATTGAGGAAGGACGGGCATCCCTCCATCTACAGTGGTGACTTGAGCCCTCAACAGAGAGCCAACCCTCTCTCTGCTGATTGCAGCCATTGGTGCCTTCCTGGCTTGCCTGATACTTGGAATCAACTTCTTTATACCACTTTATTCAACTAACCACACTTAATTCTCTTTACTAAACATTGTTTTGTAGGATTAGATAGATGCATTTATGTGAAGGGTTGCTTAATCTTGCAACTCTTACACCTGTAAATTATTATTGATGCTAATGAATTCAGGGTAGATTAAAGTAAACCAGTGATTTAACAGATGCCAGGGCAGGTTTTGGATTTTGATTCTTATAGGTGAATTATTATTGCTGGAGCTGAATTTGATAATTGGGATTTGTGATATATGTTTAGTGAAAATGGCGTATTAATATTGGCAAGTTGTAATTGATTTTAATGGACCTATTCAGACTCATGTGACCAAGTTATATGGATTCTTATAATCAATCATTTTCAAATTGTTTACTGTATCCTTGTTGATGATGAGTTTGAAAATTGGGGAAATAATTCTTAAATATAAATCAGTAATTTATTTTTAAGTTAACTAATTAGTTAGAATGATTTGTTGTGCCTTGTATAAGGGTTTTAATGGGCTGGACAATATTAAAACTTGTTTTTTTATTGCTCACTCGGTTCACTGGAACTTTGCCTTGATTACATTTGGATTCAACTCGTGTCGCACACCTGACTATGGTAGGTAAGTCTCTCAACAGGGATTTTTTACATATATCAAGTGTCGAACTTAAAACCTTATTTAAGTGATATTGAGCCGTTTATCAGTCAATAATATTAAAACTTGACTTGCTCATATACCATATGAAAAAAAAACTACAGTGAAATAATATTTGTGAAAGCCCATTATTAAACAATATGTTATCATGTTATCTTGAGAATTTTATGTACTTACTATTTTCGATTAAAAATTGATAAAAGAAGATGAAAAAGAAGAGCTTTCTTCAAGTCTAATGATTAATTTCCCTTAAAAAAACCATTATTAAATAAATTAACATTTATTTACAAAAAATCAATTAATAGTTTTTTTTATAATTATTTGATATATATTAAATTTAAGTTTGATATTTTATTAATTATTTGACTAGGCACTTTATATTTTAGTATGATTTCCTAATAATCAGTGTTTCAAAATGTATAACTCGGACGTAAAAAAGAAAATTTTGAGGTGAGATTTTTTTTCAAGCAGTGTGGTTAAGTTGAACTAAAGAAATTAGATTTCTCCTTTGTTTAATAATGTCAAAATGATATTAATAATAAAAGGAAGAAATTATATAGTTCCTACGTAATATAGACATCAATGATGATATACAAGGCAATGAAATAAGGAAGGGTCTACAAAAGAGGTGAAATCAAAGAAGTATACCAACAACATATGACATTGTGAATACAAATGATGCAAGATTGATGAAATACAAATGATTTACAAGGAATTCTTAGAGCTTTTGTGACAATCACTTCTACAAAGAATCTAATGGAGAGTTGCTCGAAGACAGGTATAAGAAAAATAATTGGGAGAGAGAGCTCCCTTTTTCAAATAAATGTGCATGATTGGATGATCAAAATTGCAGATGACAATATGGCATTGCATTGTCCTGTTGAATTGTCTCTTTTGAATTACCACATTCCAATTCCTTCTAGGAGAGTAATTTGTTGGCGTAATAGCTGGGGAGGAAGAGGTGGCCGGAGCTTCCTTGGATTCATCAGAGAAGGCTAATGTTGAAAAAGTTAATGAGCCAAGAATTTCCTTAACTACCTATTGTGGGGGCCAAATGACATTATTATGAACGACAATATTCCTCTTGTGCCAGATGACGTTTAGGAGGATAATAATTCCATGTAAGACATCAAATAAACCATCTGAGTGGGGTGCATGAAGAGCTCACTTCAGCCATTGTTCAAAGGAGGACAGAGAATGGTTCTGTAACTTACCGAAAAACAACCAAATTCGATTGCCTTGACATAAGGACATGTGAGAAATAAATGTTCCAATGTTTCTTTAGTATCACGGCCAAAAAGACAATAGGCAATGGAGCAGAGATGATAAGCTGTTAGAACATCTACAGAAGGGATAGCATGATGAAGCAATTTCCATACAAATAATAAATATTTACGAGGCAAAGAAATTGACCATAAAAGCCTCCAAAAGGAATCCAAAGAACTATTAGCAGCTGAGTTGGACTGTGAGAGATATTTAAAACAACCCTTGCGGTGTATAATCTTAACACATTACCTTTCCAAGCAAGTGAATCCTGCTTATTGCAATAGGACATTGGAATTTTTAAAATACTATCAACAACTTGAGGAGGGGACAGGGAACGAATTAGATCTTGTTCCTACTATCTATTCCAAGTTGTTGGCGATAACATCTGCATTTTCCAGAAGTCCTTTCCATATCCAAATTGACTTATATCGATGCTTTACAATTGAAGCCAGGGATAGATTGATGTATTTCACCTTGAGCGTTTGTGCTACAAGCGAAGGAGCCTTTGAATTAATGATTCGCCAGACTTGTTTAACCAAAAGTGCCTTGTTGACCATGTTAGTTAGACGAACTCCTAGACCAACTCTGCTGATTGGGAGAAATAAGATATCCTTCCTAAGAAAATGAATAGATTTCCTTTCTCCTACCACACCCCAGAAGAAATCAATGCACCTACCATCTATGCGGTCACAAATGTTCTAAGGAAGTGTGATGCAAGACAAGACATGTATATTAGCCGCAAATAGAACTACGGTCGGTCTCAAAAATGAATAAAAAAACGAGTCATTTTTTTCTACTGAATTAATTTTAACTTCAGCTGGTATTTGAACCTAAATTCATTTATCTTAAAGCTAATTCCGTTAATCGTTATTGAGTGACCCAAAATATAACATAAATGGTAGATATTGATGTCCTTGGAGGCTTTAGAAAAGGATAAAGGGAAAAAGTGGTGCTTAAGTGTCGATTCCATATAGAGAAAGAAAACTTAAATGAGGAAAGCAATTAGTACATTTTTGCCCATCAAAACCATGAAAAGGCTTTTGTTATTATTATCTTAATCTGCACTAATTCAAATACATAAAATGCACTCCCCACGAGTGCTTCATCTTCTTGTGCTGAGCAAGAAGAAACTCAGAGCTTTGACTTGCACACAAATACACTCACAAGTGAACCATAACTTTGAAACCCAATACATCATGAAACCCAACAATCTGTTTACCCCTCTAGCTAGTGAAAAAGCTTATCTCAATATATATATATATATATATATATATATATATATATATATAATGGCCTTTGATACATAAATTATACAGTAGGCTAAGTTCTGTGTAATAAGAGAGTTCATCTTCGTTCTACCACAGAATTATTCCCTTGCATACCCATATGGCCATATATATATATATATATATTAGCTCTGGATTGCTACTCCAAAAGGAATTTCCATCTTGGGGATGATCTTCTCTGGCTCTACAGCTTTGTTTTGGTTGTCATATGCGGAAGCATGCACTCCAAGTGCTGCTCTGCCAGAAGGATCCAGATTGTTAGACCAGGCTGCGTCCCACTCCACTGCTTTCGCGGTGCTGCAAGCAATACTCGCGCCTCCCGGAACAGTAAGCCTTGCAGAGTTCTGCAATGCCAAAAAACATATATTGAGAGGTCAATTATGAATAGAACAGTCCCACATGATGATGAACTTGTCCGTTTCAGATTATGATTTCGGTTTCTGTAAATAAATGGATTTGATCGATGAAGTTACCTGTGGGAAGAACCTCTCAAAGATCATTCTGTAATAATATGCCTCTTTGGTGGTTGGAGTGTTGTGGGGGAAAATGTTAGCAGCATTGAACATCATTTTGTCACTCACCTATTAAGAACAATTTGGAAAAACCAGCCATAGGATATTACAGCACTTGAATGGCTTCAAGGATCAGAGACAAAGGGTAAATATAAAGAGATCTGTGTTTACATGTTTTGCAGCATGGGCTTTAAGGCCATCAATCCAACTATAGCCAACTCCATCACTGAATTGTTCTTTCTGTCTGTATAAAATGTTCTGCAAGATTTCAAAAACATTAGATCTTAGTTCAAAAGATTATTTCTGTACTTTATCTACGAACATTGCAGTATATATATACACATACCTTTGGAAGATAAGGATGCTCTTCATCATCAAAGGCTCTCCTTAGAACCCACTTCTCAATCCGTCCTTCATCTCGTTTAATCTGCGCAGGTTAATCGGTAAACCCACTCAGTAAATTAAAAGTCTAACTTTGAGAGTAAAAACTGATCCATTTATCATGGCAAGTGCCATACCATTTTAAACTCAGGATCAATGTTCATTGCAACATTGATAAACTCCTTGTCCAGAAAGGGGACTCTAGCTTCCAGACCCCAAGCAGATGTTGCTTTATTGGCTCTCAAGCAATCATACTGATGAAGTGCCTTAATCTGCATGGAATTAAATAAAGGAAAAACAATTCTTATAACCTTTAATCCATGCCCTCAAGTCATTCAAGCAAGTATATTACATATGTGTGTATATGATATACGACCTTGCGGCAAGTTTCTTCATGGAACTCCTTCTTGTTAGGGGCCTTGTGGAAGTACAGATACCCGCCAAAAATTTCATCGGATCCCTCTCCAGAGATAACCATTTTCACTCCGAGCGATTTAATCTTGCGTGACATGAGGAACATAGGGGTACTAGCTCTGATTGTAGTCACATCATATGTTTCTATATGATAGATTACATCTTCAATGGCATCTATGCCATCCTGCATACATACACAGTGCATGAGTATGTTTTAAGGAAATTGCAATTGTAAACTAAATTTAGCTGGAAAGTACTATCTACCTGGACAGTGAAGTGAAATTCATGGTGAACAGTCCCTATGTACTCTGCAACTTCTTTTGCAGCCTTCAGATCTGGTGAGCCCTGTGCTCATTATAAAAGAATACATCAGACCAAACCAACCATTTTTAAAGAACTGTGATGTTTAATTTTTGAATGGACATAAGAACATTTATATAGCCCACCTCAAGGCCTACACAGAAGGAGTGTAGTTTTGGTCCCCACTGTTTGGCAGCTTTTGTATCAGCGAGGTAGCGAGCGGTGATGGATGCAACCAAGGATGAGTCCAAACCTCCAGACAGTAAAACACCGAAAGGCACATCTGTCATAAGCCTTTTTATGACTGCCTGTAATCACAATCATTACATAATTGGGACACCATATCAGCTATATGTAGCCTTAGAAATGATGATTATGTGTAAAAATGACATAACGATTTAATGCCTTGAAGTTTTGGAGGATCAATAGAAAGGAAGCCTAGTGCAGGCTCTCATTTGCATATTTCTTTTCAAAATTCAAGGAATCAATAAATTTTCGGACTGTCTGAAACTCTTTTGAATCTCACCTTCTCAAAAGCAAGCCTCAGAGCTAAGGGATCATAAGGGGTTGATGGAACGACCTCAGAGAACCATGGAGGATTGTACCACCTACGGAAGCCTCCTTCTTTGCTTGAGTACAAGTGGCCGGGAGGGAACCACTCGAAATGCTCACAATCATCATTGAGCCCTTTGAGCTCAGATGAAATCCAAATAGAGCCTGCTCATGCAGAAATGTATCAGAATATATATACTCAATTCAAACTTGGAAGATAAAATCTGAGCACATCAAAACATTACCATCTAGTCCCCAGCCAATGTAAAGGGAAGTGACACCAATAGCATCTCTTGCAACAATGAAGCTGTTGTCTCGGGTGTCCAGAAGAACAAATGAAAAGATGCCGTCCAGCGTGTCCACAAAATTTTCTCCATATTCCTCATACTATATTAAATTAACATCAAACACAAGGATTTAATCACAAGTCATGATTTACAGCCATTTTTAATCTTAAGAAAACTTCAAAAGGGAAAGAAAACATATAGTTCTTCTTTCTGTACGTGTGATTAAGATGACTAACCAAATGTGCAATAACATCACAGTCACTTTCTGTCCTGAACTTGTGGTTGGACAGTTGTTTCCTCAGCTCTTCATGGTTGTATATCTCTCCATTCACCTGTTTTTCACCAAATCATCTTTTTCCATCAGTCATAATTTTCCAAGGTTCAATTCCAAATCACACAACTATAAACAATATGTACCCATTATATATTATACTCATCTGGTTCTTAATATAAAAATTATTTAACTAATTTAGATAGATTAAAATTAAATAAATCAGTTAATTATGACAAATATAACCTAATCTCCCTAAAATACCCTGTGTAACATTAGGACCAAAACCAAGCCCCTCAAACAGCTCCTACATTTAGGACTAGAGGAGTATATTTCTTAGAAAAACAAATTATGTTATTTTCTCTCCATAACATCACATAATTCATCACATAATTGAAAGAATATACATGTGAAGTCCCTATGAATGAATGGTGGGATGTGGCCTTTCAGTACTTAAAGGGAACATTGCCAAATACAACAAGCTAGCCAAAATTGGATAAACCCAACCTTTTTGTTTAATATACTACAATAGTGTAAAAGAGTTAATCACAGGCTCATGATATTTATACAGAAATCACCATCAATATCTAAAGCATGGCCTACCGTGACCACGACGGATTTGTCTTCATTAAAGAGAGGTTGATCACCAGAAGCAGGATCAATTATGGCCAGCCGTTGATGAGCCAAGTAGCAATCACCATGTTGGTGAAGACCACTCCAATCAGGACCACGATGCCTCAATCTGTGACACCAAAACAAGTAAACACTAATTGATCAAACTCAACTTTCTGAACTTTCAGAACTTTCAAAGTCACTAGACAATTCCAATAATTGTATTGCAACTTGGCCCCACATTTCCCACTTAATTAGAATATATTTCCCAGTTGCCCACTTGAATTAACAAAGTCCTAAGTGATTCTTGTCCTCTAATGATGCCAGTTTAATCCTGAAGATGGTTAGTGGGCCCCAATACAAAGAAGTAATTGTAATTGAAGTCAATCAGGATTTAACTTATTCTCCCATTAATATATTTGCCGGTCTAGAAGCCAGTACTGTAGAAACGCGAAAAAGAAAGGATTATATCACCAAGACCCCATAATTATTCTTCAATACCATTAATGATTGACAATATATTTCAGTTCATGACAAGAATCAATCGTTTCTCCCAGACTTTTTTAACTAAAAATATGAAGTTAGTTTCAACAAACACGCAACAGACTAAAAATCTGGGCTTGGTTTCTTGATAATAAGGAAAAACACATAAACCATGAAAGTTGAACAGAAGAATCAACATATCATATAAGCACAAGTGCAAAAAAAAACAGAGGAAAGCAGTTAGAAAATTCATGCAGGGGCTAAGCATACAGAAACAAAAAACGCAGCTAGCAAAGTGAAAAACAAAATACATAACTTTTGTCCTTAACAGAAAGAAACGAAACACCAAAGTTAAGAAGTGGAGTATTAGAAATGAAAGACAGGATTCAATAGAGAATGAATGAATGAATGAGTAATTGCCTTCGAGAGAGTTCAAGGACGCGGACTCTCTTGGCCTGGGAGTCGTCGGTACAACCAAGCACAGCGAGAATTCCACACATTGTGATGAAGAGAGAGAGAAGGAGAGAGGAGGATGAACGAAGAAGAGCTAAAAGGCCGGAGAAGATAGAAGGGAGAACGGAGACAGAAGCGGTATTAAGGAAAGATCACACCACGTTGGGATGGTTGAACAAATACTGTTGTGTAACACGCGTATTTATAATGCAGAGGCTCAGTCTCGGACAGTCACTAAACGACGTCGTTTTGAGCGATGTCGCTATCAGATTACATATCTTCTTTACAGGCTAGCCGTAGATCTCCCACACTCACCTGATTCAATGAACACCGTTTATATTATTTTCATATTTCAAATTTTGACATAATAATATTAGAAAAAAACATTTTCTCGCAATATTTTTATGGTCACAAGTTTACCCACAAATCCGTATATAGAAAAAACCGAAAATATTTGTACCAGAAAAAATTATTTTTCTAATTTTAATTATTACGGGAAAATTACAAAAGTTATGATTAAACTCCGAAATATTTTTTTTGCAGATAAGTTCCTCAAATTTAAAATAATTTTTTTCTATACTTGACTTCACCTCTTTTTATGAAATGTGGAATTTCACACTTTAATTTTTTTTTCCAAAATATTTAAGAGAATTTTTATATGTGTGGTAGTATTTTAAAATATTATCTAAAATGCTTTTCTTCACCAATTACGTGCATGTAAGTTGAGTTTCGGGAAAAAAAAATAAAAATAAAAAGCGAGACAAAAGCTTGCGTGTCTCCTTGAAACGAAATATACAAGGCGTTGTCGACGTGGATGTGATTAGTGACATCTTTGTCGTTTGATTATGCAAGTTCATTACAACTAATTTGATAAATTAATACTAGCAGTACTCCAAATTCAACGTTCTAGTGTTCATTAAGTAATTCTTGATTCTATATGCACGAATTATAATTAAATTCAAAATTAGAAATATAATTCTTAAGATTATAGTGGTATATTTGATATGCTATTAAACCCCAATTAAAATTGCCTAATAATATTAGTGAATTAAAAATTTGATCAATTTAATTAAAAATTTTATATAAATCAACTAAATTATATTTTAAATTTTGGGAGAAAGATAAAAAAGTCTATTTAAATTTCAAAAGGATAAATTAGGTACTGAATATTGAAAAGGATAGATTAGGTAAGAGGCACAATCTGTCATTTGTAAATTTATGCACAAAGATCAAATTACCCTTCACTTTCCTAATGTTTTGACAATACGATTTACAAGTTTTGCCAATAATCTTTATAATTCTGACAATGATATTTACAACTCATATAATAGTATTTATAATTTTAACAATAGTATTTACAATTTTGTCAATGAGGTTTATAACTTTAACAATAGTATTTGTAATTTTGACAATGGTATTTGTAACTTTACCAATAGTATTTATAACTCCCATAGTGGTATTTGTAATTTCAACAATGATATTTACAACTCCGGCAATGGTATTTGTAACTTTCACAATAGAGAAGAAACAACTTTGACAATACGATTTATAACTTTGTCAATAGTATTTGTAACTTTGATAATGGTATTTGCAACTGGAAGAAATTTAATTTTGGCAATTGGAAGAAATACTGTAGCTTCGACTAAGTGGAGTTGCAAATCTCATTATAAGAAGTTGTAAATCTTGTAGGTGAAGTTACAAACCCATTTGGTGAAGTTGCAAATTCCCTAGGAAAAATTGCAAATCCTATTGATAAAGTTGAAAATTCTATTGAGATAGTTGCAAATAATATTAGCCAAATTGAACACTAAAATACTGTTATAAATCTCATTCTTTAAGGGAACTTTATAAAAATTGAACATTAAAAAGTGATTAACTAAGTCAGAACATCAGTCGGTCGATGGTTTAAGTTATTACAAATATTATTACTTCTTTTTTGTTGTGAGAGTTATAAATATCACTGCGGTAGTTATAAATACCATTGGTAAAGTTAAAAATCCTATTATAGAAGTGGAAAATACTATGAGTTATAAATACAATTGATAAACTTGCTAATATTATTGGTAAAGCTGCAAATACTATTGTGTGAGTTGTAAATAATATTGGTAAAGTTGTTAATCTCATTGACAAAGTTACTTTTTCTCAATTATAGGAATTACAAATATCATTGCGGGAGTTACAAATATCATTCTTGAAATTGTAAATACCACTATGGGAGTTACAAATATCATTGATAAAGTTACAAACACCATTATTAAAGTTACAAATACAATTATCAAAGTTACAAATATTATTATCAAAATTATAAATATTATTATCAAAGTTATAAATATTATTATAGGAGTTGCAAATATCATTATCAAAGTTATAAATATTATTATTAAAGTTACAAATAATTGCAAACACCATTATTAAAGCTACAAATACTATTGTCAAAGTTGCAAACACTATTGTTAAAATTGTAAATACTATTATATGAGTTACAAATATCATTGTCAGAGTTATAAATATCATTGGCAAACTTGTAAATCGTAATGTCAAAACATTAGGAAAATGAAGGGTAATTTGGTCTTTATACACAAATTTAAAATGACAGATTGGGCCTCCTGCCTAATATGTCATTTTCAATATTCAGAAGCCCAATTTATCCTTTTGAAATTTAAATGGGATTTTTTTGTCTTTCTCCCTTAAATTTTTAATATTTTATTATTAAATGTAAAATAATATCATTTTAAATTTAAAAAATATAATAATTCGTCCTATGTTATTTTAATAATTATATTATTGGGTTTTAAATTATTTGATACTTGTAAATTAATATCCTATTATTTAGATAGTTTTGAAGGTTAAATATATAAATATTTTTATATTTTAATAAAATTATATTATTCTAATTACGATTTAATTATTCTCAATTTAACTATAATTGGAGAATTTATCCTTAATCTAATTATGGTTTAAATTAAAACATATAAATTCAACTTTAATTTAAGAACTCTACTCCCTTATCAATAACCACGTTTCATACATCTGATCATGGAATGGATAATAATAAAATACAAAAAAAAAAGTGAATTAGTATTCTCAAATTTTGAAGAATTATTATTATTATTATTTTGGTTTAATTTGATAAGTAGCCTCTTACAGATATTTTCTAAACGAGTCATATACAATTAATGTATATTTGGGATTTTATATTTTTTAAAAAATATATCTATATATATAATATAAGATTTATGGGAACCATATATAATATATTTATTTTAAAATAAAAAATTGAAAAGAATAATATTTTAATCATTAAATCATTAATTTACTCGATATTATAAAATTCAAGAAGTTGATGAGCACCGATCAATATTGATCACGACTTCAAGATACTGACCAGGAGAAAAAGTAATGAACGGAAAATATAATTTAGCTCTCTTTCTTTCTTTTTTTCTGGTTAATTATTTTCTTTTAGAAAAATCAATCAAAATATAAAATTCCCACCTTCAAGAAGAATGGAGTCTGTTTTCTTTTACAAAGAATTTTTTCTTCAATGGATTTCAGTTAAATTATGTTTACTATTTGATTTCTTTAATTATTATTATTATTATTATTATTATTATTATTATTATTATTAAAACGTGTATGTATACACAAATTTCGTACAATTCACGAGTTTTTATTCCAATATTATTGAAAAGATCTCTGCTACCTATTTTGATTTTATTGTTAAGTCTTGTTATTTACTGTATTGGACGATATTAAAATTCAGTCTATGTTAACCAGCCATACGATTTAATTAAGGGTTTTGAACATATTAACTAAATTAAATTATATATTTTTTTTATTTTTTATGAGTTTAAAATGACTCTATTTTAAGTTAAAAATATTAATTTATTAAATTTATATTTTAGTAACTGTATTTTATTAGATTATGTATGATTGATATATATATTTCATTTATTTATGAATTAATATATTTTTTATTTAAATATTTCATCTTTTTAAAGTCATAGATTAATATTTTAATATATTTTTTTAATTAAATTATACTATTATAATCATGATTTAATTACGGTTAATAACTGTTCGTGGTACATCAAAGTTTGTTCTAATGAGATTTAACTGATGACATGCAAATTAGAATCAAAATATAACATACCCACACTATATTAGAATCCACTTTTTGTGGTTCCGTAAATATATTCTTACTCTATAATGACATGCAAATTATCCCTCCACTATCTGTATTTTTGCTCTTTATCTTCCTAAACTCTTCCTTTTAAATATTAAAAAAAAACTATTTTCTGAATCCCTTTTTCCCCAACCATCCATACACCAAATATCTCATCATATGTCACCACAAAGAGATTAATTATTAAGAAATTAAAAGAAAAAAAGAAGTAAAAAAGTTCATGTTTTAAAAAAAAATTTGATATGAAAGATGTACTAATATTTTCTATGTTCGAAATTATTCAGACTAACTATCCTTTCTGTATATAAAAATATATTAAATATTTTGAACCAACAAAATTTTTTAAACAAGGGCTTTTAACCTATTTTTTAAAATTAAATAAATAAAAACTCTTTTGTAAAAAAAAGAGTCCTCACCTTGTTGAAATCCCATTTTATATAACATATTTTGGATGCTATCCTCTCTAACATTATAAGATATATATATATATATATATATATATATATATATAGATTTATACAGAGATGAACTTGAGGGCAATACCAAGCACATGTACGTATACACAGAGAAAAATATACAAACAGAAAGAGACCCACCATGAATGAATGAATGATCGACACCCCATTTGATGTGGTCAGTGTCTGTTTGCCGCATTTCATCCGTGTGGAAGCATAAAGGATAAGAAACTTACCTATTTCATTTGGATGCTTATTATTATTTATATATAATATAATATCCTTCTGATGGATAATTGGTTTCGAGAGAAATGATGGTGGTGGTGGTGGTGGTGGTGGTGATGAGGAATAAGAAAGGAAGCTAAGTAAAGAACATTTTAATTATTTGATTTGTTGGAAAACGAACAAGGAAAGTGAAGATAATGGCATAAGGAGTTCCATCAAGACTTGTCCATTCCATGTAGTGTATGTGACTCATATCAAGATTATTCCATGTTACACATTTCTAACTTATCCTTTTAGCTCACTTTTACCTGCCTTCAAAGGTTAAGAACACTATTTTTTTTAAATAAGATATAAATAGTATAACTCGAGATTTCATATTTAAATAATCAAAATTTATTCCACTAAGATCAACACCTGTTAGCAGAATTCTTATCATTTATGTCAACCTAGTTTCATAGAAATCTATATTTTTTGAACACATAAGTTTATTGTAACTTCCATATAAAATTTAGTGATAGATATATTTAAAACTAGTTGTTTAGGATATTTTCCCTTGTTGGAGATTAATTTTTTAACCTTTAAATTATTCTAATGGTGTCATTTCAATTAGACTAAATAATTAAATCATATCAATGGTATAGGTATTAGGTAAAAAGAGAAAAAAAAAAAGGCATGAGCAAAGCAGTTATTTTAATCATATACCAAGTTGCTTAATTTTAATATTTTTTTTATGTGATCAAGTCGCATGATTTCACAAAAATTTAAGTGTGTGTTTTAAAAATTACTTTTGGGCAAAACTTTAATTTGAAAAAATTTCAAACAAACAGTCATTTTTGTCCAGAATTGATTTTGGTCAAAACCATGATTTTGAATAATCTATTGAAAATAACTTTTGAAACAGTAAAAGAGCTTATAGACTATCAAATTACTATCTTACCCATACTTTTTCTTATATCATATCTCCTCTCTCATCTCTCATCTCTCTCATCTATCCCTTCTCATCTCTCTTCTTCACCATATATCCCATTTCCTCTCTCTTCTCTACATTCTCTCATCTCTCCTATTTCTTCTCTTCCCTTTCTCACATCTCCTATTTCTTCCCTACCCTCTCTCCTCTCTCATACATTAATCAAATCATATCCTTTTTGATAGTTTATTATAAAAAGTTATTATACTACTAATTATTTAAATATCTCTATTTTTAAAATCTATTCTTCCCAAAATATATTCTCTAAAATATATTCTTTCTAAAATCTATTCTTTAAAAACTAATCCAAACAGAGTATGAAAGTTAGGCGCATGAATGCTTATGTAGCATATGATCAACTTGGAAATTAGGCAAACATATTATTATATATTTCTATCTAAATATTATATATTCGTTAATAATTAATTCTACAATATGTTGTGTGTAAATATTATATTGTTTCTTACCCCTTTTGAACAAATTAATTAATGCTTTTTTAACTTACTATATATAACCTTTGATATATGAGAACCCCACAAAAAATTTATCCATTTTTCCTTTTATATTGCTCAAAGAAATTATGCAAGATAAATCTTAATATATATAAAAAGAAAAGAAAAGATTTTTTTCTTTTAGTAATCCGAACCCTATCTAAAAGTCAGATTGGATCATAAATTCTCCGATTAATCTGTATTGAGTTTAGTTAGGTCAAATCACATGGATTAGGAAACTCACCTGGCAGCAATTTTCTCCCTATACAAAACTCGAAATCAAAACATTATTTAAGAAAAATAAGTATAAACCACTTGAACCAACTAATAATAATTAAAAATAAAAGTATGCTTTTTAATTAAGTGGCGAAACCATAAATTTATGACTAGGGGTAAAATCGTAACAATATTTTATCATATAAATAAATAAATAAATTATTTTTTATTGTTTTTATTATAAGGCACTAACTATAAAGTATTTTTTGTCCTTATTATATATAAGGTACTAGCAATTTTATTAATTATTTTTTTTTTATTTTATCTTTGTATTAATTTATGTTAATATTTTTTTTAATAAAGCTTCTCAAACTCTATGTTTTAAATAGAGGTAAAGGTAGAAAAGTTTATCAATTTAAGAAAAAATTAATAACTCAATTTTTATTTTTTAATATATAAAAAGTAGTTAAAAATTTCTTATATTAAGGACTAGATGGAGTATAATATATTTTATAGATATAATAATTTACAAACAAAAGACCAAATATTATTAAATATTTACTAAATTAAATTTCTAATCATACTATATTATTTTTCTTAATCTCTTAATTCTTAATTTTAAAATTCTAAATCTCAAGTTACTTTACAAATTGTGTCCTAATAGTAATATTAGAAACAAAAATTAAGATGTTATAGTGATCTTTTTATTTTTATTTTTTGGTCGATAAGAAAGGAAGAATAAAAGAGAAGCCATGAGATTGATGTATCATTTTAACCATGAGAAAGACATAACTCTTAAAGAAAATAAAATAAAAAAATCTAAGAATAAAATTGAAGCACAAGCTAACAAGATTCTCCCCATCAGTCATGATCCGCCCGTTTTAATTAAATTCTCAAACTACATAGATTTCAACAGATCACTACTATATCATGCCTTGAATTTTATCATCTCTTTTGTTATGAGAAAATTAAATTGTAGAAAACAAAAAATATTCAGATACCGACCACAGTATTAATTAAATCAGTGCAAGTTGGTCCCTTTTTTTTTTCTTGGCTTTTAGACATCTCTTAGAGCTAATTAATTTCTACTTACAAATATGCTTATGGTGCTTACATGGGCTGCTTGTATATTGTGACTTTTGCCTAACTAGGGGGGCCATAATTAATGGACGAATCCCGTATAATGAATGACCCATATTAGGAAAATTAGGTCAAATAATTTTTTTTTGGCTACTTTTATGAAAATATTAAATTAATATGTTTCTCATGGATTGTACATAGTTTTATCAATGAGTTATTGTTTATGACTCAGATAGTAAGACTTGTTAAAATTTGTATATTTTATATAAATTATTTAAAGTTACATTATTTATATTCGATAAGATATATATATATATATATATAGACATGTTTTTCAATGCATTATAAATTGTTTAAATAATAAGTAATACAAATTGATAAAAAAATTATATTAATACTAGTAAATTGTTATTGATTATTTCTTTTACATAATCATTATCTCATTCCATTTTTTTAATAAATTGTGAGTGTTTTAATTGTTGACTTCTACTCGCACTTTACTCTAACTTTTTTTAATTAATCTAGCCTCTAGTTACTTAATATTTTTGTTTTTAGAGAGAATTAATGTATAATCTCATATAAATAATTTAATTATTAAAAAATCATATAATAGATAGCAACATATAATGATAAGATATATGTCAATATTTAGTCTAAAAAATGACCACAGGTATCTAAATATGGTTATTCCTTAATTAATAGTGTGTATATGTGTGTATATAATATTATGGATATGTTTTGATAAGAGTTTAGAAAATAACTTATAAAAAAATTTTGGATAGCTTTTAGAAAAGGGTTTCTGTAGAAGAGTTTATAGAAAAAAATAACTCTAAATAAATAGGTGTTTGGATAATTATTATTAAAAGGATTTTTATAATTAGAATATTATCAAAAAATATATGATTTTATTAAAAATAGGGGAGAGGAGAAGGGGTAAAAAAGAGAAATAAGATATGAGAGAAAGTGGAGAAGAGAGAAGAGAGAGTAGAGGAGAGAGGAGAGAGAGGAGAAAGAAGAGATAGTGGATAATGGAAAAGAGAAATGAGAGGATGTAAAAAAATAAGGATAAAATAGTAATTGTATAATTTATAAGCTCTTTTACTGTTCTAAAAATTAGTTTTAGTAACTTATTTAAAACTGTGATTTAGTCCAAAAATATTTTTAAATAAATATATATATTTGTTTTAAAAAAATTAAAATTAAAATTTATACTAAAAATCCTTTTAAAATTTTAATTTAAAGTTTCCTAAGGCACTATGTCACCTTTTGTTTTATTGAGAAAAGTGGGGGTGGGGGACTAATTTTTCTAAAACTCTTTCTGGTATAAGTTGTTAATCGAAGTCATTTTTGTTAATAAATTAATATTTTTGTTCCAAAATGAAACAGGGACACAGTCTCGTTCCTTCGCATCCAACTACACCAGCGACTTTTGGAGGCTACATAGAGTTAATTAATTAACTTAATTTCTTGTTTTAGTGACATCACTACGTTAATTAATTACTTATTAATCCTTTCCAACTCTCTCAAATGACTTTTTGTATCTTTGTTAGGGCGTAATACGATTCCTATTTTTTTTTTGTCTTTTTCTTTATTTCATAATAAAAAGTATTAGTCAGTAACTCAATCCCATTCCCTCCTACGTATATACGATTATAACCAAATATTTATTTAATACTTTAATTAATTTATTAATTAATTAAATTGAATATTCGATTAGATTCTAATGGGAAGTAGTGGGAAATAAGTGCGCATGGAATCGATTAATTAATTGTGGTTAAGTTGCGTAATCAAAATAAATTTTGGTGTAAAATAGATGAGGGCCAATAATAAGGACAAGAGGATGTTAGCTAGCTGAATACGTATATATTTATTTTAATTTTTAATTAAAATTTAGAAATCAAGGGGTTGTATAAATAAATAAATATATGTTCAATCAGATTTTAGAATAATCATGGGGTTTATCATTTATTAATTGATGAAAAGCTACTTTTAATATTTATGGAAGATACCTTCCAAATTAAAAAAAAAAAAAAGAAAGAAAGAAAAGGTTTGATAATGGAAATGACATAATCCTTTCCATCTCTAGAATTGTTGGCCAAACCTCCAACACCCCCACCACACCAAATTCATAAAATTATTAATTTTATTGTTTATTATTCATGAATAATATTATTTATATATTTGTTACAATTTTTGTGTAACTAGTTATATATGTTATAAAAAATTAACACAATTATATTTTATATGATAATATTTTAAATTGGTAAAACGATTTAGGTTTTTTTTTTATAAAATAAGCTTTAAATAACTAAATTACGTTAACTTTCAGAAGGATGAGTAAAACTGACTAAACCAGCATCAGTTAAATAACAGCTAGATTGAAAAGGAGAACTACAACTATAACTAAAGTACTCCGAAAATGACACATGCAGCATTGGATCTTCAAAGTCTTCAAAGGCCTCACTAACTACTAGGGTAGCCTCTCCATATGTATGCCATGAGGATAAAAAAACCTGTTCAAACTAGTTAGATTTGTAATCCTTATCGACTCATTGTCCTCGTGAGAGTGACACAAAAGGCAAGTTATCAATATTGATTAAACTACCTTTAATTTAACTTAATAATATTTAAATTCAATTTAATAATATCAAATATTCATCAGACAATTATATTTAGAGATAGAAAAGCTAATAAAGTTAATCTAACTAGTAAAGAGTTGACTTATAATCTATAATACTGTGAGTTCAAATTATACTACTAGTATAAAAATTTTATTGATGGCCAATTTATAAGTATTCTTTAAATTTAGAGATAAATTTGGACCCTAAAGAGTCTCAGGATTTAATTTATCTAAACTTTTTTATTATAAAAATATAGAGAGAGAAGAGATTCAAGTTTATATATTTTAAAAATTGACAAAATATAGGGTAAAAATAAAAAAAAAATATTGAATTGTAAATTTTTAAAATTGATTATTTAAAATATTTTATAAAATCTAAAAAAAAATCATCACTATAGATAAAAGGACAATGATAGAGATCAATCCTAATTGAGAAAAATATTGACAGAAGGAGTCATAAGAAGGGAATTATTGGTTAGGTGTGGTAGCCAAGTGTATGGGGATCCATCAAGATGAACTCATCCAGAGAACCCACGGGTCTAGATATTATTATTGATGTTAAAGTTTATGTCTTTTTTCACACTCATATATTTAATATTATCTCTTATCTCTTCTTCAAGAAGACTGTGTTTGCACTTTATTATTGGGAAAGAATAAAGTCTTTTTCTGGGAAATATTATTGAGCCAGTGAATTCATGAACACCAATGGATTATAAGGGAGTGGTGTTCAAGTAAGTGAATTGAAAGTTTAACATATTATAGTTTTCTAATTAATTTCAAATCTCTGACTTGTTCATATATGTACTTCAAAATTGGAAAAGTGTTAATTGTCTAAAAATATTTTTTGGAGCAATGTCGTTATAGAAGTTTAAAAAATATAATAATATTACTTTGAATATTATCTAAAATTAAATTTGACTTTTAATTGACTCATATACTGATGTGACATTTTCACTATCTTTTATTTTAGGTTAAAGTATAAATTTGTCCCAAAAATTTTTACTTACAAACACTAGGTATATCTAGAAATATTTTTTTTTCAATATCTCCTTATCCTTATTTAGGTTCAATTTGACCATTAGTTTAACTAAATATACTAAACTAGTCAATACACATATCATCTACTTTATGTTTTTTTTTTCTAAGTCATATTTATAAATAAAAAAAATTAAAAACTCTAAACTTCACATAAACAATAACCATAAAAAGGTTGAAACAGTTAAAAAATATTTAAGCACTTAAAAGAGCCAACTATATTTAAATAATTATGTTAGAGTTGAGTCCTAAAGTTTTTCACCTATTGGGACCTTTTATGATAGACATTGGGGTACAAACCCCTTTCTTCTATATTTTTAGAGAAAGAGAATTAATATATGATATATTATATTTAAAGTTGATATAGGTATGAGAATGATGCATAATTTTTTTTTTTTTTGCATAAGAGGAGTAGTGGCTAATCTACTTTATGAGTGAATAGATAAATATTTGGATTTGTGCTATTATTTTTTAACAATATTTGTTGAATATCAAAAAATTATTAAGTGAAATCCTATTTTTTAGAACGGGTTGAAGGGGTAGCATTGTTGGTATTTCTTTAATTTTTTTATCTATAAATTTAACTTTGAGAAAATAAAATTAATAGTATGTAGACTAGTCAGTTTAATATATTTGCTTAAACTAACAATCAAATTAAATTTGGATGACAGTTGGGGCAATATTGAACTCAGAAAAAGCTTCCAAATATCCAACACTTCCAGGTAAAATTTTTAGGATAAATTTATACTTTAATTAAAAATAAAAGATGATGTGTATATCACGTGATATCGTGACATGTTACATCAGCATATGGATCAACTAATAATTAAATTTAATTTTGAATAACGGTCGATATTGCTATATTTTGTGATCTTTTGAAGTGGCATTGCTCTAAAAAAAACTTTTAAGCAAGCAGTGCCATTAGTAAGAAGCTTGTAAAATAAAATTACCGTTTAACCCCTTAAAAAGTTGGCCATCTGATGTCTCAATATTGTGGGAAACCAATTAAAAAGGCATTAAATTGATTCCTAATATTTTCATGGCCTATAAAACATTCCCAATATATCAAGATGGCAAAGTGAATCACGTTATTATATATACACACACACACACGTGTATATATATTATCATCCACTAATACAAATCAAGTTAGGTGAGGTTTTAAATGAGGAAAAACTCATCCTTATGTAAAAATATAATTTCACACAATCGCCACACCAATCACGGTAGATACAAAGCTTAAATTTTCGGGTGTTGTGTGTTGCAGCGAAGATTCACCTGAGGAGAAATATGCTTGTCGTTTCCGAGTAGGGAGAGGGTATTTTAGTCCAAAAAAATTAATACCAAGATATATATATATATATATATATATATATATATATATATATATATATACACTAACCCTCAATCCTGCATACCAAATAGGGCCTAAGAGTGTTGAATCTTTGCAATATTAGTAAATCTCATTCTATTGAAATCGAGTCAAACTAATAAACTAGTAAATCTATTATTTGATCAATTTGGTCAATCAACTAAATGGGAAAATAAAGAATTTTAAATTAAATTGATACTCCTAAAATATATAAATATTTTTTTTCTAGCTATTCATTCAAAATTGAAAATACTATTTATATTCCCAATAAAAAAAATACCATTTAAAATTTTATGTTTTTTTAAAATATGATTAAAAATTAAAATATATGAATTAATCACACTACGCATATTTTTGGTTAAAATTGTGTAGGTATTTTTTGTTTTCAAAATCTATAACCTTTGATGGAGTGGGAGATCCTATCCCACGTAATATGTTCAATTAGGTTGAAAAAACCAACCATTTTCTCTATATAAGCCATATTTAAGCCCTGTTTAAATAAAAGGCCGATATATATTTATATTATGTTAATGACTTTCGTAGCTCGTTGCATTTTCTCCTTCATTCTCTTTTAACTTCCTTTAAAATTGATTCAAAACTCAAAATTTTTAACTATACTTAGTTAAAATATGACCAAACTGATTATAATTAGGTTAATAATTTTTAATTTTATTATATAAAGATTATATATAAAATTTTAAAAGAAATCCATGCAAAAATTTCATTGATCAATATCCAGATTCAAATAACTAAATCCCCATCTATAAATACAATCTTTATAAATTTATTTATTTATTTTTATTTAATTAAGTCTATCTTTATCTTTTTAAAACTCAGAGCTTAAAGAATTTTCACCTGTCTCAATAAATATATTTATCATGATTTAAATTTATATTATCTTTTTTATAAAGGAAGGACCTTTTACCACGTCAACTAATATTAATATTTTTAAATGTACAAGAGAGAAAGTAAGGGCATGGTTGGTTCAAATAATAGGTGTAAATGGAAATAAAGTGAATAGAAAGGAAGGAAATGTAATAAAAAATTGTTGATCAAGTGGATGTTTGGTTGGTACTAAGAGAAAAATAGTTTTATAAAAAAATTTATATTTAGTAGGTCGAAAGGAACGGAAGATTAGATAGGCAGAACATGAAAATGGCCATAATTCCTTTAATGAATATTTATAAATTAATAAGTAATAACCATAAAATAATATATAATATTATATAAATTATTAAATATTATATAAATATTAATTAATGTATTAATATATATATATATGAAATTGAAAAACAAAGGCCAAATCGATTTGGCTAGTCTAATTTTAGTGGAACTCAGGAAAAATGTGTAATTTACATTTTTCTCAAGAGGAGGTTTAGATATGTTCCAAAAAGTCCATATAATTTTATTTGTCATTTGAAAAACAATGGGACAATGCATAAATTGTGGGATTTATATGCTCTAAAAACTATGGCAAATGATAAAAATATAAAGTGCTTTAATCTAAAAATTCCTCCTTATGCCATTTACTTTCTTAGGTAGCAAGCAATTCTCAGTTAAATTTTCCTTCATCAAAATCCTTCATACCAAATAAGTAAAAGTTATAAAAAATATTTATACTAGTCCTAAGCATAAAAATATTAATTTATTTTAAATTTTAAATTTTAAATTTATTTTTTTATTAATTATATATATTAGAGTAATTTTTAATATAAATACTTAAAATTAGTACTTTATTCCTTACTTTTTGTCTGTATTGCATGCACGCCCACTCAGCAATTACTACTGATATGAATGGGACTCATGATAAATTATAAATACAGTATATATGTGTGTGTATGTAATTAACCACGTCATGTCGTCATCCTCTTGGAGATTTATTTTATAAATTTTAAAAAAGTAAATAAATTTAAATAAAAAAATAAAAATATATTTATTAACTTTTAATTAACTTTACTCCCCTTCCTTCTCTTCTCCTTTTAAATCAAATAAAAAATATTATTAATTAATCTTTCTTATCTTTTTCTATTTTCTATTAAATTAATTTAATATAATTTCTCTTTGACTGAACGAAATAAAGTCTAAAAATTAAGGAAAATCAAATCTTACGTTTCATATTTAATGTATTAAATAAACCGTAAAATTATATAAATTATTTTTTATTAAAAAATAATATAAATATTTCCTTGAATCTAACTAAAGTTACATATGTCTAATCTCCATTTCTTAAAATTTTACATTGATCCCTTAAAATAAAAAATAAATAGTAACTCATGCAGACATCTTGTGAGTCTTCCTAGAATTATATAACATTTTTTTTTATTTTATAACCAATACAAATCGGTGAATTTTCTGAAAATTTCAAAACCTACATAGATTTTATTGAGATAAAGAGTTCAATTGCATAAAATTTTCAGCCAAATAATATTGCATGGAAGTAAATTTTTAATTTTTTTAAAGTACATGAGTATTTTTAATTTCCAAAACTTCATAAAAAATATCAACTTAATTTGTTTCTTTATTTGTCAAGTGGTTTTTATAAGTTTTAAAAAAAATACAAATTTTTTTCATAACTCAAGAATAACAGGGGTTCACATAAACCTTTTAAAATAAAAAATCTTATAATTCTAAATATTTCCAATAACACTTTCGAATTACTCATGCCACTCTAAATATAAAATATATTTAACTTATTTATATAAATTAAATAAAATAATTAATTATAATCAATATAAAAATTAATTGATTATATTGAGTAGGTTAATAGATATATTATGTGAATTAATCTTAAAAAATTAGATTTAATTATAATTAATAAATTTATTATTTATTTAATTTGTTAAAAAATTAATTAGATTCTATATTTAAGATAAAAAAATATTATATATAAAGAAAATAAATTTGTAAGGAGATTGCGTGCGGCCGCGTGACACATGACTGTCTATAGCCTTTCACTGTATTTCTCTTTGGAAAATGACCTTTCCCCACTAATTATTACTTTAAATATATTTTCAAGTGATTAAGATTAATATTTAAATATTGTCATATATTTAAATTAACAGAAACAATCCTCTCAGTGATTAGTGTTTGAATTAGTTAACAATTTATATAGATCCAACTGATTCACTTGGATGTGCAATTATTATTGGGTTTTGAGGAGGATTTGATGGAGATGTGTTCATACTTGAAAGTGATTAGATTAGATTAATTAGTGAAATTAATTAAATTATATTACAGATATTTTGATTGGGGAATGGTTACATGATTAAGTAAAGTATGAGGTTAACTAATTGAATCAAAAGTCACATCTTTTTTTTTTTGGGAAAATCCCTAAAATTATCTTTTACATTTCTAAATTCTAAATTAATCACACCAATTTTTAAAATCCAAAATTCATACTCATAACTAAATATAGATTATAAAATTTGGATACTTTTACAATTTTACCCTTTAGTTTAACCACATGCGATTTATTATTTTTGTAATACAATTTATTATATTTTATCAGATATTGATAACAACAGTAATACAATTAATATATAATTTTTTTGGCTTTTATCATAAATTTTATTATAAAAGTAATAAACTTTCCAAATGATTTATTTATTTTAATATATTTGAAATCTAAAAAATGTGATTGTTAATCACATTAATCTTATAGTAAATATTTAACGAAATTTAATAAATTTTATTACAAGAATAGTAAATCTCTCCAAAAAAATATATTTAATTTAACATATTTAAGATATAAAAAAATAATTATTAATTGTATTATTGTTGTTGTAAATATCTAATAAAGTATAATAAATTACATTACAAAAATACGTGGTTAAAGTAAATTGTAAAATTATAAAAGCATCCAAAATTTAAAAGCACTATTTAATCATGAGTATGAATTTAGGATTTTAAAAATTGGTACAATCATTTTAGAATTTACAAATTTAAAAGGTATTTTTTAGGATTTTCTCTTGTTTTAATATTCTCGACATGTTTTTCACATCCTAAGTGCCAATAATGAGTCATTCCAAGTTTAAGCATGATTCAACTTTGCCCAATTACTGTTTGTTTTCAATAATAATTCCCAGCTACTATTTTGCAAGCTATTGAAAAAATCGGATCCATCGTTAAATTAGTTAAAATATTTATTTATGATTCAATAGTCAAACTATAATTAAAATTGAGCCAATTCAATCATAATTTAATTAAAATATATAAAAATATTTATCTATAACTTTGAAAGAAGTAATGTTCAACTTAAAAAAGTATTAATCTAAAAATAAATAAAATATTTATATATATAAATCACACATAATCTAATAAAAGAGAATTATTAAAACATAAATATGATGTCATTATAGGTTTCATAATAAAAGAAAAAATTTAAAATTTAAAACGGTCAATGGGTCCAAAATTGTTGAGTTGAATTTTAATACTATATTATTTTATTTATTTATATTAACCTTTTTAAAGGTAGCCTATAAATATATTTTTTTGTATAAATGGGGGGCTCTCGCCTTAAAAAGAAAATAAAAATAGTTAGGTTGTGGGGAATTTAATCCCATACTCTCATTTTTTACTAAGCGTGTGTTTGGGAAAGCGTTTGGGAATGGATTTTGGGGCAAAACCTCGATTTGAAAAAATTTCACACAAACATCAATTTTTGTCCAGAATTGATTTTGGGCCAAAATCTCGGTTTGTAAAATTTTTTGCCAAACAGCCATTTTCCTCCAAAATTGATTTTGGGCAAAACCTCGGTTTGAAACCATGGTTTTGAAGAAGCTATTTTTCAATAGATTTTGGAACTGGAAAAGAGCTTATAGATTATCTAATTACTATTTTACCCCTACTTTTTTCTTATACTCTCTCTCCTCTCTCCTCTCTCCTCTCTCCTCTCTCCCCTCTCTCTCCTCTCTCTCTCCTCTCTCTCCTCTCTCCTCTCTCCTCTCTCCTCTCTCTCTCCTCTCTCATACTTTAATCAAATCATACCCTTTTTAGTAATTTATTAATATAAAAAGTAATTCTACTATTAATCATCCAAACATCTCTATTTGCAAAATCTATTCTTCTCATAATCTATTCTTCCCAAAATCTATTCTCCATAATCTATTCTTCCTAAAATCTATTCTTTCCAGAATCTATTCTCCCAGAATCTATTCCCCAAAATCTATTCTCCCCAGAATCTATTCTCCAAAAGCTAATCCAAACACACCCTAAGGTTCATAGATGTGGCAGACACATATCAAACAGAGGACTATGAAAGTCCCTCTTTTGAAAGCATTAGCAACCCAGTTCTGTTATTTGGGGATATGTGGCAGTTACAGACCCCAACTTAATGACATCTTATTTTGTATTTGATGGAAAACCAAACTACATGCCCCAGTGCTATGGGCTGATTGGAAAACTCGTAAATCTATATTTTAAAGAAAAATTGGTCTAAATTTTAGTTTAATAAAATTTTAAAATAAATAGTTATATTTATCTAAAATAATTTATAGACTAAACTATGGTTTAAAATTATGATTTTAGATAAGTTAGTCATAATAACTTTTAGAATAATAAAAGAGCTTATTGATTAATCAATTACTATTTTATATTTACTTTTGTTACACTATCTTTCCTCTATATTTTTCACTATCTCTCATATATCTTTTCAACTATCTCTCATTCCTCCTTTCTCTTCTATCTCTTCAACTATCTTTCTTTTCTATTCTATATTTTTTTACTATATCTCTTCTATCTTCTTCACCATCTCTCATCTATCGTCTCTCTTTTTCACCATATCTCTTCTCTCATACTTTTAATAAAATTATACTTTTTTTAATAATTTTTGAATTATAAAAGTCCTTTTGGTAATAACTATCTAAACACTCATTTATCTATAACTATTTTTTTTCATAAACTCTTTTTTAAAATTATTTGTCTAAAAGCTACCAAAAAAACTATTTTTTTATAAGTAATTTTCTAAAATACTATCCAAATACACACTATATTTGTTCTATGTCAAATCAATCAGAATCTTTGCATCAAATTATAGAATAATTTTTCAGAATCCCAGGTGCTAGATTAAATTGAGGCTGAGCATTTTTAAAAAAAGAAAGATCTAAAAAAGGTTGTACTCACTCAAAATATAAAGGTAGAATAAAATCTTCCTTACTCTTACACAATATCAATTAAGTAGGATGAGTCGTCAATTACTCTTAGACATAAATTTAAACATTCAAGAGTTAAAATATCTCCCCAAATATTATAATTAAAACCACAGCAATATTGTATTCCACGAGATCCAACATTCTCTTCTACTTCAAATGCCGTTACATTTGCCAAATGATAGGGTCTGTTGAGACAATTATATTGTCTAATATGTTGAGTAAGATAATCAACTGTTCATAGTTACTTTTTTTTATTTTGTTATGATTTTTTTTAAAGATGAGTTAAATTCACCCACGATATAAGGGCAGAATAAAATCTCATTTTTTCTTAGGTAATATCAATATTAAGTAGGGTAAGTTGTCTATTACCCACAGATATAAACTTAGGCTCTCAGGAGTAAGGATATATCCTTAAATATCGCGATTAGAACCATAACAAAATTGTTCTAATAATATAATGTTTGGCCCAAAACTTAAATGGGCCCAAGCCCAAAAATAGAGGGGTCTTAATGCCCAAGCCCATGATCAAAATGGAATTTAAATTCAAAGCAAATTTCAGGTGATTTACCTATCGTCTGTGAGTTCAACTGGTGAAGATGTGAGATATACGACTATTTAGAACATGTTCGATCCTTGGGGAGTATCACTTTATTGTGATTCTAATCACGGCGCTTGGGAAGGCATCCTAACTCTTAAATGCTTAGATTTACGCTTGAAGATAATAGACAACTCACCCTATCCGATATTAGTTTCGCCTAAGAGAAATGGAGACTTCACCATGCCCTTAAATCGTGGATGAGTCTAACCCCTTTTTAAAAATTTTAGTAACAAAAAAATTCACAAGATTTACATAACTAGTCAAGTTCAATTGAGTTACCCTTCATCACCACAATCAAAGAAAAAGGCATTTCTAATAAAACGTAAAAAAAAAAATCCTATTTATAAGTTATTTTGCAAGTTTTATAGATGCTAAAAAACTTTAACTTTAATTAATTTTACTTTAAAATTTAATAATTTTTTAACTTTATCCTTATTTAATATATATTATACTTAAAAAAAGTCAATACAATAATAAATAAAAAATAAAATTGTATATTTATATAAAAGATTTAATAATATAATTTATAAATATAATTAAAAATTTCTTTTCTTTTTACTCTATAAATAGGAGTAAAGACTATAATAAGAAACAAAATAACAAGGAAAAAGTATTAGGCAGATCAAAAGAAGACTCTTGAAGGTCATCCATGCACAGAAGTGATTCCTAATTATTGGATTATAATCACAACAAGAACTCTCTTGAAGGGTCTCCTTATCTACTGATTGGGTTTTTATGAGTTCAACATCCATTTTTAAGCTTTAAGAATATTGTTCATTGACTTCTTTCCATTCATCTTGGGAAATTGTAACAAAGGAATCCATTGACTTTTAAGAAAGGGTTTATTGCTAAATGCTTGATTGTATTGCCTAATTAGCTTTTACATGGAATGAATATTCCATTCTTTGTTCAATCCCTATAATTTTACCTTATTTTAAATCAAATTATTGTAATTGTTTCTTTTTTATTGAGTACTTATGGTTTCCATAATTAAAAGTATTAGTTTTCTGTGTTCATAATATTTTAATTAATAAGATAAACAATATTAATAGTGGATGATGTGACTCTCATTTAAAATATAATTGGATTAATTCTCTCACATCTCTCTACACAAAATCAAAATCTCTAAATTACAAATTATATATCAAAGGCGGCAATTATGATTATAATATTTTTTTATTTTGATAATAAATAAGTTTTATTCAATTATTTTATTTAAAAAAACTATTTCTCATTTTTATATTTTGTTAGAAAACCTAATAAAAAGATAAAAATTACACGAATCTAATTAAAAAAATAAAGTAAAATTATAAAGATTGAAGAATTATTTTTTCCTTTTTTATATACATAATTTTTCCTCAATGGATAGACATCAAATAATTGCAAGCTTACTGCAATTGGGCTCTTATTAGTTTTTTCTTCCATATTTGAGCTAATAGGGCTTTTGTGTATTGGTTAAACCTGGAACGGCTCGCCAATGCCATAGATCTCTTATTAGCCGTCCGATCATTCTCCCACTTATTCTATAAAGTTAAGGGCCCAAAGCTCTTAGCCACACTAGTCTCTCTCGCAGCTCCAATTAGGGTTTCGTTACCTTTCCCTCTGTCGCCGAGCGGAATTCTATGGAGTCCGTGCATACATTCTGGGTAATTCTGTATTGAATCATTTACTTAGCTTCACTATCTGGTCGTTGTGGATGTTTTTCGCTTAGCTTCACTATCTGGTCGTTCTGGATTTTTTTTCAATTCCCAATTGACTCGTTCCCTTGAAGCGAAAGCAAATTGTGTTGCTTTTGTCTAATCTCTCCCTCATCCCCCTTTTTCTACGTGGATTTGGGAGAACACTGAAGCAGCAATATTTCTTTCAAATAATTTATAATGTTTTTTTTTCTGAGTTTATCTTTTGAATGGTTTAACTGGGAGTGTATTGCATTTAACTGTGATGAGTCTACAGACCTGTAATGACTTGCGGCTATGATCGCAATCGTTATTGAACATCTAAGGGACTGAGTTATATTCTTTTACTCCCAGATATTCATATTAGTTTACTTGTTTTTATGAGAGATTCTAACACAGAAAAAAACTTTTGTTTTCTTAGCAATATAAGGCTTCTTATCCCAGTTTGATTTTGCTGGCACAATTGTTCATGTTTGTGTATTGCAATGTTTAATAGAAGCCTAGATATTGTTCCCCTCGCTATCCTGTGTTGCAATCTAATGCTGCATTAGGACGTCGGGGAACAATATGTTTTGCCAAAACAAAAACCCTTTTGCTTTGTTCATTGGTGTATGTTTTGTAATTACTGATCCATTGTTTTCAATTCTAAGACAATGAAGATATTATATGAAGGATATATGTGTGTGGTAGATGGGGATGAATCAAAGTCAATAATCCAACACTTTATCTGATACTATTAAGTGAAGTTAAATGATTATTTTTGCTCCTGATTCTACCATTAATCTTTTATGTTTGAGTTGTTTTTAATTTTTAGCTTTCATTTCTGGTCATGGCAGCATGCTAATTGTTAAGTGTTTAATATTCATCAGGTGATGAAATTGGAAAAATCTTAGGACACCTTCCTACACGGCAGTATTGTCGTGGATGAGAAAGAATTCCATGCTGATGATGTATTAAACATTTTAGGTGACTCAAATATTCCTGGAATTTGTAGTTCATGGTTATGTGTGAAAGAGGAAAATTGACTCCCAGGAGGGAGACTTGGATAGACGTGTTTCTTCTTTCATTATATATCATGTGTACATAAATATTTGAGTCTGATCCACTTTGTTGTGGGTTTTTTTTATCACTTTTACGTCATGTCCTCAGTTTTAGTTGTGCTATTGGTAGACATGAAATTTCAAATTGGGTAGAACTTAAGCCATTCTCAATGGAACTTATTCTTTATTTAAAAAAATACCCTGGAGCATTGTCTTCCTGTTTTGCTTGTTCGAAGTCAAGTGAAAATTGATTTCTAAGTAAAAAAAATCGACTCTTCTTTTTTGTTTTAGCAATAAACATGTAATGTATTTTTTTGTTAAAGAACCTTTATTTATGTGGAGAGAGAATGTGTGAAGAGTTGGTAGTTGGTAATTAGGTCACAAGAAGGGAATTAAATATATTGATATAAGTAACAATAACATGGGTGTAAAATAGAAAGTTAATTGAAAAAAAAATCGAGATAATTTATAAATGTTTTCTACAAAAAGTATCTAATCTAAATAAAATTGGTTTTTAAAGTCTGGACCCAGGACTCTTGTGAATTAGCAAAGCTACTAGACCAAGAAAGGGAAACTTGTGAGAACAGAAGCTTTATGGCTCCAAATAGAAGCTGGTCATTCCGTGTGCGAATGAGAATAATCCTTCAAAGGTGAAATGGGCTTATTAGATCAAATTTGGGAGAATGACATCTAAGGACCATGGAAAGAAATTAATCATTACAAGGATCTGATTTTTAAAATTTATACAGATGGATCAAAGTTTAGTTTAATTGGCCAATAAGAGTTAATAAAAATAATAAAAAATATGTTTATATTTTATAATTATGTAAGTTTGATTTGTTTTATTATTGTAAGGGCTCATTAGTATGTGATATTGGGAATTTTTTATAAATATTTTTTAAATCCTAAAGCTGGACTATAGATTTGGTAAGAGATTGATATTAAATTTATTTAAAATTTTTAATATAAAAAGAAATTTTTTTAGCTTAATTGCAAGTAAATGGATAGAAATTAATATGTCTAGCATAGCTTAATTCCATATGGTGAAAGATTAGTTGTAAATAATTTATTAATTTTGAAAATTTTTTAAATCTTAAAAATTAAATTGCTAAATGTTAGAATTTCATTTTCTCATTTTCAATTGAGGAAATGAACGATGTAAATCATGTTTCTTTAAAACTTTGTCCTTTTGTATAATTTCAAAAATTGAACTTTGTTCAATAATATCCTTGTGTCATTCTACCTTAAATTTACCAAGGCCTATCTTCATATTGATCCTCTACTCTATCCATTTAAGAGCACCTCATAGCATTTTCATGTTATAGTTGTTGGAATTACTTGGTAAATTTGTACATATAATGAAGTGTAACTGGAAATAACGTGAGCTAACCAAAATAAGGGCTTGTTTGTTTATATGTTTTTGTTTTTTTTTTCTCAAAATAGTTTTATCACGTGAGCTAATCAAAATGAGAGTTATACAGTAACAGGTTTATATTCTATAAGGAGGTAAGTTTGATTTCCTTTACTATTGTAAGGACTCATTTTGTAGGCAATATCATAAGTCTCTTACTCATCATCTATGAGTTCAACTAGCGAAGGGATAAAATATACAACCATTTGGAGCGTATTCGATCTTTGGGGAGTACTGCTTTATTGTGATTCTAATCGCAATGTTTAGGGAAGCATTCTAGCCTTTGTGTACTTAGATTTACGCTTGGGGGTAATAGCCAACTCGTCTTGTTCGATATTAATATCGTCTAAAGAAGAAGGGGGACTTCAACCTGTCCTTAGATCATGGGTGAGTCCAACCCCTTTCTAAAAACTTTTATATAAAAGAAAATTTCGTAAGTCCCTTGTAAGTCCTTTCTAAACTTTAAAGTCGTGCTCTAATATTGATAGGAGATTGATGCATAATTCACATAAACTTGTACAAAAAAAATTTATAAAACTGTTTTTAAAAACAAGTTTTAGAGAAAAAAAAATCTGTATAGATAATTGTTCTAAAAAGTGCACTTAAAAAATATAAAAAATTGTTTTAAATAATTGTTTTTAAAATTAATTTTAAGAATTAAAATAATGACAGATAGAACGGAGAGTAGTAGTAACGATAAATGAAGAATAAAAGGATTAAGAGATAATGTAAATAAGTAAAAAATATTTTTTTTATCATAACTTAATAATTGGTGGTGATAGTTGTCGTTGATAGTAACTGGTGGTCAACGCCGATGGAGGGTCATTGGAGGTCATCAGCAAAGGTCAATAGCGATCGTCGTGGTAGGAGTTGTTGACGTAGACATTTTTTATCAAATGGTTATAACTATTTATGATCTTACATTCTTTTATCTACTTAATGAATTCATTGGTATATCTCATTTTCTTGATGATTGTGACTAATAAATTATATAAAAAATTGTTCATAATTATTTAATTTAAATTTGAGAAAATGATGATAAAGTCTTAAAAAAAAAATTATTGATCCTAAAGTCTAATTATAACAGAGTAACATATAATAATAAATTATAAAATATGGGATGACAATATATTTATATTATTTATTTGTTATTAAAAAAAAATTGGAGATTAAAATCTCTTGCTTAAATTTCATCTCAAGTCAGCAATATCATTATGATTCATTGCAACCCCACGTAAGTTTATTTCAAGGAACATTTTTTAAAATTAGAGCAACTGAGTTCCTTCATGGACATCCGATAAAATTGGAACGATACGAGAAGATTAACACGGCCCTTAAGCAAGGATCACACGCCGGAATAAGAAATTGGAGCCATTGACCTTCAAACTGCATATACCATTGGTCCATACATACTACTGTTGGGCCTGAACAATAATGTTCCATTTAAACTAATTATTGAAGCCCAATAATGAAGTTTGTCAAAGCCCAATTAACTTTTACGATCCTCATTTCAAATTATTCTCACATTATTTAAATTGAATTTAAGGTATAAATTGAAGGTTATATAAATATTTCAATATTCATTACCTACAGTAATCAATGAAAGAAATAACATGGAGAAAATGGAAATGCAGAGGATGTGATTGTGGCACACAGATTTTTAATTTGTATGAACATATTATAGGCTAAATTTCTTTTTTATATTTAAATATAAGTGAGGTAACAAGTTCTAAAATAAAACAAATTATTGTTTATATTTTTGTATAACACAGGATAATATAATTATTTGTAATATTTTATTATTATTATTAAAATAATTCAATATTTGGTCATTTAAATTTTGAGAGGTATCAAATTATGTATTGTAGTTCAAGTCTTTAGTAAATTAGAGAAATCAGATACTAGAGACCAGAACCACCTCCTTTTTTGGGATATTATTTAATTTTACACATATACAAAACCTAAATTAAAAATAATTTTAATATAAAATCTAATCAAAACATAAATTATCATCTTAAATATACGAATCGTTTTATATTACCTTTTTAAGATTAGCCCATCCCTACTTAATCATTTAAATTTATTTAATGTCTTATAAAACACATCAAAATACCTTAGGACTGAAATGTAGGGCCTACCTAGAAGTAAGACCCTCCCAAAAATAGGCGTATGCCACTTTATGCAGCGTGCACACGGTATTCTTTAGTAAAAGGCGAAAGAATAGTTCGCTTTGTGCCCACTGCGTGGCTGCGTACTTTTCCTAGTTTGCTTGCTTCGTTTTTTATAGTGCGTCTCGCCGTTCAAACTTTACTAAGTTCCCGATGTGGGACATTGAAATGGCTTGAACCACATAGTCCCACGGTATTATGCAACCCACAAAAATGAACTTCCTCTCTTTAATCTCTGAATATTTACTCCTTTTTTTTAAAACGCACCTTCCAAATTAATTACTACCATTTACTAAGCAACTTTAGTAATTGAAAACTATTTAATTCCCTCATAGGCTTCAATCATTTGAACTTAAATTATGGTACTCCTTCAAGTTTTCTGGCTAAGGATACAGCGTTTGTTCATGTGGGAACTGTGTTATACATCTCAGTTCACTATTACTTTACGAAAACTCAGAAACCCAATATTGTTTTCTATCAACAACATAACTCTGTTAAACTCACAAATATTTGGATCTCGTGCAGCCACTTGCAATAATTACCCAGGAAAAAAAAAGAATGGAGCATAAGAGAGAATAATGAAGGGTAGCAAAGAAAATGTTGGGAGTTTTATATTATATTTTGTTGGGTTTTATCAAATGGACTCTTAGTGAATTAGGACAAGCTTATACCCATTTAAAATAAGTGAGGCTTATTATACAAATAAGTAAAATATATGGGTCAGTACAAGTAGTTTTACACTTCCTGAAGGGGGAGTTTTTAAAAATGCTTTTAGTAAAGGGAGTAATGACCATATTATATAAAACCTGATTCCCTCATTTTCCTTTGAATGAGAAAAACTTAAGAATGCGGTTCATCTTCATCAACCTGATTTATATGATTAGAGCAGTCGAAGTATTCTACTTCTAGAGTTGGGTTTTCTCTGTCTTTTACTCTTAGACAGGGTAATTCAGTAGCTAATTGTCTTGCAGCTGATATGGTTAAGGGGGGGGTGTCTTGTTGGGTGGGTTTCTCAAACGTCACTCTCTTTTTCTTCTATTCTGACTAAAGATGCCCAGGAAGGACGGGATTATGCTATTATAAGCACTTCTCTTGATTTGAGATTGGGTGTTGATTAGCTATGTTTTTCTTACTTCAACCATTTTACACAAATCAAAAAGTATTAGTTGTTAGATATTTATTATTATTATAACATATTTAGATATTAATTAGGATAATTAATAAATATTTTTGAGTGTGGCCCGTAGTCATTAGGCCCAGTCTAAGGTGAGTTATTGACTCAGTTTATTTAAGGTTAATTTTCTAATGGTGGAAATTAACAATTCATTGAGCGTGAGATCTCTTTTCTGAGTTCAGAGCGAAACCCTATTCTCAACTAGCTTTTGAAAGTTCCCCACTGGTGACGATTGAAAACAAAGTTGCCATCGCTGTGCCTAATCACCAGTTGGAAGAACATGTTATTTATCTAACAGTGTTCTCTTTTGACATGTATCTCATTTGATTCCAGTTCTCCTCATATCAATTAAGCTAATGGCGAGAGGTAATTTTAAGTCTTCTGTTGCATCTTATATAGGTTTATATTTGAGTATGATATAATCTGGATTGATTGTATTACTTTTGAATATTTATTTTCTAACATGTGATATCAGAGCCTGGTTTGAGATAACCTATAGTATGATATAGGAATTTGTTTTATTCTTTAATTCTTTAACTAATTTCTCCTATGACTCATCGGCGACGGCGAGAGAGAGCGAGAAAACTGAAGGCGTCTCTATGAACGGCGAAAGAGAGCAATCACCGAGAAAGAGACATCGCCATTGAGACTGTCAGCGACAGAAGGGAGCCACCATCGCAGTTGCAGTGAGAAGCCGCCGCAAACACCCCTGCAAGCTCACCGACATCACTCTGCACTGAAGGATTGTGGCAATGAGAACCCGTGTAAGATTGACCTTTAGATCGCTGAGATTTGGATTATGAGCCACCGTGTAAACGGCAGCTGTGCAGATCGCCTTTGAAAACCTCGTCCAAGGAGACTCCCATCGCTGGCGTAGTAGGAGCTGAGGAGAAGCATCGTGGCGGCCATCGCTTCACCTGCAGGGTGGGTCGCCAGTTGTTGAGTCGGGTTGACCTAACCCGACCCGGCACAGTACTGAGGCGCTCAACATTTTTAAAAAAAAAAACAAATAAATTTCCAGCGTCTGGGCCGCCTACATTGGGCCAGAGGAATTTTCTTTTCTATTTTCGATCTTGGCTTCTGCTTCTGGGCTATTTTTACAAAAGAAAATATTTCTCATTTTCCTTTCCAGAAATATTTTGCGCCTGCAATTCATTGGGGTGCGGTGAGTTTGGGCCAAAAGCAAATTTTGGGTTTTATGTCAAAAAAAAAGAGAGGGCGCTAGGCCAAAACGCATTTTGGGCTCTCAGAATTTTTTTTCTTTTTTGGAAACAGACTGGGCATTGCGTTTTGAGCTGATTTTGGGCCAACAATTTTTCCCCAAAAAACGTTTTGGGCCTGGTTGTTGGGTTTTTAATTTCTGAAAATTATTTTGGGCCAATTTAATTTGATTTTCCAAAAAAGTTTAATTATTATTCCATGCACGGTAAATGTTTAAATTTATTTCTTTATTATTTCAATTTTTTGGGAAAAGGTATTTACAAATTTTAATTTTTTATGTTATTTAATTGCCTATTTTGTTTTTAATTTCTCCCTTAGCAATTAAATTAACAGTTTAATTTTTATAAAAACCTTTTGAGTTGAAATTAATTTATTAGATATTTTGTTGTGCATGAAATAGTGGGAGAATTTAAATTAAATTATTTAGTCACTTTTGTTGATTAAATTAATTTATTAAATGCTCCATTATGTTGTGCATATTTGGATTTATATGCACATATTGATATTTGTGATTAACATACATTTTTGTGAGGAATCGCCACAGCATCCTCATTTATTTTTTATTGCATGCATTAATTAATCACATATGGATTTAAAATATCAATAATAATTAAATGTATAGTTATGATTTATCTTTACCCACAGGTAGATATCTCATGATTGTACATTTAATTAAGGAGAGAATTAATTTCTCCATTAAGTTGTGTATATTTAGATTTTCAATGCACATGAATGATATTTGTGATTCGCATGCAATTCTTTGAGGAGTAGCCACAACATCCTTGTTTATTGAAATTGTTGCATGCATTTATTAATCACATATGGATTTAAAGTATCATTTATAATTTAATGTATAGCTATGATTTATCTTCACCTACAAGTAGATATCTCATAATTGTACATTTAATTAGGGTGGGATACAATGACCTCGTTGTTTTCTAATTAATCCACAGGTATTGGAAAATTACGAATGCATTCTAATTCTACCATTTGAGATAAATACCTGGCTATGCTAATATCTTTGTCCACAGGTAGACATTAGTGATACGTATTTATACTGTTTGTATGTTACATTTGAGCTAAGCATGCATACATGGCACAGTGACTTGTGATTGCTTCAAATTCTTTCTGTGAGCTTATTTGTGCATTTGTTTGTTCTCATTTTGTAGATTTGATTGCTGTTTTCAAGATTATGGATTATGTTAGCAACAAAACAATCTTAGATGGCAGCATTAACTATGCTGACTGGAGAGACGATATTTTGCTGCAACTCAGTTTCTTGGATTTAGATTATGCCTGAGGTTTGATAAACCTTCAAGACCTGATGATACCTCCGATAACAGAGAGGCAAAGGAAAGGTATAATATGTGAGAGCAGAGTAACCGCTCATCTATTCTGCTTATAAAACAAAGGATCTCTAGGTGCGTTAGGGCAGCAGTCCCTAAGTGCGACACAACCAAAGGGTACCTGGAAGCCTTGGATAAGCAATTCAAGCCGACAGACGAGCAGATGGGTGGTGCCATCACGTCTGAATTATGTGCTGTGAGGCTTACAGGTATTGGCGGTGTGGGGCAACATATTATGGAGATGAGAGGTATGCTTTCATCATGTGTTACTTTTGAGTCTAACTTTTCTAGTGTTAATGATGACACTTGGTGGATTGACACTGGTTCGATGATCCACATTTTGACTACCATGCAGGGCTTTCTGTCAAGTAGGTCTCCATATCCTAATGAGGAAACTGTCCTTTCAGATAGTGGGAGAGGAGATCTTATGAAAGCCGTTGGAACTTTTCGCATTCATCTTTTAAATCAAAATATTTTGGAATTTTATGATATTTTTTATGTTCCCTTTTATAAGAGGAATTTGATTTCTATGTCAAAGCTCATTCCATTTGATTATCATCTAATTCTTTCTAAGAAATGTATGACTTTGACAAAGAATTCAGTTTTGATTGCAAATTTGGTTATGATTGATGGCCTGTTTAAGATTATTTCTGATTCGCCTCACTCTCTTTCTATTTTGCATGGTACTAAGAGAAGTGTCATCGATGAGAATTTTTATAGCATGTGGCATAGGATATTGGGTCATATATCCGTTGACAGAATCAAAAGGTTAAATAAAGAAGGAATTCTTCCGTCTTTAAACCATTCGGAGTTTGATTCTTGTGTGGACTGCATAAGGGGAAAGCAGACCAATAAGTCACATAAGGGGGCTAAAAGAAATTCTGAGTTACTAGAAATTATACACACAATATTTGTTGCCCTGATTTGACTGCATATAGTCAAAAGTATTTTATCACCTTTATTGATGATCACTCACGATACATGTATGTCTACATTCTTTATAATAAAAGTGAGGCACTAGATGCTTTCAAAGAATATAAAGTAGAAGTAGAAAAACAGATTGGGAAACCAATCAAGATCGTGAGATCAGACCGTGGTGGTGAGTATTATGGCAGATACACTAGTGAAGGACAAGTAGCAAGTCCATTTGCTGAATTTCTTCGAGAACAAGATATAGTGGCTTAATACACTATGTCTGGATCACCTGACATAAATGGTATAGCTGAAAGAAGAAATAGGACCTTGCTGGAAATGGTTAGGAGTATGATGAGTAGCTCTAAATTGTCGTCTTCTCTATGGAAGGGAGTACTCAAGACAGCCACATACATATTGAATATGGTTCCAACAAAGGCAGTGTCCAAGACACCCTTTGAAATCTGAAAAGGTTGAAAACCCAGTTTAAATCATTTCAAGGTATAGGGTTATCCTATAGAAGTAAGAGTGTATAATCCACAGAAGAAGAAGTTGGATCCTAAGACCATTAGAGCTTACTTTGTAGGCTATGCGGAGAGGTCTAAGGGTATAAGTTTTATTGTTCTCCACCCTCTACAAGGTTTGTAGAGTCTAGGAATACCAAGTTTCTTAAAAATGATGTGATTAGTGGGAGTGATTATCTATTAGATGATCACATAGAGCGAACCACTGACATCATTCATAAGGGGATATCAATAGTCAATGTTCATCCCCCTATTGGGATTGACATTGAACGTGATATAGACCATGTGGCTCAAGTTGATGGTGTTGAACAAGACAGACACATACCTGATGGTCAACCTATCACACAAGTGGAACCACCATAAGATATGATAGAGGATGTCATTGTTCAGCAACCTGGTTCAACCCAAGAGGTTGAATTGAGGAGGTCAACTAGAGAGAGAAGACCAGTATTACCTTATGACTATGTAGTATATTCTGCTGAGGTTGACTGCGATATAAGTGTTGAGAATGATCCTTTGTCGTTTACTCAGGCTGTGAGGAATGTGAACTCCAAGTTATGGCATGATGCTATGATTGATGAAATGAATTTCATGGCAAACAACCATGTTTGGAAACTTATAGAGTTGCCTAGTGGGTCTAAGGCTATTGGTTGTAAGTGGGTTTACAAAATCAAGAGAGACTCACAAGGTAATATCAATATATACAAGGTTAGGTTAGTTGCAAAGAAATTCACTCAAGTGGAAGGAATCGATTACAGTGAAATATTTTTACATGTATCTAAGAAAGATTCATTCCATATCATCATGGCATTGGTTGCCCATTTTGATCTGGAGTTGCATCAGATGGATGTTAAGACTGCTTTCCTCAATGGTGAACTAGAGGAAGAAGTCTACATGAAGCAGCCTGAGGATTTTGTTACAGAAGGTAAAGATCAATTGGTATGCAAGCTGAAAAAATTAATATATGGTTTGAAACAAGCTTCACGGCAGTAGTACTTGAAGTTCCATGAAGTGATCACGCCATTTAGTTTCGTTGAGAACATCATGGATGATTGTATATACCACAAGGCTAGTAGAAGTAAAATCATATTCTTGATTTTGTATGTGGATGACATACTACTTGCTACCAATGATCTAGACTACTACGTGAGGTGAAACAGTTTCTGTTCAAGAGCTTTGACATGAAAGACATAGGTGAGGCTTCCTATGTCATTGGCATAAAGATCCATAGAGATAGAACCCAATGTTTTGTAGGCTTATCTCAAGAGGCTTACATTGTCAAAATTCTTGAACGATTCAGGATGTAGAACTGTTCATCTAATGTGGCTCCTATTGAAAAAGGAGACAAGTTTAGTCTAAATTAATGTCCTGAAACTGAGCTTGACAGGAAACAGATGGAAAGGATCCCATATGCCTCAGTGGTAGGAAGCTTGATGTATGCGCAGGTTTGTACAAGACCTGACATTGCTTTTGCTGTGGGTATGTTGGGAAGATACCAAAGTAATCCTGGGGAAGCATATTAGACAGCTGCAAAGAAAGTGTTTAGATACCTACAAGGCACTAAACACTACATGCTCACATACAGGAGAACAGACAATTTGGACATGATTGGATACTCAGATTCGGATCTTGGAGGATATGTAGACTCGAACAAGTCTACATCTGGTTACATCTTCATATTGGCAGAAGGAGTTATATCGTGGAGAAGCGCTAAGCAAACTCAAACGGCTCCTTCTACCGGTGACGCTGAGTACATTGCGTGTTTTGAAGCAAGTTCACAAGCTATTTGGATAAGGAATTTCATTGATGGGTTTAAGATTGTGGATTCAGTCTCTAAGCTAATCAGAATGTACTGTGATAACACAGCTGTGATGTCTATAGCGAACAACAAAAGGAATAAAAGTCGCAGCAAGTTTGTTGAACTTAAATTCCTTTGCTTGAGAGAGAGGGTTCAAGATGGCCAAGTTTCTGTTGAACATATCAGTACATTAGACATGTTGGTTGATCCTTTGACGAAAGGGTTGAAGCCAAACATCTTTGTCACATATGTACCTCATATGGGACTTCGTCCTACTTTTGATTAGTGGAGGTGAGCAATGAAATTATATTTTGTGGTTTATCATTTCAATTTGTGATTGTATATATTTCGTGTTATTGAAATTGATAAACATTGAGACAAGAATCTATGAACATTGGATTCATGTATATTGTGATACCCATTAAGTGATGGTGCTACATGTAATACATGGAAGGTAATACCCAATAAAAGGGGACTTATCGCCTTGATTCTTATAGCACGACATCAGTTTACCTAGACAAGACAATGACATTAAGTATACGGGTCAAGTGGAAGAATGTTAAATATTTATTATTATAACGTATTTGATATTAATTAGGATAATTAATAAATATTTCTGAGTGTGGCCCGTAGTCATTGGGCCCAATCCAAGGTGAGTTATTGACTCAGTTTATTTAAAGTTAATTTTCTGATGGTGAAAATTAACAATTCATTGAGTGTGAGATCTCTTTTCTGAGTCCAGAGCGAAACCCTATTCTCAGCTCGCTTTTGAAGGTTCCCCACTGGTGACGGCTGAAAATAAAGTTGCCATCATTGTGCCTAATCACCAGTTAGAAGAACCTGTTGTTTATCTGACAGTGTTCTCTTTTGACAGGTATCTCATTTGATTCCAGTTTTCATCATATCAATCAAGCTAATGGCGATAGGTAACTTTAAGTCTTCCGCTATATCTCATATAGATTTATATTTTAGTATGATATAATCTGGATTGATTGTATTGCTTTTGAGATGTTTATTTTCTAACATTAGTCACATAATTTATAGATAATATTTACTCACTTTACCCTTATTAAATAATATGATTAAGAAGTAATTAAATTATTTTTCTAATATAATTTTATTATTTTATCTTATCTCTTATCTCTCTTCTCTATATGCATAAATCTCTGTCCTTTGTTTATAAAGTAATCTTTTAAAATAAAAGGATAAAATGAAAAAATGTTCATTAGTATCCATCTTTAGTAAAAGGCGAAAGAACAGTTCACTTTGTACTCACTGCGTGTGGCTGCGTGCTTTTCCACTTTTGCTTGCTTCAGTTTTTATATTGCATTTTGTTGTTCGAACCTTACTGACTTATTGACATGGGATTTAGTGCATGTTTAAATACATTTTAAATTTTAATTTTAAAAAGGTTTATGATTGAAATTATAATTTAGAAAAAATTTAAAACAAATAGCTATAATTATTCAAAATGACTTTTGGACAAAATTATAGTTTAAAGCTATAGTTTTGAATAAACTACTACAAATAGCTTTTGGAACAGTAAAAGAGTTTATAAACTACCAAATTACTATTTTATCCTTATTTTTTCTCATTCTCTTTCCTCTTGCACTCTTCTCTCTTCCAGTTCATCTTCTTCTATTCACTATCGCCGTCTTTGTACCTTCGTCGTTACTACTAGAACTTGACATTGCCGTTGTTGTGCCTTCATTATTGAGCTCATCATTGCCGTAGAAGAAGACGTCACTGGCCGCTATCTCATCATGGAAGAAAACGTAACTAGTCTCACCGTGGAATGCCACTGTCTTACCCTATGCTTGTTGTTCTCCGTCATCGGCAGAGGAAAGAAAAGGGAAGAAGAAGAAGAGTGGTGAATAATTAATATTTTTTTATTTTATACCCTTTTGGTAATTTACCAATCATAAAAATTATTCTGCTAATAATCATCCAAACATTCATTTATTCAAAACCACTTTTTTTTTCTATAAGTTATTCTCTAAAAGTCATTTTCTAAAAGCTGTCCAAAAACCTTTTTTTTCATAAACATGTTTCCAAAAATTTATCTAAACATGCCCTTAATGTGTTTGGTTTATTTTATAGAAAATATATTTTAAAGAAAAATTATTTTAAAATAATTTTGGATAATATATTTTATATGAAAACCAATTTATAAAAAATAAGTGTTTAAATAGTTGTTATCAAAATATTTTTTTATAGGTAAGTATGTGTTTAGAAAAGAAAAAAATAATTTTGGATCTAAACTATGATTTGGGTCCAAAAGCACCCAAATACTAATTTTAATGACATAATTACTTTTAGATAAAATTATAGTTTGAATCCAAAATCACTTTTTCTCCTTATTGTAAATAATTGTTTTGTTTAAGTAAGATCAACAACCTTTTGCAACAATTTTTAGATATTAAACATAGAAAATAACTATTTTAACCCTATAAATTTTTATCATCTTCCTGTCTCTCATTTCTTATTTATCTCATACAATTTTTAATAATTTATCTATAAAAAATTATTATAATAATAACTATCTAAATACTTATTTAATCAAAATCACTTTTTATACAAAATATATTCTCTAAAATTATTTTAAAATTAATTTTTTCCATAAGTTAAACCACATACACTTTAAATTGTTAGAAGGTCAAGAGGTAAATAAGAAATGAAAAACAACTATATGACACAAAAATTCTCCGAGTTAAATGTTTATTTTTCATATTTAATATCTAAAAATTATTTTAAAAACTGTTAAATATTGGTTACTCAAACCATACTTTAAGTCTAATATTAGAAATGAATCTTTCTTTTTGTTATAAAAAATTTGAGAAAAGGGTTAAGTTCATTTACAATTTAAGAATAGGACGAAATCTTTATTTTTCTTAGGTGATATTAATATCGGGTATGGCGAGTTGTCTATTACCCTCAAATATAAATCTAAATATATAGGAGTTAGGATACCTCCCTACATACTGTAACTAAAATTTTAATAAAATAATATTTTTTAAAAATTAAATATATTTTAAATAATTATATATTTCACCATTTTGTTAATTAAATTAACTGTGGGTTAGAAATGAGTCGAACAACCCCCGTGTCGCGTCATGAAACCCACAAAATTGGACTATTCACTCCCAAGTCCTATCTTCAGCTTATTACCCAACCCATAAAAAATGGCACTTTCTCTCATCTTTAAATTTTTGTAACAACACTCATTACGTGAGTTTAGTTAGCACAAGAAAGAATATACAATTATTTAAAATATATTTTTATTTATAATAAATATTATTTTATTATAATTTTATTCATAGATTTTTGGAAGTCATCTTAACTCTAGGTGTCTAAATTTACACATGAAAATAATTAAAAGTTCAACATGCCCAATATTAATATTATTTAGGAGGAAGAGAGACTTCACATTATCTTTAAATCGTTGGTGAGTCTAACCCTCTTCTAAAAATTTCTGTATAAAAAAATTATGTAACAACTTAAGTACCTGAAATCCTTAATATAAGAGTTAGTTAACTTTTTATATATATTAAAAAAGATTGAATCAGTTAATTATGATCAAATTCAACCTTTTAAAATAATTTTATATTATATATTATTTAATCAACACAAATTAGTTAACTAGGATATTAGTTATAATTAATTGATTTATTTAATTTATTTAATATATACAAATTAATCAATAAATTTTTATAATTAGAACTAAAGTGAGTACTAAAACATGATGGGTAATTGAATTGATCAAAATAGTGATCTAACGTCGAATCAATCATTAAACAAAATATAATTAAAATATTATAATTAAATTAAAATATAAAAAAATATTTATATATAACCATAAAAAAATGGCATTTAAATTAAGAATCTATTAATTCAAAAATAAATAAAATATTCATATATAAACGGCATATAATCTAACATAATTCTTTTGACACTACAATTCTTGTTTTATATACACACTTCATTTCACCATCACTTTCCTCGTACATAAAAGCCACATATATTGTTTCTTTTGACACTACAATTCTTGTTAACTTAAAATCATATAATTATAGATTTTTGGTATACAATAGAAGAAGGAAAGGACGTAAAGAGGGATGGATGTTAAAGAGTTCTGGCAAAGTATGACAATGTTACAGTTTTATATTACTATTAAGTTATAACCATTACTTGATTCTCTGAGCTTTTCTAATTGCATGATATTTGATTTTGGAACACAACTTTGAAACGTGAATTAATTATCATATGCGTTGTGATTTGAGTTGCGTCAACTTATGGAAAGGAGGACCAGATTTGTCATGTTACAGTAAGTAGTGATGGTGTGGAGAATGGAAGAGCAAATACGTAACACCAATTCAAGAATCAAGCAAGGCCGCTCAAGATTGACGACGGTGTCATGGTGGACAGAAAACGACGAGTGAGTCGGCAACCTTCAAGGTTCATTTTCTCTTTGTGAAGACCCGATCTTGTATTTTTTTCTAGATCCATCTACTCCATCTAGTATGGCTAGCAATGGAATACAGGTTTTTTTGTTTAGGTCGAGTGGCTTTGAGTCAGGGAAAGTTTGGTGGCGATGGTTAAAGTCTCTTCGGACTAATGCGTGTTGTCATTGTTAATGACGGTGTTCTTTCCTTTGCAATGATAGTTGAACGATAGCTTAAAGTCTGTTTAAAAAGTCTGATTTTTTTAATTATACTGATAGACTACTTAACAGACTCTCATAACAGGCCTTCATAACAGACCCTCATAACAGGCCCCCTAATAGGCCTGTTAAAATAAAATATAATAATAAAATGTATAATAATACATATTAATTTAATAGTTTGACTCTTATATTGTGTTCAATATGTGGTAGGTTTAACACACATTTATTACACTTTAATATTAATTATATTTTCAATAACAGGTTCAGGCCGCCTGATAGACCTAACAGGTTTCGTAAGAAGCTTGAGTTTGACCTCTTAAGAAGAACAGGCTTTTAAACAGGCTTGAGTCTGTATATTTTCTTAAACAGGACAGGCCAGGCCAGACCTAATACAGGCTAAGCCAAAAACCTCTAATAAGTCGTCTGGCCTATTTCTATCTCTACTAGCAGTTGATCTGTTAAAGGGAGATGACCATTAGGATAGTTCTTTAAAGCCACACCCCTTGTTTTGGACATGTTTTTCGGTGGTTCTTTACTTCTCTGACAATGCCAGTGGCGAGGCAGGGGTCCTTCTGACTTCGACTTAGGGTTGGGGTTTGTGTTAAGGATCTTGTTTGCTTAGGGTTATGTTGTTTGGGCTTTGGCCTTTGGGCTTTTTAGTGTTCTAGTTCCATTCAAACTTTATGTTGAACTTTGTTTTTTTTATTTGTAAAAAAAAAAACTGTTTTTATTCAATCAAATATAAATACTTCTGTCCAAAAAATGGAGAGAGGGGTGTTGGCCGACTAGCCGATTGCTAAGCTAGGGAAAACAATAGGGGGTTAAATATTGAATAATATATATATAATATTTTAGGTAGGGCAAAATAAGTAAGACAATATACCTTGATTCTTATAGTTTGTTTGGTATGAATGATTTGGGAAAGGGGAGTGATTTGACTCCCTTCCCCTTATTTGGATATATAAATCTTGTAGGAAGGTTAAAATTTTCCCTCTACTCTAAAATTAGGAGAATTTAGAGGGGAAGAGTAATATTTTTATTTTATAATATTAATATACTTATAATTTTTTAATATTATAATATTATCCATATATTATATTTTATTAAAATATTATATAAAATAATATAAAAGTAAATTTATCTATATAAAAATATTTTTCATTCCCTCTATTCTTGAACTAAACAAGATAATATAGAAATTCCTCCCCTCCTTTCTCTTAATATTAATCTAAATAAGGAAACAATAAAATCTCCTATCTTCTCTTTTTTTTTTTCCTATTAAAATCTCTCTCCCTTCTCCTCATTTCTATTAAACCAAACACACCCTTAAGACTATCTAACAAAGTGCCCACTCTAAAAATGCACCAACTTTAGCATTTTAGGACTAGACTCGAGTGGATATACTGAGTGAGTAGGCAGCAAGGGCATCCTTAATAAAAACGTATCGGATGTGGGTATAATAAGCACCCGAGGAAGGGAGTATATAATCAAAGTAGTGTAATAAAATGGTTAAAAATGGTTGGAACTTGTATTTAAACCTAAAAGGTCCAAACTCATATTTAAGGCCCAATTTCAATCAATGGAAGGCCAGAAGGCGTTCACTTTTTTATTTTAACTGAGCACTTCAATGATATTATTGTATGCGTCCGATTTAAAGAGATTAGTTTGGTAATGAGTATTTGAGATTTAATTCTCTATTATATTTTTTTTTTATTTTGAGTGATTAGCCCTCTCTTTTAAAAAAACAAAAACGATAATACCATTGTATCCATATTTTCTAAAAAAAATATTAAAGTTTGTGCTAATTTGTCTCCTTTGTGATTTATAACATGAAATATTTTTTTGTTGAAACTATATATATATATATATATAAATAATCCTTAAATTTAACTTAATTTAATAAATATAACTTAATTTAACTTAATTTAATATATATATATATATATAAAGCATTGGAATGAAGTATGTGCTCATTGGTTGTGATATCAAGGAAGACTCTAATTCTCTTGCCATATTATTCCTCTTATCACTAATATAAAGTCTATTTAATTAATTTTAATAAATTAAATTAATTAATTATAATAAATCTAGAATTATTTTTTAAAAATACCTATATATAATATTATATTTTATATATTAGTTTATAAGTTATATAAATTAATTAAAAAATATATAAATAGAATATATTAAAATTTTATATTTAAAAATTAAATGAGCCTCTTAATTGATTCGTACATTTAAAATTGGAGTGTAAAGTACTCCCTCATGATTTTAAATTGAAACTAATTATGCATACTAAGGCTATCAAGTTAAAGCGTTTCATGATCATAAATTTTGGCATAAAGATGTGAAACAGAGAATAGTCAGTTGACTTCAGATGTTTAGAAAATCCGTATAGAAATTAGTTTATTGGCGTTAAAATTGAAAATATGAAAGAATAAAACCGATTCAAAGAAAATGACATTTTTATCTGGGTAGCCAAGGTGAACATGAGACACAGAAAGTGCCTGCAAGTTACTTTGCCCATTGTATACTATTAATAACAAAATATTTTAAAAAATTATTAATAAAAATATCCTATTAAATAATTTTATTAAAAATTTTCTTTTATCTTTCTCTACACTTTTTCATATAAATTCATTTGATCTGATTTATCCTTTTTATTGGCACCTCTAATAACTCTTTTGTAAGTATCCAAACTACCTCTAATAATTAGAATAATCTATTGAATTATATTATAAATAAAAGGTAATTATATCTTTAATTTTTTTAAGCCCAGGCCGTATATACGCGCCTAACCTAATCGTTTTTTTTGGGTCAGGTCGCTAACCTCATCCAACCCCCATACATATACAAAAAAAAAAATAGATAACTATTTTAAATATATTAAATATTTAAAAAATATTATTTTATTATGATTTCAGTTGCAGCGTTAGAAGAAACATCTTAACTCTTAAATGTTTAGATCTACATTTGAGGATAATAGATGACTCATCTCACCTGATATTGATATCGTCTAAAATAAAGGAAGATTTTACTCTGCCTTTATATCAGGGGTGAATTTAACTCTTTTTTAAAAATATTTATATAAAAAAATAATTTAGCATAGTATTGATAGCTTTTTTTAAAAATAAATTGGATACCACCCACATTAAAGTAGAGCACCTATAGATACTTACTAATAAAATTTGTATATTAAAATTAGAAATTGCACTCACAAACTCACATATTACTGACCCATTGTTCGCCACTGTTGATAATTAATTTGATGTTTTTGTATAAGTACCTAATAGTATTATGAGTCTATTATGAGAATAATAAACGGCTTATATTTTTTGATATTTGAATGAGAAAATGAGATTTTTTTCCACTCTTAAATCGTAAATAAATCTAATATTTTTTTAAAAAATTTGTAAAAAAATAATAATAATCATATTATGAGTCTAATAAAAAAAATTATTACAATTAACTATTTATTTTTTAATAGAGTTTAAGTAATATCCTTCTAATTTATAGTTAAAGACTAATTTTTATAAATTATAGAGATAACTAAAATAAATTTTATTTCTTTTAATAAAATTTTTCTGTACACAATAATAGTATGTTAGTATTAAAGATTGTGTGTTGATGCTTTGCATGTAATATTATGCTAGCCCATGGTATGATGTTGGTAAGGTTTGTAACCGGTCAATAGCACCATAGAGATTTTATTTGATATAATGAGATTTAAAAAGTAGTTTTTCTTTTTTATAACGGAAAGAGGAAAATAATTATATTGAAAAAGTAAGAAAAGTATGATTAAGAATAAATTTATCCTATTATTCCTTTTAAATAAAAGCATAATAACTTTTAAAAAAATAATCTCTATAGTTATTTAAAAGAAAAATATAAAAAGTATATAGTAGTATTAATTTGTCACATCGATATAGTATTTATTTTAAAAAGGATAAAATTTAGTTTAAATTGTTTGAATTTATTAAGTCCAATTTATGGGAGAATTTACAGGTAAATATATATATATATATTAAAAAAATAAAAAATTTTATTAAATAACTTAATATAATAAAATAAACCACTTAACATAAGTTACGTGATTTGAAAAATAAAAAATGCGAGATTTTTTTTTCCATGGAATGAAGGTGTTAATGGTAAATTTGAAGAAAGGGCAACAACGGTAATGGAGCCAATGAATGAAGGCGCGGGGGTTGATGAGGGGCATTTGTGGTATTTCAGAAGAGGGACACGTAACGGTCATGAAGCCAACAAGGAAGGTGGCAGTGTCGATGTTATCGCCTTCGTCTCCGAGTTCCAACGGTAACTTGAACCCATCTCAGAAGTCGCCCTCCACTAATCAATTCCTAATACACGTTGTCATGGGCCCCACTTTGTCTCTTCTTCTTCATCTTCTAGTCTGAAAACACAATTTAGTCTGAAATCACAATTTTTTTGGCCATGGTGTGAACACAGATATTTAAAATGGCACTGAAAACGAAACAATATTTTCATGGCTTAATCCCCAGAGTTTAGTTAGTTAGTTAGATTTCAACTACTTATGACGATAAAGATAGGTTTTAGGCTGAAATAATATTTGTAGGGTTACTTGTAAATTCCTTATGAACAAAATATTTATATTAATAGTGGAATTTAAATAAAAAATAATAGAAAAAATTATATAAAATGATAAATTTTAAATAGATATAGTATTAATAATATAAAGTCCTGCTTTGATATTTGTTTTTTTAAGAGTATTTTTTTTTTGCCATTTTTCTAATTTAAATCTATATACTTTGGTATTATTAGTCATATTTTTATTGATAAAATAATCTTTATTTTAATAAAGGAGAAATGATATTAAAGGACCATCTGGCTAAAAAAAAAGATGTTGAAGGACCTTGGACGGGACAAAATTAATCCAAAGCGTGTGAAATTTGGGGGGAAAAGTGAAAGATTTAGTCATGCGATTAAGCTGTGCATTGATAAAAATTATTTTTATAATTTTTTAAAAGGTTAAATTGCATTTAGTAGCAGTAGTCTAAAATATTTTTTGATATATTTAATATTTTAAGTATATTTTTAGTAGTATGAGACATCTTCAAATAATTTATATATATATTTAGTATCTTAAATTTTTTAATAAGACTCCGTATCTTAAATTTAGGATGATTATTGATATTTTAAAGATAAAATTTTATAAAAAAATTATTATAAGATAATGTGTATAATCAAAAAAATAATAATGTACCAAAACTTATTTTAAGACATTATGTGAGACTAAAAAAATATTTTAAAATATTATATATATAACTTAATTTTATTTTATTGTAGATTGTTGATATAACTTATGTCAACAGATAACAATTAACTAATTAAAGATAAAATCAACTGATCAGTGAGATGAATAAATCATATTATTTTTATATCAAAAAAATTCCATTAAATTATGTCTCAAATTTTATATAAAGATGTCTTAACTGTAAATTTAAAAAATATTTATAAAAATATTTGTAAATTATATATTAATAAAATTTTTATATTAATAATAAGATTTAAATTTAGCCAAACTATTTTATTCTTTCGTTATACTTTTTCAAATTTTCAGGCCTTGAGCGCGTTTATCTTCCTCCGCAGGTCCTTTAACGTCATTTTCCCCCTAAAGTAAACTTAACAAGGAAGAAGGGTGGAATCGGTTATCTGGTTAGCGGCGAAGTCAACACAGTGGATCCAAAGTCAAACACACTTTCTTTAAGTAACTTCTCTCCCTAAAATTCTTCCCCATAACGTGTTGCGCTCCGTCACCATCCCTCTCCATCCATTTTATTAATTATTTTAATTATATTAAAAATTAATAATAATATTTCTCTGTACATGGCAAGTTCCAGCTTCTTTCATTTTTCTCAGCTTACAGCTATTTCCACTCTTCTTTTTATATGTCCCACTCACTCCCCAACACCCCTATTTCCACATTCTTACTCACTTTTTTATTTTTTTCCTTAAAATATTTTCTAACAAAATTGATATCTAAATTCATACCCCAAAATCACACCCATTCACACAATTTTTTTTCTTTTTTTACAAAAAAAGAATGAGATGTCATATTCCGTATTTAAAGAAAATTTATGTTTAACCATAAAAAAATTGACAAAAAATCATCTAAAAATAAAAATGGTAATTATTTATCAAGTATTAAAATTTATAAAGAAAATGTTAGGGAATTATTATAAATTTTTGACAATATTATTATGAATTTTCTTTACACGTGTCCCTCATGGATAGGAGGGGCAAAAGAGACAATTGAAGCCAGGGGCCAAATCAAATCAAAAGGGTCAAAGAAGGGTTCAACATGTTGAATCGAAGAACACGCAAATAGAACGAACTTACCTGGCCCCACTGGGTCCCACACCGACTCCCTCCCTATATAAGTTCCCTCTTTTCTCGCTTCTCTCTCCTCAACAAACTCATTCGTATTCAACATTTCAACGTTCAAACCCAACCCCAACGATCACAAATTCATTCTTCTTCTTCTTAATTAAGACCATTTCCAATTCTTCCAATTCCTCTCCCTTGATTGATTCTCCAACTCCCCTTTTCTTCTTCTTCTTCTTCTTCTTCTTCAATCTTCAAGCTTCAAGCTTAAGCTTCAGCCATGTCGTGCTCCGTGGCCCTCTCTAACTCTCCGGTCTTCTCTCCGTCGTCTTCTCTTTTCTGCAACAAGCCCTCCGTCGTCATCTCTTCCTCGCCGGAATCCCTTTCTCTCTCTTTGTCCCACCTTAAGCCTTCCGCTTCCGCTTCCGCTTCTTCCTCTTCGCCTTCTTCCCCTTCCTCGCCTTTCCGCCTCCGCCTCCTCAAGCCCCCTCCTCCTACCGCCCTTTCCAATTCCGCCTGCGCCTCCGCTCCTTCCTCCTCCACCTCGCCAACCGGTACCGTTTTGAAGAGGAAGAGGCCCGCAAGGCTTGATATTCCCGTTGTCTCATCTCTCACTTTTGGGGTTCCGGCGACGCCGTCTGCTTCGGTGGCCCGAGATGTTCTAGAGGCTGAAGGGCTTGGGTTTTCTGTGTATTGTAAGAGAGGCAGGCGAGAGTACATGGAAGATCGTTATTCTGCTTCCGTCAATCTTCAAGGGCAACCTAAACAGGTAATAAAAATCTCTCAGGCTTATTATTGACCTATATATCATGAATTTATATGGGTCCGATCTAGTCGTTTGAAGAATTGTGATTTTTCTGCACATCTCTCTCTCTATATTGTTATTACTTTGAAGGAGAGAGAAAGAAGTAGGTTAATAGCTTGATCTTTTAATAACTGATACAAAAAAGCATGGATTAGCAGATATAGCTACTCAGGATCAACAAAATTTATAAAGATTCAATTGAACTAATGGAATTAGTATGATTTAGTTGACTGATATGAGGAAATTTGGCAACGATCATTAATAACTTGGGTATTAATTTTAAGTCTGCAGAATGTCGCTAGCTAGGTGGATCTTAAAAGTTAAATAAAAGTCTTATTTACCTGTTTGTTTATATCATTATGGCAGGCTTTCTTTGGCATATTTGATGGGCACGGAGGTTCAAAAGCTGCTGAATTTGCTGCACATAACTTAGAAAAGAACGTCATGGATGAAGTAACAAGAAGAGATGATGACATAGAGGAGGCAGTGAAACATGGTTACCTGAACACTGATTCTGATTTCTTAAAAGAGGATCTTCATGGTGGCTCCTGCTGTGTAACCGCACTGATTAAGAACGGAAACCTCGTTGTTTCTAACGCCGGTGATTGCCGTGCTGTTATTAGCCGAGGTGGAGTTGCAGAATCCCTCACATCTGACCACAGACCTTCAAGGGAAGATGAAAGGGACAGAATTGAGACCACAGTAAGCACCTGATCTTCATCACATCATAGCATTTTTCTTTCATTTTTCGATTCAAAAGCTTAAACTAAACTGTTGTTTGAATTTTGTGTTTTGCAGGGCGGCTATGTTGATTTATGCCGTGGGGTTTGGAGGATCCAAGGATCTCTAGCAGTTTCTAGAGGAATTGGAGATAGATATTTGAAGCAATGGGTTATAGCTGAACCTGAGACTACAGTTCTTAGGATTGAACCTGAACATGACTTGTTGATATTAGCTTCAGATGGATTATGGGATAAGGTGTGTTAGATTCTTCAAACATTCAATTATGATGTTCATAATTCATCTGAACGATTTAACTGAGAAATGGTTTTCCTTTTTGATTATTGTTTCAGGTTAGTAATCAAGAAGCTGTGGATATTGCTCGTCCTCTTTGCAATGGGGATAGTAGTAATATAGCAAAACCATTGATGGCCTGTAAGAAGCTTGTAGATTTGTCTGTTTCAAGAGGCTCAAGTGATGACATAAGTGTTATGCTAGTAAAACCGGGACACTTTATGTAAAAGTTTCATTCTTTTTTAGTTGAAGGGCAGAAGAATTCATCTGGGCTACGTTCTATTGAGGATTTTTGTTCTCTGACTATGGAAGCTTTAGTTTAAATAGGGAAGGTTGGATTATTCTGCAGAAGAATTTGGTGAGAAGGATGATGACGAAGGATGTTATATGATGTTATCTATTATTTATTATTATTATTAGATTAGCTAAATTCTTTTTTGTATATACGCTTACCATATTTTTTGTAATTGTTTTTTACCCCTTAGAGGGAAGAGATTTAATTTAACAATATAACTTGGATTAGATCTTTATATTGTAGAACGATAATCAGCCCCTAATGTGATTCATTTTATTCTTTACCTTGTTTTGCCATTACAGGGGTCAATTTTTTTTTTAAATTAAAAGAACAGCTTCAAAATTGAACCTGTGATTTTCTACATATCAAAAAAAAATTATGTTACTATATTACAAAGTGATTCACCTATAGGTGCTTAACCTAAGAGCAGTTTTTGAATTTTTACCTGTAAAACCTATTCTAATCTTGGTGATTTTTGAAGACTAAATAAATATTTACCCACATCATATCAAAATAAATATTTTTTTATGGTAATTATATTTTAAGAGAAATTATTATGAGATCCTAAATATATGATGCAATTATTTAAAAATTTTAATGATAATTAAGGAGTTAATAAAAATAAGTTTTAATATATGAATTCACAATAAATTTATATCATTAGAAATTTTTAATAATTAGTGTTTTTTTATAGGAATTTATAGTAATTTTTCTTAAATTTTTTCCTCCAGCAATTTGATAAGAAATACAGCCGGCCATCTTGGATTGTGTCTTGTTTTGCCCCGAGATTGAAGCTTAAGATTGTTCAAGTTAAAAAATGATTCCCTCTCCTTTGAAGTTCCTAAATGCTAATTAAACACATCGGTTTACTTTTTTTTAAGACAAATCTGTATTTGGTATGCATAATTTTTAGGAAGGCACGATGAAAACAGGAAATAGCTTTGTGCATACGTTAATTGTTTTGTAGTGTGGACGAGAATCAAGAATAGAAGAACTCTCTATTTATTTTTTTCTTTTGACCGGTTGCTTTGCATAATCTTGTTTCAAATATTTATGTATTTTTATGGCAAAATTCTGGTCAACCTTAGATATGGAAGACTATTCCCGTTATATTTCGTGCCAATCAAGTTCCCAATTAATTTTGGGACATGATGACATGCGTTATTAAATTTTTTTATAATATTTATTATATCATATTATTAAATATTTAATTTTAAAATTTATGGACAGTTCTTCTTAATATAAATGTCTTCTCTAAAAATCTAAATTAAAATTTAAAATAATTTAATAAGTCCTTACACTACTATATCAATTCTATATTAATAAATATTTTTATATATTTTAATTAAATTATATTATTTTAATTATAATTAAGCTAACACCAATTTAACCACATATAGAGTATTGTATTAACTATTAAACCACTCTTTCAATTGATTTTCAATACTTTAGTAATGGGAGGATATGTTTTTAAATTTGACTATTAGACTATAGCCTATATCATAGTTGTAGGTGTGTTTAGATTAGTAGTGGACAAGTAGTTTTTTTTTAAAATTTGATTTTTACATAAGTCATATTATTATATAAAAATTAAATAGTGTAATGCGGTTATGTCTGAATTGACTTTTGTGAAAAAAAATTAATTTAATAAAAACTTGTTTAGATAAATACTTAAAATAGGGGAAAAGTTAAGATGAAAAACTTAAAAACTTCAATAAATAGTTTCATCCTATATGTCTATTTAGACCCTAAAAGTAAAGTTGTGAAAACGATAAACCAAACATTAATATTCACTAAAAAATAATTTATATTGATAAAACAATCAATTTGAGGGCTTAAACAATCTCCCAAATAGAATCGACAGAGAACTAGCAAAAAGAGACCGAAGCATTAAAGGAGAAAAGTGAAAAAAGAAGGAAAACTTTATTTATATATATATTAACTATTTTTATCAATTATATATATTAAAGTGATTTTTATTAAACAGTAATTTTTATATAAATGATTAAATAAGATAATGTTAAAAATTAACACATATTTTTTATAAATAAATAATTTAATTAATTTTTATAAAATAATTTTTTAATTTTTATATTTATGATGATGAGAAGAAGTTGAATAAACAATAGTTTAGTATTTCTTGAAATCAAGATAAAATTTCAATTTATTTATAGATGATAAAATCTTATATGTATTTAGATATTATATATATATATGATTCTAAATAAAAAATTAATTAGTGAATTAATTTTAATCATAAATATAAGATATAATTTTTATATTTACTAATTCTTTATTAAATTATCTTTATTAATATTCTCTCAATAATAGTTAAGTAAGAGAATAAGGGAGGGGGATAATTAATGGTTGTGTGCCAATTTTCTCTCAAATATCCTATTTAATCATGGGTATTTGAACTATCATTAATAAAAAAACTCATAAATATATGTAATCTTATAAATATATTTTAAAAAAATATAATTTTAAGAGATAAAATAGATTATAGTCTTATATTTAAGATTAAAATAAACTCTTAATATAAATGTTATATTTATAATTGGAGGGAATACTTGAGTTTTGAATGATAACTATAAATTCTAAAATTAAATTAGTCAATTATTTATAACTTAATAATATGGTTTAAAAAATATGAAAACTGGTTGATATTAAAAATAAAATACATGATGAACGCCATTTTAGTAATTCTCGAATTCACGATCACATCAATTATAAATCAATAATTAATATAAATGATCCATCACCATTTAATAATAATCAATATCAGTTTCATCATATAATTTTTTGTAGAAATTTGGTGACTTATAAATAGTGCTCGTAATGTGATTTGAGGTGATTTTTTGTATTAACCTTTTCAAAAAAAATATTATAAATAATTATTACTCTATAATTTATCATGTTAACAGAACTTATACTTCTAAAATTATATAAGTTAATACTTATAATAATTATAAAAGTTAATTAATTTTTTAGACATATTATATAAGTTAAATAAATAAATTAATTATAATTAATATAAGTATTACTTAATTAATTTAAGTAGATTACTAAGTTATAATATAAATTTATTTTAAAAGATTAGATTTAGTCATATTTAATTAATTTATTTAATTTATAAAAAAATTAACTAATTCTTATAATTAAAACCTAATCAATCAACTAGTTAGGATACATCACTGTATCACATCTTACCATTATGCTATTATATTTTAAATTAATTTAAGAATAACAATTTATAGTAGTCACAAAGCCACGTAAATACTTAAAATACTATCTAAAATTAGGATAATTAAGCTAATTTTTTTTGATATAATTTTTTTTAAAAAAAATTAAACTCACCTATAATCTAAAAAAAGATATGATAAAATCTTATTTATTTTTAAATAATATTAATATCAAATATAATAAATACGTGAGGTATAATACCTTTCAAAAGTCAATGATAGTCAATGTTAGGAACAGGAAGCACGAAAGATCCTAAGGCCCAGTTCTGAAGGTCTAAGGTCCAACATCATGCATGGTCTTTCGCCCTCTCTCCATTGGACGGCAAAGCCTAGTTATGTTTTTTTTTTTTTTAAATTTTAAACTTAGGCCTTGTTTAGTTGGTGTTTTGGGAATATTCTGGCATTCGGCCATATCCAGACTTACCCTTGCCAAATTTTCAATATTCCAATGTTACCCTCCTGACTAAAAACCCTTTCTTGATTCGTCGTTCTCTTCCGCAGCTCTTCCAGTGGTTATTGCCTCTCCTCCTCCAGTAGTCATCGCCACCTACTCCTCCGGCCGCCGCCGCCTTCTTTCAGGGTAGTGTCTGAGTTCGTTCTTCATTCCTTTTCTTCAACTTATGCCGTCATTTGGTCCTTCCTCTGTGTGCTGAGAAATTATATGATCTGATAAAAAACTGATATATGCAAAGTAGTACTTTTCTGAGCGAGGAAGGCTTCAACTTATTTTTCCGAATCCTGATCTTGTGAATAGGATTGTATCATATAATCGTTGATTTTAACTTTTCATTCAAGCATTCAATCCAAGCATTTCGAAAGAGCCGAAGAATAATTATAGATGCAAATATTTAGGGAATTTCTAAGTTCCTTTTGTTTAACTTTTACTATATCTTTTGAAATAGCTAGTAACTGAAAGTATTGGGAAACGGAAGGTATGATAAATATTGAATAACACAGTATTGCTTTCTTTGGTGCCGTGAGTTTTGTTTCTTTTGGGTGGGGAGCTCGGTGAGAAAAATTGTGGTATATGGTCTCACTAAAAAAATGTGGTATATGACTAATGGGTGGAGTTATAAGTTCAGATTACAAAAGGTTATCTAGGAACTAAGATTTTTTCTGCTCAATCACTTTGTGAATATCTTTAAATTTTCGTGTCAATGTCTACATGTTGTCTTCTACTTTTCATAATTATTATTTCCTTGCAGTTTATCTGATGTTATGAATTGAAACTTCTCTTTATGGCTAGGCTTATACTCTAATTGTGATTAAATTATTTTGCAGGTCTTTGCATGTTAATTTACCAAATAGACGCGGAGTCGCGATATTGTTGCCCAAGGCCCCAAGCAATTCTTCCTAGGAGTGCCCGCCATCAATCTTAGTCTGTGCCATCATCGGCCTGAACACCAGTCGGTTTGTCGTCCGACCATCATCCACCAAGAGCGGAAGAGCAACAAGAGATTTCCATACGTTCATCGGGTATTCCTAACTGTCTTACTTTCTACAGAGCCTTCCTTCATTTGAAATCTATTGCTTTCCGTGTAATTGATTGTGTTCCGAAGCTTATCATCTTTGTTTGCTCTCATAGATTACGTCCTTATGGTATTTATATTTTTTGCTTTATTGTGCATTCTGGAGCCGTGTATTTGTGTTCAAATTGATTTTGCTGTTTTAAGATCATGGTCTCCTGACTCTGACAAATTTGTGTCCTTTAAGCGACTGGGTTTGTATGACAAATATGTCTTGTACTATGATTTTCTTCTAGTGTTTCATTCATCGAGTGATTTATTTAATACTTGTTCCATTGTCTGTGTTGCATGTCCACTATAAAAGCATTGTTGGAGATTCATGATTCTTTATTTGGTACTATTTGTATCATCCACCATAACCAATATCTTTCATGTCATTATAAGTTGGAGACTTGGAGAAAATACATATTGCTAATCCTAACTAAGGCCTAGTTAAAAACCCTTTACATCAACTTCAAAATATAGAAGACGGCTCTATATTATTATTACTTTGAAAAGATCACAAAAGAACATCCTATGCTAAAGTAATCCGAGAGTGAAGGGTTTCAATTTTTCCAAACAACTTGGGGTTCTTAAAGTTGGTGTATTAAATTTTTTATTAGTCTCTAGTTCGGGAGTGAATTTATATTCCCCTTCTGAATTTACTGTATTGGTTCATGTAGACTGAGAACACATTCTCATGAATCCATGGTGATTTTTTATGTTCGGTTTGTTTTCCTTTTTATATTTGCTTTCATATTTTCCTTTCTATTATTTTTTATCCATAATCAACAACCTGGTTATTATTTCCAGCAGTGTGCCTTAAAAAGTATCAAAGTGTCTAGTCTCTCTTGACAACATTGAATATTCTTGAAATTTTAGTAATTCCTCCTTTGCTTTTTCTACTCGCAGGAGAAAAGTGAAATTATCAGCCAGAAGCACAATACAAAGAAGTAACATCAGTTCCAGGGGAAAGAATATTAAATATGTAAGTTAGAAATGATTTATATTGTTTTAACATCTAACATTTGAACTGCCAATGCAACTACCCCAGGATCTCAATGCATGTTCTTATGTATTGTGATGTGACTTACTTTATGAATTTTCCATTATGAGAAGAATAACAAAACGATATACTGATGTTGAGATTCCCCCCTTTCCTTCCGTTGTGCTCCAATCTCTGATTTCCTTACCTATTATGGTAACGAGATTATCATTTTTCTTGAAATCTTAATGATAGCCATGTGACTGATTCTTTGAATAGTATTATTAAGGCAATAGGATTTTGTTACAACTCTTCTAAGTAGGTAAGAAGATTAAAACAATGGCAAAATCAATTGATCCTATTGTGAAGCTGAAACAGATCAGTCAAACAGCTAAGAAAAATATAAGTAAAAGAAAGACTCCTATGACTTCCAAGAGGTCCTCTCCATGCCCAAAACAGCATCTTCCTTTTTGTTTTTCTCCTTAATGAAACCCTATAAATCATCCTACTCAGCCCTTATGACCTCAGATAGCCAACTCAGCATTTTTTCTGAGGATGTTGAGATGGATGTGTGGGCATATAAGAAAAGATAAGATTCGTAATGAACACATATGGGGAAAGTTGGAGTGGCACCTATTGAAGAGAAAATGGTAGAGAACTGTCTTAGGTGGTTTGGACACGTGCAAAGAAGGCCAAAGGATGCGCCGGTGAAGAGGGTGGATCAAACAGTATGGACACCGGTTAAAAGAAGTAGAGGAAGGCCTAAAGAGAACACTTAAAGAGGTCATTGAGCAGGATCTCCTGGTCAATAACCTATCTAAGGATTTAGTTTTTGATAGAGCACAATGGCGTAGTATGATTCATGTAATTGACCCCATTTAATGGGATAAAGCTTGTTGTTATTGTCATGTAGTGTGTTCCTTCTTTGCCTAATGAAGATTTTGGAGTTTGGATTCTTTGGCTTTTGTGCTTGTTTACCTACTGTCTTTCTTTGACTATTTTCTTTTCTGGGGTAAAGTCAAGACTCCTTCTAAGCATTAGGCTTTTGTTTGGATTGTGGTGCTTAATAGAATTGGTACAGATCATCTACCTTAGACACAAAGGCCCATGGAGGATCGATCATCCAATGTTTGTGTGATTTGTTTCAAAAGTTCAGAGATAAATGACCACCTTCCTATACATTTTGAAGTAGCATAGCAGATTTAGATTAGGCTGGTTAGTTCCTTTGATGAGAGGTGTGCTTGTCCAGCTTATCTGCGGACTTTTTCTACCTATCAAGTTTTTCTTTTGAACGAAGAAAGGAGCATGAAGTTCTTTGGTAGTGTGCAGTTTTTGCTGGTTTGTAGTGCCTTTGATTGGAATGGAATGCAAGAGTTGTGAGCCAGATAGTTTCCCCTACTTCTTCATGAGAGGATTATTTTTGTGACCTCTTTGTGTCGTTGTGTTTCAGCAAATGGACCTTTTGAGTTGAAGAGTCTGAGTTGTTTCCTTTGTTTTTTCTTTTGTTTGGATAGCTTGCCCTTTGTATTTAGACTATTTTGTATTTTTCTCTCTTATATTAATAAGTTTCTCCCCCCACCCACCCTTTCTTAAATAAGGCTCAATCTGTTCAGCTAAAGTGCTAATATTGTTGTCTATCCACTTTTTGAGATTATGGAGGAGGCTTTTAAGATTTACGAAAGTGTGTCTTCTTTCCTGTCCTGGAGTGTGTTGTGTGTATTTGTTTAAAGTACATCTTTGGGTCTTCCAGAAGAGCAATGTAGCTTTAAATCTTCTATGATATGAGCTTGTATACTTAGAAGAATGCGGATCATGGGTGCCTTAATAGTAATTTTTATGCTAAATATGCAGAGAGATTGGATATTTTCTTGGGTAATTCTGTCTCCTTTCCATATATCATTGTTTTTGGGCCGATCTATATTTCATTGTCAATGTACGAGGAATTCCTTCTCTTCGGTTCTGTGCCATTCCTGTCTCTTGTTCTTCTGTCATTTAAAGAAGTATACTGTACTCAATAGAATTTTTCCTGTAACTTTTACTTTGCTTTGAAAGGAACTACTTGCTTAAGCTATGATGGTGTTTGCAGGTCTAGGATATGTGTTAAGAATCTACCAAAATATGTTGCAGAGGATCGTCTACGGGACTTATTTTCACAAAAAGGAGAAATAACAGATGTAAAGCTTATGCGCACCAAGTATTGTCTCAAAACCTTAGACTTTATTTTTTAATATTCTTAGACTTTATTTTTTAATATCGGTATATCTAAAATGTTATAATATTGTGCATAATTGCGAATTGGTTGTAATATTTGTTTTTCTCCCTTACCAGAGATGGTAAGAGTCGGCAATTTGGTTTTATTGGGTTTCGTACAGAGGATGAAGCCAATGAAGCTATAAAGTATTTCAATAGATCTTACCTTGACACCTGTAGAATCACTTGTGAGGTGGGTTTTGCTGTCTTAGTTTCTTGTACAGACTTATTTCTTTTGTGTTATAGCGGGCAAAACTATTAATCTACTAGAATATCTTCTCGAAAATATTTCCAACGTAAACATATATGCTGTGAATGTTTGCACTTAGTTTGAAAATTGCATAATGATAAGAAAAATAATTATATATCATTGTCCTTGTATTTTTTGTTTATCTGTGTTATTGATCTTTTTTATAAAAGATACAAGTAACATATTGGCAGGTTTGTCGAGAAAGATAATATGGTAAGTTAACACTTGTAAATTTAATACTTCTTAGTTCTGAGGTAAGTGCATTGTTCATAGGACAGACAAATGTTTGATCTTTTCTGCTAGCTTTGATATGATTTCTAATTTTGTTTAATGTTGAATTAAGGGAGCTTTGATGATTAGAAGCAATATGGGCCCACAATAATTACTTTTTCACAAGGGATTTTTTTATACTGCTTTTGTGAAAGGCAAAAAAATATTTTACTTTTCTGACGTATGGTAACCAAAAAGTGCTTTTGCTATTATAAATGTTATTTTGATGTAAAGTTATTAATGTGTTGTTTACTAATTAAACTATTGAAAATGAATTGTGCTTGTTTTTTTTTTTTATGAAAAGCGGATAGTAAAAGCAAGAACTTTTCTTCACCACACTAGACCAATCTGTTGCTCTTTCACAACCTCACTACTACCATGACCTGCACAGAAGGTTGGTTCGACTTTTAGATAGGGGCATCCCTGCCAGTGCGTTCCAAGCTAATGCATTTCAATCATTGTCACTGCTGAGGTGTTGCAAGATCCAGAACCTTTCTTTTAGGCCCATAAGCAAATGATAAAATCTATTTTATTTATATATTCCTTCATTTCTTTCTCATTATCAACACAGAACAACAAATATTTTGAAGTTTGAACAAAGTTGGTCAGAATATACATGCACACAAACCCTTTACCTACCCCTTATTGAGTGTAATGTTTGACTCGATATACTATGATGTTTACGGTCACTAAATGATCAAAACCATATACCCTAAACCTTAAATTCTTGTCACTTCTTTTTCGTTCCTTCTCTAGCTCTTCAATTTTTTTTGGCAAAAACAAGGTAAGGACACATGCTTTTTTTTCTAAAAGTTGTCATTCAAAATTTTAGCAGAGAATAAAAACTTGTAATCACAGCTTCTGGGTTATTGATAATTAGCTTTTGCAACAGATATTTTTGGAAGCCCCAAATTTTGAGTTTCTGCGAAGAGCTATGTTTGGGCTTTTAAGTGCTCTTTTCTGTTGTATTAAAAGTTAATCCATACGTTTTGACAAACAAAAGTACTTTTAACAACGATTAAAATTTATTTTCCCTCTAAAAAAGCATGCCTAAATGGGATCTATATGTTAAAAAACACACAATGGAGCAAAGCACTCATTTGAAGTGAGAAGTAAATAGCATTCCTGTGGTTCATGTTGTATTGATAGTTTTATTAAGGGAAATAAATGGAATTGCATACAATAGTTTTGCTGGCTTTTATAGTTGCAGGCAAAAGCAGTGTTACTTGATGACATGCACCAAGCTTCCCCCAGTGCTAAATTAGAAAGATAACAAATTATGACTCATTTTGTCTGTGTTAGGTGGCTCGAAAAGTTGGTGATCCAGACATTCCTCGGCCATGGAGTCGGCATTCATTGAAGAAAGGGGAAAAAGTGATCCAAGGTGGCAAGAAAGATGCTGAAAATAGAAGTAGTGCCAAGGTGCAAAGAGGTGGAGAGAGTTTGAAGGAGAGCACCGACATTGATGATCCACAGCTTCAAGAATTCCTTCAGGTTATGCAGCCTCGGGCTAAGACAAAATTGTGGGCAAATGATACATTATCAGTGTTGGATAATGTTGGTGAGAAGCAAAAAATAGCTGAGAATAAAAGCAAGGATCTTTCAGTTCCAAAGCATGATGAGTTACTTCAAAGTGGCTCATTAGATGATGAGTCCTCAGATGGCTCATTAGATGATGGGTCCTCAGATGGTCATGAGTCTGAGAAACCAAATAATCTTGTCCATGATGATGCCATTTCAGATATGGAATATTTCAAGAGTCGGGTGACAAAGGAATGGTCTGATACTGAGAACAGTGATGATGATGATGATGAAGACAACAATTCTTCTGCGAGCAATGACGACAACAAAGAAGACAATGATAGTCATGGTGATGAAGATGAAGAAAATTGTGATGATAAATCTTTTAAAGGAACTGGAAGAGTTGATGCTCAAAACTTAGACATGTCAGGCCTAGAAGATAACTGTAATGAGGATAGTGAACATGAAAAGGTTGAAGTGAGAGGTCCTTCTAATTCTTCTGGTGATGAAGAACCTGAGCGAACGGTCCTTTCATCATCTCTGGAAAATGAGAAGGGAGTTTTTGAGTCTTGTCGACTGTTTGTCCGTAATCTACCATATACAGCCACGTAATTCCTCTTCTTTACAAATCTTTTCTTATTTTTCTTATTTCTTGCTTTTATGCATGTGTATGGGTGTTACGTTTTTTTGTATTATTAAACTATTGTCTAAAGAAAGATTGAATTTCACAATTTGATAATTGAAATATGTGACTAATTTTCTATGCTTTTGTTATTCATTTTTTGTATGCTAATAATATATACAATGAGTCGCATTCACCTTCTCTAATATTTTGAGATCTGCAATCAACCCCTCTACTTTCAATTTCAATATATGCTAAAACATCAACTAAAGTACCCCCTTTCTTAATTTACATTCACATCCACAAACCTTAATATAATATTTTCAAAATCACTAACTTCAGCTGGTGATTTGTATAACATTGAATCAGGCTAGTGGATTTGTAATTGGAAAAACACATTGGCTGTAAAATTTATTGGAAGTCACTATTTATAAGCTATGAATGTTGTGAGTAATCTCAGACTCTATGCAATGTATAGGAAAACATGTCTAGTTACATTAAAAGAATAAGTGGTTTCCAAAATAAACTGAAGTTTGAAGAAAAAGGGGGATGAGTAAGTGTTTGAAACCTCTTGAAGTGATTGTAACTTCTTTCATATAACAAGTTGGCCTTTTCACATTGTATTATTTTTTTTGTGCCAGTGAGGAGGAACTTGAAGAACATTTCAGCAAGTTTGGCACTGTCTCACAGGTTCATCTAGTTGTCGATAAAGATACAAAAAGGTCCAAAGGAATAGCATATATTCATTTCACGCTTCCAGAATTTTCAGCCAGGTATAGATTGTTTCTTAAAAATTAATTGGCTCATATTTATTTGTAACTTTTGTCATGAATGTGAAAGTCTTATTCTTTAAGCTTACCTCTGAGCAAAATGTTGTAGCGTTCCTTTTCATCCCTCCCCCTATTGAAAGAAATCATAGTGTCAAACAGTTATAAATTTTTGTGTGCAAAAAAAAGAAAAATATGCATAAAAGAGGGGGGGATTCTGTAACGTTTCAGACATCCTTGATAGATTTGAGTTTAACAATTGTTATACTATTGAAGTAAATTAGGTATTTCACCTGTGGAGTAAGTTTGCAGTCGATCTTTGTGTAATAATTCTGGCGGCAGGTTCTAATGATACCTTCCCTGTAAAATACAGGTGCAGTGAGGGGACATGGTTTTGGAATTTCATGAATATTTTAATTTTAATGCTCAAATGAACAGTGTGCCTTACAATTTGAAATCTGGGGAGCTTGAGTCAGAGAGGAAGAGATCCATATTTAGGTTTAGTATAATTGTTGTAGTGACATGAAGTATTCTTGTAACTGAAAAATGTTTTCTTCAAACAATTAAAGATACATTGGCATCACCCACTGAGGTGTAAATACAGCATGAATAGATGCCATCCAGCTGCTATCAATTAGCATTGCTTCATGTGATGCAAAATATAAAACACTCATTTCTTTTTGTTGTTAAACTGTTTTCTGGTGTTGCTTGCTTAAGCTGGCATGTATTCATAAAGTTGTTTTGCCAATGCTTTATTTAATGTTAAGACGTTTGATTATCAGGGCACGAGAAGAGTTAGACAATTCAATTTTCCAAGGAAGATTACTGCATGTTTTGCCAGCTGTGCAAAGACCTTCAGACAGCAAGGAGTATGCAAAATATACACTTTTTTTTTCCATATTTTTTACATGCAAAGATCAGTTGTTTTATTTGCATTATTTAAACTACTTTTTTGGTTTTTCCATACTGTAGAAAGAATACATCAATGGATCAAAGCTCCAGAACTTTCAAGAAACAGAGAGAAGAAGAGCGGAAAGCAGCGGAAGCTAGTGGAGATACCAGAGCATGGAATAGTCTATTCATGCGCTCTGACACTGTATGTTGCTTGAAACATAATAAGTGCAACAGATAGTTCTAATAATTTGACCTTTGTGGTGTTGTCAAGAATAAATTTATATTATGTGTAGGGAGACGAAATTTCTCATTCTATCTTGCAATCATATGCTTTTTTGCGATAAAAGTTCTAATATCCCTTATATTTTTCTTTATTTTACCTTTAAAGAGGCAACAAGTAACGAATTGTCTTCTTTCAACATTAATATTGTGTTTTTGTTGTTGATTATACTCTATGCAAATGCCATTGGCCATCTTTCTTTCTCTCTGGTCGGACATCTTATACATCTTAACTACCTTCTTATAGGTTGTTGAAAACATTGCTCGTAAATATGGTGTAAGTAAAAGCGATTTACTTGACCGAGAAGCTGATGACCTTGCTGTGCGTATTGCTTTGGGAGAAACTCAAGTGATTGCAGAGACTAAAAAGGCCCTTAAAAATGCTGGCGTGAATGTGGAATCTTTGGAGGAATTTGCTAATGGCCAAAAAGTTGGTGTGAAAAGAAGCAACCATGTACTTTTAGTGAAGAACTTGCCATATGGTTCCTCGGAAAATGAGCTAGCAAAAATGTTCGGGAAATTTGGGAGTTTGGACAAAATAATCCTGCCTCCAACAAAGACATTGGCCTTGGTATTCTGATACGTTCTTGTCTGTTTTTCAGATTTAATGATGTCATCACAGTTTGATTTTATTTAAATACCTCATTTGTTACTTTGTAGACAAAGTTCACACTGGTTCATATTTAATTTATGAAAAAAGGTTTCAATCTCTTACTCATAGATCTCTGGGTCCAGTGATGCTTAGCATTGCCCTACCTGCTGTAAATGAATGACTCTACCTCATTTTTGGGATCATGAAATACAATTTGCCAATTTGTTTCTTGCATGGTCTTGGTGAATATTTTTTTCCAGCTTTTGGGTCTTTGAACAGTTGATATTCCTATCTTTGTAATTAATTATTTGGATTTAATATTTCAGGTTGTCTACCTTGAACCGGCTGAAGCTCGAGCAGCTTTTAGAGGTTTAGCTTACAAGCGTTTCAAGTAAGATTTTATTTCTCTTATAGTAAGAAGAGCCATCATCAATGCATATATAAAAGCATAATGCTCTTTATTTCTTTAGCGTTCAGATGTTTATCGCATAAGTAGTTTTCTTTTATCACTTCCTGTTTCTCTGTGTAACTTTCCCAACATGATAGTCCATTATACGTGGCCAGCCCTTTTACTGTGAACGTCATTACTACCCCAGACTAATTATAATAGGCGTGACATCCTTCTTTCAGCCTGTTTTGGCTTTCTATTTGAATAAAACGAGCAAAAATAAGAAATCAAAATTTCTTGATCCCTTTGATTTGTTAGTCTAATAGCAAAGAATGGAGGGTGGTGGATTCTAGCAAGCAACAGAGGTCTCTTGTATCTAGTTTCTTGAATCTATTAGAAACGATATGTCTGAAAGACTGATAGTTTAATATATATATATATATATATATATATATATATATTCTGCACTTGTCATATTGGTACAAGTGATGCATAGAGCCTTCCTCTGTTTCCGACTTCTATCTTCATAGAGCATTTCATTCACAGGGAAGTCAAACTCAGCAATTCAAACAGAGATGACTACATGAACATGATGCTCTGCAATCTGCATAATATTTGCCCTTATAAAATTTCAAAGATACGTGTATCCACTAAAATGGGCATCATCCTTTTGTTTTTTCTTTTATACAATGTTATATGCATATACACACATTTTTTGGCCTGAGCATAATGTTATATACACATCGAAGCTAAACAAAATTGCATTTCTGTGGTTTAATTTTGTGATTTGTCAGTGGACTAAACTCTGAGAAGCTTAACTTTCTATTCACTTTTAGTATCGAGTCGACGTGCATGCATATATGATCCATGAGCTGAACTAAACTTACTAAGAATTAGTCTCTATTTTAATCTGTTATGGTTTCATTTTATGCGTGAATATGAATATCTGATGTTCATGCTAACTGTACTAGCTCTAGCAAAGCTTCTTCCATCATGATTTATTGAGTAATATCTATCCCATTGATTAATATTGTAGAGATGCGCCGTTGTATTTGGAATGGGCTCCTTCCAATGTACTTAGCCCAAGTTTAACATCTCAGAACAATGAAAAGAGTGGTGCAATTGGTGAAAATAAGGCCAAACGGCAGATATTGGAACAACATCTGGAAGTAGTATCAGATATGGACATTGATCAGGACAGAGTTGAGGTTTGTCTTGTTACATTTCTCTTGCCAGTAATTTTCTGTTCCTGTTTGGTGTGTTGTGTCTTGTTAAGTATTTTCTGTGTGTATGTTTTGGTGGAATCATTTAGTTGTTCTGTTTTGTTTACTGTAAACTCGCTACTTTTGCAACTTTGTATCCCCTGATGTGAAATGTAGAATATTCTTAGATTTTTTTTTTTCCTTTTGGGTATCTCTAGATTCCAGAAATATTGTATATGTCTGAGGAAAATGGGGTTTTAATTTGTGGGAGAAGAATTTTTAAACTGTAATATTTTTTAACTTTAGAGTTATACTGAGAGCCCATCTGCTTGTCACGTGGGGCTGCACAGTTGGCCTTCTAAAACATGCACACATCCCATTGCTTTGCCTTAGAATCTCCACTTAGGGAAAGTGTGAATTATATGATCTAATTATATTTGGCTTAGAAATGTATTCAATTTGATAGTTGAAGACATTTTTCAATATTACAATTAACTTAAAGGTTGCTATTTTTCTCTATAATAATAATAATTTGATGTGCTATGTAATTCATGATAGTCAAATGAGAATAAAGCAGGATGGAGTTAGAAGATTTAGCTGTGTCAAGCAAATACTTAGTTGATGAAGTTGTCTTTGAAGGCCTGCAAACCAGATTCTTGTCTTTCTCTCCTTTCTGGTGTGCACAACTTTATTTGGTGCCTGCTTGATTTGTGTCATCTCAAAAACTTAGTGTGGTTTAGGATAACTGAAAATCCTTCTTACCTTTTTAGTTGAACCACTTATTTAATGTGATATTATAAAGAATTTGCAACTCTCTTAAACTCGTGCATCTTGTGGGCAGTAAACAAGTCATCTTTAATGACTTTTTCACTGTTAATCATTGGAACATTTTCAGCTCCCTTCTGTCAAACAAAATGCTGATGTCTGATTGTTTGAAAAGTTGTAACTACTGGATAATGTTCCTAAATTTTTTTCTTTTAGAAAAAAACTCCTTAGAGAGCATTAGATGATTTTTTCACTAGGGTTGATTTCCATCCAAGAGGACAAGTCTGGTGTGGCACCTATTGAGGAAAAAATAGTGGAAAATCCTTTAAGTTAGTTTGATTGTGTGCAAGGTCAATGGAGGCGCCAATAAAGAGGGGTGAGTAGATAGTCGTTAGCCCTGTGATGAGAGGTAGAGGGAGAACCCAAGAAGGACACTTAGAGAAGTCATTAATCAAGATCGCTCAGTTAATGGCTTATTGGAAGAATTGGTCTTAGACAAAGGATAATGGCATTGGGTAATCCATATAGCCAACTCCACTTAGTGGAGTAAGGCTTTTGTTACTGCTGATGCTTTACATATAATTGTGATTCTATACGAATGTATACTATTCAACTTAGCAATTATGTGACTTTAACAGGAATTCACAAAATATATAAGCCTAGTTTATCAAAAGAAACATGTAATTGTTTTATCTTATAGTATTCTCGCATCTTGATGCTGCTGTGAATTAATGTTATATAAATAATGGAAATCATATTTAATATTAAATTGTTGGCTACTACCACTGCTTATTTGTCCTGCTTGTTCAAGTACTGTATTATTGATTAATCTATCTGCTTCAGGCACGGTCTCTATTTGTCAAGAACCTCAATTTTAAGACATCAGATGAGAGTTTGAAGAATCATTTTAGTGAACACGTGAAAGAGGGAAGAATTTTGAGTGCCAAGGTATTTGTCCAAGTTTGTAGAACTTCACACTTCTTTATGTTCGACTCCTTATGATAATTTGCTTGTTGATGTTGCAAACAGGTGAAGAAGCATTTGAAAAATGGGAAACAGGTTTCCATGGGATTTGGATTTATCGAATTTGATTCTGTGGAGACTGCTACGAATGTTTGCAGAGATTTACAGGTTTGTTCATATTATCAAACTATGCGATATGCATCCTATAACAATCTCAGGATCTTAACGCTAGCTGATATTTTTCCTTCCTTAGGGGACTGTTTTGGATGGGCATGCACTTATATTACAACTCTGTCAAGTCAAGGACAGACAAGTCCCAAAAACAGTTGAGAAGGACAAAAGCTCAACAAAATTACTTGTAAGAAATGTAGCTTTTGAGGCAACAGAGAAGGAATTGAGACAATTGTTCAGCCCATTCGGCCAGGTATGTGCTATCAGAAGTAATATTTAACATAAAATTTTAAGTAAGCAATTAGTCTTTTCACTTGCATAAAATATTATTGAATGCGTCTATTACTTGAAACGAAAACTAAGGATTCTACAGAAGCATATTGACTTGTAGTCATTGCATCCAACTGGATAATTTTGGTTAGAAAAAAAATTATGCCATAAGCAACCTGTGGAATTTATAATCCTACCCAACGCATGCCCTTTTCTTTCGACAAACTTCAGTTTACTTGAAATTCTAATTCATTTTTTTACCAGATTCATGTGATTTTGCAATTATGCACCGATTCGTACTAATTCATGAATCATTTGATGTTTTACTTCTACGCAGATTAAGAGTTTAAGGTTGCCAATGAAGTTTGGAAATCATAGAGGTTTTGCTTTTGTGGAATATGTTACACAGCAAGAGGCACAAAATGCACTTAAAGCTCTTTCAAGCACCCACTTGTATGGCAGGCACCTGGTAGGTGGATTTACATTATTATTCATTTTACTATTTTTCGTATAAGAACACAAACTCTCCCTGAAAGAAGCAGCGATACCAACAAATATCAGATATGACACAGTAAGTAAATTGTCTAGTGTTTAAATATAAAAAAGGACAGCCCGGTGCACCAGCGTTTAAATATAATATGAAGAATTATGTCAAGTCAGTTCCCTTGTTGGACGTGATATAGCTCCTTGAAATAATGGTGCTTCATAGTTAGTCTCCTCTTCCACCAAATTTCTGTGGTTTCAAGATGATCCATCCTTTCCCTATTTATACTAACAGAGGCTGAGTGGGTTTCCTAGCAAATTCCCTAACTACCCCTTGTTCCTCTAGTAATTTCCCTAATAGGTCCTTGGTTCTCACGTGACTTTAAATCTCTGCTGTTGAGAGCAATTTGACGTAGATGAGAATTCAACTTATGGCTGCTGTTGTGTAACTCACAGGTGTTAGAGAGAGCTAAGGAAGGCGAGAGTTTGGAGGAACTACGGGCTCGAACGGCTGCGCAATTTAGCGATGGCCAAAATGGATATCAAAAGTTATCCAAGAAAAGAAAGCACTTGTCAATCTTCGATGAAGGAAGGATGAAGTTTGAAAGAATTGCTGAGTAGTAATCAGTTCTTTCTAAACGTATTTGGATTCCTTAAAATGCAAGAAAACTAAATGTAGGGAATCCAAATCCTTTTCTGAGCAAAGGTCTTGTATTATAACCTTGAACTCAGAACAGGGTAATTTTGTAGGTTGTAAGTTATATAGTATATCTTGATGCCCTTTTGCTTTTACACAACCCATGAAGTGAAGCAAAAGGATTTTGACGGACATTTTTAGTTCAATTTTGAGTTGGCCTTTGGGCTTCTAAATAACCATCTTCATTACAATTTGGCTGAGGAAGTGTTAGGTGCTTGTAAAGGATGCAATATGATTTATGATAAACATACGAAATTTCCCTAGTGTAGAGTCAAAACAACCTCATTCTGGATAATATCAATTGAGAGCTCTGCTGTTAGAGGCAGTATGTAGTTTAGTTGGAATGTGCAGAAACATAAAATAGATCAGGAGCAATTGACATGAATAAAAAAATATATTTGAAGGTTTAAAATCAAGGGTTGTGTTTTTGGGTAAGGATCTGATCCATATTCTATGAAAAAGCATGGGTTTAAACTTTAGTAAAAAAGTGAGACATGTGATTATTTGAAGTGTGTTCGATTTATAGGGAGTATTATTTTATTGTGGTTCTAGTCATGGTATTTGGAGATATATTTTAGCTCTTAGGTATTTAGGTTTACACTTGAAGGTAATAGACGGTTCGCTTTACTTGACATTGGTGCACTTAAGATGAAAGAAAATTTTATCCTGCCTTTAGATTATGGGGTGAGTTCAACCATTTTTCAAAAAATTTTGTACCAAAAAAAAAAGATTTTTATTTCCTTTTATGGGTAATATGTAGGTCTTCTTTGGAGTGGCAAGACCTGGACAGTTTAAAGTTTAAACCCAATATGCTTTGTGATCACTAAAAAAGATGTTCTTAAAAAATGTGTTTCCTTATATAATATTTTTTTTAACAAAAAAGTTTAGGTATGTTTAGTATTGGTCTCTCACTAAAGTTAGGGTATAGCCTTTGGCTCAGAGGAGATTTATTATATCGCTTACCAAAGTAGTTCTCACAAGGGCAACATGAATCGAACTCGTATTCTTATGAGATATAAATTTTTTCCTTGATATTTTTATTAATTCTCATAGTATAATGTTATATAACGCATTAGAGTACAATGTCGCTTTGTGATTCATGGGCCCTTTTGGTTTGGTTTAGTTTATGGAGAATAATTTTTGCAAAATAAATTATAGAGAATAGCTTTTAGAAATAAGTGTATGGATAGTTATTATAAGAATATTTTTTTTATAGGTAAATTACTAAAAATTATATGGGATAAAATATGATAGAGAAAAAAGATGGACAAAATGATTATTATACAGCCCAAAAGTATTTTTCCTTACTTAGAAGCTAGTCTTACAAGTTTATCCAAAACTATAGTTTTTTATCCTCAAAACTATAGTACAAAAGCTCTTTTAGATATTTAATGACTATTTTTTTTTTTAATTTTTAGTATAAACTATAATTTGATTAAAAAGTACTTTTCAAACTATATTTTTGAGAAAAATTAAACAGACACTTAGTTAGATAATACTTATTATGATTATTATTTTTGATATTGTTGGATTCAATTAAGGATAACTCTTGTAAAAAGATTTTTTATATTCATATAAATTTAAATTTGAGACTCGTGCTTAAGAGGTCAAAATTCTTTCTCTTAGGGCAATACTTTTTGGTGGGATTAGGGTTATTATTGTTATTGTTGTAGTTCAAGGAAGCATTATCAAACTTATTTACAAAACACATTGCCTTGAATAACAATTTCTTTTTTTTGGTTATACAAAGGGGTAGCCCGAAAACATTAAACGATGATGATACGAAGGATGCCTATGGCAACACAATCTGCTTAAGAACTTCCAAAACTTCATTAGGTGGAGCCGACCAAGTCAGTCTTGGATCATATGTCCTCGTATCACGCCACCACATCCAGCTTTGCCATTAGATAACTCCATCAGTGTTCAGCTTACACCATCCCTGGGGGGGGGGGGGGTGTGGTCGCGGTTGCCAAGTAACCATGATAACTTCTTGTTTCCTTTCCTGCCGGGTTCCTCCTCCCCATTCTCTGATAGGCAGCAATATGGAGTTTAATGTTCTCACTCGTGGATCTAGGCATTTCAAAATTTGGGTTGTGTATATGGAGATTCTCCATTTCCACATGACCCAGCACTCTGCAGCGAAGGTTTCAGGCCATCTCACTTCATCTTCTGTAATACCAGAGTAGCACATGTTCTTTGCTAGCCAAACACTTTCACTTTCTCGGAAGAAAATCTTTGCTCTTTGGTAGGAACAGCAGCAGCATAAGGGCAATCGCGAAGGCAGTGAAGCATATGCTCCTCCCTTTGATGACAAATATCATAGATATAGTTTGTGTTGTTCCATTTGCTTGTGATGCTTTTTGTGAGAATATTTTTATGATAAGCATCCACATGAAGACTCTTATTCTCTCTGGAACCCTCAATTTCCAGACCCTTTTCCATTTAGCATGGGGGGAGTGCATATCGTTCTTCTGTATCCATTTGTAAGCGCTAGAGGTTGTGAATTCACCATTCCCAGTATGTCTCCACCTAGTGATATCCTTATGCAAATTCTCATTTGGGGCGCTCATAAGAGTAATTTTCTGTTGTATCCCCATTGGAACGGCATGAGCAATGGGATCAAAGTTCCATTCACCACCCTGTTCATTGATGAAGTCCATGACTCTAAACTTTGTATTACAACTTCGATTCTCGCTCACAAAATTGAGGAGTCTATTCTCTTGGGGTATCCTATGATCAAACCATACACTGGTAGTTCTGCCATTTCCTATTTCTACTTCCATGTTTTCAAGCAACTTATCTTGCATCTAAACCAGTCAAATTTTTTTGCAATCAGTTCTCCCTCCCCTTCTCTTTTCCGTCCATATTTGTCATGTAGCACACGGACCTATAACTCCTCAGGATTCTTCTTCATACGCCAAAGCAGTTTGAGAAGAAAAGCATCATTCATGCCTTTAAGGGATTTCAATCCTAATCCACCTGCCTCCTTTGGTTGACATAGTTGTTTCCACCCTGTTGCATGCCATCTTATTTTGTCTTCGGTATCGCCCCAGATAAACTTCCTTTGATCCTGTTCAAGAGACTCGATTATACCTTGAGGCAATCTATCATGTTGCATTGGATACATAGCCGTCATATTAACGAGCGTCATACGTCCCGCTAAGGAGAGGCTCGCTGCTTTCCAGGCTTATAATCTTTTCTTCACTCTTTCAACAATTGCACCAAATTTATCTCTTCGTCTTTTGGGATGGGAAATATTTGCACCAAGGTAAATCCTCAGCTCATCCACTTGATCGAACTAACTTCTTCCACATGTGTCTCCTGGAATTTGATCTGACATCATATGGGATATGGTGGGGCCCAGGCGGCAGCTCTCATTCTTAGCCATTTTTCTCTCTCTCACTCTATCAAGAATAAGATGCGTGAGTTTTTTCATTCCGAGTACAAAGAGATAAAAGGGAGATAGGGTCACCTTGCTGTAATCCTGTTGTAGGTCTTAAAGCTTCAAGCTTTTCCCCATGCCATAAAATATTAGTGGTAGGAGTGTTCATACATCCCATGATTCTCTCAACCATATCCTTGGGGTACTGAAGCTCTTCAAGAACTTGCTCCATAAATTGCCAACTTATTCTGTCATAGGCTTTTTCAAGGTCTACTTTAATTGACATAAAGCCTTTATTGCCTTTCTTCCTCCTCATTGAATGTATCATTTCATTAACAATGATGATGTTGTCATGGATATTTCTTCCCAGGACAAAGCTCACCTAGAAAGGAGAAACAATTTTAGGCATGATATTCTTCAATATGTTCACGGTAACTTCGGAGACACATTTGTACACTACATTGCAAAGGGAGATAGTTCTTAATTGATTAACTCTCTCTGGAGAGTCTAGCTTGGGAATAAGAGTCACCAGCGTTGGATTCACCAAGACTTCCCTTCTCACTCCAAATTTTCTTGACTGACTGGCAAAAATTATCTTGTATAATATCCCAATTTTTGTGGAAGAATATTGCCGAGTATCCATCTTCCCCAAAGGCTTTCATTCCAAAATATCAATGATGTATTTCAATCACTATCGTTTAACCATTGCGTTCGAGCCTTTTGGAACCAAAGAATCTTTTCTTGTTCCAGTACCGTATTCAATTCATCACATCCAGATAGGGGTTCGGTTGTATTTGGGTGGATTTTTGGATGTCATCTTCGAATAAGCTCATTCCTTTTCTGGGTAATGTGTCAAAAGACAGACCTATTCCAAATCTCTCAATTCCAGCCCAGTATCTCTCTTTCCAAACCAATTCTCCGCCAACATTCGTTGAAATATTCATTTTTTTTTGTACAAAAATTTTTAGAAAGGGGTTAGGCTCACCCACGATCTAAAGGTAAGGCAAAATCTCCCTTCCTCCTAAGCTATACTAATGTCGGATAGGGCGAGCTGTCTATTACACTCAGGCGTAAACCTAGGTATCCAGGAATTATGATGCCTCCCTAAGCGCCATGACTGGAACTACAATAAAGTAGTACTCCCTAAAGATCAAATACGCTCCAAATGGTCGCATATAAAGGTGAAAATAGACCAGACAGTCTGTTAGGGGCCTATGACCTGACCTATTTTAAAAAATACACAGGCTTAAGCCTGTATAGAAGCACGTTTTACTTAATAGGCCAGACTCAAGTTTCATAAAAAGCCTGTCAAGCAGCCTGGCCTGTTATTTAAAGCAAGTATAGTATGATAATGTAATAGGTGGGTGTCAAACCTCCCACCTATTAGACAACACTCAACAATTAGACTACTAGACTAAAACTTATTGTTGTAAATTTTATTCCTAACTCTTAATTTTATTTTCAATAAAATCAGATATGTTAATAGTAAATTCCTACCCTAATTCCTCTCTGCCCCTTCATTGCATTCGCAGTTTGAAATCACTTAGAGAAGTTCTCACGACTTGCAGCACCTTTAGTGTTCAGAGTTCCAACCTCTAACTTTCGCATATTGTTCCTACTGAATATGTGTCATGCATACTAGTACTGGTATTTGTGTAAATCATATCAGACATATAGAATATGATTTTTAAAGAGAATGCTGCCTAAACAGGTCACTTTTCATGATTTTTAAAGAGATGTTTTCGCAGATTGTTCCTAGTGAATATGTGTCATGCTGTCATGTTTTTAGCTAGGCTCTAATGTGTGTTTTTGTGTGTGTATGTGAATTCTGCTTGTTATTAGTAAAGGATTGAGAAAATATCTTCAGAAAACATCTTGTATATTAAACATCTTGATAACAATGTAGGAGGAAGAAGATGATAAGTTAGACCAGTTCTTCTTGTTGTTGTTGGTGGTGGGAAGCAAAGTGGATTTGAAGCGAGACAAGAGAGCTCTGTAACAATATATACTAACAAATGCAGAATGCTATTTTTTGTTTTGTTTGCTAAGATTCTTCGGAGCAATCAGAAGTTTCTGTATTGTCTCCAAATTGGTCACAAATGGCATAGACATGTTATGAATGTGATCGCACACAGGAACTGACAATAAGAGATAACAAGTCGGGCTATGTATGTGCTGAAATGTGTGTGTGTGTGTGTGTGTGTGTGTGTGTATGGAGCAATGAAATATAGGAATGCAAAGTATAAGGTTTCTGAAACTGAAGAATTAATATATGGCAGATTGGTGAGTATACAGAGATAAGCTGAGGAACTTACAGACTCAATAATATATATATATATATATATATATATATGACTGTTAAGGAATGCAAAGTATAGCAATGAAATATAGGAATGCAAAGTATAGGAATGAATTATGAAGGCGGAAGGCCTATTATTGGGTCTTTTAGTATAATCATAAAATAGATTCCTTCAACAAGCTTTAGGCCAAATCAGGCCATATATATTTACAGGTTAGGTTTAGGTTAAAAAATTAGCTTACAATAGGCTATAGGCTAGGCTCAAGTTGAATTGTTATTTAACAGGCTTAGTCTATTAAGGCTAAGGCTTGACCTGACCTATTTTTACTTTTAGTCGTATATTTTATCCATTTACCAGTTGAACTCATAGACAATTTTTTTGTTTGAAATATTCATATGCTGAAGCCATGCGGCCTCAAACCTAAGGGCCTAGCACTTCTATCTCCTTAGCCCATGCTGAGAAAACTTAACAAAGGATGATGGTCTGATTGCAGTCTTGGCCCAATTCAAACATAGGCCTAACCAAATTTATTTCTCCATTGAGAATTACATAAAGCCCGATCCAACTTTTTATAAATCCTAGTTGCATGTTGTACAACAAGTCCTCTCCAAGTGAACTGGGACCCTATGTACTCTTTTTTTTTTCTACCAAATTTATCCAAATTTTATCCTGATTATACATGAATCTGACCTATATCATACATCTAAATATTTTGGGCGAATTTTTTAACAGAAATTTTCTACACATGTCAAAGCTTAAACTCAAAAGACCCCTATATACTTAAATCAATAAGATTACATCTTACTCATCTTCACCCACTGATGAAAGAGAGAGATTGTGACATATGTGTGTTTGATTTTAGGGAGTATTATATTATTGTGATTCTAGTCGTAGTACTTGAGAGACATCTAACTCTTAAATACTTAATTTTACGTCTGAAAGTAATAGATGACTCGTTCTATCTGATATTGGTATCATCTAAGAGGAAGGGATATTTTACCTTATTTTTAGATTGTGGGTGAACTCAATATTTTTTTAAAAATTTTTATACTAAAAAAAAGATTACATCTTTCAATTTATTCCCAAATCTGTACAAAAAAAACAATTATTCCCCAAACAAGGGCACTCACGTTCGTTCACGTCCACACCTCTCTGTTCATCCGGATACCTGATATCTTAAAGTCCCCCGCAAGCATCTAGGGGTTGACCAGTGTTGACCGAGATATTTTTTAGATTTTCCCATAACTCCCTTCTGCGTTGACCCATTCTTCTATCAACATCTACAATCGCTGGTTCCTCAGATTCTCTCTCTTCCTCCATCTCCAAGATAGCGAATTTTGATGCCTGCCCGACCTTTTCGCTCTCTCTGACATCTTTCTTTTACGTCTCCCTAGACCTACCGCCCTTTTGTAAGCTCCTTCTACCGCCCTTATGTGCAATTAAGCATTCATCCTCCGTAACGGTACGCCGAAAGCTCTCCCGGAATATCCTTCGACGACTCCTTTGCTTTTGGTTGCTGATGATGGTTACTCACAGGGGAGCTATTTTGATTCACTTTTAGTGGACAGTGATTGGAATCATGACCAAAATTTCCACAATGAAAACATATAAGGTGTCACCCCTCATATTCGATCTTCAACTCGTTTCCATCAACAGTGTACGCCGGCAGCAGTGGGGCATCGAGGTCTATATCAACACACATGCGCGCTAGCATTGTCCTCGCCCTGGTTAACGGCATCTTGTCAGCCCGAATGCTTTTCCAATCTCGTTATCCAAGTGATAGAAGAACTTACGGTCCTAATAATCACCCGGAAGTCCAGGTAACCTAACCCAGATGGCGATTATATTTAGACTCTCCTTCCAAGGATTGAAATTCCTTTTCCAAGTCTGAACAGTGAGATATTGATTTTGAATCAACCAAGGAGCACCTTCAAGAGTAAAGCAGTAATAATCAGGATCATTAAATGTTGCGATCATAAAACCGTTATCAATATCAGACAGGTCTACTTTCCCAGATTTGCCCCACATCAGTTGAACTTTCCCACGTAGTTGCATGAAGCCAATCGTACCACCCAGTAGTTTGATGATGAATGAGTTCTGCCAACTACTTTCAAGTCTTCACCTTTTTTCTTCAAAAAAAAAAAAAAAACAAGTTTTGGTCCTATATCCTTAACCGTGATTTTAACTCCCTCCATCATCTCCAGACCATTCTGGAACAGCAGGTTGCCATCCCATATTTCTTCTTTTTGTTTTGCTTCTTCTTGTTCTTTCTCCCTTTGAGTCTTTGGCTATAGGGCATTTCGGTAGGATAAAATGACCCTCCTTCACCTTGTCTGTTGTGGCTCCCATATCATTCGTCCAATCTTCATGTCTTGGCTATGATGCTACGACGTCGTATCGGAACTTGTATTTGGAATACCTTCCAGGTGGCACCCTCGCTGACCTAGCGTCTCCACTGAAGAGTGGCGGGAGATATGCTGACGTGGATGAGAGAGTGGTGAGGTACTTCACCTGGTGTGTGGTGAACGCGCTGAGGTACGTTCATGCAATGGGTGTTGTTCACTGTGACGTCAAAGGGAGGAACGTTCTGGTCGGGCTTAATGGCGACGTGGCCAAGCTCGCCGACTTTGGTTCAGCGGTGGAGCAGTGCTCCTCTAGTGCAGTGGCGGTTGGGATATTGCCACGTGGAAGCCCGCTGTGGATGGTGCCAGAGGTGATTCGGTGGGAGTCTCAGGGAACGGAATCCGATGTGTGGTCCTTAGGATGTACGGTGATCGAGATGGTAACCGGGAAACCAGGCTGAGATGACAACGACGGCTTTAACACGATCAGTCGAATCGGATACTCCGACGTGTTGCCAGAGTTTCCGAGTCAATTGTCAGAATGCGGACGCGACTTCCTCAGCAGGTGCCTGAGGAGAGAACCGAGCGAGCGGTGGAGCTGTGATCAACTGCTGCAACATCCATTTCTGCTTCCTACTCCTCCCAATAAGCTCGCAAGGCATCTCCTCAGTGCATCCTAGATTGGACAAGTTCAGACGAATTCAAGGAAGAAGACGAAGAAGAAATCAGAATCATTAATAAAAACTCAGCGAATGAGAGAATCGGTAAAGTAGCTCAAACTCAAGGGTAAATTGGGGATTCGAAGATGATTGGTTTGAGGTGAGGGCATTGGCATCCAACACAGAATCAATACTAGCAGTTACTTGGTGGGAGGGAAGACAAAGATGAAGGGACAAATACGGAATATGCTGAGTTGGGGAGGGTAGAAGAGGGAAAAACAGAATTGGGGATAAGTGGGGAATATTTGAAAAAGGGAAGGGCTAATCTGGGGATATGGAATTGGGTCGAGGATCAAAGTGAAAATGATTGGAGATTTGAGAATGGGCCGCACAAGAAGGAGCTGTTGAGAAAGATTAGAGCAATAACAAGCATAAATCTTGTAACCAAAAAAAAAAAAAAAAACAAGCATAAATCTTGATGTGTTATTGTTGGTGTAGTTTCATATTAAAAATCAATTTTTTTATTGATATTACATTTAAATATATTAGGTTATTTTTTTCTATTATATCATAATAATATAATAAAATAGTATTATCATTAATATCTTACTCTATATTTATATCACAATAAAATAAATTTATATTATCTTTTTTTTTAATAATTATAAATAACTTTAATTTTGAAAGATTTTGAATCCATTGTATAATCTATTTTTCATGCTTATTGTGCAATGTGAAGGAGAAATATCGCATAAATAATAATAGTAATGATGGTTGGGCTAATTAAAAGGCAATTTAACATATTTTTATACTTCATGATATTTGAATTTATAATTTTTTTATAGGGGTGAGAACGCTTATCACATCAAATAATAACTTATTAATAAATAGAAATAGAAATGAAGAATTATTATATAGTTTTATGTAATATATATAATGCTAAATGAATATAAATCGTAATAATGAGTAGAGGGAATGAAAAGGATATAAGAAGAGTGCTGGAATCTCTATTAGTTTGGAGATATACCAAAAAAGGAGGATACAAGGAGGCTAGGCTAAGAAGGCTTTCCCTTTTTTGGGGGGAGGGGTTGTATTGAATTTAGAGTGAATCGAGGCCACTACTTGGCGATGATATATCATATCATCACAAGTATATTAGAATGTAACATGCAAGACAACAACCGTGCCTCTGGCTTTGGGCCTCTAAATAATGAGACCTCCATTTGCAATTCCATCTATTTTATCCCTATTCCATTTTTAAATTATTTACACCAGATTTTACTACCAAATTTATAATTCAAGTTATTTTTTCAGAATGAGCTCGGTTACATAGATTTCAGTGTCTCTAAAAAAGAGCATGACAACTTCTAGTAAAGGCTAAGGCCAACTTTCGAGCAATCAAGTCATATCCGAGGTATCAAAGTGACGGTAAAGGCTTGACTTGAATAGGGATGGACTGGTGGGTGACTATCAGTGTTGATATGGTTTACTCTCATAGGGATAATAAAGTGGGATTACGAGTAATTATCAAAGACATAAAGGAATTATGAATAGGGATGGAACCCAGGAGGTCCATCGATATAATTTACTCTCATAGATCTATTATTCATAAATTTAACTGATAAAATAGTAAGATATGTGATCATGAAAAAAATTACTTAAAAGCATAAGCCAAAATAAGTTGCCTGTCACTTTTCCACCACGGAGAGAGGAAACAAAATGACCATGAAGATGGGAAAGGGTTTTGAAATGGGTCCTTCCTTGCTTTAATTAAAAAGAAATAAGATTACTCCAAAGGGCCCAATAGTTTGATGTTTATAAAAATATTGAAAGAAAAAATTAAATAATAATTTAGGAAAAAATGGGGAAAAGTTTTCATTGGAAATTTAATACAAATTATATCCTTTTTCTCATGATTTTATATCTAAACTTATTTTTCTATCACTCATCTAAATAAGTTTAATTTCTCAAACTAACTATTTTATAAAAGTTAATCTAAACATAAATTATATCATATTATCTAATTTTTACTTAATCTGACTTTTTTTTATATACAATACTTAATCTGACTTTTACTTCTAATCTAAACATACCCTAACTCGAAAACTAACTAAACGGCCCTATCTTTTTTTGGTGAATAAAGATGGCTCTATCTTTTGTCACAAGAAAGATTTTTCTTTTTGGTACAATTGTCACAAGAAAAGATAGTAGCGGGAATGGGTGAGCTGGTTTTGCTTTCATGGGCTCATCAATGAGTGGTATCGTTGGGCTTTTAAAGGTAAATGGTTCCCTTTAAAAATTCCATTTGGGCTTTGAGAAGAAAAAGAAAAGGAAATTTGTCTATTTGGGCATTTTATACCTCTCACTTTGTCGTTCTGAGGGTTTCTTTAATAGATAATTTTATAAATTTTCTATAAATACTTTTTAAACTTTAGAAATGTATCTTAATTTTAGTGGGGGATCAATAGTGAATCCATTTAAATTTTTTTCTATGAAACAAAGTTGAGTTATTGATATTGCCAGTGAGTTGAGTTCTTGTAGTGTGATTGAAACAGAGTAGTGAACAGGGTGTAAATGACTTAAATTAGCTTGAGATCTACTATTTAAGAAGCTTATTATTGAGTCTAATTCTAAGAATAATATTGATATGTTGTCCAATATCAATATTAATATATGCAGTTTGTTAGTTGCACATATATAGAGACTCTTATAGTTATAATGGGACATCAAACTGCAATTTGTTCCTAGAGGTCAAAACATGCTTACAAATGCTCTTGCCAAAGATGGGTTGACGTCAATAAGAATATTATATTCATATCCTACAAATTTAGAGTCTATTATTCATATTGAGTGTTTGTGATTCAATCCCCTTTTAAATTAATTTTAATTATTTTGGTCACTTAGCCCTCATTTGTACCAAAAATAATTTAACCTCATATCAATAGGGGTTGATTCTAATAGAAAGGATTATTTCCTTAGAATATGACAAATTAGAATTATAGTTGAGAGAAATGTCTATATTTAGTATTTGACAATGTATCGAATATAATTGCTTCTAATAAGAGAATATGTGTTTAGTAAAACAAAAACCTTTGACTGCTTTGGGTATTTTTTTTTAAAAAAAAATTCATGGGATTAATTTGATAGAACATAACAATGCTGTACAATCTATGATCTCTATTTAGTGAAATAATGTTTGTTGTGGGATAATATCTATTGCTGAGATTTACAACCATATGCTCCCATGTTTATACTTCTTCCGAGTAAGAAAGAAACACGCAGCTTTCACATCAAGTTTGAGGGTTGAACTCGCTTCCTCTATGTGACAAAAGGAGCAAAGGTGCCATTTGTGACACATGGGCCAAAGATGACCCCTTTTGGTATTCAATAATTCGTTAAGAAAAAAGGCCAATACAATATAAACCTTTTGAATTTTGGAATCAATGAAATGGGGTCCCTCTTTTATTTCTTCTTCGGCTTGTAGAATTTTTTTTATGGGAATAAAAAATTTGAATGAAAAATAAAAGAAATGATAATCATACTGAGATTTAATAGCAGGACGTTAGCTCAGATGATAAATTCGAGGTGTGGGTAAAAATTAGGGAAAACTATATATATATATATATATATATATATATGAAAAAATATATTTGGTATGTTTATAAAACAAATGGATATTTGTGTTTGGTTGGGTAATAATATCGTTAATAAAAATTGAAATATTTGTTATTGTTTTTAAATTATCAAAGAGTTTTACGTTTTAGAAGAGCTTCACTTTAGTATTTAGAATTAATCTTGATTGGGTTAAGGTTTAAAAATATTAATAATTAATGTCATTTTATTAATAGTTAATATTAGTTATTTAAAATAGTGAAATAAAATTAGTATTTTTTAAAATTTTCAGATAATATTAAACTCAAAAAAACTTTCAACTCCACGTTGTTACTTCTAGACGATAAATTTGCACTTAACCCACTGGATTGAAATATCTCAATTAATTGGTAATATATTATTTGTTTATTTTATTTTACTTTTTTTTTAAAATATTTTTGTCACCAATCCCTATATAGCCATGAAAGGGACTTCAACGGTTGGTTTATTATTTTCATTTTCTTTTTGGCCTCACTTGCATTGAATTCCAATTCCTTAACAAAAAACATGTAGCTGTTTTGCTATTGTTTTATGCTTCCCCATCAAAGTCATATTTTTAAGATCCCAATGCCACACATATAATTTTCATTTTTCACCATCTACTTTCAACATATTATTATAGTATGAAAATAAAATATATTTTTATTATAAATATAAGAGTTAATTAGAAGATTTATTTTAGCTATAAATATAATAAGATTTTAATCTATTTTATTTTTCATATTTATTATTTTTTAAAATTAATTTACTTAATTTATGAACAAAAATATAATTGAAGTATTTTAAACAGATCATATAATACTACATTCGGTCTTAATTATAATAATCAGTTGATATTTTTAGAGATATTTAGGAAGTTAAATAAATCAGTTAATTATGACTAAATACAACCCTTTAACATGAATTCATATTATATATACTTAAATCTACCCAAATTAGTTAATTAATTCTTATATTAGTTATAATTAACTTATTTAATTATTTGGCTTTTTAGATCTATCCCAAAAACTCAACTTACTCTTATAATTAAGACTAAAGGTAATATTTGTTATAACTAACTAATTTATTTAAATTTTTTAATATTTAAACTAGTCAACTAATTTTTACATTAAGGACCGAATAAATTTTTAAAAACACCTAAAAAATAATAAAAATATGGTTCAAGTTGTGCCCTAATACACTACACTTAAATGAGTTAATCTACTACATAAGATTAGAATAAAAGGCAGCATCCCTGATAATGAAATAAACTGTTCTTGCAACAAGACAAGGTGACAGGACAATGGAAAAAGAAATAAAGAAGTCAACAATAAGATGAGATGAGAGAATTACTTCAAAGTTCAGGAGCAAATGTACTATGAACTTCAGCCTCAAGTTCGTTTTATAGGCCATGGATCCATATTAAGATAAGAAAGCAATTAATGAAGGGATAAGGTTACCTAAGTAAAAGCCATACCATGTAAAAGAAGAGATAGTGGGATAAGAATGAGAAAACAATTAATGAAGGGATACGATTACCAAAAGCAAGCAATGTCAAACTTTTATTTTGACATACCCACACTGGCCATTAGCTAAAAATTGTTCTTTTATATTGTTATGTTCATGTTCATTGACAATTTGACATGTTAATGGCATTGGAATTAAGTCCATTATTAATAATAATAATAAAATAGACAAGTCATTCACAACACGTGTTTGTGCCAAGTACAACGGCCCACGCAAAGCGATATATAGCGTTAGAGCGTAGTAGCGCCAGCCAACAATCTTCTCACTGCTCGCTCGCTGATCTCGGCAATTATCGATGCTTCCAAATACATTTCCACCAGAAGAAGCAAAGCTTTATATCCACATTCATTCATATTCACAATTATCAACACTACGTCTCCATTTTTTTTCCCGTTTCTTCACACTGGAGAAAAATCTCAAGCACTGAGATTAATTGGCCGTGGAATGGGGGCTGGTGGTTCGAAGAATACGGACGGTGAGTTTAATGGCAGTGATGAAGACGGGCAGCTTTACGTTTCGCTTAAGATGGAGAACCGTAAGCTCACTGGGGAGTTCGTCCCTCATGTCTTTGGTTCTCTTCCGCTTGTGGGCTCCTGGGACTCTTCAAAAGCAGTAATTTTGTTTGAACCCTACTTTCTATATATGTTGGATGATTTACTTGTGGTTTAGTGTGATTTTGGTGTTCTAAATTGTTTTCGGTATTTTGGTACCACAATCAGCTTCCAATGGAACGGGAATCTGTGTCAATGTGGGAGTTGAGCTTTGTTGTTCCACCGAATCATGGTAATATATTTTTTCTCTTCGTCTTTGAGACGTAATAATTAAATAATCATTATTCATTCACAAGATACGTTGTTTTCTTTCTGGAAGCATTCGACAAAAATAAAACTTAATGAAACAGTATACAATGGCCTAAGTTTACTAAGCTAATTGAACTGAAGAAACAGTTGTTTTATTTACTACGAGAAGAGAGCATGGTATTTTGGTGTCTTGAATTGTTGTAAGTTTAGTTTTAGTTAGTAAATCATTCATAATTGTCTCTTCAAAGGGCTCTCTCCCGATTGAGCCTGATGCCTTTAATTTGTTTGGCATTTTCAGAAACTTTGGATTTCAAGTTCCTCTTGAAGCCTAAGCACGGTAATGCACCTTGTATTGTTGAGGAGGGTCCGAACCGCCTGCTGATTAGGGGTGCATTGCAGGAGGATACCAGGCTTGCATTGTTTAGGATTGACAGTGCCGAAGTTCTTGAGTATCAAGTATTTGTTAAAGCAGATAGGGTTTCTCCGTTTGATCTTGCAGCTAGTTGGAGGGCCTATCAAGAAAATTTACGTCCTTCATCCGTGCGTGGGATTCCTGATGTCAGCATAAATTCAGAACCGCATACAGGTGGTGAGGTAAGAGTACAACAGAGCTTCAGGCAGTATTTTGTACTTTACAACATTGTTTTTAATTCTTTGCCCCCTTGGTAGCTGTTAAGCACAATGTTTGTCTCACTGCAATGTATAAACTAGAATAGATGGATCTAGAAACCCTGCATGAACTTGTTGACTGTCATTTGTAAATTTCCGGTTGGAATTTTTATATCTTTTGACCAGAAAATCTTGGTTTTGTTGCTTTTCTAATCCGTGCAAGAAATGCAGTGTTTCTACATGTAAAATGGTTTTGCTATCAAGTGTCAGGTGACAAGTCCTCAATAAAAACAGCCTTCATTTTTCAATTTATATTACTTTTATTTCCAATACATTACCTTGTCGTGTCATATTTAAGAAATTACGTGCCTTTCTTTTTCTTCTTTTTTATAACAATGTTTTCCATATTTAACTTATGCTAACTTAATGGCAAATGTGTTCTAGGAAACACTTATTCGTGGACCACTAAGTAAGTTTATTTTCTTTTCAATTTGTTTCCCAGAATGGCTCTTTTTTGGGTCTGGATCTTGATCTTGAACACTATGTTGTCCCGGCTCCTTCTACTTCTGTGAATTCAATTGTATATACAGCTAACATGACAGAGAATCCCAGATCACCTGTTGCTGGGTCTGGCAGCAGTACATATTCCATGAGGGATGTTGATGTTCCAGTTGATCGGCAAACAATTTTTAAGGTTTGACTTCCTTTATTCTAGTTCACCCTTTATTGAACCAATAAACCACTATATGCTCTTTATAGTGTAAAGTACAGATAACTACCCAAAAGTTCCAAAAAATCAATGCAAGGATCTCTTGTCATCATTTTCCTTAAACCTGTGCTTTTACTGCAATGGATTTGTACATAAAGTTGATGTTCCTACTAGGGGATGGAGATTATTGTTCCAGATCCATCAATGGCGTGTCAAGGTTCTGGACTGGTTGAATCCAAGTCAGTGGGCACATTTACAGCACTGCAAAAGCAAGATGGTCAGAGGGGATATTTTGTTCATAGGGGCGTTGGGTCCCCTAGACTTGTAAAATCTGGCTCTACAACTTTCATGACTAATCTTAATCTGGAAACTGATACCAAGGTTTGCACTTTTCGCTTTTTTGCTTCCTGTCCTCAAATTGAATTCTAGATAACAAACTTTTGTAGTCTGAAATTGTGCGCAATTGATTTCTTCTGCATGCTTTCTTTTCATTGATAGAATTCAATGCCAGCAGCTGCTGGAGCTGTTGCAGCTGCAGCTGTGGCTGACCAGATGCTGGGTCCCAAGGAGGATAGACATTTAGCAATTATCCTGGTACTTACTAGCATGAGTAGTTATCATGAATTTTAGTAAGGTTTAGTAATTCTTCATCTATCTTGCTTCCTCCTTTAAGTTGGAGTTTTATGTGTATGTTGGAATTTGGAAACGACTCACAAAATTATTATATTTTCCTTTTGTAGTTCATCAAATTCAGAAAATTAATATATTGGATAATTCTAACTTGAGATTAGCTATCTCTCTAGTTCACAATGAGATTGGGCTGCTAGTCTTCTTTTAGCTGGTTCCTTTTGGAAGATTTATTGTTCTCCTCTTTTGCATCTCTCTAAGTATTTGATAATTTTTTATGTAAAAAAATACAATGAATAGTTCTGACTAGTTGCTTTTACTTTAGGTGGGTTTGCCAGCTCGAGGTAAAACTTTTACTGCAGCTAAACTTACAAGATATCTTCGTTGGTTAGGTCATGAAACCAAGCACTTCAATGTTGGGAAGGTTGCTGACATCTTTGGCATGACTCTTCTATGTACTCAGTAGTCTTTTGCTATGTCAAAATATCTCAGATATGAAAGTGACACACCTTTTTCTTTGGTTGTTACAGTATCGCCGCCTTAAGCATGGAACTAATCAGGTAAACTCAATTTGCATAAAGTTTGATTTAATTACTTATGATTGAAATTTTATCTTCTGAAGTACTTCTTTTATGTGTTCTTATAGATTTGCCATTGATTAATTAATAACATGAAAGAGCTTACAATGACATGGGGTTGGGAAAGATTGAACACTAAACCTCCAAGTTAAAGCTCTTTCTATGTCATAAAGTCATTTGATCTAAAAGGTTATAAAAACCGTTATATCTGTTGTGTGACTAATTTTTAAATATGATCTGCTGTAATTTGGTCATCCTCTTTCCTTTCTCAGTAACTACTATTATAACCATACAATTTAACTAGTCAGTGATGATTTCACGAGCAATTCTTAGTGCATGTCATATTCTTCATTGCAGTCTGCTGACTTTTTTCGAGCTGACAATCCCGAAGGCATGGAGGCCCGCAATGAGGTAAATTTTGGCCAACACTTTGTTGCTTTGAGATCAAATTTAATGCAGATTATAATCTATAATTTCAATATATTATATCATAATTTATTTGTTATAGTTCGAACTGGAACGGTCATGGTGGTTCTATGTTTTTTTTATATATTTGTGCCTCTATGTGTTGATTCACAATATTTTTGTATTCTTTTTCCTAATATCTTGTGCATTTAGTGAGGTTTCTTGCTTCTTGGTCAGCAATATACTCTTTGGTACCTTTGCAGTTCTGTTACTTGAATATGAATTAATATCTTGGGTCTGAAGAATTTAAGTGGATCCTAAGCTCAATGCTAAGAATTTGCCAAAATGCGAAAGCTGAAAACAAGCAGCAGAAGACTGGTTGACCTATTCTAACACCAAGGAAAATGGACAAATGGTGGTTTTATAATGCAGAAGACTTGACAAATGGCAAAAATTTCTGGATTGTAAAAGTAGAATACAAAATCCTAATGGAAAATTCATATTGATGGTCATAAAGTATAACCTATTCTATTAAGGCTATGTTACCCTGATCAAACTTACACTTCAAGCACTTCCTTTTTCATGGATGATTCTGGTATTGTACCATGTCCTTTCTCTGTACATAATTTTGATGTATACATGCTACTAGGTAGCAGCTTTGGCATTTGAAGATATGATATCTTGGATGCAAGATGGTGGCCAGGTAAGCTCATTTTTTTGACATTTTTGTTACTATTACTTCTTTCCTGTTCTTTCCGTCACTTTTAATTTGATTTTAGGTTGGGGTATTTGATGCCACGAACAGTACCAAGAAGAGAAGAAACATGCTGATGAAATTGGCTGAAGGAAGATGCAAGGTACTGCAGTCACAGATGGACATTGTTAAGAATACATTATATGAAATTTATACAGATAATCGTGATCTCTTCTGATGCATCTTTGCGTTTTTCTTGTAGATTATATTTCTGGAAACAATATGCAATGATGTAAACATAATAGAAAGAAATATACGTCTTAAAATTCAGCAAAGTCCTGACTATGCAGAAGAGTAAAATTTCTTTTAAAAACAGTGATATCTTCATCTTGATTGCCATGAAATTGCACCTAATTAATGTACTTTTTCAGGCCAGATTTCCTAGCGGGGATGCAAGACTTTAAAAACCGTCTCGTCAATTATGAGAAGGCAAGTCATTTGTATGCACTTTTAATAATTATTAGAGAACTTTTCCTCATATAATTTAGATTTTTCATTGCCAGGTTTATGAACCTGTAGAAGAAGGATCTTACATTAAAATGATTGATATGGTCAGTGGACATGGTGGGCAAATACAAGTAAGATTAATTTTTTTTTCTTTTATGAATTGTATGCATTGAAAATAGCCTTTTTATATGCTGACTGCCAGGTCATCCTGTACCATAGTTTGCAGATAAACAAGTGTGTTCATATGGTTGCTGTACTTTAATAACTTAAATGTAATAGTAGAATGAAGAAATGAATGTAGGGGTTTCACTGTGAGTTCTACTCCACGCATCCAGGCATATGATCTTTGGTCTGTCTTTCAATTTGTTATAATTTCTCTTTTTTGATGTAGGTGAACAATATCAGTGGCTACCTTCCTGGTCGGATTGTTTTCTTCCTGGTAAGTTTTTTCAAGAACGTGTTTGAATTTCATCTAGGGGTGTTTGATTTGTGAACGGTTTTAGACTCCTAGAAATGTTTCGTAGAATCTTAAAAAGAAAAGGAAAATGTCTCTGGGAACGTAAGCAACAGCTACAAAACTACTTTCACTTCTTCGGGTGTAATGTGGAAATGTTGGATTTTCAATAGTCAGAAATATTTTTGAAATGTTAGAATTATTTTGTCCACCCTTATCTTAACAAACTCACACAAATAATTAATAAATGATATTTCTTATTATCCTTTACATCTATGAAGCATAATATAGGTTTTTTACAACACGGAAAATTTTCCTCGATAACTTGACATTTTATTTAATGTTTAAAGTATAATTTTGCCCTAAAAGTATTTTCAAAGAAGCTATGGGCACCATAAAAAAATTGTGGACCAATATAGCACATAAATTTTCAAAACTGGTGTAATGTTGCCTTTTTCTAACAGTCAACATTAAGGTGAACATTGGGACTTAATGTTAACTATTAAAAGAGGGAAACATTGCACTAGTCTTGAAAGATTATGTGCTACATTGCGCTACAATTTTCTTCAGGATGCCCACAGCTCTTCCAAGAATACTTTCGGGTAAGAGTTCACTTTAATCTTTTATCTAAGAACCATGCTCACCTCTTACTGTGAACATTTATCTATTGCAGGTTAATACACACCTTACACCACGCCCCATATTACTTACTAGACATGGAGAAAGTCAGGACAATGTGAGAGGAAGAATTGGTGGGGATACTGCAGTGAGGTATATGAATGGATTTTATACAAGCTTTTATACAAGCTTTTAAAAAGGAAGTGATATGAATGGATTTTGAAAACCTATTTGCCAGTTTTGTTTAATTACTGGTTACTCTTAAAAGTGGAGGTCAAATTATTGAATGCAATGCCCACCCATTGTTGTTTTCTCATCCCTTCCCTTAATATAGAAATAGCTGCTTATCTCTTCTCTTTTACTTGATGTCTTTGCAAGAAATCCAAACAGGTTATTATTGTTTATTTTCACTTAATGGACTAAGTTCTGTTAAAGGATAGCTTAGTTATTTGTGGCAACTTATTTATCTACTACGCTTGGTAGAAAATAGTTATAGTAAAATAATGTGAGGGCTATAGTATATTTTAAAAAAGGCATTCCATTTGGAAGTTTAAACACCTACTCCTTTGAAAAGCTCTTTTGGTAAAACATTTTTTGGAACAACCCATCTAGAAAAGTTGTTCCTGACAAGTCCCAAATATAAGTACATTTAAGGTCAAGGTTGTTGTTAAGAAGATGAATTAAGGAGGATGAGTTAATATTTGTGATTGACACTGTTAATGTCAAATTAGTTAGTTTGTTGGTAGTTACTTTGCTGAACTTCACTAATCACCTAAGGCATAAATAGCCATGAAATCTGCTGAACGAGCATGATATAAAAAGACAACTAAATAGCCATGTATCTGATAATCCTTTTTCCTTGGATGTCTTTTCTATCTCCTAAATTTCTTCTTTCATGAAAAAAACCCGACAAACTGTAGAATGTTAAAATGATAACGCAAAGGAGTAAGTGCCAGAGGGGATGCTCTTGATTTAGATGGGATTAAATGGTAGAAGTTCACTTGTGTAAGTCAAGACTTGCTTGCAATGGGATTACTTCTGTATTTTTTTTTAATTTTATAGAGGTAGAGAAAAAATACAAGAAAGAAGGACCAGGAATCATCCCACAACTGAAAGAAGCTCGGCAAAGAGAATATTTACATTCACTAAAAGGAGTTCTCAAGTCTCTTACTAAGTGTGTTGGGATGCATTTCAAAACCATGGTTTGGGAAAGATAACCATGGTTTTTTTGAAAAAGATACCCAAACACCTCATATTTTCCACAATCAATTTTTCACTAAAACCAATAAACTATCCACTCATTTTTTTCCACAATCTATTTTTTTACCAAAACCATGGTTTTGGTATAAGTTAGGGGGAACAACTTTTAAGAATAATTTTTTTTTTCATAATCTATTCTACTCAAAAATAATTTTTTTCACAAAATCTATTCTCCAAATGCTAATCCAAACACATCCTAAATCTGATGGAGAAACACTCCTAAAGATACCCAACCTTTAATTGGGGCCAATATAGTTAGTTTGGACCTGTTAGTCTGGTTATAGTTGGAAAGCATGACAAGTTAGATTTTCAAATACCAAATATGGAAGCTACAGAGGTAACCATTGCATGCTCCTTAATGCAAACGGACAATGAATGAACTGGAGCACCATAAAATAGGGCCAAGCTTAGTGAGTGAAGGTCTGAACAACGTCCATGCATTTGAGACAAACTTGTTGGGGTTCAGGAGGGAAGTTGGAGAAGCAGCATACTTGTATGGTTGTCTAAACAATTACTAGTGGGATGGTGACATAATACCTTTGTACTTGACCTAATTTAGGATGATTAATAGATACTTATGGAGCCTGGATAAATAAGTTTGTGATCCCACTTAGACTTCTCTCTTATCTCTGATAACAAATCCCACAAACATAGTTGCTCTTTGTTGAATCTTCAAAGATATTTTTCCTCTCAATTTTTTGGGCCGTTCCTCTACTGCACTATTGATTTGATTGACTCATTTATTTATTGAAAAGAAAAAGGAAAAAAAAGGGCAAGTAGCTCCCTTTAATGCAGGGCTTCATTCAGAAATTAAAATATAGGTGAAATAGTTGCAGTTCCTTTATCTTTTTTTAATAACAGCAATTCCTTTATCTTTAAAGTGATTTTTCCTTAATTTTTTTTGCATATCTTTGTTAGAAAGAAAAGTTCTTTCAAGATTATAATTGTTAACTAGAAGAAACTGCAATTTGTTACAACAGTGAGACTGGACAACTGTACACAAAGAAGCTTGCCAACTTTGTAGGAAAGCGGCTCAAATCAGAACGGGCTGCTTCTGTAAGCTTTTCTTTCTCAGATTCAATGTGTGTGCACGCTCCCTTTGATACCAATGCTACTAAGTTCATACTTGAAAGGATCTAGTGCTTTTCCTTTTTCTGCCAATGCTTCATATGACATTTATGTTGCACTGTCTACAATAGAAAAATAGAGAAACAATTCAGAGCAATGTCTACAAAATGAGAATGAACCAGACAAAAATAAACAAATGTTGGATCTTTTATTATTTATAGTGGAACTAATAAATATACGTTACTCATTCTTAATCATTTATTTATGGAAAAAAACACTTTGACTTCATCCATTAAATCCATATTTTTAGTGGATTGATCGGGTTTGATGAAGTAATGGGTGCATCAAATGGACTATTGATCATATGTCAATTTTCCACCTAATTAAGCTCGAGGGGAATTATTAGAGGTGTGAACATGAGTTGTATACTAGGAATGTTCTATAGCTTGTGGTGCGAACTGCACACTGTATCATTTATGCCTATTGAAATTAATGTGTATTGTAAATAATGAGAATGACTCTACCACTAGGGGTATATAAGTTGAATGGTGACTCTGTAGTGTGCATGGAAAACAAGTTGCACATTAATTACACTGAATAAATTGTCTTTGTGTAACTGATGATCCAGATATGGACTAGCACATTGCAACGAACAATTCTGACTGCAAGCCCAATTGTTGGATTTCCCAAGGTTAGTGTCATCCTTATTGACTATGTTTATGGTTGCATGCTGTCATGTCAATTATTATCAGCAGATAGGTGGACAAAATTATGCATCAATGGTGTTCCCGAGCTTACTATCCTTATATTTATTAGATACAATGGCGTGCTCTTGATGAGATAAATGCTGGGGCATGTGACGGGATGACTTATGAAGAGATCAAGAAGAACATGCCAGAGGAGTATGAGTATGTCATTGATTTGTAAACTTTATCTCCCTTCCTTAGAGAAACACACATGCTCACTTTTTAAGTTGAATGTGACTGATAAATCAGTCAAGGGGAAGCACAGGGAAGGGACCTTTTTTTTTTGTTGGCAGGCGTCAGGAAAAAAGGGGGGGGGGGGGGCGCACCAGAATACTCTTCAAAATTTATGAAACAATTTGATGTTCCAATTGCAGATCTAGGAAGAAAGACAAGCTTAGGTATCGATATCCTCGTGGAGAATCTTATTTGGATGTTATTCAAAGGTCAATAATTTACTTCTCATGTTAATATAGATCCAAATTTCTACCTGTTTTATGTAAATGAGTCTTGTAAGTTCTAGTTGTAATGCAGGTTAGAGCCTGTGATTATTGAGCTTGAGAGACAACGTGCACCTGTTATTGTAATATCTCACCAGGTTGTGCATCATATTAAATTTGCTTTTTAAGACGTGTTCTCAATGTTGGCTGGTTGTAATATTTTTTTTTTGTTCCCTGTTGGTTGTCTTATTACAGGCAGTTTTGAGGGCATTATATGCTTATTTTGCTGACAGGCCTTTGAAAGAAATTCCACACATAGAGGTAACTTGTGGATTTATATAAAAGATCATTTGTAACTTACCCTTGTTCTCATTTGGAGAGTGCATATAAAAGATACTCTCTGTCCCCTTCTATTGCATTCAGTCGTTTTCAAATTGAGAAAGAGAATAGGGTTGATGCATAGGTCTGAATCGGTAGAAAACATGTAATATAGAAAATGAAGTATATAATTGTCTGTAATTATACTAAATGAAGTTAAAATTTGTGAAATTGGCATACTCATGAATCATCATGATACAAGGATGTTAAAAATTTTGAAGTTTGGACAAAGCTTGGAGTTTTTTAGGAGTTGGCTATCAAATTATTTATAAAAACATGAGAAACTACTTAAAAAACTCAAATTTTCATCGTGGCTTGTGAGGCTTACTATTGTATCTAAGGTGAGATTTGCTCATTGCAGGTGCCTCTTCATACAATAATAGAGATACAAATGGGAGTTTCAGGTGTCCAAGAGAAACGATACAAACTAATGGACTGAAAATGAGCAGATGAGCAGTTCTCTTGGTAACATAATCACTCCTACTTTAATTTTTCACTCTTCAGATCCAATTTGTTTGCAAATCAGACATACAACAGAATTATTCTAAATAACCATCATGATTCTATTATCTGTTATGATTTTGGTAACTCCTTTCTAATATTAGAAAAACCTGTCCCCTGTAATGCAGGGGATATTCAAACTTTCTAAAGAAAAAAGTTGAGGATTTATGGTAAAGTAAATAAAAAATATGGTGTTGCATAATGTGATCTTAGGAACAATAATCTCCTATAATGGACGGTGCCAGTCTATCTTCCTTTTATATACTCCTCTCATCCTTAATATAAGAGCTATTTGTATACTTTAAATAAATTAAAGAAGCTAAATAAATTATTTAATTATAATATATATGATTTAGTCTTCCTAAAATACTCGTGTAATGTTATACTATATATCAATTTATAAGTTAAGTAAATTAGTTCAGGGGAAAATGATAAATATAAGAGATAAATTGGATTAAGTATTATATTCAGTATTAAAATTCACCCCTTAACTAGATCTTACATTTAGGACCAGAGGAGTATAAACTAGAATTGTCAACCTTGGGTTCTTGCTAAAATTACCACATGCACCACTAGAAGATGTACTGATGTCAGAATAAAGGGATAGAGAGAAAACAGATAATTGGATAAGCTAAAGAGAAATACTTGACTGCATAAGGTTTATCTATGACTAGAATAATGACAAAAGAAGCCTGGTAGATACAACAGTTTTCAAAGAAGCTTCCATAGATCTTGATAATTTGTTTGGAAAATCAGATATTTCTGGGTTATATCCATGTTTTTTTTAGCTGGGAACAGGTAACACGGTTTTGGGATTGAGGTCAAGCAGTATGGGCAATGATGCAACTGGCAAGTGGCAACAAATGTATTCAAGGTTCAAGCAGCTAAGCTTCTTGACTAAATGGTGGGAAATGAAGGAAAGCAAAATGTAATGCTGCATCTGGGTTTCAAACTTGTGCAATTCCTCTTGCCTACTACCAACTACATTTAATTATTTTTTTCAAGTTTTTTGACAAGAAACTATTTTTCTCCCTCAAGTGTAATCCAAGTTTCACTATTTGTCCCATAAGTAGTTTTTGTTGTACTTGTTTTTCTTGTCAGTAGGCCTATCCAAACTCATTGAATCTGGTATGTGTGAAAGTTAGGTAAGATCTTAAAAATATAAAAATTTAAAAATCATAAATATTTTTAAAGATAAAAGTTATTAGATTTTAAGAAAATCAGTATCGAGTTTTAATAAAGTTATTATCAAAATATTTAAAATTAAAACTGCTATGTTTACAAGCTTAGTAGCAAGTCTTATAAAAATAGGTCCTAGACTTAGTTACAATTTTTTAAATTTCACTTACTATTTTTTAACAATTCTTTGTTTTTTAGACCCTATAAGTATTTTTTGATGATAGCAAATACTAATTTCTCTTAAGCACAAAAGGTACATCCTTCCCAATTACATTTAATTTATATATAAAGGCTGAGAATTTGGTAGATATGGTATGATAGGCATAATAGAATGCAATTGGAAAACTATAATAAAAAAAATTATGTTATGTGCTTTGATAAAAATAGAGATAGATAATTATTATTAAATAATGATAATATAATCTTTATAATTTCACCAACATTTTAATCAAGCTTTTGTATTTTTTTCTTTATACTAATTTTTTATAGTTTTCTCAATTGTAGATATTACTGTATTAGTTCATATACACATAATTTGTTTGTTAAAAGAGAAACGGTGTTAGTGGTTAATGACGTAACTCTTACTCAAAATATACTTAGATTAATTTTTGTCATATGGATATAAATAAAATTAAAATTAACTAAATTACATATTATATATGTAAGTAGACAATTATGAGCATACAACTTTTTATTTTTATTTTGATAATAAATAAATTTTATTTCATCATTTCATTTTTTTTTAAAAAACTTTTTTATTTTGTATTTTGTGAAAAGTTACATGGAGTTTGGTCAGCATCTACCTAAGCTCTAATTAATAGATTATGAATATATAAACTAATAGCTGTAACTAAAAAAATTATAAAAACCTAATAAAAATTAAAAAAAAATATATAAGGACTTGATTAAAAATCAAATGAAACTATAAGGACTAATGAATTAATTTTCTCTAATAAGTAGCATACATCTTAATTTTTTTTATAAAAGATTAATATAATATTTGATCTTTATAATTTATTCTCATTTTAGTTTTTATGCCTATAGTTTCAAACAATAAGTTTTGATTCTTTAAATAGTAAAATTGTCTAAATTTTTATTAAAATATAGAGACCACAGTTTTAGATATAAAAAAATTTGATGAATCAAATTTTATAAGTTTAAAATTATACGAACAAAAACTAAAATAATTATATATTATATTAACCCTTTTGTGAATGAGGTCCTTCCTCTTATCCCAGCTAAACCAAAATGATGTGTGCCCCTTGCCCTATGGATGAAAATGACAGCTGACACAAATGTTGATCCGATTTCCCTACATTGGCCATTGTTTATGTTACAACTTTATAATTGATTCCAAAGAATTAACATTCTCTCTCTATCTAAATCCAGTGACCTCATTTCTTTGGAGGTTTATTTTGATTGTTTTACTTATTGAAGAAAGTAGTTGTTTCTCTTCTATCCTATGTTGAAAACTACCTTCATGACTACCAAGCACTTGGTTCAAGTGGTATAGGGATTGTACCCTTTTAACTAGAGGTTTCAAGTTCTGAGTCCTATGAGCTCTAAAATTACTCAAAAAGGTTACTGTTGACAAATAAATTCCATCTCTTTATTTTTAACGAAGACCTCTAGTAATTTATAATAATTTTGAAAAACCAATCAAGTGAAGCTTCCCATTTGCTTCACCTTTCACAGTGAATTTGCAGTATCAGTTACAACTTGGGAAGACGAGTATATGTGTTTTGCAGATGACAAAACCTCTCTCTAAACTTGGAAAAGAAAGCTATCTGTCTACAGCAAACTACCCCAATGATAGCACTACCTACTATGCTGGGATGAGATTCCGGGCTCAAACTTGGCATTCGCATGTTTATGTGTTTAAAATTATTGAAATAAAAAAAAAAACAATGGACTTGGATACAGTGAAAGAGGATTAATTCCTCATATGATGAACTAATATTCAAATATCTACTGGAAGAGGTACCCACATTTAGCACCCTACGATATCTCGAATAAGATTATATCTAATAGAAAGATACCTATATGCTTAGCAAAGAGAGAAAGAAAGAAAAAGAATGTTATCAAAGTCAATGGCAGAAAACACATAAAGAAATGTTCATACATTGTTGTTGTTGATAGCATTATGACTCATAAATTTATGAAGTGAAGCCCTACAAAGAGGACAACTAGGGTTTGCACTTAACCAAACCTCTACACACTCTGAATGGTAAGCATGCTCACATTCTGGCAACACCTTCACCTTCCCACCACCTTCCTTCAACACACTCAAACATATGCAGCATTCTACATTCAGGTCTCCCACACTCTTATTCTCCATTTCTTCCATCTCAAACTCACCCCACCGGAGACTCTTGGCAGGTGGTGCCAGAGAGGCACTGGTGTAGCGCCGGCGACATACATGGGCGAGAATGAACAACGTGACGATCAGAATGATAAGGGAGAAGAAGAAAAGTAGGAGGAAGATGCCATGGCTATATAAGTGGAAGTTTGAGTGACTTATTTCAATGAAACGCCATTGAAATATGTGTACGTGATTATCTTCAGAGGCCATTGAGATGGGAAGCATAATGATATAGTGAAGGTGATGAGTAAGAGTGTTTAAACGAAGATGATAAGAAGTGAAGAGGATTGAGATGAAAAAGAGAAGTTAGATAGGAAATAAATAGAAAGAGAGACATATGGGATGGCCATAACAGGAGGTAGTTGCTTCAGCATGTCATTTTATGTTAGGTGGCCTGGTGGTGGGCATTTGTTGCCATCTCTTTCACTACAGATGTGAATGAATGAATGAATATATATAGCATGGGAATTTCGTACAGGAAACACAAATTTTTTTATTTAAAAAAACAAAAAAAATATTATATATCTCTGTGTGTGTCTCTCTCTAGGTGAGAGATAGAAAAATCTATCTCCCAACCATTAAATTGAACCCAATGACTAAATTTCAAACAAGATAAGATTGGAGAGGATGATTCAAATTCCCTCCTAACAATAAATGAGATAAGTTACATAGATCGTATTGTATAATATCGTTATGTTATATCAACAACTAAATTTTTTAAATAAATCATAAAAAATATACTGTTTAGTAACTTTATCAAGTTTTTTTTTCTTTCTCTACCTCTGTACAAAGAACTTTATATAGTCTGATATACTCTTTTCACCGATACCTCTAATAGTCTTGTTTATATATGTTCGAACCACCTCAAAAGATTATTTTTACTATTTTTCTTCAATAAATACCACACCAACTCTCCCTCTTATACTTTGAATATTATTTTTTCTATTTGAGTACATATCCATATCAACATTCTTATATTTGCTATTATGTAATTTTGTACTCTTATTATCCTTTTAAAGCCTAACCCTTCCTCGCATCCAAGAAAAAGAAAGTGAAAGTGTCAAGTGGAAGGGACTCAATTTCTCTGAAATAAGATTGATAGTTCGAACCCTCTAAATGGGAAAAAAAATACATTGCAGGAGCTATTTCCAATTGGAGCTAATAATGCCCTAATCTGATTGTATGATCAATATTAGATAATTGTATAAAACAAAATTGTACTAATTTCCTTCTTCCAGTCCTAATATATATATATATATATATATATAGACTTGGATTTTGTAAATCATCCTGTGTGCAATTTTAAATAAGATAAAGGAGTGATAACTCCTACTTTTGACTCTCAAATCTTCCACTAGCCGTTGCTTTTGTTCAGTTACTTCAATTTGCAACGCACTGATTTGGTAATAGTTATTTTAACTTAATGTTCATGAGTTTAATCCTTTGAAAGTGCAGCAGCGTAAATGGTAGGATCATCATCTGAATAGATCCTACCATGACTTGATCCAGATTGGTTTAGTTTATAATTTCTTTAGAAGTTTGCCAGGATACTGGGTGCTCATGTAAAATGAAAAATATTAATGTGAAGTAAAAAAATTAGGTCTATATGTTTAGGTTATCACGGAGATGCAGTTGGATGCTATAATGATAGGCTGGTGCAGTTGGTTTGTCCAATGAAGAAGTTCACGAGTTGAGAAGGCTGATGAGTCTCTGAGATATCGTCATAGGAAATTTCAGCCTTCTTTGGACCTTAATGGCTGACCAGTCACCACCTTTTTCTCTCTGTAAATTAATAAATATCTTATCAACACTGCTCAGATTTAGGGGTCCACCAATCAATGGATACTTCAAGTTCAAATTATATTTATTGAAGATGGTAAATTGTAGTTGGTGGTGGCCTTTAAACCACCAGAAAAGAGAAAGATAACAGTGACAAAGATACTAAGATAAATATATGGTGATATACCAAAAAAAAGAAGATAAGATAATGATCATTTAATAGAAATAGTAGGTACAAAGTATAGAGAAAAAATGATAGAAAATTATTTAAAGTAATTTAAATGTATAGGGAGAAAGCTATTAAAGGTATTGTTGAGTAGAATAAATGAGACATTATGGAATCCTCTAAAAAAATTATTAAATAAAATCTTTTAATTAACAATCTATCTGAAGATCTGATTATAAATAGAGCGTAATAATTTTGTATGATCTGTATAGTTAATTCTATTTAAAATGATATAATTTGTTATTGTTGTATTATTAACTGGAGTAGTTATTTTTTGAAGCCTTCATAGAACATTTATTAGGTTCAAATTTAAACAACTTGCATTCGAATCATAAAAGCAGCAAATTTATATAGACAAACACGAAGAGAAGAGTGCCAAAGAGAAGAAAGTAAAGAGGTTCTCCCTCTCTCTCCAAATTTAACTATTCGACTCATTTAAGGGATATCTTAATAATACGTCTTATAAGATTCTACTCTTCTTTTCTTTTCTAAATATAAGAATTACTTTGAAATCGGAGGAATATTGTCTTTATACATTTGGGAGATTTAAAAACTTAGATCACTCATACCCACCCACGCTTTGCCTCAAGTGACTTTACATTACATTTTTTTTAATACATCATTATATTTTAACCTAAAACTTTAAAAAATTAAGTATGCTAGCTCTACTTCCCACTTTAATTTTATATAGAGAGAATTACTTAATGGTATCATAGAAGAGAATTTATTACAAAAATAATTAAATAATTAAAAGTTTTAAGAGATTTGAGAGTAAAAATTCGATTTGTGTAATTAATAAATTACTTTTATATACAAATAATAAGTTTTTAGGTATGCGATAATAACTTTAAGTGGTACAAATGATAACTGGGGAACTAGGGGTTATTATCGTACGCTCGAATTATTATTTGTGTCACTTTAAGTTGTTATCACATGTTCCTAGCTAGTTATTATTTATGTTTTTTCAAATTATTATCGCGTTTTCAATAACTTTTTATTTGTGTATAAGGGTAGCTTAGTAAGTGTACAAATCTAATTTATTAACACTAAATCTCCTAAGACTATTTAATTATTTGATATTTTATGATATTTTTTTATAATAATTTTTTTTTCTAAAGCACTTTTGAGTAATTCTCCATTTTATATATAATGCAAGACTTTTTCCCACTTCTTAACTTACACTTAATTTTAACAATTTCTTCAAGTATAAGCCCATTATTGGCTTTGCGCGCGCACACGTATTCCCCATTTCTGATTATAGGAATTCCCCACTTATTTTCTTGTTATGAGCTAAACGTTTAGAATTTACAAAACTTCCATAATTTATAACTTATTTTCAATTAGTCATTTAAGATTTGTTATGAGATTTATATCTCAACTTTTACGATCTGCAATTGAGCTATTTTTCCAATCATATAATGGCATTTTGGTCTATTCATTGTTTTTAATCATTCTACACGTTTTTGTATCTTATTCAATATATTTTTCTCTCCCGGGGTCCTTTGGCATAATCTCCCTTCTTTAAAATTACTCTTAAGATTCATAATAAGATACTATCTGATGTAGATAAATAATTTATAAATATTCATAAAATTAATCAATTTAATTGTTTATGTATTAATTTCTTTAAAGTATTCCTTTTAATTATTATCTCCATTAATAAATACCCATTTTAATATATATAATTAATACAGATAATTTAAAAAAATTATAAATTTAAAAAATAAAATGTAATAAAATTTTATATTTAGTATAAAAATAAATCTCTCAATTAGTTCTTAAATTTATAATATAAGGAGTAATAGTTAATTCAATTTTACAAGCCTTGAGTTTGTTAGTGGGAAGTGGCCATATTTTTTTTTTTGATACATTGGGAAGTGGCAAGTTCGCAAATTGCAAATAACTATCTTTCAGTTGGGCCGAATGAATTTATTGTTGGGTTGATTGTGGCCCAATGCATTACTGATTAGCCCAGTAGTATTATTTGCAATTTTCAGTCCGAAACAAAAAGTTATTATATGTTTGTATCAAAAAAAAAAGTTATTATATGTAAGGGAAAAAAAGTTATTATCAACCACTCATCGTTCGTGGGTTCAACTGGTGAAAGGGTGAGACATATGATTATTTAAAGTTTATTCAATCATTGGGAAGTGCCACTTTATTATGATTCCAGTTTGCGGTTGAAAATGTGTCATAACTCTTGAGTGCCTAGGTTAATTATAGAGGGTAATTGACGACTCGTTCTGCCTAATATTAGTACCACCTAGGAGGAAGAAAAAATTTATTTTGCTCTTGAATTATGGGTGAATCTAACCCCTTTTCAAAAAATTTTGTAAAAAAAAATAGTTATTATCAACTAATAGGAGTTAGGTCTAGCGGAAGAGATTAATCCCTTACAATATGGTAGATCAATCTTTGAATCTTTCTTACGAGAGGTATCCACATTTAGTGTCTGATAGCGCATCAAATAAGATTACCTCTAATAAGAGGATACCTATATTTAGTAAAGAAAAAAGTTCTTAGTAGTTATTAACAAACTCTCAGTTGAATGGTAAGCAGTCTCACTTTTGTAAGGAGAAGCTCAAAGTCTCAAAATGATAAGGATAACATTGACTAAATCAAAATAAATAAATAAAAAGTTCTTAGTAGTTTGAATCTTCAAGAAATGTACCCACATTTGATATCTGACAGTATTTTTAATTAGATTGTCTCAAATAGAAGAACACATGCGCCTAGAAAAAAAGATTTCTTAGCTGTTAATTGAAAATTCATCAAATAAAAAATATACTCATTGCTACTTTTTAAATTATGACAAAAAAATTAAACCAAAAATGATTTTTGATAAAAAATAATTCCTTTGTTTTTCTTTTTAAAAATATGTTTACTCATTCATATGTATTCTTTTGAGTATTGAAATATCCTCATTCAGCATTAATAAAACAGCGTTCATACTAAATGTAGCACTAATTAAGGAAGGTTATTAATCTATTGAGGATTTAAAATTTAACATGAGCTTTTCTTGGGAAGGGCATTCTTTTTATGGAAAAAGAAATGCTACTAATACTCACAATTAATTATCTTAGTTTCAAAGACATTAGCCTAGTGAAGTGATTCACAAGGCATATACGCTCTTTACTTTATCTTTGCAAAATAAAGTAAAATTAGTTTTATTATTGTCCATTTCTCAAAGCTTATAGTTTACAAATATGAATAAATTATAGCTTAAAACATGAATTAATTTATTTTAAGATAAAAAGATAAAAAAAATAAGTGACCGATTCACTAACTGATTCTGCTAAGTTTGATAGTCAATTCAAGATCTTTCTCCTCCCTTAGGTTTTTTTTGTTGTATTTGACCAAGTCATCCCACCAAGTGAAAAAATTTAGAAATTAATTATATAAAAAAATAGTAAAATTATTAGACATGTTAATAATAGAATTTAAATTGAGTGATTTAAATAGAGAAAAGCTAATAGAGTTATTTGCGATCTTGATAAGGTTAAATAAAAATTATATCGTACTGCTATAAAATCAATAATACTTTATAATAGTAAATGTTACATTTTAAACGGACAACAAGAGTATAAAATTGGGATAAATAATATGAGAATATCAAGATAGATGTATAACTATCAAAAAAGATAATATTCATAATTAATATATACGTGAAATAGTTGTAGTAATATCTATTGAGGATAAAATAATAGATATTTGTCTAAAATAGTTTGGGCACATATAAAGAAGATTATCGAATGCATCGGTCAAGAAGATGAATCAAATACTGTAGAATTTTATAAAAAAAGATAGAGAAAAATTAAAAAAAATATTTAATAAAATTATTAAATAAGATTTCTTAATAAACCGTTTATATAAAAATTTAAATTTTAACAGTGATTCAAAAGGCGCCACCCCAACAAAAGACATGTGACTAGTTCTCCATCAAATCGGTTGGTCCAATTGAGTTCTTATAGATGATTATCGTCACTCATGATGTCATACCATTTTTAACAAAAGCAAGAAAAGGAAAACTATATATATATATATATATATATATATATATATATATATAAATGAATGACACTTCTATTCAGCGCTGCCTTTTCTAACTATTTTCTTTGCCAATTAATGCGCCCTTACTTTTAGCTTTCTATGCATTCATTTAAAGTGAGTGTGATAAATTAATTAATTAAAAAATATTAATATTTTAAAAGTAGGGTTAGCTATTGAATTAAGGCAAGACAATCATTCAAGAATCGAAAATTAAACTATAGATAAATCCTAATTAGAACTATCATGATTAATTTAATATATTTTTAATTTAATTAGAGTGTTAAATATAATTGAGAAATAACATCCAAATGTTGAATACAAAAATATGTCTTTCTACGTGTGCATTCATGGGCGCATGCATTTGAGTGACACGCATATATGCCCATGTCTAATTAATTTAGGCGCGTGCGCATGTGTGGCCGGGCACATGCGTGCACACATCTCCATGAGGTAAGCTTTGATTTTGCCATTACATAGATTCATGTGCTTCTTTTCCTCCGTTCATTGTGTTGGTGGAACTGCTTACAAGAAAAGATGAAAAGAATGCTATCACAGGGTCTTAATTTCTTCCCACCTATTTTTATTTTATATATATAGTGTAAGTTATATTGTCAATAATTTTTTTTGTAGGATATAATAAAGATCACTTAATTTGAATTTCACTCTTAATATTAAATCAATACAATACTAACTTTTATAAAGTGATAATTTGAATGTATATCGTTTTACACTTAAATCCAAAGGCAATAAGTTTGATATTGATGTGTGTCTCAAATGAGTGAATATGATGTCTTTTAAAGTAATATGTTCTTAATTAAAAAGTCATAAACCACATGTTTAGATTTATTAACCCTATATGTTAGAATTCATGAATCAACATAATTTAAATAATTAATATCTGTTCGATCTTTAATATAGGCTCTAATTATGAAGTTAATTTTTATCATAAATATAAAAAATATTTTATATATTTGTGAATATTTTTTCAAATTATTCCTATCGATACTCTCTCAGACAATAATTAAATAAAAAAAAATGAGTTAAAAAATATGATTAAAGTGTTTTAGAAAAAAAATGACACATTAACTAACTTAACTAATTTCCTTAATCTAATCAAATTAATTAAATATATTATATATTTAGTACTAGATGAGTAATTATTTTCTATATAGAGTAACCTTTTAGGGATATAACTCTACACATCTCTTCACACAAATTACTTAATTTATACTCCCTTTATTTTTAAATATAAAACTTAAATATATTTTATTTCTTAAAATTATAATTTTCTTTACAATTATCTTTTTATGATTACACATATTAAGGATTATCAATCAAATGGTAATTTAAATACTCATGATCAAATAGGGTATTTAAGAAAAATCAACACCCAATTATTATAACTAGCTAATTTACTTAATTTTTTATATATATTTAAATTAATTAAATAAATCTTAATATTAGTAACGGAGGTCCCAAACATATAATTTTCCCAGAAAGACACATCTCTTCATTTTAAAACAGAATGTGACTCCAACATATTACATGAAATTTGATATGCTATTGTATTATTGTTTAAATTTTATAGTAATGTGGCCTCCAGATTATATATATATGTAAGACTCCAATGTATCATTTCTCTAGTCCTGAGTCCTAAAAGAGATATTTGTGCTACAAGAGGTTAGTCAGTTATTTGAATACTGATAATAAGATAAAAAAAAAATAAAAAGAATAAGCCGCATACTGATAGTATAATATATATATATATATATAGAATATTAATTATTTTATATATATAGAATATTAATTATTTATCAGTTCATTTCATTGTTAGTCAACATTTTAAGCAAATGCCAGTGAGAAGAGGAAAAGCAAGTGACTATACATCTTACATTCATAAACCCTAGGTTTTATTCAGTACAGAAAATCTTTATCACAGAAAAAAAGAAGAAAACAAAAAGGTGTCAGTTCAAGCCCATAGGGCCACAATTGACATGGCAGTAGAGCCAAGAGTCAAGGCAACAAAAGAAACCTTCTTCAATGTCAAATTGGAGCTCATAAGCTTACTGTGAAAGAAATCTACTGCAATTAGGTCAACCAGAGCCATATATATCAGAATCCCAGAAGAAATTGAACCTAACAAGCCTTCCATGATCAAAGCTTTTGGATCACTATCATCATAACCTGTTACTGAAAATAACATCATCCCCAATATAATTCCCATCGGTGTCGTCACCGAGAACATGAAGCACATATAAGCCGTGGTTCCAAAGCTAAAACCCGCCTGCATAATTTTGTAAATATGAATATAATTATCAGATTCTTCAACAAAAAGGGTGACACATGACTACTTTCTAGCTTAGAATTTTAGAGCAAATTGTCATCTTCAATTTTGGACAATCGCAGGGTTTTTGGACTGAAGAATTCATCGTTTCCCTGTTTCCTTTCTTTTAGTTTCTTGTAAACATGAAGCTAGAAAGAGAGGAGATTAAATTAACTTGCCATTAAGTTACTTCCTTTCACTCTCACTTTCTCATCTCTTTTTTCTTCTTTCCTTTTCTTTTATTCAAATTTACAAGAAATCAAAGAAGAAGAAGGTGGGGCAAGCTAGTATTTATGTTCACAGAACATGGTTGATCATTTGAAGATGCACCATTTAATTATTCTGATTTCATCGATCATTAATGAATTAAGCATCTAAACTTCAAATTCCCTTTATTCTTTTAATTGCAATTAGTAGCCACATATATAGGAACTCATTAACAAACACAACTAATTATTAATTAACACATCAATATATAAAAATTTCTTGATGAAAGTAATTAATTTATGTAATTAACTTGATTAACCTTAATTTTAATAAATTGATCAATCTATCCAGAATTTCTCCATAGTGCCGACACAAATCAAATGCGCAAAGGTGAAGCACAAGTTTCCTGTATCATTGTTATCAGTCTCAACTCTCAACACAAAATCATAGCACCTTTAATTTATTTAATTTAGCAATTTTGAATAATTTCTTTGCTTATGACTACAAGGTAGTGATCCAAAATCCCAACGACTCGTTATTTAATTATCATTTTACCTCTAATAAACTCCTAAATTAATCAGAAATCCCCAAATTATTGTTAATTTCTCTGTAATTCGGTGATCATCTGAGATGTTAATTGGTAAAAGCAAGAAGAAGATAACGAACCTGAGCGACGCAACCACCGAGACCCATTCCCTCGAAGATTTGATGAAATGCCAAAGCGGCGACGAGAGGCCTAATCGTGCACACGTTCTGAGACATTCCCATCGTCACTCCGATTATCACAGAATGAAAGATTATTCCAATCTCCAGCACCTTAGACACCAATCTCTGCTTCAATTTCGCCATTTCCTCCGCCGCTTGTCGTTCCCTCTCGAATCTCGTAATCCTCAACTCGGTCTTCGACTCGCCCGATTCCAGCTTCTCCTGTGCTCCAACCAGCGCGTACTGAGTCTGCGCGGGCGAGTGCGAGTGCTCCACATGTGAGCTTGCGGCGATGTCGACAAACAGAGCCATCAGAGCGCCGATTAGCGTGACCAGGCCTGCGAAGGGGAAATCCTTCCATGGATGCATTGAAGCGACCTGGCAATCGGAGAATGCACCGTACGCATCGGGGAGAACGTGGACGAGAGAGGTAGAGAGGATGACACCGGCGGCAAAGCATTTAGTCACTACGATTGCCTTATCGTAGAGCGATTTCCCTTGGAAATATAGCGCTAATAGCACCGGCAACGACATGCCGAACATACTAGTGAAGAAAATCACGGAGATCGAGACCACCTTCAGGTGAGCCGCCGCTTGACCGTTTCTACAAGCGGCGGCTCGAGCCCTGTCGGTCACGCAAACCGCCATGGATGGTGGAAGTCAAGTCTTCGTGAACTCAGACTCCGATGGACCAGAGTAGAAGAGACAGTTAAAGAGGAAGAAGCAAACGAAGTCACAGGCTCACAGGGGAAGGAGATGAAGAAGGAGAGCTATAAATATACGTGGCCAATTTGGCAGAAAATTTTCTAACAGTCACAATTTGATTTATGATGGCAACTGTTTAATAAAGGAAAATTTGTTATTCCTTCCTCTCGTAATCAAAATTCATCAAATTTATTTTGGCAATAACATGAAATTAAAAAAAAAAGACAATGAAAAAATAATAAATTCTAAATCAATAATAATAAATATATTATTAATAACATAAAATCACGCTTTAACATTTACTATTTTCTAAAATTTCTTTTATCATTTTCCTAATTTTTAATAACTAAACCAAGTTATACATATTCTTTATATACTTCTCCAATCATTAATATATGATATATTAAAATAATTTAATTATATTAAATAATTAGTTAAATTAGTTAATATCATATTTTTTTAAAATATCTTAATTATCTTTCTTAATTCCTTTATTCTCTTATTTTAGTATTGTTAAGAGAATATCAATAGGGATAATTTAAGAAAAAAATGATGAATATAAAAATATATATTATATTTATAATTAATATTAATTTCTCAATTAAATTATATATTAAACACACAACGAGTATGAGTCTATGAGGCAACAAATATGGGGACTTATATTTAAGGGAGAATTATATTGAGATCTTATGAAAAGAATTAATTACAAAAAAGTCCAGTAAAATCTGCAAACGATTAAAAAGTCACAAGGGATATGAAGGTAATATATTACGAATGTAAAAGTTACAATTGCCCCTGAGATTAAAAAAGCGATGTTGGAGCGAGAATACATCAATTGGCATGTTTTGCTCATTCTAGAGAGAGAGAGGCGTAAGGAGAAAGATACCCGTCTATGTTATGGTCTCCATTCTTCAAGTTTAGGTTCCTCTTCTCTTGATCGTGTAGAGGTTCTAAGGTTGACAACATTCATTTTTATCCTTAAAATATGAAAAAGCTAACACCTTTACTATCAACATTGATTGGATTTAGGTGTATGGGTATTATGTGCTTTAATTATGATATATGAATAGTGACTCATGTAAATGTAAATATTGTGTTGATAGCATGATGTTTTGATCATCTTAGTTGTGATTTCACTATTTTTAGTTAGGGTTTTCAATTTTTGATCAATTTCTGGGTGATTTAGCTCTGTTTAGGAAAAGCTTGCAGTAGAGTGTGTCTAATAGAGTATGCTCTATTATACAAGGGGAAGATGAGTTGTTAATATACCCTACGATAGTTGTTAATATTTATAGTTGAGTTGTCAATTACATGTGTCTAGTATAAGTTGTCATTGAAGATGGTGAGTTCGTATAGAAAGCATATATCTTGTTATGCTTATTTTGGGGGATAGTTTGCAAAGGATAGACAAACTCATACATATCTTAATGGTGATATGACAACAATCTCTATAAAGGAGGCACAAGATATGATGGGTTTAAAATATTAATAGCATAACTTGTTATGAAATGAAGAAATAAAATTGTTATAAAATTCATAGTTAGATTTGATCAAAATGCATTTGTTGACATTTTCATGATGATAGAGTATACCATTTAATAATGTTCAATAGAGAAACTGCCCATGAGTATGTAGGAGAGAACATAAATAATGACTATACATAACTGGTTATAAATGATTTAATGGAGGACCAAGCTGTGTAAGTTATGTTTCTTGAACAAATGTGTTCTCTTGTCATATGTTGCAACTGAAGTTGTCATTACTACCACTCTAACTTGTCATTTCCTGCAGAATTGATGATTTGTTTGGAAGTAGAAATTTATTGTCTATGTCTCTATCTATTTTGTTAAATGAGATTATTAAAGAGCCGTCATCATTGAAATGTGATGTTCAAATTATTCCAGCAACTATACCTGAAATGAATTATACTCAATGAAAGAATTTGATTGTTAGACAAGGTCAAACTTTTCCCAATGCCACGGCTCTTCGAAAGACACTATACAAGTACAACATTTCACACAAGTTTTTATAAAAAATTATTAAAAGCAATCAACAAAAGATCATTGTCAAGTGCAAGGTTGCTGGATGCCTATGGTACCTGGGTGCATATTGTATGAGAAAACGTCAAGATATCAAATTCTTAAATATAAGAATTTCATAAGTTAACACATCCATAATGTTCAAGATAACCTAGTTGTATCTCATGATGGAAGGTCAAATTTAACATGGTCACTCATAATTGATGCTCTAAGGAGTAATATTAACAAGAATGCAAAGGAAATTAGCAATGACTTGTAGAGAGGATTGAACTATAGTCAAGTTTACAAGGGTAGAGAAAGGGCCTTAAGGGAAATACACAAAGGATTTTTACAAGGTTATTCTTTGAATTTGTGAAAGGCTTATGGAAACTAATTTAAACATCTTTGGTCAGTCGATGGGAAGGCTTAGTGACTAAGAGATTTGATAGGGCATTTATTGCTTATGGATGCTCAATTAACGAATTTTTACAAGGTGCCAACCAATACTCTATATAGATGGATGTTATATGAGTGGTCTATACAAAGGAACATTTCTTTCATCCAATGCATATGATGAGGATAATGAATTATTTTCCTTGGTATATATTATCGTAAGTTAAGACACATGATGGCTGGGATTATTTCTCCAAAATGTCAAAGGATCATGGGATCTGTGGAAATAAAGATTGTATCAGATAAGAACAATGCTATTATTAGTGTTGTTCACACTATTTTTTCTTGTGATAGACATGCTTATTACTATAGGCATGATAAATAAAATTATATTGGTACGTTCTTAAAAATCAATAGAGGAAGGGGACAAAAATCAAGAGTTAGGAAGAATGATGCATTCAACTTGCTTAATGGAATTGCCTATGCAAGGCTTAAGGGTGATTATAATGTTGCAATGGGGAAACTAAGATTGTCTTATCCACAACTGGTTGAATGGGTTGACACTCAAGGGGATGTGGAACAATGGGCTATGAGCAAGTTTATATTCAAATGATGGGATAATATTATCACTAATCTTGCAGAGTTATTCAATGCATAGATTTTGAAAGAGAGGAGACACAATATGTTAGATTTCATACTTGAGCATAATGAGAAATTGTCCCAGAAGTTGCTTACAAGCAAGATGGAAATAGTAGATTGGATTAATGGTGTTGGACCAAATAGAGGTAAGTATTGTGAGCAAACCATATGTCTGCACAATATTAGGGGAATGACAATATTTCTGTTGAAACTTTTGGACCTCATAGAGTAATTAAATTGATTGTTGGTCTTGATGCACACACATGCATTCGTTTAGCTTGGCAGATGAGTAAATTACCTTGTGTACATACATGTGCTGCAATCAAGCTAATTCATGGTATGTACACATTTATAGATGATTGCTACAAATTATCTGCCTAAGAGAAAATATATGCCAGTAGTATGAGACCAATTGCAACACATAATGGTTCACATCTTGAAGACCCGACAATGTCAGAATTGTTGAAAGAAAGGTTCTTGGCCTCCAATTAATAGAAGGCCTCTAGGAAGGCCAAAGAGAAAAATGATTGAATCTCAATTTTAGAACAAAAGGATTTACACTGTGGAAGATGCCATGAGCCTAAACACACAGTGAATACATGCTAGAATCCAAATCCAAGCTTATCAATGTAGATTGCTTGCAGATTTTGTGTTAATGAATTTCACAGTCTTTTTTTTTTGTTTTGTAAATGTCATTACACACACCTCAAGTTAGTGGGTTAAAGGTTAGTCAAGCAACCCAAACGTATTGTTTTGATAAGTTGTGAAATAGGTGTGGAAAGTCATGATACTCATTTTTTATATCTTTGGTCAATCTATACTTTTATATAAAAGGATGGATCTTGATGAAGATAATATATGTGATGTATCGCTTTTCTATTTTATGTAAAGGACTGGTGTAATTGTAAAGTATAAGCATACGAAGTTATATTCTCATGTTAATGTTGTTGTCATTTTAGTCAATTAAAGTTGTTAAATCATTCCCCCCAGTTGTCATGTTAAGCACCTGAAGTTGTCAAACCATTCTCCCCACAATTGTCATTTTAGGTACTTCAAGATATCAAACCATTCTCCCCTTAGTTGTCATTTTAGGCACTTCAAGTTAAACGATTCCCCCAATTGTCATTTTAGACATTTCAAATTGTCAAACCATTCTCCCCTGTTGTCATTTTTGGCACTTCAAGTTGTCAAATCATTTCCCCTAGTTGTCATTTTAGGCACTTCCACTTATCAAATGATTTCTCCAAGTTGTCATTTTAGACACTTCAAGTTATCAAACGATTCCCCCTCATTACCATTTTTGCCACTTCAAATTGTTAAACCATTCCCCTTCGTTGTCATTTTAGGCCCTTCAACTTGTGAATCCATTCCCCAAGTAGTCATTTTAAGCACTTGAAACTGTCAAACCATTCCCCTCCTAGTTGTTAATCATGTATGTTTAAGTTGTTATGGTGTGTCCATTTAGTTATCATTTGTGCATTATTAACATACACATCTATATTAAATTAAGTAATTTAATGTCACATAAGTGTCAAATTAAGTAATTGAATGTCACATAAGATCAATCAACCTCAAAATAACCACGTAAATCTTAAATTACTTCAAAATATTTCATTATAGTAATTGTCAACTAAATTACAAATAACAATATTCCTATTTAGACACTAATTGTCACTAATTTATTCTTTTTTCTTGGGTCTTTGCCAGCTACAATGGACAATCATTCTTCCCTATGTGAGTTGTTATGATAAGTCACTAGCCACCACAAGCAATCCACCCTTAAATGGTGGAAGTTTTTATCTGAATAATTTGGCATTATGTAACCCCTATAATCTTTAGCTAAACAGTCCCAAAACTATAACCATGACAAGACATGAACCCTACACAACAATCTATATTGAATATTACATACATAAACATCAATTCACTAACCTATAAAGAAAAAAAATAATAAATTCCAACTAGCTAGCAAACTCATGTATAAGTTTGGATATGAACTTTCACCCAATTGACTTCAATTTTAATGTGATCATATTTTTCAAATAGTTATGGCTTAACTTTATAAAGTATTTTAATGAAGCAATCTCTTTGCAAATACAAAATACTGTTGGAAATTATGCCCTAGGGGCCAATCATTGTCTTATGAACATTGATTGATTTATGAACTTATTAATTGTGTTATCATATTATTTGTATGTTTACTGTGATGACCATCCTTGGATAACTCATGATCTTATCCTAAATGTCCTTGGTCGGTCATCTATGCGGGAGCAGAGATGAAATAAGACCAGTATGACTTTGAAGATGTATAAAGATATAAATCAAAGTCATAGGCACGTGTAAGAGTACAAGGTGTTGGACTGACCCGCTATGAGAGAGCTGCATGGGTTAAGTCATAAGCTTTTCTCATATACAAACCATGTCACTATGCCCTTTGACCTGAGATCATCATGGATTCCTATATGACAAACGCTCAGCTTTGACCTAGTCAAAAGTCACTTTTGACCGAGTGATCATAAAGACTATGTTCGGGCTTAGTGGTTTTTCGTGCGGAGGAATATGAATGGTCAAGATGGAATTTGTCCCTCACATTCATAGAGAGATATTACTGGGCCCCTCGATGAGTGAGTCTGAGAAATATATGGCCATACTATAATGAAAATGTAGTTCCATTTCTATAATCAGACTACTTAGGGATCGAGAAAGTAACGATCAGGAATAGGAGGATGATATTCTCCATGCCTTATCCATGACCAAAATATCGTGTAACAAAAGGGACAAGATATGGTTGTATAAAAGGTTACATCGTTCATCGATCCTCATATGATTTGGGTAGTCGTGATGTCTTGCTAGAGACTACTTACGACTTGTGAGTCAGTAGAGTAAATAGCCCACTGCCAACTTCATATAGGCCTATAGAGTCGCACACAAAATAGCCCAACACGAGCTATGATGTCCAGATTCATTGAATCTAAGACATGTCCAGATTCAATGAATGATCCAGGGCGGATGTATATATTTATTTATATTTATATCCGTATATATATAAATTCGTATATATATATTATATATAAGAGATATTTACAAGATTTAATTTATAAGGATAAATTAAATCTCTATCATGTTTGAATTTGAAATTCAAATTGATATGATATCTTATATAAGAGATATTTACAAGATTTAATTTATAAAGATAAAATTAAATCTCTATCACGTTTGAATTTAAAATTCAAATTGATATGATATCTCAAATTTGATTTATAAGAATAAATCAAATGTAATTTCGTCTTATCTTTATTTTAAATTAAATAAATGGGTGAATTAAATCTGTGGGACGGATTTAATACAAACACTATTTATTTAATTAGTTTCTTATAAAATTATACAATATATGATATTGTATTAATTTCAGAATTAATATAAGATTAATTCCAAAAATCTAAGTCTGTGGTAACACGCCGCATAGAATCCTATATATCTGATATTTAAGAGCTACGGTTGGGAGAGAAAAAAAAGTGTGAACGGGAATCCGCAAAAGGTTTGCATATAAGAAACTGTCGAAATAGAGACGGAGAGGATGAATTCTTGAGTAAGCCTTGGAGGGATAGGAGGCGCTAGCATGTCGTTCGTGGTTGGAACGTTGTTCGTGTGGATACCAGTAGAGGAAGTCGACCTGAGTTATCGACTTCTTGCGATCGAAAAGAGATCACGAGCCGCAGAGAGAAGCTGTGGACATCGCAACCAGAAGCTGAGAAAGTCGCGACTAAATACTGAGGGTAATACTTCTTTCCACTTGACTTAAACATATACGGTAGATCCTAACAGGGAATGGAAAAAATTTTAAGTTAATTTCTGCTGCGTGTCTTCCAATTTCTTACAGTGGTATCAGAGTCATGCCGTTTTGTGTTTAAGTTAAGCTTGATTGTTGATTCATATGATATGTGTTAGTCGTAGCCGATCATATGATAACATGCGTTTTATGTGTGACATATAAGGAATCCGTTTTATGTATGACATATAAGGAATCTGAAAGGGAATTGAAATCGGTGGTGCATGCATTTTGATTTGATCAATTACTATTGATGGAGTCTAAGAAAAACGAATTCATATTCGTGATTATTTATGAAACAAAAAAATTCTCAAGCCACTGCCCGAGACCTCGCCCGCTAACCGGCTAGCAGGACTGCCGTGGCTACCTGTTCATAGCGCAATATAACCATAACATATACTGTTTTGCGAATGTTTTAGTTTTGAAAAATTAATTGCCCTTCAATTAAATCTGAATATTGATTCTTGAATGTTTGGGTATGGTGAACAATATGGCTCTAGATTGCAAGTGTTGTAATTTTTAAATACGGTCTGCGTGTCGTGCTTTCCTCTATATACTCTTAATGTACCTTCTCTTCTCATCTCACTCCCCTCGAATGTTAAAAGAGGTTTCTATATGTAATTTCCCTTTTCTTACTAGAGAGCTCCTCTCATTGGCTTGAGTGGACTTAGGATATGTGAGCTATATTGTATCACGTTTAAATTATGCATCTTATGATTATATCAGCACATGCATATTACTTGTATGAGATACAAACTGAGAAACATGTATTCTTATAAACCAGATAGTTAAATTAAGCCCTTTAACTGAAATCTTAAGTCATAATGCCGTCAATTTATGAACACTTGTCATTGCTCAATTGTGGACTCCTCCAAAGTGGGTGCATTTGAGTTATCTTGGGGAGATAACCAAGAGTAATGGTGCTACTCTTACATGTTTATTATTGTTTGACTTAATTGAGATTAACAAAATAGTTTTGGGTCTCAAGGCATTAGATGGGATTAAAAACATGCCAGATCATATGATAATAGAATCCCATAAACATCTAAGAGTTACATTTGATGTAATTGGTATAGGTGTTACCTACCTAAATAACTTAATTTAAGCGTCATGCCAAAGCGGACTTAAGTTTGAGCCAAATATAGATTTTAGCCCACTAACTATTGCATTGAGGGTTGTTTATTTAGTGGGATATTGCTAATTCAATTGCATATTTTAATTGTAGAATCATGACGACTAGTAATACTGCTACATTATCGCTGCGATCTATCCTTGAGAAGGATAAACTCAATGGGACAAATTTTCTTGATTGGTTTAGGAACTTGAGAATTGTTCTCAAGTAGGAAAGAAAGTCACATGTCCTAGATTAACCCATTCCTGAGGAGCCAGCAGCTAATGCTCCTAGAGTTCAGCGAGATGCTTACACGAAGCATAAGGAAGACTCTGTCGATGTGGGATGCTTGATGCTAGCCACCATAGTTCCGAAGCTCTAAAGAGATTTAGAACACATAGAGGCTTATGAGATGATTTTGCATCTCAAAGAAATGTTCCAGCAACAGGCAAGGCAAAAGAGGTATGCGACCACTAAGGCCTTATATTCCTGCAAGATGGCTAAAGGTGCATTAGTCAGTACTTATGTCTTAAAGATGAAAGGGTACATTGATCATCTTGAGAGGCTTGGATTTTCCATGAGCCAGGAGTTAGTTATAGACTTGGTCTTGAACTCACTCCCAGAAAGTTATGACCAGTTTGTCATGAACTACAACATGAACAACATGGAGAAATTTATTTCTAAACTGCATGGGATGCTTAAAACTGCTGAGTCGAGTTTTAAGAAGAAGCCCAGTACTGTTTTGATGGTTCAGAAAGGAAAGGGTATGAAAAAGAAAGGCAAAGGCAAGGGGAAGGGTTATGACTCATCAGGTAAGACCAAAGAGTCAGGCAAGCCCAAAACCAAGCCTGCACCAAAGAAGGCAAAGCCTCCGAAGGAAGGAGTCTGCTTCTTTTGCAATGAACCTAGTCATTGGAAGAGGAATTACAAACTCTACCTCGAAGATTTGAAAAAGAACAAGAAGGATAGCCGGGCTATCGCTTCAGGTATTTATGTTATAGACATTCATCTTTCTACTTCCATCACATGGGTATTAGATACTGCATGTGGTTCTCATATTTGTACAAATGTGCAGGGACTAAAGGACAGTAGGAAGCTGAAAAAGGGCGAAGTTGACCTACAAGTTAGAAACAGAGTAAGGGTTACTGCGTTAGCTGTAGGCACTTATGAATTAGTTCTGCCCACTGGGCTTTTGTTAGTTTTGAACAATTGCTATTATGTTCTTGCTTTAAGTAGTAACATAGTTTCACTTTCTTATTTGGATAAGGAAGGTTTCACTTCCATTGCTGGGAATAGTAGATGTTCTATTTATCGTAATTATGTTTTCTATGCTCATGGTGATTTGCATGTTGATCATTACATATTAAATTTGGAACAACCCAATCATGAAAATATCTATAACATAACCGCCAAAAGGGTCAAACCAAACGATTTGAATCTGACATACCTCTGGCACTGTAATCTGGGCCACATAAATGAGAAACGCATTTTCAAACTCCATCAAGATGGATTTCTCAACTCATTTAATTTTGAATCATATGACACTTGCGAGTCATGCTTGTTAGGAAAGATGATAAAGTCACCTTTCACTGGGCACAGTGGAAGGGCCACTGATTTATTGGGCCTCATACATACAGGTGTGTGTGGACCGATGAATACAAATGCCAGAGGAGGTTATTCGTACTTCATAACATTCGTAGATGATTTTAGCAGATATGGGTACATCTATATGATAAAGCATAAATCTGAATCTTTTGAAATGTTCAAAATATTTCAAAATGAAGTACAAAACCAGTTTGGCAAAACAATTAAAGCCCTTCGATCTGATCTGGGTGGTGAATATTTAAACCAACAGTTTATTGATCATCTTAGGAGTTGTGGGATAGTCTCACAATTAACTCCTCTAGGGACACCATAATGGAATGACATTTCTGAATGGAGGAATCGAACACTATTAGATATGGTTCGATCTATGATGAGTCAAACAGATCTTCCACCCTCTTTTTGGGGTCATGCCCTAGAGACAACTGCGTTCACACTCAATCGTGTTCCATCTAAGGCAATTGAAAAGACTCTTTATGAGATATGGACTAGGAGGACACCTAGTTTATCTTTTCTCAAGATTTGGGGATGCGATGTCTATGTTAAGCAACAAGCCTCAGACAAATTAGCGCCCAAATCCTCAAAGTACCTTTTTGTGGGATATTCTAAGGAAACCAAGGGATACTATGTCTACAACCCTACTGATAACAAAGTGTTTGTTGTCAGAAATGGTATCTTTCTCAAATGAGAATTTATCTCTAAAAGAACCAGTGAGAGAAAGGTACACCTCGAAGTAGTTCAAGAGCCACAAGACACCATAAAACTGCATATGGAAAATAAAGAAGACTCACAACAAGTTGTTGAGACTCCTCAAGTCATGCAAGGTGCACGGAAATCTAATAGGACACGACTTCAGCCTTAGAGATATGGATTTCTAATTTCTGACAGTCGTGATGTGTTGCTCATTGAGTATAATGAGCCGACTACCTATCGAGAAGTTATAGTGGGACCAAACTCTAAAAAATGGCTTAATGCCATAAAGTCTGAAATGCAATCCATGTACGACAATCAGGTTTGGACCTTAGTCGACCCACCTGAAGGTGTAAAAACTGTCGGGTGCAAGTGGGTTTTTAAGGAGAAAACTGACATGGATGGAAACGTAAATGTCTTTAAGGCACTACTGGTTGCAAAAGGATTTACTCAAACTCGTGGTGTGGACTATGATGAGACCTTTTTCCCAGTTGCAATGGCCAAATCAATCAGAATCCTCTTTGTCATAGCAGCATATTATGACTATGAAATATGGCAGATGGACGTCAAGACAGCCTTCCTTAATGAAAAGCTCCTTAAGAATGTGTATATGACACAACCTGAAGGGTTTGTGCGTTTCGAGGACTCTGGTAAAGTGTGCAAGCTTCAAAGGTCCATTTATGGACTAAAGCAAGCCTTTCGGAGTTGGAATCATCGTTTTGATGAAGTAGTCAAAGAGTTTGGATTTCTTCAAAATATTGATGAACCTTGTGTGTACAAGGTTAGTAAGAGCACAGTTGTATTTTTAGTACTCTATGTCGATGACATCCTACTTATTGGAAATGACATTCCTACCTTGCAGATTGTGAAGTCTTGGTTAGGAAAGTCTTTCTCGATGAAAGACTTGGGTGAAGTCACCTACATCCTCAGAATTAAGATCTATAGAGATAGATCTAAAAGACTTCTATGACTCAGTCAGAGTATATACATAGATAAAATACTGCATAGGTTCAGTATACAAGAATCAGATAGGGATTTCATACCCATGTCTCATGGTATTCACCTCAGCAAAGATCTGTGTCCTAGTACATCTGATCAGCGAGGTCGCATGAATAAAGTTCCATATGCCTCGGCCATAGGATCTATCATGTACGCCATGTTATGCACTCGACCGGATGTCTCGTTTGCCTTAAGTATGACTAGCAGATATCAACAGGACCCTGGTGAGGGCCATTGGACTGTTGTCAAGAATATCCTTAAGTACTTAAGAAGGATTAATGACTTATTTTTAGTATATAGTGGATTGGATGACAAACTCTGTGTAACTGGTTACACATATGCGAGTTTCCAAACTGACCAGGATGACCAAAAATCGCAGTCTAGATATATATTCCTCCTCAATAATGGAGCAGTAAGCTGGAAGAGCTATAAGCAAGGCACTGTAGCAGATTCTGCAATGGAAGCTGAGTATATAGTAGCATCTGATACAGCTAAGGAAGCCGTTTAGATCAGGAAGTTCATCACAGAACTAGGGGTGATACCTACCATCTCAGATCCAATAACTTTGCTCTGTGACAATAGTGGTGCTATTGCACAGGCCAAAGAGCCTAGGTCACATCAAAGGACCAAGCATATACTCAGGCGATTTTATCTCATCAGAGAAATCAACGATAGAGGTGATATAAAAATATGCAAAGTAGCAGGATAAGATAATGTTACTGATCCTCTAACAAAGCCGCTTGTGCAGGCAAAGCATGAGCGTCATGTTAGGTTAATGGGAATTAGTCAAATTAATGATTGTACCTAGTGCAAGTAGGAGGTTGTTAGAAATTGTGCCCTAGGGGCCAATTATTATCTTATGAACATTGATTGATTTATGAATTTATTAATTGTGTTATCATATTATTTGCATGTTTACTGTGATGACCATCCTTGGATAACTCATAATCTTATTCTAAATGTCAATGGTCGGTTATCTATGCAGGAGCAGAGATGAAATAAGACCAGTATGACTTTGAAAATATATAGGGATATAAATCAAAGTCATAGACACATGTAAGAGTACAAGGTGTTGGACCGACCCGCTATGAGAGAGCTGCATGAGTTAAGTCATAAGCTTCTCTCATATACAAACCATGTCACTATGCCCTTTGACCTGAGATCATCATGGATTCCTACATGACAAACGCTCAACTTTGACCTAGTTAAAAGTCACTTTTGACCGAGTGATCATAAAGACTAAATTCAGGCTTAGTGGTTTTTCGTGCGGAGGAATATTAATAGTCAAGATGGAATTTGTCCCTCACATTCGTAGAGAGATATTACTGGGCCCCTCGATGAGTGAGTCTGAGAAATGTATGGCCATACTGTAATGGAAAGGTAGTTCCATTTCTATAGTCAGACTACTCAGGGATCGAGAAAGTAACAGTCAGGAATAAGAGGATGACATTCTCCATGCCTCATCTATGACCAAAATATCATGTGACAAAAGGGACATGATATGATTGTCTAAAAGGTTACATCGTTCATCGATCCTCATATGATTTAGGTAGTCGTGATGTGTTGCTAGAGACCGCTTACGACTTGTGAGGCAGTAGAGTAAATGGCCCACTGCCAACTTCATATGGGCCTAAAGGGTCGCACACAAAATAGCCCAACACGAGCTATGATGTCCATATTCATTGAATCTAAGACATGTCCAGATTCAATGAATGATCCAGGGTGGATGTATATATTTATTTATATTTATATTCGTATATATATAAATTTGTATATATATATATATATTATATATAAGAGATATTTACAAGATTTAATTTATAAGGATAAATTAAATCTCTATCACGTTTGAATTTGAAATTCAAATTGATATGATATCTCATATAAGAGATATTTACAAGATTTAATTTATAAGGATAAAATTAAACCTCTATCACGTTTGAATTTGAAATTCAAATTGATATGATATATCAAATTTGATTTATAAGAATAAATCAAATGTAATTCTGTCTTATCTTTATTTTAAATTAAATAAATGGGTGAATTAAATCTGTGGGACGGATTTAATACAAATACTATTTATTTAATTAGTTTCTTATCAAATTATACAATATATGATATTGTATTAATTTCAGAATTAATATAAGATTAATTATAAAAATCTAAGTTTGTGGTAACACGTATAGCATCCTATATATCTGATATTTAATAGCTACGGTCGGGAGAGAAAAAAAAGTGTGAACGGGAATCCACAAAAGGTTTGCAGATAAGAAACTGCCAAAATAGAGATGGAGAGGATGAATTCTTGAGTAAGCCCTGGAGGGATAGGAGGCACTAGCACGTCATTCGTGGTTGGGACGTTGTTCGTGTGGATACCAGTAGAGGAAGCTGACCTAAGTCGTCGACTTCTTGCAATCGAAAAGAGATCACGAGCCGCGGAGAGAAGCTGTGGACGTCACAACCAGAAGCTGAGAAAGTCGAGACTGAATACTAAGGGTAATACTTCTTTTCACTTGACTTAAACACATATGGTAGATCCTGACAGGGAATAAAAATTTTTTTAAGTTAATTTCTGCTACGTGTCTTCCAATTCCTTACAAATACACAAGCAAAAACAAAATGACAACTTTAGAGTAGGCAACGACAAGTAAGACAGAAGTAAATGACAAGCAATTAAGGATAAATAGTGCATAAACAGCTGCTTGCAACCCATTGCTTCTTCTTGAATACTCCTTCATCGTTGGCCTTTTTCTTCTTTGTCATATACGATTTAACAGTCTTATTTATTGGTCTTTTTTCTCCTTTTGTAATCTCATAAAGGTGAGGGTATCTACCAATAAGTTAAGTGCATGAAACTGCATCTTCTTTGTGTCAAAAATATAACAAAACTAATTGTCCTCTAAGTAAGCAAGTCCAAATATAAAGTCACACTCTCCAATGTTGTAGCCCACATATTGTGGTAATATTTCTACTTCATTCTCTTCTAATGATCACCTCAAGGGATTTTCCAACATTTTTTGCATTAAATATGCAGAAAATATATGTCTACTTACTCCACCATATTTCTTTTTTAATATGCAACTAATGTCTTCCCCACCATAGTCATAACCTGTCAATAAAAAAAATAGTTATGGCCAACATTAAGTATCTAATAATCTATTAGCAATTATAGGTGTCTTACATTGCTATTTATCCATGATTTGTAACTAAGGCAACACAGCTAAGCACGAGTAAGGTGGAAGATATTCATCTTTACAAAAACCCTAACACACAAAAATTCAATGACTCATCTTTCACTCAGGGAGAAAAGTTTTTATTGGTCCACAAAGTTTAAATACTTACTGTTGATCATCAATATCATTAAACTAACTTGTACATAGCTGAAATAGAGCATCCTTGTCAACTACAATTTTACCCTCATACCTCCCTTAGGCCTTTGTCTTTATGAAGTATGGAGATCTAACAATAGGTATGGTCATCCTTGTCGATCTTCTTAAATGTATTTGCCCCTACTCTTCTTGTATCTTCTTATCCCTTTCACTGTTCTCTCCTTCCTTGTTGTTACCTTCATCTCCATCTTCATCCCCACCTTCATTTGGATTATTTGATAGGATTAATCGAAGGGCTATTAATTCCTCAATGATCATCTTGCCCACCATTGACATCACTCTAGTATAAGTTCTCTTTATTAGCTAAAACTAAAATATAAAATTAACTCGTGGGTTAAATTGTAAAAATCACCACAAAAAACTAAACATTATCCTAAATACTTTGTGATTAAATGCTATTTCTGGATTAAACTTTGGAGGCCCATATGCACTACTCATACCATATAGAAGGTCTTGATTACTATCATTCTCCAACTTTATTCTTGCATTCACCTTCTCTTCATTCTAATAAAAAATATTTTCCCTAAGCTCATACTTTTTGTCCTCCTAATGGGAACATTTGCAGATAATAAATCTGCAATCAAGTTAAAGTTAATGATAAGTTAATAGCAACATAATGATAACAACTAGTATAGGAAATGACAAGATATCAAAACACGTTGACAATGAATTAGACTTCAAAATAAACAAATGATACCCTAGACTTCAAAATAAACAAATGATACACATACTTATCATTAGGAAGTACAATCAACCCCATACATTCTTCCTCCTAGAAACCTCCCCTTTACTCAATTCTTTGTGGTACTCTCTAATAGAGCTAGAGAGTTCATTCAAAACAAAGGAGCACCAATCATATTTGCCCAATGTATCATTTGTGGATGCCATCACTTTTAACACCAAGTCACTTACATACACACATTAAATAGGATTTAAGAGGATTCCTAATGTTTATACAACAAAAAGGAACTCAAAATCTGCATGTACATTTTCATTAGTCAACCATGTGGCTATCTCCGTGTATGGAATTTTGCCATCCACACTCCTCAATTCCTTCAATGTTTGACCATTGTCCACATGTTAATCCCATTAATATTTTGACATCTTTTGGCCTAATTCTCATGTCTTGCCTCGAACTGATGTACTTTTAGTCAAAGGGTCAAAAGTACGCATAAATTCACCATATAAATCTCTTTGAATTTGTGGACAACATATATGAACCAAATTTGTCTAACCCAATAACATGAAGCCTATCCATGATTGTTTTTCTATTCTTCAACTTCTTACAAACATCCATAAACCATTTTGGGGCACACCTTGTGTAGAATAGAACAACGTATTTTTTTTGCACACCTCTTAATTGTCTTGCCTTCCTACGATATTACCTTTTTCATTCTCTTGTAAATTATTACCTTTCAACCTTCTTTTAATGCCAAAACAAACCTATGTCCTTCTTCATTTTTTTATCTTCAACATTTTCTAAACCTACAAAATCAATTAGTTTGAACGATTTATTAGGATGATAATAATGTAAGTACGCCGACACACATTATTAAATCAACAACTACAAAATAATTCAAGCCAGAAAAAAATCCACAAAATCATCTTTCACCTATTCATGTAATATAATATAATGCTTACAGGAAAACACTAAAAATAATCATTAAATATTTCTAAATACTCGAAGTACAACAAGATTTACTAAGTAAAGTCATCTACATTGTATTTTATCAACAACATTTCAGCATACTTGAGTGATTAAAGATATTCATACTGAGATTATTATCATTTAGTTGAATTCCATCTTCTGTAAAAGAATAGAAAATTTTGCTCAAGAACTCAAAACAGCACAATAAATGGGCAACAATGACTGTATATCAACTTCTTGTTGAGGAAAATAGGCTACAAAGAAACAAGTAAATTTAACTGAAGACAAAAGAATATAAATAAATAAGTACTCAATTTTCCCTAGTGCTAAAAACAAGCTCGTTAAGGATCCTGCCATTAGTCAGTGGTAAAATACATATGAATAGTATACAACAATGTTACTTTCAATACTAAAAGCGAACGTTCATTTTGCAGAAGCTAAATAGAGGAAGAGAGAAGCCTACCTACAATGGAGGAGAAATTGGAGCAAAACCCTAATCACTTTGATGACTCATAGGCCAATATATGCATGGCGAAGTTTCTTCTTTTGTGTTGGGGAGAAGCAAGAGGCAGAGAGAACCGAGATGCGAGAGGCACAAAGACATAGTCGAGAGACAGAGACACGACGAGAGGCAAAGTGTTTAATGAAGAGAGCCAGAACTCAATAACCCTCCCATTTTTAGTTCAACTTTATTTTAAATTTATAAGGGTGCCTTAGTAATTTTACAATTTGAATATATTACTCACAGATCCTTTAGGATTTTTTTTATAATTAATTTTCTTTTATTGAACCTCAGTATAATTCTCTCTATATTTAATAGGGCCTGTATTTAATTTTTCATGACATGATTTATTCATTCATATTTTGTATAGATTTTATATTTTATGTGACTAATATTGTTTTAATCTTTTTTGGTAAGGCAATTGTATTGAAACTCGGGAGTTTATCGATTTTTTTATTTTAACATTTATATCTTACAAATTCTATCAATTCTCTATTAAACTAGTGCTAGCTATAAATTTGGTTGCGTCTACAAGTTCACTTATTGAATTTATTATTTTTATATTTATAGCTTATAAAATTGTATCAACTCATTCTTAAATTTATATTAACTTTTTTTATTTGATTATATTTAATGACTTCATATATGAATATAATAAAGTTTTCTTTATTGAGTATGATAAACTATGAATATTGATAACCAACATCGAATTGATTTAACAGTGAAAGGCCCTATTAGATCTCAAATTTAATTATTAGAGAAGACGTCTATATTATGAAGGGTAGCCATAAACTCTAAAAGTAGAATACCTGATAATATGATCTGATTAATAATATAAAAAAACTATGGATATTGTGAATTTAATTACAATTATTTGAATTTAAAATATATTTAAATCAAATTATTGTCATTTTTTATTTTAATTATTTAATTATATACTTTTAATAGCTATTTAAATTTAATTTCACTTATTTTATATTTGAAATTTGTCGTGTTAGTTTTTCTAAATGAACGTACCAAGAATTTGACAATAGTTTTTTTTCTTTTTCTGGGCTTTAGAAGCATCGTCCACCCACTGGTTCTCTTCGTCCACCTAAAAGGAAAACAATATGACCTAGGAGTCAAGAATGTGACTGGAGAGTAAAAAAATTAAAATGGTGTGAACAATTTCACCTTTTTAATTAAAAAAATAAATAAATGTAAGATGATGTGATAAGGAAGAGGCAAACTCGTTATTAATTTAAACAGGTTTCTCATAATTTGGAATTCGTTATTTGCCTACTGAACGATTTTAAGTGTATTGTTTGTAGGATGTGAATTAAAAGCCGAGATCTAGTTTATTTTCCATAAGGAAGAAAACATACACATCCCACAATTCACAAGGGTTTAAGACTCCCTAACTAAGGGAAGAACTGACAAACCTTATTCTTTTGAGTAAAATGCATGTACCATTGGGGCAAAAGGCTATCACTAAGAACAATATACACACACACACACACACACACACACATATAAGAGTTTGGAAGAGTGTTGATGAAAAAAAACTTTTAAATAGCTTTTAAAAAATAGCTTTTAGAGAAGAGTTTATAGAAAAAAATAATTTTAAATTAATGAGTATTTTGATAGTTATTACTAGGGCTTTTATAATTGAAAAATTACTAGAAATTGTATGATTTTATTAAAAATATAAGAGAGGAGGGAGATAGTGTAATAAAAAGTAAAGATAAAATAGTAATTAGGTAGTATATAAACTATTTTACTGTTACAAAAACTATTCTCAATAGTTTATCTAAAATCTTAGTTTTTAAATATAATTTAATTCAAAAATTCTTTTAGACAAAGATGACTGTATGTTTTGAAATTTTTTCAAACCAAGTTTTAGGCCAAAGGCCTTTTTAAAACTTTAGTTTTATTTTTTTCCAAACACATATATAGTAAGAAATGATCTTATATCTTATAAGGACGTAAATTCGATTTCCTCTATCATTATAAGAACTCTTTTAATAGACTATATCGTAAGTCCTTTATAAATACTTTTTGAACTCTAGGACCATACCATAATTTTAATAGAAAATGGATACCGAATTCACCTAAATTTTTTTATACAAAAAACAAAAAGCTTTTTTGATTGACCTTTTGTACTAGTGGAGGACTTTTATGTTTGTACAAAAAAAATTTAAATGAATTGGGTTCAAGGATTCATGAGGACCAATATATATTTTTAAGTTTTAAAAAATATTTATAAAAATATTTTATATTATCCAACAAAATTCTCATATCAATAATAAGTTTTAAACTTACGATTTTATGAATTATAAGATAATTCCTAAACTAATATTTGTGGGTTTAATGGAGGACTTTTTAAATGGTTTGAAGGGATTTGAATTTTGAACTTGTACCCATATGGATGGAATATAAGTTCTGCATAAAAAATTTAATACCTTATTAAAACTTAATTAAGATCTAATTATATTATTAAAGTAATCATTTGATTGATTTGATAAAGACTTATAGACAGATCGACTAGGTTAAATTATATATATATTCACTTTTTTTACTAAGCCTATAATGATATTGTTTTAAATTAAAAAATATATTTTGTTAATCTTTTTTACTTTAATAACCATATTTTTTTGGATTATATACTTTTTTTTATTTAAATATCATTTTTAAGATTATATATAAATATTTTTATTTATGTAATTAATTTTTATTATTTTGGTAACAATTGAGTTGATCTAGGTTCGACCATAATTAGATCATTAATCTTTGAACTATTGACTTGACAGTTTAATGAACGGTTTAGTTTTTAGTATTTTGATATAAATATGTTAATATTTTGTGTAATTCTTTAAAGGAGTAAGCCTATACCTGAATTTATTAATTTAGTTGACGCTGTGTTTTCAACTAATGAACGAAAAGTCGCAAGTAAAAGGCTGGAAACCTATGAATAAAAGTTGCATAAAAAGATGGTGGATTTTCTTTTTAAACGCCACTTAAGTTATTGATAATAATAATAATAATAATAATAAAGATATTTCAATAAAAATCTTGAGGAAAATATATACATTCTAATGTTTTGGAGAAGCTTTTACACTCTTAAAAATTTAAAGTAAGATGGACCAATCCTAAACCCAATAGGATAGCAACAACTGGTAGGATGATGCAGCACTTAAAAAAAAATTTAAAATTAAATATTTTTAAAACATACTGTGTTTTATGCTATTTTAATTTTAATTTTAATTTTTAAGTTAACATGAATTTAAGCTGAGGATATTTGAGTAAAAAAAAAGTAAATTATGATAAATGGTAATGATTTTTTTATTTTAACAATATATATATATATATTAAAGGTTGATGGACAACTTTTAACCATTTCTCTTTATTTATAATGTTATTCTATTGTTATTTTAATTTTTTTCAAAAGGTGTGTACTTTTTGTCTGGTATAGACTTTATAAACTAATTCTCTAAACAGTAAAAATTATTGAAGTATATTTTATTTTTTTTAAAAAAATATTTTTAATACACACAGCATAATTTAAATCTAAAATATTATATTTAAAAAATTTAATTATCTATTAATTATATTGAATTTTATTGATTCAAAACATAATTTTCTATTTTTTTATACTGAAAAATTTATATAAGTTCAACGACAATCTTTTACTAAAGTTAAGATATAGTTCTAAGGTTTAAAAAATATTTATAAGATATTTATAAGATTATCTATTAAAAGAGTTCTTATAATAATTGTAGGAATCAAACTCATATAAAACATATATGAGTATATTTTTTATCATGCTAACTCTCATTTACATTCAAAACGTATTTGATTGTTTTGAACCTACTCCTACAAGAGTGTCAAGAGATTATATATTTTTCCGAATGGCAATAAAAGTTTGCGTGTTTTTGGGCCTAACGCATGGCAAATGGACAACAAAAATTGAAGAATATGCATAATGGGCTTTTCTTTGGGCCAATTGTAAGATAGGCTTCACCAACATGTCCAAAGGAAATAAATACTGGTATGCTCCTCGGATATGCTTTTTCAGTCAATGGGCTACAAATTATGCCCTAAGTCAACTGTCTTATTATGGTTGTTTTCTACTTTTCTTAATAAAAAGCCAGGGATACTTGTAACCCAAAAAAAAAAAAAAAAGAGCCAGGGATATTCAGGTGACCCAATATTTAATTTTTTTTCATAAATATTTAATTAATTCCGTGACATTTTTCTTGATATTTCTCATTCATTTTGTTGATTTTATAACTACCATGGAAGTGTGATGAATCTGCCAAATATTAGCGGGACCCAAGAAAGACAAATCATGTTTTCATTGAGAGTGGATTGAAGATTCACTGAGGGATTAATCATATTGATGATACTTAGCATTCTCCATCTTTACAATGCAAGTCCAGTCTATGAACTATGCTTCATATATGCTTTGTCCTATTCTAGTTTTGTATAGATGTCTCATGATCATTCCCTCCTTTTTAGAGCTTCGACAGCCTTTTCAAGTGCTCTGAATTTAGACCAATTAATGCCGCTACATGAGATAATTTCAATCACTTATCAATTATATTTTTAAAATTTTATATTACTTAATTTAGTTAAAAATAAGTATAAGTTAACCCAACTTAATATTTTTAATTTCTATAAATTATAATCAATAATCTCACTTTGATCTTCAAAATATTTTAAACCCACTTTAATAGAATTACTAATTAATCATTATCATAGGATTCAAAATTTTTCAAAAATTATAAGTGGGGCTTAAAATATTTTAAAGATCAAGTTTTAAATTTTTATAATATTTTAAATTTTTAACTATAATAAAAATTTATAATAATAATAAATAATTAATCAATTATAACATAATTTTTCTCACTCCCTCGAGAAATCTCTAGTTAGCTAGAAACATGTACGAAATAAAAGTCAAAAGATACACTTGAATAAGCAATGTTATGCAATCCCAAGCAAAATACATATTTTACTATTTTGAATATCTTAAAGATATTCAAATGTACCAAAATGAATGTAAAATTCAAGGAAAAATGTGTTGAAAAGATATGAATTTTTAGAAGTAAATAATATTCATATAAAACAGTACAAAAATGTTGTTTGCCAAAAAAGAAAAAGAATTCATATATTTTCTTCTTTATTTAGTTATCCACCCAGTTTATTAGATTTTTGCCCTAACTACATCCAGATCTGACCCGCGTTGTGCACTTAACTATGGTAGGTAAGTCTTCAAATAGAGATTTTTTGTATACGCCAAGGCTCAAATTTGAAACCTTATTTAAATAATATTGAACCGTTTATCTATATATCTTCTAAATAAAAATTAACTTCACATTCCGAGAAGCAAAAGATTTGGTCTCAAAATGGGTTTTGGTAGGCCAGCATTGAAAATTTTTGACACCACCAAGGCCCTTAAAAAGCAGGCTAGTTAGCTTGCCTGGCCCACAGGATAACCCTTTTTTCTACTTTTTTAAATTAATTCTAATTACAAAATAATATTTTGTTTTATAGTTGTTTTAAGTGTAACTTTTGTTTTATTTTGAAAGCTTGGTTTTATGTTTATTTTTCATTTTTTATATTAACTTATAATTTTTATAATATTTTCATGCTTGTATCTACAAGTTTTAGGGTTAATTTTATCATGTAATTTTATGAAAATTAGAATCAACTTAAATTTGATCTATAAAAGTTTGTTGTTCAATTTGAAAAAAAAACTGAAAATGTAAAAAAAAAAAACAACAAAAATAATTGGCCCACCAACTTATAGTTGGAAAAATTTAGGCCCTCATCTTCACTAGGCCCATAGCCCACAATAGTTCAGCTCATTTTTTTGCAGGTTAACCCATATACCACCTCCACATTCAACCTCCACATGAGTTGTAGTTTTAGGCATTGCTTGATTAGGAATTTTTGGAGAGAAGAGTAGGAGAGAGGAGATATAAGTGTATTTGGTTAGAAAAAATGGAGGGGAGGGGAGATAAAATATTTTATCTTTATGTGCTCACCTCCCCTCCAAAAGTGGGGGTTTTTGGAGGGGAGAGAAGATTTTTACCCATTTTTTACCAAATTACCCCTTATATTATTTTAATATTCCAATTGTACCCTCATGAGCTAAAATTTTTTTTTTTTAAATTATCCTCACTTATGATTTTTGTTTTGATAGATGAAGCCTATAAACATGATAAACAATTTATATATTATATTAATATATATAATAATTATAAAATTATTGAGAGATAATGTTAAAATTTTATCAAATTTTTTATTTTTTTAATTTTATTATATATATATATATAAATGAGATAAAAAAATTGTGATTCATAAATTAAGAAATAATAATTTTGATATGAATTTTATAAATAAAAAGCAAATAAATTTAAATAAAGAGATAAATGTATATTTGTCAACTTTAATTAACTCCTCCCCCTCCACTTAGAACCAAACAAAAAATATCATCTCTCTTCCTTACCTTTACACCTATAACCTCCCATACCCTCCCTTACATTAACCCAACTTACCCTTCCCCTAAGTTGAACCAAACAAACTCTTAGTGAAGGCACTAGGGAATGTATCCTAACTTTTAAGTTTTTAAATTTACACCTGAGAGTAATTGAAGGCTCATTTTACTTGATATTAATATCGCTTAGGAAGAAGGTAAATATTATACTGCCTTTTGATCGTAGGTGAACCCAAATTTTTTCTAAAAATTTTTATATATAAAAAGAAAAACTACCACATAAGTGGATATCTAAGTCTAAACACCCAAAAATGACGAGCATGCTTGATATATGTTGTGTTTTTTATATGGCTATTAGATTCTTTTTATATAAAAAGAAGCTTTTGTATTCACACAGACTCAAATTAAAGATATCATGCTTAAGTAGGTAAAGTCTCTTATACTAAGACTAATGCTTGTTGATTGAGATATATCGTGTTCCACTATGACTAACTGAACCCGACACAGTTGGTAGATGATTGGGTCCCTTAAACATGATATTCTAGATTTATTAGGAGAAGCAAACCACACTTCTGCAATCTCTACATCTCAAAGGATCAGTCTCTAGTTATCTACTAAGGGGAAGAGAAACAAAAATATAAAAATTACTTTCACATTAATTTGTCAAAATGTAGTTTTATTAAAAACCAACATGATATCAAACACACTGCCCAACTTCCATTTCTCAACAAAGAAGAAAATAGCCCTAAAAGGAATTAGGATAATGTCCAAATAACCAAAGCAAGCTTCATACTTCCCCCCACATTTTTAATAGCACAAGATGAAAATACCAATTAATTATATCTCACTTATAACTACAACCTCTTCTCAAACCCCATATATATCTAGTTATGTACACATGAAATTTCATCATTAGATTAAAGTTAATTGGGCATAAAATATTTGTATCCCCCAAACACCATGATCATGATCAGTTTTTAGATCATAAAAGTTTTGAGGTAATGTTATAAGATTATTTAATCCAAATTAAAATATACAGTTTCACCAATAAAGATTTAATCTAGTAAAAGGGACCAATCCTTCACAATGTGGCGAATAAGGATTGAATCACCACTAGAAGATGTCTCTATATTTAATACCCCTACAGTGACTTGAATATAATTGCCTCCAATAGAGTGATATATATACTTAACAAAAAATGTAGTTTCCTATCAACAAGCTATTGATAGAGATAATAGCGTCTTATTCATACAGGAGAACATAACTTTAAATCCTAAAAAAAATGTTGAGAGTGTTTTCACCTTCACGCTTGTGTCCTAACAGAGATTAGTTTAGCAATATGATTTATATTCTACACTTGGCAAATTAAATCTCTTTAACATGATTCAATCATGCAAGCATATTTTCCCAAAATATACCCAAATATATTTACTCTTTGCAATTATAAATATAAGAGTTAGTAGAAGTGTTTGTTTTAATCCTAAATATAATATTTCAATCAATTTTATCTCTGAAATTTATAATTTTGGTCCTAAACTCCCTATTGATTGCATAAATTAAGGGGATTCTCTATCAAGGAATAAGTTTTGATGTTAATTATTAAAATGGTTACTTTAAATACAGCAACACATTTTTTTACAAATAACTAACTTAATTATCTAACTCCTACATAAGAGAGAGAGAGTAATTATCAAAGCACAATCTTCACAAAAGAGATGGTGGTATATCACTCCTTGCTTTGGTTTTCCTAAACTAGAGCTTTCATCTAGAAAAATGGAAAGCCATGAATGAAATATGAATTCCTACTAAGCAAGAGTAACACAAAGATCTACACAATAAAAAGAAAGTATCAGAGCTGTATATTAATTAAGAGTCTGCATCCAAATTTCAAAGGGAATGACGGTGACATTAACATAGAGGTTTATCATACACAAATTCATTAACTTCATACTTGCCACTCTCACCTAAATAATGTCATTTTTTCCTAAGAAAAGAAACGTTATAAAATAAAGTTTTAAATGTTTAATGAACTATATGGTACACTAAACAAAACTTACAAATATATGACTCTAAAACCCAAAATTAAAGAATAATAAAACTATAGGTTCAGCTCAAGACATCCTAGTAAAAGTTAAGAGTTGAAATGAGTTAGGTCTCCTAAGTTCATCAAGGTTAAGGTTAGAATAGGGCTTTATAACTCAAAAAATTATTATAGATACCCCTCCAGTCTTTAATATATGAAATAATTATAGAGTTGATCTTGGTCTTAAATATAAAATATATTTCCTATATTTATCCATCTTATCCCAAACCACCTCTACTGATATTCTCTCAATAATAATCAAGTGAAATAGGGAAGATGATTATGATATTTTAGGAAAATATGCTATATTAACTAATTTAATTAATTTTTTAAATATAATCAAATTAACTAACTTAATTTAAATACTGGATGAGTACTGACATAACCAATAAGGTCCATGAATTTGAATCACATTTTTTTGTGTGGGATATGCACAATTCTTACCATAATTAATCCAAACCTTATATATATAGATGCTATGATAGCTGCAATTTTTTAGTTTATGTAACTCTTGGGTTCTCAACTTTTTGAAAGCCGCGCATATATGTTTGCTAGTTTGTCATTGTACTAATAAGTGGTCCTTACGAAGGAAAGCCACATGCATTGCCTAGAAGTTTGAAATCTGAGAAATAATCAAACATGTGAAAGTTCCTCTGGTGGTCATCATTCTTTATCTATAGTAGTCGTTATCACTGTCAGTTTCGTGTATTCATTCACACATACACACATAATACTAGTGTGCCGTTAACAAATTCACGAAGATTGAAGTTGTTAATAAACTTAATATCTTTTTTCTTTTGGATTTATATGACAGACATAGAGCTTGATGAAGAGTTAGATATTGAACCCTAGATCTGGTACCACCAAAACTACATCTTGTACTGTTAGTAAAAGGTCTTTAGCAAACTCAACATCTTTTACTAATTACAATTCAAAGAATACAATAATCCCTTCTAAAAAGTGATTTACCCTAAACCTTAAGGTAATGCCTTAGGTGAGGACCAAGTTAACCTATCTCTCAGTGAGGACTCTACATCCCACACCTATACAAGAAGTGAATGGCCCTTTATATACATTAGAGCCTTACCTACGAAGTGAGTATGTAACCAGTGAGTATATATGTTTCAAACATTTTTTTATGCAGATTAAAAAAAGTTGTTAGATTGTTTTATTTATTCTAAAACATGCTAAAATTTCTATCATACTCTTAATTAAAGGGAGATCTCATAATGCTTTCACTCAAGTTACACGAAAGCTTCTAAAATTATAGGGATAGAAACGCAACATTATTTAATATTCTACTAGTCACTTTAATAACTTAAACAAACTTTTATTTTGAAATGCATCTTATCATATATAAAGAAAGAAATAGTGAGAAAGAGAGAAGGGAGAGGGAAGAGGGAAATAGAGAGAAAGAGAGAAGAGAGGAGATAGGATAGTAAGAAAAGGGGGAAAACTAGACAAATTGAGGAAGAGAGGAAAATGGGTGCTTAATATTATTCAATCCATCAAAAGACGTACAAAGCAAATGTGTTGAGGTGTGATTTATAGGCTTTAACTTAAACTTAGAAATTACTAAAAAAGCCATTTTAGTATCTTAAAATTAAATACAAATAACAATTAGTGATAAAAGACATCAATAAAATCAAAATTAAAATGAAATATTCCCTAATTAGTAATGGCAAATATCCAAAATATTCAGAAATTAAAATCACTCATTATTCCATATCCCATTAGGAAAAGGTATGTTTCGTGGAGGGAGTACTAGAAACCATCATGGATACTAAAGTGTTTCATCGATGATCATTCAAAAGCGTTTGATTTATTTATAGTACAATCCGAATTAGCATAGCAGATCTGAATAGATCCCCAATTATTAACTTTTAACAAAGACATAGATGGTACTCGTGGAAAGCCCTAGCCAACAAGTGTGCTTTTTACCCTCAAGAAGTTAGTTGAGCTACGGCAGCTTCAGAGAATCCATATTCCCCACCAAGTTAGCGACAACAAATAATGCTTCTGCCCACAAATATATAAACAAAGCAGAAACCAACCAAGATTTGAAGTACTGATTCTCCTGCTGCTGCTTCCATCATGAAACAGATCGATCGATCATCATCCATCAGTTGCCTAACTCTGATCTTTTTAAAGAACGGTTACTTTCATTCCTATGTAACAATAATGGCCTACTCATAGTGGGTTGAGGATTTGAATCTTATGAATAATAAAAGACATCACAGTGAAAAAGGTTATATTTAGTAAGGCTTTTAATAATTTGCACACAAAAAAAAGTAATAGTATTCGAATTTGACTCTAGTTAAATAGGATAAAAGTGATTTTCCCCTAACTAAAAGTTAAGAGTTTAGATCTTGTGGATGGAAAACAAAAAGATCAAATTAGGAGAGGTATTTCCAACACACTGAAAATTGAACCGGTTATTGGACTAGTTGAAGCAGTGGTTCAAAAATCAATGATCTAATCATTATTGAATTAGAATTAATCCAATCAACATTAAAACAATCTTCCTTTTATTGTTATTTATAAGTCACTTCTAGTATATTTTATTAAAACTAAGAAAAACCTTAAACCCGTTAATTCTATCTTAAAAGGTAATAAACTTTTAACTTTATTCCTATTTAATATACACTATACCCCAATAATACAAAGTCTACACAATAATAAATGTAGAGTAAAATTATATATTTATATAAAAAATTTACTGATGTGACTTATAAATATGACAAAAAAAAATTCTTTCTGCCTTATAAGTAAGCCCAAAAGAGTATGACTAAATTAAAATATATAAAAATATTTATATATAACTATGAAAAGAGTAATATTTAAATAAAAATATATTAATCCGTAAATAAATATAATATTCATATATAAATCGCACATAATCTAATAAAATAGAGTTAATAAAGTAAATATGATATATTGCTATTTTTGACTCAAAACAACATTGTTTAGGCTCAATAAGTGGAGAGAAAAAAATATAAAATTCAACTCAATCAATTTGTCCAAAACTTTTAATCAAACTGGTTAAAGAGGGATTAGGTCACTGGTTTGATAGTTAGAAAGTTAGGTTTAGTGCCATGGTTATGCCTGATTTGCTCAACAATATTTGAATTTGCTGACTTAATACTAACATATACAAATAATTGTATTAGAATAAAACAATGGCCTCAAAATGTTTTCAATGTGTGATGGACTCATGCATGGGACAAAGTAAAAGGGAAAAGCTAGGAAGTGTAGTTCAAGTATTTACCTATGAGGAAGGGATAAAGTGAGGACCACCATATATAAACATAGGTGTGTGTATGTATATATGTATGCATATATATAGACCAGTTGATTGATTAGTCTGAATCATGAGGCACAAGATGAAGTTGCTGGCAAGGACACCGAAGGTGGCACCTAATTATGGAAATCTTTTCAGATTTTGTGTCACCGATGTGAAAGGAACTAGAGATAAACCCCCACCATAACAATTCATGAGGTGGGGTTTAAATAATAAGACCAGAAGCGAAATATATGGTCACTATATTTTTGAACATTTTCTGTTCAATTTACATTTTAGCTCCATGATTTTGTTTTTTATTCAATTTAGTTATTACTAATTTGTCTATTGTAATTGGATTTTTATATGTTTGTTTCAATTCAATCTTTCCCTCTTATTATTGTTGTGATCGGTAATTTAGTTCCATATGGGCCACTTCAATTAATTTAAATTTAAATTAATTTTAGATATTCCTAGTCTCATATCATTTCAAAGTGCAAACGTTTCAGTCTATCAAAATTAACTGACATACGTATATCATATCAAAGGGTAGACTAGTTTCTTTTGGTCATATCAGATAATAGTTTTGATCCTAATTATAACAAATACTCCTTCTCATTTTTAATATATAATATATTTAACTAATTTAATTAAATTAAAGAAATTAGTTAATTTAGTTAATATGATATTTTTCTAAAAGTACTCTAATAATTTAAAAAATATTAATAAATATAAAAAATATATCTTACATTTAAAATTAAAATTAACTCATCAATCATGTCATATATATTAAGGATATGAGGAGCAGTTTGCTTTTATTTGAAACCTTTGTTATACATTTTCACTTATACCCTTATTAAAAAGGGAGAGAAATATTCTCTCATTAATAAATGATCCACTTTAGTTAATTTTCTTAAGGGTATTATATATGGAAAATATTTATCTACCTACATATTTAAAATTTCTAACTAAACTAACCTATTTTTCTTAATATTGAGAAAGCATGTATTTTTTTCTTACAAAAATAAACGGAGAGAGCACATCAATTATACAATCTTTATGTACAATCTATACAATAGTTTTAAACATTTCTTATAACAAGAGTTAGAAGTTAAAAGGACCTTTTTGACTGTGTTCCGAACTGCAGGGATCAAATTGATATAATAAATTGGCCCTTTTAAAACTTTTAAATTTTCAACGACTCCATATGTTATATGTATCAATATGATATACTTCAGTATTTAATATAAAATCTAATTTATAATATAAATTGTATACAAACTATATATTATATTAAGAACGGGAGGTAGTGTATTTTATGTATATACGCGCTATATATTTATAGACGGAATAGAACTGACAATTTATAGTGCAATACCAAACAGATAAACAATACAAATATATATATATATATATATATATATATATATATATATATAACATATGAAAATATACTAATTCAACTTTTTTAGCATCATCATGATCATTATTATTTTGCCTCTTTATTGCTTCATGTTGAGAGATAGAGAGATGTAACTTTATTAAACCTCTCTTGGGTCTACAAAAAGAGCTCTAGTACTTGGTGGGGTTTTGGTAATTAACTCATTATTATGATTATTTTTCTTCAGTGCCTTTATGCACCACAAGTCTTCAGGAGTTGACAGCAATTTCCAATGTGGAATGTGATGTTTGAGTTCATCATCTCTGCCTCCAACTTCAGTCACAACAATCTCACAACAATTCTCAGCAGCCATGTTGTGCACAAACTCACACAGCCCTCTCACAAGCTTCCCTGACAATGGCCCTTCATGATAAACCCCATACACAAAATAAAACCCAAATGGACTAAAGAAATCAGGCAAACTTGGAATCATCTTCAAACATGGGAAAATCTTATGAATAAAACCCCAACTCTTAGTGTATAACAAGCAACACAAAGGTGCTTTTCCAAGTCTCAGCTTGAAGATTTCTCCACTGTTCCAAACACTAAGCATGGCCCAACTATTAGGGACTGTTTGGCAATCTGCAGAACTAAAATCAAAATAATCTCCTTTAAAGTGAGCCACCCATGTCCCTAAACTAAGCTTGTTTCTGAGTATTTTGTCTATGTCATTAGGGAAGAACTCAGTAGTGGGCCCCATGAATCTTCTATACAGAGACTCAGCTTGATCAATCTTGACCATTGAAATCTCAATGTTGGAAGAGATTCTGAAGCTCCTATGATTCACTGGGTTCACCAGAATAGAAGGTGTTCTGAACTTAGTGTAACCAAACTTGTTCATGAAAAGACCAACAGAAGCTTGATTCTCTTTCTCTGTAGCCATGTATGCGTAATCCACTTCGTTTGATTTGAACCATTCTTCAAGTTTTAACACAAGGCTTGAAGCTATCCCTTTTCTTCGAAGATCAGGCACTACCCTTAAACCTAGGACATAACCAACCTTAGCCAAATCCTTGCATGGTACTGTAACATGTTTTATAGATCCTTGAATCACACCAACCAGTTCCTTGTTGCCCAGTTCTGCGACCTAATCATCATCAACATCGAAAGTTACATATGTGTGTGTGTTTTGTAAATCAAGTAATGATAATCACACACATATATATAGATAGATATAGATATATAGATATATATACCAGCATCTTGTACATGGGACTGTTTCGGATTCTACAAATGGGATCGCCCATGGTGTCTGTGAAGAGAAAAACGCTTTCTGCTGGCCCTACCTCGCACCTTCTCTCGAGATCTTCCACTTGAGCTCTGTCAGATTGTTCTTCATAGCTTCTGATCTTGAACTCCATCAAGAACTTATTACTATATATGGAATATATATATATATATATATATATGAACTAAAACGTGTTTCTGATGAGAAAAACTTGAAGCTGAAGGTACCAAATGAAATACATAGAGAAAACGAGAAGTGTTAATAATATTATATGTATATCAGAAGGTAGCTAGAAGGAGAAGAGAAGAAGGGCTTGGCTTACAATTCATTATGATCATGATTTTATATATATGGAGTGGGATTGATGGAAAGAGGAGGTGGGAAGAGAGAGAGAGAGATTGGAACTTGCGAATGTTCTTTATGGGAATCATGAAGAACCTAGGCTTCAATAATAAAAGTAGACAAAAGTTAGATTAATAATAGAATGTGTTTTTTGGCTCTAGCTTTTTTGTGCCCACTCTTTAGGCTTTGATTAAGCTATCATACATATTCATATATATCCACGTTAGGTTTAGGGCTCAGGCTCACACGCACGCGCTAAGCTTTTGTGTTTTGTTATCCCACCACGATTTGTTTGCCCAATTAACATTCAGAGTATATATATGCACAATATCTATTGTACATGAACTAGGAAAATTACAAAGAGAAAACAGGGAAACAATAGAGTTGAGCATCAGCTGAGGAAAGTAAGCTTCTTTTTGTAAGCATGATTATTATTTTTTACTTTTTATTAACAATACTCAAACCTAAAGTTTTAAAAGTTAGATTACACATCAAATTGGAAAGACAAAGTGGATTTCGATTTTCTTACTACAACTGATTCGACCTTCAGTAATATAATAATTAAATAAAAATAATTATGTGCATATATAATAATATGTAAGAAATACATTTATAAGTCCACTTACTAATATAATAACACTACAGTATATGAAATTTTTAATGAAATAATACCATCTCACTTCAAATGATTTAAAAATCTATTGGGCAAACTCATCTGGTTCTCTAAAAGCTGTTTCGGGTTCAGACTCAATGGCAGCTCAACTTTAGCTCAACCCAACTCAATTATAAAAATGGTACCTTGGTCCAGATCGAGCCATTAGCAAGTCCGATCGATAGTCCAATTGGTCCAACCATATAGTTTGCTTTGATTTTCAAAACAATGCTCAAACCTGAAACTATGATGGAAAGACATCAAATACCTTTCACTTAACTGATCAATTAGTATTCTTTTTTGTCCTTAATATAAAAATTAGATAATAATTAGAAGATTTTAATAAAATTAATAAAATTATTTGTTTATAATAAATATGTGTTAATTTCTTTAGAATGTTATTTCTAATCATATACATTATAACTATCAATAGGAAAAGTTGGAGGAATTATAAATCTTGTAGATAAAGTGAGTTTGAGTCTTATATTTAGTAGCAAAATAAATAATTTATTTATCTCCTATATTTAGGACCAGAGTTAATAATAACTCAGCTAATAACTAAAGGTTTTTTATATATGACTATTTTATTAGGTTAAATTTAAGTATTGTCAGACCTAATTTATGATAATTATTCTAAAAATATTTTCTGTATTAATCCGGATTTAAACTAAAAACACTTTATTTAAACTGTCAAAACTTCTTTTACCTAAGATCAACTCTTGTTGGAGGCCACTAACTAAAGGTTACTTCAATTTTGTTTCGATCGATCTTGATGAAGAATAGTACATAAAAAATACAGGATGCCCCACTCCAGAAATTTGCAAATCCAACTTCATCCGTACAACAAATAGAGTCGGCAGGTTGATGAAGAATTATCTTCCAGGAATCTAATCATGGATTAAGGATAAACAATAAACTAAAGATGGTTTCATTAATTAATAATCAATTAATTAATCTACCAACTATATCATCTGTGGTGGCTGATGATTGAAAGATAAACTAATTATGATATAACAGGGTACGTGTATTCATGTGTGCCTTACGATGTGTGTTAGCGCGAAGAACATAATTTAAGTGAATGGATATATATTATATATATGATTAGGCTTCAATTCAAATAGCGTATTATTGGGAATCTTCTTATATGTTTATAATATATATATATATATATATATATATATATAAATGACACATAACAAAACTGTATTTTTTGCATCGAAGGGAGATACAATATTTTAACTGAGTCGTTATAACATAATCCTATAATTTTAACTCAATTAAAAATTAGTTCTTAAAACTTCATCTCGTGACTCAATTCCTATAATTTTAAATATTTAAAACTTTAGTCATTAAATTTTATAATGTTACTCTAGATCTTAATATGTTCAATGACTAAATTACAATAAAATTAAAATTATAAAGATTATATTAGAATCGAGTTAAAATTATAAGGATTAAAAGATAAAATTTTTCAATTATATATATATATATATATATGATTAGGCTTCAAATAGCTTATTATTGGGAATGTCCTTATCTGTTTATAAAAGTTTTGTGTGCGCGTGTTAGTGACACATAAACTAGTATTTTTTTTTTTTAATTAGATATGTTTGGCGTGTCCCCTTTTCTCTTTAGACATTAGATTCAAAAGTGCAAGTGAAAACATCCACTAAAGCCATGCTTAATTAGCTTTCTGCCAATTATAAGTTTTATTGCTAATGACAAGATTGTCCTATAGTAATATTTAAATAAATTAATTAGGTTTTGGCTGCAATCGCAGACTAAAGAGTCATCAAAACCTTATTGATTATAAAGTTCACTTTTTTGGAAAATTATTCTGTGTTTTTTCGAGGATGTGGCCAAATATCAAAACAATAATTATTAGGTCGCTAAAAAGTGGTAAAAGGTTATATGCAGAAAGCTACAGATCCACATATGTTTTAATTTCTTAATGTTTGAGATTATAATGGAATTTCAAAATGCATGGCAGCTTGCGTATTGATTAATTGCTAAAGAAAGATTTTGAATGTATTTTATTTTAGAAAACCATATGCATACAATTTTCTTCAATTTTTAATTTAGTAAATATGTATTTTTCTCTTCCTATAAATCTTTCTGTTAGCACCATTAGTCCCTGTAATTTTGCTTTGTTAATATTGCTAGCCCCTTGTGCATAAACTAATTGTGCTAATAGAATATTGATTTAATAAGAAGAGAAAAATATACAAACACCAAATTAAAAATCGAAGGAAATTACCAGTACCTAAAGAATGGTTTTCTCTTGGCTTTTAGTTACAATGATTGATTAATTAATTTTGGGTTATTTATGGATGGGCCTCATTAGATCAAATATTAAAAGGCAAAATAATATCTAATATCCTGATTTTATTTATTATATACGGCTAATATTTTAATCTTATTTGTAATATAAGTTCACCTATAATCTTTTTAATTTGGTGTAAGTTTACCCATAATTATTTTAATTTTTTACAATTTCACTCATAATCTTATTTAATAAGTACTAAAAATTATACTAAATTAAAAAGATTATAGATAAAATTATACCATAAATAAGATTAGGATAATAACTTTTCACAAAATAAAGACATTTTTTGTAGGCACTCAGATGCATAATTAATAGATTATCGTGGTTTTCATTTTTGTTTTGTTCTATGCGTGTTTGATTAGCAGGTAAGGACAGCTATAATTACCGGACCTGCGCCAACTTGGCTTCGCACCATTTGAATTGAGGATAAGAGAATCCAACAAAGTATTTATATATATATATATATATATATATATTCATAATAAAGCCACTAACGTAAACTTGTTTACATCCACCTTTTTACACTAGTTGCCATGGAGATAGTAGAAAATGTGACTAGTAACAATAACAAATAATCAGTGCAGAAAATACTTTCTATACCGGTTAAATGAACAAGTGTAGTAAGTAATTAATTTTCCAACAAAAAAAAACTGTTGCCCTATCTACACTGGTTATGGATAGGCTAGTAGTTTTGACAGTAGGACTATGAGAACATATCAAAACCTAACTCTCAAAAATCCCCTACATGATCTGAAGGATCCTATATATATATAGATTACGTACGTCAAAGGTAAGTGATTTGAATTAGAAAACTTCATGAATATATTCAACCATCTATGCTTTCTATGATTTTCCTTATGCTATGTTCTTATGTAGAGTATGCTATGTTCTTGTGCGGGTCCTATGTGATTAGACACAACTTTGCATTACTTGTGTTCTTTACAATTAATACTTTGATTGGGATTTGAACTTGCAGACGTTCGACATTCTAGACCCATATTCTCTAAAGATGATATTGAAGACGTTTGCAATTTTGAGTTACTATAACAATAATAAGTTTATGTAAATTGTTTTAGTGTCGTAAATAAGGATTGGATTCGTGAACTAAGAAAATTATTAATTGAAATTGTTTCTTAATTGTTGGCTGGTTGTGCTTTACATAAAGTGTAAATAGGGAGTTAGGAAAAAATAGAATAAATAATACTCTTCACTTTCTTAATATAAAAATTATTTAATTTTTTTAGATAAATTAAACAAGTTAAATAAATTAATTAATTATAAATAATATGAGATTTAATTGACTAATTTTTGTCTAAAGATCTAAATATGAGACCTAAAGATCAGTTTTTGTCTCTCCACTAATTGTGAAATTATTTAGTGTACTATTAGTTTTAATTTGTTCAAATAATTTTATTCTTTTCTTATAAGATTATCTGAATGAGTCATATTTAAATATTGTCGAGTATAATTAGATGTAATTCTCTCAAAAATATTTTTTATATTTATATAAATTTAAACTCAAGATCTGATATTTAAATAGTTAAAGTCCTTTTTCTCAATGATTAAAGTGAAGTAAAAAAAATGAGTAGTGGGTGGAAAATGAAGGAAATCACTTTCTCGAATATAATTAAAACGATATGTCTTTCCATCACCATAAACTAGGCCTTAATGAAGATGTAATTATCAAGAGCATGTTAAGTATAATATATATTTCATGATTTGACATCATATATATATATTTCAAATCATTAGCATACATAATGATCTCATTTTTAGTGGGAACCTTAAATTTCATCCTTTCTTCTAATAGTTTCCATAATTATTTGTCCCAAGGGCCGTGTTTGGAAGTGGATGAAAGATAAGATTATCAGATGATGATCAGAAGATCCAAATCTTCTTATCGGAGTGACTTAAGAACAGGTGATAGATAAGCACCTATATATTATTTTTTGATCAACGAAAAAAAATTAGAATAGAGGAGTTATGTTGAGCATATTAGAATATGTCTTGTATCGATGATTAATTAGAAAATGAATTGAAGGTGTATAATTACTTTCTCATGTTCAAAATATAATGTGAAAATAATCTATTTGTGTATATCAAAAAATTAGTTAAAAGTAGTTAAAAATAATAAATATGTAAGATATATAATTTCTTTTCAAAATATCCTCATTAATAAAAATATTTTGTTAAGAGAAGTAAAATTCACTTCGATGATCTCTATATCTTGAAATAATTATTCTTTAGCTATTGGTTGGGAAAAAACTATCTGGACTCTAAAAAAAAGAAAAAGTAATGAGAGAGGGGTGGTAAAATTGGAAAAATATTAAATTATGAAGTAAACCCAAACTATACTTTATAAAATAAACATACCCCTCTCAATTCTTTTACTTTATATTTTCAACCAGAGAGAGTATTAAATTGCCTTAAACTATTTTAATAAAAGACAAACTTAATACGTACATGATTTTTGTTAAGTCTAAGATGGTATTATAGCCATTTGATAATGTACATAGAAAAAAGAAAAGACAATAAATGATAAAAAAATGAATATTGAAGGAAAAAAATAAAAAAAATGAAGATGGCGATCTGAGGCATCTCTCAAACTAAAAAGAGTAAGAGAAATATTAAAGCATCAACTAATTGGAGAATGAATTGAAAGTATATATAGTCTTAAGTAAGTCCTACCAAATTGATTTAGACTGTTTGGATAAAAAAAACATAACATATACTTAATTCTCTATAATCTAATTAATTAATAAGGAACAAATAAGAATGGGTTATATCTGTAAGAGAACTATCTGGACAATTCTGGAAAAAAGTTTGGCTCTTAATGGGACCTCTCCTAATGAAGAAGATCAGAACCATGAAAGTTCAAGACATAAGCATTTCCTTTATTTATCATAAGTTGATTCTTGCAATTATATCTTTTAACCTTATAGTGTCCACTATCTATGCTCGTGACTCGGATTTCCATTAAATTCAATTCCCTTTTTTTTTCTGGGTTATTATGACTAGTTTGGATTCAATTCATTGTATATAGAATTTTGGTGTCTTTTCTCTTTTTCAGAAAGCTCTCCACTATTTTTTTCTCTATATATGGCCTATTATTCATTTTATTCCTTCAACCTTCTAAGTGATGATGTCATCTGCAGCATTAAGCAGAGAATGATGCTCTTTTGAAATGTGAGTTGGATATTTATGACGTAATGATAGACAAAATATTAAAACGAACAACAAATTTTTTTTTATTCAATGAGATTAGAATAGGTCTCATAGATCAAAATTTCTTATATAATGGAGAAAACCTAGGCTTAAATAAGTTTAAAACACATTCTCCCTTGATCATAAATATGAGTTAGATAACTAATTAAAAATATTAAAAAAATAGTTAATTTAATTATTTATAAAAAATACATATCAAATCCTCTACAGTACCCATGTTAATCATCTGTATTAGAAATTACCCCTTAATGGAAAAATCCCTTAATATGTCCAATTAATTATAAGGAGAGTATATGAAAAAAAATTATAAATTTAATATATAAAATAAATTAAGATATTATATTTAAAACTAAAATAAATCACTCTATTTACATTATGATTGGGTTGAGTATTTTTGGCGTTTCATATCTTAACATTGGTGCTGGATGATGGCAACAGATGTGTATGGAAATGTCTTTCTTTATTTTATTACTCTCTTTTTTTTAGTGTAGAAACTAAATATGATGCTAGGTAACTACATATGACTCAATACAAAAATATATTCCTGTATTTTATATGAGGGTATCAAGAGAATAATGTTTTCATAATCAAGATGATGTCCATAGTGATCTGGTAAATAAACATAGTGATTAACTTTCCTAAACATGTGGTCAAAAGTGGCAATTATTAAGAAACATTTAAACTATAATTTAAAATGTACTTTTACGCTAAATTTCTCTTAAATATTTACCTAAAATTATTTAAAAAAAACTAAAACAAACATCTTCTCAGTCTCACATTAATAGATTCTGAACCTCTGAGATCTAGTTGATAACTAAATCTCAAGGTCTCAATAGGATTGCTAAAACACTCTTATGCCCATTATTCCCATTCCATAGGTATATCAAACAAATTTCTAATCTCATTTTCAATTCCATTTTTACTTCCACTTCACATACAACTGGTGAATTGAGGATTCTCACAACTTTCACAGAAGTAGGAGATAACCAAGCTTAAACCCCTGAACTACATAAATACAAATGCGTCTTTCTTTTCATCATCACAAACAGCGAGCACCTGTTGAACTTGAGCCACATACATATATATACATAAGTCAACAGTGCCTGTGCAGTCATTTTCAGTTTAATTTTGACCATGATAACGATGAAATTTGGAAAAATCTCAACACATGAAAGTTGTAGCCCTATGTCTTATCTTCCCAACGCATTTTGAATCACCTCAATCGGATTTCATTTGAGGAAGTTATACTTAAAATACCAAATCGGCGTGAAAATTACTCGGCATATATGATTTCTATCATTTTAACTCCTGAAATGCCACTATTTATGGGAGAAATGCATAAAAGTAGTCCGCTAGGTAAACTAAAAAGATTTTCTTTTTAACAGTCAATGTAAATACACGCGCACACAACCAAGTCAATGATCAGTAGATAGTATTAGCTAATCCACTCTTTCCCCTATATCAAGAGGTAATCCACTAATTTTTATTGCAAAAATTGATAATATTTAAAAATTGATATTTAAATTTCTATAATAATATGCATTAAAATCCTTAAAAATTAAGCAAAATATCCTTCAAATTTTCAATTAATTCAAGCATTATTCCATCAAACATGCATGATAAAACGATTAGTTAAGCTATTGGCTCCATTCTTTTGAATTTTAGTCTTCATTAGAAAAGAAACAAAGATTTCATTTTTGGATACTATAATTAACAAGGAAATGTAAATATTTGTGACTACAAGTGTGAACTAAGATTACCAATTGAGATAGCTGTTATATTCATATAGCTCTAGCCTAACTGCTTGGACATATAATATAGTTTTTCAACATCAAATAATGTGGCAGTTAAACTAACTCAACCGTTGAATGGAAGGTTGTATGGGGAATTCAACTTATAAAATGATTAACATAGCTCATAATTAATAGACATTCAATTAATTTGTGAGCATGAATTTGAACCAACACGTACCGGATATAGTGTCCGTCTTTGGTTTAACACCTTTTTTTTATATATAAAAAAACAAAAGGTTGATTTAGACGTAAAACAGAAATCCCAATATCTCATTGAGCAATCAAATTCATACGCGAGGAATAAATGACATAAAACCCAATTAACCATATCTATTTGTAAGCAATTGTTTCTATTGTTTTTCTTGTTTCTTTTAAATTATTATATCTAAGTACTTATATTTTTACATTGATTTTTTAAAAATAAAAAAAACATGTATATATTATTATATTTTCTATAGCTATTTATTATAAAACCAATATCAATAGAAACCATAAAGGCCATAGCAAGGATTATTCATAACTCATTATGAATAATGCAGCAATGCAGAGTATTATAGGATGGTATGCAATGTACGATTGCCCATAGCTTTTATAAAGTTTAAACAAGAAAAGAAAAGAGAATATGAGTTAAAAAAGAGAGAGAAAGTAAATCCACATCCCCTTAATTTTTTTTGTATTATTCTCTTTCAAAATTGTAGGTAAAGTATACGTTTATCTTTGTATTAAGTTTAATTTTAATGCCTTAAATTAAAAAATATATATTTAGCCATTTAAATCTAATATATTCATTATTTAAATTTAATGAATTAATATTTTTTATTAAATGATATTAATAGTGTTAAATTTAAAGGATTAAAAATAATTTTCTTAAAAAATTAATATAAACATAAAAAATTAAACGCATATTTTAGCATAAAATTTTTGCAATCATTTTTTTCATTAAAAATAGCATACTTGTTATATTTTTAATTAATAAAAAAATTAAAAATATTATATAAAGATTTTTTATGCAATAACCGTTTGAGTATTTAATTAATTTCATAGCATGTCTGTTTAATTAATTAATTTTTCCCACTGAGTACTGTCATTTTCTTGATTAATCCTAAGAAGGGGCATTATCTCTACATTGAACCAATGAGAAGGTGCACACGTATACACAGAATGGGAGTGGGTCCCACCAATGAATGAAAAAAGAATTGGAAATATTTTTAGAGCTAATGATTTAATCCTCCACAAGCAAAAGTGCTCCTGATTCAAGAAGTGTACCATCTGTCTTCTTGTGGCATTCTTTGCATGCATCATGTTGTCTTCCTCCTTCATAGCCTTTTTGGATGCTTACTTTTGGAGGTTTTGCTTATAATGTGCCCCTTAATGCTAGTGGGGGACCCACCTTCTTGCCTTGGGTGGGGATGTGGGTCCCAACACTAGGGTGGTTTTTGAACTCTTTCTATTCTTTTTTTTCCCTCTAATTTTTCCTAATTATTAAATTTGTTAAGTCATAAAATTTCTCATTACAAATACACTAATGAATAAGTAAATCAGATAATATTGAATTATTTTTAAAAAAGATAGAAGAAGACTGAATAGAATACTTAATAAATTTATTGAGCAATACCTTTTGATTAACAATTTATTTAAACATTTGATTATTAATAGAACATATAGTAGGTTATATAATATATGTAACAGACTTCATCTAATTGAATAAAGCTTATTATTATTGTTTAACATTTATATATTTGAACCAAAACTTATATATAAGATTTTTTTTACCAACTACATATAAATTATTGTGAAATAATCTTAATTAATTATTGATAGCTATTGACTTAACTAATTGATTAGCCTTGTATTAAGTATTAATTCTAAAGTAGATTTGTTTTAGTCCAAATGTAGGCACCACTAGAAAGAGATAAAAGATTAAGGAGGAGGGAGCAAAATCCCATAATACAGGCATTGATGCATGAGGTTTTTGCACTATTAGTAGGTTAAAATTAACATCAACATAGATTTAGCATTAATGTCATAAGCTTTTGTACAAATTTAATCAATTTGTGTGTTAGTTTATTTAAAAATATGGCTGTAGGTAATTGTCTAACCATGTATAACCAAATATCTTATTTCCTCAAATACATGAAATCAACGGTGATTTCTAACGTGCACACTCGAAATAAGATTTAAAGCTTGAGCAAATTTTGTGTACTTCCAAATAAGGTTATTTTAGACAGAATTTGGGAGTGTTTTATTGGATTAAGAATCAATTCTAGGGATATATAGAGGCATAGGACACTTAGAATAGGGTTAGAAAGGCGTATTAATTGGATTTATTGGACCCAAATTTGGGGCAAAAGTTAAAAAACTCCTCTATGTACCATCCGCTGCAGATGATGGTACCATGTGTTGCAGCAGATGCGCAAAAATATGATTTTATACTAGATCATGAAAAGAGGGTTTTGTAGAGGACAAACATAAAGAAACAAGTGAAAATACTTTGCTGGGGTTTTGACTTTTCTTCAGTATGGGCACAATTTTGAGGATATAAATCAAGGTAATGATTCTAACCCATCTCCATACCTCTAGTCTCCTTTCCTATAAATGAGTGATAGAATATATCCTCACATTACATAACTGCAGAAGAGGTTAAAAATATATAATTTCAAAAAAAAAAATATTAAACTGACTTAAGTCATTTTAATAAAAAGATAATTCCAATATATATTTGTAATCTCAAAATTTAATAGGGAGTGATTTGGGTTTTTGGTTTGGAAAAGTTTCACATATTGATTAGTGTTCTTGAGATTTGTTTGAGGTTCTTTAAAGTATTGTAAAGATTTTGTTAGTCGTTTTACGAGACATGTAAGTTCTTTTAGCTAAACCCTAGGTTGAATATTATGGTTTTTGAATGATTTGAAGGTTGGGTAGTGAAATTTGTGATGCCCGATGCTTAATACATGTTAGAATATGTTTTAAAAGGGTAGGGGGTAGTGAGAAATTGCTTGTGGAAGTGAAATTTAGGGGAGTAAACTCTTACGGGTGGTAGAAAGATGAACATGAAATGACGATGGATTGTGTTGAGGTTTATAGGTAAGTGTGGTTGCTTAAAGCTGAGTATTTGGTAGCAAGGAAATGAGGTAACCAAATAACCATTGTTCAATTTGCCTGTATGCTAAAGGAGATTTCATCAATGAAAGAAGTTTTCAATACAAATAGGTAAAAGAAATATTTTAGAAAAATTAACATATATTTATTATAAATAGTTAAGTTAATTAATTATTTTAATTTATATAAATTAATTATATAACTATTATATTTAATAATAGAAGAAATAAAAACTAAATAGTAGTTAACTGTATGATATTTTTGTCTAATAAAGAACTATGAATAGGGCAAAACTTTTTGAATGAGTAAACTGAGGTTATTTTATTTTAAAAAAAAATCTTATAAAGTTTAAATAATATCCTCTAACATATAGTTAAAGACTAATCATATTGATATATAAATATAGTTGTGTTTTAATATATTCTCAACTTTTGAATGGTGCATATGTAATTGAGCCCAGTCTAAGTGTGATGGGCCCATCCATTATTGGGCCCACTATTGATAGGATCATACTAATCCCAAAAAGCTCATACTGGACCTGCCCTACTCCTATATCTCTTTTGTTGGCCTGCTCCATATCTTCTCATCATTAACCTTTTTCTTCATTCTCTCTTTCCTCTTCATAATGCCATGTTTCAACAATTTTGTGACAAATAAAGATTTCAATACAAATATTTTATGATCAACATCAAGGTTTCTTATGATTCTCATTCTCATCATAGCACTTGAATTTATAAGACTGATATGAACCATGAAGAGATTGATATTTAGAGGGAAAGAGAAGGGAATGATGAATGCTTAGAAATTATGGGTATAAAATGATTTAGAACATAGACTAATTTAAAATGAGTCATATTGTTCATAATTTTTAAATAATACAAGTTACTATAATTTTTATATTATATATATATATATATATATATATATATTTTGGTTCTATTTTATAATTCACTCCCAACAATATATTTCATCATAATAAATAAAAACCTTAAAACATGTTAACTTTATTTTAATATATGTACTTAAAAAAAATAATAGTTTACACAACAATAAATAAAAAGAAAATGTATACATTCATATAAAAAATTTAATAATATAATTTATAAATAAGATTAACAAAAGTCAACGATGTTGCTACCGTAGCTTAATTAATGACTTAGATTTCAAATTGATGAAACTAAACTATAGATCAAGATAGTTTCTATTCTATTTGAGGAGGGAACTAGAAAACTCATAAACCATAATTGAGGCATTGTACAATACAAAAGCTATTTGTGGACACAATTGAGAACCTTGAGGCAAAAAATTGTAATGCATTTACCATTTGCCCAGCGGTAACAATAATGCATTGTTGGTGAGCACCAAATGGGACACGTTATTTATTTGAGTCAGTTCATATGATCCACGCCAATCTATGTTGACAATTTAATTTGAGTTTAGCCTGTCTTACATAGATTTAAGTACTTTTTAAATAAAATAAGACGTTCTTAACATTGGAATAAATATAATTGTCTGGTACACCAATCAGCAATCCGTTGTAGTCTAGTCGGTTAGGATATTCGGCTCTCACCCGAAAGACCCGGGTTCGATTCCCGGCAACGGAATTTTTTGTGCTCATTTAATATGTCACTTCGCCATCAGCAGCAAAGCGTTGTTATTTTCTGGTGATAGTTAAAAATTAAAAAAAAAAAAAATTGATTACCAATGACTTGGAATTATTGAATGATACAAAAAAAGTTTGGCTCCTTGTAAAACAAATTTATTTATTTGTATAATCAAAGGAAAACGTTTAGTTTTCACTTTTCATTTAAATTTAATTTAAGAAAAATAAATAGAATATAAAAAAATCTCCTATATGAAATAATTTTGTTAGAATAACTTTGTGAATAGATTTAAAAGAAAAAAGCTTATATCATAAAAAATAATTAATGTAGATTATAAAAAAGAAGTATTTTAGTTAAAGTATAATATAAAAAATACTTAATTCTTATAATTTTATAATTTTTTTATAAAAAATCTAAATCTCTCCTTTGAGAAGTGCCGTGACAGTGATATAATTTGTTTATTTGATATCCTTGTCAATGCCACATCAGCAAAAATGTCGCTGGCTTCTCACTCCTCTCTCTCCTTTTCCCTTTGTCGTACCCTTCCCTTTCTTCTTTCTCAACCTCACCTTTTCCTCTTGTCAATCAGTCCGTTATCACCACAAGATTTTGCGACGCACACTCTCTTTCCAATGGCTGCTTCTTCTTCCTCTGGTCGTTTTCTCTCCCCTTCACTTTCTTCTCGTCCCAATCCCACATGGGTGGTCTCTGCAACTCCGGTGACGACAATTCAGGTTGATTCTTCCACGGAGTTGGACGCGTCGAGGTTAGAGCCTCCACTGCATGAACAAGATGGGTAGTGGGTTTTGAAGGAGAATTTCAGGCAAGGCATCAATCCTCAAGAGAAGGTTGAGCTCCGGAAAGAATCCATGAAGCTTTTCATGGAAGGCGGGATCGAAGAATTGGCTAAGATGTCTCTTAAGGAGATTGAGAGCTCTATGCTTACAAAGGATGATATTGATGTCAAGCTCAGATGGCTTGGGGCAAGAAGAAAGGGAAGGGGAGAGAAAACGAAGAGAGAAAGAAGAATAAGAAGCCATTGGAAAGCAGAGTGTGTCAAGCGTAAACTTGAGGTGGGGACAGAAAAGGTTGGGAAGAGGAAAAAGTGAGGTAGAGGTAGAAGAAAGCGAAGGTTTCGGCAAAGGGAAGAGGAGGAGTGAGAAGCCACATTTTTGCTGATGTGGCCTCGACTAAGGTGCCAAATACGCAAATTTTATTATTATCCTCCGATGAGTTAGGATGACTTTTGAATTAAACTATAATTTAAAATTAAAATTTTAAATAAATTGATTAGAGTAGATTATAAAATAGTAAAAGAGTTTATAAACTAACAAATGACTATATTATCCCTATTTTTTCTTACACCCTCTCTCCTCTCTCCTACTTTTTCTTACATCATTTCTCCTTTCTTTCTCACACCCTTTTTCCTCTCTCCTATCATATCTTACTCTCCTTATTTAATACTCATACCCTTTTTTTATAATTTACTTATAATGAAAATACTTTTAAAAATAACTATCTAAACACTCATTTATTTAAAACTATTTTTTTTTATAATTTTTTCTCCAAAAGTCTTTTTCTATAAACTGTCTAAAAACTCATTTTTTTCATAAGTCTTTTTCTAAAATCTTATCTAAACACATACTTAATTTAAAAACATACAATACAAGTAAAACTATAAAAAAAATCTCCAATATGAGAATGTTTGGACTTCGTTGCATAAATTTGTGTACAGATTCGAAAGAAAATGTTTAGGTTATAAAAAAGAAGCATTTGATTTGATTTAAAGAATATACAATTACAAATACAATATTTTAATAAAAAACTAGAACATGCCACTGCAAGAATCGAACCCGCGTCTGTTTGGTGAAAGCCAGACATCGTAATGGACCAAAAACAAACTTGTACGGTTTGTAAAAATATTTACTATCATAAAGATTTATCTTTTTTGTTTTGGTGGGATTTTTTTATAAAAAAATTATAAAACAGTTAAATTAGTTAATATAAAATATTTTTTAAAATATTTTAATAATTTTTTTAACTATATCTTTTATTTTTTATTTAATAATTGTCAATCAAATATTAATATAAATAATTTAAAAAAATTAATAAATATATAAAATAGAATTTATATTTAGTATTAATATTAATTCTTTAATAATATTTTATAACAAGGATAGGAGGAGTAATTTTTCTTTAAAAGCCTGAATCGGAAATACCTTATCGGATTTCTGAATGGACAAACTTCTTGTAAAGCTTCTTGCTCATTGGTGTTTCTTTGTTTTTGTTTTTGGTAAAAAAGAATTGCTGATTGGGGTTCCATCCTAAACTTCCTTCAGCAATTAATCAACCTTGGTGCTATTGTTTTTTATAACCTGCAGAAATTAAAATAAATTAAATCCACACTTCACTATAACAAATCATTGGAATAAAATATTACTCTTGTGTTTTACCAAAAAAAAAAAAGATCACTCATATGAAGAAGAACAAAAATTTTATTGCAGAAAGCGGTTTATGGAAAGTTCAAATCCCACCTATCATATATGTAGCAAATTAACTGGGAGGAGCTTTCCCTCAAATTCCAACTCTTATTGTCTTCAATACTGTGGGAGAGATTAAGTTTTGCTGTTGGTGAACGGTTTTTTTGTGCTTAAAAAAATAAAAATATGGAAAAAAAAGGGTAAGAATAAGAAAAATATTATTCAAAGAAATCAATTTTACATACTAGAAAAGTCTATGTCAAAGAAAGCGCCTACATTATCACTGCTACAAAATATTGTCTTCAGTAGTTTTTCTTAATGGACAGATGAAATTTTGTCTCCTAATAGCAAAAACAATACAAGATTTGATCAATGATAGCTAGGATGTGTCAGACATTTCAATTTGTAAAAAAATTATGTAGATATATAATTTTTAAAGTAAAATATACTGATTTTTTTATCCTATTATTGAATTATACAGACATTTTTCGTTTCTAAAATATACATATATGTTCCTTGAAAATAAAATTAACTAGGTTAACTTATATTTAGTACCCTAAAGTATTTATTTTGTAGCACACAATATCCTAAAATTTAGCTGTTAAATTTTAAGATAATAAATACTAACTGACAAAAATACTATAAAATGATGAATGCAATTTTTTTTGGTACAATGCACTTTTTTTGCAATTTTTAAGGACCTTTTTTGAATTTTATTAAAATATATTTTTAAGATTTCCAAAATGTGCACAAACCACCACAAAAAAATAAAGATATTATAACATTGGGGAAAGTGTTTTAGAAATAGATAAGAAACTATATAATTTAAACAAATCACAATAAAAAAATCTTATAATTTATTTTAGGGGAAATTCCCATTTGAGAAATTAATTAGGGGAATTATACATGAATGTTAGAGGTTCTTTAGAAGAAATAAATACACATGTAAAATGACACCAAATGTCCTCTGTACAATCCATTTTCCCTTGATGTAACTTATTCTTCCTTTTGTACAATTTATCTTCCCTTTGTGCAACTTAACTTCCTATACATGTAACTTATGCTTTATGCAATCCTTCTTTTAACATGTGCAAATTAGAGTTATTTAGTCATAATATTAAAGCTCAAATTAAGTCGGTCAATCTTACCAATAAACTGAAAAAATAATCCCTTTTCGTTCAAGATTTTTGAAGAGATTGACGACATTGGATTTTGTATTTGTTTTCCCTCCAATTGTTAACCTTGAAATAACGTTTTTTTAAAATTAAAATAAAATAGTACTCAGTCATATTTGTGCATTAGTAACTCTAATTTGTTAGATTAATATAATTTATATATAAATATTCTATTTTCTTTTATATTAATATATTTTTTATTTAAATATCATTTTTTTCATAGTTATATATGAATATTATTACATATTTTAATTAAATTATATTATTTTAATCTTGATTGAGTTTATTCATGTTCAACATAGTTTAATCATCAACTCTTAACTAGTGTCTCAATTAGTAATGACCAATCCGTGCAGGTTTTCATTACCTTAATTTTAGTGCCATACATAACAAACAGACAAAGAAGGAAAAAAAATACAATCGTTATAGTAGGACGAGATAGGTGAAAGGTAATGGAACAATCAAATGAGAGCGACTTTAATTTGGTGCACTTGAAAGAGTACAAAATTCAACACACTTCCCTCCCCACCATCTTAACATAGAAGGAAGAATCTGCAGAAACATTAACTAGTAATGGCACCTCCTCCATTAATACAAGCTTCTTCAGTACCTGCCATGCCTCCTTATAATAACTTAGATTATCTCCAACTCTCTGATGACAAGTACTTTGCCTTACAATGCGAAATCATGCTTCTTGTTTTTCTGCTTCTCTTCCTTTACATTGTGTTCATCTTCATGATGCCCTTTCTCAAGAAGTCTGCAGCTACTAGAAGTTCGGAATCAGAAGACTGTGAAGATGCCATTGGAATTATGACATTTTAACTTCCAGTGTAAGAGTTTTTGTCTGCTTCAGAAGTTTATCAATCAGTGCTCATTAGCCATGACGTTCAATTATTGTGATATATATATATATATATATATATATATATATAGTTTTCCTGAATTCATTGTTAAGGATATCTTGCTTGTTGTTGTTCTCTTTGAAATCGATACCCGTCACTTTAAAATTCTGAAATCGATACAGCCTAAATGTACTGTTAAATGTGTAATTAGTGCATGAAAGTTCTCTCACAACCCTTTCAAGACCATAGAACATTGCCTTTGCTTGTTAATTACTTGGAAATATCAGTGTATTAAGAGAATGGTAATACAAGCTGTATTCTTGAGAAGCCAAGTTACAATATATATTACTGTTATGAATCAGGTATTAAAAAACTTTATTAGTAAAATGGGGTTTATAAGTTCAAAATGCTCTTCCTCCTAATAGGTTCCCTACCCACTCTTCTTAGGCTATTTTTTTTTTTCCAAAAATGATCAAATAAGCCATGCTTTTTGGTCTTGAAACACATAACTCTTCTACATGTTGAGAATTACTGGAGAAGGCTCTTATGGTTTAATAAAATCAATACACGCAACTAAATAGAGTTAAGTTTAGCGGAAGAGGTTAATATTTTATAATGTAATAAATTAGTTTAAATTTTAGTTAGAAGATATGTTTATATTACTTGACAGTGCTTCAAATAAGCTCAATTAAGAGGATACAGGTGTATGTATATAAAAAAATCTATTGCCAACATTTACCTTATTGAAGATATGTAAATTGACAAATTTGCGAATCTTCATTTTTCCCCTCCCATTTGGAGACACCCCAAGGTCTAATCTGTTTTCATCATTAAGGCTATGTTAGGCATGGCTTTTGCGGTATCAAAACTGACTTTTTCAACCCAAAAGCCAATTTAGGCCTAAAATGGATGTATGGCGTTGGGGGCAAATGTCTTCTTTTTATCCCCCCAAAAACCACGTTAAAATTGAAACAACTTTTTCCTGCTTCTACATTTTGTGTTTTGGCTTTTTTTAAAAAAAAAGATATTAAACCTTCTAAAATTAATTTTTTTAATATATTATCTAAATAAATTTATGTCAAACTAATTTCTTTTTTCTATTAAAGTCTATCAAAATTTTAATCACATCCGCTAAAGACTTTTGCCTCAATTTTAGTTTGCAAAATATAGTTGGGATAAAAGTCACATTTGTAAATATTAATACAATCAAGCTTGAGGAGTTTTCAACCAGGTAGGCTAAAAGTTCTTTATATTTTTTGTACAAGTTTCACGCTATAAATTCTTTTTTTTTTTTGTTATATTTTTTTTTAAAAAAAGAATTAAGCTCACCACGATTCAACAAAGAGTGAAATCTCTGTTTTATAAGTTATATTAAGAGAGAAAAGCTTTCTGAATACAAGTTCCCGTTAGCTTTAGCTTTAGGAAGTCAAAGCTTTCCCCAATTATCCTTTTCCAAAATGCACCTCTGATATGGTGGTTACTGGTGGGCCAGCCATAAAAGCCCTTTGTTTTTTTATTACCCACCTAATTTATTGAAATTTTATTCTGACTATATCTGAATCTAACCTACATCATTTATCTAATTATAGTAGGTGAGTCTCTCAATAAAAAAATTTTATATACGTCAAAGATCAAATTTAAGACCTTATTTAAAAGATATTAACCTGTTAATTATTCAACCAATCCTGTTGGTAAGAAAACCCTTTGTATATGTAAGCTTTTGAACATCTCGTGGATCGAAAATCTCAACCATGAAATGGGCCTACTTTCACATTCAAAGCCTATTCTGTTTTATCTTCGGCCTTTAATGCTCCTACAACTTCCTAACCTCCATTAAATTATATTTATTTAGTTTTTAATATATAATTTATTTATTTATTTTAATTTAATAAATTATTTAAGTTAATTAATATAATATTTTTTTAAAAAAATACCCTAATCATATCTTTCTTAACTCTCGCATTTTCTCTCTTATTTAATTATTATTAATAAAGTATCAATAGAGGTAGTTTAAAAAAATTGATAAATATAAAAATATATCTTATATTTAGAATCAATATCAACTCCTTAATTATGTCTTATATTAAGTATAAAGAGATTCTTTTTTGCCCTCAAAATGATATTACCATATTAAAACAACCCAAAAGTCTTACAAACCGAGAAACTAAATAAACACGTAAAAAACCGTCACAACTCACTATCCAAATTCACAAGATCATTCGATAATAAGTTGAGTAACTGTTGAGGGGGTCTGAGCACCCAATCTCGAGGACAAGACCTATCTAACGAAGTCTTAGCATCCCAATCAGTTACCAAGTTTGCTTCTCTGGAATCCATCTGGAAGTACTGTCAACCACTAATGATTACCTTTAGCTTAAAATCCTGTAAATCTGAATAAATGTTTAGACTTCTCATATGAAACTGAATCACACTTTAGATTGGTTTGCCTTACAAAGCAAAATTACCAAAGCATGATTCAGGTTCTTGTGAGCACTCTAAACACTCACTCAAATTCCTAAGTATGCCTAAAATTACTTTTTGCTTAAAATCTTGTAAATCCAAATAAATGTTTAGACTGCTCGTATGAAATTGAATCACACTCTAGATTCGGTTTGCCTTACACAACAAAATTACCAGAGCGTGATTCAGTTTCTTGTGGATAGTTTAAATACTCAACCAGATTCACAGGTACGCCTAACACCTTCAGCTTACAATATCTATACCATGGTTTAATTTGCAGTTGTGATTGTGGATTTGATAGAGAACAATTAATGCAGAAAAAAAAGTTGCATGCAACATGATTCAAATTTATTTGAGGATTTGGAATCTCTTATCTTTTCTTGCACTGCAGGCTCATAGCAAATCGAAATTATGCAACAAAATTCAGACTCCAGAAAGCCCACCATGTGGCTGAATTGGAAGAGCAAGCAATATCTTTAGAGATGAATTTTGCTTCAAGATCTTTTCAATCTTGCACGAGAAAATGATGGTTAATTATTTAATTATTTGATCAAATTAACAGTGTTCTGTTGATTTAATTGGACATTTTAAATCTATTAAAAACAAACATTTTCTTTTCAATATAGAAGAATATGTATAAGCAACTTGGATCGAGTGAATGGCAAATATTTGTTCACAATGAATCGTTTTCTTATCTTAAATAAAGAGAAAACAACTTCAAATTGCAATTGCTCCTTTGATTGATTCACATGTTAAATAAGTGTATAACATGGGTCATATGATGTAATATTCGCCTTTTATTCAAAATAATGAAGAGAACCCTTGGGTAGGCATCTTATATAGGAGGAGGACGAGAGAGAGAGAGAGTGTGTGTTTTGCATAAAATAGAAAACGGATAACTCTCAAATGCAGAAACAAACTTTGTATTCTTCTCTTCAAAACTCAACTGTCTCTCTTTCATCATTGTTATTATTTGATGTGTCTGAATTGTAATTCCTTCACCCTGAAACACTCCCTTGCCATGAATAAAATTACTCTTCAAAAATTTTAAAGAGATATTTTTTTTACAAGCTAAATGTTTTGGGGGAATAATAGACTAATCTACAACATGGACATAGCTGTACGAATTTGAAAGTTTATAGGATTTATCATCAAGTTTTAGAAGTCAGGATAATTATTAGTTGTATCAAGTTTAAAGTTTAACAGAGTTTTGTACAATTTTAAACAAAAGGAAAAGGGTCAATAGACATTCATAACTTAAGTTTATTTAGTTCAACAATATAATCCATTAACTAATTTCCCTAACTACGATCAAGTGCAAAGTTCAATTTTTTAAGGAAAATATAAGTAAATATAATTTGAAACCTTGTGATTCCACTGAATGTAGTACCCTTCGTGATTTAAAACACTGTAATTAAGTGATTTGTGGTTTGAATTTAACTATAGCCTTCTTATTTGCCTTTTGTGATTTAAAATTCTGTATTTAATTTAGTGACTTGTGGTTTCAATTGCTATATCACTCTCTTATTTCAACAACTTTTGGGATATTGCTCTAGATATTGTTCCATATTGGATAAAGAAGGTAAAACTTACCCTAAAAGACTTTGACTAAACTTGAAACTTCAAGTTCTACTCTTTCATGAATTGTTGATCTTTGTGAATGCATTTTATTATGTCCCAATTTTAAGCAAATTCCACTATATATGTGTATATATATAGTAGGTATATGTGTCTCTGATTACAATATCTATTTATTAATATGAACTCAAGGTTATGGTGTATATAGGCTCTTTCTCTAACTCAGAAGTTGGATTAATTTGGGAATTTTAGTTTGCTGTCTAATTAACATGTTCTGGTTTAGTTTGTATTTATATTTATATTTATTATTTTTCTCTAAATTAATTTATTTAATTTATAAATTGATATATAATCTAATGATACTTTATATATGCTAGAATTAAATAATTTATTTAGTTTTTTTAATATTTTTAAATTAGTTAACTAGATCTTATATATTAAAGAACTTGAGGAGTAATTTAAATCACATATTATTTGCTTCAAAACCAGACCAAATAATAATGAATTGGTCAAGACAATATTTCAGAATTTTATAGTTGGTCCAACCGATATTAATTAAATTAATCTATTTTTAAATCATATACTATTTTCATACAAGCTTCTACAACTAGGCCAAACTATAGGGTGTGAAACTGTATTGTATTCTAAAATAGAATTTAAATACAAATCAATCAACTAAACATATATGTTTGGGAGAAAGACAAAAAATAACCACAAATCTACAAAACCCAATTTAGGATTATGATATAACATCATCACTATGAAGTTTATAAGGTTTAAGGTCTAGGATATACAACCTAACTATCTTTACTTATCACTATCTTATTTGTTGTTATCATTTGAGAAACTAAACTTGTTACTTGTTAAACTATCATTGATATTCAACAACCTACTCACACTTGTCAATGCAAAAAGTAATTTTTTTTGTGAAATTAAGTTATTACCGCTTTAGTTAATGTTGTTACTTGCTATTTTAAAGTTGTTACTTGTTAAATTGTTGCCATTTCTTTTTTTTTTTTTCATTTTTCAGATTTCAAATTAAGGGTATTTAGATAATTTCATATAAAATTTAATCACAGACTAGTCTATATATAGAATTCACAGTGACTAAATTATTTCATGTTCTTGAATTGACATTTGAAAATTTGGGAGGTATTTTGCTATCTTTCTCTTTCATTCAAAATAAAACTATTCGTAGAAGTTCACTTGACATGAATCAATCCAACGTGGGCTATTGTGAACTTGTCCCTATACAATGAGCAATTATTTCATGTTATATGTTCATATATATGCATAAAGAGTTGAATTTGTGTTTCTTTTAGGTGAAATTGAGAAGAAGAAAGAAGAAAGTGAAGAAACAATGGGAAATCCTAAGTATGCAACTAAAAGCCCTGAGAGAGATGATGAATATGGTACTACTCAATTTCCATGCCAACTTGCAGACAACAACTTCTTCAACCTCAAATGCCATTCCTTCCATTGGCCTGCAGGGACGTATGGTTTCGACAAACTCTATTCCAGGTTAGAATATAGTACACACCCACACACACAACTTACAAAATGTACAAATGCTAGCATCTTTTTGCTCAACTTAAAGTTTTGCTCCTTGTGAATATAAGAGATTGTTTGATTCTATATTCTCTATTTTTATGTTCTTAACACAATTCTGCAGAATGAATTTTTAGAACAAGTTTTGGAAACAAAATTAAAAAAAAAAAATCGGCTTGAATCATTGTTTTGAAACACATATCTAAAATAGCGAAGTTAAGGGCAAAAGAATAATTTGCTTGGTTAGCATGATTGTCATTAATGGAAATACAATATTCTTTGCATCTTCTTTAATTTTATTTAACAAAAAGTAACAATACATAAAAAAGATCTTTTTTTTTCAAAACTAATTTTAACTTTTCTTTTTGTTTTAAAAACACATAATTAGAAACACATTTTTAAACGTTTTTCTTTTTTCTTTTTCAGTTTAACAAAATAAACAACTGTTTTGAAAGCAGAAAACCAAATAAGCTATAAGATTCTTTTTTTCTTCACTGTTTTTTTTGCCATATATGTTATTACATAGCTCACCCTGACCCTGACCCTGACACCTTACTTATTGACTCTGCTTAATTGTTTTTGTTATTTTTTAATATATATTATTAGACATTTTGCTTAGTTGATGCATTAATCTTGTAGTAACAACTGTTACTATAGTGTGTTAGTGTGTGTTCATGTAGTTAGTTATATGTGATACTGATTTTCCATTTCTATTTTTTTATTTCTTACTTCTAAAAGGCTTTAGCAATTGAAATTTGAAAAACAATGAATTTGATTAAAAATTTGTAAGTTTTGAAATTGCTTCCGCTAAGTAAGTTAGTATATTATTCTTGACAAAATGTTATTCGGCAAAAGTCCTCGGAAATAATATTCTCGAAATAGTTATAAATATTTTAAAAATATTGTAGAGTAGTGTATCATCTTTCAATATCGATGCAATATTACCTCTTTTTTTACTATCAACATTAAGTCACTCGTTAGCGAAGATTGTGAAACTGTTGTTTTTTTACCCAACATTTAACAGTTAGAAAAGAGCAACATTGTATCGGTTTTAAAAGATTATGCGCTACATTTCTTCATATTTTTCTTTAGACGCCTATAGGTCTTCAAAAAATACTTTCACAAGCAAAAAATCACTCTAACCCAATACTTATAAGATACCTTTTTCAATATATTTGCCTATACCACCTTTTCCTTTGAAATTAATGTATATTTTTTATTATTATTTTGGGTTTGAGTTTTGACACAGATCTAAAGGCTGATGTTACGGTGGAATGAATGAGGAAAAAGAAAGATGAAGGAGAACAAACAAAGAAAGTTTCAAGTCAATCAGAGCCAGAGATCTAACTTTCTTAGAACTATATGATGAAACCAAAATAGGCTTAATTAATTAGGGACTTTCTTTCTTTCCCTTTTTTCATTTTTCTGTTTGTTTGTCTTTTTTTTTTTTTTTATGGTGAAGACTTCCTTAATGAGTAATTCTTTAAATAAGGACAATTTAACTTAATAAAAATTATAACTAGTCATGGTGGTTACATAGAAAGAAGTGTTAAGAAAAATAGAACCTCTATCCATATTAATTCATGCATGTGTTTATTACAGCTAGCTTTATCTGCATGAACATTTAATTAATAAAGATGAAATAATCTTAATTGAGAAATTGTCTTTATTCAACTAAAATTCAGCCAATAATAACTTGTCAATAAGTATCTCTAAGGAATCTCTCTCCTTTCCAAGTGGCCAAAGTTTACTGAAAATTGCAACTTTCTTCATCTTAACCGTTTCTATGTTAAGCCAAAAAATCTCAGTTCAAATGGGGCCACTTTGTGATTTTGAATAAGAGACAGCTATCACTTATTCCTTAATCTGTATATTTTTGTTTAAATTTAATATTTAATAAAATCAGCACAGCTATATATGACATAGAATAGAAGAATCTCCAAAAATAAATAAATAATAAAATGCATTCAATTATTTACTAAAATGCCCATTTCACACGTTTTTACAAATAAGAAAATATATTTATTTTAAAATTCTTGTCCTTTAATGCAGGGCTGACAATTTCCTTATAATTTACATATTGCCATATATCTATTTATGGTTATTTTAAAAGTTCTTCCATAACCAAAATAATAGATGCAATGGAGAACATTTTTTCCAAATTAATGTGGGCAAAAAAAATCCATTTTTGTGTATATAAATCTTTGGTTTTCTTCATTCTTGGCGTCTCTGAGATTTATTTCTTTGAGATTTTGCAGACTTACTGAAATGGAAGACTCTCGCAGTAAAAAGCCCTTAACAGGTCCATCACTTTTATCCTTTATCATAAGTTTTTTCTGTGTAATATAATTCTTTAAAGTCTTCATTAATGGCGTCTCTCTCTCTCTCACTATATATATATATGATTTCATGTAATTTTGTAGACTCTGAAATGGAAGACAAGTGTGGAAGAAGCATCGCAAAGCAATTATCAGGACCCATGAAACCTAACTTATTATTACTACCATCATCTGCGTCGTCATCATCCAAGCCTCCTTTGGGACCAGTTCCTTTACTCTTAAAAAACCCTAATAACTCTCCTTCTCTAGTTATTCCTGCCATTGAAGCTCTTACTGTTAACTCTGAGCAAGCTGACAATAATGAACAGTGCCAAACACCTGAGTCTTCTGCTCACAAGAACAATGTCGAAACTTCCGATGCCAGGAAGCTCAAGCGGTATGTGTGTGTGTGTGATATATACATGTATCTTCAATGAATGAATTCACAGATCTTAATTTGTTCATTAATCATAGTTAGCTTTTGAGTGCAGAGTGATGTCAAATCGTATGTCTGCTTATAGATCAAGATTGATGAAGCTTGAACATGTGGCTAATTTGGAGAGGCAATGCGCACAATTGCAGGTCACACACACACACACACAAACACAAACACACATATATGGATAATGCATAGATTTCCAGAAACATACGTCATGTTTCTGGTGTGTGTGTGTATAAGATGTCGGTTTCTGAGATTCTTGTTTAACGTAACTGAACTGTGTGCAGAATCAGATAAGTCATCTTCATCCTCAAATCGAAGCATTTGCCAATCTTAAGAACATGTTGATGTTGGAGCAAAATGTCTTGACGCAAAGAGTTCAAGCTCTGCAGAATCAAACATACGTTAAACAAGGTCATTCTCACTCTCTCTCTCTTCATCTATATATATATATATATATATATTATTTGCTTTGCATATATTTCTGTGTCTGCTTCTAGCTAGTGCTTTATATATACGTGTTTATGTGTGTTATATAGTTCTTTGTTATCATCAAAGTATTGTTAAGAGGATTTGAGTATGAGTGCTTGAGTGAAAAGCAATTTGAATTTGTGTACTGTAACTGATGAGAAGGGCCTGAGAGTTTGAATTTATTTGCAGCTGAAATTGAAATGAACAAAGCAGAAGTGTATGAGCTGAGGGAAATAGAGAAGCGACAAAAAGAGGCTGAAGCTCAAGCAACGATGGCTTTTGCAAATTGGGACACCCTTCCCAATGATAATAATCAACAAATAGTGCCTAATGCAAATATTCCAGCTCAAGGTAACCAAACATTTCTTTATATTTTAAAATTTTAATTTTTTAAATATATATTTGTAATTAATTAATTCCTGCCATTGTGAATAAGTGCCTCATGATATATCAAACATTCATAATACTTCAATCAATGCTTTATTTTATTGCTCTCAATTTCATAAAATAATATATATAATCAAAATAGATCAGACGATATACTCTTCTTTTCGTTTAATCAATCGGAAATCAAATAAATTCTTTCACTAGGGGTTGCCGAGAAAAAGAAATTTATTAGAAAGGGGCGAAGCGTCATTATAAGTTCTTGAAATTGAAAAATATATATAGTATAAAATTTACATTAATTTTCTTCAAAATGTATAATACCCATATAATACTAGAAAAAATTGAAAACATGGGGACTGTGACCCTGGCCAGTCCTCATTTCCCTCTGCTATTGAGTTTGGATAACTAGATGAAAAATAACTTGCAAATATTTATTAGTTAAATACAAATAAAGTTAAAGTGGTTTATTATTAAGTTTTAAATGTTAAAAGAGTTATTTATGTATGGTTCAAAGTTTATGAATTTTATGTGATTTGGCCATATTTATATTAGTTAAATGCAAATGAAAAAAATCTGATTATTTAATTATTGCTGTGTTTTTAACTCACTCAATAAATATTTATGTGTTTGAAGGTATTTTTCAAAACATAGAAGGAACTTCAGGAATGGAAGTGGATGAGGAGACAATGAACACGAACATTTCTGCCTCAATGAATGAGTTGGACGCCATTGTTAACCCTCCAAAGTTCAATGACAATAAGGCTAACTCAGAGTTTAACTTTTATTTTTAATTTTATCGTCTCTTCATACATTTCTCCTTTTAAAAAAAAAAGTTGCATGGAAATGCTTTGTTCGGATGGATTCAGGTTTCCATAAGGTTTAATTTCCCTGAACAGTTATATTATGGGTCGTATCGTATGTATTTGCTTTTATAGATCCTGGACAACGTTATTATATAATGTACTTGCTTTTCAGGTTTTTAATCTCCTAATTAGTGTAATAGTAATTTCTCTTTCTGGTTTATTTAAAGTTTTTACATTATTTCTTTTGTTTTTCAGTTGGTTTTACAAGGAGTTTTTGTGTCCAAAAATATGTTTTTGGGTCCAAATATATATATATATATAATTTTATATCAATATATATAAGTAGCACTTTTGATTTGCTTTTAGGTCTAAGAATTAAAAAAAAATATTTTCCCATATAATAATATTGCACGTTTTCCCTTATTTTTCCCCAGCTAGTTTCATCTAAAAACGAAGAGTGTTGTGACTTTCTCAACTTGTCAGTCACGACAAATTAAATTACATAAATCAATAAACAATATTATATGACAAGTTTTATGGAACACAACTCTTTGTTTAAAAGAATAACAAGAGAGTGTTGTTAGAAAGGTATTTGAGACACATGAGATTATGTGTTATATGGCACAGAACATGTTATTGGAAGGAATGGAGATGAAGTAGCTAGTAAGGTGGAGATTTAAAAGATATGGAAACTTTTCCATTAAATCATCATACAACTTTTTAAAAGGTGAAGATCCGAAGGAGAATTCTATATGGAATTAATAAAATTTAATAGTTGAATATGTCATAAAACAAGATGAGACGAGGCATTAGTGAGATAGCATCTTGTGCTTGGTGTAACTCTGATATTGAAGATATCTTACATGTTTTGCATGATTGTGTTGAGATTACTCGTCCTTCTGGCTGTCATTTGTGAAACCAAGCCTTCAAGTGAGTTTTTTAGTTGAGTTATCGTGTTGGTGCTCTACAAAATCTCAGTGAATGAAAAGGTAGGACAGGGTGATAGACCTTGGTAGAAGAGTTCTTTGTCACTGTGTGCCGACTTATTTGAAAAAGATGTAATGAGGAAGTATTTGAGAACAACAACTCTAGCATTCTCAGACTACTTCCAAAGGTTAAATGAGATTATATGTTAGATGAATCGAGCTGAAATTCGAGGAATTTCAAAGACGAGTGAAGACCTTACCCGAATGGGAATAGACGAGTGGGTGGCCACATGATAAATGTCTTTGGAGTTTACACTCATAAAAATGGCATAGCGTGAGATGTGGAGGAATTATTAATCAAAGATTAGAGAGGGAATCTGAGTGAAGTTTTTATGCTTAATATCCATAATGGAGATTCTTTAATGGCTAAACCATAAGTGTAAACGGGTATGAGATGGGAATCATATATGAGTGTTTGAAAAATGATTCTTCGGATGCGATTAAGCTAATTCAAGATAGAAATAATGACATTCATGTTAATTGGAATTTAATTCAAGAAAGCCATGCCATGCTTAAGCGGGATTGGGTGATTCATCTTGAAAGAGAGATAAACTTTAAACTTGATATGCTAATCAAACGTGCTTTATAAATGTCCGTTTGATTTTACTATTTTTGTTTTTTTCTTGTAATGTAAAATAGCTTTTATGCTTTCTTTTTTTAAAACTTTTACTACTTTCTTACATTAAAAAAAATAATGTTTTCTTCTTTATATATATATATATATATATTTATAATATTAGTCAATAATATAATTTTTTGGGTCTTCATTTTTTTTTCAATATATAAACCTTAATTATAAATTATCAGAGAAGGCAATATCCAAACCAAAACCTTAGAGCGAGTGAGACGATATCATTAGCGATCAAAAATCCAAAAATAAAAACTAAAATAATTTTCCAGCTAAGAATATATATATATATATATATATATATATATATTAACAGTATTATACTAAGGATGGAATGGACTATTAGATTTCCAACGATTTGTCCAACATAAAGAACGTGACGGGTAGTGCTAGTTTGTTACCGAAAATCAAAATAATCAAATAAATAGAATCAATTAACATTGCTCCCTAAAAATGTGAAATTGTACAATGGTTCTATTTTTTTTTTTTTCAAAAATGGATGCTCTTAATGTCACACAACCATAAGCTGTGGATAGGAGATAACGGTGATAACGGCGGGACTGCGAAAATGTCCTTCAAATCTTTACCCTAGAACCCGTCCACATTGACGGCGTTAACTGCCTACCCCTTATCCCTCCAACGTCAGATTCCGCCGTCTTCTCTTTCTTCACCACTGGCTTTTTCACTTCCATTTCAGCCTCTACCTCAACATCTTCCCGCCGGCGTTTTTTCTGTTCCGTTTCGTCCGTCAAACCCCAGGTCCCTGCTTCCAGAGGAAAATTCAGTATGGCTTTGGAGCCGCGAAGCCTAAACGCAGCTCGATCGTAGGCTTTTGCGGCTTCCATCGCTGTGTCCAACGTTCCGAGCCACAACCTTAATCCACGTTTGTTCGGGTCCCGAATCTCGGCTGCGAACTTGCCCCACGGTCTCTGTCGGACCCCTCTGTAGTGCTTTTTCTCCTCTTCATGGTTTGAATTATCCGGCACGAACATTTCTGAAACCTCCTGTTGTTGATCCGGATTTCCAAATTGGATCCACTCGGTTTTTCTGGTCAGCGGGATTTGCAACGAAGGTTTCCGATTAAAATGAGATTTCTTCACGAACATGCAACTGCTGGACTGTGAGCCAGAGGTTGATGTTTCAGGCGAATCTGCTTCGAATTGGCAGAAATTGGCATCAAATTGTGAAGTCTCGGTTTCCGATTTGGGCGTTGAGAGGTCAATCCCTTGATTTTTGAACTCGAACTCAAATAGATTTGTGGAGTTGGATGGGAATTCGAACAGTTCAGGGAGGTAATCGGACACAGTGATCTAAGACTCAGAGTCAGAGCTGGAAATTCCTTCGTTTGATTCACCAAACATGAATTGTTGGCTGCTGTAGAAAGTACCAACTGGAGACAATTCACCTAGAAGATGCAATTTTATGCGACTTAGGGCCGAAAGTTCAACGGAGCTTGCCATGAGTATGAATTCAACAAAATTAAACCACACAGCGGAATCAAGTTTCTAAAGAAGAAGAAGCTGCAGCAGTTTATGAAGAATGAGTGACGAGAAGATTGATATATATAGATGAAGGAAGCGAACTTTTTAACGGGCACGACGATGGAAGGGGGAAGCTTCGGCGGGCCTTCGCAGTCATTCTGATGTTTATTCTCCTACGGGGAGGAACACCGAGTACCCTTGTTCTATCACTTTTGTCCCGTTGGATTGGAAGTTAGATGCGTACGTATGTTGCATCGACGATGGATCGTTGGAAGTTAGCGTTTGCTAAGTTGTGGTTCTGGGACCAACCCATTACTATTTCACTTTATTTGCTCGGCCTTTTGGTTCTTTTGTCGTTTGCGTTTCCTTTCTTCGAGTCCTCCGGAAAAGGAAACGGCGAGGAGAGTGAGAGTGAGAGTGAGAGTGAGATAAAATTATTGACATTTTATATATAATAAACTCTTTTAATATTATTCTAATTTAATTATTAAATTGATTTCTTTACAAAATTATCGTATTGTAAAAAGGATGTATTTTTTAATAATATTTAATATTCTAAATTAATTTTTGATACTATAAAATATTTATTTTATAATATTTAATATTTTAAAATAATTTTTTAATACATTTTTAGAATTAAAGTATTTTTTAGTAGCAATGAGTACAATAAATTTATGATACTAAATATTATTAAAAAAATATTTAGAAATGTATTAAAAATTAATTTAGGATATTAAATATTATTAAAAAATATTTTAACATATTAAATATATTAAAAATTAATTTATGATATTAAATATTATTAAAAAAATATTTTAAGATATTAAATACTAATCAAATATATATATACACATATGCTCAGACTATTTTAATCCATATAAGAGTTCATGCAAAAGAATTGAATAAAAATAAATTCTTAAGAATATGTAACAATATATATAGTATGTGCATTTACTATTTAGTAAACTATATATATATATATGTAATAATATATATAGTGTGCGCATTTATAGTAAAGAAAATGGGTTCAACCCATCAAATCAACTCTTTTAAAACTGTTTAAATTGAGTGGTAAACTTATAATATAGAGATTCTAAAATAAATTAGATCTAAAAAGACTAACTTGTTTAGGATTTGACCTTTTAAGGACTAGCACTACAAGCTGAGTGTTAGTCCGTTTAAACCTGTTAATTTATTTTTTTTATATTTAAAATTAAAAATCTAATAATAATAATAATTGTAATCCATGTGAGATTGGATTTTGAATATCAATATTTTAATCATCTATCACTCGATTTTACATAAATTAAAATATTTTTTTGTCAAATTTGTTACTATGTAGACTGTAATTTTTTAATTACATTTTCTAGAGCCAAACATTTCTTTCCACAAGTTTGAATTACACTGACATCCCCTTGTTGGGTAAGGGAATATATCGGTTATCTTTTAATGAATTAATGTTATATCGATATAAAAAAATAACATTAGAAAAACGCATATATGCATGTGAGGATGTTATCATCCCAATACTTGTCATAGTTTATTCCATAATATTGTTGCTAATGCTTTATGGCTTGATTTGTCTTGTCTTCTTAATTTTGGACAATATTTATCAATGATTATGGTAATTGTTTTATTTTAGTAAGTTTATAATAGATTAAATTTTTAATTTGTTTATATTTATATTTTTAATTAAGAAATTTTTGTTTTATTTTGACCTATTTAAAAATAAAAAAGAAAAAAAATGAGATTGTGTTAGAATGATCTAAAAGCTCGCAGGCTGGCCTTTGACCTTTGAAGTTTGAGGAGCCAAGCTTAAAAAAAGAATCTCTAAAGCTAAACAAGCTTAAATAGGCCTCTGGGCCGGGCCATTTTCACAATTCTAAGGGCATTCTTCACTTTTACATACTGCCAATAAATAATTTGTACCAAAAAATAAATTAATCAATAATATAAGAAAAGTAATTTTATCCAGCACAATATAATATACTTAATCATAATTAATATTAAATATTTGTGAAAATCCTTACATTACAACGGTGACGCGATAAGTTTGGGCGGCATATCTATAATTTTTCCCATATTGAAAATAAATAACACCTAGTTCATGTCTTCTCAACAAATTCTCAATTGATTTGTTCATCTCCCTAAGATCAAATCTCTCTCATATTCTCTTAGGCTTTATTTAGTTTATCATAGGGGAAGATAGATTAGATTAAATTAAAGAAGTGTAAGAAAAGATAAGGAAGGTTAATGAATAATATTTTTTGTTTAGTTCAGGAGGGGAGGGGAGGGGAGGGGTTAATTAAAAGTTGACAAAAATACCCTTATATCTTTATTTAAATTTATTTATTCTTTATTTACAATATTCATATTAAAATTAATATTTTTAATTTATAAATCTTAAAATTTTTTATCTCATTTATATATATAATAAAAATAAAAAAAATAAAAAATATGTTAACATTTTAACATTATTTTTTATTAATTTTATAATTATTATATATTTTAATATAATATATAAATAATTTATTATACTTATTAAGTTTTATTATAATTTATTATAATTATTATGCAATTAAAGAAAAAAATTAGATATGAAAAAAATAAAAAAAATGTTTGAGGGTATAATTAGAATATTAAAAAAAGTTTAGGGGCATTTTAGTCAAAAAAAGGGATAAAATTTTCTCTCCCCTCCAAAAACTCTCACTTTTGGAGGGGAGGGGATCACAAAAAGATAAAAAATTTTCCCTCCCCTCCATTTTTCCCAACCAAACACACTTTCTCCTCTCCTCCTCTCTCTTCCCCTCCAAAACCCCCTAACCAAATAAATCTTTAGTTTCGTAAAAACAACGTTTTTGAAAGTAGCTTGGGATCACCTCCAAACTAAATTCATCAAAATTGAAGATGCTAGAATGTGTCAACGAACCTACCCATTTTTGTTGCCACTCCCCAAACCCTACTATTCACATTCTTTGGATTTGGATTCTATGGGATATAAATTGTCTTGGGAGAGACTCTTTGCATATGGAGAGCCAGGTGTAGAGAGTTATACTCTGATGAAGATTCCACTGAACAAGACATTGCTTTCATCGGCACTCAAAACATAATCAATTTTCTTAATTTGGAAGCAAGGATGAACATCTTCATAGGATGAGTCAGACTGGATATCGATGGCTCTGTAGACTCTCATGGAGTTGCTACTTGTGGGGGCCCTGTTCGAGACTCGAATGCAAGATGGGTTGAAGGGTTTTAATAGATTCCTTGGTGTTCATCCAACCATTGTGACTGAGTTGTTTTCAATCCTCGAAGGATTAAACCCCTTGTGAGGAAAAATACACCCAAGTCAATATCTGTTGTGACTCAACGGAAGTAATCCATCTAATTTTTTATATAAATTTTTTAAAAAATAGTTAGTCTCACCCAAAATTTAGATGAAGTAAAAATAATTTTTTCTTAAAAAATATTAATAAAAAATTACCATATCTTTTAGATTGGGTAAAGCCTAGAGCTAAGTCCTTCGTTTGGGTCTCTATTGGGCTAAGTCCAAGTAAGCTTTTAAGCTGTAAAATTTTATAATGTTCCACTTATACAATGTTCATAATTTCATCCATCCAATCCCCTATTAATTAATTAATTTAATCTTTTAAGATTACCTTAAAAAAATGCGGGATGCTACATCTACAAACAAACTCAATAGGATTGAGTTGGAACAAAATAAAAATAGAATAAATTGTGTGAACTTATTAAATTTATTACTACTTCTAACATAAATATTTACTCTATAAATCAAACTCAAAATTTAAAAGAATTTAATCGGTCCTTATACTAATAAACTAATTTTATATTGCTAAATTTATACCCACCCACTCTATCTACATGTTTTGGAGTTGTTTGCCTTTGCGTTTATTTAAAGGCTGTTTGGCATGATGGATTTGGAGGTGAAGGGAAAGAAAATTTTTCTAAGTTAAATGTAAAAAAAAATAGTAAAAAAAAAGTAATTTAAAAAATAGTTAACCCTATTTCTCTAATTTTTCTTCCACTTTCCTCTTCTCCAAATTCCTCATACCAAATAGCCCAAAAAAGGTGTGCATTTCTTTGTTTGACAATCATTGCTGATTGTTTAGATTAGTTATGAGGAATTTATTTCACATTGTACGTACTAAAATATGAGAGTTTTGTATTACAAAAAGTGATTTTCCATGGATTCCAAACACGCACAGCCAACATCAAAACCTTAAATTGATCATGGTAATTAATTAAGGTTTAAGATTCATCTATAATTCTATACAACTCTACGAATTGTCTTGTTGACTAAATTAAGTAAAGGAGTGGATTAATTACCAAAAAATAATAAATAAGTGGGTTAAGAAAAACACACACACTCTACATAGGTCCAAACTCAAAAGTCAAAGTCAAACACTACCCAAAATTCAAAAAATTACCCTAAAATATTATCCTCATAAATGTTCATTCATGTGAATAATTCACCATATCAGGAAATTCAGAACAAATGTGTTTAATTGCTTTTATTACAAAGTGGACCTGCAATGACACGTACAATCGTAAAACGTGTGATGGTAACGTACTATGCTATGCTCTTAATTAATTTTTTTTTCTGTCGCAGATGTACTATGGTATGTATTGATGATCATTGGATGCTTTGAAAATAAATTAAATATTGGTTTGTTAGTTGTTATTCTTATGAATTTTCTGTTGAAGATGTGCTGGAGTGGAGACATCCAAGCATGTGTATATATGTTCGTTAAAATCATATTATATTTAATTAATATCTTTTATTATTTGGTTAAGTAACAAATGGCATCATATTTATACTCAAGTGATGCATTTATTTAATTATTTTGGGCTCAGATGCATTTAGACAATGGGGTAGAGTAATTTTCAAATAATACTCAATATATTAAATTAATTTTTTAATTTAGTTAATACTTTAAAATATTTTTTTAGAAGTACTCAATACTTAAAATATTTTTAATTCAACTTTACCCATCATTAAGTCCGCTATAAGAATTGTATTATATTATTATACTTTATTAATAATTAAATCTTAGTATATATTATTGACTAAAGGATTTTATTTAATAAATTTATCAAATATTTTTCTATCTTTTTTATAACACTTCATAATTATCTGATCTATATGCAAGAGGCAAATGGTTAGGAAACACTTCATAATCAATATGAACTACAATACGATATCCATATAAATTTCACAAAATCAAGAGGAATATTTGGCCCCTCAGTACAATGTATAGCCTTCTGAATTTGCTTAAAAAATTAAATTTATTACTAATAATATAATATGACAAACATATCTTTCAGTGAGATCAAAAACTTCTAATAATATGCTTATACTTATATTTATAATATTTATAATTAAAAAAAATCATAAAACGTCTATTTTCTAAAACAAATATATCTGTATCATATGCATATATATACACTGATTTTTTTTCTTGCTCCAGCTATTATCTTTCATGATTATATATACTTCCAATTATTGATCGAATCTCTTTGGAGGATAAGTGCCACTGTGAGATTCATAAAAATTCTGGGTTGTGATGTGGAAATTATTAAAACAGAAAAGAAAAGAAAAATGGGTTAGTTAGCTAGATCACTTCAATTAATATAATTAGTTCTATTTAATTTCATTGATACGTCCATCACCATTTGCCTTTGGACTTCTAAAGAATTCGATTCTTTTTAATCTATGCCACTATAAGAAGAAGATGTGGTTGTTCAAGCAATTTTGTATGCATATTCACGAGTTTGTGGAGATGTTGTGACCATTATTTTAATAGTCTCGCAGGTATTTTATATTCAGCAATATATTAATCATTAGTAGATTTTTTATGCATAGAAAACATAACAACTTGAAAAATCGTAATAGGATAAAATAATTCAAAGTAACAATTTTTTCTATATTTCTTACAATTTAAAATATAAATTTATAATAAGTCAATAATAAAAAACATATAATTTTTTTATACTAAAAAATTTAGATAAATTCAGTATCACTCTTTCATTAAAATAACAGTATAATTTTAAAATTTTAAAAATATTTATAATATAAATGCTCATAGTTTAAAAAAGATATTGAAGGGGAAAAATGCCCACTCATGAACATACCTCTTTCTAATAAATTTGATGTTTATATTTACTAATATAATCAATTTCAATATAAAATATTAATCAACCGCCAAAATTACACACACATATATAATAAAATATATAGTGAATCCTATGTTTACAACAGTGTAATGATTGCAATTTGTTCATCACATTCTGTCCAATGTAGTCAAGAGTGTCATGGCAATTGGAAATTCACCTTTTTTGCTCTCCAACAAAAGCTATCGTGACTCACTTTTCTTCAAATGGTGATCCCCACCATATATTAAAAGGGATTTTGGCATCTTGGTTAGATGTCTAAATCACTCCTCTTCTTCTTTCTTCTCTTTAATTTCTTTTTCACTTTTCCAAAATATAAGGAGGATATTATCATTGAGGAACAACTTTTTCCTTCTAATTAAGTCAACTAATTATACTATTACATTCATAATTTTATAGTTGCAACATGAACATAATTTGATATTCATTTTATTCTAAATATAAAAATTAAATTAAATATACATATATAAATGAAAAATATTTTTTTGTTCTTTCTTCTAAATTTTTATCTTATTATTCTTTTTCTACTCTCTTATTTTTTATTTTTATAACATAATCTTTTTTTTTTTCAAAAAATCCGCACTATTCTAGCTTCAGTGTTCTGATTCCAAGTGAACCTATGGAGGCATGAATTATTATTGTGGCAGAAATTTGAATGTGCATGCAAACATGCATTTAATTTGTTTTGACCATAATGTTCATTATTGAAATATGCATTGAATTTAAAGTCTCTGGCATTCTCTAAAATGACCCCATTTTAAATTAATTAGAACGGAAATGACGCCTCCTCCGTTTGGTATTGATAAGACCGCTTAACATAAAATATTTGGCAATTGGTGATCTCAACTCCACCCAATACACCTTTACTTGATATGCAAATTCCATCTTATTGCAAATTTTGCGCTTTAATTAACCCATCATTAACCTTCTTCAGATTCCCAAAACCCACCCCACCTCCCCCAAAAAAATATTTTTTAAAAAAGCTAAAAAAGAGTTAATATAACATTTCATCATTTTAATTTATATAAATTTTAATTTTAATTTTTTAAATTTTAAACTATATATTTAGATCTTTTAATAGTAACATGGTACAAATTTTTATTTATAAAAATTATTTTTTTAGACTGAAAAAAATTTAAACAACTAAAACTCATTACTCTTTTCATATATATAAATCTCTTATATTTTATTTTCGTATACCAAAAATATATTAAATTGATAAATTTTTTTACATATATTCATATCAAATAAAATGTATTAAAGAAAATACTATTAATTACTTTATAAATTTTTTATATTTAAAAGGAGTGAAATTAGAAAATAATTATTAATTATTTTATAAATGACTTATATTTAAAAATAATTTTTTTAATAAATGATTTAATGATATAATTTAAAATTTAAAAAATTAAAATTAAGATGAAAATAAATTTAAAGATGAAATATCATATTAATTATAAGAATAAACAAAAAGAAGAATCTGATAATGGAACTAGTTGACCAAAATCATCCTGCCCTGTCGTCTCTCCCATTCATTGGAGTGGTTCCATCGTGAGGAATTACGTGTGCTGTCTTCTCTCTTTCTCTCTCCTCTTTTTCTGTGAAAGAACAATTCTATGGAGTCATTGTCCTGCAAATTGTTGGTTTAGCCTTTCTTGTGTAAAGCTCAGACTCTGACCAATCTCTTTTCAACACAAGCACACATGCTAGTATTTAGATATCAAGCCTGAGATTATCACTCTCCTTTGCATCAGAATCCATCACCCCATTATCTTCGCTTTCTTTCTTTTTGTTTTCTTTTTCTGGAAAATAGTGAAGTAATCGTCATTCTTCTTTGTTCTTTCTGCTTTCTGTTTTCTGGGTTCTTCACGGCTTCTTCAGTTTATGGGCGTTCAAAGCTATCATCTTTCTCAGAAGGGGTTGAAGAACAGAGTATATGTTCACTGAAGAACAGAAGATGCGTGGTTTGAAGCTCACTGAGCGGTTCAAGAGCACTCAAGTTCATGCTCTTAATTCTTCAGGTACCAGTGTTATTAACGAAACCTCAAAGCGAAGTAGATATCGAATCCAATCATTTGGATCAAAACCCAAATCCGGAATCAACTCAATCGCAGAAATTGACAAGAATCTTCCTTTTCCACTGCCGTCCTCCGACTCCCTCAAACCCCCCATTGACCCTTACCTTAAACCCATCAATCTTGTCGAAACTTTGTCAGACCTCTATTTCCGCCTAGAAAATTGCCCACAATCCCAGAAACCATTGCTCTGCATCGAACAGTACTCGCTTCTTCGTAGCCTCGGAGACCAGAAGCTTCTTCGTCGATGTCTCCGAACTGCTCGACAAAACGCCAACGATATTCCGACGAAGATTGTGCTTTCGGCTTGGCTAAGATACGAAAGGAGGGAAGATGAATTCGTTGGTGTCTCTTCGATGGACTGTAATGGGTACCTTCTTGAATGCCCAAAGGCCAATTTAGTGTCTGGGTTTAGTTCCTGTTCGGTTACAAGTCGTTGCCAGTGTCTGCATCAACCAAATCAGGATATCACTACAATTTCAGAAGAAACTGTGAGTTTACCAGAAGAAGAAAGTGATGTTTCGTTCTGTATTGGTCTAGAGGAAATTAACTGCGTTCGTTACAAAATCGCAGCTTTATCAGAACCATTTAAAGCTATGCTTTATGGTTGTTTTGCAGAGTCCCAGATGAAAAAGATTGAATTTTCACTAAATGGGATTTGTCCAGAGGCAATGAAAGCAGTGGAAATTTACAGTAGAACTAAAATATTGGACCTTTTCTGTGTTGAAACTGTTTTGGAGCTTTTATCATTTTCCAATAGGTTCTGTTGTGAAGAACTGAAGTCTGATTGTGATGCTCATTTGGCTTCTAGTGTTGGAAATCTTGAAGATGCATTATTACTCATTCCCTATGGATTAGAAGAAAGAGCTTCCCTTCTTCTAGGGTCATGTTTACAGGTAATACTTAGGGAATTGCCTAATTCTTTGTATAATTCAAGAGTGTTTAAAATCTTTTGTAGTTCTGAGGCTAAGGAAAGTTTGGCCACAGTTGGGTATGCTTCTTTCTTGTTGTACTATTTCCTAAGCCAAGTAGCTATGGAAGAAAGCATGGTTTCTAAAACAACACTCATGTTACTAGCAAGATTAGGAGAATGTGCTGTAGAAAAATGGCAGAAGGCCCTTGCATTTCATCAGTTGGGCTGTGTGTTGCTTGAGAAGAAAGAATATAAGGAAGCTCAGCATTATTTCGAGGCATCGGCTGAGGCGGGTCATGTTTATTCTATGGCCGGTGTGGCTAGAACGAAGCACAAGCAAGGCCAACCGTATTCGGCTTACAAGTTGATAAGTTCTATCATATTTGAGTATAAACCATCTGGGTGGATGTATCAGGAAAGGGCTTTGTATAATATTGGAAAGGAGAAGAGTTTCGATTTGGATTTCGCAACCGAATTGGATCCTTCGCTTTCGTTTCCTTATAAATACAGAGCTCTGGCAAAGGTGGAGGAGGAGCAGATAAAGGCAGGGATTTTGGAACTGGACAGAATTATTGGATTTAAGATCTCCACTGATTGCCTTGAATTGAGGTGTTGGTTGTTTATTGCGATCGAGGATTATAAAAGCGCCTTGAGAGATATTCGAGCATTGTTAACTTTAGAACCGAATTTCATAACATCACATGGGAAGATCAAAGGGGAATACTTGCTCATGCTTCTCACCAATAGGGTTCAGCCAAAGAGTCTAGCTGACTGCTGGATGCAACTATATGAACAATGGTCCGCCGTCGATGATATCGGTTCTCTGGCTATTTTACATCAGATGCTGGAAAATGAACCCGGGAAGAGCCTTCTCGAGTTTCGTCAATCTCTACTCCTTTTAAGGTGAGACTACAGTTATCTTTCTTCAACCTTAAATTTGATGTTGACTTGAATTATTGCCTGTCTGAATTAAGGAGAATTGAAACAAATGAAATGTTTCATTTAGTACTGCTGATATCATTGTTGCTTGTATCTAAGATACTTTTTTCATCTGAGTGCTTGTTGATATCTGTGTACAATGAAACTACTGTCTACATTCAAATGACTTGTTACTTACCTCTTTGATTTTTTTAAGATTAAACTGTCAAAAGGCTGCAATGCGTAGTCTTCGGTTGGCTAGAAACCATTCGAGTTCCATGCATGAAAGGCTAACATATGAAGGATGGATTCTCTATGATACTGGCTATCGAGAAGAAGCTCTGGCTCGGGCTGAGAGGTCCATTTCGATTCAAAGATCATTCGAGGCCTTTTTTCTTAAAGCGTATGTGTTGGCAGATGCTAATCCCGACCCCGTATCTTCTTCGAATGTTATCCAAATTCTAGAAGAAGCTCTTAAATGTTCTTCGGATGGACTTCGTAAAGGACAAGTTAGTGATCTCCGGCTCACTTCTACTAACTTTTATCGCTCGTCAAATATGCGTTCTAATATTATCTTATTGGTTGCTGCAATGTGTTTTGCAGGCATTGAATAATCTGGGTAGTATTTATGTTGATTGTGGTAAGCTGGATCTCGCAAAAGAATGCTACACGAATGCCCTCGCAATTAGACACACGAGAGCTCATCAAGGTCTGGCGCGCATTTATCATCAGAAAAATCAGCGTAAATCTGCGTATGACGAAATGACTAAGCTAATCGAGAAGGCGGTGAACAATGCCTCGGCTTATGAAAAACGATCAGAATACTCCGATCGTGAGATGGCGAAGTCTGATCTCGATGTGGCGACACGACTAGATCCTTTAAGGACATATCCATACAGATACAGAGCTGCAGGTACATTTTGCCTTCAGTCCATCTCATTTGCCATTTACTTTGAATTGGAGTCAGAATGGTGATAATTATATCAGATATTGCCATGATGCTCTTGAAGTAAATGAGTAATATCTCCAGTTTTTAACATAAAAGGCACATAACTGTTAGATATTAAAATTAGTTAAGTTAATCATTCATAATAAATATGTGTCCTAATATATACTTTATCTAACTCTTATATTTATAATAGGAGATAGTATATCATATCAGGTGAACTCTATTTTAAATATGTTGGTATATACTTTCTCTGTTCCTCAATATAAGATCTAACTGATTTTTTTGAGTAAATTGAGGAATCAAAATAAATTAGTTAATTATAACTAAATTTAATCTCTCAAGATAAATTCATATAATATATTATTTAATCTATCTAAATTAAACAATTAAATTTAATATTAATTATAATTAACTTATTCTTTAGTTTATAAAAAAAATCAATTATGCTTAAGCTTATTAACTCTCTGGGTATACCAGGATAAAGGGAAATGGATTAGGATAAAGGGAAATGGACTAGTAAATGCAATAGCAAGAAATTTTATGTTTTGGGAGAATTATTACGAAATTCCATGTAAGCAATTTAATCACTAATAAATTTTATAGTAAGTAAGAAGCATGTAATGATAAGATCTAGTGTAAAAAATAACAAGTTATATACTATTTATAATATTTTTTAGTGATTAAATTGTTTATATATGACTATACAATAATTTTCATTCTTTTTATTCTCCTTACCCGTTACAAACAAGATCAGAATACATGTGCATATGTTGCTGCAAAAGGATAATTAGGAAATAAAAGAATGACTGATGCAAGGCTTTGATATTCTAACATATAAACTGTATTTGAAAATTCTATTTTATGTTCCATCCAGAAACACACACGTGACCTGTGACATCAGGTATTGTACTTACATGAAATGTTTCCTTTATGACCAGTTTTGATGGATGAGCAAAAAGAAACTGAAGCTGTGGAGGAACTCACCAAGGCCATAAACTTCAAGCCTGATCTGCAAATGCTTCATCTGAGAGCGGCGTTTTGCGAGTCGATGGGCGATCTAGCGTTGGCTCTTCAAGATTGCCAAGCGGCTCTTTGCTTAGACCCGAATCACACGGACACGCTTAATCTGTATCGGAGGACACAAAAGTCGAGCTAGTAATAAATATCTCAACACAAACAGTCATGTCAAACTATGAGAATCAATAGTCTTGAGATGTTGAGCTTTCTTGTGCAGGAAAAATTGCAGGGACATTCAAAAATACCGAATTTACCCCTCGAATCTCACTCATAATATTCAGCTGAAAATCCATCCTTGGTTAGGAAAGAAGGGGACAATATTGATTGTGGATAGCCAACCCAAAAAAAAAAATGATGATGTTATGAGAATTAGGAGGATGATTCATGTGAAAATCAGTTTTTTCATAGAAGAAACTCCATTGATATTGTATTCTTGTGAGCCATGGCTCACCAATCACTACACCCTCTTGTACAGTGACGTTTATAAGCAGATTCAGTTATCTTTCTTCTCCACAAAAATTACTTTTTATTTTGGTAGCTCATGCTCTAGCTTTTGCCAAAGAGAATAGGATTTTATGTTTTTCCATGTTTCATTCAGGATATATCCATCAAGCACCAGTGGAAAGGATAGTGCATCTCCAAATGAGTTTTAAGTTAAAGATTCCATTCATCATGTGATTTATTCAGCTTGTCATCTCCCTCAATCCTTTGTTATCAGATCCAAATAACTAAATTGCTTTGGTAAAGAAAACAGTTAAAATTAGTTAAAAGTAATAAATAAGTAGAAAATGTATTTTTCCTCTTTCAAATACGCTTTTATCTATGAGGGAGTAGGTGATAGTGAGATAAAAGATGAGAAATAATCAATAGAAAAAATAATTAAAAATATTAAACATGTCTTAAAATTTAAGTAATTTGCACTATTATCTTTATTAAATACACTAAACTCCATCATGATATTTATTTTTACTCTCTCACTACTTTTATTAAATAGGAATGTATGAAAAAAAATAATACTCTTTTAAACAAAATAAGTGATTTATAAAAAGGACTAAAATCACTAGTTAGTTGGTGCCTGATCATAAGGATCAGATGGAGTAATGTTCAAATAAATCTAAAGTGGAACTTATAAAAATGGTTATAACAATTCAAAAAATTAGATATTATAATAAGGGTTGGAAGGAGTATTTATTAGCTATTCAATACTCAGAATCTTTACAATAAATGTACTTTAGTCTTGAGTGATAAATGTACTTTAAAAAAAAGAGAAATAAATGTACTTTAACAAAAATTGAGTGATAAAGAACAAGTTAATAAACAAATATGCAACGAATCTCAATATTTATAAAGTCAAATTCCACACAAAGACAAGCAGCCTCTTCTGTCCACATTAGTCTTGTTAACCTCCATAGAAGAATCTAAAACAGACTCAAGATAAATAGGAAAAAAAATGACATAGCTCAAGAATTTTTGAGTAAATGCTCAACTTGGTGAAGCTTCATCTGGCTCCATTGCTGTAATTTCCTCTGACATAATTTCTAGCTCTGCCCACCAAAGAGGAGATGTTTTTGGTATAGCTTCATCTGGCTGCATTTCTGTAATTTCCTTCAACATAGAAGTAACCTTTCTCATACTTGGCCTTTTCTCTGGGTCTGAATTCACACATTCTTTCATCACTAGAAACCACTTCTCAATCTCTTCTTCTTTCAAAGTGCTCAGGGTGGGGTCCACTGCATCAATAAGGGGCTTCTTCCCCCATGTCAAATATTCAGCTGCCCAATCTGTAAGAATTCCACTGTCCTCAGTATACGGAATTTTATCTGTTATCAGTTCAAACAATATTAACCCAAAGCTATAAACATTGCCCTTTGTTTATGCTAATGGTGTTTCCAAGAGCCTTGTGGCTGCAGAAGAACCCTCTTTAATAGAAATAACAATATCATTCCAAAAACTAAGATCTGATATTTTTGCAGCATAATCTTCTGTTAGGCATATAGATGAACATTGTAGGTAAGTGTGAGCAATAGGTGGAATTAGCTGCTGCATATACTCCTAGCAGTTTTTACAATGGAGATTTTTCAGCAATTTTCCCTTTTAAATATCTACGATAAAATTAAACAATGGGTTTGGAGTTTGAAATACGTATCTGATTGTGTTCATGAGGTTAGCAAAGTAAATGTGAAACAAAAAGAGTAAGTGGTAGAGCGAAATTAATTACCTGTAACAAAAGCTTTCTGCGGCTGCCCGCTGAAGCTTATGGGCCAAGGTTTTACAGTTACAACCTTGGTATTACAGAAGCAAGCAAAAGCAATTGCGGACACCAAAACCAATAAGGAGAAACCACCAACTGTAGACCAAATTATCATAGAACGATGCTTTGGTTTAGAGTGACTCCCTAGGTTTGAAAATGCAGTAGGAGAAGGAGATGAAACCCCATTGGACTGTGGTGGATTGGATACAACAGAAGGTGGATTTGCTGGTGATATTTCTGGTGTTGGTGCTATTATAGGTGAAGGTGAAGAAATTGCAGGCAAAGGCGAAGGCGAAGATGAAGATGCAGGTGAAGGTGAGGGAGGTAGAAAAATGGGGGAGATGATGATGAAGATGGTGATGGAGAATTTGAGGGTGGTTCATATGCTGAGAAAACTTGAGCATCTGGGTTAATGAAGTGGGAGGATTTGACATTTGAAGAAGTTGCCTCCTGTATCTAAGGGTGTGTTTGGATTAACTTTTGGAGAATAGATTTTAGAAAGAATAGATTATGGAGAATAGATTTTGGGAAGAATAGATTCTGAGAAAAAGTGATTTTAAAAATTGGAGATGTTTGGATGATTAGTAGCAGAATCGCTTTTCCATATACAATTTATTAAAAATAACATAAACTAATATGATAATTATATAAAAATAAATTTAATTTTAAATTTTTTATTTAAGTGATTAAAAAATAATACATATATATTTTTATTTGAATAAGATAAATTTTTATAATATTTATTTGAATTTTATTTTTTTTTCTCACTTAAATATTATTTTTTAATTTAATTTATGTAGATAATTTAAAAAATATATATAATATATTAATATATATATATATATATAGAAATTGGGCAACGCAAACACACCCGCAGGGAAAAGTTGCTGACAGGAAAATTTTTAATATTTCCTCCAATGGAAAAACTGCACACTGCTCGATTTTTCAAAACTATGGTTTGAGAAACTCAAACCATGGCTTTGTGTATAATCTATTTTTAAAATTGATTGCCAAACACACACTAAGATGAAAACAAGTCACATCAAGCAATAATAAACAACCAAATCCAGACAGAGAATCATGTCATAGGGAAAAAAAGAGAGAGCTAATCAAGCAATAATGTAAGGATTTTGAATTTGGGTCCTGTCAGTTTACAAAAATGAATGTACAAAGTGCATTAAGAGAAAGAATGATGCAAGAAAATGTGATTGTGTATGGGGGACTTGTACCCTCTATCTCACTAAATGTACCATTTAAATTCATTTTGTGAATACAGAGAATTTGGACCGTAAAATTTTGATCAAATTCAAATTTTGACATGGAAGGACTTAATTAAATTTATTACTTAAAAATACCTAAAATTTGTTTAGAACTTGTATATAATATTTTTTTTTTCAGCCGCCATATATCTTCAACTATGTGCAAAACATAGCTGAAGAGTTATACATATTCAAAGACTTTTGTCAAGATATATCTTTAGACAATAAATTTGGAGATTTTTCAGCACTCTTTTTTTTTTTTTTTAAAATGATGCACTTAAAAGTGCATGACAAAAAGCTCATGTTAGAATTGATGGGATTTCTTTAAAATTATGAGAATGTTAATTTAAAATTTTGAAGAACCAAAGAGACACGTCAGAGTGAGACACGTCACTTATTTCTGCTTGTGATGAGTTTCTTACCTCAGACTAGATCTGCTTACACATGCTGCTTTTGAGAGGTCTTCATTTAAGTGAGATTCAGAAATCATAGTGAGCTCAAATATTTCTGGAGTCAAGTTAGCTAAGATAATCATTGTGGTCCAAGAAATTGCAATAATGGAAGTGTAATTATACAAGCTATTGAATTGGAACTGAAAGAGAAAACAAAAGAAATTGAGGATTTATTTGACTTACATGCTAGGCAATGAAGGATTGGTTTCAAATGGAAATGATCCACTAAAGTTGTGATATGCCAAGTCTAGTACTTCAAGTTTCTCGAATTGTGTAATCTCATTAGGTATTTCTCCCAAGAATGAATTGTTGCGTAGAATTCTGCAAAACATGCACACTTTGCAAAAAAGAAAGAAAAAGAATTTAAAGAATTTGTATCTCTATAATATAAGATCATTTAAGTAATGATCTCATGTGAGTCGTATTATTCATTACTTATAAATAATGCGACTTTCTATAAGATAATTCTTACATGAATTTTATGTAAGATAGCTTTGCAATTTTAGGAGCTAGTGTTCCTTAGAGGCATAGGTCTTGTAGATTCCTGCAAATTGTATTATCTATTATATATTTATATATAATAGAAGAGAACATATTAGTTAAACTAGAGCGCCACGTGACAGCCCCTCTGAATAAATAAATTAGCTTATTTAATTTTTTTTTATTTTTAGTATATAACTTTTTAGAAAGGGATTGAGCTCACCCACTATCTAAGAGTAGTCTCCCTTTCTCCCAGGCGATACCAATATCGGGTAAAGTAAACCGTCTATTACTCTCAAATATAAACTTAAATATTCAGGAACTAGGATGTCTTCGTATTTTTTTTTTATTATTAAAGCATATAGTCTCCTGAAATTTGTGGCCCTTGTATCGCAAAATCCGCATCACAACCTTTTTATACTTATTCAAATTATCAAATGAAAATCATGAAATGTTCAACCAATAATATCATTTGTTTTATCTGAAACCAATAATAGTATTGATGCCTTTCATATAAGATGGTGTATTTTTATTTAATGTATAATAGAAATGCTAGTTATGACAAGTTAATAAAATTAATTTATAAGATTATGATACGAATTAATTTTGTTTTATTTTTTAAATTTGAGATTATTATTTACAATTATTTTAATTTTATATTATAGAGTAAGTTTATTAGTTATTTAAATTGAATTAAGATAAGTCTATGTTTAATTCAATATTTCGCTTAATCAACATATTTGTAACCACCTTCCCATTTTTTACATATTTTTTTAAATATTTTGTATATTAATGGTTTTGTATTTATAAAATTCCAAATTCCCAATAATGCTGACAAAGCCTTCGATTCATCTTTACGCCCGTGCATAGCATGGGCCATATACTAGTTATTATTAATTCATGGAAAAGAAAAGGGAATCTTCGGCCAGAACATATCTTAAACAAAAACTCCACCAATTAGATGAAATGCAAATGAACTGCCAAAACCAATATACTTTTCCTATAATAAATAAATAAAAGAATTAGTTGATAAGTTTATTTTGATATTAAAATATAATACTTCAGGGCATTATCTCCTAAATTTATAATTTATCCATATTAATTACACATTTAAAATGAGTTTTCAACGTATAATGAATAGATGAAGTATTTTACAAAAGACAACACTTATTTTTTTATAAATAATAAACTCAATTAATTTTTTTTGAATATCTATAAATTAATTATTTAATTTTTACACGAATAACAAATAAACAAACTCAAATTTTATTTCGATCTCCAATCATCTCTCCTTTTCCTGGTTTTATGGATGCAACCTCTACCAAACACCTTAGATGTTGATATTAATACAAAATGGTTCAAAACAGTTTAAGTTGCAAAACACAGGACTTTTTGCCATGTCTGTGTACCACAATTTTAAAAATTTTATTGAGAGAAATAAAATTTACTTCAGTGATCTCTATATTTTGAGAAAATTAGTGTATAAGTTATCGGTTAAAGGATACCGCCTAGTTTCTAAATAAAAAAAACTTTCCTTTCTAGTTAATGAATCTGGTTTGTTAGTGTACCTTTATGTGTCTTAAATAACACATGCAACTAGCAGCATTATTACTATTAATTATTATTATTATTGTTGTTGTTATTATTATATTGATCAACCTAAATTATATTTTTCATGTTGACTAAGGCACTATTGACTGGAGTCAATTCTAATTCGGCCATGGCCGGCCTTATAGGCCAGAACTCATATTTACACTGCCCATTTTCCTAATTCTTACTACAAGACTCTTTATATAATTTAATAAAATATTTATGATAGAAATACTATTTATTTATTTTATTATTGAATACCAACTCATTCATATATGCCTATTGGAATTGGAATATAAATGTATAATAAGAGTGGCAGCATACACTTCATTAAATGGTATAAATTAGATCATTTAGATTCCATTCTTTTTAGATTAGAAGTTAATACTTCACAAATAAATTACAATACAAAACAACACCAACATTATAATTATCATTATCAATTTATGTAAGAACAATGGTAAAAATAAAATAAAATAAGATAAAATAATAATCCTTCAATCAAGATGACAAGATCCCATGTTTAATTCACATCAGACAATCACAGTGTAAAATCCTCTTAAAATATAGCTATTATTAATTATTTAAACATATTTTATATCCAATATAATTTAAAAATAATATTATAAATGAATTTAGTTTATTCTAAAGAGTTAATTATGGTAGAAAAGAATTTAACTAAAATTTAAATAAATTATACTATGGTTATAAAAAGGTTTTTCTTAAAATATAAATAAGATAATATGATTTATAAGTATGCAAAATAATACCTATTGTGGCAATATGTAAATATTCTACACATACTTTTAAGGAAGAGTGCTATACAATTAATATAGCTCTACTCAAACTTATAATATTTTCCTTGGGTCCTAATATAAGAATATACCTTGAAAAATATTAATAACCACAGGGTGATACAAATGTCTCAGTAACCATCGGTTCTACTCATTATGCATACTAATATGTGCTCATGAGGTGTCAAGTGGGACCTCATAAAATATAATATATACAAAATAATATATATTTATAATAAAATCAAATGAATAACCCACCCAAATTTCTTCCCTCAAATTAACCGAACCGCCTTATGCTCGCCAATTGAATCCATAGGCTACTTGTAACTACCCCTCAAACAGCTAACTGATCAAGTGATATGAATATGCCAAAATTCATAGAGCACCTGACCAGACCATGGATCAATTCCTCCTCGGTAAACAGGTGGGGTGCTGCTGCCCCTAGATAAACAGATAGGGCACGTCCCTTGGTAAACTGGTTTGTATTTATTGAAGAGATTTTGTAGTTTCACGTAAAATTTTCTTGAACTTTGAATCATATATAACCATTTAAACTTAATTTTTTTTTGTGTATAGACGAATTCTATGTAATTTAGTTAATAATACTATTAATTATTTAATAATTTTAAAATTATTTTACAAAAAAATAGTAAAAATAAAATAAAATGCCCATGCAGATCTCAAACCTATGAACTTCGTGTTACTAGCACGAAGCTCTAACCAATTGAGTTAGTAGGCCATATTTTACTATTTTTAAAATTATTCATGATGATAATGTTTTTAAAGGACTATAAGCCATCAATAATATTTTTTTATATTGATAAATTCTTGCTTTAGTCTGATCATTACAAAAATTTTACATAAATTTCCCTTACAATTAAATAAAATCTAAATATGGTAAAAGTTCAAATAAAAAATCTTATATAATTAATGGAATAATCCAGCTATTTCAGAAATCTTATATATATAAATAAAACATAGTAAGTCCTCTTTTCCATTTTTTTAAATCAAACCCAAAAAAATTTCTCTACTCATCCCCTCCTCTCCATTTCCCTCATACCAAACAAACCTTTTAAGGTATTTTAAGAAAATTGATCATAACTTAATTAATTATTAATCCTATTGTGAAAAATTTAGGTTGTGTGCCATTTATGTTTTCCAGCTATTTATGTCTTCCTTAATGTAGTTTTGTTGATAGAATATAAAGGTTGATTGGAGGACTAAACTGGAAGTAGTCTCTGATAGATTTGAATTGGCATGTGGTGGCATGTGGAAGTTCTCAAACCATAACTCTATTTAACACACAAGACCAGATAATTTTATAATTTCACACTCCGGTTTCTATTATATGTACATCTTTAGCATTTGATTAGGTGAAAACAGAGAACTTTGCTTAAAAAACAAAAACTTTTTCATGTTACCTAACAAGTACTACCAATTAAAGCTACATAAGGATTGGAAGTTGTGTTGTAATTACCAGTAAGTAGGTGTAATTTCATTAACAAATTATTGATTGAGATGATAAACAATATCACATTTGTAAAGAAAATAATAAAAATTTAAATTTTAAAAAGTGTAGTTATCGGAATATGTAAGAACCTTTTATACTCTACAAATTGTATTATACCCTTAATTAAATAAAAAGAAGGTAGGTGTAGTTTGTGAACTCAAGTGGGCTAATTTAGATCATATTCTTTACGTTGAGTCAGTGGGTTACTTAATGTTGGTTATTCCAGAGTTAACACATAGCATAAAGAAATCAATATATATTCCATTCTATCTTATTGATCTGTTTACAAATGCTATGTTGTATACGTAACATAGACTCAGGAAATGCATCATGAAACCCAATCCTTTTGGGTTTTTAGGCCCAATTCACAATACTAACACATCTTCTAATACTCCCCCTCAAGCTAGGACCTATATATATCTATTACTCTTAGTTTGTGAAGTAACCTAGACTGTACAACTTTTTCTAGTGGCTTAGTAAGAATATCTACCTCTTGATCTTCAGACTTCTTATATATTAGTTTAATCAATTTATCTTGTAGTTTTTTTCGAACAAAATAAAGGTCGATCTCTATATGCTTGGTTCTTTCATGAAACACTGGGTTTGAGGCTATGTGGATTATTGCTTTACTATCATAGTACACCCTTATTGGTTGAGGGTGATCAGTTCCTATTTCTTTAAGTAAGCCTACAAGCCAAACTACCTCTACCATAGCTACAGTAAGTGCCCGATATTCAGCTTCAGCATATGAACATGAAACTATATTTTGTTTCTTAGTTTTCTACTTAACGAGTGATCCTCCCAGCTTCAATAAGTAACCCGTCATAGATCTCCTTGTCGAGGCACATACACCCCAATTAGCATCATAGTAACAAGTAAGCTCCAGACCCTTTGAAGAGTTTATTAAGACTCTAAGCCCTGGTATCCCCTTCAGATATCTGACCACATCCATTGCTGCCGCCATATGCGCTTTCATGGGATTCACCATATGCTAAGATAGAACCTATACAGAGAATGAAATGTCAGGAGTGGCAATTAAATAAATCAACCTACCTACTAATCGTCTATAAACCTCAGGATATGGCAACATATCAAATTGCTTATCCTTTCCTTCCTCAAATGCCAATAGTCTCAGGTTTTAAACCATTGGAATTGAAAGTGGCTTAAATCCACTCACGCCTGTATCAGCCAACAAATCCAATATATACTTTCTTTGTGACATTACTATAACTTTCTTAGACTTAGCCATTTCAATACCAAAAAAATATTTCATAATTCCTATATCCTTTATCTTAAAATTGCCATGTAAGTATTGCTTGACTTCTTTAATCTTTATTTTGAACTTCCTATAATTAATAAGTTATCAACATATACTAAAACAAAAACTATATCCTTTCCATACTTCTTATAAAAGAGTGAAAAATCATACTTACCTTGGATAAACCTCCTTGGATTAAGGCCATGGACAGCTTGGTATTCCATTGTCTAGAAGCTTATTTTAAACCATATAAAGATTTCTTAAATTTACATACCATATTCTACCCTTTCTATTAAAATCTTGGGGTATAGTCATGTAGATTTCCTCATCAAGATCTCCCTACAAGAAAGCATTATGCACATCCATGTAGTACAGATTATAGGTATATAAGGCAGCAAATTTCATTATTGTTCTAATAGTTGTCATCTTTATTACGGGAGAAAGTATTTCATGATAATCAATCGCCTCTTTTTGACTATATCCTTTGGCAACAAGTCTCGCCTTAAATTTGTCTATATTTCCTAGTGAATCATATTTTATTTTATATACCTGTTTGCAACCTATAGCTTTTTAATCCCTTGGGAGTGGTACAACTTCCCAAGTCCCATTATTTTCTAATGCCTTTATTTCTGCATTCATTGCTTCAACCCATTTAGCGTCCCATACTACTTCCTAATAGGTTGAAGGTTCAACAATTGAATCAATAGTACATAAATAGCACATGGGTGAAGCAGAAATGTTAGAGTAAGATATGCAATTTTTAATAGGGTATAAACATTTACCTTTGTGCTGGGGAGCTACTAAACCTGTAGAAATAATTAGATTACATACATAATCCTTTGCCCATATTGGTGGTCTCCTCTCTCTATGTGATCTATTACTAGGCTATCCTATGATTTGAGACTCTTAATTATTCTTACCTTGCTGATTCAAATTCATTAACTCTTCATTATTAGTTGTATTTTTATTCCTTGTATTTTTTTGGAGGAATTTTTACATAATCAAAGACAAAAGGATCAATAAAAGGGTCTCTAGTTGGCTGTTGGTTCATTACCCCTTGCTCAATGTGTTTAAACCCTTTGAATGGAAATTGATTCTCACAAAATGTAACATGCCTACTAATTAAGATCTCCCTCATTTTTAAATTAAGCAGTAGAAAACCTTTCTGATTACTAGGATATCATAAGAATATGCATGGTATAGTTATAGGGAGGAACTTATGGGTAATTTTCAAATTTGTTGCATAAACCAATGAACCAAAAATCTTTAAATTGTTGTAATCTGGTCTGTGCCCATAAACTCTCTCATAAGGTGTCTGGCAAGCAAGGACATTAGAAGGAACCCTATTCACTATATAGGCTACCATTTTTACACATCCCAGTATTCAGTTGGAATTCCAAATTGTATCATTAGGCTTCTAGCTACTTGCAGTAAAGTCCTATGTTTTCTTTCAACAACCCCATTTTGTTGAGGGGTGTATGGACATGTATTCTTATGCAAAATTCATTTCTCCCCAAAGTAAAGTGAAATCTGATTATTGATAAATTCTGTTCCATTATCACTTCTCACTCTTTTGATTTTAACTGAGAATTGGTTCAACAAATACGCAATAAAATTCTTAATATGAACAAATGTTTTAGATTTAGATCTCATCAAGAAAATCCAAACATCTCTTGAATAATCATCAACTATTGTAAGAAAATATTGATGACCTTGATGTGTGGGTGTCCTATATGGTCCCTATACATCCATATGAATAAATTCAAAATAAGAAGCAGATTTAATAGAACTAGATGCAAATGGTAGCTTTGTTTGCTTTGATTGAATACAAATATCACAAACTTTATTCAATGTCACATCTTTTCCATTCACAAAATACAAATGCCTCAATACAACTATAGGTGCGTGTCCTAATCTATTATGTAATAGCCATATATCGGAAGATTCTTGTAAATTGCTTGAATCACAACTAATGGGACCTAGAACATCACATTTTGATTTTATCTTTAATATGTATAGATCCTCTATGAGTCTACTAGTTGCTTTCACTTTCCTATCCTAAAGGCCCTGTATAATGCATTGATCAGGAAAGAATGCTACCATGAAGTGTTGTTCTTTAGTTAACTTATGAACTGATATGAAGTTAAATTTTAACTGTGAGGCATACAAGACATTAGTTAATATAATCTCATCAGTGAGTCTAATATTGCCTATGTGGGTAACATTTATTCTTTGTCCATTTGGTATTTGAATTGTCCTAATATAGCTATCATTTCTCTTATAATTATGAAAGAGTGATAGATTACCTATCATGTGAGTAGTGGTCCCTAAATCTATTACCCATGTGGTGTGTGTGTATGTGTAGTGAAAGGCGTTAGTTAAACCTATTTTAGTACCAGTAAAGCATTTGTGGTAGCCTCTAATTCTTTCCTCAAGATTTCCAGGAGCCTATCATACTGCTCCTTAGTGAATGTTGGTGCAGCTGTTGTACCTATCACATTTACTATGGCTTCTCCCTTATTGCTGTCATTTGTTCCTATTCGACTAACCATGGTGCCCTTGCTTGATTTTCTTATGTTTCCCTTATAGTCTGCGGGGTATCCCATAATTTCCTAGCAGATATTCTTTGTGTGTCCCCTCTTATGGCAGTGGGCACATTTTAAAAGTGGACCTCCACGTCCTCCTCTGCCTCTATGCCCTTGGCCCTTTCCTCTGGCATTCATTGCCACTCCTTCAATTGGGTTGTTCCTTGGTGTGCTAGTGGTTGACTTCTGTGCCTCGTCTTCTGTGATCATTGCAAATGCTTAGTTTATAGAAGGAAGGGGCTCATCATCAATATTTGACTCCGTGCAGTCCCAAACTAGTCATTTAGGCTAACAAGAAATTGTAACAGCTTCTGTTGCTGCATCATATCTACATACACCTTTAATGTGTCACATTTACAGGAGGGAATATGGAACAATATTGATTATTCTTCCCATAATTTCTTCAGTTTGGAATAGTAAGCAGAGACAGTAAGTGAGTCCTGATGGAAATTACCTATCTTACGATTGAGGGAGAATATTCTTGATCCCATGACCTTATCATATCTCTCTTTAAGATCTGCCCAGACGGTGTAGGCATCCTAATAGAATATAACACTGCTTGCTATTTCTTTTGAAACTGAATTCAAGATCTAAGAGAGGACCACTGCGTTATTCTGCTCCCATTGGTCATGAAGCAGCTCGTCCTGGGAAATCTTGGTATAAGACCTATCAATGAAGCCTAGCTTGCATTTCCCCCTCAAGGCGATCCACATAGCACAGGACCACACTGTGTAATTTCGCTTCCCGTTAGCATATGTTAAACAATGGTGCCTATATTAGTTTTTGACGGGTGGAGAAACAAAGGGTGCATGAAAGATAATTTGTCCGTAGAGGAATCGTTTGTCTCTTTCTTGGCTGCCACCATTGTGTTTCTCTGCAATGTTGCTGGAATGGATCAGATTGTGCTGCTCATCGCCTTATCAAGTCGGGCAATCCTTTAAACCCTTTCAATATATGGGATCCTCTGCTAGAATACCTTGGGGTGTCCGAGACCTCTCCTAGACGTCTTGAAGTGTCTTTTTGGAACCACTTGGACTGACTTCATTGATGCTGCGATCTGGATATTTTCTTAAGAGGTTCTTTCATTAGCACCACTCTAGAGCCTTGCGGATCTTTTTCTTTGGCTAGGGTTGGGGTGATTTCTTGGATTGTCTTGAGTTTGGGCCTTACGTGATAAGTAGATTTCCCAATCTCAGTGGCTCTAGTACCATGTTGGTTATTCCAAAGTGAACAAGCAGCATAAAGAAATCAATTATATTCCATTCTATCTCACTGATCTGTTTACAAATGCTATGTTTTATACATGACACAGAATCAGGAAATACATCAGGAAATCCAATCCTTATTGGGCTTTTAGGTCCAATTCACAATACTAACACATACTTCTAACACTTAACTTTGGATTAAGCTAAGTGTGCATACTAGGTGGTAGAAGAGAATTTAATTTTAATTGTGAACAAAAAAGTAAATAACAAAAAATTAAAAGCAAGAGAGAAGAAGGATATCACCAATATGAAGAATGCTTTCCAGGATTGATGGATAGCTATCATCATTCAAAAATATATTGGAGTTATAACAATTATATATGCTAAATCTCTAATATATAGAACTCTTGACAACCACCATAGTCATAATTAAATAATATACAATTATACATAGATCTATCATACAATTTCAACAAGAATATTTAGTGAAGATCTACTTAGCATGTGATAAATTAAATAATAAATTATTTATTCCTTTAACATATATATTCAATAGAAAACCTATAACTAAATATGTGAACTAGACATGAATAATTAATTATAAGAAAAAACATAAGATAAGATATGAAATAAAGAAATTCAAATTATACATTGAAATAATAAATCATAAAGGTGTTTCAATCGAAAATCTAAATCCATCATATACAAATATGAAAACTCAAAAATAGGAAATCATAAACTTGCACAAGAAAAATAATATCAAAACATAAAATTGTTCAACAACTCTAAAACACATGAACTCAAACATCTATATCTCTCCTTAATAACTGAGAAGGAAAATGGTGGAATTGTAGAAAATATGAAGAAGATAATTATAAGAGTAGTGATTGGTGTTCATGAATAGCTCCAGTGTCCTCCTTTTATAGGCTTGAGTGTGCCTTTAGTGTCTTCCTTGTAGATGTGAGAATCTTCAATGATTGGATATCCAAAAGATAATAGTAATATCTATTTATCTTTAGTATCATTTCAAGTTATCATCTTTTCTAATATCTCCGGAAATAGTCAATTTAACTAAAATATCTTAAAAGCAATTCAAATAAAAAGTAATAGGAGAAAAGAGATAAAATAATTAATAAGAAAATAGGAAAAGATATCACATTTATATATTATCTCTTAATTAAATTTAAATGTGAGATATTAAAAAATTATCTTTGAATTAATTCAAATGATTTTAGATTGACATAATATATATATATATATAACATATAGTACTAATATAATATTATATTAAAGGAGGTATTTTTATTTTTTCTAATTAAATATTATAATTTTCTCTATCAATTTGTTCATTCCTCAATTACCCTTTCTCATAGATATAACATAATATAATTTTATAGTAGTTGATATGGGTCATAGTCATTATTTATTTATTTTCTTCAATTTTTTTAAAATATATAAGATCAAAATAACTCAATGAAAATTAATTTAATAAAGAGAAATAATAAAATCAATAAAAATACAAGAAATTAATATTTTATTTAATTTATATAATCAACTAAATCATAAAATAAGCAAAACTATTACAAAAAAGAATAGGGATATAAAATAATATGATAGAATATGAATTTATCATCTGGTGTAAAAAAAAAGAGTTTTCAACCTCGGCTATATTTAATCGATGTAAAAAAGGTTGATACAAACAAACAAAAATTCTTCATTTTCTGTACTCCATCTTGGTGTGGCATTATCACGAACATCTCATCCATTTTGCTACAACGTAATCCACCCAAGCGTGCCGATCCAAAATTCTAGTTAACCTGCCAAAACGAGGTCCCTCTTTTCAATTTGTAAGTATAATGGAACACATAAAGTGCTAGTAATCAGCTACAAGTGTTGAAATTGTAAAAGTAGGGTTTTGCCTCTATGCTTTAACAATGCCTTTTTCATATATGAAACACTAATTACATGTTTAAGAGATCTAATTATTTATACAAAATATATATATATATATAGTGTATAAAATTTAAAGAAAATTAATTTTTTAGTCCTTCAATTTTTAATTTGCTTATAACTAGTGCGACTTAGTGTCTAAATTTTTGAGTTATGCTATGTGAAATGAAAGGTGTAGCACCTTGTAATAGATAACCAAAGATGGCTTAAACAAGCAAGAGATGAAGGAGAGTCTTGTTAGTGAGATTTTAAGGGAGATGGTGTTGGTTTTAGAGAGAGAGAGTGAAGAGAAGGGAAAGTTTGACAGAGAAAATGGGGGAGTTGAAATTCAAAACGGGAAGGTTTCAAAGGAAGAGGGATGCTAAGTCTTAATTGCTGATCACTTCTTATCCACAAATTAAAGCTGCCTTCTGATTGACTCTGCAGGGGAAAAACGAAGACCAGGAATCTTCAAAATCAAAATCAATGGACCTAATCAATACAAATAAATGGATCTAAATTTAGTTCTTAAATATTCTTAATATAAAATTAATTTTTTGTAGTGCAAATTATTCTACAAAGTTAATTTTATATTAAAGAAAGGAGGAAGTGAGTTCTATTTTTTGGCAGAGTGATAGAATATGATTTTTTAATATATTTAATGTGTAAATAAAGGCAATCATGGATCTTTGCGGAGAGAGGAACCTCTGCTTTTTCCCTGCCCTTCTTTTTACTCTCATTTTCCTTTCCCAACTATTGGATTAAAATTGTAATGGTTTAAATTTAATATTTTATAAAATTGTAAAAATTTCATTCATTAAAATTTGATTTGAATGGTTTATAACTGTAGACCATTATTAAAATATTTTATAAAATAGCTCTTTTTTAAATTTAATATTTTATAAAAATATTATGATGGGGTTGAAGACTAGATCATGAGTGAATAGAAAATCGAAAACTTTATAATTTTACATAAAAATATATAAATGAATTTACATTGTTAAAATTTAATTTGAACTATTATGTAGATTATTTTATAAAAATATTTTATACGAGTAGATTTTTTCCTATTTTTCACTATAGTTCTAAATTCTTCACACAAATTAACAGTTTAAATTTATTGAAATATTTTTTTGTAAAATTGTATCATAACAATTTTATAAAATAGTAAATTTGTTTTAATCCAATGACAGTGATAGAAAAACGAGAGAAAATGGAAAAGGGGAATCAGATGCACCATGGACACGTAATAGATGATATAGCTATATATCCCCTCCTCCTTCCCCAACACCGCATATCATTACCATGAATACCCAATATGTCCTCTCCCTTACTTTGGCCTTCTTCTTCTTCCCTGGTATGTTCACATTTATATAGCTCCTTTTGTCTTCCTTTGATTTCTCTCATCTCTTCTTATATATGTATTTTAAATACATGCAGGAGCTCAATCAGCTACAATCACTTTCGCCAACGACTGCTCATACACAGTATGGCCGGTAATTTCATCCGCTGCCGGACAGCCTCAACTATCCAAAACCGGGTTTGAGTTGGCAACCGGAGCGTCCACCACTGTGGACGTTCCATCTCCATGGTCGGGCCGCTTCTCGGCTCGAACCGGATGCTCTACTTATGCCGGCAAGTTCACTTGCTCCACCGCAGACTGTGGCTCAGGCCAAGTAGAATGCAACGGCGCCCCCGGCAACCCACCCGCAACCCTAATCGAACTCACTATGGCGGCAAACAGCGGACAGGATTTCTACGACGTGAGCACCGTTGACGGGTTCAACATCCCCCTGTCTATAGCTCCGCAAGGCGGAAATGGCGCGTGCAGGACATCTAGCTGTCTGGTGAACATCAACACGGCGTGCCCGGCGGATCTGAAATTGGTGAACCCGTTCGGGGACGTGGTCGCTTGCAAGAGCGCTTGTTTGGCCTTCAATCAGGCTCAGTATTGTTGTAGTGAGAGCTATAACTCGCCAGATACTTGTCATCCAACTGTATACTCAAAGTTTTTCAAACAGCAATGTCCTGATGCTTACAGCTATGCATATGATGATAATAACAGCACATTTACTTGTTCTGGTGCTCCTAACTATACCATAACGTTCTGTCCTCCACAACCTCCTTTGGTTAGGTGCGTTTTTCACGGTTCTAGCTAATTCCAAAATTGACATGGTTGCCGATTGCTTTCATTTGGAATAAGATTGTTTGGACTTGGTCAGCCTAATCGGGTGTTTACATTCAACTTGGAACAGTTTCTTTCTTATTATTCACGGTAGAGGTTATGACTAATTATTTGGGATCTAATGCGCCTTTCTCTAATGTCATTCATGATATCCTAACTTCTTATTGTTTTTTTTTTCATTTTTTATCATTAGATTCTACCTAAAATTAGTAATATTTTGATATCTTATGGCAAAAAAATGGTATGGTTTTGAATTTTTTATTTAAAAAAAAATAAAATTTTACCATTTTATTTTTTTTGGAAAATTGTAAAAAAACTTAAAACTCCACTATTTTTTTATTTATAAGATATCAAAATGTCACTAATTTTACTTAAAATCTAATAATCAAAAGAAAAATGAAAGAAAAACATTTGGTATATATGTGGCAGCATTACAAAAGGAGGTATTAGAGGGAGGCACATTAGAGACTATGAATCTTCAAAGCCACATACTACCTCTTATCCTTAATATAAAATTTAATTTATAATATACTTATAAGATCTAATTTAAAATTTATTATAAAATATATCTTATATTAAGGATTAGATATAATATTTATCCTTAATATAAAATATAGTTTATAGTGTACTTATAAGATGTAATTTGTAATATATTATAAAATATATTTTATATTAAGGATTAGAGTGAGTATTCCAGCTGTAATCAATTTTAATATTTTAGCTTCTCTTCTGAATATGTCTATATTTTAATTGGAAAAAATTGGGGCTCTTCAAAATTTTTCTATTGACAATAATTTAAATTAGAATATTGGTACTTTATGTGTATAAAATATTATCAAGTCATTCTTATCAATAAAATTTTTAATGGGGACTTTTTTTTCTCAATTTTTCCTATTTAATTCCCACAAGTCGACATTTTTATAAATAATAAATTTTGTTTATCACCCGGGACACAAGTTTTGAAGATTTGTCCAAGTCAATTCTGGCTACTTACGTTCTTGGGAGACTAATAATTGCCAGGATTAACGAAGGTGCAATGAAACTGATGTTGTGGCACACAAATGACAAAGTTGAAGAAATTTTGATATTCTACGGTCACCTCGAGCATAGTAATAGTGGCTGTCTTGATACCAAACCTTATGGATCGGAAATTTTTGCTGAGGAAAATTATTTTGGAAATATAGTGTGTGTGTGTGTGTGTGTCTATATATATATATATATATATATATATATATATGATATTTTTTATTAAATTCTTTAATTTTCTCAGTCACTAGATAGGCTAATAATTCTAAGAGAGTAAGATCGGGTAAGGAACTAAATGGTAAAAAATAAAATGAAATTTAATTCTTGTAAAAACAAAATAAAATATATATAAAATAAAAAATGATCCTCTTCTCTTTAATATATAATTTAATTAGATAATTGATCTTATTTTTAGAACATATTTTTTTATATTTATTAATTTTCTTAAATTATCCCTATTAATACCCTTTTAATAATAATCATATAAAAGAATAGATAGAGATAATTAAAAAAATATTATAATATTTAAAAAATATATATTATATTAATTAATTTTTTTAATTTAATTAAATTAATTAAATATATTATATATCAAAGACTAGATAAATAATATATATATATGGGGAATTCTCCACATCCTTTATACCAACGTCTCCCTTTTTTGTCTAGACTTCTCGTGTTATATTCTCTGTTTCTAAAACGTATTTAATGTTTAAAAAATATTATTTTATTATAATTTTAGTCACTATATTTAGGGATATATTCTATTTCTTGGGTATCTAAATTTATATTTGAGGGTAATTGACGGTTAACCTTACTCGATATTGGTGTCATTTAAGAGAAAGAAAAACTTCACCTTATTCTTAAATTTTGGGTGAGCACAATCCCTTTTAAAAAAAATTTAACCAAAAAAAAAACTGCGCGTAGAACTATAATAACCAATTTTTTGTTTTTGATACAAAATATTTTGAAAAGAGGTTAGGCTCACCACGATTTAAGAGTAGGACGAAGTCTCCCTTCTTCCTGAGCGATACTAATATCAGGTAGGGCAAGCCGTCTATTACCCTTAGACGTAAATCTAGGCACCTAGGAGCTAAAATATCTCTCCAAACACCGTGACTGAAACTACAATAAAATAATATTATTTAAAAATCAAATAGTCCATGTCTCATCCTTTATCATCTGAATCATGAACGATGGGTAGGAACCAATCTAACCAGACATTAGTTTTACTCTCATCTGGCTCTACTAGGGCCCAAGATCGAACGTTTCTTACCGCCCTTTATGACGATGACTCAGGGATCTTCGTCTCCCACTAAGACGGAGGAAAAAGAGTGTGGTTCTCCGTGTCATGCTTTGCAATGGGAATTCAGTGAGGCCTAATAGAGGAGGAATCGGAGGATCTGGTGAAAAGAAAGAAGAAAGTGCTAGTGGAGGGAAAGGAGTTTACAGGAGAAGATGCTTGGAAGAGTAAGGTTGAAGGATAGATAGAGGTTGAGAATGGACAAGAATATCCATGGTCCTATAGGAAATCGTTGATGAAGAATGTGATTTTGAAGGTATGTTCGTGGGAGTGGTCGAGGAATGAAGAAGAGGAACCTGCGGGATATGGTACACGAACTAGTTTTGAGGAGGTCTTGGATATGAATGAAGGGATAATGGTTGATCTGTCAAAACCGATGTGCTCGAAGATCATATTTGATGAGCGAGAGAAGGAGAGATCGATGAGGCCTTTCGGAATGTCTTTAATTGTCAAATTGATGGGAAGACAACTGAGTTAAGGTTTCATGGTGATGAAGCTCAAGCAAATCTAGAGGAGAAAGGGGGATTTAGAGGTTTTTGATTGGGAAAATGACTTCTATCTGTTGAGATTTCAATGCGGAGAAGATTATATGGAAGCTCTGACAGGAGGGCCATGGGTAATTGTAGATGGCTACTTGAACATAGCAAGGTGTAAAATAGAGTTTAACCTAAGGAAGGAGAAGTTTGAGACTATGGTAGCCTGGGAAAATTTCCATATATGCCTGCTCCTTTATTTGACAAAAAAATTCTGTTGAACTTAGGAAATGAACTTGGTAAGGCTATCAGGCTTGATGTTCATACTGCTTAGCGTACTAGAGGCAAATTTGCCAGAATGTGCGTTGAGTTGGACGTAAACAAGCCACTGGTTCTAGAGATAGAAGTTGAAGGGCAGATAGTGAGTGTTGTGTATGAAAGTATGGGGATGCTGCGTCAAACGTGTGGCAAATTTAGGCACCTGAAGGAGCATTGTGTTAGTTCTAGGAATAAGGAGGAAAGTGATAAAGGAATGGGTGAAGGAAATGCATTGCAGAAAGAGGAGAGTATATGGAAAACAATTTAGATGTCACAAATTAGTGCAAACATTTGTTGCCCGTGATGCTCATGCACTGGTAGAAAATAGGTTTTCTAAATTAGTTAAAAATAGGCTTCTGTACCAGACTAGGTCTATTATAGAAACAACATATGTAGAAAGTCTGATATTCTATACCGGTTGTATACAACTACCTAATGAAAGTGGAAAGGGCCAAGAAGAGTGCTTCGTTGATGGGTTGTTATAGATGTGTTAATGTCGTTGAGAACTTAATACCTGTTCTAACGGACTGGCCGGGGGGTTGGCACTTGTGGAACTGAAGGAACAAGTGCATATTTGAGGAAGGTTTGACCTTTTAATATAATACCTTTAATTTCCTATCTTTTAAGGATTAAACATAGTATACAGAACTACCTTTAAAATTATTGAAGTTAAATTACACAATATAAAATTTTACCATTCTCAGGTACTATTCATTGAGTAAATTCTAGACATGCGATTTGACCTCAAAAAATTATAATTAATTTTAAAAAAAATGAACAAAATAGTTCAAGTTGATACACGAAGCTAACTTAAGCATATTTCAGAAAAAAAAATAACTCATTGGCCATGCTCTTATGGAGTCAATGTTTAAAGTTTATTGTTCATTTAGTCATTTTCTCCTATTTCCATATTCGGTCCCTTGAATTTAGAAATTTATTTCTCTGTGTAAAGACATCCAAACACAACATTCTTTATCTCAAATTAAAGCTTAGGATGTATACTTTCATTCCACAAAATTTCATACATTAATTTTGTTATGGCCAGGAATTTTATTTGGATAAATCAGTGTAATTAGGGAATATATATTATTGTTTGCAGAGAATTGTCAATGGGTGTGAGGTAGCTGAGTGGTCACTGTGGCGGAGATTAACTAACGTACCCGCGTTTGACTCCTGAGTGGTGCTGAAGGTGGGTTTTATTTTTTTATTTTGACGCATGAAATTACCATTTTTCCCTTAGTCCTTTAACTCAAAAATCACGCCTCCTTTCTGCCATTCCAGTCTATCAATGAAAGTTGTGAGCAGAGGAAGAGTAGAAGGGGCTTCACGGGTTCTGGGGTCTGGCGCCGCGTAGCTGTCGTTGCTGCCGCCTCGGTGTTGTCCTTCAGCCTGTTGTGGCCTTTATTTAAGAAGTGTGAAGTCGAGAGCGAGGAGGGGGATCAGAGGAACGTGTCGCAGGAGGTGATTTGGGGGTATTCGTCGGTTGTTGTAGGAGCGTGTCATCGGTAGTTTCCTAGCATTGTGGTGCCGTTGACGAGCTCTATTGCTTGGTCATCGTTGTGTGGGTTGTCATCGCAGCCGTGTGCGTTTTGGTATTGTAGCAAGTCCAGATCCTCAACACCTTCCCTGTCATTGTCGATGAACAGGGTGTGGCAGTGGTCAATTGTTGCTGTCGTGTTTAATCTGTCATTTCTATAGAGGCCTTATTTCTGTAAGGCTCTTCTTGCTGTTGAAGGACTGTTGCCAGTGCCACCGAAGGAAACTCTGTTTTTCTTTCCTCAGATTCTTCAATGAATATGAGGTAAGTTCTCAGGTCTTTTCCTTTCTGGTTGTGGCTGTAAGTCGTGTGTTTGTGGGTGTGGATAGGTTTCTCTAGTGGGGAAAGATTGAATTGGTGTGTGCTGTGTTTTATCAGTGAAATTGTGGTCGCTCGGTTCCTCTGATATTGATTCTGGGTGGTATAATGGATTAACATGAAATTCTCTTATATTATTGTGGACATTTTGCTATTGATTGTAAGAGTGTGCTTGGGCTGCTATTTGGACATATATGCTTTAAGCATTGCTGCTCGGTTGGTTTTGAGCATTTTGTTACTGTCTTGATGTATGTTTTGACGTGTTGATGGGGAAGTTTCACTGTATATATATATATATATATATATATGCATATACTTGCTAAAGGAATCTATTTTGGGAATAATGGGAACATTTCAGTGGATGGATGTGTTTGTTCATGGAATCAATGCTGTGTGAGGTTGTGTGCAAGGTTTAGAATGTATAAGTGTTATCTTCATGATTGGTTAAAGACAATTACTTTTGCTGAGACTTTGAATAGAAAGTTAATATATTGTTGGATTACTAGGGGATTGAGAAGTGACTATAATCGTTAGTGATTGGCTGAAAAGAGTAACGGTTTAAGAGTTTGGCAGGTGAGTGAATAACGTTCCCTAAAATTTATATTTTCAAATGCATTGTTATTTTAAATGTTGAATTTCAAATATAAATTATGAAAAGCAAATTTTACAAAAGTATAGTTTAAATCGTTAGAAATGATTCTCTTTCAATTGGTCTACAAAAGAATTATGATTATGTATGAAAATGGATGAATAAGCTTTCGAAAAGAGTTTGGCAAAAGTTGCATTGATATGATGTTATTCATGAAATATATTCTTATGCGAATTTCATATGTTTTCACAAAAATTTGACTTTTAATGTATATGCTAGGGTTTTTGAAATTCAAAGTGGTTTTTACCAATGGTTATGGCATTGAAACGGTTGAGATTATTATATGTGAAATAAGCCCCATGCATGATGGAAATGTTTTAGAAAGGATAGAATACAGAACGCTGGTTGCTAACAGCAGTACTGTTAGCCCTTAGTACACCTTGGTTACCTGAGCTCGATGGATTATACCGTGGGTTTCGTACTCGCGAAGGGTAGTGGCTGAGCTACCAGATTACACTGTGGGGTTCGTACTCGCGAAGGGTAGTGGCTGAGCTACCAGATTACACCGTGGGTTTCATACTCGCGAAGGGTAGTGACTGAGCTACCAGATTTCACTGTGGGTTTTGTACTCGCGAAGGTTAGTGGCCTTGAGCCACTGACAGTTAGTGGCCTCGAGCTGCCAGATTGGTTAATTACCCTCGTGGACTGTGTGTCCATGTCTGTTTCATGGCTTCGTGCTACGCATGGTTATTTACTCTCGTGGACTGTGTGTTCACGTCTGTTTTCATTATGTTGAAGTTCTATGGAAAGATTATAGTTTTGAAAGGATTGTTTTGAAGCAATCGAATTGAAATAACTAATTTAAATTGTTTTCCCTGAAAGGAAATATTTACGGAAAAATTTGCATTGAAATACGAGATATTTGAAACATGTACATGCATTGTTTATTTCTGCAATCTTTTAAATCATGTTTTTATTGGGACGTTATTCACGAGTAGATTATTTTGGCTTCATATAGTGCATGTGACCCTAACCTTCCTGCTGAGCAGTAAAGAGCCTCGCTGTCGATCCGAAGCGTCTTTTGACAAATACTACTTTTGATGTAATTACTTTTCTTTAGAATATGTATTATTTTAAAAAAAAAAGTTAAAAGCTCCACATGAACCTTAGAAAAGATTCTGTTTATTTTGAAAAAATGTTATGGAAAATTCGAATATTTTATTTAATGTGTTAGACTTTCAGAATATGAAATAATTCATATTCTGTGCCGGTTACAGTCCAAATTTTGGGACGTGACAAATTTAATCATTTACTACTTTTGTTAGAAAGATACATTTTACTACTAAAATCTAAAAATTGTACAATCGTACACATTACAAGTAATAACATAAATTATATATCAATCATTCTATCCATTTCTTAATTCCTCTTCATGCATCTTCATCTTCTCTACCATAGAATGAACCTGTTGGGATAGTGGTGCCGTGGGAAAGGGGTGAGATTTTGGGAAAAATCTCAGTAATAATCGATACCACAAATAATGGATATAACTATATGCTTAGTGTTTAACATACTTGCTTACTATGATCATGCTTGTATAATGACATACTTACATGCTTCTTACTTATAACATATGTTCATAGCATAAAAAGAAATAGAGCTTCCTCAATCATACATGCTTCACATAATAATGTAAAGCCAACAACACTCAAGTATCAAGCATACAAGTTTAGGTATAAGTTCACTACGTCTTTAGCTTGCTTTTTCCATAGCCTTTCTCTTTACCTATTTGCTTCCTACTTGCTTACCTCTTGACCAAAAATGTCCAATCCTAAATATAGGATCATTACATATACATTACAATATAATCAAACAAATTTCTAAGCTTGGTTTAACTCCTGAGCCGATAAACTCTTAACTTTTTTAATTTTAAAATGTATTATTTTATTTTCTTAATGATATCATGCCATTTATTATTACTTATGCATCTGGGTGAAAGTATACAATGTCTAGTATGCCATACATATTGAAAATTTTAGCTCTCTCGCACGAGCAACTGCCTTTGATGCTAGAGAAGCGTTCAGAGATGAGACTTGTTCATTAGTAAAGTAACAAAAATACTGATATGGTAGAGAAGAAACACAGTAAATGTCACCTTAGCTTAAAAAGTACAATAAGTCAAGATGAGATCCGTGAGTATGGATATGGATCAAACTATAGATACCCACATCCATAAAACCTATTGCCAGATAACAAATTCTTTAAAATTGATGTCATATCATGTGAGTAGAATTGAAAAGTTTGGGTTTAGATGCTATGGGTGTCTAGATTTAAGTTTGTACGGTGTGATTGATATAATCAAAATGACATACACTCTTATAAAATAAAAGGAACACCATAGCATGTAATTCATGTAGCATGTGCTAAAGAACTACAAATGGAAAGCAAGTGAATCAATCCTAACTTCCTTGTTCTATAACTTCCAGAAAGGTATAATAATTTAATTAATTTCATTTGATTTTGATAGTATCATAGAGATATGTTTTAGCTTTTATTACTTTAGTATATGTCCTATGGTTAAATTATATATGAACTAAAGATATTATGCTATAAAAGCGATTGATTCATATCAAAATGATATATAGGCAAAAGAAATATTACCAAAATATACACATTCATGTTGATGTCTGTGATATGTCCCTTGTGATATTATGTTGTTAATTTCATAAGTATAAATACTATGCATGAGTGGAGGTTATCTAAGTTATTTGCTGACTCGAGAGGGAATGGATTAGCCATAAGAAAATTGTATATAGATAAATATAGGACATTTAAGGAACTATAACTTATTTTGGTCGAGCTGTAATAAAGGGTTATTTTATATTAGTATCTATAAAAGGGATTTATAGTGCAAACACTCCAATGGAGACGTCATGCCTATACGATCATGGCAAAGCACCTAATATGAAAGAAGAAAGAGAATAGGATTGAAAACATGACATCTAATCCATCAAATGTGAGAGGGAGATATTGAAAAATGGACCAATTCACCCATAGTAGATTAGGTCCAAGTCCATATGTGTGAGACAATGGAGGGAGCAGTTTAATTTTAAAATGAGAAAAATAAGGGATTGGGAAGTTATGAGAATACCGCTACTTCCACATAACATACGGAAGTGAGGCTAGCGGAAGATTGGATAAATTTTTTTGAGCATTTTCCCTCCCCTCCTCTCTGCTTGTGTCTAGAACTCTCTTCCTCCTTTTGGTATTATTTGCTGTGAGATGTAACCAGAGTCTAATATAAGTGCTTCGGTATCATGCAGATACTCATAGAGTTAGAGTAAAATTCTAATAACACCCGAAAACTAATTCTATTTCCTTTATCAATCTTCTACATATAGAAAAAATTTGGGATGTGATACCTGATAACCCAAATTTATTCATGAAGAAGTATGTGCAAGAAGTGATGTTGGAAAAGGGGAAATATGGCACAAAGGGAATGAGAAGGCAGCTGGTATATGTGATGTGAAACCTCCAGATGTGGGCTAGCTGAAGTTAAACATAGGTGGAGCAGCAAGAGGATTGATTGGACTTGCTAACTGACGAGGGCTGGTAAGGGATTGTGATGGAAGATGACTGCGTGGATTTGCAAAGAAACTAGGGACCTGTACAGCAATTAAAGTTGAGTTGTGAGGAGTGCTGACAGGTTTGAGGATGTGTGTAGGTTTGAATTCTTGTTGCTTGATTATTAAGTGTGATTCTAACGCTGTTGTACAGATTTTAGAAAATATAGGTGATGGAAATTGTTTAGAGTCGAGTTTGCTGAAAGCAATTAGGAAGGAAGTGGTTTGTTTTAAGAGAGTTCCTTTTCAGCATGTGTATAGAGAGGGTAATTCTCGTGCGGATTACCCTGCAAATTTGAGTTTTGATTTAGATATAAGGTGGAGATGTTTTTTGATGAGCCACCTGGGAAATTACATGGATACTTGTATAGAGATTGTTAGGGAGTTGCTATCCCACGAATGATAAAGGAAGAATAGATGGGCCTTGCCCTTGCATTTTTATAAAAAAAAAAAACTATAATAAACAAGCTTATGCAAATTACAATATGTAATGAGATGAGATGAGATGATGATTTTTTTTTTACTTTTATTAATGAAAGGTGCTTCGAACAGGTTAATAAAATTTTGTTAATCTATAAATTGGTTAATTAAAATTTTCTAACACTATATAAAATAATAGAAAAGACTTACTAAAAAATAAAAATAATATATAAGAAATTTTGATGAACTTTCCTACAATAGTGTCCGCCACGTAACTCACCTCAGCACATACGTCATTTTGTCAAATCAATGGGTAAAACTCAAACTTTTTTCAAGATGAAAATGGATTGATTGTGAATTGTAGATATTACACTTCCTCTAAAGCACACAACCCCTATTTATCTAATGAGTCAATAAACTTTAAAAATGTTGAGTATCAAACACTAGAATATAGTGGATTTTATTATAAATAAGAGTATGTTAGGAAAAATATATCATATATATCATAATTAATTAATTTAACTAATTTTATTAAATTAATTAAATAATTATTATATTAAGAACCAAGAAAATACTGATGGTTTGTTTGAGATACGTTTGAGGAAGTACAGCTCATATTTTTGTCTGAACTATACTGCGTTAGATATTAGTCTTGCAGTTGAAACTCAAAAGAATCAATTTTAACCTGCAATTTACTAAATTGAACAAAACTGGAATCTTGAAGTTTTGCTATGTAAATAAGAAGATTAAATATGAACTCAAAATTCATTGAGTGCGCAAAAGTTCAATTGTTTGTACGAATACTAACTAATATATGTAATCTCAATTGTTCAATTGTGATTTTTTTTCTTGCCTTTAGGATACAAAAGAAGTTGATTTTCTCAATGCATTTCATAAGTTTTTGTATTTGACCATGAATAAAGATTTCCTAACCCTGATTTCCTATTATAACTTCAGAATTTAATGTTTTAATTCTCTCCTTTGTAAATCTCATTTGGATTTTTATTAATTCTTGCATGACTAGCTTATTACTGAAGAGATATTTGTTTCCTTGTTGTATCGCACTAAAAAAAATTGAATTTCAGTGGCGAGTTGAAAAGCCACTGCTTCAACTATTGTCGTTGAAAGTTTTCAATGATGACAATGAAAGTCACTGCCAAAAGTGATTTTCAACGGCAACATTATACACTTGAAAGAGCACCTTATTTCATCAAGAAATCTCAAGGTTGTTTCATTAATCTTATGGGAAAACCTATTCAATGGCTTAATATTCATCTAGAGAGAGATTTTTGTTGTTTCATTAATCTCATAAGCATGTATCATCACATTTCTAAGGGTTCATGGACCTTGTCTGATCAAGACCATGAAGTGCCAGTTTCAAATTGCACAGCAGAAGGTTTGAAGGCATTAACTTAATTGATACTTCCTCTAGTATAAAATATAGGAGTTAATTATAGTCAAAATTTAACAATTTTTACACCAATTTTGGACAAATCCGATGTAAAAAGTTGCATTTTTTACACCGTTCATTAGTCAAAACTGGTGTAGAAGATTGTTTAATAGTCACTTATAAAATACGTCAGTTCTAAAATGCCAGCTTTCTAGACCACACCTTTTAGTCCGCTCTAAAAAGTCTTCATTGTTTACACGGGACTTTTGTTTGGTTTAGAATCTAATAGACTTTTTATACTGGTCTTATATATATTGAACCTTTTATCATTGTAGATCACCATTTTTAATTGGTTTAAAATAAAAAAAATTTGCACTAGTGTTATGGTTTTATTTTAATTCTAAATATAAGATATTAATCCACTTTATCCCCTAAATTTATAATATTTTTTAAATTAACCTTATTGATTTACCTTATTAATAATATTTTTATCAAGAGGTAGTTTCTAATGCATATGACTTAAGGGGGATTTTAAAAAAATTAATATACATATTTTATAAATAACTAACTTAACAAATTTTTCTTAATATCTAAAAATTAATTATCTAATTTGTATAATTAGGAGAAGATGAAGTACTTAATTATGCTTGTGTTACATCACATATGTGACTTCACATTATATGTTTTTCCATATATATATATATATATATATCCTTGTTTGTTTGACTGTTGTCTTCTTTTTTGTAACCCTTTAGACCATTTGGGGTCTGACACTTTTTCTAGATTATATTATCAGGTATCTAAATATCCAATTAATCTGTATCGATGATTTATAATCTATGTACTTTTAATAAGGTAGTATTCGAACATTAATTCTCCCGCTTTATTATGGTGGATCCATCTTTAGAACAAACACTCTTGGGTTTCAGTGTCTTCTTCTTCTGTCAAAGCAACCTCTAGAGATCGTAGGTGAAAAGATGGAACCTAAGAGATTGTTTGATGCAGCCAATATACTATTGTCATTTCAGTTGATTTTTTGTAAAAAAAAACATTGAATCAGTTACTGAATATTCAATTTGACATGATCATCATGAACTAATTTATGGGTCCTTTTTTGATAATATTTGCAGAGTAAAAGAGGTGGTTTAGCAGTTTGGCAACCAGTCAGGGGTCAAGATGGTTAGAAGTCAGAATTAATATTTGAAGTGATGATTGGAACTAAAACATATTTTTGACTAAAAAATAAGAGATTTTCATTGATACATTAATAATTTAATTTGCTTGTTTTTGACAGCAGGTGTTGAACCCGATTGAATTTTTGGAGAATATTGTAGTGAAGCATGAATATGTTGATTGTAACTGGGGCGAGCAATATTACAGGCTTGAGTTTTGTTTAAAGGGCTATATCCAACACAGAAAGAAAGAGATTGAAAATTTCAGAATATGGTTCTTGGTAAAACTTATCACAATTGTGTTTCCATTCGCAAAAAGCTGTCAATTTTTCTTCTCTCCAAACAGAAGCAAGATGGTGGGCAGCGAGAGAGCTATCTATAATTAATACAATGAACTCATTTAGATTAGCTTTTAGAGAAGAATTTATAGAAAAAATAATTATAAATAAATGATTGTTTAAATATTTATTATTAAAATATTTTTTATAATTTATAAATTATTTAAAAGTGTCTCAGATAAAAAAAATAATTTGAAGACTGCGAACACTATTCCTTAGTCCCAACTCCACCATTGTCCCTCAGCCAGTTCACTATTCTGTTGTCCCACCTCTACGGTTGTCCCACTTCCATGTCGTCATCCCTCTCCCACCATCATTGCTGTAGAGAAAGACAAAGAAGAAGACTAGACAGCGATGGTAGACGGAGAAAAAGAAGACTTGCGATGGAGAGATGAGGGAGGAGAAGATGAGAAACAAAAGATGGAGAAGAAGACATGCGATAGCAATCTGTGATAGCAAGATCCAGTGCAGATCTGTGACCGCGATGAAATCGATGTAGGTTTGGGAAAAATAGGAGAGTGTGTCAGAAAAATATATATACAATAGTTTTTAGATACATATAAGCCCTTTAATTCAATCTAAATTATTTATAGAAATTTATCTAAAAATATAGTTTATACTAGAAATACTTATAAATTAAAAAGACTATTTATTTAAAAATTTTATAAAACTATAGTTGTGCCTAAATTCAAATATCCACATGATCTTGAAATAGATTAAAGAAAAGCCAATAGGGAAGAAACAGAAGCCATAAACTTGACTAGAAAATCCTAGGGAACTTAAATCCCACGAAGGTATTAAATTCAAGAATTTACATAATCGTCAAATAAATTCAGCATTATTTCTTTTACTCCTTGCAATCGTCGCAGAACTGCAACACGAAACCGAGACCAGCGACTCTGTTAGCTTCCGAAATAGCACAAGTGCAGAGGCGGATCTGCCATTTACTTGAATCGAATACCCGGCGCCAGCCTTAGTGGACCAAAAGCAAACTCAAAAATCACAGCCCTAATCGAAGCCACCAATAAGATCTTCAAAGAGAGATGAAAGTTATCGTGCACCGAGTAATTGAAGTGGAATTAATAAAAAAAATAGGAAAATCAATGCTTAGGGTTTTACAGAGGAAGTGGCAGTAATCGGCAAGAGTTCATGGTTATCAGTAATTCATCTCCTTCACCAGGGAAGAAAGCAGACCAAACATCAGGAGCATCAATATTCAAGAATGATCTTATAGAACCTTCCAGTGAAACGGGAAAAAGCGGGAGAGGTCTAGAAAATATGAGACGAGGATGACGATGAATACGAAGATGCGATTGCAATGGGGTTTAACTTCTGTTAGCTTGGGATGAAAATTGCTCTCTTTTTAATACTTTATTTATACAACTAAATATTTAAAATGCTATTTATACCTCTTAAAATAGTTTGAAATACTCAACACACCTTAACCCTTCTTATTAATCATAGAGTTGATGACCAAATAGTTATTGAAAATCGTGCCCCAGGGGCCAATCATTGTCTTATGAACATTATTGATTTATGAATTTATTAACTGAGTTATCATATTATTTGCATGTTTACTATGATGACCATCCTTAGATAATTCATGATATTATCCTAAATGTCCCTGGTCGATCATCTATGCGGGAGCACAGATGAAATAAGACCAGTATGACTTTGAAGATGTATAGAGATATAAATCAAAGTCATAAGCACATGTAAGAGTACAAGGTGCTGGACCGACCCGCTATGAAAGAACTGCATAGGTAACGTCATAAGCTTCTCTCATATACAAACCATGTCAATACGCCCTTTGACCTGAGATCATCATGGATTCCTACATGACAAAACGCTCAGCTTTGACCTAGTCAAAAGTCACTTTTGACCGAGTGATCATAAAGACTATGTTCGGCCTTAGTGATTTTTCATGCGGAGGAATGTGAATGGTCAAGATGGAATTTGTCCCTCACATTCGTAGAGAGATATTACTGGGCCCCTCGATGAGTGAGTCTGAGAAATGTATGGCCATACTGTAATGGAAAGGTAGTTCCATTTCTATAGTCAGACTACTCAGGGATCGAGAAAATAACAGTCAGAAATAGGAGGATGACATTATCCATGCCTCATCCATGACCAAAATATCGCGTGACAGAAGGGACATGATATGGTTGTATAAAAGGTTACATCGTTTATCGATCCTCATATGATTTGGGTAGTCGTTATGTCTTGCTAGAGACCGCTTGCGACTTGTGGGCTAGTATAGCAAATGGCCTACTGCCAACTTCATATGGGCCTACATGGTCGCACACAAAATAGCCCAACACGAGCTATGATGTCCAGATTCATTGAATCTAAAACATGTCTAGATTCAATGAATGATCCAGGATAGATATATATATATTTATTTATATTTATATTCGTATATATATATAAATTCGTATATATACATTATATGTATATATGAGATTTAATTTATAAGGATAAATTAAATCTCTATCACGTTTGAAATTCGAAATTCAAATTGATAGGATATCTCATATAAGAGATATTTATAAGATTTAATTTATAAGGATAAATTAAATCTCTATCATGTTTGAAATTTGAAGTTCAAATTGATAGGATATCTCATATAAGAGATATTTATAAGATTTAATTTATAAGGATAAATTAAATCTCTATCACGTTTGAAATTCAAAATTCAAATTGATAGGATATCTCAAATTTGATTTATGAGAATAAATCAAATATAGTTCAGTCTCATCTTTATTTAAAATTAAATAAATGGGTAATTAAATCTGTGGGACGGATTTAATATTATTTATTTAATTAGTTTCTTATAAAATTATACAATATATGATATTGTATTAATTTTAGAATTAATATAAGATTAACTCCAAAATCCAATTCGGTTGACAGAGAAAAACGCATAGCATCCTATATATATGATTTTAGGAGCTGCGTTTTGCACAGAGAAACATATAGAACATAGAAAGGCCGAAGGGGACTCTGTAAAAGGTTTGCAGATAAGAAACTGCCGAAATAGAGACGGAGAGGACGAACTCTTGAGAAAGCCCTGGAGGGACAAGAGACGCTAGCACGTCGTTCGTGGTTGGAACGCTGTTCGTGTGGATACCAGTAGAGGAAACTGACCTGAGTCGTCGACTTCTTGTGATCAGAAAGGGAGCACGAGCCACAGAGAGAAGCTGTGAACGTCGTGACCGAAAGCTGTGGAAGTCGCTGAGGCACACTAAGGGTAATACTTATTCCCACTTGACTTAAACACATACGGTAGATCCTGACAATGAATGGAAAAATTTTTAAATTAATTTCCACTGTGTGTCTTCCAATTCCTTACAATAGTATGGTGTGACTAATAATCATGACAATCCTTGTGTCATTCACTGACGTTTTTAGCTGCACTATACGAACTTAGGCTTCTCATATAGTGCATGCTTAAATACATTAAAAATAATAATTTTAAAATAATTTTTGATCTAAATTTTAAAATAAAATTAAAACTCAATCATTTTTCTCATTTAACCACCAACACACACACACACACACATATATATATGACTTTCTCCATTATTTTTAAATTATCCCATATATGAATATAATAAAATATATATTTTTTAGACAATCTTGTCATCAGACATATACTAGACACAAATTATTAACAACTCAATTACTCATATTAATAACTATATCGTTCTATAATAATAACTTATATTCCCCTCCTATATCATACCATGCTCTATTATTCATATTTTACAACAACATTTTTAATGCTCATTGTTTCTTAATCCACTCAAATAAAATTGGAAGAATTAGTACTTATATATTTAAGGCTTAATATATGATAATGAAAAGAGGAATCTAAACAAGAATTAACCATCAAACTATAAAATATTTAAAGAAGTCTGTTTTTTCCTCCTCAATATCATCTAAAGCTCCATTCTTCTTTAAAGGAAGAAATTATTATTTTTGAAAGTAACTAACAGCAATGATTGGGGTAAGTCCAAAATTACTCACCTGAAGAATATCGATATCAGATCATTCCTGGCCATGGCAATCACAGAACGAATTGAAGACCAAAAAAAAAAAACTAGTTCTTAATCAAGTCAAGCAGAGAAATTTTGGTTCATGGATGAGCTGGAATAACATAATCAACAGTAAAAAGATTAGTATTAGTGTAGCAGATATGACAAAAATAGAAGACAATTATGTATTTTTATAATTAAAAATAATTTTATAAGATTTTATATTCATTATTCTATTTCAATTTGATTTCTTTTACGATGCAATTCTTCCAAAATAAAGTAGTCATGGATTAGTATTGAAACTATTTTGTTTATAATTAGCTATGGAACTTGCAACGCTACAATTATTGACGAAAAAAATTCCGTTGGTAATCCATTCCCGTCGGTAATCTATCAGTAAACTGAAATTCTGTCGGTAATAAATTGTTTTTCATATAGTGATGTCAGTATTTAAAAATATTTTGTCAACCTTAAAAATTTTAATATAAATATTTTTTATTAATGATTTTAGGATTAATTAAAAGATTAAAAAGATATTTTATAAAATTATAAAGAACTAAAATGAAACTTTATAATTAAATGATTAGAGATTTACTTTTCAATAAGAATATAATATAACTTTAATTTTAAATAGAAATTAGTCGAGGTATTTTTTTATTTTAAATATAAAATTTTAATCTATTTTATTTTTTAAATTTATTGATTTTTTTATAAACTATCCCAGTTGATATATTAAAAGGCATTTTTATCAATAATATAATAGTAAAAGGAGTATTTAAAAAAATTAATATATATTTATTATAAATTATTACCTTAATTAATTTTTTTAATATCTATTAAATTATTTATATATCTAGTTTATATATTTAGATCCTAGGGAGTATAATTGAAATCAAAGAGATGCAAAGCTATTATGAATAGTAAAAAGTGTAAAACTGAATGACTTGAAAACAGTGGATCCTTCAAAACTTATTTCTGCATGCTTGTTTGTCTTTTTGTTAGGCTTTTTAATTAATTCAACGCATCCACTTAGAGTCTAAGGTTTTGTTTGGTTAAATTTAAGAAAAGGTAGAATAAGTTAATTTAAAAAAGATAGAGAGAAGTAAAGGAAATTGTGGGATAAAAGTAGGGAAAGAGAGATAATTTTTTTGTTTGGTTTATATGGAAAAATAAGGGGAATTAATTAAAAATTGATAAATATATAATTATCTTTTTATTTAAATTTATTTACTCTTTATTTATAATATTCATATCAAAATTATTTCTTAATCTATGAATCTTCAATTTCTCCCCATTTATATATAAATTAAAAAAATTAAAAAATTTGATAAAATTTTAATATTATTTCTCATTAATTTTATAATTATTATATATATTAATATAATATATAAATTATTTGCCATACTTATTAAGCTTTACCAATCAAGGCAAACATAATGTGTGGGGAGAATGAAAAAAATAAAGTTTCAACTCATGAGGATACAATTAGAATATTAAAAATATACAAAAATTAATTTTATTAAAATTAGATAAAAAATTCTCTTCCCTCTAAAGACCCTTTACTTTTAGAAGGGAGGTAGAGGAGGGGAAGTGAACATATAAAGACAAAAAATTTTATTCCCTCTATTTTTTTTAACCAAATACACTTATATCTCTCATCTCCTCTAATTTAAAAGCTCATAACCAAACAATGCCTAAACAATATCAATATGTTTATAATAATATGATTCGTTATAATTTTTTTTTACATATTGATAAAATATATTTATGAGGTAACTCTAAAGTCTAAAAGTGATAGCAACGTCTTAAAAAGTGAGGGATGGGATAAATTGAATGAACACCTAACCTTTTAAAACCTCACACTACCAAAAGGCATTGTATTAGCTTTTTTTCTTCCGATGAAGAAAAAAATGCCCTTAGCTACATTATTTTTTTCCTCCATTTACTAATAATAATGTCTCGCTATATATAAATGGAAAATTTTCAATACCTTCAAGATATGAAAATCTAGTGACTCCAATTTGCATAATCCTAAATTTATCTACATATACCAAAATAAAATTTAAAAATATTATTTTTTATCATATTGCCCTCACTTTTTTTTTAAAAAAAAAAAAAGAAAGAAAAAACACCTCTGCAGCCTCGTCGACGGCCGATCATCAAAGCTTCGGTGGCCAACTGTCAGGATTTTCTGGTTAATAAAATGTGATAAATACTTAATGAAGTGTTGTACATATCCTGAAACAGTGGTCTCTTAGATGAAGTTATAAAATTGTGAAAAGAGACATATATATTTAAGATTTTCCCCGTATATATATATAAAAAAAAAAGATAAAAAATAAATTTATTCTAAAAATTTTCACTCGATACCGTCAAAAAATTGAATTTTGAGTTTAAGTTTGTCAGAAAATATTAAAATAAAGCTATGTTACATATTACTATTAAAATTTGAACATTAAATATTTTTAATAATCAATATTATTTTTTTAACAAAGGAGAGAAATGTTGTTATATTTTAAAATTTCTAACTGACATTAAACCTAAAAAAAACTTCTCAAATAACATTGTGTTTTAGTAAAAAAATTTTAGAGTAAATTTATATTTTAACCCACATATATATATATATATATATACAGACACATATATATTAGACCCTCTCTCTTATTTTAAGGCTATCGATACATTTCGTAGGATAGAAGAATTTTTTATGAAAGTAAAAATGAAATTAAATTAAAAATGAGTTTTAAAAGTTTATTTTGTATGATAGAAATGAATATGAAATTGATATATTTTTAATAAGTTAGGATAAAATAGTCTCAAATATTTTGTTATAACTTATCAATAGTTCAAATTATCCAAGAATTATATAATTGTGATAAAATAGTTTAAAAAATTTCACTTTCGTTTCTATTATCTCAATTTTAAGCTTTTCTGATATAATTAAAATAACTTAAAATATTAAAAGTGAAAATAGAAGTGACTTCCTTCTTATCAAAGGAGAAAAATAAAAGATTTTACCTCTAGTTCCCCACTTTCCACCTACCAAACATCGCCTATAAGTATCAACCTCAGAACTGATCAAATTTATAAATTTATAAATTAAACTATATTTTTTGACTGGTTATTGAACTAGTCAAAACTAGTTGAAGGGTGAGTGGTCTAACCGTACTTAAATTGGGCCAACTTAATTAGGATTAAAATAATAATACAATTTAATTAAAATATATAAAAAAAATATTCATATATATTCTTGAAAAAAATAATATTTAAATAAAAATATATTAATTTACAAATCAATAAATCATTCATATATGAATCACGTATAATCTAATAAAATAAAATTATTAAAATATAAATATAATGAGTTACTATCTTTATTTAAAAAGATATTGTAAGTAGATAAAAAATATAAAATTTAACTTAATCGATTTATCTAAAACTCTTGATCAAATTGTCATAGGGCTTGATTCACCAACTTACTAGTAGGGGTAGGGCTAGGCTGGGCTGGGCAACCCCCTGCCCGGTGCCCTGCCCAAAAAACACATAGGCTGCATTATGAAGCTCGATGCCCAACCCTGTCCTGTAAAAGCCCTAACTATTTTGAGCTGGGCATGGGCGGACTAGACATAGGTGGGCTGGATATGACTATGTCGTGATATCATGCTTATATTATGAAAAAATATGTAATTATAAACTTTTAAAATAATAATATATTCATATTTCTTCAAGAGTTAAATAATATTTATAGTCCACTAAGAATAAGGTAACAAAAAGATAATAATTAAAGTTTTAAAATCTATTGTATATATATAAAAATCTTTGAAGTCTAAGTAGTTTGTAATTGTAACTTTGTATTAATCTCCCTAATATTGATAACGATAAAGCATCTAAAAAAATAAAATAAATAATTATAATTTATAATATAATTATATGATAAATATCAAAGTTAAAAAGAAAAAAAATTAATATAGTTATAAATATTAAAAGATACAACTTACCTATTTAACTACTCATATTTCTAAAATGATGATTTAGTTATTAGTAGCTATCATATTCTCCATTTCAAATGAACCATCTAGGGGAAAATAAAAAACTAAAAGAAGGGATGTTTATGGACAGGGCAACACTTCTGTCCGGTACCCAGCCCAAAAAGGTATAGGTTATATTTTATAACCTGATGCCTGACCCTGCCATATATTTATTGGGTTAGACATGACATTTTTATTGCGGGCTCGGGTGGGTATACTAGGTCACGAGCTTTATAAACATCCCTATTTACTATAACGATTGATTAATCTGGTTGAGATTTAATATCATGGTTAAGATAATCCATAAAAACTAATTTGGAACAATTTTTCCTGATTTAAACCGCAAACTTTATTTTTTTTTTTTACACATTAGGTAACCCCTCAAAAAGCACAGTACCTAACCCGGGAAAATAAGTTTATAGGTTATTGAAGGAAGGTTGCTTTTGTTTGGCCATCCAAATGGAGAGAATGACAAATAATCGGAATTTGAAAGAGAAAGGAGCGAACACTTTTCTTTTATATCACTGTGTCATCTTCTTCATTGCTTCATTCTAAAGTAATATGACCAACAGAACATTTGTTAATTATCAGTTTCAGTGAAGACAGATTACAAAAACAAAACTATACTTGTCTTCAAGTCATTATTTGAAATCAATGAGCACTTAAGTCATTATCACCAAATACTTGAATCAACTAATTAAAACTTATTCCCTTTTAACTAAATGTTACGGATTCGATCTTTTATAAACACTTTAATATAAGTTGTAAAGTTGTCGTCAGAATGGATTCTCCCATAATTTAATTTAGTTTGTAATTCTTTAAAAAATTGGTCGAGATATCGGGTGATCACGTAAAAAAAAAGAGTATTTAAATTATTATTATTATTTTTAATTATCAGCCATGCACTTTCTCATTCAATCATATATATATATATATATATATATATATATATATATGTTACTTCAATTCATACAAAAACATAAATCCAATTCATCGCACTTCATGCTTACTCAATAATTGGCCTTATCCATTTGGTCATATATATACACACACAAAAATGTCTTCCTTTTATCTTATTGTGCTCTTTCATGTTATTTATTTTTTTCAATCTTTATCTAATATTTATTATTACACTTTATTCCATTAGATTTCTTCATTTTATTTTAGTATTGTCCAATAGGTAAGACTTGAGTTTAAATATCTGCGTGTGAATATAGTAGGGAAACCCATATTAGAGATACATATACTTTTCCTAAATTTTTAGTTTGGTATCTCACTACTGAAAAATATATTTTTTAAAACTCTATTTTTAAACTAATTCTTAAGGAGACAGTTTAAAAAAAATTAATAATATTTTTTATAAATAAAATAAAATATTTATATATTTAATGAAAAAAACTACTTATTTTTCTCTTTTAATTAAATATATAATATTATTCTATTAGTACTATTAACATTAGATAGGGGTTAAAAGTATTAACAAAATAAAGTTATAAGAGTTAATTGTGTTAATAGAATAAAATTAAATAATTTTATTAAAAAATACAAAAGTATCTAATTAAAAATTTAGTAAAAATATAAGTACGTTTAATATAATTTTTCCAATATAGTGAACAAGCTTTAAAACAAAAGAGAAAGTAAGTGATTTTTTTCTTGAGAAAATACATACAATAAAAGAAAACCTTGATTTAGAGGTTAGAAGAAGGATAATGTTAAGAGATTGAACTAAACCCACATATTCAGGCCCCCAAAAACAATAAAAAATGAACCCCATAAAATTCAGGTAATACAATGAAATCTAACAAAATTCAGAGATAGAGTTAACGTTCAAATGGAGTAAGAAGAAGAAAGAAAATATCAAAATTTAAATTATCTATCTACATCTATATACTATTCATAAATTATTAACATTGACTCATTTTATCCTCTATCAAGCCTATATATATATATATATATATATATATATATATATAGCCCCTTATTTTGGGTAAATCTAAATAAATTAATAAATTGTTGATAAAGATGAAACTCAAAATTAAGAGATAAAAATGTATTCTGGACTAAAAAATTATATTAGCTTAATATTAGAACAAACACTGGTTCTCAGTCATACGCTTTGCTAAAATCCATCTCAACTTTAACCTAAAAGTAAGTTAAAGCTTCGTACTAATGTTTTTCAGTTTAACTAGACGATTCTAACAGACGATTTAGTAGTCTGCCCAACTCAATTTTTAAAACACTAGGTCAGACTTTGGGCCTATACATATTCTTAATCGCCCCAGCAAAACGATTCCAAAACATATTGTTAATTGCCTTTGAAGATTCGTTTTTTTTCGGCTTAGTTGGAGTGATCTGAAGAACAAGAAGGGCACCTGATGAGACCATTCTCATTGCAAGCCGTACAAGTCCTGAAGCTATCCTTCAGTGTGTACATCTTGTGGCTACCGTCACAGTGATCGCACAGAACGAACCAATGACCACCGCACACGTCACAGAGGGCCAAATCTGTTGCGGGCAAGCCTTCCATAAGCTTCTTAAGCTCACCGCTCTCGTGCAGCCGCATCACCTCCTCGGCCCCACCAATGTACCTCCCACCAATGAAAACACTCGGAAGCTTCATTTCTGTCTTGCACATGGTCCCCTGCAATTCCGTCACGAATCTGGAATCCATCGACAGATCTCGTTCGTCCATCTTGACCCGAAACCCGCGAAGAATGGATCGGACGGCCTTGCAGTCCTCGAACGTCGACCGGACCACGCGCAGGCTGGTGAAGTAGACCACCAAGCGCCGCTCTGATTCGGGAGGAGCGGGAAGCTGCAATGTGGGACGGAGGAGGCTCAGGCTGAGGCGGCGGTGGAAAATGGAGTTCGAGGGGATTTCGTCTAGCAAAAGAGTTTGAATGTCTTTGAAAGAGGAGCAAGAGAAGGTAGAAGGAGGGGATGACAAGAAGGTGGTGGTGGGTATCTGAACCGTCTTCGATTTGAGCCGTCGCCGCCACATTGAGTGTTGGAGCTTATTTGATTGGTTGCCTCAATTTGCAGTGGCTAGTAGGAAGAGTGTTTATGCTTTTACAATTCCCAGAGAGAGAGACAGAAGGAAGGAAATGGGGAAATGGGGAAATGGAGAAGGCAGTTGGGTGGTCTGCTGCTTTAATAGGATCTGACAATTTCCTTTTTTTTTTTTTTGGCCGACAGAAAATATATAACAAATTCACTGAAAAAATTATTAAGAGAAAATCCTATTTAAAACTAACTAGAATAGAAAAATCTTAAATCAGGTTGGCAAATTCAATAAATTCCTAATTGGGTTATATAATCAATTTGGGATGGAGTATTTTATCACATTATCATCATTTCTTTATTGAACTTATTCATTTATCAACTTGATTTAGAATTTCTCTATTTGAGGCCACTTTGAATGAAATTTTTTTAATTAGTAAATTTTCTATGTAAATTTTATATTAATTTTAAATAAACATATTTTTTTAATTAAAAAAATTGAGTCATGTATGGTTTGAATTTTGAATTCAGGCCATAAAAAAGAATTTTGAACGTTATAAATAAAATCGATCCAGTTAGTTTATAAACGTTTATATTTTAATTATGATAACATAGCTTCTAAATTCACTAAATGAATAATATAATTGATAATTGAAAATATAATATCTTACATTTTTTTCTTTTTTCTTTAATATAGTTATATAATTGAATTATATTTGAACATTGTCCAGATAATTCTCTTAAAACCATTTTTTTCATTCACATCTAACTGTAAAATCATAAAGCTTAACCATTTTTTTATAGGCATAAGTATTTTCTTTCTACTAAAGAAGTTATATTTAAAATATTATTAGACACTAAATTTAAACATATTTTTTAGTGTATATTTATTATTATAGGTTAAAATATATATTTAGTCTTTTATATTTATATCAAATTTTATTTTAGCCCCTTAAATTTAAAAAAAAAATATTTTTAGTTATTTAAACTTGACATGGTTAATTTTATTAAGAGAAAAATACTAATTTAGTAAATTTAAAATGATAATTCAATAATTAAATATCGAGAATATATCTAAATATTAATTATTTGATATAAAATATAAAATGATTTAAAAAGATTAAAATAAATACGTATTTTATTAACATTTAAATTACATAATCATCATTTAAGTTTTATGAGATAGATTAATTTTTTTTTGAAGAGTTAGTATTTTCTATTAAAAAAGTTGACGGTGTTAAATTTAAATGACTAAATATACATTTTTTAAATTTAAGAGATTAAAATAAAATTTAATATAAATATAAAAGACAAAAAATATATACTTTAATCTATTAGTAGAAAGGAATTTAACTAATTAATTTAAAAATATCTATGATTTAAATCACATGTTTACTCAGATCTTTAGACAAGACCTATTTTTTTTTTTAGTATAAAAATTTTTGGAAAGGGGTTAGACTCACCCACGATCCAAGGGCAGGGCGAAGTCTCCCTTCCTCTTAGGCGATACCAATATCGGGCAGGGCGAGCCGTCTATTACTCTCAGGCGTAAACCTAAGCACCCAAGAGTTAGGATGCCTTCCCAAGCGCTGCAACTGAAATCACAATAAAGTGGTACTACCCAGGGTTCGAACACACTTCAAATGGTAGTATGTCTTACCCTTCGCCAGCTGAACCCACGGACAATGGGTGATAAGACCTATTTAAAACACTGGCTATCACTTACAATCACACAAGGGGAATAGGGGACACTTTGAAGCCCACCACATCTCATGGTTTATTTTTAAGTACATAATAATTTCAAACAGACAACATAAACATATTCGATCACAATCAATGGTATGCTTGTTTGAGAAACCTCCAAGAGCACTTAAAAAGTGGTTTCATATAATATGAGACAATTTTTTTCACTTATTTATTTATACAACTCAAAATTACTTAAAATAAATCAATCTAAACACAAACATAATTATCTCAAAATACCCGGAATAACCAACTTAATTATCCATGATATCATCCATCAACTCTTAGATTTGACTTATAGTACAAATACTTCATAAGCTAGAATTTACTGTTATAAAAATCAATGTAACTTTCCCAATATAGGTATCATCGTATTTAAGATAACTATATTCAAAATAATATCGAGTATTAAATATGCATATCTCTCCTAGTAGAAATTTAACTTAATTTTTTACAATTCCCTCCCACTTTATACTCCTTTTGATAAACCAATGTAGTTTTAATCCAAGTGAATCGTGTCAAATATATATCACAATAAAAAAGGCCCTATAAAAAGTTTGACAATATACATCGGGTGTCACATATTTTTTTTTTGGTATAAAAATTTTTGGAAAGGGGTTGGGCTTACCCACGATCTAAGGGCAGGGCGAAGTCTCCCTTTCTCTTAGGCGATACCAATGTCGGGCAGGGCGAGCCGTCATCGGGTGTCCCATATAAATAAAAATTGAGCCTATACAAGTCATATGACAGGATTAATCCTTGGACGCATTGCCCTTTGGCACTATCTCCTAAACCCTTATTTAAAAATATTGAGAAACCACGTAATGAGGCTCACTATCTCAATAACCAAAAGTCCCATTTACACAAATATTTAAGGAATGGTTATAAGACAGTTAAATAGGCTCCGAACAGCATATCGACTGGAACATTGGTGATGGCAACACCATTCGTTTTGGTCTGACTCTTGGATAGGAGACATGGGACCTCTAAAGTTCCTCACCTTTGCAGAAATCGATTAACACGACCTGCACAAGCATTTGAACTCTTTCATAGATGCTGCTAGACAGTGGCGATGAGATCCTTTTTAGCCACTTGCTGCCATCTAACATTATCCTGCAGATAGCTAGCACACCTCCAGCATGTGATTCTGGGGTTGCTGATTCTTGCTACTGGTCCCTTGCCCCTAATGGAAGCTTCTCTGTTGCTTCTGTCTATAAAGCTCAGCATGCTTTAGAATGGGACGCGCCAGATATGAAATGGTCTTGGATTTGGAAATGGCCTGGTATGAAGCGGATTCGAACTTTCATTTGGCTTACTGTTAAAAGCAAGCTCCTCACTAAGGCTGAGGGTGTAAGGAGAGGCATGACAACGTAATTGAGCCCTTTGTCAGGCTAATCTACACGATCTTGATCACACATTGAGGCACTGCCCGGTTGCTAGTAGCTGCTGGCAGAAGGTGATCCCACACCAACAACTCCAGAACTTCTTTCACAAACCCTTCAAATTAAAGAGTGGTTGTATTGGAACCTCAATCCTCGTTGCATGGGAGTTCATTGGAGATTATTTTTTAGCGCTCTCATTTGGAGACTATGTATATTTTTGAATGACTCGATCTGTAACCCCCGAGAGCATTATATATTATCTCGTTTTGCACTCTTGTTAATCATACCACTAAGTCTAGCAACCTGGTTACTGCTATGGTTGCTGAATCTTAGTAGCTGGCTTTTGTAATCTTGTACATATTTGTTAATATATGCCTTTTCACTCAAAAATAAAAAGGCTCAAAACATAAATATTAAGTAATACAGGAATATTTCATACTTTTCAAACAATAATGATGAACAACGAAATGAGACCTCATAACCTCCCTTATATCTCCCTTAAAACCTCTAACTGAACTCAGTCTACAATTAATCAAATTTGTGTGATCGGACTATTCTAAGTTTTTCAATTGTGAGATATAGCCCGGACAAAAGCTATAAAGCTCACAACCAAACCAAGAGTTCCCTCTATTAAGAACTCAAAGGGGAATCATGTTCCTCGAACTGAACCTGGTCACAAGCAGGATAATACCAAGAATCCTAAGAATGTTTTAAGCCAACCATTATTGAAGGTTTAGGTTTAATCATACTCCTAATCAACAACTCCCATCATCTAACTAAAACAATATTCACTCTCCCCTTTATAAATAAGATAAGAGGAGTACTATCAAATGTTATGTTTTCTTAACTCGGGCACATTGCCTTGTTTGTGGGAGCAGTTTTTCTTACAGCAAATTTCTATGTGTGCCTCTCATTAATTCATTATATATAAATTATAGATTATAGAAAATAGTATTTTGATTTCATATCCAAACATAAATAGTACTCCTCGATCTTTAAAATAGGATATACTTGGGGAGTTAATATTGACTTATTACAAGATATATTTTTTATATTTATCATTTTTTTCTCAAATTATTTTTATTGATGCTTCCTCAATAATGATCCTGTAAAAGAAGGAAGGAGAAAATTAAAAAAGATGATTAAGATATTTTAAAAAAATTATGTTATATTAACAAATTTTCTTAATCTAATTAAATTAATTAAATAATTATTATATTAAGGACAAAGGAGTGGTATTAATTAACTTGTGATTTGGTAATACAAAATTATATTATATTAGGTACTAAATATAAAAGTTAAAAAAAATTATTTATTCTTAAATATAAAATCTAAATATATTTTGTATTATTTTTATCAAAAATATCTATATTGATTGCATATATTAAAATAAATTTTAATCAATAACTAGTTAATACACAATTAAGTATGATAGTTTAATAAAATTAATATTAATTTATTATAAATAATTAATTTAATTAATATTTATAAATTAATTATTTAATTTTTATAAGAAAATAATTAATATTAATATTTTAAAGAGATTATCACGTGGTAGTATGGGCACTCTCACTCTCTGTACATTTATATTAGATGAGTGTGTGACTGAATGATATCAAAGACTTAAACCCACTAAAGTGAGTGGATTCTGAAAAGTTTCACATGGTGTCCCCCCGTACTTAAAAAGTTGTCCACGCATTATTATTTTTTAAATAATAACTTGGCCATGTAACTTTTAATATTCTAAATAATTTGTTTTAATTAGCCGCAATTATATAAATAAAGAAAATATTTTTAAGAATTTTTTTAGGGCAACCTAAGTTGAATCCAATGTTACCGAATAATCATAAAAAGAATTAAGAAATTGTTCCTCCCTCAGGTGCGGCGAAACAAACAAGGGTTTTACGAGACCCAGAAAAAACATAGACCTCAAATCAAGTAACCACAGGGTTTAGGGCTTTATCCTTTATTTTTATAACTATATTTTGATATAATACATCAAATGGGAAAATATATGTTGTAAGAGAATGGGCCTCTAAAATTTGCTGAAAAAACATTACATTAATTATAAAAATTAATTAATTTTTTAAATAAATAAATAAATTAATTAATTAATTAATTAAGAGTAAATCTAATATTTGAAAATAAATTTATTTTATATACTTGTCAATTAACTTAAATTAGTTAAATATTTCTTATATTAATTATAATTAATTTATTTAAAAATTAATTAACTCATTATAATATTAACCTAGTAAAATGGACCTGACCCTGTTTTTGTTTTCTAGGTTTCACGTGGGATCATTTGATTGTCAAAAGATGGAACAATCTGGAGGATAGAGATAGCGTTCACATAGCTTGACTTTTTGATAGATAAAAGTTTTAATCTTTTAGTTAAAATAAGACTTATTTTTTAATGAATTATTTGAAGTCCGAAGAATGAAATTATTATTTATAATTTATCAATAATATAACTTACCAAATATATATAATATGAGGCCTCAAACAAAGAAAATTATATTTGATAATATGAATTCCATTATATTTATATTAAAACATTTTAATTATTCCAATTCAGATTCTAAATTATAATTTCTTGCATACATGTAAGTTTTTTATTACAAAATATTGTAAATATTCATTTCCTGAAGTATACATCTTCCTTAAACAAAGGATTTCACTTGTGAGGGTAGTCATAGAGGTGAGAAAATCTGTCTACCGCCACACAGGTTGGCTTGCCATGATGCTTAGTTGGGAGGCATCTCAGCACGTGCCAAAGTCTCCAACATTTTTTTTTATGTTTAAGATTGTACAAGTTATTTAATATTTTTGTAGACACATTTATCTTTTTATTTGTTTGAAGTATTGTTAGGTAATAAATATAGTTAAGATAATGATATTATCATGCATTGAATTTAGGCACTTCCTTCAATAGTAATTGTTACTAGATATAACCTCACTATGATTTTTTTTTACTAATCATATATATCCCTTAATGAAGACAATCATATTTAAAGTATTGTCGGGTACTAAATACAAATACTTCTTCTAATAGAAAGCCAAAACTTAGTTCCCATGTTATAATGACTAATTCCTTCTAATAGACTCAACGCATCAAACACAAAATGTGGGCATATTTCCTAACCGAAATTCAAATACTAATTATTTATGTTATAGGGGACTAGTCTCTTGTGTTAAACCCAACCAGATTGGTAGTTACTTGCTATGTTTGTTTGTTTGTTTTTGTTATAAATTTTTTTAGAATGGGGTTAGATTTACCCATGATTTAAGGGTAAGGCGAAGTCTCTCTTCCTTCTAGGCAATACTAATATTAAGTAGGGCGAGCCATCTATTACTCTCAGACATAAACTTAAGTACCTAGGAGTTAAGATGTCTTCCCAAGTACTGCGACTAGAAACAACAAAATAGCTATGTTTGTTTTTTGGTATAGTAGTTACTATTTTTTTTTTTTGTTAATTGAAGGGTATCCCTACCTTACAATGGGCCAAGTGATAACCTTGTTTTTAATTATCAAAATAAACTAAGCTAACATATAGTAAAAAGAAGCTAACTTATGTAATTCCTCATTAGGAGCCTAATTGGAGTTAAAATCCCTAATTAATCTAATGAACTGCAAATTAACAAATTAATTGACAATTATGAGGAGAAACGTTCTGATTCTTAGATGAATTTAAAATACTAATGCTAATGTTTATGGCTATTTTGATCTTATGACAGAACATGGAAACACATATATCAAGATTCCTAACAATATGTAGAATGTTCCTATGGAGATAGCTTTCAATCGTCCTGGCCAATCTTCAAATGAGGAGTTTAACCTGAATTCAATGAAATGATCAACAACTTGTTGATGCTGGAGAATATGATCTCATAACTATGTAAATCACTCTCTCTTATGAATGAATGCGGTAGGAAATGCATACAATGAATTAATCCCTCTTCCAATAATCATAACTATGACTATTCTGAGATCAATTGAATCATTTGTAAAATATAACCAACTCGGTCAAATCCACAACCTAATCCAATTTCAAATCAAGAGGAAGTAATCCTACTCAGAGTTACATATAATCCACTGTCAGCAAAATTTATAAAGTTAAGATCTCAATCCTAGTTACAAACTAAACATTCAGATTTGTATCCATGAACACTGGATGCAACTAGTAGAATTTATGTCAAGAATACAGTCTAGAATTCAAGAGAAATGAAACTCCCTGGTTGTAACAGAAGCTTTGGTTCTAGCTCATCTCCACATGAACGAAATTATCTAGCTTTCCATTTCCTTGTCAATCTCCGCAACAACAAAAGAAGAATATGTAGTAGCCATCGTCGCTGAGAGAAGACTGGAAAATAATGAATCAAAGGCATCTGATCTCGTGCTGTGAACAATAGAGAGTTGGGGAAAGAAGGAACGGAAACAGGTTGGGATCGAGTTCTATTATGGAAGCAGAGATACCTCCGTTCAGCAAAATGGAACTCCTCTTTATAGGCTCATGTATAAGTTTAGTATGTGAATGAATAACTTTTCTTGCACGTGCGTGAATCTCCTGTTGTCCCAAAGTCTTCCTCTATGTCAACATGTGCAGCTATCAAAACTATCTTCTGTTACATTCTAACTACTTCCAATATGTTTCAACCATTTGCTCAATCTGTTGTTTCATAAGTATTTCCCTATAAAAGAATTAAAACATATTACTTATTCCCACCAATAATATCCAAGAATTATGTCAATTAATTTCTAATTGTTCTAATTTAATATTATTTATTAATTGTCTAAAATAATAAACTTTATTTTTAAAATTGATAATAAAATTTTCTTTCAATATACTAAAATCTCTATAAGAATAAGGGTTTATCATCAAGCCCAAATATTTTGTCACTGGGTTCTAATATTTTGAAGCCCAATTGTTTTGTTAAGGAGATCCAAAAGTTTGATCAAGGCCTAATTAAAGTTTGCAAAAAAAAAAAAAAAAGGTTAAGGTCAAATGACGTTTTTTTATACAACAAATGACGTTAGATAGAAGGCAACAACACATTCACTGCTCATCAATGTGATAAGCTTCACACACTTATCATTGTGATAACACTTAGTACTGTCCAATTCTAATTTTAAAATCTATTTTTATATGATAAATAATTTTTTTAAAAAAGTGATAGTTATGGATTTTTTAAATTTTAAATTTAAATTACGTATCTATTAAAATAAAAAAGTATTTAATATCCTAACCATCCAAAATCAATCTGAACTATTCACATTGATGATGAGCATGATATTCTCCATGCTCATGTCATTTTACAGTTTCCTTTGCTTTAACACCACCCCTCCCCACTCTTCCCATTTCACTTTTCGGCCCTTCTTTGGCGTAATTAACTAATATATATTCTTTGATATTACTATCAGACTATGCTTATGTAAATTTGGTTCATTCCTTCCATCATTTTATACATATATCTCCTAAGGTACTCAATATAAGAGTTATTTAACTATTTTTAATAAATTAAAAAATAAAATTAATTGATTGATTGATTGTAACAAATGTAATTTGATCACTCTAAACTACTGATGTGTAATATTATATTATATATCAGCTTATAAATAGTTAAATTATTTTTCTTGAAATATGATAAATATGGGAAATAAAATAGATTAAAATATTATAGTTTTTTACTAAATTTAATTCCCCCAAGTAACTCTTATGTTAGGGATACAAGGTAGTGTCATTGTAATTACTTTGACTTCTAAGTTGTCAGGTTTTGCAATTTTGCTTCTGGCTTTTGAAAGTGCAAGGTACTAGATCGTGTAGCAAATAGGTCTCAAATTAGGCCTTAATAAATTCTGTTGTAAGGTAAATCATGTTAGATTAGACATTTTTGAAGTTCATGACTTTGTTATAATTGAGTTTTATAACTTGCCCAAGATCCTATCACAATTCAAGTTTAAAATTCCTGAAGTAAAAGGTGGGGATAACAAAGTCAATGTTTGATTGATCTGTTTTTATGCTTTACAGTTCTTTCATATTTTTAAGCGGATGAATTAGAATTTATACTTACAAGTTGCAAATTGTCACTGATTCCCTATTCTCCATTAGAATGTTCTTTAATGAAACGTGTTTCTTTTATATATACACATACACAAGAGAGGGCAAGTAAAAGAAATTAATCTACTGAAAAATTTAATTGTAAACAATCTGTATCCACTAAATCACATGAATTTATAGGACCCATGAGCAGATATGGCAAGACATTCCTTCACAAGCATATCTACTACTTAGATAACTTTTCTTGATATAACTTGTAGTTTTAATTCTCACAATTTATACATGAAATCTTCAATTTGCCCAACTAACCAACTGCCTCTTTTCCTTACATTATTTTCCTCCAATATATTAATGAGATAGTGTGTGCATCTGATTTAAGTATGGCATTCCTGTGCATCAATGAGGTACTGTGCACAGTTATTATGGGTTTTTCATTCTCTGTCAACAGAGATTAGGCAAAGCGAAATCCAACATACTCTTTGCCTTCGCTTATGAAAATTGTGGGCTTACTTTGAAATAGTAAAGTAGCAACAATTTTTCTTATGTGAATGTGCTTTACAAACCAATAGGGTTGAATCTAATCCATGTTACTCTCTTATAATAACATAATAAATTAAAATTTAAATAACTATTAAAAAATATATCTATATTTAATATCTAACAGTACTTCGAATATGATTATTTTTAATAGAAAAATATCTATGCTGACCCAAAAAAATGTACATTACAATGATATCATGATAAAATAATACTTTTCTATTTCTTAATATAGAATCTAATTAAAGAATTATTTTTAATCATAAATATAAAACACATTTATTATATTTATCTATTTTTTTTAAATTGCCCATGTTAATACTTCTTCTATAATAATCAAGTATGTGAGGGAATTAAGGAATTAAAGAAAATTGTTAAGGTGTTTTAGAAAAAAATGATAATATTAATAATTTTATTAATTTAATCAAATTAATTATATATATATTATATTAAATATCAGAAAAATATTATATATACTGTTTTGCATTATTTTCTTTTGGTTCTGCTTAGCTTTTATAAATGGTTAACGACTTGTTTAGATTAACGTTTACAAATTCAATTGACTTTTGTAACCTAAAGTTGGGATAAAGGTCTACTAATATAATGTTATTAATGTAATATGATTCATATTTAGAAAAATTTTTATAAACAAAATTAGTTTGACAAAAACTTATATTTAGATGATATATTAAAAAATTAATTTTAGAAAGTTTAAATGTAAATAAAAACCAAAAGCTAGGAGTTAGAAAAAGCTAGAAAAAATCGCTTTTAGACAATGTCAATTTGCTGGAAAACTAACCCAAACATCATTTTTGGGATTTCAATGAGCTTCTTGCTTCTCCACATAGTGCCAAACAGCCTAAGAATGTAAACTACTTGTATGTAATTTTTGCAAGTTATCTCTCAACTCAATTTTTTTAACTAAAAAAAAATTCAACTCTTTTTTAGCCACGATTTCTAAATCAATTTCAATAGTATAATTGATTACGTAATTTACAAATGTACAAAAGTGAAATGAATTTTTACTTATTTAAAATAAAATATAATTAAGATATATTATGCAAAAAGTATATTCCTACACTCTTTTATATCATATCTAATATTTAGTACCATTATCAAGCTAAATTTGAATATTATGAGTCTCGTCCAAATGGAGATTAGATAGATAATCCTCTATTCAAAATCCATTAACAGTAACAATGCTTGATTCAAATATTAAATCAATAACATGACTAGTATACAGCAAAATATGATCAAAGTCATGATTATTCTTTACATTTTCAGAATTGTATTTATCTAACATCTATTCAGACCTTTCAAGAACAAGATATCTCCACTTACAAGACGAGAAATAAAATTAATTATTCAGTGTGTTTGATAAAACTACTAAACCTAAATTTTAAAAGCCCTTTTAGACAAGACCTAAGTTTAAAGAAATTTTAAAACAAATAGTTATATTTGTTCAAAAAGGTTTTTGAATTAAACCATGGTTTAAAATTAAAATTTTAAATAAGCTATTGACACTAACTTATGGAACAATAAAAAAACTTATAACTAATTAATTACTATATTACCCCTATTTTTTCTTACACTCTCTCTCCTCTCTCATTTTCTACATCCTCTCCTTTCTTTTCTACACTCTCTCTCTTCCCTCATCTCTCTTCTATACCCCCTCTCCTCTTTCATCTCTTTTCTACACCATCTCTCATCTCTTATCTCTCTCATCTCTCATATATTTAATAATCATACATTTTCTAATAATTTACCAATAAAAAAGTACTTATAAAAATAACTATCAAAATACTTATTTATTAAAAACTATTTTTTTTCATAAGCTATTCTCCAAAAACTCTTTTAAAAACTGCTCAAAAACCCTTGTTTTAAATTCTTATCCAAACGAGCCATTATGAAATTCTAAAGATATTCAATTACCAATAAGTCATAATAACAAATGAATAGTATAAACATATCATTTACTATACTTAAATTTATTATATACTCTTCAATTGTTATCAGGTTTTAAAATGGTTAAATCCCTTCTTTAAGACGTTATTGTAATTTCCCCTAAAATTAAAGTATCCCCTAAAATTAAAGTATCAGTAGTTCTTCAAACCCTATCCAAAAAAAATAAAATCAAATGTCTTTATTTTTTGGTGAATACATGAAAGTAAAAAAAAGAGTAATCTAATCCATGTCAACAACTTTCCGAAATTTTTGTGACCAATCAGATAACTTAAAAATAACTTGTTTGGAAGTCAAGAAAAGAGTAATTTAGCTACATGCTTTTAACAAAGTTGGTTTAGGTTTAATACATAAAGGGTTGATATCAGGAAAATTGACGCCAAAACAAATTGACAGTTTCACCACTCAAGCACAATTAAAAAAATAACTCTCATCTGGGCCCTCAAGATACCCACCAAACAAACAAAAGGAGAACCTATAAAATGATGGTCCTCATCTCTGTCAACTGGCTGTGGCCCCCAAAAAACATCTGCCTTTTTCCAATCCCTATCCTAGTTTTCACAAAATAATTTCAGGTATCACTCATAACACCCTAATAATGCAGACATAGAGGGTTTATAATGGCAATGATAAATTCTAAGAGGGGCAAAAAAGTCACCCTCAACGCCTGGATTCATTATGCTATGAAGAAGAAATGATACAAAATTGCCAAGTATGAAAAACTTTACATCTTCATTTCATTTAAAAAAGCATCAGGGATCCTGACATGGAAGCTTTAGTATCAATATTACTCTATCCACAAAAAGATTCCATGATTTACCTATTGGTATTGTTTGAACGCAAGAGTGTAGCCAATATTTCAGAGAACTGAGGGCGTTTAGAAGGTTCATTGTTCCAGCACTTGGTCATGATGTTTTTCAGACTCTGAGGACAGTCCTTTGGGATATCGGGTCTGAGGCCGCAAGCGGCTATGCCCACCGCTGCCTGTACTGGTGAATACGCAGAATAGGCTGCTTCACCAGTAACCATCTCCCAGAGGACCATGCCAAAACTGTATACATTACTCATCCATGTCTCTGTCACACTCTCTGGGTCACCTGCAATTATCTGTTTCCAAAAATTGAAAAAGCAAGTCAGCTTTTGGAGACTAGGTAATATAATCCATCAAAGAAGAGCCTAATGAATAAAAAGGAAGACTAACAAAACAGAAACTCATGCTACCAGCCATCTATAAGTGCACAACAAGCACTGGGTATCCAGGTCAGAATTGAGATTTAGACTTCAGACAACATGGGTTCCAAATAATGGCTTTACCATATAGTTTTTTATCTGTTCTTTTTCTGCCTGTACACGATGTGCGAGTGTTTTCATAGTAGCTTTAGAAATATGAAAACAACTAGGATGCTGGGATAAGCGTCATGCTAAAGCTTTAAAACATGCGGGCTCCATTGTGGAATCAATTGTGGTATAATTGGCATCACACGGAGACACTAATTTGACACAGGAATGCTTAAATAAAGGGAAAGAGAAAATAATCATGAATACATGTTAGGCATGCTCAAACAAATGATGCCAGGACAAGCGACATAAAGTTTCTTTTATGGGCAGGCTAATTTAGTAATATGCTTCACATACTATGGATCTTAAACGTCATTTGAGACAATAAAAACTATGGAAAGTTACTCTAAATTGCCTTAAAGTTGAACATATAATACGTCTTTCCGGCCCACTAAGGGCAGTCAGCATAGATAATTGAGCTCAAATACGTTAGACTGGAAGTTAAATCACAAAACAGGTGAATGAGGGTGTTATACATTTTTGTGGTTTGGCCTACTAAACATATGCTGTAAAAAGAAAATATTTAGTTTAATATTTTATTAATCATAGGAGAGGATATATCGGGTAGATTGTGTATCATAGGAATTTATTTTCTCTGATTCTACTCCTACTTTCACGGGATTCACATTCCCCCTATTGTATATATCATGTAATCATGATGTAAACCTTTGCTAATCAACAAAGAGAAGTAGATGGCCTCTGTTCTACAATTTTTATACGCAAGGTGAAGAACTTTACTTTTTCCATGTTGGATATAATTGAATTCTATTATAGCTTTTCATCATTGCTAAAACAAATAACTTCTGCAACCATAAGAATTAGACATTAAGCACATAATATTTGATTGAAGGTGCATTTTTCTGGTCATGGGAATAGGAGAATTCTGATTTCCTACCAGTAATAATGTTCAGAAAGAGATCAGCCCAGATAAAGATTTGACTCAGCAGCAGCTGGTAGGGTAAAGGCCTAAAGCTCATTGCCACCTTTTATAGCTTTTCTAAAAGGCATGTTATTTAGATGACGCGTCTAGGTGATAAACTATAGGAACGAAGAAGGAGCAATTTTTTCAAAAAGGGAGAGTTGACACTTTGGGAGCATGTTTTTAACTTTTGTGGTTTTCCTCTTTTCAGAGAACAATTGAAGAGAATATCATGGACCATGTGTGGCAAATACAATACACATAACTAGGAACCAATTATTTTGATAATTTTGAGAACTTTGCTAAAGTTGTAATCAGTGAGATTATGAGCAAAGTGGCAAACCTCTGGAGCCAGCCACCGGTAACCATCAGTTTCGTACTCCGTTGCCTCTCCAACATTTTTGCAAGCAGTGACTATACCCATATCTCCCAAGCAAGCATTTCCATGGCGATCCAATAGAATCCTCTGTGTATTGAGGTCCCTGTATGCAACTCCATGATCATTCATAAACTTTATGCCCTCGGCCACATCAACAGCAATTCTGATGATTTCCTTTATCTGGAGCTTCTTGTTCTTTAGCATCAAATCATGAACTGAACCACCTTCCATGAACTTCGTTACCACACATAACCCATGATTTTCATCCACAGAAACACCACAAAATTGCAGAATCTTTTTGTGCCCACAAGTCATCAGTTCTAGGAGATATTGATGAAGCTCAAACTGATAAGAATTTCCTTTATCACACCCTTTAAGCTTCTCGATTTCAACCCTTCTACCCATGTGGACCCCTTTATATGAATTGGGTCCAGTCTTTTCTACAAACTCAAGACTATCTGAGTTCAATAGCCATTTTTTGATCTCTTCCCCACCAGACTGAATTGTCTGCCATTCATCCACGGATACAATAAAAGAGGAAGTAGGTAAAGGTACCTGTAGCTGATCTTTTTGGCTAGAATTCTCAAAACCGTTTCCATAATATGCATCACCACTGTCTTCTTCAATCTCTCCAAGTTCTCTCCCTTTGGAGTTCTCTTCTTGACATCCACAAAGGCCAAAGGGAAGCTTCACTGCACTGGTTTTCGGCTTCTTCATTGCAAATTTTAGAGCATTCTCAACTCGAACTCTGATCAATTTATCTTGCCCAGGCTGAACAAGAAGAAGGACAATCCCAAGGGTGAAACTTTTTTTCTCAAAGATCTGTATCTTCTTGCAGCAAATGCACGAACTATCCAGTGCACTGGACATTGAGGGCCATGAAATTGGAGAGTTACAAGCAAAAGTCAGCTTAAATATACACCCTTGAATTTCATTATCTGGTTCTTCCTGGATCAGGATTGCAGGCTGGTCATCCACTGATACTTGCTCCATCAACTTGATGTGCAGAAATACATCTTTCATATCAAATCCCGCCTGAGAATAGCTGTAAAAAAGAAACGACAAAAAAAAACGCTTTACGAGATGCAAAATTCATAAGTTAACGAAGACTCTATATTTGTTTGCTGGAATTTCTAGCACCCGAATACTCCAGTCAGCTTTAAATGTCAGAAAGATTCAACGAGTTGAAAACTAAAATCACCAATAAGTGAACCCAAGTGTTTACACCATCACTTTCAAAGTTAACACAACCAAACCGTGAATCAGGCCATTCATTTCGAGTTCAAGAGCTGCTTTCAAAACCATAGAGAATCTAATCTCAATCAAAACACAATAGAACTTTCAACAGAATCCCACCTGAGAGGCAACGAATCGTAATGCTTGCGAATGTTGGACATGAGCTTCTCCGGCAGCTGGCTACCTGGATAAAGCTGAGTAAGATTCCGGACGACACTTCCCCACACAACTTTCCGAGAATTATCTAACTTCGAAGGAGGCGCTGGGTCACGAGCAGAATCCAGATTGAGCGAGTTCTTGAACGAAGCTATAGCTTCGGTAACATTCCGACTAAGCCTCTGCAATTTCTTCTGCATCTGCGAGGTCTCCTTAGGTCCACCAGCAGCGGAAGAGCTCTCCGACGTCCTTTCACTCTCGGATCTATCCTGCGTCCTCATCAGAACCTGCTCCACCATTTCCTCGTCCGTACTGGCCCGACTCGACCAACACTCCAAGGCTGCGGCCATTGCTTGATGAAGAGGAAGAAGAAGGAAATGTGGGTCAGATCCAGTTGTGTGGGAGAGAGCGAGAGAAGAGATTCAGAAGGTGGAAGAAGAAACCAAGGACATGGACGTTAATTTGATATTTGCGACGGTGAACATTGTCTTCTTCGATTTATGGCGCTGATGGATAGAGAGAAATTGGAGGGTAGTGTTGTGGGTAGAGAGTGTAATAAATGCAGTGTGATGGGGTTGATGATGATGGACGGTGAAATGAAATGGATTGAAGTGTGAAGACCATAATTTAGATCTTTTGTTTTTTAAAATCTTAAACTTCTTTTTTTATTTTTTAAATTACAAAATTTAAATGTTTTAAAACTAAAACTTTAAAAAAAGAAAAATAATATAAAAATTGAAACTTATGTATGCTTTTTTTTTTTTAAAAAAAGATATTTAACAAAATTTTAATTTCTTTTGAAATCGTAGAATGATGCATCAAAAAAGGCCATTTGGCAGAATTTTTTTTTTTGGGAAAATAACATATGGGTCCTATAAAAGCAATTTAATGGCAACAAAATTCTATCAAATGTTATAATTTATTTTAAATCCCATGGGACCTCACATGAATTCTTTCTAGTTGTAAAAAGACTTAAATGGCCTTGTGAAATAAAAAATATTAAAGAAGAAATGAGAATTGACACGCTTTACTATGAAATAAAATAACAGTACAGTGTTGGCACGCTTTGTTGTAAAATAAGAGAACAGTACGATGTATTCACATATGGATTATCTCATCGAGGCTAGGTAGGGTTGTTAGTGCAACTGATGTGGTTGTTAGTTGCAGGTGCTGGGGTTGTTATTTCAGGCGTTATGGTTGTTATTGCAGGTACTGGGGTTATAAGCTACAGCTGATAGGGTTGTTAGTGTAGGGGCTAGGGTTGTTAGTGCAGTTGATGATGTTATTAGTTGCAGCTGATGGGGTTCTTAGTGCAATTGATGGGGTTCTTAGTTGCAGCTGATGGGATTCTTAGTTGCAGGTGCGGGGTTGTTATTTCAGGCATTGGAGTTGTTAGTTCAAGTGTTGGGGTTGTTAGTGTAGCTGATGGAGTTATTAGTTACAGCTGATGAGGTTCTTAGTTACAGGTGTTGGGGTTCTTAGTTGCAGGTGCTAGGGTTTTTATTTCAGGTGGTGGAGTTGTTAGTTCAAGTGTTGGGGTTATTAGTGTAGCTGATGGGGTTCTTAGTGCAGCTGATGAGGTTCTTAGTTACAGGTGCTGGAGTTCTTAGTTGCAGGTGCTGGAGTTGTTATTTTAGGCACTGGGGTTGTTATTGTAGGTGCTGGAGTTGTAAGTGCAGCTGATAGAATTGTTAATTGTAGCTAATGGAGTTCTTAGTGCAGGTGATGGGGTTCTTAATTATAAAGGCTGGGGTTGTTAGTTGAAGGTGCTGGGGTTGTTATTGCAGGTGTTGGGGTTGTAAGTGCAGCTGATGGGGTTGTCACTCTGCAGTACAGTTGTTGTCTGTGCTGTCGTTGGGAAGTTGTTATTATAGGTGGTGCAGTTGTCATTCCTTCACCACGAGGTTGTCATTTCTTATTGGTTCAGTTGTTAATATTCCCTAATATATTATTGAATTTGATGCATTTGTTGAACCTGACATGAAATACAACACCTGTTTATTCAACAATTCAATAATTAAGATTATTTATCATTTTAAAATTATTAGATCATCTCCACATAATCACATATTCAATAACTTCAATATAAACGAGCAAGGGGGAATCACATTTTCAATTGTGAATATTATTCCACATAATTTCCTTATGTCCTGATGAATTCTAAAAGTTTCATCTAGATAATTATATGTCCTACTAAAAAACCATCTAGTTTAACTGAAATTGCCATGCTTCTCTTCTTGCATCATTGTCAAACAAGAAAACAGGGGAAAATATTGAAATTAAATACAAAGAAATAATATTCAGATGACCATATTATACTACTTATCTTTCTACAAATCAACTGTAATTTCCTTCATCAAACTAATAAACCTTCTGGTATCTTGGAATAATGACACATGATGCAACCAAATCAATCAGAACTCAGCAAATGAAAGCCAAAAATCTGTTGGGGAAAAAATAAAAAGGAAACTTCATAATGAGTTATCTTCCTTTACATAAGAAATCTTTGATCATTGATCTCCAGCATATTCAAATGTGTAGACAATGAGCAGACAACTTAGTTTTTTCCTTAAGGGTGAATGCCTGAATATCCGCTAGGGAAGTAAGAGCACTGAAGGAAAATAACTAAAATGGATGTAATGTAAGAAGATAATAGGAAAGACAAGCAATTTAATGAACAAGAGTGTACAAGAAGATAAAGTGTTTGATCTCTAATCTAACATAAGGTTATACACTGTGATTTCAAAAACACATATCAAATAAGTTTAAGTATAAAGTGTTTGATTAAAACTATCTCTCTTATAAATAAGACAACAATAACACCATAATAAAAATAATAATAATGGCATCAGTAATAAAACTAATGATATCATGAGTTAAATTTATGGTAGAAAAAAATTGAAAGTATGTCAAAAATATTAAATGGTCCATAATTAATGTGAAAAATAAGAACTTTTTAGAATAGCTATGGCAGCTAGAAAACTGTCCCGTTACTCCTAACCAATAAAGTATATATGTAACATGAGATCATGCCCATAAATAATCTCACCTAGAACTCACGCATTTTGAACTGAAAAATATCCTAAACTTAAAAAAAGCTTTACTTTATCAATTCATCATGTTACTAAGAAAACCCTAGCATGTTTCACAATAGTAAGAACAATTGATTTTGTTTGATCAATCCCAGAGTACCCTTGAAGAATTAACATAACTTTTTAAATATTCCTTGGACTGTTAAAAATCAAGGTAATAAAATTGATTGTAGAAGCCATTTAGAGAGAGAGTACCAATGGTAAAGCAGCTGAACATCTTCTCAAGAGCTGAACAAAGTTCCACATAGTTGGTAAAGGTTTTGAGATCAACCTTTCAAGTGATGCTCACAGTTCCAACATATCTCTAATTTTATATTTAGAAAACTTCATCATGATTTCATCATCTAATATAACAAACAGACTTTCACCTTCTTCCTGAGAATCAAAACCAAATGATGATGATAGGAAAAAGAACAGAAAAAAGGTGAAGCTTACTTAGCAGCAGGAGAAGAACTTCCATGTTCATTTGTAACATAAATAGTAACCTGAGGTTTCTTCTTCTCTTAAACTATTATGCCATCTTTAGTGTTTTTTTTTTTCAGGATTTGTAGAAGCTTCTGCAGAAATGAGAGGAGGCTTCACAAGATTCCCTCCTCCTCTAGGAGAGAACAAATAAGCTCATTTTTCCAAATTAGCTTCAGACGCAATAATTTTGTCACTCACAGAGAAACCCCATTTCCCATCAATGGTGTCAGAAAAAACCCTCTTAGCTCCAGCCACGTTGTTGTTCTTCAAAAGGGAAAAAGAAGAGCAAAACCCATTATTAGCACTATGATCAGTATTATTATGATTACTCTGCATTAGTCACTGTAGCTACAGGCTTCCTCATCACACTTTCTCTTATTCTTTCACACTAGAAAGCCCCAAGTCTACACTACTATTTACTGTTTTTTTATTTCAAAAGGGCAGTTGTGTCTTTTCATAATTGAAAAAAATTCATTTGAGGTCCCATGGGATTTAAAATTAATTATATCATTCTTGGAACTTTTTTATTATTTAATTGCTTCCATAGGACTAAAATGTCATTTTCCCTTTTTTTTTTATATATAAGATGAGAATACAAAAGAAGTTAAACTAGTTTATGATTAAAAAAATTAGTAATCTTTAAGATGAGAGAGATGAAACTCATGACATATTTAATGAAAGTTTATTAAGATAGTAAAAAGTGCATTTGTATTTATAAAAATAAGAGTTTAATTTTTATTATTATTTATAAAAAATTTATAATATACAATATTATAAATTTTTTATAAATATTCTATAAATTTTAAGAATGTGCACTAATTTTAATTTTAATAGAGAACATGGTTGAAGTTACATAAACTTTCCACTATACAAAAAAATCCAGTGGCATAGACCGGCCTGCTTGGCCAGTGCGTCCGTTTTGAAATTCTCTTCCTTTCGGAGATGACGGCCTTCTACAAGCAATTCACTTTGTATCATATCATTGAGCAGCATTCTTTAACGAAATCTCAGTTTCTGTGTCCCCCTTCCCAAGCTCGCTTGAGTCCAGTCAAGCACGCCCAAAGTTCAGCAACTAAGAGATCTCCTTCATATATGGTTAGCATAAAAGCTTCAAGAACATTGCCGCCAGAATCTGTAATGATCCCTCCACATCCTGCTCGGCCATTATAGTGAGAGTAGGCTGCATCTTCCCGGACAATAACTCTCCCTTCCATCATCCCACTAGGATGTGAGGAGATATGCTGACGAGCCCCCTGAATATGGACCTGTTTCAGTTGAGCTTTTACTGCTCTAAAACTAGTCAGGATCGCTTCCGCCTTGCCGAGAGTCATATATGTATCAACAACTTTATCGTTAAACAACTTTTCATTTCTACGCTTCCAGAGAAGCCAGCAAAATAATCACAGAGAGTTCGCGCCATGGCCTATCATCCTTGCAAATTCTCTCTCTTAAATTCAAGCAGCACTAGTTCCAAGTATTGCAGCCAAAGAACCTGTTAATATAATTGGGTTTGATAATGGAAAGCCACAAATACTATTCTAGATCGAGTTTGTATTAGATTCTCCCAGTAGCACACTATAAGCTGACTTAATAGAAAACTTGCCACGTTCCACATTTTTCTCTAATTAAGTTAGATAATATTTAAATCTAACTTAGTTAATTAGTCAAAAAGAAAATATTTTGAAATTATAATGTCAAAGAGAAAATAATATAAAAAATTAAATTTATATATTCTTTTTATTTTAAAATATTTTTTTTGCAAAGCTTTTAATTTCTTAGTATAGGTAATATCAACTAATTTATAAAAACCATATTAAATCACATCTAATCTAAGTTGACTTAAGTCAAATCATATGGTTGTAAAATTCTACCAATAATATTTTCTATACACGAGATTTAAAAAATTATAAAATAAGCATAATATTTATAAACAATGTTATTGAATATAAAATTGGTATTTAATGTTAAGGATATCCAAAACTGAACCGGTCACAATCACATCTAATGAAACAATTCAAATTAATATGAACTTATCAAAATTGGTAATGTTTGAACACCTTATTTGATTGATATTGATGTCCTGCAAATTTTGAAATTGATAAATAAAATGGGTCAAAACGGTGGTCAAAGGACGCCGTTTTGGAGAGAGATGTGTGGGGCAGGGTTGTTGCAAGTGATTTGGAAGTTGTTGGCGCTAGGACTCGCTTCCCATGTGAACCTACAACTTCAAACATATCAAAACAGTACTTTATAGTTATTTTCCTTTTTAAGTGGGGTCCTCTCCATAGAAGATAATTCATGTTAGGCATTTTTAGAAGTCAAATATTCCATAGTATTATTGTGTGTAAGTGGAAGAAGATCCATTCTAATGTTTTGGAAAATTAATAATTTAATTTATTTAATTTTAATTTAATTACAACTCAACCTCTCAAGTTTAACTTATTTTTAAATATAAGTTTAATAATAAATTTATATATCAGCTCTCTTATTTCCTCCCTCTTCTCTTGACTCTTTAAAGGTGGTGAAAGCTCATTATGTCATCAGTTGAGCCAGTAGCATTTCACGATGTCTTCCTCCTACTATAAAAAATGTGTTTAGCAGCAGTCAATTTATTTACATTTTTAATGGTTTACATAACCATTATGTATGACAGTTAAAATACTATAAATGTTTATGACAATTTTTATAGCGGTCACTAAAATTACTATCAATGGGTATGTGAATGCAAGGGATAAAATTTTGTAGCAATTTACTAATCGTGGCTGTTAGTGGAAAATTGCAAGGCAGAATATTTAGGTTGTAAAAGAAAATTTTTATGTTGGCGCCAAAAATTTATAATAGTTATATAACAACTAAAAAATTTGTTTCATGCTACAAAAAATTTAAAAAAAAAGATTTTTTTTCTCATTGAATATTTGTAGTGGTTATATAACTGCTACAAATGTTGAAGTTGTAGTAAAAAAGTTAAAAATTTCATGTAATGTTACTTATAAGTATATATATATAAATATATGAATTTTTAATATTATGTATATATCTAGATATATAAATAATTTGATAAATTAGATAGGTTAAAGTTTTATTATAGTAATTAATATTATTATTTAGTTGTACCATATAATTTAATTTAATATATTTTATTTGATTAGAAATACTTAAGATATATAAAGTGTACAAAATGATATTAGATAGGTAGAAAGTTATGGAAGTAAATGAAAGAAGGCATATAAGAGAGTTAGAAAGTGAAGAAAATATGATATAAAAATGATTGAATAGATCCAACAATTTTTGTAGGAAAGACCTAAAAATAATAAATATATACGTTAATAAAAATAAATATACAAATATAAAAAAATAAATTTATAACTGAAATGATATTTTCACCATGTGAAGAAAGAATCAAATAAGAAAAAAAACAGAGAAAATATGCAAAGAAAGAAAGGAAGCACGTGAAGAAGAGAACGTGAGCAGAAGTGAGAATCGGAAGAAGGGAAGTATTTGGAGAAGTCAGGTGTGCTTTTGTAGTTGTTTAATGTATTTTGCAGTGGTTTAAGGTGTTTGTAGTGGTTTACTCCCCACTGAAATTTGTAGCAGTTATGCAAACCGGTACAAATGTGTATTTTTTTATTTTTTTTTAAAATATTTAATTTTCGTTTGTAATTATTTTTGTACAAGAAGAAATGTTACATTAAGCATTCAAAGTGTAGTAAAAGTTATTCATCGTCATCATCACCCTTGCCTGAAACGAGATTTTTTTATAACAAAAATATTGTTAGGTTTAATTTGTAATCATATTATAATGAAATAGAATTTAAAATTGAAGTAAATGAGTTTTACGTAATTTAATAATGACAATTGTAAATAAATACTGGGATAAAGAGGATACATACCTGATAATGGCTAAATTGTCATTACATTGAGAGAAGAAGTTTTCAAAATTCGCCCGTTAGAAGGGCTCGCTATCATAAGCAATGATGTCACCATCACCTATGTCAAAAAGATCTCATGGCTTAAGGTGAACCACCATAGTCAAATCTTTATGCTTCTCGTCCTCAATATAATAAACCCAGTATGTACCTTAGAGGCCAGAATTAACGACTCATCATCTTCAGATTCACTTGTATGAAGGAGCCTAAAAAAGTTAACATATGTGATGCCTAAGTCATCAACAGTAAGTCCCCATGAAAATGTCTTGTTTGCTACCCAGGAGCACTTGAAGAGAGTTATGGTAAAAAGATAGTAATTTAACTCAATGATGTCAATAAGCTTTCTGTAATAAGTAATGCCTCATATGTCGCCATCATTGTTGCTAGCATAAATCCTTGTTCCAAATGTGCCACAAACCCCATAGTTTTGTGTGAGCAATCCCTGGTCACATGCAAACATGTAGAACTTGAAACGACTGTTAACATTATATGTGGTATACCTTCTCACATGGTCTAACGGGTCGAGTGAAAGATTTCTGAATTCGGCTGTGTAAGGTTTGTTGTCATTGCACATTTGTCATGTAAACCAATTAGGAAACTCTCGATAGACTTTTTTGTCATCTTTAATGGAAGTTCGCCCACATACTAGTAGCTAATGCCTGACATGACTTCTGTACTCCTTATACAATATAATAAAATGTAGTTTATTTTATAAACATTAGAGTTGAATAAATTGAATTACAAGTATAAAAAATAGTGTGCGTTTAATTTACATATATATACTTATACGAGGAAAGGTTCAACTTGGCTGCAATTTATCCAAACAAGTATGTGTGCTTATAATTTCTCTGTGAGAGTGAGTTTGAAAAACTTAGATCCTCTAATGGTTTTCTAACATGAGTGAACAAATCACTTGACTAGGTAGGAGGAGGAGGAGAAGAATCATCAACGCAATGTGGATGGTTAAAAGATGTCTCCATGTCATCAAAGTACCTTGAACAAAAAGTTAGGACCTCATCGCCTAATTACCTTTTGTTATTGACCCCTCTGGCCACACCTTATTGTGAACATAGGTTTTCAGTTTTCCCAAAAATCTGCAGTTTTACATTCGATTAACAACAATGAGTGTTAATCACAAGTATCAAATAAAATATGAAGAGATAAAAAATTTTATACCTCTCAATAGTGTACATCCAGCAATATTGAATTGGACTAGCAAGCTTTGATTCTCAAACAAGATTGACCGTCAAGTGAACCATGATAGTGAACAAAAATAGAGGAAATATCATCTCTAAGTGACACAATGTAAGAATATTTTTTTCCTACAGTTGATCGAACTCCTGAGGTATCAAAACCTTTGCACACAACTTCTTGAAAACAAAACACAACTCCACCAATACTATATATACATTAGGAGGAAGCATGTTTGTCAAAGCTAGAGGGAGGAGTTGTTGCATCAGAACAGGCAAGTCATGACTTTAACCTAGAAACCTTTCAAGACTAGAGATTGTTACATCTTGATTTGTTGTTGGAGTATCTATCAGGAACTTTGATATTCTTTAGCGTCAAAATGAAAATAGCTTTGTCCTACTTAGTCAAGGTGAACTTAGCTGGCTAAAACTTGTTGTTGTCATTTGGACAAGCACGTTCGTGAATACAACATATTGTTCTAGCTACAAGATAATCTTTGAACTTTCTAGACTCGTTAAGAAACATATATAGCACATTGTCGCATATATTTTTCTCAATGTGCATGACATCCAAACTGTGACATAGCAAATTATATTTCTAATAAGGAAGAGTAAAGAAGATACTTCTCTTGCGACACTACGAATCTGACTGTCGGATGTCCCACGAGACTGTCGTCCTGGTCACTTAGAATCCTCAATATTCTTGTCAAACTCGACATTAACATCCTCTAACTGCCAAAATATGTCAATACTAGACAAATTGACTAGATGATATCTTTTTTCTTGTTGCCCATCAAAGTAGATCCGTTGTAATCTAAATATATGTTTGAAAACCAGGAACCATCTATGTCCCAGAAAACACCATTTCTGACTTTGCAGAAGGCGACATATTATGTCGTCAAAGTTGTACTTAGGACAGGCCAACCCAATATGCACGTTCTAGCCAGACAAAGCTATATTGGAAGTTATTATGAAGTTAAACTAAATGCTCACCCCTTATAAGGATGAGTTGTAATAGTAAAAAATTTATAACGGTTGTACAAACCGCTATAAAGTTAGACAATGGTCAAATTACTTCTGTGCAATTTTGCAATGGTTAGTGACTGCTATAAAGTGTGATAGCGAAGGAGGGAAATTTAAATTTGAAATTTGAGCATTTGCAATGGCTATAAAATGTCATGATGAAAGATTTGGATGGAGCGAATTTTGAATTTGAAATTTACAAGTTTGCAGCTGTTAGTAACCGCTACAAAATGTCATAATGGCATGTATAGATGGAGGGAATTTTGAATTTGACATTGATAAGTTTGCAGCGGTTAGTAACCACTCCAAACATTCACATCAAAGAACAAACTTTGTAACACTTTATAACCCCCTACGAAAGTGAAAGCAAATTAAAATTTATTAATTGAATTAAAGTAAAATTTATGAAATTCAACTACAATTTATGAAATAAACTAAAATTTGTGAAATAATTAAATAAAATAAATTTTATAAATTTAAATTCATAATATCCAAACTTTGTGAAATAAAGTATAAGTAATAACAATGTTTTTAAAAAAGGATATAAATACTGCCAAGGATTTTGTGCATCAACTTGCACATCCTCGTTGAGATCTGGCAGTGGCAGCTGCTGTAGGCCGACAAAGACAAGGGTGGGGGACTGATATGACAATAGGCAGGATGCTAATAGCAGGCATCATCAAAGGAGTTGTGACACCTAGAATTTATGTCAATACAGCCCTCAAGAAGGATTCCACTTGGTTCTAATTGGATTACACCACGCTCGCCACATGTAACTACGCCTAAGTCTGCACATGCGACTGTATTTGTGAGTACATGGTCTACACCTGCTACTATATCTCATGTTTAACCTCATCCCGAAGCTCCTCCATAGATACTTCACTTTGGCACTAGACTCCTACTCTCGTATGGGCAGGTGCAGCTTATGACTAAGAGCACGATGGGTCGTGAGACAAGCCAGGAGCAGTCAAAGACGATCTTAGTCTCGTTTGTGTGGGACCGAGATCGAGTCCCACAATCCTGCCAAGTATTAAGGTTGACCACGTGGCTCTAGGAGTGATACCGTGGAATCAAAATGAGACCCCTTGTGACACCCGTATCTCTGTATCAATCTGAGTTATTCGCGTTGTCAAAATAATTAGAAAAAGTAAACAAATTTTAAAAAAATGTTAATTATTTATAAAAATACTAAATTATAGCAATTAAATATATATAAGAACTTCTTAAACCCCCTCTGATGCAAGAGTCCTGTCTAGAGGCCTATACAGCTCAGGCCATATATTAGGTATAGTAGGCATGTATCCCTGCTCTAGCATGACCTCTTTTCCTGAAAGTCAATTACAAATAAATTTGTAAACATTAAATTAGTTTATAAATAGTTAATGACATCTAATAATTTAATTTCTCTGCTTACAATCTCATTGTAAGCAACCGCAAAAGGGTCTCGAGCTACCCCTGTGTAACATGGTCCGGTGATAGACGCTAGTAGCACCTCTCTGAGATACTTCATGAAACAAATTACATATGGTCAGTCAATTAGGTGAAAAATTAAATATTTTGAATTTAATTAACTAAATTAATACCCTCACCTCCGGAGTAAACCGTGATCTTACGAACTCCCTCCAATCTTGAACAGAGACACAATCAGGCATATCGTTCGCTATGTCCTCCTCACTTTGCATCTTGTCACCTCTTTCTTGATGAAACAGGTCTAGCCTCCCATTCTTCCAGTCCTCTGCCAGCTTCTTCATGGTATTCTTCCGTACACGCTCTTCCCCTACAAATTTAGTCTACAATTAAGTAAATTAAATGTTAATTTTTAAGAAAATATTGTAGGATTAAAATTAATTAACTTTATTAGTTCCCACGCTCTATCCCTGATCGTGCATCCATCTTCCACTAGTCCTTCTTGTTGATGGGAAAATGGGTCAACTCCTTTGCTAGTAACTGCAGATATTTGTTGTATAATTAGCCCCTTTATTGGATCGACTAGTCTATACGGTTAACCGGTACGATCACACATCACCTCGTCATCATGGAGGCATCTATGGTTGTCATCTTGCTAGTTAACCTAATCCCTTCCTCATCTACAGAGTGTACTTTAAAAATAATTATATGATTCATACTCATATAAAATTTAAATTATGAATTGTAAAGTAAAAATTAAATAAATTCTTACCTACGACTTCTACCCATAGCCCCTGTTTACTACCTTAAACAGCAAGGCCACTCATCTACTTGGCCACTAGGTACCCCCTCATCCCCTCCTGAGCATCTCCACACTTCTCTCCTCCCTCTCCTCCCCCGCCTGCTCCCTCGCCTGCATCATATTAGGGTAAGACTCTCCAGTTGAGGAGCTCTTCCCTTAAACAGAGACAATATCATTGCTTCGTTGAGCTGGTAAGGCTAATAATCATCTACGCTAATATCCAGCTCAGAATCCCTATCATTAGAACTCTAGCTAGGAGTAGGTCTATACGTCTTTATTGGCTTCTTACCACTACAATCATCCATCATATTTATGACAAACACACAATGGAAGATTTTATTAATTATAAATAAATAATTACTTGACAAAATATTAAATAAAATTACAAATATACAATGCAAGATCTTATTAAATCTAAATAAAAAAAATTCCTAATCCTTATTACTAATCAATAAAAAATAATCGATATATAAATACAATCCAATTTATTGAAAATAATCATAATTCAAGAATCAAAATATTAAACTTTACAAAATATTCCTAATCACAATCCTAATTACAGATAAAAATACTCCTAGTCAAACAATACTCTTAAGTCTAACATATCGAAAAACTAAAGTCTAATAGGTATTCATAGTCAAACAGGTATTTGTAATCCAATTTATATTCCTAATTAACAAATAAAAATAAAGTTCAATATATTAAAAATATTACTACTCAAATAGGTATTCCTAATCCACCTAACCATATAAACTTCGCTAAATAAACAGTTAAATAACTCTAAATAAGAATTTATAATCAATATAAAACTAAATTAAATAAATAAGTCAACTTTTTAAATAAATAAACTACATAAATAAAATTTCTATTCGTACCTCAAAAGTGGAATAAGATATTGGTCTTCGTGCCAAGTAAAAGTTATTATCATAATTCGATAGAGCTTCGCCACTCGCAAATGGCAAAACTTTAAAATTAAGGCGTACAGGGTATTTATAGGTTTCTTAAAACGTATTTTTTGTAGCAGTTTGTACATTTGTAGCTGTTCATTATGACAAACCGCTGCAAATTTCCAACTATCTCTAACACGTCTCCATGCTTCAGTCTTCGTGGGACTTTGCATCGGTTAAAATATCTACAAACATGTCCTTATAGCGAAATGACAACAATCATTTTCCTTGGGAAAGTTTATAGCGGTTTAAACTGATACAAACTCAAGCAAACCAACAATCACTTCTCTACTCAAAAGTTTACTGCGGTTTAACTCCCGGTAAACTAACAGTCTCTTATCCACTTGGAAGTTTGCAGCAGCTTGAACCGCTAAAAATTGTTTGAGTGTTGTGGTGCAAAAAATTAGTTGCAGTTTAAACCGCCATAAATTTGTTCCCGCCTTATGGCGCTAGCTTGACGCCACATTTGTACTAGTTTTAACCATAGCAAATGTCTCCATAGACATTGTTCATGACCAAAGTGGTTCAAATTTACAGCGGTTTAGAGGCATATTGCTACAAAATGAGACTTTGCTTAACCGCTACAAAGTAATCACTGCAACTCTTAGTGTTTTTGTAGTGTCTTCAACTCTATCGAGGGAGAAGACAGTTGTCTTTTATGTTAATCTTTGTTATTTGTTATTTCTCTTTGGGTTTCTGTTTGTGGTGTCTCTAGTTTTTACGAGAATAAATAGTTTTGAGGGCTTCAATGGTAGCAATTCTCACATGATGACTATGGGTTTTTCATTACTATGGTTCTACTTCTTGAATGCTACATCTTTCAGAGGACTTTTGTTGGTTGTTAGTGATGGTGAATCCGAAGGAAAATCAGGGGCGAAAGTTCATTCATTTTGTCTTTTTTGGTAGCTATGCAACCTCCAGTGAGCATATCTTCTTCTTCATCTTCTTTGTCCGTGACTGTGGGCATTTTAGCTTATTTGGAATTTTCTCATGGAGTTTCTTCAACCAGTATGTTAGTTTCTTGTTGATAAGAGAGGTAGAAGTTTCTTGTTGATAAGAGAGGTAGGTCCTTTGGGGTGGTTTTATGAACCCCCACCACTTACCATGGAATTGTTGCCAACGACGTTTCTTTCCCCATAGGTTCTGGCAAATAGATAAAGATAGGTAAAGTTCTTGGTGGTGGCAGCTGGCTTCCCTCAAGTCTTATTATTAGGGTTAGGGTTTTTTCCCTCTAGGGTTTCTTTAGTTTCTAGTTGTCTGGGCTTTCTTGTTTCAAACATTTTTTTGGGCTTTGTATTTCTCTTTATGGATTTAAATGAAATTACAACTTTCCAGGTCAAGAAAAAAGTTTAACTCACTTCTGCATGAAATTTCAGTCGCACCTCTTGTGCGTGTAATTATCTAGGGTTATCCTAGGGTTTTTGAAGTGGCATCTTTGTTTGGGCTTCTTGTCAACGAGAAGGATAAATGATAGCGGCTAGGGGTTTCAAATAGTTTTTGATAGGTTTTCATCAAGGAGGAGCGAAAGATGTTCGATGAGGGTAGATTAAGGGATTAGAGGTAGTTTTCTAATAGACTGGAATAGGGCTTTAAGGAATGGGAAGAGGGAGAATAAGGGTTAGTGGTGGTGCTTTAGATATGCAACAAATCTTTAGAACCTAATCAGCTCAGTGGTACAACATTCTGAGGCACAGAGATAGGTGAGACCAAGACTATAAAGGGGATCGAGGCTCTAGAGCTGATGATTGAAGCATCAAAGATGGATGGGAGTAAGCCTATGAAGAATATGAAGGTTGGTGTGCTAATGCTATGGAATGGAATGAGTAAGGGTTTGAAGGAAGCAGGTCCTACAGCGGTACTCTCTCTAAAGTTTAGTGGCTGGCCTACAAGTACCCAGGCACCATAAGGGCTGGTTCTTGGCACTACTCATATTGGAGGGATTTTTTGGTGGATATTGGCTTCTTTCTACCATGATCATTGTTTCTCTAGAATTTGTTCTCAAGTTTCAAATGGTATTTCACCTTTCTTTCATAGGAAGTGTGTTTGAAGCTGCTTATGGTTCGCAACATTGTGCCTGTTTGGGTTTCACTGAAACCTAGGTTTTAAAAGGGTTTTTGGCCCAAACTTTAGTGTGGAGAAAATTTAAAATAAACAGTCATATTTGTTAAAAATGGCTTTTGGCCCCAACTATAGTTTAAAATCAAGGTTTTGCATAAGCTAGTAAGAATAGCTTCTGGAATAGTAAAAGAGATTATGGATTACCCAATTACTATTTTACCCATATTTTTACTAACACACTCTCTCCTCTCTCCTCTCTCCTCTCAACCCTCTCTCATATCTCTTCTCTACCATCTCTCCTATCTCCTCTCTTAGTTTTAATAAAATATACATTTTCTAGTAATTTGCTAATAACAAAAATCCTTCTAGTAATAACTATACAAATACTCATTTATTCAAAATCACATTTTTTCATAAACTCTTCTCCAGAACCCCTTTTTTCTAAAATATGTCTAAAAGCCATTTTTTTCTATAAACCCTTTTCTAAAAGCCTATACAAACGGTTCCATTGGCATCAAAGGAGATGGGCTAGGGAGAGCATGTCTTTTAACAACCACCCTCTATTGCTTTTTCCTTTGATCATGCTGGATTGAAAGTTAACCTCTTCAACTTCAACTTGCATGATTTGGCATTGGTTGTTTCTTTGGGTTTTGTTAGTCTTGCTAGTTTTTGTTGGTTCTAGTTAGTCTATGTTTTTCAGCTTTTGTTTTAGTGTTTGTATGTTGATTTTCATTCAATGAAATGCTCCCTTTGGTAAAAAAAACAGTCACTTCTTCATCTTTAACTATTTAATTTGTTAACCCCTATATTTTATGACTTGGTTATAACTCGATCCTTAAATGACTATAATTTTTTTAAAAAGCAGAGAGCAAAAGATTAATTGCCCAATATTGAGAAGGAGGTAAATAATAACAACTTGACATAGATTACAAATCAAGTTGAGTTGTTTTCTCTCACTCTTGGGGTAAGTTTTGTTCTCTCCGTATAGGAGAGGTTTGCAAAACTGAATTGGGTGATTTTCTCTTCATCTTTGGCTTTTGCCACTTCGGTTAGGGTTTGGTGATGGCGGCAAGGGGTTCTAACAGGTCCTCCCATTGACTACTGCTGAGTTAGGGAGGAAAGACATCCAGAGAAGAAGAAGCTAGGAATCAATGATGGTTTTAGCTTAAAGAGAATATAAAGTTTGCAATAAAGATGAAGGAAGAAGGCACAAAGCTGGTTTTGACTATAGTTAAGAGGAATAACAAGCTTGGCCGAGCTACTAATGAATTCAATGGTGGGGCCTTGAATGAGAAGGGGATAATTTTTAGGAAAACAAAGTTTAGTGTGTAACAAAGAGAATGCATGAGGTCGCTAGCAAGGCAATGTTCTTTGGGGTTATTGAATATGAAGATAGTGTCAAGCAAGGGAAAAGCAGATATTATGAAAGCTATTAACTCTTATTCATAAAGGTTTGATGGCACCCACTATCCATGGATTCAATTAGAGAAAGGGTGAGATATGCTATTATTTGGAGAGTGTTCAATCCTTAAAGAGTACTACTTTATTGTAGTTCTAGTTGCGAAGTTTAAAGAATCATCCTAACTCCTATGTGTCTAGATTTATACTCGAAGGTAATTGATGGCTCGCTCTGCCCAATATTAGTATCGTTTAAGAGAAAATGAAACTTCGCTCTACTATTAGATCGTAGGTCCCCTTCTAAAAAAATTTGTACAAAAAAAAAAAGGTCTGATGACTCCTTCTTTTAGGAATCTAGGTGGCTGGCTTACAACCACCCAAGCAACATGTGGTCATCCTCTTAGAGTCGCCAGGGTTTAGGGGTTTCCCTAGTTGAGCAACATGTGGTTTTTCTTTGCGTTTTGTTTTATGTGCATCTTGTTCTTTTGATTCTTTCTATTCCTGGTGGATTATTTTTGCTTCTGATATTGGCTGGCTCAGCTCTACGATGATCATTGTTGCTCTGGAAGTTTTTCTTGACTTTGAAGTTTGTTTCTTACCTTTTGTGATAAGAGGGTTTCTTGAGTCGCCATCGTTTGTACAATTTTGGCGTCAAAGAGGGTGGACTTGATGAGCATGTCCTTGGATAACCACCCTCTATGCCGCTTCTTTTGATTATAGTATAAACAATTGTTTAGCCTTTCCTTGTCTAATCTATTAGGTTTTGGCTTCTGTTTTTTCGGTGTTTTGTCTTGTTTCTGGTTTTGGGTAGATTGCGTTTGGTTTGAGTTGGTGATTGTATTTCCTTTCCATCTAATGGAATTATATTTTCGGTTAAAAAAAAAACAAAGAGAAAGAGATTAGAGGGCTAAAACTTAAGCGATTATCTTGGATAAGTTAAATTTTAGGATTAAATTGTAACCAATTTTAAAATATATGATTAAATGATTAATTTTTCTAATATAGATTTGTTGAAATGTAATACTGATTCCGTTTTTAATATAAGAGGTATTTAACTAATTTAATCAGATTAAGAAAATTAGTTAATATGATATATTTTTTAAAAACACCCTAATTATCTTTCTTAAGTTAATAAATATAATATTTTTTTAAAAATATTATAATCATCTTTATTAACTCCCTCACTCTTTCTATTATTCTATGATTTTTAAAAGAGTATCAATAGGGTAATTTAAAAAAAAAATTAATAAATATAAAAAAATATTTTATATTTATTATTAAAATTAATTTTTAAATTAGATCATATATTAAAGTATAATATTATATTTTATTTATAACAAGTTTATCTCTCAAATATATTACATTTGAGAAAATGAGCGAAATAAATATTTTAAGGATCGACGCACACATATGTCGACGAAAGCATAAGATTAGATAAAAAAAAATTGAAGTTATTATTATCAAACCAAACCATTTTGTGCTAGAAACGAACATTTATCGTCTTTTGGAAGTTGGGGAAGAGGAGGGTGAATGACAATATATATGATTTTGTTCTTTTTTATGATTTGTTTTTAATAGAAAAAAGTTGATGTGAATTTACTACTATATCCCTATCAAAGTTAGGATATAACCCTAAGACTTAGATAACACTTATAAATAATTTATGAGATTGCCTATTAAAAGAATCCTCACAATAGCAGTAGGAATCAAAATCAAGTTCTTATGGGATATGAGTATGTTATTTACCATATGTGTCAACTTTTTTTAGCCTTTGTCTAAAAGGGGTGATAAGGCGAAGTCTCCTTTTTTCTTAAGCAATACTAATATCGGGTATGGTGAGTTATCTATTACTCTCAGGCGTAAACTTATACACCCAGGAGTTAGGATGCCTCCCCAAGCACTGCGATTAGAACCAGTACAAAGTAATACTTCCCAATGATCGAATATATTTCAAATAGTCATATGTCTTATCTATTCGCCAGTTGAACCCACAATGAGTCATTAGCCTTTGCTTATGATTTTTTTTATAAGAAAAGTTTTAGAAAGGGGTTGAGCTCACCCATAATCTAAGGACAAGGCGTAGTCTCCTTTTTTTTAGGTGATATCAATATCAGGTAAAGCGAGCCGTCTATTATTCTCATGTATAAACTTAACCACCCAGGAGTTAGAATGCCTCTCCAAGCACCGCAACTGAAATCACAATAAAATGATACTCTCTAGGGATTGAACACACTCTAAATAATCATAAATCTTATCTTTTTATCAGTTAAACTTACGGACAATGAGTCATTTGTTTATGATTTGATGGAAAAGAGGGGATTGTCATCCAACTAGCTCATGTTCTTTTGATACAAAATTAGGCCTACTGCTATCCATAAAGCCCAATATCCTACTTATAATTGATAAAGCCCAATTAATATCCAGTTAACCCATTTTCTGTAACCGGCCCCAATAACCCCGAGAAAAGCCCAACTATACCGAGAGAAACATCGCTGTGATCGTTCTGCAATCGATTGAAGCCCATCATCAAGCCCATCATCCCATGAATCTTTATTTTCATAAGCTTTATTGAGAGATGTAAACCCCACTTTAATGATATTTATACCTTAAAAGATTAGTTTTTAAGTTATCAACTATGGAATATCATCTAGTTTCTACCCAAAAAAAAAAGATTGTATTAATTCCAATTACCAACTCGAAGTGTTTAATATTCCCTCTTATCCTAAATATAAGAGTTACATAGAAAATCTATTTTAATTTTAAATATAAGATTTTAATTTATTTTATCTCATAAAATTATAATTTTATCCCTAAAATATTTCTATATTATTATATATGTTAAAAGAATTTATATTAAGGGTAATTCAATATAAAATTATTATAAATAATTAACTTAAATATTTTTTTAATCTATTTAAATTAATTAAATATATTTTATATTAAAGATAGGAGGTAGTATTATTATTTATTGTTTAAAATAATGAGCATACCTTTTTCCTTAATACTTTGCAGTCTATTATTTTACAAATTGAATGTAACTCTTGGAATTAACTGGTTATACTGACAATAATAAATGATTTTAACATAAGTTGTATGCATATTAGTTAATGACATGTGTGTGTTTTTTTCCCGAAATGATATGATTATATTCATATTATCATTAGGTACATTGGGGCTTCACATATTATAATTCCCATTGCATAGTTATCTTTATTGGCTATGCCTTTTTAAAAAAAAAACATCGAAACCTAAATGATTGCTTGCTCATTTTTAAGGAAATTTCACAACTTTGTTTTCAAAAGACTTTGCATATTTGTTTTTAAAGAAAAACAAAGGAAAGAAACTTAATATATATATATATATATATATATATATATATATATATATATATATATCTTGTCAAATGCGTTTTTGAGTGGAATCTCAACAAATCAAAGACAAAGAACAAATTATCTAACTCTCATCATCATCCTCTACCTATATAATCCAAGGTGGTGGATGATCTTGAAGGTGCAAAAATAATGTTGACATGCTAAAAAGCATATCTAATTAACTTATTATAAGGATATATTAACTAATTTAATTAATGACTATATTAAAAAAATTAGTTAAATTTATTTTAATAAGATGTAATTTTTCTAAAATATCTATATTATCTTTTTTAACTCACTTCTTCCTTAACTCCTATTATTAATAGTGATACTTTAAAAAAATTAATAAATATAAATAATAGGACTTATATTTAGAATTAATATAATTTATTAATTATGTCTTATATTAATAATTATTATATGTAAAACAAGAAGTATAGAGAGATAAGCACACATAAGACAACATATACTAGATACCAATTTATTGGAAAGTTTACAAGACAAAACATAAAAACTCCTTACACAACTATTGCAGCTTCCCAAACTGAGGAACCGATTTCGTGCTCACGGCAGGGATAAGCACCATGATAATTATCACTATGATGAGATTTGCATTGTCTAAATACAACTTCAACTGTTCAAATTTAAAATTTTCAATTGATATTTTTTTAATAAAAACTTACAGTTAAAATGTTATATTTATTTTAGATTCTGTACATAAAATATTTTTTTTTGATAAAATAAAATTAAAAAATAAATCTAATCTAGACTATGCAGATTAGGAGGATGAGCACCCAAATTGAACCCCCCCCCAAACTTATGGCTAAATTAAAACCTTCAACAAACTTAGGGATAAAATGACACTACAGTCAACTTTCATCAAGCTTAGTTGAATGACTAAAATCACCAGACCAATCTCCATTCAAAACATGTCTGATTTCCTCAATGATATCTTTAAAAGGATTTCCTCTATGCTGTGTTAGTGAGCAGTTGAATGTCTCTAACACCTTCTCTCCATGTTATTTCCATTCCTTTTAAATTAGTAACAACTGGAGGGTTTTCCCTATTTTGCAGCAAAATCCCTTAGCCCACTTTTTATATTTTTTTTCTGGGATAAGACAAAATGATATTGATGAAATGAAAGTTTTACATAGTAAAATAAGTTAAAAACCTAAGAAAAGAAGATGAAGACACAACGTTGACAGATGTATGAGAAAACGCCTGAAGTAATGATAAAAATTTTGTCAAGTTATGGTAGATAAATAAAAAGGGATAACAGCTCCTACCAATTATATAAATTTGAGTTGGTAAAATTTAACTTTAAATAATAATTTTGAAAAACATAAAATACATACATATGGGAAGTACATTTATCATGTAGGGCCAAGGCAGTAAATTCCGATCGACCATAAACTTAATGTGGGGAAGTATGAAGTGAGGGTCCAGATTTCACGTGAAAGATCCAAACTTGCACGTAAGAGTTAGCAGCTTTTGAAAGCAACACAACACCACGAAATTTCTCATTCAATAGATAGAGTTTGCTTCAAGGTGAAAAGCATCAATCTTCAACTAGTTTGATTCTTCTACATCGTAAAGCGATTACACCATTTATTTATTTCTTCTGAGATACAATGAACAGTTGAATACAGCATTTCTAAAACAAAGAAAATGATATAGTAGATATGAGTGTGTGTGTGTGTGTGTGTGTGTGTGTCTCTGTGACTTTTATTTCTTTCTTTCAGAGTTTTACACATTTTATGTTGAAAACGCTTTACGTATCAATGGAAGAGATTTGTCTAAAATTTGAATTGTTGGCTCAACCTATATGATATGATGCATGTATTGTCAAACACTGACTGCCATAATGACAGCGCAATCCACTCCATTTTAAAGCAGCTAGGTCCTGAAGTTGAATCTATCGTTGATTGTTTGTGTTATTTTTTAATTGACTGTATTAAAAAAAAAGCCATAATGCATATTGTCTTAAAATAATAAATTTATCAAGTCGTTCACTTATACACCTATTTTATAATCCAATTCCATTTGATATGGGACTTTGTAATTAATACCTTTCTCATATCAACACAATTATAATTCCTTAATGTCGACTACGGTCAAGATACTGCAAATTGGATTAATCATTAATTAAACTAGTCATTATAACTACATATAATGCAATATAATAAAATTATTAAAGTATAAATTTGTCGAGATGCTATTTCTTATTGTTTTTACTTAAGACAATGTCATTTTAAACTCTGCAATGAGAGGAAGAAAAGTCTAAGGATGTGTTTGGCATCACAGTGGATGGGAAAATCCTACTGCTCTATAATAGATACTTTTTTTATATACAATTTTTTTAAAAGAGTTGGACTCACTCATGATCTAAGGGTATAGCGAAGTCTTCTTTCCTCCTGGGTAATACTAATGTCGGGCAGGGGGAACCGTCTATTACCCTCAGGCGTAAACCTAGGCACCTAAGAGTTAGGATGCATCCCCAAACGCCGCGACTGGAACTACAATAAAGTAGTACTTTCTAAAGATCAAACACACTCCAAATAGTCGTATCTCTCACCACTTCGCCAGTTGAACCCATGGACGATGGGTTACAATAACAACTTTTCATCTAAAAGTATGTTTGGCATTGCTTTTAGATTGATGGGCTTCTAGATTAGAAGCTAAAAGCAACTTATAGTTATTTCTAGCTTCCTCATCTTCACTTATTTTTTTCTATATTTTGAGCCTGTATCTAAATAAATTTTTGTCAAACTAACTTTTTTATAAAAATCAATATAAACAAAAATCATATTTCACTATTTGACTTTTACTCAATCAAACTTTAGCAAAAGTTAAATTGAAAAAAACTAATTACTTATGTTACCACTAATCTAAACACAACCTAACATAGTTTACCCATTTTTTTATCGTAGCTAGAAGACTAGTCTAATTCTTCGATTTACTAATCTTATTAGATAGATTTTAATACCATGAATGGTATATATATATATATATATATATATATATATATATATATATATATTTGATGAGATTTGAGATGCCTTCTTCTCCTACCAATATTCTTATCAAAAGAATAGGAGATCTTCAAACAAAAGGCAAAAAAAAGTCCAATTCTCTCTCATTGATTCATTTATCATAGGCTTTATTGATAGTCTCTTCTCTCTTTGGCTTCGTCTCATGACTGTTTTGTGTATTATGCTATCTTTTTCTTCATTTGCCTTATTATTACTTGAATTAGAAAATATTATAAATTAGTCAAGTTTGGCTCTGACGTTTGGTATCCCAATGTCTTAAAGACCAATTACGGTTCGTTGTATCCGTTCCTACTGATGTTCCTCTGTACATTTTTTTTTCAAATTTTCATATACTCTTATTCTAAATATATGATCTAATTAATAAGTTAATATCAATCATAAATATAATGTACACTTCTCAAATTTATTAACTCTTTTTTAAATTATCCTTATTGATACTCTCTTAATATTAATCCAGTAACAGAAGTATAGAAGGAGTTACGTAAGATGATTATAGTATTTTAAAAAAATATAATATAATAATTAATTTAAATAATTTTTTTGATCTAATCAAATTAGTTAAATATATTTTATATATTTGGGACATGAAGAGTATATTCAAAGAAAAAGTAAGGTGCCATGCTTTCAAATTGTCTTTAATGGTTGTATGAACACCGCAGAACACACCATAAAACAAATCACCACTAGTTCTGAACGAAAATTAGGAGAAATATAGGGGGGAAATATGGGAGAAGAAAGACACAAAAATACTCACAAATATGCAAATTAAATCCCAATATAAAATCTTGAAATGACTTTAACTATTTTGAAGCCTCTGGGGATTAGTTGGAGATTAAATTTTGTAGTAAAATTACCTATAAACCCTTAATTTAAAATTTGGAAAACGAAAAAAGAATGAAGTAACAACAATAGTTTAACAAGTAATAACTTCAACTTATCAAATGATTATAACAATTAAGACAGTAACAACTAATTTTACAAAAATGTATATTTATGCATTGACAAGTGTTATAGTAAGTTGCTGAATATCAATAATACTAACATTTTAACAAATAACAATTTTAACTATTATCAAATGACAACAACAACTAAAGCAATGACAACTAAGGACATTTAGGTAATTTAGCTAGAAAATTTAATCTATGAGTAGTCTCTAAGAACTTCAGAATAATTACGTCATTTTGAGGCATTGAATTGAGATTTGCAGATTTTGCGGTATTTTTGTATCTCAAATTTTTGTTTTTTTGTTAAAAGACAACTAACTGTGTTATTGCTCGGACAAATTAATGTTAGTTTCCTTTTATGTTGCTCGTGTTGTTTTTTGCATTGTCTATTTTGGGTGGGTGGGTGTGTAAGAGAGAGAGAGAGAGTCATTATATTTCTTAAAACAACTAACTGTTTATATGTCAAATTAATTTTATGGACTGGACAGAAAAAAATTGATGGACACTGTTCAAGTTATTTGGGAATGTTGGTCCCAATCACTATATTTATATAAGTACTCAAGCAATAATTGATTTCAAATCTTATTTTTAGAATATGTAAAAATTAATATTTTTATCTTTATTTTTTAAAATGTATTTGTTGTCACTAGAGAGCAATCTAAATCTTCTAGATTTTTTATATCAAAATATGTTATTAGTAAAAAAAGAAATCAACCCTCATGCTCATTCTTAAGCTTATATAAATTATTAATATAATATATAAAAAATAAAAACAAGTGTCTTATTCAAAAGTCATAAATAATATGCTGTGTAATATATGAAACAAATTGTTTAATATATCATATATATTCTATATTTATCGAAAATAATTAATATATATTATACGATAAAATATAAGATAAGTTTTTTTGCCAATAATATATGATAAGTTATTTTATTCCCAAGTCATAAAAAATATAATTTATTTATTGGACTCTATACAATGAAAAAGAAGCTTTATTTTCTTGTATATATATCTAATTTGAATAGTTTATAATTTTTATTTAAAATACTTCTTAAGCTGAAAATTAGAAAAATATTTATTATAGTTAATTTTTAAATAAAAACTATTAAAATAATAAAACGATAAAATAATATCTACATCAAAATCATCTAAATCTAATTTAAGAAAATCCAAATTCAGTAGGGGCAAAATATGCTCCATCATCTAAAATTAGATAAGCATAAAATCCAATATGTGCTTGGAGAAGTACACTTAACTAAGATGGTAATTTCCTTTTTTTTTTCTTTTCTTCTTGTTCTATTTTTATTTTGCAATTATATTCATTGAGGGAAACATTAGATGAATGCACACAATTCTTAAAATAACTTATTATTTTTAATGTATATTACAAATTTTATTGACTTTGTACTTAACCTGATCTTGTTCAAGTCACTTGGGAATGTTGGTCCCAATTTACCTATTTATAGAAACTCTATCTTTGTTTTGTGTACCCCATTTTGGAGTTTCCAGTAATAATTAATTAATCCAATCTGGCCCCATTATATATATAATTAAATTAAATACATGATAATGATTAAATTTTGGGTTGATTTTATTCTCGACAAGGGATCACGAATATGAGGAAAGAGAGACCCACAATACGAACATTGTATTAAAATAATGCTAACATAATCACAGCTTTTTAAATTCAAAAATGAAAACCTCTCGTCATTTAACTCAAGCTAGCTTGGATTATATATTCGAAGAATATTAACAATTGTCATGCAAGTTGACAATAAGTTGGTTTAACTAAAAAAAAATTGGAAGAATACTATTTGCTTGGTGTGTGATATATTTCTCAGTCTCCTTATGATCTAATATTTCAAACTTTTTAGTGCTACAACTTCTTAATCGAATAATGCTTTTTCTCTAAGGTCTTAAGAAAGTCATATAATCATTAAAAAATTTTATAAATAAGTTAACAGTATGTAATGATAAGTGTTAGTATAAAAAATAACAATAGGTCAACTATGCTTAACTATTGTAAAAAAATGTTATGTTTCATTAAGATCTTATATGATTTTATCTAAAATAATAGCTATTTGATAAAAAAATATGTTTGTTTGAGATTGTGCAAACATGATAAAGAAACTATTAAATAATAGTAAGTTGGCAACACTGCTACGATAATGCTAACTTTTTGGGGAGATTTATAACATACAACCACTAAACATTTAGATAAATTGATAGAAATTGTTCTAACTCAAATAAAGATAATAAATGGTAGGGGTTGTCGCTCCAGCGGGTCCTACTATAACCTGTTCTAAATTAGTTTGATTTATAATTCTCTAAAAAAAATAGTTAGGATACTTAGTGTTCACACAAAAAAAATATTATGATACACCTTACTCCTAGAAAGATATTTTAAGGAGAAAAATATCTTTTATCTTATAAAGTACACTTTTACTTCAAAAGTAATTATAGATGAGGTATAGACACCTTTAAAAAATTGCATATACCTATGTAAGAAATTCACATGAAATTTCCCGCTAAAAGAATGTAGATATCAAATTACATTTAATAGAGAGATTATAGGAGAAGATTATGAGATATGAGAAAATCCCTATTAATTAGGAGCAATTTGATTTTAATGTACATATATATTGAATCCCTAAAATCAGGCTCTAGAATCATCTCTATAGTGTATATAATGTACCTCTATGAACAGTGAAGTGTATGCTTTTGTTTTGCTGCAATCTCTGTCACAAATTTGCTTCATGGTATCAGAGCATTGAAGCTCACCACTGCTATCGGCATTGTCCCTCCTTTCCCGTCCACATGGAGGCTCGTCGCTACGCTGAAAGAGATGGCTCGCCAGTCTATCATATTTCTGGTGACCATTCAGTTCTCATCATTCCCGACAAGCTGACAGGAAACAACTACCAAGAATGGGCCCAGTCCATGCGACTAGCCTTAGATGGTCATGACATGGTCAACCATATCACTGGTGATCTCTGTATTCTGACTGCGACTGACAGCAAGGAATGGCGACACTGGAAGACGGAAAATGCAATGGTCTCAGCATGGCTCTTGAATTCGATGGTGTCGACTATCAAGAAGCCTTTCATGTTCCTCCCGATGACCTGCGAGATTTGGGATGCCGTGAAAGGATCTTATGGATCCTGTTGCAATGCAACTATGGTCTATGACATATGAGCGAAAGTGTGGCGACTTCACTAGGATACTCAGAGTCTCACAGCTTACTATCTGGCAAAGATCTCCCTCTGGTAGGATCTTGACCTTCTTAAGGACCATTCCTGGCACTGTTTTGAGGACACCATTACAAGTAAATAGGACATAGAAGAGGAGAAACTATTTGAACTGATGGCTAGCCTCAATCCCATATATGATGATGCTCGTGGTCATCTCTTAGCACAGGTCCCATTGCCATCTGTCTGTGAAGCTTTCTTTATTCTCAAGAATGAGGAAGCCAAGCGCCTTGTCATGACTTCAGGTGACCCCACTTCTCGACCCATTGCTCTAGCAGAAATATTTGCTATGGCTGCTAGGAGTAATGACTCCAAATCAGGTACCACACGTCCTAGCTATGACCACTGTAAGAAGCTAGGCCACACAAAAGAAACCTGTTGGAATTTGCATGGGAAACCACCTAATTGGAAACTAAAAAAGGGGAGGAATCGCGGGTATGTTACTGAAAGAACTAGTGAAAGGTGCTGATGTCCTTCCAGATTAAGGCGATGCCTTGCAAAAAATTTTAGAAAGGCTGACTGCGTTAGAAAAAACTCGCCAACCTGCAGCAACTGTTGTCCAATGAGGTAATTTTTTCCAAGTTTTGACAACTATTAAGGGTAGGTGCTCTAGCCAGTGTTGGATTGTTGATTATGGTGCATCGAATCATATGATGAATAATCGATCTCTATGCTCGTATTACACTGCTACTTCTTCACCGATGACAGTCAAGATTGTTGATGCTTCTAATACTCATATTGATGGCATTGGCCATGTCAAAGTGTCTGATTCTCTTACACTGCATAATGTTCTCCATGTCCCCAAGTTAAAGTGTAACCTGTTATTTGTAAGTCAATTAGCTTGTGAAGAAAGATGCCATGCTGACTTTTTTGTCACTCACTATTTTTTCTAGGATATGCTTATGGAGATGACGATTGGCAATGCTACAGTGTTTGATGGACTCTACTACCTAGATGAGTGTGCAGAAAAAATTAGTGCTTCTTGTCATAAAGTGTCCCTCTCTAGTACTAGTAACCTAGAATTATGGCACAAACAGTTAGGCCACTCGAATTTTCAATACATGTCTCTGTTGTTTCCTTCCCTAATTTCTAATAAAAGTACCAAGTTTTTTTATGATTCTTGCGAATTGGCTAAACATCAAAGTGTCTCCTTCCCAAGTCATTCTTATCACGCTTCCTCACCATTTACGACCATTCACAGTGACTTATGGGGACCCTCTCACACTCCTAATCGTACCAAATCAAAGTGGTTTATGACCTTCATTGATGACCATACACGGGTTACATGGGTGTTTTTGTTAAAAGACAAAACAGAAGTTAGCTTCACCTTCTGCAATTTCTATACTATGATTGAAACTCAATTCCAAACAAAGATTAATACTTTGCACACTGATAATGGTACAAAATACTTTAATCAGTCCTTAGCCACTTTTTTAACTGAACGAGGAATCATCCATAAGAGTACTTGTCCTTACACACCCCAATAAAATGGTGTTGCTGAACACAAAAATTGGCACATCATGGAAACAGGCAGTGCCCTTTTATTTTCCTCCAATGTTCCTAACTTTCATTAGGATGGCGCTGTGCTCACTGCTACCTTCCTCATTAATCGCCTCCCTGGCAAACCTCTCTCGTATAAATCACTATTGAAAATTGTGCCCTAGGGGCCAATCATTGTCTTATGAACATTGTTGATTTATGAATTTATTAATTTTGTTATCATATTATTTGCATGTTTACTATGATGACCATCCTTGGATAACTCATGATCTTATCCTAAATGTCCCTGGTCGGTCATCTATGCGGGAGCAGAGATGAAATAAGACAAGTATGACTTTGAAGATGTATAGAGATATAAGTTAAAGTCATAGGTACATGTAAGAGTACAAGGTGTTGGACCGACCCACTATGAGAGAGCTGTATGGGTTAAGTCATAAGCTTATCTCATATACAAACCATGTCACTATACCCTTTGACCTGAGATCATCATGGATTCCTACATGACAAATGCTCATCTTTGACCTAGTCAAAAGTCACTTTTGACCGAGTGATCATAAAGACTATGTTCGGGTTTAGTGGTTTTTCATGCGGAGGAATGTGAATGGTCAAGATGGAATTTGTCCCTCACATTCGTAGAGAGATGTTACTGGGCCCCTCGATGAGTGAGTATGAGAAATGTATGGCCATACTGTAATAGAAAGGTAGTTCCATTTCTATAGTCAAACTACTCAGGGATCGAGAAAGTAACGGTCAGGAATAGGAGGATGATATTATCCATGCCTCATCCATGATCAAAATATCGCGTGACAGAAGGGACATGATATGGTTGTATAAAAGGTTACATCGTTTATCGATCCTCATATGATTTGGGTAGTCGTGATGTCTTGCTAGAGACCGCTTATGACTTATGGGTCAGTATAGTAAATGGCCCACTGTCAACTTCATATGGGCTTACAAGGTCGTACACAAAATAGTCCAACACGAGCTATGATGTCCAGATTCATTGAATCTGAGACATGTCCAGATTTAATAAATGATCCAAGGTAGATGTATATATTTATTTATATTTATATCCGTATATATATATATATATATAAAAATTCGTATATATACATTATATATGAGAAATATTTACAAAATTTAATTTATAAAGATAAATTAGATCTCTATCACGTTTGAATTTGAAATTCGAATTGATAAGATTTAATTTATAAGGATAAATTAAATCTCTATCACATTTAAATTTGAAATTCAAATTGATATGATTTAATTTATAAGGATAAATTAAATCTCTATTATGTTTGAATTTGAAATTCAAATTGATATGATATCTCAAGTTTTCTTATCTTTATTTTAAATTAAATAAATAGGTGAATTAAATCTGTGAGACAGATTTAATATAAATATTATTTATTTAATTAGTTTATTATCAAATTATACAATATATGATATTGTATTAATTTCAGAATTAATATAAGATTAACTCTAAAAATCCAATTCGGTTGAGAAAAACGCATAGCATCCTATATATCTTATTTGAGGAGCTACAGTTTGAAAAATAGAAGAGGCTGAACGGGAATCCATAAAAGATTTGCATATAAGAAACTGTCAAAATAGAGATGGAGAGGACGAGTTCTTGAGTAAGCCTTGGAGGGACAAGAGGCGCTAGCACGTCGTTCATGGTTAGAACGCTGTTCGTGTGGATACCAGTAGAGGAAGTCGACCTGAGCCATCAACTTCTTGTGATCGAAAAGAGATCACCAGCCGCAGAGAGAAGCTATAAACGCCGGAATAGAAATTAAGGGTAATACTTCTTTCTACTTAACTTAAACACATTCGGTAGATCCTGGCAGGGAATGAAAAAAATTTTAAGTTAATTTCGCTGCGTGTCTTCCAATTCCTTACAATCACCATTACAGATACTGTATCAATACTATAACTTGCCTTTCCTCAAAAACACCCTTCCTCTCAAAGTCTTTGGCTGCACAACCTATACCCATCTTTACCACCTAAAGAAGCTTGGTCCTAAAGCTATCCAATGCATCTTCTTGGGTTACTCAGGCACTCAAAAGGGTTACAGATGTTATGATCCTTTTACCTGTCATCTCTTTGTCACTTGTGATATCACTTTTCATGAGCAAACTCCTTACTATCAGTCCTCAGTTTAGGGGGAGTCCTCTTAGAGTGAACCTCAGATACAACCTAAATTAGCATCAACCAACACCTATTATTCATTGAATATGATCTTATTCTTACTCCTGACAATAGTACAGCGCCTAATCCAGGGGTTACTAATCTAAGGGAGACACAACTCAACCTGTTCAGGTTTATACTAGGAGGCCCATCCTAGGGAGAGTTCCTCTGACACCTAGCAGACACCAAGACTCAGAACCGAATGCAGTTCCAGGGGGAGCAGAGAACAATGATCTTATGCACACACCTGGTGATCTTAAATTACCAATTGCACTAAGGAAACAGCCTCAGTCTTGCACACAACATCATATCGAAAGGTTTGTGTCATATAAAGCCCTTTCATCAAAATATTGTGCACTTGTCTCTCACCTAGATAATGTCAGGATTCCTAAGGATATCAATGAAGCCTTATCTAGCCCAGAATAGAGAAAGGCTATCATGGAAGAAATGGTAGCCTTGGAGAACAATAGAACTTGGGAATTAGTAGATCTACCTAAAGGAAAAAAACCTGTAAGATTTAAATGGGTATTCACTCTAAAGTACACAACTGATGGCATGCTAGACAAGTACAAGGCAAGGTTGGTGGTAAAGGGGTTCTCCCAAGTATATGGTACAGACTAGACATAAACTTTTGCACTCGTAGCCAAACTAAACACTATCAGAATTCTACTTTCCATAGCTGTGAATCTTGATTGGCTGCTACACCAGATGGACATAAAGAATGCCTTCCTCAATGGAGAGTTGAGAGAAGAAGTATACATGAAATTTCTCTGGGAAAAGGAAGACCCAGTGTGCAAATTAAAGAAATCACTATATGGGCTGAAACAATCACCTAAAGCATGGTTTGAACGGTTCTCTGGAGTATTGAAGAAACAAGGCTATCAGCAAGAACAAAGTGACCATACAATGTTCTTCAAGCACCTGAAGGATAAAATTACTGTACTAGCTGTATATGTGGATGATATAATCTTCACTGGAGATGATCATACTAAAATTAGCTGAGTCAAAGGAGTTCTAAATGACAAATTCTAAGTCAATGATCTAGGAGAAATGAAGTACTTCCTTGGGATGGAAGTTGCCAGATCAAGCAAAGGGATCAGTATATCTCAAACGAAATATGTCTTGGACCTCTTAAAAGAAACATGAATGCTAGGATGTAGACCAAGCGACACGCCAATGCAAGTTGAAAAATTGAAGAGGATAAGGATCTAGGGAAGGATGTTGATAAAGGAAGATACCAATGAATGGTGGGTAAGTTGATCTACTTGTCCCACACGCGACCTGACATAGCTTTTACAGTAAGTGTTGTGAGTTAACACTCCTATCATCCCAAACAAAAATATTTGAACGAAGTGTATATGATGCTTAGATATCTAAAAGGCTCATCAGGCAGAGGATTGCTGTTCAAAAAGACAGACAATAGAATATTAGAAGTATTCACAGATGCTGACTGGGTAGGAGATCAGGATGATAGAAGGTCCACTTCAGGATATGCCACCTTTGTCTGGGGTAATCTTGTAACGTGGAGTAGCAAGAAACAAAGTGTAGTTGCCAGAAGCAGTATAGAAGCATAATTCATAGCCATAGCCCTTGGAATTTGTGAAGTTATCTGGATCAAACGGGTACTCAAAGAGCTGAAAATAATGATGAATCCACCTATAAAGTTCTACTCAAACAGCATGGCAGCCATTAGTATCTCTCATAATCCAATCCAACATGATCACACTAAGCATGTTGAAATAGATAGATACTTTATTCGAGAAAAGATTGATGAAGGGACAGTTGACCTCATATATATACCCTCGAAAAAACAAACAACAGATATCCGTACTAAGGATCTATCTAGAGAGAAATTTGAATACTTAGTTGGCAATGATCAATATATATGAACTAACTTGAGGGAGAGTGTAGATATCAAATTACATTTAATAGAGAGATTATAGGAGAAGATTATGAGATATGAGAAAATCCCTATTAATTATGAGCAATGTTATTTTAATGTACAGATATATTGAATCCCCAAAATTAGGCTCTAGAATCATCTCTGCAGTTATATAATGTACCTTTATGAACAGTGAAGTATGTGCTTTTGTTTCGCTGCAATCTCTGTCACAAATTCTCTTCAAAGAAACATGACAATTCAATAAGGAACTATTATATAACTCTTACGACATAATAGTACTGCCACTAAGAAATATCATATATTATGTTATACAAAGAACTCAATATTAATTAGAATATATGAAAATAAAACGTAAAGGCCTATTAATTAATAATGTGATAAAATTTGTGGGAGAAGGTGTTTTGGACGCTAAAATAAAAAGGGAAAGAGGATAAGAGGAAGGCTCTAAGAAGTTCACGAAAGAATATGGACAGATAGCTACTCCTCGTTGAAATTGAATTGCCTTTTGTTACGGATTTAGATTTTTAGTACAAATTCTCAGAGACTTTTTTCTGTTTCAAAATTTACGTAAATTGAATTTCTTGAAGATTCATTTCATTTGGATCACTGCTTTGCTGGAGAAATTAATGCTTACAAAAATAATGACAAAATATATATACACTAACTAACCAAGCATTTACATTTACAATGCCATTTCGACATATTTTTCTTGTGGGATATGTTCAAATCAAATTTCTACCAACTAGGCCAAGTTCTCTCTTGAAGCAATTGTGTTATTAAAATCTAATTAGGGTTGGTGAGTTAGATCAATAAATTGCTAAACCAATTTCTTGTTTAATCCAATTAAAATTTTTGGATGAGTTCACCGAGTTGAATTTATATTTTTTATCTCCTTAATCAGGTTGAAATGACGTATTTTGAGGTGAAAATAATAATAGCAGCCCGTGAGATTTATGTATTAGTAATCTTGTTTCGTAGGTTTATTTATAAGTTATACATAAATATTCTATTTACTTATAAATTAATTTTTTATTAAAATATTACTCTTTTTAGGGTTATTATATATGAGTATTTTGTATCTTTTAATTAAATTATTTTAGTTTAATTATGATTGATTAACCATAGTTTAACCATGGGAGTTGGATCACTAACCTTTGATCTCTTGTCTCCACCTATTCGATAACCAACCTAGGGCTTGTTTGGATTAGTTTTTAGAAAATAGATTATGAGAAGAATAGATTTTAAAAATAGAGATATTTGGATTATTAGTAATATAATCACTTTTAATATTGATAAATTACAAAAAAATGTATGATTTGATTAAAAGTAAGAGAGATGAGAGATGATAGAGAAGAAAGAGGAAATATGAGATAGTGTAGAGAAGAGAGATAAAAGGGGAGATAGGGTAGAGAAGAGAGATAAAAGAGGAGAGAGAGTGGAGAAGAGAGATGAGAGAGGAGGGAGAGTGTAAGAAAAAGTAGGGGTAAGATAGTAATTTGATAGTTCATAAGCTTTTTTACTGTTCTAAAAGCTAATTTTAATAACTTATTCAAAACCATAATTTTAAACCATAGTTTTGATCAAAATTATTTTTAGACAAATATAGCTATTTATTTAAAATTTTCTCAAATAAATATTTTACCTAAAAACTTTTTAAATTATAATGCCAAATGTACACTTTAGAAGAAAAAAAGCACGTTCTGGGGAGAGAGGGGAACATAAATAAAGAATGGGACCCATCTTGGTTAAATAAAATAAATAAAATTACTATATCTGACCTTTTATAAAAAACAATTTAAATATAAATAATATTATATTCCTATTTTATGTTTGTAAAATTTAGATTGGAAAAAAGTTATTTCTGCCATCACCAATCTAAATACCCCCTAAGTGATCAGATGCTCCAAAACTAACTCTAATGTATACATTAATTGGGACGTGAATGAATAAACATGATAGAGATAATGATTAAAAAGGCATTTCAAATTACTTTCTGTATCAATAATCAATTGTAGTGAAATCTAGTGAACAAAAAAAGCATACTACATCGGGTGGACAAGAAATCAGTGAAAAAAAATATAAATTCCCGACAAATTAAACAATTTAAAATACTATCTAAACTAGTTGTTTTCATTAATCAATACAATACGGAAAGTGTTTGTTACACTAATTAATTGTGAAATTGTGTAGAAAGTCAAATGTCACATTTTTTATTTATGAAAATAATATCGATCATATTTTTTATTCTGTCAATGCAATAATCATAGTAAAAGAGGCGCTGCAAAATGATATTTTACACTAGTGTTTAATTTTTAAAAAATAATTATTATTATCACAAAACATTATTATTAAAAACTAACGATTTTAGAGTAGATAATTAAAAAATATTTTATAAAATTAATTAATTAAATTCAAATATTGTTTAATAGAGAATCAAATCCATACACAATTTTACACGCACACATCCTATCATAATTTTAAAGAAAATATTCGGTCCATTTTCGGTATGTTCATGTTGACAAATTCTCCCTCATGACCAAACAAGCATTAAATATTTATCATAAAATTCAGCATTTAATATGAAATTCGATGGCTAATTTTGATTTATCATGTTGCTTTTTAATTTTATTCCAGAATTTATTTTATTCTAGGAATTTCTAGAATCAACAATTTAAAATTCTTAAATTGAGTAATTATTAATAAAAATCAAAGTAAACGTGTGTCTATATGTATATGTGGAATTTATCTTTTATTCTTTAAGTATATTACATGTAATTCTATTTAATGTTAACCAAAACCCAAAAGAAAATTAAAAAAAATAAAGGTGTTTTTCGAAGTGTGAAGGGAATAAACTATTTGTCCGAGTGACTCATTATCCACCATTCCCTTCAAAGAAATAATTAAGAAAGTAAAACGACGTGGCTTCTGTTGATTTGTGTTTGTGATACTGACAAATGTCTAATCATAAAATTGGATGGTCTCCGATGATTAACATTCAAATTAAACTATTCAAGGTGTTACGAGACGTCACAAACTTTACTTGCTGAAAATGTCTGAATAGTGAAATGTCTTTTCAAACCTTGTGTAGCAATAATAATTGGGAGAAAGATTTGAAACTAGAACAAACCCTTTAACACATTGGACCATTTGAGATCGACCCTTCATGCCACTATTTCAAATTTTAATTTTAATTTCATTCATTTTTATCCTTTTACCACTTCTTCTATCTTTTTCCTTTCATATATACATAATCTTCTAATAAAATTAAACCTAATAAATAAATTAATGAGAACAAAAAATGATTTTAATTATGTGTATTTGGTGCATCATCCATTTTTTAGTCTAAACATATCATTTATTTTTATATTTCTACTGGATTGGACAAATTTTTTTTTACTCTAATCCTTAATATAAGTCACTTTTACTAATTTCTTAAAGATTTAGAAAAGTAGTTAAAAGAATTTTGTATCACTAACATGGTAAAAAATTATTATTTCTTTTCAATATTACCCTCCAATTAAAATCCATCTATCTTTATTATCTTTAAGTTTTTCCTTATACTAGAATCTTTCTCTACAGTACAGTGAATAAGGGTATTTGTAAAAAAAAAAGAATTTAATGCTATGGTCTTTTTGTAAAATAACTTATATTTAAATCTATTTTTTAAAAAAAAAAACTGACTTATAATAAGACTAGAGTGATAATTTAGTAAAAGAGAAAACATAACAGGCCGATAGACTGTGATGAGTGCTTTAGATACTGGCACGACAACGTTTTTATTAAATTATAATTTGTCTACTTTAGTATAACAAACATAACATTTTTTTAGAGAGTCATTTACACTTGTCATAACTCATGTAGCTAGGTCATTTTCTACGCGGGTTATAACATTAGTCTAGAAAATCTATTACCTTTTTTATTAGAGATATCTACACTAGTTAAAGAGCCAGTGTTAAAAGGCTAATGTTAAATACTTTATTTTACACTAGTGAAATTTAATATATTAGATTTTGAGAATATATTATGAATATTTAAAATTTCAATGTAATGGCAGAATTTTTTTATTAGCGATAATGTTAGAATTAGATAAATGTTTTATTCCCGAGACTAAAATAAAATTTTATATAAAATTAAATTATTAAAAAGTTGAATTAAAGATAATATTATTAACATAATATTTAAATATTAAGTTGAATGAATTTTTAGCTCAATAATGAGTTCGTACATTTTAATAGATTAGTACCATCTAGTAATTCTTTTGCATGGGTTATTCATAACGTTTACGTTTTTGTAGTTATAAATGATTCAAATTTTATTTTTTTTATGTTATACTCTGATAAGGCATTTATGGAATATCATTTCCAAATTATTAATTATGCCATCTAAATTTTTTATTTATGAGTTTTCATAATACTAACAATTTATATGGATTTGTAATTTTCATTGAAGCATGGATTACTTTAGAAACATTAATATACTTTTTTTGAAAGAAAGCGGTTCATACTACTAGTTTACTAATTATTGATTTTATTATTAATTTTTTAAATTATATATTTATATTGATTTCTTAATTTTTTATTATTTTACAGTTATATATTTTCCTATAAATGTGCGGGATTGAGGCTAGCCAATGATTGTGTGGCAATTTTACTTTGAGTTTCCATGATTATTGAAAGGACCACACTAAAAAGTTTTGAGTTAGGTTTGATCAATAATTTATTTAATTGAAATAAAATTTGTATAAAAAAATAAATGAAATAAATAAAATAAAAATTGAGAAAATTAACGTTCTTATAGTTTATTCTAATTTTTAATTAGATCCATGTGATTTTTTTTTGAATTAGACCTTTATAATTTAATTAATTGGGCCTGTTTGAATTAGTTTTTGGAAAATAGATTTTGGAAAGAATAGATTCTGGGGAGAATAGATTTTAGGAATAGAGATGTCTAAATGATTAGTAGTAAAATTACTTTTTATATTGATAAATTATAAAAAAAGGGTATGATTTGATTAAAGTATGAGAGAGGAGAGAATAAATAGGAGAGATGAGAGAGGGTAGAGAAAAATATGAGAGATAAGAGAGTGTAGAGAAGAGAGATGAAAGAGGAGATAGGATGAAGAAAAGATATGAGAGAGGAGAGAGGGTATAAGAAAAAATAGGGGTAAAATAGTAACTGGATAGTCCATAAGCTCTTTTACTGTTTTAAAAGTTATTTTCAGTAGATTATTCAAAATCATGGTTTCAAACCATGATTTTGGCTAAAATCAATTCTAAACAAAAATAGTTGTTTGTGTAAAATTTTCCCAAACTAAGGTTTTAACCAAAATTGATTTTGTAACCATGGTACCCAAACATGCACTTAGTTTATTATATGAATCAATTCTTGCGTATAAAAACTATTAATTTTAATTTATAAGCATTCATGGACTTTATGGAATCTTCTTTATTTCATTTTACACAAATTTAACATTTGTGTATTTTTATAGATGAAATTTTATAAACTAAATAAATTAAAATTAATTGATAAAACGAAAAGGGCCCCAATTCAAACAAAAGAAACTATAGGGATTTGATTCAAATTTCAAAATTAAAGCAAATTATAAAAACTTGCAGATTAATTTCCTAAAATCTAAAACAGAATTATAGTTAATGTTGGTATTGATATTCTTGGACTTCCAGAATGACAATAAGAATTATTATGTACAACTGCAATGATTTCTATGTCACAAATTACTCTCTCTTGATTACAATAAATATTATATATATAATTTGTTAGTCTAAGACTCTCATCTATTTTAATAACGCCTTCCAAACTACTAGTAGGCATTTTAATTTCATAACCCCGTATTCCTTATAGAATAATTAATATGATTTATTTTGTTCTAGTTAGAAGTGAGTATATGTACGTAGTTGAAGAGGTGTTCATGAGATAGAACGAGAGATGTATTATCCAACTAAATGACATGGGTTGCTAAAGAAGAAGCCATGATTTAGAAGAGATATGATGGAGGGATGACAGAGTGGGGACTCACTTGAGTGGGACGATGACACTGGAGACTAACAGACCTAAAGAATACAAAGGAGCAAAGATTCAAGTTGATGAATGACTAAAGGCTGCTATAATGGTGGCTAGTTTGAGAGACAAGAATGAGCAAGAGAGATAGGCGAGAGACGGAGCGCGCGACAAGCAATGAGCGAGAGGTGAGAATAGTATGTTGATAAAAGCGTAAGTGCCTTTTTAAGGAATTTTAAATTATGATTTTAAAAGGGATTTTAACTTAAATTATAATTTAAAAAAATTAAAATAAACAATCTTATTCGCCTAAAAAAATTATATGGATCAAAGTATAGTTTTAAATTATAATTTTGAATAAACTTCTAAAAATAGCTTTTAGATAGAAAAAATAACTTATGTATTATCCAATTATCATTTTATCCCTAGTTTTTTTTTTATTTTCTCTACTCTTCTCTTTCTTATGTACTACAATGAAGATAGAAGCTTCGTTGCGCTTCTAGATGGTCATTTGCTTCTTCTTCGGCTTGTTCTTCTCTGTCTTCTTCTTCAACATCTGCTTTTCTAACTTCTTCTTCTCTTTCATCTTCTGCCGTCGCATCTCCACACCTAAAGATTAAGAAGATAGCAATGACGGAAAGATCTGGAAAAGGGATAACGAGAGTGAGATCTAGAAGAGGGATAAACAGTAAACTCATCATATTCTTCTCCATCATCTATCATCCATATCTCTAGACTCCACACCTCTTATTCAAAATCACTTTAATATTATTTTTTCTCTATAAACAAACTGTTCTCCAAAAGAGAATGCAAACTGGCCCTGAAGCCTAAAAGGTAAATACTCAAATGGGGAAGTATAAGGTAATAAAAAGAAATAGGGAAGTAAATATCTGGGACTTGACGAAACGTCTCGAAGGTGATTCCAAATCTTGTCCTATGCCAATCCTAATTTTATCCCGTCCTATATTTCTTTAGGCCAAGTTCATCGTATCCATATGACCAACACCGAGACCAGAATAGGATGGATACACGATGAACACCTCTATATTGTTGATATAGGTATAATATTATATTCATAACATAAGCAAAAAAAAGAAAAACGTTAACATTTGATTTCGTGCAACCTGATTGAATGTCTATTCTAATCTACCTATGCCTAAGCTCAATGAGAACACAAAATGAATATTGTAAATTGTGACACGTAATTCAAGATTATCAATATATATTATTCAATAAGGTACACACACAATATTATGTTAAAGAAATAAAGAGAGTTGCCTTAACATACTAGTCCTTGATCAAAGATATAGTAACCCTATAACTAAAAGCTAGCAAGTAGCAACATACATTGAGCTACGTGAGATATTTATTATTATTATTATAATTTATTTAAATATTAATTAGAATAATTAATAAATATTTTTGAGTGTGGCCCGTAGTCATTAGACCTAGTCCAAGGTGGGTTAATGACTCAGTTTATTTAAGGTTAATCTTCTTATGGTAGAAATTAACAGTTCAATTTATCGTGCGATCACTTTCTGAGTCTAGAGCGAGACCTATTTTCTCAGCTTCCTTTTGAAGGTTCTCTACTGGTGACGGCAGAAAATAAGTTGACATCGTTGTGCCTAATCACCAGCTGGAAGATTATGTTATTTATCTGACAGTGTTCTCTTTTGACAGGTATTTTATTTGATCTCAGTTCTCCTCAGATCAATCAAGCTAATCGCATATAAGTTTTATATTTGAATATGTTATAATCTAGACTAATTATATTATCTTTGAGATATTTATTTTCTAACATGTGGCATCAAAGCCTGGTTTGAGATCACCCTTGCCTTGCTTATGGATCTTTTGTTCTTATGAGTAACAATATGAGATGAATATGGGATACAGGGATTTATTTTATTTTTATTCTTTAACCAATTTCCTTCTGTGACTGAGGGAGAGACCGCGAGAGTGATGGAGAGAGGCCGAGAGGAATCCACTGTGAGAGGCAAGAGTGGCTGTCGTGATAGTGAGAGTAACCGTGGAAATAGGAGCAGAATCCACAGAAAAATGCCTGTCGTAGGCAGCTAACATTGTTGCATTAAGGAGTCTCGTCGCTGCTACTGAAATTTCTCAGGTCGCTGGGCTATCGGGTAGTGCCAAAGTCACTGATTCACCGTGAATCACCGTCAGATGGAGAAAGGGAGCAGTCGTCATAGCCGTCGACAACTGGAGCCTGAGGTTACTGTGAGAGCCGTCGCATATCGCCCGTGAAGCATCGCCGATGTTCACTGCTTGGGAAAAGAAGTCGCGGCGCGGGTCTCTGTACCTTATGTCGTGAGTCAGGTTAGGTCAACTTAACTCACATGGCATATGACCCAACACTCATGCATTTTATTTAATTAAAAAAATGTTGCTATTGGATCTTATTGCTATTAGGTCAAAAACAAAAACAAAACTTTTTTATTGCAGCGTTTTGGGCCAGAAGCCTGTTGGGTTGTCACTATTTTGAGCCATCTAATTTATTTTTTTTTCTTTTAAATCAGATTAAGCCGCTGCTACTGAGCCAATTTTCTTTTTGGGAAAATGTTTTTGGGACTGAATTTTGGGTTTTGTTTCTGAAAATTATTTTGGGCCCTAGTTTTGGACTTTTGTGTATACCCACTTGATTTTATTTTTAGAAAATTATTTTGGCCATTTAATTTGATCTTTTTAGAAAAGTTTAATCACTATTTCATGCACTATAAATGTTTAAATTAATTTTTCTATTATTTTAATTTTTGAGAAAAAGATATTTATAAATTTTAATTTTTTATGTTATTTAATTGCCCATTAATTTCTCCCTTAGCAATTAAATTAACTATTTAATTTTGTAACAATATTTTGAGTTAAAATTAATTTATTAGACATTTTTTGGGTGCATGAAATGGTGGGACAATTTAAATTAAATTATTTAGTCACTTTTATTGATTAAATTAATTTATTAAATGCTCCATTATGTTATGCATATTTGGATTTTTATGCATTTTATTGATATTTGTAATTAGCATACAATTTTGTAAGGAGTAGCCACATAAAAATTAATTTAATTAATCACATATTGGATTTAAAATGTCCATAATAATTAAATGTATAATTATGATTTATCTTTACCCACAGGTAGATATCTCATGATTGTACATTTAATTGTGAGAGAATTAATTTCTCCATTAAGTTGTGCATATTTAGATTTTCAATGCACATGAATGATATTTGTGGTTAGCGTGCAATTCTTTGATGAGTAGCCATAGCATCCTTGTTTATAGAATTTGTTGCATGCCTTCATTAATCACATATGGATTTGAAATATCATTTGTAATTAACTATATAGCTATGATTTATCTTTGCCCACAAGTATATATCTCATAATTGTACATTTAATTAGGGTGGGATAGAATGGCCTCGTTATTTTCTAATTAACCCACAGGTATTGGGAAATTATGAGTGCATTCTAATTCCACAATTTGAGATAAATATATGGATATGCTAATGTCTTTGCCCATAGGTAGACATTAGTTATACGTATTTATACTACTTGTATGCTACATTTGAGCTAAGCATGCATACCTAGCACAGTGACTTGTAATTGCTTCAAATTCTTTATGTGAGTTTATTTGTCTGTTCTTATTTTGTAAATCTAATTGTTGCCCCTAGGATTATAGCTGATGTAAGTAACAAAACAATATTAGATGGCAACATTAAATATGCTGACTGGAGAGACGATGTTTTACTGCAGCTCAGTTTCTTGGACTTGGATTATGCCTTGAGGTTTGATAAACCTTCGAGACCTGATGATACCTCCGATGACAGAGAGGTAAAGGAAAGGTATAATATATGGGAGCAGAGTAACCGCTTATCTCTTCTGCTTATAAAATAAAAGATTACTAGGAGTATTAGGGGAGCAGTCCCTAAGTGCAATACAGCCAAAGGGTACTTGGAAGCCTTAGATAAGTAATTTAAGCTGACAGACAAGCAGACGGGTAGTGCTATCGTATCTGAACTATGTGCTGTGTGGCTTACAGGCTTTGGCGGTGTGAGACAATATATTATAGAGATGAGAGTTAAGCTTTCATCGTGTGTTACTTTTGAATATAATTTTTCTAACGTTAATGATGACACTTGGTAGATTAACACTGGTTCGATGATCCACATTTTGACTACCATGTAGGACTTTCTGTCAAGTAGGTCTCCACATCCCAATGAGAAAATTGTCCTTTAAGGCAGTGGGAGAAGAGACTCTGTGAAAGCCATTTGAACTTTTTACATAACCTTTTCAAATAATCATGTTTTGGAACTTTATAATATTTTTTATGTTTCCTCTTACAAAAGGAATTTAATTTCTATTTCAAAGCTCATTCCATTTGATTATCATCTAGTTCTTTCTAAGAAAGTTATGACTTCGACAAAGAATTCAATTTTGATTGCGAATTTAGTTCTAATTGATGGCTTGCTTAAAATTATTTTTGATTCGCCTCAATCTCTTTCTGTTTCGCTTGGTGTTAAGAGAAGTGTCATCGATAATAATTCTTATAGCTTGTGGCATTGGAGATTAGGTCATATCTCCATTGACAGAATCAAAAGGTTAAATAAAGATAGAATTCTTCCATCTTTAAACCATTCAAAGTTTGATTCTTGTGTGGACTACATAAGGGAAAAGTAAACCAATAAGTCACATAAGGGGGCTAAAAGAAGTTCTGAGTTGCTAAAAATTATACACACAGATATTTGTTGCCCTGATTTGACTGCACATGGTCAAAAGTACTTTGTCACCTTTATTGATGATTACTCACGATACATGTATGTGTACATGCTTTATAATAAAAGTGAGGCACTAAATGCTTTCAAGGAATATAAAGTAGAAGTAGAAAAATAGATTGGGAAACCAATCAAGATCATGAGATCATACCGTGGTGGTGAGTATTACGGCAGATACACTAGTGAAGGACAAGCAGCAGGTCTATTTGCTAATTTTTTTCGAGATTAAGGTATAGTAGCTCAATATACTATGTATGGATCACCTGACACGAATGGTATAGCTGAAAGAAGAAATAGGACCCTGCTGGATATGGTTAGGAGCATGATGAGTAGCTCTAAACTGTCATCTTCTCTGTGGAAGGAAGCACTCAAGACAGCCACATACATATTGAATAGGGTTCCAACAAAGGCAGTATCCAAGACACCCTTTGAAATGTGGAAAGGATGGAAACCCAGTTTAAATCATTTCAAGGTATGGGGTTATCCTACAGAAGTAAAAGTGTATAATCGACAGGAGAAGAAGTTAGACCCTGAGACCATTAGAGCTTACTTTGTAGGCTATGCGGAGAGGTATAAGGGTTATAAGTTTCATTGTCCTACACCTTCTACAAGGTTTGTATAGTCTAGGAATGCCAAGTTTTTTTAGAATGATGTGATTAGTGGGAGTGATTGTCTATTAGATGACCACATAGAGCGAACCACTGATATCATTCATGATAGGACGTCAATAGCCAATAATCATCCCACTGTTAGGATTGACATTGAACGTGATGTAGACCCTGTAGCTCAAGTTGACAGTGTTAAACGAGATGGACACATACCAAGTAGAACCACCACAAAATGTGATAGAGGATGCCATTGTTCAGCAACATGAATCAACCCAAGAGATTGAATTAAGGAGGTCAACTAGAGAGAGAATACAGGCATTACCTGATGACTATGTAGTATATTCTGCTAAGGTTGACTGTGATATAAATATTGAGAATGATCATCTATCGTTTACTTAGGCTATGAAGAGTGTGAACTCTAAGTTGTGGCATGATACTATGATTGATGAAATGAATTCTATGGAAAATAACCATGTTTGGAAACTTGTAGAGTTGCCTAGTGGATCTAAGGCCATTGGTTGTAAATGGTTTTACAAAACCAAGAGAGACTCACAAGGTAACATCGATAGATACAAGGTTAGGTTGGTTATTAAGGGGTTCACTCAAGTGGAAGAAATTGATTACGGTGAAATTTTTTCACCTGTATCTAAGAAAGATTCATTCCGTATCATCATAGCATTAGTTGCCAATTTTGATCTGGAGTTACACCAGATAGATGTTAAGACCGCTTTCCTCAATGGTAAACTAGAGGAAGAAGTCTACATGAAACAACCTGAGGGATTTGTTGCAAAAGGTAAAAGTCAATTGGTATGCAAGCTGAAGAAATCAATATATTGGTTGAAACAGGCTTCACGGTAATGGTAGTTGAAGTTCCATGAAGTGATCATGTCATTTAGTTTCGTTGAGAACATCATGGATGATTATATATACCACAAGGATAGTGGGAGTAAAATCATATTCTTGATTTTGTATGTGGATGACATACTACTTGCTACCAATGATCTGGGACTACTGTGTGAGGTGAAGTAGTTTTTGTTCAAGAGTTTTGACATGAAAGACATGGGTAAGGCTTCTTATGTTATTGGCATAAAGATCCATAGAGATAGAACCCAATGTCTTATAAGCTTGTCTCAAGAGGCTTACATTGTCAAAATTCTTGAACGATTCAGGATGCAGAATTGTTCGTCTAACGTGGTTCCTATTGAAAAGGGAGACAAGTTTAGTTTAAGTCAATATCCTGAAACTGAGCTTGATAAGAAACAGATGGAAAGGGTCCCATATGCCTCAGTGGTAGGAAGCTTGATGTATACACATGTTTGTACAAGACCTGACATCGTTTTTGCTGTGGGTTTGTTGGGAAGATACCAAAGTAATCCTGGGGAAGCACATTGGACAGCTGCAAAGAAGGTATTTAGGTACCTACAAGGCACTAAACACTACATGCTCACATACAGGAGAACAGACAATTTGGACGTAATTGAATACTCATATTCATATCTTAGAGGATGCGTAGATACGAACAAGTCTACATCTGGTTACATCTTCCTATTGGTAAATGAGCTATATCGTGGAGAAGCGCTAAGCAAACTCAAATAGCTCCTTTTACCAGTGATCCTGAGTATATTGCATGCTTTGAAGCAAGTTCATAAGCTATTTAGATAAGAAATTTTATTACTGGGCTTAAGATTATGGATTCAGTCTCTAAGCCAATCAGAATGTACTGTGATAACGTAGCTACGGTGGCCATAGCGAACAACAAAAGGAATAAGGATGATGTGGCCAAGTTTCTGTTGAACGCATCAGTACATTGGATATGTTGGCTGATCCTTTGACAAAAGGGTTAAAGACGAACATTTTTGTCACACATATACCTCATATAGAACTTTGTCCTACTTTTGATTAGTGGAGGTATGAGCAATGATATTATATTTTGTAGTTTATCATTTCAAATTATGATTGTATATATTTGTGTTATTGAAATTGATAAACATTAAGATATGAACCTATGAACATTGAGTTCATATATATTGTGATATCCATTAAGTGATGGTGTTACTTGTGATACATGGAAGGTAATACTCGATAAAGGGGACTTATCGCCTTAATTCTTGTAGCACGACATCAGTTTACCTAGACAGGGCAATGATATTGAGTATACGGGTCAAGTGGGAGAATGTGAGATATTTATTATTATAACTTATTTAGATATTAATTAAGATAATTAATAAATATTTCTGAGTGTGGTCTATAGTTATTGGGCTCAATCCAAGGTGGGTTAATGACTCAGTTTATTTAAGGTTAATCTTCTGATGATGGAAATTAACAATTCAGTTTATCATGCGATCACTTTCTGAGTTTAAAGCGAGATCTATTTTCTCAGCTTCCTTTTGAAGGTTCCTCACTGGTGACAACAGAAAACAAATTGACATCGATGTGCCTAATCACTAGCTGGAAGAGCATGTTGTTGATCTGACAGTGTTCTCTTTTGACAGGTATTCTATTTGATCCCAGTTTTTCTTAAATTAATCAAGCTAATAGCGAGAGGTAACTCTACGTCTTCTGCTGCATCTTATATAAATTTTATATTTGAGTATGTTATAATTTGGACTGATTATAAGTTTTCAAAGAGAGTTGCCTTAACATACTAGTCCTTGATCAAAGATATAGTAACCGTAGAACCAAAAGCTAGCAAGTAGTAACACATAAATTGAGCTACAACCATAAACATGATTCAAATACAGAACGTAGTCAGAAAATGTACAATAGGAAAAAAGAAAGAAGGGAAAAGATAAAAGTAATTGGATTCATGATTCCTCAATAGTTCTGCTCCCTCACATAAAACTATATGAAATTAACTAAAAATTCAGATAATTTTTATAAATTATATTAATTACATCCTCAAAATTATATCTTTTTAAATGTTTAAAATATACTTTTCAAATATTAACTTAGTTATATTTAAATATTATGTTATGAAATTTATAATTAATAATTTCTTTAATTTTTCACATAATGTTTTGATTTAATTAATATCCGTTCAACTCCAGTCAAAAAATAAATATTTAATTAGCTCTTCAATCAATTTAATGCGAAGTTGGAATATTTCAAAACATTGGTTTAGCTTGAGCTAATAATCAAAAATAAATATTAAGGCAATAAGTTAAAAGAGAGTTACCATCTACTCCATAATCAACGATATCGTATCCCTAACACAAAAACATGTTTTTCATTACAACCAAAAGGTGATTCAACTACAAAGCATAATGAATTGCAGTCATTTCTCTAAAATCCTTATTTCTTTATTTATAGATATTACTTTTAAGACAAGCTATATATTCATATAATTGCTTTAAAAATTATATTAGTAGCATCCTCAAAATTATATCTATTGTATTAATAATATAATTCTTTTATTTTTTACAAATTATTTAACTCAAAAATTAAAAAAAAATATAATTTAGTTTATATCAATTCAACCATGGTTGGAAAAGTGAATCTTCAATTAGTTTCAACTATGAAAAAGAATATGATAAAATTCTTGACATTGATTTAAACCACCACCATATATATTCTTGCCAAGTGAGTTAGCTCCTTAGCTTGAAGTAAAACCTTTTTTTTTTTTCATTTCTTTCAAAGGAAATGTCATATATAGAAATAAATTAGGGAAAATTATTAAGAAAAACCTAGTTAAAATTTTTATTACATAAAATTAGCTAAAATTTATTTTAAAACTAATAAATGTAATTTTGAAAAAAATTATTTTATATGTACCTATACTTTTTTAATTTTTTAATTTAATATCTATATATATTTTATCTTAATTAAATCATTAAATTTACTCTATTAGTACTATTAACTCCTATATAAGGACTAACAATATTAAAAGAGAAAAGTTACCAAGGTTATTGGTAATAACAAAGTAAAATTAAATAATTTAATTAAAAAAATATATAGATATTAAATTAAAAATAAAAAAAAGTATAAGTACATTACAAAATGGCTTTTACTATAACTTTTTTTTTAGCTTTATACAAATAATTTTAGTTTTTCTTCCAAAATAGAATATATGTAATATATCTTTAATTATATATAAATTTAATTTTTTTTATATATTATATATAATTGAAAAAAAAATTTACACATACTAAAAATGAATTGTTTTATTGATTTTTAAACAAATTTTAAACAATAAAAATTGTAATGAAAGATTTTTTTAACAATTTTTTCAATGAATTAATGTCTATTTAGAAACCACAAAAACTGTAGTTTCATAAATTTTTTTAGGTAAAACTTAGATTTGGAAAAATTTTAAAACAAACAGTCATATTTGTTCAAACGGGCTTTTAGATCAAACTATAGTTTAAAATTAAGGTTTCAGATAAGTTGATCAGCGTAGTTTATAGAACAGTAAAAAAACTTATAAATTAACCAATTACTATATTACCCCTACTTTTTCTTATATCCTCTCTCCTCTCTTACTTTTTCTTACACTATCTCTCCTCTCTTTTCTTACATTATCTCTCCTCTCATATCTTATCTCTCCTCATTTAATACCCATACCCTTTTTTATAATTTACTAATAATAAAAATATTTTTAAAAATAATTATTTAAATATTTATTTATTTAAAATTATTTTTTTCTATAATTTTTTTTAAAATTTTTGTTTATAAACTATTTAAAATTTTTTTTATAAATTTATTTTTAAAATCTTATCCACCCTTTGGTTGAATAGGAAGCAACACGTTAACATTAAATTTTTAAATAAGGACAAAAGATAGAAAAACAAGATCTAATATTCCGAATGAAAATAATGGGAAGCAAAGTGGGATTTGACCTTGTTTAGACCCCATTAAATGCAATCAGATACAGTCCACATTGCAAATCCACGTCCATCCATGTGCGTGTTTACCACATGCCGACATCCCCGTCGGCCGAACGTAAGGAGCGTGTACAACACGACAAGAAAGAGTGTGGCGACTGCGGGTGCTGGTGAATAGTAAAACTGTCACGTCGCTATGGGCCACCATGTGAAATTGAGCGATCACTGTTTAAATTACTTTCCCTACTCCCACTCGCCCAGCATTCCCAACCTTCTCACTCACCTGATATTCTAGCTAATCCCGAGGAGAATTATAAAGGTAGATTAATTCAGATCGAGATATAACAGAAACTATTAAGATTGGTGTCACCTCTGACCTTTAAGATGTTACGTTCTCAAAGGATTACCCATAACTTATAGTTAAATTAAAATAGCTCTACCATCTAACCGTTGATTTTCTTTCTACTCTCTCTCTCCCCGTCTCATTCTTCTTCATTCATTCATTCATCTCTGCTTTTTTACGTCCCATCAATAAGTCCCCTCTCTTCACATTCACACACTCTCTCTCTCTCATTTTCTTCTTCCTTTCTTCTTCTTCCTCCTTCTCTCTCTCTCTCTCACGAAAACCCTTTCCGCGTGAAACTACCCTCCTCCCAGATACGCAAATCTCAACCTATTCGTATTCCTGATTACACCCCACAACGAACAAAACCCCAAAGTCTTCAACTTCACCTCCAAATCAACCTCATATAATCTCACTGGTTCGTTCTAGATCGTGGATATTACCGGGTTGAACAATTGAATCGGTTTGTTTTATATTGATTGCGGATCATGGATTCGGCATCAGGAGGAGCGGGGCCAAGTGCATCCGACCCGAATAGTGCTGCTGCTTCTGCTGCGGCGGTGGTGTTACAAGCAGAGGGTTCGTCAGCCGGGGCGACGCCGAGTCGGTATGAATCGCAGAAGAGGAGGGACTGGAACACGTTTTTGCAGTATCTGAGGAATCACAAGCCGCCATTGACGTTGGCTCGGTGCAGTGGAGCTCACGTGATAGAATTCTTGAAGTACCTGGACCAATTCGGGAAGACGAAGGTCCACATCACCGGGTGTCCGTATTTCGGGCACCCGAACCCGCCGGCGCCATGCGCGTGTCCGTTGAAGCAGGCGTGGGGGAGCCTCGACGCGCTGATCGGACGTCTCAGAGCCGCCTATGAAGAGAACGGTGGACGGCCGGAGTCCAACCCGTTCGGCGCTAGAGCCGTCAGGATTTACCTGAGGGAAGTCAGAGAGGGACAAGCTAAAGCTAGAGGCATCCCTTATGAAAAGAAGAAGCGAAAAAGAAGCACTGTAACAACCACAACTCTGGTCAGCACCAATGTGTCGGCAGCAACTGATATGACTTCTGCAGCCCCTTCAAGCAGCGGCGATGGTGGTGGAGAAGGAGTAGGAGGAATTGACACCACCACCACTAGTGTCGTAGTTGCTCCCAATACTACAGCTACAGTTAGTACCACGACGACCACGACTACTACAGTATAGTATATCTAGTAGTATAATTCTGATAAATTCTCTCACTTTTTTCCTACCACTATCCAAATTTATTCTTAATGAAATAATTAATTATGATACAATCCCATATTTAAGCCGGTTTTCTCAATTCCAATAGACCCCATCGATCGTCCCACAAAAGTTCAGTTTAAAAGCTGTTCTTGAATGTGATCTCGTGGATATATGGCTCATCCCTCTCCCTCCCTCCCTCTCTCTCTCTCTCTATATATATATGTATATATATATCAGCTAATAATTATATACTAGCGAGGCATAATATGATGACTGTGTATTGTTTTTGTTTTGTTTTAGGTTATTGGAAGGGAAAAATCCAAAAGCAATGCTTTCACTTTAATATGTGTTGAACTTATCCTTCATCTTTCTTACATTTTTCTTCTACATTCCATGTGGCTGGTGAATAGGTGTTAATTCTCTCCATTATATATACCTCAATATTATTGTTCATGCTTATAATTTAGTCAAATTTTAGTTTTTACCTCTATAATTTTTCTATCCAAAACGTCAATCTCTATATAGGGATTTGATATGAAAATGAATGCTATTAAATATAGGGATACAAATAAAAAATTATTGAAAGTATAAGGATCAAAATTAAAATTTGTTCAAATTGTAAGACTATAGGACTACTGAGATATATTTAACAATATTTGAATTTAAGTTAGTCAAATAACTATATTAAAATACTCTACCGATCTTTAATATAAAATATAATTAGAGAGTTAATCTTAATAAAAATATAAGATATATTTTATATATTTATTAATTTTTTTAAATTACTCTATTGATATCCTTCAATAATAATCTAATAAGAAAGAGAAATAATTATGAATTAAAAATAATTAAAATATTTTTAAAAAATTATATTAACTAATTTAATTTATTTTTTAATATAATTAAATTAATTAAATATATTTTATATTAAATAGAGAATAATGCGTATGTATATATATATACTGCCCATGATGCCCCGTAACGATACTAATATAGCTAGGGGAACAACATCACTCATTGATTCAGTATTTTGCTTTCATTATTATGACATTTCATTTTTGTCTTGACCTGATGCTCATCGCTCCAGTCAGAAGCCTGCACTTGGATCACAATTTGGTGCAAGGAAAGAAGAAAAAGAAGGAAGAAGATAGAGGATTTGACCCTACCATTATAATTAATTAATAATTATGTAAATTAAACTTTCTCTTTCCCTGATCTGATAATTAATCCTTGGGACTACCATTATCTGCAACTGTTCATCTGGTCCCCATGGGTCTTCAATCTATATAGATATATAGATTTGCTGGGCTCAATCTATCTATCTCAGTAACGATGCACACGTGCGGCTATCATTTACTAAAATGTTTTTTGCATACTCCTGTTTCAGGTGCTTATTGCCATGGCCACCTAGCCATACATTACTGTAGTAAGTATAGTAACCTAATTTATTATTACAATGCGGTTATTAAAGATTCTTTATGTACACTTTTTTTTTTCATCCAGAATTTTTAGGTTAATTTCTTTTGTTGTTGTTGTTATTGTATTTAGGGTATTAAGATTTTGGCTTATTTATTCTCTTCGTTTTTGGATTCAGTAGGTTTTAAGATTTTAACTCATTCTTCACTTTCCCTTCCATTTCTCTATCTCTTGGATTCAGATCAAATGGTTTTATCATTTCCAAATGCACACAAAATATCCTCCCTATATACGTTCATGAGATTTTATTTACATGGCAACGAGAGAAGAAATACTTTAATCATTTTTATAAATTATATCATTAAATTTTTTTATATAAATATATAACTTTATCATTCTTTTATTATTTGACTGTACTCTTATTAGGTATAATATATATTAAATAGAGATAAAGTTAAAAATTTATTAGATTTTAAATCAGAGTTAATAAAATTTAAGATTTTTTTTAACTTGTATAAAATATATTAAAAATAACTTATAAATAGAATAAAATTAATGTATCGGTATATACTCCTCTTGTCCTATTTATAAGTCATTTTTAAGTTTTAACACATTTCACTAGAATTAAAACAAACCTTAAATCTAATTAACTCTTTATATTAAAATTTAATAATTTTATAACTTTACTCGTATTTAATATATAATATATTACATGAGAGTAAAGTCTACACAATAATAAATAAAAAAGTAAAATTTTATATCTATATGAAAATTTAATGATAATTTATAATTAAAATTAAAAAAATCTAATCTATATTTTATAAATATGATTAAAGGACTGACTGGAGTATATACATAAGGGAAATATATATGCAATGCAATCACACAAAGGTAGCCATATTTACAGTCATTTTCTATAGGAAAGAAACGCACCCACCCTCCCTAGGATTCAAGCCAACAACCTCCCTTGTTAGAGGATGTCAGGGATGAATCTAGAAGTTGACATGAGAGGGACAAAAATGAAAAACAAGAAAGTGGGGGGTAAAAAATTAATTTCCCATATGTTTTACAAATAAAAAAAATGAACAAATCTTTAAAGGAAGTTTGTGACATGGGGGACAAGCTCACCTGCTTTTTCCCTGGATTCGTCCCTACAAGAGGTGGAGATAGGGGTGAACAAATCCGAACCAGATCTAATTCATTTTAATATTTTAAGTTTTGCCTATTCAGTTTTTTATTTTTGTTGTATAAATTAAGGGCATTAAGGTTATTTCATATAATGAATATAACCTAACCGAAAAAACCGAATAATATTTTAATTTGGCATTTCTTGGTGTGAAACTACAAACACCATCCATGAGGAGAAAATAATGGATCCATTGTCTTGATGTTCTTCTTCTTTTTTTTAATATTTTGAGTAACCTCACCATCTTAGGCCGAAAACGACCACTAGCCAACCGTTTCTTGTGATTTATATTCTTATATATTGTTTTATTTAATTATTGCATATAATATTTAAGCCAGCTATGATATATTATGTTTTATTTGTTATTATATTATAGAAATAGACCCACCAGCCACTTCAAAACAAAATAACATTTCTGGATTTTTCTTTCGTATTTTGGACCCATTTCGATTACATTTATAATTTATCCATCTTCCAAGTATGATAGTAATGTACTGGAAATTAATTATTGCTTTGAGTACTCTTTTGTTTGGTTCTTTATTTTCCTTGCATGATTTTTCGAGGGAAATTGATTCCAAGGATAAATGTTCATAAATTTATTTTTTTTCTTTTTTATCTAACCCCTCTCTCTCTCTCTCTATATGACCAATGATACTTTTGCATTTATCAGGGAACTTTCGCTTTCTGGCCTTTCTTGGAGCCACATAATTTCATATAGCCCACTTTATTTCTCACTCTCTACTTTCTCTTTTTCTTTATTATGTGCGGTGGTCACTTTAACCGTTTGGATTTCCAAATGTCAAAAAGAAAAACCAAATAGGATATATCCTTATTCACCTATATTTATCTCTACTCTCTCATCTTCCTCCTCCTTTACCTACATTAAAACAACAAAAGTCTTAGATACAACGCTAACCAAATGTACCTATTGAATAACTTCATTTTAAGTGTTCTCTTCATTCTTCATCAATCTAACATTTTTCAAAAAATTTATACTATTTAATCTACCCTCCTTACGGTACATTTGGCCCCCAAACTAACTCCATAATCGATATAAGTTACGTTTTAGCTAATATTGATGTTTAATTTGTCGTTTTTGCAACATGAATTTTAGGTCCAAATGGACTTCTAGGATGAAGCTACTTTTTTTTTGTAGCTCATAGCTTCTAACTTTTGATTTTTTTCATCTTGACTTTTTTTTTATTTCTCTGTCTTGAGACTTTATCCGAACAATTTTTATGTGAAACTGATATTTTTACAAAAGTCACTCCAAATATAAATTAAATTATATTATATTATCTGACTGTTATTCAATTTGATTTTTGTAAAAGTATATCGAAAAAAAAGCCACTTTCGCTAATCCAAACACACCCTTACTAGTGCCCCCATATTGTCTGATAGATTTACCCGACAACAGTAACCCATGAGCAAAAGCTTTTTACTTCCACTCAAAGATTAACATAGAAACCAAAAAGAAAGCCACACTATTAAAAAACGGTTTATTAAGCCGGTTTTATAAGTGACGTGTATATTATGTTGTTATAAATTGAAAGATTTTATGACGGTTTTATAATCGTTGTGAAAAGTGACTTTTGACTGCTATTATATTATTAATCATCGTGAAAAGTTACTAGGCCAACCACGTACCATCATCGTCACCCTCGTCGAAAGCATCAACCAGGTCTAGAGAAGAAGTCAAAGATCTTATAGAAAAGTTGAAGATCTAAAAACCTCTGCCATTAAAACTCTTTGAGCTCCTTTCGCTAAAGTCCATATGTCTCTACACACCGTCAGCCACCACGGCCACCCTCATTGAGAGTATAAACTATATCTAGAGCAGAAATTGAAAATCCGGCAAAAAAATTAAGATCCATAAGTTTCTTCTATCGAAACTCTTTGAACTTATCCTAATAAGATAGTGAAGAGATTTTAAGTGCAGGGTTAAGGAGTAAAGAGAAAGATAGTGAAAAAAAAAATTACAAATGACAAAGGCAAGCATGACAACGATAGACTAAGTGGTAAAGCTGAAAATTGTAGAAAATTACTAATATTTGGTTGTCAATGAGGTCTAGAGTGAAGTAAGATTAATTGATTATAAAATTGTTCATCGCAATAAAATTATAAAATTTTGAAAACTTTTAGTGAAGATTTTTACAAAGAAAATGTTACCATAAAAAATTTACTTTTAATGTCAATTTTATGAAAAAATATCATAAAAAAAAACTTTTAACAACACTTTTTTAAATAATTGCTGATAAAAGAATTTTTTATGATTTTTTTTTATAAAACCATTGTTAAAAGTAAATTTTTAGTAATTTAATTATAAAAATCTTACTACTTTTTTTCACTATATTTTCTCATTTAAACACTATAAAGTAGCACATAAAAGCTATATTTTTTAATAGTGATATATACGAATGACACACGCACACATATATACATACATATGTGTTTGTGTGTGTATATATATATATATGCATTATTATTTGTGGTTGTTTTTATTTTTTATCATGATCACGAGCTGCAGAATGTGGGTCATGGATATCTGAGTAGTGTGTTAAGTGCGAAAGGAGCAAAGTCACAAGGATTTGAGTAAGGGCAAAAGGATCCGAGTAGGGTTTTCTGAAATCGCTTGCCTGTTACAATTTGTCGCCACATAGAATAGCATTCATTTATCAGTCCTTCTTCTTGTACTCTAATCTGGCCATGCCTTCATACTTCATTTAAGAATCTCTCATATGACTTCGTATACGCTTCATTGAAGAGAAGGGCCTCTCTAATAAATTAATTTTCTGGAGTTTGGTGGTCATATATGAATGGGGTTGGGACCAATATCCTCAAGCCTCCAACGTTCTTTTTAGACGTATCAATCTAATATATTTTGCAATATTAGATTAGATTTAAATATTATTAAATATAATGTTGTGTAAAACAATTTTTTGGGTGGTGCCATTATTGATTATTGATTAAAGTTTGATACATTGAGGGAATATACATATATAGGTATATAAAATTAATTAAACCCTTTCAAGTGCGGCAGGGGGGCTGAGATGTCGCTAACATCTTCAATGCTAGTTCAGAGACGTGTACACTTCTGTTTTTATGTTTTGAGATAAGATTTGGCTCATTCATATTTCAGCTGATGAAATAAGATTTGGCTCATATTTTAATCCTGGTTCAGATATGTTTACCCTTCTATTTTTATTTTAAATATAAAATTTCAATTCACTTTATCTTTTAAAATTATAATTTTATCTTTACATTTTTTTTATATGATTACACATATTAATATAATTTATATTAAAAATAATTTAAATATATATAATTAAAGGAGATACTTTAAACAAATCAATATATAATCATTACAAAAAATTAATTTAATTATTTTTATATATTATCTAAGTTAATTAAATATATTTTATATTAAAAATTAGAGTTAATATAACTATATGTACCAAATTTTAGTGTTAAATGAAACTAAATAGATTCCATAAAGTCAATAAATTAAATTCTATAAATTAAAATTAATAGTTTTTATACTTAAGAATAAATGTCTATAGCCAAATCAAACTATAAAGAACCCATAATTCAAATAAAACAAATTACAAAAATATGATTTGAAATTGAAATAAGTTATAAGAACATGCAAATGAACTTTACCTTAATCAATGGAAAAGCCATAGATATATGACTTTGAGGGTAGAAATTAGGGAGCTTTGGGTTGGCGTTGATGATGGTGTTTGGTACGGTAAAGCGTTGGGAGAGAGTGAATGCATTGATGTGAGAGTTAGGAGCAAAAAGGACTTTAGAGTGTAAAGAGGCAAACACAATGGGGTCAAATGAGTGGAAAGCTTGTAATGCCTCAAGAAAACAATTGATCCAATTATTGATTGCTCCATAAAAGTGTGCCCTTTTCTTGGGAGCCTCACTTTGTAATTCACTGTCATCATTTCATTCAGTCCTTTTTAATTTAAATTCTTTGCGGATAATATATATACACATTATAAAAAATTAGTTAATATTACTTGTTTTAAAATTTAATTGATTAAAAGAATTTGAATTTAAAGGAATAACTTTTTTTTTTAAGTTGCATATAATATATTTTCAAAAAAATGTAAATAATTTTTATTTTAAAATTTTTTATATATAATTAAAGATAATTACATAGAATTAAAAATAAATTATACCTATTAAAGATAAATTACACTCTATTCTTTTAATTAATAAATTTTTTTTTAAAAATAGTTTCAACTAATTTTTCCATAATAATTTATGGGCAAAAATTGAATGTCTGCTCCTCTAGCTAGCTTCTACTTCTAGTATTAAGTAATTAAATTTCACAAGGAGCTTCAAAGGTATCCTATGATGTACGGGACTTCAATACATTTATATCGAGATATATTTTATAAATTTATTTTCTATATGCCATAAATAATTCAACCTGTTACAATGTAGTGCGTGGGTATTGTCCAATAAAATTATATTTTGTATGGAATTTGCAACTTTCAAAATTTCCCTTACTGTAGACAAGAAAAATTTCATATGCATGTGCATTGATCTCCTTATATATATATTATTTTAAAAGTAATAATTAAGTTTTCTAAAAGTAAATTTAATTATGTGTATATAAGTAGTTATTGAAATATATATTATCATATAATTAAATCTCAATATGTTCTTATGCTTGTATAAAAAGTACTCCTACCAAATGTTGCATTACAATAACAAAACAATGTTGAATTACTTTTATTTTAAAAATTTTCTTCAAATAAACTAGATTCTTTATGATAACGTATTTTTCTTTTTTTTTTAAAAAATAAATAAAGAAAAAGTATGATTCAGTATGAAATTAGCTTTCGTCTTTACATTCATCTCCTTATTGGTTCCTGTAACCTATTACAAAATTTTATTTTAATCTCTTAATTTTATAAAACAAATTTTAAGTCTTCCAACCTTAACACTATTAATTTCATTAACAAAATATACCAACATTAAAATATTAAATGTTGATAAAATATTATCAAATATTAAATTTATTTTTTTTAAAATAACAATAATTCAAACAAAAAATAGCATTTAATATTAACAGTATTAAAGTTGAAAAATTGAAAAATACTTACTAATCGAGATAGTATAGAAAGTGCAATCAGTGACAATTTTATAAATAAATAACGAGCCGGTTGCTTTTGTCAAAACAACAATTATTGGTATAGAAAGTAATTAAGTTTTCAAAAGATAATTCTTTTTCACCTTTCTACATAGCCAATGTAAAAACTTTATAAAAAGTTAGAGAGATGCACTTCAGCCTATCTATAATTATCATGGGTGTTAGGATAATAAATCCAAATTGTACTCTTAATATGCTTAACTTCTTACTGCATGCATGTTAGAAGCGAAGTTAAATTATCTATTGTGGTATATATGTGGCCAAAAAAGATAGTAAAAACATTTTCATTGAAATTGAAAATGTCGGGTATTGAACAGTGCGTTTGTCAAAGTATAATTGTCGGAATATTTGTCAAATGGACCACAAAATTAATTAGCAGAAAGCAAGGTATTAATTCAAGGTTCTCGATTTACACAAGATTCCTCCTCCAAAGGAAAGAAGGCAAAAGAGACAATTATTCAACAAGGACAGGAGTGAACTTGTTTCCAATAAATATTTAATTTAATTAATTATCATAACTATGGACATTAATCCTTTCTCATGAAATCACTTAATTAATGTCTAATAAGTGACCTACGTGCCTATTTCAGAATCAAATTAAAGAAATAGCACTTTCTCTATGTCTGTACATAATGGGAATACAATGGATGTTAATTAAGTATATACTTGTACATTTTTAAAGTGTACTTCTTGATTGTTTTACTCCTGCTTTTTGGGGCAATTAGGTAAGCCTCTTAAATTACTATTTATTAATGAGTAAATGTGTATCCAACAATATAAACAAATTTTAGAAAAATAATTAGTACCATAAAATATTTAAGGGTGCAATTATTACCCTGAACTAATTTTAAATATGCGACTAGTACCCTAAAATATTTGAACTAATTTTAGAGGTATGATCAGTACCCTAAAATATTTAAGTTAGTACAATTTCGTTATTTCTTTGACATAAACACAAAATTCTATCTAATTCATGTCATATAAACTTTTTATTTTAACACATTATTATTTAAAAAACTATGTGTTATATTATTCAAAAAAAATACTGAGTAAACTCTAAAATTGACATTGTATATAATTTATATATAAATATTTATAAATTTTATAGTTTATTTAGTACAATTTATTAAAATAATATTGTACATGTGACTTTTTAAACAATAATGTGTTGAAATAAAAAAATTATGTGGCATGTATCAAATAAAAATTAGTATTTTTGTTAACGAAGGGGCAAAATTGCACCAATTTAAATATTTTAGGATATTAATTAGTTTGGAGTGCTAATTACACCCTTAAATACTTCAGGGTGCTAATTGCACATTTAAAATTAATTTAAAGTGCTAATTGTACCTTTAAATATTTTAGGATGTAATTGGTCTTTTAAAATTAATTTATGGTGCTGGATAACCTTTACCCTTTATTAATTCATCCTATTAGAATATATATATATATATATATATATATATATATGGTTTATGGGTTTAGGCAAATCATATAAAAATTAATAAAAAATAAGGTTGAAAATTTGTGATCATAATATTTTAGTACAATTTTCAATTCTATTTATAAAACATTTTTAGAATTTTTTTTTATTATGGTCTTCACTCTTCACTATAAAATCGTTTATAACATCAGTGAAGAATTTCTTAACTTTTTTTTCAAGTATGCCCTAAGTCATAATTATAACCATCTCTCTTAGAAGAAATATATTTAATTTTGTGGCATAGGTTAAAGAATTTATTGAGAAGGTAATTATAAAATGTTATGACGGTTTTTTATAAATGATTTTTTTTTAAAGAGATCCTCGAACTTCAGTTGGTTAATTGTTGTACCAAAAAGAGCTTTTCATTTCATCTATGGAAATAGATCATGACATGTAGAGAGCTGCGTACGTTGTCCTCACTCAATCTCTTGTTTGAAAAGTTGGACAATTTGTTTGCTTGGTCTGATAATTATGAAGTGGAAAATTAATGGCTCCTTGCAATCCAACCTTTTTCTAACAGCTGGAACTAGCAACTAAAAGATATTAGTATAGTTGAGTTTAACGAAAAAATTTAATTTTGTCTTTAATGTATCGAATTGAAGCCTAAATGTTCTCTCTAGCCTCTTGATTCTTCTACTTCTTATTGTGTTTCTAATTGTTAAGCCTTCAATGTATGCAGAAGATTATAGGATTTATTGGATCCTTCTTAAATGACAGGGACATCTCACCTTTGAGGACTATAGATGCCACCTATGACGAGGTTGTCATGTATGATATCGCATTTGTGTAGAACTTAAGAGTGTATTTGAAGAGAAAACAACAATTTTAAGAAGAATCAACTAAACATCTCATAAAATTTAATATTTCATTCATTCTTAATTATAAAAGTTAGATACGGATTAAATTTGTTCCTAAATATAAGGCATCAATTTACTATGTCATTTAAAAATTATATTCCCCCCCCCCCAATATATCCTTATATGAATGCACATATTAAAGGAGTATCTATCAAGGAATATCTATCAAGGGGTAATTTACATACGCATGACTAAAAGAGGTATTTTAAAGAAACTAACATATAATCATTACAATTAACTAATTTATCTAATTTTTTTAATCCACCTAAATTAGTTACGTAGATCTTATAGTTAGGAATGGAGGTAGTAATTGATTATCTATACCAAAATCATGGTTTTCTATGAAGCCAAGTTTTTTTTATTTTTTAAAAAACTATTATCTACTAAAATTATTTTTTTAGAAACTATTATCTAAAAACTAATTCAAATACACTTTTAAAATTTGTTGGATGCCTTATAGGCAACACTTGTGCTCATATCAAACATAATTCTTAATAAGAAAATAGGGAAAATGACATCTGAGTCCTAAGGAAGCAATTAAATGACAGAAAAATCCTAAGAAATGCCTTAATTAAGTTAAAGTCCCATGGGACTTTATATGTAATTTTCTTAATTGTCAAATGACGTTTTTGTCCCTATTATTTTGCGAGTACATTACTGCTCTAACCCTACGCGAGACCAAAGCCACATCCTTCTGAAGATCACTGCTTCTCTTCTTCGCTGGGTATCTGCTATCTGGTTTAAAGCCCTAGCCTTATGAAAATCAGTCTCCTTGTCTTCTCCGGTGGGTGTGTGCTCTCTACTCTAAAGCCGTAGGTTATTCTCAATATCACTCTACTCGTCTTCTCTTGTGGGTCTCTGTTCTCTGCTCAAAAGCCCTAGCTCCTTCCGAAGATTACTATGCTCGTCTTCTCTGCTCAGCCTTTGCTCTCTGCTTCTCATCTCTGGGAGGTGTTTGCACTCTAGTCCTTCATCGCCTTTCCTATTCTTCTTACTTACCCCTTCTCTTCTCTGTTCATTGTTGGGACTCACCCCTCCTGCAGCATTTCCTCCTCTAGTAATTATCAGTTATCCTCCTACAGTTAGTCGCGCCTATTGTCGTATTGTCACTGCCACCCATCCCTCCTACCGCGTATACTTGATTTATTCATCTAAATCATCATTGCCTTGCCTCCTCCTGTCACGGCCCCTGCTCCAGGTATATATTTCTTCCTTTAAAGGATACTACTGTCTTTATTGAATGTGTGAAATATAACGTACAGAAGGGAGGCATTAGCCTTCCAAGTAGAACAATGTTTAGTTTACTGACAGAGTTCATTGCGAGAGCCTGATACTGAATATAAAAGTCATTTTAGGTGAGGAGGAATCTATTAAAGGTACCCAGAAGTCATTATGCTTGAATCAACCTTTGTGTTTGCAAGTGTTGCTAGACATAAAAGGAAATATATGAAAGCTCAGTTACTGAGTCCTTATTAATTGATGATTGAAGGGAAACATAGAATCAGATGAATACATACTAGATTTTTCTTACTTGATGTATTTGCTAAATGCACTAGTATAAGGAAAGTAACGCTAAGAAGAAACAATTAGGAAAAGTTTATTGTTATTAAATATAATGTAAGATGAATAAAAGATCAAGATGCCAACAGTACGTTGTCTTTAGTAGAACTCGTTACAACATCAATAAGTCAGGGTAAGTGTTCTTCAAGTAGGTTCAATCTCAGAATGAAATATCTGTTCACATAGATATTTTGGCTATTATTTTAAAACATCATCATTAGTATTAAATGGCTTATTTGATTTTGATACTTCTGTATTTGCACTATTGGTGTCCTGATTAAGTGGATTAAAATATTGACTAATAATTCATTCTATTGATGAAAGTGGTTGTTCTTGTAAGATAAAAAGACGGAAAATATTGGAAAAAGTGAAAGTGGCCCAAGAAGTTAGAACTTCTCTGGATATGCACTCTTCGTTGAAAAGCAAAAGAATGCTAACCCACAGAAGAAGATACCATTAGAAGATGCTGGTGCATCATTTAGGGAAGGTTGGAATAAATTGGAAGAGCATTATAAATTTGAATACAAAAGGAGGGCAAAGGAATTAAGAGGGCCAGGGAATGGGAAGAAATATGTCATGCCTTTTTACACAAGATGTGCACCAAAGAAATTCATGGATGTCTACAAGGTGTTGAAGGGAAGGGAAAGACAATAGAGAGATTAAGGGTAATTGAGTTGGATAAATTAGTGCGCATAAGCTGCCAACACATTCAGTGGGATTTGTGTGGGGTCTTTATGCGTGCTTTTGACATGCCGACCAAAACAATTTCAATAAGAGGAAAGACTTATGAAATGGATGCATTTGATGTGAATAAGGTTATGGGCTTACCAGTTGATGGGTCTGAACTAATGCTAACGAAGTCTGATGACCAAAAGTTCAAGGACCTAAAGAAGGTGTATATGAAGGTGCCATACACGACAATAGCAACCTGGTTAGTTGAGGACAAGGAAAATGTTGAGTTTGAGTTCCTCTTTATGATGTATAGTCTAGGGACTCTTTTAGACCCTAGCTCCTGTACATATATAAGCGATAAGGTGTTGAAGGTAATGGCATTGACTAAGGATGCCTACAGGGAGTTTGATTGGTGTACTTTTGTTCTTAACCAACTGTTAGACTCTATTAAAGATTATTACGAATAGTTGAGAAAAGGGGATGCCGGTGGGAGGAAGAATATAGGAGGATATTTATACTTCCTCATGGTAAGTGTCTTTGGGTTAACATTTTTTGTGTGTCACAACAATTAACTGGCAGTGCAGGTTAAATATGTTAACTTATGCATAATGTGAAATGCAGGTTTATTGTTTCCAAATGTTTCTATTGGGTCGACAAAAAGCCTTTGAGGTCAGGGATGTATTACTTATTGGAATGATGATGAGGTGCAGGTAAGAACATGGTTGGAGAAGGATAGTAACAAAGGTGTCTACATGCTAACACTAGCGAGGACCGACTGACAGTGATGACATTTAACCATATGTTGACCTTACTCACCCAGTACATATGACACAAATTGCTTTCATTCGTCATTGTAGTACTATTTAACTAATACGATAAAATGTTTTTCTTTTTCAGCTAGTAAAGGCAACTTATAGTAGAATCATGACCATGTTAGGGAAAGAACTATTAGCTCTTCAATGTAGCTTTGTAGAGAAAAAGGAAGGTGGAAATGATAGCGGAGAGGTGAATGAAGCAGCTGATCAATGTCAAGATAAAGGTGGGGAGGGCAATGTAGGTGGTAATGAAGGTAAAGACAAAGGTGGAGAGAAAGGAGATGTGGAAGGTGATGAGGAAACAAGTGAAGCGAAAGGTGGTGATAAAGGTGGAAGGACATACAAAGAACTAACGGAAGGGAATGAACATACAAAGGAGTAACGGAAGGGAATGAATAGGGGAATCACTTTTAAGAAGATCAAAGAGGGAAAAGAAACCAGATGTTAGATCTCCCTAATTCGTAGACATAAAGGTGGGGGTTGGTAAGAAAAGGTAGAAGGTGGAAGGCAAGGAAGCCATATTTAATATGTGCACAAGTCAGAGTGCTAGTACTGAGAAGCAAGAGTAAGTATTTAATTGTCATTACCTGCTACAAATTTTATTTGCTCCGTCAAAACTAAGTGCCTGATTGTAGTGTTAATTGATGTAGGGTTTTTATAGAGATGAATAGTTACCACCTAACACATGGTGAGCTATGTTGCCTCAGTAGTAGAGCATGGATAAGCACCAGTGTACGACGACAATTGTCCTTAACAACTTTGATCTATGTGCAATGTAATGGTGGTTTACTGATTTCATGTTTCTATTCACAGGTGATGACCATGGTGGCTAAGACTTTGGTTCAAGATGAGAAGGAAATGACTAGTTCTATAAGAAGACACATCTTTTCTGCACATTTCATGGGGAAGATGTTGGCCAATCCCCTACTGTGATAAGTTGAAAGGAATGAAACATAAATATTGCCAGAACATGTTGGATACAACATTGGTGATTGCTACTTCATGTTTAGAACATGCAATTATGTGCCCTTGACTCGTTGGTTGATAGCATAACATTTATGAGATTACAAGCGCAGTGATCTAATGAGGTATGTAAGGATGACAAGAATGGTAAGTGTAAGAAGAAGACAACGAGTAGGCAACATATATTCAAAGAGAAGCAATGGGTGGCCAATAGCTGTGTATGTATTTCTTAATGTATATGTTCTTACGTACTTAGCTATTATTGGTCATTATTAACATTATTGTTAATTTGGTTTTTTTTGCCTCTGTATTCTGCATGTGCAGAAGTGTTGCTTCCTCAAAATACTCCATATATTAAAGCCAGAAGTTTTTGGGAAGGACGATTAGTTTGATGTCAGTTGACCGAAAGTACATCTCTAAACAGACATGTAAGCATGTTACTTCTACCGGTAGTTTATTTTGTGTTATTGATTGTGACTGACTCAATGCATGTTCTTGTATTAATGTACTACTTGTAGGCATTCATGCGGGGTTATTGTGTTGTCGTGGTTAAAGACTTGGGATGGCAACTCTGTAGATGAGGAAGGTTATACCATCCAAAGTTACTCAATTAAAGACCTCCACCAAATGAGGGTTGACTGTTTATTTTGGTTGATTACTCACCCCAACAACTCACAAAGGGAGCAAGTATTGTCTCTTGCAGGTGGCAAAGAGCTATATCAGAAGAAAAAGTTACTAACCCTACCATTTTGGACTGTGAAATTTATGAAGAATATATGTAATTGAACACTTTCTAAGAAATGTCAAGTTTTTATCTATTGTGGAAAGAATGTTGTCATGTTCAATAGGCAGGTGTTGTATTTTATATCAGGTTGAACAAATTCATCAAACTTAATATTATATGGGGGAATATTAACAACTGCACCAATAGAAAATGACAACCCCATAGTGAAGAAATGACAATTGCACCACCTAAAATAACAACTACCCGATGACAACAAAACCAATAATTGCACTATAAAGTGACAACCATGTATTTAATGCATAACAACTGCCCAGTAGGAAATGACAACCTTATAGTGAAGGAATGACAATTGCACCATCTAAAATAACAACTATCTAAGGACAGCACAACCAATAACTGCACTATAAAGTGACAACCACGTATTCAATGTATAACAATTGCACCAGTAGGAAATGACAATCCCATAGTGAAGGAATGGCAACTGTACTAACTAAAATAACAACTACTCGAGGACATCACATCCAACAACTGCACTATAAAGTGACAACTATATATTCAATGCATAACAACTGCACCAGTAGGAAATGACAACCCTATAGTGAATGAATGACAATTGCACCACCTAACAACCCCGTATTGAAAAATCTCATAGCACAACTAAAACTTGACATATGACTGGACAACAAACCTAACATAATCTTACATAATCATTATAGTCAAAGTCTAACTTGCTTTATATATATGCACTTTACAATTATATAAGTTATTGGTAGCAAATGTAAAAGGAATATAGCAAATTTAGTCACCTTTATGAAGCTCCACCCTACCTTCCAAAAGATAAAGATACATAAAGGATACAAAAAATTACTTTACTCACTATCTACAGATACATACAAAGCAAAAGTCAGTGTGCTATGTATTTGCATAGAAAAATATAGCAAGCCAAGTACTATTCATAAACTCGGGTTTGGATTCTTGCATGTCTTCACTGTGTATCCAACCTCATGGCATCTTCCATAATGATAAGTCTTTTTACGTTGAAATTAAGACTCAATCCTTTTTCTATATGGCCTTCCTGGCGGCCTTCTAGTAACTGGGGGGTTAATAAACATTTTTTTCAATAGTTCAGACACTGTTAGGTCATGAGGATATGGACAATCATGTGTAGCAATATCCACATGGTAGTAGCATATATTTTCTCTTAGTCAGTTAACTTATAGCAATCATCCACAAATAAGTATACACTACCATATATTAGCTTTATTGTAGCACATGCATGGACACAAGGTAGCTCACTCATCTGCCAAGCTAAACATGTGCATTTACGTACTTGCATATCAACAGTAATTTTAATTACTCCATGGGGCCCTAAGTCTCAACTTGAACTGCGTCTTTCCCCTAATATTGGGAATGCATATTTGTGGGAAGTATAACTTGCTGTATCAATTTTGCCTCAATATGTGGGCCAACACTATTTTTCCAATTGACCATTGGCATTTTGCTTCTAAACAACTTTTGGGCCAACTTTTCTTAATGGTCAAGTATTAGAACAAACACATTGTGCCTCCGCTCTTGTAAAATCCATGCATTGAATGACTCTACAAGATTATTGGTAATATTGTCCCATCGTTTGAATGGAAACTTGCTCATAGCCCAGCATTGCACATCCCTTGGGTCTCAACCCATTGCGCTAGCTATGGACAAAAGGTTTGTAGCTTCCCTATTACGACATTAAAATCTCCCTCAAGCCTTGCATATGCAATTCCATCAAGCAGGTTAAGCGCGTCTTCCTTTCGGATCCCTGATACTTGTCCCTTCCTCGTATGATTTGAGGAAAGCATCACTATAATTTTCTTTTACATGCCGGTAGCAATAAGCATGTTTAAAACTGAAAAAAATAGAATGAACAGCATTTATGATTACATTGTTCTAGTCTGACACAATTGTGATCTCTAACGATCCTGTGATCTCTTTTACATTTTGGAGAAACTAAGTCTACTCATCATTTGTCTCGCCATTGACAATAACATATGCTAACATAAATAATTCATTAGACGCGTTATACGTATTTGTTGTCAACATTGTTCCCCTATATGGAACGCTAAGATGACATCCATCTATATACAGTATGGCTCTGTACCCTTGCAAAAACCTTCAATTGATCATCCATACGCAATGAATACCTTCTCAAATCTTTTTAACTCTGAGCCTTCCCACATAGCAACAGTTCTTGGATCAGGTTCTATAAGCCTCTCATATATCCAAGGAATAATCTTATAAAAATCCTTTGCAGTACCATGTATTTCCCTTAGGGCTTGTTCTCGACCTTTGTATGCTTGACTATAGTTCAATCGCATACCATAATCTCTGTACAAGTCCTTGCTTATTCTTGTGCATTCTTATTTATATTACTCATCAGAGCATCAATCATGAGAGACGATATTAAACTTGACTTTCCATGGTGAGACACAAGTAGGTTTTCTTGTGCATTATGCATGTGCTCACTTGTGAATCTTCATATAGTTAAAATTCTAAATCTTGACATTCACCCATATAATATGTACCCATGTACCACGGGCATCCATAGATCTTTCACTTTACAATGATATTTTGTTTATTGTTCTTAATAAATTTGTAAGAAAACATGTGCTCGATGCTATACTTCTATTATTTTTCTGAAGAACCCCCTATTTGGAAATGTTTGACCTTGTCCAATAATCAAGTCCTTCCACTTTATAGAATTTATTTCAGGTGTCATTGTTAGAATTATTTTGTCACCATAAGTCACTATTGGCAACACTACATTCTCATTTTCTAAATCAGGTGGAGACATAGAGCATAGATTCCCACTTCCAAACAGTTCATCAAACTTGTAGTAAATGACAACTTACTGTGTCAATAATGATAATTGCCTATAACTAATATGACAACTTAGATTGTAAATTATAGAGGACAACATTTTGAAATCAGCACAACATATTGCTTACATATCTTGGTCCTCCATTACATCATCCATACTAGGGGTATTCAAGATGCCCAGTACCCGATGTGCTTGCTCGAGCCCGGTAAAAAATAGCCCTGTCCAGCCCAAAAAACTGGCCTGAAATACATTTGAGTAAGTTTGGGCTGGGCTAATTGTCATGCAGGGCAGGGCACTAGGCAAGGTATGTTGCCCTGCCCATTTTGGCCTGGCCCAAACATATATATATTTACTAATACATAAAAATGCTTCTCTGTGACTCTGCCCTAAGGTTCAGATTACTTCAGCTTCAGCCGTTCAGCGTTTGCCCTAATCCTAATTCATCGAGCCACCGGTTCCCCACCCTCCAGAGTCCAACCGTCTAGCGAGCTTCCATTGTTGTCCACTCTCCTCCAGGGTTCAGATTCAGAGAGTTAAAGTGAGTGAGCTACCAGTTCCTTACCCTCAAGCGAGCTTCTATTCTTGTCTATTCTCGTCCAGGGTTCAGATTCAGAGTGACAGAGCAAGTTAGCGACAGAGTCAGAGTTGTCCATTATTATCGTCGGGTCTCCGCTTACACCTCTCTTGAGCTTGTAGTCCAGAGTTCTTGATGATCCTCTATTTCTAACCTTGTCAATTTTGGATTTACAGTGAGTTCGGGTCATTCTTGCTCTTCGCGTGCCAGACTTGAGATCCTTATCTCTTTATCTACATCTCCGTCTGTTAGCAAGAGAGGAGGAAGAAACACGAGAGGCTAGGTTGAGTTTCTTTGCAGAAATTATAGGACTTCATGTTAGTGATGCTTTGAATTCTGGCAGTACACGCTGTATAGAGGCTAATTTTTTGTTTTACATAGGAAATTTGTAGAATTAGATCACATAGCAGGCTCAATTCACACGGTACAAAATCATAAGGTATTTCTTTTCGTTCCCTTTTTTACATTTAAGCCATCCTGGTGAATCCAACTTACACTATAAATTGTTGATGATGACTTTTGATCATTGCAAAGTGTACATATGCAAAATTTGGAATGTGAGAACTTCTTTCAGTTCACAGATGAAAATATAAACTACATTTCTAATGTAGTCAAGTAGTATTGAAAGTCGAAGATTAAATTGTCAAGGCTTTATATCCTCATTATATTGACACAATTTTCTGTAACCACCTATAGTAGAGTACTTTCTATCATTTATTTATTAATTAGGTAATTTTCTTTTCTGAAACTTCCCCTTTAAATTCTTGGGTGAAACTTGAAAGTAGCCAGTGCAAAAAACTTTAGCAGACACCTAATGCAGTGGATATCTAAGTTCTAACTTATTTATACAGTCATGGAAAAGAACTTTTGAGATAGATTCAATCTAAAAAAGATTAGTTGATCAAATAATCTTGAATGTAGGAGATCTAATGAAAAGAGTGAAGATATAGCTAATTGCCTTCTAGATCGGATCCTAGTCCTTATGGAACTTCCAAACTGAAGCCACTATGCCACTATAACCTGAAGATTTGGACTTCTGCCATGTGTTTATGCTAGTTTGATACGTGTAAACTGTAAATGTAAAGTGTTAGCTGCTAGTTTGATATAGCTGTTGAGTGTTTAAGCTGCTAATTTGATATAGCTGTTGAGTGTTTAAGCTACTAGTTTGATATAGCTGTTGAGTGTTTACTGATAATTGTAAAGTGTTAGCTGTTGTTACTAATATTATAGCTACTCATTTGATTTGTTGATTTGTTAATTTGTTAATTGTTACTGATATTTCATTCTTGGGGCTACATACATGGGATATGGGATCACACGTAAATCATCAATGCCTAAGTGTTTTTAGTCATTGAATTGCATTGAATTGCACTGCTACATACATGGAATTGCATTGATATTTTTTAAGTCTTTAATATATAAATAGGAATTATTTTATAAATTTATGATTGTAGATTTTTTTCCTATAATATGAGCAGGAGATTACTATTTGGGCATACCTAGCCCGCCTATACCCAGCCCAAAATAGTTAGGGCTTTTACCGGGCAGAGCCAGGCATCAGGCTGCAAAATGTAACCCATAATTCCTGCCCATGCACACCCCTAATCCACACCAAGTTGTGCGCACTCGTTATTTGCTTTATCTCCTATGTATACATGGCCACTTTATCCATTGAATATTATTAAATGTTCAATTCTTTCATCATTAAACATGTCAACAAATATATGTCAATCAAACCTAATAGTTAATTTTATGACAATTTCATCACTTTCTTTCCCAACAAGTGATGCTAATAAGATTTTGAACTTATCATATGTTATGCCTTCCTTTATGGACATTGTTCTTATTTGACCCCTAACATATGTATGACCTTCTATATCATTTCCAAATTGTCCCCCATGTGAACATAACAGAATAAGTGCTTTGCAAATGAACTGGACATCAATACTGATAACCTACACTAAATATATAATATTAACAACTCGACCACCTATATTAATACTATTACGTACTATAATAACAACTCATCTTGCCATCGTATATCAGATCATAATCTGTCATTTTCACTTCATAGGAATCTTTGTAATGTTCATATTTTGTTACTACTCTCAACTAAACACATCACAAATTCCTGTAAACTGAACATAACCTTCACAACCCTTAATAATTACAGTTAACCTACAACCCAAATAATGAAAAAGTCATGCTACAAACACAATGTCTATATTTACGTGGGTCACCTTTTTTAGTAATGACAACTGCACCAAACATATTAACAACTCGAGCATCTATATTAACAACTATCGCGTACTATAATAACAACTCATCTTGCCCTCGCATATCAGATCATTATCTGTCATTCTCACTTCACAGGAATCTTTCTAATGTTCACATTTTCTTACTACACTCAAGTAAACACACTACAAATTCCTACAAACTGGACATAACCTTTAAAACCTTACTTAAATACAATTCACCCACAACTCAAATGATCAAAAAAGTCATGTTACGAACATAGTTTTCATATTTATATATGTCACCTTTTATATCTCATACTTTAGCCACACACTATCATAGGTACCAGGACGATAAAGTAGTAACAGACTTCACTAGGTTTGATAGCAATTGACTTCATTTTCTCATATCATAGTTAGAAGCGACGCCATTTACAAAATTCCTTCCTTAACGTCTAGCCACGATGACGACAAAACCCAACTGCGAACACACCACGTGGGTCATCATATGCTATCTTCTTCGTCACGCCTTGTCCTCTTATTTCCACAGTAGAGTGCGCCAATTTATTCTGTACTGTGTTTTTATTTCTCAAGGGAAAGTCATTTGACAATTAAAAAAATACATATCATGTCCCATGTGACTTTAAATTAATTAAGATATTTTTTAGGACTTTTCTGTCATTTAATTATTTCCATAGGACCCAGATGTCATTTTCCCAAGAAAATATCATAATCCTTCATAGACATTGTGTAAATTACATAAAACTCTCATGGATTTTAAACCATATGTACAAATCACCCTCTAGAGGTATTCATGGGTAGGGCTGGGCTGGGCTGGGCTGGGCAACCCCTACCTGGTGCCCTGCTCGAAAAAAGTATGGGCTGCATTTTGTAACCCAATGCTCGACCCTGTCCAATAAAAGCCCTAACCATTTTGGACTGGGCATGGGCAGGCTGGGCGTGCCCAAATTGTAATGCCATACTCATATTGTGGAAAATAATATACAATTATAAACTTATAAAATAATACCATATTCATATGTCTTCAAGAGTTAAATAATATCTATAATCCACTAAAAATAAGGCAACAAAAAGATAATAATTAAAGTATTAAAATTCATTGCATATAAAAAAAAACTTTGAAGTCTAAGTAATTTATAACTTTGTATCAATTTTCTAAATGTTAACAAGGATACAGCATTTAAAAAAATAAAATAAATAATTATAATTTATAATGTAATCATATTATGATTAGTAAAGTTAAAGAAAAAGAAAAAATTAATATAGTTATAAATATTAAAAGACACAACTTACTTATTTAACTACTTATATTTTTAAAATGACCCTTTAGTCACTAATAACTATCATATTCTCCCTTCCAAGTGTAGCATCTAGGGAGAAAATAAAAAAAAAGTAAAAGAATGAGTGCACATGGGCAGGGTAGGGGGCAACCCCCTCCCCGATACCCAGCCTGAAAAAAGTATGGGCTGCATTTTGCAGCCCGATACTCAGCCCTACCATATATTTATCTGGTTAGGCAGGGTTTTTTTTCCGAGGGCTCAGGTGGACATACCAGGCCGCATGCTTTATGAACACCCCTTCACCCTCTAATGCTTTAAATTTTAATAATGAATCCATATAAACTTTCAATTCTATATATATAAACCCCAAACTATCAATTATATATAGCCCCTTAAATAATTATATTTGTATGTGTATATATACATCTCCCTTAAACTTTGAGTTATATGCATATAAACTTCATAAACTTTAGGCTAAAATATACCTTTGATATGTTTTCATCAAGTTTCATTTTAATTAGTTCCTTAAGTTTAAAAAGTATATTTTTAATCCTTTAAACTTAACACTTTTAGTTTTACTAATAGAAAATACTTAACGAATTTAAAATTATGACTCAACAATTAAATACTGATAAAGCATGTCTAAATTTGATTCTTTAATATAAAATATAACACAACTTTAAAAGAATTGATTACAAACATATTTTGTCAAATTTTAATTGTATAATTATTACTTAAGTTTGATAAGTCATAATTTTCTGTTAAAAAAGTTAGTGTTATAAAATTAAAGGACAAAAAATATACCTTTTAAATTTAAAAAATTAAAATAAAATTTGATATAAATATAAAAAAATTTAAAATATACTCTAGTCTAGACTTTAATATGGATAAAATTAATAGTATGAGAGTTGTTTACATAAATGAAAGAGTTTAGGGGCATTTATTATAAATTTTAAATAAAAAAATTATCTATATATAACATAAAATTTAGAAGAGATGTATAATTTCATCTTCACTAAAATATACCACTTATATAAATACCCTCTTTGATCCATAATAGGAATAGGTTGAGATGTTAATAATTAAAAGGTAAAATAGTACATGCGTCAAAGTTTTTTTATAAATAGAAAGTCATGATTTGGATTCATTTGTAATTTTATATTATTAGTTTTTAATTAAAAAAATAAAGGGTAAAATAAATTTTAAAAGACAATTACTTTGAGACGTAGAGGGTATATATACTAAACTTACTTTCTTGCACAAATGATTGACAAGGATACGTCTCTTGCTTGATTTGAAATCATTGTTTGAGGGTTTTCACTTCGAATTGGTTAATGCAATTTCCGTTCAATACATAAGCAAAAGACGCAATTAACATTCATTGAATAAGCCATCTAATCAATATAGTTGAGTACGCAATTACTTTAATTAATATAATAGTTATCTCCTCCTTGAGCTGTCATCACTATCGCATTGATGACGTATGGATAATTATTTTCTTCAGATCTGATCTATTCTAGAAGGTAAAACCTAAACAAAATTGGTTTGTTGCATACAAGGTATCCCACTATATTCATGGAGCAGTGCTATATAATTTTTAACTTTTCATTTAATTAATTTTATATAATAATCTTCGCTGATCGTCATTTACCAGGTAAGAATAATTAACGTTCGTTATTTGGCTTTTTCTCTGAAATTAATAATATTATTTTTTTTATAGATGAATTAATGGACTAATTTAAATAAATTTAAAAAAATCAGTTAAATATAATTAAATTTATTTTTTAAAATAAATTTATATTATATACTTCTTAATCTATATAAATTAATTAATTTTTATATTAATTATAATTAATTAATTAATTTAACTTTCTTAAATATCTAAATTAGTTAATTTATTGAATAAGAAAAATTGTAATATTATAAAATCAATCCAAGATTCCACCTGGTGACTAGCACTGTTTTATTTTATAGGACAATAGCACTGTTTACCTTCAAAAAATAAAAGAAATTAGATTTTGACATCAAGGCATTGCATGTAGTTGAAAAAGAAAATCAACAAACTGTAATATGGTATTATAAGGAGAATAATATTGAAAAGATCAAATTTACAAATGAGTTAATATAATTTTTCCCTTAAATTTGTATGAAATTTAGTTTTAGTATTTTAAATTTCAAACTATAGATTTTAGTGCCTTAAAGGATAAAATAATTTAAATTTTTATTAAATGGTAAGGACTAATATTTTAGATGAAAAGAAATTTAAGAGTTCAAAACATTATAGGATGTAAATTTGATGGATTAAACTCAAAATGAGAGTAAAATTATGGAAATAAAAATTATATTAATCCTTCACAAATTAATTATTAAGAACAATGTCTTCAAATTTACCAATCCAACTACAAGTATTTATTATTTTTTTAACACAAATTTATAACTAAAAAAGATATTTAACACTGTTTATCACTTTAACAACACACTATTTACAAATGAAACAATGAATATTTACTATTATTGTGAGTCATTAAAAATGAAAGATTTGTGAATGGGTTCTTAAATATGATTCTCCCAATAACTTATGTGAATTAATAAAGTTGGTTAAAAGTAATTGAAGTTATTAAATGTTGTCCTAAATGAAAATTATATTCTAACAATATCCTTATTTAATTCTCACTTAAAATGAATATGAAAAATCCATGGGTGCCTTGTGAGCACAATATTGTTACATTAATGGACACCATAATTAGAATGATACGTTTAGTATGTATTATTAGGCATTACGTGTTTGTTTTATTATATTTGAGATCAAATTATTTTTAAAAAAGTATTGTATACTAGAGAGAGTATTTATAACTTTGTGAATATTATTGATGAAAATTATTTCCTTGGCATTTGTTGTTATTTTTTTTTTTTGGGTTTATGACAGAATTTTTGTTGTTATTCTATTATTCTATTAATGTAAAAGGTAGATAACTATAATTTATAAAGATTAAAAAAATAATTTAATTATTTATAAAAAATATATAGGTATTTTTTTGTCAAGAAAAATTTAGACTAATTGAGTATCGATAATATAATTTGAATTTATTATTATTAATTAGACTAATATTTATTAATTATAAAAATATATATATTAATTTTTTTAAAATAATAATTTTTTATTTAATTAATGGTATAATAATAACTTTTGAGATTTAGAGTAAAAATTATTTTTCTCTCCTAATGAATGGGCTTTTGGGTTTTGAATGTGTTCTCCCTTATAGAGGTGATATAACATATTACCTCACCCAATAATTTATTATTCTAAAAAATATATTTAATCATATGTATTAACATTATTTTTTGTGAAAATCTATTTAATATATACAATTAATAATTATAATATAAAAAAATTGATAAAAAATACTATTTGAATTTCAAAATCTCAAATTAAGAATTCTTATAAAAATATAATTTTATGTATTTATCAATGGTAGTCAATAGCTATTAAGTTATTGAAAACAAAATTGATTTGCGAATTTAAATTTAAATAATATTTTTAGGATTTTTCTATAAAAATATAAATTCAAAAAATAAAATAGATTATAATATTGTATAGATAACCAAAATAAATTAAATATTTTAACTAATTTTTATATTTAAAAAAGAGTATATATTTTTTTATATTATTTATTATATTTTATTATCAATTATTTAATTTTAAAATTTATAATTACCCTTCGTCTTTTCTAAAAATTGAAATAGGGGATCTAGCCGCATATGTATATGTGTGTGTATATAAACTTTGGTGTGGGTTGGAACTTAGAAAATTTATTTATGTATAAGAAAAATCAGCAAAAAGGTTTATAAGAGAAAAATAAAGGTGGGGTATGTTCAGAAAGTGACGGCTCTATTTATTATTATTATTCGCCACCCAGGAGGCCACAATGTATTGTAACTGCATGTTATTATTATTATTATTTTGGCAGCTCCCTGCATGGATGGTATTATTATATTAATATTTGATAGTACAATTTTAAAAATATGAAAACCCCCCACTTTTTTATAAAATATTAATAAATTAAATGCCAGGTTAGATTGATATGATCTGGGCATCTGACGGTGCAGTATCCTTAAATGGAATTGCCTTCTTAACCCGCAGCATCCCATTCTTTCAATTTTATGTTTCACTTAAAATTATTATTTTTTTGTAGTCATATGAAATCAGGAAAAAAAAGGCTCTTGAACATAACCAATAATAGATCCAAAATTTAAGAATTGGCTAAAGCACATACATTTTTCTTTTTTTTCCCCAACTTTAGATCATATACAAATATCTTATTCACCTTTAGAACCTAATAAGGGACAGATAATTCATATCTATCAATTATCTTATATTCCTTTAAATTTTATTTTTATATGCATATAACCCTTCAAACTTTAATTGATATATTTACCTTTTATTATAAAATTCAAAGACTACAAAAGTTATCTGTATATAGTCTTAAATTTTTTTAAATATATATATATATATAAGAGTAAGAGAGTTGACTCTAACTCATAAAATAATATATTTAAATTTTACTGTTAATGTAAAAATTTTATTTGTGAATAATTTATAAGTACTTCGATAATAAGCTTTTTTTAGCCTAGAGGCATATACCCTGATTAAATAAGCCTATAGGATCTAACTTATTTAAATTTTTTATCAATAAAAAATGATAAACATAAGATAATATCTAACTAATTTCTATATTTAGCATATTAGGAGTAGAATTAGATTTAAAAATCTAAGCGTTCCATGTGAAACAATCTTTTTTTTTTTTTAAATTAACAACATACCATACCGTTCATATAATAAAGCGTTTGGGCACAATAAGTCCCCCCAAAAAAAAAAAATACACAAATCTTTGTGTACGCAAGCATATTTTTCTCAACGTAAACAATTTATTAAAGGGGTCACCAAGATCTCGATAAGATCCTCTCTATATGTGTCAACCAGTGAAATAACGAACAGTTTTGTGTATTTTATTTTATTATCATGCACGGACAAAAATTCGCCTATAAATCTCAAAAGAACGTTATTTGAGCGTAATAGGAGTCACAAATAATAAATCTATATTATTCATATGGGCGTCTATATTTAATATAATTTTATAATAATTAATTGACTTGTAATTTCATTTATTGGTTGGAATTTTAATTTATAAGATAGTGTCACTATCTCGTGGTTTCTAGATAGGTTCCAAAAAAAAAATCAAGATAAGTTCAACCAATGTCACTATTAATTTGACATTAATTAATGTCAATATAACTTTCAATTCATAGAACATTAGGACCTATTTACATTATTAAGGTTACCTTCATGCATACTAAGTTTCAAGACTCAATTTTATATATACTCCTCCTTATCCTTATTATTTATAGGATATTGTCTAGATTTTTTTTTGGTTTAAATATAAGTTACCACAACTTTATTAATTATTATTTTTATTCTATTATTGTTATTAATTAATGTTCAAAGCTAAAAATAATTAAATCATATTATTTAAAGAGGGGCAAAGTCAGAAAAATTACTAATTTTGGACCAATTTAATGATTTATCTATTATTTATTGATATGTAAGAATTAGCTAAAAAAGTTTTATAATAAAAAATAATGAGAGTGTATATATATTTCTCTAATCTTTAATATAGAATATAATTAAAAAGTTAATTTTGATCATAAATATAATACAGATTTTTTATATTTATTATTATTTTTAAATTATTCCTATTAATATTTTCTTAAAAATAATTAAGAGAAGAACGTAGAATTAAGCAAAACGATTTAGGGTATGTAGTAAAAATTTATCATATTAATTAATTTAATTAATATTTTTAATATAATTAAATTAGTTAAATATATTTTATATTAGTGACTGGAGAATATATATTTGTTTATGAGGTAGGAGTTTGTAAATAGTCTTGTATATATGGACCAAGTAGATTATTTATTTTATTTTTGGAAAAAATATAAATCATGAATAAAATTGCAAAAAAATTATTCACAATTTACTAAGGGCATATTTGGTACAATAAAAATAGAAATGGGGAAATGGAAGTGAAATTTTCTATTTCTCTTATTTTGTACAATAGAATTTATTTTTATTTTTACTTTCAATATTTTAGATCAATTCAATTCTATAAAAAAAACTGAGAAATTAGATGATGAAAGTAGCTGTAAAATATTTTAGACCATGTTGCCTTAAATTATAAAATTTCTAAATAACTTTAACTCTTTTTAAGTTATAAAAATTATTTTGGATAATTCCTTACCTATTTTCATCCTACCAAATAAATTTTTAAGACTCATTTATAACTTATTTCTATTTTCACTTTTACTTCTATAAAAAACTCTTTTATCCTATTAAATATATTATAATAACGAAACTCATTTAACTTTTATTAAACTATTTTTTTACAGAGTCTTTTATTGAACTTGACTTTTATATTAGGGTCAGAGAGCTTTATGGGCTGAAAAATTGAATTTTCTAGCTAGTAATCTAATATTAGTTGACATTAGACAATACCAATGAAACCTCTCTTAATTCTTTGCGGTCACAATGTAAAGCATGATATGGATAACAATATTTGACTTTACTGCCCAAATAAAATGGATCGCGTTTACTATCAATAGTTGTATTTAACAAAATAGGTTAATTCTTTATAATATAACAAATTAAAATTTTAATCTTCCTTAAAAGATGTGCTAATATTTGATTTGAATGGTAATATGGAAGGTCAATATTGTTTAGTTATGTAGTTTTAAATGATAAAATTAATTCCCATGTTCTTTTATTTTACCTCAATTTTAAATTAGATCTTTATGGTTTATTTTATCTAAATTGGACTGTTATTTTTTGATATGTTAATTTTATAAAAAAAATTAATTATAAAAATACATCAGGATAAAAATAGTGTTAAATGAAACGGTGGAGATTCATAAAGTTCATGAAATTTGATCTATAAATTAAAATTACCATGTTAAAATGGTTTTTAACTCAATGTTGAATGATTATAATTGATTAAATTATAAGACTCTAATTTAAATAAACTACATGGACTTATGATTTAAAATTGAGTTAAATTATAAAATCGTGTGGATTAATCTTTTTAAATTAACCATTATTTTTTAACGGTTAATAATAAAGAGATTATTTGTTGTACTTCTATATCTTTGAAAATTAAAATATATAATATTAGTTTGGATGATTAAAATTAAATTTAAACAAGTTTAAATTTGTGTCTATTACACCATCATAAGGAAAACAATTCCCTTTTCTTTTTTATATAAAAAAGTTTAGTAGGATTAATATCAGTCTCTCACTAAAATCAGAATAAAATCTTAAGGTTCAGAGAATACTTATAAAAGACTTATAAGATCATCTATTAAATGAACATTCATAACAGTATAAAAAATTAAATTTATATCTTTATAGGATATATATATATATATATGTTATTATCTATGTTAACTTTAATTAACTTAGAAAAATAATTTTAAATAAATAGAATGGCAAACACTTGATCATTATATCTAAACAAACTTAAATAGGTTAACTTGATGGACTCAGTCCGTTTTCGCGGCTCTCATCACAAACCTAAACATGTAAAATATTAAATTTTGTGAAGTGGATACTTATAAATCAGCCCACTTCGTACTTGTGGTATCTCAGATATCACCTTGAAATATGTCAAGTCTGTTCTGAACATTAAAATGTATCTTTCTCTCTCTCACACACACAGATTTTGATTATGTATCACTCTCTTACACTGAGCATTTGCGTACGTGAAGTGAAGATGTGTTTCGTTTGGTGTGGAATCTCACAGCGTTCAGAATTGTCCTAGAAAGATTCATACACTGAATGCTCAAGTCCATAGTAGTGGTGTTACTATTTCCTATCAAGTTAGCTAATTTTTTAAAATAAAAAATCAAATAAATTAATATATTATAATTAATATAAATATTATTTAACTAATTTAAATAGACTAATGAATACTGCATAATATAAATTTATTTTAAAAAATTAAATTTAATCATAATTAATTAATTAATTTAATTATTTTAATTTATTTATAAAAAGAATTATTTTTTTATTAAAGAGTAGAAGGAGTATTATAATTAAAATAAAAAATTTGCAAAAAGCAACAATAAGTGTGGGGTCCATTTCTAAAGTCATTTAATTAAGTGTATGTTTGGATAGACTTTTAGAAAAATACTTATAGAAAAAATGAGCTTTTGGATAGCTTATGGAAAAGGGTTTTTAGAGAAGAATTTATGGAAAAAAATGGTTTTGAATAAATAAGTGTTTGAATAATTATTTTTAGAATGACTTTTGTGATTAATAAATTATTAGAAAGGGTATAAGATAAAAATTAAAAAAAATCGCAGGCCACACTGTTCATCATCTCATTTACTTCTGGAAACTATTGACGACAGTGACGACGATGAGCGACGGTGAGCAGTGACAACTCGTGCACGATGGTAGATCTAGATCGCGAACAGTGGCCCAGCGACCCTCCGACTATCACGACCTAGTGTGGACGACGATTGTAGCGACGGTGACTCTAGCAACCCAATGTGGACGGAGACGGTTAGATGTCGACTCGACGATCCAGTGTGGATAGCGACGGCGACGACTAGTGACCCACCGTGAACAATGATGATAGTGACGGCGACGACTCGTAGAGGAGAAGGAGAAAGAGAAAGAGGAGAGAGAAGAGGGGAAAATAAGGGTAAAATAGTAATGGGATAATCTATAAGTTCTTTTACTATTCTAAAAGCTAGTTCTACTAACTTATCTGAAACCATAGTTTTGCCCCGAAGCACTTATGGACAAATATGACTATTTATTTTAAAATTTTTCTAAATTAAAATTTAGATCATAAATTCTTTTAAAACTATAATTTTAAAATTTATCAAACAGGTCTAAGTCATAAAGCGCAGACGTGGAGATTTCCTCACACATAATCTCACGACTCCATATTCACCCTTTCTTTTTTTTTCTTGCAACATTTGATTTGGGGTTTAATTTAGGAAAAATAACAAAAAAAAAATTCTAAAAATATTCAATTAAAAATTGGGTCTGTTAATAATAATAAATATAATATTAACACAGTATTATTTTAATATTTATTATTTTCTGAAGTATTTTCTATCATTTTCCTTTTAGTTTACAATTGTTTAAAAGGCAAAACTAACTTGTACTTGCGTTAGTTATGCCACAACATGACCCAAACGGATTAGTGTTTGTAAATGAGATTTTTACTCCTACCAACTTTTGTAAATTAAGTACATTTATACAAGTAAGAGACAAAACTCCTCCCACTTGTTTATTTCATAGACTATAAAATTACAATTGAAAAGTTAAATGAGAGCTTCAAACTGTTTATCTAAATAAGTCCTAAAATTAAGGTAAAAGTTAATCAGTATAATGTGATTTATGTTTATATTAGATTTTTATAAAAAAAAAAAGCAATTTAAAATAAACCTATTTGAATAATATATTGAAAAGTTAATTTCCTAAGATTTAAATATAAAAAAAAAGCTAACAAGAAATTAGAAAAAAATAACTTCAACTTTAAAGTGACTTTTGACAAAAAAAAAGAGTAAGTTATATCCACCATTAGATTAATTTTCAAGGGTTGAGATTTAATATCCTATAAAAAGATTATTACAATATTAAATATTAAATAATAAATAATAGATAAATTGAATCTAAATAGTTCACAAGTAGCAGTAGATTTTTATTAAAAAAAATTATTATTTAATACTATAATATTTTGATAGTAGGATACTAAACCTCAACCATTGAAAGCTAATCTAATTGTGGAAATATTAAATAAACATTAAATGGAGATGGGTTAGTGGAGACACTCCTTTCCCTTCATTTTCCTGTCTCAAATTAGCTTCTTGATTAAAAGTCTCTTTTCATAACCCAAACAAGCTCAAGAGTTTAACAAATGGCCATGACTCAAAGTCTTCAATCTCACACATTGGCTTCTCTATATCAAAAAAATGATGGAGTGCTATAGAAGGCAACAGAAGCCAAAGATTTTTTAAGACACAAGATTTTTAGCTTCGATGGGACCACAGAAACTCCAATGGAGAATGTCTTCTAGGGTTTTAGATTTAATTGCCCTCGATGTTGACTGGTCTTCATTTTATGTAAACATCAGGGTTTTAACGAAGTCTTAGCTTACATCGATTCTTTAGAAGCTTTCCACCTTATAATGATAGATCGTGGATACAATCACTTGGTTTTAAAACATGAAAAGAGCTACACAGCTAAAGTCAAGAGAAAATGGATCCAGGGAATGTGATATTAATAATACATCAGATGTATAAAAAGAGTGATTGGAAAAAGATTGGAGTGGTACGATATACCCGGAATGAGACATTATTACATTAAAGACAGATCTACCAAAAAACAAGATTTAGGGCATAAAAAATGGTACCCAAACACTCCCTTCCATCTCTATTTTCTTCTTTGCCTTCTTAGTTGATGCCTATAAACATGAAATAAAATTTTGGGTTTTAAACAATTAACATAAATAAGATTATGTTATTACTACATCCGGCCTTAATTGTAAGAGTTAGTTGACTTTTTGAATAGATCTATAAACTAAAATAAATTATTTAATTATAACTAATATATGATTTGATTGACTAATTTGAATAGATTGAGGAGTATATAATATAAATTTATCTTGAAGGGTTATATTTGATTATAATTAATTGATTTATTTAGTTTTTTAATTTATCTAAAAAATTAATTAGCTCTTATAATTAAGACTGGAGGGAGTAATTAAAAACTTAAATTTTAGAATAATTAATTAACCACACAACAGTTGCAACATGCAATTGAGAACTTCTGGAAAATAACTTGTAATTATTAATCAATTGAAATTTCGTTGTACTCTAAATCAATTACATCATAGTCACATTCATATATGAAATATACAAAAAGAAGGCAATGATAGAAACAGAAAATAATAGATCAAGAGAATTTCCCCACAATGAAACAGAAAGAAAAATCACTTAAATCATCCACCCCATTCTTGCAGTTTCTTTTTCCGAACAAACTTTGACATGTCATCACTTGTTCTTTTTCACACTTCCTATCATTATAGACTGAGCTTTTGAGCTTAATTTATGTGTCCTCTATTACATGAGGATGCACTATTTAATATGTGGGCACCTCTCTATGGGTTTCGAACCTTGATTCATCACGTTATGATGGATTCTCATTCTGCTCGGCTCAACTCTTATTAGTTTTTTTGGTACAAAATATTTTGGAAAGAGATTGGGCTCATCCATAATCTAAAGGTAAAGCGAAGTCTCCCTTCTTCTGATGTGATATCAATATTAGGCAAAACGAGACGTCAATTACCCCTTAGTCGTAAACTTAGGTACTCAAGAGCTATAATTCTTTCACAAACACTATGACTAAAATCATAATAAAGTAATACTTTTTAAGGATCAAACTCACTCTAAATAGTTACATGTCTTATTCTTTCATTTAACTTTTTGATTGGATTTTTTTTTGAAAAGGAGTTGGGCTCACTTACTATCTAAGGGTAAGGTGAAATATTTCTTCCTCCTAGGCGATACCAATGTCAGGTAGGGTGAGTCATTTATTACCCTTAGAAGTAAACTTAAGCACCTAGGAATTATGATGTCTCCTCAAGCGCTGCGATTAGAATCACAATAAAGTAGTACTCCTTAGAGATTAAACATATTTCAAATAGTCACTTATTTTATCTTTTCACTAGTTAAACCTACAGATAATGAGTTATCCTTCCAAAGTGATTGTTTTATGCTTCAAGAGTATCTCATTCATGGCTACACAGTTGAAAAGATTCTTAAGCCCGTAAATCTTGACTTCATAAGCGTGACCCAAATACGCTAATGTACAGAAGCCCATTAAAATGATTGGCCCAGAAAAGAAAACAATCATGAAATCAAGTAGGCCCTAACTTCCCTCATTATGTAGGCTTGAATAGCTAGATATTTGTCATTGTGCCATGAAATTGACAAAAAAAAAAAATGAAAATTTGATGCTTATTATGGCATGATGTCTTTGTTTTTTTTAGTAAATACTGGAATCCATTAATTCAAAAAAGTTATAACTGAAACAGAGTAGGCCTGACTTCCCTCTTCAAACTCTGCCTCGTTACTAGATGGAGGTTGCTCAATGATACCAAAGTTACCCTCCATACTATGGGAGAGTCTCGCTAACTGATCAGCTAAAAACAAACACCCCTATGAGTATGCCTCAACAAAATCTTCCCATTCTCATTCTCATGAATAAGTAGTTTAGTATCCGCAATGATGTTATAGAAAGGATGGTTACTATTACAACCTCTAAGAAGAAGATTAATGTCATTAAGACGAATAAAATTTTGTGTTCCTATAACCCTTCGACCAGCACAAACTAAGACCTTGATAGATTCCCATCACTTCTGCTATGGTTAGAGGAACTTCTATGAGTTTACAGGTGAAGCCGCATATCCATTTGATTATCCTTCTCATGTAGCCCCCCACCCACCATATCCACTAACTCCACTTTGAATTACTGATCCATCCACTTTCAGCTTGATGAAATCTTCATGGTTATTTTCCATGCATGTCTCTCCAGAACTCATTATTGTAAAAATAAAATCTCCCTAAGAAATCTGGGTCCAAGCATGCATGGAATAGACCATCCCGTGCATTAGCACTTGCCACAATTTCTGTTGGATTAAAGATTTTACGACACCGAGGTACCCAAATATCCCAACATATATAACTGAATAACACTCGCCCCATTGCATCCTCCTGGTATAGCTTTGACCCGCCTCATTTTCAAGTTCCACTTCACCTAGTCAGCACCCTGCAAAGTAGAAAAAGGTACCCACATATCCAGATTAACCACAGAAATTCATCGATTAATTGCATTCGAACGGTCTCTAATCAACTGCATAGAGTTTTCATCATTAGCGCATACAAAAGGACATGTGCGCAAGAATTTGTCAAGCCCCTCTTCGATCAGAGTTCAGGTATGTGTTTTCTGCCATGAGTGGAGGACTTGATCTTCTCTGACGCCGACCATCTCCATGGAAGTTTTCGAATGCAAATATCCTCTACTCTCTCCTCACCGGGGCGGGTGAGCTCTAACATGGCGTGATGTGTTTTGGCTCTAACTTGCGAGTTATAATTTATTGCATTTGTTTTTGAAAAAAATGTCACAATTCACTTGGTAAAAACATGGAAAATCAGGATGATCAGCCTATTTTTGCTACTAATATCTTTTTAATAATAATTTAGGAATAGGATGCCCATAATATAAAGCTTGATGCAGTAAAATTCAGCACTAGGAAAGATCACGGTTGGATTATGAGGTCATCATCACCAAACACGGGGTTGAGATTACCTTGCCCCACTTTCCTTCAAAACGACAGCGTTTCACTGAGATTGATTTTTCCCCGGTCGGATTATGTTACACTGCTGGCCGGCCACTTCAGTGTCGAGAATCCAAGAACTACGGCATGTCGAAGGTGGTGTGCGTCACCGGCGGCAGCGGCGCATTGGCTCATGGCTCGTCCATCTCCTTCTCGAACGTGGCTACACCGTCACGCCACCGTCAAAGATCTCAGCTACTATCATCTCTTCTATGTTTTGAGCGTTGCTGTTAACTCATGCTATTATTGCACACTTCTTATTTTGTTGAATGTAGATGATGATTCTGAAACTAAGCACCTGCAAGGCTTTGAAGGCACTGACACTGGCCTCCGTCTCTTCTAGTGGCAACGTACTTTTTATGTTTTCTTTCTTTTATCCTCAGTTTAAGATTTATAATAGTTTGTGTATGGATAAGGTTAGGCAGAGTAATCTTTTACCTAGTATCCTGCCCAAAAAATATATGGGTTACAAAATTCAGCCATATCCAGTAAAAACTCTAACTATTTTGGGCTGGGCATAGGCGGGCTGAATATGGATGGGCTGGGCATGCCTAAGTCGTGATGCTCTGCTCATATTGTAAAAAAAAACTGCAATTATAAATTTATAAAATAATATTATATTCATATGTCTTCAAGAATTAAATAATATACATAATTTACTAATAATAAGACAACAAGAAGATAGTAATTGAAGTTTTAAAATCCATGGCATATAAAAAAAGTACTGAAGTCTAAGTAGTTTACAATTGTAACTTTGCATCAATATCTCCAAAATTGATAAAGATGAAGCATCTGAAAAAAATATATGACGGTTACCACAGTTAAAAAAAAATAAAAAGAGAAATCAATTTAGTTATAAATTTTAAAGGATGCAATTACTTACTAGACTACTCATATTTATAAAATTACCCTTTAATCATCAGTATCCATCATATTTATTTTATGTGAAATACTATAATTTATAAATTTTGATATATAAAAAAGTAATTAACTGGGCAGAGTAGTAACCCTTGCCTGATACCCAGCCCGACTCAAACATTGACCCTACTTGAAATTGCCTATTTTATATTGGGTCACTTTTTATCAAGCTAGGTAAGACATATTTATTGCTGGTTTAGATAGACTTTGCGGTTATGAACTTCTTGCACAACCCATAATTTATAAGGTAAATTGGAGCTGAGAAGAACAATTACAGGATATGTTAAAATCTGAATTTATGGATAATTTCTTTTAAGGAGCTGAGATGAACAATTTGAAAGAGTTGAATGATTTATTATATCCTCATTTTATATTTATTTTATTTAATACATCTTATTTATTTTTTATGCCCACATTTTTTAGCAAGATTCATTTGTCACACAGGCAACCAATTGTGTTTTTATTTTCTCATTTAAACTATCGCCTCTCTTCAAGATTTATGATTCATTGAAATGATATTCCTTGTAAGTAAATTAATATATTTTTAATTTTATTTATTAAAAGTATTGTAAAAATAATTAAAAATTATTATTGATGAATTTTGTACTTTAATGTTAAAATCTAAACAACTCTATTCATTATCCTGACACAAGTTTGTAATTTTTGAAGATTATGGTTGGGGATATATTTATTAGTAGGGTCAAGGTTCATCATCAACATGGTATAATTTTTTAGATATATCCAGTATCTTAAAATATTTTATAATTTATTTAATATCCTAAAATATTTTATGATACATCTAACACTGAACATTCAAAGCCGTAAACTATTTTTTGATACACATGAAAAAACATATGATGATGCTGAATGCATCTTAATCTTTATAAAAAAATTATTTTATGAGTTCCTATAGTTTCACTTGATTTTATATTTTTTTCTTTTTATTAGTTCTTCACAATTTCCTTATTTATAGGCTATACTCATAAGGAGATTTAGATTCTCTTCACTTTCCTTCCCATCCACTTCCTCTCCACTTCTCATATTGAATTTATATATATATATATATATTTATATATATATATATATATTTGAAAACATAATATTTAAAATCAATTCACAATTAAATGAAATATTTATGTATAAAATACATATAATCTAGTAAAACAAAGTTAATAAAGTGCAAATCTAATATATTACTATTTTTTTTAACTCAAAATGACTTTGTTTTAATTTTAATAATAGGAGAGAAAAATTTAACTCAATCGACCAATGCATAAACTTTTAATTAAATTAATTAAGAAATTGGTTCACATATTCACTAATTTGACTCATTGATTTAAGTTAGATTTTAATATTATAAAAAATTGATAATAATAAATCAGTTATTTATTAATTTTTTAAAACTGAATAAGAATTACACTTTATAAATGAGATATTTTAAATTTTAAATAATATATTTTTTTGGTATAAAATTTTAAAAAAAAGGTTTAAACTCAATCACAAAAATTTTAAATAATATTAATTTTACAAGAAAAATTTCGCTACTAATCATTCAGGTTTGGGCCGGCATCATCATTTCTGATCATCATATAAAATACAACAGCCCAAAGAAAAGCAGGGTAATAAATAATGAAGAGAAGGAATAAATGTCCATTTGTCCCCGTTCCGGAGGCCACAATATCCATCATCCTACTTTGCTCAGCGAATGATGGCTTCATCCCCCAACTCGGCTCTGCCTCCTTACAATTTTTGAACTAAAAATACTATAGTTACTGTACTGAACTGCCCCAATTCTGAATTCTCCCACCAAAACGCATTTCCTTCTTTTTCCGGCGTCTGAACTCTGAACCCTCCTTTTCTACTTATTATTCACTGGCTCACTCTCACTTCCCAATGCCCACCAATTCTTGCTTCGTCTTCTTCTTCTTCTTCGCCATTACCAGTATGGTTTGTAGGGTTCGAGCAGTGGGTGTGAACTGGGGTACCTTAGCATCCCACCCACTTCCTCCCCACGAGGTGGTGAGCCTCTTGAAGTCCAACAATATCAAGAAGGTTAAGCTTTTTGATGCTGACTCGAATGTTCTTCAAGCGCTTTCTGGGGCTAACATTGGCGTCACTGTGGGTATTCCTAACACCATGCTTAGAAGCTTGAACTCTTCCAAGAAAGCTGCTGATAGCTGGGTCCATGATAACGTCACTCGATACTTTTCTAATGGGGGAAGCGGAGTTCGAATCGAGTATGTTCTGTACCTATGTGCTTGTTAGTTTTGTTCATGAGTCTGGTTAGGTATTGCGTTTCGATTTCTGGGTCATTCTGTTTCTCCTTGTTTTTGCTGATATCAGAGGTTAATCTTCTGAATGGGTTGGCTGTTTTGCTTGGGATTCTTCCTTGTTGTTTCTTATAAATTTCACATTGGTCCATCTTACCATTGATGAGGCCCTGAAGAACAAAGGAGCCAAGGGCATAAAGTTTGAGAAAGTTAAGTTGTAAAGGAAAGAACAGTCTGTAAACATAATGAAACAGTTTCCATAAACAACTGCAGAGTCTTATTTAGTTTTCATTATGTTGGATTAATCCTTGCATTAAGAGAAGCTAGTTGAATACCCTTCTTAATTGACCAAAGGATCCTTGTAAGCTATGCTTTAGGTTGAGTCTATGCCTACACTTTGGAGTATAAAATCCTTATTACCATTTTTCCCCACCAAAAAAGATAGGATATAAAAAAGAAAACTCAAATTTAGTGTTTAGATTTGGAGTTGAGACGGTAGACCAAGAAGAATACTGTATATGATTGATTATTATGGATTCATTTTTCTTCGTTTACACTGCCTTGGCAGATTTTCAAATGCAGCACAAATAGGGTAATGCATTTTCTGGGGTCTGGCCAATATATTTTTTCTTCGCTTGTAGCCTGATTATCCTTAGGTGGAGTTGGGTCTGCCACCTTAACCTTTGCATTGCATATTCATCTACCACTTCTGCCTCTAGCAGAAACAAATGCATTTTCTGGTGTCTGGCCAATATATAATGCACCTTCTGATCTCAGATGAAAACTTTATGTCTGAGTATACCATTTATAAAGATTTAAACTATAACTTGGTCAAGTCAATTTCTAGTGCTGCAACTTGTGAATATTGGTTATGGAAATGTGTTATTAGTTTGCAGGCTTAGTCTTAAGATGCAGTCTTGGGGCAGACATTTTTCCAGGATAGATTGTTTCAACGGAATTTGTTGCTTGTGTTAAAACTAAGATTTCCTGTGTATTCTATGTTACTCCTCCTGTCCTAAATATAAAACCTAGTTTATAGTGCAATTTACAATACAAATTAAGTCTTATATTTAGGATCAGAGGAGTATTACATAAGTCCTACTGAGAACCTATAGACAGGATTGATTGAGTACTCTTGACTCCCTGACCATAACATCATCTACTTTGAAGACAATCTTATTTATACTTCATTAGTTCATTCTTCTGCTGCTGGAAAGCATTCATTTCTTCCCTTCCCTTGCCTCTAGCAAAATTTTAAAACAGACTTGGAAACGGGAAGGCCTCATATGATATTACTGAAGATAACAACAATAACAAATCTTGTCCTATTAGGTGGGGTCAATTAGATATATTATTGACTAAAAAGTCCCATTCAATAACTTTGTTACTGAAAACAAGCATAAATATTAAACTAATAAGACAAAGAAAAATGGATTTCCTAATTTTGAGATATTGATAGAGAGATAATACTTCTAGATATCAATTCTTTCCTAATTGCAATAATAAAAATTGCTTACTTCTTGATAATGGAACCTATGTTATTTGCCCAACAGTAATTGAAGCGGAAGCCATTGTACGAATTACAATTTAGCTTTTGAAGCAGAACAGGCTAATGGGAACTTCATCTAGGTGTTATATACTTAAGTAGTCTGGTTGGAGGCTTAGAGCCACTTAACTGTACTGCAAAATTTATTTCTTGGCCTAATTTGTAGAGGTGAATTATCTTTGAAGAATGATCTAATTCTAGATATGGTCTTAAACATGATTTATGCAGATATATTGCTGTGGGTGATGAACCATTTCTCCAAAGCTATGGTGAGCAATTTCATCCCTTCGTTATTGGAGCAGTTACAAACATTCAGGCGGCTTTAATGAGAGCGAAACTCGGAAGCGAAGTTAAAGTCGTGGTTCCGTGTAGTTTTGACAGTTTCCAGTCGGAATCTAACCTTCCTTCTAAAGCACACTTCAGACCTGACCTCAACAAAACCATGATTGAACTCCTGTCATTTCTTAATAAGCACGAGTCCCCTTTCTTTGTGACTATTTCTCCATTCCTAGAACACCTTCAGAACAAAAACACATCGCTGGATTTCACGCTCTTCAAAGAAACTGCGCACATTCGTCATGATGGCCATAAAGCATACAAAAACAGCTTTGACTTGAGCTATGATACAGTGGTGACTGCATTGTCAGCGGTGGGATTTCAAAATATGGACATTGTCGTGGCAAAGATTGGTTGGCCAACAGATGGAGCAGCCAATGCAACTTCATACCTTGCAGAGACCTTTATGAAGGGTTTGATGAACCACCTTCGTAGCAACTTGGGCACCCCGCTTAAACCCCGGCATCCACCTTCTGAAACATACCTTTTCAGCCTTCTCGACGAGGACCAAAGGAACGTCATTTCTGGAAACATTGAGAGGCACTGGGGTGTATTCACTTTTGATGGCCAAGCAAAATACCAGGTGGATCTTGGCCAAGGTTCATCCAAGAACCTTGGGAACGCACAAAACGTCCAGTATCTTTCTTCCAAGTGGTGTGTGGTAAACAACAACAAGGACTTGTCCAATGCCACTGCTAGTGCTTCATATGCCTGTTCAAACGCCGATTGTACCGCCTTATCGTCCGGTGGATCTTGCTTTAACTTAAGCTGGCCTCGCAATATATCATATGCTTTCAATAGCTACTATCAGCAGCATGATCAGAGAGCAGAAAGCTGTGATTTTGGGGGTTTGGGTTTGATCACAACCGTTGATCCATCGATAGATCGTTGTAGGTTTCCGATTGAGATTCACACTTCTGATTCTGAATTTCGTGGGGTCCATTATTATTATCATCAGTGGTTCACCTTACTGGGAGCGTTCTTCTTGGCATGTTTTTGCAGTTTGACATAGGTAAAGATGAGGATAATTTTTGCAGCTCTCCAGCACATATTATATATATATTAGTTCTGCTGCAAATGTTTCTTGTTGAACTAAATGGTTCATGCCATTGATGTTTGCTTATTCTTGTTTATTCTTGTATGTTCTTGCATTTGATATTAAAAGTGAAATTATGCCACGAGATTTTGGGCAAATTGGCTTCTTCACCCTTCTCCCCTCTATTACTTTCTAATCTTTACCCATTTTTATCAAATTTAGATAGTGTAGATCTAATTCTTCTCCAAACTTTATTATAAGACTTAATTGAGGAGTTAATACTGATACTAAATATAAGATCTATTTTTTTTTATTAAACTTTTTCTAAATTACCCTATCGATACTCTCTTAATAATAATCAAGTAAGGGAGAGAGGGAGAAAGTTAAATAATATCATTAGGATGCTTTAGAAAAAATATATAATATTAACTAGGGAGAGAGTTAAAGAATATGATGAGGATGCTTTAGAAAAAATATATAATATTAACTAACTTCTTTAATTTAATTAAATATATCTTATAGTAAACTCGGCCTATGCATATAGCTGGTCTCAAGCCCAGGTAAAGGAGGAGGACAACCAATGTAAAATTTGTTGAATCTTATGAACATGGACATACGAAGAAATTGCGTTAATACTAGGTCATTGCCCGTAAGTAATATGCTGTATGTCTTGAGTACAGTGAGAAGTGAGTAAGAGTTGCTGCATCATTGCCCAGATATAGTGTTAAATGAGCAAGGGTTACAGCTCTCTTATGGACGAGGCAGCTGAAGAAGCTAGTTCAGGAGAGAAAGATCATATTTAACACTTGGAATATTGGAACTATGAGCGGAAAGCGTAGGAGGTGGTGGGCGTAATAGTAAAGCGAAATATTAACATCTTGTGCTTTTAGGAAACTAAATGGGTTGGAGACAAATCTCGAGAAATCAATGAGTTCAAATTTTGGTACACAGGTAAAACAGGTACGAGGAATGATATTAGTATCATTGTGAATAAAGATTAGAAGACGAATGTGGTGGATGTTAAAAGGATTAATGACAGAATTTTATCTTTAAGAATAATTGTTGATAGGGATACAATCAACGTTATTAGTGCTTATGCACCTTAAGTGGGAACAGAAGCATATCTTAAGGAAAAATTTTGGGAAGACTTGGAGGGGCTGATTCAGAGCATACCACTTACTAAGAAAATTTTTATTGGTGGGGACCTTAATGGTTATGTTGGTAAGGAGGTAGGGCAATATGCATGGGGCTCATGGTGATTTTGGTTTTGGAGAGATTAATAATGAAGGGCAATCTATTCTTGAGTTCTCCTTAGATTATAATCTTAAAATTATCAACACGTGCTTTAAGAAGCGGGAGGAGCACTTGATCACATACAAGAGTGGGGTCCACATGTCACAGATTGATTTCTTTTTGGTAAGGAGTTATGGCAGAAGACTTTGTACAAATTGTAAAGTGATTCCAAAGGGCGGATTGACAACCCAGCATAGGCTAATGGTCATTGACGTGCGTATTAAGTGTAGAAAGGAAAAACGCCGACATGTTTTGAACACAAGAGTCAATTGGTGGCAGCTAAATGGGGAGAAGAGGGAAATTTTTAAAAGAACTATGTTAAATGAAGGGATTTGGGGGCGCAGGAAAATGCTAATATCATATGGAAGGAAATGGCTGAGAAGGTCCAAACAGTTGCTAAAGTAATTTTAGTAGAATCTAAAGGTTTTGGTCGACGAGATAAGGATACTTGGTGGTGGAATAAGGACGTACAAGAGAAAGTTAAGAACAAGAGAGACTGTTTTAAAGCTATACACTTATATAATAATACTGAAAATTGGGAAAAGTATCGTTTGGCTAAGAAGGAAACTAAAAAAGTGGTGAATGCAGTTTGTTTCAAGGCTTTTGGAAAATTTTATAAGGAGTTAAAGACAAAGTCAGGAAAACGAAATATTTATAAGATTGCAAGAGACAGGAAAAGGAAATCGAGGGATTTGGATCAAGTACGATGTATTAAGGATGGAGAAGGCAACGTTTTGATTGCAGATAGTGATATTAAAGAACGTAGGAGGCCTATTTTTACAAATTGTTTAATGACGAGGGATGAGGGTCGAGTTATGAGTTAGGGGATTTAACACAAGAAGTTGAACCAAATTTGGCTTTTTACCGTTAGATCTGTGTTAGCGAGGTTAAAGAGGCGTTTAAGAAAATGGAAAATAGTAAAGTTGTTGGATCTGACGATATTCTTATTGAAGTTTGGAAGTGTTTAGGCGAAGTGGGGGTGGTGTGGCTTGCTAAACTTTTTAATGTGATTTTAAATTCTAAGAAAATGTCTGATGATTGGAGAAAAAAATACTTTAGTTCATATTTACAAAAAAATGGGATATTCAAAATTGTACAAACTACAAAGGGATAAAGCTTATGAGTCGCATTATAAAGTTGTGGGAAAATATAATTGAACACAGGTTGAGATTCGAGACTGATATTATTGAGAATTAGTGTGGTTTTATGCCTGATAGGTCTACAATAGAGGCGATTCATTTATTAAGGGGGTTAATAGAAATGTACCGGACTAAAAAAGAGACTTGCATATAGTCCTTATTGACTTAAAAAAAGCATATGATCGAGTGTCAAGGGAGGTGCTATGGAAAGTTTTGGAAAAGAAAAGTGTGTGCATGGTATATATAAAGGCAATAAAAGATATGTATGAGGGGGTAACAACTACTGTAAGAATGTCTAGGGGCGAAACAAAAGATATTTCCATAAGGATTGATCTACATCATGGATTATCATTAACTCCTTACTTATTTAATCTAGTAGTAGATGTTCTAACTAAGGATATTCAAGAAGAAATCTCTAAGTGCATGCTTTTTGCGATGATATAGTTTTTGTGGCGGAGTCAAGAGAAGAGATTAATTTTAAACTTGAGTTATGGAGAAATACTTTAGAGTCGAAGGGTTTTCATTTGAGTAGAAGTAAGTTTGAATATATGTATTGTAATTTTGATAATAGGCAAGTTAGAAGTAACTTGAAGGTCAAATTGGGAGATCAAGTTATTCCATAAATAGATAAATTTAAATATTTGGGATCAATTATACAGAAGGACGGTGAAATTTTGGAGGATATTAACCATATAATTCAGGCTGGGTAGTTTAAATAGAGAAAGGTTACTGGGATTGTATGTGATAGGAAAGTACCAGATAAAATAAAAGGAAAGTTCTATCGTACTGCTATAAGACTATCAATACTTTATAGAAGTGAGTGTTGGGTTTTAAAAGGACAGCATGGGTATAAAATTAAGGTAGCTGGGATGAGGATGTTGAGATGAATGTGTGAGTATACAAGAAAAGATAAGATTTGTAATGAACAAATACGGGGAAGAGTTTGAGTGGCACCTATTAAAGAAAAATTGGTAGATAATTGTCTTTGGTGGTTTGCATACGTGCAAAGAAGGCCAATAGATGCACCGGTGAGGAGTGTAGATCAAATCGTTTGTACTCCAGTTAAAAGAAGTAGATGAAGGTTAAAGAAAACGCTTAACGAGGTCATTGAGCGAGATCTCCTGGTCAATAACCTATTCAAGGATTTAGTTTTTGATAGAACACAATGGCGTCATATGATCCATATAGTTGACCCCATTTAATGGGATAAGGCTTGTTATTGTTATTGTATATCTTATAGCAATGATTGGAGGAATAATAATAATTATTTCTTATTTTTTTGAAGCATGATGATATAGAATGATAATTTTAAAATATTTTTAAATAAAAACTGAAAAAAAGATTGCACTGTTCATGTTTAATCTAAATGACTCAAAAATTGAGTTGAAGAAAATACTGAAGTAGGAAGAATGATGAAGAAATCGGTTGTTATTTTCTCTTTTGTTGATAGTTCCTGGAGAAAGATTCACTTTAGCTTGGTTGTTTTTTTATTTTTATATTTAAAGTAAAGCATAGGGGGTTAAACAAATCCCTAAATACAGATTAAATTTTATTTAATTAAACTAAAATAACGGTTTTTTTAACTAGATTCGCAAGTAATTTATATTTTTAGGTAACTATAAGATCCCTTTTTTATTTTTAGTCAATGAATATTTAAATTTATATTTTGATTTATAAAATTTTAGAATAAGGTTTTATCTAGACTCACATTGTTTTCACGATTTATTCACAATTTTAATTTTAATTTTGAATTTTCCATCTAAAATTTTGTTCAACTCAATATAAAAAAAATCTTTCAGCTAATTAATTATCCCATGTAAACATGGAGGAAAAAAGAAAAGAAAAGATTGCCTTCTGCATAATAAGCAGAGATTATTATGATTATATTGTTTTTCTACTATAATTATGAAATATTATACTATTTTATTATTTATGGTTATAAATATAATTATAATTAAAAAAAATTAAAAAATATCACTTAAATTTTAAATTAAAAATTTACACAAAAATATATTATTATTTACTTTATAAATATAGTCAATAACTTATAAAATATATGAAATAAACTAATTTTAAATTTTAAATTTAAGTAATATTTTTATCAATTTTTTCTACTATAATTTATAAACATAACTTATTTTTTTCCATTGCCCCCGTCTAGCCTCAATACATTTTAGTAAATTAGATTACTTTATTTTCCATGTATATAAAAGATAACTTAAATTATTTTTAAAGATCATACTGATTTTATAATGTATAAATTCTATAAAAATATTTAGAGGAAGATGAATATTGAAATAGAAAAATAAAATTACAATAAAATATTATATGTAAAAAATTATAAGAATAAAATTTTTACAAAATAATAAAATAGTCACATTATAGCGATGATGGAGGCAAAAGTTGCATTTTTTATTGGAACAAGTTTAATTTTTTTTTTAATTTTCGTTTTCATTTCATTTTTCTGATGAAACCCTACCCCTCTTTGGCAAGAAGTCGGCAATGAGATCTTCACTTGAGAGGTTGATAATAGTACCTCCTGCCACTGTTCTTTTTGTATGATCGATTACTTCAGCAAACGTTGTATACTTTTCTCTCCTCATTCTCGCTCTTGGAGTCTTGGTCCTGATAACCCTAGATTGGATCATGTCTGGAACGTACGATCACGACGGCGGCGGCGGTACTGCGCCTTACGGAGCTAGCGGCGGATATCAAGGAGGCAGCTATGGTGGCGGAGGAGGAGGATATCAAGGAGGCAACGCTGCTGGTGGCTATGGTGGTAATGATGGTGGAGGTTATGGAGGCAAGGGGAGCGGCGGCGGCGGGTATGTAGGTAATGAGGGTGGAGGTTACGGAGGCAGGGGAAGCGGTGGTTATGGTGGAAGAGGCGGCGGTGGAGGTCATGGTGGTCGAGGAGGCGGAGGTTATGGTGGTCGAGGAGGAGGAGGAGGAGGTTATGGTGGACGAGGTTTGTACTTTTTTTATTGCAGTTTTGATTTTATTTTCTCACCCAATCGTGTCCTAATTAGATGTAAATTGCAGGTGGGGGATATCAAGGAGGTGATCGTGGTGGACGAGGAGGTGGCCGTGGTGGAGGTGGTAGAGACGGAGATTGGCGTTGCCCAAACCCTAGGTTTGAGATCTTGCGCTCTGATTTATTTTGCGATGCTTTATTGGAGAAGTCTTTTTCTTCTCTTGAAAAATTGAAAAATGTGTATTGCCTCCTGTGAATTCTCACGCATTTTTATTTGATGGAATTTAATTTATATAGTTGTGGAAACCTGAATTTTGCGAGAAGGACTGAATGTAACAAATGTGGTGCACCATCTCCTGCTGGTGCTGGCGATCGTGGTGGCAGTGGTGGCGGTGGTGGTGGTGGTTACAACAGAGGAGGAAGGGATGGGGGATATGGCAGCAATCGAGGGGGTAGATCTGGCAACTACGATGGAGGAAGAGGTAATGACTATAGTAGGGGCAGTGGTGATTACAATGATGGAAGGAGGGGAGGCAACAGGGACCATTCTTTTAATGGTAGAGAAGATGGTGGCTATGGTCAATTGCCTCCTCCTACAGCCCAATCTTATGATGGTGCTGGTGGAAACTATACACCCACTTACAATTCATATGATGGGAATGTAAATTATGGCTCAGAAGCAGCAGTACCTCCACCTCCAAGCTATACTGGTGGACCCACTTCATACCCTCCATCTTATGGCGGTAACACGGGTGGTTATGGTGGAAATAATTCAGGTGATGCACGGAGTGGTGGTAGGGCTGGACCACCAGCTGGATATGATGGTGGTAATCGAGGCGGATATGGTGGACCTCCCGCAGAGCCCCCAACTCAGGTGAAGCAGTGCGATGAGAATTGCGATGAATCCTGTGACAACTCTAGAATCTACATATCGAATTTACCACTGGATGTGACAATTGATGAGCTCAGAGATCTTTTTTGTGGAATAGGACAAGTAATATTCTCATCTGTTTACTTTTCCACAGGCTCATAGCTCATTACATGGAGGGTTCTTTCTTAGCAAGCTTTTTTCTGGGTATCCTAAGCATGCTTGTGTGGGTTATGAATAATGACAGATTCAGTTTTACATTAGACATAATTGTCTCTTTTCTTTTCTGTAGAAGATAAATTATCTGAAAATCATTTCCCTTTTTCAATTATCTGAAAATCATAATTGTGAGTTTGTTACATTGCTGTTGTGTCTATGTATTAAATTTTGTAGTGTGAATTACTAACAACGTACTTCATTGATGTAGGTTGCTAGGATAAAGCAGAAGAGGGGCTATAAAGATCAGTGGCCCTGGAACATAAAAATATACACAGATGATCAAGGAAATAATAAGGGCGATGCTGTTCTTTCCTATGAAGATCCATCTGCTGCACATTCTGCTGGCGGTTTCTACAATAGTATGTCATATGGCTTCGCATCTGTTAAATTTTTACATCTTTACAATGTTTCTCAAGTAAAGAAACTAATTATGAATCTCCCATTATAGATTATGATTTGAGGGGCCACAAAATTAGTGTGGCCATGGCAGCGAAATCTGCACCAAAGGCTCCACCTGCATACGGGTATCTTTGATCAATCTTACATTCTTTATTTGACACCAGTCCGCACTCTGTGAATTGTGATATTATTCATGTGCTGTTGGCGATTGTTGCTGTTTGTGACAAGTGTTGTGATTGTTGTGTCAAGTCATTTTGGGCGCATAAATTGCTACATCAAAATATATTGGTTGCCCTCCATGTTCTTATAATCTTCTTGGTTCGTTTATGCATTAGCAGTTGGAAATGATTTGTTGAAATCTTGGGTGGTCTATCTGCGATGATGTCATATGAGGAGTTGTGATGTTTTCTAATGCTTCTATTGTCTGTGGTATGGGTGATACTCTTTTCATCTTTGACTGGCCTGACTTCATGGCAGCTTCAGTCTGTTGGGCAATAGCATCAGTCATGGATGTGCTGGTTGTCAATAATGGCCCTATGGATCTGCTGAAATTTTGGTTTTTCCATATTGGATCTCTTACATTTTTTGGCTTTTATTTTCCAGAATTATAGGGTTCATTTTCTTAATGAACGAAAGTAACACAACTACATCCTCTAAAATATAGATAATGCAGAGCAAAACATCTTATGGGCTAAAGGGGCATCTTCATTATTTTTTCCCCATTGAAATGAAAACAACATCTTGAGATAGTTATTGAGATACTTTTCATTCAATAGTATGATTAGCTCTTTGGTCCTTTGGCACACTTTCTACTTAAACTGCCAACAGATCTTTTTCCTTTTGTCTGGGCTGTTAGTTCATGGTTTTGGCTTTTTAATGATATTTAAGGTTTATGATTGTTGTTCTAAGGTATTGAAACTTATCTACTTTAAAGTTTTGCATTACTAATTTAATACATTTTAAATTATTTCAAAAATCTTAACAGTAGCGGCCACAATGCTATTGCCAACACTGATTGAACTTCTTTAGCTGTTTTATTTGTCTTCAATTATTAGATTATATTCAGAAAGTTGTACTTTTATGAGTTGTAGTATTCTCATTGTTAGAAAATCCAGATTATTTCTTTGGTTTTGTGTGTAATACTACTTAGAATTCTATTAAAGGCACATAAGTTTTTCTTGGTATGGTCAACTAGAATGTCATTTATATCTAATGATGCTTAGCAACATCTGTTGCACTGCTTGAACACAATAAATCTGCTTTGGTGGTGTTGGTGTAAGGCAAAAATTTGTGATGTTTGATAATAAGAGTGATGATGTAATGATATCTTGGTATAGTTCCAACCAACTTTTGCTCATTTCATTAATTCCTTCTTACATGAGTCAAACCTTTTTAATGAAAGATCATATTCCACTGTTTAGGGATTTTCTCCAATCCTTTCCTTTGATTTTTTTTTTAAAGTTAGAAAAGAGTTCATATTCTGATGTGTATAAGTTGTTCCACTCCACTGTATTGCTTAGCCTCTTTGAAGATGATTTTTAGTTCTTTTTACAACATGCCTTGCCCCTGCTCCTTTGTCTGTCTGTTACTAAGTCTGACCTAGATCAGTTTCCATTTGGTGATTGTTGTTTTCCTCTCACATGAAACAAGTAGAAAAATATTGATGTTCTTTATAGGTCATCTGGAAGAATGTGTTGCAATATAATAGCCATTTTCTTTGCTTCCTTGAAATATAAATGATCAATATATGAACTGTTGTATGTACATAAATATGGCTGAGTGGCCAGTCAAATTTTAGTATTTTTCCTTTAAATATAAACACTTGTTTCTGTTTCTATTGTAGGGGCAACAGGGGTGGATATGGTGGAGACAGACGCAGGGATGGCGGAGGTTCTGGACCTGATAGGCGTGACAACTATGGTGGGAATCGATCACGTCCATATTGAGAATTTCAGCTAGAAGCTGTTTATGTACTATGATTTGTGGTCTGAGGGATTTATTATATTCAGTTGGATGGTCTCTTGAAATGGAAGCAAAGAGGTAGGTTAATCCTAGCAACCTCTTTGCTCCTTTTTGTTCCATTTGAAACTAGCTGGAGGATTATTACTTTTTAGGCAGGGGTTATTAAATCATATCGATGTTTGTTTTTTAGAGCCAGGTGGATAGTCCCTAACTTGCTGCTAAGGTAGTTTGACTTTTAAGGTGAGTGCTGCTTTCCTGTAATCATGCTTTATACATGCTTGGAAATTGACTTGACTTGTCTATAATGGAAGCCTTGCCAGAGTTTCATAGATCTATGATGGATCCTAATTGAAAGGCATTTAAAGTGTGACTCATTTTTCCAGGAAAACTATGCTACTATCTATCCATTTCAGGGTATTTTTATTTACTTTTATGGCCAACTTTTAACTTCAAGCTATAAAATCACTAGAGTCCTTGTCGCATATTTGGTCGTCAGGTTATGAGATGAATTCAAGTAAAACTTATCTTCTGTTTTTTAATATGTTGCGAAGCAGTTCTAGGTTATGATATGGATAGTTAATATATAGTTAGTAATGCAGCGCGCTTGTTATGGTGAAATCGGCAACCACTTATAGAAATCAAAATGACACCTCTCTTTTTCTACACAGTACCTCCTATCTTCTTCCTCTATTGGTCTTTTACCTTCTCAAATCCCAACTCTCATCCAAAGGGCAAAGATTATGGTGAAAGAACATAGTAGACAATTATGAAGAAGGCAGCACGACTTTACAACTTATAAGTATTAGTTTTTGCCTGTTGATTTTGGTTTTTCTCTGGACCGAGTCCTCCTACACATTCTGTAAACAGAGTTGTACTTGATATAAAATTCAACTCACTCAACTCCATAAAATATCAGCGAGTTTACCAAACATGATCTAGTTACTTCGCAAGTTCAACTAAATTTATAGGTAACACGAGTTCATAAACAAGTTAAGATGATTTTATAAACTAGAAATATAAAGACGGTAAATTCAACAAGGTACACCTAGCCAGTTTGACAATAATGCCCTAAATGCATCCACACCCAGGCCCTTCCATATCAACACAGATAGTTATGACCTCACCCCTGTCAACTAATTCCAAAATAGATTATACTCGGATGCGTATTTTTAATGTAAAGTTTGTAAGTCAATAAATATATACTTTTCCATCAACAACTTCACAAAAGCATGATTTGGTTGGAACCTGATGATTAAAGAGCATGACAATCAAAGTATAAAATTTCCCCTTTCAAAATATCACCATAATTATACTGACACCATGGTAGACGAATAATTCCTTTAAACGCATACGTTTACAGAATGGCTATCTATGAATATGTTGTACGTCATAAGGATGATGATGTAGAGCTGCTCCAGACGCATATTGAGGATGAGCATTAGCCCCACCTTGAATCTGAACATGTTGGCAAAATATGCGATTTATTATTCTATAATTAATCGACTTCAAAAAGAATTCTATCTAATTATTCATTTTTCATGTTGGCCAAAGGGGGGGGGGGAGGAGAAAAAAAAAGAATATTACGTTTCATGAATACAAATAGCAACACTTATTTTCCTAGTATTATAACTATATATTCTATTATCTTTACTTTCTGTTTATTTTTTGAGAAATAGATGTTGGTTTCCTCCATATTTTCCCGTGTTTCCCATCAAGTAATAAAACTTTCATTTCGAGTTTTCATTCATTCACAAATCGTTCACTGCACTATCACCTAATACAAACAAAATTCAACTGTCAAAGAGCAACTATCTCTTAAATAAATATAATTCTGAATTAAGTCAACGGCAAGCTCACTGATCTTTTGGATTAAGAAAAACTGAAAAGAACAAGATTTCAATGCAATTGCCAATGACTCACTCTTTCAACCACTTCACAAGAATTAAGGAATATAGTCAATAATCAGTTAGTGATATTAATTTATTAATTTATATATTTTTCTAAAATGAAAATGATTGGGACCCTACTCTATCTGTCTCTTCCAATCTACAATATGTCTATCTCCACCTAAGTAATGACTTCGTGCAGAAAAAAATGTGGAGTAATTAAGGGCGCCCAAGCACACATAAAATAATGTAGTAGAAAATTTGGAGGGGGTCTTCTAAAAGGGGCCAAACTAAACTTCCCAAAAGGTTCTTATAGGAAGGACCAGAAGTAGTAACAACTTAGTTATACTGATTATCCAATGTCTTTAAATACTAAGTAGTCACCAATAGGAGTTGATTCGAGTGGTAAACAACTCGGTATCGCTTAAACGAGATCTTGAATTCGAGCCTTGGTGTATACAGAAAATTCCTATTATGAGACTTACCCACCTTAGCCAGGTGCGCGACACGGGTCAGATCTGGATACAGTCGGAGTAAAGCTCAAGTAAACCGGGTAGACAAAAAAAAAACTAAGTAGTCAATATACAATATCATCTTGTTTAATATTGTTTATGTTTTCACTTAATAAGCATTAAGCAGTGCTGTTCCTTCTCCCTTTTTCCCTTTGGTTACTCGTGCAGCAACTAATAGTGGTATGTAAATATTTCAGATGCAAAGCCCACACTTTAAGTTTTCTCAATGTAATAACTCTAATATTTGGAGTATCTTGTGAAAATATGAAATAAATACAGAAAATTTTGATGCATACCTGATGCATGCCATACGAGTCAGAGTATGCAAATCCTCCATATCCCATTTCAGGACTGTCATAGTTTGGAGGATACCCAGGGCCTGAATACAAAAAAGTCAAAATGTTAAACAAAGTTCAACCAAACTTAAAAAACAAAGGTTCAACCAAATTTCTATGTTATGCTTCTGTTGCCCATAGAAAACTTCAAGATAAATGATCAAGAAAGTTACTTGGATTCATCACTGTCACTGTAGAGACAGCAGCTGCGGCCCTAGCCCTCTTCTCTGCATTAGACAGCTCAACTCGTAGTTTTTCAACTTCACCAGTCATAATGATCATATTTTTGTCCATTGTCTGTCTATGCTCAAGGTTACTAGCATGTCTTCTTTTCATATTCAACTGCCTTCCTATATTCACCAATAAAAGAAAGTATAAAACATTTATTGTAGTGAGGTAAGCAGTCTTTCACATCTGATTGTCAAAAGAAAGGGCAAACAAAGGAAGAATTTCACATGCACGTAGATGCTACATTGGTCAAATAATATACCATGCAAACTTGAAATGTGATGGAGAATTGTAATCTGGACAAGAGAGAGAGAAAGAGAGGGAGAAAGGAGAAGACAGGAGAGTAGAGAAACAGAGACGAGAGAAACTAAATGAATTCACCTTATTGACTATCAACAACCTTAATTATAAATGCCCTTGGTTCTTATTTATAGCCTCCTACTCTAATGGTCTAATAGTCATTAACATCACTGAGAGCTAATAACCCCAACTACCTTTAACTACCTTCCTTTATTTATTATCATATCAATATGGTCCAAGAGACCCTTGCCCTGAAGGGTTAAGTAAGAGTACAAAATCTGAAACCAAAAAGGGGAACTTGGAACAGATGACGGACTGCAACCTCTAGTTACAAAAGAATCTTGGGACTCATGACTGAAGGAACCTGTGTCGACATCACTGTCAACTACTTGGAGTTCTTGGCGCTTCTTGATAAGGTTGCCGCATTCTTGAGTGGTGGCCGAATAATTACAATTACATATCAAAATTCTTCTTAATGTCTTGTATTTTCAACAAAACCAACTTCAGACTCAACATTTCCAGCAGAAAGTGTTCATTGGGACCTACCTATTGCTACAGAGTGGAGTGCTTCAGAACTCCAAAATGAAAAGGAAGATATATCCATATTAATCAGAATAAAAGATATAAAGAAAGCGTGGCAGACCTTAACAGCTGTTGTTCTAAATTTCCTTTACATTTATGAGTTATACAACACCACCACCAATCAAAAGTTTTACCCTCAGTTACCTAGATTAACCTAGGCCAATATCCTCTATCAACAACCCACATTTGTGAGTTATAGATTAAAAAAAAAAATATTGATTCCAAATAACTTAGAACCAGGAAGTTTATTAAGTATATCGAAATGATAAATTTTTGAAGGAATAAGGAATTCAGATGTCAACACACAACTCAAACATTCCATGATAGAAAATCTTTTTCATCTTTTCTCCCTACTAATTTTCAAAAGCAAATCTTTTATTTCTTAGCGCTAGCCATGACCAAGGTCCTCTATTCCATGATCCTCATGGGATTCTCCAAATTTCAGGATCTGGATCTTTTTGATGGCAACTAATTGGGCATATTCGGTAATGGAGAAGATTTGTGGGTGAAATTGGTTTTCTGTTCAGGCAGGCGAGATCTCGAGGAGGCCAATTTCAATGTATGCGAATTTTGGCATTCTAAAAATATGCAGATTTGGTAGTGGCAGATTCAAGGACAATGATGGACAGTGATGATTATTATGGGATAGAGAAGTTGATGAGCTCTGCAAATTCTGCTTCTTGTTCACCAAACTCTTTGATTTCTTCTTTGGATGATATACTTCATGATTGATCTGAGGTGACTGGTGTCAGGGATTTTGTTGGATCTTCCTTAATTTGCAGTGTGTTTGTGATATGTGGTTGGTGAATTCTGCAGGTATTCATGAGTTTGTTTTCATCCACCTGGATGGAACAGTAATGAAGAGATGCCGAAGTAAAGGAAGATGTGAGGAAGAAGATGGAGGACAAGGGTAAAGGGGCGGCTCATTTCTCTGGGAGGAGTTTCCATTCTATTTATGGTCAGAACCAAAATGTTTGAGCTGGCAGAATCCTTCTTTTTTTCCATTCCTTAAAGGCCTGTTTCTTGCAACTAAATAATCCCTTGAATATTTTTCAGATATACATGAAGATATAGAGACCATAGCTAATTATTGGTGCAGCGCAACCCTAAAAGCTCAATGGGCCCAAAAACATTTAATTTACTGCCGTAATTATTTCTGCCCCTAATATTATTTTTGTCAGATCTATTATCTCAGATTTCAATGGATGTTAGCACAATATTTTCCTGATAATCTTCAATTTTGAACCAGCAAAGACCCTAGTTTTCAAGCCCAGGGTGTGCGCCTATATGTACTGCAAACATCACTGAATAAAGCAGACTTTTATGGCATCTTGAATCTGCTCATTTACAACTTATACCTACATGGACATGGCTCGATTGACCATATTATACCAATGAATTCCTCATGAGAAGAGGAAGAAATGTGTATGTCATCAATAAGTGACAAAAACTTGCAAATAGATAGATTTCATTATTTAAATAATGTAAAAATTAGACTGGGTTTCTGCAAGTCCCATCATTAGATAATAGACGCTTGCTCAGTGACCATACTCCATACAAATGCCACAACAATCACACAGCACTCATTTCAATCTTCTAGTTAATAACGCATTAAACTTAATCTTTGTTCTCCCACCACTAGGGCTTTTCCCCTCTGTTTCGTACATCACATGATGTTACTTTTTTTTTTTTAATAAAAATGGTACTTCTACCCTGAGCGTACTTACTGATATGGGCGTACTTATTGAATATGACATGATACCATACATAGCATTCTACAATTTTAAAAAGCTTAAGGTACAGGAACGGAGATGTATAAGGACACAAACACACGCACGCACATGCATATTTAATAAAAAAAAATTAACTAATTAAAAAGTAAAAATTAATATTGAACATTCTAAAAGTTATGATGTAAATGACAAGATATCCACAAGAACTTGCAAATAAAATATTTTATTAATCCATGAACAATCATTATGCCTAACTAATGTACAAGCATCATATCATTACACACATACCCTACAAGAATAGAGATGGATGGGTGTGAAGCAATAAGAACGTTCGCATGCCCACTCTAACAGTATGAGAATGGCATGTGTTTACCCTCGTTTTTAGAAGTATGAGTGCGATATTATGTACTTATATTATCAGTTTCTTTGTGAAAACCTATTTTTGGAAAACAAACCATCCAATTACACATGCCCTTAAAGGCGTAAACATATAATAGCAAATGTGTATTCATTTCATTGGGTCTGTAGTTCTCTTTCTTGATATCTTGTACCAAGATGGCGATTGTTCTCTCAAGCTCTCTGACGAGTACTGTTCCTCCTTCACAGGAGAAAGATGATTTGCTATTCCAAAGTTTTAAGAAGGTCAAAAATGTTGAAAATAAGTCTAAAAGGGAGAATGTGCTTCAGGGGCACTGGCCTTCATTAGGATTAAAAGGAACCGAGTATGTCACTGGTGGTACTTCGTTTGCTGACAAACTGAAGGGGGTAGATAAGAATGGTGAGCAAGATGAAGATGATATGTGTGAAGATGAAGGGATAGAATCATATGATAGCATGTTTGAATCCCTGAAGGAAGATGATGAGCCATTATGCCGGGAAATTCAAAAAAGAAAGAAGTAAATGAAGAGTTATGTCCTAAGAAAATTCATAGAATTTTCCTATAATTAAAGGAAGATTATAGAGCAAACAAAAGAATTTTCTAAGTTCTAGAATGCCCTTAAGAAATCTAAATAAATGTGAGCTAAGTAAATTGGAGAAACTTGGAGATCAAGCTTGATCTAAGGGACAATATTTGATTTTCCTTCTTCACTTGACGCCACACAGCAAGGTGATGCAAGGAGGAAGATGGTTGATATCATGAAGATGATGCAAGAGGAGGAGAAGAGATGTAAGATGGATATGTGGTGAAATTTTAACTGTCCATTTGATCTTGTAATTTTAGGCAATTTGGAGGGTAACTCTATAAGTGAAGTATTATAAATACCCCCTCCCCTCCTCAAGAGTGCATGACCAAGAGAATAAGAAGGGAAACTCTGTAGAAATTTAGAGAGGAGAGAGAAAGAGAAAGAAGCCATGGAGGAGAGAGAAATCAAGAGCAAGTATCAAGTTTCAAAGTAAAATGACAACTGTAGCTTTTGATTTTGTAGTAGTTATATTCTTGAGCTTGGGTAGGAATTTTGATGGATTTGGAAGCTTCAACTCTTGTGATATTCTTGCTGTTTGGATCTAGAATTTTTAGAGAAATACAAGTATAATATTAGATATATGTGTAAAGGATAGGAAAGAGTAAGATTTAAGTAGTCTAGCTCGTAGTTGATTGAATTTCATGAATTGGTTGCCTAGAGGAGTGCCACTGCCTTGATTGGTTATGTACCTTAGGATGTGATTTTGATTATTCTTAGGCTTTTAATAGATTTAAAATAAAAAATTTGAGAAAGTGAAGTTGGAAGTATTGGAATTAAAAGTGAAATATTGATACCAATAATGGTAACCTCTAGGTCAAAACAGTTTCATAGGAAATGAGTGTGAGTTTGATAAATCCAATCTCATATTTGGGTTCTTTATACAAAATTGTGTAGAATTGGCCTATAAGAATGGTTTTTTGAAAGCTAAAACACTAATTATAAAATTGAGTAAAATATGTTAAATTCAAGTGAACTTTCACATTGTATAAGTTATTGGTTCTTATGAGTTGTATAATCAATGTGCCTGTATTTAGGACCTTGAGACATCTAAGAGGATGAATTGATAAGGTTGGCCGAGCCACTCATTGGTTGGGAAGCTTAGGGAGCAAGTTCAAAATTAAAAAGAAAGTTTATAGTACAAGGTAGTGAACTTAGCTTACTGTATGCTTGATATGTATGATTGTGTATTAATGTGATTACTTTCTTACTTAATTATTTGAAACATGTTGGAATGATTGAAGCTATATTTCTATTTATTCTATGGACATATGTCTGATGTAGGAAACATTGAGCATGTAAATATGTTATTATGTTAATATGATTTATGGTAAGCAAATATGTCATGTACCAAGCATTAATCTTGCATTCATTACTATTAATGTTTATTAGTGAGATTTCTCCGAATCTCACCCCTCCCTTTACCAACTAATATAGGTCAATCGTTTTGGATGATTGAAAGTAACCTTACGTCCGATGTAATCTTGGGGTTATTTCAAAAATTAAACTAATGATTGCGTATAATGCAACCTCTGGTCGTTCTCTTTGAGAAGCTAAAAATAAAATTGAATTTATAAATAATTAAATGCAATGCAACCTAATATAGAAAATGGGATTTGTTTTTTATTAACTAACAACTAAATAAAATAAATTAAAAATAAATTTAAATAAAATAGTTTTAGTATTTTTAATTTAAATAATCAATTAATAAAAGCAATCATCTAATTCAATAGCGTAGGCAATCATAGCTTCAATAGATATGGGAGTTATAACCAATGAATTAAGAATTATAATTAAACTTTTAATCCAACAATCGAGTCACTTCGAATTGTCACAAAATATTTTCTAAGTCATAATTTATTAATTGCCATCAGAATAATAAAATAGGACTAAAGATATTAAAATTCAATATTCAATTATAACTCAATAATTCATAAAAAAAATATAATTAAAGCTAGCAAGAGATACAATGATCCAATAATTCAAGCCATCTTAAAAAATCACAAAATATTTATTAAAATTTTAACACAAAGTCTTGACCAAAAATAGAGTAATAAAATTAAAGTTAATTAAAGAACAATATCAATATCCAAACAATAATTCAATTACAATAATCCTTAATAAATATAAATAATTCATTATCAAACTTCCCAATAATTATAAAATTATCCTAAGATTTATGAATCATAATATAATTAATGGATAAAGAATTAGAGTAATATAAACTCTTTTTTTTAGATCTCAATCTCATACCTTTATTATTGATTAGGAGGATTAAGACACCTAGCCTCGTATAGTCATAAAAGTCGCTGCCACTATCGTTACTGCTTCTGTTCTATTATTTTTCCTCATTACCTTACGTTGTTGCTGTTATTTGCTATTCTAATTCTGTTCTATAGAGGGAATGAAGGCAGAAGAGGGATAAATGATGGAGATGGAGATGGAATTGTAGGAGAGGAAAAAGTGTTGGTGTGGAGACGCAGACAAGGTCACGGCAACTGTTATGATATATGGTGAATGGCTTTTGCGTGGCACTCGCTTCCGCTGTTGTGTGCGTGCAACCTCTTCGCTTTCAATTCTGTTCACTGTCTTTTAAAAAGCTAGAGAGAGTTAAAGAAAATTTAATGGGTCAAATCGTAAAATTTAACCTATTAAGTTTTATAGTATAGTTTTTAGTTTTATGATCTTTTATTATTATTTATAAATTTTGATTTTTTTAAAATTTTTAAAATATAAAATTATAATAATATAATATATTTTATTCTAAAAATAATTATTTAGAAAAAATTATAAAAATATAATAATTATGCTTCTATTAAATACTAATTCAATGTAAGGTATATTAATTTAAATAGTACATAAATAATATAATTAATGATCAAGATAATAACAAATACCTACTAAAATGATATGAATAAATATATAAAAATATGGATTTGTTAAAAATGTATGCATAAGAGCTAATGAATGGAAGAAGAAAAATAAAAAATTACATATTCTAACATGACATACTTGATGTTCCAATCATGTAAATGTTATGTAATGTGCCAAATTATGTAATAAAATAATTATATAGAATAATTACGGCATATTTAATTAAGTATAAGAATGTATGAGAAGATAAGATAATTGTTCAACTATACTATAATAATTAAAGATAATTAAAGAAAGAAGTTAGTAAGGTAAATTTCTAGGTTATGAGTAGCAAGTTTTCAACTCCATGACGTAGTAAATGGACGAATTTGTCCATGAAATTTAGCATATAAATAACACATTTCAAACTTTAAAAGAATGGATAGTATGTTTTAATTATATATGTATATTAGAATATATGAATTACCAAATTTGAAACAGAATCTAAAAGTTCTAAAATTGATTAAATGAATAATAAAATTTAATTAATTATATGAATTGGTCAAATAAATGTCTAATTTGATATTTTTTTTCTTAAAAAATATTGAAATTGCTTTAAGCAAAAGTTTGACGTAAACTCTATACGATTTTTTTAGAATTAGTTATAATTTTTTAAAGTTAGACTTTCAAATCTAGAAAATACACAATAAACAATATCTAATGACCAATTTGTAAAATTTTAATTTTAAACTTAAGTAAAGCTTCTACGCATCTAATTACTTTTGAACGGGTATTCTAAAATGTAAAAGTAAGGATGCTTAATATCTTACCCTCTGGGGACTCTCCTCTACTAGTATGTTTGGTAAGATTAAATAATTTTTTATAGAAGTGAAATTAAGCTAAAAATATACTTTAAAAATTTATTTAGTAGCATAAAAATGAGTATGTAATTGATTTATATTTTTTATAACTTGGAGTAAAATAGTTTAAAATATTTTTTTATAACTTGGGAAGGGTTAAAGTTATCTAAAATTTTTATAACTAAGATAAAATAACCTAAAAATTTTACTTTTATTTTCATCATCTAAATTTTTAACTTTTTTGACGGAACTAAAATAATCAAAATATTGACTAGAATTGAAAGTAACTTTTATCATAAGAAAAATAAAAGATTATATTTTTAAGGATGATTTTTTTTAAAAAAAATCTTTAACCTTCTTTTGGCAGTTAATACAATTTGTCTACACCAGGTATAGAACCTAACACGGGTTATCTCTACATCGGTTGTAGAAAAATATTTTTTTACATTGGGTTTAGAAAATATTCCCTGGAACCTACATCCCTGTAAAAATTCTTTTAAAACAGCTATGAAAGTAAGTATTTAGCAGTCCTCCTATTTCCTACTTCACATTCTTTCTCCTCTTCTTGCCCCTCTGGGCACTCTCCTCCGCTTTCTACATCAGTGTAGAAAGTGAAAAAGATGATTTGTTTTTTTTTTACCTTTTTCAAGGCAATTAATTAAGTTGTCTACACCAGGGCTAAAAGCTAACATCGATAGTAGAAAAATATTTTCTATTGTGTAGAAATTCTTTTTAAACCGCTATGGAAGACCATGGACGAGACATGGCCAACGTACACACTCCAGCCCATCATGTTCATTCTCACGAGGAAAAGAATAGATCTACCTCCATTATTTACAACATAACAATTTTTAACAAAAATAAAAAATCAGTTGCTTGTGTGATACTTGAGATCCTAAGTAATAATCCCAAGATTTACTTGTCAAAAGAAAGAGCAAACATGATATATTCTAATGCAGAGCACGCACACACATATATGGGTGTGTGTGGCGTTCGAAAGTAAAATCATGGGCTGCAGTAGCCATTTTCTCTTCTAGAGGCCCGAAAGCTGAATTCACAATTTATTGGTCCAAGTGATAGTCACATACACGCACCAAAAGTATGAAAATTGTTGGATGATATCCGGGAACCTGAAGAACCTGAAGAATGGGTTCCTTTTAACAAGAATTTTCTACTGTTAATGGAAGTCTGTTTAAAATTGAATAGATTACTAGAAGCAAAATTGGCATTCAATTCTTCTCAAATTGTATCTTATGGATGAAAGCGTTAGGAAGTGATCTTCAAGGAAAAGACATTAGATTTAAGATATATTTTGATATATTTAAGGAGTTATTTATGCAAAATTTAAGAAATTTACTTGAAGTTTTGATAAGATATGACATCACGTATCGTGTTTGTGGGTTTAGTTAGTAAATAGGGTAAAATAAATAATTATTTAAAATATATTTAATTTTTAAGAAATATCTCTTTATTATAGTTATAGTCGTAATGTTTAAGGATGTATTATAGTTCTTAAGTGCCTATGTTTATACCTAAAAGTAATGAACGGCTCGCCATACTCGATATTGGTATCTCTTAGGAATAATGGAGACTTCACCCTATTCTTAAATTATAGATGAACCTAACCCCTTTCTAAAATATTTTATAAAAAAAAAACAGATAAAATATGATAGACATTATTTAGGGGATATAAACAAAAATATATACAGTTTAGTTTAGGATAAAAATAATAATAAGACTAATTAAGTTTCTGAAATTAAAAAAAAAGCTGTAGTTTTATTTTATTTTAATTATTTATTTTATTTCATTTCATTTTACTTTTGTATTCTTCTCCCGTGAATGAACAAAACGTTGCCGTTTTAGATAGCAAAAATCAAGGTGGAGACCTAAAACGTAACAAGAAGCGGTCTATAGAGAGAGCAGAAGAAATTCTACCAGGTTCAGCTGAAGTAGAAGGTGTATCACTCATGGTAGTAAGGTCTCTCTCTTACTCACTTTCTCTAACTTTATTTCTGCTACATTCACCAGAATATCTGGTCAGAAAGAAATAGACATGACTCTGATACCATAAGGGGTGGATCTCCTACAAGAACTCTAAGACCCAGTCCAAGATGATCATGAAACCCACGCTCTATATCTAAGGACTTACGGATGCCTCTCCTTAGGCTTTATATTTGCCTTTAGAGAACCTGGTTTCCATGAACTCCCAAACTAAATCTAATTATTCAAGCAGAAGAATTAAGACCTTTGGTAACATTGGTCTGATTCTTTTTCTGATGCACAGGATCCTCATAAGAGACAGGTGCAGAGCATACTTTGAATCTCTGTATATGAATAAATCTAGACAAAAGTAAAGAAAGATAGAGCTTTCAGAGAAGAGAGAGTTTTTTTAGAAAACACACATTCTATTTCACAAGAGGTATTACAATAATAGAACTCCCGATGCCTAATACGACTGACTGAGGCTCCTTATATAGAGTCTCGGGTTTACAATAGGACAAAATAGACTACCAGCACTTATCACATGTGCTTTTTATTATTACAACACGCCAAACATCTTTCAATTAAAGACAGACATAAAGTTGTCACGTGTTTACTCATCAGACATGATTAAAGAAAAACCTTGTAACTGGACAAACAACTTTTCTAAAAGAAAACACACCACGCCTTGTGGAATCTACTTTAATAGAGACAGACAAGAAGATAGCATCATCTCAGGCTTTTACAGATAGGCTCGTGATCATCATCAATCTCCATATTGGAGTAGTCTGGATCAATACCAAAGATCGAGTAAAGGTCAGATGGCTTTTATAAAGCTTTTTCAAGGTCTAGGTCTATTGGTCCACCCCATGGGTCCTGTGAGTCTTGCCATGTATCATGCCATGGGTCTTCATCTTGTCTAAGTGAGATGATGGCTTCAGAGTCTTGGGTCTGCAAAGACAACTGTAACTCAGTAAGCCTTGTCATCTTCTCTGACTTATTTGAGGAAGAAGATTTTTGGGAATCTAAATATTTTAATGTCTCTGGAGAAAATATATGTTCCCGAGGTCTTCTGTACTATTGCTGGATATGGGGAATACTGAAGGCTTCATTAGGTATAGAACTTAAAGCAGTACACTTCAATTCTGGATGTTCCTCATGATTGTTCATATTACATACAAAGAGCTTTAAGTTTGAGAAGAGAGCTTTAGGTCCAAGAAGTCTGAGTTTGCCATAGATGAGCTTGGTGAAAGGTATACAATTTTCCTTCATGATCCATGCTATATAGTCTATGCAAAGCAAAGAAACACTGGAACTTTTGGTGTTGATCTTCAGGAAGTTTGCAGATCTGATATTATTCAATAATTTCTCTATGTTGTTTTCTCCAAAAAGGCAGAGGTGCGAACTATTGTAAAATAGTCCATAGAGAAGAGCCTTTATTGGTACTGTCATGTAGGTAGTTATAAACAGGCATGGGTGAAATGACCATTATAAAAACATAAAGAACTGAAAGGGACCAAAGGTACCACTTTAACTCTTCAGGAACTGGGCCAGCAATGAACGGTATTGAAAGATATGGTTTATCTAAACTGAAATGTTCAAGGCTAGGTGTAACCAGATGGTTGACAAACAGAAGATGTAGCCAATAGAAAATATTCTTCTTGGCTATCTGTTGCACTTGTTCAACTGTGGTCGGAATCTCATCAGGATGGAAATGGTGATATTTGGTAACATGATAGGATCTCTTTGGAAGTGGAAGATGATCTATCATTAGAATATATCTGGGACCAAGAGGAGTGAGAAGCTGGACTTTGGAAGGTCTGGAGAGATAATTAGCAATAATGTTTTGATGACCTTTGATATGCCGAACTGAGAATTTATAGCGGGAAAACCAATCTTTCCATCTCAGTAACTGAGAGTCAGGCAATATCTTTTTCTTTGTATCCAGCAAGGAGGGAAAAGCAGTATGATCCATTTCCACTATAAATTCATAAGAACTTAAGTAAAAACTGAATTTCTCAATGCATTTTTTAACTGTTAATATTTCTTTGTACGAAGTATAGTAATGTTGTTCAGAATCTTTAAATTTACCACTGGCATGTGCGCAGTAGTGTCTTTTACCATTAACTTCTTCAAGAAAGATAGCTCCCCAAAACTGGTCACTTGCATCAGTCTGCAAGATTCTTTGTCCCGATCTTGGAATCTTTAATGAAGGTAGAGTCTGAGAAATCTTTTTCAGGACTTGAACAACTGTAGTCTGTTGTGGTCCCCATGGTAGGGGATTCTTTTTCAATAAGGAAGACAGCTAGCTTGTATGCTTTGTCACCTCAGGGATAAAGTCACGCAAATAATTTACTATGCCAAGAAACTGTTGTATATGTTTTATCGACAAGTTGTCGTCTGGAAAGTTGATTGGTTCTTGTGCTAGATGTGGACTTGACTGGTAAAATCCATCATGAAAAATCATTCGAAGAAAATCAATTCGGGCCTGAGCTATGTATCCTTTTTTGGAAGATAGCATAACACCATGGGCTTCAGCAATATCTGCGAATTGGGCAAAGACCTTTTTATGACTTTCTTCATCGTTTGAGTAAAGAAGAATATCATGAATGTAAACCAGTGCTGAGTGAAGTATGGGCTCAAATATCTTAATCATTATTTTCTAAAACAGAGATGGTGCGACCTTTAATCCAAAAGGAATAACGGTCTACTGATATTGAGCATCTGGTATACAGAAAGCTATCTTGTATCTCTCGTCACGATGAATACCAATTTGCTAAAACCCTGCTTTTAAATCAAACTTTGAAAATATCTTTATAGTAGCAAGTCTGGAGGCTAAGGTATTAAGCTTAGGTAGAGGGAACTTATCATCTTGTCAAAAGAGATTAAGAGGTTTATAATCAATCACCAACCTCTTTTTCCCTCTGAGTCATTCTGATCTTTTCTCCACATAAAAGGCCTGGCAAGCCTAATTTGATTCAGTAGGTTCAATAAGACCTTAGGCCAACAGAGAAGCACATTCTTGTCTAGCAAGAACTAAGTCATCAGAATTCATTCTTGAATGAGTAGCCTTAGTGGGATTAACATCTTCATTCTTCTTGAATGGTAATCTGACAAGGAATTCCTTTCTGGTCCATAAAGGATGAGGATGTCAGAACTAATCATGGCTATCAGAACACAGGTTGAGAAGTTTGTCTCTTACAGACTCATATCCAGCAGGAGCTTGTTTGATTTCAAAGATACTTGGTGTCTAAACATAAGGAGTAAAGAACTTCTTATACCGTAATCCTTGTGATGAAATAGATAATCCTGCTATTTTGTAAAGAGCATCAAAACTGAGGAGTATATCTTTTTCAGGCAGATAACTCCCGAAGATTTTAATCCACGTCACGCATCTAGGAAAAAGTTATATCCCTATTTTCTTTCTTGAGATAAGCTCAATATGAAATGGCTCCTGGTTAACTGTCATGAATGGTTGATCAAATGGCATCCACATATCTCCAGGAAGGATATGAGGCTTTATAATAGTTGCACAAGATCCTGTATCAATCATTGCAATAGCCTTGATTGGTTTATCATATTTAGACAATAGTATTTTGGCTTCTGCAAGAGGTCTTGGAGTTTTGTCTATATGAGATATACCTATAGATCCAAGTGATCCATAAGTAGGCTGGTTAATAATCCGGGAGATTGTTCTCCATGCTCCAAGATGATAAACAGGTTTGTGAGGATAATCATATTCAACATCTGAGTTAGAATCAAAAGATTCAGAGATGTGAAGAACACATTCTGTTTCTTCATTTTCTTCAGATTGTTTCCATAAATAGATTCTATCTCCTGAGACTTCTGAATAGGCAATGCATGTTGAAATGACTGTAGCATTTTTATCTCCCTTTTTTGATTTTTTCTAGGACAAGATTTTGAAGATCTCCACTTGAAATACCTGAAAGGCTTTTTGTATTTCTTCTTCTTCTTTTTGTAAGGCGTCCATGCAGAGAAATGAGATTTCTTCTTTGTTAGGCAGTAACATTTATCTTTGTCTTTACACTTAATCTTTAAATGAGATCTGCTACAAGCTGGCTTGAGCTTTGAACTCCCTTTCGTCATAGATTTAAAGAATTTCTGTTGCTCACACATCTTATCAAGAGTGGCTAAAGCAATTTGATAAATTTCTCCCAAAGTAAGTTGTGTTACTTCTTTGTTGAGAGAAGAAATCATCCTGTGTAATTCTGGTTATAACTCATTAGGAAGATATGCAATAAAAATATGCCTTAGATTTAGATTCTGAGTTCCTCCCAGAGGATAATACTTTTCAGCCATTCTGATATAATGCTTCTGAAGATCATGTCTGTTGAGCGAGCAGCATTTCATCTCAAAATACTCCTAAGAATTTCTTTTCTTTTCTGGATGACGTGAAAATCTCTAAGGAATTCTTGATGAAGGGCTCCTAGAAATGCTCCAGGATTGGCAGATCTAACAAGTTGTAATCTTTGATACTCACTGACCTAAGTAAACCATTCTCTTAAGTTTCCAGTCATTTGAGAAACAAAATCAGTCAGGATTTGTTCCAAGGTAAGTCTTGGATTTGTCATATGAGAATCAATCTATGCTCCAAATTCATGCAATCTATCACGCCATTTGGAGGGTGGAATATCATCAAAGGTAAACCAATAATTATGTTTCTTGGGTTTGAATGGAGTGGATAACCTTTCATTGGATTGTTCTTCCATTTCTTCCTCAGGGGGATCTTCAACAATAGGATTTCTACTAGTTGATTCTGCAGTAGTAGTCTGAGAATTAACCATAGCAATGGTTGATAAATCAGCATAATACTGTTCTTCACTAGAGTATTCAGAATAATCTGTTGTAACAGATTCTTCAGACTCCTAAGATTCTTCTGTAGAAGATTCAGTCTCAACTGCAGATGATTCTTTAGATATCCCTATGAAGAAAGAATTTATTTTTCTCTAATACTCCAATAGTAGAACTAGCGGGTTGTTCTGCAGGACCTTTTCCTTTTCAAGGAACAGTAACAGTCTCCTGGATACCAGGAGGAGTATAAACAGGTTCACGAATCTGGATACCAGGAGGAGAAGGTCTTCTTGCTGAGACAGGTGGTCTGATAAAAGAGAACGCATGTTCTCTATATTTAGGGGGTATATCTACTGGTGGTTCTGGTAAGGAGGGTTGAGTAAAGGTTTTTGGTATGAAGGTCTGTTGTTTACAATAAGAAACTTGTTTTCTTCTGGAAGGCTTTTTAGGTTTAGGGTTGAGTTGTCTGGCATTTGGTAAGTAGACCAAAAAACTTGACTATAATCTGTAGGAGAAGGGGTAGGTAAGGACAATGGAGAAACATCCGCCATCTTATTTCCAGAATTTCTCCTCCTTTTAAAGAAACTATTCAAATTATTCCATCTACAAGTAGTAAACAATATGTTACTTTAGAGCTGCCTCAGCCGCTTATCAACTCTTATATTGAATAGGGATATTTCCATCTCCATCTTAGAGTTGTTTGTCTTGTTCTTACATTGCATGGCTGAAAAAGACTTCCTGTCTCTGCTAAAATTGCTTTGTTAGACACTGCTTATCATGAGTATCCAAATGCCTTGATCGGTACTCTGGTGACCACCCTTAGTAATAGAAGTATTGTACTGACCATTACTCCAAACTTCAATATGATACTGATGACCCTACTCTTTCTAGAAGAATAAAAATTCAAGTGCAGATTGTTGGTGCTAAACTTGATCCTCAAGCTATAGCAGCTACTTTACATCATCAATTGGTTTATAGGGTCCAGAATCACTCTCTGGATCTTCAGTTCCCAATAGATACACATGATACTCTGCTGATGTTTACAGATAATACTCATGCCCCAGCCATAGTTAACATCCCAAGGCAGATTCCTAGAGAGGAGTTTGCTCAGATTATTCCTTTTGAATAGATAACCAACTATGAACGGGAGTTTAACCATACTCCTGCTGAAATCAACCTAGGCACAGAAAGCCTAGAGATGATGATGATGAACCACTAAAGCCTAGATTTGCTGTCAACTGGGATATCAATGCTGTGAAACCTAGATCAGAAATATCTCTGTATGATATGTTAAAAGAATTAGGACATGATGATCTGATTGCTGATGTTTTCTCCTAGCATAAACAGCCTGAACCAGCTATTCCAGAACCATCTCCGGTGATACCAATTATTCCACCAATCCAGCCTCAACCATGTATAGCTATGCTCAATCCAGATTCTCATCCTTATGAAGCTCAGTTTCCTTCTCTTGAGGAAAGCTTTGATCAAGGAACTAAAGTTGCCAGAAAACCTTATATTATAAGTACTGAAGTTACTCCGCATGGCCCAAAGCCTGTTACTCCAACAGAAGCATTACTTAACTAGCATACTGACAATGCTGTTTGTCAAAATAAGTTTCTTTCCTGGATTGATTCTAAGCTAGATTTTATCTCTGTAAATACTGAAGACTTATCTTCTTAGGTTGAATCTTTGACTGACTAAGTTAATAAGTTTCATTCGAGGCTTAATTCTCAAGCATAACAACTTGATGCTGATCTCAGGAGATATATCGATCAGAGATATTTTGGACCTGATTTTCAAAGAAAGAAGCAAGAGCTTAGATAAATAAAGGAACAAATTACGCAGATTGAAGCTGATATGCCTAAACACTCTCAACTTCCTCCTTTCCCTTCGCCAGTTGATCATCTTGCCTCATATGTACCTCTTCATCCATCAACTTATCCAGAATATTCTCCATTGTCCTTACCTACCCCTTCTCTTATAGATTACAGGCAAGTTTTCAGGTCTACTTACCATTTAGCCATAACAGTCAACCCTAAATCTAAAAAGCCTTCCAGAAGAAGACAAGTTTCTTATTCTGGACAATAGACCTTCATACCAGAAACCTCTGCTCAATCCTCCTTACCAGAACTACCAATAGATATACCCCTAAATATAGAGAACCTGCATTCTCTTTTATCAGACTACCTGTCTAAGCAAGAAGACCTTCTCATGCTGGTATCCAGATTTGTGAACTTGTTTCTACTCCCCTACTTATAAGGAGACTATTACTGTTCCTGGAAAAGGAAAAGGTCCTGCAGAGCAACCCGCTAGTTCTACTATTGGAGCATTGGAGAAAAATAAATTCTTTCTTCCTAGGGATCCTAAAGAGCATAATTCTAGTTCATTTGAATAATCATCTGCAGTTGAGACTGAATCTTCTACAGAAGAATCTCAGGAGTCTGAAGAATCTGTTACAATAGATTATTCTGAATACTCTAGTGAAGAACAGTATTATACTAATTTATCAATCATTACTATGGTTAATCCTCAGACTACTACTACATAATCAACTAGTAGAAATCCTATTGTTGAATATCTCCTTCCTTTGAGGAAGAAATGGAAGAACAATCCAATAAAAGGACATCCACTCCATACAAACCCAAGAAACATAATTCTTGGTTTACCTTTGATGATATTCTGCCCTCCAAATAGTGTGATAGATTGCATGAGTTTGGAGCATGGATTGATTCTCATATGACAAATCCAAGTTTTACCTTGGAATAAATCCTGACTGAGTTTGTTTCTCAAATGACTGGAAACTTAAGATAATTGTTTACTCAGCTCATTGAGTATTAGAGATTACAACTTGTTAGATCCGCCAATCTTGGAGCATTTCTAGGAGCCCTTCATCAAGAATTCCTTGGAGATTTTCATGTCATTCAGAAAAGAAATTCTCAGGAGTATTTTGAGATGAAATGTTGCTCGCTCAATAGACATGATCTTTAGAATCATTATATCAGAATAGCTAAAAAGTATTATCCTCTGGGAGGAACTCAGAATCCGAATCTAAGGCATGTTTTTATTGCCTCTCTTCCTGATGAGTTGCAACCAGAATTACACAGGATGATTTCTTCTCTCAACAAAGAAGTAACACATCTTACTTTGGGAGAAATTTATCAACTTGCTTTAGCCACTCTTGATAAGATGTGTGAGCAACATAAATTCTTTAAATCTATGATGAAATAGCAGATCTCATTTGAAGATTAAGTGTAAAGATAAAGATAAATGTTACTGCCTAACAAAGAAGAAATCTCATTTCTCTACATGGAAGCCTTACAAAAAGAAAAAGAAGAAATACAGAAAGCCTTTCAGGTATTTCAAGCGGAGATCTTCAAAATCACCTAAGTCTAATAGGTGTTTTCTCTATGGCGGTAAAGGACATTTTACAAAATCTTGTCCCAGAAAAAATCAAAAAAGGAAGATAAAAATGCTACAGTCATTTCAACATGCATTGCCTATTCAAAAGTCTCAGGAGATAGAATCTGTTTATGAAGAACAATCTGAAGAAAATGAAGAAATAGAATATGTTCTTCACATCTCTGAATCTTCTAATTCTGACTCAGATGTTTAATATGATTATCCTCACAGACCTATTTATCATTTTAGAGCATGGAGAACAATCTCCCAGATTATTAACCAGCCTACTTATGGATCACTTGGATCTATAAGTATATCTTAGATAGACAAAACTCCAAGACCTCTTATAGAAGCCAAAATACTATTTTCTAAATATGATAAACCCATCAAGGCTATTTCAATGATTGATACAGGATCTTGTGCAACTATTATAAAGCCTCACATCCTTCCTGGAGATATGTGGATGCCATTTGATCAACCATTCATGACAGTCAACCAGGAGCCATTTCACATTGAGCTTATCTCAAGAAAGAAAATAGGGATACAACTTTTTCCTAGATGTGTGATGTGGGTTAAAGTCTTCAGGGAGTTATCTGCCTGAAAAAGATATACTCCTCAGTTTTAATGCTCTTTACAAAATAGCAGGATTATCTATTTCATCATAAGGATTACAGTATAAGAAGTTCTTTACTCCTTATGTTCAGACACCAAGTATCCTTGAAATCAAATAAGCTCCTGCTAGATATGAGTCTGTAAGAGACAAACTTCTCAACCTGTGTTCTGATAGCCATGATCAGTTCTGACATCCTCATCCTTTATGGACCAGAAAGGAATTCTTTGTCAGATTACCATTCAAGAAGAATAAAGATGTTAATCCTACTAAGGCTACTCATTCAGGAATGAATCCTGATGACTTAGTTCTTGCTAGACAAGAATGTGCTTCTCTGTTGGCCCAAGGTCTTATTGAACCTACTGAATCAAATTGGGCTTGTCAGGCCTTTTACATGGAGAAAATATCAGAACAACTCAGAGGGAAAAAAGATTGGTGATTGATTATAAACCTCTTAATCTCCTTTTACAAGATGATAAGTTTCCTTGACCTAAGCTTAATACCTTAGCCTCCAGACTTGCCACTGCAAAGATATTTTCAAAGTTTGATTTAAAAGTAGGGTTTTGGTAAATTGGTATTCATCTTGACGAGAGATATAAGATAGCTTTCTGTATACCAGATGCTCAATATCAGTGGATTGTTATTCCTTTTGGATTAAAGGTCACACCATCTCTATTTCAGAAAACAATGATTAAGATATTTGAGCCCATACTTCACTCAGCGCTAGTTTATATTCATGATATTCTTCTTTAATCAAACGATGAAGAAAGTCATAAAAAGCTCTTGGCCTAATTCGCAGATATTGCTAAAGCCCATGGTGTTATGCTATCTTCCAAAAAAGGATACATAGCCCAGGCCCAAATTGATTTTCTTCGAATGATTTTTCATGATAGATTTTACCAGCCAGGTCCGTATCTAGCACAAGAACCGCTCAACTTTCCAGATGACAACTTGTCGGTAAAATAGATACAAAAGTTTCTTGGCATAGTAAATAATTTGTGTGACTTTATTCCGAAGGTGACAAAGCATACAAGCCAGTTGTCTTCCTTATTGAAAAAGAATCCCCCACCATGGGGACCACAATAGACTACAGCTGTTCAAGTCCTGAAAAAGATTTCTAAGACTCCACCTCCCTTAAAGACTGATGCAAGTGATAGATTTTGGGGAGCTATCATTCTTGAAGAAGTTAATGGTAAATTTAAAGATTCTGAACAACATTACCATGCTTCGTACAAAGAAATATTAGTAGTTAAAAAAGGCATTGAGAAATTCAATTTTTACTTAAGTTCTTATGAATTTATAGTGGAAATAGATCATACTGCTTTTCCCTCCTTGCTGGATACAAAGAAAAAGATATTGCCTGACTCTCAGTTACTGAGATAGAAAGATTGGTTTTCCCGCTATAAATTCTTAGTTCGGCATATCAAAGGTCATCAAAATATTATTGCTGATTATCCCTCCAGACCTTCCAAAGTTCAGCTTCTCCCTCCTCTTAATCCCAGATATATTCTAATGATGGAGCATCTTCCACTTCCAAAGAGATCCTATCATGTTACCAAACATCACCATTTCCCTCCTGGTGAGATTCCGACCACAGTTGAACAAGTGCAACAGATAGCCAAGAAGAATCTTTTCTATTGGCTACATCTTCTGTTTGTCAACCATCCGGTTACACCAAGCCTTGAATATTTTAGTTTAGATAAACCATATCTTTCAATACCGTTCATTGCTGGCCCAGTTCCTGAAGAGTTAAAGTGGTATATTTGGTCCCTTTCATCTCTTTATGTTTTTATAATGGTCATTTCACCCATGCCTGTTTATCACTACCTACATGACAGTACTAATAAAGGCTTTTCTCTGTGGACTATTTTATAATGGTTCGCACCTCTTCCTGTTTGGAGAAAACAAGTTGGAGAAATTATTGAACAATATCAGATCTGGAAACTTTTTAAAGATCAACACCAAAAGTTCCAGTGTTTCTTTGCTTTGTATATACCATATAGCATGGATCATGAAGGAAAACTTTATACCCTTCACCAAGCTCATCTATGGCAAACTCAGACTTCTTGGCCCTATTACAAAGAAGCTCTCTTCTCAAACTTAAAGCTCTTTGTATGTAATATGAACAATCATGAGGAACATCCAGAATTGAAGTGTAATGCTTTAGGTCCCATACCTAATGAAGCCTTCAGTATTCCCCATATCCAGCAATGGTACAGAAGACCTCTGGAACAGATATTTTCTCCAGAGACATTAAAATATTTAGATTCCTAAAACTCTTCTTCCTCAAATAAGTCAGAGAAGATGACAAGGCCTATTGAGTTACAGCTGTTACCTAGTTCCTCTGTTACTGAATTACAGCTGTCTTGGCAGACCCAAGACTCTGAAGCCATCATCTCACTTAGACAAGATGAAGACCCGTGGCATGATACATGGCAAGACTCATAGGACCCATGGGGTGGACCAATGGACCCAGACCTTGAAAAAGCTTTAGAAAAGCCATCTGACCTTTACTCGATCTTTGGTATTGATCCAGATTACTCCAATATGGAGACTGGTGATGATCACAAGCCTATCTGCAAAAGCCTGAGATGATGCTATCCTCTTGTCTGTCCTATTAAAGTAGATTTCGCATGGCGTGGTGTGTTTTCTTTTAGAAAAGTTGTTTGTCCAGTTGCAAGGTTTTACTTTAATCATGTCTGATGAGTAAACCTGTGACAACTTTTTGTCTGTCTTTAATTAAAAGATGTTTGGCGTGTTGTAATAATAAAAAGCACGTGTGATAAGTGCTGGTAGTCTGTTTTATTATATTGTAAACCCGAGACTCTATATAAGGAGCCTTAGTCAGTCGTATTAGGCATCAGGAGTTCTACTGTTGTAATACCTCTTGTGAAGTAGAATGTGTGTTTTCTAAAAAACTATCTCTTCTCTGAAAGCTCTATCTTTCTTTACTTCTGTCTAGATTCATTCATATATAGAGATTTAAAGTATGCTCTACAACTGCCTCTTATGAGGATCTTGTGCATCAGAAAAAGAATCAGACCAATATTACCAAAGGTCTTAAGTCTTCCGCTTGAATAATTAGATTTAGTCTGGGAGTTCATGGAAACCAGGTTCTCTAAAGGCAAATATAAGGCCTAAGGAGAGGCTTCCGTAAGTTAGGGATCTTCAACAATAGGATTTCTACTAGTTGATTTTGCAGTAGTAGTCTGAGGATTAACCATAGCAATGGTTGATAAATCAGCATAATATTGTTCTTCATTAGAGTATTCAAAATAGACTCCTGAGATTCTTCTATAGAATCCTGAGATTCTTCTATAGAAGATTCAGTCTGAACTGCAGATGATTCTTCAGATGAACTAGAATTCTGCTCTTCAGGATCCCTAGGAAGAAAGAATTTATTTTTCTCCAATGCTCCAATAGTAGAACTAGCGGGTTATTCTGCAGGACCTTTCCCTTTTTTAGGAACAGTAACAGTCTCCTTATAAGTAGGGGAGTAGAAACAGGTTCACGAATTTGGATACCAGTAAGAGAAGGTCTTCTTGCTGAGATAGGGGGTATATCTACTGGTGGTTCTGGTAAGGAGGATTAAGCAGAGGTTTCTGGTATGAAGGTCTGTTGTGCAGAATAAGAAACTTGTCTTCTTCTGGAAGGCTTTTTAGGTTTAGGGTTGAGTTATCTGGCTAAATGGTAAGTAGACCGGAAAACTTGATTGTAATATGTAGGAGAAGGGGTAGGTAAGGACAATGGAGAATATACTGGATAAGTTGATGGATGAAGAGATGTATATGAGGCAAGAGGATCAACTGGCGAAGGAAAAGGAGGAGGTTGAGAGTGTTTAGGCATATCATCTTCAATCTGCCTAATTTGTTCCTGTATTTGTCTAAGCTCTTGCTCCTTTCTTTGAAAATCAGGTCCAAAATATCGCTGATCGATATATCTCCTGAGATCAGCATCAAGTTGTTGTGCTTAAGAATTAAGCCTCGATTAAAGCTTATTAACTTGGTCAGTCAAAGATTCAACCTGAGAAGATAAGTCTTTAGTATTTGTAAAGATAAAATCTAGCTTAGAATCAATCTGGGAAAGAAACTTATTTTGACAAATAGCATTGTCAGTATGCCAGCTAAGTACTGCTTCTGTTGGAGTAACAGGCTTTGGGCCATGCGGAGTAACTTCAGTACTTTTAATATAAGGTCTTCTGGCAACTTTAGTTCCTTGATCAAAGTTTTCCTCAAGAGAAGGAAACTGAGCTTCATAAGGATGAGAATCTGGATTGAGCATAGCTATACATGGTTGAGACTGGATTGGTGGAATAATTGGTATCACCGGAGGTAGTTCTGGAATAGCTGGTTCAGGCTAATTATGCTGGGAGAAAACATCAGCAATCATATCATCATGTCCTAATTCTTTTAACAGATCATACAGAGACATTTCTAATCTAGGTTTCACGGCATTGATATCCCAGTTGACAACAAATCTAGGCTTTGGTGGTTCATCATCATCATCTCTAGGCTTTCTGTGCCTAGGTTGATTTACCTGCTTTTTCTTTTTCTTTTTCTCCTTCTTAACAGCACGTCTGAAGTCTTCATTATCAGAAAACTCCCAAAAAGAAGGATCATGGCATTCACATTCTTATTGGCACATAGAATTATCAAAATCCCAGATAAAATGCCCATGAACATGAGACACATATACTGGTTTGGCAGTCTTTGAAAATTCATGCACTGGAGGATCACTGGCTTCAGGATCACTGGAATAAATAGGAGAGATTATAGCAATCATCTTGGAAGGATAAGAACCTTCTGATCTGGGCTTATGAAAAATTGTTCTAACAGTGCCATCAGGCATCTTTGAAACTGTAGGGATGCAGTAGTATGAATGTCAGTAGGAGTAGGGTTAAACTCCCGTTCATAGTTGGTTATCTATTTAAGAGGAATAATCTGAGCAAGCTCCTCTCTAGGAATTTGCCTTGGGATGTTAACTATGGCTGGGCCGTGAGTATTATCTGAAAACAATAACAGAGCTTCATGTTTATCTGTCAGGAACTGAAGATCCAGAGAGTGATTCTAGACCCTATAAACTAATTGATGATGTAGAGTAGCTGCTATAGCTTGAGGATCAAGTTTAGCACTAACAATATACACTTGAACTTTTATTCTTCTAGAAAGAGTAGGGTCTATTAGCATCATATTGAAGTTTGGAGTAATGGTCAGTACAATACTTCTATTGCTGAGGGTGGTCACCAGAGTACCGATCAAGGCATTTGGATACTCATGATAAGCAGTGTCTAACAAAGCAATTTTAGCAGAGACAAGAAGTCCTTTTCTGCCATGCAATGTAAGAACAAGACGAACAGCTCCAAAATGGAGATGGGAATATCCCTGTTCAATATAAGAGTTGATGAGCGGCTGAAGCAGCTCCAAAGTAACATATTGTTCACTGCTTATAGATGGAATATCACACTAGTCAAGACGAGAACTTTGAATAATTTCTTTGACAGGAGGAGAAGTTTTGGAAATAAGATGGCGGATATTTCTGAAGGTAGTGGAACGTTATCTATGGAAAAGAGAATATGGATTCAGAAGTGGTAACTCAGTATCTCTGATATGAGCTTCTTCTAGAAGATGGGTGAATTCAACAAGATTATCTATTTTGTGGGAAAGGGTAAGGCGGATAGATGAAGGTAAGCGGTCTATAGAGAGGGCGGAAGAAATTCTAACAGGTTCAACTGAAGTAGAAGGTGTATCACTCATGGTAGTAAGGTCTCTCTCTTATTCACTTTCTCTAACTTTATTTCTACTAGATTCACCAGAATATCTATTAAGAAAGAAATAGACATGGCTCTGATACCATAAGGGGTGGATTTCCTACAAGAACTGAGACCCAGTCCAAGATGATCATGAAACCCATGCTCTCTATCTAAGGACTTACGGATGCCTCTCCTTAGGCCTTATATTTGCCTTTAGAGAACTTGGTTTCCATGAACTCCCAGACTAAATCTAATTATTCAAGTAGAAGACTTAAGACCTTTGGTAACATTGGTCTAATTCTTTTTCTGATGCACAGGATCCTCATAAGAGGCAGGTGCAGAGCATACTTTGAATCTCTGTATATGAATGAATCTACACAGAAGTAAAGAAAGATAGAGCTTTTAGAGAAGAGAGAGTTTTTTAGAAAACACACATTCTATTTCACAAGAGGTATTACAATAATAGAACTCCTGATGCCTAATACGACTGACTGAGGCTCATTATATAGAGTCTTGGGTTTACAATACAACAAAACAGACTACCAGCACTTATCACATGTGCTTTTTATTATTACAACATGCCAAACATCTTTTAATTAAAGACAGACATAAAGTTGCCACAGGTTTACTCATCAGACATGATTAAAGTAAAACATTAAAACTGGACAAACAACTTTTCTAAAAGAAAACACACCACGCCATGCGGAATCTACTTTAATAGAGACAGACAAGAAGATAGCATCATCTCAAGCTTTTACAGATAGGCTCATGATCATCATCAGTCTCCATATTGGAGTAGTCTGGATCAATACCAAAGATCGAGTAAAGGTCAGATGGCTTTTCTAAAGCTTTTTCAAGGTATGGGTCCATTGGTCCACCCCATGGGTCCTGTCAGTCTTGCCCTGTATCATGCTACGGGTCTTCATCTTGTCTAAGTGAGACGATGGCTTCAAAGTCTTGGGTCTACAAAGACAGCTGTAATTCAGTAACAGAGAAACTAGGTAACAGCTATAACTCAATAGGCCTTGTCATCTTCTCTGACTTATTTGAGGAAGAAGATTTTTTGGGAATCTAAATATTTTAATGTCTCTGGAGAAAATATCTGTTCCTAAGGTCTTCTGTACCATTGCTGGATATGGGGAATACGGAAGGCTTCATTAGGTATGGGACCTAAAGCAGTATACTTTAATTCTGGATGTTCCTCATGATTGTTCATATTACATATAAAGAGCTTTAAGTTTGAGAAGAGAGCTTCTTTGTAATAGGGCCAAGAAGTCTGAGTTTACCATAGATGAGCTTGGTGAAGGGTATAAAGTTTTCCTTCATGATCCATGCTATATGGTATATACAAAGCAAAGAAACACTGGAACTTTTGGTATTGATCTTTAGAAAGTTTCCAGATCTGATATTGTTCAATAATTTCTCCAACTTGTTTTCTCCAAATAGGCAGAGGTGCGAACCATTATAAAATAGTCCACAGAGAAAAGCCTTTATTGGTACTGTCATGTAGGTAGTGATAAACAGGCATAGGTGAAATGACCATTATAAAAATATAAAGAGCTGAAAGGGACCAAATATACCACTTTAACTCTTCAGGAACTGGGCCAGCAATGAACGATATTGAAAGATATGGTTTATCTAAACTAAAATATTCAAGGCTGGGTGTAACCGGATGGTTGACAAATAGAAGATGTAGCCAATAGAAAAGATTCTTCTTAGCTATCTGTTGCACTTGTTCAACTGTGGTCAGAATCTCACCAGGAGGGAAATGGTGATGTTTGGTAACATGATAGGATCTCTTTGGAAGTGGAAGATGATCAATCATTAGAATATATCTGGGACCAAAAGGAGTGAGAAGCTGGACTTTGGAAGGTCTGGAGAGATAATCAGCAATAATGTTTTGATGACCTTTGATATGCCAAACTGAGAATTTATAGCGGGAAAACCAATCTTTCCATCTCAGTAACTGAGAGTCAGGCAATATCTTTTTCTTTGTATCCAGCAAGGAGGGAAAAGCAGTATGATCCATTTCCACTATAAATTCATAAGAACTTAAGTGAAAACTGAATTTCTCAATGCATTTTTTAACTGTTAATATTTCTTTGTACGAAGCATAGTAATATTATTCAGAATCTTTAAATTTACCACTGGCATGTGTGCAGTAATGTCTTTTACCATTAACTTCTTCAAGAAAGATAGCTCCCCAAAACTGGTCACTTGTATCAGTCTTTGGGCCATGCGGAGTAATTTTGGTACTTTTAATATAAGGTCTTCTGGCAACTTTAGTTCCTTGATCAAAGCTTTCCTCAAGAGAAGGAAACTAAGCTTCATAAGGATGAGAATTTGGATTGAGCATAGCTATACATGGTTGAGGCTGAATTGATGGAATAATTGGTATCACCGGAGGTGGTTCTGGAATAGCTGGTTCAGGTTGTTTATGCTGGGAGAAAATATCAGCAATCAGATCATCATGTCCTAATTCTTTCAACAAATCATACAGAGACATTTCTGATCTAGATTTCATAGCATTGATATCCCAGTTGACAGCAAATCTAGGCTTTGGTGGTTCATCATCATCATCTCTAGGCTTTCTGTGCAATCATCCTGGAAGAATAAGAACCTTCTGATCCAGGCTTCTGAAAAAATTTTCTGACAACGCCATCAGGCATCTTTAAAACTGTAGTATAAACGTCAGTAGGGGGTACAGTAGTATGAACGTCAGCAGGAGTAGGGTTAAATTCCTGTTCATAATTGGTTATCTATTCAAGAGGAATAATCTGAGCAAGCTCCTCTCTAGGAATCTGCCTTGGGATGTTAACTATGGCTAGGCCATGAGTATTATCTGTAAACATCAACAGAGCATCATGTGTATCTGTCAGGAACTGAAGATCCAGAGAGTGATTCTAGACCCTATAAACCAATTGATGATGTAGAGTAGCTGCTATAACTTGAGGATCAAGTTTAGCACCAACAATCTGCATTTGAACTTTTATTCTTCTAGAAAGAGTAGGGTCTGTCAGCATCATATTGAAGTTTGGAGTAATGGTCTGTGAGAGTGAGAATAGTGGGGAGAGAGGGAGAGAGGGCTTCTTTCTAGGTTGGGTTATTGTTTTCTACAGGAGAGGAAAGTAGAGGTGACAGGACTAGAGGAACGGCCTTCTTCTTCAATCTCCATTGCCGACTGTGAAGAGACCACATGACACTGTTACAGTGGGAGAGCCATTTTGGAGCTAAAGGAAGCTTGGTTTCGGGAGTTTTGAAGATCAAAGCTTGGCAGTGAAGGACTATAGAGATATGGGCTTCGGGTTGTATTGATCTTCCCTTTCTCCCCCTTCTCATTTGATGTTATGAAGATGGATTTTGTAAGGATTTCTTGTTTATGAGTAGCCAAAACCTTGTTATATGATTATTTTGATTGGGGTTATACTTTCTTTAAGTTATTAATGATATTTATATAATTTTATGCCTAATACTTTTAAATGTTTGAGCCCCACTTGATTGTTTTTTGTTCAATTAATTGGAACTTGAAAGAGGAACTCCACTATGCACTATTATTTTATGTTTAGCTTATAATATTTTATTTTTGTTTTCAGACATTCAAGTATGCTATACTCTGCATTTTCCTTTGATAGAGGATTTTGTGCATAAGATAAAATCAGGCCATAATCCTTGGAATATAGTTGGCTAAAACCTCTTGAGTTTTGTAGTCTTGATATTTTAAGATCATACATCCTAACGTGACTCTGTTTTGAGAAATTGTGTTGTGACCCTACTTAGGGTGTGTTACCTTAGATTGTTAAGGCTAACTACTCTACTATTGTATCATAGTCATCTTCTTAAGACAGTGATGTTTAAGAAGCTAAAATCATCCGAAGAAAAGCTAATATATATATATATATATATATATATATTATATTCCATTGGTAGATCTATACACTCTATTGAAAGCTCCTCATCATATCTTCAATCCCCAATACTTTGTTTAGGTTCTCTTGGATCTCTCAAGTCCACACTTGAACAAAACATTGTTGTCCCTAGACCAAACATTAAGGTTAATATGCTCCAAGAAAAATATGAAAATCCAATCCTTTCTATTGGATTTATAGACACTAGATCTAACAGAACTATCATGAAACCCTATATCCTACACCTTGAATAATGGGTTCACTTTTGATAATCTACCACCATGTAAATGATGCCATAGACTTCATGAATTTGGTGCATAGATGGATTTACAACTATCAAGACAAGGTGCAACACTTGAAGTTCTTTTTGACTTTTAATCAAGGCTCACAAGAATTTTAAAGTGAAAGTCAGACTGGTTTAAGGGTTGAAGTTTCACTTATAGTTGAAAGTATTCCAGACACACTTGAAAGATTTTTTTTTTAGTTTTTATAATGATTACTTGAAAGTTATGAATAAATAATTATTACTAAGTTAAATGAAGTTTGATCAATAAATAATGCAAACAAGACCATTAAATCACAATTAGACTAGTTCTAAAGGCTATCTATATATGGAAATCATAGCAGAAGCAGGATTGGTATATCAAAAAGAACCAAAATGAAAGCAGATTTCTTAAATAGAGATTTGTGGGTGTATCGCCAATAAGAATTGACATAGATAATAAATAATGTATTCATATTCTATAAAGACACGACCTCAATTCCTTCTATTGTGTGTGGGGTTCTTTTAGTAAGTGATCTCATAAATTTCCTATAATTACTCTCTGAGTCTTAAGTATGTACACTAATTGGATAGGTACCGAATTTGGACCAAAAAAAAAAAACTTGTGCGTGTATCCTTTGGTTTGTTTCCGCAAAAAATTACAAATAAAACACAAAAAACAAAACCATCGGAGCAGCATGGAGAAGCAAGCATATTTAGAAAAATACTATTGTTTGTCCTGCTCACAAAATTGTAAGACCTTGTCTTCAAACAGATTTCTCTTTACAAGAATCTGGACCCGATATAATAAGAATTCAATAAAAAGAAATAAAAGAATACAATAGAATAAATTGGAGAAAAGTTAACAATCTTGAATTAGAAGACCTCAAAATCAACTATACCAACAAAAGGAATGATGGAGCAAAAGCAATTTAATTTCGAAGCTTTTGTAAAAGGTTGAGGAATTTGAAGTTCGCTAAGGAATAAAAAGTGTAGCTTTCGCAACAGAAAAAAAAAGGACCTAAAGGGGTTATCATAAGGAATTTTTCTCCGAGAAGCAAATAACGAAACATGATTGATGCTTATTATCTTCAACTTCAAAATCAGAGTATTCTACTGCTAATTGTAAACGAACTAAAGTTTCAACTATGAAGGACGAATATCGGCTTAACGAAACTGGATCTAGGGTAACAAAATGCAGACAATCAGATCAGCACTGAGGTCACTACAGAAAATCATCACGCGAAAAGGAAATAGAATTTTCAAGTACTGACCTGAGCGAAAGAGATCGGTAACTAGTTTGTGTTCAGATTTGTCTTATGTCGCTGCCGAAAATGAAAATCGCCAGTGAATACTTTCCTAAAGAACGGGTTTTCTTCGGAGAATTTGCAAATCTTCAGAGTGCTACAGTTCGTATGAGAAGTTATATAGAGGAACAAGTAGCCGTTTGTCTGGCCAGAAAAAAAAAAATGTAGCCGTTTGAGGGATGCAGGACCGTTGAAGAGTGATGATTATGGGATTTTGAATTTGATTTTGATTCATGACAATTATAATAAATCCTAAAGACCATTAAATTATGAACATCATAACATTTATAACAATTCTTCTTCTCCCTTTGTCCCATAAAACATAAATGAGTCAGAGGAGTATATACCATATAATACAATTCTTTTTACAAAATAAGGACTTTAAATTTTTAAAATTGATAAAAAAACTCTGAATATTTTATTTTTAAGAAAAAAGTGTTACAAAAACATTTTACAAGCCACTGAAAAAATTCAAAATCATCACTCCCACATTCATCTATCAATTTCAAGGGATGAGAAGTTCAAAATCCTTCAGTTTTTTTTTAAAGAAAGAATTTAAAATTTACAAAATAAATCATAACAACATCCCCAAATTTAGTAGTCAAAATTATAAGTGAAAAACTGAAGATTTAAGTTTTTTAAAAAATAAGTCACAAGAAATAATTCATAAATAATCTCTCTAGTTTTAATTATAAGAGGTAGTTAAACTTTTTAGATAGACATAAAAAATTAAATAAATCAGTTAATTATGATCAAATACAACCCTTTAAGATGAATTCTATTATATAATATTTAATATATCCAAATTAATAAATTAGCTCTTATATTAGTTATAATTAATTAATTTATTTAGTTTTCTAAATTTATCTATAAAAGTTAACTGAATTTTATAATTAGGATAAAATGTAGAATTACCTCCACATTGTCAATTCTATTGTGCTTTTACATCTGTCAACCAATATTTTTTAAAAAAAAAATACAAGTCGCACAAAAGAAATTCGTAAATAGAACTTTCAAATTCAATAATCAATTTTAGGTCACCTTACATCAAATTAACATTTTTTTCTTAAAGAGTTACCTATAGTCATGCAAAAAAAAAAAAAAAAAACCTAGAATGTCACTCATAATTTCAACAATCAATTAAGGGGGAATTTTGGTCATGACACTTTTTTCAAAAAATTACCAATTTTTTTTAACTAATTTAAAAAATTTAAAATCTTTATTTATAAATAATTTCTCTATATCGTCATAATTTGTAATCACCCCCTTTCTTGATATTGTGGTGATTTGTAACCACCACTGCTGGCCACACCGTCGCCACCACCCCCTTATTAATTGTATATTGATTAATATGATATGGTCTCTTTATTAATTGTATATTGATTAATATGATTAAACCCAAGTTGATCTATTGATTGTGGTACCTATATATAGTTCATAGCCCTTGTAATATTTAAATGTCATTTACTGTATTTATTGTAATGTCATTTAATATTGACAATTTTAAACCCTAAACCCTAATAACAAGTAGCTTTATATCAGACTTTAATAATATCATATTATATCCAAATTTTCTACATATACATAACCACTCTCGGCATTGAACTTAGTTTGATGCAAGTTGTATCAAAGCTAATCGTGAATTTCATAAGAATTCTATTACTTTTTTTCCCAATAATTTGATGATATCATTGTTCTTAACTCCTCATAAAGTTGTGCTTTCCTTTATAGTTGTTTCCACGCTACCCACAACATATCACATATTATTGGATCAGCTTCTCCATCATATTTACAAATGATCCCCCATATGTAAGAAATATGGAAAATTTTCTCCCTCTTCTCTACACTCTCTCCTCTCTCTTATTTCTTCTCTCCTCTCTCTTATTTATTCTCTACCCTCTCTCCTCTCTCCTCTCTCATACTTTAATTAAATCATACCCCTTTTAGTAATTTATTAATATAAAAAGTGATTCTACTACTAATCATTTAAACATCTCTATTTTTAAAATTTATTCTTCCCAAAATCTATTCTCCATAATCTATTTTTTCTAAAATCTATTATTCCCAGAATCTATTCTTCCCAAAATCTATTCTCCAGAATTTATTCTTTCTAAAATCTATTTTCCAAAAGTTAATCCAAACACACCCTAAATTGCTTTGGCAAAAGCATACAGTTTCCGAGTGGAGAAAGAAGAAAACGCGGATGGAGTGAAATTTGAACTCCCAAAAATTTACTCTAGCTAAGTCGTTCTCTTCGTCGCAAGTGAGCTGCTCGCCTACTCTGTCGCGGCAAGTTGGGGGTGTTAGCCGTCAATGATCCAAGCTCTGAGTAGCAAGGCCAACTTCACCATGAAGGACCCGAGCTCCGAGTACCAAGCCCAGCTTCGTCGTCAACGACCGAACTCCGAGTAACAAGCCCAGTGTTGCCGTTAATGACTGAAGCTCCGAGTAGCAAGCCCATTGTTGATACCCCAGCCTGAAATTCCTTTTCTATCATATCTTCAGTTCTCCGTTGAGTTGGTTTGTTCTAGTTCGCACTGACTCTTGTTCGTGCCATATAATCTGCACATTGTATGTTTTCCTAGTCCTTATGATGGAGCTTCACCTCAGCACAACAGCTCTCGAGTCTCTGAAACAAGATGCTTCAGCGGGTGACCTGTAGCACAGTCATGCATTAACAGCCTAAAAGCATCAAGAGAGTCTGAATAAATAAACATTCTTATTAAACCCGAGGGCTTTTTCTTATGTGGGTGGTCTGTAGCTAGAGAAATTTTATTGAAGGTTAGGTAAGTAGTTCGTTAGCTCCACGAGTCAGCCCTTGGTCCTTGAGTTTGATGACCGGGTCTAAGAAAAAGTATATCTAAAATTTAAGGGCTTAATCGGGCCTGTTTAGTCCCTAGCCTTTCAAAGGCCGCTCTATTTTCTTAACTCTAATAAATGGGTAAAAGGTCTCTCCATCAAAGGCATTTTCAATTACCCTTCATTAAATTAAAACGGCGTAATTTTAATTCTAAACATAAGTAGTAGATATTCGTTTAGTATGCCTAAATCTAAACCTATATATTGAAGACTCCTGTATTATTTTATTTTTTAATATAAAATTATTTAACTTGTGTTTAAAATTAAAACTATACATTTTTAACTAAATGGAGTTCAATGAAAAAAGTTCTCTATAGATAGGCCCATGGCAGCTAATAAGCGGCCTCCTTCAGAATTTTCCTTCTGTTAAACTCCATCGGATACATTGCTCTTTTTAAAGTATTTGAAATATATTTTGAATCTTTCTATGTATGTCTCCTATATAATAGGTAGGAGTGCTTATAGGATAGGTTGAGACTAAGACAATCTAACCCGTATCCCATCTTAATACAGTACATGGGACGCAAAATACGTCCCGTGTCCTGTCTTGTCATAAATTTGTCCTGATCCCGTTGGGATCGAGATGGGTTTGGGATATGACAGAAATTCTTAATCTCAATTTTTTTTTAAAAAAAGAATATTATAATAAAATTATCTCAGTAAATCATTTTATATAAAATACCATAATAACTTTCTCTAAATATCAACATTCCTCTCTAATATAAAATAATAACTTACCCAGATAAGAGGAAAAAAATAACATTAAGGAAGAATAAAAATATTTGTATAAGAATATTTATAAGTAAAAATATATGTATGAGAGTAGCGATTGGTGCTACCTGTGACCATGAGTAAGCAAAACGTGAAAGAAGAGAGACAGAGAGCTTGAGACGAGTGGACAGAGTGAAAAAGATGAGAGAATATAATATATTTTTTTTATTTAAAAAAATTGGGGTCGGAACAGGACAAAAGTCTCAAGGGTTAGGCTGAAACCCACCCTATCTCGATATTTCCCTCTGTCCCATCCCAGTCCTTCTCAAGATGGGATGGACTCATCCCAAAACCATTAGGACCAGGTCGCGACACTCAAAACAGGACAATTTAAACACCCTAATAATAAGCGCATAATTGAATTTCCACAATAGAAATTACAAATAGGAAATACTATTTTTAAAAAATCCTTTTCTCATTGTCTTATATATGAAATTGGAGAGAGTAAAAAATAAAATGAATTCTATATAATAACTTTAAATTTATAAAATTACTCAAAAAATTCTTTGTTCTAATTTATAAACTTTACAAGTCGCTTAAGAAATTTACAATCATCACTCCCGACTTCAAAACGATCAATTTTAGGGATGAGAAGTTGAAAAACCTCAGTTTTTTTTTTAAATAAAAAATTTATGAGTTACAAGAAAATTCATAAGTGACACTCCCACATTTTAGGAGTCAATTTGAAAAGTTAAAAACTGGAAATTAAAAAGCTGTTTTTTTTCCAAATAAATAAGTCACACACAAAAAATTATAAGTATTACTTGAAGCAGTCAATTTTGCTTTACATTGGATCAACAAGTGTTTCAAAAAAATGTACAAGTCGCAAAAGAAATTTATAAAAATAACTTCAAAATTAGAGCCGTAAGGCCAGCCCATTTAATTTTGCTTAAATTGAGGGCATGGCTTTCAAAAGACATGATTTTAGGGTAAGTGGACTTGTAGGTCCAACTTTTTTTAAGCCTGAGTCTGTCAAGAGGTGGTCTGTTTAAACTAGCATACCATTATTATAATCGGCAGTTTTATCAACACACTACAAACAGTAAAAAAATTTAGCCAAATCCTATATAATAAAAAGTATTTACTAAAATATTACACTATAAATCATTCTTGCCAAGATCAATTTTACTTTGACACTATTCTCTCTCTCCTATCACATCACTCTATCATATGACATTTATTTATATTTAATTTTAAACAAAACTATTATTTTAAAAAGAATTTTATGACTTAAACTTTAGTTTTAAAAAAATTTAAAATAAACAATTATATTTATTTAAATAATTTTTTGGATTAAATTATAATTTAAAATTAAAATTTTACAAAAACTACTGAAAATATCTTTTAAAACAATAAAAGAATTTATAGACTATCCAATCACTATTTTACCCATATTTTTCTCATACCATCAATTACTATTTTATTCCTATTTTTCTCACACCCTCTCTCATCTTTCCTCTATCTTATATCTTTTTTACCCTCTCTTATCTCTCATATTTCTTTTTTACTTTATCTCTTGTCTCTTCTTTCCTATTTCATCCCTCTTACTTTAATTAAATCATACATTTTTAATAATTTATTAATAATAAAAATACTTCTAAAAATAATATTCAAACACTCATTTATTCAAAACTACTTTTTTTTTATAAATTTTTCTCCAGAAACTCTTTACTAAAAGTTGTCTAAAAACTATTTTTTTCATAAGTTGTTTTCTAAAAGTTTATCCAAACAAGCCCCCCTCTCTATATATATATATATATATATATTTTAACTCTCATCTTACCCATCTCCCATGCTAGTCAAGATAATATATTATCATATATTAACATAAGATAGGAGTTAATTATAGTTCTAAATATAAAATATTTTTTTATATTTATCAATTTTTTTAAAGTATGCCTATAAGTATTTTCTTAATAATAATTAAATAAGAGAAGGAAAGAGAATTAAAAAAATGTTTAATATTTTAAAAAATTATATCATATTGACTCACTTATTATAATCATATCAATTAAATAAATCTTGTATAAAATATAGGAAGAGTAATTAATTAATCTCACTATTCTTCTTCTTCTTCTTTGTGCCTTATTTAGTAATAAGGCAAACTATAGTTTTAAAAAAAAATTTAGCCCAAACTTTAGTTTAGAAAAATTTTAAAACAAGCAGCCATATTTATCCAAAAGAGTTTTTGAATCAAATTATAATTTAAAATAAAATTTTGGATAAACTATTGAGACTACCTTCTGAAACAGTAAAAGAGTTTTAACTACTTAATTATTATTTTACCCTTACTTTTTCTTACACATTCTCTCTCCTCTCCTCTCTCTTTTCCACCATCTTTCTTCTCTCATATATCTTCTCTACTCTCTCTCCTCTCTTCTGTACCCTCTCTCCCATTTTTAATTAAATTATACCATTTCTGATAATTTTTCAATTATAAAATTCTTCTAATAATAACTATACAAACATATATTTATTCAGAATCACTTTTTCCATAAACTCTTATATAAAAATCTTTTTCTAAAAGTTATCCAAAAATTCTTTTTTCATAAACTCTGTTTCAAACTCTTATTCAAATAAGTCATGTATCTTATTACTTTTTCTATTTTTTATAAGATATAATTAACTGAATGATATTGATAAAAAATTAGTTAAAATTATCTAGAGTCAATAATTATGTAATTTATTTTTTTTTAAAATACCCTTATTCATAGTAAAGTGGGGGGAGAGAGAATGAGTTGAAAATGTGATAAGAGATGACGAGTAGGAAAAAGAGATAATGACATGTAGTTTAACTGAATATAAAAATAAAAAAATATTAAGTATTTATACATTTCTAAAGTGTATAGAATAAGAAAGAACTTGATAATGCATAAATAGCACCCGTGTGGACTAGAGGGTGTGCCTTAAAAAATATAAATATTAAAATAATAGAGCGATGTGAGAGGGAGAGATTAGAGTTCAAGTGGTTCTTAGGAAGAAGTGTAGTATTTTAGTAAATATTTCCTGTCATGTAAAATTTGGGTAAAGTCTTTTTATCGTTTGTAGTATTTTGGTAAAAATGCCTATTATAATCATTTGAGGTATATTTTAACCATTTTAATAATTATATTTATTTAATTTAGTTAACATTTATTTAACAAAATTAATCTTTTAAAAATTAAATGGTTTATGTGATTATGGATAATTTTTCTATTAAGATTCAGGATAATGGTTTTGTGTGATTTGGTTTTGGTCATTTAGACTTCGATTTGCACTTTAATTTACTAATATTTATGATTTGAATTAAAAATTTTAAGAGATGTTTTGATTTATTTTTGTCTATTTAAAAGTAAGTAAAAAATATTAAAAATGTTAAAAGGCCTAAAGCCCGTTGATCATGCTAGAGCCCGCGAGTTCGAGGGTTAGGCTTTAAATTTACGGGTGTTTCAAGGTAAGGGTTTTTAACCTCAAAATAAGGAAGAATATGGAGAGGTAAACTAAAAGACTTTAGTAAACTTTGCAAAACTTTTTCTAGGTAAGCTGTAAAGAATTTTAACGATGGACAATATTATAAATCACAAATTATACTTCTGGTAAACTGTTCATTTTTTATAAATCATTCTATAATGCACTATCAATTTATAAAATGAAGGATGCAAGATTTATAAAATGGAAAGATATATAATTTGAAGGGAGAAAAACACAAGAATACCTTCCAAATACAAATCCTAATTTAGAACTCATAAAATGATAAAATGATTGTGAAATCTTTAGGGACTAGTATGAGATTAAATTTCATAGCGAAATTACCTAATGTCTTTAATTAAAAAGGCAAAATAACAATAGTTTAATAAGCAATAAATTAAAGTTATTACTTGTTACATTTTTATTATTGTTGATATTTTTCAGCCTATACCAATACTTGTTAATATAAAGCAAAGTTTTTTGTGAAATTAGTTATCATTGTTGTCTTAATTATTGCTATTTGATAAGTTACTGTTGTTATTTTTAAAATTATCATTGTTTTGTTTTTTATATTTCAAACTAAGGACATTTATGTAATTTTGCTAAAAAATTTAATTCCAAATGTCATCTCGAAATTCTAAATTGAAATTTGTAGATTTTGAAAATATTTTGTGTCTTTCACCCAAATTTAAATCTCTTAAAATCAAAATGTGTTTGAAACAAGAACACAATTAATCATTCACAATAGGAAGGTCATGTTGACACACAAATAGATGGATGCGGGCATATTGGAAACTCAACTCCGTCATTGCTGAAACAATTGAATCTGAATTTGAATTTAAGTTCTCACTTAGAAAAGTTTTCCCCTGCTGCTTTTTATTTGTCAAACCTATTTTCCACATTTCTAGAATAATCGAATCTTCCTGTGAATCAAGAGCACGGGCCTTAATTGTTCTGCATCAGATCTTGCTGTCTTATATTTCGCCAAGGTCATCATGAGAGATGTCTGTTTTTCTTCCCCCTCTACTGGTCCTTATTTATTTACTCATTAACCCATAATTAATTAATTAATTAATTAATCATTATTAAAGCTCACTCTTCGGTGTTTAGTCTTTTAAGATAGCAAATTTTATGTATAAGTCATTGCAAAACTTAAAGGAGGATATTTATCCTAACATGAAATATTTCATCAACAATGTTCATCTGACAGCTAGTATACTTTAGGGCTGTCATCAAGCTAACCCCTTCAATCAGCCTAATCATCTCGGTAGATTTTTAATATGTCCAAGAAATTAAATATTGATTAATTAATTAAAATGTGAGTAATATATCTATATATATGTCTATTCATAAGTACATGGTTTATATATAGGTTTTCCTTTTCTACTCCGTAGGGTTTAGGCGTTTGAAACTGGAGGAGTTGAAAAGTACACACATACACACGTTTTGTGAGGCAATGAACAATTGAAAATTTGATTATATTAATAGTAAAATTAAACCAAATGAATTTTTAGTTGGAGGCTAATTGTGGATTTTTTTTGTGCATTGAAGGTATTTTGGAAGGGGAAGAAAAGGAAAAGAAACTAAATAAATAAATGAAATTAATTATTTCTCATAGATTGTTGTTCGTTACTGGGGATATAATTCTTTTCTAATTCTTTTCTAATTCTTAATCGCCAACTAATACTATTAATTGAAACTTATGTCATAGATTAATTATGGGAATTAAGATTATATTGAAAATTGAATTATGTTATGGACTTTTGGCCTAGACTGAAACGAATTGTACTATATACGATAATGTGATTATGGATTCGAATTGTGTACTATTGACTAGGATGTGCCAGATTCCTATTAGATACATGTTGTTTCCTTTTTGTGGATTCGAATCCTCTCATGACCCTCCTCTTTTCCTTTTGAGAATTTTTTCTCCATCCTCATACATAAAAAAAAAATGAATGGTTCAGATGTAATATATCTTATAAAATATTATTTAATGTTACTAAAATATAAATAAATAAATTTAGTCTGCACAGTTCACATCTGTAAATATAAACAAATTTTAATTTATAAAAAATTATAATAATAGTTTTATAAAATATTATATATGAATTATCTATTTTTTTATCTAAGGATTGAGAAGGGATTCTGAGAGGAAAAGAAGAAAGTATTTTGAAAGGATCTAGATCCGTTTTTTATTACTTTAGGAAAATGGAGGGATATCTATATCTAGTGTCTGATAATGCTTTAAAAAAGAATACTTCCACTAAGAAAATATTTGTGTTTAGCAACAACAAAAAATCATTCATTAACAAATTTGTTTTAATGGAATGGTCTCTAAATTATAGGAGGATAGGTCACTACTAATGTTCTGGAGCTATCACCTTAGATATACAAACCGGTGTAGAATATCAGGCTTTTTACACGAACTGTTTATACACCGGATCAAGGTCCAATGTAGAATACTTTAGGAAAATGTATAATTTTGAGAGACAAAGTAAATTTAAGTCTTATATTTAGAATTAAAATAGACTTTTCTTCTAACTCTTATATTTAGGAATGGAAGAAGTATGTAGTAGAAGGGGAATATTGATAAGAGTTATAATTGATGATGTGAAGCATAATTGATACTTGTAATGATATAGTTAAATGTGTTAAGAAGTTCTTCTCTAGTTAGTGAGATTCTATGTATCACCCTTGCTCATCACACGGTTATAAAATAGGCTTTTTAAACTGATTAAAAATATATTTTTACACTGGACTTTGGTCCGGTGTACAAACAGTTCATGTAAAAAATATGATATTATATACTGGTTGTATATCTGAGATCACAGCTCCACAACATTAATAGTGACCTATCCTCCTATAATTAAGAGACTATTCCATTAATTTTTTTTTGCTAATGAATGATTTTTTGTTGTTGCTAAACACAAATATTTTTTTAGTAGAGGTAATCTTATTTAAAGTATTATCACATACTAGATATAGATATTCCTCCTAAAAGAGATTTAAATTTTGATTTTTTACGTTGTAATAAGGGATTAATCCAGTTCCTTCCTCTACGTTTAATCCCCATTAATATGAATGGATTATTATTTGTTCCGGGTTAGCCCTTTTTTTTTTGGTATGAAAATTTTTGGAAAGGGGTTGGGCTCACCCACGATCCAAGGGTAGGGCGAAGTCTCCCTTCCTCTTAGGCGATACCAATATCGGGCAGGGCGAGCCGTCTATTACCCTCAGGCGTAAACCTAAGCACCCAAGAGTTAGGATGCCTCCCCAAGCGCTGCGACTGGAATCACAACAAAGTGGTACTCCCCAAGGTTTGAACATACTCCAAATGGTAGTATGTCTCACCCCTTCGCCAGCTGAACCCACGGACGATGGGTGTTCTGGGTTGGCCCTAGTTACAGTGAAAGACCCCCTTCCCTGTTAATTGTACTTTGTTAATGGTATGATATGTTTTGGGGTTCCTCAGCAATGGATCCTAAGTTTATGTTATGATAATTGTATTTTGGATAGTATAGATGCTATTTGAAAAACTTTTATACGTGAAAATTGTCCTTAATTAGACTTTTGAGGACTTGTGAAATTTATACCTCTTTTGGTCAAAGAGTGTTATGTCAATCGCTGATCATATTTAGGAAAAAAGTCTTGTTAAAAAAGATAAAATCTAGTTTTATGATCTCTATGCTTTAAAAGGAATTGATTCTTAAGAGTCCGATTGAGAGATACCCTAGTAAGGAAAAAAAACGGTAAGAAAGGGAAACATAGACTTAGTTCAAAAGACATGGTCATATGCAAAGAGAAATTTAATATATGAAATACAACTAGGGAAATTGAGCTTTTCTCCTCGGAACAGAAGAATGGAACCATGTGGGAGCATTTAATGCAAAGGTTTGGAATATTATTAGGGGTAAGGGTTTCAACAGCCGTAGGGAACAATATATTATAATTTCAATTTCAATCTCTCTCGAAATGGGTTTCTTTTCATATGATAATAATCTATATATAGTCTAGACCTGACCCTTGTGTCGGATCTTATTCATAATTAATTAAATAATCTCATATAATAATAATAATAAAGCCTGTAATATTCGTATGATACCAGCAACATGGGCATGAATGGCTGCAAAACATGCAACAATTAAATGTGCAATAGTGTGATGCTATATTACAATTTTTCTTTAGTATCAATATAATTAGGGATGTGTATTAGCAAGGTAGGGCAACTCTATACCTGGTACCCTGCTAGAAAAAAGTATAGACTATATTTTATAATATAATATCCAACTTTACTAGGTAAAAGTCTTAACAATTTTAAGTTGGATATGGGTGGATTGGGCATAAGCGAGTTTGTATGCCCAAATCGTAATGCTATACTTATGTTATAGGAAAAATCTACAATTATAAATTTATAAAATAATACCATATTCATATATCTGCAAGAGTTAAATAATATTCATAATTCACTAAGAATAAAGTAATAAAAATATAATAATTAAAATTTTAAAATATATTACATATAAAAAAAGTCTTGAAGTCTAAATAGTTTATAATTGTAACTTTATATCAATCTCCCAAATATTAATAAAGATAAATCATTTGAAAAAAAATAAATAATTATAATTTATAATGTAATCATATAATGATTATCAAAGTTAAAAAAATCAATATAATTATAAATATTAAAAAATACAACTTACATATTTAACTACTCATATTTCTAAAATAACCATTTAGTAACAAATAACTATCATATTTTCTCTTCTAAATGTAGCATTTAAGAGAAAAAATAAAAGAAAATGCACTCATAGGCAGGGTGGGAAGGGAACCCCTTGCCTGGTGCCTAGCCCGTAAAAAATATAGCTGTATTTTGTAACCCGATGCCCAGCCTTACCTTATATTTATCAAGTTGAGCAAGACTTTTTTATCATGGGTTTGGGTGGACATACTAGTTTATTGGTTTTATGCACACCCCTAAATATAATAATTAATATAATATAATATTAATATAATATAGTATAGTATTTCCTCTTTCAATTTATAAGATATTTTTGGAGTAAATTGTAAAGGCTAATAAATCTCATTAAATATAGTTAGAAACCTTATTTTTTTCACAGAAACAGTATAAACTTCTAAACATACCCTTCATTTAATAGTAATTAATCCACAAGTAACTCACTTAATAAATGAAGGGTATTTTTAAACAATGTCATTAATGAATCGTTGTTTTCTCCAAAACATCTTATATTATGAAACATAAAATTACTCCTAAAAATTCTTTAAATCAAAATGGAAGGAGTATAGAAAAATTAGAAAAATTGAAGAAAATGACATTATAAACTCTTATACACAAAAAATACTACTCTGCAAATTCTATACACATAAATAATAATATTGGCCAAAAACAGTTTCAATGAGGGATTTTTTCAATTTATCATAAGCTTTAATATTCACAAATTAAACCATTACTTTGATACAACCCATTTTATGATGATTTTGTGCTAAAGGACCTAGATCCTTAAAATATTTTATAAAGATAGAGTTAGAAAGAAATAATAAAAAATGAAAGGTGAGTTTTACCTCTACAAGTGAATTTCATAAAAATGAGACCCATTCATATGCACTAGCTACTTGATAGTCTATTTTAATTTTAGGCAATTGCATCAATTCAACGGTATAGAATATTACCACCCAACTACTAAAAAATTAACATTTTCGAAAAGTTTTTTAATTCAAGATGAAGCACCTGAATATAATCAAATCCATCAGAGTTTTATAAAGGTCAAATTTCACATCCATGTGAAACTTTTCTATTCTACAAGTTACTTCACACTTTACTCATCATAAAAAAACGCGTAAAGAAACGGTGTTCTGAGTAGCTTCCTTCATATATATATATATATATATATATATATATATATATATATAAAGGAAGCTACTTTTTGAGAAAATTATCAAACTAGGGGCCTTCTTTTTGTTTGTTTGAAATAGTCTTATATATATATATATATATATATAGTACTTGACATTGATAGTTGTCTTATAATAATATATGTACATGTGACTTCATGAGAAGAGTGTGTATGTGTGTGAGGGTTTCTTCAATAATATATAAACAATGCGGATGTCGGCTTTGCTTTTGAAAAAAAAAATTATCTAAATCTTACATGGTAAAAAGTATTTCTAAAATATTACATTTAAAATCATTCAGGCCAATAATAAATTTAAATTTATGAAAAAAAAAACCGTTCAAGGTAGAAACGATTTGACCTCTCCCCTTGTCACATCATCTAACGATATTTAATATTTATGTTTTTAAATAAAAAAAGTGAAATATATAAGTATATCTAATATTTATTAGCTAACCTGGTTTTATATTAAGCAGATGATAGAGTATCTTCTATTATAAACTGATCAATGGATTATCAAAAAAATGAAAAAGAAATTAGTAAATAGAAAAAAAAAATAAACTGAAAGTACAATGAAAAAAATGAAGAGGAAGAGACGGGAAACCCATTGGGCAAGTGAAGAAGGAAATTAGGGAGTTGAGGTTCATTGGGGTAATATTGGCAGTTGTGGCACCGCCTAGGAGAACTCAAATGGAGAGAGTAAAAGGAGAAGTCGTTCTTCCTTAGAACGATTTTACCTTTTTTTTTATTTTAAAAAAATAAATATTAAATATGGTCAGATGAGGTGATAAGGGGAGAGGTAAAATCGTTCCTACCTTGAACGATTTTTTCATAAATTTGAACTCGTTCTTGGCTTAAACGCTTTTAAGTACAGTATTTTAGAAAATATTTTCCATTATTATGTAGGATTTAGGTAATTTTTTTACTGTTTGCAGTGTATTAGTAAAAAAGCCTGCAGATGTCTGTCAAAAAAAGAAAAATAAATATATGTATAAACAATATTAGGACGGTAATGTGCGATTCACAAATACCCACATATAGATACATCTATCCATGTACTATCTATAGTGCTTATAATATAATTGTTTAGATAATTAATTTAAATAAATTAAAAAATTAATTATATTAGTTATTTATAATAAATATAATTTAATTTTTTAAAATATAATTTTTTATCATAGAACTTTTAGATATAATCTCTTTAATATGTTTAATCAATATGATTATTTTGAGAAAAAATTATAAGTTTAAATGATAAAGTGGATTGAGGTCTTTTATTTAAAATTAAATTTAAATATTTAACTAGTTCTTATATCAAGTATATAAGAGAGTATTATAAAATCATATTATTTATAAATTTATAAATAAACAATGTAACTCACTTCTTAAATAGTTAAACACTTAAACTTATACATTTATTTCAAATCATATTATAATAAGTGAATTTTAAATTAAAAAATACGTTTATAATTAATGATAAATAATGGTTTTAAAAATCAATTTATCCTTATTTAAGTGGAAAAATACATTTAACTATTTAAGTATATAAGTTGAATTACTTTACCAAAATTAAGAATCTTTGCAATTGTCACGACGCTTAACTTCTAGGGGGCCTCTCTCCATGTGCCAAGGGATGAGACGAATTATTCACTATATTTTCTCTCCATTATTGATAATCTAAAAACAAAGCCATACATAAATCTTATATTGATTGTTATAACATAAATAAATCTATAAGAAGTTGCATTATTTAGTCATAACCCATCATCAATTCCATTCAGACTCCACGCAGTTTTTTTTAGTTTTTCTAACATTTCTCTACATATTAATATTGGACTCTATTTCATCGCAAGACATTGATCGACCTTTTTAATATGCGTAAGAAAACTCATTTGATATATATATCTATATATATTGATATATATATATATATATACTTTTTTAATTCTATTTATAAATCACTTTCAGCATGTTTTATATATATAAAAAAATATTAAGTATAATTAATTATTCTATAAAATTTAATAATTTAATATTTTTATTTTTATTTAATATATATTATTATTTTATAGAAATAAATTTAATATAATATTGAAGAGAAGATAAAATGATATATTCATATAAATTTTTTTGTCTTCCTATAAAATAGGAGCAGAGGAGCATGCAGCTACAGACATTACCTATTTCAACGTTAAAAAAGATCTTTCGGCTTCACTTTAAAAGAAATGCATGAACTTAATTATCTTTGAAATTAATTAGTAGCTTTAAACTAATATTATAGTATATCTCTAAGCATCGATATGGCTGTGGTTCATGTTCTTGTGACACTTGGCTTTAAATAATTTGCTTCATAAAAATCGATGCTTTGAGATCAAAGTTAGGTTATATCTTTGCATTTAACTTACACAAAGAAAGATTCACAAACATAAATGGGTTTAATTTCCTTTCTTCCATGTGAATATTCGAGCCAACAAACATTCACACGTTGAATATATATATATATATCTAAAATGGGGCTTGGTCCAAGTTAGGGTTTTCCACAAAGATTTTAATTTTAATTAAATTAAATAAACAATAATTAAAAATACTTGCTGACAATAACCTAATAAAATATTTAATTGCTAGCTGTTGCAGAATTCCCCACTTGAATTATACTATATCAATATAAAACGTGAAAACGAAGAAATTTTGGAGGAAGCAGATGATTTCCAACTATATTTTGCTTATGATAATATCCATCCCATGCAATTGCATGGAGTTCTAAAATGTAGCTTGATATATACTCTCCATTTCAAAATAATTCGCAGTCCCACTTTAAGATTTTAAGGATACATAAATTATTTCTCCTAACAATTTTTCTTTTATTTATTTATATATATATATATCATAAAGTTTAAGTGAATTAAGTCACACAAGCCACTAGAGCCAATTTATGCTTTCAGGCATGAAGAGTCTTTATATATATATATATATATTTACAGATCATCTATTAATAAAGTATTCGTATCAATAATAAGATTTAAACTCATGGATTTATAAATTGAACTAATTCCTTATCAAATAGATCAACCTTTATTAGTTTTTACCTAACAATTTTACCCTTTAACAAATGAGATTTTCTTATAGAAGAGTCTAATAATTAAACTTAGACTATTAATTAGTCTTCTTTTTTAAAATTTAGACTATTAATTAGTTTGTACAACTTCAAAATGATGATTGTTTTAGAACGAAAGGAGTAGTACTTGTCCTTTTACATAGGAATATTCTTTTGGGAAGTTTACTTTGGTTCTTTTTATAAAGCCCCATCCAAACTGTTTATTACATGAAATTCTTTTATAAAAATGCAATTAATTGCTCCAGATTTTGTATGTTAAAAGTCATTATTTTAGAGATAGATTAATTTATTAGTTAGAAAATATCAAGAGAGTGGTGTCCCAATAATTTTAAGGGTAATTATGAAAGGAAAATTACCTATAATCCCTTCTTCCGTAATTAAAAGTCCAAAATTTTCTAAACACGCATACCAGAAAAAATACTGAAATCTAGTTTATCTGTAAATATTTTGATTTTCTTTCCAATTCGGCCCTCAATTATTGTTATTGGAAGGTGCATCTTTATTAAGCAATGTGCTTAATTTTAATCCTTTTTATGATATATTTTAGAACAAAAAAAGTATTTTAATCATCAATAAGTGAATCTGTCAACTTTATTTTTAAAATTTTATAATACTTAATTTTATTAAAAATAAGTGTTAGTCAATCTAACTTAATACTTTTAATTCATTTATTTATAAGCTACAATCAAATAATCCTAATCAGTAATCACATTTTAATCTTTAAAAACTTTTGAGCCATATAATAATAATTAATTAATAATTCTATTAACTAATTATATAATTTAAATTTCTAACTTTAATGATAATTTACCCCATGTACCCCTTGTAAATACTTTAAATTTGTTTGAAAAATGGTTGATGAAATGGGCTATCTGAAGTTTAAAAACCTAATTAATTATTTTACCTAGCTCAACTTATATAAAAACTAATTTTACACACCATTTACTCTCTTTTTCTTTTATATTCTTCCTCTCTTGTAGATAATTACAAAAAGTGGAAAGGCCCATATTTTTCAACCCCACAATCAGCCAATCAAAATCAAGTATTTTTTAGTTTTATTTTATTATTATTATTGGATATAATTGTTAAACTATTTTTGTCCTATTTTGATTATTAAAATAATAACTTATTTTAGGTATACAGAAGTTTTTTAAAGGTATCCAAAATACAATTGAATCAATAACAAATATTTTGTTCTTTTGTACTCAAGTTATTATTTTTATAATATTATAGTATATTTGTTAATTTGAAAAAAAAAATGTCAAAAGTTTGCCCCTCTGATCCTAAATTTATAGTTTGGCCATTGTAAACCATTAATGTTGTAACATATTCTTTCCTGCTCCATGTGTAACGTATAGGAGAACTAGTTAAAACTAAAATTTTGTAATAAGAGTTATAATTAAGAACACAACAATATAAAACAAAGATTTAGATATAATAAGGGCAGAAAGAGTACAAATAATTGGCAATTACTAAATTTCCTTTTTTTATTTCCAACCTACTAATTTTTTTAATTTTTGTGAATTGGTTAAAAGGCAGATATTTCCTCTATCCCTAATAATAAGAAAATAAAAATAAAAATTGACAAAAAAGGAAAGAAAATTAAAAAAACCACCCGATTCCATATGCAACTAAGAAATGTTTCCAAATTTGCCCCTAATTAAATGACCATTATTAAGGTAGGAACAAAGTAAAGAATAGAGACTAATAAGTTTTTGGTTGTGGGTGGTAAACGGCATCATCTCTATTATAATAAGAAGAATACAAATTCAAATAGAAAAAATCACACTTATATATATATACATATGTAAGTAAGGTATACCTCATTTTTTTCATACTAAATAATGTATTAAATTGATAAAATTTTTCACATGTATCATTATTAAAAGAAAGGGTATTGAAAAAAGTTATTAATTACTTTACAAGTGATTTATATTCAATAAAAATAAAATTAAAAAAAAGTTATTAATTATTTTATAAATAACTTATATTTATGATTAAATTCTTCTTACATAAATGATATGATTTATATAAAGGAGTATAATGATAAACTTTACCTACAATTAGAGATAAAGAAAGTACTTGATAACTTTATATATATATATATATATATATATATATATATATATATATCATTGCCCGTACGTACGAGTATAGACTACGTTAGGTAGTAGAAAATTAAAGAGTCGAATGTGGGCGTACGTGGAAACTACACACTATTGCATTTGCATGGTTCACCGACCCATCACGCGCCTTTGCGGTGGTCAACTCTTATCATCTAGTCTCTAAATATTTATTTTTTTTAATTTTCAATGATGATAATAATAATTATTATTGAATCCTACATGTTTTAAACTATTTTCTTAGCGTTAATAACAAAGCAATCATTATTTTGAATTCCCACTCTGGTTACATAATATACTCATCCGATTTTGTCCCTGATTATTTGACTTAACTGTCCTCAACGATGGCTAAAATCGTAAATTCATGTGTGAACTATGATATGAATCCTTCTTCTTCTTCTTCGCCAAAGTACAGTACAGCCATATATGTATGTAGCCTCTCTCAGAGACGTTAATGATTAATTAATTAATTAAACACATTTATTGATTGTTGATTAGTTTTCAAGAGGGACATGTGCGTCTGTATTCTGCAGCATTATAAATAAGCACGTTCTGGTTCATTCACTTCGATCAACACAACAAGAAGAAGCTTCATTCAGTTCTGTGACATTAATCGTTTTGTTTTGTAAAGAGAAATCGAAGAAGTCTTTGTGATCGATCTCAGATAGATAATGGGAGGTTCTTCTCCTTGTGCTTCCTGCAAGTTGCTACGACGTCGTTGCACCAACGAGTGCGTTTTTGCCCCTTATTTTCCTTCTGATGATCCTCACAAGTTTGCCATCGTCCACAAGGTCTTCGGTGCCAGCAATGTCAGCAAAATGTTGCAGGTCTCATCTCTCTCTCTGTTCCTTCTTCTCTTTATAATTCATTTCTCTGCAAGTTGAGTTTATCAAAGAGAAGACTTTGGATTGAAACTATGCCTCTTTTCACCTGTTGCACCTACGATCAAATCATGATTTATGAATAATACGAATTACTGTAAATATATGACTTAATTAAAAATTTATTTTTATTTTTAATTATATGATTTTAATATATTTTATTTTATAATTTTTTTTGATAATCCTTATTAATTATATATGTTAAAAGGGTTTTCAATACAGATGATTAAAGAGAGTATTTTACATAAAATAATGCATGTATAATTTTTATAGATAATTAAACTAATTTTTTTAATATCTATATTTAATAGAGATATATTTTGAATCTAAACTAAACAACTTTAATCTCAACTCACCGACTCAATGATTTATGAATAATGCAACTTATTGTAAATCTTATATTTGATATCGATGTATATATAGTTTCAATCTAAACTATAAACACCTTTATAATATAATCTTGTCAAAGTTTATAATAATAGTGGTATTGTTCATGACTTATAAACAGGAGCTTCCGGTGCATCAAAGAGCGGATGCTGTGAGCAGTCTAGTTTACGAGGCAAATGCCAGAGTGAGGGATCCGGTGTACGGGTGTGTCGGAGCTATATCGTATCTGCAAAGCCAAGTTTCACAGTTAAAAATGCAGCTTGCAGTGGCTCAAACAGAGATTATGTGCATTCAGATGCAGCAAGATCCTACAAACTTATTATCAACTCATCAGATTGATCATTACCAAGATGACAATAAGTCGCTTATCTTGTCTGATAATAACTACGGAAGCAGCAATATTCATGATAATGTTGCCGATCATCACTATCTCAGTTTTGCTTCTTCTTCTTCCTCATCTAGTAATGTAATCCAAGACCCTTTTAAGAGAGAGTCATTTTGGAGTTAATTAGCTCGTTTTAGATTAATTAATATTATCAGTGAATTAATTACATGTTTCAATTTTTTTCTTCTTTAATTATTTTGATTAAAGTGTAAGAGCTCAGCTAGCTAGCTGCTTTTGTCTATGATGTGTATGTGTTTTTTTCTCTCTCTTGCTGGTGACAGATAATTAAATTACACTTGAGAATTAAAGAGGGATGTTGCAGTAAACAAGAAGGATGTACGAGTCAAATCATGCATGTGAGATTGAGTAGAGTTGAAGGCTTTACAACTAGTTTCTCTCTCTTCTATTTATTTAATTTCCCTTCTTAATGCCATCAGATTATTATGTTCATTATTGTGGATTAGGACCATTTTTTGATTAATTATTTAATTCTACTCTCTCTCTCTCTCTCTCTCTCACACACACGCACACTGGCTGCTCCTACATTGGATGGATGCCGAATATTCCTCTTCCCTCTCCCTCTCCCTCTATTTTTGACTTTATGCAATCGATTTTCTCTTGTCTTAAAGAATTTAAGGGAAAAATTTAATTACTGCAAGGAATATTATAACTAAATACGAGAGAAAAGGATTATACAAGAACAATGTCTTGAAAAGTGTCTATTATACAAAAGTTATTTAAGAATATGTATTATTGAATACAATAGGCAACATAACTAAGGAAAACCCTAATGCAAGAAAAACCCTAAGAGCCACTACTTAAATTAAGAAATAAATTAACCCATACAAAATAGAAGACTCATGCCTTACGACTGACACATGATTATAAAAATTAGCTTACTTTAAGTGATTTTGTGTTGTACAAGGTAAGTATATGAGATTGGGAAGATTTTTTTTTTTCCAAATTATGTAAACAAGCACTCTTTTTAAGTGCCTTTAGGGGTTTGCCAAATAAGCACTAAATTAAATAGGAAAGAAATTTGCTGGGTAACATATGAAATAAACAGTTATATACCCTAATTGTAGAAAATCCTAAACTTGATGCAGATAGATAAAACTCCACTGGGAATGCAGATAGATAAAACTCCACTGGTCTACGGCGCAAGAGTCACTCCACTCCCTAGCTTCCTCAATCATCTTGATTAAATCGTCAAAATAAGTGGCAAAGATGCTGATATTTACAAGAGAACAACGACAATGACTTACGAGGGAATAATGTTTTGTATTGGGGGCAATTGGCATTTTTCACGAGTTTTTCCCATGTAGGAGCTTATTGGAATACGACGATTGGTTCAAGGAGGAAAATGAACAATGATTTAGTTTTTTATGACCAACCAAATATGTCAAGGGCAGAAAAATAAACTTTTTTGGGTTTTTTCTTGGTCCATTTTCTCTATAAGTGCCAAACAGGACATAACATAATACTACCTCTTGTATAAAGTGTTAAGTCTAGTGGAAGGAACTAGTCCCTTATATATGAAAAACTAAGATTTGAATACCATAAAAAATGTGTCTATATTTAGTACCTGAAAGTATTTCAAATAGGATTATCTGTAATAGAAAGATACCTATATTTAAAAAATATGAAGCATTGGACCTTGAAAATTAAGAATTTTGAGCATAAAAGGTCTTTTGTGCCAAATCTACTAAGCCCAAAAATATAGGATTTTGTTCTCTCTCTCTCTCTCTCTCTGTTTTTTTTTAAATTTTCTCCCTTCAACACCAAAGAGGTGAGCTCTAGCCCCTTTTATTCTTTTTCCCCTCAGCCCTATGTCTTGTAATTTGGAGCTTAGAAAATTTGTTGTAATTTTATATTTGCAATTTGAACTTTAGAAAAATTTATATTTTATCATTTAAAACTTGGATTTATATTATTCAATCTAGACTTTAAAACATTTTAATTTGGTCTTTAGAACTTGGATTTGTATCATCTAACTTGGACTTTAGACATTTATCTGTTGTCCTTTAAAGTTAGTATATGTATAGTGATAATGAGAAACTCAAAGTAAGAAATTATTATTTGAGCTTTAAGGGCTGGCGCTAAGCCTGATCAATTTAGGCCAGGTTTTAGAAATTTACCAAAATCAAGAAAATATATACCCTATTTGTTTCTATTCTTTGTTTTTTGTTCTCAAAACAGTTTTATAAAATAATTTTTGGGAAAAAATGTTTAGATAATTATTCTAAAAAAATGTTGAAGGTGGCAATTGTCGATGGTGGTAGTTGTTGGCGATAGTAGTTGTCGACAATAGTAGTTGTCAATAGTGGTCGCCAGCAGTGACTGTCAGCTGTGGAGGTCACATGCAAGAGGCAATGACAATGACATGTGGTGGTAAGAAGTTGTTTTTTTAGTAATAGATTACTTTTCCAAAACAAAAAAAATAAAAAATGTAAAATTTTTTTTTACAAAACATCTCAAACTTGTTCTTCTTCTTGTTTTATTTTTTATTAATAACAAAATGGCAGCACTTGAACTACACTATCGCTTGTCTCTCAGTAAGACCCGTTGGAGTCTAATAGGAGCCTGAGCATGGAGATGGAACCCCCTCATCATTGAAAAACCTTCTTTTGCAAGGTGATCCGCTGTATCATTCATCCATTGGCTATCATGTTGCACCTACACTTCCCAATCTCTATTCAAAAGGTCTTTTGCATGCCTTATACACTGGTATAAAAAATGCTTTTTAAAGCCCCATTTTTAAACCGATCCTTGTAGAGATGATCTAAAAAATATGACGGATGTCATTTTTATAAATAAGATGAAAGTTATACTAGGTTAACACGTCACTGGTATAAACTATAATTACTATGCTGGATACTAATATCAATAGGTGTAGATTAGCTGCGTCATATTTTGACTCTTCAATTTCTTGTCTATGATTTTTCGCTTCTTTTCTTTAACTTCTTCAGACTTTACGGAGAAGCTTTTAGAACAAATGAAAGGTGGCATTTTTATAAATAAGATGAAATATTTACACTGTATTTATATTGAACCAGTGTAAAATATATATAATTGGTGTTAAATATACTATCTATTCTGACTCTTCAATTTTCTGTCTATGTTTTATGGCTTCTTTTCTTTAATTTCTTCATACCTTGAGGAAAAGCTTTTAGAACAAATGAAAGGTGGCATTTTTGTAAATAAAATGAAATATTGACACCGGATGGACATTGAACCAGTGTAAAATATCTATAACTAGTGTTAAATATACTTTCTATTCTGACTTTTCAGTTTCCTGTCTATGCTTTTCCACTTCTTTTCTGTGTAACTTCTTAGGCTATTCATTTCACTTCTCCGATTCCCAACGTTTATACTCATTATGATAGAAGGCTAATTGCATTCTTCAATATTCTTTTCTGAAATCGTTCTTATTCCTCAATAATATGTATACCATTCTTATGATTAGTACTTTTGTCTTATCACTTTATCTTTATTTAATTTTCTTTTCTTCTATCTGAACACACTAATAGCTTTTTTCTCATGCACACCTCCTTCTTCGTCGCACAAAAGAAACAGAGAAGATTTTGAAGACAAACATCCCTCCCCTTACCCTGCAGTTCCTTCTCTTCTTCCCCTGGTTGTCACTTTGATGGAGCGCCTTGAGGAACTGATCATGCTCATCAATTCTCTGGAGGACTTAGTGGAAGAACTGTCTGAGAAAGTTACTAGACTAAAAGATAGTTTCAGAGCTTTCCGCTCAGAAGTTCACTGCCATCAATAGCATGATAGCTTCTATTATCCTATTGATCTTACCCACTCTGATGAATCCTAGACCTCTGAGTCTGATGAGTAGTAGAAACCTGCAACCTTTATCTGTTGCCCCTCCTATTTTATTTTTTGTACTTAATGACAAAAGGAGAGAATATATTATATATTCTAATAGATATTGTGTTTGGGAATTTCATACTTTTAATGTAAAGTTATTAATAAAGCTAAATGAATGAAGTTTCTTGTTCTCTGAATGAACGAAGTTTCTCGTTCTGATAACATGTTATTTTTTTTTTGCAAAAAAAAAATACAACAGCATGAAACCGAACATATCAATGTCTGATGTAGAATATAATGACCAGTTTTAAAAAAAAATATTTCTACACCGATATTTCATTTTATCCAGTGTAGATTATACCCTTTAATTTAATCGAAAGCCCCTTTGCGCCTCCCATATGTCATTTTCACTTATTTGTGCGTTTAAGTCTTCTTGACCTTTCACAGCCGGTGAGTTTTGTTTTGAACTCCTTGTCTCGAGAACTAAAGATTTATGCACTACTAGCAGTACCTTTGTTATTTTGTGCTGGATTCATTGTTGTCATTTACTTGTTTCATTTGATTTATTGCTACAAGTTATGTTGACTTGTTTTCTATTTTCCTAGTTTTTTAGTCTTCCATAAATATGGATCATAGTTGGATAAATGCTAAACGAACAAGTGTTGTGTATGCTGAGGGGGTGAAGGAGTTTTTGAATTTTGTTAAATAGAACGGTGATGATGACAACAGAAGGTTTTATTGTTGTTGTGTGAGTTGTTTGAATGAGAGAAAATAAAATCCTGTAGATATGTACACTCATCTAATTTGTGAGGTGTTCTGCAAGAGTTAAACAGTATGGGTATGGCATGGTGAAAATGTAGAAAGGTCGAGTGCATCTAAACAGTTAGAACAGACCTTTGATGATGACATAGATACTAATGATTGGGTAGAGGACATGATTCATGATATTGGAGACAAGACTTTTATGCGGTCACATGCATATGGTACTAAGTGTAATGATGCAGAAAAACCTCTATACCTAGGGTATAGAAAATACAACATGTTGAATGCAGTATTGAGATTGGTAAGACATGGGTGGAGTGATAGGTTTTTCAAAATTGCTTGAATTATTGCAAGACATGTTTTCAGAAGAAAATGTGTTACCCAAACGTTACTATGATACTAAGAAAATAATATGTCCTTTAGGCATGCAGTATAAAAAGATTCATCCATGCCTAAATGATTGCATACTGTACAGGAAAGATTTTAAAGATGAGGAGAAATGTCCAATATGTAAGACATCAAGGTACAAATCAAACACGTCTTTTGCAAAGGTGTTATGGTATCTTCTAATTATACCAAGGTTTAAGCAGCTTTTTGCTAATGAAGATGATGCAAAAAAATGTTATGGCATGCGATTGAATGGATTTGTGATGGAAAGCTTTGTCATCTAGTTGATTCTTTGCAATAGAAGAAGATTGATGACTTATTTCTTGAGTTCAGTAAGGAACCACGAAACCTAAGGCTTAGACTCAGTACATATGTCATGAACCCTTATGGTAGTCTTAGTATTATACATAGTTCATGGCCCGTCCTCTTGGTGTTTTGCAACTTATCTCCCTTGTTGTGTATGAGACGCAATTATGTAATGTTGTCTATATTGATCTTAGGACCAAAATAACCAGGAAATGATATAGATGTTTACCTAATGTCCTTGATCGAATATTTGAGGAAGTTATGGGAAGGCATGGTTGTTTTTTATGCTATTAAGAAAGAGGTATTCAATATGAGGGCCATGATCTTTTGTATAATTAATGACTTTCTTGCATACAAAAATTTGTCAGGATATAGTATTAAGGGCCATAAAGCATGTCCCATCTATGAGGAAGGGACTTACTACTATCAACTTCATCATGGAAGAAAGACAGTTTACCTAGGTTATAGGAGATTTCTAAGACAAGGCCACCCATACTATCGACTAAAGAAAAAAAAATTTGGCGGCCAAGAATTTGAAAATGCTCCAAAGCTATTGATAGGAGAACAAGTTTATGAAAAGGTGAAAGATATCAACATTACTTTCGGTAAGACTACCAAGAGAAGTGAGAAAAATATATAGAAAAGAAGATCTATCTTCTTTGAGCTTCCGTATTGGCAACATCTTCAGGTAAGGCACTGTATTGATGTCATGCATGTGGAGAAAAATGTGCATGACAACATTTTTGGAACACTTCTCAACCAACATGGTAGTTCCAAAGACTCTTTGAAGGCAATATTATATTTACAAGAAATGGGAATATGTGAGGATTTACATCTAAGGCCAGATGGTGAGGGTAAGTATTGTGTTGAAGAGATTAATATTTTATCCAAGGATGAGAGAAAAAGTATTTGTGAATATTTATAAGGAATCAAAGTCCCCTCTCGGTACTCATATATTCTTAAGAAGATAGTGTCAATGAAAGATTTGAGATTAGTAGGCCAAAAGTCTCATGATTGTCATGTCTTGATGTAATAATTACTCCTAATAGCTGTTCGAGGAATCCTTCAAGATGATTTGAGACACATTATAACTCAACTTTGCTTCTTCTTCAATGGTATATGTGGTAAAGTCTTTGAAACTGAAAAGTTAGATGAATTGGAGCACGAGGGTTATGTTATTTTCTGCCAACTTAAAAAACTGTTTCTTCTAGGCTTTTTTACATCATGATACACCTTATCATTCATCTAGTGCGAGAGATAAAACTGTGTGGCCTTGTATACTTACAATGGATGTACCCATTTGAAAGATACATGAAAATTCTTAAAGGGTACATGAAGAATCCAAATCGGCCCGAGGCATCCATTATTGAAAAATATGTTTCTGAAGAAGTTATGGATTTTTGTCAACATTACCTGTCTAAAGTATGACTTACCGGTCTCGCTAAACCCCATGCCAAATAGGGGGTCAACAGAGAATGTCAGTGAAAAGTGTTGATCGTAATGAATTATAGCAAATACACTTACACATCTTGAATAATATTGATGAAGTTCAAAACTATATAGCTGATCATAAAGAGGTTGTCCGAAAATAAAATAATATAATGACAGAGCAAATGCTGATTAGAGAACACAGTAAATCTTTTGTACATTGGTTCAAACAGAAGGTTAAAAATAATGATTGTGTATCTGATTCAGTTAGATATTGGCATATAGTCCTAAATTTAATGTGATATGTTAGAATTCATTTGACATGAACGGGTATTCCTTTTATACTAAGTCCCTAGATGAAAAAAGTAGAGTGTAGAATAATAGTGTTATGTTAGTGGTTGAAGCTATACACTTCTCTAGTTCAAAAGACAACAATCATAAATTAGTAGCCATCCCTTATTATGGCATTGTTGAGGAGATTTAAGAGTTGGACTACACCAAATTCCAATTCCCATATTCAAATACAAGTGGACTAATGTAAACAACAGTGTTATAGTGGATCGCTTAGGATTTATATAGGTTAATTTAAAAAGTACAAGTTTTAGGAATGAGCCTTTCATTATAGCAGACCAAGCAAAGTAAGTGTTCTATATCACTGATCTCGCAAATAAAAGATGGTCTATCGCTCTCTAAGGAAAAACGGTTATTGACGATGATGATTCAATTTGTGAGACCCCTTCATTTTCAGTAGGTTTACCAAAATTGAAGGAAGAAGAAGTGGATTCTGATTAATTTTTATATGATCACATATATTGTTTTGATGTAATAATAGCACAAGTATATTGTTCTGATTGCATATATTATTTTGTTGTAACTTACAAGTGATGGGTTAATAAAGGTTGTTTTAAAAAAACATCTTCAATATTTAAACTGGTTTTAATTGTTATCCAGTGTAAAAAATGATATGAAAACTTTTTTACTCCAGTTGTACATGTTATCCAGTGTAGAAATTATTTTGAATTTTAAAATATTAGTCATTTCATATTCAAAGTATGATGTTTACAATGAATTTAAATGTAAGTCTTAAATGAAAATACTTTATCAAAGCCCACCCCTTGGCGCGTCTCTTCCTTTCTTATTTCTCAGGTTGTATATGGTCTTAGTTTTCATGTCTTCTATCATTACACTAGTCGTCATGCTCTATGGTTTTTGTCTTGCTTTGTGATGGTTATCATTTTTCTCTATTCTCGCTCTTGTTGTGTTTTGCCATGTATGTGTTATGGACACTTATTTTCTCGTGTACGTGCTTTGCCTTTTACGTGTTCGTTAGTCTAGGTTTTGTAGTTTTCTGCGATAAATACTTGCACTTCTTTCCATCGATAAATGCTTGCACTTCTTTCACTATGGTCAGTCGTTCTTCTCTGTTTACCATATTTATTTTTGTTATTGTGTATATAGAAATATGGGGGATAATGGTAATCAGAATGAGGCTAGCGATGCTCTAAGCGACTCTAAGAAAAGGAGGGGTAGAAGTGTGACGCGATTGAAAGATATTTTAAAAGATAGGATGGAAGGGAAATTACTACTGATTGAGTTTGACACATGTTGGAACCCAATTGGTGAACACAGGATAAAGTACATGAGTTATGTCAGCCTCCTAACACACAATAAGACTAACATCGCCAATACAGACTTGGGATACTATTGATAATTGCATGAAGAATTAAATTTGGGACTCTATCTAGGTATAAGAACTGCCTATTGTATATTGTATGTAAACCAATACCAAAAAACACAACTATTTGTTGATAACTTTGCTTTCAATAGAAATTATTGCAGCTCACTTATGATATTCCCAACAATGAAGTCTTGAAGAAGAAGACGTTGTCTTATTACGCTGAGCGTTATAAGGCATTCAAGACGCAACTAGCTCATCAGTATGTGCATAGCCAGGACAAAGATGGTTAGCCTAATCCTTCTCTATGTAGCAAGTATCAATTCATTGACGAAGCTACTTGGGAAGAATTTGTTAGGCTTCGGACTACTACAGAAGCTATGGTGAGTTCATATGTTGTGAAAAAGGAATCTTGCATTTCTCATATTTCTTCTTTTTATATGTATTGGAGATTAACTACTTTAAGTTTTATAAGAAAAAAGAGCAAAAGCCATTGAACACACTCTCAAGAATGATTAACCCACATAATGTCTCGAAGGGGTTACGTGAAGGCTGAAAGAGACTGGTTGGGGGCCAAGAGTAAGAGGCTGCTGAGTCTGATCCTAGTGTTACTCTTGCTGCCCCATCTCCGGGTGCGTCCAAGTGTTTTTAATGTAAGTCTAATTTAAATGTAAATATATGTAATAACAAAATTCATGCAAGCTGAGTATTTGCATTAACTAATATCGTGTTTGCATTAACTAATATCGTCTTTAGATTAAATAGAGGTACATGCAAACAAAGTTGGTTTCGAAGGGCAAACAAGGTCAGTTCGGATTCCTATGCCCATTTTAGATTTATTCAATAGGGATCTCCCAATCTTCAAGACTTGAGACATTGCAAGGAGGTTTAGTGAAACCGATATTGATTGTTTCTTTGCACCATATATGCAGGATAAGAATAATAATATTTAAGTTTTTTTCATACTAGGTTTATATTTGCTTAATGCTAATAATCATTATTGTTTAATTATTTTCTATAGCAACCATTGACAATTGATCATACCATGTAAGCATACTTATAAAATTTTCTTCTTATGCTCCCACCATTATAAGCCATCGGTTGATGCCAAGAAGATTATGAACATGTGAGTTTTCTTCCTTATAGAACAATGGTGTTTGTAATAAATTAAATATGGTCTTTGTAATAAAATGGTTACTAAGTTCATAACTTTGGTCATAGGGCTATAAGGACGTTTGCAATTGTAAGGGGTCTTAAGAAAGCCAACTCGGTGAGAGACCCTGAATAGATCACACTGAAGGTAATAAAAGTGTTAAGTGTTATGCTCCACATAGTTTTTTGCTGATAACACATAATTTTGTTCATGTTAATACATAGTCGAAGGCAACCCAAGCAACCCAAAGAAAGTAACTTGTGCAGGTTCTACATGGTTAGACACATGATTAATATCATCTTGTCAAATATGACTGACCTAACTGAGGAGGTAAATTGTGTTTTTAATGATTTCATATATTTCTGGTCAATTTAATACATCTTAGTAATGTTTTAATTTATTCTATTTTAATTTGATGTTTTAGATGTTTGATCAATCTGACCCATTTCCTGAATAAGATGTTGAGGACCTGCGCAATATTTAGGCAGAGTTTTTTGTTCAAATAATTCCTTCTCAATAGTATTTGTCATTATGTACTAGAATACTTTTTTTTATTTTTCTGTTCAAATGATTGTATTTTTTTATTGAATTTTATTAAATGAATAATGTAATGAGCAATTAAGATCTGTCTCTGCCATCTTAAACTTTGACTCTGTTGCTGTCTCTTTCAGTCTGTATATTTGGGCAGTTTATTCATGAAGCTTCAAGGGATGGAGCTAATGAGACAGTATACGTAAATATGACAATATATGCACCGGTTGTCTTTATAATGAGGTGTAGAAAATTCATCAATCTACACCTGGTGTAAACACAACCGGTGTAAACAATTCATTAATCTACACTAGATGAAAACACAACCGGTGTAAACAATTCATAAACCATTCAAAAGGGATATGTTCAACTAGTGTAGACAATAACAAATTCTATGCCGGATTTCAAAAGGGACCGGTCTAAATTCTACACTTTCTACACCAGTGAACCGACCGATTTAAAAAGTATACACTTTTTAAATAGTCCATTTCTTCACCGGTCATTGTCCGATGTAGAGCACCATTTTCAACCGATTTAGAAAGCCTTTTTTGCAGTAGTGATAATACTATAGCCCACATGATCAGCATTATCATCCCTAAGTAGTAGCGAAATGGCTTTAGTAGAATCAGATTAGAGGATGACTTCTTGGAAGCCCATGTCCACATGATCTTAAGCCCATGCAAGTAGCCCTATAGCTCTACAAAGAGTATATCCCCTTCTTCAAGTTTGAATATGAAGCCTCAGATAAAGTTTCCCTCATCAGCACGTAGTAGCCCTCTACAAGTATTGGCATCGGTCTGATGAGAAAAGGCTCCATCCATGTTGATTTTAATATATCCATGCTACCTCGATGTAGGTTTAGCTGGTAAAAAAGTGAGACATGTGACTATTTAGAGCGTGTTCTATCCCTAGGAAGTATCACTTTATTGTGGTTTTAGTCATGCGTTTAGAGAGGTTTCATAGCTAATGAGTACTTATGTTTACGTATAAGGATAATTGAATGCACCCTACCCGACATTAGTATAACCTAAAACGAAAAGAGACTCCTCCCTACTCTTAGATCGTGGTGAACCCAACCCTTATCCAAAAATTTTTGTAACAAAAAAAATATGTCCATGATTGGTGATCCATCTCTCTACATTAATTTCTAGTGTGCCTCTCAAAAGGGACCTTCCACGAGTAAATCTCTCTTGAGCAACTCTTATGCTACTAACCATAGCCTTAATATTGCCACATAACATGGAATTCTAGTGCTACAAGACAAACAATTTTTGTCTTTTCCAGGCCCACCAGCATGTTATCGCAAAAATATCCCTCTACTCTTGCTTCTCTCTACTCCCCTTTATGGTCAGGTTCCATTTAAACCCCTCATCAAAGCTTAAGTAAATAAATTTCTTCCCATTCTACAAGATGCATAGGCTCCCGTCAAAGTTTCCTCATCAGGGTAAAGTCTCAAAACATATGTAGCAAGTCTTCCATATGCCCATTACACACTGGGCATTTTTGTACATCGCTCAATCCTCTTTTTCTTCTCGAGGTAGAAATAGGTTAGGTAGCCTATGGCTGCATTTAACCTGGCCTGTTTAAGAACATGTATGGGCCTTTTTTAAGCATGTTTTGCTTAAATGGCAAGGCTTAAGCTCTCTAAAAAGCTTTTTAAGCCTAAGTCGTACTTGCATCTCTGATTGGCTCCTCAGCCTCCCATCCTCGCTCCTCCGCCCTTTCACCCATACTATTTTGTACTCCCCAACATCTTACTCTTCAGTCCGCTCATTTTTAAGGTACTTTCTTTTGTAATCAAATATTTTCTCCTTCAAATCTTTTACAATCTCCTTCAATCAAACAGGTGAATTTCTCATGGATAGTTCTTTTTTCCCTTTCTCGTCCCTTAATGGAATAATGAACAGTAACTTGTTTAGATGTGAGTTCCAAAAGTTAGAGTTTTTACTTCTTTTTTCCAAGTTTGCTTTTATTATTTTCTACTATAACTAAGTTTTGATGTTTAAAGATGTGAGGCAGAAAAAAATATCACAACCAATATATATATGTGTGTGTGTAAAATCTATTAGAAGACTTTATTGATAGAGTTGTGAGCAGTGTGGCTTTGAGCCTTGAGTTTTAGAGATTTTTAGAAGTATCAGTGCCTCAAAATTCAGTACTAGGAGCATGACATCTAATGGTTTTGATTCTCTATCAATGATTAAACCTTCTTTGCAGGACCTAAAGCCTTGTGATCTCTTGATAATGATGCTTCCTTCTTCCACTCCATCATAAAAATTTTCAGGAAGCAATCCAATTTGACATGAAGAAATGTCTTGAAGAAAGCTATGAGTAAGTACCAATCCAAACTTATGTAGAGGCAGCCTCTATTTGAAGTTTGATTTAACAAACTTCAAAATTAGCCATCTCTCTAAAAATTCAGAGGAATGATAATTAGCATAAGAAATGATTTCTTAGTCTGTCAGAGTATACTACATAATAAGGATATATTATGTTCTAGATTATTTACCAATGATGGAACAAAGTAGCAACAAGGCTCAGGAAGAAGGATTCATAAGGCTTATGAACTAAAAGCAACCAATGTGGTGGTCTTTGAATCATTGTGTTCTATTTAAAAAGCATTGAAAGATAGTATACACTTTTATTTGTGATTTTTATGGAAAACAAAAAGAAATGTATAAGTACTATTACCATTTGCATATGCACACTCAGCTGCTATATCAAAAGCAGATTTCTGGTAGCCTATTATTGCAAGTTACAATGATTTCTACCCGAATCAAAAAATGAAATGTCAATAGCAAGGAGTTCAAAATAATAATTCAGTTTTTATTCAATCAATTTTTGGTAAAAGGTCATTCAATCCTCCCTAGTGTTCTATATACCCGACAATACATGGACATTTCAAGCCAATTTTTGGTAAAAGATCATTACCGCATTTATATTTATCTCGCACCACCTTCACCCAAAAGTCATCGCATCACTTAACAAGGTTCCAACTCAATTTCATTATGAGAGACTGATTCTAGAGCTTAGCATGTCTCAAGCCAATCCCTCCTCGTTCCTTTGGTAAGTACACCTCATCCCATGCTAATAGATAGATTTTCTTTTTCTCTTTGAAGCTTCCCCAGAGAAAATTATGATTGCACTTATCAAGAGAATTCCACATACTGGGAGGAAGGAAGGAAGTCCGTATAGTATCCCCAAGGATAGCTGAAGAAATAGACGAGACAAGCTTACATCTCCTAACTAGGGAAAATGAGCTAGCTTTCCATTTAGATATACAAGACTTTACCTTATCAATAACATAAGCATAAATCTCTTTTGTAACTCGCTTGTGATAAAAGTTTGACCCCAGGATACTTCCCCAAATCACCCGTATGAGTAAACCCCAGGATGTTACCAACCTCATTTCCTCTATTATGATTACATTCACCTTCATAAACAAACTCTCATAGAAAGTCTTCAAACATTCATTAATCAACAAGGCCTAGTTAATCGAGGCTTTCGTGAATAGAATTATATCATCAGCAAATATTCATTAAGGAATTTTTTTTGGTGAGGTGGATGGGCCTCCACTCTCCTTCCTCCAATGTTCTTGGATAAGGTGTGTTAGCTTCCCAATACAAATAACAAATAAATATAGCGAAATAGGGTCCCCTTGCCTCATACCTCGTGTTGTAAGAAATTCATCCACTTCATCAACATTCCATAGAAGTTACATACTAGTTGTGGCAACACAATTTGATATAATCTCTTATGGACTGTGGAAAATTAAGCTCTTCAAGGAAAACAGAGAGAAAATTCTAGTTGACTAGGTCATATGCTTTTTATAAATCAATCTTTATCACCATATAGCCTTTCTTGCCTTGCATATTACGCATCGAGTGAATAACTTCCTAGACACAATGACATTATCACTACTATGTTGTCCAGGAACAAAACTACAGTGGTTGGGAAAGATAACTCAAGAAAGGATTGATTGGATCCTATTAGAGATCACTTTAGTAATGATCTTATAAATCACATTGCATGAGCTTATGGGCCTAGATCTTTCAATGTCTCAGGAGGATCTTTTTCTAGAATGAGAGTAATTAGAGTTCCATTGACCTCCTTAATGATCTGTAGGTTAGAAAAAATATATTGTATATAATTACATATAGAGTTACAAACCGTGCTCTATTTATTTTGATCAAAAAAATATTGAAACCATAAGGATCTGGGGATTTCAACGCGACCATACTGAACGAAGCATCTTTAATTTTATTCGTTGAAACTTCCTTCCCATATCTATGGAGGTCAGATCATCAACCTTCTGATACGAGAAAAATAAGAAAGGCTAGGCCGGGATGGATTATCTTCTGAGAATATATTAGCAAAATATTCAATAGCCTTACTTTTAATCACAATGGCATTATAAATCCATTCACCATCGTCACCACCTAGAGCCTCAATTCGATTGGTTCTCTGTTATAAAAAGTTTAGTTACTAACAGTTATCTTTTCCTTCTATTAGTTTTACTCTTTCCCTTTCATTTTACCTAAGCCTCTCTTTAAGTCTATAAATAGTTTGCTCATCTAATGTACATTAGACAGATATGACAATACAATTATTCATTTTCATTCTCCCTTTCGTGCTGCTACCTTTTTGTTACCCTATGTTCCTCTCTTCTTTCTAAATTCACTTTGTTCCTCTTAGTCTTTTCCTGTTCTTTCCTCTTCTTCCTTATTTTTTATAATTCTTGATCAAATATCATAACAAGTGGTATTAGAGCAGTGCCTTCCTTGGAATCTCTGTTGTGCAATGTTAGATGGTTAAGACAAGGCTCCAGATGGATGCCCCAAATGCAGACTGTGGAATAACATTTGTAGGTTATCGACAAGCTACAAGAAACCAAGTTAGGTGATGAGCTTCAGAATGTGGGACGTACCTTTCAATAAGAACTGCAACACATTTTGCAGGAGGCGTTAAATCTTGACCATGGCACACCCAACAGAAATGGTAATAATCATAATCATAATAATCTTGATGATCATCGACGAACTCACCTGCCAAGAATGGATTGCCTAAAATACAACAATAAGAATATCCATTCAAGGATAGTTAAATTGAGTGAAATTTTTGACTCAAAAATATTTCAGATGAAGTACGAGTGGATACAGCCGTCGTGAACTTGGATAGCGACTCCTTTAAATGGCAACTAGCAATAGAACGACGTTGGGGGAATAACTAAATAATATGGGAGGAATATATAGACCTCCTAAGAAAGACTTTTAGCCCACCACATAAACGGTAGATGATAGAGTAGAGTGATATGTTGGCAGCATTGTTAGATTTATTGGAAGAATATCTAGTAGATGTATATATTTGAGCATTAAAGGAAGAAATTGTAAACTCTATCCTTATGTTTGATCCATGAACTCTGGTGGAAGCTTGACTGAGAGCGAAGGTGCAAGAGATCGCGATTAATCATCTTATGAGCAAGAATGCTTGAGATAGAATAGGGAAGATGTCAGCGTCAGGAAACTCCTACAGAATGTTCTCTTGAATGGTGGCACCACCTCGTGTAGCAATACGACACCGTTGCCTATTAAAGATTCTATATTGGTACCCAAGAACCCAGCCAGGTGGGTACATCCTCTCAAGATATTGACAACCGAAGAGGAAGTCAAGCACTATGCAAAGAATTTATACTTCTATTGTCCTGAGTTATTCTCGCGTGATCACCGTTATCCTCAGAAATAGAAGGTGCAGTTGTATTTCATAGCCTTTGACGAAGACTCTATGGAAGGTGAAGGCTTTAGATTGGAAGCTGAGGGCAATGATGAGTCAACTCCTTTAATATCATTGCACGCTAGCAATGGTGAAGATACTAATGAGACTATAAAGATTGTAGGAAATATGGGGAAACAATGTATCTACATTTTAATAGATACTGTCAGCACGCATATTTTCTAAATGTAAACTTGGCGAAGAAGTTAGGGTGGCAAGAACAAGGCACTGGTTTGTCTTCAATACAAATAGTTGGGGGCGAAGTCTATAAATCCATGGCATTTGGAAGAAATGTATATGGCAGATGCAGGTCCAAGAATTTGAGGGTACATTCAAAATTATTAATTTGTGTACATATGATATGGTAAGGCTTGAATAGCTCATATTTCTTAAGAATGTCTACTGGGACTATGATAAAATGACCATGCACTTTTGGTATAAGGGGGAACTGTGTAAATTGTAAGTAATAGGCCCTGTAAATTTGGAGATGGTACTAACCACTAAGCTAAGTCCCTAGTGTAGCAATGATCAACAAAAATTTTTGGTTTAGCTCTTAAGGCCTCCAGAGGGAACATAATCTTAGTGCCTTGCAATTCAAAATGAAGTAGTTGATATCCCCAAAGAGATGCAAGGGGTCTTGACTGAGTTTGGGGATGTGTTTAAGGAGCCCAAGGGTTGCCACCATTAAGGACGGGTCATAATCATCCCATTGTTCTCCAAGAAGGGACAAATCCTACCAACCTCAAGCCTTATTGTTATCTCGCTATGTAGAAGGACATCCTTGAGCAGCATGTCAAGGAACTTTTATAGAATGGAGTACTTCAAGAAACTTCTTCACCTTTTTCTGTACTTATTGTGTTAGTGAAGAAAAAGGATGGGTCTTGGAGAATGTGCATCGATTATAAGGAATTGAATAAGCACACAATTAAGAATCAATACCCAATTCCCTTAGTGGAAGATTTGTTAGATGAACTATTTTTGGCCAGGTGGTTTACTAAGTTAGATTTAAGGGCTAGATATCATCAGATCATAATGATGTTGACAGATTGTCACAAGATCGCCTTAAGACTCGTTTAGACCACTATGAATGGCTAGTTATGCCTTTTGGCTTGACTAATGCTCCAGCCACATTTCAAGGAGTTATGAATAACATTTTTAGGCCTTTTCTTCATCAGTTTGTGCTTGTTTTCTTTGATGATATTCTTGTCTATAGCTTTTCTATTGATGGCCATGTATTCCATTTGAAAGCTATTTTGAAGATCCTGAGTGAACACCAATATTTTGTCAAGAGAAGTAAATGTACTTTTGCTGCCCAGAATGTCGAATATCTCAGCCATATTATTGTTACAGGAAGGTATCAACATATCCTAAGAAGATCCAAGTTGTACTAGAGTGGCTATAACTAAAAAATGTGAAGCAATTGAGGGGATTTCTGGGGTTGTCTGTCATTACAGGAGGTTTATCAAGGGGTTTGGAGAGTTAGCTAGTCTCTTGACTCTTTTCAGTGGTTAGAGCAGGCCAACCTATCTCTTCAGAAGTTGAAGGAAACTTTAGTTGCAGCTCCAGTGTTGCTTTGCCAAACTTTTCCAAGAAATTTAAGGTGGAAGCTGATGCGTGTGGGGCAGGAGTAGGGGTTTTCCTTGTGCAGGAAGGTCAGCCACTTGCATTTTTTAGTAAGGCTTTAGCTCACCAACATATAAAACTTTCTATATATGAGAAGGACTTGTTATCTATACTTTTCTCTCTCCTCTCTCTCTCCCTGCTTTGTGGTCTGCCAGTAAGCATCTCATCTTCTCCCTTCTCTTTCTTTACTCGCCAGCAGTACAAAGGTCACAGAGGGTACCTCTTCTCTAGGCTCACTATTTTCATCATCTTCCATTCTTTTTAGCACAAAGCTCATCTATCTTTCCTCACCTCCTCTGAGCTTCTCTGATCTACTTGTTGTCAAACCTTGTTATGTAGCTCGAGGGTGAATTTTGCCATTTCATATTTCCTTAGCTATTTGGATAGTGTAGCCTGAAGTGACTAGGATGGTGCCATCACTACTGCAAAAAAAAAGGCTTTCTAAATCGGTTGAAAATAGTGATCTACATCAGACAATGACAGCGTAGAAACGGACCATTTAGAAAGTGTACACTTTTTAAATCGGTCGGTTCATCGGTATAGAAAGTGTAAAATTTAGACTGGTCCATTTTGAAATCTGGCGTAGAATTTGCTGGTCGAACATATCCCTTTTGAATGGTTTATGAATTGTTTACATCGACTGTGTTTACACCCAGTGTAGATTAATAAATTTTCTACACCTCACTATAAAGACAACCGGTGTATATTTTGTCATATTTACATATATTATTTCTACTCCTGCCAGTGTATATACTATTTTATTAACCCTATTCCTTGAAGCTTTAAAAATAAACTGCCCAAATATACAGACTGAAAAGACAACAACAGAGGCAAAGTTCAAGATGGCAGAGACAGATCTTCAATTGCTCATTACATTATTCATTTAATAAAATTCAATAAAAAAATACAATCATTTGAATAGAAAAATAAAAAAAATGTATTCTGGTACATAGTGATAAATACTATTGAGAAGGAATGATTTGAACAAAAAACTCATCCTAAATATTAAGCAGGTCCTCAATATCTTGTTCAGAAAATGGGTCAGATTAATCAAACATATGAAACATCAAATTAAAATAAAAGAAATTAAAGCATTACTAAGATATATTAAATTGACTAGAAATATATGAAATTATTAAAAACACAATTTACTTCATCAGTTAGGTCAGTTCTATTTGACAAGATGATATTGATAATGTGTCTAACCATGTAAAAGTCGCATAAGTTACTTTCTTTGTGTTGCCTTCGACTCTGTAATATTAACATGAACAAAATTATGTGTCATCAACAAAAAATTGCGTGGAACATAACACTTAACACTTTTATTATCTTTTGTGTGATCCATTTAGGGTCCCTCACCGAGTTGGCTTCCTTAAGACCTCTTGCAATTGTAAACGTCCTCATAGCCCTATGACCAAAGTTATGAACTTAGTAACTGTTTTATTACAAAGACCATATTTAATTTATTACAAATACCATTATTCTGTAAGGAAGAAAACTCACGTGTTCATAATCTTCTTGGCATCAACTGATGGCTTATAGTGGTGGGAGCATAAGAAGAAAATTTTATAAGTATGCTTACATAGTATGATCTATTGCTAATGGTTGCTGCAGAAAATAATTAAACAATAATGATTATTAGCATTAAGCAAATACAAACCTAGCATGAAAAAAAATTGAAATATTATTATTCTTACTCCTGCATATATGGTGTGAAGAAACAATCAATATCAGTTTCACCAAGCCTCCTTACAATGTACTCAAGTCTTGAAGATTAGGAGGTCCTTTTTAAATAAATCTGAAATGGGCATAAGAATCCGAACTGACCTTGTTTGCCCTTCGAAACCAACTTGACTTGCATGTACCTCCAGTTAAAGTAAACACGATGTTAGTTAATGCAAACACACAACTTTCATGAATTTTGTTATTACATATATTTACATTTAAATTAGACTTACATTAAAAACACTTGGACGCACCCAGAGGTTAGTTCATCCATAGGAGTGATAACTGATTTCACATCTGCATGGTTAACAAAGGCAGCAGCCCCCATGTCACCCACAACTGAATCCGTAGGCAACGCGTCCACATGGAATGTTTCCTCATATACCAATTGGATCACACGTTGCATGGAACTCAAATTGGGATGTATGGGAAGTTTGCTTAGAGATAACGTGATGTGATCTGAAACAAGATGTTTTGGCCATAATATGAAAGTCCCCTTTTCCTGACTCACAGTCTTCACCTCATCAGTCGAAATTGGGACAAGAGTATCTTCAAATATCACATCTTCAACTAGCACCCTTAACTGATCGTCCTGAATTTAGATGTGGTGGGCAGTTTCCCTTAAGATATGGATAGAACCATGTGCCATTAACCTTTTAATAGGATTCTCCATATATAGATCACAAGGTTTAGCATCCTATGACACCTTTTTGACCATGTAACAGCTCCCTTTAGTGTGCATGTGAGAGCATTTGGGTGGCATTTGGCTCCTGTTGCCTTAATGTCAATATGGATAACATTTTTTCTTTGATCTTTGCTAACCCTTCTTGTAATTGTGCCTGAATTAAAGCTTCTGTCTGTGCCCTAGCCTCTGCCTAAGCCGTTGCCTTAGCATCTTCCCTCACGGTATATAATAATGATTCCAGCTCTACCCTCGAGACATGTGGGGAATGTCGTGGAGATACTTCAATATACCGATACCTCAACCAACTTCGCTGACATGACCCCATGCTCTTACTTGCCCGTGTCAACAGTCAAGATGTTATTTCTACCATCTGACTTGAAAGAGTCATGGGCTTCTTATTGTTTAAGATCAACCTATAACATAAAAAGAGCAAACATAAGAAATAATATAATTAGTCTACTAAAACAAATTAATATAAGTAGTACTTACAATTTTTGTCGCAATCATGTGAGCATGATCGCTTGTAAATAATCTGCTCCTTTTTTGGTGAGCATACAACCACTTATCTTCGCAATGTATTGGAGATAGGGGAGCGAGAGTAACACTAGGATCAGATTCAGAAGCCTCTTCCTCTTGGCCTCTAACAAGTCTCTTTCAGCCTTCGTGTAACCCCCTCGAGACATTATGTGGGGGCAATCATTCTTAAGAGCTTGTTCAATAGCTTTTGCTCTTTTTTCCTACAAGACTTGAAGTAGTTAATCCCTAATACATACAAAAGGAAGAAACATGGGAAATACAAGATTCCTTTTTCACAACATATGAACTCACCATAGCTTCTGTAGTAGTCCGAAGCCTAACAAATTCTTTCCAAGTAGTTTCATCAATGAATTGATACTTGCTGTATGGAGAAGGATTAGGCTGACCATCTTTGTCTCGGCCATACACATATTGACAAGCTAGTTGTGTCTTCAATGCCTGCCAATGCTCAACACAATAAGACAACATTTTCTTCTTCAAGACTTCATTGTTGGGAATATCGTAAGTGAGTTGCAATAATTTCTATTGAAAGCAGAGTTATCAACAAATAGTTGTGTTTTTTGGTATTGGTTTGCATACAATATACAATAGGAAGTTCTTATACCTATATAGAGTCCCAAATTTGATTCTTCATGCGATTATAAATAGCATCCCAAGTGTATATGGTGATGATAGTCTTGTTACGTGCTAGGAGGCTGACATAAATCATGTACTTTGTCCTATGTTCACCAATTGGGTTCCAATGTGTGTCAAACTTAATCGGTAGTAATTACCCTTCCACCTTTTCTTTCAAAATGCCTTTCAATCATGTCACACTTATGCCTTTCCTTTGCTTAGAGTCGCTTGGAGCATCGCTAGCCTCATTCTGATTACCACTACCCCCCATATTTCTATATACACAATAACAAAAACAAATATGGTAAACAAAGAAGAACGACCAACCACAGCAAAAGAAGTGCAAGCATTGATAGATGGAAAGAAGTGCAAGCATTTATCTCAGAAAACTACAAAACCTAGATTCAATGAACACGTGAAAGGCAAAGCACATACACGAGAAAATAAGTGTCCAGAAAATAAGAAGGACAAAAACCACAGAGCACAACGACTGGTGTAATGATAGAAGACGTGAAAACTAAGACTGCATACAACCTGAGAAATGAGAAAGAAAGAGACGCGCCAAGGGGCAGGCTTCAATAAAGTATTTTTATTTAATACTTTTTACACCGGTTAACATTGAAATCTAGTGTAAATATCATACTTTGATTATGAAACGACTAATATTTTGAAATTCAAAATAATTTCTAAACCGGATAACATGTACAACCGGTGTAAAAAAGTTTTTAGATCACTTTTTACGCTAGATAACATGTACAACCGGTTTAAATATTAGTTATTTTTTTTCTAAACAATTCTTTATTAACCCATCACTTGTAAGTTATAACAAAATAATATACGCAATCAGAACAATATACTTGTGCTATTATTACATCAAAATAATATATGCAATCATATAAAAATCAATCAGAATCCACTTCTTCTTCCTTCAATTGTCAATAACCCTTTTTCCTTAGAGAGCGATAGACCATCTTTTATTTGCCAGATCAGTGATATAGAACACTTGCTTTGCTTGGTCTACTATAATGAAAGGCTCATTCCCAAAACTTGTACTTTTTAAATTAACCTGTATAAATCCTAACCGATCCACCATAATACTGTTGTTTACATTAGTCCACTTGTATTTGAACATGGGAACTGGAATTTGGTGTAGTCTAACTCTTAAATCTCCTCAATAATGCCATAATAAGGGATGGTTGCTAATTTAGGATTGTTGTCTTTTGAACTAGAGAAGTGCATAGCTTCAGCCACTAACATAACACCACTATTCTATACGCTACTTTTATCATCTAGGGACTTAGTATAAAAGGAATACACGTTGATGTCAAATTAATTCTAACATATCACATTAAATTTAGGACCACATGCCAATCGTCTAACTGAATCAGATACACAATCATCATTTTCAACCTTCTATTTGAACTAATATGCAAAAGATTTGTTGTATTCTTTAATTAGTATTTGCTCTGTCATTCTATTATTTTGTTTCTGGACAAGCTCTTTATGATCAGCTTTATAGTTTGGAACTTCATCAATGTTATTCAAGATGTATAAGTGTATTTTCTACAATTGATTACGATCACCACTCTTCACCGATATTCCGTATTGACCCCCTGTTTGGCATAGGGTTTAGCGAGACCAGCAAGTCGTAATTTAGACAGGTAATATTGACAAAAATCCATAGCTTCTTTAGAAACATATTTTTCAACAATGGATTCCTCGAGCCGATTTGGATTATTCATATACCCTTTAAGGATTTTCATGTATCTTTCAAATGTTATTCAAGATGTGTAAGTGTATTTGCTGCAATTCATTATGATCAACACTCTTCACCGACATTCCATATTGACCACTATTTGACACGGGGTTTAGTGAGACCGGTAAGTCATACTTTAAATAGGTAATATTGACAAAAATCCATAACTTCTTCAGAAACATATTTTTCAACAATGGATGCCTCGAGCCGATTTGGATTCTTCATGTACCCTTTAAAGATTTTCATGTATCTTTCAAATGGGTACATCCATCGTAAGTATACAGGGCCATACACATTTATCTTTTGTACTAGATGACGATGAGGTGTACCATAATGTCAAAAAGCCTGAAAGAAATAGTTTTTCAAGTTGGCACAAAATAACATAACCCTCATGCTCCAATTCATCCAACTTTACAGTCTCAAAGACTTTGCCACATATAGCATTGAAGAAGAAGCAAAGTCGAATTACAATGTGTCTCAAATCATCTTGAAGGATTCCTCTAATAGCTACTGGGAGTAATTGTTGCATCAAGACATGACCATGAGACTTTTGGCCTACTAATCTCGAATCTTTCATCGACATAATCTTCTTAAGATTAGATGAGTACCAAGAGGGAACTTTGATTCCTTGTAAACATTCACAAATGCTTCTTCTCTCTTAGCATCATAGTAGCATTTGGGTAACATATTTTCTTCTAGAAATATGTCTTGAAACAACTCAAGCAATTCTAAAAAACCTCTATCACTCTACCCATGCCGTGCTTTCACACTTACCAATCTCAACACCATATTCAACAAATTGTATTTTCTGCACCCTAGGTATAGAGGTTTTTCTACATCATTGCACATAGTACCATATCCATGTGACCGCATAAAAGCATCATCTCCAATATCACGAATCATATCCTCTACCCGATTATCATTATCCATGTCATCATTAAAGGTATGTTCCAACTGTTCAGATGCCTATACCCTCTACTCAACCTTTCCACATTTTCACCATGCCATACCCATACTGTGTAACTCTTGCAGAACCCCTCACAAATTAGATAAGTGTACATATCTATAGGACTTTTGTTTCCTCTCATTCAAACAACTCACACAAGGACAATAAAACCTTCCATTGTCATCATCACCGTTTTGTTTAGCAAAATTCAAAAACTCCTTCACCCCTCAGTATACACAACACTTGTTCATTTAGTATTTATCTAACTATGATATATATTTGTGGAAGACTAAAAAACTAAGAAAATAGAAAACAAGAAAACCTAGCTTGTAGCAATGAATCAAATGAAGCAAGTAAATGACATCAATGAATCCAGCACAAATAACAGAGGTACTTCCAGTAGTGCATAAATATTTAGTTCTCGAGACAAGGAGTTCAAAACAAAACTCGTCGACTGTGAAGGGTTGAGAAGACTTAAACAAGTGAACAAGTGAAAAATGACATATGGGAGGCACGAAGGGGCTTTCCATTAAATTAAAGGGTATAATCTACACCAGATAAAATGCAACATTGGTGTAGAAATAACTTTTTTAAACTGGTCATTATATTCTACACTGGGCACTAATATGTATGGTTTCAAGTTGTTACATGTTTTTTACAAAATAAAATAACATGTCATCAGAATGAGAAACTTTATTCATTCAGAGAATAAGAAACTTTATTCATTTAGCTTTACTAATAACTTTACATCAAAAGTATGTAATTTTCAAACACAATATCTATCAGAATATATAATATATTCTCTTATTTTTGTCATTAAGTACAAAAAATAAAATAGGAGAGGCAACAGATAAAGATTGCAGGCTTTCACTACTCATCAGACTCAGAGGTATGGGATTCATCAGAGTAGGTAAGATCAACAAGATGATATAAGCTATCTTGCTATTTATGGCAGTGAACTTCTGAGCAGAAAGCTCAGAAACTGTCTTTCAATCTAGTACTTTCTCAGACAGTTCTTCCACTGAGTCCTCTAGAGCATTGAAGCGCATGATTAGTTCCTCAAGGCGCTCTATCAGAGTGACAATTAGGGGAGGAGGAGAAATAACTGCAAGGTACGGGTCGGGATGTTTGTCTTTAAAATCTTCTTTGTTTCTTTTGTGCGGCAAAGAAAGAGGTGTGCATGAGGCAGAAGCCATTGGTGTGTTCAGATAGAAGGAAAGAAAATAAAATAGAGATAAAGTAATGAGACAAAAATACTGATCATATGAATGGTATACATATTGTTGAGGAATAAGAACGATTTTAGAAAAGAATATCGAAGAATGCAATTGGCATTCTATCATAATGAGTACAAATGTTGGAATCAAAGAAGTGAAATGAACGGTCTAAGAAGTTACATAGAAAAGAAGCGGGAAAGCATAGACAAGAAACTGAAGAGTCATAATAGAAAGTATATTTAACACCAGTTATATATATTTTGCACTAGTTCAATGTAAATCCTGTGTCAATATTTTATCTTATTTATAAAAATGACACCTTTCATTTGTTCTAAAAGAAAAGAAATGGTAAAGCATAGACAGAAAATTAAAGAGTAAGAATAGATAGTATATTTAACACCGATTCAATGTAAATCCAGTGTAAATATTTCATCTTATTTACAAAAATACCACATTTCATTTGTTCTAAAAGCTTCTCTGTAAGGTATGAAGAAGTTAAAGAAAAGAAACGGGAAATCATATATAGGAAACTGAAGAGTCAGAATAGATAGTATATTTAACACCGGTTATATATATTTTACATCGGTTCAATGTAAATCCGGTCTAAATATTTTATCTTATTTATAAAAATAACACATTTTATTTATTCTAAAAGTTTCTCTGCAAGGTCTAAAGAAGTTAAAGAAAAGAAGCAAGAAAGTATAGACAAGAAACTGAAGAGTCAGAATATGATGCAACTAATCTACACCTATTAATATTAGTATCCGGCGTAGTAATTATAGTTTACACCGGTGACATGTTAATCTGATGTAACTATTTTATCTTATTTATAAAAATGCTATCGATCATATTTTTTAGACCGTCTTTGCAAGGACTGGTTTAAAAATGGGGCTTTAAAAAGTATATTTTGTACCAGTGCATACACGAAAGCTTTCTTGATGGAAAATAAAAATAAAATTTGTTTACTTTAGTTAATTATCATTTTATCTCATATTCTTTCTAATAATTTACTAATCATAAAAATCTTTCTAATAATAACTATCCAAATACTTATTTATTCAAAATTATTTTTTATAAACTTTTATCTAAAAACTATAAAATCAAAAAGTCCTCATATTTCATGTTGAAAACCTCTCCTGCTGCACAAACTCGAGGGACCAATTGCTTTTGCAGATCCATCTCTACACAAATTCGAGCATACCTTCCTTTCTACTTAGCTTTCGAAGCTACTTGGTCTGCAAGTGTATTCAAGTCCACCTGGAGTGTGCGTCATATCTCTCCCTCAATCTCATGATAAACGGCTATTATAAAATCAGAGGAATGTGAGGAATACAAACCCAGGTAATAATCCAGCCAAGCGGATTATTAAAAGGGTCAAAATATGGTGTCCACTGCTGCACTAGAATGCAATGTTGGGCTATCATCCATGGTCCCATTATATAGCACTTTCCAATAGTGATGTTTCCAAAATTCTTTGTTTGTGAATCGGACCACAACATAGTTGTTTGGTTGGTCTATATGAACAGATTGTAACGCTTACCCAGCATAGTAATAATAAGGGAGTAATTCCACGGCATACACCACTCATTGTATGCTTCTTTGGAAATAGGAATTGTTGGGTAAATCTTCATCAATCTTTTAGTCTCTTAACTTGGGTCTGGGATCTTCCAATAGACTTCCTGATCATCAAAAAGAGTTCATCGGCTTCCATGCACTCCCCTCAATTTGCTACACCGTTAAAACCCATGAGGTACTGCTTATAGAAGAGAATCTACAATTTTTAAAGTATTTCTCATCTTATCGTCCTTAAACATCTGCTCTTCCTCATCTTTAACTTTCTCATCCATGATATCATCCATAATGGCTGGAGGTGTGTATGAAGCCTATTGCCGGGAGCTCACCTATGCTCGCACGAAAAAAAAGCCTTACTTAGCCCAAAAAATAGGCTGAGTTTAGTATTAGGCTATAAAATGAAATACACTATTTCTTCATTCTGGGCATGGAATGGGGGCTATCCTACCCATATATATCTCTAGGATCATATTTGGTAGCATAGAAGTGAAAGTGGGGAAGTGAAAGTGAAATCAAGTATTTCTCTTATTTAGTACAATAGAAAACACTTCCACTTTTAATATTTTGGGACATTTCAGTTCCATTAAAAAAGTTAGAAAATAAGATGGGAGAAGTGGAAGTAAAATATTTTAGACAATTTTACCTTAAGTTATAAAATTCCTATATAACTTTAACCCTTCCCAAGTTATAAAAAGATATTTTAGATTATTTTACCTCAACTTATAAAAAATATATGCATCAATTATATAATTATTTTTAACCTATTAAACAAATTTTTAAAACTCATTTTTAGCCTAATTTCATTTCTACTTTCACTTTTATCAAAAACTCTTCTATCCTACTAAACGTATAGTTTTTTTTACTTTTTTTTCTAGATATTACATTTGAAAGAGAGAATATGATGGTTACTAGTGACTAAAAAGTTATTTTATAAATATGAGTAGTCAAATAGGTAAATTATATTATTTAAAATTTATAATTAAGTTGATTCTTTCTTTCTTTTTTTAAATTTGTTAACTATCATATGATTATATTATAAATTATAATTAATTTTTTATTTTTTCTAGATGTTTTATCTTATCAACTTTGGAGAGATTGAGGCAAACTTGTAATTACAAACTATTTAGACTTCAAGTTTTGTATATATATGCAATAGATTTTATGACTTTAATTACTATATTTTTGTTGCTTTGTTCTTAGTGGATTATATATATTATTTAACTCTTAAAAATATATGAATATGGTACTATTTTAGAAGTTCATAATTACATATTTTTGTCCCACAATATGAGTAGGGCATCATCACTTAAGCATGGAAGCTCATCTATGTCCAGTAAAAAATTGTTAGGTTTTTAACAAATAAGGCTAGGACTATTTTTTCTTCAGCCTAGGCACCGGGCAAGGGGCTACCCTGCCTAGTCCTAGCCATGAGCCACCTCTTCTACTTTCTTCTTCTTTTTCCGTTCACTTTCATATAGTTTCGATGGGTGGTCTAGTGGTGTTTTGTGTTGATCAGAGTTTTCCATAGGAAGCAAAGGGTTAGGCACAAAAACCAAGAGATAGAACCTAAAACACTTATGCTATGTTTGGTAGAGTGGAAGTGGAAGTGGAAGTAGGGAAGTAGAAGCAGATTTTTTTCACTTCTCTCATTTGGTATAATGGAAGTCACTTCTACTTCTAACATTTGAGATATTTCAGTTTTATCAGAAAAGTTGGGAATTGAGATAATAGAAGTGGAAGTAAAATTTTTTAGACTATTTTACCTCAATTATAAAATTTCTGGACAACTTTAACCTTTCCCAAATTATAAAAACTATTTTGGACCATTTTACCCCAAGTTATAAAAAAGTATACATAAATTCTATACTTATTTCTATCCTACCAAACAAACTTTTAAAATATATTTCCAGTCTAATTCTACTTCCACTTCCACTTCCATAAAAAATATCCTATCTTACCAAACATACCGTTATGATACATTTGCTAAGATCGAAGAGTTTTTTATAAAAGTGAAAGTGAAAGTGGAAATGGGTTTTAAAAGTTTGTTTGGTAAGATAGAAATGAGTATGGAATTAATGTATATTCTTTTATAACTTAGGTAAAAAATAATCTAAAATATTTTTTTTATAACTTGAGAAGGGTTAAAGTTGTCCAAGAATTTTATAACTAGAGTAAAATGGTTCAAAAAATTTTATTTCTACTTATATCAATTCAATTCTCAATTTTCTAATAAAATTAAAATGACCCAAAATATTAAAAATTGAAGTAGAAGTAATTTCCTCGGGAAGTCCCTACTTCAGCTTCCTACCTATTAAATATAGTATTAGAGCTCAACCTGCACTTTTGATACTCTCAAGATGATGTAGCTTATGTCGCTTCTCATATACACCATATGATTATTCTTATCTACGCTTTTGCCCCTAAACTTGCTCTATTTTCACTTTTGGGCTAACTTAACTGATTTAATTAGCATTCAAAATTTAGGATCTTACAAAGTTAGAAGAGGCAACGTGTCGACGTTTCACTCTGTTGAACGGCATAGTTAACTAATTTGATTAGAATAAAAAAGTTTGTTCAGTTAATTAGTATATCATAATTTTTCTAAAACACCTTAATCATCTTTCTTAATTCCTTCCCTTCCTCTCTTACACTATAAAAATGTTATTTGTAACATTTATTTTATGGAATTTCTAGCGATTTTAATTGCTAGATATTAGGTTTCTAGCTGTTCAATGAACTGCTAAAAAAACAGGTGCTAGAAAGTAGGTTATAGCAGTTATAGGCAATCACTACACATAATGGTAAAAACGCTAGACATTTCTAGCGGTTGAAATAAATGCTAGAAAAACTGTGGCCGAAGAAGTCAAAGGGATGACGTTAGTAGCGGTTATAAAACACTAGAAAATATTAACGCTAGAGAATATTTCTAGCGGTTCTTTGCACCACTAAAAAGTTCTTGGTGGTTGGTGGGAAATGAATTTTTTAGCATGGTACCGGAATTTCTAGCGGTTAGAAACGGCTAGAAATATGGCTTCAAAATTTGAAATTTTGAAAGTTCCCCCTTGTTTGGGTGGCAAGATTTAATTTTTTTTCTAAGGTAAGATTTTTCTAGCAGTTATAAAACTGCTAGAAATGTCATTTCAGGTGAAAAAATAAAAACCCATTTTCCCATTATTATAAAATATGATATTATTAATTAGAAAACTGTTAAATAGATTATATGATATGATTATGGTTATATGTGCAATTAGCAATGTATTCCTTGTATATAAAATATATTGTGATAAATAATAAGTAATTAAATAATGATAGTATCATATGAGTTTAATTGAATTTGTTAAGGTAATTGAGTTAGAGGTGCAAGAATTGAATATGTGATAGTTTGTAGGGTTAAACTTCATTGATAAGTTGTATGAGCAGTTGGATTGGGTGAGATGAAGAAAAAAATCTGAAAGAAGAAAATATAAGTATGTTAATAAAGTACAAATGAAGATAAATAAAATAAATAAAGATCTATAAAATGAATAAAGTCTTACCATGTAAATTAAAAATGAGGGAGAGAAGAAGAGAATAAGGAATTTTAAGGAAAGATAGGAAGGAGAGGAAAGAGAGGGAAAGAAATGTGGGAGTGAATGAATAATGGGTTAGGTGGTATTTATGGAGGTATGGGTAGTATTTCTAGTGATTTTAGGATTTTGCTAGTGGTTATATGATGTTTGTAGTAGTTTTGTGCCCCCGAGACAATTTCTTGCTATTCTACGCAAAGAATCTAATTTTTAAAAAATTAGACCAATTTTGATTTATTTGTACACATGTAATTTATGCATAAAAATAAATTATTACATAAGTGACACATTATTAATTCTATTATACTTGATCATCATTCTACCTGGAATGAGAAATTAAAAATATTATTGTGATGATTATTAAACATATTTATGAAAAAATTGAGTACCGTATATTTTAATAAAAGTAATATACCTAAAAATGGCTAAATTATCGTCTTCTTGAGAGAAGAAGTCTTCAAAATTCCTTGGTTATGAGGGTTCACTGTCATAAGTAATGTCACTATCACCCATATCATAAAGTTCCTGAGACTCTAAACATAGTAAACCTGGTGTGCTTCAGACGTAAGAATATATGGCTCGTCATCCTCAGATTCCCTCGTATGAATTAGTCTAGAGAAATTGATGGAGGTAATGCCCAAGTGGTCAGTGTTAAGTCTATATGAAGTTGTCGTGTTTTCCCATAAAAACTTGAATAGCATTACGGTGAAAAGCTGGTAACACTACTAGGAAAAAGGCTTTTAACGGTAGTTAAAAGAGGCATTTCACGGCAATTTTGGGAGTGGCATGAATTTTACTGCGGTTGTAAATCTATCTTTTAATGGTAGTTTTGTAACTACTATGAAAGGTTCTTTCTTTCCACGACATTTCTCACTAAAATTGTCTTGGAAAGCTATTTTTTTCTTTTAGTTTTCCCTGACTTATACCTACCATCGACTACCTTAGTCATACTCATCAAAAGTATCAGGCCAGATCTAGAGAGAAGAAGTATAATATCTAGTGAAGAAACTGAAGACCCAGAAGCTTCTTCCATTAAAGTTCTTTGAGCTCCTTCCAACAAAATCCATCAGCTACAACCTATTGTTAGCCACCATGGTCAACCTCACTAAAAGTATTAGACCATATCTAAAGAAAAAGTTACAGATTTGGCAAAAAAGTCGAAGATCTAGAAAGATAGTGAATAGAAAAGAAAAATTATAAGTCTTTAATACAAGGATGATAGCTTATATATACATATGATGTATTACAATTTATAAACAACAAATAATCAAAAATGCAAGAAAAAGGAGCAAATAACAAAATTAAACGGTGACTTACTGCTTTCACGATAGAGGACAATGATGGAGATGACGGAGATGTGCATTGAAAATAGGAAGAAAACATTGAAAAATGACTTTCATGAAAGTCTATCATGGTGGGGCATAGGAATGAGATCTCAAATGGATGTGAAAAAGTGAAAGTGAAATTGTAATCAGGTTAGTTTTTAAATTTTCGGGAGACTTTTAACAGCAACTTTTAAAAACCGCCGTTAAAAGTGACCAAGTCTAATCTGATTGCCCAATTAAAGAAAGAAGGAGGAAGAAAAGGGATAAGGAATCATAAGTAAGAGAGGGAGAGAAGTGAGTGAAGGGAAAGAAGAAGGTGGCATGGGTGACATGAGAGGGAGAAAGATAGAGAGTAAAGTGAGTGAAGGTAAAAAGGAAGGTGGATTAGGTGACATGAAGAGGGAGAAAGAGCGAGAGTGAAGTTACTTGAGAGGGAGAAAGAGCGAGAGTGAAGTTACTTGAGAGGGAGAAAGAGCGAGAGTGAAGTTACTTGAGAGGGAGAAAGAGAGGGAGTGAAGGGAAAGAGAAAGGTGGGTGACGTGATAGGGAGAAGAAGTTTTAAACCATTAGAGAGAATGTGAAGTTCAAATTTTTAACATTTTTACTTTTTTAAAATACTTTTGACTGCAATTTTTTATAGAACCGACATTAAAAGTATATTTCATGGCAGTTTTGATAAAAAGCACTGTGAAATATATTTTAAAATAAAACTTATTTATAAAAATGTTACCACCTTATTTTCACGGATATCAATCAGCTTTACATAGTAGGTGATGCCTCCAAAACACATGTTGGCATTACTACTGCTAGCATAACATCTCATCACAAATGTTCCACAAACTCCAGAGTTTTGTGTAAACAATCCATGATCATGTACAACTGTACAGAACTTAAACTCGTTGACATTATATGTTGTATACCTTCTTGTTGGAAATTGTGCCCTAGGGGCCAATCATTGTCCTATGAACATTATTGATTTATGAATTTATTAATTGTGTTATCATATTATTTGCATATTTACTGTGATGATCATCCTTGGATAACTCATGATCTTATCCTAAATGTCCCTAGTCGGTCATCTATGTGGGAGCAGAGATGAAATAAGACCAGTATGACTTTAAAGATGTATAGAGATATAAATCAAAATCATAGGCACATGTAAGAGTACAAGGTGTTGGACCGACCCGCTATGAGAGAGCTGCATGGGTTAAATCATAAACTTCTCTCATATACAAACTATGTCACTATATCCTTTAACCTGAGATTATTATGGATTCCTACATGACAAATGCTCAGCTTTGACCTAGTCAAAAGTCACTTTTGACCGAGTGATCATAAATACTATGTTCGAGCTTAGTGATTTTCCATGCGGAGGAATGTGAATGGTCAAGATGGAATTTGTCCCTCACATGCGTAGAGAGATATTATTTGGCCCCTCGATAAGTGAGTCTGAGAAATGTATGGCCATACTGTAATGGAAAGGTAGTTCTATTTCTATAGTCAGACTACTCAGGGATCGAGAAAGTAACGGTCAGGAATAGGAGGATGACATTCTCCATGCCTCATCCATGATCAAAATATCGTGTGACAAAATAGACATGATATGGTTGTATAAAAGGTTACATCGTTTATCGATCCTCATATGATTTAGGTAGTCATGATATCTTGCTAGAGACCGCTTGCGACTTGTGGGCTAGTATAGCAAATGGCCCACTGCCAACTTCATATGGGCCTACAGGGTCACACACAAAATAGCCCAACACGAGTTATGATGTCCAAATTCAATGAATAATCCAGGGTGGATGTATATATTTATTTATATTTATATTCGTATATATATAAATTCATATATATACATTATATATAAGAGATATATGAGATTTAATTTGTAAGAATAAATTAAATCTCTATCACGTTTGAATTTGAAATTTAAATTGATAAGATATCTAATATAAGAGATATTTACAAGATTTAATTTATAAGGATAAATTAAATCTCTATCACATTTGAATTTGAAATTCAAATTGATATAATATCTCAAATTTGATTTATGAGAATAAATCAAATATAATTCTGTCTTATCTCTATTTTAAATTAAATAAATAGGTGAATTAAATCTGTAGGACGGATTTAATATAAATATTATTTATTTAATTAGTTTCTTATCAAATTATACAATATATGATATTGTATTAATTTTGGAATTAATATAAGATTAACTCCAAAAATCCAATTCGATTGAGAAAAAAAATAAATAGCATCCTATATATCTGATTTTGGGAGCTACGGTTTGAACAACATAAGAGGCTGAACGAGAATTCGTAAAAGGTTTATAGATAAGAAACTGCCAAAATAGATACAGAGAGGACGAATTCTTGAGTAAGCCCTGGAGGGACAGGAGGCGCTAGCACGTCATTCGTGGTTGAAACGTTGTTCATGTGGATACCAGTAGAGGAAGCCGGCCTGAGTCGTCGACTTCTTGCGATCAAAAAGAGATCACAAGCCATGAAGGAAAGTTGTGAATGTCACAACCAGAAGCTAAGGAGGTCACGACTGAATACTGAGGGTAACGCTTCTTTCCACTTGACTTAAACACATGCGGTAGATCCTGGCAGGGAATGGAAAATTTTTAAGTTAATTTCCGCTGCCTGTCTTCCAATTCCTTACACTTCTTGCATAGTCTAATGGACTAAGAGAAAGGGTTCTAATTTCATCTACGTAGGGGATGACATCATTACATATTCGACATGTGAACCATCCAAGGTAGGCGATCAATTGGACCGTGACAGTGAAGAATGGTCGAGGAAATATCATCTTCAAGTGACAAACTATAAGAATTATTTGACTTTGTAGGTGACAAAGCTCTTCAGGTACCAAGACCTTCGTACGCAACTTCCTGAAGAATGAACACAGCTCTACCAAAATGAGTGAAACATTATAAGGAAGTTTGTTTTGCAAAGCCAGTAGGAGTAATTATTGCATGAGGATATGTGAATCATGACTCTTTAACCCAATAACCTTCGAACCTGCAGATCAATGCACCTTGATATATTGCTAGAATATCCTCAGGTACTTTTATGTTCTTCAGTGTCAAAAGGAATATATTCTTGTTCTACTTCGTCAAGGTGAATTTAGTTGGCTGGAACTTGTCATTTTCATCAGGCCAAGCCTATTCACGAATTCCCTAAACATGTAAATCTTTTATGGCTACAAGATGGTCTTTAGACTTTTTGGGTTCATTTAGCAACATATAGATCACATTATCGTACACATTATTCTCAATGTGCATCATGTCCAAGCTGTGGCGTAGCATATTATATTCCAAATAAGGAAGATTAAAAAATATGTTTCTCTTCCACCACTGCATAGTCTGAGCACCAGATTGTACTCGTCCCAGTCGTGTGGGATCCTCTTTCTTGCAAAATTTGACACGAACATCTCATAACTGCCATAGGACATCCCCACCAAACAAGGTAACAGGAGAATCTCTCTTTTCTTGGTTACCATCGAAATGAATCTATTGCAATCTAAATATGTGGTTAGAGTTGAGGAACTGTTAATGTCCCATGAAGTACCACTTGCGACTATGCGGAAGGTAATATGCATGAAGTCAAAGTTTCTAGCGGTTATATTTCTAGCAATTTTGAACTTGCCCTATTGTTCTTCCAGCTACCCTTATCCTCTTAGGGTATCTATCTTCATCTCCTCTCACACTATAAATTTGCCCTATAATTAAATAAAATAATTAATCAAATAATTAATTAATATGTATGTTTAATTAATTAACTAATTAATTACTTTAAGTATAAATTTATGTTACCGTAATCATCTCTCATGCTGCATCCTTCTGTCATGCTTCGACCTTCATCCAGTCCTTCAATTAAATTAGCAATAGGGTCCCTTGCCTACTGACTAGGCATATATACTTGCTAAACAAATGGCCACTGCCCCTAATTGGTTAGCCCAAATTGCTTAGTAGATGTAACACGCATCCGCTAGTGATTATGGACAACTCTTTAATAGTGAGTTTTGCCCTTTGAACTTGTAGTCTTAGGAGTCTGCACTAAGTATAATTTGAAATTTAATTACATATAAATTAAATATAAATAACATTTTGTATAAATAAAATAATTACATATGAACTCCATATCGAAGCCACCCCTGGTGCCTTCGAGCATAGCGGCTCATACTGGACCGGCTAATCCTCCTCCTCTTAGGGCTGCCATACCCCTGATCCTCCTTATCGTCCTCCTAGGCATGTTGCTCATAATGAGAAGCTACATCATCTGTCATAAACTATATCATCTCCTCATCGCTGAAATCATAGTCTTCGATGCTGATATTGGGGTCATGACTCATACCTCCAGTAGAAATACCCAGCGTAGAAAAAGGATAATCGGTGGGTATAATGGGTCTAGTGGGATCAACCAGCTCCTTCTTAGGTTGTCGATTCATCCTAATATAATAAATAATTAATTTCAAAAACACAATAAATAAATAAATAAAATAATTTTAAAACTAGTAATATCAAATAATATTAATTTTAAAGTAAAAAAATAAATGAATAAAATAACTTCAAATAATAATAAATTCAAAAACACAACAAATGAATAAAATAATTTTAAAAACAAAATAAATAAATAAATAAAATAATTTTAAATAATAATAATTTCAAAATAACAATAAATAAATGAATAAAATAATTTTAGCTAATAATAATTTTAAAAATTCAATAAATAAATGAGTAAAACAATTTCAAATAATAATAATTTCAAAATCACAATAAATAAATGAATAAAACAATATCAAATAATATTCATTTTAAAAACACAATAAATAAATAATTTTAAATAATAATAAATTAAAAAACACAATAAATAAATGAATAAAATAATTTTAATAAAACAATTTTAACTAATAATATAATTCAAAATTCTATAAAAAATAAAATAAAATAAATTCAGAAAAAAAATCATAGTTAAATTGAAATTCTAACTTTAAAATATAGAGTACTCTATAGAACTAAATTTGGATATGATGTGTGTAGGGAATTTAAGAGAGATTCGTGTCACAACTCGCTAAGATGGTGGAAGTAGCAACATTAATATATATATATATATATATATATATATATAAGGAATTATTTTCTATCGGTTATTTAAAACCGCTAGAAAATGTAACCCTAGGGTGAACCGTCTCCTTCCACATGTCCTTACCCTTCCATGACTGTTGACATTTTCTTGTAGTTTTGGTGCAGCCCTTAGAAATTCCTTGCCATATTTCTAACGGAGGAGCATTAGCAAAGGGTTTTTCTGGCAGTTAGTCCTAAACCACTAGAAATATAGTCAAAGGGAGTGGAAATTCTTGTGGTGTTGCTTAGAATCTCTAGTAATTACATGTATTTCTAGAGGTTCATATTAATCACTGCTAAAGCAAGTATTTTTTGTAGTGTTATTTGCTTATTGTCGATAGAGTATCAATATAGATAATTTTAAAAAAATATATTAATATAATAAATATATTTTATATTTATGACCAATGTTAACTCCCCAATTATATCTTTATATTAAGGACTGGAAGAGTATTTATTATATCTCATAAGAATAAAATTAATGTCATAGTAAAATTATACATTAATAGAAAATTTTTAATGATATAACTCATAAACCACCAAAGTTGTAGAGTTTCGTGAGTAGTGTGGTCAAAGTATTCATGGAGATTAAAGTGAGGCAACCAATCGAAGTTCTCTCATAAAGCTTCTTCTTCATCATTATCCTCACCTAATTCAGTCTTCCTCATTACCTTACAACATTTAATTTCCATGGAAGTTCCACCAAAAGTCACCGGCTGCCACGTGGTGGCTATGCCCTACCGACGCCGAGGCCACATCAACCACATGCTCAGCTTCTGTAACTTGCTTCTATCCTACAATCCTGACATCCTCATCACCTTCGTCGTCACTAAAGAATCGCTCGGCTTCGTCTGCTCTGAAGCCCAGTCGACCCATAATTTCCTGTTCTACACTATGCCCAATGTTATCCCCAACGAGAAGGATCGCTTCGCTGACTACCCCAACTTCTTCGAAGTTGTGATGACAAAGATGGAAACGCCGTTTGAGGAGCTTCTCCATCGGCTTGAGCCACTGCCTACACTCATCATATCTGACACTTTTCTCTCCTGGGCCGTTAGAGTCAGAAATCGGAGGAACATCCCTGTTACGTTGTTTTGGCCAATGTCTGCATCGTTTTACTGTGTTTCAACACTATCATCTCTTAGAACAAGATGGTCATTATCCCATCAATGCAGTAGGTCAGTATACTTTTTTCCTCTGTTTGACTCACTTGATTGAACAATTTTTTTTTTGGTACAAGAGAAGGCATATAAGCCCTACTTACATAAAACTACTCTACAAGGGGATTGAATCCCAAACTCTCCTTGTTAACTAAATCCTTTAAATGTGAAGGGCATGACTGATACATATTCCTAACTGTTAAGCCTTCCTTTGCCAAAGCATCTGCAACTTGATTTTGCCTTCTAGGTATATATTGCAACTGAACTTCCCACGAAAACTTTAGAAGTTCCTTTATGTGTGTAAGTAACAAGCTACATCTATTGTCCCTCATAGTAGACAATATATTCACCACGTTCTTGGCATCTGACTCAACAATTACTTTCTTAAATCCCATCTCCCGAGCAAGCTTTAATCCTTCATACACCGCCCACTGCTCTGCTTCATTTGCATCACACGACACCACCATCTTTGCAAATCCTGCCACCCACCTTCCATTATGATCCCTAAAGATACCCCCACATCCTGCTTTATTATTCTTAGCAGAGTAAGCTCTATCTACATTAATTTTAATCCATTCTGGAGGGGGAGGTCTCCAATGCACTGATTGTGAAGACATTAACTCATTATGCACTTGTTCTTCCCGAGTTTGAACATAGTTCCTCCATGTTTGAATAATAACCGCAAAAGGATCTAAAGGTCTCACAAAATTTGCATCAAATATAGATTTACTTCTCCATTTCCATAACTTCCAACTTGTAACTCCCCAAATAAGATTCCAACTACCTCTACTAACACCCCCTAACTCCTTTTTGAGATTCATAGTAAACCATTCTAGCAGAGGGGCTTTAAAGAATGAAGAACCATACTTGGGATGAATCAAATTTTACTATACCTATCTTGCATATTCACAATCCTGAAGTATATGTAACACATCCTCTTTGTCACTGTTGCAGTATTGGCAGATAGCATTAGTTGAGGACCATTTGCTCCTCCAAGCATTTGTAGGTAGTCGATTATTAAAGGCAATCCACATAAAGACTCTGATTCGCTTAGCACCTCTCCACTTCCATATATCCTTATACACCGAGTTATACTCATTTGCCTTTTGCTCTTCAATAAGATAATAAGCACTCTTTACAGAGAAAATACCTTCATTTGTAGCTCTCCAAGCCATAACATCATTCCCTGCTACAAGCATAGGAGGTAATGTATTAATCAGCCTATGAAAGATATTACTTGGAATAACCGCCGCCAATCTTTCAAAATCCCAAGTCCCATAAGCAGTCCAGTCTGCCACTTTACTACCTTCCTCCTCTTCAGAAAGTGACCTAATACACACTTCCTTCAAAGTCTTATCCGGAAATAGCCATTTGTCAGTGAAAAAGTTTACCAAATGACCATTCCTAACTTGCCATCTTGTTCCCAGCTCAAGAATATCCTTTTGTTGAGAAATGAATTGCCATAACGCCGAATCCACCCATAAACCTTTATCTCCATTAACCAACTTTCAAGCTAACTTTGTACCACAGGCTCTATTAAAGGATTGTAACTTCTTGAATCCCAACCCACCATACATTTTAGTTCTACATATTTGATCCCAACTTATGGGGTGAAAACCAAATGACTTTTTACTGTGGCCCCATATGAAATTCCTTTGTATTTTCTCCACCTCCAGACAAATAGATGTAGGAATTTTAGCAACTTGCATTGGGTAAACTGGTATAGAGCTCAACACTGATTTAGCCAGAGTAATTCTACCAGCCACTGAAAGAGTGCTTTCCTTCCAAGTAGCAAGCTTTGTCCTGACTCTATCCACAATGTACTAGAAATTATCTGCAGATTTCCTCCCTCTGATGATTGGAAATCCCAGATATTTCCCTATATCAACAGAAATATGCATTCCTGTAATTTCTCCAATTTTCTTCCTAATCTTACCTTCCACCTTTGGAGAAAAGAAAATTGAAGACTTGCTCTGGTTGACTTTTGCTCCTGATGCATTACAAAATCTCCCCAGACAATCCATCATGCAATTAGATTGTTCCTCTGTCGCTATACCAAATAGAAGAAGATCATCTGCAAACATTAAATGAGAAATATATGGACCACTTGTAGTTACTCTAATTGGCTTCCATTTTTTTGCATCCACAGCATCAGTAATGAGATGTGATAACCTGTCCATACATAGAACAAACAAAAGAGGTGAAATAGGATCTCCTTGCCGGAGACCCCTTTTAGGGAATATAAACTCAGTTTGAGAACCATTCCATAGAACATTATAAGACACAGAAGTAATACAACCCATAATGAGCTGTATAAGATTTTAATCCAATCCCACATCTATAAGAACTTGATGTACAAACTCCCATCTAATGCGATCATAAGCTTTCTCCAAATCAATCTTCACCGCCATTAATCCTCTTCTCCCCTGGCTTTCTTCATTATATGCATAATTTCTTGGCCAACTATAATGTTATCCTGTATATGCCTCCCCTTAATAAAGCTAGATTGATACGGGGACACAAGCTCATCCATAACACTCCTCAATCTGCTGACTATTACCTTCGTAATGCATTTATAGTGTATAGTACACAAGGCAATAGGTCGAAAATGATTAATGACCTCTGGATTATCTCTCTTTGGTATAAGACAAATCAATGTTTTATTAGCATTATTGTCCACTTTCCCATCCTGAAATGCAGTTTTAACAAACTTACATAAAGAATTTCTTATTGTACTCCAATTACTTTGGTAAAAAATAGGAGAAAAACCATCAAAACCCGGAGCCTTATAAGGTCCCATAGAAAATAAAGCTTCTTTTATTTCTTTTTCACTCGAAATAGTACTCAAATTAGCAAGCCGAGATTTCACCTCATTTGGAAAATTGGACTTTGTCTGCAAAATATGATTTGTATTACCCACCCAATCATAAAGATTCCTAAAATATTTCAAAACCATATCTATTAATTCTGTTTCTTTGTCAACCCAGTTCCCCCTCTTATCTTTAAGAGTTATTATTTTATTCCTCCTTCTTCTCATTTTTGTTTTCAAATGATAATATCTGGTATTACGTTCACCTTGCGTTATCCAATCAGTTCTAGCCTTTTGAAACCACTTGATTTCTTCTAATTTCATAATATGATCTAAATCCTTTTGTAATTTATATTCCAGCGAAGTTAAAAACCTAGAATGATTATAATTCGGAGAACTTTGTATACCGCTCAAACGAGCCAATAAAACTTTTTTTCCTTTTCAACAAACCCAAAAGTGTTGTTATTCCATTCCACCAAAGAATGACTTAACTTTTGTAAAGATTTGTCAAAATCATCATTATCAGTCCAATTATTAGATAAAAAATCTTTGAAATTATTATGTGCCAACCACATTGCTTCAAATCTAAAAGGTCTATTTTTCCTTCTACTGGACTGATCTTGAATTTGTAAAACAATAGGGTTATGATCAGAAAATTGAGTTCTCGGCAAAACTTTCAAAATGCAATCAGAAAACTCATTTAGAAAATTAGAATTTGCAAGAGCCCTATCTAATCTTTCATATAAACGGGAACATCCAACCATTCTAGGTCCCTTCCATGTAAATTTAGGACCCTGAAAGCCCATATCTGAAAGACCACAATCTCTCACTCTATCTTGAAACCAATTTATTCTATTATTAATTCTACTCACTCCCCCAATTCTATCAGTATGCTTAAGGATATCATTAAAATCACCAACAACAACCCATGGCATATTAATAGAATTAGATAAATTCTTTAGATCATACCAGAGTACCTGACAGAAGTTTGAATGTGGTATAGCATAAATTGCCGTCAACAGGAAGGGAGACCGTCCGCAACTCTCACAGAGTAAATGGAAGAATTGTTTGTTTTCCATTAACACTGTGATTTTAATTATGTCACTTCTCCAAGCAGCTAATAAGCCTCCGACCGACCTGAGCTAGGAATTATTTTGAGTGAGTCAAAACCCCATGATTGCAAGCAAGCAAACCGGTCAATCTTATCACACTTTGTCTCTATTAGAATAATAACACTTGGTTTTGATCCAGCACATACAGCTTTTAGATTTCTAAGGAGCCCCTTACCACATGCTCCTCTAGTATTCCAATAAAAGAATTTATCCATAAATAATAAGATAAATATAAATTGCACTCACACTCCAATCTTAGTCAAGTTGCTCGAGTTGGGTTTCAAGCACCATATTAATCCCATTATTCTCCCAACCATTATCCACATCTCCTTCCATATATGGCAACAATGGTCTTTCATGATCTGACATACTTAACCCCATTTCACACTCTCCAGGGTCTAAGTCTTCGCTTCCCCTTTCATGTCCAAACATTACAGGATTCAATTCCTCATTCCCCCTTTCATGACCAAACATTCCTGGATGCTGCTGGTCTTGAGCCTGGTCTATTACTTCATCGCCATCCGTTAGCCCAACTTCTTTTCCTTTCTGCACCTGTACACTTAGGCCCAAAAGCCCACTCCCATTCATTCCTTCGTTCACTTCACACTTCCCATCCCCCTCACTGCTCACTATTCCTGTCAGACTCCTTTTATTCTTTCCTTGCCTCCTCAAAGCATCCCATTCTCTTGCTTCATTTACTCCGCTAGACTGCTGTTTACCTACCTCAACCGTACCCCTCTCTATTTCATTTCTTGACTTTCCTTCTTTCTTTTCCCTCCCAAATTTCCGCAGACTACTCCCTCCCCCTTGCTTCAGCGTCGGCATCATCACCTGTTCCTATCTTTGTTGATCATTTCCTCCTGCACCATTTTCCCATTCTGACATCTCTGCCAACACACTGAATCTCGTGCCACCGTTGTCCTGTCGAGAAGCCTCTCCTTTGTTCCTGCTCTTCCGTTGCCGACGACTTCTCTGGACAACCTTCCATTGATCATTGTTCTCTGGCGAAGTGTTAACTCCCCCATACTCTTCCTCTGATCTTCGCCTTGTACATTCATGTTGCCTTCACCTGCTTGCACTGCACTGGGTTTCCTCGGGCACAGCTCACTCCTATGGCCATAAACCCCGCACTGTGTGCGTAAGTAAAACAAACCTTCATACTCCAGAAAATATTCTTCGCCATCAAGCGTAAAGCCCTGCATCAACTGCTTATTCAGATCTAACAGCACACATATACGAGCAAAATGTCCTTTCAGTTGGCATAAGGTATTCATGTCAACCTTGAGCATTTCACCAACTATGTTTCTGATCATTGTTAAAGCTTCCTCATCGTAGTATTCAAGTGGTAATCTAGGAACCCTTATCCAGACTGCTACCTTATCAATTGTTGCCTTCTCCGGTCGGAAGCAAGGTTCCCATGGCCTTACTGTAAGATAGTGATCGTATATACTCCATGGCCCCCCTGTGAGTGCATTAACATAATCCTCTCTATTAGTCAATTTCACCACAAAAAACCCATGACCAATATTGATAAGATTAATGACTCCTCTTTTCGCCCACAGCGCTTATAACCTTGCTTGTAGAGCTTTATAACCAATGCTCCTGTCTAGAAGTTTCACAATGACCGCCAGCTTCCAAGCTTAGAATAATCGCCTATTCATTCTGTCTGAGAAAGAGAAAGTAGGAAAGTTCCTTATAGGATCTTCAGTAGTCTTAAACGAAGGCTCCTCCCTCGCTTCCTCATTCTCTTCAACTGAGTCCTCTGACATTGAATCAGATTGTGAATCTCTCACCCCTTCAATGTCTACATCAGATTCATCATCATTCCTATCTATACCTTGTAACTTCTCAGCAAAAGATGGCTTCCCATACATTCCTACCTTTGGCCATTGCTCTTGAAAACGTTCCTCCTGTATACACTTATCTTCATTCTTAATTTTCTTAGCACTTCGCACCAGCTGATCATTTTCCTCTAAGGATAGAGGAACCAAGGATTTCTTTTTCCTAGAGAGAGTTAGTGCCATAGTTATCTTTTTGACTACTTGATTGAACAATTAATTACACTACGAACTTACAGTCCTTTTTCTTTCTTTGTCTTTTTTTTTCTTGCATGAATTAATGCTTGCGACAGAAGTGGGTGAAAAAAAAGGGGATCATTTTCCTGGCATTTCCCCTACACGTTTGGTGGATTTTCCTTTAATCGACCGATGCTTTCATGGCCGTAGAATATTGCAATGGATCTTATAAGACTTTTCCTATGTTCCCAAAGCACAATGTCTATTAATCTCCTCACCTCATGAACTTGAACTAGAAGCCGTTAATTTGTTAAAATCTGAGTTCTCTTTCCCCATTTAACCTATTGTCCTTACATTACCATATTCAAACCTCTCTTCTTCATCTTCAACCTCTGAACAAGCAATCCTCTTGTTCTGTGCTGTACATCTCGCAAGGAAGCTTCCTCAGTTTCAAATGCTCAGATCGACGAAATCGCAGTCGGTTTACGCTTAAATGATGTTCGATTCCTTTGGGCAGCACGAGAAGAGACTCGTAGGCTAAGAGAGATTTGTGGAGAGAAGAGTCTAGTGATAGAATGGTGTGACGAAATGAGAGTGTTACTGCATGATACTATAGGTGGCTTTTGGTCTCACGGTGGCTGGAACTCAATTAAAGGAAGTGTGTTAGCCGGCGTTCCTTTCCTTACTTTTCTGATAATGGTGGATAACCAATTCAACAGCAAACTGATTGTGGACGATTGGAAAGTTGGGTGGAGAGTGAAGAAAGATGTTGATCCCCAAAGCTTGATAAGTAGAGATAAGATTGCTTGTTTGGTGAAGAAGTTTATGGATTTGAATAAGTAAAAGCAGCAACAGATGTGAAAAAGAGAGTCAAATAACTTCAACGTATGTTTCACCTTTCAATGGCAAATGGTCGCTTTTCTTAAACTAATATCATTGCCTTTATCAGAGATATAACAATGTATATGGGTTAATATTTATAAATCTTGTTTGGAAGTGTGTAATGAATAAATCGCACTCTTCATGGTTCATGAAGAATGTAGCTTGGTATTTTTTAATTAAAGTTCAACTTTTATTTTAACTGTGTTATTTCATGACAATACAAAGCTTTTTCCTTAAAAGGTTATTTGATTATATTGCCCATTTGATATTGTGGCACTAAACGTTAAGATTAAACTAATTAAATATATGACTTATTTAATTACTACCATAAAAATTATTGTGATTTTTTTCAAAAGTATTTAAGTGATAATAATAATAATGAATACATAGCCATTAAATTAAATGAATGATTAAATAAATAGGCGATATTATATATAGAAAGAAAGTGTACATTAAAAGGATCTATATCCTACATTCTTTTTTTTACAAAGAAAAGTTTAGCTGAGTTGGGTATTGGGGGCTAACTAGAACTAAGATATACCTTCATACCAATTGAATCAACTTTTATTAGTCTATATTCTTTACATATTTATAAATTCCAAGGCTTTATCCTATGTTGGAAAGAAATTTTCACTAAAAAGTCAATGTCTACTCCAATTCTTTGCTATCGGTTTCATGCTCATTACCTATGGTAAAATTTACACTGTCTAAACACAATTTTAAGAGTCCAGATTTAAAATTTTTAGCGAATTTTTATATAAAATAATTACTTCATCCATCCTTTATTATAAGACTCTTTTAACTGAATTATGTTGTTTGAAAAACTATTAGAATTAGTTAAAAGTAATAAATATATAGAAAATATTTTTTTAAAAATATATCTTTATTTATAAGTGGATAGGTGAGAGTGAGAAAAAAGATGAGAGAAAATGTATTGAAAAAGATAATGAGAGAGAGTATATTAATTAAAATTAAAATAGATAAAAATGTATTTAATGTGAATACAAACCGAAAAAAGAATCTTATAATAAGGGATGGGGGGAGTTTTTTTTTTTTCTTTTGTAAAACTTAAAGTTAAGATATTATCTTTATTTTATATTATTTACCCATTAAACTTGTAGATTTGGTGATAAAAACCGTAACTAGATCCGATTCTTTAGGTTGCTTTCAACTTTATCCAACATGAGTATTATGACACTTAAAAAGAGATAGCCTTTTTATAGCGATTATATTGTATGATTTGTAATGGTTTTGACTACTATAAATACCATTTGTAGCGGTTTTGTAAGCCACTGTAAAATTGGCCAATACAAACAATTTAATAGCAATTCTTAGAACCTTTACTTATCTAGTTAAACCAGTTGTAACTGCTTGTAATGGTTCATAAAACTGTTACTAATGTTGAAGCATGTGAGATTATGAGGTAGTTAGTAGTGGTTAATAGTTAGTAGCGGTTAATAACCGCTACAAAATAATTTAGTAGGAAATTAAATTTTAAAAGATAGAGCCAAATTTTGTAGCTGTGAAAAGAGCTGCTACTAATTATTACAGGGAAAATTTGGTTCGGCGAGAAACGAACAAAAACGAACAATTTTGATGATTGTGCCAAATTTTGTAACATTTTCCAAGCGGTTGCAAAATCTAAATTTTGAAAAATTTTGACACTATTTTGGTTATTTGTAGCTATTTTCTGGAACAGTTACACATGTTCTATATATGTAAAAAATAAAATTTAATTTTTTAATTATAGGTTAAAGCTATATATTTAATATAAGCTTTAAATATAATTTTATTAGATTTTTAAGATCCAAACTTTATTAAGATTGATAAATATAATTTGTTTACATTTTGTAGTTAAAATATAATTGTTATATGAATCTTAATTTATGATAAGAGTAAAGAAATTTGAACATTAGAGATGAAGAGAATATTTGAATCAATCTTTGTTAGCTGAAATATAGAAATTATTAGGGAGCTCCACATATATAAGATAATGAATATCTGCATTAAAAAACCATATTAGTAAATAATAAACAAGGTAAATCAGATAAATTGAAATAGAAAATAAAAATAAAGCTCACATTTGCAACTATAAAAGAAAGTGAAGAGAAGGAAGAAGAAGAATTCTGAGAAAGAAGGAGAAGAGGAAGGAGAGAAAAGAGTTAATGAAATTAGGAGGTGATGGGGTATTTATAGAGATTTAGGATGAGCATGTAGCAATTTTATTTTTGTCACGGTTTCAGGCAAAGCTATTGCAATTTTTGTTAGACAAAATTTGAAGCGTTTCTATTTAACTGCTACAAATTGTTAATATATCTTTGGAAAAATATTAAAAAATACTATTTAAATTTTAAAATTATAAATCAGTTTATTTATTATACTTTATAAGATATTAACTACTCTTGTAAAGCAAATAATAACAAATTTTTATAGTATTTTTTATTTAGAATGCAAAAATTCAAGTGATATTTTTTGAGATTTTTCTTATGCTTTTAGAAAAAATCAATGAAGTTGTACAAAATGATAATTAATTGCATGTGTAATAGAAAGTCTTTAAACTCTTATTGATCATCATCATCATCACCCTACCTAAAAGGAGCCATTAAGACAAATTATTGTTAGAAAAAAATAAATAATGAAATAGGTAATTGCTTAAATAACTTAATGAATATGATTGAAATTAATTTTAATTAAAAAGATATACATGACAATTGCTAAAATATCGTCTCTTTCATAGAAAAGATTTTCAAAATTCGTAGGTTGAAAGGGGTTATTATAGCAGGTAAAGTGATCACTTTCACGTGTCATAAAGATCTCGTGGCTTGAGGTAGATGACTATATTCCAATTTTTATGTTTCTTATCCTCCACATAATAAACTTGGTGTGCCTCAAAGGAAGGAATGTATGGCTCATTATTTTCAGGTTCACTCATATGAATGAGTCTAGAGAAATTAATAAAGGTGATTCCCAATTCATTAGTAGTCAATCCTCGTGAAGTTGTTGTATTTTCTCAAGAGCACTTGAATAGAGTTATGACAAAAAGGCCATGGTAATTTAACTCAATGAAGCCAACTAGCTTTCCATAGTAAGGAATGCCTCAATACCGCATGTCAATATCATTACTACTAGCATAACTCCTAGTTCTAAATGTGCCAAAAACTCTTGAGTTTTGTGTGAGCAAACTTTAATCACATGCAACTGTATAAAACTTAAACCCATTGACATTATAAGCAGTAAACTTTCTTGCATGGTCAAGCAGACTGAGTACAAGAGTTTTGAGTTCATCTATGTGGGGATCATTACATATTCGCTGTGTAAACCAACTCTGTTGACTCTTTTATCAACTTTAGTGGAACTTCATGTATGTACTCGTAACAGTGGCCTGATATAATTTTTATACTCCCTATAATTAAACCTAATTTGTTAGAAGAGTAAGTGATAAACAAATAAAAAATATAAAGTGTGTAATACATACTAGATGAAGACTTTAACTTAGTTGCAATTTATTAAAATATATTTGTGCTTGGAACTTCTCAGTAGGAGTAAGTCTAAAGAATTCATATGCTTCAACTAGTTTCCCAACTGGAGGGAAGATATCACTTGACATGAAAGGATCAAGCTACCACAAATGGGTGACACAAACTGATGTTTGGTCAAGGAACTGTAAATTTGTAGCGGTTGGTCTCCAAACCACTACAAAATGGCTCATTGAGTTGTGATTTTTGTAAACCCCCACAATGTAACCACTATAAAATTAAGTTTTGTCATAATGTCAAACCTACCTACTCTCCGACTCTATGAGAAAAATAAGAGATTCAGTCATGAAAGATTTAGTTGTTATCTTTTATCACACTTCAAGAGAAGATAACATATACACTGACTAGTTTACCTATCATATGATTTCAATGTCAAAATTCTTAACCATCCACATATAGCGTGTAGAGATTTTTTTTTTTTTACCACCCACCTATTCTAATTGTCTCTTTTGGATCATTAACCTTGTATTCAAAATAATAAATGAAGGGTATAACCACAAATAATAATAAATGAAGGACCAAAGACCAACATGAGGACAAACCAGGAAAGCATTTTTAGAATAAAATGAATGTAACTTACTTTCTAGAATGCCGGTTACAAGATTTGGATATAAATAGTTTATTAAAAAGAATATTGGATTGTCATCTTCGACCCAAAAAGCTTATAGATATGCCAATTGGCTCACCAACCATGTTCATTACGACGATTTTGATGTCAAGATATTTTAGGATCCACCATCTACAGGGTGCAGAAATCTTTTGAACATCGATCTATCATATAGTTCATTATGAAGATTTTCTATGATGGTCCTGTAACTAAAAAATTAAATAAATAGAGAGACAGACTAAAATCAGGACAAATGAGGAAAATATTTTGATAAAACTTACTTTCTATAGATTATAACGGAGGTTAGTAGATTTGGATAAACAAGTAGTTCATTAAAAGCAAGATGAATGTAACTATATATATATATATATATATATATATAACTTTTTACTGCTAATATATATATTTAATCTTTTAAATTATATCAAGTTTTAATTTAATTTACTCTTTTAAATTTATAAAATATATTTTTATTTTCTTAATTGAGACCATTAATTAGTTTTATAAAAAATTCTTGTGTATACCCAATTCACCTTATCTATATTTTGATCAATAAAAATATACCATGTCATTAAAATTAATCTTTTGTGTAAGCTTAGGTGTCAGGTTTTTAATTTATATTAGTTAAAAAAAATTGTGGAGGAGAGAGAGTTTGAGAGAAAAGGGGAACGGGAAGATGACTGATGAGGGGAGAGGAGTGAAAAAGAGGGGCGTGGAATTCAAAACAAAAGTCTGATATTTAACTAATATAAATTATAAGGCTGACACCCCAGCTTACACATAAGATTAATTTTAATGATGTGGTACATTCTTATTGGTCGAAACATAAATGATCTGGTGCACTAGGTACACACGGAATTTCTCGTTTCAATAACTAAAACTATTCACTTCACAAATTTAAATAGTAATTCTATAATTAAATATTAAAATATTAATCTTTAATTTAAAATTTAAGAAAAATTTAATGAAAATACACTATCAACATCAATTATCAACCTCATCATCTTTCAAAATATAAAATATTATATTAAAATATTAATTTTTAAACATATTTTATTAATATGTAATTGTAAAGAATATATTTATATTAAATTCTTTAGATTTATTGGTTATTCACTTAACTAATTTAAGATTTTAATAAATAATACATCTTCAGTCTTTAATATAACATCACTTAACTAATTTAAGACTTTAATAAATAATATTTCTATGATCTTTAATATAACAATTTAATTAATTTAAAAAAATTTTAAAAATTAGATGAATTGTTTAATTATAAAAAATATGACTTAATTTTTCTAAAATATTTATGTATAATATTATATTATATATTAATTTATAAATTAGGTAAATTAATTTAGAGAAAAATAATTAATATTAGAGGTAAAATAAACTGATATATTATATTTATTATTAAAATTAAACTCTTAATATCCTATAATTTAGAACTGAAGGACTGACTTGTATTTATTAAATTAAAAATGTAAAAAATTGCCTATAGTATGTATTTAGTATTTTATGTTTGCATCAAGTTTTATCGTAGTCTCTTAAATTAAAAAATATATATTTTTAGTTATTTAAATTTAATATCTTTAATTTGATTAATAAAAAATATTAATTCAATAAATTTAATATAATGACATAGCTATTAAATGCTGACAAAATATATTTAATTTTTAATTTTTAATATAAAATATAACATGATTTAAAAAGATTAAAATATAAATATATTTTATCAATATTTAATTGTACAATCATCATTTAACTTTAATTAATTAATATTTTCTATTAAAAAATATTAACAATGTTAGATTTAAAAAAATAAAATATCATTTTTAAAATTAAGGGATTAAAATAATAATTAATACAAAAATTAATGATCAAACATATACTTTTGAACAAAATTGGTGACTTTTTCTTAATTTATGTAATTCTATTGAAATAGTTTATAAATAAAATTAGAAAAAATGATTTTAAATTTAAGAATATTTAAATAAGAGAAACACTTATATACTCAAAAAATACCACATTATGTAAACTTTGTATAATCAAAATATAACAGCTCAATACGTTTTAGTTATAGCTGATTGATGACTTATCTGAAATAATTTATATTTTTTAGTTTTTAAGAAAAAATAAACATCTTAATTTAGTTTGGATGAGTTTTTATTTTTAAAATTAAAATATTTTTTAAAATAAAATAAATCATGAATTTTTTATATGTGTTATCAACTTAGTTGTTATATTTTAATTAGATAAATTTAAATAATATAGTATTATTAGCATATATAAATATTTATATTTAAGTAATTATATTTTTAAATACCAACCACTTAAGAAGCTTTGATATTTTCAGTATAAAGAAGCTTGGTCATTGCCTCTTTAGTTTACCATGGTAACAAGTACTACTTTTTTTATATATAAAATTTTTAAAAAAAATATTAGACTCATATATGATCTAAGGATAGAGTAAAATCTTCCTTCCTTCTAAATGATACTAATATCATATAGGATGAACTATCTATTATATTTAGGTATAAATCTAAAGATTCAGAAGCTAAGATAGCTCCCTAACTACTGTAACTAGAATTATAATAAAGAGATACTCTCTAAAAGTTAAACATATTCTAAATAACTTTTTTGTTGTCTACCTGATTCACTGGAACTTTACTCTGACTATATTTAAATCTAACTCACGTCGCACACCTGGCTATAATAGGTGAGTTTTCTAATAAAATTTTTTTGTAGACGCCAAATTTTAAACTTGAAACTTCATTTAAGCGATATTAAACTATTTATCATTCAAATTAATTTTATTAATATATTTTAAATAATTATATATCTCATCTATTTATTAATTTTATCTCTGGGTTAAGAAGTACTATTACTTAATCTTAAAACGTTGAATTCGGCCCAATGATTAGAGGTTCTGGGACCCGTCGAGGTATAAAAAGAAGGTTGATCATACGTGGCGTGGCCGAAAGCATTCAACGGCCAAGAATTACTTGAAATTAAAATTAAATTTGAATTGGCTAGTTAGTTAGTTGAATAAATAAGTTTATTGATTAGTCAAATAGATAATTTTAGAAAGATCAACTAAATTAAATTTTATATTTTTTTATTAAGCCTAAAATAATATCAATTTAAATTTTTAAAAAGTAGTCATCTGCTATATTTATGTTTTATTGGACGATATGTAGTTTATATATATACATTTTATTTAATTAAATTTTTTTTATTTAAATATTATTATTTATAGAATTATACATTAATATTTTTGTATATTTTAATTTAATTAAATTATATTCTTTTTAATTTTTAATATAAAAATTAGTTAATTTTTTATAAATTAAAAAAATTAAATAAATCAATTAATTATACCTAAATTTAACTTCTCAAAACTAGTTCATATTATATACCCCTTCATTTATTTAAATTAATTAACTAACTCTTATATTAGTTAATAATTAATTTTTTTTCTTTAATATATCTAAAAAATAACTAATTTTTAATTTAAGGATTAAAGATAGTATTATTTTCTTGGTAGAAAATTTATGTGAATTAAATTCTCAAGATTTATAAGATCTTATGGCATGCCTCTATTATTAGAAATAGCTTAGAGAGTACTTATAGTCATATCACCCATCAATTCTTCATTGCTAATCTAAATAGATAATTGATCCTGCTATTTTTATTATCTTTTTTATGCATGCTAGATGAGAACTAGGCTCCACCCTTTTCCTTTTATAAGTAGAAAGCATTATAAGTTTATAAAAAATTATAAAAAAGTTAGATACTTATAAAACATATATAACAACTGACATTACAGAGTTTTAAAATTTTAATAGTGAGAAAGTTTCTATTATTAGTAATATTTTAATAGTACTTCACCACTCTTTCTTTAGATCTCTTCTATTTGCTGAGACAAAGGTGAGTTGAATCGAGACGAATTATAAATTACTACATTCGATTTTAATATAAAAATCAATTAGATATTATATTTAATTTTAAATATAAAATATTAATTTATTTTATACATAATATTTATAACTTTTCCCTAAACTAATTTATCTATATTATAAATTAATATATAATTTAATATTATTATAATTATTTTAAGAAAAATTATATATATTAAAATTAATTAATTAACTATTATATTAAAAATATGAAGTAGTATATTATTTGAATTGAAGTATTTTTTTCTAGTATTATAAAATTTGATTATGAAAAATGTATTTCATGTAAGTTTTTATTTATGGATTATTATATTTAGCAGTTGAAAGCCATTTGCTTCTTTTCTCTAACTGCCTGTTTGATTGCATGGTTAGAAAGTTAATTTTGGGCAAAATTTTAGTTTAAAAAAAATTAAAACAAATAGCTTTTTTTGGTCCAAAATTGATTTTGGCCAAAACCATAGTTTTGAATAAGCTACTGAAAATAGCTTTTGGAACAGTAAAAGAGTTTATAGACTATCTAATTACTATTTTACCCATACTTTTTCTTATACGCTCTCCCATCTCTCATCTCTATTCTCTCTCCTCTTTCATCTCTCATTTTTACCCTATCTCCTCTTTTCTCTTTCTTCTCTTCTATTTCTTCTCTATCCTCTTTCATCTCTCCTATTTATTCTCTACCATCTCTCATCTCTTATACTTTAATCAAATTATACCCTTTTTAATAATTTATCAATATAAAATGTGATTATACTATTAATCATCCAAATATCTCTATTTTTAAAATCTATTCTTTTCAAAATTTATTCTTCCTAAAATCTATTCTCCATAATTTATTCTTTTTAAAATCTAATCTCCTAAAACTAATTTAAACACCCCCTAAGAGGAAGATACGTGCATTGCACAAATATCAAAATTTGTTAATATCAATAAATAAAGAAAACAAATCTTATCAATACTTCCTTAAATTTCGACAAAACATTGAATTTAATAGTAGCGTGATTAATGGTTGTGGGACCCAACGAGACCGAAGAACTAAGAACCATTCACCACGAACCAACAATCCATTCACCACGAACCAACAATTGCTTCAAGAACTTCAATATCTCATTTTAGTTAAAGAGCCTCTTCTTCATCATCGTCTTCACCTAATTCTATATCTCTCTGCTTCTGCAACATTTCTCACATCCATGGAAGTCCCACCAATAGTCGCCTGCCACGTGGTGGCCTTGCCCTACCCAGGTCGAGGCCACATCAACCCCGTCCTCAATTTCTGTAACTCGCTTCTATCCCACAACCCCGACATCCTCGTCACCTTCGTCGTCACTGAAGAATGGCTCAGCTTCATCGGCTCACAAGCCAAGCCTCGAAATTTCAGGTTCTGCACTATACCCAATGTTATCCCCTCCGAGCTGGACCGCGCAGCCGACCTTCTCGGTTTCGTTGAAGCTGTCATGACAGAGATGGAAACTCCATTTGAGCAGCTCCTTGATCGGCTTGATCTGCCTCCTACACTCATCATACACGATACTTTACTCTCTTGGGTCGTTGGAGTCGGAAATCGACGGAATATCCCTGTGGCGTCGTTCTGGACTATGTCTGCGTCGTTTTTCTCCGTGTACCATCACTATCATCTTTTAGAGCGATATGGCCATTATCCCGTCAATGCGTTAGGTCAGTACTGTTTCTCCTCTGTTTTTTTACTCTTATGATTGAGAATTTTTTAATTGGTGGCTAAAATTCTTATCATTACTTCGGGGGGAAAAACAAAAGCTTATATTACTTTTTTTTTTGGTTATAAAATTTTTTAAAAGAATTTGGCTTATCTAGTATCTGGAGAATAAAATATTATTTTTTTCTAAATGATATTAATATTGAATAAGATAAGTTATCAATTATCCTTAAATATAATTTTATATAACCAAAAATTAAAATATTTTCTCAAGAGTCACGGCTCAAACAACAAAATCTTATTATTACCTGTTTAGCTGCAACAACAACTAATTGTGAATTTTTTTTTTGGGTTTTAGTTTAGTAAACAATAACCAAAATAGGCAACAAAAAAATAAATAACCAGTTACTCCTCTATTTTTTAATGTAAGACCTAATTAAAAAATTAATTTTAATTCTAAATATAAATTATATATATTATATTTATCAACTTTTTTCAAACTATCCCTAATCAGTCACATGAATATGTACCATTTTATCTCTAATTTATTATTATGTCAATTTTGTTTTCTTGTGGTATAATATATATTAAATAGTTATAAAGTTGAAAAATGATTGAATTCTATGTCATAATTAATGAGGTTTAAGATTTTTCTTAATCTATGTGAAATATCTTAGAAGTGAATTATAAATAGGTCAAAAGAGTATATGAGCTACTTGTATAGTTTACTTTAGTCTTAAATATAAAATCTCAATAAATTTTCTCTTAAATTTATAATTTTTTTTCTAAACTATCCTTACTAGTAGTTACATTAATAAGGAGGCTTTTATCGAGTGATAATTCTAATACATACGATTAAAGATGACATTTAAAAAACATGACATATTTTTTTATAAATAATTAACTTATTTAACTTTCTTATAAATTAGTTATATAATTGTTATGTGACTATATGAATTAAAACTGTGTTTCCAACTGCTAAACTTAAATTATGTTTGTTTTGTTTGAATGTTTTCAACAGAGGTGGCCAACAAACGTGTGGATTATTTTCCTGGAATTTCCTCAACCCGGCTTGGGGATTTTCCTCTTATCGATGGAAGCTTTCCTAGCCGAAGAATGTTGCAAATGGCCTTAAAAGCTCTTTCTTGTATACCAAAAGTACAATATCTGTTATTCCCTACAATTTACGAGCTTGAACCTGATGCCATTCATGTCTTAAAATCTCAGTTCTCTTTGCCCATTTACCCTATCGGCCCTACAATACCATATTCAAACCTCTCTTCATCTTCAACCTCTGAAAAACCCTACTTTCGGTGGCTGCACAAACAACCCTCTTGTTCTGTGTTGTACATCTCACAAGGAAGCTTCCTCTCAGTATCAAACCCTCAGATAGAAGAAATCGCAGCCGGTTTACGATTAAGCGGTGTTCGATTCCTTTGGGTAGCACGAGTAGAGAGTGGCAGGATCAAAGAGCATTGTGGAGATAAGGGTTTAGTTTTGGAATGGTGTGAGCAATTGAGAGTGTTAATGCATGATTCTATAGGTGGTTTCTGGTCTCATTGTGGTTGGAATTCTACTAGAGAAGGTGTTTTTTCTGGTGTTCCGTTTCTTACTTTTCCGATAGTGATGGATCAACAATTCAATAGTAAGATGATAGTGGAAGATTGGAAAGTTGGGTGGAGAGTGAAGAAAGATGTTGATGATCGTCAAATTTTAATAAGCAGAGATGAGATTGCTGTGTTGGTGAAGAAGTTTATGGATTTGGATGATGAAGAAGGAAGAGAAATGAGAAAGAGAGTGAAAGAGCTTCAGCGTACTTGTCAGTTTTCAATAGCTAATGGGGGCTCTTCGGAAATTAACATTGATGCATTTGTCAAAAATATTACAAAGAGAGGTTGATATAGTTAAGTTATGTCTTCTTTATGTTATTTAGAGAGAGAATTGTTACGAGATCTTTTCAGGAAGAGATTTACTTACTAAATTTTTTTAATAATAAATAATATAAATATGTTGTTATTTATTGTACTAAAACTTATTTTATTATTGTATGCTCCTCATTTATTATTAGGTTTTTATGTGATTAAATCCATAATTCTCTCTTATGTCAATGCAGAAAATGATTACCTTAATTTAGTAATTTTGTTTATTTATGGTTTAATTTTTTTTTCATTTTAATTTTAAGGTATCTAACAAATAGAGTAATTGAAATTTATTTAAATTAATTATAAGTTTTTTTTAGATTTCATGAGTTTCATGATATTGCAAAGGAGCTAACTCTCACGTTTTAGTTTATCTGCTTTCCAATCGTTACATGGTTGATCATGCTTACATGCTGCGTATTTGATGCTTATAAGTATAGTTATGAACTATTCTAATTAAGTACTTATTTGATTCACAATGATACATTTTAAAGGAAATGATAATGAGAAGTGGGAATAAGTTTTAAAATCATGTCTGGTATTAAAAAAAAAACAATACTCGGCTTATTTTTTCAATATCAATTATGAAGGCTAGGGTTTGAATATAATTTCATGTATGGTGGAATTAGGATTGAGATTGAAATCATCATTAACTCATACTAAATATGAAATGTTAATCTTCCCAATACAATCCTCAATACCTTTTACCAAACAAGGCCCAAGTTATTAATCCTTCCATTATACTCTCTCCTATCCTTAATATAAGAGCCAATTAGGATATTAGATTTAGTCATAAATATAAGATTTCAATCTACTCTGTTCTCTATATTTATAATTTTTTCAAGGTATTTCTAACTAAGCCTATTCAAGAAGAAATATCTAAGTACATGCTTTTTGTGGACGATATAGTTCTTGTGGCGGAGTTAAGAAAAGAGATTAATTTTAAATCTGAGTTATGGAGAAGTACTTTAGAGTCGAAGGGTTTTTGTCTGAGTAGAAGTAAGACTGAATATATGCATTATAATTTTGATAAAAGGCAAGTTAGAAGTAACTTGAAGGTCAGATTGGGAGATCAAGTTATTTCACAAATAGATAAGTTCAAATATTTGGGATTAATTATACAAATAAACGGTGAAATTTTGGAGGATGTTAATAATAGAATTCAAGCCGGGTTGTTTAAATGGAGAAAAGCTATTGAGGTTATATGTCATCGAAAAGTACCAGATAAAGTAAAAGGAAAGTTTTATCGCCCTGCTATAAGACCAGCAATGCTTTATGGAAGTGAATGCTAGGCTTTAAAAGGATAGGAAGAGCATAAAGTTAGGATAGCTGAGATGAGGATGTTGATATGGATGTGTAGGCATACAAGAAAAGATAAGATTCGTAATGAATACATTCGGGGAAGAGTTAGAGTATCACCTATTGAAGAAAAAATGGTAAAGAACTGTCTTAGGTAGTTTGTATAAGTGCAAAGAAGGCCAAAGGATGCACCGGTGAAGAGGGTAGATCAAATAGTATGAATACCGGTTAAAAGGAATAGATGAATGCTAAAGAGAACGCTCAACGAGGTCATTGAGCGATATCTCCTGGTCAATAACCTATCGAAGGATTTAGTTTTTGATAGAACACAATGGCGTCAAATGATCCATGTAACTGACCACATTTAATGAGATAAAGCTTGTTGTTGTTGTTGTTATTTCTATTGATTGCATATGTGAAGAGATTTCTATTTAAGAATAATCAGAATGGTAAAAAATGATATTTTAAATAAATTAAATTATATTGATTATAAATAACTAATTTAATTAATATTTTTAATATATATAAATTATTTATCTAACACTTATATTAAAAACCCTAACTTAATTACAAAAAAGTTATACTCCTAATCCATTCATCCAAGAGATGTATTACGCTAGAACATTAAACTAGCTGAATTTAAATAATTTTATAATTTAAGAAATATACTGTACCGTGTGGAAAACTACGAATTAAATATATAATTAAGTCCTGTTGCACCATACAACCATCATTCTAATATGGTCTAGATGGTTAGGATACTCGGCTTACACGTATGAGACTTTTTTTTTTGGTTAAAAACAGTAGAGACTTGACTTTAAGTACTAGTAATAGAACTGCTTTTTCTTTTCTTTTTTTAAGAATTTGCCAACTGGCCCAAAATTACTATGCTTTTATACAAAAGCCCCAAAGAATGAGCCAAGATTCCTTATAATTTGCATCTCATTTTCCTAAGACTCTAATATTAATTTGGAAAAAAAAACAAGAAAAGTCCATCTGAATTTTAAAATGATAATTTAGATATCTAAATATCTAAAAGGATAGATTAGATAGGAGGTTCAATCTATCATTTACAAATTTGGGTGAAAATACCAAATTACCCTTAGATTAAATGAAAAGTACACTACAACATCAATGTGAAGAAGGAATTGTTGACGCATATGGGAGATGAAGCTTATAAGAGACGTCTTTGGCTGAGCTGAAACTAGAAAAGAGGAAGTGTAAGTAAATTTTTGACACAAATATTCTTTTACTACTCCAATAATCACTATTATTTTTTTCATTCTGATGGTTACCTTGAAAGAAATACTGTAGCTTTTACTATAACTTCGACTAGTTTAAGAAAATAGTAGGAGAAATTGCGAATTCATTGCTTTTTGTATCCTACAGTCCATTGTTTTTCACATTAGGGCATTCCTTTTCAGCCCAGATTGAGTAAGAAAGTGTAGCCATTTGTTAAAGAGCAGACCCTTGCTTTTCGCATGATAGATTGTTTATAATAAGACTTACCTATAAGTCATTGAACAAAGTACATGAGGAATTTACTACTCTTCTAATAGTATTTACAACTTCATGAATGATTTTCCAAATTTAGCTAAGACATTTAATACTCTATAGAAAAAGTTAGGTGCAATTAGTTTGGTCATTTAATACTCCTCTAATGGGATTTGCAATTTCAGTAATGATTTTGACAACTTGAGCTAAGACATTTATAAGTCTGTAACAAGTAATTGCAATTGCTTTCGGATTTATAACTCTTGTAATGGGATTTACAACTTCAATAATGGTTTTGACAACTTTTTCTAAGACATTTATAGCTTTAAAATTGTAAGATATTGTTTTTTGGTCTGCAACTCCTGCAATGAGATTTACAACTTCATCAATAGTTTGAGTTCCCTAAGACATTTAGAACTCTCGATAACAAGAAGTAATTGCTATTGCTTTAGGGTTTACATATCCCATTGTTAAAGATGTAAATATCATTTGCAAATTTCATTGTAGGAGTTGCAAATCCCTTTAGTAATAAGTTGCGATTTCAATTATAAATGTGAGGGGAAGTTGTAAATCCCATTGATGAAATTGTAAATCCCTTTGCAAGAGTTGTAAATCACATTGTTGATGTTGTAAATCCCATTACAGGAGTTGTTAATCCTATTTGAGGAATTACAAATCCTATTGATGAGTAAATACTATTGCAGGAGTTACAAATCCCATTGAGGAGTTACAAACACTATTGTAGGAGTTACAAATCCTATTGTTGAAGCTCTAAATCCCATTGAAAAAGTTGTAAATAACATTGTAGAAGTTGCAAATCCATTGTTGAAGTTGCAAATGCTATTGTTGATGTTGTAAATCCCGTAGTTGAAGTTGTAAATACCATTGCAGAAGTTGCAAATCCCCTTGCAATTAATGTTTTAGAGTTATCAATGTCTTAGGGGAAGTTGTAAATCCTATTAGCAAAGTTGCAAATATCTTAGGAAAAGTTGCAAATCCTATTGGAGGACTTGTAAACCCTATTATCTGAGTTTAACACCGAAATACCATTGCAAATCTCATTGTTTAAGGGAAAATCATGAATTGCAAATGTCATTTTAAATATATGTCTGAGAAAAAAATTTGTACATAGTCATTGCAAAGTGTGGTCATAGTCCTTACAAATTTGAATATTACAAAAGCTGAACACTGAAAACTGATTATCTAAGTCAGAACATCAGTCCTTCAATGGTTAAATATTACAAAAATTGAACTCTGAAAAGTGATTATCTTAGTCAGAATATTAGTCTGTCAATTGTGGAAGTAGGCTTAATGCAAATTCTTGCCTTGTGTTGAGCTCTTGATTTATTAGCTACTACATTAGGTTTCATCTAAACTCTATAACGTGTTCCTCGTCATATTCAAGTGGTGCATTTGGCTCCCATGTAGTCAACTAGATCAATACATGAACAATGATCACCGAAATATAATTGCATCACCAAAGTTCTAACATATTATATCAAACAAAATAGGTACAAGTAGAGATAAAAAGTATATACCAACATAGGTACACGCATCGTCCTATGTTGCAACTCCCTACCTTGTTTGCTTAGCCCTTCTTCTAATTCCATATTTTGTCAAACATATTTTAGAACAGTATGTATGCATTTTTCACCAATTTGCTTGGCCCTCCTTCAAATTCCATATTTTGTCTCCTGAAAAACAACTATTACATAGTAAAGTACATAAACAGGGGTGGCCAATTCCATAAACAATTGTGATAAATCTCATAATGGACTATACTTAATTGGCTTCATAAACAATTGGAAGTATCATAAAGTCACATTCTAATTAACAAATTGCAAGTACAAGGCTTATTAACAGAAATCATATACTTATATCAAGCATATTCCTGGATATATGATTGTATGACCAATAGGTCTATATATAGGAAAATATAAAAATAGGTAGAAAAGGAAAAACTATCTCATTCAACATTTATCATGTAATAGGAACATCAAACATGCTCAAGACACATATTCATTCAATACTCAACTAACTCCATCCATCACACCATCTATGACAACCAGCAAAAACTATCTCATTCCACTGAAAAGGGAAGTAAAATACAAGACATAGCAAGTAGAGTCCAACTTACCTATTGATAAGAAAGTGGATGTATCACGGTCACTAATATGTGACCCCTTTCAATATGTAATTCAATGTTCTTGTTGACACTATCTTCAAGCAAAAATTCCAGTTTTAGGAACTGAGTGATAACCTGACATGAATTTTGTGGAGTTAGACTCTAGTAAAATAGATAATCAGAAAAGGAATGCAGACATTGGAAGTTCCTATTTTGCAGCTTCAAAGGACAAAGTAAATTCTGTAAACTATAATGCTCGATCATTGATCAGCAAGTGAGAAAACTTCCAAAGATAATTTCAACTTAGCTATAAAAAAGAAAAAGACATTTTTTGGAAACCCCCAAAATACTATCATTAAAATTGTTATAAGAAAATAGATCTTCACATGGCATTTGATGCAAAAAACAATTCTGGAACAAATAAAAAATCTGTTACTTAAATAATCAAGCATGACCATTTTATAGCCAATTCCTATTTTATTGTTCAAACATATACATTAGATGGCCAATAGGAAAGTTATACAGACCATTCCCATCTAAAAGGGCATTAACAATACAAGGTATATAAATAAAAATGTTGCCCAAGAAACATAACACAAGTGAGAGCACATAACAACAAAAACCTGCTCTGTCTCACTACAGGGGATAGAGAGAGAGGAAGAGGCATCGCTATTGACTTGTTTCATCTGGATGGCAATGGTAATAGTGAAGGAGAAGGTGAAGCTTTTGGAGTGAAGTGTGGGAACAAGGTAATCGGGTTAATAGATACCCACGAGTTTCATAATATGTCAGTAGCTATAGGCATATACAAACAATATGCCAGTGATCTTTATAAATTACCTAATTTCCAAGCCTTAATCTTCCTCTTAATCCTAGATGCACAGTGAACTTTGACAGTGACAAGGCGTGTGTTTGCTTTCAGTTTTTTGCCTTCAATGGTGATGTAATGAGCTCTAATACTCTTTTTCGACAGAGATAAGGCGAGCACAACTTCAGGGAGGTGTGGGTCAATATAGTAAGGGACGAGACTTAATGCATTTTCAACTCAATTCTCCCTTTCAAAAACTTCTCTAAGGGTAATTTAGTCTTTTCACTCAAATTTACAAAAGACAAATTAGGCCTCCTGCCCAATCTGTCATTTTAGATATTTAGATGCCCAAATTATCATTTTGAAATTCATATGGGTTTTTCTTATTTTTTTTCCTTATTAATTTTCTCAATTATAGGACTTATATTTTGAAACAAAAAAAAAAAAAACTTAGAGAAAAGGATTTACACTCTCCATTTTTACTTATAGCACAAAATTTTGGAGAGTTAGTTGTTTATATTTACCCGCTCCCATTCATCATATATTTGTGGTTTTAAGGAAATAAATTTGTTTCATATTACATGTAATTTCTCAATTCCAAAGTAAAATTTAATATCATTTGTCCTATTTTATCATTAAAAATACCCCCACCCGTCTCAAAATCTAAGATCCCTTCAATTGAATTAGTTTGTCCCATTTTATAATATTCTACTTGATTTTGTCTCAATAATAAATGCTTGCTTACCCCATTTTACTCCTATTTAATTTCCTATATTGAATTAAATATTCTCTTTCCTTACCTCTATACTCCTCTCAAATAATATTTTTTACATATATTCTCTCTCATTATTTTATTCATTATTACTCTATCTTATTTAACCATTATAAATGAGGATATATTAGAAAAAATATATTTTGTATATATTTATTATTTTTAACTAATTTTAACTATTTTCTTAAAAATAAATTTTAGTTAAATAAATTTTATATTTTAGGACCGAAGAAGTATAATGTTGGTTTAGAGGCATTAAAATACGGTTAACAGTTAATATTACCCATTCATTATATTGGGCAAAATTAGTCCGTAAAACATATCATATTTTTTATATATTTATTGCTTTCCTTAAATTGGCCTACTAACCTCTTATATGAAAGAAGAATATATATAACTTCACATATACATAGAGTTATCTTCAATTCATCAACTGTTAGCCACTAAATTTAAACATTTCTACTAGTAAATTTGAATAGTTCATCATTTAACTAATTTAAGATTTTAATAAATAACACCTCTCTATTCTTTAGTATAATAGTTTAATTAATTTGGGTAAATTAAAATAGTTAGATAAATTATTTTATTATTATACATAGTATATGATTTTTCTAAAATATCATTTTATAACATTATATTATATATTAATTAATAAGTTAGGTAAATTACAAAACAACAACAATAAGCTTTTGGTGGATTTGGCTACATACATCGGATGACACCATTGCATTCTATAAAAAATTAAATATTTGGATAAATTTATGACTAATAGGTCTTACTCAACAACCTTATTGAGCGTTCTTTCTGATCTTCTTCTATCCCTTTTTACAAAACTCCATACAGCTTGATATATCCTCTTCACTGGTGCATCTAATGGCCTCTTTATACATGCCCAAACCACTTCAGCCAATTCACTGCTATTTTTTTTCAATAGATGTCACTCCAACTCTTCCCCGTATATGTTCATTATAAATCTTATATTTTTTTTATATGACCATATATCCATATCAATATTTTCCTCTCAGCTACCCCCACTTTATACTCATGTCATCTCTTTAAAGCCTAATATTTACTACCATAAATTATTGCTAGTATGATCTTATAGCAGTGTGATAGAACTTTCCTTTCACACTATTAGGTATCTTTAGTTCGCATATAATTCCAGTCGCCTTTCTCTATTTAAACCTTAAATTAAAAATGTAAAAAAATTAATTACTTTTTCTTAATTTGTGTAATTCCATTGAAATAATTTTATAAATAAAAATAGAGAAAATTATTTGAAATTTGAGGATATTTAAGTAATTATATTTTTAAATCCTGACCACTTAAGAATCTTTGATATTTATCCTTTATCCGGAGTCACTCAAGCATTTGACTCCCTACTTTGGATAAAGGAATATGGCTTCTTTATGCTGCTTGGTAGATCTAAGCTTCAAATCTAGTGTACAAACAACAAGCCACTGTTAGAAAATTAGCTTTCTAAACTGATTGAAAATGGGCTTCTACACCTGACAATAGTCTAGTTAAAAATAGCCTGTGTAAAAAGTCTGATATTCTACACCAGTTGTACAACCGGTGTACAAAATTAGCTTTTTTAAACTAGTTATTCTATACATCCAATTTAAAAAGTTATGTAAAAAAATCCAGAATCAAAGTTCTTTCCTTCTTCGTCATAGATCTGATGGAGAAGGAGAGTCATGAAGAAGAATAAGTACTTGTAAAATGCAAACAAAGAACAAAAAGAGAAAGAAAGAGAAAGCTAGAGAACCTAGAAATGAAAGAAATAAAAACTCAGATATATACACAGAAATAAAAACCCATAAATACCGTCACCTAATTGAAGACATCAAAGAAATGTCGACACAATTCCTCTGGCTTACCTGCTCAAAAGCAAACAAAAATATATTTAAATAAAACTTAGAAAGAAAGAAACAAGAAAAATAGATACCCACCATCACAAATATAGGTCTTCTTCTCTGGCGAGTTTTAAAGGCTAAAACGACAGACTTCAACAATAGAGAACGATAAGCACGGGTACAAGTTGTCACATATCTATGTCTTCTTCTTCGGCGAGCTTTAGACAATGTGTTATAAAAGTGGATCTTCTTGTTATTATGTGTTATCCCTTGTCTGATTTTCTCAATGGATGACGATGATTTGTGAAGATAGGAAAACGCAGAAACTAGGGCTTTTTGTTAGATTTTTAAGAGCAAAGACATTCTACAATGGATGCCATTCCATCAGGTGTAAAATATTTTATCTTTTACACCGGTCATTTGTATATCAAATGTAAATATTTTAACCTTATTTACAAAAAATGCCATGGTTCATTTCTTTTATATTGGTCACATGTACATTAGGCGTAAATATTTCACCCTTATGTACAAAAATGCTATCGTTCATTGTTTTTACACAAGTCACATTTACATCAAGTGTAAATATTTTACCCTTATTTATAAAAATGTCACTAGTTATTTTTTTAAAATTGTTTTAGCGAGAACCGGTTTAAAAATGGAGTTTTATAAAACCTATTTTGTAATAGTGAACTATTTCATCTCACTGAACTTGGTGAATGAAGAACATTCTAGCATTATTTTATATTCATGAACTTCTTAGTAGTTTTTTCTGAGTTTAATATTTGTAAAATTTTATCATCTTACTTGTCTAATTTACCTCTATTGTAGTGTTTTAGTTTTGTTTATGGTTCTCTGTAAGAATATCGTTTTTGTTTAATGATCATTTTGTTTTTATTTCTAGAAAAAACATCTTTGATATTTTCAATTTTTTGACATTTTAAAACTTTAGTCCTTCAATATAAAGAAGCTTCGTCATTCCCCCTTAAGTTTACCCTTTTAATAAGTACTGCTATCTGGTCCTTATAAGGTACTTGCTAGTTTCAAAAAGTATTAAATAATTTCTTTCTATATATGCCCACATTTGGTGAGGGTAATGAAAGAGAGTACAAAATAATAGTATGTTTAAGTTTCGGTGTATCATCTTAAATTTTATTTGTAGCATTTAAATAATATTGAAAAATAATTACTTCATAATAATAAATTTATCATGTAATTATTGGGATAAAAATGAGTTGTTGTGTTTTTGTTGTTGTTATTATTATTGCCATTAGAATAAAATACTCTAATCATCTCTCAGTTTTACCTTAATTTTACAAACATCCACTCTATTTTGAAAACCCATATAAGTCTCAAAATTAAAATATATGTTACATAAACCTCCCTTATATATATTTGAGATTCTATTTCTATCCACTGACCGTTATGTTTGACTTTTAAACTTTATTTTATTTTTTTACCAAAATGCCCATCTCTAACACAATAATTATTTAAACATATATATTTTCTCAAAAATCTATACAACGAAAAAAATACTTCTAATACATTCTAATATTTGGAAAATTTATAATATTTTATAAAATTTACTAATTTTGATTATATTATAAAATTTATAATTTAAAATTTTCATCATATATATTGTAATTTAGTTATTTTAATTTCTTAAATGGCTAACTAAATAAATATACATACATACATATATATATCAGATATATATTTTTATTTAAATTTATAATTTAAAATTTTAAACATATTTAGTTAAGTATATATTTATAAAAAGAAAAAAAATAAGTTTTTAGTCAATTTTTTTATATTAATTGAATTACATAGGCCAAAAAAATTAACAAATAACTATTTGACAAAAAATAAGGAAAGGAAAATAAAAATTTCAGCATAAAATACTAAATAAATAAGTGTCCATATAAGATTCAATAAATTTAAATTTGAGATTACAAAGAAAAATACAATAAAACATAATTTATATACTATTATTATAGAAGAGGGTAAAATGGTAAATAAAATTTATTTTAATATAAATTTCATGTAAAACCCATGTTTTTAGAATCTTTTCAAAATATTCTTGATGGTGTGAACTGATTGAATTAAGCAAAATCGAATGGTAGCAAGAATACTTTACTCCTATTATTAAGGAAATGAGTTCAAAAAAGGGTTAAAAAGAAATTTAAAAAAATGGAAACATGATATTAAATAAAGGGAGAAAGTTCCCCTTTATTTCTAATGGAGACATGTGGGTTATTATATTAATAAATACCCTATAGTATTTACACTACTAGAAAAATATTTATTATGGCGCTAACTCATGATGGTTAAAAGAAAAAACTGTAAAAAAAGTCGAAGATATATTCGTAAATAAATCCCATTTTAAATTCATTTTTCATGGTGATTTTTTTTAAAATCGTCATGAAATTATATTTTATAATGGTTGATTTTCTTAAAAACCATCGTTAGAAATAAAAACAAATATGTCATGGTGGTTTTTATGGAAAATTGCCATTAAAATTTCCGTTCAAAAACCCTTGCTCGTAGTACAGTTATGTGTATTCTGTTGGTCTGTTGAACCAAGACAGACTTGCATGAACATTATTTCCTGACATTTTCCTCCTATTTTTGGTGCCTATCATCGTTGATAACTTCGTTCTTCATCATCTCAGTCGTCATTCTACGTGATCAATGCCGTAAGTTATCATTTAACTTCGCTAATTGCTCATTTTTATTATTTTGTTGGTTGTTTGTTATTTATAAGCTGTAATACATCTTATGGGTTATCATCCTTGTATTAAAGACATAATTTTTATCGTTTTAGTTTGTTACATTGGTTCCTATTTGTCCGTGGGTGCTTTTTTTAGATTTTATTGAATATGTGTGTTTTTGTCAATTGTTATGTTATTTAATTTGTTTGTTATAAACTGTAATATATGTTGTGGATTATCTTACCATACTAAAGATTTCCTTTTTGGTAGTTTTGGTTTGCTAACTGGCATATTAAAAATATTAGTTCCTATTTGATGAATTTGGTTACCATTTGATATTGTTGATATTTAAAGGAATAAAGGATCATAGTTGGATGAAAGCTAATAGAACTACTAAAGAATATGAAGATGGGATATAAATGTTTCTTGAATTTGTTGAGAGAAATGCTTTGAAGAAAAAGGATAGATTGTTCTTTTTGTCCCTATGTCAATTATTTCAACTATAATAGATTGCCTATTCCTAATATAAGAGAGCATCTTATATATGAAGTAATAAATTTAAGATATATAAATTGGATTTGGCATAATGAGATTAGGATGATTCATTTGCATGAGGAAGTTATAAACAACAATTTTGGGGATAGATTTTTGAATATATTTCCTGATATTGGAGTCGAGTCATTTTCGCAGTTCTCTCCTATATGTGAAAGTTTGCTAAGTGATACTGAGATGCCATTGTACTCGAAGAGTAAAGATGAGTACACAAGGTTGAAATTTGTATTGCGATTAATGAATTTGAAATCGAGAAATAGTTAGACCGATTCTAGTTTAGAGTAATTGCTCGAGTTATTGAGTGATACCTTTCCTGTAGACAATACACTACCAAAATCAATGTACGAGGCAAAGAAAATATTGTGTTCAATGGGTTTGTTATATAAGAAGACACATGCGTACCCTAACAAAACTATGCATTTTGCTAGTTTAAAAGATAAAAGGCCAACATTGGCTCCATGCCATTTTATGGAGTGATTGAAGGGATTTGGGAGGTTAGTTACTCTAAGTTTAGAGTCTTAGTCTTTAAATGTTAGTAGGTTAATAGTAATACTATCTAATTAGATGGGAAATTTATATTTGTTTAATTCGATCTTCATAGGGTTGGATACCTAAATGAGTCATTCATCTTAGCAAGTCAAGTATTTTATGTCACCGATCCAGCAAATAAAGATATTTCCATTTTGCTATAATCTTTCCATTTTGCTCTAAGGTAAAAGGCAAGCAATTGGTGATGACAGTGACTTAGGGTTCAACCTCAGAGAAACCCTGTATTTCACAATTGCTCGACCTATAACAATAGAGTTTGATTTAGAAGATTATGAATATGCTGTTAGGGATAATTATTGTAAAGGAATTTGGCTAGATACAAACTAGTAGGATATTAGTTTATTCTTTTGTAATAAATTTATATTTGATTACTTAATTAATTGCATGATTAATATTTTTTGTTCTTACATTTACTTATTGTTTTGTAAACGTGATGAAGTACATTTTCGGTTAATATTTATTCAATCGTCTTTTAACTTATTTAGGATTCATCATTCAACTATTTTCTTCTTGTATATATATATGATGTACAAAGAGGTTCATTGAAAGTTTACCAATTTGGATTATTCTATGACCATTTAGATTTTGGGATTGCTGACTTCATACTTTGATACCTGAAATTAATTTGTCTATCTTGATTATACTAAATATAGGATTTCATAAAATGAAAATTAAATGAAATTCTTGAAAAAAATCTTTTCACTGATGGTTTAAAAAAAACCATAGTGTAAAGTTTAAAAAATATATTTATCAATGTAGAAAATTGATACATTAATAGCGGTGTTTAATAAAACAACCGTTAATATATAAACATTTAACAACAGTTTTATAACCACCCTTAAATGGTACACTTATAATGGCGGTCGAATTCACGTCGCTCAAAAAACTGTCGTGAAATGTCACTTTTAACTGTCGTTAAATGCATTTTTTCTAGTAGTGTTAACCCGAGAGGTAGACACGGTAGGGGATCTTCTTTTCTTCCTTCTCTAGTTTGTGGCATTTCTTCATTTAGAGCTTAGGGCAAACTTTGAGGATCTATAGGTACTCAAATCTACTTTTCCCTAAACTCGTGGCATAAATATTGTTATACTCACTTTTAACTTTCTAATAGTAGTAATATTAAGATTATTAGAATAAATTTTGGGATAAATATTTAGTGTGAGCTTTGAGTTTTAATAATAGCTAACCATAGAAATATAGAGGGGAATTAATAATTAATTTCTATCTATTTACTTTTGCTATTTGGTTGTTGTGAGAATTTAAAATAAATATTTTATTTACAAAGTTCATGATTTACTTTGTATAAAGTATTTTTATTGATTAAATTTGGGTTAACTGTTTTCTTTGGGTTAGTGGAAGTATTATTGAAATGTTAATCGGTGTAGAATGTTGAATAAATTGATGATATATCATTTTACAATTTTTATGTTGAAACCCTAAACTATAAATTGGGGATTTTGTATAATTGAATGAAATTGGGGTTGGTTTGTGATTCAAATGTGTTGTTGGGATTTGACAATGATAGTATGTGCAATTAGTTTCAAGGTTTGGACTCTTTGTGAGAAATTTAGGATTTTAGAGTGAGTTGTTAGAAATTTTATTATGTTTGAAACAAGTTAATAAATTGTTTAACTTGTGTGTTGATTTGTATCTACCTTAATTGTATAGATTTACTTGTTCACTTGGGGTTGTGCTTTATGCTTGTGTTTTCCAAGCTTGAAGTTGGAGTGGAGGTTTACCATAGTTAATTTATTTGATATGCTTGTATTAGATTATGATCATTTATATGTTATTTGATATGTTATATTAGATTATGATAATTTTATATGTTAATATCTCAAATATATGTTTTGAAAAAGTGTTTATGAAAGAACTATATATGTTTTTGGAAAGTTTAGTGAAGTGGAAAGTATATTAATCTATATATCATTTGTTGATGAACTATTTGTTTGAGTTATGGCATTGTATTATTATTATCATCATCTTGGATTTCACTATATATGCTTGGGTTTATTTGTTTTTAGGCTGTGATGGGGATATTGGACTAATTAAGGGAGGTACTTTGTTGTTGTGAAGTCCACAGTAGCCTTCACTATTGATCATAATGGTTGGTACTATTCAAGCTCAACCGATATGGGGGGTCGGCCAAGCCCGTGTGGGAATGGCTAGACACCTCTTGAATCTTGACCTGTGTAGGGAGGTAAGGGAGGGGACCAATTGATCTTATGTGTACAGTGTGACCTTTGGCTGGGTTGTAGTTGTAAAATTCTCCTTTTAATAACGATAATTAACCACCTTAAATCATTTTTACCAAAATGAGTTTACTTCTAAAGAATTGATCATGTTATAAAAAGAAAAAGCCACCCTCAAGTACTATCATGGTTAAAAAAATTTAACTTATTTTGAAAAGGTTATCCATGATAGAAAAAAGTAAAACTTATATAAAGATACTATTATGGATATAATAGCTTCACACAACATTCACATATAAAACTATATTAGAAAGGATTCAGGTTGAAGCCCCTAATTAACACCACTATAACATTTATCCTCACAACCATCTCAAATGGGCATCTAAGCATCAAACCCATAATAACATCATATAAGCCCACTTCACAACCAAGATCCTTTATAATACTCATTTATAAATAAATTCTCAATATTAAACATTCTAAAAGTGGATCCACAATAAACAAATCATAAGGAACAGTATAAGGCCTCAAGCCCACACTATCTAGCATCAAATTTAAATAAAGTATCTCATTATATCATAGTATGCAAAATGAGCCATACTGTGGCAATATATAACTATTTCACACATAAATCAAGAGGAGGCTATACAATTGATATAGCACTAACCAAGCCTTTAAAAGCTTCCTTGAGGTCTTAGCACGAGACTATCACCTAAAAAATGTTAATAACCACATGTACTCATGAGGTATCAAGTAAGACAGTTAATAAAATACACGAGATATAAAATAATACATTATTATAATATGATCAAATAGAAATACCACCCTAGTTCTTTCCTATCAAACCAACTGAACCGCTTTATACCTACCGACCAAACCCATAGGCTAGTGATAATTACCATATAACTGACTACTCTAAAAGCTAATTGGTCGAGTGTTATGGATCGCCCAAAATCCACATAGCACAAGACTGTACCATAGGTTCATTCCCCCTCAATAAACTGGTGGGGGTGTCATAAACCCTCGATAAACTGGTGATGCAAGTCCCTCTATAAACTGGTGGGATAAAAGCTAACCATCGAGTTCTAATAGAGGCTATACCATGTGATAGAAAGACAACTTCATTATCACTAATCCTAATCACCATATACATAATTCTCAAGATAATCATACTAATCAAAATATCAATAGCTCGATAATTAATAACTTCAATAAATATCACAATAGGGTTTTCTCAAAATAATAACTTTATTCAAATTTTAATCTCAAGGTATAACAAGTTTTTAATCTCTATTTAAACTTTTCAAACTACTTTAAGTCCCACAAGACAATTTTCAATAAAATTGGCAATCAAATTTTCTCAATAAAATCGTATCATTATCAGTATATTTATATATATATCAAATCACTCACAAATATCATATTAGCACACACAATGAGTAGAAAGTGGTTACCTTTCGCTAAAGCTAATAAAAGTACCATAAATGAGGGGGCATGTGCTTAATTCATAATTCACTAGTCAATCTACATCATTTGTATTAATGTGCATCAATAAGTTGTTAATTTGACCTAACATATACTTTTAAATAAATATTTACTTTTCTCTTTTAACTTTATTTTATTTATAAATTCTAATTCAATACTATAACTTAATTACTCTATCTCAATCATATCTCTATCATCTAATAACTTGATAAAATCAACTTTTCATCAAATCATCATAAAATCTCCAAACTTGTTCACTTTAAACCTGAAGAAAAATAACAATTCCTCTTTTTCTCAAATTATCATCCCAATGACAAGCTTATATTATCTCAATTCTATTCTACCCTTTAAAATCCTTATTTAACATCAAACTCCTAAAATCACCTAAAACCCCCAATTTTCAATCTTAAAGTCTCATTCAAAATCTCTAATATTTACATTTTATAAACAACCTTAGAATAAAATCTATTAAACCATCAATAACAAATTGGTAAACAAATAACCAATTTAATTTCATAGTTTTAAAGTCCCTTTAACTCCCAGTCCTATTCATAATATCCACATCTTCATTTCAATATTAAATCCTATTATCCCTAACTTTCAATAACTCATTTAAACCATCAATTATTTGTCACTACTTCATTAACTTATAATATGTTTTTGCATTTGTTTTAAATTAATTGTTGGTTGCTGAGGCTTTATGTCTCACCCCGTGATTATTCAATATTTTCAAGCGAGAACTATAGTGCTCAATGACATAAGGGAAAGGAGCATGAGGCCTAGGCACTATTGGCCTAGCTTTTGCCTCTGCTTTTTGCATGGTATTACGTACTGTTGTATATTTCCATGTAGGGGCCACTACTTAATATTTTTTACTGACATTTTGAATTATGTTTTTGGATCCGGATTATTGTTAAATGTACCAATGCTATTAGCTAGTCGAAGGCCTTAGGTTTATGCATGGGAATTATTGTGGATCCATACTTTTGATTAATGACTATGTGACGATATTATTTAGATATACTATTATGGTTAGTTGAATACACGTGAAAATATTGTAGTGGACTTGTGGGTGGATAAACTTCCCTTAATAATCTTTGTCCATTGGGCCCCGATGCTTGTGTTAATTGTCGTAGATCTGTGGGCTAGGATTTGAGCCTATTTGTTTATTGTGCCCTAAATCCCAATGTCTTGTGATGATTAGATGTAATATGTGTTATGTTAGAAGATTTTATATCCATGGTAGTATTTGTATTCCATAGCTTGTTCTTTTCTACCATGAATTGAATTTATTTAGAATTAAGAATGTATTGTGATTTCAACCAGGGGTCTGTCTCTTTCCTAACCAGGATAATACTTGTTGTATATATTTTTTATATTATGGTTAATCTTTGTGAAGTGATTTGTTTCCTATTTAACCATGATAGTGCCTTTCAAAGTATGATTGTACTTTTTTTATGATGGTTAAGACTTGTAATGGTCAGTTGGTTCTTTTTAACCATGGTAGTAGCTTGGATGGTTAACTAAACTCTTTTTTTACCATGGTTAACCCTTTTTAACTATAGTTGGTTTCCTTTCTCCTATGGTAGTCTTTCAAACAAGTTTCTTCATTTTCTACCATAGTCAGATTAAGAAAGCAAATGTTACAAGTTGGTATCAATTTCAGGCCTTTTGTTTTATTTTTGCATTGCATGTAATAGTGATGGAAATATACAATCTTGCACATAACCTTCTCTTCTGTTGTTATATATTGTCAATTACCCCTTATTTGTGTAGTTATCTCCTTAGGTGGGGAGAGAAATGGTGAACACAAAGAGTAATGAGGCAATTGGAAACCAACCACTCAACAATCAGTCGCCCTAGAATAATGATGACATATTAAGGTAACTTCATACTATGATTGTTTCCTTTGATGGAAGGATAAGGAAGATAGAGGAGAACATATGAACTAAGTGAATCATGTGGGTAACAACCATATTCCTAACAAATGTTGATAATGACTAATATAGTGAAAGTAGAGGAAATTCAGAGGATCAACTTAATCATGAGGAGAACTGTGAGGAGGAAGGAGACCTAGAGTAGGATTATTAGGCTTTTGATGAGCCCATAGCTAAAGTGTGAAAGCAGTTGAAGTGTTTCAATCCTCCAACCTTTAAGGGGAAGTTAGATCCAATTAAAGCTTATACATGGATTAACTGCCTTGAGACATTATTTAAGGTTGTACCATTCAAGTTAAGGATGAAGACCCATATAACTATTGTTTTAATGGAGAATCAAGCGAAAAGATGGTAGGAAAGTGTCTAGCTAATGGACAAATACCATGTTAAGTGGAAAGAGCTTAATAAGATGTTTTATGACTACTATTTCCCTCCAGTCCATTAAAAGTGGAAGGAAACTGAGTTCTATAATCTTTAATAGGGTTATATGAATGAGAAAGAGTATATCTCTCGATTTCTTAATCTGACTAAGTATCTTTCTTATATCAAGCATTGACATGATTCTAATTGGTTGGCTACACAATTAATTTAGAAGGCCAAACTGATATTAGATTGCTGATACTTAACACCATGATCATTGAGTTTGACAAGATGTGCACCACGATTAGAGAGCCATATAAGAGAATGAGAGAGGTAAAAAAGACCCATAGGAGGGATATATAGGGCCCTTTTAGTAGCAAGCTAGGACATACTAGTATAGTAAGAAAAAGAAATAGCCAGTCAGGATCTGACAGCTTTGGGAAGAAATAGGGCAATTATCAAAGGGGCCCCAATCAGCATGGAAACTATTAGAGAGGTCAAGTACCTAGGAGTTATGGAGGTGGGAATCAGAATTCTCACTGAGGCCCTGTTTCATATAATCTCACCATTGTTAGCAATCTAGAATTCACATGATGTGGGAGACTCCATCTGGTGAATATTGGGTTTGCTATATTTGTAATCAATTGGGTCATTTGGCTAGGTATTGCAAGAAGTGGAAGTAGAACTATCAAACCCCTAGACCCTCTACACTAGGAAGTGTGTACACGATGACGCAAGAGGAAGTTGATGCCTTTCCTAAGTTGATTCGAGGTAACATTCGATTACAAAATCATTTTAGTTATGCTTTGTTTGATTTGTGTGCCACTCACTCTTTTATGTCTTATGATTTGTCTGTATCAACTCTAGCTAGAGCATCTGTGAAAACCAATAAGGTGTGTTTGGGTTAAGCATCTGTGACTCGAGTGACACTCACTCATAATCCCATATAATCCACTATTAGCTAATCCTATCTAAGCAATCTTCCAAATCCTAGTTATAGATTCTACTTTTATTTCCTAAATTCATGAACAAATAATAATATTAGCATATATTGTTATAGGAATCCACACTAGAATTCAAGTGACATTAAACTCCTTAGTTGTATTAGCAGCTCGGGTCCTTGCTCATCTCTACAGGAATACAAGTGTTTAGCCTTACATATCTGTCACGATCTGAGTAGAAGCAATTAGGGAACAAGCAAAGTCCATCGCAAGTTGAGAGAAGCGGAGGATAAGAATAAAGGAGAATAAAGTTATGGAATCATCCCCATAATAAAGGAAGGTTGTAGAGAGAGCCAGTAGTAGAAGTAAGGATGCTGGAATGAATGTTATGGAAGTGGAGGTAGTACAAGTGAAGTTTGAATATCTCTCTGATAGTCCTTAGGTCTCTATATGAATATCAAGTTTGTGTGTGAGCCCCTTCCCAATCTGGTCGTCAGTTTTTTTTCTTTGTCCAGCTGTCAAAGGCCATTTAGTTACGCTAACTGATTTTTTCCTCCTTCTGTTACAACAGTTGTAATAACCAAAATGCATAGCATTGACTGAGGTCCTTAAGTCTCATTAAAAAAATCTGGTCCTTGGTTGTCAATTTTGGAATTTGATTTATTTCTTCATCAATGTCATGCATTAATGATAAATGACATGTAATATCATATTCTTACAAAATATATAAAAAAATACTACTTTGGCCCATTATAAACTCTAGAACTCACAAAATCCCATAGAAAAATAGTAAATTTGAAGCTTATCACATTGACAACTAAACTAGCTATATTGATAACTATCGTGAGGTGTATTAACAACTAATATCAATATGCCACCTACTTGTCATTGACAATAAAACTAGCTATATCAACAACTATTGCGACATGTATTAACAACTAAACCAATCAATTCATCACTAATCCAAAAAAATATTTGTTTTAGCAGCGGTCAATTTCTAAATAGTTCACTTGAATTACTAAAAACTCACGTAATTTCTAGCGGTTATGAGACAAACTGTTAGAAATTCTAACCCTTTTGACCATGTTTCTAGCATTTCAACACTAACCGCTATAAACACTATTAGAGAATATTGAAGGTGTATGTAATTTCTAGCAGTTTTGCCAATCGCTGGAAGTTTCATAGATATTTTCTAGAGGTTTTGATACGTGGTAAGGTCAGCGATTGACATTTCTATCGGTTTAGGGACAACTATTAGAAATGTCGAAAGGAATTTCTAGTGGTTGTCCCCTTAACCGCTAGAAATGTCTACATTTACTGAGAGGTCAGGACACGTCATAGGAGGCAATTCACCTAAGGTTGCATTTTCTAGCAATTTTGGGGAGAACCGCTAGAAAATGCAACCCTATATATATGCAGTGCACCCTATTTTCACACTTTTGGTTAGTTGTAAGGTAGAACTCTGTCAAATTATCTACACACATCAGATTCGGATCTAAATATATAGAGTACTTTGCATCTTAAGGTAAGAATTTAAATTTAACTCTAATTTTTTTTGAAGTTATTTTTTAGTTTATTTATTTATTTTTGAAATAATTATTATTTGATATTATTTTATTAATTTATTTATTATATTTTTGAAATTATTATTATTTCATATTATTTTATTAATTTATTTATTGTATTAGGATAAGCCGATGACCCGAGAATGAGCCAATTGATCCTGACATAACCACCGAGTATCTTTTTCTGTGGCTATTACTTCTAAAGGTGGTACTAATCATGGGCCAGATGTCAACATCGACGACTATGACCAGTGGATCTAGCTTGAGCCGTGTTGTGCTCAAAGGCGCCAAGCCGACTTGGATATAGAGTTCAAAGGTAAATATTTTATTTATACACAAAATTTTTCGATTCATATGTAATTAAATTTTAAATTACATGTTGTAAACTCTCAAGGCTCGTCTAATAAGAGGCTTACTGTTAAAGAGCTCTCCACGATCACTAACAGACGTGTGCTACTGTCGCAGAGTGATTTAGCTAACCGACTGGGGGTAGGGCTAGCCATATAGCAAGTACGTGCACCTAGTTAGTAAGCAGTAAACCCTACTGCCGATTCACATAAAAGACTGGAAGAAGGTCAAAGCGCGGGATAATGATGCAACCTGGGAGATGATTAAAGTGAGATAATGTTTTATTTAAAGTAATTAATTATTTGATTAATTAAATATATATTAATTGATTGATTAATTATTTAATTATAATTATTTATATATTTATATGATTGTGTAACTATTTGATTAATTAATTAATTAATTAATCTATATAATCTATATTCATAAAGAGTTTTAGATAGATTTAATATAGATTATATATGATATATATAAAATATACATAATGAATAATATTATATAAAATTTTGTCATTCATTTAATTATAGGGCAAATTCATAATGGGGGAGGAGCTAAAGGCGGATACCCTCAAGAGGATAGGGGTAGTGTGGAAGAACTAGAGGAGGGATCTATGGCAAGAATGAAATCTGAGCAATATTAATGATGGATAAGTCATGGATCAACTTGCATCGGTTGACTCTGCAATATTTGGTATGTTTACTGCCAATGCCTCTGTAAATGGTAAGATCTTGTGTCTATGTCCTAAATATAGTTTTAAAAAGTGGTATTTAATAGATGTTGTTAGAGAGCATTTGATATTTAAACCCTTCCTGGAGAGTATTTTTTTTGGCAACTATATAGGGAACGACTATATATGATTGCTGAGTCAATTCCTGTAATTTCACGAATGGGAGTATGAGCGGAAGAGTCCGATGTAGTGAACAATGCTATGCGAGATACTTTTGCGTTCATGAAAGTTAGGAGCCAAATAAAGTAGAGGGCCTCATCTGAAGTTTGTTAGAAATGAAACTACCCAGGAGTATTTTGACCTCATGAACGAAGAATATAAACCTCTTTATTTAGGGTGTACAAAGTATTCTAAGTTGTCATTCTTGATAAGGTTGTATAATACCAAATGCATTTGTGTTATGACTAAGAAGGCGATATCCATGCTGTTGGAGTTACTAGGAGATGTTTTCCCTCAAGTCGAGTTCCCTTCATCTTTTTATGAGGCAAAAACAATTATTAACAAACTTGGTTTGAACTACAATAAGATAGATGCATGACCAAACAATTGTAAATTATATTGGGGAGAGGATAAAATAGGGAGATTTGTAAGCTAGTAAGACATCGCGGTACAATTCGATACAAAAGGGTAAAAAGCAAAAGAAGAAACTGGCCAAAATTATAAGGTACAAGTTGTTGCAGTATAATGAGTTACTTATTATGTATCTGAATGAAATTTAATGTAGTTCTTAATACATTGAATTATTAGGTACTTTCCTTTGAAATCACGGTTGCAAATAATGTATATATCATCAAAAATGGCTAAGCACATAAGGTAGCATGTGACTGAGATAATCCAGATGACAAGTTATGACACCCACAAGATTCAGAGGCATATAAAGTGTTTGACGTGAAATTTTTAGACGTTGCTAGTGATCCTAGAAATATATATGTCTTGTATTGGCAACTGACAGTTTTAATCCCTTCGGAAGCATGAGCACAACTTATAATATTTGACTGGTCATATTAATTATGTACAATCTTCCAACTTGGATCTGCATGAAACATATCTCATTTTTGCTTTCCATGATCATTCTTGGCAAGAAAGCACTAGGGATTGATATAGACGTCTACCTGTAGCTATTGATCAAGAATTGATGGAGCTATGAACAGATAGTGTTGAGACCTACGACTCATATGAGAAGCGATTGTTCAACTTCTATGCAGTCTTGATGTGGACGATAAGTGATTTTCTAGTTTGGGAACCTTATTTGGCTGGAATGTGCATACTAGGTTAGCCTGTCCAGAGTGTAACTTTGACTCCATACCATGTCACTTTCTGTACAGTAACAAGCGGTGCTTTATAGGACATCAATTTTTCCTCAATTCTAAGCATATATTTAGATTACAACATATTCACTTTGATGGCAACAAAGAAAAGAGAAATCCTCCTATTACTTTGTCTGGTGGGGATATTCTGTTGTAGTTACAAAATATTGATGTCGAATTTGTCAAGAATGAGGATCCTAAATGACTGGGATGATGGCCTTGTGGAATATCTAATGCTCATCCTATGAAGTGGCGAAAGAGAATCATATTTTTCACTCTTCTTTATTGGGAATATAATTTGTTGAGCTACTATTTGGTCATTATGCACATTGATAATAATGTGTGTGATAATATGATATATACGTTTGTCAACGAAGCTAGAAAGTCCAAAGACCATCTTTCAGATAGAAAATATTTATAGGCCTAGGGAATTCATGAAGAGGTTTGGCCTGATAGAAATGACAAGTTCAAGCTAGCTAAATTCACCTTGACGAAGCAAAACAAGGATATCTTCCGCGATGCTAAAGAACATAAAAGTACCTAATGGTATTCTAGCAACATCTCAATGTTTATTGATCTGTAGGCTAGAAAGGTTACTGGGTTAAAGAGTCATCACTGCCATATTTTTATGCATTAGTTATTCCCACTGGCTTTAAGAAACACACTTCCTTATGAGGTATCAATCGTTTTGGTAGAGATGTGTTTATTTTTTAGGAAGTTGTGTGTAAAGGTCTTGGTACCTGAAGAGCTCGATCAGCTACAAAATAAAATAATTTTTACACTTTGTCACTTGGAGATGATATTTCCTCCATCATTCTTCATTGTTATGGTCCACTTGATCGTCTACCTTGTACGAAAAGCAAAGATCACTGAACCAATTCAATATCGATAGATGTACCCTATAAAGAGGTACCAAAGGATATTTTATCCTTACATTATCAATTCTATTTTTTATTTCGATTGCTCAAAATTATTAATGGAATATTAACCTGCAGGTACTTGGGGAAATTAAGATCATTAGTTAGAAATAAGGCATATCCAGAGGGGTATATAACAAAAGGTTATTCTGGAGATGAGTCTTAACTTTCTATTCAAGGTACTTTGATGCTGACATGGAGACATCTTTTAACTACCCTTATCGATTTGATGATTGTCCTCGTGGTCTTTTCAAGTCAACTTTATTTCCTCCTGTGGGAAAACTAGTTGGAGGATGTGAATTCTTTACACTCACTCTCACGGAGAAACTCCAAACACAAAGGCATGTTTTGATAAATTGCCTTTGATAGTTGAACCCTTTATGCAGTAAATATTATGCGCTCACTGATTTTTACACTTTATATGTATTTTGCACTGACTCTAACAAGTTACACTTCATTGCAGTGAGTTTATAAATTATCTCAAGCGACAGGTACAAGGGCACGCATTCCACTGAGATTGATAAGAAATTCCTCAGAGTTTCTCAGAGGGTTCACACGTCGAATACAAATGACGTCAGCTCGTACGCAGATAAAATCAGAACCCTTCCCCTCAGTCCTCTTTGTATATCTCTTATGCAATATCTTTCTAGATCATTTTCAGACAAAGAGAACATCAGACGATGTAGTTTCATCAAAAAAATAAAATATGTCAGAACGCATTAAATGCAACTACCTTCAGCAACCAACCAACGACTTTATTTCTTCAATGGTAACATTCAATGTGTCTAATGAATTTATTAAGAGCTCGAGTATAAAAGAAGTTGAAGTTAATGTCAGAGTTAAGAAGCTCATCACCATAATCAACGTGCAATTACTCATGCTTTAATTCTTACTTTCAATCTCCTCTATTTTATCCTATTTCATATTCTGTGAACAGATGAATTTTCTTATAGAGAAATTATGAGATATTATGTACTTTAGTATTTAGCATAATTATTCTAGCAGAGAGATAGTTATATTTTTCATTTAGTCTTTGAGATATTCAAGAGTGAGACTCTTGAGTGGGATTATCACCTTATAGGTAGTAAGAGGAGCAAGAGAGAAACTCTCAAATTGATGTACAGAGGTATTAAAAGCCCAGATAATCTTTGAATATTGGTGTAATACTAAGAGATTATGAGGACTAGAATGCAGATGGGAGTAGAAAGGCACAAAATGGAATAAATAAAGAACGTGTACATATCTAAGAGAATGACCAGGAATGGAGGTTACCAGTAAAGGATTTATTTTTAATAACAAGGCCAATCTAATTACACCAACGATGGTGGCACAATTTTCTAGAGCGGCTGGATATCCCTTGAGTGATCATGCTCCAACTCCTTGTACCAAACTTGCTAACCAATCGACTCAGAACGACATCCTCCTCTGGGGACGACGATCCCTTCACTCTACCAGTAATGTTTATGTCTCAAAGGCCAAGTAAGCGATATCACCTGTGATGGGTTCCAAGTTAGAAGAATCTACGACTTTGGAGTCGGCGGCGCCATTGTGAAAAGCATATGGATAATAAAAACCAAACTAAACTGAAAAACAAATAAAAAGCATAATATTTGAGAAGCCTAGTGAGCCGTAAAAGAAGCAATTGATATTATTTCAAGAATATCATACTATACAGACATAGTATTTTTGGAAAAATCATAAAAAAATATTACTTGAATTTAAGAATATTAAATAAAAAATTATTATAAAAATATGTTTTTATTTACCTCATAAGAATAACCAATAATTTATAAAATATAATAAATTAATTAATTTAAAATTTTAAAATTTAAGTGATATTTTTTTAAATTTTCCCAATATTTTTCAATGTAAAATTAAAAAGCCTTCCATTGCCGGGAATGGAACCCGGGTCTCCCGAGTAACAGCCAGACGATTAAACCGTTGTTTCCCCCCTGAATCACCAAGCCAAACGGAGAACAGTCGGAGGGCATAACAAGAAGATTGGTTTCCAAGGCTCCCGTTTTCCCAGTCCTCTTTTGAATCTTATATATTTTTAGTTTTGTACAACCTTTTGATGGGGACAGAAATTGGAGAAGGGTGGAAACAGAGAATTTAGAATGAAGAGGAGAAGTTGAAGTTGAGAAGAATGCAGAGAATACTCTTGTCATAACAGCTCTATCGTGGTGCGATGGTTACACACACATAATATATATATATATATATATATATATATACACACACACACACACACACCACACACGCACATGCAGAAACGGTACGCAATAACTCACCTTTTCCTATTTTATACTGAAATTGAGGACGAAAACTCTAACCCTCTTTGTTTTATGTCAAGCCAACCCGAAGGGTTGCACCCAAATGGATTCTGCCCTTGCAAGCAGTGACAATTGCACGTAGGTTGAAAAGCCTGAATATATTTCTAAGTTCAGTGAAATTTTGATTAGTTTTAGGATTTTCTTTACAACACAAGATAGATTTGGGTTTTTTATTTTTAGGATGCTCTTGCTCGCCTTGAAGCTATGGAGAATGACAATGAAGGATCCGAAACTGTGGAAGCTAATGATGACGATGAACCTTCTCTAGACGATGAAAATCAAGGTATATCGCCTTGGTTTCCTGTATTGCTTATATTTCTTCTTTTGATTTCATCATTTGACCGTTGTTAGAAATTGAAAAGCTTGGCAGTTATTAGTGGATCATTCGGATGGTGCATGGTGCTTAAGAAAAACAGTAGATTAGATATACCATCAAACGCTTGCATTTGGTTGTTACCTGTACACACAAAAAAAGGCATCCCAAGAACTTTCCTTGAGCTTTCTAGATGAGCAATATAACCTGATTATTCGTTGCTTTACTAGTTGCCTTGATGATTTTATATCTTGCTCCATTTATAAATGCCGGCAAACTTGTTGCCCTCATGTTTCATCTTATTGGAAAGCAGAAGTAGGACCTCCAAGCTCAATCTGCTGTCCACACTTTTGTCCAATTTGAAGGTTTTCCACCAATTATACTTGTGTTAGATGTGGTATGCGCTTCTGTTCATATCTTTGTCAAAAGCAAGGCCTTTATTACATTCTGTAATTTGTTTAATTTCAGATCACAGGCATTGTGTAAAATATCATCTGAAGTTTGCTAAAAACGGTTTTACTTCCTATTTTGCCTGAAAGCAAGACCTTTATCCCATTCTCCTCCTCCCTACCCCAAACCTCAACTATAGGGGATGTTTGGATTAGATTATATTAAGTGATTTTGTGTTGTATGAAGTGAATATGTGAGATGAGTTTTATATCGTAAAGTGCAAAAATTATTTTTAAGTTATTTTAACACCCACTAAGAAACACTTCCGCAGGGCGAGGAGCAGCTGATTTAGTGCTTTTTTTGTTGTTTTCATATCTTTTGATTTTAACATACAAGTTACCTTTACCTGCGTGAAATTCATCTAGATTTTGTGTAAAATATCATGTTCATTAGTCTTTAAAGACGATTTCAATGTTTCAGCAATTTATTACTAAATACAATCATACAAATTAAATATAATTATATTTAATACATTATGATCCAGTTATTGCTCCTGCTAATTTGGTTAATCCAAGTAAAAGGTCTTGTGATGTGTTTCATTGTGTGATAGATAGACATAACCGAACTCAATTAGGCTAGGTAGACACAAGTTTGTTATGGCAGTGTAACTAAAATCATCTATGTGCTCCACTTGCGTATGTGGGCCATTTGCGATTCAAGGACCAAAAAGAAAATGGGAGGAAATTTCTTTGGTAGACAAGCATAGAAGCAGTTTGACATACATTTTAGTAGAGTCGATCTCTGACATGGGTATTTGTTTCTATCCATGATTAGTTTGATCTACTTATTATTAGGAGACCTAATCTACCAAATATCTCCAAAATGGAAATTCATGTCCACAGACTCTTGAAATTGCTAGTAACATGTCAGAATGGGGGAACGTCTCTCTCTCTCTCTCTCTCTCTCTCAATTTTCCTTTTCCTGAACAAAAGGACTGATAGTACCAATAATAAGAAAGCATACCTCTTTTATTGTTTACAAGAGCCTTGCTCTTAACGGGACAGCTAATAATCTGCTTAATTGAGAATCACCCTAGTCTCGACTTAAAAAGAGAGCACAAAACCACACTGACTACTGGAAAAAAATTGGAGAATTCACAACACAATGAACCAATATTTCATGAATATAAAATTTATTACTAATGATCTATTCTTGATTTCAACATGGGGGCAGATCTGCTGGTGGTGGTATTACTGTCTGTGATGGTCCAACTCCATTCTCTACCAGAAATGCCATTGCGAAACCCCAATTAAGATGTGAATCTATGTGACAATGCACAAACCAAATTCCTGTTTTGCACCAATAAATGAAAATAACATAATTAATGTATTTTTTAACACGTTTTAGCAAGACTAATAACTTCTTCAGCAGCATATGTACCTGGATTATCAGCTACAAATCGAATGGCTACCCATCCTCCTGGAGGTGTTCCTATGGTGTTCCTTTGAGGTGGATCAACAAGGTTAAAATTAGCAGGGTCCGTTGCTGGGTTGAAGTTGCCAAAACCTGAACCAACTATGAAGAAGTCGAATCCATGAAGATGCATTGGGTGGTCCTCAGTTGTTACTATACTCGTATCCTGAAAAACTATTTGCACCCTGGAACCATATCTCAACTTGTAGAGCTTAGTTCCTCGAGAAGGTGTCCATAGGCCTCGGGGCACATTCCCAGTATAATTAAATTGCAGCGGAGGAACAGGAGGAAAGTCTGTGGTGAAGACACCAGGTATACCTTGGTAGTATGCTTGCATTAAGGAGGTGGTTCTTGGGAGTAAAAAAGAAACATTGTTCATGCTGGCTGTGAAGCGAGTTCCATTGGGTCCTTGGCAACGGGGGCTATTAGGATTTGTGCAGTTGATTAATCCCAACCCCACTACAAAGTACAGACTCACATCAACATTCGTAAACACATTATTCTGGGAAAGGCTCCTAATTCCATTGGTGAATGCAGTTGCGGTTGGTGTATCATTAAAGCGTGGAAGAGCTGGCAATATTGGTCTTAAGAATTGTCTATTGTTACAGCAGCCAGCAGATTTGTATTCAAGGATTGCAGTGGTGGTGGTATTGTCAAAAGGAGCATTTTGGGCTGATTCATAAGCTCGTGCTGCCATGTAGTAACGACCTGGGACTTGATCAGCAGTGAGAAGAACATCATCCGTTTGGCCTGGTCCTATCATGACAACTCTTGTGGTGAAAGGCTTGGTGTAACTTGCATCAGTGGCAACAACAGTCATCCTATGGTTGGCAACTGTAAAGAAGAGTTCTTGTTCAAGTGCGGCGTTGATTATTCTCAAGAGAATTGTCTCACCCGGTTCTACTGGAACAAGTACGGTATCTGCATAATGTATTTGTCAATTCTCTTAAGTTACCTGTCCTTTCTTAATCCTTTTTCAACCTTAAAGAGAATTTTTATCTACGTTGTAGTTGTGATTGAAAGAAAATGATTTCAAACCTTGGCTGGAGCATCTGTAGAAATCTCCAGGTTGACCGTTAATTGTGTATGCAATAGATACATTTGGAGGTGCTCCTGTAAAATCTGTCATCCTTAGGAGACTCACAGGATTCCTGTCAAACCATTCCCCTGTTCATCATCAAAAATAGCCTGTTATGAATGGTATCATCAACTTTACTCTTGTAATACCCAATTCAGATAAAAATTGGTATAGGTTGATCAAATTCAATACTTCAATTTCTTTGTCTACAAGCCACAATCAATAATCCCACTTTAATTTTTGAAAAATGTTAAGCCCTATGATAGTAATTAATCAGTAATCTCATTACTATAATGATAATTCATAATAAGCATAAATAATTAATAAATTATAACATTTTTTCTCGCTCCTCATGTAACACGGAGAAATTTCTAGTTTGATTCATGAAATGAAAGTAAAGTTGCTCAATAGTATTTGAAGTCAATAGCTGAGATTAGAGCATAGCTATCTAAGAAAACTTAGAGGTGTACCTAGAACAATGGGAAATTCTCGCTTAGGCATTGGGAATGGATAATGAGAGCCAAATCTTGGATAGATTATGATAGGTCCATGGACAGTGGCTCTGAGGAATCCAACATGAGCATGCCACCATAGAGTTCCTTCTTGGTTAGTGATAGTAAAGCGGTACGTATAACTCGCCCCTGGTTGGATTGGACACTGAGTCACATAACCTGGTCCATCTGCCCATGGATTTCGCAGCATTCGAAGGCCATGCCTAAAAACCATATCAGATTGTGAGGGAAAATGAATACCAAGAAGCATGATGAGCCAACATTTTTCTCTGAATGTGATATTGATTACCAGTGGATAGTAATGTTGTATTGTGCAGCATTTACTACTCTGATAGCAAGTGAATCTCCATTTCTAGCAGACACAATTGGCCCGGGAAACTGCCCGTTGACAGTGAGTATGTTGCGGGTTCTGCACAGCCTCCTCACCGGCGTGGTTTGAATCTGTTTACAATCAATTTTCAAAGTTATGTCAATGTTATATGATCTAGAACAAGTACTTTTGTGATCATGCAGCTAACACTTACAACAAAATCATGGTAGTGAGTCTCTGCAGCTGCAAAAGAATCAAGGCAAGAAATTAAAGTGAGTAGGTTGAAGAAGAGCCAGAAGCACCATGAATTTCCAGGGAGGTTGGAAATCTCCATTGTTGTCTCTGACTTTGTGGAAAGAAGTTCCTTGCGTTATGTGATCAACACTAGTTCAAAGTGCAGCTATATATAAAGCTAATAGCCTAATAGTAATCTCTCTGTTTTTTTTTTTTTTTAGTTTTGGAATAGAAATGTTTTTTGGCATTGACATGAAGTAACAGTTCTTAATATTTTAATATAATTAGTCTAACCAGAAAGAGGATCTGGTGTACCCACTAGCGCAATCAACCGTAGGGCTAATATTATAGTCTTAGATTTTGTTGTGAAAAGTGATCTAACAATGAGTTTGGATAAATAAATCCTGTTTCTTTATTACTTGTAGACAGTAATTTTCCCTTAGTTGTTACGGTAAACTTGTTGAGAATCATGATACGAAGAAATTGAGGAAGGAAGAAGAGAGGAAGAGAGCACTAGCCAATCAAAATTAATCTCTTCAAGTTATCATTTTTATTTTATTTTTTTAAATTAAGGTTTTATCTGCAAGATTTTATTATTCACTGGCACTTTCTTCTTCCATTTAGTTTATCTAAATGAATGAGAGAGCAAATTGATTTTCTCGGTGTCATTTATTTTTTTGATAAAACTATTTAGGTATTTTTTAAAAAAAAAAAGAAATCTTTGATGACTGTAAACATGTATTTGTCATGTTATTATCAGAAATATTCTCTTTTTCTGATGAATAATACAATGAGAAATGACCTAACAATTGTTGGAAATCAACCGTAATCACTAAGCTGTCCATATGGATTTGTTAGACTAGTCATCAACCTAATGGCACTCACTCATGAGCTTAATTAGTTCAAAATTATTCATCTGAATTTAGTATGTGTTTGGATTCACAGTTTGAAACTCCAATTTGATTTTTCAATAGGGACTTTACGCTTTACGAGGTAAGTATCTATAGAGTTTTATTTCAACTTACATGAATATGCTTATTGAATGTAAATATAAACAAGCACTTGGATCTCCGATGGAACAAAACTGAGTGACATTTTGTCATGTTAGAAAAAATGAATAAAGGTAAGCGCCAAATTATAAAACTCAATATAAAATATAAAAAGTCTAACACAATAATATTTATTGGACATGAATTTTCACCTGTTTTTAACATGTTTTCAACATAGAAAAAATAAAATCAAAATATATTCAAATTTAAAGGATAATATTTGAAGGGATATGTGAATTTTCTGTTCCTAGGTCACTCCAAACTATCCAATCTCTAACCCGTGTATTTCATAGCACTTTGAGATATTTGGAGGGCTGGTGAAGCATCTTAGACATATAGAGAGCAAGTTTATTAGGGGGTTGTGAGATTTATTTTTCTCCTTTTTTTCTTTACTCTTTAATTTCATGTAATTTGTTATTTTCAATTGGAGATTGCAAAATGATTATATTTGTATCTCTCATAATTATTATATGTTTGCGAATCTCTTAATTAAGAGCAACTTAAATTGATGTGAATAGTATTAGCTCGCCTCACTCAAGTAAATAGTTGGAGATTTTAATTCCAACCATTGTGTAACAATTTAGTTAAGAATATTTTTAGTGTCTTCCATCCTTGAGAAGTATCATTTTATTGTAGTTTTATTTACGGTGTTTGGGTTGCTTAGGTTTATACCTGAAGATAATTTGACAGCTCGTCCTGCCTAACAATGATATAACATAGGAGAAATGAAGACTTCACCATGTCTTTAGATCGTATGTGAGCCTAATATTTTTTCAAAAATTTTTATATAAAAAAAAACTTAGTTAAGAATAATTTATCCTCAGCACTCAAGGGGAGAAGAGCTTAATATCTGGTCTCGATGGATTTTTGTTTTTAATAAAATCTCTTAAAATTAAATCTTGCTATTTTGTATTTTTCTAGTTTATCTTTTCTTAGCCGTTACAATATTTTAAGACTGATGATTAATTGGGACAGTAAAAGTATGCTCCTTGTGAGTTAGACCCAATGAATACTCCAATTAATTTAATTTTTTTATTAATTCTATTACAAACTCATACAATTGTAAAACTGCCATCACCTACCTTTACATATTAATATTGTTATGAAAATATTAATATTAATATTAATTTACAGCATAAAGATAATATATTATTTTATTTGGTAGGAGTTTTCTGCTTACCTACAAATTGGATCCTCGCAGCTATAAAATTCAGTGTTTTAACGGCTAGTGGATGTCATCATTCAACGACTTTAGGCTAATTTTCTTATTATAGTAAAGCAGCACTTTGTCAACTTCGTCAAAACTATTAATTAAGCTTAATAAGTATGAAAGATGCGAAAGAAATATTTAAGTAACTACTCCCTTTTATAAGATCTTTTCTAGATCTGTCTTCACATTATATACATTTTTATCCTATTTTGTATTTAATTAATATACTTTCTCTCATTATCTTTTCTCATACGTTCTTTCTCATCTTTTTTTATCACTCCCATCTATCCACTAATAAATAAGTATATTTGAAAAAAATAGTATATTTCCTATTATTTTTAAAAATCTAACAATTTTTCCAAACAACTAATTCGATTAAAAGGGTCTTATAATAATGAATAGAGGGAATATTATTTTCACCATTTCGTTAAGTTCTCCAATCCCATTTAGATTTAAGTTAAATAGAGATATTAAAAAAATATGACACATGGCAAAGTGAGATTGAAGAACTTGACAAAATGGATGTAAAGAGTTTGATCTAAGTTTTCTCTTTATAAAATACTCTATTTCATTATTTGTATTAGAATTACTTATTGATGCAAAACCCCTATGTAATTAATTTAGGATAATTTAAAAATATATATAAATTTAGAAAAAAAAGTATATAGATATCTTATATTTATAATTTAAATATATTTTTAATTAGTTCATACATAGGATGGAGTTAGTATACAAGGATATAAAAGCTGAAGAGTTTGAACGTAACTTTGAAAGCACTTAATATTATAATTTTGAGTTCTAAAGCTCTTATGTTAAATAGGAATAAATTTAGAAAGCTGTTAAATTTTAAGATAAAATTAACAAAATTTAAAGTTTTTTTTTATTCATATGAATAAGCTGAAAATAATTTATAAATAAAACTAAAAGTATATAATTATTGGCAGCAGTGTTAGTAAGTAGTAACAGTGTAACACTATGAATGTATATAACTATTGGAACTAACTGTGCTTCTGATGCATTAGGTGGACAGCTACAACTGACTTCGAACTAATGCCATTAATCTGTTTGTTAAGCCTACCATACTAAGATTTGGAAAAACTTATGATTCACATTAGTCAAAAATACATACAGCAGATGAAACTCGTCAGATGAACATGTTGCTGATGGATTTGTTCTTCTTTTAATTTATTTATATTGAATTACAAGACAAGACAAAATCATAAAATTTTAGAATGGATTTTAGGAGTGAAGAGACCATCAAAAAAATGAGAAATCAAACGTAGGATGATGATTGATGAGTTACATACCATGGATTCTAGATTTTTCATACATTGTGTTTATATGTTATATTTTCTATATGGATTCTAGATTCTAAATTTTATAAAGATGCATCAAAACCACTTTCAATCTCTCTAATCTTATTTATAATATACTCACCTATTGATCTTTAATATAAGATTCTTTATAAAATTTAACGAAACATTTGTGTGTTAATGACATGTTTTTTAATCACATTTTTTAGTTGAAAAGAAGTCTAGACAGGCCCTATAGGAAGTCGAACCCTCCACTACTTTGCACTAGGGCAATGCACCAAGTGGTTTTTGAACCACATTAAATAGTAGATTGGTGAAATAAGTTTTTGGGAAAATTATAGACAAGTTTCAGTCAGGCAAAAAAATTAATTATTAATAAGGTCATATAAAGACCTTATGCAAAAACATACAAGTTGGATTTCTAGGTTTAAACTGCCTATATTGTAGAAGAAATTGCAAAACATTCTCACTTAAATCCTAGACCACGGAATTGGAAATTTTCCCCCCACAAATCCTCTTACTATATTTATAAGTCAAATTTTTAAATTATCATGTGAGTTTTTGCACGTGTTCTCGGGGATCTATTAATAATAAGTCAAATTTAAGGGATCTATTAGTAATTATTTTTTCAACCATGTTTTTTTATCCATATTGCTTGTACTTATATATGATTATACAGATACTAGAATATCATTCCAAATATTCACATTTGTTCATTATTAACTTGCATGAAAACAAAACAAAACAAAACATTTCGTGCATTGTACAAATGTCATTTAAATAAAAAAGTATAATTACAGAAATAATATCAATGATAGATTAATATACATATAGAATAATTCAAAGGAAGAATATCTTTCAAGCCCCTCTAAATTATTTGCATTAAAGACTTAATTATGGGCCAAGCGGATGAAAAAAAAGTATTACAAGACTTAATTAGAAATGGATGAGAATTGAGAAACTAAACTAGATTATACATACATATATATATATATATATAAATTTAAATGAATTACATTCCAATATTCCCTAAAGTATGGACTATATTTTTAAGTTTAAACAATATTTATAAAAATATTTATAGATTGTTAACTAACAAAATATTTATATTAATAGTAAGATTTAAATTTATAATCTTAGATATTATGAATTAATTTATTACTAATAGCTGAGCCAATTTTTCTAGAAAACTATATTTCTTTTCTATTATGGAAATATATAACGTGTGCGAATTGGAGTCCAATTGCCAATTTGAGTCCTTTTTTTTTTTTTACAGACATTTAATTTGTTTAGTTGACAGAGACATTTAATTTGTTTAGTGTTCTGTATAATTGGCCAAGACATTTAAACTAATTCATCTTCTTTTTTTCCCATATTGGGCCTTACGCTTAAGAGATACTAGTTAGGGTTTTTAAGTCTTTCAATAAGATTAGAAATCTTAAAAACATCTGATTTTTGAGTGTGCTAATGAGAGTTAATACAAATAATAAAGAATAGAGTTGTATCTAATAAGGAAGTAAATTTGATTCTCACTACCGTCATGAGGGTTCCTTTAATAAGAGATCTCAAATTTTCTGTAAATATTCTTTGAGCCCTGGGACTGTGTGATGATCTTAATGGATGATCGATATTAAACCTATCTAAATTTTTTTATATAAAAAAATATTAAAAACCTTAACTAGTATCTCTTAAGCGTAAGGCCCACTATGGGAGAAAAACAAGAAGATGAATTGCTTCAAATTTCTTAGCCAATTACATAGAACACTAAACAAATTAAATATCTCTGTAAATAAAATTGTCGCTCCAATCATCTGTAAGTTTAACTAGTAAATGAGTGAGACATGCGACCATTGAAGCGTATTTATTCTCTAAATAGTATCACTTTGTCATGGTTCCAATCATTATATTTAATGAGGCATCCTAACTCCTAGGTATCTAAGTTTACGCCTCAGGGTAATAGACGGCTTGTCCTACTCGATATTAGTATCGTCTAAGAGGAAGAGAGACTTCACCTTGCCCTTAAATCTTAGGTAAGTTCAAACCCTTTCTAAAAAATATTTGTACTAAAAAAAATAAAGAAATATAATTGAAAGACTAATTAGAAATCTAATTGGCATTAGATTAAAAATATAATGCCAATGAGAATTAATATAGATTGTAACGAACAAGCTTGTATCTCACAAAGACGTGTGTTCGATTCCTACTGCTATTGTAAGGAATCTTTTGATAGGTAATATTATAAGTTCCCTATAAATTATCTCTGAATCCTAGGGTTATACCCTAATTTTAGTGGGAGACCAGTGTCAAACCCACCTAAACTTTTCCTTATAAAAAACATTAAAAGAAATATAATTACCCACCTAAACTTTTTTGTATATATAAAAAGAAAAAAAGAAATCTAATTACTACTAGTAAATTAGATATAATAGAAGGGACTAGTTCCTCGCAATGTAATAAATCAAAGTTCAAATCATCGTTAGGAGAAATATCCACATTTAGTATCTAATAGTGTCTTGAATAAAATTGGTTCCAATAAGAGAATATCTACGTTTAGAAAAAAAAAAAGAAGAAAAAGAAGAAGCGTCCACATTTAGTGCCAAGAAATATCTCGAATAGAATTACCTCCAATAAGATGATACATATGCTTAATAAAAAAACAAAACAAAAAGAAAAAGAAGTCTAAATACCAATAATAGTTAAATCTAACAAAAATAACTATTTATTCACAATGTGCCGAACCAATGTAGAGAATTTTCATTGTTTTTTCTTTATCTTTCTATTATTTTAGAAATGTCAACAACTTTCACCTTACTTATTTCATATATATCATTTACTATTTACTAGACATTTTTATTAATGTTTAATTTGATGATGTTGTAGCTAGTTTGAGATTGGATTCGAGCTTTGGTTGGTCTTTGAAGTGATGAGAGTCTTTTTCTTTTTTCTTTTTTTTGAGGTTGTAGCTTCTTGTTTCCTTTGCTTATGATGTTATTTGTTTTTTTTTTGTTTAATTTTCTATAGCTTGTTGTACTGAGTTTTTGTATTTAGACTTTGTGCCCCTAATATGGCCTTGATTAAGGTTTAGTAGGTGGTTTTCTATGTGTCATATTATCTTTTATTGCATAAATTGTCCTTTTATAAAAAAAACTATACATTTTATTAATATATATTTTAAAAATATTTGACTAATTTCACTATCAGTAAGCAGGAGCTGGAGAAGGGAGCAAACTATGGATGATAAGAAGCCTTGGAGAGAGAATAGGGAGGGATAAATAATTTTTGGAATATTTCAAGTAATCTTAAAAATTTAAAAATAGGTTAAACTAATTTTTTCGTGGCAAAAATGAGATACTCTTGTCCTCTCCAAAACTTATGAATTAAATAATGGGAATGCTTCCTTTCTCCCCCCCTCTATGTAAAGATTAATGTAAAAGATAGGTATAAAAATTATTTTTCCTAAAATGTTATGTCCTACCTCATAATTTTAAATATAAGAATTAGATTAAAAGTTTATTTTAGTTCTAAATATAAGGTATCAATATACTAAATATTTCAAATTTAATTTTTTTAAAAATATCCTTATTAATTGTATATATTAAAGTGATTTATATTAAAAGTGGTTTTAATAATGATAAAAGAGGGTATTTTAAAAAAGCTAAAACACTTTTGTTATAAATAACTAATTTAACTAATTTTTTTAATATTAATAAATTAATTATTTAACTCTTATACTTATCTAATCCTTAATATAAGAAATAATTTAAGAATTTATTTTTGTCCTAAATATAAGACATATTTATAATATTTATCTATTTTTCTTAAATTATTCATATTAATACCTTATCAATAATAATTAAGTAAAAGAGAGTGATAAAATTAAATAATATAATTATAATATTTTAAAAAATATATTATATTAATTAATTTAGTTAATATTTTTAATATAATTAAATTAATTAAATAAATTGTAATCAATATGTTTTTTATGCAAATTTGTAATCAATATTTTTTTAAAGAATTTTGTAATCAATATATTTTTTTTTTAGTTGCCCACCCTGATTCACCAGAATTTTACTTTGACTACATCTGAATCTGGCCCGCGTCGCGCACCTGGCTATGGTGAGTGAGTCTACCAACAGAAATTTTTTGTATATATCAAGACTCGAACTCAATATCTCATTTAAGTGATATCAAATCGCTTACCACTTAAATTAATCCCTATTAATTATAATCAATAGTAATTACTAGAAGCAATTCTTTAAAAAAGGCACTAGGTTTAAGTGAAAGCAAGTGGGCCCATCCTATTATTTGCCTAGGAAAATCAGCCCATTCTATCAGTAAAAAATTAAAGACCTATTTAGACAAGAGTTTAACAAAAAATTTATGAAAAAAGGGGTTTTTGGACAGCTTTTAAAAAAAGATTTTTGAAGAAGAGTTTATGAAAAAAAGTTGTTTTAAATATATAAGTTTTTGGATAATTATTTCTAAAAATACTTTTATTATTAGTAAATTATAAAAAAAGTGTATAAATATTAAACAAGAAAAGATAAGAGATGAGATGAGAGAGAGGAGAGATTGTATAAAGAAAGAAAGAAAAAAGAGTATAAGAAAAAATAGAAGAGTGGAGAGAGCGTGTAAGAAAAAGTAAGAGAGCAGAAGGAGGGTGTAAGAAAAAATAAGAGAAAAGAGAGATAGTGTAAAAAAAATAAGAATAATATAGTAATTAGTTAGTTTATAAATTCTTTTACTATTTAATAAATTAAATAACTTATCTAAAATTTTAGTTTTAAATTATAATTTAATATAAAAATTTATAAAAATAAATATAACTATTTATTTGAATATAGGAACAGTAGCTCTTACCTTTGGACTCTGAAGCCGAGCCGAAGCCGGCGAAATTACAGAGTTCTGTTTCTTGTCACCATTCTCTGTTTCTACTTTCTTTTCTCGATTCCTCCAAGTGGCAGTGAGAATAGACGACGCATAAGCTTAAAAAGAAGTGAGAACGACAAGCTCTCTCTCTGGTTTCATAAGTCTGACAATTTTTCTGTCTCTTTTAGATCTTAGCTTTTTTATTTTGGTTTAGTGCAAGCTTTCAAATTTGACCATATTATGCAGAAATGGAAGACGAAAGCCCTAATCCTCTGCGCCGTATGTCAAGCCGAACTCGAAAGGTTGCATCGAAAATGGCTGCTGCCCTTGCTAGTAGTGACAATCGCACGCAGGTTGAGAATACTCTGAATAAATTTAAATTTAGAGTTTGTATTTTCATTCATTACAACCCTTATGTTAAATTTGAACTTCTAATTTTAGGCCGCGCTTGCTCGCCTCGAAGCTTTGGAGAACGATAATGCAGGATTTGAGGCTGTAGAAGCTATTGACGACGATGAAGCTTCTCTAGACGATGAAGATCAAGGTTTCTATATATCTCCTTGGTTTTCTGAAATTGCTTCTGTTTCTTCTTTTGATTAAATATTTGGCCATTATTGATAATTGAGAAGCTTGTCCGCAATTAGTGAAACATTAGGATGGTGCATTATTGTGCTTAAGAATTTGTCCACGAAACAGTAGCCTGTTATTAGGTATACGGCGAAATGCTTGCATTTGGTTGATAATGGATTCCTTTTCATTGTTCTCTTTTTGGACCTGTTTATGTAGTGTATATACAAAAAAAGCAGTCAAAGGGCACCAAAAGGACAACCCGGCAGGCAAAGGCACTGGAAGCAAGGAAGGCCCCAAGAACTTTCCTTGAGCTTTTACATGAGGTGAATAAATCATAAGCAATATATACTGACAATCTCTTGCTTATATAGTTGCTTTGATGGTTTTATAGCTATAACTTCATTTACAAACACAGGCAAACCTGGAATCATTGCCCCCACATGTTCCATCTTATTGGAAAGCAGCAGTTGGACCTCCAAGTTCAACCTGCCGCCGCCATTATTGTACAGTTTGTGGGTTTTCTTCCAATTATACGTGTGTTAGATGTGGTATGCGCTTCTGTTCATATCGTTGTCAAAATGTACACAATGACACTCGTTGCTTGAAATTTGTGGCTTGATACATGAGACGTTTGAGCTTGGCTAGAAAAATGTATTATTTATATAATGTCAGATCAGAGGCATTGTGTTAAATATCATCAGAAGTTTGTTAAATTCCATAATGGTTATTCCTTTTAATTTGTCCCAAAAGCAAGGTATTTACTGAACTCCCCGCCCCAACTCCCCAAGCCCCCTCCCCCAGGAAAAAAAAATACTTCTCCCAGTTTACTGCTTCCTTGTTTAGTTGTTTTAACATCTTTGATGCAATTGGCTATAAGCTTCGTTTTAGTGTTTCATAATAAATCAATATATCATTATATCATTATATATAACAAAATAGCTAGGAAGTTACCCTAGTCACTAGCCACGAATAGTATGTTTCATTTCTCAAACCACTAACTACAGTCATGCAAATTATATATTATTATATTTAATAAATGATATATTGTGATCCTGTTGCTTCTAGCTGATTTGATTAAGCCAATGGAAGAGGTTTTATGATGTTAGATCAGACTAGGTATCCAAGCTGGTCATGGTGGGAGCCTGAAAACTAGATATCTTCATGTGTACAGCTTTGAGTATCAACCTGCTAGAATGGAACATATTTTTCGTGAACTAAAGGACTGATTGTACAAATATAAGAAACCATTCATCTTTTATTTGTCTTTCAAGAGGTTTACACACTCAATCAAGGGAAAATAAGTAAGCTTCTCAATTGAGCATCCTATTCTGGACTAGGAATGAAGGCAGAAAACCACATTGACTATACAACAACAACAATAAACATCATCCCACTAGGTAGGTTTGGCCATGGACCACACGGCGAAGAAAATCACACTAACTATCTGGAAAATATTTGAAGAATTTGCAAACAGCAAGCCAATTTTTCATGAGCATAAAATTTATGACTAATGATGTATTCTTCATCTTAACATCTTGGTAGATCTGGTGGTGGTGGTATTACTGACTGTGACGGTCCAGCTCCATTCTCTACCAGGAATGCCATTGCCAAACCCCAATTGAGATGGGTATCTATATGACAATGCACGAACCAAATTCCTTTTTTGCACCAATAAATGAAAATCATGTTACTAGTTATGTATGTTTTTTATACGAGTTGTAAGAGTAGGACTAATAAATTTTGTCAGTAGCATATTACCTGGATTATCAGCTAGAAAACGAATGGCTACCCATCCTCCTGGAGGTGTTCCTACGGTGTTCCTCACAGGTGGATCAACAAGGTTAAAGTTAGCAGGATCCGTTGCTGGGTTGAAGTTGCCAAAACCCGAACCAACTATGAAGAAGTGGTATCCATGAATATGCATGGGGTGGTCCTCAGTTGTTACTATGCTTGTATCCTGGAGAATAATTTGCACCTTGGAACCATACTTCAACTTGTAGAGCTTGGTTCCTCGAGAAGGTGTCCATAGTCCTCGGGGCACATTCCCTGTATAATTAAATTGCAGTGGAGGAACAAAAGGAAAGTCTGTGGTGAAGACACCAGGCGTTCCTTGATAGTATGCTTGCATTAAAGAGGTAGTTCTTGGGAGTACAAAAGAAACATTGTTCATGCTGGCTGTGAAGCGAGTTCCATTAGGTCCTTGGCAACGGGGGCTATTAGGATTGGTGCAGTTGATTAATCCTAACCCCACTATGAAGTTCAGACTCACATCAACATCTTTAGATACCTTAACCTGGGAAAGGCCCCTGAGTCCAGCATTGAATGCAGTTGCAGTTGCTGTATCGTTAAAGGCGGGCAGAACTGGCAATATTGGTCTTGAGAATTGTCCACAATTCTTGCAACTAGAAGACTTGTATTCAAGGATTGCAGTAGTGGTGGTATTGTCAAAAGGAGCATTTTGGGCTGATTCATAAGCACGTGCTGCCATGTAGTAACGACCTGGGGCTTGATCAGCAGTGAGGAGGACATTGACTGTCTGGCCGGGTCCTATCATGATGACTGTTGTGGTGAAAGGCTTGGTATATGCAGCATCAGTGCTAACAACCGTCATCCTGTGGTTGGCAACTGAAAAGAAGAGTTCTTGTTCAAGTGCGGCGTTGATTATTCTCAAGAGAATTGTCTCACCTTGTTCTACTGGAACTCGTACTGTATCTGCATAATAATTTCGCATGAGTTACAGTCAGTTATTTATCCTTTTCAACCTGAGAGAAGGTTAATCTACTTTGATAGTTGCGATTTGAAAATGTTCAAAACCTTGGCTGGAGCATCTGTAGAGATCACCAGGTTGACCATTAATGGTGTAAGCAAGAGATACATTAGGAGGTGCCCCTGTAAATTGTGTCTGCCTCAAGAGACTCATCCCATCCCTATCATACCATTCCCCTGTTAATAATCAGAAATAATCAGTTACGACTGCCTTGGATTATAAGCTCAAATCACATTGCAATGGCAGAAAATGAGTGTAGAAGACCGAGAAAACTTGAGACTTACCAAGAAGAATGGGGAATTCTCGCTTGGGCATTGAGAAAGGATAAGGAGAACCCAGTTTTGGGTAGATTATGAAAGCTCCATAGACAGTAGCTCTGAGGAAGCCAGTGTGAGCATGCCACCATAGTGTGCCTTCCTGGTTATTGATAGTAAAGCGGTACGTGTAAGTCCCTCCTGGGGGAATTGGACACTGAGTCACGTAACTCGGTCCATCTGCCCACGGGTTTTGCAGCATTCGAAGGCCGTGCCTAGAAGAAGCGCATCAAATTATTAGGAAAATCAAAATATCAAGCATGATGAACCTACAAGTGAATTTTTCAAGATCCATGTGATATTGCTTACCAGTGGATGGAAATGTTGTATCTTCCAGCATTGGTTACTTTGATAACAAGTGAATCTCCATTTCTTGTTTCTATTGTTGGCCCCGGGAATTGCCCGTTGACAGTGAGTACATTGACAGTTTTGCACAGCCTCTTCACTGGGGTATTTTTAATCTATTTCGTTCAATATTTAAAGCCAGGCTAATCAGTAGCTAGCTTCATCATAATAATTATAATAACCTGCAGCACATGATCATAAAGCTAACACTTACAACAAATTCATGGTAGTGAGTCTCTGCAGGTGGATGAGAATCAACACAAGCAATGACAGTGAGCAGGATGAGCAAGAGCCAGAGCCAACATGACTTTCCAAGAATGTTGAAAGTCTCCATTGTTGTCTCTGACTTTGTTGAATGGAGCTGGTTTAACACTGGGCTGATGATGTGCAGGTATTTATAGGGTGAACAGAGGAAAAGCCAATATGGGAATCTCTTTTTTTATTAATATTGGAATGTGAAAGTTATGGGCTTTTACATAACAGTCAACAGTGTAAATATTAAAGGAGAATTAGTCTAACCATAGAAGAGGATTTGGTGCACCCACTAGCGCAATCAACTGTGGAGCAGATGTTATAGAAAGGGTCTTAGATTTTCATACAAAGAAGTGATCCACAATGAGACTTAGTTAAGTATCTGATTTCTGATCATTTTTGTTATAGACAATTTCTTCGCTTAGTTGTTACCATAAGCCAATCAAAATAGTTCTCTCAATTTTTGTTAAATTATTATCTTTATGAAATGTCAAGGTTTGATTTGGAAATTTTTTTATTCTTCCCTGACCCTTTCATCAGCCATTTAGCTTGTAAAACTGAATGAGAAGGTAAATTGAGTTAGAGAAGCTCTCATTTATTTGTGAGAATATAGGCTTACTCTTCTTGTTTTTTTTTTTTTATATACTTTTATCATCAATTTTTAATTAAAAAATGACGTGTAAAAACATCTTTGATGAATTTTGTCGTATAATGTTGAGTTATAAAAGGTTTATATTCCTCGTGCTATTATTAAAAAAATTATCCATATTGATTTATTATAATCAACCTAATATTTCTAGCTACTCATATATCCTTCCCTATTCCCTAACTTGGTCCTGTGAAAATATTTTATAGAGGTAAAGTTTGAGAGAAATAAGAACAAAACAGGGTCTTATTTGCAAATTGATAGTTGCATTTAAATTATCAGTTGTTTGAATTGATATTTGCAACTCATTTTTCAGCAAAATTTGTCAGGAATTTAACCATCATTATTTCTCTCTTTTGGGAAATAACTATCATTATACACAGTGAAAAATTTGTAAAATTAGTCGTTTGCCCAACGATCTGAATGCTACTGAGGTCATGCAAATCATGCACTTTATTTGATTATACTTGCAGTTTAACTCCAGTCTTTATTTTCTTATCTCAGCCAAGGGAATAAAAAAAAATACAAAGAAAACAAAAGTTTTCGTTTGATTTGGTAATGAGAAAGTAGATTTTGCTTTAGTTGACCATTTCCAGTGATGGTAGAAAACGACATGAACAATATACTAAGTCCACCATGTTGACAACGTTACATTATTCTAAAGGTTAATAACATAAAATCGTATCTGTATTTGGTAGGACTTTTCTATATACATTACAACTTGGACTCCTTTACAACTTCAAAACCCAGTAATTTAATCATATACGCATGTCATAATTCAGTGTTGTGAAAGTGGCACTGGTAAAAAATCTATCACGTTAAGCTTTTTTTAAATTGTGAAAGTAGTCAAACAGCCCAAAAGGAATCTAACTAAAGAAAAAGCAAATGGGTCTGAAAGCGTTGAATTTGATTGGGTTGTAAAGCTCTTGATCTCTTCAAAACAAGTTAAATCATCATCCCTCTAGGCACTAATTGATGTGGCGATATGATCACACATTTCTTTCACAGTAGGTATATATATATATATATATATATATATATATATATAATATAGATATGGCTTGCTCCGGTTCAAAATATAATGTATTTTTTTTAAAAAAAAAGAAATTGAAGGGGTCTAGTCTTTTTTAGAAGCTATAGTTTAGATTTATCTGATTATTTAATGTATTTGTTTTTCATTTTTATCATTAATTAATTATATATTTCTCTCTCCTATATTTTTTCTACTCATTCACTTTAATATCTTTTTGCACCCCTTCTCTTTCCCACTTACCCTCTCCATAAATCAAGGCATTTTAGAAAATTAAGTTCTATTTTGTTTACATATTTATCATATTTAATTAATTTTAACTAATTAAGTTATGTATTTTAATTATTTAAAGTTTATATTTTGAGGTAGAGGGAGTATTATTTATTACTGGGAGTAGTACTCGTAATACTAACTATTATTCAGTATGTGTTTTGTGGGTAAGTTGGGTTATGATGTATTAGGTAGACCGCCACAACTGACTTTTAGACAAATCCCATCAATTTGTTAGTTAAACCTAAGCCTAACCATAACAAATAACAATGTTTCGAAGAATAACTGTGATTATCATATAATTGTACATATAATACACATGGCAAGTGACAATTTAATAATAGACTCAAACGATGAGGCATCATCATGTTGAAGTTCAAGAATATGGATTTTTAGTATTTAAAACCAATAGAAATTGAGAAATCAAATATATTGGCTCTTATATATGAATTTTAGCACCATACGGTTGGGATTCTCACTAAAAGATCTGGAGAAACTGTATGACCGATTAACATGCAAGATAAAAAAACTAGAACTACACCTTAACCTATATTCTTCTAATTTTATTTTTAAGTCACTTTTAACATATTTTATATGTACTAATAAAAACCTTAAATCTTATTAATTATATCGTAAAATTTAATAATTTTTTAATTATATTTCTATTTATTATACATTATACCCCATAAAAATAAAGTCTAATATAATAATAAATAAAATGTAAAATGTTATATTCACAAGAGAAATTTCTCTCTCTGCACCAAAAAAGAGAATTTATAGCACGAAAATGATGTTACCTCTAGTTCGTTGTTGTTACTATTGGATCAAGGAGAATTTCCAGTTGGTGTCAATTAGGTGGCACGTCACGTGGACTTTTGCTGCTTTATACGGTGCTTTTGGACTAATAGGTTTCATATCATGTCAATTTTCAATTGCATTCCTACATGATACAATCCTCATCCTTGGTACAATTGCTGTTTTTGTTTTTGGTGTAGTACAGTCTAATCGGCTCTCTGGGCTTAATTTTGGTGTAGTAACTATATTTTACTGCGAGTATTCGTTTAAATATTAGGGTAAATTGTGATAACTGCTTCGTTGTGTTATGGAAAGTTGACTTTTTTTGCAAGCCTATGCCAATAATATCAATAGGATTTTGAATTCTATCACCATTCGGTGTTCCTATCATATTCTGATGGCATTGTTCAAAGTTTGGGTACGGATGCTTTTAGGGAAAAAGAAAACAAAAAACTTGCTAAGTTCAATTAAAACATGTTGATACCTTATCTTTGTTCATGTTTCGAAATCAAAGTCATCACCCACCTCTCTATTTCTTTTTTACATTGGATAAGTTAAACATCGGACACCTTAATATTATTTTTCAGTTATATTTAATATTATTATATTATTTTTAAAGTACTTTTACTACCCTAACCTTACTTATATATAATGCATCAGTACCTTAAACCATATACTATTGTCATCATTCAAAGTTTCACTAATGGAAAGCATGCACGAAAATTCCTAATTTCAAAGTTTTCAGTACTATTATATTAATGAGTATTTAATTAGTACTTCATCAGTTTATTTTTATAAGATACAATTGACTAAATTGTGTTATTCAAAAATGTACTTAAAATTAGTTAGGTGTAATAAATATATCAAAAAATAATCCTTTGATTTTAAATATAAGATATATTTTATAATATAAATTATACTACAAAATATGTCTTATATTTATTATCAGAGAAGTAATTCAATTTTTAAAAATACCCTTATTTATGAAAAAGGTGGGGTGGGACTAACAATTAGTCAGAAAAAAAAAGAGAAGAGAAAAAGGTAATTTATTGAGTAAAAATGAAAAAAATACATAAACTATTTATCCATCTCCAAAACATATATTATAAAAAAGAAAATGTTTGTTCAATAAATTGTATCTTATAAAAAAGAGCTAAAGGAGTAATGCGCAAGGGATTTTATCTTTAAAATGAGTAAATATTTTTTTTTGATAAATTATTATTTTAAAAAGGGTTGGAATCATCCACAATCTAAAGATATGAGAAGTCTCCCTTTCTCCTAAGTGATAACAATATTAGATAGGACGAGTCGTTAATTATCCTTAGGTATAAATTTAGATACTAAAGATATGAGTAAATATTGAAGCGGGTTCATTGTATCTATTAGACACTGAGAAAAAAAAAACAGCGAGAGATAAGTACGTGTGGCATGCAGGACTAAGTTTATGGGAAGATATTCCAAATGAAGTGATTTCTTTTGCCTCATATCTTGGTTTCCAGCTCATGAATACGTCATATTACTTCATTATTATATTTTCTATTATTCATTCCTTAACAAATCAGATGATTATGGAAAACTAATTAACCTCTATTTGGCCCAAAATCCTACTTATAAGAATTGTCTCATTTTTATTATCTGATTTAATTATAGAGAAAACTATTTTGTATATCTTTATGATTTCTTTACATTTTTAATTTGATATATATTTTTTCTCTCGTTAGGAAATAATTTAATTTAGCTCTTTCAGTACAATTAGTTTCTGTACAGGGCCTAACAGTACTAATGAATCAAAATTATAATGATTAACGGTGTTAACATGATAAAATTAAAAGATTTATTAAAGAGAAAAAATATAGATAATAAATTAAAAATTGATAAAAAGTATAAGTACCTATAAAATAATATTTCAATTAATTATATACTAACTTGTTTAAAATTTAATTATTATGTACCAATATGTATAGTTATTGGTATATGATTCTATTATACTTCTTAAGTCCTAAATATATGATCTAGTTTATAGTTTTATTTTTAGAACAAGAAGAGTATAACAATATTTTTACAACTGCAACAACCAAACATCATTTTGATTTTATGCAACAAATTTGACCCCAATATTCATATTTCATAAACTTCAGGAGTGCAGCCTTACTTTAGTAAGTTGATAAATTCTTATTTTACAAATAACCATTAAGGGTTAATATAAATTTTAGTTCCACCATTTTACATGAATTTTAGTTTTAATTTTTCAATTTTTAAATATGAATTTTTTGTTTATACAGTTTAAGGCCATTAGTCTATATAGCTTTAACGGTCCTACGTGGCACTAATACCATTAAAGATATTTATTTGAAGAGTTGATTGTACATTATAGCTGATGATATATATACTGACGTGGATATATATACATCATTGTAAGAAAGATCTGGCGAAACGGAGGAAAGTTTGGCAGAGATATTGACGGTGGGGCTGGCGAAAGAGCCGGAGTAGAAGACAGATGAAGGCAAGAGGGATGCCAGCAAAAATAAGATGACAAGAAGGATATCGTTGTGTGCTTTGGGTTTAATGTTCTTTCTTATATATATATATAGTATACACACACATCGTTAGCCTATTTTATACCGTTAACTCATTAAATAAGTATTTTTAATAGGGTTAGTGCTACATAAACAAATTTAATACTATTACAGCTGTTCGAACTAATAGCTTTAAACAATATAAATTTAGGAGATCAATACATAATTTTTCAAGCTTAAAGAAATAGAACTAAAATTCTTATAAATCAAGGGACTAAAATTTATATTAATCTTACAATTAAAAATTAAACAAATTATTTTATCCTCTTTAAATTCCATACAAACCCTTCGTAATGAATGTTATTTATAGAAAGATTTTCCAAAACATAGTAAAAACCTAAAATATAATCCAAATTTTTGTTACTACTATTTATAAGTCATATTATTAATTATTTTCAAAACCTTTGTTTTAAATTCTAATATACTGATCATGGAAGCAATAATAGATGGACAAGTTTCAAAAATCCGAAGTTCCATTTAGCCAATCAAACCAATAATACATCGCCAGAATTCCTTGAAAAAAAAGAGAGAAAGAAATAACTACAGGTAAAAAAAAAAATCAGAAAACTGGGGAGGCAAGTGTTTAGTTTACTCAGACCGTAGTCCAACAGAAAATTTTACAGCAAAATGAAACAAAAACAGAAGCTGCCATAAATGGCAGACAACAAAGAAACTTCCACAGAACTTTCAGAGACAAGTATCTTCTAGATGAAACTAACGAGATAACCCCAAAAAAAGAAACAAAAGAAAATAACTGAAACTCATCTTTCCTAACTACCAGACTATCCTTGATGTGTATTTTCCCATAATTTAGGAGGCCATTTATCAAAGCTGAAAGCAAGGAACCTCAAAAGAAGTGTTAAATAATGATGTTTTCCTCAGTGTTGAGCCATCTGCTGTTTCATTGATCTTAGTGATTTGAGTTTTGATTCACAGATCTTGGAAAATTCCATCAGTACTTTATGCTTCCCAGTCACCATTTTCCTTGCCACATCAGCAGGACTCCAGGACTCGAGTGATTGAGAGATCCGATCACCGAGTTCTGCGCCGCCATCTTTGCAGGAAAAAAACGAGTCCAAGATGCGAAAGATTCGCCCAGGCCCATCATTCTGCTCATTGTTGTTTCTAAAAGAGGAAATAATGTACTCCACATTCTTATCCTCGGGAGTATTTTTCCATTCCCTTATCCATTTCATGATCTCCTCTATGACACTGGATAAACGCTGCACAGAATTGGTGATTTTATGAACTAAACTAGAGCTCGAATGATCTACCGATCCGCTCTTCTTTTTCTTTTTACCTGAAGGAAAACAGGATCTCAGACAAGACCGGATTACAAGTCCATGCCAGGCTAAAGGTTCTGTAACTATCTGTATAATAAGCTGAACATCACTCCAAGAAGAACAGATTTCAGACTCCATGCTCTTCAACTTCTCTAAAATGTACTTCTCCACCAAAGAATCTAAGATACTCCAAGTATGGTGGGGCGCCCTACTTCCATTTTCATCTGGTCTATCCAATTCGTGGGAACTCAGGTTCCATGCGTTTAAGAATACCATGAAATTTAACCAGTCTATCAAGTTGGGACCAAAAACCTGTTAAAAGGTTTTCAAAAATATGGATAAATTCTCCAGTTGCAACCATAAAAAGAATTTTGCAATACTAAAAAACATATGGTAGCTACAACTTTCTAGTTACTTGGAGGCAGCGTTTGGACAAAAGAGAGCAGTACGAACGAACATACAGAATGTCTTGATTTTGTTTAGCTCATACCAGTTAGGAGATAGAAAATTGGATAAATAACATGGTTGGTCCTTACAATTTGATCCAATTTTGGTTTTAGTTAACTATAGTTTCAAATTGTAATTTTCAATTCTTATAATTGCATAAGGACTTTAGTCTAAGTTAAAGCTGTTAAATATAGAGACTAAAACCAAAACTCATTAAAAGTACATAGATCAAAACAAAACTTGTTTAGTCTTTGTACTTTTAACGAGATTTGGTTTTAATCCATATACTTAACAGAGTTAAATTTAAACCAAATCCTTCTGAAACTATAGGAAACAAAAACCACAATTTAAAATTAAATTAACTAAAACTAAAATTCAATCAAACTATAAGGATCAACAGTATTAACCCTACAAAATTTGTCATACTAGTTAGGAGCTACATAATATCATTGGTACTTGGTGTAGGGTGCCATGTTTAGAGCTACACAGTATCATGATCTCATATATTTATATTTTTAACAGTAGCATAAAAAACCGAATAATCATACCTCAGAAAACTTTTCAACACTTGGAAAATCCATGATCACATCTATTGCTTCATGCAGAGAAAAGCCCAACAATTGAGCATTGCGCTCGAGCAACAATTTCAACTCTGAGGAGATTTTAGGAGGAACAGAACCATTGACCTCAACATTCTCCTTCATAGATGCTGAAGCACTTTGAATAGACAGATAGATCATTCGAGGGACTAGGGATCTCTTCTCAATCATTCTCTTGCAATTTGTCTCCCTTTCATTCGTCTAATTTTGTTGGCAAACCATGCAGGGAAGGGGAACACGAGAAAACATATAATTAATCATTATATTGGAACAAGCATTATTGATTGTCATCAGCCACAAAATTGTCATAAAAACTGAAATCACCTACCGAGATTCTTCTAGGACAAAAAGAAATCCCTTCAAATGGTCCTGAAACAGGTGCCAGCATTCAACTAAGTTTACCAAAATGATCAACAAGTAAAAATTGCATTGAAACATAATACCATGCATAATCAGCATCACAAAATTAGGATTGCCAATTAGTCAGTGAAAAGATCCTCAATAAAAACTATATGACACAATTAAGTCAAATGCAACTATATAAGATATATTCACATATTTTTGGAAAACAAAGGCAGCTTGAAGCCCTGCCAGGGGATTGGACAAAAGGTGGGGTAGGGACTGAAGCCATACCATCTGTGGACAACTAATCCTTTACCATCAAGAGTTCCAGAGCATCTAAAGCTACTTGAAAGTTGTGCAAATAATATGATACTTCCTAAAAGAAATTCATTGATCGAGATTGCAAGTTAAAAAGAACAAACAAACAAAATAAAAGCTACAAAGAACTATTTCATTCATCTCCAGGCAATAGCTTAAGGTTTTATAATGAACAGTACTAAAGTTGACATTAGTTTCTTGCGTAGCAAGTCTTAATCATAGCACAACAGGTAGAAAATTTAAACGGCTAATAAATGCACACCATTCATAAGGTTGTGTAGAAATATAGGAATGAGGATGATATGATTGTGGATCTCACTGCCCAATGTTATAAAAAATATAGTTAATGTTGACAATTACTATTAGAATACTTAGAATACTATTAGGATATTATAAACAGTATTATAAAATAGTAGCCTCTAAATAGCATAATGTAGCACAGATAAAAAATGTGGAATAAGATTGCATTTACTATTCTTTCATTTCCTTTTCCGTAAACCAACTCCTCTTTCTCTTTCCTCTTTCCCGTCACTCACCTCAATTCCTCCTCTATTCCTATCTTTTCTTTCCTATTCTTTATATTCTTTTTTCCTATGCTTATCATTTCTGATTAACCTACATACCAAGTGGTATCAGAGCATATCAAAGCCACTCTCTCCTTGGACCTTCTATTGCGCGGCATTGAATGGTGGAGACGAGGCTATAGATGGATGCCCGTAGGCAAGTTGTGGAGCAACGACTGCAAACAAATGGACGATTTGCAAGAAATGGTGTTGGGTTTCCGTGATGAATTGCAAAACATGGGCCATGCCTTCCAACAGGAACGTAAGAGGTGCATGATCTTGGCCATGAGGCGTCCAACAGAAACGTAATCATCAGAATAATGACAACCCTGATGATCACTGACGACTCCGTATGATGGATTTTCTAAAATACGATGGCAGAAACATTCATTCATGGATAGTGAGGTGTGAGCATTACTTTTAGTTTGAAAACATCCCAGAGGAAGTACGAGTGGATACCAAAGTCGTGAAATTGGAAGAAGAATCTTTTGAATAGCAGTTGGCCATGGAGCGTTGATGGGGGAATGATCGGCCGACTTGGGATGAGTACATAGAACTCCTGAAAAGGGCCTTTGGACCACCATACGAAAGGTCAATGTCGGAATTGACCCATTTGCGTCATACAGGAACATTGAGGGAATTCAACGTTAAATTTGATATGCTCGCGGCACGACTGGATTTACCAGAAGCGTACCTTGTAGATGTATATGCCGGGGCGTTAAAGGAGGAAATTGCCGATTCAGTGATGATGTTAGACCACCCAAAACTCTTGAGGAGGCTTGACGACTAGCACAGGTGCAAGAAATTGAGATAAATCATCGCTTGAGAAAGAACTTCAACGAAAGAGCGGGGAAAGCAACGGCGGCTAGAAATTCTTACAAGAACACCCTCTTAAATGGAGGGACAACCCAGAGTAGTAATTCAGCGCCAATACTCAAGAATCCAACAAGGCATGTGCGCCTATCATGTGACCATCGCTGCCTTCAGAGACAAAAGATGCGGTTGCATTTTATGGCTTTTGATGAAGACAATACTGAAGGTGGAGAAGCGGGGCTTGACTGTGAGGATGGTGGTGAATCAATCCCATTAATCTCACTGCACACTATTTAGGGTGGGGAGACTCCCAAGACTATGAAGAAAGCTAGGAAATTGATAGATTCATTTATATTGATTTTAGCGTGTTTAAAGAGAGTTTCATTCTTGATTTTTATCCCCATTTATCAATATGTTGAGTAATTAATAAATAAAATAAAAATAGAACAAGTGAAAAATAATTGATATGATTTGTGATTAATTGGATAAATAATCTATTAAATTTCTATTACAGGTCAATAACTAATCAACATATTAGGTGGAGGTTAGTTGACTAGACAGAAAGAGATTTAAACATGTGCTGAACTGTACAAGTAGGCTAACAGATTGGCAAACAGATTTTTTCACATGACTAATTAAAACGTGTTGAAGAGAGATTGATGCACATGTTCACAGCTAGAGGAAGAAACAGAATTCCATTTTTCTGTTGGAAGTCACATGTTAGAGGGTCATGTATTCCATATTGTTCCCACATGGATCACACATTGACTCACTTCTGAGCCCATTCCATTGTCCCACAATCTGCCACCTCTCATATCTTTCACACAGCATATGACCTCAGATTCATTCATCCCATATTCCATACACCTAACGCCATATCATTGATTACACACTATTCCATCCAGATCTCACTCCATCTCCATTCTCTCCCTTCACGCCATCTGCACTCTCTCTCTCCATCTCTGTTTTGTCTCTCTTTCCATCTGCAACTTTCCTTTGTTCTAGACAATAGAACTAGAGGAAAGTTTAACTTTCATTTTCATCTTCTCCTGCATTCACCATGATTGTTACTGGTTTTTCTGCTGCTGTTGAAGTCTTAACAGCAATGGAATGCTAGAGTTGTTGTGCTCTCTTGGAGAATATGTTAAACCAAAATCTTTAAGCTGAACAAAGAGTTTATTGTGTCTTTAATCCATATTTGATTGTATCGAATTGTTAATTATGGAATTATTGATTCAATTAGAGTTAGTAGATGATAAATGATTAGGGAATCGAGTTGAATTTCCCATTTTTGCATAATTGATGCTTTGATTGATTTTCATCCTTGGACCAAGTTGGACATTGTTGTAGTTAATTAGAGCAATTTTAAAATAGAGTACAATTGTATCGGTTTAATTCATCTTCTTCTATCTCTCATCTTAAATGATTCTTATTTCTCTATTCAATATCTGCGAATCGTAGCTTTGATTGAGATTTTCGCTAGCGAGTTGCTAACATTCTAATTCAACTTATTAACTCCAAATATCCTATGGATAATGAAAGGTAGTCTCTAAGGGAACACACTTGTCATTGATGCATTTCATCATCATAAACACTTGAAATCATAAACAATAACATAGCATTTACATTCAGAATTTAGTCACCATCTCATCACAAACTATCTGATTAATTTGTTAATTTGTAGCTTATTAGATTAATTAGGAACTTTAGCATCTATCTAAACTCCTTGTGAATAGACCTAAGTGCTCCTCTGTACAGATCACTGGGGGGCACAGTTTGCAAGTTCATGGTATTTAGAAGAATTTGAGATGGCAAATGCAAGGTTTAAAATTTGGATCTGCGTTTAGAATTATTGATTTACACACATATGACATGGTCTTGGGACTGGAGGGTTGAAGTCCCTTAAAAATGTCTACTATAAATATGACAATATGGCCATGCATTTTTGGTATAACGGGGGCCTGTGTAAGTTGCAAGCAGTGGGACCTACGACTATGGAAGAAGTACCAACCTCCAGGTTAAGCCTTCCCATTGGCAATGATCAACAAAGGTTTCTGGTACAACTCCTACGACCCCTAGAGGAAACTAAATTTCAATGTCTTGCAATTCAATCTAAAATGGTTGTCATTCCAAAGGAGGTGCAAGAAGTTTTTATTGAATTTGGGGATGTATTTGAGGAACCTCAGGGCTTGCCAACATTGAGGCCTGGTCACAACCCCCTATTGTTCTCCAAGAAGGAACAAATCCAATAAATATTAAGCCCTATCGCTATCCTGCTATGCAAAAAGATGTTATTGAGCAGCAAATCAAGGGTCTTTTACAGAATGGGGTACTTCAAGAAAGTTCCTTACCTTTCTCTTCTTCCATTGTTCTAGTAAAGAAAGATGGATCTTGGAGAATGTGTATCGATTATAGAAAATTGAACAAGCATACAGTTAAGAATTAGTACCCAATCCCTTTGGTTGAAGATTTACTGGATGAGTTACAGTCAGCTAAATGGTTTACCAAGCTGGACTTGAGGGCTAGTTACCATCAAATCAGAATGGTCCCTGCAGAATGTCACAAGACTACATTCAAGATTCATTCGGGTCATTATGAATGGATGGCCATGCCTTTTGACCTAACCAATGCACCAACTACATTTCAAGAATCCATGAATGACATCTTTAGACCTTTCCTTCGTCAATTTATACTAGTTTTTTTATGATATTCTCATATAGCTCATCGATGGCAGAGCAAGTAACTCACTTGGAGGCTAAGAATTTTGCGTGATCACCACTACTTTGTCAAAAGGAGTACGTGCACCTTTGTTGCTCAGAATGTTGAATATTTAGGTCATATTATATCAGCAGGGAAGGTATCGACAGATCCTACGAAAATCCATGCTGTTTTGGAATGGACAGAACGCACAAATGTGAAGCAATTGAGGGGATTTTTGGGTCTAGCTAGTTATTACAGGAGGTTCATCAAGGGGTTTGGGGAGTTAGCTAGTCCATTAACTCTACTCACACATAAAGACAGCTTCCTTTGGTCTGAACAAGCCAGTATAGCTTTCCAAAGGTTGAAGGACACACTGGTTTCAGTTCCAGTATTGGCCCTACCTGATTTTTCCAAGGTGTTTGTGGTTGAGGCTGACGCATTTGGTGAAGGTAGGGGCTGTCCTTATACAGGAAGGGCAATCACTTGCTTTTTCCAATGAGGCATTAGCTCCACAACACATTAAAATTTCAACATATGAGAAGGAATTGGTAGCAGTGATTTTGGCAATGGAGAATTGGCATTAGTATTTGGAGAGAGCACATTTCGTCATAAGGACAGATCAGCAAAGCCTCAAGTTTCTGCTAGGACAAAAGCTTCCCTTTCAAATGTATTGGATAGCTAAGCTCATGGGATATGAATGAGATTCAGTACAAGAAGGGTAGTGATAATTCTGTAGCTGATGCTCTTTCCATATTACATGGGTCACAAATTTTGTAGATGGCGCTTGACACTGCTTTCCTAGAACTTTTGGACTTAATAAAGGAGTCTTGGGAGGATGATCCTGCAGTAGCAGTGATTTTATCAAATATTACGCAACAAATAGGTGGTTCCTTGGGAAGGTTTTCATGGGATGGGACTGTTTTGCGAAGAGACAGCAAGATTGTAGTGGGGGATGTTGCTGGAACTCGACAGAAAATTCTTGAATGGCTTCATTCCAGTGCTCAAGGGGGTCACTCTGGAATAAATGCCACTTATCTAAAGATCCGTAGTTTGTTTTGGTGGAGGAATCTTCATAAGGAAGTTGAAGATCATGTAAAAGGCTACGATACTTGTGCTAGGTGTAAATATGAAATAGTAGCTTCTCCAGGTTTATTACAGCCATTGCCAATTCCAAGTAAGGTTTGGGAGAGCATATCAACGGATTTCACAGAAGGTCTTCCTAGATCTAATGGGAAGGAGGTAATTTGGGTCATAGTTGACCGAATGAGTAAGTATGGGCATTTTATCAGTTTATCCCATCCATTTACAGCTTCTCTTGCTCAAATTTTTCTTGACCAAGTATATAAGCTTCATGGAGCACCAATGGAGATTATTAGTGATCGAGATCCTGTCTTCATTAATAATTTTTGCAAGGAGTTTCTCAAGGTTATAAAAATTGAACAAAGGTTGTCTTCAGCTTATCATCCTCAAAGTGATGGACAAATTGAAGTTTTGAACCGTTGCTTGGAGTCTTATTTGAGGTGTGTTGGGAAAATCCTAAGTAATGGAATTAGTGGGTCCCTTTGGTTGAATGGTGGTATAATAATACTTTTCACACTTCTACTAAGACAACCTGTCAGTGGACATACTGATTTCAAAGGTTTCAGACACTAATGCACAGCACGGTATGAATGAATTAATTTCTGTATATCAATCTGCTATACATGGTTACATCTATATATATACAAGTTCAATCCCTCTCAAGACGGGATTGATGGAACAGAATCAGGAAACAGAATCAGGAAAGAATCAAGAAACATAATTAGGAAATATAATCCCCAAAATCTCTCTTAATCAATTCCTGCAATCTCTCCATTAATTACAATTATTTCCCTTCTTGATGAACCCCACTAATTTCTCATCTACACTCCCCCTCAAGTTGGAGCATAGATGTTTATCATGTCCAACTTGCCGATTAGATATTCGAATTTGTCTCTCGTTAATCCCTTTGTTAGAACATCTGCTACTTGTTCTTTAGAGGGAATGTATTTGAGATCAATCGTCCCTTCGTCAATTTTTTCTCTTATGAAGTGTCTATCTATCTCCACATGTTTTGTCCTGTCATGTTGGATTGGATTGTGAGACATGTTGATGGCTGCCATGTTGTCTGACTGTAGTCTGATAGGCAAATTTATTGACATTTTCAGTTCTTCCAGTACTCTTTTTACCCATAGACTTTCGCAGATCCCAAGAGCTATAGCTCTAAACTCAGCTTCAGCACTGCTTCTAGCAACCACACTTTGTTTCTTACTCCGCCAAGTTACCAAGTTTCCCCAAACATAGGTAACATATCCAGAGGTGGACTTTCGATCTTCTTGGTCACCTGCCCAGTCGGCATCTGTCATCATTTCCACTTTTCGATTTTCTGATTTTTTAAACCAAAGACCTAGTCCAGGGGAGCCCTTCAAGTATCTCAGGATTCGATAGACTTCATTTAGGTGCTTTTGTTTTGGATTATGAGAATGTTGGCTCACAACCCCCACTGCATAAGCGATGTCTGGTCGAGTGTGAGATAAATAGATCAATTTTCCCACCATTCGCTGATATCTTCCCATATCTACGGACTTTCCTAGCTCTTCAGTATCCGTAATTTTGTCAGCCCGTATAGGGGTGTCGCTTGGTCTGCAGCCGAGCATGCCTGTTTCCTTTAGAAGATCTAGTATGTATTTCTTCTGTGAGATGTTGATTCCCTTAGTAGACCTAGCTACTTCCATACCTAGAAAATATTTCATTTCTCCTAGGTCCTTAACTTGGAATTCCACATTTAATGCTTGCTTGACCCTGTCAATTTCTGTTGGAACATCTCCTGTGAGTACGATATCATCGACATAAACAACCAATACCACTATTCCCCCATTCAAGTGTCGGAAGAATAAAGTGTGATCGCTCTGTCCCTGTATATAGCCCTCATTCCTCAAGACTTTAGTGAATCTTTCAAACCATGCTCGAGGAGACTGTTTTAAACCATACAGCGATTTCTTCAACCTGCATACTTGGTTCTCCCTTTTTCCAGGGAATCCGGGAGGCATTTTCATGTAGACTTCTTCTTTCAGTTCTCCATTCAGGAAAGCATTCTTGACATCCATCTGATGTAGTGGCCAGTCTAAGTTTGCTGCAAGAGATAACAATACTCTGATGGTGCTTAGTTTTGCCACTGGTGCAAATGTTTCGGTGTAGTCCATACCATAAACCTGGGTGAAGCCCTTTGCCACTAACCTTGCTTTGTATTTCTCAAGGCTCCCATCCGCACAATATTTTGGAGTAAATACCCATTTACAGCCTACTGCCTTCTTGCCTTTGGGTAAGTTGACTACTTCCCATGTATTGTTTTGTTCTAGGGCCTCCAGTTCTTCCATTACTGCCTTCCTCCATTCAGGACTATCAAGAGCTTCATATATAGTTTCTGGTATCTTGACCTGATTAAGATGAGATACAAATGCAAAGTGTTTGGGAGATAAAGCTTGATAGGAGACAAACCTCTCTATAGGATGTCTAGTGCAGGTTCTTGGTTGTTTTCTTATTGCAATCGGGACGTCGAGATCATCCTCTTGTATCTCATGGCTAGGACCTGTTTCTGGTTCAGACTCTTGGATCGTGTCAGTGGCTTGAGGTATATTACCTGTCGTGTCCTTTTTCCGGGTATAGACTTGACCCCACCTGTTAGTGTCTCCCCCTGAACTAGGATCTCCCCCTGAACTAGGATTCCCATCATATTCTCTAGGTTCCCTGTGTGTTGTGTCCTCAAGAGTGTGGATTTGACTAGGAGGTTCATATATGATTTGAGGTTCACTCCAGGTCTCCCCCTGAACCGAGGATGATGGATAGAAAGGGATGGTCTCATGGAAGGTGACATCACGAGTGATATAGAGGCGTTGAGATACAGGGTCAAAGCACTTGTACCCCTTATGGTTTCCTGCAGGCCCTAGGTAGATACATTTGGCAGCTCGTGGGTCAAGTTTATGTGGATGATGTAGATGAACAAAAGTAGTGCAACCAAAAATGCGGAGAGGTAAGGTATTCTCAAGGTAAGGTAGATTAAAGTGTTGGTGAAGTACTTGAAGAGGAGTCTGAAAGGACAGGGGTTTACATGGCATTCGATTGAGCAAGAAGGTGGCGGTGAGGATAGCATCATCCCAATGGTAAGTAGGTACATTGCTGCTAAAGAGGAGAGCACGAGCGGTTTCAAGGAGATGCCTGTTTTTCCGCTCAGCAATTCCATTTTGCTGTGGACTATGGGGACAAGAGCTCTTATGAGAAATGCCTTTTTGCTTAAGGAAATTTGAGAGTTGGTGGTTAATGTATTCGGTGCCATTGTCAGTATGGAGGATTTTGATCTTGGAGTCAAATTGAGTATAGATCATATTATAGAAATCAATGAATGTTTGGTAGACCGCAGTTTTTTCCTTTAAGAGGAATACCCAGCATACTCGGGTATGATCATCAATGAGTGTCATAAACCATTTGGAATGAGTGCGATTTTTCACACGAGATGGGCCCCATAGATCACTGTGGATAATGGAAAAAGGTGTGGAGGGTTGATAAGAAACACTAGAGAAGGGAGTACGATGATGTTTTGCTAGCTCACATGACTCACAATGAAAAACTGAGTTTTTATTTAAACGTAGAGAAGGAAACATCTTACACATGTATTGAAAATTGGGATGTCCTAATCTTTTGTGCCATAAGTCCATCTCACTAGTTTGAGGGAGAGACACTTTATTACAAACATAAGATACTGATTTTGGACAGTCATTCAGGTAATAGAGTCCCCCAAGTTCCTTAGCAATACCAATCGTCGTCCCCGTGAACAGGTCCTGAAAAACACAGTGGGTAGCAAAGAAGTCAGCATGGCAACGTTCTCTTTGATTCAATTGACTTACAGATAATAAGTTACACTGTAATTTTGGAACATAAAGGACATCATGCAGCACGAGTGTATCAGAAATTCTAATAGTACCACTCCCTGCTACTAGAGAGTTGGAGGCATCAGCAATTTTTACTGTGAGTCGTGACGTGGCAGGGGTATAGTTGGAAAACAAGGAAATATCATTAGTCATATGATCTGAGGCACCTGAATCAACTATCCAACAAGGGCCTGAGGTCTTACCTTTAATAGTGGTAAGTGCTGTAAAAAAGTTACCTTTGTGTACTACAGTGGCAACTGGTTTACGGGACTGACTTTCTAGCACGTTTAGGCGCTCTAGGATCATGGCTAATGAATCAATTGGGCCTGAAGCAGCAGGATTGAGCCCATTAGAAATCTGGTCAACAGGAATTGGGCTTGGGTTAACACTGGACCCATATGAAGTTGGGCCAACGGAGCAGAGCCCATGAGTTGACGCTGGCGCTATGTTGGGCCTGTGAGGTAATGTCATATTTGGGCTGCTGTGATCCATTGGGCTATCGTGATTCATGTCGTCTGATCCTGCAGAGTTGGCCAGATGGCTTCGCGGCCGTCGCTGCTTGGCTTTCCAATCCGGTGGTTTGCCGTGAAGATCCCAGCAGCGCTCCTTGGTGTGTCCCAATTTCTTACAGTGCTCGCAGGTCGGGCGTTCTCTCCTGGAGCCAGAGTCCAATGCGCGGACGGCTAGGGCTGAAGCTTCAGTGGCCGAGGAAGGAGTTCCATGGCTGAGGAGCATCACTTGCCGACGGGTTTCTTCATCACGCAGGAGGGAGAATGCTTCTGATACAGACGGGAGAGGTACGCGGCTGAGGAGACGGCCACGGGCATCATCATACGCCGAGTCGAGCCCCACAAGAAATTCGAATAGTCGCTCCTCATCCACAGTTCGTTGGTACTCGGCTGCGTCCTCACCGCTTTTCCATACTCGGCGTTGAAGCAAATCAATTTCTTGCCATAACGCCGTCTTCTCGAGATAATAGACATTCAACGGGCGAGTGCTCTGTTTCACATTCCAGAGGCGAGCTCGAAGATCAAATAACAGTGAAGCATTGGGACGCTTTCCATATGCTTCCTTCACGGCGTACCAAATAGACTTGGCAGTGGTTAAAAACATAAAGCTCCTTCGGACCGCTGGAAGCATGGAATTTAGAAGCCATGAGGCGACGATAGCATTCTCTGATTTCCATCGTCGTCGGGAACCATCATCATCGAAGGGTGGTTGATCGTTGTAGATCATATCAAGTCGGTCTCTACCGTCGAGGGCGAGGAGCATTGACTGGCTCCAATCGAGATAATTTTCGCCAGTGAGACGTTCCGGTACAATGACAATCGCCGAGCCTTCAAAGCCGACAATCTTAACGGAGGCTGGACGTGACTCTCCGTTGGACAAAACCTGCTCTGATACCATGTCAGTGGACATACTGATTTCAAAGGTTTCAGACACTAATGCACAGCACGGTATGAATGAATTAATTTCTGTATATCAATCTGCTATACATGGTTACATCTATATATATACAAGTTCAATCCCTCTCAAGACGGGATTGATGGAACAGAATCAGGAAACAGAATCAGGAAAGAATCAAGAAACATAATTAGGAAATATAATCCCCAAAATCTCTCTTAATCAATTCCTGCAATCTCTCCATTAATTACAATTATTTCCCTTCTTGATGAACCCCACTAATTTCTCATCTACACAACCCCATATGAACTATTGTACAGCCAAAAACCTCCAGTTATTCTCCCTATATTCCTAGAACTGTTGTCATTGAAGCAGTGGATAGGAGTTTCATCGCAAGGGAAAGAATGCTAGCTGTATTAAAACACCATTTACATAAATCGGTTAACACAATGAAGCAGAGGGCAGATACTAGAAGGTCTAATCGTGAATTTCAAATGGGTCAATGGGTTTTTCTTAAGCTCCAACCCTATAGACAAGTTTCTGCAGCAACTAGAAGCAATCAAAAGCTGGCTCCTCGGTTATATGGTCCTTACAAAGTAATAGAGAAGATAGGACCTGTAGCTTACAAGTTAGAGCTGCCACCTGAGTCCATAATTCACCCTATATTTCATGTGTTTGTTAAAGCTGTGTCCAGATCCTCGTGTTAAATAAAGACACCCTCTATTGATTACCCTACTGTTCCTAGCTCTCAATACCCTGAGAAAGTACTGGCCAATCGAGTTGGCAGGAGGAAAAAGCGAATTATTAATTAAGTATTGGTGCAATGGAAGGGATATCTTGAAGAGGAAGTTTATTGGATCTCTCTCTACAAGGTACAACAGCAATTCCATGAATTTCAGATTTCTAACCCTTGAGGACAAGGGCTGTTTTGAGGGGGGGAGTATTGTTATAAAAAATAGTTACTGTTGACAGTACTATTAGGATTCCTAGAATACTGTTAGGATATTATAAACAATATTATAAAATAGTAGCCAATAAATAGCAGAATGTAGAACAGATGAAAAATGTGGAATAAGATTGCATTGACTATGCTTTCATTTCCTTTTCCACAAACCTACTCTTTCTCTTTCCTCTTTCCCTTCACTCTCCTCGATTCCTCCTCTGTTCCTATCTTTTCTTTCCTATTCTTTCTATTTTTTTTCCTATCCTTATCATTTCTGATTAAGCTACATACCACCCAAATAGAGACACATTGTCCTTGTTGAGCATTCCAGCTTATAGCCTCCTCTTAACAATGTAGGAAATTGTTGAGCAGCATAAAATCTATGTATTATTTTTAATTTTTTAGTTCATTTTGCAATAGCTTTTGACAATAGGTACATGCACATATATAAACAAGGCTTTTGAAGTTCAATTCATATCTGCTCCATTATGATAATGAAAACTAAAAGTTCATCACATGATGATGATTGTAATTGGCTTGTGCTTTGTCCACCAACAGTCAATATCCATCTTCAAGCCATATTAGAGAAGAACAAAATCATTCACAAGCCATCATGCAAGAGTTTAAACTAAGGTCTGAATAAGGTTGAAGGTTTCTTTAGCTACATGCAAGGCAGCATCACACACAATTTTTATACTTTGAAGAACAAAGCCAATATGATTTTTATTTTGGCTTTGGCACACTTTCTCAAAGGATTTGTAGAATGTCAACATTAAACATATTGATGCAAAATAGTTGCAAGCATAATAAAAGCATTTGCTTCTAAAATCAGACTGTAATTGAGAAACTGACTGACCTACAAGAAAATTTTTCTCTGAAGTTGGCGTCCACCATGGTCGTGACTGCAAGTCTTCAAGGAAGGTTATAGACTTTGATCCAATCTCATTAGAGAGCTCAAGGAAGTGAATTCCACATTCCAAGCTTTCAAGCACACCCTAAGAAAATATTTATTTGCCATATCTATTATCATCTGTATTAGAGAGGTAGTCACCAACAGCCAAAGATGAAAGACACTAATTACCTCCTCTTTTTCAATATTATCTGAATTCTGCTTTAGCTTCAGAATAGGCGATTCAACCCTAGCCACTAGATACTGACTAGATCGTTGCAACTGTTCTTTAAACTGCACAAACTCAATTACCTGAAATATAACGTCCATTTATGTCTGAGTCACATATAGTCGCATCATATTTAGGAATTCACAAGAAGAACAGAAAATGTACATTCAATTTGTTTGGTTCCTCAAGTTTCATAGAAGTTTTATTTTGGTCCCTTTAGTTTAAACAGAAATGTTGTCACTTTAATCTTTTATCATTTCCTTCATAAATCCATCCAAAATTTAAAGTCAAATTTAACAATATGTTGAATTGGACATTAAATTAGAGTTGATAGAATCACATGAATAAATAAATAGATGCAGATCCCTCAAAGTCTAAGAAATAACTTACTCATGAATTATGAATAATGCTACTTAGTATAGATTTCATATTATATATATAATGACTAAATAATCAAGTTGTTAAGTTCTGCAATGAATTAGATCATGCGAAAGGGCTAAAATTGAATCATTTTATGAAAAACTCAGATGAACATCCTCTTATATGATAGAGAACAATCTCTAAATATATGATAATATTGTTTTGCAAAAAGAACTAACCCCAACTTAGACCTATTAAAAAAAATCCACAAGAGTGACAAAACTTTAACCTACAACAAGCTTATAGAGACCTTTTTATCCTTTACAATATAATTAAGTCTCAAAATCCTCCAAGTTATGAATGATTTAAGAATACACTTTTCTTATCCAATGTAATCTTCAACTTATAAAAAAGAATGCTAGCTAATCGAAAAGTATGAACAAATCTTTAGGGCAAGTTGACTCCAAATTCAAAATGTATGAATGCCATAAGCAATGCACTTGGAAAGGAAAACCTTTGTAGACTACACATACTTTTGAATAATTTCTGTGGCGATATGCATGAAATGTTAGATCAGCAGATTCTCTTAAGTAGTCATCCATAAACTTCAGGTAATCCTTCAGCAGACTGTCTAATTCTGTCCACAGTGGAGACACCAACATCTGAGGATATATATGGTGTGAAAGGGTCTCCATCAAAATATTCTTTACATCCAATGATTTATACCTGACCAGAACAAAAACTAGAATAAGCTTTGACGATCCAAACAATGTAAAATTGAAACAAACAAATTGCCTCACCATTCATATGCCACTGAAAGAGCACCAAAATAAGAATACAGGTGCAACAGCAAGATCTTGTACTGCCAAACATGTCTACAAAATCAAACAAGTAATTTCAGAAAAGGAAACACCGCAGAAGCCACAAGACATCATCAAAATTTAGATCAAGATCTGGTGATCTGAAGTTACAAAACTTATAGTTTTTAATAGAAAATAGAGCAGAGCGCCAAAAATACCAAATTGAAAGTATCCAAGATAAGAACACACTGATCCATCCTCGATAATCTATACATGTTGAGTACAGAAGCAAGTTTTGACATCGACTCAACCAAATAATTACATTATGTTACAGAAAACCACAAACACAAAAATGGTGATAACCAGTAAAAACAATATAAGATTTATATGCTTCATATTTTTAAGACATAACAACCCACTTGCAACTACGGATTGCAATATCTACTAGTTTAAGCATAAATTAAGAACACCAAATTCCTACAGCTAACTTTCATAGAATAAAACCAAATCTGATTTTTGAACAAAGAATGGTACAAATAATACAATCTTGATTCAATTGGAATTATCTAATTAGAAATTCTATTCCAAATACTAATCCCAAAAAAATCCCCAGTTTCAACAAGATATTAAATTGTGAATAAAGCTTAGTTCTTTACAAGCTTCTCATTCTTTTATACAATAAGTTTGTGACCAAATACACATTGGCACTATAACATTAGACACACGAACAAACAAAAGAGCGTAGATCTGCAAGATTTGAATGAATCCAAACCAAACAAAATGGACCATAGGTGATAAATTCAAGATCTGTGGTACTTCAACATGTTTCCTTGACCAAATACAATTTCAGGTTAGGTTCTAAGTATGATGCAAGAGAAATCCTGACCTTCGTATTGCCAAGCCGAACTCCAAAACCATAATTGCCTCTACTAAATAACCAACATTTTTTGTGCGCCAGAATAACTGTAACAGAATATTAAAATACGTTAACAGGGGCCATAGCATCAATATAGTTTTTTATATATTGAAGATTATCAATAATCTATTTGTAAAAGACAATATTATCAACAATTTACTTGTGAACCAAAACATTATCGTGCAATGTCACACGCATGTAGCCTTAGTATCAATACAACAACAACAACAATAAGCCTTATTCCATTAAATGGGGTCGGCTACATGGATCATATGACGTCATTGTGCTCTATCAAAAACTAAATCCTTAGATAAGTTATTGACCAGGAGATCCTGCTCAATGACCTCTTTGAGTATTCTTTTTAGCCTTCCTCTACTCCTTTTAACCGGTGTCCATCCCTTGACCGGCACATCCCTTGACCTTCTTTGTACGTGTCTAAACTACCTAAGACGGTTCTCTACTATTTTTTCTTCAATAGGTGTCACTCCAACTCTTCCCCGTATATGTTCATTATGAATTTTATCTTTTCTTGTATGCGCACACATTCATCTCAACATCCTCATCTCAACTACCTCAACTTTATGCTCTTGCTGTTCTTTTAAAGCCCAGCATTCACTTCCATAAAGCATTACTGGTCTTATAGCAGTGCGATAAAACTTTCCTTTTACTTTATCTAATACTTTCCGATCACATATAACCCCAGTAGCATTTCTCCATTTAAACCACCCAGCCTGAATTCTATGATGAACATTCTCTAAAATTTCACCGTCTTTCTGTATAATTGATCCCAAATATTTGAACTTATTTGTGGAATAACTTGATCTCCCAATCTGACCTCCAAGTTACTTCTAACTTGCCTCATCAAACTTACAATGCATATATTCAGTCTTACTTCTACTCAGACGAAAACCTTTTAACTCTAAAGTACTTCTCTATAACTCAAGTTGAAAATTAATCTCTTCTCTTGACTCCGCCACAAGAACTATATCGTCCACAAAAAGTATGCACTTAGGAATTTCTTCTTCAATAGGCTTAGTTAGAATATCTACTACTAAATTAAATAAATAAGAACTCAAGGATGATCCCTGACGTAGACCAATCTTTATGAGAAAATCCTTTGTTTCGCCCCCAGACGTTCTTACAGTAGTTGTTACACCCTCATATATATCTTTTATTGCCTTGATATATACCATGCGTACACCTTTCTTTTCCAAAGCACCTCCCTTGGCACTCCATCATATGCTTTTTCTAAGTCAACGAAGACCATATGCAAATCTCTTCTTTTAGTCCGGTACCTTTCCATTAACCCCTTTAATAAATAAATCGCCTCCATTGTAGACCTTTCCAAAGCATGCCTTTCTTAGTATCAATGTAGCACAAAAATCCAAGGGAAAAATAAAAATTCTACTTTGATTACAACACCAACCACATGGGAAATGTAGTTGATTCCAACGGGAAAATAAACACTTTTCTGTTAAATCTACAAGGTCTTGATTTGACAAGTTTCTTAGGGGGTCAACAAACCTTCCAACTTAAGATAGTTCTTCAAAGAAGGAAAACTTAAAAATAAGCTCCTAATTGACACATTTCTCTAGAGAAATGTGTTGAACAGTAAGGTAATCTCTAAAATCAAGCTTAATCTGAGAGCAGAACATTGTGTTACAGAGGTTACCTCTTGAACTTTTCCTGCCAAAAGCATGGCCTCATGTAAAAGAATGAACTTATAAGATTTACTAGCAAGTATCTTTGATGAATTCCTCCTCTTATATATATACACATTAAAAAAAGCATTTGATGAATTCCTAAACGGAAGGTTATGCATCAATAAGTTTCCCGTCAGTGATCCCAAAATTAATATGAATTCTTCATGTTCTCTTTCAAGCAATTAATGCACAAAATGTAGATAATCCAGCACAATACCTGTCATGCAATACATGAACCATCTATCTCAACCACTGTTATAAGCTCTATTTATATTCTGAGCTTACTGTCCTTTTCTGTACCCTCGCACAACTCCCAAAACAAGTGAAGATAATAGAATATGCATGTCAAAAGCCTGCATATTCGATCCCATGGGCAAGGGTGGCCGGAATCATGCAACCCCTTTAACCTTATTTTGGCAAAGTCAAAGAAATTCAGAAATTTTACCACATACCTGAACCAACAAATTACATATTAATGAAAGCAGCTCCTCACCCTGCATGCTCTCCTGTGGATCCAAGTCCTTAGATAAAGCAACACTTTTGCAATATATTTCAGCCATTTGTATACAACAGACTTCGAGCTCTAGAACAAGTTCAGATGAGCTTGTATAAATGACCAGTCACTACTCAAAAATGAAAGTTCATATTCAACTCAGCCTAAACTATGAACTAGCCTAGAGGTGTGAATAACTTTCTTATTTTCTAGGCAAATATTGAATTGAATAATGAAACAATGTACAAGGGTGCACAACTACAGCAGACCTACCACTTGCTGAAGACTCAAACATGTCACCCATCAATAATTGTTGGATCTTGAAAAGGGAAGACGATCGCCCAAGATTCTTTGCTGGCATGGTTGTCAAGGGATCAGAATTTTTCTTTAACTTCTCCATAAGTTCCATCTTCTTATCAGGATTGAATACTTCGATAAACATCTCAACATCACTAGTAAAACAGGGCAAGTGACCAAACCTATGACCACAAAACCAAGTCTTCAATATTAATGTTATACTTTTTAGTGCTACACTTTTTCAAGCACCATATGAAAGGAAAGAACCAAATTCTAATAAAATTGCTACGCACCACGCCAGCCAAGAGTCGCACACATATGATCACTAAACCTTCTAGAAAATTATGGAAAAACTCAAATCTCTACATACAGCATCAATTTGATTGATTACACTGCTAAGGGCAGAAAGAACTTGGAGCAGACTTATCACATTTATTACATAAATAAAACTAAGCCATCAAGAAGAACTAATGATACTAAACAGGCGTTCGTATTAGAACCAGAGACAATTATGAAATAAATTACTTGGCACAAACTGAACAAGGATCTGCAGGCAGCAGTCCTGCAAGAACCAGAGTTGCGAGCCTCATCTGGATTTGAATACCCTTTCAAGTTTTGTCAAATGGCATCATCCATTATTAACTTTTCTAACAAGCTCCTCAGAAGACACTCTATGTACATGGTATTTGAAAAGGAACAAAATTAGATTTTTCATGGATAACAGGTTTGAAGTTACATGGTACCTGCTAAAATATTGCACAATGGCATCTATCAAGCTGTCATCATTCTGTTTCCCACGCAAATGCTTCCTTCTTTCCACTTCTATAGTTGCTAAGTATGGACCCCTTAGAGTGTCATTAGCGGTATCTCCTTGTAACTTTTGCACAAAAGCCAACGCATTTGATACTTGACTATCAAACTGCACTCACATTGTTCATGCATCAAATTCCACAATAGTAAAACTCTGCTTTATGTTCAACTCAAGGTAAAGAACATTAAAGGATAAACATTAACCTCTTCATCTGTCAAATGGGACACCTTGCAACTAGTAAACTTTGACGGATGAACTGGATCCTTAAGAGCCTCATCACACCATATGCTGTCATCTTCCAGCAAACAGCCTAGGTAATGAAGGAAAGACATCCAGTCATCCGGGCTGCCAATAGGAGACAACAACAGTAGCAAAAAGAAAGCCAAAAAGGTATTAGTATAATCAAAAACTGAAAAGGTGTCATGAAATGGGTAAAGGCCTGGTCCCTAGAAATAGAAATCCAAAAATTCACTTGATAACTATATTGGTAATTACATATTGGAAGTCTAGAATTGATGCCATGGAAGAAGAAAAACAATTTGAATAACAACCTTGAATATATCTCTGCATTTGTTTATATATGTAGACAAATGGAAACTAGTATCACTAAATAATGAAATAAATGCCCTTGAGACTCATTGAAAAGGACACAATATTTTGCTTACATTATTTTTTTTTTTTTGTTTACAAGATTAAAAGATGGAGCTTAAACAACTAAAATACAAAATCAATAGCATATAACCCATATAAATGAACAAATTACCACAACCATATTATAGGGCCCCTTCCAGAAGAAAATTTTGGTCCTAATTATAAGAACCCAACAAAGTCATTAATGAGTATTTTGCAAATCTATCCATAGCTATAAATGCAGGAAAGAGAGAATTATAAATACAGAAAAGAGACAAAAGAGGTCATATTCTTAATTAAATAAGGATAGAATTGGAAAATTTTATCATTTAATGATTTAATTGTCATTTCTTGGTCTATGTGATTTAGTTGAAAGACTCCAATAATATGGTCCAGAGGGAGTAATAGAATTTAAAAAATGTAGCAGATCAAACAACAAAAATCCAAAACAATAAATTTTTATCCTCAATGTTAAGCATGCTTTTCACACATTATGCTTGCTACATTGTTGCTACTACTAGCAAGATTACTTGTATCCATATAACTGCCATAAGTTGCCAATTCAGGATTTTCCAAAGTTGCATATAAGTTTAGGTATAGATTCAATGCATAAAAGCATACCTAGTCTCTAGAATTTCCTTAAAAACATCTGCAGCAGCGGCATGGTCACCTGCCCTAGCAAGAAGTCTACCCTGTCAACTTGAAGTCAGAGGACGCAGGTTAATGAGAAAAGTCAAACAAGAATAGTACAAGTTGTTTCAATACAAAATTTAACTGGTTTTCAAAAGAGTTTGCTGCAGAAATGTGATTCCACTTGTTACTTTTTTTAATATCAGTATATCACAGGAAATACCACATTCACATCAACCCTGGAATCTACATAAATTCCTTTAATTTCAGTCTCCAGCAAACCAAGCACAGTTTAACTCCTAGACATCAAGTCTCCCATTGAAATGGGTGACTAAGTTACGATAAAAAGAGAAATATAAAATATAAAATGTAAACGAGGCTACAAAACAGAGGGGGAGATCCTGAAAATACCTGTATTCGTAGCTTTTCAATTTCAATCATCAATAATGATCCTAAATTCCCTGAGAGAATTTCTAAAGCATCCCCAAACTTGGCTTGCTGTTCCAAAATGGAAAGGTAGACAATAAGAGCTGCAACAAATTCAGAAATTTAATACAAGTATGATTCATTAACAGAACCTTTATGACTGTTCATAATTAATAAGGTAGAGAAAAAGTAAATCACCATCAGGATCATGCAAGCCATGTGAAGCAACATGTTTCTTGAGTAAACCTTCAGCTAGAAGTAACAGTTTCTCTCCTCCATTGCCACAGAACACCTACAAGGGGTCCAGTTGCGAAAACAAAAATGTAAATTGAACATATTTAATCGCATAAATGTATCAAACTCCAAATGAAAATCAGAAACAATGTCATGCCACTGAACCATTGGGGAAAATCTCATTCAGAAAAAACTCAATGTCACAAGTCCAACATCCATCACTTTTTACTAGCTAGAGTATATTAATAAATCAAATTTATAGTTTTCTATTAGTTTCCCATATTCATATCACCTTGAAATCCACTCAAGCTGAACTCCCTGTTGAAACAAACATGGCTCAAGGCGCAAAAATTAACTTGCAGATAGATAACGAGGCAAAGAAAGGAACTATAAGGTAGTGAGAAGAACCTGTAAGTGGATGCTACAAACTGCCCAAAGCAGAAACCTTTCTTCTCCACCTAGTTTATACATCTTGATAGCTGTCTGCCAATCAGAAAACAAGTAAGCACAAAGTATTTTTCCCACAGAAAATGAAGCAGAATTTGTTGGAAATAATAGGTGGCCAAATAAGGGGGAAAAAATATCATACAAACCTGTTGTTGCTTCACAAATGAGTACTCACGAACATAGCAGTTAAATAGTCCCACCATTAATTCGAGATTATTTGGGAATTTACTGCAGGCGTGTTCATAGCAGCTAGCAGCCAAATCCACTGGTCAAATAGAAGAATTTTAGACACCTAACAATGATATACATACAACAGGATCACATCAAAAGAAAACAAATACCGACAGTGATCTAATCGCTGAAATACAATCTGAAGCGTGCTGAGAGTAAGATCATCCATCAAAAGAGAATCATTTGTAAACAAAAGCTCTTTGGCATTCAAGCAAACAGAGAATGCTTCCTCAGGTTTACCCATTCGTTCCAAAATTAGAGCTTTGAGGGCCTGCAAGACATATGGCAGAATACAATGACAATGATTTTGGTCAATAAGTTATATGCGTGGCAGAAAGGGAAGGCAAGTCTGATCCAAGAAAATTTATCTCCTAAACACCTAACCAAAAATACAAAAGAAAAGGTCCTTGAATTTCAAAATGGCAAGCCTTGTATTTCCCAGAAGCAGTAAAAAAATTCACAAATACGATGCTGACATCCTCTAAGACCACAATAGTAGTCAGAAAGAAGTGTGCAAGATACTAGCCTGGTGGAAAATCAAAAACCCTAAAGATCAGCTACCTAACTATAAGAGGAGCAACTTAACTTCACAAAACCCAACCCGCATTTTAGATAACACGAATTGCGCGCACACACATATATTGGAACTCACAAGAGTCCCAGAACCAATACCAAAAAAGAGCAAGGAAAATACAGGGAAAGATACAAACTAGGGAAGTGAGTTCCATCTTACAAGCGCATAAGGTGAATTAGGGTGCTTAGAAAGAAGCGTGGTAACATGCTTGAAAGCGTTTTTGAACTGGCGTGAATCAATGGCGTCCCAAATGGGCCGTACCCTTCGCTCGGGAATCCCACCGGCTAAACCAAACTTGGACGCCATCAAAGTGAGGATTAACGATCAACAGCTTCCTGCCGTGCGGGTCTTTTAAACCGTAGGGATGAGAACGTTGAGTACCAGAGATGAACAGAACTGAGATGTATCTGAAAACAAGCCTACCGGAAACCTAAGGAAGGGTTTTACTGGAAACGAAACTGTTTTGTCAGCGAGGGAAAAACTCCTCCCTCCACTCCCCGCTTTTTCTGGGAAAACAAAATTCATTTTGGGCTTTAATCTCTTGGACTAGATTCAAATTGGGCCTTAATCTTGCTTATTCCCCAACAGTGATGTAGAATTATTTCAAGACTGTTTCAAAGGAGTACGGCCCAATAATAATAATCTACATATCCTTAATATAAGATATATTTTAATTTTATCAGAAAAAAAGACATATTTTAAAATAGAAATTGAACTATAAAATAAATTTTATATTAAAAAATAGAGAAATAATAACTTTGTATCAGGATTCCTAAAGTTCAAATCTCCTTAGAAAATGTGTTTAGTAATTAGCAAATATTGATTGCTAACACTTGTGTCTAAAAATAAAAAGTATTCCTTCACAAAATAAAAATTAAGGAAATCACTGTAAATTTTCAAGAAATAATTTTAATTATTAAAAAAATTTACAACTAATGAAACATATGAATATGTTATTTTTTAGTTGAAACTTATCAAGATTAGCCGATTACTTGTTATATGAATTTATAGTTATTATATTCTTTCTTTGGGATATTAGAGTGACTTCTCTAAAAAATTTTGGGAAAATTTTTTTTCAAAATAAAAATCTTAATGTAATTTATGAAGCGGCTTTTTTGGGCTAATTAGAAAGGACTTGCATAACATGGTTCTCATTTATTGTTTGTATGAAGTGTCACCAACGATAAAGGCCATCAATTCTCTTTTCAATCAACATTTTCTAAAAGAAGAATACTTGGGCTAAATTTTTAATATTTATTATATCAAGTTCTCCAATCACATAAATTATATATTCTATTTTTTTCATATAGGTTTATAATTAAATAATATTTTAAAAATAGAACACATGAACATGTGTAATTTGAGAACATAACATAATAAATATAAAGAATTTAACCTAATTAGTATTATCCTTTCCAGAATTACTCTCTTGAAGAAGTTTATGAACGAGCTAAATATGAATTTACAACATCACTTGAATGAGATAGGTTCCTTAAATTGTTTTTATTTTAAAATTAAGACTCTCTTAAGTATCAAAATTTGGCTTGGATATTAAATTCTTGTTTGTCTTAATGTGTATGTACATACTCTTGTATTAAAAAATATATTAAAACTGATGAGATAGTAATAGGTCAAAATTAATGAAATATTTTTTTCAAAAAATATTACAAGAATTTATCATAAACAAATAAATGAGGTAGAGGATTTTAAAATTATTTTTTTAAAAATAATAATAAATTCTAACAGCTCCCTCCCCTGAACATTGGAACCCGAATTCACAAAAAAAGACTCAACGGGCCACGTCATCTCTATTAGCGTTGTACATCTTTGGATTATCTTGTTATTTTCTCGCTCCATAACCTTGATATTTCTTGTATATGCACCTATAGTATTTTCTGCCCATATAATAATATTCCCAAATATATATATATATGGGTGTGTGTCAATAACCCATGTGACATTGTTTCAATATTTATAAATTAAGTTAATATAATATTTAATTTTTAAATGTATTCTCATTTTAAGTTTAGTCTTTCAAATTTTAAATTATTAATTTTATACAGAAACAAATTTAGGAGATAAAAATCTATAATTTAAAATTTAATAAATTAAAATAAAAATAAAAATAAATTTAAGGGACTAGAATTATATTAATTCTTATAAATTTCACATTAATATGTATGAAATTACCTTGGGTGTGTCCAATTGGGGGTCTTCTTCTCACCATACTTCCTCCATTCATGAAAATCTTTTGCACTGGTCGGTAACACCACCGTGCATGCTGCTTGAACATTTCCACAATAAATAATTACTCGTCCTAAAGGATTATGCTTTCATTTATTAAAAAATCTAAGCATAAGGAGAACACATCTCAAAAGATTAATTGTTAGGTAGAATAACTATTTAAATTTATAAATCACACTTTATTTACAAGACTCCTCGATATATGAAACTCATAGCAATACACTCTCATTCTATTAAGAGAGCCCATATGGCCTCTCCGCCAAAGTACTAATATTTTGAACATAAATTTAAAAGGAGAACACATATATATATAAAACTATACTCAGAATTAGTTTGGGTACTCATCACCAAGTGACAAGTATCAAATTTGGATTGTTTACATCTAGTCCGAATGATCGAAATTTAGTTTTTTTTTTTACTTCTATTTTTTTAAAAAAATATTTTGATGTATAACAAAAATCTAAAATAAAGATAACTTCTTAATTGTCAGTTTTTTAAAAAATATTTTTTATTTAAAAATTAAAAATTTTAAATCTGGAATGTTTAAACTGTATTTGGATGATGCATATTTCATTATAATGATAAGCATGAAATTCGTTTCATTATTCTCCGTACCCTTTAAACTTATAAACCACAATTTAGTTATAAGACTCGCAACCTAAAACTCATAACAAAAATCAATAGGAAAACATACTAATGATTCTGAGTTGAAAACAAAAACACTTACCTGGGGTTTGTGTGCTTGTCTTTTCCCAAAAACAGCTTGTTTATAAGACCCGCTCTATAACTTGTTCTACAAAATCTCCAGTTTCGACATGATTTAGGAAATTGATCATGAAATTCTCGAAGGCAAGAACCATAATTTTCCTCAATGAACTCGTAAGGACATTTCTTAGGTGATCATCAAAGATAACCCAAGAAGACTGGTTTTCACTAATCTCCTCAAACTGCAACTTAAACAACTCAAGCTTCTCTCTAGCATTATTATGATTATGGGATTCATCAATTCTACAATCCATAATGTTTAACAGTTCAAGAACTTTATCCCATGAACTTCTCTGGTAACTCACAAGGTATAAGGATAAATTCATATCCATCCTTTTTATCTGAAATATTATGGGCAATTGATATTATGATATAATAATTAGTATTTACTTATTTAAATATTAAATGATATATTTCATTAAATAATTCCTAACAATGTTATGAAAAAGTGACTATAATGAACATAATTTTGTGATTGACAAATGTTTTATATCCTTTTACTTTAATTAGACTAGTCTAACCCCACCTCAATTTAGTGTTGGACTGGGCGGACTATATGTTCTCTTATTCAATTCGAGATCTTTTCTCTTATTCAATGAAAATCGCATAATTTAATTTTAAGATATGTTTTAAAAAATAATAAAAACTACAAAAACTCCAGATTTTCACCCCATAAAATATCAAAATAATGTCCATAATTTTATGCGAAATTTAATAATAAAAAATGATAGAGAAAAAAAATGAGAATTTGAGACATTATTAAAATACATTAGATTCATAGTGGGGGGGAAAAGATTAGCAAGCGAGGAATTAAATGCCAAACCCCAATCAATCTCACACCTATAAGAGACAAGGACAAATAAAAATCGAGCATGTAAATGAGGATAATAACTCTATTCAATTCAATATAAAAATTAGATAACTCATTTTTATTATATTAAAAAAATTATTTGTGTTAATTATTTATAATAAATATAATTTAGTTTATTTAAAAGTCATATTTTATTATAACTACCTTCAATAAAAACCCCTTAATGTGTATAATTAAAAGAGATATTTTAAAAAAATTATAAATTTAAAAAATAAAATATATTAATACCTTATATTTAATACCAAATTCAACCTCCTGCGGATGGAGTATATTGCATAAAAATTTATCTATGTCGAGTCATGATAAATCAGATTCTTGAGCTCTATGAAAACTTTGATTGCTTCTTTTAATCTTTTACCCACTGCAATGCCCGCATCATGGATAAACCCACAATTTTGATTACAAAACAATGATTCCATGTTCCACAAAATCTTCTCCACTGTCTCCAAAATGTCAACAATTCTAAACAACTGCTCTGGTGACTGCGTTGTCGTCGAAAAGGCGTCAGCATTCTTCAAAAGTCATGTCTTTAATCCCCGACCAACCTTCCGTTGGAGATAGCCCGAGAAAACAACATTGCAGGCATGTCATTCCTGGGAAACAACATTTTAATGACCAAGTCACAAGTAGGAGTGTGCATGGGTAAAGTTGGACAGGTATTTCCTCTGCCCGGTGCCTTACTCAGAAAAAATATGGGCTACATTTGATAGCCCGGTATCAGGCCTTACTCGATAAAAGCTCTAATTATTTTGGGCTGGGCATTAGTGGGTTGGGCATAGGCGAGCTGGGCATGCCTAAGTTGTGATGCCATACTCATGTTGTGAAAAAAATCTACAATTATGAATTTCTAAAATAATATCATATTCATATATTTTCAAGAGTTAAATAATATTAATAATCCACTAAGAATAAGGTAACAAAAAGATAATAATGAAAATCTTGAAATCTATTGCATATAAAAATAAGCGTTGAAGTTTAAGTAGTTTGTAATTGCAGCTTTACATCAATCTCTTCAATGTTGACAAAGATGAAGCATCTAAAAAAAATAAAATAAACAATTATAATTTGTAATGTAATCATATGATGATTAGTAAAGTTAAAAGAAAAAGAAAAATTAATATAGTTATAAATATTAAAAGATGCAACTTACCTACTTAACTACTCATATTTCTAAAATGTTCATCTGGTCACTAGTAGCTATCATATTCTCCTTTCTAAATGTACCATCTAGGGAAAAAATTAAAAAAATAAAAGAATGAGTGCTCATGGACAGGAAAATCACTGCCCAAAAAAAGCATGGGATGTATTTTGTAACCCGATGCCCAACCCTACCCTATATTTATCGGGCTGGGTAGGGCTTTTTTATTATGGACTAGGGTGAGTATACCGAGCCATAGGCTTTATACACACCCCTAGTCACAAGCTTTTATCCATTCTTCAATGTCATTTTTGAGATATTTCAACAGCACCTTGTGAACCTCCTCGATGTTAAGCTGCTCAAACCCCGTTTTACTCAAAATATTGTCGGTTAAACACTGTTTTCACCAAGTGATGAAAACTTCACAACAATCTTTAACAAACCCAGAAGCAATTGCGTTCTTGAGTTTAGACTCAAAATCTGAAGGATAAACGAATCTCTCTGAATTTTCACTATCATTCTCAATTCCTGTAACTAACACATTTGTTTTCTGAGATCATAACCACAAGTATCAATGTCTACTGCCAAAGTCTCTTGGAGGAGGGTAACAACAGTCTCTAATATTTGAGAATCAAAGATGGAATTAAAAAGATGGAGAAGTAACAGAAACCTGCTCTGACCAAGGAAAGAGACAACGCTATTGCAAAATATGCTTTTTATCTGCCCCTGATCCTACCAACTCTGATGAATCCTAGACCTCCGAGTTTGATGAGGAGTGAAAGCCTACAACCTTTATCTGCCCCTCTTATTTTATTTTTTTGTACGTAATGACAAAAATAGAAAATATATTATATATTATGATAGATATTATTTTGGAAATTTCATACTTTTGATGTAAAGTTATTAGTAAAGTTGAATGAATAGAGTTTATTGTTTTGATGACATGGTGTTCTTTTATTTTTCAAAAGCAAAAAAAAATGGAACAGATTGAAACCAGACATGTCAATGTCAGATATAGAATATAATGTCCAGTTTAAATAAAGTTATTTCTACACCAATCTTCCATTTCATCCAGTGTAGATTTGTGCAATTTATAATATTTTACACTGTTGTAAAAGTGACCGGTATAGAATATAATGTCTAGTTTAGAAAAAGTTATTTTTACACTGGTGTTACCCAAACGATAATATGATGCTAAGAAAATAATATGTCATTTAGGCATGTAGTATAGAAAGATTCATGTATGCCTAAATGATTACATATTGTACAGGAAATATTTTGAAGATGAGGAGAAATATCCAATATGTAAGATACTATGGTACAAATCAAACAAGTCTCCTACAAAGGTGTTATGATATTTTCCAATTATATCAATGTTTAAGCAACTTTTTGCTAATGAAGATAATGCAAAAATTTATTATGCCATGCGACTGAAAGAAATTATGATGGAAAGCTTCATCATTTGGTTGATTCTTTGCAATAAAAGAAGATTGATGACTTATTTTCTGAGTTCGGCAAAGAACCATGAAACCTAAATCTTGGACTTAGTACATATGGTATGAACCCTTGTGGTAGCCTTAATAGTATACATAGTTCATGGCCCGTTCTCTTTGTGATTTACAACATATCTCCCTTGTTGTGTATGAGACACAAGTATGTAATGTTGTCTATGTTGATCTAAGGGCCAAAACAACCGGGAAATAACATAGACGTTTACCTAATGCCCTTGATTGAAGATATGAAAAAGCTATAGAAATATGTGGATGTTTTTTATACGATTAAGAATGAGGTCTTCAATATGCGGGTCATGATCTTTTATATAATTAATAACTTTCTGCATACAAAAATTAGTCAGGGTATAGTGTTAAGGGCCATAAAGTATGTCTAATTTATGAGGAAGGGACTTGCTACTATCAAGTTCGTCATGGAAGAAAGACAATCTACCTAGGTTATAGGAAATTTCTAAGACAAGGCCACCCATACCATTGACTGAAAAAAAAAGTTGGTAGCTAAGATTTTGAAAATGATACAGAGCCATTGACTAGAGAACAAGTTTATGAAAAGGTGAAAGACATAAACATTACTTTTGGTAAGACTGTCAAAAGAAGTGAGAAAAATATATGGCAAAAAAGTTTTGTCTTATTTGAGCTTCTATATTGGCAACATCTTCATGTAAGGCACTGTATTGATGTCATGCATGTGGAGAAAAATGTGTGTGACAGCATTATTAGAATACTTCTCAATATACATGGTAGTTCTAAAGAAGCTTTGAAGGCAAGATTAGATTTGCAAGAAATGATGTGAGGATTTACATCCAAGGCTAGATGGTGAGAGGAGTTATTGTGTTGAAGAGATTAATATTTTGTCTAAGGATGAGAGAAGAAGTATTTGTGAATATTTTCGAGAAATCAAAGTTCCCTCCGGGTACTTATCTAATCTTGAGAAGATGGTGTCAATAAAAGATTTGAAATTAGTGGGCTAAAAGTCTCATGATTGTCATGTCTTGATGTAACAATTACTCCCAGTATCTGTTCGAAGAATCGTCAAGATGATTCAAGACACATTGTAACCCGACTTTACTTTTTCTTCAATGCTATATGTGGCAAAGTTTTTGAGACTAAAAAGTTGGATGAATTAGAGCACTAAGGTTATGTTATTATATGCCATCTTAAAAAATTGTTTCTTCTTAGCTTTTTTGACATCATGGTATACCTCATAGTTCATCTAGTGTGAGAGATAAAACTATGTAGCCTTGTATACTTACGATAGATGTACCCATTTGAAAGATACATGAAAAGCCTTAAAGGGTATATGAAGAATCCAAATTAGCCCGAGGCATCCATTGTTCAAAAATATGTTTTTGAAAAAGATATGGATTTTTGTCAAGACTACCTATCTAAAATAAAACTTACCAGTCTCGCTAAACCCTGTGCCAAATAGGGGGTCAAGGTGGAATGTCGTTGAAGAGAATTAATCATAATGAATTGTAACAAATACACTTACACATCTTGAATAACATTGATGAAGTTTAAGACTATATGCTATTCATTAAGAGCTTGTTTGAAAACAAAATAATATAATGATAGAGCAAAAGCTGATTAAAGAACACGATAAATCTTTTACACATTGGTTCAAACAGAAAGTTGAAAATGATGATTGTGTATATGATTTAGTTAGATGGTTGACATTTGGTCTTGAATTATATGTGATATGTTAGAATTCATTTGATATGAATGGGTAATTCTTTTATATGAAGTCCCGAGATGAAAAAAGTAGGGTACAGAATAGTGGTGTTATGTTAGTGGCTGAAGCTATGTACTTCTCTAGTTCAAAAGATAACAATCCTAAATTAGCAGTCATCCCTTATTATGGTGTTGTTAAAGAGATTTTGGAGCTGGACTACACCAAATTCATAGTTCCCATTTTCAAATGCAAGTGGGCGAATGTAAACAACGGAGTTATGGTATATTGGTTAAAATTTATACTGGTTAATTTAAATGATACAAGTTTTAGGAATGAACATTTCATTATGGCCGACCAAACAAAGCAAGTGTTCTATATCACTGATTCAGTAAATAAAAGATGGTTTGTCGCTCTCTAAGAAAAAAGGTTGTTGGCGATAATGATTCAATTTATGAGACCCTTCTTTTTCAGTATGTTTAACAAAATTAAATGAAAAAGAAGTGGATTCTTATTGATTTGTATGTAAGTGTTTTATGTTTTTGAGGCACTAATGCAATTATGTTTGTTGTTCTGATTGTATATATTATTTTGATGTAATAATATCACAAGTTTATTGTTCTGATTGCATATAATTGTAACTTTAAGTGATGAGGTAACAAGAAGGTAGGTGGAAAAAAATAATTCTAATATTTAAACCAGTTGTACATGTTATTATGTGTAAAAAGTGATGTGAAAAACTGAAGGCGCGATTTTTTAAATAAATTAAAATCTTTTTAACACCATATTTATATTTTATCCGGTGTAAAAAGTATTCGAAAATTCAAAATATTAGTCGTGGCATGTTTGAAAATAAGTAGATATCTTTTTTAACTGGTTATTGTGTTAGTCAAGTTTAGAAATATGATTTACTACACTGGATTTATACGTCAATTGTGTAAAAAGTCTTCCTCACAAAATACTTTCAAAGCCTGCCCCTTGGCATATCTCTTATTTCTTAGGTTTTCTTCAATGTTATTTTTGACTTCTATCATTACTCCGCTCATCGTGCTATGTGGTTTTCGTTAGGCTTCACTGTGCTCAGTCGTTCTTTTATGTTCTCGCCCTCGTTATGATTTGTCGTGTATGTGTCTCGACACTTATTTTCTTATGTATGTGCTTCTCCGTTTATGTGTTCATTTAATCTATGTTTTGTAGTCTTCCTATGATAAATACTTGCACTTCTTCTATTGATAAATGCTAAAGGAACAAGTTTTTTATATTCTAACGGAAGGCAAAAGGGTTAAGTCTATATACTATGTTTAATTTTATTATTGTGTATATAGGAATATGGGGGTAGTGGTAATTAGAATGAGGCTAGCGATACTCCAAGCGACTATAAGCAAAGGAGGGACAGAAGTTCAACGCAATTGAAAGACATTTTGAAAGACAGGAAGGAAATTACTACCGATTGAGTTTGACACACGTTGGAACCCAATTGGTGAACACATCACTAAGTAAGTTATGTCAACCTCCTAGCATGCAAAAAGACTAACATCGCTATAGAGATTTAGGATGCTATTAATAATCACGTGAAGACTCAAATTTGGGACTTTATCCGGGTATAGGAACTGACTATTGTATATTGTATGCAGAGTAATACCAAAAAAAATACAATTGTTTGTTGATAACTCTGCTTTTAATGGCAATTATTGCAGCTCATTTATGATGTTCCCAACAATAAAGTCTTGAAGAAGAAGACGTCGTCTTATTGCACTGATTGTTGGAGGGCACTCAAGACACAACTAGCCCGTCAATATGTGCATAGTTAGGACGAAGATGGTTAGCCTCATCCATTTCCATGCAGCAAGTATCAATTCATTAATGAAGCTACTTGGGAAGAATTTATTAGGGTTCACACTATGCCAGCAGCTATGGTGGCGTGTATATGTCATGAAAAAAGAATATTGCATTTCCATGTTTCTTCTTTTTATATGTATTGATTTTAACTACTTCAAGTATTGTAGGAAAAAATAGCAAAAGCCATTAAACATACTCTCAAGAATGATTGCCCCACACAATGTCTCTAGAGGGTTACACATAGGCTGAAAGAGACTTGTTAGGAGTCAAGAGGAAGAGGCTGGAAGAAAATGTTGAGTCTGATTATAATGTTACTTTTGCTACCCCATCTCCAATACGTTACAAAGATAAATAGTTGTATGCTCACTAAACAAGAAGCGGACCATTTACAAGCGATCAAGCTCACATGATAGCAGAAGAAATTATAAGTATTACTTCTATTATTTTGTTTTAGTAAACTAATTATATTATTTCTTATGCTAATTATATTATTTCTTATATTTGCTCTTTATATGTTATAGGTTAATCTTAAACAACAGAAGCACATGGCTCCTTCAAGTCAAATTGTAGGAATAATATCTTGACTATTGCTACGAGCAAGCAAGATGGGGGCTATGTCAGGGGAGTTAGAGGAGGTGTTAGTATAAGAGATTACTTTAGAGCATCTCCACAATATTCCCCATATGTGTCGAGGGTAGAGATGGAATCATTGTTATCTACCATGAGGGAATAGGCTTGGGCAGAGGCTAGAGCACAGGCAGAAGCTTTAATTGAGGCACGATTACAAGAGGAGTTGACAAATATCAAGAAATAAATGTTGTCCATGATGACATCAACGCAACAGGAGCCAAGTGCACCCCAAATGCTCTCAAATGCAGCCCGTCCTAGTACTAAAGGGAGCTGTTGCATGGTCAGGCTGGTGTTAGAGGATGGCGAACCTTATGATCTATATGTGGAGGATCTTCTCAAAAAGTTAGTAGCACATGGTTCCATCCATAGCTGAGGGGCAACATCCCACACCTACCAATTTGAGTGCTATGCAACGTGTGATCCGATTGGTATATGACAAAATGTTCCATTTGAATGCATTGCCTATGGATTCAATTATGGGTGGCGTGGGGGCACCTACCTTTGTTGACTATGCAGATGGGAAATCTGTTATCACTCCTGGGAATAAAATAACCTTTGGGTGCATCCAAATATTTTTATGTAAATCTAATTTAAATATAAATATATGTAATAACAAAATTCAGGCACGCTGAGTATATGCATTAACTCCCTTCGTGTTTGCATTAAATGTAGGTACATGTAAGCTGAGCTGATTTCCAAGGACAAATAAGGTCAGTTCATATTCCTATGCCCATTTTAGATTTATACAAAAGAGACCTCCCAATCTTTGAAACTTTAGTACATTTCAAGGAAGTTTGGTGAAACCAATATTGATTATTTCTTCACACCATATATGAAGGAGTAAGAATAATAATATTTCATACTAGTTTTGTATTTGCTTAATGCTAATAATCATTATTGTTTAATTATTTTTTATAGCAATCATTGGCAATTAATCATACTATGTAAGTACACTTATAAAGTTTTCTTCTTATACTCCCTCTACTACAAGTTATCGGTTGATGCTAAGAAAATTATGAACACGTAAGTTTTATTCTATACATAACAATGGTGTTTGTAATAAATATAGTTTTTGTGATAAATGGGTTACTAAGTTTATAACTTTGGTTATAGGGCTGTGAGGACATTTTCAATTGCAAGGGGTCTTAAGAAAGCTAACTCCGTGAGGGAACCTAAATGGATCACACTGAAGGTAATAAAAGTATTAAGTCTTATGCTCCACGATTTTTTGTTGATGATAAATAATTTTGTTCATGTTAATATTATAGAGTCGAAGACAACACAAACAAAACAACTTATGCGACTTCTACATGGTCAGGCACATGATAAATATCATCTTGTTAAATATGATTGACCTAACTAAGGAGGTAAATTATTTTTTTAATGATTTTATATTTCTTGTCAATTTAATATATATTAGTAATGTCTTAATTTCTTTTACTTTTAATTTGATGTTTCAGATGTTTGATCAATCTGACTTATTTTCTAAATAAGATATTGAGGGCTTGTGAAATATTTGGGTTGAGTTTTTTGTTCAATTCATTCCTTCTCAATAGTATTTGTCATTAACTGAATACATTTTTTTTATTTTTATGTTCAAATTGTTGCATTTTTATTGAATTTTATTAAATAAATAATGTAATGAGCAATTGATGATATGTCTTTGCCATCTTGAACTCTGTCTCTACTGATATCTCTGAGTCCATATCTTTGCCAGTTTATTCATGAAACTTCAAGGGATGGGGTTAATGAAACATTGAAGGGTCATTTTTTAAAAATACATTTAAACCGAACAAAGAATAATGGTAGATGTAGAAATAATATGTAAATATTACAACATCTACACCAGTTATATTTATGGTGGGGTGTAGAAAATGGATTATTTTACACCAGGTGTAAACACAACCGGTGTAAAAAATTCATTAATCTATAGCTGTCGTTCACTAACTCGTCTAGATATTAGTAAATTATACTTCTGATTTCAAAAGGGATTGGTTTAAATTCTACCCATTCTACACCAGTGAATCACCCAATTTAAAAAGTGTACACTTTCTACACTATCTGTTTCTGCACCAATTATTGTTCGGTGTAGAATATCATTTTCAATCGATTTAGAAAGCTTTTTTTTGCAGTAGTGCAAGTTGATCTTCATTAGTTGTATGGTGAGAAAACCTAGGAAGAATCTGAGAAGATTCTTCGAATCCAAGTTGAATCTTCTGAACTTGTAAGCTTAAAGACATGAAAGCAAATGAACCACTAGAAACGAGGCTGAACATGGCTGGTTTTTTCTTCACGCATTGATCATAGAAAAAGTAGTAAATTGAGGAGAGGAACAAGACAAGAAATGCAACGTGAGATCTGAAAATGAAATTCTGAGGATGTTCCTGTTTCTTCCATGTCTTGGCGAATAAAATAGTGTAGGGGGATGATCAGAGTCAATGACATATAGAGAAGAATCTTCCAAGTGTTCCACTCTGCAAATATAGAATGAAGAGATGAACTCAGAAGATAAGATAACACCAACGGTACTTGACAGGAATAGCATTTTGAATTTTTAACTAGTATAACTTACACGTTTCTAGAATGCTAACCAATGAATGGCTAAAAAATATTTACATACTTTAGGAGTGTTATGTCATATAAATTCTATCTAATCAAAATTTAGCAACTCAACACATTTTAATTATAGTTGACTTTTTTTAAAAAATAAATCTTTTACTTTAGTTCAGATGATTTTTCAAATTAAAATTTTATTTTTCTTAAAAATAAAATATATCATGAATTTTTTATAAGTCATTAGCTGAGTTGTTTTATTTTGATTGAATATAATTGAGATGATATGACACTTCTAAAGTATATAAGTATTTATCTAAATGGCCATAGATTAGCAATTAAAAATATTATTAATAAAATACTCCTCTAGTTATTAATATATGATATATTTAACTAATTTAATTAGATTAAAAAAATTAGTTAAGTAAGTAAATATGTTATGTTAAACTTCTTCCCCCTTTATTACTTAGTTATTATTAAGGAAATATCAATAGGAGTAACTTGTAAAAATTTAATAGATATAGAAAATATATCTTATATTTAGAATCAAAATTAACTTATCAATTAATTTCTATATTAAATACTAGAGGGAGGAGTATAGTAACAAGTCAGGAATAGTATGATTACTTTCTTTAAACTTGGTACAATACAAAAAAAATCAAAATTATATATAATTCAATCAGCCTTGTTAGAAATATTTAGGCATATAGATTCAACAAAAGTTAATCCAATTTAATACACCTGTGACTTATACTTATAAGTTACAAAAGCGTTGAAAGATCTTATTAATAGATAATATATAAGTATTTTTTTTAAGTCATAAGGCTCTTCTTGATCTTAAGATACTAATGAGATCCAACTCATTGAAGCTTTGAAGAAAACTATAATTAACATAGATAAGTATAGTATAAGAATTCAATGATTATAAAGCATTGTACCGCAAAAAAGACTAAAGGGAAAAAAATAAGCTAAGATGGGTATATATACCATTTTAAACAATGTGATCTGTGTATATCATTAGTTAATTTAGAGTCAAGAAAATGAGCAGAATCCAATAGGCCAACTTGTTTACTTGCCAAAATTGGTAGATCAAACTAGTAAAATGAACCTCTTTTCTTAAACTAATTGGGTCCGCCGTTTGAAAGGCTACATGAACTATTCGTTAGGTAAGTGAACTAGCTTTTTAAAAATTTAAAAAAAAATGAAATTTCTTTAAAATTTATTATTATAATTTATCGGATTATTTCTAATATTTTTTCCTATATATATTTTTCTTTCATTGGATATTTGTGCTTAGTCAATAGGTACATTTAGCCATGGATTTCCTTGCGTTGTTTGCTTCCATATGGGCATAATCTACAACTTAAAAGGTCAAAACTGGCTTGAATATTTTTCCTTTATGTTTTTTTGTCATAAATTTTTAAAAAAGGGTTGGATTTACCCATAATTTAAAAAGTTGAATATTTTTCCTCTCAATTTTCCCTCAAGGATACATATAAAAACGAGTAAAAAGAAGAAGACACATTTTGACAAATTAGATTGTATAATGATTATATTGAGCCTCTCTCACCGAAATGCAAGCAAATGACGAAAACAACCTGTAAAAGGCTAATTGACTCGTATTCCTAACTCTAAATTAATTAATTATAATAATAATATATATTATATAAAATTTGTAAGAAATTATACATTTATTAATCATGTGGCTCATATAAGACTCTTTGTGAAGCACAATACTACTAGATAATATAGGTATAACAATGCTTTCAAAGTTAAAAAAAATGAAATTTATATTTATATTTTAAAAGCAAGCCTTTGGTGGACAATTTTGAAATTAATGGCCGGCCAAGTGGTTCTTGGCACTCGGGTGCGTGGATCCAAGCTAAGGGACACAATAACATATCCAATCTTGCCAAATGCTACATATTCCGTCAAATTTCTCTTAAGAAAATGTCTTACCACACATTAATTATTTAGGAATTTCGTAGAATTATATTACTTCTTGATAATTAAAATATCCATAGTTATAAAAGAGTCATGTCATTTGAATTTTATCTAATCAAATATCAAAGTGTGTTCATAGGCAATTGGCCTTGATAATATATTTCTTATGGAGGATATGGGATATTTTGTTTCACCGTCACCCATTCAACTTATTATTAATAGTAGTAAGTGAGTTGATAATGAGTGGATTTTGTTTTTGGGGGTAAATCCAATCGACAAGTGAGAAAACACCAACTTTAACCTTATTTTTCCAGGTATGTTTGTGTCAGCTGGTTTGAATAAAATACATAATAAATTATGTAGTATTCTATATTATATTTTTTTTAAAACAAAATATTTTATATTCCTTTGATTTAGAGAATATTATTGAAATTTCCTAAAAGGTGATATACACTGTTCTAGGATAATTGTTTTCATTATTATTTATTTTTATTTGGTAAAGTCGTTCATTAATTTTTAATAGAAGATGTATATATTCTTCTAAAATTTTTAATTTATTACATTTACTTTACCTTTCTGAAAGTGATTGATTATTTTAATAAACCATAATTGATTCAGAACTTGATGGATTTTGTTGATCATGATAAAATAAATAATAATAGGGAATCTTTTTTACTTCATATAAAAACAAATAAAATTATACAACTAGGGAAAGAATAATACAAAACCATTGGTTGAAGTGTGACCAACCCCCAAGATGAACTAAATTCAATAATTGGGCTCAAATAAAGAGCAATATAAAATATGTCATGCACCGTTTTAGTACAAGAAATAGAGCTCAATTATCTCAACTCTATTGGCAAACATTTCCACCTCAAAGGCCAGAGGTTCTGAACTCAAGTTCGGTATTAACATGGTTTGCGTGCATGTGTTTATATTAAATGTTACTCGTATTAACAAAATTTATCTCAATTCCATCACAAGTTTAGTGGGCAGGCCGCGAAATAAAGAGCCAAGCAACAAACAACAATGGAATATACTCATGTGGTCTTTAATTTATGATTTAATTGAGGAGTTGATCTTTAACCTAAATATAACACTTATATTTCTTATATTTATCAAAAAAAATTCTAATTATCCATATTGATACTCCCTCAATAATAATTAAATGAGAGAGGGAGAGATATAGTTGATGAATATGATTGGATATTTTAGAAAAAAAATATGATATATTAACTAATTTAACTAACTTCCTTAATCTAATAAAATTAGTTAAATAATTTTTTTATACAAAAATTTTTAGAAACGGGTTAGATTTACCCACGATCTAAGGGTAGTACAAAGTCTCATTCCTCCTATGCGATACCAATATTAGGTAGAGTGATCTGTCAATTACTCTCAGGCGTAAACCTAAGCACCTAAGAGTTTTGATATCTCCCGAAATGCTATGACTGGAATCACAATAAAATAATACTCCCTAAAAATTAAACACACTTTAAATAGTTATATGTCTCACATCTTCACTAATTAAATTGATAAACAAATAGATATTAGTTAAATAAATTTTATTTTATTTTTTTAGTATAAAAATGTGTAGAAAGAGAGTTAAATAAATTTTATATTTTATATTAAAAAGAATATATTATCAAAGGAATTTGCAAGATAACATCAAGCCCAAAAGCATGCATTTAAACACCCTACAATGTCAAATGATTAGACACTAGCTATAAATAGATCCCAAAATCAACACAGCCTTCAAAACCCAAAACTTCATATACTTGAATCTTGCACGCTGTACGTGCCAAGTTGTTGCAAATGACAAGAGAGTTGAATAACTAGGCCCAGGCTTAGTATATAGAACAAAAGCAAGTACAAGAGAGTGAACCGACGGGAAACGAGCCAAAATTTTAAACTAGGGATCAATATTGAAAGGTATTTAGCCTGTTTTTTTTTAGAAAAAGACAAAATGGTATTAAAGGACAAAAGGTTTATATGCTAAAATAGAATGGAGAACAAATAAAATGCTGAAGAAAACTAAGAAATGACGATAAGGAAATAACATTAATATAATAGTTAGAGAGAAAGCCGATGAAAAAAAGAAAGAAAGATAAAATGTCCTGCCAGATTATGTCAACCACAGGAGATTGATCAGTTGAATCTTTTCTAAACCCAAGTGATAGATAGTGATGACTTTGTCTCAGCATCAAGGAGGTCTGTGTTGTGGATCCAAAATAAAGAGACACATAACACAGTGTAAAGTAAGAAAGAGAGATAATCGTAAAAAATTAAATATCTTCTTTATCCTTTTTTTAGACAAGCCGTACCCTATATATACAATATCCACAACATAGTATAAAGCAAAAAAGAGAGATAATAATAAAAAAAATGAATATATTTCTTATTTATTCTCTATACAAATATATAATATTAAATATACAGCTAATATCTAACTAAAAGAATAATTATCTAACTAAATAAATAATTAATATTATTAAAATTTAATTAAATATATTATATATCATTCAGATTTAATTAAATTTGTTATATTACATAACTCTAATAACACGAAAACATTTACTAAGGAAGATGAGACCAGCTCCGCAATTACTCTTCAACAATAACTCCTTCAACAGTAACATTGTCCCAATTTTTTAAAACTTACGTAGGAAGATAACACATCCCATGATATTAAGAGATAGAGAGGACTGAGAAGCACGAGGAAAGTTGTTATTTCTAGAGTTATCAATAGACCTCATGAAAGTTAGAGTAGAGAAGGATTGAAGATTGTGAACTTTACAAATAATAGCATGAGGAGAATCTAGCTTCCCTGAGATATTTATCCTAATGTCCCTTAAAAAGCAACTCATCCTATTTTTAATATATAATTTAATTAAGAGTTAATATTAATTATAAATATAAAAAATATTTTTTATATTTATCAATTTTTTTAAATTATTTTTATTAATATTTCCTCAATAATAATTAAATAAAAAGAGAATAAATAAATTAAAGAAGATGATTATATTATTTTTTTAAAAATATGATATATTAATTATTTTAATTAATTATTTTAATTTATTTAAATTAATTAAATATATTATATATTGAGTATGAGAGTAATATTTAATATTTAAATAGAAGCATATAAGGAGTAAGAATAAAATTAAATTGACACTAGTGTCTTTTCCTATATTTCATCCGTGCTTTTCCTTTGTCTTTTAGCGGGAACACATATGGTTATATACAAACCTCATGTCTCAACCAAGTGGTTGGACTTTTGAGTCCTAATTTTTGTATATTTAATAGTCCTTAGCATTCTAGGCAGGTTTGACTCTGCTATTGGTGCAATACGCTCTTTTTGCCTAAAAAAATAGTTCATCGATCAATTGAATACTTTAAGATTGTGCGATAGGCTTGGTTGTGTTATGTTTATACTCTTTTGTAATTTGAATCCACCCTTCAAAATATAAACTTGTGCGCAATGAATTCAACATATTTTTAATACATAACAAATAAATAAAATAACTAATAGGATTAGATTTAATAGAAATAATTAATCATTCACAATTTAATAAATTAATATTTAATTTTTTATTAAAAAAATATTATATTTAATGTCTAATAGTATTTTGAATAAAATTTCCTTTAATATGAGGGTGTCAATGCTTAACAATAAAATAAAATAAAACAAAAATGATTTTAATATTCTGGTTTTTAAAATCTTGTTTAGCATATGCTGTTATTGCCCTCTTTGAGGTTGACTCCTTCAGCATACCCTCTACATTAATTTTGGTCAATTGGAAGTTGGTTGTTGTATCGTTTTATTCATCACTTTTTATGTAGGTTATGTTGAGCATGCTTATCATCAATAAGGTTGATTCCCATGACTTGTAGGGCGCTGGTTCCTCACCCATTGTTCACTTTTCCTCAACTTCAGTTGTGGCAATTGGAAAGTTTCCTATTCATCTCCTTCACCCAAACCATTGGATGGTTGGTGCTCATAACTGCCTAATTGAGACTTAGCATAGTGGGCACACATTTTCACTTGAGTTTGCAGTTTGCTACATGTCCATCTGTTTTGTGGAGTTTTCATAACCTGATCTGCATGATGTTCCCTTCCTAAATTTAAAGATTTAGTCTAGTGGATATTCTATGTATTACTCTCACTTACTCCAGTCATTAATATAAGAATTAATTAATTTTTTTGACTAAAGTAAGGAAGTTAACTAAATAAATTAATTTTAACTAATTTTAACTTCTTAAAATGAATTCATATTATATACTTTTTAATTTAATCTATCTAAAATAGTTAACTACCTCTTATATTAATTATAATTAAATAATTATTTGACTTCTTTAATCTATCCAAAAAAAATCAATTAATTCTTACACTAAGAATAAAAAATAATACTATTTTTGAGTCTATACTATAGTGAGACCTATAGTATAATGTTTTTAAGTATGGAATTGGTCCAAAATTTTTTACCTAATGCAAACATATTAAAAACATAGTTAAGTATTATATTTATCTATACTTTTTTTTTAATTTTTAATTTAATATTTATATTATTTTTTATTAATTCTTTTAATTTTGTTCTGTCAATATAATTAACTTCTAAACAAGAACTACCAGTACTAACAGGGTATAATTACAGACATTAACATAACAAAATTATAGAATTTAATAAAAAAATAATATAAGTTTTAAATCAAAAATTAAAAAAAGTATATATACATGCAGAATAGTTTTGCATGAGATTTTAAGACTTTTTCAACTTTATTCTTTGCTTCTTTTTCTGTTAAAAGCTTTGTTCTTTTCTTCTTTAAAAGCAAAGGACATGAGCCACATTAATGAATGGAGATAAATAATTTTAATATATATTGTTGTGAAGATTTAAAAATAAGACAGTAATTACCTTTTTAAAAAAAATCACAAAATGCTTTATATATTGAAACCAAAATTTTCAAAACACACCTTATTAGACAGGTTTTCTAACAAAAAAAAAAAATCTATCAACAAGAGGTGAGTGACAATGGGCCTGTTTGATAAATTGTCAAACTTAGGTTTAAAACTTAGGTTTAACTCAAAATTTAGGTTTGAAGAAATTTTAAGCTAAATAATTATATTTGTTCAAACAGACTTTTAGACTAAATTATAGTTTAAAATCAAGATTTCAGATAAGCTGGTCAGAGTAGCTTATGGACCAGTAAACTACTTATAAACTAACTAATTATTATATTATTCCTACTTTTTCTTATACCATCTCTCCTATTTTTTCTTACACCATCTCTCTTCTCTCATACTTTTTCTTATACACTCTTTTTTTTTTCTTACACCATTTCTCCTCTCTCCTCTCATCTCTTATCTCTCCTCATTTAATACTCATACCTTTTTTCATAATTTATCTATAATAAAAGTATTTCTGGAAATAATTATCTAAATACTCATTTATTCAAAATCACTTTTTTTTAAAATCTCTTTCTCAAAATCTCTTTTCTATAAACCTATTTTTTTTATAAATTTATTTCTAAAATTTTATCTAATTATACACAATATTGACCTATAAATTTCTAAGTTGAATAAGTAGGTCCCAGTTGCCAGGCTTTATCTGTTCATCATATAAAGGCACAAGAATGTGAAAAGTGAAAACGACCAGAAACAAAACAACAGGCAAACATGGGAAAAGTTCCTAATCAAGGAAAAAATCCAATCCAATCCCACATCCCACAGAATGCATCTCACCAAATTCGGAATTGAGTATGTTGGCAAAATAAATAAATAAAGAAAAGAATTTCAGAATTGAATATATATTTAATCTTCTTTTACTTAAAATCAAACTATTTACTTTTAGTTTAAGGATATTATTTTTAAAATTTAGAATATAAAAACTTTTTACTTTTCCCAACAAATATATTTTTTAAAATTTAAATTTATATTATTTTCTTTATAATGATAAAATCACTTACTATATCAATCAATAATTTATTTATTTATTAAAATAAAATGAAACAATATAAAAGATTATGTGAACTAAGGGAACCAACTCAATATATGAACAACATACAATATCAATATAAACATATAAAGCAAAGAAACAAGAAAGCACAATAAGTACAATCATAGAAATAATCACAACGACAGTCCACATCAGCAACCTTAGCTTTGCGTGGCTCTGTAATCAGATAAAGTTGGATTTGATCCTTAAACTTAAAGATAATGAAGGTCCTCTATGCGGCCTGAACTTCAACGTCCCACAATGATAGTCCACTATAACACCATTAACATCGCATGACTCTTCAATTTCCAGTCAGATGAAGTTGGAGCTTGATCCTTAAAGATGATAAGTGTCCTCAATGTAATCGAACTTCGACATCCCAATCTGTCTAACATGTTGTAAATGACCAAGGCCCTAGAGCACAATAATTTCCTCCATAAGAGTTTGAAAGCCATGCCATGGAATTAGTAGTGGAAATTGATTAAGCGTCTATTTAGTTAGCCTACGTATTTAATCTAATTTTTAAAAATTCAAATTGAGATACAAATCAAAGAGTATAATGTAATTTCTATTTGGATTACGTTTTTTATAAAAAAGTTAATTTAAACATTTGTTTAGATTATATATTAAAAAGATATTTTTAAAAATTTAAATTAAAATAAAATAGCCAAAAGCCAAAGGCCAAGTGGCTTAAGCCATTTTTCCCAACAAGTCATTTTCAGTAAAAACTATCCTAAGCATACAGTTATAGAGGTAAAAACTATTTTTCCCTTTGGAAAAAAAAAAAAACGTTTTTATGACATAAAAGTCATCTGAACACACCATAAATAACGGCACATTAGAAGCAATGAAGGAGAGAGGGAGAACATCTAGTGGACTCGTTCTCAGGGAAATATATATTTTGATTAAATCAAGCCATTTTCTCATTGACCATAAAATTAAACCATTCTCTAATGATAATGACATAATAATGTGATATATGGAATAACTGAAGTACTCCCTAAGTCCCTCCAATCATAATTATAATATTTAATTTATTTTTTTAAATAATTTTAAGAAACTAAATAAATTAATTAATTATAATCATATCTAATATTTTAAGATAAATCTATATTATATACTCTTTAATCTATCTAAATTAATCAATTAATTTTTATATTAATTATAAATTATAAACTTATTTAATTTTTTAAATATATTTAAAAATTAATTTAATCTTATAATTAAGATTTGATAAAATAATTTTCAAATCAAGTCAAAAACAAAACACAGTCGTCGTGCTTGCATTAAACTATGTTTCTCTCACATTCAAAAGAAAAGCTAACTACTAGGGTGTGTAAAGTATCCAGTTGTTCGATGTGCCCAGCTAAGTCTAGAGAAAAGTGGCCTTGCCAGACTAAAAAAATGGTCCTGAAACATAAATAGACATATTTGGGCCGTGGGTCTATTGTCAGACAAGGCAAGACACCAGATAAAATATATCAGTTCACCTATTTAATTCGACTCTAGTATATTATATCTATAATATTTATTTTACTCATTATATCCTTTTTTTTTATATTTTTATTAACTATTTCTCCCAACCTATTCCTGGTCAAGAACTCCATGGTTTGATATCTGATCAGTGGAAAGAAATGGGGTGGCGAGGAAGAGATCCATCCACTGACTTTGGGTTCCATTTATTCCATCATCCATTTTATTGTTTTCATTCTGAACAGATGAGCTGGCTTCATTTCCTCAGAGAACCTCCTATTTTTTGCCAAGACATTCTCAGTAAGATCTTATACTGGCTATTAATAGTCTTCATTTTGGTCACCACTTTTCTTTTTGAGAAAAAGGATTCAGAGCCCATTGCTAGTTCTTCTGTGCAATGTGTGGCAATGTTCTTTGAAGTAATGGTTTTTACTCTAAACATGGAATAGTTTTCTGTTAGATGTTGCAGACTTCTTTTCAGCGACTATTAAAGAAGAAAGGAGAAAGAGGAGCTGCATGGGAGTATCTTTGCCGTTGTTGGTGTAAATATCACGTTCATGATTATGCAAACGCTGGACCTTAATGTCAGTACTTTATGTATTGTATACTTTTATTAGGGCATTTTACTATAAGAAAAAAAGTTATTTGAATAATAAGTTATTAGTTTAAAACTGATGTTTTATGTGCTACAACGTAAGCGTTGAGATTTAAGTCTCTAACAAGATAATGATCAAATATATCAATAATATTATTTTTAAATAGATGAATATAGAAATTTTCAATAAATTTTAATACTATATTTTTATTATTTTATTTTTAGTAGATTATATATATTATTTAACTATTAAAAATATATTAATATAATATTATTTTAAAAGTTTATAATTATAAATTTTTAATTTATAATATAAGTAAAATATCACTATTTAAGTATAAAAATTTATTTATATTTAACTAAAAATAATTAAAATTTTTATAGATTAAATTTAGTATTAAACTATAAAATATTATATATATATTTTTTAAATTGGACAGGGACTACCTATTTAGCCCATACATACCATTTAACTATTAAAATTTAATTAAAAAAAAAGAAGAAAAAAGAAAAGCTAACTACATCTACATGCCCATCCCTCCAAAACTGCCTTCCACGTCCTTCTTTTTCTTTCAATCAGACTCTGTCTGTTCTCTTCTTTATCTTTTTTCATTATTTTTAATTTTCTCATCTTTTTATTCTTCTTCTTCTGCCTTATCCCCACGCGCTTTCTCAAATTTCAAACTTAAAACTTTTACATTTACCTTTTTACTTTCCCAACGGAAACCGCGTTTCCTTGCTCCTTCGTCATTTTCCTCCCATTTCTCTATCCGAATTTTCTGACATCCTGAACCCCATTTTCCTCCCATTTCTCTATCCGCGTTTTCTTGCTACCTTCTTCTTCTTTTGCTTCTTCAAAACCCCATTTTTCGATCGGCAGAGTTATGTTTTTTGGTAGCTAGCTTGCTACGAGGAAGTGGTCGAGTGAGATTACCCACATGGCTGAAAGCGGTGAGGAGAAGTTATTGGCTATGGCGCGCCACATAGCGAAGACGTTGGCTCAAGATAACTGCATGGCTGATGATATTCTGCAAATTTTCTCCAACTTCGATGGGAGATTTTCGCGGGAGAAGTTGTCGGAGATAAGCGGGGGCGATAATCCCCGAGGCTATGCTTCTCTTGAAAATACCCTCAAATCTATCGATTGTCGGATCTCGCACTACGTTTCATTTGATCATCCAATCTGGGCTGACTCGGCTGACGCCGCTGCCTTTCTCGAGGCTATCGACGAGTTGATTGCCACTCTGGGTGAGTGGAGCCCCATGGCTGCGGATGAGACTGTTGCCGCGTTCTTGGTACGCGCCGATGACCTGATTCAGCAGGCCATGTTTCGTGCCGAGGACGAATTCAGGTCTTTGATGGAAAGCGGGGGTGAGTCGTTTGACCTGACTCGGGCGGACTGGAAAAGCGAGTCAACTCGCAACTTGCCTTCTGACTCGGAGGACGAAGATGCTGAAGTCGAAGGGGTTATTAGAAACGATGATGATTATCAGATTCCGATGGCGAAGCCGGTGGCTGATTACGACGTCGTAGTTGATGCTCTACCTTCTGGAACAACCCAGGATCTTCACGAAATAGCGAAGCGCATGGTGGCTGCTGGGTTTGGGAAGGAGTGCGCACACGTGTATAGAAGCTGCCGAAGAGAATTCGTGGAGGAGAGCTTGTCGCGATTAGGGTTACAGAAGTTAAGTATCGAAGACGTTCACAAGATGCCATGGCAGGACCTCGAAGATGAGATTGCAAGATGGATCAGTTTTTCCAATGTTGCTCTCCGGATTATATTTCCCAGTGAACAAAGAATCTGCAAACGCGTCTTCTTCGGCTTATCCTCTGCTTCTGATCTCTCTTTCATGGAGATTTGCCAAGGATCAACACTTCAGCTACTCAATTTCGCCGACGCCGTTGCAATCGGGAGCCGCTCACCAGAGCGTCTGTTCCGAATCCTTGATGTTTTTGAAACATTGAGGGACCTTATTTCCGAATTCGAATCCTTGTTTTCCGATCAGTACTCTGTGTTTCTGAAAAACGAAGCAATCACGATCTGGAACAGATTAGGTGAAGCAATTAGAGGCGTTTTCATGGGACTTGAGAACTTGATCCGACGTGACCCAACAAAATCAGCAGTTCCCGGCGGTGGGCTTCACCCAATTACCCGCTACGTGATGAACTACCTCCGAGCGGCATGTCGTTCTCGTCAGAGCCTGGAGCAGGTTTTCGAAGAAAATGGGCCATCAATGAAGGACTACACGAAACTTGACGAAAGCAAAGTATCCTCATCTTCGCTTTCTGTGCAAATGGCATGGATCATGGAAATATTAGAGAGTAATTTGGAAGCCAAATCCAAAATCTACAAAGACCCAGGATTGTGCTCTGTTTTTATGATGAACAATTGGAGGTACATAGTTCAGAAGGCAAGATATACTGAACTTGGAACCCTTTTGGGTGATGATTGGATCCGAAAACACAACGCAAAAGTCCGGCAATACCATGTAAGCTATCAAAGAAGCTCATGGAGCAAATTGCTGGGTTTGTTGAAACTAGAGAGTGGATCATTATCATCTAATGTAGTGGCAAAATCCATGAAGGAGAAGATAAAATCTTTCAACATGCTGTTTGAAGATATATGCAGGGTTCAATCCACATGGGTCATCTATGATGATCAACTAAGAGAAGAGATAAGGATTGCACTGGAAAGATTATTGCTTCCTGCGTATGGGAACTTCATTAGTAGGTTCGAGAATGTTCCAGAACTTGGAAAGCATGCTGAGAAATATATCAAGTATGGGGTGGAGGACATTGAAGCAAAGCTTCAGGATTTGTTTCACGGAAACCGTGGATCAGCTGGTACCCGAAGGTGAAGATAATTTTTATCCCCCCTCCCTGAAAAGGAAAAGTCACTTTATTGCTGTGTATTTGTAAAAAGTTACTGTGTATGGTAGAAAACAAAGTTTTGATTAACATAGCTCAAACAGTACTGCTATAGGGATGAAGGATTTGGGGTCTTGAAATGTATTATGTATACAATATTGTAGAATTCGCTTTTTTTGTTTTGGGTCCGCATCCCTTTTTTGGGAGAATACTTTTTGTAAAAACATACTAAGTTATCAAATAAAACGTAGCAAAGTAGACTTCATCTTTTTTTTTTTTTTTTTTTTTTTTTTATGATAAGCAAAATAATATTAGAAAATGAGAGTATTCCATATAAAGCAGACTTCATCTGAGATTATAATATATATGAGAAAGCTCACGAATCTAAGCTTGAATATCCTGTACTTTTTTTCCTTGACTCTTAACATCTATAAGTATCCTCAAATCACACAATTCAGCAAGCAACTCATATTGATATTGATGAGTTCTTTGGTGAGTCAACAAAGTCGAATTGTTCATTGTCGTGAGTCTCTAATGTTTGAGAGGCGGACTCATTGACAAGAAAATTTTTCAAAGGTTGGTTTCCATAAAGAGTTTCAAATGATGAGTTTCTAATTTAGTGTTGGTAGTATGTTTGTTATTGACCTGTTCTTTTGTTGCAGGGGATAGAGTAATGAGTATGATCTGTTTGCTTTCATTCTCTCCTTTTATTGAAAGCATTAATGGATATGTTTAATCTTTAATTTTTGGTTCTTTTTTTTTTTCTTTCTAATGTAAATTGCTTGACAGAATCTCAAGTTAATGAGTTATCAGGTCATGTCTGAGTGTTGCCGACTTGCCGTCGGCAAATCCTCCTCATTTCATTCATCTTTGTTACAGACCTCCTAGCGGACCTGTCAAAGTCAAGTTGGCTTTTGCTGGGTCAATCTAATGTATTCATATTTCATAATATACTAGAATTTGAATGTTTTTGCACTTGCATGTGGAAGTGCAAGTTCATTTTGTAGTTGTTGCTTGCAGGAATATGATAAGTGGAAACCAGAGAGGTGAGGATTTACTTGGTTCATGATTTATTTATGCATCATCTAACTTATTGCATAAAGTATTGAATTATAAATGTGTGGATTTTGATTAAAATCCTATTTATTGCATTACAATCTTATCATCTGAACCTAGTCTTGAGTAATGCTTAAATCTATTCACTTTGTTGTTAGATAGTTAGCATTGTCGCATATTCTTGTTATTGCAGAATCATGAAAGTAATATAAGTACAACTTGTGTTTCTTTGAATGTTTATATTTGGATAAATGTCATTTGATTGTATTTGCAAAAAGTTTCCCTTGGATCATTTCAGACGCAAAACAACTTTGATGCTACGCTATGACACGTGATGATGAGTGTGTATGACATGTGATTTAGGTGCAGTTCTAGAACCTGCATTAAGAAACATATGTTGCTAAATTATTTTCTTTTCACAGTGATTTGTGGGATCACCAGGAAAAAGAGTTACCGTTCGATTTGAAAATCTCAAGAAAAATACATTAGTTTCCTTTGATGTTATGCTGTAGTTCATCCTAATTGTGGCCTCCCTCTGTGACCTAGCTTGACCTATTTTATTTATTTGAGAGTTTGAGAAACCTAAATTTGAGGGTAACCAAGTGACTGCAGATAGTAACGGGATTAGTTGTGCTTCAGTAGTTGACTGGTATTAATGGAATTTTGTTCTATCTAAGACACTAATCAGCTGTTAGTGATTGAGTTTCTTTTTGTTTTCCCCCCTTTTTTGACTTTGTATAACTTGCCAGATCTTTTATTTATTTTTTGACTTCATATCTACATGTTTCATTATGAATATTATGGTGGATTGTCATGATGGCATCATAATATAAGAATTTTGTAGATGTTGGGAGAGCAACTGTGTCTGTGTGTGATCAGTAACTCCTAAGAGCTGTTTGGTACGAGGGATTTAGAGGGGAGGCTAGGGAAAATTTTTCTGATTTTGATTTAAAAGTTTCTAATTAATTTTTCTTACTCTTTTATCTTACCTCCTCTTTATTAAAATTTTATAACTCCACTTCTCTACGGTTTTTAAATCCAACTCTGAAAAATTTTCCTTGCCCTCTCAGTTCACCTCCCCTTCAAATCCATCATACTAAACAGCCCCTTAAATAATCTCATCATGTGATATTGGATTGAGAGTGGTTTTTTCTTTGTAATTTCTCTAAGTGTTTGTTTGTTAGGGATGATCATTTGAGATAAGTGGATGATAAAATTTATTCAATTACTATATAGAGATGTTCAGAACAGTTATTTGTTTTTGGACTTCCGGTGTTTTCTCATTTCAGCTGTTTTTCTTATTGGTCCCTGCATCGTTAAGTTATTCACAGCTTCATTGTTCTTTTCCCTAGATGTTTAGGATGGAGATTTTCTTGTATTTGAGTTACAAGTAATTAATCTATGTACTTGCAAAATTTAACTAAAGTATGAAAATATATCTTCTTATAATGTTTTCTTTTTGGTACATCAATTCTACTATTAGGAATCTGACATATATTTGCTGGCTCACATTCTTCTCTTATGTTCACTTATCTTCTAATTTGTTTTAACTGTGCACCTATGCCTTCAGTATGTGTCACTGAAACATACTGTAATTTCCAATGTTTTAGATTCTTTGATCCTTGGTTTGGTCTCTTATGTTCACCTATATTATGTCACGTTAACGCATGGTGTTAGAAATGCCTATATTTTCTATCATAGACTTGCTTATGTTGAAAATAAGAGGTCATTAGTGCTTAATTGGCATAAATTACTTTTGTCCTGTGTTCTCAAAGTATATGAAAAACCATAATGTGAAATTCATTTTGGGTTCTTGTCGGCTTTATTATAGGCATGCACAATGGATTTAAAGAATGCATGGAAACTCCGTATTAGAAGATTTGCTTTTGAAATTGATACTTTTGAACTATTGCAAGGTATTTAAGGGAGACATATATTTGTGGCTCATTTAAGTATAAATCATGAGCTTCAAAATGTTTCATTTATCAAATAGATTATGGAAAAGACAGCCAGAAATTGAAATTCAGAGATTGTTAAGAATTATATTTTCCATGAAAGTCTTAAGGCCTTGACAAGTTGTACAGTGTAGTGAAATTGAAGTGACCGGATATCATTTAGGGCCTTATGTTGCCAAGGACCACAAAAGATGTTATGCTTTCCTCTAAATCTCATACTAATTCATCTTTGTTGTTGTTTGTCATATCCTTGACTTTATTTTCTCTTTGTTGGAGGTTCTCAATTCAATGTCATTTATAGTAGAGGGGCTTGTTTGTAGCTGATGATGCTTATTGATTTCCTTGATTAGGATGACACATGAAACTTTAACCACTTGCTCTAGCATTTTATATGGCATTATGTGATATTTTCTTTGGGATACTATGGCATAGATCTCTAGGCTTGTCCAAGGCATTGCCATATCTTTTTTGAATTACAGAAGCAAGCACTTAAAGCTTAAGGTTACAAATAGCATCAAATCAACGATTTCCCACTTAAAGTGAGATTTTATACCACTCTGTTACAAGGACATTGACAAAGCATTACTATCTCGCTTGCCATCGTGTTTACATGAGCAAGATACTAATATACAAGTCAACTTATTGGGGATGTTAGAATGTCCGTCCCGAAAGGTGTTTATACTCTCATCTACATTGTGACGAGAGGACCAAGGTAGAAGTTGAGGTGCGGACTAGCTAGGCCTGCGAGGATGATCCATTGGAAACGCCTTCACGAACCACTGAAAACATCCGACGGAGTAGTAAAACTACAGCTAAGCTACCAACATACTTAAACCTGCAAAAGGAATATAAAACAAAGCCAAACCACACACATAACATATATAATAGGAGTAGCCAATGAAGAAGAATACATACTTCTCTCCTTCGTTTAAAGTTTATACTAATGAGACATGTCTCCTTACAAAATAATTGGAAAGGGAAAACTTGTTTTCGTAGAAAGAAAGTAGTGACAAATAGCCAAAATATCCAATATTCCATAATAGAATCTTCTGAGAGAAAGAATGTTTCAAAAAAAAAAAAAACACATACCAAGTTATTTGATGAAACGTTACAACTTGATTATGATATTATAATATATATATATATATATATATATATATATATATATATATGAGAAAACTCACATCTAAGATATACAACAACAACAACAACAAGCCTTATCCCATTAAATAGGGTCGGCTACATGGATCATACGACGCCATTGTGCTCTATCAAAAACTAAATCCTTAGATAGGTTATTAACCAGGAGATCCCGCTCAATGACCTCTTTGAGCGTTCTCTTTGGCCTTCCTCTAGTCCTTTTAACCGGTGTCCATACTGTTTGATCCACCCTCTTCACTGGCGCATCCCTTGGCCTTCTTTGTACGTGTCCAAACCACCTAAGACGGTTCTCTACCATTTTCTCTTCAATAGGTGCCACTCCAACTCTTCCCCGTATATGTTCATTACGAATCTAAGATATATATTAAAAAAATTAATTAACTCTTATATTAAGGATCGGAGTAGTATATATATGAGAAAACTCATATATCTAAGCTTGAACATTCTCTACATTTTTTTCTTGACTCTGTTGACTTCTATCATCAGTATCCTCAAATCCCACATTTCAGCAGCTCATACTGATACTGATGAGCTCTTCGGCGAGTCAACCAGATCCAGTTCTTCATTGTCATGAGTCTGCAATGGTTGATAAAGGGCTTCATCAGAGAAGAAAGCTTTCAATTTTCGGTTTGGATAAAGAGTTTCAAACGATGAGTTTCTCAACATTAATGTAACCATATGCTTGCCATGGTTATGAGTGCCCTTATACACCACGTCACAGATCTGTCCATTTACATGCCTCTCGATCTTCTTCTTTACTTGGCATTTTGGGATTGAGCATTTGTAGAAAATCATTTGCTTTTCACTTCCTTTCCCTTGTTTTACTTCATATTTCTTCCAATTGTACCCATCGTCATCATCAAATCTTCTCTGTAATATCTGTGATTGATGATCATCACTATTAGTATCATCAGTTCCTCTTACAGTATCAATTTCCAATTCTATTTGTGATACAGATTGGCGATCTTGAACTTGTAATTGATCAGAACTAGGACGAGAACGAAGAACGATGACGAAATGGCAGAAAATCGCAGCTCCAAAGCCAAGCATCATGTGAAGTTTCATGAGTTGTACGATGAGACAACCTAGGAAGAAATTGAGAAGATCACCTTCGAACCCGATGTTGGTCTGTTTTGATAAGCTCAAGGACATTGAAGCAAAGGAAGCACAAGAAATCAAGCTGAATATGTCTGGCTTTCCTTTGATTGATTTATCGTACAAGAATGAGTAAAATGTTGTGAGCATCAGAACTAAGAAACCCAGATGAACTTTGAGCAAGAAACTCCTTGAGAATCTCAATTTCTGAGAAAATAAGAATAAGCCGGTGATAGATAAACTTACCACAAAGTAAATTATGAACTTGAGAAAGTTCCATTCACCAAATAGTTGGTGAAAAGAGGAACTCAAAGCATAACAGAGAAGACCAACAAGGCTTGAAAACAAACCCAGAAATCTCCATAGCTTCGGATGAATCAAGCGATTCGGAATTCGAAGGCGAATCCTTGGCCTTGCCATTTTTGATTCACTTGTGTTCTTAACTTTTCGTTTGCATCCTCTGTTACATTTAAAGATTAAATTCAACAAATGATATGAAATTGCCAATTTGGACCACCATCTAGGAGTGGCCCACGAACGGAAAAAGTCAAATTTTCCTCTGAAAAACTGCTTGGGACCGCCTTCAACATGATGTTGACGTCAGAATTGAAGGAGTTGGTATAGGTCAAAGGATGTATCTTTTAATTAGTTGCAATTCTCATTACTCATATTTTCATATTCTTTAGTTACTGCTTCTGAAAAAAAATTGGTTAAAATTAAGCAAAAAAGACCATAAAAGACTTTTCATATTTAAAAGGATAAAAATGACCTCTAAATTTTAAAAAGGACAAAATTGCCTTTGGTCATTTGTAATTTCTGTAATAGGATTTATAATTTCAGTAATAGTTTTAACAACTCTCCCTAAGACATATAGCTCTTACAATGTGATTTGCAATTTCAGTAATAGTTTTAAAAATTTTCCTTAAGCTATTTACAACTCTGAAATTTGAACTAATTACTTTCGTGTTTGCAACTCTACTAATGATATTAACAACTTCAGTAATAGTTTTGACAACTTCAGCAAGACATTTACAACTATAAAATTGCAACTAATTGCTTTCAGGTTTACAATTCCTACAATAGGATTTACAACTTCAATAATAATTTTTACAACTCTCCTTAAGACATTTACAAATATGAAATTGGAACTAATTGTTTTCAGGTTTGCAACTCCTCTAATAGAATTTGCAACTTCAGTAATAGTTTTGACAACTTTAACTAAGATATTTACAGCTCTGAAATTGTAACTAATTGCTTTCAGGTTTGCAACTCCTGCTATAGGATTTATAATTTCATTAATAGTTTTCACAACTTCAGCTAAGATATTTATAACCTTGAAATTACAACTAATTGCTTTTGGGTTTGTAATTCTTGCAATGAGATTTGCAACTTCAGTAATAGTTTTGACAACTCTCCCTAATTGCAAGAGTTGCAAACCTAGAAGCAATTGCAAATGATAGATTGTATTTCCTGCCCAATCTATCTTTTTAGATATTTATATATCCATTTTGTTATTTTCAAATTCACATGGTCATGTATTATCTTTTTCCCTAAAATTAAAGATTAAGTGAATACTGTTATGAATTAAAAAGGAAAAGGTAAGATATTAGAGATAAATAAAGAGTGAAAAAAAGAGTAGAGAATTAGTGAGAATAGGAATAAGAGAGAAATATATCTTATTCATTTTCTAAGTTTAGAACATATGATATAAGCCATCTATTTATAGATAAAGCTTAACAATATTGAATAAATAAATATCCACAAATAATATGAGATAAGGGGGGATAATGGAGATACTCAGGGGATATTGATATTCAGATAATAATTATATTTATAATGCTTGAGTTTGGATATCCATGATTAAATATGTGCCTCATTAAAAAATTTTAACTAAAAAATATGTGGGATAAAAATCTAATAGAAGAAAAGAGTATATAACATTAAGTGATACACTTCATAGTATTGTCGTGTTAAAAACCTTGCTAGGAAAATGTAATGGGAAAAACTATTGCGAATGGAAAAAAGAGTGTAGTATATATTGACTCCCCCTCTTGACATCTTTAGTTGATATCTCTGAGTCTTCAAAGTCCAATGTCATGACTTAAGCTTTTCAAATATTGTAGCAAGAAGTTAGAGAGAAAATTTGCTAGATTTTCGTTGGAAAGAATTTGCTGCATATTAATTCGCTCTCTTTTATTAATGGGGTTGATATGGTTTGTTTCATATATCTCCATAAAATGTTTGTACCACCATATATAAACAAACAACTCATTTATGATCAATTTCAATATGCCTTCTTCGTATTAGTGAAGAACTATATCTTGCTTGAAACAAATGATATATTGGGTCTTAGTGATACTTTTAGACCAAGTATTTCTTTATAACCTTCTCAAGGTTTTAAAATTTAAAATTATCTTTATCAATTTCCAAAGATCTTACAATTATTGAAGCACATGATGAATGTGAAATCTTTAATTTCAAATCATTTCTTTAAGCCATCCAGAGCTTTTGCAAACTCTTTAAGAGTTTTAATAAAAGCTCTTCAAGAATTTCAATGATATTTATATCATCATCATAAATAACAACGGTAACATACTCATTTCCATATCTTTTCATACATGGATAATTTGGAATATTTTTATATTCTTCCTTCAACTGATATTTTGAGTCAGTTATACCACTTACGCCAAGCTTCAATCCATATAGAGATGCATATTGCTTAATTAAATAGTGTTCTTAAGAATTTGAATTGTATGCTCCTAGAAACATGAATCTTTCAGCGATTTTCATATAATTTGATCCAAAATCTATTCATGCAATTCAATTGAATTATTCTAAATCCAAATAAGGACATTATAAGAATATCAATTTTTTTTGGAAAACTTCATATTCTCCTAGTACTTTAAATCCTTCTCGGACTCACACTTAATTGGACAGGAATTCTCGATCCTATTTTTTTAAAATATTATAATAAAATTATCTCAATAAATCATTCCATATAAAATACAACGGCAACTTTATCTAAATACCAACATTCTTCCCTAATATAAAATGATAACTTACCCATATAAGAGGAAAAAATAATAGTAAGGAAGAATAAAAATATCTGTATAAGAATATTTATAAGTAAAAATATTTGTATGAGAGTGACGACTGGCGAGACCTATGACCGTGAGTAAGTAAAGCATAAGAGAAGAGAGACAGAGAGCCTGAGACACGTGGATAATATGAGATATATAAGAGAATGTAATATTTTTTTTATAAAAAAAAATTGGGGTTGGGATGGGACGGGAATCCCGAGGGTCAGGCTGAAACCCATCCCGTCCTGACCTTCCCTATTTCCTGTCCCGATGATTTCTTGTCCCGGTCCTTCTTGGGACAGGACGAACTAGTCCTGAAATCACCAGGATAGGGTCAGGACACCCGGGATGGGACAGGTTTGGACACCCCTAGTTCTAAGCCCATAAATCTTTAGCTTGGGCTATGTACAGATGTAATCAATCCGTATGGTAATCTCAATAGTATACATTGTGATTGGCTAGTTCTCCTTTTGATTTACAACTTGCCTCCTCATTGTGTATAAAATGAAAGTACATCATATTGTCTTTGATGATCTTTAGGTCAAAATAGTAGGGAAATGATATGAATGTGTACTTGGCACCTTTGATTGATGATTTGAAGAAACTATGGGAGGACAATTTGATGTCTTTGATGCATACAAATAAGAGATCTTTAAACTCTGTGCCATAATCTTTACCATGATAAATGACTTCCTGGCGTATAGAAATTTGTCAGGCTATAGTGTTAAGGGGCATAAAGTATGTCCATATATGAAGAAGGCACTAACTACATGCAACTCAAGCATAGAAGAAAGACAGTCTACCTTTCCCATAGAAGGTTTCTTAGCCGACACTATCCCTTACCGTAGGTTGAAGAAGGCATTTAATGTCTCATAAGAATATGAAATGACTCTTATTCCTTTAATTGGAAAAGAAGTGTATAAACTTTTGTAGGGTGCTCATGTTATCTTGGGCAAAAGTAATAAGAAGAAGGCACTTGAAAGAAATATATAAAAAAGATATCAATCTTTTTTTATTTTTCATATTGGTAGAGTCTTGAAGTGAGACATTGTCATATCCTAATTTTTCTCTATCTGTATAATATTGATAGAGGAAAGAGGTTTGAAAAGGATTGTGATGATGAATAGAAAAGAAAAATAATGATTAGACAAAGGTATAAAGATAAGGGACTAAAATAAAAAGTTTAAAAGTTCTAATATAAACAAATGAAAGTAGACAAAAGCTTTGGGCTATTAAGTATAATTATAAAAATTTGAGGGCCTAAAGTGTAATTTTCAAAAGTTCAAGGGCAAAATAGTAATTATGAAAAAAGTTGAGCCGAAAAAGGCATAAAAATGCTCAGAATTAGATTAGTCCCAAATTTTCTCAGTAAATAGAGAGAATTATTCTGATCAGTTTGACATAATACATAATTTTGATATGAGATCTCAAAATATTTATATTAATTTCTAAAGAAAGAGAAATTAATACATTATCCTTGGACGTCAGAATTAGATAAAATTTGGTAATAAATTTCTATAATTAATATAAAAATTTTTAAAACTGATAGATCTAAAAAAGGAGTTATGTAGAATTTATTATAGAATTTACAGTGGATTAAAATACTCGATAAATATGTTCCGGGGGAATTTTTAGGGAATAGAGCTCATGAAGGTAGTGGATCATGTAGAGGGTCCAAAATAGTGCTTTATAGACCTAATGATATTTTTAGATAAGTATGTGGGCCAAGGCTAATAAAGACTGGAAAAAAATATAAAATTATGAAAATGCCATTGAATGTATGCCATTGTGTTGTGTCATTGAGTCAAAGTTAAATGAAGGGTATTTTGGTCATTTGGATAGGTAAAAAATGTCCAGGCATGTACAAGAGTGATTAGTCAGTGTCAATATATGCCCTGATAAGAAGTAAAGAGGTATAAAATGATAATTATGCCCTTATAGTTAATATAGTGTAAGATAGTGAACCAAGGGCATTTCAGACATTTGCCAAGGGATCTGTAATTAATTTTTGACCCAGTAAAAGAGTGTCAATAGTAGGAAGAATCTGGATATTGGATTTAAGGTTAGAAAGCATATTATGAAATCTTAGAAAAATTAGATTTAGAAAACAATCTGGTTTTGGAAAATTGGACTGAGTCGGTATCGAATTGAATTGGAATTCTTCCAGATGCTTCCTCCCTTTGAAATTTCATCACATGCCCTATGATTTGTCCCTTGGTGATGTCATGGATGATGTCACAATTAGCTTTTTAGAAAAATTAAATCTAAGATTAAATGTGAGCTATTAGATCAAATAGTGTACAAAGTAATCTTGGCTATTGATTTTTCACGGAATTTGGCTATAAAGACCCCACCATTTCTGCTCAAAACCGTGGAGCATGAGAACCTTAGGGAAACTCTTGCAAAATAAAAACTCAAGCTAAGACAAAGAAGATTCAAGGTATCAAAGTTCAAGCAAGCTAGAGATTAAAGGTAAGCAATCTATCCTAGCTTATTTTCTTTTGATTTGGGAGTTTGAACTTAGGATTTTCATGGAAGAAAGTTGAGTTTTATCTAAGGTATTTGTTCTGTCCAAAACCTTAGATGAAAGGAGAAAGAAGAAATTAAAGTTAGAGTTTTATGATTGAAGCTTAAATAAGCTAGTTAAGTGATTAGTTGTTGAATCAAGTTGATATTTTTGACTTTTCCATGGTTGAACCATTTCAGTTTGCACATTTCATAATGGAAGGAAATAGAATTTCATTGATCTAATACTTCCATTGAATTTATATGATGATTTTGTGTATGATTGGATAGGTTTTGAACCTTAGAAGCATTGTAATTTCAAGTTGTAGTTTTTGAAGTTCTTCTTTGTTGCTGTTCACTCGCATAAATAGTGATTGAAATTTCATGATTTTGATGCTTCCAATGGTTTTAAAATGAAAAGTTGTGTGAGATAAAGTGGAGAAACAAGTATGTGAAGCATTAGAATCAAAATGAGATTTTTTGAAAGAAAAGATGGTGTTATGCAATTATGTAAATAACAGTGCATAGGAGCTAGAATTTCATGATTCTAAGCTCATAAATAGATTCAAAATATGAAATTGTGTAGGGTAAAGTCAAGACATCAATTGGTTCAAGGGCTAAGTTGATTAGTGAATACTAGAGAAAGTTATATTAGTAAAGAGTTTATCAAGGTTAGTCTTGAACATTGTTGGAGTTCATGGTCCTAATGAATTATGTGATGAATATGAATGTATTTAGGACCTTGAAACATCCAAAAAGATGTTGGAAATGACTGACCGAAAGGCTTCATGATAAATTATATGCTTAATATGCTTGATGTGATGAATTATGATGAGTTATGTGATGAATATGAATGTGTTTATATGCTTGATGTGGTATGCTTATGTGTTGATATGTATATGATATTTGAATGATGTTGTGATATGATAAATTATGTTGAATGTATTGTGAATAACATGCTTTTCATGGCCATGCACTTTTATGCAAAAGTATATAGCATGATGGCATGTCACTAACAAAAAAAGTTTAATGAAATTACATATCATGCATTAGCATCCATCTTGCATGTTTAAGTAGTAATGTTTGCTACTGAGATTCCTTATAATCTCACCCTCCCACAACAACCATAATAGGTTATTCATGATGGAAGAATTATGTTTGGTACATGAGCTAAGAAATGGACAAGGAAAAGTAGATAAGTGATGTCATGCATGTATGTTAGTCATTTTATGTAATATTATGTAATATCCATTATATGTAAATAAAACGTATGAAAGAATTATGGCATAACCCCATGATGTATATGAATGCATGAAAGGAAAAAGAGATGGTTTATGGATGCTGAAACAATTATTGAAAGTGAAAGAAAGGAAGCTAAAATGGTAAAAACGCATGTCCTAAAGCAGTTTTGTTGTGGCTTCAGTTTGACCTAGCAAATGAAGGAATTAATCTATAAAATTTTATGAACACATAGTACACATCTAGATATTTAAATTCATATGTAATATGCCTTATTTGGATGTGTATATCAAGATAAATGAATTTCCAAAGTTAAGAGACAGAATCTGGAAATTCTAAAATTTGTCATACGAACAGTAAAAAGTAATAATTTAATTGTATCAATTGGCAAAGTAAATGTCCAAATTTATCCATATAATTTTTCTACAATTAGTTATGAATTTTGAAAGTTAGACTGTAAATCTTGAAATCACCAAATGAACAGTACCCGATAAGTAAGTTTTAAAATTTTAATTTTTGAGTTAATGTAATGCTTATGCTAATCAAATACGCTTCTAAATATGTACTTTAAGGTGATAAAAGTAGGATGTTTCAGATATAGTCTAGATGTCATGCATATATAGAAGAACATGTGTGTGAGCCATGTTGGCAACTCCTGCATATCAGTAGAAAGAGTAAAGATAGGGTCAATGCTAGACAATACTTAGCTAAAACTGGAATAATAGCACATCTACATCAACAATAAAGAAATGATAGTAAAAGAGTTTATTTGTGTAACATCCCTAATTTTTATTCTTATATTTAAACACAATGAAGATGTTATTTATCAATAACTGAATGTTTATAATAGATTAAACATATTTTTTAAAGTTTAGAAATATATGAAATTAAGAAAATAAGAGAAAATTAAATTATTATGGTTTAATATTTTTACAATTTTCAATAAAATAGTATATCTAAATTATCTTACTCTTATCTTTACTTAAAATTTTATGATTTGATTGTTATTATTAGTTATGGATTTATTATCATTTGGGTTTAAATTTAAATATGGATTTAAATTTTGAAAATGTTGTTTAAATTTTAAATTATCGTATCTAATAGGATTTTGACAAGGATAACAATAATAATGTAAGACCAGATTATCTAAGATATATAAATTGAGTTTAAACTTTTATATAAAAGTCTTAATACTCTTAATTAAACCCTATAAGCCTCTCTTATCTCTAGCTGTTACCTCTCCTGATCCTCTTCATATTTGACACCACTTTTTTTTCGTTGACCCCACTCCTTTAGCAGTCCGCTCTATGGATACAGCTTTCTTTTGTTTTTTTTTTACTGAATGAGGCCATTCTTCTTTTCTTCTTTTCCCATATTGCCATTTGAAATGTCCTATAGTGCCTTTCTACTGTCAACTCCCTATCTCTCCTCATTCGTGATAACGTCCTCCATCGCCAAAGCTACAAACCTTGATTCACCAAATGGCTTTTCCCCTTTGGCTGCCCACATGCACCATCGTCAGCATTATTTACAGTTACAGTAGAATGAAGTTGATGTTGGAATTTATGTATATACTTGAGAGGGAAACCAGATTTTCCAAGGAAAGGCCTCGCTGAGAGAAGCTTTACTCTAGCTGGGAAATATTGAAGACTAGAGCTGGTAGTTGTCTGGTTTCATTTGCTCTTGATATTCTTCCATCTTTTCTTCCTTTGGGTACTTCCCATATGGATCCTCCCGACTAATACCATTCGTATCCCAACCAATAACAAAATAAATTTGGATAGTGAGTGTTTACATAGTGAGTTAGACAGACCGAAATGATGGGAGCAATATTTGGAACTGACCAGAAAAATAACATCCCTAGCAACAGTACTACAATATCTGCATAGGAAACCAACCCCGGGACACACGGCTTCTAGTGCTTTCTTGGCATTGTTGATGACGTAGAATGCATGCAAAGATATGTTGGCAGGCCTCTCTTTTTTTGCTTTCTAGAGATTATATCATCTATATTTAAATCTAGTGCTTTATATACATAGTTAAATAAAATATATTGATTATTAGATATCTGCTATAAGACTCTAAAATAGCTTTAGGGTAGTATTAAGCAATATATTGATGGTTCTTGTATGACGATTTTGTAGACTATGATTCTAGAGTAACTTATGTTAAAACACCATTATTGTTTGTGATTGATGTTGTTGTACACGGGGCTACTCGACTTATGGTAATTATTAATTGCTTTGGTGAAAGGTAACCACTTTCTACTTGTTGTATGTGCTAATATGATGTTTGTAAGTGATTTGATATATATAAATCTATTGATGTTGATATGATTATATTGAGAAAACTTGTTTGATGATTTTTATTGAAAATAGTCTTGTGGGACTTAAACTTTAACTTGAAAAGTTTGAATTAATATTATAAACTTGTTATATCTTGAGATAAAAATTTGAAGAAAGTTATTATCTTGAGAAAAATCTTATTGTGATATTTATTAATATTATTGATATCAAGCTATTGAGATTTTGATTAATATGATTATCTTAAAAATGATGCATTGGGGATTAGTGATGAGGGAGTTATATTTCTACCACGTGGTATAACCTCCATTATAGTTCAACAGTTAGCTTTTGTCTCACCTATTTACCGAAAAATGATGCATTGGGGATTAGTGATGAGGGAGTTATATTTCTACCACGTGGTATAACCTCCATTATAGTTCAACAGTTAGCTTTTGTCTCACCTATTTACTGAAAAATGATGCATTGGGGATTAGTGATGAGGGAGTTATATTTCTACCACGTGGTATAACCTCCATTATAGTTCAATAGTTAGCTTTTGTCCCACCTATTTACCGAAAAATGATGCATTGGGGATTAGTGATGAGTGAGTTATATTTCTACCACGTGGTATAACCTCCATTATAGTTCAACAGTTAGCTTTTGTCCCACCTATTTACCAAAATATGATGCATTGGGGATTAGTGATGAGTGAGTTATATTTCTACCACGTGGTATAACCTCAATTATAGTTCAACAGTTAGCTTTTGTCCCACCTATTTACCGAGAAACTTATCCTACCTATTTATCGAGGGACTGTAACACTCCACCTATTTACCGAGGGGAATGAACCTATGGTCCGATCATGTGCTCTGTTAATTTTAGCTGATCCATAACACTTAACTAGTTAGCTTTTTTTAAGTGGCCAGTCATATGGTAGTTATCACTAGCCTATAGGTTCATTCGGCAGGAATAAGGCTATTCAGTTAGATTGATTGAAAAAACTTTGGTAATTTATCCATTTTATTATATTATGCTGAAATGTTATTTTTTATATATTGTACTTTATGAATTGTCTCACTTGACATCTCACGAGCACATGTTAATATGTATGATGAATAGAATTACTGGTTACTGAGACATTTATCTCATCCTATTTTTATTAATATTTTTTAAGAGATAGTCTCATGCTAGGGCCTCAGAGAAGGCTTTTGAGGCTTGATTAATGCTATATCAATTGTATAGCCTCCTCCTTTTGAATTTATATGTAGAATACTTGTATATTGCTACAATAGGTTTCATTCAGCATCCTCTAATATTATATTATTTTATTTGGATTTTAATAAAAGTCTTTTTTATAACCAAGGTAGGGTTTCTTTTAGATTTTAGTAAAACTCTTTTCTACCACAGTTAATTCTTTTGAAATAAACCAAATTTATTTATAATATTATTTTTTATTTATATTGTGTACAAAATTGGTCTAAATAATTAATAGTAATTATATAAAAGGAGGGATTTTAGAATTTGTATCCAACGGCACACACATTATCCAAATATGAAAAAAAAGCCAATTGAGCGTTTGCATAGTATTAAGGTGTCACAAGGATATTCATCGAATTTTAGGAAGCTTATATCAATACAAGATTTGAAGATAACCGGCATGAAGTCCCACAATTGCCACATGTTAATGAAACAATTAATATCAGTGGCTATTCGATGCATTATGAAAGATGATTTGAAGAGCAAGATTACTAGACTTTGTATCTTCTTCAATAATGTTTGCAGAAAAGTGATTGATCTTGCTGAATTTGATGAATTAGAGAATGAAGGTTATGTTATCCTCTCCCAGTTGGAAATGCACTTCCCTCTAGTATTTTTTTGACATCATGGTATATTTGATTGCTTACCTGGTACTTTATATTAGACTTTATGGCCCTGTTGTTTGAGGTCGATGTACTCGTTTGAGAGATATATAAAAATCCTTAAAGGGTATTCTAAATATCTTATCGACCTGAGGTAACAATTGTTAAGAGGTATATAGTTGAGGAGGTAGTTGAGTTTTGTAACTCATATCTTGCTGGGTGAAGGTAGTTAGACTTCCTTAATCTTGGTATAACTAAAGGAGAAAATGTAGGGGAACTCATGGTACCAAAGTAAAGTGCATGTATCACGAATTGGTGTTGCAAGCACATCTTTAATTGAACAATAAAGATAAAGTTATTCCATACTTGGATGTTCACAAGAATATGCTCAGGAACATAAATCCAAGAAATAGCGATATGCAACTAGCTAATGAGCATAACATGTCTTTTGCATAATGGTTCAAGCAAGAAGTGTTAAAGGATAATAGTCTTTCTGAGATAATATAAAGGCTAGTTATAGGGTCTCATTTTGAGGTTGTGTGGTGAGAAAGATATAACATAATTGACTACTCTTTTTACATAAAAGCCTAAGATGATAAAAGTACAATATATAATAGTAGGGTTATGATTATGGCCGAAGCGATGCATTTTGCTAGTTCAAAAGATAAAAGGCTAACATTGACGTTCATGACATATTATGGAGTGATTGAAGAGATATGAGATGTTAGTTACTCCAAGTTTAAAGTGTCAATCTTTAAATGTAAATGTGTTAATAGTAATTTTGTCCAAGTGGATAAGAAATTTGGATTTATTTTAGTTGATCTTCAAAGAGTTAGATACCTAGATGAGCCATTCATCATATCAAGTCAATAAATTCAAGTGTTTTATGTCACCGGTCCAGTAAATAAATATCTTTCTATTGTGCTCCAAGGTAAGAGGCAAGCGATTGGTGATGCCAGTGACTTAGGGTTTAACCTAAACAAAACCCTACCTTTCACAACTGCTTGACCTATAACAACAATAGAGTTTGATTTGGAAGATAATGAATATGCTGTTACGGATGATCATTGTGAAGAAATTTGGGTGGATACAAACTAGTAGGAAATTAGTTTATTCTATTGTAATAAATATCCCTTTGATTACTCAATTCATTGTATGATTAATATTCTTGGTTCTTACATTTACTTATTATTTTGTAAACATGATGAAGTACATTTTTGGTTAATATTTTGATGCCTAGAATTATCTTTTAACTTGTTTAGCATTCATCTTCAACCATTTCCTTTTTGCATATATGATATACATATATATAGGTTTATTGAAAGTTTACCAATTCGAATGATTGTATGACTATTTGGATTCTAGGCTTGCTAACTTCATACTTTAATACATAGAATTAATTGGTTTATCTTGATTATACTAAATACAGGTTGGCATAAAATAATAAATAAAATAAATGATTCAAAAAAAGGTTTGCACAGGTTTTACAAAAAAACTGACGTGTAAAGCTTAAGAAATGAACAATATCTCCTAATAATGGCTGTGGGAAAAATTATACATTAACGGTAGTTAATAATGTAACCAACATTAATTTGTTACACTATAATGGTAGTTTTAATATTAAACTATCTTTGTAAGTATAATATTTAACCGTTAAATGTTAGACTTACAAAAACAGTAGAATGCATGCCTCTTATAAAACCATCATAAAATGTTACTTTTAACTGTTGTTAAAAGTATTTTTTTCCTAGGAGTGATATATGCGCTTATGACCGACCTTTAACTTGAAAGCCCATAATGCTTTTAAGTTCACATGCAATCATGGATTTCAATGCAATGGGGCTATCACCTTGAGACCCTTTGATGAACCAAAAATTGCTAAATTTTGTTGTCATAATTTTCATTATCAATTATTTTTTTACTTCTTTAGGAACTGTATTATTTTTCCTTTTGTAATTAGTTATTCGGGAACTATATTTTGTTCATAAACTACTATTCAATTCTTCATGAACTACTATATTTACTATATAATTTATAAATTTAAATAGAAATCACTACTGCAAAATATGCTTTATAAAGCTCAATTTCTAAATCGGTCATTACGAAAGACGATTTTAAAAAAATGTCAGGTGGCATGTTTGTAAATAAGATGAAATATTTATACCAAATTTACACTTAACTGGTGTAAAATATCTATAACTGGTGTTAAATATACTTTCTATTATGAGTCTTCACTTGTCTATGTTTCCCGCTTCTTTTCTGTACTTTCTACAGACCGTTCATTTTACTTCTTTGGTTTCCAACATTTGTAATCATTATGATATAAGGCCAATTACATTATCGATATTCTTTTCTAAAACTATTCTTATTCCTCAACCATATGTATACCATTCCTATGATTAGTACTTTTTGTCTCATCACTTTATCTCTATTTTCTTTTCTTTTCTTCTATCTGAACCCCCCAATGGCTATTTCCTCATACACAGCTCCTTCTCCGCCGCACAAAAGAAATAGAGATGAATTTGAAGACAAATATCCTGATCCTCATCCTATAGTTCCTTCTCCTTCTCCCCTGTTGTCACTCTGATGGAGCACTTTGAGGAACTCATCATACACTTTAATGGCATGGAGGATTTTGTGGAATAACTGACTCAAAAAGTTAATAGACTTAAAGACAGTTTTAGAGATTTCTTCTTAGAAGTTTGCCACCATCAATAGAATGATAGATTTTACAATCCTATTGATCCTACCGACTTTAATAAATCCCAAACCTCCGAGTCTGCTGAGGAATGAAAGCCTACAACCTTTATTTTCCCCTCCTATTTTATTTTTTTGCGTAATGACAAAAAGAGAGAATATATTATATATTCTGATAGATATGTTTTTGAAAATTTTAAACTTTCGATGTAAAGTTATTAGTAAAGTTGAATGAATAAAGTTTCTTGTTATGATAACATGGTGTTCTTTTATTTTCTAAAACAAAAAAAATACAATAGATTGAAATTGAACATGTAAATATCAGTTGTAGAATATAATGTTCGGTTAGAAATTTTTTTACACCTGTATTCCATTTCATCTATGTAAATTTGTGTAATTTATAATATTTTATACCGTTGTAAAAGTAATTAATGTATAATATAATGTCAAGTTAGAAAAAGTTATTTCAACACCTGTTTTCTATTTTATCCGGTGTAGATTTGCTTACAAAATACACTTTAATTTAATCAAAAATCCCTTTGCACCTCCCATCTCTCATTTTTCACTGGTTCACGTGTTTAAGTCTTCTCAGTCCTTCACAGTCGGTGAGTTTTATTTTGAACTCCTTATTTTGAGAATGGAAAATTTATGTACTACTAGTGGTGGCTTTTACTGTTATTTGCTAGATTTATTGCTATCATTTACTTATTTCATTTGATGAGTTCTTCCACTTGTGCTTGATATATTCTCTTCCATAATTAGGTGCAAGCTAGGTTTTGTAGTTTTCTATTTTTATAGTTTTTTAGTCTTCCACAAATATAGATTGTAGTTGGATAAATGCTAAATGAACAAGTGTTGAGTATGCTGAAGGGGTGAAGGAGTTTTTGTATTTTGTTAAACAAAATGGTGATGATGGCAATAGAAGGTTTTATTGTCCTTGTGTGAGTTGTTTGAATGAGAGGAAAGAAAGTGCTATAGATATGTACACTCATCTAATTTGTGAAGGGTTTTACAAGAGTTACACAGTATGGGTATGGCATGGTAAAAATGTGGAAAGGTCGAGTGTATCTGAATAGTTGGAACATACCTTTGATGATGACATGGATACTAATGATCGGGTAGAAGACAAGATTCGTGATGTTGGAAAAGATGCTTTATGCAGTCACATTCATATGGTAATATGTGTAATGATGCAGAAAAACCTATATACCTAGGGTACAGAAAATACAACCTGTTGAATATGGTGTTGAGATTGGTAAGTGCGAAAGCACAACATGGGTGGAGTTATAGAAGTTTTTTAGAATTGCTTGAGTTGTTGTAAGATATGTTTTCAGAAGAAAATGCGTTACCCAAATGCTACTATGATGCTAAGAAAATAATATGTCATTTAGGCATGCAGTATAGAAAGATTTATGCATGCCCAAATGATTGTATATTGTACAGGAAAGATTTTAAAGATGAGGAAAAGTGTTCAATATGAAAGACACCAAGGTACAGATCAAACAAATCTCCTGTAAATGTGTATGATATCTTCCAATTATACCAAGGTTTAAGAGACTTTTTGCTAATAAAGATGATGCAAAAAAAATGTTATAGCATGAGACTGAAAGGATATGTGATAGAAAGCTTCGTCATTCGGTTGATTCTTTGCAATGGAAGAAGATTGATGACTTATTTCCCGAGTTTAGAAAATAAACCACAAAACCTAAGGCTTAGACTTAGTATAGATGGCATGAACCCTTATGGTAGCCTTAGTAGTATACATAGTTCATGGCCTGATTTCTTGGTGATTTACAACCTATCTCCCTTGTTGTGTATGAAACGCAAGTATATAATGTTGTTTATGTTGATCTCAGGACTTAAACAATCGTAAAATGACATAGATGTTTACCCAATACCCTTGATCGAAGATTTGAAGATGCTATAGGAAGGTGTGGATGTCTTTGATGTGATTAAGAATGAGGTCTTCAATATATGGGCCATGATCTTTGGTACAATTAATGACTTTTCTACATACAAATATTTGTCAGGGTATAGTGTTAAGGGCCATAAAGCATGTCAGATTTGTGAGGAAGAGACTTGCTACTATCGAAACTTCGTCATGGAAGAAAGACAGTTTACCTAGGTTATAGGGAATTTTTAAGACAATGCCAACTGTACCATCGATTGAAGAAAAACATTTTTTTTGCGGTCAAAATTTAAAAATGCTCTAGAGCCATTGACTGAAGAACAAGTTTGTGAAAAGGTGAAAGACATCAAAGTTACTTTCGGTAAGACTATCAAGAGAAGTAAAAAAATATATGGAAACAAGATATGTCTTCTTTGATCTTCCGTATTGGCAAAATCTTCATGTAAGGCACTGTACTGATGTCATGCATGTGGAGAAAAATATGTGTGACAGCATTATTGGAATACTTCTCAACAATCATGGTAGTTCCAAAGACGCTTTAAAGGTAAGATTAGATTTGCAAGAAATAGGAATACGTGAGGATTTACATCTAAGGCTAGATCGTGAGGGGAGTTATTGTATTGAAGAGATTAATATTTTGTCCATGGATAAGAGAAGAATTATTTGTGAATGTTTGCCAGGAATCAAATTTCCCTCTGGGCACTTATCTAATCTTAAGAAGATTGTGTCGATGAAAGATTTAAAATTAGTAGGCCAAAAGTCTCATGATTGTCATGTCTTGATGCAACAATTACTCCTAGTAGTTGTTCGATGAATCATTCAAGATGATTTGAGACACATTATAACCCGACTTTGCTTCTTCTTCAATGCTATATGTGGTAAAGTCTTTGAGACTAAAAAGTTGGATGAATTGGAGCACGAGGGTTATGTTATTTTGTGACATCTTGAAAAATTGTTTCGTCCTGGCTTTCTTGACATAATGATACACCTCAACTTTCATCTAGTACAAGAGATAAAACTGTGTGGCCCTGTATACTTATGATGGCTTTACTCATTTAAAAGATACATAAAAATATTTAAAGTGTATATGAAGAATCAAATCAACCAGAGGCATACATTGTTCAAAAATATGTTTCTGAATAAACTATTGATTTTTGTCAACACTACCTATCTAAAGTAAGATTTAGTGGTCTCCCTAAACCCTGTGCCAAATAGGGGGTCAACGTGGAATGTCAATGAAGAGTGTTGATCGTAATGAATTGCAATAAATACACTTACATATCTTGAATAAAATTGATAAAGTTCAAGACTATATAGCTATTCGTAAAGAGCTTGTCTGGAAACAAAATAATATAATTACAGAGAAAAATTTGATTAGAGAACATAACAAATATTTTGCATATTAGTTCAAACAGAAGGTTGAAAATGATGATTGTGTATCTGATTCAGTTAGATGATTGGCATATGGTCCTGAATTTAATATGATATGTTGGAATTCATTTAATATCAATGGGTTTTCCTTTTATATGAGGTCCCTAGATGATAAAAGTAGTGTGCAAAATAGTGGTGTTATGTTAGTGGCTAAAACTATGCACTTCTCTAGTTCAAAAGACAACAATCCTAAATTAGTAGTCATCCCTTATTATGGCATTGTTGAAGAGATGCGGGAGCTAAACTACACCAAATTCACAGTTCCTATGTTCAAATGCAAGTGGGCTAATTTAAATAATAATGTTATGGTGGATTAGTTAGGATTTATACTGGTTGATTTGAACAGTACAAGTTTTGGGGATAAGCATTTCATTATGGCAGACCAAGCAAAGCAATTGTTCTCTATTATTATCTGGCAAATAAAAGATGGTTTGTCGCTTTCCAAGGAAAAAAGGTTGTTGGTGATGATGATTCAATTTGTGAGACCCCTTCTTTTTCAGTAGGTTAACCAAAATTGAATGAAGAAGTATATTCTGATTTATTTGTATGTGAGTGTTTTATGTTTGTGAGGCAGTAATGCAATTAAGTTTCTTGTTCTAATTGCCTATATTGTTTTGATGTAATAATAACACAAGTTTCTTGTTATGATTGCATATATATGTTGTAACTTCAAGGGATGGGGTAATAAAAGGGTTGGTGGAAAAAATAATCCAATATTTAAACCGGTTGTACATGTTATTTGGTGTAAAAAGTGATATGAAAAACTTAAGGTGCAATTTTTGTAAATAAATTAAAATCTTTTTTACACTGGATTTATATATTATCTGATGTAGAAAGTTTTCTAAAATTTAAAATATTAGTCGTGGTATTTTTAAAAATAAGTAGACATCTTTTTAAACTGATTATTGTGCTAGTCAGGTTTAGAAATATGATTGACTACACTAGATTTATATGTTAACTAGTGTAAAAAGTCTTCCAAAAAATGGCTACTAAAAATATATTTTTGAAGCCCGCCCCTTGGCGTGTCTGTCATTTCTCATTTCTCAGGTTTTCTTCAGTCTTATTTCTTACTTCTACCATTACTCTGCTCGTCGTGCTCTGTGGTTTTCATGGGCCTTCACCATGATCAGTCATTTTTCTCTGTTCTCTCTCATTGTGCTTTTTCTTCTATGTGTTCTGGACACTTATTTTCTCGTGTGCGTGCTTCACCATTTACATGTTTGTTTAATCTAGATTTCATAGTTTTCCTGCTATAAATGTTAAAGGAACAAGTTTTGTGTATTCTGATAAAAGGAAAAAGGGTTAAGTTTGTTTACTATGTTTGATTTTGTTATTGCATAAATAGGAATATAGGGGTAGTGTTAATGAGAATGAGGCTAGCGATACTCCAAGCTATTCTCTACAAAGGAGGGGAAGAAGTGCGACACGATTGAAAGATATTTTGAAACATATGATGGAAGGGAAATTTCTACCAATTGAGTTTGACACATGTTGGAACCCAATTGGTGAACACATGACCAAGTACATAAGTTATGTCAGCCTCCTAGCATGTAACAAGCCTAACATCGCTATATAAACTTGGGATACTGTTGATAATTAAATGAAGAATCAAATTTGGGACTCTATCCGGGTATAAGAACTAACTATTGTATATTGTATGCTGAGCAATACCAACAAATATAATTGTTTGTTGATAACTCTACTTTTAATGGCAATTATTGCAGATCACTTACGTGTTACCAACAATGAAGTCTTGAAGAAGAAGACATTGTTTTATTGCGCTGAGCATTAGATGGCATTCAAGACATAACTAGCTTGTCAGTATATGCATGACTGGGACAAAGATGGCCAGCCTCATCCTTCTCCATACAGCAAATATCAATTCATTGATGAAGTTACTTGGAAAGAATTTGTTAGGGTTCAGACTATGCCACCAACTATGGTGAGTTGATATAAGTTAGGGTGTCCTACATGCATATGTCGTGAAAGAGGAATCTTACATTTCCCATATTTCTTCTTTTTGTATGTGTTGGCAGCAAAAGCAAGAATATCATATTATCATATGTATTAATTTTAACTACTTTAAGTCTCGTAGGAACAAAGAGCAAAAGCCATTAAACACGCTCTCAAGAATGATTTTCCCTACACAATATCTCGAGGAGGTTATGCGAAGCTAAAAGAGATTTGTTATGGGCCAAGAGGAAGAGGCTAGAAGAAAATGTTGAGTCTGATCCTAGTATTACTCTTGCTCCCCTATCTCAAATACGTCACAAAGATAAATGGTTGTACGCTCACCAAATAAGGAGCGGATCATTTACAAGCGATCAAGCTCGCATGATTATAGAAAAAATTGTAAGTACTACTTCTATTATTTTGTTTTAGTAGACTAATTATATTATTTCTTATGTTTGCTCTTTTTATGTTATAGGCTTATCTTAAACAACAAGAAGCCTATGGATCCTTCAAGTCAGATAGTAGGAATGACATTTTGGCTGTTGCTACGAGCAAGCAAGAGCATAGGGGCCATGTTAGGGGAGTTGGAGGAGTGTCGGTATAAGAGATTACTTTGGAGCATCTCTACGACATTCCCCATATATGCCGAGGGCAGAGATGGAATTGTTGTTATCCACCATAAGGGTAGAGGCTAAGGCTAAGGCAAAGGCTTAGGTAAAGGCTAAGGCACAAGCAAAAGCTTCAATTGAGATACGATTACAAGAGGGGTTAGCAAAGCTAAGGAAAAAAATATTGTCCAAGATGAGCTAAGTGCCCCCCAAATACTCTCAAATGTAGCCCATCTTAACACTAAAGGGAGTTATTTTATGGCCGGGCTAGTGTTAGAGGATGCTAAACCTTGTGATCTATATATGAAGGATCATCTCAAAAGGTTAGTGCACATGGTTCCATCTAGAGCCATCTAGAGCTTAGGGGTAACTGCCCACCATATCCAAATTAAAGGTGACAGTTGAAGACGCGATAATTGAAGATACTCTTGTCCCAATTGCCATTGATAAGGTGAACACAGTGAGTCACATAAATGGGACTCTCATATTATGGCCAAAGCATCTTGTTTTGGATCACGTCACATTATCCCTGAACGAACTTTCCATACCTCCCAATTTGAGTGCCACGTAATGTGTGATCCTAATAGCATATGACAAAATGTTCCATGTGGATGCGTTGCCTATGGATTCAGTTGTGGGGTGACGTGGGGGCACCTGCCTTTGTTGACCACATGGATGTGAAATATGTTATTACTCCTGGGGATGAACTAACCTCCGGGTGCATCCAAGTATTTTTTAAGTAAGTCTAATTTAAATATAAATATATGTAATAACAAAATTCATGTAAGCTGAGTGATTGCATTAACTAACGTCGTGTTTGCATTAACTTTAGGTACATGCAAGCTGAGTTGGTTTCCAAGGGCAAACAATGTCAATTCGAATTCCTATGCCTATTTCAGATTTATGCAAAAGGGACTTCCCAATATTTGAGACTTCAATACAATTCAAGGAGGCTTGGTGAAACTGATATTGATTGTTTCTTCGTATCATATATGCAGGAGTAGGAATAATAATATTTCATTTTATTTCATACTAGTTTTGTATTTGCTTAATGCTAGTACTCATTATTGTTTAATTAATTTCTATAGCAATCATTGGTAATTGATCATACTATGTAGGCACACTTATAAAGTTTTCTTCTTATCCTCCCTCCATTACAAGCCATCAGTTGATCCAAGAAGATTATGAACACGTGAGTTTTCTTCTATACAGAACAATGGTATTTGTAATAAATATGGTCTTTGTAATAAATGGGTTAATAACTTCATAACTTTGGTTATAGGCCTATGAGTACGTTTGTAATTATAAAAGGTCTTAAGCAAGCCAACTCGGTGAGGTACCCTAAATAGATCACACTAAAGGTAATAAAATAATTAAGTCTTATGCTCCGCGGCTTTTTGTTGATGACAAATAATTTTTTTCATGTTAATATTACCGAGTCGAAGGCAACCCAAAGAAAACAACTTGTGCGGCTTCTACATGGTTAAACACATTATCAATATCATCTTGTCAAATAGAATTGACCTAACTAAGGATGTAAATTGTATTTTTAATGATTTTATATTTCTTATTAATTTAATATATATTAGTAATGCCTTAATTTCTTTTATTTTAATTTGATGTTTTAGATATTTGATCAACCTGACCCATTTCCTGAACAAGATATTCAGGACCTGTGCAATCTTTAGACTAAGTTTTTTGTTCAATTCATTCATTCTCAATAGTATTTGTCATTAAATGAATATATTTTTTTTATTTTTCTATTCAAATTATTGCATTTTTATTGAATTTTATTAAATGAATAATATAATGAGCAATTGAATATCTGTCTCTACAATCTTGAACTCTGTCTCTGTTACTTTCTCTTTGAATCGTATATTTGGGTAATTTATTCATGAAGGTTCAGGGGATGGGGTTAATGAAATATTTAAGGGGTATTTTTTAAAAATACATTAAATCGGATAAAGAATACTGACATGTGTATAAATAATATGTAAATATTATAACATCTACACTAATTATCTTTATGGTAAGGTGTAGAAAATGGATTATTTTACACTGGGTGTAGACACAACCGGTGTAGAAAATGCATTGATCTATGCATGGTCAGAGAAGACGAAATTCATTACAACTAAATAGTATGACTAAAGTAAATAACATATTTAAAGCTCAGTCAATATTATAGAAAAAAGTTAAAAAAAGGAGTTTGATATTATACAAGTTTAAAATATTTATTATTAAAACAATCCTAAAAATAACTATTATGATTTTAATAGGTTAGTTAGGAGTTTAGTAAAAAATCATATATATAATTATAATTATTTTAATTATTATAATTTTATATGTATTAGTGTATATATAATTAAAATATTCTACAGTAACAACTAATTTAAATAATATAAGAGTAAATTTATCTATATAAAAATATTTTCTCTCCCATTCACTTCTAAATCAAACAAATTAATATTAAAATCCCTCCCTTACTTTCCTTTTATATTAATCCAAATAAAGTAACATTCAAATTTCCTATCTTTCCTTTCCTCTATTTCCCACCATTAAAATTCCTCCATTTCCCTCTTCTCCCCTGAGCCAAACCTAGCGTAAGAGAATTCCCTAATTATAAACAAACCTATTTAATATCAAGTGTTTCTTGAAAAGTGTGTTTCCTTTTATTTTGAGAGCTGTGAACACATTTTGTCCGTAAAATTGTATATTTAATCTTTTAACTTTATATAAAATTTTAATTTAATAATTTAATTTTATAAAGTATCTTGCCTATCTTTTTAACTCTAAACTTGCCTATCGTTTTAAATCTAATATTATTAGTTCAGAGAATATTTTTTATATAAATTACTATTTAAAAAAATTAACAGTTAATATTTGAAAATATTTTGTTAATATTTAAAGATTTAATATCAGTATTTTTTGTTAACATGTTAGGATTAAACTTTAAATGACTGAAGAGGTAATTTGCAAAACTAATGAACTAAAATAAATTTTTTTCCAAAAGTTAAAATTAAATTTGCAATTTGCCCCGTTTTCTTACCTATAAAAATGTTAAAATTATCGAATGGGGTATGCATCTATTTCAAATTCAAAACCGGGGCAGTTTTCGACTTTTTGTGCATTCACAGTTCAAAGACATCGAAATCGAAGTTGTGGGGAATGCAAAAAGTGTCCCAAAACTTACCAAACGTTTACGCTGTCAACCACCTTCTCCACCACAGCTACCACATTCTCAGATAACATTTGAACAATGGATATGGAGTTAGCTCTTCGAAACCCTAATCACATGGTCCCGCCTCCCCCACCAGCAGCAGATCCTCCTCCTCCTCCTCCTCCTCCACCTGCGCCATCCAATAATGAATTCATCTCCCCATTCCCCAAAAGACCGACCCTTAGAGTGACCACTGAGTTCGACAGTGAAAGCACTGTCTTCTTCCACAAGATCTCTTGCAAGTTCTTCGATAGCCTTGCCAAGTTGAAGTTTTGCTTTAACAATAGCAGCAAAGGTGATGTCTCCGAACCCCAGCTCAGTTTCGTTTCTAAGCACTTAAGTATCCACTATGAACTTGAAGACGAGAATGCTCTCATCAAGAGTTCCCTTGACATTGGTCCCAAATTGCACCTCATAGCTGCTCACTATGTCAAGGTAACCAGCATTGTGATATCTGAAAATTTTAGTTCTTTTCATTTTGGTTATTTCGGATTTGGCAGATTTTCTTTCGATACTATGAAATATTTTATCCTAGCATTTTTTAAGAAAATTACTTGCTGGGACTATCAGTACTTTCTTTTCTTCTTGTGAATTTAGCCACGTTGCTTTAAGGGCTAACGAATTGAAGACATTGAATACCTCCAGATTTTTTTTTTGTGTCTGAGCATATCTATTACCTGCCTTTTGCTCGTGGTGGTGAGGGGGTTTGATTATCCGTTCTTAACTCCGTAAATTCATTGTGATCTTCGTGTGTGTGTCATTATATTAATTTGAAGAGTGCATCTTCTATTTTGAAGGTATTCAGGTAGCCCTTATACCACATGCTTCATGGTTGAAGACTGAAAAACCTAGCTTTTTAATCCAATATTAAGAAATTTCAATGACATGTTTTAACCATATGTGCTCTCTCTTTTTTAATCAATTTTTTGTCCTTGACAAATCCATATTTTTATATATTTATTCATATAATTTTGGTGGGCTTTTGTCATTACTTTAGTGATTAATTATATTATTTATACATTATTTGATTTAATATACCTTATATTGAATTAGTACCTAATATTGACACAATTGTCATATCTTTAGGATTTCTCCTAAACAATTATTTTTAGAACAAAAAGTATTACATTATTATGATTTTATATTTTAGGAATTTAGGAGAAATCATAATTTACAAATGACAACAAAAAGTTACAAAATCAAAAACTACATTATAGGACTCAATGGGTCAAACCTTGTTATTTGGCCCATTAGATCACCTTTTTAATGGATGACCAGGAAGCAACGTGGCGAGAATTGAATTGAAAGAAAAGAAAATGCGCTCACACACACAGGGTGCTTCCACGAGACTTCCATTCACCATATTTACTCCACACATCGTCACCTCCTGCACACACAAGCTACTGAGCAACAACACCATTCTCCTATATCTACTTCTCCATTATCCACGATGCCCTTCTCACTCATACACTACCAGTCAATCAGAGTGGAGGAAACAATAAGGAACAGACCTCCACACAGCAGCACGCCAAGGCCTCATCTCGTCCAAGAAGCACAGTGTCAACCAGCACGTGAACAATGCAGCAACCAGATCAGCGACAGAAGCAGCAAGCAGAAACAGTAGCATGAAGATAGAGAAGATAGCGTGGATTTCTGTGACTATGCGTGGTTAGTTCATCATAATTCTCTAATTCAACGGCAAAGGCATGAATTTGGAATCTCAAAGGGGAGCATAAGTTACTCTAATTCTCTACCCAATAATTATATTATGACTCCTAAGTCTTAGGATTAATTTTATAATTATTGAGAATATTTAGAATGATTTATTTATATTTATTGAGGATTATTGTGACTGAAGTTTTGCTTGACATTTGACATTAATCTTTAATTAACTTTAATTTCATTTATTTTGATCTGAGTCAGACATTGTATTGAGATTATTGTGAATATTTTGTGATTTTTCAAGGTGGTTTGAATTATTGGATCGTTGTGTCTCTTGTTAGCTTAAATTCTCTTTTTATGAATTATTGAGTTATAATTAAGCATTGGTTTTTAATATCTTTAGTCCTAATTTATTATTCTGGTGGCAGTTAATAAATTAGGACTTAGAAAATATTTTATGACAATTCGAGGTAGCTCGATTGTTGAATTAAAAGATTAATTATAATCTTAATTCATTATTTAAAACTCCGATATCTGTTGAAACTACGATTGCCTGCGTTATTGAATTGGAGGATTGCTTTTATTATTATTAATTACATTTGAATTTATTCTTTTAACTTATTATCATTCATTATTCCTTTCTTTAACTAAAAATATCAAAAATATTTTATTTAAATTTATTTTTAATTTATTGCATTTAGTTGGTAGTCATTCAAAATAAATCCTATTTTTTAGCTTAGGTTGTATTGCATTTAGTTACTTAGGAATTTAATTTATTTTTGGCTCCTCAAAGAGACGACCCGAGGTTACACTATACGCAATCCTTAGTTTAAATTTTTGAAGTAACTCCAAGGAGACATCGAATTAAGGTTGTTTCAGTCCTTTTTAAGGCTCAACAAGGAGAAGTTACAATGGTTGCAGATTTGGTTGATCCCGGCTATGCATTCGAATTGTCAACTGCAGTTCTGACTGTTGGGATGGTGTGTATAATCATGTTGATATCTCTCTATAAGGCCAGAACTGTCAGTTTTGGGCCTTAGTATTTCTATTTTTGATAAAATTAAATTGCAACGCAAAAGGAAAAGCAAGACAATATTTAATTCAAAATTAAATTTGAAAGTAAACAGATTTGGGAGAAAGACAAAAAAAACATTTGAATTTCAAAAGGATAAATTGGGCTTCTCAATATTGAAAATGATAGATTGGGCCTGCCCAATCTGTCATTTACAAATTTGTGTGCAAAGACCAAATTAGCCTTCACTTTTCTAATGATATTTGCAAGTTTGATACTATGATTTACAACTTTGTCAATGGTATTTACAACTCTGACAATGGTATTTGCAATTCTTATAATAGTATTTATAACTTTGACAATAGTATTTGCAATTTTGACAATTATATTTGTAACTTTAACAATAGTATTTGTAACTCTAACAATAGTGTGTGCAACTTTGCTAATGGTATTTGTAACTCCTATAGTAGTATTTACAATTTCAACAATGATATTTGTAACTCCCGCAATAGTATTTGTAACTCCCATAAAAGAGAAAAAATAATTTTGTCAATGGGATTAATAACTTTAACACTAATATTTGTAACTCCTACAATAGAATTTATAATTTTGTCAATGGTATTTACAACTCCCACAATGATATATGCAATTCCCACAATGGAGAAGAAGCAACTTTGCCAATGGTATTTGCAATTCTCACAATTATATTTGCAACTTTGCCAATAGTATTTACAAGTTTATCAATTGTATTTGTAACTCCCACTGGCATTTGCTACTTTCACAATGGGATTTGAAACTTTGCCAATGGTATTTGCAACTCCCACAATGATATTTACAACTCCCATAATGGTATTTGCAACTCTTACCATGGAGAAGAAGCAACTTTGCCAAAGGGATTGACAACTTTGCCAATAGTATTTGCAACTCCTATAATAGTATTTGTAATTTTGCCAATGGTATTTGTAACTCCCACGATAGAGAATAAGCAACTTTGCCAATGGGATTAACAACTTTGTCAATGTTATTTGCAACTCCCACAATAGTATTTGCAACTTTGTCAATGGTATTTGCAAGTTTATCAATTGTATTTATAACTCCTACTAGTATTTATCACTTTAACAATGGGATTTTCAACTTTACCAATGGTATTTGCAACTCCCGCAATAATATTTACAACTCTTACAACAGATAAGAAGCAATAGTATTTGTAATAACTTCAACCATTGACCGATTGATGTTCTGACTTAGTTAATCACTGTTCAATATTCAATTTTTGTAAAGTTCCCTTAAAGAATGAGATTTGCAACAATATTTTAGTGTTCAACTTGGCTAATAGTATTTGCAATTCTCCCAATGGGATTTACAACTTTTCCTATGGGATTTGCAACTTCACCAAATGGATTCGTAACTTCACCTACAAGATTTGCAATTTCACCTAGTCGAAGCTACAGTGTCAGCTATAGTCTTTCTTCCAATTGCTAAAATTGGACTTCTCCTAGTTATAAATATCATTATCAGAGTTGTAAATATCATTGGTAAAGTTGTAAATCGTATTGTCAAACTTGCGAATATCATTGGGAAAGTGAAGGCTAATTTGGTCTTTGCACACAAATTTGCAAATAACAAATTGGGCAGGAGGCCTAATTTGTCCTTTTCAAAATTGAGAAGCCCAATTTATCCTTTTAAAATTCAAATTGGCTTTTTTTTGTCTTTCTCCCAACAAATTTTCCATTTTTGGACCTTCAAGTCTGATGAATTGAGTGACTGGTAGTCATTTGTGAACATTAGGTTCTCCAAATATCCATATGAGAACAACAGGTTCTCTTAACATTCATATGAGAATAATAGATTCTCTAAAAGTGATCATCGAAGAACAACAGGTTCTCTTAATGTGATCATCTGAGAAGAATGATAGGTTATTCTCCCATCTTTATTAACTCAATAATACAATATATATTGAGATAAAAATATAAAAATGAAGAAAGAAATTAATTTGCAATATAAATTAAAAGATGATATCGATCTCTTATGACAACTATGGAACCCGATGTAAAAACAATAGTGAAAAGGATAATAAGAGAATTAAAGCTATATCACAACTTGATTAGAAATTAGCTCTAATAACATGTCATGAATTGAAAAGGAAAAGTAAGGTATTCAACAGAAGTAGAGTATAGAGTGAAAGAAGGAGTATAGAATTAGAGAGAATAGAAGTCAGAGGGAAATATATCCCCTACAGAAAAAAAACTGAACTATAGCGGTTATTTTGTAGCGGTTACCGCTATAAATACTTGACTTTGTGGCAGTTTAGCTTTAAACCTTTATAATTTTGTAGCCCTTTAACTGTAAACAGTATCATCGATGATATTTATAGCAGTTGTCATGACATTTGTAATAGTTGTAAGTGCTACAAATATGGCGCTAAGTTGGCTCCATCTGTTGCGAACGTTTGCAGCAGTTTTAACTAGTGGAAAACTTCGCGCTAGAAAGTAGGAAGAGTGAGGGAATTTTGCAAGGATTCTAAACTGCTACAAATATCCACAAAACCGCTACAAAGTTCCAAATATAAAATTCAAATTTTCTTCCCACACAAAAGTTACTTGGACACATTTGTAGCCCTTTAAAACTGCTATAAATATTCATAAAATCACTACAAAATTTTAAATATAAAATTCAAATTTTTCTTCACTTGGAGACATTTGTAGTGGTTTTTAACCGTTACAAATGTCTATAAAACTGTTACAAAGTTCTAAATATAAAATTCAAAATTTTCTCCCAACACATTTGTAACGATTTTAAATGGCTACAAATGGCCATAAAACCGTTTTAAACTTTACCCGATGTCTACAAATATCTCAACTCCTCCCATTCGTAACCTTACTTCTTCCTCTTTTCTTCCTCCTCCTCCTCGTGCTTTTTTTCTATCTCTTTCCTTTATTTAGTTCTTTCTTCACATGGAGGTAAGATCATTTTTATTTATAATTTTTTTTAGGTTTCTATACTTATTATTTATTAACATATGTATTCTTTTATTTTCAAGTCTTTTTTTTACTGAAATTAGTGGATCTTAGTAATTAATTATATATCATATTTTTTACATTTTCTTCACTTTTCAATTTTCTTCTACACCTTTTTAGATTTACTTACATAACTTTCTAACTACCTAATATCAACTTATACACTTTATTTATCTTAATTATATTTTATCAAATAAAATATATCAAATTATATAACACAGTACAACTAAATAATATACTCAATTATCATGATCAAACTTTAGCTTATCAAATTTAATAAATTATCTATATATCTACATATATGTACATATATACGTACAATTAAAATTGATTTTTTTTATTTTTTTATAAAATCTAGAACATTTGAAGCGGTTACATAACTACTACAAATTTTGGCACCGCGTTGAGATTTTTTGTTCCCTACCTGAAGTTAGTAGCGGTTTCTAAACCGCTATAAAATCCTTAAACTGTTATAAATGTTTGTAGCGTTTTGACTATCATGAGTAGCGATTTACCTTAATAATTATAAACATGTTTGCAATGGTTGTGTGAACTGCTACAAAATGTTATTTTAGCATTTTAAACACTACAAGTACAAAAAATGAACCACTACAAAATACCTTCTTTTTTGTAGTGATCTTGTTCAGTTTCTAGGGTTACAACATATGATACAAGCCTTCTATTTCTATACAAAGCTTAACAATATTGAATAAAAAATCCACAAATAGTAGCAGATAATGGGGAATAATGGGAGGGTATATTGATATCCACATAATAATTATATTTATAATACAACACTATAAAATATATTTTTAATAGCACTTAGTATCTTAAAATAATTTATGATACAATTTTGTTCTTCAAGTATTTTTTCCAAGAGCAATTTTACCCTCATGCTTTGAAGACGGGTGCAATCTTAACCTCATTGTTAGATTGCTAGTTGTACTTTAACCCTAAAATTAATGAATCCCTTCAAACTAAATACTAATTTGGTTATAAATATAATACCTAGTTTGAAGTGTAATTTAGGTATTATATTTAGGATAGGATAACTAATTTCTTTTCTTTATTTTTAAATGATTGGATCAACATGTGAAGTATGAAAGATGAAGTTGGCAGTAAACCAAATGAATTTCTTTTTGTTTTTTTTTTAAATTTTAGACAATTATACACACCCTTCCCTATAGGGGAGGGGATCCAACCACCCACTTCTATTTGATAACATGGGATATAGAATATATGACATCTTCTATGACAAAAGACATGGGGTGCCAGTTGAACTACAAGGCTCTAAGAAACCAGATGAATTTCTTAGAAAAGGTCATTTGCTCATGTAATTTAGTCCTTAAAGGAAAACTAGGAGCCCAGTTGATTCAATCATATTGCAAGCTTGCAATAGGCATGATTGCATTAAAAAGAAATGGATGTTCAGTTTTTTTTTTTCAGTTTGGCAATAAAGTTTGCTATGATATGCATATTTTTAAAAAATACATCTATTTCATTTATTTTTGTTTCGGTTTGGTTTCTCTTTCAACCCTCTCCACTGCCACCATTACCATCCCCTGCATCGCCACCACTGATGTTGCCGACACCACCATCACTTCTGCCACCGATGAATATAACCTGGGAAGTTTTGGTTTTCTTTTTTGATTGAGGGCTATTATAGACTTTTCATTGTTATTTTTATTTGATTAAATATAAAAAAATTGTTTTCTTAATCTTCTTAATTAAACATACCAAATATATTGATGGTATTAAATATTGTATTGCATTAGTAACTTTATTTTTAGGACAACACTATGAATGAAGGTTGATATTTTTTTTCTCATGCAACCAATGAATCATCAATGATCTCAAACTGTGAAGCTAGGATGAACGTCATTCCATCAAGCTAGAGATGTTGACAATTCTATCAATCATAGAATATCTTCTTCTTGCAGTGACATAATTGGTGACGAATTTGGCAGCTGAATAAAGGCTCTTCAATTCATGTTTGTGATTTTTTATTTGTTAAATTTTATCATTATTGCCTCTTCTCTTCTTTTTACTATCATTTTTTTTTCTATCATCTCTATATTTTCTTTATATGATATTTCTCCAATTATAAATTTAAAAGTTAATTAGGATATTGATCTTCTAAATATAAGATATCAATAAATTTTTAAACTAATTTATTTAACTAAATTATAAATTGATATAGAGGATAATTTAATTTTATTTATAGATATTTTAAAGAGATTAGGTAATTTACACTGTTTTATTATTTTATTTAAATTAATTAAATAATTTTTATATTAAAAACTAGATTATTATTATATATTTTATATAAATTAAGAAAATTGCTTTATATTTTTAAAAATCACATTATTCTTCAATGGATTGGGATTGAGATTTTAAAATTATGTTTTGTATAGAGTAATATTTATAAGGAATGATGACATTAATTTTATTTTATAATCATAAATCATAAAAAGACTATAATAACATTGCTTTAAAAAAAAAATTCTAGACTGCAATTCACCCCATTCCCGACGACAACCACGCTCCATTTTCAATCATCTTTTGCTCCTTCCTCCCAATCTTTATCTCTTAGAAATTCACCGCTTTCTATCTGTAGTTTTCCATAAGCCACCAACTATTTGATGGTGAAGAGGAAAGGCACGCAATCACCTCCTGGAAAATGTACTGTGTATTTGAGAGAGAATGAGAGGCTTGTATTTTTATAGAAGAAAATAGGACTTAATCTCCACGCACGTATTGATTTCTAGATTGAGCAGGAATCAGTGATAATTTATCTGGGAAAGGAGAGAGCTTGATGGGAATGTGATTGGAAGAAGCTCGACGAATGAGGGCTAAACTTGAAACTTTACCAACAAAAAAAATCTCGAAATAAGATTTAAAAATATAAAGCAGATGAACCCATTGAACCAGATCTAGGCGAAGTTGAAGCAGATTTGACGAACTTGAATGAAAGAAGGCAGCGACCGGAAAAGATGGTGACCGGAGGTGGAGGAGATGGTGCCAAGAAAGCTAGAGGAGGAGGACGTTGGGCGAAAAAGCTAGAGGAGGAAGACGCTTGCTGAGAGGGGAGAGGGTATTTTGGTCAGAAAATTTTGAAGCCCAGGATACAAATTACAGTGCCATGGGGTGGTGGTCCCAAACCTAACCCTTGAGCTCCACGTACCAAACAGGCCTAACAATCTTTTAATTTTATCTTAATTACACAAACTTCCCACCTACCTAACTAAGGAATGAATAAAATTTATAACTATTTGGAGTATATCTGATTTTTAGAAAATATAATTTAATTATGATTTTAATCATGATATTTTAGAAGATATCTTATCTCATAGGTGTTTAGATTTATACTTGAGAGTAATAGACAGCTCGTCATACCCGATATTGATATCACTTATAAGGAAGGAAGACTTCATCTTACTTTGAGATGTGGGTGAGCCTAACCCCTTTTTAAAAATTTTTGTAATAAAAAAAATCCCATCTATTTTAAAAACTCATAAATCTCCCTTAAAATTAAAATGCATGTTACACAAACATTTATTATACTTTTAAAATTATATTTATATCCCTCAAACTGTTAATTGACTATTAAATTTAAAATTTTCACTTTATTTTGACAAAAATACCCCAATTTAAAATACTTATTATTTAAATATTTATATTTGCCAACAAAATTTATATAACAAAAAAGTTTCTAATACATATATTTTCAAACTTTCTAATGTTATATAATTTATTAATTTTGATTATATTATAAATTTTATAATTTTAATTTTTTATCACATTTATTAAAATGTATTTATTTTGATTTCGAAATAGCTAAAACTATATTTCAAACATATATTAGTTTTCACATTTAAAAATATATTTTCTAAATCATTTAAATTTAAAATTTTGAATTTTTAAACATATTTTTTACTAGTAACATTTATAAACACATTTAGTTAAAGGATTTAATATAAAGGGTAAATTAGTAAATAAAATTTAATTTAATATAAGTTTTAATTAAAAAATATATTTTCATAGCCTTTTTACAATGTTTTTAACAGAGTTAACAGTTTGGATTTAATTGTATATTTTTAAAATAGATAAGAGGTATGTATAATTAAATTAAAACATAACAATTATTAGAGTATTTTATTCAAAATATTATTCACTAATTGTTTTTCTTTCTTGCTCTCTTTCTTAATTAGTTAAAACTACTTTGTTTTAATAAAAAAAAGGCTAAAATCTTTGGAACTCTTATAAATTTTGGGTCGATTATATATAAGTATATAACCCCTTCTTAATGTTAAAGTTTCAGTTAGTAAATTAACAGTAAAATTAATGGTAGAGAGTTTAATGTTAAAAATTTAAACGTAGATACATTAAGTATTCGACCAAACTAAATCCACATAGAATATAATATATGGACCTTATAATCGGGCCATACCATGTGTGACTCTAGCCCATTTATGTAGGCCCAATAACCTATTGCCTATTATATGAGAAGAGTGATCTTATGAGAATAAAAACCAGTATAACTACCAATAGGAGTTAGTCTGAGTGATAAGTGATTTAATATTATTTAAGTGAGGTCTCGAGTTTGAGCCTTGGCGTATGTAAAAAATTCCTGTTAGGAGACTCACCCACCATAACCAAGTACGCGACGCGTCATATCCGAATGTATTCGAGGCACAGCTCCGGTGAACCGGGTAGGCAAAAAAAAAAAAAAATCAATGCAACTAAATTTTGACCAAAGGTTGTAACAAAAAAAAACATTTTACCAAAGGTTTAGTGTATTGTAATGTATCAAAACGGTTTTGCGAAATGGCTTTATCGTATGAAGTCTTTATATATGGACTATTTTAAAATTAAATTTGTTTATAAAATGACATAATTGCCCTTATGTAAATCTAATTGCAGGTGGTGGAGGATTTTTTTTTTCATTTTTTTACATAAAGAGTAATTAGGTTATTTCACAAAAACTTACTACTATATTCCTACATGTAACTCTTCTACCTCCAAAACATATATTAAATGGATATATTTTTCTTATATTTGTCCTTATTAAAGAAAATGTATTGAAAATATATCATTAATGACTCTACAATTTTCTTATTTTCAAAAGTTAAATTAGAGAAAGATCATTAATTACTTTACAAATAATTTATATTTAAGATTAAATTTTTCTTTTACAAGTAACTTAGATATAAAAATAGAGTGGTAATTTTAAAATAGCCTCTAAAGACTATAAAAATATAAACTATTTCGAGAAACTATTTTAGAATTTCTATGTTTTGGTGGTCCATATATCATATGTCTTCCTTCCAAGAAAGATAGGACAACTCATCAATGTTATATGGTTTGTGAGAGATAGTTTTGTTGACTTTGCATCTCAAAAAAAAAAAAAAAGAAAAAAAGAAATGCTTGTTGGGTTAGGTTCAAAGAACCAAAGTACCAAAATATCTTGTTCATAACATAACACACACTCTGTCTCTGACTCTCTCAAGATTGCACCAATGAATGCAACATGGGAAATGATGCATAGCATCAACTACAGCTAGCAAATTAATCTTTGAACCATGAGCTTTTTCTTATATATATATATATATATATGTATGTATATGTATATATATATGTATATGTATATGTATATGTATATATATAAGATTTGAAGATTTGATTCGATTTGATACTAACCCACTCGTGCATATATATATATATATATATATATATTACATATTATTCAAAATCACTTCTAGGAACATGAAGCACTAAACAAAAAAACATTTTAATTTGGTAGTTACTATATAACACAGCGATACATACTTGGACTTAAAGTTGTACTCTTTTCATTATGTTTTCCGTTCTCTGAACAGCTTGAAGTTCTATAGCATTATGGTAAGAATTAGCCATATTAGTAACGATCCCTTCCTACCTACATAATACACTGACACATAATAGCAAAAATATAGAAGTAGAACTCAAGAAAGGTATGGAGAAGCCCGAAGGGAGAAATCTAACATATTTCAACGATATCGACGTGTTGTTGTGCGTCCAATTAGCTCATTCTTCTTCTTGCCCTTTTACAAGCTCAAGTTCACATATGAACATATATACACTTAGACTCTCTTTAACATGAGCAATGTAAGCCTTCTTTTACAACAAATCCTCAAAGTATCTTTTTGTGGGATATCCTAAGAAAACCAATGGATACTATATCTACAACCCTGCTAATAACAAAGTGTTTGTTATCAGAAATTGTATCTTTCTCGAACGAGAATTTATCTCTAAAAGAACTAGTGGGAGAAAGGTACACCTCGAAGAAGTTCGAGAGCCACAAGACACCACAAAACTGCAGATGGAAAATAAAGAAGACTCACAATAAGTTGTTGAGACACCTCAAGTCAAGCAAGGTCCACAGAAATCTAATAGGACACGACTTCAGCCTCAGAGATATGGATTTCTAATTTCTGACAGTTGTGATGTGTTGCTCATTGAGCATAATGAGCCGACTACCTATCGAGAAGCTATAGTGGGACCAAACTCTGAAAAATGGCTTAATGCCATGAAGTCTGAGATGCAATCCTTGTACGACAATCAGGTTTGGACCTTAGTCGACTCACCTGAAGGTGTAAAAATTGGCGGGTGCAAGTGGGTTTTTAAGGAGAAAACTGACATGGATGGCAATGTAAATGTCTTCAAGGCACGACTAGTTGCAAAAGGATTTACTCAAACTCATGGTGTAGACTATGATGAGATCTTTTCACTAGTTGCAATGGCCAAATCAATCAGAATCCTCTTTGCCATAGCAGCATATTATGACTATGATATATGACAGATGGACATCAAGACAGCCTTCCTTAATGGAAAGCTCCTTGAGGATGTGTACATGACACAACCTGAAGGGTTTGTATGTTCTGAGGACTCTGGTAAAGTGTGCAAGCTTCAAAGGTCCATTTATGGACTGAAGCAAGCCTCTCAGAGTTGGAATCATCATTTTGATGAAGTAGTCAAAGAGTTTAGATTTCTTCAAAATATTGATGAACCTTGTGTGTACAAGAAGGTTAGTGGGAGTACAGTTGTGTTTTTGGAACTCTATGTCAATGACATCCTACTTATTGGAAATGATATTCCTACCTTGCAGATTGTCAAGTCTTGGTTAAGAAATTCTTTCTCGATGAAAGACTTGGGTGAAGCCACCTACATCCTAGGAATCAGGATCTATAGAGATAGATCTAAAAGACTTTTAGGACTCAGTCAGAGTACATACATAGACAAAATACTGCATAGATTCAGTATGCACGAATCAAAGAGGGGTTTCATACCCATGTCTCATGGTATTCACCTCAACAAAGATATGTGTCTTAATACATCTGATCAGCGAGGTCGCATGAGTAAAGTTTCATATGCCTCGGCCATAGGATCTATCATGTACGCCATATTATGTACTCGACCGGATGTCTCGTTTGCCTTAAGTATGACTAGCAAATATCAACAGGTGAGGGCCATTGGACTGCTGTCAAGAATATCGTTAAGTACTTAAGAAGGACTAAGGACTTATTTTTGGTCTATGGTGGATTGGATGATGAACTCTGTGTAACTAGTTACACAGATTCGAGTTTCCAAACTGACCAGGATGACCAAAAATCGTAGTCTGGATATATATTCCTCCTCAATAATGGAGCAGTAAGCTGGAAGAGCTCTAAGCAGGGCACTGTAGTAGATTCTACAATAGAAGCTGAGTATATAGCAGCATCTGATACAGCTAAGGAAGCCGTTTGGATCAAGAAGTTGATCACAGAACTAAGGGTGATACCTACCATCTCAGATTTAATAACTTTGCTCTGTGACAATAGCGGTGCCATTACACAGGCCAAAGAGCCTAGGTCACATCAAAGGACCAAGCATATACTCAGGCGATTTCATCTCATCAGAGAAATCAACGATAGAGGTGATATAAAAATATGCAAAGTAGCAGGAGAAGATAATGTTGCTGATCCTCTAACAAAGCCGCTTGTGCAGGCAAAGCATAAGCATCATGTTAGGTCAATGGGAATTAGTCGAATTAATGATTGTACCTAGTATAAGTGGGAGGTTATTGGAAATTGTGCCATAGGGGCCAATCATTGTCTTATGAATATTGTTGATTTATGAATTTATTAATTGTGTTATTATATTATTTGCATGTTTACTGTGATGACCATCCTTGGATAACTCATGATCTTATCCTAAATGTCCCTGGTCGGTCATCTATGCAGGAGCAGAGATGAAATAAGACCAGTATGACTTTGAAGATATATAGAGATATAAATTAAAGTCATAGGCACATGTAAGAGTACAAGGTGTTAGACTAACCCGCTATGAGAGAGCTGCATGGGTTAAGTCATAAGCTTCTCTCATATACAAACCATGTCACTATGCTCTTTGACCTGATATCATCATGGATTCCTACATGATAAACGCTCAGCTTTGACCTAGCCAAAAGTCACTTTTGACTGAGTGATCATAAAGACTATGTTCGGGCTTAGTGGTTTTCCGTGCGGAGGAATGTGAATGGTCAAGATGGAATTTGTCCCTCACATTCGTAGAGAGATATTACTGGGCCCCTCGATGAGTGAGTCTGAGAAATGTATGGCCATACTGTAATGGAAAGGTAGTTCCATTTCTATAGTCAGACTACTCAGGGATCGAGAAAGTAACGGTAAGGAATTGGAGGATGACATTCTCCATTCCTCATCCATGACCAAAATATCGTGTGACAAAAGGGACATGATATGGTTGTATAAAAGGTTACATCGTTCATCGATCCTCATATGATTTGGGTAGTCGTGATATCTTGCTAGAGACCGCTTGCGACTTGTGAGTCAGTATAGTACATGGCCCACTGCCAACTTCATATGAGCTTACAGGGTCGCACACAAAATAGCCCAACACGAGCTATGATGTCTAGATTCATTGAATCTAAGACATGTCCAGATTCAATGAATGATCCAGGTTGAATGTATATATTTATTTATATTTATATTCATATATATATATAAATTCGTATATATATATATTATATATAAGAGATATTTATAAAATTTAATTTATAAGGATAAATTAAATCTCTATCACGTTTGAATTTAAAATTCACATTGATATGATATCTCATATAAGAAATATTTACAAGATTTAATTTATAAGGATAAAATTAAATCTCTATCACGTTTGAATTTGAAATTCAAATTGATATGATATCTCAAATTTGATTTATGAGAATAAATCAAATGTAATTCTGTCTTATCTTTATTTTAAATTAAATAAATGGGTGAATTAAATCTGTGGGATAAATTTAATACAAATACTATTTATTTAATTAGTTTCTTATCAAATTATACAATATATGATATTGTATTAATTTCAGAATTAATATAAGATTAATTCTAAAAATCCATGTCTGTGGTAACATGCATAGCATCCTATATATCTAATATTTAGGAGCTACGGTTGTGACAGAAGAAAAAAAGTGTGAACGGGAATTTGTAAAAAGTTTTGTAGATAAGAAACTGCCAAAATAGAGACGGAGAGGAGAAATTCTTGAGTAAGCCCTGGAGGGACAGGAGGCGCTAGCACGTCGTTCATGGTTAGAACGCTGTTTGTGTGGATACCAGTAGAGGAAGCCTACCTGAGTCGTCGACTTCTTGCGATCGAAAAGAGATCACGAGCCTCGGAGAGAAGCTGTGGACATCGCAACCAGAAGCTGAGAAAGTCGCGACTGAATACTGAGGGTAATACTTCTTTCCACTTGACTTAAACACATACGGTAGATCCTGGCAGGGAATGAAAAAAAATTTAAGTTAATTTCTGCTGCGTGTCTTCCAATTCCTTACATTATCGCCACTGCCCTGTGTCTTTAGCACTGTAGCAAATTTCTAAAAGCCCAAATCTTTCTCCTTTATGTTAGTGTAGAACTTATAGGCATGGCAGATGCGTGAAGTAGTGCAAGAGTGTTTGTGTGGTAGTGGAGGGCCGAAGATAGGGAAGAGGTGGTAATTTGGGAATAGACTGAGACACAATGAGAGTAGCCAATCCCTTTTGGTAACACGTACCCTGGGGCTTTTATCTGTCACTATGTAGGTAAGGAGATTTTTTGCCATTATTCTCCTTCATTTCCTGTCTGAGTCTGTTCTGGTTGCTCTGGTTGTGGCTATTATTGGGTGGGAAATATAATTGTGTTCTCTGCTTTATTTTTGCCGAGGGAGGTGAGACTGATTGTCTCGTTGAATTAGAACATTTTATTTGGATGAGGATGTATGTTTGAACTTTTGAAAACTGTTGTAGTTGTGAATGTGCACATGAATACTAATAGATGTTGAAAGGCTTTTTGTTTCTGAATCAATATTATGTAGAATCCTGTAATTTTTTATTGTAATGACCAGAGCATACCGCATACATGTCTTTGAGAGAATGCTTCTGTGTTTGCTGTTGGGGGTTTTGTGGCAGGGATAGTTTGGCCAAGGAATATCGTGTGCATGTGCTGCTGTGCTGCTATGGTGTATGTGTGTTTTTGGTAGGCGCTGGGTATGTGTGTAGGTATCTGTTTTGTTGTTGTTGGGATATGATTTGAGGTAGACTTAAGCCATTATTATTTTAACCTGGTGAAAGGAATGTATTACATACCTAAAGCAGCATAGGAAATGTTGAGCTATTATAATTGAGTTAAAGGCATTAATAACCTCAAGATTGAGATGAGTTTTAGGCTAAAGGATGCTTGTTGATAGTTAATGATTCAATGAATAATGACTTTGAAATGATAATTCTATCATAGATATAAAGAGATTGGTTGATGGTTAGTAGCTTGTGTATTGAATCTTTGATTGAATGATTATTGGTATGCATCTAGTTGAAATGATTGTTTAAGGATAAGTAATTCTGTTGAAGCTTTGTATAGAATGTTAATATACTGCTTCAGAATGCTAGGGGATTGAGAAGTGAATGTAATAGAAAGTTATTGGCTAAAAAGAGTATCGGCTTAGGAGCGTGACAGGTGAGTAAATAACGTTCCTTAAAGTTAACATTTTTAAATACATTGTTATTTCATTAAAAATGTTGAAATTCAAATATGATTTACGAAAAGCCAATTTTACAAAATTGTGGTTTTAAATGATTCATTTGCAAACGATTTACAAAGAGAATTATGATTATGCATGAAAATAGATAAAGAGGATTTAGAAAAGGATTTGACATTGAATTGATGTTATTCATGAAATATTCCTATGTGAATTTCATATGTTTTCATACTAACTTAATATTTGATTTTGAATGTTCATGCTGGGGTTTTTGAAATTTCAAAGTGGTGTTACCAATGATTATGGTATTTGAAATGATTAAGATCATTTCATGTGAAAGGGACCCCACGCATGTTGGAAACATTTTAGAAAGGACATAATATAGAACGTTGGTTACTAACAACAGTACTGTTAGTCCTTAGTGCACCTTGGTTACCCGAGTTTGATGGATTATTCCATAGGTTTTGTACTCGCGATGGGTAGTGGCTGAGCTATGAGATTACACCATGGGTTTTATACTCGCAAAGGTTAGTGGCCTTGAGTCACCAACAGTTAGTGGCTTAGAGCCACCAGATTACACTGTGGGTTTCGTACTCATGAAGGTTAGTGGCCTTGAGCCACTGACAGTTAACGGCTTCAAGCTGCTAGATTGGTTAGTTATCCTTGTGGACTATGTGTCCATGTCTATTTTGTGGCTTTATGCTACGCATGGTTATTTACCCTCGTGGACTATGTGTCCACGTCTATTTTCATTCTATTGAAGTCCTACGAAAAGATTATGGTTTTTAAAGGATTATTTTTAAACGATTGATTGGAAATGGTTATTTCAATGGTTGTTTTCCCTGAAATACAAATGTTAGGGTTGCATCAAATTATGAAATATTATGAAATACACTTTTAGCATGATTATGTATTGTTGATTTCCGCATTTTAACCACATTTTTGGGACGTTATTTACGAGTAGATTATTTAGCTTCAGATAGTGCAGGAGACGTAATCCTCCCGCTGAGCAGTAAAGAGCCTCGTGGCCGATACAAAGCGTTGTTTTTAGCAAAGACCGCTTTTAATGTAATTAGCTTTCTTAAGAACTTGTATTATTTTGAAAAATGGTAAAAGATCCATATAGTCCTTACAAAAAATTCTGTTTATTTTAGAAAATGTTATAGAAATTTTGAACATTTGCAGTCTACTGTAGGTTCATCAGGAGATTTGTTATATAACGACGATCCTGTCGAGGTTCCTACAAAGAACTTGCTTTTGATTTATGAAATGCAAGTTATTATGGTTTTCATTTCAAATGTTTTATTTATGGTTTTAGGCTTTTGGAATGTGAAATTATTCATATTCTGTGCCGGTCATGGTCCAAATTTTGGGATGTGACATTATCTATCACATTATCTGATCAGGATCTAACAATTTATTTAAGAACCTAAAATAATATTTATCTAACTTAGGTTGCCACGTTACCCTCTTATTAGGGTATAAATTCAACCTTTCATTACTCTTTCTTACATAAGGAATAGGGGGAGTCACTTTATCTTTTAAACTGTGGATACCTTTCTTTCTCTAAACATCATAAACTTATTTTCTTATTTTGCATACATCTATTGCTCTGTTGAATTTCTACAACTACCTGAGAAAAACTCTTTCTTTGTAACACAAAATTTAATTCGTGAACTAACTTCTTAGTCATTTAACTCTCACTGTTAATGTAGATGAATTCGACTAAGTATTCATTAAAGCATTTCTCTTTCCTTGTTTTAACACGCTCATCACTATCTAACTGAGAGGAATGCTTCTTGTAATCTATTAAAAAACAACTTCAGAGGTGAGCGGAACTTTTGCATTTCTCTACTATCTCTTAACTCTTTCTGTCTGTATATCAGTCTCAATCTGCTCTTGACCAGACTATAGTTCCTTTCTAGTATGTTCCTTGATCCTGACTAACTTGAGTCATGTGAATCTCATTCATCATCTATTATTATTACTTTTGTTCTCTAGGGTACTTTACCTTAAGTCTGCTAGGTTACTATCTCTTCGTGATGATATCCCTCTGTTTTGGGAACATTAACTTTCTATATGTTAACCATCACATCTCTAAACTTAAGTCATGTATTAGGCTCATATCTAGGCAAGTCTCAATCAAAATTTTAATTATTCTGTTTAGTAAAGACTAGCTAAATAAAGTCTTTCGTAATATAGATCAACTCCTGGTGATCATACAGAGGATCTACTTCAGAATTTCTTCTTAAACTAATCTTTTGTATCTCGTATTGTTTAGCTTACTTGCACGTTTTGCTAAACCTCTAACTGATAAACTTCCGTGAGGCTGGCATCTTCATTCTCATCATTAGGTCTCTGTGCATCCTAGTCACGACCTGAGTATTGGCTAGCCGTGACTCATATTCTCTGTAAACTTTAGTTGCGACCATCTTAACTTACTTGTCATGACTTTACAGCTCTGTGTTCATTAGTCGCGACCATAGGTCTTCTTCTATCGTGACCTGATTTGTTGTATATATTAGTCGCATCTTATGACCTAACCCAGTGCGACTTGTAAGCTCTGTGACTTTCCATCGTGGCCAATGGTCTTTACTCACCACAACCAAAATTCCTCTGTGAATCTTTGTTGTTACTCATGTCTTAACTTGTTGTGACTTAACTTCTCTATGACTTCTGGTCGTAACCTAAAATGCTTCACATCGTGACCTAGGCATAGCTTTCTTTAAACATTATGTTCTAGTATTTTTGTCTAGTTTTTACTCTAGCAATAGCCAATTCTTGTTCTTGGCTTTGATATACTTGAGTCACTTGAAACTCATTCATATCTATCTACTATAATCACATTAAATAGGGAACATATTCACATAGATATTCAACCAACTATCATTTCATTATATCACATCAAAACTCATATTTCATATCACCATAACATTTGTACATACATTATATACATGTCCACTACATATTCGGGATATATCATAACTATCATACATCTATGTAATTACTTTCCTTTACACTATTTACACATTTACAATACCCCTAATCTCTTTTACATTCTTTTCTAGGGAATAGTGAACTGCAAATACTTTTGCATACATAAATGCCACCCTTATATATCAGCTGGCAGATCATTTGCCAAAAACTCACTTAGCTCTACGTGCCATATAGGAGTATATGGTAATATCTAGCTTACTATCATCTTATGACAATCTTCTAGAGTGTAAACCTGATTCAGGTCAATGCCCTATATTGTATATGTATTTATCATCCATGCTACGTCATTGAGAAAATATAGATAAACTGACTGCTCTTGATCTCTACTTCTATCCATCCATTGACCTAAACTGAGTAATTCACTCTCCACATCTTTCTTAAGATTGATATAGTTAACATTGTATGTCTTTAACAAAGAAGGCTAGGTTTAACTAGGACCAGGAGTATTACACTGATCTTTATCTGTACAGTCATATATTTCTAGACTATGAGAATAGGAAGAGACTATCATAGACTCAGACTGGATCTTTAGATTAAGTGACTGCTGTAGATTACTCATACCAAATATATCCTTAAACTCTGGTAGAGGTAGAATAATATCTAGTCTACCTATAATCCAGTACTAGTACTCAGCTTCCTCAGCCGTAATCTATCTTCTCATCGAAGGAATATGGCTTACATTAGGGTTATAGGGCACTCCAACAAACTCATACTATATAAAATTACTAGAATCATCATCATTTGGTGCATGCACAACTTCAGACTAAATCTTTTCATAACCTCTAAATTGCAAGTTTGAGTCTATAGAAATAACTATTGGATATTCTACTGTAGACCTCCTTGATTGATCCCCTATACTACCATCTGAACTCTCTTCACTATCTGAAGAAGGATCAAAGTCTGGATGTACATCATCTTCATATATTAATACTGGCTGGGGATCTCACTTATTAACTGATGCCTCTTACTTAACTTTATGAAATCCCATATCTATTTCTGTAGGAATTACTTAAATAAGTAATATTAACTATCCCAATAAATACCTTAACTTAACAAAGTACTTATTCTTAGAGTTAAGGTCTAGGAACTATCTTATATTATGTTAAAAACTTCTGCTCTGATACCAAAATATAACATCCTTACTTTCGTATATCTTAGAAACCAATTGATAGTATTTAGAATCACTTACATGACCTTTGAAATTCATTAGCTAAATATGGAATTTTTATTCTTCTCGAGTTACTGTTCATTTGGTATTTCAGATTCAGCGATGAATTCAAAAAATCATAATTAATTCTAAAAAATTAAAATGAAGTGGTTCAAAAAGTCACATGAAGATAACATCTTAAAATTTAAGGAGAAAATAATTTTTAGACCAAATACTTAGTCAATTATTATAGTTTAATCGTCAAATATTACTATTTATTTGGTCAAAAATTCTAAAAACATATTCTAGTCCCCATCTTTGGAAAATTCATTCTCTTTGTACAGACATTTGAATAAGGCGTTCTTGGTGTAAAAATAAAGCTTGACATGTTAAATAAATATCTATAAAATTTCATACATTTATCTCATTATTTACTATTTTTCATTACATCATGACTATCACTACTTATATTGGTCATATAACAACATTACATATAACAATTTTTCACATAACATTTATACTATCCAATCTCTAGCTTCTCTTCATGCTTCAACATCCTATTTCATCATTCATAAACCTGTTGGGATTGGGATTACATGGAGGGAGTGAGATTTATGGGGAAATCTCAGTAGTAAATTGTACTAAACAATGCATGCATTAATGTAAATACTTGTTCTTGCTTGTGAAAGTGTTAACATTGTGTAATGTGCATGCTTCAATGTAACATATGAAGTACAATTGGCCAAAGTAATAAAAGAAATAGAGAATCAATCATAAACACTTATGCAACACAATTCAACATAGTCATAGCACTACTAAGCATAACATTCAATACATACAAGTTTATGATAAGTTTACTATCTCATATACTTGACTTTCTTCTTATTTTAACTTTATTTTGCCTCTTTCTTCTTACTTCTCTTGGATGTGTGGCTGCCTTTTTGGAATCCACAATCAAATCGTAACATTACATAATCATCCATGCATCACAATCTAACTTCCTTGATCATTAAATTTACTTTAACTAACAAAACTTCCTTCGATCTTTACTAATTGACTTGGCCTTTGAATCAATTGATGTCTTAACTTTACCCTATACAATTTCATCATTTGAATCCATTTATGAGTTTAAAATCATGAAATTCTAGCTTCTAGGCATTGTTATGGGCAGATTTGCAACACATACACAATTCTTCCAAAAATTCTCATTTTGATTCCAATGCTTCTAATACTTGTTTCTCTACTTTACCCCACAAAACTTTTTTTTTAAAACCATTGGAAGCATCAAAATCATGAAATTTAATCACTGTTCATATGAGTAAATAGTAACAGAGAGGAATTTCAAGAATTATAACTTTCAATTCCAATGCTTCTAATGTTCAAAACCTATTCAATCCTACACAAAATCATTATATAAATTCAATGGAAGCATTAAATCATTGAAATTCCATCTCCTTATATCATGAACAATGTAGACTAGAAGGTCTCCACTATGAAAAAGTCAAGAATATCAACTTGATTCAACAACCAATCATCTAACTAGCTTGTTCAAGCATCAATCATATAACTCTAACTTTAATTTCTTCTTTCTCCTTTCATCTAGGATTCTTGTACAGCATATACACCTTAGAGAAACCTCCTATTTCTTCCATGAAAACCCTAAGTTTAAGCACCTAAATCAAACAAAAATAAGCTAGAATAGATCACTTACCTTAATCCTTAGCTATCTTGAATTTTAGTACCTTGAATCTTCTTTGTCTTGGCTTGAGTTGGCATTTGGGCAGCACCTCCCAAAGAGTTCTAAAGCCACAATTTTGGACAGAAAATATGGGAGTATTTATAGAAAAATTTCATGAAAAATGAATGGCCAAGATCACTTTATGCACTATTTGATCTATTAGCTCATAATTGCTCTTACATCAAACTTGTCCACCAAGCCAATTTGAGATAAGATCACATGACAAAAATCTTCTCTTCCCTTTTCCTTGGACGCCATGTGTGAAGCTTTATGGGTCTTACCATGTGAAAACCCTAATTCTTACTTTATTCTTTTTTTTTTTTCTTTTTCAAAAATGCATAAATTATTCCTTATTAGACTTGGGCTCTAAGGAGCTGCCCTATGAGGAAGTCTTGGGCCTCTCTTAGGTGTAATTGCTAATTAGCTTAAATCCCAAGGCACTTTCCTTATACCGATATCCTTAAATTACCTTAATTTTGAAATAAATGCTAGACACCTCTTTTAATGGTTCTAACATTTTTAAAAATTCATTATAATATTAAATGAATTCCCTATAAAGTCTCATAATTTTTTGAGACCCAGAAGTCCTGATAAAAATTTTTTATATTTCCTCAAGGCTCTTTATCGATATCCAATTTCACTTTAATATCTCCAAGGGCATTATCGTCTTTTCACACATCATCAATGTATTCCCTAACCTTGGTCAACTATTTTGGAAACTCTCATTGACCATATAACTTTATTCAAATAACCAAAACACCATTCCTCTATCTCTGGCTCAATGAAATAACACAGTGGCATACTTAGTGGCATTTTTATAAATTTTTATATTAATTATAAGAATTTACTATCAAATTTTATCTGATTTTGAGATCCACAGGATACTATATTAATTTCCTTTTCTTTAGAAATTTATATAAATTTGTTGAGATCTCAAATCAAAATTATATATTTGCGTCAAACTGTTTAGAATAATTTTCTCTACTTAATGGAAAAATTTGGAACTGAACTGATTCTGGGCATTTTTTGGCATTTTCTGACTCAACTTTCAATAATGACCATTTTGCCCCTAAACTTTTAAAAATTACACTTTAGGCCCTCACATTTTTATAATTATACTTAATGGCCCAAAACTTTTATCTACTTTACACTTTGCACTATATAAATTTTAGACTTTTTATTTTAGTCCCTCTTCTTTATACCTTTTTCTAATCATTATTTCTCCTTTCTATTCATCATCACAAATTCACAATCCTTTCTAAACCTCTTTCCTCTATCAGTATTATACATATAGAAAAAAATTAAGATGTGACATGCGTCCCCCTCTGATTGCTCTGTGTGTGTTTCTTTTTTTATTCTGTGTCTGTCGGTAGAGATAGAGGATGATAGTGTGAGAAGAGATGGTGATTGAGATGTAGTAGGGTTAGATGGAATAAAGTTATTGTCGGCAGAAAAGAAGGATTGTGGTGAGTGGTCAAAGTCGCCGCTTGGTACTGCTTTCGTTGGTTCAAGGCTGCAGATATGGCTGGGAGATGGAAGGTGTTAGGACTGAGATGGAGTTACAGCTGTGCCGCGGGGAGGGAAGGTAAGGTCACGTGGAGATAAAAAGTTGAGAGGTCTCACGGCACGTTATTCCTAGACATTGTTTGCATGCTTATATGCTACTAAATGAATTTAGAAACCTAATTGGCTAAACCGTAAGGTTTTGCCGACGGGTCCCCATGTGTAATTTATGGTCCTTTATTGTCATTTGTAAATTATGATTTCCCCTTAATCTTGAAATATAAATCATGATAATGTAATACTTTTTGTTCCAAAAATAATTATTTAGGAGAAATAATAAAAATATGACAATTATACCCCTATTAAGAACTAATAGTGCACAAACTATACAAGTAAGGACCAAAATAAAGACAAATGTCCACTAAAATGATATGAATAAATATATAAAAATATGGGTTTGTCAACTCCCCAACACTTAGCCTTTTGCACTCATGGGCAAACTATCACTGAAGGGAATCCAATAGTTAAACTCAATGCATGTAAACATAAAACTGACAAGGCAAGAATATGCAATCAACTCAATCAACCTCTGTCCCTAATCAATCAACAGTCATGGAATGCTTTGGTGTAAAGAAATTAACACAAGACACAAAGCAAGATAGAGGAAGGGAAACATAATTGAACTTTTATAGGTATAAGTGTCTCACTCAACTCTCAAATATAGGGAATTTTTACTCAATCCACCTAGTTTAGTACCTACTATAGGCTTGTAAAGATTCTACTATATCCACTACTAACACCATAGATTCATGATCAAGGGGACTTAATTGGATTGTAATGTTAATGAAAGGCTAATGAATAGATCGAATGAAATGTAGAACAAGTTTAATGCATGAGTATTAAGAAATAACTCAAAGTAAGCTAAAGTGCGACTATCAAATGAACAACAAACTTTAATCTTCAACCACCAAAGGAATGCCTTATTTCAAATTTAATTCCTTGTTGCTAATTTTTCTTTTCTTTTCTTTTCTTTTTATCTCTTTCTTTCTTTCTTTTTTGTAACTTCTTCCTTGAGTTTTTTTGCACATTTTCTTCTCTTTCTTGTCCTTTCTATTACTTTTCTCTCTCTTTTTTTTATATTGGCAATCGTAATCCAAAAGAATAAAGATAGTAACATCAATGGTGAACAATTAATCATGAAGAACATAATACAACTCATGCAAAATACTTGTTCAAAATTAATGGAAAGAAATAAAAGTGATTGGCTCAAAGAGGTAAACAAAGGTCAATCGATATGGCTTGTGTTTGGATAAAAGGGTTTAGAATTGAATGCCCCTATCATGTTCATAAATACAGGTAATAATGCAGCTTTGAAAAAGAATCTAGACAAGTTCTAGAGGTTAACCAAAACTAGGTGGAAATCACACAAGATAAGAAAGAAAAGTAAGGCTCAATAATCCTTCGAACAAGGCTTTCTCTAAAATGTTTCCTCCCTATGATCAAGCTATAAAACAAAGTTAATAACATTACACCAAAGAAACTCCACTATGCTAATCAATTAAGAATAAAAATTACTCAAATCAAAATGCACTCTTACTTAGACATGTCAATGTTCACATGCATAAAGAAATAAGAATTTAAAAATAAAGCCCAATGATTGCAAAAGTCAAGTGGAAGGTGGGAATCATAGCTACAATTTGCTCATACAGTAGTGAAAAACCCAATCAATTTAGCTTAAAGGTTCAAAAATTTTGAATTTTTCAAATTATGGCAAATCAATTAGCAAAAAACAAATCAGCAAAGCAATCCCTCCCCCACACTTACACTATGTGTTATCCTCAATGCATCATTAAAGCATATATCAAAGGGAGAAGGGAAAATGATTAAAGAGTCATGAGCTAAAATGGGAGATTTATTCAAAGAAAAAACTAACCTAAAACTAAGAAATCCTTAAAATGCAACATATTCTAAAAAATTGTTAAAAGACATAAAGAAAATAAATCTAAAACTACTGTGATGGTCCTTCCCCCATACTTACTCCTAACTATCTTAGCAAATAGATATCACTAGCAATACAAGAAAAAGTAAAGGAGAAAGGTGGAAAAGAACAACTGTGCAATTAGGGGGTCTTTGATTCTTATGGTAGTACTTGAGCATATGACCATTGTCTTGTGAAATATGACCCGTTGCTTTACCACCAGCTCTACCGTACTAAAAGAATGCACTTTGGGAACTCTAAAAGGGCCCTCCAGTTGGTGACAAACTTTCTGGGCATCAACTTCAACCGGGCCTTGAACTTTAAAACCTTGTCACCTTTATGGAATTGTTTCCTCATAATCTATTTGTCATGAATCATTTTCAGCTTGTCTTAGTAGATTCTAGTGTTATCATAGGACTCAAGTATCATCTTTTCAAGCTCTTAGAGTTGTATCGTCTGGTTTTCAAGTAAGGATTCAAGGTATGCATCACATGTCTTGATCGCCCAATAAGTTTGTGCTCAATCTCCAAAGGTAGATGGCAAGACTTACCACAGAGTAACTAGAAAGGAGACATGCCTATAGGGTTTTTATGCAGTCCTATAAGCCCACACCAACTCCTCAAGCATTTCACTCCAATCTTTGCGAGATATTTTCACAATCTTTTATAGTATCGGTTTCACTTCCCAATTGGAGACTTCAGCCAATCCATTTGTTTGAGGGTGATAAGGAGTAGCCATCTTGTGATTAACTCCATGTTTAGCAAGTAGAGACTTGATGGTCCTATTGTAAAAATGTGTTCCTTGGTCACTAATGATTGCTTTTGGAATAACGTACCTATAAAAGATATAAGAATGTAAGAACTTGGAAACAGTAGAAGCATCATCTTTTCTAGTTATCATTGCCTCTACCCACTTAGACATATAGTTTACTGCAAGTAATATATATAAAAACCCAAATGACGGAGAAAAATGACCCATAAAATCCATGCCCCATACATAAAAAATTTCACAAAAATACATAGGTCTTAAAGGCATTTCATACTTTCTACCTAAAATCCCAAACCTCTGGAACTTATCACAAGACTTACAGAAAGCATATCATCTTTGAATAAAGTAGGCCAATAAAATTCACATTCTAAAACCTTCCTAGCAGTCCTATTAGCACTAAAATGCCCCCACAAGATAAAGAATATGCAAAGGTAAGGATAGAGTGGATCTCATTATTATGAACGCATCGTCTAATAATTTGGTTACTGTATTGCTTCCAAAGAATTGGAGTATCCTAGATATAGTATCTTATCTCCCTCTTCAGCTTATCAACCTGAAACTTAGACATAGAATGAGGTACAAGATTAGTGACAATATAATTAACAATGTTAGAGTACCAAGGCTCCTGAACAGTTAAGGCAAAAAGTACAGAATTAGGAAAAGAGTCAATAGAAAGATCACAGGAGTCAACTCCCTCAGTGCCTTCAGGTAATTGACTAAGGTGTTCAACCACATGATTCTCTGCTCCAGCTCTATCTCTAATTTTAATGTCAAACTCCTGTAGCAATAAAGCACATCTCAGCAATCTTAGTTTAGACTGGGATTTCTTGAACAAGTACTGCATCGCTACATGATTTGTAAAAACAACCACTCAAGAGTTTATCAGATATTGTCTAAACTTATCTAAAGCAAAGATTATAGAAAAAAAGTTCATTCTCAGTAGTGGTATAATTCACTTGAGCGGAGTCAAGTGTCTTAGAGGCATATTCTATCACTCTAGATCGCTTATCCTCCCTCTGACAAGCATAACACCTATTGCAAAGTTAGAAGAATCAAAAGATAGTTTAAAAAGCAAATCCCAATTAGGTGCAGTGAGAATAGGAGGTGAAACAAGTAAGGATTTCAAATAGTCAAAGGCATGTCTACATTTATCATCAAAGTGAAAATCAACATATTTTTTCAATAGCATAGAAAGAGGTAAAGCAATTGTACTAAAATATTTTACAAAGCATCGATAAAACCCAGCATACCCCAAGAAAGACCTTAAATCTTTAACACAACTAGGATAGGGAAGTGAAGAAATGATTTCAATCTTGGCTCTATCAACCTCAATCCCCTTTTGAGAGATGCGGTGACCTAACACTATGCTACTATCTACCATGAAATAACATTTTTCATAATTCAAAAATAACTTTTTCTCAATACATCTATCAAGAACATGTTTAAGGCTAAGCAAACAATCATCAAAGCTATCACCATAAATGGTGAAGTCATCCATAAAAACCTCCATATTACGCTCCAATAAATCACTAAAGATTACCATCATACACCTTTGAAAGGTTCCTGGAGTATTACACAACCCAAATGGCATCTTTTGATATGTGTAGGTGCTAAAAAGACATGTAAAAGTAGTCTTGTCTTAATATACAGGTATAATCGGTACCTAAAAATAATCAGAAAAGCCATCCAAGAAATATTAGTGAGATTTACCAGATATTCTTTCTAACAGTTGATCAATGAAAGGTAATGGAAAATGATCCTTCCTAATCTCTTCATTCAACATCCTATAGTCTATACATATTCTCCAAGGATTCTAAACTCTTATTAGAACAAGTTCATTACTCTCATTTTTTACTACTATGGTACCGCTTTTCTTTGATACTACATGTATCGGGCTTACCAACTCATTGTCTGAGATTGCATATATGATCCCAGTACTCAATAATTTAGATACCTCATTTTTAATCACATCACAAATAAGAGGATTTGACCTCTTTGGTGGCTACTTAACTGGTTTTGACCTTTCAGCTAAAAGGATCTTATGTGTGCAAATCAAGGTATCAATCCCTAGTATGTCCCTTAAACACAAACCTATAGCCCTTTTATAACTTTTTAACACTGAAACTAATCTCTCTTCTTCAGAACTACTCAGAGAACTAGAAATAATAATAGGTAATTTATAATTATCAGCTAGAAAGACATATTTCAAGTTAGAGGGGAGGGGTTCCAATTCTAAATCAGGGGGTTGCACCCTAGAAGGAATCATCTTTGTTATATCAAGTGCATTCAGTTCGAGTGGTGTGTCCATATGGCTTGGGGAAGGAGATATAAGCTTAGTGTGATGTATATTTCCTTTACTTCTAGACTCAGTGCCACCATTAAATAACCTAAAAATAGGAGAGTTAGGGTCAGTATGATCAATAGAAAAGGAAAGTAAATTAGAAGTGAGAGTGGGATTAGAAAGGACTAAGACAGTAGCAGAATCACTATTATTCTCTTCTAATATTCTGACACCACTCAATAGTGAGGCTATATTTGTAGCTCATGAATCAATCTCTTTATCATTAGTTCCTGCAAAATCAAGAAATACACCTTTATTAAGACTATCAAGTACAAAATCAGTAGTAGTATCAGAATCAAAGTAAGATGATACATCAAAATTATGAGTAGAAGAAAGCCAACTATCTATCTCTAAACAATAAGCACATGATATGCCACCTTCACATGAATAGAAATGAGAAGGGTGGAAGGAAGATAGACAAGTAAAAGATCACCATGCTTCACAACCATGTCACACTAGTGAGGTTCATGCATATCAATCTTATGTAAGTGGTCTACATCATTATAATGACATTCAATTGAACTAATACCCAAATAAGAGCAATCTTCATAACCATGATTCATAGTTTCTAAAAGATTAAATTATACTTCTTGATCCCCAATCCCCATAGTGATAAGACTATTTTTCATGTTAATTATGGTCTCAACAGTTAGAAGGAATGGTCTACCTAGAATCAAAGTACTCTCAGTAGGGAGGTCATTAGTCATATTAAGGACATAAAAGTTAGCTAGAAAAATAAGACATTTGACTTGCACAAGAATATCCTCAATAATACTTTTAGGGTTTCTCACCGTCCTATCATATAGGTCAAGAACTACACTAATATCTTTCAAAGATTTAATACCCAAGGTCTTATAAACAGAGGTCGGCATGACATTAATTGTTATACCTAAGTCAAGTAGGGAATGAGAAAGTCTAGTTCTACCTATGGTATAAGGAATAGCGTAGGAACCCGGGTCTTTACATTTAATAGGCAATTGTGGCTTAAATAAGGCACTAACACTCAACCCCAGTTGGATTCTCTCACTATGCATATACTTTCTCTTGTTTGTACATAGGTCTTTCAAGAATTTAGCACACTTAGGCATCTTTTTAATCAATTCAAGTAATGACATATTAACCTCAAGTTTGCTAAAAATTTCAAACAATTCATCATTATCTTTCTTTTCAACAATCTTTTTAGTAACCAAATAAGAATTTGGAAAAGGCAAGTCACAAATATTTACCTCATCACCCTTGGAGTTAGAAGGTGATCCTTTCTCTATTAGTCCCTTTATGATAGTTGTTGCCTCTTTATTATTCTGCACCATCGGTTGTTTTTGGAACTTATCCAATGGCTTATTTTCTTGTAGATGCTCAAATTGAATGGAAGCTTCTTTCTCAAGTTGAGAAGTTTCTTGAGTAGTTTTGGCAGGAGGAGACTCAACTTCTATTTCCTCATCAACCTACTCTTCATCATCTTCATGTTCTTTGAATTGCACATTCTTCGCACCAATTTTCTTACCACTTCTCAGTGTGATAGCATGTAAGGAATTGGAAGACACGCAGCGGAAATTAATTTAAAAATTTTTCCATTCCTTGCCAGGATCTACCGTATGTGTTTAAGTCAAGTGGGAAGAAGTATTACCCTTAGTGTGCCTCAGCGACTTCCACAGCTTTCAGTCACGACGTTCACAGCTTCTCCCTGCGGCTCGTGCTTCCTTTCTGATCACAAGAAGTCGACGACTCAGGTCGGCTTCCTCTACTGGTATCCACACGAACAGCGTTCTAACCACGAACGACGTGCTAGCGTCTCTTGTCCCTCCAGGGCTTTCTCAAGAGTTCGTCCTCTCCGTCTCTATTTCAGCAGTTTCTTATCTGCAAACCTTTTGCAGAGTCCCCTTCGGCCTTTCTATGTTCTATATGTTTCTCTGTGCAAAACGCAACTCCTAAAATCAGATATATAGGATGCTATGCGTTTTTCTCTGTCAACCGAATTGGATTTTTGGAGTTAATCTTATATTAATTCCAAAATTAATACAATATCATATATTGTATAATTTTATAAGAAACTAATTAAATAAATAATATCAAATCCGTCCCACAGATTTAATTACCCATTTATTTAATTTTAAAATAAAGATGAGACTGGACTATTTTTGATTTATTCTCATAAATCAAATTTGAGATATCCTATCAATTTGAATTTGAATTTCAAACGTGATAGAGATTTAATTTATCCTTATAAATTAAATCTTATAAATATCTCTTATATGAGATATTCTATCAATTTGAATTTCGAATTTCAAACATGATAGAGATTTAATTTATCCTTATAAATTAAATCTTATAAATATCTCTTATATGAGATATCCTATCAATTTGAATTTCCAATTTCAAACATGATAGAGATTTAATTTATCCTTATAAATTAAATCTCATATATACATATAATGTATATATATGAATTTATATATATATATACGAATATAAATATAAATAAATATATATACATCTATCCTGGATCATTCATTGAATCTGGACATGTCTTAGATTCAATGAATCTGGACATCATAGCTCGTGTTGGGCTATTTTGTGTGCGACCCTGTAGGCCCATATGAAGTTGACAGTGGGCCATTTGCTATACTAGCCCAGTAGTCGCAAGCGGTCTCTAGCAAGACATAACGACTACCCAAATCATATGAGGATCGATAAACGATGTAACCTTTTATACAACCATATCATGTCCCTTCTGTCACGCGACATTTTGGTCATGGATGAGGCATGGATAATGTCATCCTCCTATTCCTGACCGTTACTTTCTCAATCCCTGAGTAGTCTGACTATAGAAATGGAACTACCTTTCCATTACAGTATGGCCATACATTTCTCAGACTCACTCATCGAGGGGGTCAGTAATATCTCTCTACGAATGTGAGGGATAAATTCCATCTTGACCATTCACATTCCTCCGCATGAAAAACCACTAAGCCCGAACATAGTCTTTATGATCACTCGGTCAAAAGTGACTTTTGACTAGGCCAAAGCTGAGCGTTTGTCATGTAGGAATCCATGATAATCTCAGGTCAAAGGGTATAGTGACATGGTTTTTATATGAGAGAAGATTATGACGTAACCCATGCAACTATCTCATAACAGGTCGGTCCAACACCTTGTACTCTTATATATTCATATGACTTTGATTTATATCTCTATACATCTCAAAGTCATACTGTTCTTATTTCATCTCTGCTCCCGCACAGATGACCGACCAAGGACATTTAGGATAAGATCATGAATTATCCAAGGATGGTCATCACAGTAAATATGCAAATAATATGATAACACAATTAATAAATTCATAAATCAATAATATTCATAAGACAATGATTGGCCTCTAGGGCACATTTTCCAACAACCTCCCACTTGCACTAGGTACAATAATTAATTTGACTAAATCCCATTGACCTGACATGACGCTCATGCTTTGCCTGCACAAGCGACTTTCTTAGAGGATCAGCAACATTATCTTTTCCTGCTACTTTGCATATTTTTATATCACCTCTATAATTGATTTCTCTGATGAGATGAAATCGCCTGAGTATATGCTTGATCCTTTGATGTGACCTAGGCTCTTTGGCCTGTGCAATAGCACCGCTATTGTCACAGAACAAAGTTATTGGATCTGAGATGGTAGGTATCACCCCTAGTTTCATGATGAACTTCCTGATCCAGACGGCTTCCTTAGCTGCATCAGATGCTGCTATATACTCAGTTTCCGTTGCAGAATCTGCTACAGTGCCCTGCTTAGAGCTCTTCCAGCTTACTACTCCATTATTAAGGAGGAATATATATCCAGACTGCGATTTTTGGTCTTCCTGGTCAGTTTGGAAACTCGCATCTGTGTAACCAGTTACACAGAGTTCGTCATCCAATCCACCATAGACCAAGAATAAGTCCTTAGTCCTTCTAAGTACTTAAGGATATTCTTGACAGCAGTCCAATGGCCCTCACCAGGGTCCTGTTGATATCTGCTAGTCATACTCAAGGCAAATGAGACATCCGGACGAGTACATAATATGGCGTAAATGATAGATCCTATGGCCGAGGCATATGGAACTTTACTCATGCGACCTCGCTGATCAGATGTACTAGGACATAGATCTTTGCTGAGGTGAATACCATGAGACATGGGTATGAAACCCCTCTTTGATTCGTGCATACTGAACCTATGCAGTATTTTATCTATGTATGTACTCTGACCGAGTCCTAGAAGTCTTTTAGATCTATCTCTATAGATCCTGATTCCTAGGATGTAGGTGGCTTCACCCAAGTCTTTCATCGAGAAAGACTTTCCTAACCAAGACTTGACAATCTGCAAGGTAGGAATATCATTCCCAATAAGTAGGATGTCATCGACATAGAGTACCAAAAACACAACTGTGCTCCCACTAACCTTCTTGTACACACAAGGTTCATCAATGTTTTGAAGAAATCCAAACTCTTTGACTACTTCATCAAAACATTGATTCCAACTCCGAGAGGCTTGCTTCAGTCCATAAATGGACCTTTGAAGCTTGCACACTTTGCCAGAGTCCTCAGAACACACAAACCCTTCAGGTTGTGTCATGTACACATCCTCAAGGAGCTTTCCATTAAGGAAGGCTATCTTGACGTCCATCTGCCATATTTCATAGTAATAATATGCTGCTATGGCAAAGAGGATTCTGATTGATTTGGCCATGGCAACTAGGGAAAAGGTCTCATCATAGTCCACACCATGAGTTTGAGTAAATCCTTTTGCAACCAGTCGTGCCTTGAAGATATTTACATTGCCATCCATGTCAGTTTTCTCCTTAAAAACCCACTTGCACCTGACGGTTTTTACACCTTCAGGCGGGTCGACTAAGGTCCAAACCTTATTTTCGTACATGGATTACATTTCAGACTTCATGGCATTAAGCCACTTCTCAGAGTTTGGTCCCACTATAGCTTCTTGATAAGTAGTCAGCTCATTATGCTCAATGAGCAACACTTCACGACTATCAGAAATCAGAAATCCATATCTCTGAGGCTGAAGTCGTGTCCTATTAGATTTACGTGGACCTTGCGTGACTTGAGGAGTCTCAACAACTTGTTGTGAGTCTTCTCTATTTTCCATCTGCAGTTCTATGGTGTCTTGTGGCTCTCGAACTTCTTCGAGGTGTACCTTACTCCCACTGGTTCTTTTAGAGATAAATTCTCTTTCGAGAAAGATACCATTTCTGACAACAAACACTTTGTTATCAGTAGGGTTGTAGACGTAATATCCCTTGGTTTCCTTAGGATATCCCACAAAAAGGCACTTTGAGGATTTGGGCGCTAATTTGTCTGAGGTTTGTTGCTTAACATAGACCTCGCATCCCCAAATCTTGAGGAAAGACAAACTAGGCGTCCTCCCAGTCCATATCTCATACGGAGTCTTTTCAATTGCCTTTGATGGAACACGATTGAGTGTGAACTCAGCTGTCTCTAGGGCATGGCCCCAAAAGGAGGGCGGAAGATCTATTTGACTCATCATGGATCGAACCATATCTAATAGTGTTCAATTCCTCCGTTCAGAAACGCCATTCCATTGTGGTGTCCCTGGAGGAGTCAATTGTGAGACTATCCCACAACTCCTAAGATGATCTATGAACTCTTGGCTCAAATATTCACCACCCCGATCAGATCGAATAGCTTTAATTGTTTTGCCAAGCTGGTTTTGTACTTCATTTTAAAATATTTTGAACTTTTCAAAAGATTCAGATTTATGTTTCATCAGATAGATGTACCCATATCTGCTAAAATCATCTATCAATGTTATGAAGTACGAATAACCTCCTCTGGCATTTGTGTTCATCGGTCCACACACATCTGTATGTATGAGGCCCAATAAATCAGTGGCCCTCTTACTGTGCCCAGTGAAAGGTGACTTTGTCATCTTTCCTAACAAGCAAGACTCGCAAGTGTCATATGATTCAAAATTAAATGAGTTTAGAAATCCATCATGATGGAGTTTGGAAATGCGTTTCTCATTTATGTGGCCCAGACGACAGTGCCAGAGGTATGTGGGATTCAAATCGTTTGGTTTGACCCTTTTGGCGGTTATGTTATAGATATTTCCATGATTGGGTTGTTCCAAATTTAATATGTAATGATCAACATGCAAATCACTATGAGCATAGAAAACATCATTACGATAAATAGAACATCTACTATTCCCAGCAATGGAAGTGAAACCTTCCTTATCCAAATAAGAAAGTTAAACAATGTTACTACTTAAAGCAGGAACATAATAGCAATTGTTCAAAACTAACAAAAGCCCAGTGGGCAGAACTAATTCATAAGTGCCTACAGCTAACGCAGCAACCCTTGCTCTGTTTCCAACTCGTAGGTCAACCTCGCTCTTTTTCAGCTTCCTACTGTCCTTTAGTCCCTGCACATTTGTACAAATGTGAGAACCACATGCAGTATCTAATACCCATGAGGTGGAAGTAGAAAGATGAATGTCTATAACATAAATACCTGAAGCGGTAGCCCCGCTATCCTTCTTGTTCTTTTTCAGATCTTCGAGATAGAGTTTGCAATTCCTCTTCCAATAACCAGGTTCATTGTAGAAGAAGCAGACTCCTTCCTTCAGAGGCTTTGCCTTCTTTGGTGTAGGCTTGGTTTTGGGCTTGCCTGACTCTTTAGTCTTACCTGATGAGCCATGACCCTTCCCCTTGCCTTTGCCTTTCTTTTTAGTACCCTTTCCTTTCTGAACCATCAAAACACTACTGGGCTTCTTCTTAAGACTTGGCTCAGCAGTTTTAAGCATCCCATGTAGTTCAGAAATAGATTTCTCCATGTTGTTCATGTTGTAGTTCATGAAAAACTGGTCATAACTTTCCGGGAGTGAGTTCAAGATCAAATCCATAGCTAACTCCTGGCTCATGGGAAATCCAAGCCTCTCAAGGTGATCAATGTACCCTTTCATCTTTAAGACATGAGTACTGACTGATGCACCTTCAGCCATCTTGCAGGAATGTAAGGCCTTAGTGGTCTCATACCTCTCTTGCCTTGCCTGTTGCTAGAACATTTCCTTGAGATGCACAATCATCTCATAAGCTTCCATGTGTTCCAGATCTCTTTGGAGCTCCGGAACCATGGTGGCTAGCATCAAGCATCCCACATCGACAGAGTCTTCCTTATGCTTCATGTAAGCATCTCTCTGAGCTCTAGGAGCATTGGCGGCTGGCTCCTCAGGAATGGGTTGATCTAGGACATGCGCCTTTTTTTCCTGCTTGAGAACAATTCTCAAGTTCCTAAACCAGTCAAGAAAGTTTGTCCCATTGAGTTTGTCCTTCGCAAGGATAGATCACAGCGATAATGTAGCAGTATTACTAGTCATCATGATTCTACAATTAAAATATGCAATGTAATTAGTAATCTCCCACTAAATAAACAACCCTCAATGCAATAGTTAGTGGGCTAAGATCCATATTTGGCTCAAACTTAAGTCCGCTTTGGCAGGACGCTTAAATTAAGTTATTTAGGTAGGTAACACCTTTACCAATTATATCAAATGTAACTCTTAGATGTTCATGGAATCCTATCATCATATGATCTGGCATGTTCTAATCCCATCTAATGCCTTGAGATCCAAAACCGTTTTGTTAATCTCAATTAAGTCAAACAATAATGAACATATGAGAGTAGCACCATTACTCTTTGCTTATCTCCCCAAGATGACTCAAAAGCACCCACTTTGGCAGAGTCCACAATTAAGCGATCGAGGTTTTGACAAGTGTTCATAAATTGACGGCATTATGACTTAAGATTTCATTTAGAGGGCTTAATTTAACTGTTTAGTTTATGAGAATGCATGCTTCTCAGTTTGTATCTCATACAATTAATATGCATGTGCTGTTATAATCATAAGATGCATAATTAAAACGTGATACAATATGGCTCACCTATCCTAAGTCCCCTCAAGCCAATGAGAGGAGCTCTCTAGTAAGAAAAGGAAAATTACATATAGAAACCTCTTTTAACATTCGAGGGGAGTGAGATGAGAAGAGAAGGTACATTGAGAGTAAATATATAGGAAGGCACGACACGCAGGCCGTATTTAAAAATTACAACACTTGTAATCTAGAGCCATATTGTTCACCATACCCAAACATTCAAGAATCAACATTCAGATTTAATTACAGGGCAATTGATGTTTCAAATCTTAAAATATTCACAAAATAGCATATTCTATGGTTATATTACGCTACGAACAGGTAGCCACGGCGGTCCCGCTAGCCGGTTAGCGGGCGGCGGTCCCTTCTATGTTAATTGATCACGAATCTGCATTCGATTTTCTTGGACCCCTTCTATGTTAATTGATCAAATCAAAACATATCACCACCAATTTCAGTTCCCTTTTAGATTCCTTATATGTCATACATAAGACGGATTCCTTATATGTCACACATGAAACGCATATTATATGATCGGCTACGACTAACACATATCATATGAATCACCAATCAAGCCTAACTTAAACACAAAATGGCATGGCTCTGATACCACTATAAGGAATTGGAAGACATACAGCGGAAATTAATTTAAAAATTTTTCCATTCCTTACCAGGATCTACCGTATGTGTTTAAGTCAAGTGGGAAGAAGTATTACCCTTAGTGTGCCTCAGTGACTTCCACAGCTTTTGGTCACGACGTTCACAGCTTCTCCCTGCGGCTCGTGCTCTCTTTCTGATCACAAGAAGTCGACGACTCAGGTCAGCTTCCTCTACTGGTATCCAAACGAACAGCGTTCCAACCACGAACGACGTGCTAGCGTCTCTTGTCCCTCCAGGGCTTTCTCAAGAGTTCGTCCTCTCCGTCTCTATTTCAGCAGTTTCTTATCTGCAAACCTTTTGCAGAGTCCCCTTCGGCCTTTCTATATTCTATATGTTTCTCTGTGCAAAACGCAGCTCCTAAAATCAGATATATAGGATGCTATGCGTTTTTCTCTGTCAACTGAATTGGATTTTTGGAGTTAATCTTATATTAATTCCAAAATTAATACAATATCATATATTGTATAATTTTATAAGAAACTAATTAAATAAATAATATCAAATCCGTCCCACAGATTTAATTACCCATTTATTTAATTTTAAAATAAAGATGAGACTGCACTATTTTTGATTTATTCTCATAAATCAAATTTGAGATATCCTATCAATTTGAATTTCAAATTTCAAACGTGATAGAAATTTAATTTATCCTTATAAATTAAATCTTATAAATATCTCTTATATGAGATATTCTATCAATTTGAATTTAGAATTTCAAATATGATAGAGATTTAATTTATCCTTATAAATTAAATCTTATAAATATCTCTTATATGAGATATCCTATCAATTTGAATTTCGAATTTTAAACATGATAGAGATTTAATTTATCCTTATAAATTAAATCTCATATATACATATAATGTATATATACGAATTTATATATATATACGAATATAAATATAAATAAATATATATACATCTATCCTGGATCATTCATTGAATCTGGACATGTCTTAGATTCAATGAATCTGGACATCATAGCTCGTGTTGGGCTATTTTGTGTGCGACCCTGTAGGCCCATATGAAGTTGGCAGTGGGCCATTTGCTATACTAGCCCAGTAGTCGCAAGCGGTCTCTAGCAAGACATAACGACTACCCAAATCATATGAGGATCGATAAACGATGTAACCTTTTATACAACCATATCATGTCCCTTCTGTCACGCGATATTTTGGTCATGGATGAGGCATGGATAATGTCATCCTCCTATTCCTGACCGTTACTTTCTCGATCCCTAAGTAGTCTGACTATAGAAATGGAACTACCTTTCTATTACAGTATGGCCATACATTTCTCAGACTCACTCATCGAGGGGCCCAGTAATATCTCTCTACGAATGTGAGGGACAAATTCCATCTTGACCATTCACATTCCTCCGCATGAAAAACCACTAAGGCCGAACATAGTCTTTATGATCACTCGGTCAAAAGTGACTTTTGACTAGGTCAAAGCTGAGTGTTTTGTCATGTAGGAATCCATGATGATCTCAGGTCAAAGGGCGTATTGACATGGTTTGTATATGAGAGAAGCTTATGACGTTACCCATGCAGTTCTCTCATAGCGGGTCGGTCCAGCACCTTGTACTCTTACATGTGCTTATGACTTTGATTTATATCTCTATACATCTTCAAAGTCATACTGGTCTTATTTCATCTGTGCTCCCGCAGAGATGATCGACCAGGGACATTTAGGATAATATCATGAATTATCCAAGGATGATCATCATAGTAAACATGCAAATAATATGATAACTCAATTAATAAATTCATAAATCAATAATGTTCATAAGACAATGATTGGCCCCTAGGGCACGATTTCTAACATAGCATTCAAAGATTTAGGATTTATCACTGTGTTGGAGAGTATAAAACCACTACTCTTTGCTTGATGCTCACTTAAGTTGTTGGAGAATTGAGTAACAAAAGTATTCAAATTCTCATGCTTAGTCTCCATTTGCTCTAATTTAGAGAACATATTTTGTATACATGTGTCCATCTTATTCTCTATAGCATGTAACTTAGCCTCAATTTGTGACTTCTGATTGTTAAACTTAGAATTAAGTTTAGTAATACCTTTCACAATCATACCAAGTTCATTACCTCAAGAAAAAGAAGATGATGCCCCTTGATTAGGCACCACTTGATTTGAGAAATTCCTTAAGTGTTGCCTTGATTTCCAGCCCATTTAAAGTTAGGATGATCTCTCTAACCTGTATTATAAGTGTTAGAGTAGGGATCCCTCTTTTGATATTGGTCATTCCTATTTTAGTATAGGGCAGAAACCTCTTCAAGTCAAGAACAAGTATCGGAGGCATGCATCATTGACCCACAATACTCACAACTGACAACTATAGATTGAGAGTGACCCATTGAATTAACATGCTTGGCATTCATATTATTCTCCAAAATACTTAGTCTTTTCTCTATTTGGTTCCCCAAAGAAGCAATTTCAGCAAGAATATCTTGGGAAGAAATTGAAAAGGTATTATATACTTCAGATTGAGGGTCATTGGTAGCTATCTTTTAAAGTAAGTCCCATGCAGCATTAATACTTAATTCTCTAAGAGACCCATTGGTAGCAGCATGAATTGAGGGCTTATGATATGGAAGTAGCCCTTCATAGAAAGGATTGACCAGATCATTCTTTGAAATATTATGGTACAGACACTGGGCTAGAAGGGTGATGAACATGGTCCAATACTCGTGCACGGATTCATTTTCTTGTTATACCACACTAGTTATCTCCTTTTTTTAGCCTTAAAGTTTTAGAGGAAGGGAAATATTCATCTAAGAATGCTCATTTCAACTTATCCTAAGTCAATGTTGTAAAATATTGAGGTAACGTGTAAAGCTATTCTTTGGCCTTGCCTTCTAAAGTAAACTAAAATACTCTCCTTAATATATCTTGAAGATTAGTCGTGGGTGGTTCCATGGAAGAGCATACCATATGCATAGTCTTCAAATACCTATGTGGATCATCACCTGCAAAGCCATCAACAAGAGACACAACAATCCAACAATTCAAGTCACCTTAAAAAATAACAAAATATTCACAATAATCTCAATACAATGTCTGACCCATATCAAAGTAAATAAAATTAAAGTTAATTAAAGAACAATGTTAAATGTCAAGCAAAAATTCAGTCACAATAATCCTCAATAAGTATAAATAAATCATTATAAATATTTCTAATAATTATAAAATTAATCCTAAGACCTTGAAGTCATAATATAATTATTGGGTAGAGAATTAGAGTAACTTATACTCCCCTTTGAGATCCAAAGCTCATACATTTGTCATTAAATTAGAGCATTAGGATGCCTTAGCCACATATCATAGAGACCAACCCAACGAAATATTCACGAGTTCAGTCATGGATAGTGCTTCTGTACTTCGTTGCTATGTTGTGTTTGTGTATAATGGAGTGGGCATGGCTCTATGCCTCTATGTTGTGACAGAGAAGGTTATTGTCATCTGGTGTGGGTATGTGCGTGGAGATAAATTGAATATACAGAGGGTTGAGGGAGAAGAATGGCTAATGGCAGAGGATTGTGAAAGCTTTTGCATATGTGTGTCTTATGGCTCTATGTTTTCTTTTCAATTCTGTGCATCCCCCTCTTATTGTTGTGCGTGTCTTTCCTTTTTTATTCTGCTTACTTTGGTAGAGATGGAGGATATGGTGTGAGGAGCGATGGAGATGGAGATAGAGTGGGGTTACATGGCATGAAGTTGTTGTCAGTAGGAAGAGGGACTGTGGTGAGTGGTTAAAGTCTCTGCCTGGTGCTACTGTCACTGGTTCAAGGCTGCAGACTATAACTGGGAGATGGAAGGTGCTGGGACTGAGATGGAGTTGGAGCTGTGCTACGGGAGAGGAAAGGTGAGGTCGCGTGGAGATAGAAGGCTGAGAGGTCTCATGGCACGCTGTTACTAGACGTTGTTTGCATGCTTATATGCTACAGAATGAATTTAAAAATCGAATGGGCTAAACTACAAGGTTTAGCCCATGGGTCCTCATATGCAATTTATGAATCTATAGTCATTTGTAAATTCTGACCTCTCCTAAATTCCTGAAATATAAATCATGATAATGTAATACTTTTTGTTCCAAAAATAATTATTTGGGAGAAATAATAAAAATATGATAATTATACCCCTATTAAGCACTAATTCAATGTAAGATATATTAATCCAAATAATGCACAAACTATACAATTAAGGACCAAAATAAAAATAAAAGCTCACTAAAATGATATGAATAAATATATAAAAATATGAGTTTGTCAATACCATCCTAGATTTAGTATAATCAAAATAGACTATTTAATTCCATACAGCAAAGTATGAAGTCAACAATATCAAAATCCAAATGGTCATAAAATAATCTAAATTAATAAACTTACAATGAACATATGTATTTGTACATCATATATACAATAAGGAAATTATTGAATGATGAACCGTAAACAAATTAAAAACCTATTGATCAAATATTTACCAAAAATGTACTTCATCCTATTTACAAAACAATAAATAAAGGTAAGAACAAAAAATAATAATCATACAATCAATTTAGTAATCAAATAAATATTTATTACATGCACATAAGAAAGTCATTTCTTACTAGTTGGTATCCACCCAAATTTCTTCACAATGATCATCCCTCATAGTGTATTCATTATCTACCAGATCAAACTCTATTGTTTGTCTAGTTATTGTGAAAGGCAGGGTTTTGTCTACGTTTAACCCTAAATCATTGTTATCTCCACTAATCGCTTGCCTTTTACCTTGGAGCACAATGGAAATATCTTTATTTGCTATATCAGTGACATAAAATACTTGAATTGCTTGACTTACTAAGATCAATCACTTTACTACAAATAATATTAAAAAATATACAAAGTCTAATAATAGTGCCCATCACATCATCTTTCATAATACCTCGAATAACCACTGGTAGTAATTATTGTATCAACATGTGTCAATAGTGGGACTTCATACCCATTATATTCAAATCTTGCATTGGAACAATCTTCCTAAAATTTGATGAATACCCTTGTGAAACCTTAATACCATGCAAACATTGATATATGATTATTTTTTTCATATTTGGATAATGTGTGTGTTGCTATGTACAAATAAACTCTCTTACTATCCTCTCTTTATTTTAGGTTTAGAGGTGTTCTTATTCCCATTCAGTTAAGTCTCATTTAGGAGTCCTTACTCTTTCCACTGATATGTAGAAGAGTGCCAATAAGGCTCTCACACACATTTTTCTCCACATGCATGACATCTAGAATATGTCTCACTTTAAGACTCTGCCAATATGGAAAATTAAAGAATATTGATTTCTTTTTCCATATAGTCCTTTCAACTACCTTCTTATAATTTTTACCTAAGGTAACATGAACCCCTACAAATGTTAATACACTTCTTGTCCAATTAAAGGTACTAGAGCCATTTTATATTCTTGTGAGCCATTAAATGGCTTCTTCAACCTATAGTAAGGGTAGTGTTAGTTAAGAAACCTTCTATGAGAAAAGTATATTGTCTTCTTTACATACTTGAGTTGCATGTAGTTAGTGCCTTCTTCACATATGGGGCATGCTTTATGCCCCTTAACATTATAACATGACTAATTTCCATACACCAGGAAGTTATTTATCTTGGCAAAGTTCATGGTGCATAGTTTAAATGTCTCTTGTTTGTATTCATCAAAAACATCAACATTTTCCTCCCATAATTTCTTCAAATCATTAATCAAATGTGCCAAGTACACATCAATATTGTATACCAGCTATTTTGGCCCTAAGATCATCAAAGACAACATGTTGTACCATCATTTCATACATAATGAGGGAGGCAATTTATAAATCACAAGGAGAACTAACCAAACACTATATGTGCTATTGAGATTACCATATAGACTGATTTTGTTTATACATAACACAAGCCAAAGATTTCTCGGCTCAACCAAATTCAAGAAAATTCTGATCTATTGTCTTCCATTGAGGAGAATCAACTGGGTGACAAAGTTGTCATTATTTATTTTCCCATTAGAATGCCATATGAAGTTCTTTGTATCTGTGGTTGTTAGCAAACAAATGTTTAAATCATGATATTATTAGAAGATACCACAATACCTTCAAAAGAGAGTCTTTGGTAATCTCATCACAATAATCGCCTTCTTTCTTTACTTATTCATCCCTTCATACTCATTTATGTACAATATGTAGTCGTTATGGCACACATGTATCTTCTTATAGGATAAACCCATCAAGCACAATATTTTCTTCACCTCGTACATTGATTTTGGAAATGTATTGCCTATAAGAAGCGCATCACTTAATAACTCGAGCAATTTCTTCAAATTAGAATATGTCAAATTCATCAATCGCAACACAAATTTTAACCTTGTGTACTTTATTTACTCCCCAGGTACAATGGCATCTCAACATCACTTAGCAAACTTTCACATATAGGAGAGAACTATGGAAATGACTCAGCTCTAATATCATGAAACATATTCAGAATTTATCCTTAAAGTTATCATTCACAACTTCCTTATTTCCACACAAAGGAGTCCTCATAATCTCACTATACCAAATCTAATTTGTATATCTTAAATTTATCTAATCACATATAAGATGCTCTCTTATAGATAATTTGGTTACAGTTTAAATAGTTTACACAGGGACAAAAGAACAACCTATCATTTTTCTTTAAAGCATTCCTCTCAACAAATTCAACAAACCTTTCTAATACCACTTCATATTCCTTAGTGGTTCTTCTAGCTTTCATCCAACTATGATTCCCTTAAATATAAACAATCTCAAATGGTAACCCAATAAGGTAGAAAGGAAACAAATAGGAACCAATGTATCAAACAAATAGGAAACAATATATTTAATAAGCCAATTAACAACAAAAAAAAGTCCAATAACAATGTATTATTTTTCAAAATTCAAACAAACACACCCATAAACAAATATGAACCAATGTATTAATTCAAACATGACAACAATCAAATTTTTAGTAAAGGAAGATAGCCCACATGATCTATTACATCTTATAAACAACAAGAAACCGAAAAATTTGCATAAACAAACCTACAAATTTGAACAATTTGCAAAAACACAAACACAAACAAATAGGAATCAATGTAACAAAACAAAACTATAAAAATTAAGTCTTTAATACAAGGATGACATTGCTAGAAAATAGGCTTTTAAAATCGGTTGAAAATAGGCTTCTACACTAGACCTTGGTCAGATGTAGAAATAACCCGTGTAGAAAGTCTGATCTTCTACACTGGTTGTATACAACCAGTATAAAAGGTCAACTTTTTTAAACCGGTTATTCCATTCAACTAATTTAAAAATTAATGTAAAAATAAAAAAAATCCAGAATTGAAAAACTCTAGGTTCATATCAGAGAAGCTTTTAAACTAATTTCTCCATTAAAGCATCAAAATTCTTTCATTCTTTGTCGCAAATCTGAAGGAGGAAAAGAGTGATGAAGAATAATAAGTACCTGTAAAACACAAGAGACCAAATAAAAGGAAGAAATAAAATTCCAAAGAACCCAAAAACAAAAGAAACAAAAACTCATATATATACACAGAAATGAAAACACATAAACGTCATCACCTAATTGAAGGCATCACAAAAATATCGTCACAATTTATTTGGGTTGCTTGCTCAAAAGCAAACAAAAATATATTTAAATAGAACCCAGAAATGAATGAAATGAAAACCCAAATATATACACAGAAACAAAAACCCAAAAATGATGTCACCTAATTGAAGACATCATAATTCCTATGACTTACCTAGTAAAAAGTGAACAAAAATATATTTTAAAAAAAACAAAAAGAAATAAACAAAAAAATAGACACCCACTATCGCAGACATGGGTCTTCTTCTTTGATGAACTTTAAAGGTAAGAATAACAGACTTCAACAATAGATAATGAAGATGTTGGAAAATGTGCCCTAGGGGCCAATCATTGTCTTATGAACATTATTGATTTATGAATTTATTAATTGTGTTATCATATTATTTGCATGTTTACTGTGATGACCATCCTTGGATAATTCATGATCTTATCCTAAATGTCCCTGGTCGGTCATCTGTGCGGGAGCAGAGATAAAATAAGACCAGTATGACTTTGAAGATGTATAGAGATATAAATCAAAGTCATATGCACATGTAAGAGTACAAGGTGTTGGACCGACCCGCTATGAGAGAGTTGCATGGGTTACGTCATAATCTTCTCTCATATACAAATCATGTCACTATGCCCTTTGACCTGAGATCATCATGGATTCCTACATGATAAACGCTCAACTTTGGCCTAGTCAAAAGTCACTTTTGACCGAGTGATCATAAAGACTATGTTCGGGCTTAGTGGTTTTTCATGCGGAGGAATATGAATGGTCAAGATGGAATTTGTCCCTCACATTCGTAGAGAGATATTACTGGGCCCCTCGATGAGTGAGTCTGAGAAATGTATGGCCATACTGTAATGGAAATGTAGTTCCATTTCTATAGTCAGACTACTCAGGGATCGAGAAAGTAACGGTCAGGAATAGGAGGATGACATTATCCATGCCTCATCCATGACCAAAATATCGCATGACAGAAGGTACATGATATGGTTGTATAAAAGGTTACATCGTTTATCGATTCTCATATGATTTGGGTAGTCGTTATGTCTTGCTAGAGACCACTTGCGACTTGTGGGCCAGTATAGCAAATGGCCCACTACCAACTTCATATGGGCCTATAAGGTCGCACACAAAATAGCCCAACACGAGCTAAGATGTCCAGATTCATTGAATATAAGACGTGTCTAGATTCAATGAATGATCCAGGGTTAATGTATATATTTATTTATATTTATATTCGTATATATATAAATTTGTATATAAATTTGTATATAAATTTTTGGGATATCCTAAGAAAACCAATGGATACTATGTCTACAACCCTGCTAATAACAAAGTGTTTGTTATCAGAAATTGTATCTTTCTCGAACGAGAATTTATCTCTAAAAGAACTAATGGGAGAAAGGTACACCTCGAAGAAGTTCGAGAGCCACAAGACACCACAAAACTGCAGATGGAAAATAAAGAAGACTCACAATAAGTTGTTGAGACACCTCAAGTCAAGCAAGGTCCACAGAAATCTAATAGGACACGACTTCAGCCTCAGAGATATGGATTTCTAATTTCTGACAGTTGTGATGTGTTGCTCATTGAGCATAATGAGCCAACTACCTATCGAGAAGCTATAGTGGAACTAAACTCTGAAAAGTGGCTTAATGCCATAAAGTCTGAAATGCAATCCATGTACGACAATAAGGTTTGGACCTTAGTCGACCTGCCTGAAGGTGTAAAAACCGTCAGGTGCAAGTGGGTTTTTAAGGAGAAAACTGACATGGATGGCAATGTAAATGTCTTCAAGGCACGACTGGTTACAAAAGGATTTACTCAAACTCATGGTGTCGACTATGATGAGACCTTTTCCCCAGTTACAATGGCCAAATCAATCAGAATCCTCTTTGCCATAGCAGCATATTATGACTATGAAATATGGCAGATGGACATCAAGACAGCCTTCCTTAATGGAAAGCTCCTTGAGGATGTGTACATGACACAACCTGAAGGGTTTGTGCGTTCCGAGGACTCTGGTAAAGTGTGCAAGCTTCAAAGGTCCATTTATGGACTGAAGCAAACCTCTCAGAGTTGGAATCATCATTTTGATGAAGTAGTCAAAGAGTTTGGATTTCTTCAAAACATTGATGAACCTTGTGTGTACAAGAAGGTTAGTGGGAGTACAGTTGTGTTTTTGGTACTCTATGTCGATGACATCTTACTTATTGGGAATGACATTCCTACCTTACAGATTGTCAAGTCTTGGTTAGGAAAGTCTTTCTCGATGAAAGACTTGGGTGAAGCCACCTACATCCTAGAAATTAGGATCTATAGAGATAGATCTAAAAGACTTCTAGGACTCAGTTAGAGTACATACATAGACAAAATACTGCATAGGTTCAGTATGCACGAATCAAAGAGGGGTTTCATACCCATGTTTCATGGTAGTCACCTCAGCAAAGATCTGTGTCCTAGTACACCTGATCAGCGAGGTCACATGAGTAAAGTTCCATATGCCTCGGCCATAGGATCTATCATGTACGCCATGTTATGTACTCAACCAAATGTCTCATTTGCCTTAAGTATGACTAGCAGATATCAACAGGACCCTGGTGAGGGCCATTGGACTGCTGTCAAGAATATCCTTAAGTACTTAAGAAGGACTAAGGACTTATTCTTGGTCTATGGTGGATTGGATGACGAACTCTGTGTAACTGGTTACACAGATGCGAGTTTCCAAACTGACCAGGAAGACCAAAAATCGCAGTCTGGATATATATTCCTCCTTAATAATGGAGTAGTAAGCTGGAAGAGCTCTAAGCAGGGCACTGTAGCAGATTCTGCAACGGAAACTGAGTATATAGCAGCATCTGATGCAGCTAAGGAAGCCGTCTGGATCAGGAAGTTCATCACGAAACTAGGGGTGATACCTACTATCTCAGATCCAATAACTTTGTTCTGTGACAATAGCGGTGCTATTGCACAGGCCAAAGAGCCTAGGTCACATCAAAGGATCAAGCATATACTCAGGCGATTTCATCTCATCAGAGAAATCAATTATAGAGGTGATATAAAAATATGCAAAGTAGCAGGAAAAGATAATGTTGCTGATCCTCTAAGAAAGTCGCTTGTGCAGGCAAAGCATGAGCGTCATGTCAGGTCAATGGGATTTAGTCAAATTAATTATTGTACCTAGTGCAAGTGGGAGGTTGTTGGAAAATGTGCCCTAGAGGCCAATCATTGTCTTATGAATATTATTGATTTATGAATTTATTAATTGTGTTATCATATTATTTGCATATTTACTGTGATGACCATCCTTGGATAATTCATGATCTTATCCTAAATGTCCCTGGTCGGTCATCTGTGCGGGAGCAGAGATGAAATAAGACCAGTATGACTTTGAGATGTATAGAGATATAAATCAAAGTCATATGAATATATAAGAGTACAAGGTGTTGGACCGACCTGTTATGAGAGAGTTGCATGGGTTACGTCATAATCTTCTCTCATATAAAAACCATGTCACTATACCCTTTGACCTGAGATTATCATGGATTCCTACATGACAAACGCTCAGCTTTGGCCTAGTCAAAAGTCACTTTTGACCGAGTGATCATAAAGACTATGTTCGGGCTTAGTGGTTTTTCATGCGGAGGAATGTGAATGGTCAAGATGGAATTTATCCCTCACATTCGTAGAGAGATATTACTGACCCCCTCGATGAGTGAGTCTGAGAAATGTATGGCCATACTGTAATGGAAAGGTTGTTCCATTTCTATAGTCAGACTACTCAGGGATCGAGAAAGTAACGATCAGGAATAGGAGGATGACATTATCCATGCCTCATCCATGACCAAAATATCGCGTGACAGAAGGGACATGATATGGTTGTATAAAAGGTTACATCGTTTATCGATTCTCATATGATTTGGGTAGTCGTTATGTCTTGCTAGAGATCACTTGCGACTTGTGGGCCAGTATAGCAAATGGCCCACTGCCAACTTCATATGGGCCTATAGGGTCGCACACAAAATAGCCCAACACGAGCTATGATGTCCAGATTCATTGAATCTAAGACGTGTCTAGATTCAATGAATGATCCAGGGTTGATGTATATATTTATTTATATTTATATTCGTATATATATAAATTCGTATATATATTATATATAAGGGATATATAGGATTTAATTTATAAGGATAAATTAAATCTCTATCACGTTTGAATTTGAAATTCAAATTGATAGGATATCTCATATAAGAGATATTTACAAGATTTAATTTATAAGGATAAATTAAATCTCTATCACGTTTGAATTTGAAATTCAAATTGATAGGATATCTCATATAAGAGATATTTACAAGATTTAATTTATAAGGATAAATTAAATCTCTATCACGTTTGAATTTGAAATTCAAATTGATAGGATATCTCAAATTTGATTTATGAGAATAAATCAAATACAGTCCAATCTTATCTTTATTTAAATTAAATAAATAGGTGAATTAAATCTGTGGGACGAATTTAATATAAACATTATTTATTTAATTAGTTTCTTATCAAATTATACAATATGTGATATGGTATTCGGAATTAATATAGATTAATTCCAAAATCCAATTCGGTTGAGAAAAACGCAGAGCATCCTATATATCCGATTTTAGGAGCTACATTTTGAACACAACACATAACACAAAAAGGGCCGAACGGAATCTGCAAAAGGTTTGCAGATAAGAAACTGCTGAAGTAGAGATGGAGAGGACGAACTCTTGAGAAAGCCTTGGAGGGATAGGAGACGCTAGCACGTCGTTCGTGGTTGGAACGCTGTTCGTATGGATACCAGTAGAGGAAGACGACCTGAGGAGTCGACTTCTTACGATCGGAAAGAGATCACCAGCCGCGGAGAGAAGCTGTGGAAGTCGCTGAGAAACACTGAGGGTAATGCTTCTTCCCACTTAACTTAAACACATACGGTAGATCCTGGCAAGGAATGAAAAAAATTTTAAATTAATTTTCGCTGCGTGTCTTCCAATTCCTTACAGAAGAGCACAGGTATGGGTCCTCGAATATCTAGGTCTTCTTCTTCAGTGAGCTTTAGACTGTGTGTTATGAAGGCGGAGCTTCATGTCACCATCCTTCTATGGTTTTCTCTATGAGTAATGATGTGATTTGTGAAGATAGAGAAGCGCAAAAAAATAAGGCTTTTTGTTAGCTTTTTAATAGTAAGGACATTCTACACCAAATGTCATTCCATCAGGTGTAGAATATTTTATCTTTTATACCGGTCACATGTATATCAAGTGTAAATATTTATACAAAGACATTCTACAACAGATATCATTCCATCAGGTGTAGAATATTTCATCTTTTACACATATTACGTGTATGTCAGGTATAGAATATTTATACAAGGACATTCGACAATAGATGTCATTACATCATGTGTAAAATATTTTTATCTTTTACACTGATTACGTGTACATCAGGTATAAATATTTCACCTTTATTTACAAAAATGCCACTGCTCATTATTTTAACATCGATCATGTGTACATCTAGTATAAATATTTTACCCTTATTTACAAAAATATCACTGTTCATTTCTTTTATACTGGTTAGGTATACATCAGGTGTAAATATTTTACCCTTATTTACAAAAATGCCATAGTCAATTTTTTAAATCATTTCTGCCAGAACCAGTTTAAAAATTGGGCTTTAGAAAGTCTATTTTGTAGTAATGTGATAGTCCATATATGTGTTACAGTTTATAAATAACAAAAATAAAACAAGTAAGAAAATGAACAGATAATGAAGTTAAATGGTGACTTACAGCTCTGACAACGTAGAACAATGATAGAGACGTCAGAGAACGACGTTAATGACAGAGATAGACACCAAAAATAGGAGAAAAATATCGGGAAATGACCTTTATGCAAGTCTGTCGTGATGGGGTAGAAGAACATGAGTACAAATGCTGTGAAAAATTGAAAATGTAACAGGTAAGAGTTTTTTCAATTTTTGGGGACGTTTACCGGTGATTTTATGAAAAATTGCTATTAAAAGTGTAGCAAAAATATCACAGTTGTTTTATTAATAAAACCACGTTATAAGTAAGTCCAACCGAGTTTTTTAAGTTTGGTTGGATAGCTTACTGCGGCTATTTTTTTATAAAACCATCATTATAAGTCTTTTTCACGGTAGTTTTTAACATAACCGTCATGATTAGTGTTTTAAAATGAAATTTATTTATGAAAATCTCCCCACTTTTTTTACGGCATTTTTACTTTTAACTCCTATGAATAATAGTTTTCCTAGTAGTGTCTTCCCCTATTAACTAATGGGAGCAAAATGACCATAAAAGTTGAATTGGATCAATCTGCAAAAAGTTGCATTAAACATGGTATCTATATCAAGAAGTCGTACATCAACTCTGCATAGAAGATTCTTATCATCTTTGGGTTCCTTAGGCGGCGAAGGGTACCTATGTAGAGAGTGACAAAGACAAAGAAAAAACTAAAGGAAAACAAAATCAATTATGAAGACGATGAAAAACAATCTCTGCATAATAAGGGGATATGTGAATCAGAACTGCAATTATGGGTGTGAATTGCACTCGTAGTTACTCCAAGGGATCTTCTATTGCTGTTTCAGCAACTCTTTGTTGATCCTCCTTCCAAGTTTGTGCTATCTCCAGAGAAGACGAGTACAAGATTGACGGGCACAGTTTCATGTGACAATGATGATCTTCTTCTTCTAATGTCTATGCTTGCGATTGCACTCCCCTATGGTGATTTCGCCTTTGGGTCCAAAAAGATGATGTCTTTCAAACCCAAAACTTTCTGCAGAGTCGATTAGAAATTTAAAATGTAGCTTCTCAATGAGTTCACGACTTTGTTCCAGGATTTATAAAAAAATAACTATCCCCAAATCCATTGTAATTTAACAGCATCATTACTTTGATCGAATATAGAAAACTGGGTCTTCATAGAATCCTTACGGGAAGGTGAGTAGCTTCCTGAGGATTCAAACCAAGGTTCAGCCTCCACGGCATCCAAAAAATTCTAGGGCTGAGAGAAATTGTAGAATCTAGGAGCGCCGAACTCATAATCCTGTGGGAAAAAGGAAATCTCTAATAACTTTCTATGATTATCAAGATGAGATATAATAACACTGGATATAGATAAATCATCGAAAAACCGAATTGAATGGAGTAGACGATTTCTTTCGGCGGTGACGAAAACGCAATGAAGGTTGAGTTCTAGAAATTTCTGTACTTTCCTTCCCTGAACTTTTTCGTTCAAATTGACAACCTAACACAATTCTAGAAATTATATACGAAGAGAATCATGAAGCATAAATAGATAAAATGATGGAAAGAAAAAATAAATGAGAAAACGGAGATACCATGTATAACATCCCGAAATTTGAATATCGGGCGAAATAAGTTGAGTTGGCCCAAAAATTGGAAAATGTAGTAAGTTTAGGGGGAAAAGCGAAAACAAGATTAATTATCAAGAAAAAGTATAATTATGGAAAAATTCTTGAAAAACTAAGATAAATCCTGAAAAAATAGGAAAGATTTTCTCAAGATAATTTTGAGGCTTAGGGAAATTATTTAAGGTGAAAATGCCTCAAGAAGGATTTATTTTCCAAAAGCTTATTTTCTGATAGAAGTTTAAAGAAATAAAAGATGTGTTTTTTTACCGATGCCCGGTAAACAATAAACAAAATTACTCAAATGCTACAAGGTGGAAATTATTTCCTAAGATGCTATATCCGAACAAATAGAAGTTCATCTTGGGGTTGCACAACTTCTAAATTTCATCACCCGTTGCACAACTTCTTCATTTTTTAAGCACAAATTCCAAAGCTTTCATATCTAAAAATGAAATTGTTTCCCATACACAACTTACTCTCTCGGTCCACAATACAAGTAACTTTCAACAAGAATTAAAGAACCACTCTTCTGCCGAAGTGGTTTGTTAGACATATCCTGTCTTGAAAATGTATATCCTCGGAAGGAGGAAAGCTTTTTCTTTTTTAAAGGGTATTCTGTCTATTTTTAATTCTCCCTGATATTATACCAAACAAACTTATTGAGTCGCCATTACATTACCTTATATTCCCACGGATTCTCTATGAACAAAACGGGCTCTAACACTGTATTTAGGGAGGGAGAGAAGGGGAGGAATTTTAATGGAGGGAAAGAGAAAGAAAGGATTATGAGCGATTTTATTATTAATTTATTTGAATTAACATTAAGAGAGAAAAAGAGAGCAATTTTAAATGTTACATTGTTTAGTTTAAGAAGGGATGGAAGAAAAAATATTTTTATATAGATAAATTTATATATAGATAATATTATAATATTAAAAAATATAGATATATTAATATGATAAACTAAAAATATTACCCCTTCCCTCCAAATCCTCCCAATTTTAGAGAGTAGGTTAAGTTTGAGAGGGAAGGGCCCTCCTTAAAGTTTTAAATACTCAAACAAGAGAAAGAATAGCAAAATCCCTCACTTCCTCTCCCTTCTCTCCCAAATCACTCTTGCCAAACTATGCTTAAAAATTTGTGTTAAAATTTGATTTTTTTTGTTTACGTATAGGAAAAAGGAAAATAATAGGATTTCTCAATTAAAAAATTATGCGTGTATTTGTTTGCGTGTGAAAATAATAGCAACATAATAGGATTTCTCAAAATCAAAGAACGAAATAAAGTATATATAAAAACATCGTAATTAAAAAATATTTATTTTTGGTGCCATTAAGAATTGTTTTTAAAATATTTGTTTCTTCAATTCTTTTAACTAAAATAAGAGAGTTTTTCTTAACAAATCTTTTGGTATTCAAGTCATATAAGAGTACAACTAATTAAAATATGAGGAATTATTATGAGATTCTAAAGAATGGACTTAAACACTAAATAATCTTAAATAATATAAACTTGTTATTAATTACTGTACTAAAATTGTCCTTGTTAGTTTTTCTGTTGTTATTGAGATTTTTCTATTGTAATTAAATAATTTATTTTAAACCTCATAGTAATTTTCCATTAATATTTAAACTAGGCCTCAATGATTCTCAAAGATGTATTTTACGCTTACACATACTTGAACTTGATAGAATTAATTATTTTTAAAAAAATATTTAAAATTTGTGAAACAGACGTTCATTAAAAATTCCAAATGAAAAATCTAATCATATTTAGAATAAACTCAAAAACTGTTTACAATATCCAGTTAAAACAATTCTTTCTGTGTAATTTTTTTTTTGCGGGTGAATACAAAATATTATTAATAAATATTTATGTCAACGAGAAGTATTTTATTAAAAAAAAATCTGGTGATGAGTTGACAACGCGTCACTTGTGAGTATTTTATAGAGAAGTTAAAGTATTAAAATATCATGTTGATATTATAATATCTCATACACACGTGTGTGTGTGTGTGTATATAATATTATAATCTGTGTTGATAAAAGATGTAAGCTATCATGTATAGATACGATTAAGATTATGATTTGAGGGTATTTATACAAAAACAAAAGGCCTTCTCCTCTTTCCCTTTACTACCAACCGAAACTCCCTTTTTCCTATATATTTTCTCAATACTTTCTCCTTTTTATTTTTCTTACTACGGCCTTCAGTTTTCTCTGAGAATATAATAAACTGTGAAGGCGATATTACTAACGTGCTTGGAGTTATAGGAGAATCAAACCAACAATCTTCACCTATTTATTGGGGAACTTTCACATGCACCACTAAATGTGAAATTAATATTTATAATTAACTGTATTTTGGGAAATTTTGAGTGTCATATTTATAATTTACGGTCATGGCTGTATATATATTGTTATACTTTCTTAATATTAGTTTCTTTTTGCCATTCTAAAAATTTTAAAACTTCATAAGATCATTAATTAAAAAAATTACATTAATCTTGAATAGTTTCGAAGTTTCGATTAATATTTTCATATTATTGATTTTAATTTATTTTAAAATGAAAAGTATTGAGAACATTGTTACTAGAAGAAATTAATACTTCAATATAAGTATCAAAATATATCAAACGATCATTAGATTTCTTTTTAAAAAAATACGCATTGCTCGTAGAATACGGTTGATCAGTTTTTCAAAATTTAAGTTTCTTAAATTATATATGAGATCACTAATATTATTAAATATGCTTTATGAATTTGATATATTATTACTACTAGTCTATTACAAATGAAATGTGTCTATAATAAAACAATATGAAACTTGGTAAAATACTAAAGTTAAAGGATCAAGAAGCAATCTGATTCATCAGGATTAAAGTATTATGAATTTATATTTCACAATAATATTACTTAAATTATATTAAATTAAATTAAATTTATATTGAATCCAAAATTAAAAAGAAATGAATTAAATCATATACAAGTAACATTAACAAGTAACATTAACAAGTGGCTGGGACCTATGTGTAATTGATTTTTTATTTGCAATTTATATATAATTCTCCCTTTGAATATATATTATAAGTTTATAACATAGAGTACCGTTTGTTACTAATTTAGATGGTTACATGTCATAATTTAACAGCTCCGCTTGCAAAATTTAATGATTATAATTGAAGAATGTTATTGTTAAGCTTCAACAACTGTCTAAATTTGAATTTGAAGCTTTAAGATTCATAGGAGTTCATCTAATATTTCTTTTGGAAATCGCAAGGAGACGCTTACAAGTTAAAACAGATAAAGTGTATGGGTTGTTTTATGGTTTAATAAATGATTATTGTTGTGTATGAGTGATGCTTGAATATGGAATTCTGTTGACAGGGGAGAGCTGTTCGAATTTTGACATTAGGAACTGATATATAAAGTTTGATGTTTTCATGTTCCTAAATGCTAATATGAAAGCTGAAAATTTTCAGAGTGACAACATGATGTTGGCCGAATGGTTAAGGAGCAAAATGATGTTGGAATCTAATAATTATGTAGTAATAGGTAATAGCATAACATGTGTAATGATTAAATTGGCAGTTAGTTTTGTAACATCCCAAATTTTGATAAAAGTAAATTATAAAATATTACTGAGGTTAAAAGTATTTTTTTGAAATTAAAAATTCTAAAAACTGATTTTAGAAAAAGAATGATGGAAGAAAAATTAAAAAAAATCATGAAAAGAGTATTTTAGAAATTTAAAAAATTATGGAAGAGTTTATTTTTCTAAAAGAGAGTTAAATGATTTAATAACTATTTTTTAGAATTAATGGCCTATTTTCTTCAAAATTCAAAAAAATAGTTAGAGGTTTTTGTTTAGCTTAAAAATTTTAGAGAAATTATTTTATAATTTAAAGAAGCTAGTTAAGGCATAAAAATCTTATAAAGTGTCCTAGGTTAATTTTTAGAAATTATTTGATAATTTTAATATCAATAGAGAAAGGTAAAATAATAAATTCATCACTCTAAGTCTAAAAGTAGAATTGAGCAAAACTAAATTTATAGAGTCCAAAACGTGCTGTCCACGTTTAAGAAGACAAATTTCAGATTTTGAGATATTTACCCAATATGGTAATGAAGCTTATGGGATAAGCTTGTGTGTGAGACCCAAGAACCATACAACTAAAAATTTCAACCCATGGTATGTTGATTTAGCTGGCGAAGGGATGAGACATGGGACTATTTAGAATATGTTCGATCTTTAGGAAGTACTACTTTATTATGATTCTAGTCATGGTATTTAGGGAGACATTCTATCTATTAGATGCCTAAATTTATACTTGAGGGTAATAGCTCGTCCTACCTAACATGTTCTTGAATTATGGGTGAGCCCAACCCTTGTTAAAAATTTTTGTAACAAAAAAAAAATTAAGCATTTCAACCTTCAGCTCACTCATTCAGTATAGTGGAAGAAGAAGAAGAATAAAAAGAGGAATGTACCAAAAAAAAAAAGAATACGAAGAGGGAGAAGAGCGAGGTGGATCTTACATGTAAGTGGCATTCTAGGCTAAGGTAAGTGTTTAGAACATCAATCCATCTCGGTTTTCTTCATTTATTGAGTGTTTTGGGAGTTGATGGTCGCTGAAATTTGGGGGTCCTAGAGAGAGAGTGAAGAAACAAAGAGTCAAGTTAAAGAAATCATGCCTATGTGATAGAACCAAGCTTGTAGTGGATGATTTTATCACATGCATACTGATTTTTGATAGTTGAGAAAATATTTGTGAATCTGAAATTTTCAGAGCAAGAAGCGCTGCTGTTATTTTTTATGTAAGGGTGCTCAAATGATAGAATATGAGTGGGTATTGGTAATATTTGTGGCGTGAGGAACTTAAGTCATGGTGCCTATATAAAACGTTTTACTGCTCTACGAAGTTAGATGTCTGAATGTTAAAGATAGTTGAGTAATGTGGAAGCCTTGGGTTTCAAACTTGAAGCTAAAAACTGATTTGGGAAATTTCTGATTAATAATTCTGTATGCTGAAATTGAATTGTGTTGTTATGGGAGCATTTCCGAAATTGGAAACCTAGTTTTGAAGGAAGTGCTGTTTGTTTATTTTAGGACATTATATAATGCTTAAAATGATCATAATAATTATAGTACAAGTATTGATTACGTGCACATGATTGAAAGCTTGATGGATTCAATATTTTTGAATAAAAACTGATTAGAGCTCAGAGTTTTGATGCTCTTGAGTGAGGAATTATAAACTTGAATTCCATAAGCTTTTCTGTATGATTTGCTCTGTCAGAGACCATTTCCTTAGGAGGGAGATAATTTTTGGTTAAGTTAAAATTATTCGACAAGAACAAAGCAGAAGATCTAAGTTAATGAATTGGGGTTTGGAGTTTTGAGAAAGATTGTTTATGCCATTCGAATATATATAGATGTATATATATAAATATATTTGTCCAAAATGACAAACTACTGCCATAAGGGTAGTGCTTGAAAAGAGATAGAGTTTTAAGGGAAGTTACTTAAGCTACAAATTATAAATGGAAAGGCATTAACCTACTCTTATGTATATGTATAATTCATAGGATTTGATTTGTGCCTAAGCCCACCAAAGAGACATGAAGAATGGAATTAAGAGATATTATCGAAGATGAGAAAACTAGAGATAGCTTAATCATTTATCTATTATATTGCATTGGTTGTGCATGTTTATGTGTGCCATTTACTTGTTGTAATTAAGCATGAGAACATGTAAGTTCCTTACTCTAGTAGTTGTCATGGCCATGTGCACTATTCAGATCAGTTATTTTTTTCAATTGTGATGTATTGTTATCTGTCTTATTTTGAATGTGTAGCTAACATTACATTAATATATTGAAATGAAGATTTTACTACTGAGATTCCCCCAAATTTCTTCCATTTTACTCCCATGTACCCACAGTAGGAGCAAGTACCTCAGGGGCAAGGTGAAACTAATAGAGAATTAGTAGAGAAGGTGAAGAATTGGAAGAAGCTAGCTTTCCTATTTTGTTAAATATATGCTTACTTTGTGGTTGTATGTTAGATTGTTTTGAATATATAAATAATTTGATTCTTAATCTATCTCTATAAATGTATATATATTATAGGGTTTGACATTTGCTATCAAGATCAAAGAGGAGACAAAACAAAGGAAGTTCAAGCAAGCAAGTTCAAGAAGAAAAGCTAAAGATCTGGGGTAAGTTGGAAGATTGTGTAAGAGAGGTGGTGAAACACATTAACTCTTATTTGTGCTTGGTTGCTTGTAAGGTATTGTTCTTACTCGGTTCTTTACATGCTTACTTAATTACCATTGCATATTATGTATTAAGTTGATATTTTGTTACTGAAATTCCCCCGAACCTCTTCCCTTTCTCTCATACATCACAGTAGGAGCTAGTTCCCCAAAAGGAAAGGGCAAGCTAGTGGAAGAGTTGCGATGGTAGAAACTCGTAATAATCTAATACTTGTTGTTGTATTTTGAGTATTAGTTATATTTGTGGATGATTGTATATATGAGTATTTTTAGTTAAAGTTTAATTAAGTTAAATTTATATATGATATGTAATTAACCTCCATAAGGAGGAGTAGGGAGGAGTAGGAGTATAGATAAAGGTAAGGGCTATGTCAGATACATAGCAAATGCATGGCTAAATAGTGATTATTGATTAGTATGATTGTTTGCGCTTCATTTTTGTGTTTGCTTGAATACAAAGTAAACGTTTGAATTTGGTTATAAAATTTTTATACATAAGTAGTACAAATCCCAAGTTTTAAAACATGTCTTAGTTTATAATTTTTGCTCAACCATTGATAAATTATCTTCTAAAAAATACTTCTATTTAATTAGGGCAAATTTTTGACAAAAAAAGTTAGGGCAAATTTATAAAGAACAAAAATATATATAAAGATACAGACAAGCTTCTTGATTTGTATAATTTTTAGTTTGATACAGCCAAGCTTCTTAGTTTGTATAATTTTTGCTCAACCCTTGATAAATGATCTTCTGAAAGATACTTCTATTTAATTAAGGCAAATTTTTGGCCAAAAAAAGTTAGGGCAAATTTTCAAAGAACAAAAAAATGTATAAATATACAGACAAGCTTCTTGATTTGTATAATTTTTAGTTTGATAATTATGCATTATGTTTATAAATTGAGAGAATGCAAATTATGAAATTGCTAGCCGAATTACAATTATGAGGTAGAATCTTGATGTTTCTATCATTTTTTTACAAGCGATGCAATTTATTAAAAAAGATAAAAAAATACATATTAAGAGATTTGAGTCAAGCCTTAATTAAATGATAGGAAATTTGTTATTCAGTGAAAAGTATCCTACCTTTTTAAAGGCTTAAAATCTAAAAAGATTTCACCTCTCTCAATAAATATATTTCATAAGACTTAAACTTATGTTATTCTTTTTATAGGAATAAAATTATTTACTATCCCAACTATTACTTTTTTTTTTTTTGGTATGATCCCAACTATTACTTTATTAGTAGAATCTATATCTCTGGCAAAGCCCAAATCTGCGAAATGATACAAATCAGGCCGGACCAAAAACATCAAACAAGCATATCAGACCGAAAGCCACCAAGCCTAGGCGGACACACATGTCTTGTTTGATTCTGTTTTTAATCTTTTTTTATTCTTAGAATAGTTTTATAAAATTGTTTTTAAAAATAAGTTTTGACGAAAAATATGAAAAAAAATATTTGGATGATTATTCTAAAATCATATTTGTTACAAAAATATAAAAAAAAAATATTTAAAATCTAACTTCCATAAGCAGTAAGCAGACTAAAGAGTGGAAACAGCAAATAGACAGAGACTGGAGAGTAGTGAGTTTGGGTTCGAGAGGCGAGAGCTCAAGTTTTAAATCATTAAAGGAAGATGAAGCTCTTCTCTTATTGCCCAATTTTACAAAATAAAAAATGAAGAAAAAATTAATATAACATGTGTTTTTTTTTAATAAAACACTTCTTTAATTCTTAATATAAACTTAATTAAGAGTTGATCTTAATTTTAAATATAAGAATATTTCTCATATTTATTAATTTTTTTAAAATTATTTATATTAATATTCTCTTAACAATAATCAACTAAGAGAAACAATGAGATAATTAAAAAAATACCTAGGGTATTTTAAAAAAATTATGTCATCAATCTAATCAAATTAGTTAAATATATTTTATATTAAAGATGAAGGAGTATTAAAAATTAATTACCAAACAAGTTTTTTTTAAAAGAAAAAAATATTTTGGAAATAGGAAATCAAAACAAGGCCTTACTCTCCTTAAAGACATGGCTCAATTGAAGGGCATGGGTGTTAAAAATGGCAATTATGACCTGTTTCAGTCATTTAACTCATTCAAATGTTTAGATTATTTTCCAACTGATTAAATTATTTAATGCAGTTCACATGACAATCCACAGTTCCAACTTTAAAAAAAAAAGTTCCAACTTTCAAACAAACTATAAACATTGATATTTTTTGTACAAAAATTTTTAAAAAGGGGTTGAGCTTACCTACGATCTAAGGGTAAGGCAAAATCTTCCTTCCTCTTAAACAATAATAATGTCAGGTAGGGCAAGTCATCTATTACCTAAGTATAAACTTAGGCACCTAGGAGTTAAGATACCTCTCCAAATGCCGTGAACAGAACCACAATAAAGTGGTACTCTCCAAGGAATGAATACGCTCTAAATAGTCGCATGTTTTACCCCTTCGTTAGTTAAACCCATGAACGATAGATAACCATAAACATTGATGATTCATCGACCATGCCTAGGGATCAATTGGTTGGGCTGTGCGTACTGTAGAAATTATTGGGCCTGACTGTACTAACGAGCCCACGTGGAATTGCATACACTGAGAATGGAAACCAGACTGCGGAACTGCAGAAGGGCATGCCCCCTGTCCGTCGGCCAGAATTCCTCCGTACTCCAACTACGTACATGATATTTAGTCTTTTATATTTAAATTATTATATTTATAATATTATTATTTATTTATTTATTTATCTAATAAAAATAAAATTGTTAAAAAGTTTACCCATTTGGTGGCAAATTTATGGTTCCACCAACGAGGAATTAAGTATTTTAGTAATTAATCATGGACTTTTAAAATTAATAAGAATATGGATATATTGGAAAAATAGTAATGAATTTTATCTTAAAACTTTAAAATGAAAGATAAATATTAAAAAGTGATAGTAATTAAAAAAGAAATAGAGGTAATGCCACTTTATAAAATGGTAGGGGCATAATAGACTGAGTAAAGATTAAGAATTCAAACTCTCTCTTTTTTCGATAATAAAAGAGACCTACAATCTCAAGAAGCAATTATCCATCACCAATGGGTTCATTAAGGTCTCTATAAAGTCGAGAGGTAAGATCAGCAGGAGGTAAGATTAAGAATGCAAACTCTTTTAATATAACACAGCTAAAAAAAACAGAAGTATATATGAGTTTAAATCTAATTAATAAATAATTGACTCATAACCTATAAAATTATGAGTTCAAATTCTGATGTGATAATCTTATTAATAAGTAATATATATATATACCTTTATAAATGCTATTGGAGCCTAGATGCAAAATCTAGTTTTAGTGAGTTTCCAGCACCCAATTCACTTAATTTTTTTTATTTTTGTTTTTTTTTTAAAAAAAAAGAGAGTAGAGCATCTAGACTCCATAATACATACAAACCAAGCAAGTAAGGGGATATAATTATGAAGAAAAACCTAATGAATTCAAATATTCAATACGGCAACTTGCAACCACCTAATATGGTACTTATGTACGAAATGGATCATCTGGCATATATACATGCACTTTGCTATGCTATCTATTCTCTTAATTAGATTTCTCTTTGGATCGCGGTGTCTAGTGTTAAACAATACTAAGTCATAATGCACTTATTTTAAGGACCTCATGCATATATATATTTTATAATATAATATATTTTATTTAGTAAAAAATACTTATATACACACATAATTATTAAGAAGAGTTTAAAAATCAAAATTGTAAATTTATGAAATATCATAGACTAAAATCTTATAATCTTATTTGTAAGATCGAAGTAATTTTTTTTACGAATTCTTTTATTTATGATTGGAACTAGTTTTAATATTTTCTATCTAGTATTCTTGACCAACCATAAGCTTAATTAATTAATCAAACTTCTCTAACTAATAATTTTTATCTATTGAGAATAATTTTGGGATTATATAAAGAATAACTAATTCTAATTATTTTTTTAACTTGGGATCGGGTGAAGTACTATTATAACTTATAAATAATACTACTTCGTTAAAATTTTACTTTTTATATTGATATTTTGAAATAAGATTAGATATAAATTATAAAATAAGAATTGAAAGGTAGTACTTCATATGTTACTACACATGGAAATTTTGACATGAAATTATAGTTTTTATTTCTTCATTAGATTTCAAATTTGGACATATAAAATAGGAATTTTATTTTTTGTTTTGCCATCTAAAATAGGGATTTTATAATACTCTTAATTAATATAAAATATATAATTTATGCTAGTCATACTATTCACAAACTTTGTATCATAGAAAATTGTCTCTAAAATGTTTTGTAACTAAAAATATAGTATGAAGTCTCCAAATTATTACAATGGCCATGGGCAGCATACTTATGCGCAACATTTAAACATCAAATCAATGGAAATTATATATTATAAAAAATGAATGGAGGAAATACATTATTTCACCAAATAAATATTCTTCATTGAATTAATAAATATAATTAGATTATATGTCGATAATAAAATTTAAAAAGAAAAACTTATAATTTAGACAACATTCTTTAATCAGTTGATAAAGTTACGTTACCAATTTAATCAAGTCAAATATATTTATCAAATGAGACAAATTATTTAACCCTTTTTTTTGTTATAAAAATTATTAAAAAAGAATTGGGCTCACATACGGTTTAAGAATAGGGTGAAATTTTTATTTATTTTAAATGATATTAATATTATGTAGGATAAAATATCAATTATATTCAATTATTAATTTAATTATTTAAAAATTAGAATAACTTTTTAAATATTTTTTTATTTTTAAAATTAAGAACCAAGTAAAAACTAAAACAACACCGTATTACCCTAGCTCACAAAGATGGCCCAAATTTAATTATTATAGTCAGTCAATCAATCAATTAATTAAAACATTAGTTATGAGTCGACATATCGATGGCCACGTCTAGCCTCATTTGTCCTTTCCAATTTCTTCTCTGGGCTCAATGCTGCATTGGGATCTCCCACTTACCTTTCTTTGTTTACATTGATATTTCAATATTGCCATAGTAGCTTTACCAATTTAATTTAATAATTTACAACCAATAAAAATACATATATAGTATTTTAACTTCACATGTAATTTATTTTAATCAATTAATTTTATAAAGTAATTTTTTAGCTCTTTTATTCTCATGTTGTTAACAATAAAAATATTCACATTGAAATTTTAACTATTGACAAAATATTCTTAAATATAAACATATTAAGTTATATTTTTTAAAAAAATAATGATTGACATAAAATAATTAAGATTAGATGATTGAAAAATATATTTTATAAAAATTAAACTGAAACTTGTTATAAAAAGAAGAGGATAAAAAATACACTTTTTTTAATGATAATATTTTTATATATATAATGATCACCATCCAAATAATATTAATAATGACCGTTTAGGGTAAACCTCATATCACCTCCCTTTTAATCAAATCAACAAAGTTTGAATTTTTAAGGAATTCATTATATTTTAATAATTTTTCTAGTATTTTGTTGTTGGGGTTAATGCAAAAAGTTCTAAATCTCTAATGAATTGAGTTTCAAAAGCTCGCTAATAAATATATAGATCCTACACATGGCATCAAGTCTAATTAATGATTTAAGAACATGGTGGCATGGCTTGTCGTTTTCTTTGATGTTAAATATAAGAATTAATTTAAAAATTTTATTTTAATCTTAAATATAAAATATAAATTTTTATTTTTTTTTATAATTTTTCTCATAAACTATTCTATTGATTACATATGATAATTTTTAATATAAATAATTAAAAGAAATAACATGAAATAATTAATTTTTTAATTAATATAAATTAATTAATTATTTTTTATATTTAAGAGTAAAATTAATTTTATAAAATTAATTATGTTTAAATAGTTAATAATATAGTATTGATCAAGTTGTACAAATGTGTAAATATTATATCTTCATTGAAGACTATTAATTTTTGTGATTGTATATGTGTATGGATATATATATATATATATATATATATATATATGGACAGAAGAAAAGGAATGAATGTGAAGAACTAAGAGAGAAGAAATAAGGTAAGAAGAAATGCCAGCTTGTTTGTTTTTGTTTGTAGCTGAGTGTTGCGTGGATATGTCCCTATTTGAGATATACTCAACTTATGCACTGCAAGTGGCTCATGGCCCCATTTCTCGCTGTTTCCAATATTTTCCCATATAGTTTAATAAATATCAATATAAAAAATATTAAATTCTTCATGAATAAATATACTGGTCATAAATCATCACTAGAGGAATAGATTTTCATTCTGAACTCCTTTTTTTAAAAAGGAAAAATCGTTTCAACTGTCTTTTCACACCTTATTAGGCTCGATCTACACAACTTTTTTTAAAAAAATAAATAAATTTATACATATTCTAATAACATTTGTGTTTCTTTAGATTAACAATTTGAAACCTAATTTAACTTTTCAATTATGATATTATAATTTATAAGATAAATATGTAAAAAAATTATCTTTACTTTTATGAATGTACTTATTATAAACAAATATAAATAAACACTTAAATGTTAAAATGGGATGATTATACTATTTTAAAAAATTTTAACTTTAGATAATTATCTCTTGCGTGCTATATTATTTGAAATATATAAAAAATATTTATGAGAGATTTATTTTAATTAAGTTTGACAATACTTGAATATATAATCTAATTATCTAGCTATTTTATTATTTAAATACTAAAATAAAATATAAATAATAATTTATCTAAGAGAGAGGGAGAGGAGAAGTGACTGGAGCTATATCCCTAATTTTTTTATATTTTATATTTCTATTTTTAAAATTTATACAAATTTTAGTATATGTATTTTACGCATCTAAGTTTATCTATTTATTTTGTTTTTATAGAAGTGATTGTTGATAACGTACTTCATAAAATCTTTATCATATGAGGTAACCTCTCATATCGTGTGGTCATAATTATTTTTCCTTTAAATCATGAGATGGGGCATTGTTCCTCCTTCATGCGCCGAGTACCCCCAACTTTTTCTTTCCTTTCAAATGTTTATGTCATTTTCTTTCTTCTCATCACTTCAAACATTTTTCAATCCACGATTCCACTCAAAACTTTAATGAACTTTACTTGCTTTACTAAATCTCTCTTCTAGCCCACTGAATATATCATGAATATCTCTCATTTTTCACGTTTTTGTTTGGCTTCCTCTTTTTTCATTTTTTTTCTCTGGATACAAAGAAAAAATTGACTTAGTATGTTTAATCAAAAGACGTGATATTTCTTCAAATTTTATTTTTTTTCTAAAAATTAATTATATATAACACTGGTGCAAAAAAATGTCTTTAACATTGGTTGAAAAAGTACTTTTAAGCTAATTTTATAATTAGTGTAGATATAACCAGTGTAAAAAGTATTGAGCTTTTTTACTCCGATTTTACTACCAACCAATGTAAAACATTAATTTGTTTTTATGAAAAAAAGTGTTTTGTTGTAAGATGGATGATAGAGCAGTTTTAATTTGGTAAAAATGGTGCTCTACTAATCTCAGAAACACTCATCACATGCTATTGGCTTTTCTACAACAAACCTAAGTATCTAAAAGGCCCCTATTCCCTATATTAGTCTTTGGGGATAAGTGAGTCTATTGTAGAATATCAATAGCATGTAGAAGAGTGGTTTAGGGACTGATACAGCAACCTTCTTACTAAATTTATATATATATATATATATATATATATATATATATGTTAACTTGGTTGGTTTGTTATCTGAGAAGGGTAGGAAAATTATAATTTACTAAGAAACCTTTTGTACTAGTCCTTGAACCACTCGTCCTCGGCTTATTGGTATTCTACAATGAACCTATGTATAACCAGAGGCTGTTATAAGGAATAGGGACCTCTAAGGGATATTTGGGTTTCTGATAAAGCACCCTTTTAACTAAATTAAAATTGTGGTGCATAAAGTTCAGTAATTTTTAAATTGACTATATCTTCAACGATTGCCAAACCGGTATAAAAATGCCTTTTAACTAGTGTTCACGATTCTTTCGTCATTAGTGTCATTTAACAATCAAATTTTTCAATATATTGTTAACCAAAAAATCTTATCTAACAACTTCATTTAATATTTTTTTCAGTATTTCTCTACTCCCTTTCTAAAGATTTATCTATCATCCTCATGGGCATCTCCAATGTTTAAAAGAAATCCATTAAAGTCAAAGTAAGCCTCATTACCTAAGAAAAATGTTTACAATGATTTCATAGAGTAATAAGAATAAAATTAAAGAAATAAGTTGAGACCAAGACGTGGAAGCTTGACACATAATTATTAGGGAAAATATATATGTATATATATAGTTATACTTACGAATGATTAATTGTGAGTATCAGTTGAAAATTTCATTATCCGAAATTCCCTCTCATCAGAAGATGCCAAAATGCATGTCTACTAGAGTTTGAAGTTGACTAATTATGATTCATGAATGTTAATATTTGGTATGTTCCTCTAATAATTTGAAGATGGTTCTAAACATACTTAACTAGTTATTAATTAAAAAAATTAATTATAACCTTAAAGTCGTACTATACATACACTCTGTTCAACTAACAAATTGGAATAATTATGTCATGAACCAAACTTTTGTTTTCCTTTCTTTATTTTCCACCTAATCGATTCCATGTGTAGACATATATATGTGTGTGTGCGCGCGCGCGCCTAACACGCATATGTTTGTTCCATTTGAAATATCTAAATTAAAACTATGGGTACTAATCTTGGATCTAACATTAAAAGAAAGTTAAAAATATCTTCTCATATATTTGGTATAGAGCTTGAAATGAATCATGCTGTTTACTATCTATGAATAATAGAAGCATGTTTAAAAATATATATTATATAAATATTAATATATATATATTGGATATACATATCAAAATATAATATAATATTAAAATTCAAAAAATAATACTGTAACCCATTAAACCAAGCAGAAGTAGGAAGGAGAAAATAGAAGATAAGAAAAGATCATCATTTTTTTTTTATTTCTGCCATAGAAAAGATCATCGTTTAATACAAAGTAACTTTGCTCCTTCTCTTTGGTTATTTCTCTTGTCTTCTTTTATTTTTAATAAGAAGCACAAGCAGATCATGTAATTGATCGATTTGAGGAACAAGATAACTGTTTTATATATCCACAAAATCAAATATCCAAATACATATTTTTTTAAAACAATAAATAAATAAAGAAAAAGCTCTTTGGACTCTTTTCCACATATAATTTAACCTAGTTCCTCCGGATTGCCAGATTATTCAGGCGCCGGCAACTGGAGAATGCACAAAACAACTAGTTCTCCGAGATGCTCTCTAAATATGGCCGAAATACACCAGAGGAACGGCTGTGCCGGCGATCCCTACTTGAGGTTTTCTTTTCGCCGCCGGAGACTAAGACTTCCGCGACTACTTCTTTAGCGCATGATCTGTTGCATTGTGAAGAGGAATCATTAGACTTGTTGCTCTTCTTCTTAGATAAAGCATCATCTTTAGTACTCTGCTGCTTGGTCTTCTCCGGCGGCATCGATGAAGACGGTATCAAGAAATAAATGCTGCCTCTCTTGAGCTCGGTCTCCGGCGAGAGGATCAAAATCCAGCGACGAACAACTCCTTGAGAGGTGGGTTTGCTGAGAACATGATTGGGGTTAGCTTTGAGGACTTGTCCTGCTGTGATAGGACCTGTAATCTCTTCGACATAGCCATTCAAATGAACAATTCTGATCAAATCCAAAGCTCCACAAGGAAGAACACAAGCCAAACAACACCTTAAGCTATTCCCCATATTCTTCTTGATGATCGATGATCTTTCTCTTCAGATCTCTCTCAAGCTTTGAACTTTTGGATCAGAATCGATTCTGAATTGATGATATTATGATTTTGTGCGTTGAACTATGGAAGGGGGTTAGAATGGAGGATGAGTTGGGGGAGTGTGTGTGTGTGTGTGTGTGTATATATAGAAAGTGGGGAACAAGCTCTCATTATTCATGAAATGATGAAGATGAGGAAATGACGAAAATGACCTTGAGAGAGATTTTCAATTCTGTGGGTTTGGATTTATTCTCACATGGCGGTGGGGTTTTCCTTCTTTAAGGGATTTAACTTCAAGATGACTTGTGGTGTTTTTGAATCTATTGTGACTGCTATGCCAAATTACTTAAACAATTTGGTTATGAATATTTCAATTTCCCTTCCTTTATTTGCTAATTTTCCTTTTTTTCTCATCATATCTTCTTTGAAAAACACTTCCATAAATATATGATAAACGTGTGTATTTCAAGTCTAATTAGTAGAGATGGATTTCAAAATTGTATGTATTTTATATCAACTATAGATGGAAATGGAAAGAGAATTGTGAATTTCACTTTTGACAAGCCGAGTGAAAAAATAAATTGGCTATTTGATTTCTACTACAACTGAAAAATGAAATTTGATATGCAAGGATATTATTTTGAATAATAAAAAAGAAAAAATAGCAGCCCATGATATTTGTGCTTTAGTAACTTTATTTTGTTAAATTATATGGCAGTTTATACATAAATATTCTATCTATATAGATTAATTATTTATTTGAAGGGATATCAGAAATTATTACCAATAAATTAAATACTCATGAACCATGAAAATGATCCAGTAGTCAAATAGTTTCCTTTACTACTTTATGAACAATTTATCAAACACATTTTTAAATAGTTTTGAGAATTAATCCAACGAAATTCAAGTTCAAAAAACAATAATATTCTTTTAATTTCAAAATTTAATTACTCTATTTTCTTTTGCGTATAAGAAAATATAAAATAAAATAAATAAAAGCCGTCTCTATGCATATGATAAGTTTTCTAGTATGAGCTAATTTAAATTTACTTTAAATACACACTATCTATATAAATATGCGCAAATGTTTTTCTCCTTGTAATGGAAGCCTTTACTTGCTATTTTGTATTCTGTTGCATTGAGTTAGTAAAAAATTATATATGCTCTAACAGTATTTACATGATTATTATAAACAGAAGAAACAAATCACTGTTCCCATATAAAAGGTTCACTTGATTATAGATTAACTTTTATTATATGTAGATCCTAAGGTTGCCACGGTAAGTGTGGAGATTATAATTAATTAATAAACATATTGTCTAGATCCTCATCAATAATATTTTTTTATAAAAGTTAATATAATTTTTGTCCCATCAAGTTTACTCTCATTTTAATTTTGATCCCTTAAATTTAAAATTTTAAGTTTTAATCCCTCAAGTGTTTCAAGAATAAACAGTATTAAATATGATGATGTGGCACTAACACCGTTAATTATGCTTTTTTGGTGTGGGCATCCACTTCACTTTTTTTGCCCACTTGGATTTATAAAATAAAATAAAAAATTGAGCTCCTGTGACCATCATCACCTGGATAACATCGGAGCGAAGAATCTGTGCACCATTGCGATGAAGGGGATCAAGGGTCACCTTAACCATTTGCCGTCAGCTTGCATTGGATACATGTTCATGGCCACCATGAAGGAGAGGGAAGCCTAATCTCCGGAAGAAGGTCCTGCCCGTCGTTATTGTATGCCAGCGCAAGCCATGGCGCAGAAAGAACCGTGTTTACATGTACTTTGAAGCTAACGCTGGTGTCACTGCGAATCGAAAGGTTCTGCTATCACCGGTCAATTGGTAAGGAGTGTGCATATTTGTGGCCTGGGATTGCAAGTGCAGCAAAATGACTCGTCCTTCCCGTGAGATTTGGTCACTCCCTAAATTCATAATTTATATCAGATTGATGAGTTTGTTAAGCCTGGAAGTGTTTTCTGGTTTAGATTTATAGCATCCTTTGCGTTTGCTTCCATGGATTGTTCTACATGAGATTGGGTTCAAACTGGATTGGGGTTTACCAATTTTTGTGATTTGTGCTTCATTTTCCCCTGCTGTTTCTACTTTATACCGGCGAACAGGATTATTGGATATTGAATGCCAACCCCAAAAACTCATTAAAATTAATAAATTCTTTTTTCAATTGTGAAAACAAATTATATAAAAAATGTGTATAAATAGAATGGTTCTCCTCCTCCTCCAAGCATATAAAGAGAATATGACCAATGACGCTATGACTTACAGGCGTCTTCTCCAACTGCAAAAAAAAAATAAAAATAAAAAATAGTTTTGGCGACGACTTTTCAGCGGCAACAAAAAAAGTCGCTGCTAAAAACTGACTTTCAGCGGCGACATTTTCTTATCACCACAAAAGGTCAATAACTCAAAAATTTTGACGACACTTTTCTGTGGCGACAGTAATTGTCACCGTAAAAGGTCATAGTATCTGTAGTGACATATATGTGTTGCAGTAGAAAGTCTATAGTTTCTGAGGCGATAATTGTTTGTCGCCGTAGAAGGCATGATTCAGCGACGACAAAGTCTTCATACATTTTTTCCTACTTTACATAGGCCCGAAGTAACTATCTAATATATAGAATTAAATTATCGAATAATGTTATTTTTAAATATTAAATAAAGAAATTTTACGTATTATTATAGTAAGGAGAGATTATACAGATAATAATGTAATGTATGTGAAAGAAGGAGATGAAATAGGGGTATGTGCATGATAAATATATTATAAATGTGTGTCAATAAGCATGAGAGTTAGTATATGTGTGTTAGAGAGAATGCGGGGGAAGAGATAGAGAGGGATATGTGTGGGTGTGGGAGAGATCAGGAGAAAGAAGGAACATAAATTACAAACATACATTCTTAGTCATTGATGCATATGTTCTCTGTAGCTATATTTCATATAACATCCCAACTATTATAAAAATAATTTATAAGGTATTATTGAGTTTAAAAGTATTTTTCTGAAATTAAAAAGTCTAAAAAGTGAAATTTTAGAGAAAGAATAAAGGAAAGAATAATTATTATAAATATTTTGGGGTTAAGAAAAATTAAGAAAAAAAAATCATAAAATGAGTATTTTGGGGCTTTAAAAAATTGTGAAAGAGTTTATTTTCCTAAAAGAGACTTAAATAATTTAATAGTTATTTTTTAGGAATGAAATACCTAATTTTTAGAAAAATTAAGAAAAATAGTTAGAAGTATCATTTCTCAGGAAATTTTAGAAAAATTCCCTAATAATTTAAAGAAGCTATTGTGGAAAAAAATATCGTTAATTTATTAAGTGGATTATGTTCTAAAAATTATTTAGTAAAAGTAAGACTTTCAGCGGCGACTCTTTCTGTCGCTGTTGAAAGTAAGTTTCAGCGGCAGACTTTCAGTGACCACTTTTTTTGTCACTGCTGAAGGTTATTTTCCCAAATATGTTAACCCTAATTCCCCTAATCCCGATCGCATCTGACTACCACACAATTTCTCTCCTTTCCTTTGCGAAATCTTTGCAGAGCTTCATATCCCCGTCGCATCGTCCTTCAATTCAGACCTTTATATCACACCTCTTCGCAGAGTCAATTATCGATGTTGCGTACCTTTGTTCTTCATCAGTTGCCTCGCTCATCTGTAGAAAGAGAGTGATGAGAAAGAGAGACAAAGGAGCACAGGAGAAGGACCAAAGGGTGAGACGTCGAAAGGGTGGTCGGAGGAAGGACAAGCTTGCGGCATAGTTGACCAGCTGAGGTGAGTTCTCTGACTCCATCTTCACCTTCGACTTCTCTATTCTGTCACCAATGAAGTGGAGGTTTTGGGTTATTTTTGGTTGATTAAGTGTGAAGGATTAAGGATTTGAGCTGTTAAACTTAAAATCAAACTGAAATCGTAAATCTTAGCTGCTGTATATGCTTGCTCCGTAAATCAACAGGTGTTGTGTTAGCCCTTGCAGCCCTAACCTCTCACCCAGTACTTCCCATTCTTTCTAAAACCTCTCTTTATCATGGTTTAAACTTTCAGTTTCCTTCAAAACATATTCCCTATGCAATATGGTATTCTCAATCTCCTGTTTCAGTTATGGCTACAACTGGCAATGTTCTTCCCTCTCACATTGAGCTTTTTTTAAATTCTCAATCTCCTTAACCATAGGCATATTTATCTCTTTAGCTGGTATACAATGTCCTACAGGTCATTACCAATATTAATTTGTGTAGAAGATGATTTAATTTGAGATAAACCATAGTGCATGTTCTATAAAATTTGTACGGGTAATTACATATAGCGAATATATATAGAGAGAGATAGGGAACTAGGGTTGTTGAGTTATTTTATGGAGTGGCAGTAATGCTTTGATACAGGGCAGAGAATATGAAGAACATGCCTAGCTAATGCTTTGATATAGGGTAGGCTATTGAGTGACTGGACGCTATTGGATTTAAGGTTTAAAGGTCGAGAGTGGTTTTAGTTGCTTGGAGATATCTTAATATGAGGCTTTCTTCTTCAGAAGTCAGTCAAACGGCTCAAGAAGGTAACATCTTTGTGTGGTTTAACTTAGTTTATTCTTCATTCATAGAGGAAGCCATAGCTATTAAGTATATCCATTAAGGTAAAAAAAGTAAGCAATTCCACGAATAAGCACATCTTTACACTATTTTTAAAGCAGTGGTTTTGGCGTGTCATTTATGCTCTGTTGTCTGCAAGTAAGTATTATAAGTCATGAAATTTAGCAATGAAGTATTAATACTTTGTATTTTGTCTTTTTTTTCTCTACTTTGAATGAGTGTCAGAAGCTTTATATACCATGTGAAATTAGCTTAAATCCTATTATCTGTATCCATATTTTTTTATCCAAATGACTTTCTTTATCCTTAAATTAATTTGATTTAATTTTCTATTCTTTACTATTGTTCTTATTAACTAAAGTTTTTTTCCTCTTCCATAGTTCCATTTGTTAAACAATCAAACAAGTTAGGATAGATTTCTATTTCTTTTCTCTACCTTCACATTGCCCAACAAAAGGGGGCAAATAGGGAGGAGTATAAGTTATTTTAGTTGGGATTCTAAACTTTGTTTCATTATATACTCTTTCTGTCACTTTTGATTTTTGATCTAATAATTTCATATGTTTTTTTATAGAGTCGTATGCACGAACTTTCTCAGCAACAAGACCAAGATTTAAAAAGTAATACTCGAATGACGTCAGAAGAAATATTGGCGACAGTTCTTGGTGAAAGGTCATGGTATATAAAAGGGAAAGGGTATGGAGCAGAGCCTTTAAGGAAGAGAAATCACCCTCAATCTAGTGATATTTCAGTTGTACAAAGTGTGTGTACCCAATTGCAGGAAGAGTTTGATAAAAAATTTTAAGAGGAGAGAGAAAAAATGGAGGTAGAGCGTGCAAAGATAGAAGAAGAGCGTGCAGCTGAGCGTGCAAAGATGAAAGAAGAGCATGCAGCAGAGCGTGCGAAGATAGAAGAAGAGCGTTCACAATTCGAGCAAAGATTAATAGAGCAAATGGAGCAAAGGATATAAGCTTAATTCGCTACCTTGATGCAGAGAGAGCAACCACATGCGCCTACTTCTTCTACTCATAGTATTAGTCATTCCATATAATGTTTATGTATAAACTATACAATTTTATTTTTTTAAAATATACTTAAGTAATTGAAGTAATTTGATATTTTATTGGACGATCTAAATTATTCATCAATTATTAGAGTTCAGTTTATTTAGTTAATTATTATTTTTTTATTATTAAATTACGTGTTTGAATACAGGAAAAATTTGACAAAAATTTAAACAATAGGCGGCGACAGAAATGTCACCGCCGATTATGCTTTAGGCGGCGTCAAATATGTTGCGGTGATTCAACTTTAAGCGGCGATATTTTTGTCACCACATATTGTTGACATTCAGTGGTGACTCTCAACTGTCGCCGTCAATGTATATAGGCGACAGTCTCATAAGCGGTGACTAAAAGTCGTCGCTAAAGATATTAAGCAGCGACTTTGGAACTTTCAATGGTGACTTTTTTTGCCATTGATAGTCAAGTTTTTTGTAGTATCCGATCAAACTGTTTAAAGTTCTTTGAATTTTTTTAGTCAAGTTTTTTGTAGTATCAGACCAGATTGTTTAAAGTTCTTTGATTTTTTTTTCTCTACAGTGACCATTAACGGTAATGGCAATGAATGCATTCGTCTACTGTTCAGTGGAGGAGTTCCTGAAGTAGTGAGAGCAGTCCGGTGTCACTGTGTTCGGTGCACTCCGGTCGCTATAACTAACTAGGGTCATATGAAGGACCTGGCTGATTGGTTTTGTACCCGAACAATGGATTTTTACGTACACCAAAGTTTGCCTATTCATCAAATGATATGCATTTACTCTTCTAGTCATATTTATAATAGCACAAAGAGAAGAAATTTTTTTGTGAAAAAAAATTCATATGAACTTATAATTTTATCCTCATTTATTATTGTGTTAACTTTATTTTTATAGGTTATAATATATATTAAAGAGATATAAAATTGTAAATTTATTAAATTTTAAAGGAAAGTTAATTAAGTTTATGATTTTATTTAGTCTAAAAAATGTTGAAAGTGTCTAGCTTATAAATAGGTTTAGAGTAGTGTATTATGACTTGTTCAATCAATCAAATATTGAAAACAATTTGTTCATCAAATAATGCTTGATTCAAAGGATGTTTGAGATTTGTGTAAATTATACAACTAATAATTAAATTCTTTTAAGTCTTCAGAGAGGGAGAGTTAAGTGTGTATTTGATTTTATGCTTTTTTTTTTCTTTCGCAAAATATTTGATGTTATGTTGAAAACCCATCAAAACTTTGAAACTTAAGTCTTTGTTTTTTTAGTACTGTGGCTGAAACTTAATTTTTGCCTTTTAGTTAATGGTGGACCTAAGCTAACCTATTTCAAATAATTGAAGAAGATGCGGACTCCCATGATGCTATATATTTATTACTGAAAATGATTTTTCAACGGATATTATTATATCACATTGGTTTAAGTAATTATAATTTTAACCATATATAAGTAGTTTATTAATTATAAGTATACGAGTAAAATACTCTAATTATCCTCAATTGTATTTTAATTATATAGACCTTTCATCTATTTTGAAAATCCATATAAACTTATGTTAAAAGTAAAATATATATTATATAATTTTTTTTATATATTTGAGATTTTATTTCCTTCCTCTCAAATTCGTTGATTGTTAAATTTGACTTTTAAATATTTATATTTTTTAAAAACAATTTTTTATACAATCAAAACATAATTCTAATACATAGATTTTTAAACTTTTTGATATATTATAAAATTTATTAATTTTTAAAAATATTTTCTATATTCACATGAACCCAAAGACTTTGTATTTAAGATTTTTATTTCTTAAATTTATAAAATCTCACTACAAAAAAATTGATTTTCAACGACGACTTTTGTTGCCGCTGAAAGTTTAAAAGTCGCCGCTGAAAACCTATAGTAGGGACATTATATCGCCGCTAAGTCACCGCCTATAAGATTGTCGCCTATACATATTGGCGGCAACAATTGAAAGTCGCAACCAAAAGAGGATCTGTTGCAGCCTAAAGAGGATTTTGCGGCGACAGAAATGTCGCCGCCTAAACTTAATATTATTTTTTAAATTTTTTTCTATAATTTATGTGATATAAAAAAATATAATTTAATATTAAATAATAAATGATAAATAACTAAATATACTATAATATAATAATATTAATAAATATTTTGATTATCGTATAAAATATGAAATTAATTCATTTACGTAAACATATTTAAAATTAAAATAAAATTGTTTAGGTTATACATAAATTTTATATGGAAGGACCAATACTATGATTAGAAGTAGCCGCATGTGATTGTCCTTTCTGCATCAAGGCAGCAAATTGGGCTTATATTCTTTGTTTCATTTGTTTCATTAGTCTTTGCTTGAATTGCACACGCTCCTGTTGCATCATTTCACGCTCTTCTTCCATCTTTACACGCTTTAATGCACGCTCAGCCTCCATTTTTTCTCTCTCCTCTTGAAATTTTTTATCAAACTCCTGCAATTAGGCACGCACACTCTCCACAACTAAACTATCAGTAGATTGAGGGCAATTTCTCTTCCTTTAAGGATCCGCTCTATACCCTTTCCCTCTTACATACCCTGACCTCTCACTAAGAACTTTTGCCAATATTTTCTCTGACATTATTCGAGCATCACTCTCTAAATCTTGGTCTTGTTGTTGAGAAATTTCGTGCATACGACTCTATAATAAAAATATAAAACTATTAGATTAAAAATAAAACTAAATCAAAATAAGATATTAAACAACAATACGTACATGAAGCTGTTCAGAGTGTGGGTCAGCCATACTACTTGTCCATTTAATGTCTTCCTAGTATGCGTTATCTCCTACAGCTGGTTAGGAGGGATAGATCGTTCAATAGTAGGATATCTCTACAAAATAATAACATACAAGAAAATACAAAGATTAGATTTTAAAAAAAAGGATGATTAGATTTAAAAAAAAAAGGATTGAAAATTTGAATTATAGTGGTGATAGATGGAACTTACTATAGCATATTCAATCTCTGCAAATGATCGAGGACCACAAGTATGTTTAGTTATTTGTTTTTCTCGATTTATCGTGTTCCTTACACTTTTGTTCTACAATAAAATGTAGTAGCTAATAAGAATTTAATAATTGAAATAAAATATAATTTATTTAGAAGGATAGTGAGATACCTTAAACATGTCAGATTTAAAATATGTTAATAACCACTCATAATCTTGAAAACTAATAGTATGAGGAGGATTAGCCAACCTATCATTATCAGTATCATATTTCTTGTAGTGAGAGTGCATATTATTCTTCCAATTTCTGAATGCATTTTGCAAAATAAATGATATAGCTAAATGAAATTTTTCTTCAGTAATTTCATCAGCAGGTTCAAATTTATCCTGAAATAAATAAATATAAACAGCTTATATAATAATATAAATAAATTAAAATAAGTATACAAATTTGACATAAATAATACCTTTATTTTTAAAATCATATCATGACTATATTTTTTAAAAATCTTCTTCCAACTACCTTCACCATCCTTGAAAGAGACTGTGGTTTTAAGAGTTAAACCAAAATAATTAGAAAAGTTTCTTGCTTCTGGACCGATTACTCTTGACATGAAATATGAAAATTTGACTCGAATCTTTGCTCCTTATGCAGTCATTAAATTCACATTAATAGACTTGTAAACTCCTCTGTGCTTGTTGATGGCAGTAGAAGGGCCTATCATTGAAGTTGAATTAGAATAATTAAATGTTACAAGTGATGTAAATCAATTATTAAGAAATTGAAACAAACTTACCTGCACTACTATGTTGAGTATGGGGAGTAGGAGGAGAGTTGACAGGCATTTCCTGAAGTTGTTGTTGCAGTAACAGAGGTGAAATAACAGGTATTGACTGAGGTGTAGAGCATGTACCTCGGCTATTTGTGTTGTTATTAGATGTAACAGAAAGACTTTTCCCACCTCGACCTCTCTTTAATCCTGACATATCCTGCAAAAATATGCATTTCATTTAGCAAAAAGCAATCAATCAAATAATAATCAATGTAGATAAAATGTACTATATCAATTAATTTCATTCATTTGAATCTTCTATCGCACTGTCACTTCCATCAATATTTTTTGATTCATCTGTTTCTTCTATTTCAGTTTTTGTGTCACTTTCTTCTTCAGTATCACTATCAAAGTCATCAAGAAAATCCTTTTCATCACTCAATCCAGTATTAATGGCATTATTTTGATGTATTTATGATGGTTCTCCTTGAGCTAAGGTCTGCGTTTGTCCATCTTCTCCACATAAGTTAATGATAATATTATCAAGTTGTGTAGGACTCGCACGATAAACATTTAAGTCAACCACCAATTGTTAATAAGGTTCTGTATCAACCATAGGATCATGGACCCTACTATCATCAATATCATTGTCAGTTGGTACATTAAACAAGTCGCGCGGGTTTGTTTTGACAACAACGAGCCAACCAGGTGCAACAATGTCATCCACATAGAAAACTTGCTTAGCTTGATATGCTAGAATAAATGGTTCATTTGTTTGTAATGAGTATCGCATATTGATACTTATCAACCCGTACTTATCAACCTTATATCCTTTGTCATAATGAGCCACATCCCACCAATGGCACTTAAACAAATATACTTTTCTGTTGCCTATGTAAGACAACTCATAAATATGCTCTAACACACCATAATATTCTTTGTCAGCATTAGTGTCATCACCCTTAGCTAGAATATCACTGTTTTGGGTTTTTTTTCCTATTGCACGGTCTTTTGTGTGAAAACAAAATCTATTGCCTATGAACATGGAATAGCGATTCACCATTGTTAATGGACCAATTAATAAACTTATGAGTTCATCACTGACATGGCTCTGTGTACACAATGATGTCACCTTTGAGGACAAAAGTAATGTGTTAGATATGTTATAGAAATGTAATTGATAGAAATAATAAGGATAAAAATGTTATAACTTACTCGTGAACAAAACCATTAAAGAAACTCATATTGGCTTTGCTCACTACTTGATCCGTGGGCTCCAAGCTATGTTGTATATTCCCTACAAATTTTCATAGCAATAAGATAAAAATGCAATATGACAAATAAATTTTCTCTTTAAGTCAGGTAACTTACTCTATAAATGGCCAAACTTGTTCACAATTTTGTAGCACATACATTCTTGCTTGACAATATTCTTCATAGGGAAGAGAAATTGACTCATAATGTCCCCTAACTTAATCATTTTTCTTAAATATTGTAAACTTAGGGTTGATATCATCACTAGTATCATCATTCCTGTGTGGCATATTAAATTTTGTAGGAAAATTTTTCATATATCTTGAGCAGAACATGAGACTTTCATCTACCAAGTATCCTTTTGTAATTGATCCTTCAGGCCGAGCTTTATTACGAACATACGATTTGAGTATCCGTAAATACCTAATGAATTGAAATTAATTAACTTTCTATAATTATGAATTACAAATATACAATACAATTGACGAATGTTACCTTTCTATTAGATACATCCAACGATATTGAACTGGTCTAGCAACTTTTGCCTCCCCTACCAAGTGTATTGGCAAGTGAACCATCACATCAAAGAAAGCTGGTGGGAAGATCGTCTCCAACTTGCATAATATCAATATTATCTGACTTTAAAGTTTGTCAAGTAGTTCACAAGACAAAGACTTTGAACAAAGATTTTTGAAAAATCTTCCCAACTCTATAATAGGTTCACACACCTTAAAAGGTAATAACCCACGTATGCTAATTGAAAATATCTCTTGCGATAACACATGGTGATCATGACACTTCAAACCAAATAATTTTCGCTCTTGAATGTTGACACATCTTGAAATATTAGATGAAAAAGCATCAAGCACTCTTAAATTAACCAAGAATTTTAAAAGGGATTGTTTGTTCTCAGGAGACAATGTGTAAGGAGCAAGAGGAATAGAAATATTATTATCATCTTCAACTGGGTGCATATCACTCCTAATACCTAAGTCCATCAAGTCGTACCTACTTTTAATTGTGTCCTTCGTCTTTCTAATCAAATCCATCACCGTGCACACAATGTTATGAGAAATATTTCTTTGTATATGCATTACATCAATATTATGCCGTATTAGCAAGTTCTTCCAATAAGGTAATTGGAAAAAAAAATACTTTTTTTCCTCTAATTGTAAGCACTATTATGTGTATGATGCTTTCGTTTTGTACCCTTCCCAAATGACACATCACCTAAGTGATGTAGTTGCTTTAGTACTTCATCTCCAGTCAATGGAACTGGTGGATCCATACGCTCTTCTTTACCATCAAATGATACCTTATTTTTAAACAATTGGTGATTTTGTGGAAAAAAGCGTTGATGCCCCATGTAAGACAACTTGCTCCTTATCGAAATACAATGTGTATCTTTATGGCAACGTAGGCATGCAATTTTACCTTTAGTTGACCAGCCTGAAAGGTTTCCATATGCAGGAAAATCATTTATAGTCCACAATATTGCTGCATGCATTATAAAATTTGATTGATAATATGCATCATACGTTTGTATCCCTACTTCCCACAATTGCTTCAACTCCTAAATCATTGGTTGGAGGTAAACATCTATTTCATCACCTGGACACTTTGGACCAGGAATAAGAAGTGTCATAATAAAGTATGGGCTTTTCATACAAAGCCATGGTGGTAAGTTATATGGCACTAAGACAACAGGCCAGATACTATGATTGGCACTCATATTCCCGAAAGGTTGAAATCCATCACTTGCTAAACCTAGTCAAACACTTCTTAGATCAGCAGAGAAGTTAGGGTACTGGTTGTCAAAGTGTTTCCAAGCTAAATAATCAGATGGATGCCTCAGTACATCATCATTCGAGTGTTTCTCCTTGTGCCACCTCATTTCTTTAGCTGTATCTCTTGACATATACAATCTTTGTAGCCTTGGTATTATGGAAAAATGTCTTAAGACTTTATACGGAACCTTCTTCCATTTCTTTTTGTTTAAATTCCATCTAGGAATATTACACTTAGGACATGATTATGCATTTATGTGCTCCCCCAATACAATATGCAATCATTCTCACAAGCATCAATTTTGTGGTAATCTAAACCCAAATCACGAATTGTCTTCTTAGTTTCATAGAATGAGTTGGCACTAAAGCCCCATATGGGAGAACTTCTTTTAACAAGCCTAACAACATATCCATAGATTTATTACTCCAATGGTTAAGGCATTTCACTTGAAGCAACTTTACAATAAAAGAAAGTTTGGACATCTTGACACAACCTGGATAAAGTTCTGTTTCAGCATCTTTTAACAAGTCAAAGAGCCTTTTAGCTTGCACATTAGTCTCTTCACTCTCAAAGTCGCTAGTATTTGTATAATCCATACATGGAACTCCATATGCATCGCATACCATCCTTGCAAAGTTCTCATTATTAGTAACATTTTCTACGTCATTACTAGAAGTTATATAATGTTCCTGCAGTCTTCTAATTTCCCCATGCAACTCCCACACTGTATAACTATTCCAGAAACCCTTGCTCAATAAGTCTGTCCTGACATCTCTTCTCACTTTAAATATAATGTTCATGCATCTTTTACAAGGGCAACGTATTTGATTTACCCCTCTTGGTTGACTAAATGCTCATTCTAGAAAAGCATTCACTCCTCTAATATATGATAGGTTGCCTCTGTCTCTAATATGTAGCCAACTTTTATCCATTTATATTCCTTAAACAGTTACACATAGGATACAATACAAGAAAATCCAACAAACATATCAGTATATGGATAATAATACGTATATATAATTATCTCTAAGTAATTATCATAGTTGCATACTTAAATATTAAACATGAGATGACTAGTTAAATTAAAATAGCACACAACCTATTAATCTAAGTGTTTTTGAAACATTAACATACAGATGAAGCACTTACAAGTTCAAACAATGATATAAGATAAAACAATACAGACATGACGAGGCTTTTTTGAAACATTAAAATACAAATGAAGCACTTAGAAGTTCAGACAAGGATATAAGATACAAACAGACACCCATGATCTACAAAAGAAACACAATAAGATTTTAAAATTTCACTCATTTTATAAAGAATTTAATGATAAAAAGAAACACAATAAAATATTTGGGAAGATGGGAAATTGAACGGTAGCAGGGGCATAACTGACACCCGTGATCTGCAAAGAAATCACAGAAAGAAAGGAAAACAAGAATGAAGGAACAAGAGCTAATATGCAACTCAAGCCATGATACTACAATAAAAGAAAGCAACACTGGCACTGGGTAAGGCGACCACATGCATCACAATTGCTTTGAGTAAATATGGATTCAGGAGAATGGATAAACATCATTCAGAAGTAAATCAAATGACAAAACCCTACTAGTTCAAGCAAACAATTAATAAAGAACGAAACAACATTCAAAGAACAAGAATGAGACATAACCAAACGTAGAAATCAACCGATCAGAAGTAACCCAGAAGAAAATACTCAAACTTTTGATTTTGATAGAGCTAACAACCAACGAAACCCAGAATTCTAAAAACTCGTCTCCATCAAAGTTCACACAAACAATAAACGAAACAACATTAAAAGAGTAAGAATATAAGACATAACCATACACAGAAATTGACAGATTAGAAATTTGAACTATGTAATCTGAACTAATAAACCAGGCGGGGCACTAAGCTTCAATTTGGAACTGTTGATCTACTAACTTTGCAATTGCAGATATGGTGAAGAGGAGGATAGATCTTTAGCCGACAGGAAAGCGACTTGAACCCTAAGCCCTCTTTCAATTTGAACTATGTAACTTGAACTAATAAACCCAACAGGGGCAAACAGGCGGGGCACTAAGCTTTAATTTGGAACTGTTGATCTACCGACCTTGCAGTTGTAGATATGGCGAAGAGGAGGAGAGAGCTTCAGCCGACAAGAAGGCGACTTGAACCCTAAGCCCTTTTTCAATTTGAACTATGTAACCTGAACTAATAAACAGGGCAAGGGAAAACAGGCGGGGCACTAAGCTTCAATTTGGTCAGACTCACGCTCTATGCCTTGCTCTCGCTCTGAATCATCATGGCTCTCGCTCTAATCGTCATCGCTCTCGTCTGTCTCATGCTCAACCCTGCTAAAGACAGAAAGTGGAATTTGGGCACTTCTTTTTCGCGTGGAAGGAAAATAAACACTAATTACCTTCAACGGCGATAAAAAATATCGCCGCTGAAAGTAACTTTCAGCGGCGACAAGTAAAAGTCAGCGCTGAAATGAACTTTTAGCGGTAACACAAAAGGTGGCTGCTAAAACTAACTTTCAATGGCGACAGAAAATGTCGCTACTGAAAGTCTTACTTTCGCCAAATAATTTTTAGATAATAATCTACTTAATAAAATAATGATATGCTTTCCCCAATATATTCTTGAATTTATTAGGAAATTTTTATAAATTTTTTTGGACAAATCATAACTTCAAATTATTTTTCTTGCTTTTTCTAAGAAAATAAGCCTTTAACCCCAAAATATTTTTAACCATTATTCTTCATTTATTTTTTCTCACAAATATCACTTTTTACACTTTTTTATTTGAGAAAAATACTCTTAAACTCAATAATACCTTATCAATTATTTTTATAAAAGTTGAGATGTTATATAAAATGCACCAGTAGCAGAGGGTAAATGTAACAGTGATTAAGAATGTATGTATGTATTCTACATTCCTTCTTTCTCCTGATCTCTCTCACACACACATCTCCTTGTCTCTATCTCCTCCCTTACATTGTCTCTAACACACACATATTATCTCTCACACTCATTAATACACATTTATAATATATATATCTCATGCATATACCCTTACTTCATCTCCTTCTTTCACAAACATTATATTATTAACTGTATAATCTCTCTTTACTATAATAGCATCTCAAATTTCTTTACTTATTATTTAAAAATTATATTATTCAATAATTTAATTTTATATATTAGATAGTTGCTTTATACCCTTTAAATTAATGTATGCAGACTTTTAGCGGCAACAATTGTCACCGCTGAAACATACAAAAGTCACCGCTAAAACATATAAAAGTTGCCGCTGAATCAAACCTTCTATGGCGATAAAATAATGTCGCCACTGAAAGTCTTACTTTCAGCGGCGACAACATATAGTCACCGTAGAAAAATCTTACTTTTAGCGACTGAAATGTCGTGATCAAAACTTTTTTATCATACCTTCTGCGGTGACAACAATATATCGTCGCAAAAAATCTTACTTTCAGCAACGACTAATTTTATCACCGCTGAAAAGTGTTACAACAACTTTTAATCATTGACGTTCAGCGGCGACAGAGTAAGTCGTCGCAGAAAGTTGCACTTTCAACAGTGACTTATTCTGTCGCCGCTGAAAGGTCGTCGTCAAAAGCCTTTTTTTTTGTAGTGTCTGTTTCAGTCATTTAACTATAGAGCCATTAACAAAAATACCAATGTTAAAATTTAAAATATTGCAAAATATTTATAAATGTTAAAATATTGAGTTTAATTTTTAAAATAATAATCACTATTATAAAAAAGTGAAATAACAATATTATATAAAGTTGAAAGATTAGATGTGCTTTTTTTCCCTATGATTATTCGATTAAATCAGATTTAAATATTATTAAATTTAATTGGGAGTAACATTTTTTAAAATGTTTTCACGAATGTAGTTTTACCCTTATATATTTTAATTAAATAAAATGCTATCAAGGATGGCTCAGTAACATCGATGTCATAAAAATTGACCCAATTAATTGAACACAAAACCGTGTGGAAAATTTGGAAACTCCAAACGGATCTGCGCTGTCGCATATGTAAGAGAGTTCCTAATTACTTTCAAATGTTTTCTTCTTGTCAGAATTCGTGTGTTTTTAATGAATAATTACATACTTTTTTGTTACACTATTAATTACATATTTTATTCAATGATAATACATAGGGAAGCTGTTTCTTTAATTTATTTTATTACGACCCACTTGCCCCAACAAAATTTTGACTTTCCTTATCCTAATTTGTCCTCATGTTAAGTAATAATATCACATTTATTGAATCGTTATATAGATGGCTGCTTCAATTACTTTCGGCATATATTTCTCTTCATGTTAATGCGCTTCTGATTAATATATAATGTATATATAAGATTATAAATATTATGACTACTAAATAGATTTGTAACGTATACATTATTTTGTAATTATATTTATAATGTATATATGTAAATTTTAAATATTATTATGGTATAATAATTATATCAATTCTTTAAAAAAATTCTCGTCTCGTTCCATTCAAAATCAGGGCGACTTCATGATAGATAGGATACTGTATAGAAAATGTCATCTCATCCTTTTACACTTGTACTGGACAAGATAAGATTATCCTGATTCTTTCATGTCCCATAAATACCCTTACTTTTAATATGAATATAAGATGTAATTAATTTATCGATAATATTGATTATAGTTTGATTAAACATATTTTTTTATTACATTATTACATATATGGAATTTGAATAATAATGAGTCACATTATTCGAGGAAGTGGGGCTTGTTATGTACTAATCAAGTACAAAAACATGTAATCCTTTTCTCCTTGAAGCTAAGGTATTCTTTTATGCTTTATTTGGTTCACTATAAGGGAGGGGAGGTTAAGTCAATTTAAGAGAGGGTAAAAAAAGTAGGAAAAATTAATTAATAATATTTTTTATTTGGTTCAAAAGGGAAGGGGAGGAGAGGGGGGTTAATTAAAAGTTGACAAAAATACTCTTATCTCTTTATTTAAATTTATTTATTCTTTATTTAAAATATTTATATTAAAATTATTATTTTTTAATTTATAAATCTTAATTTTTTATCTCATTTATATATATAATAAAATTAAAAAAATAAAAAATATGTTAAAATTTTAACATTAATTTTTATTAATTTTATAATTATTATATATTTTAATATAATATATAAATAATTTATTATACTTATTAAGTTTTATTATAATTATTATGCAATTAAAGAAAAAATTATATGTAAAAAAAATAAAAAAAAAGTTTAAGGGTATAATTGAAATATTAAAAAGAACTTAGGGGTATTTTAGTCAAAAGGGGACAAAAGTTTCTCTCCCCTCCAAAAACTCCCATTTTTGGAGGGGAGGGGAGGGGATCACAAAAAGACAAAAAATCTCCCCTCCCCTCCCCTCTATTTTTTCCAACTAAAAACACTTTCTTCTCCCCTCCCCTCTAAAACCCCCAACCAAACAAACCCATAGGGTTTGTAAATGCTTGATAATAGGGTGCTTTAGCTGTGTTTTCATATTCTCTGTCTATCATCAATACCATATATATATATAAAAGAAAATAAACTTTTTTTTGTTAATTATGTATTTATTTTGGAAATAAATACATTAATTAGGGTTTAGGTAGCGTGTCAAATATGAGTAGGCTTCATTGTCATGTGGTACATATGAACATACTCATTAGAGGACGAAGCTTCGTAGCACAAAGGTTTAGTTCTGGCACCGACCATTTCCAGCAAATTCCTCATTTTACGTTTCTCATAAACAAAACCAAAGTATATTGACAAATGTGGTGGTTATGGGAGTCTCCAATTTCATATATAATTTAAGAGATTGTAATAATCTTGTTTTGTCTTATTATGTGAAGATTTTTAATCCTTCATTTCATACTCTAATATAAATATACAATTATATGGTATTTGATAGTATTACCGATTTGCCATTATTTATAATTCAAACTAAATAATGCTCAAATGTAACTTAAAAATATTAAATATTAAATGATTAATTATATAAAAATATTGAATTCTTTTCACTTGACTTAACCTCTACTAGTTTTATTTCACAATAGAGTGATGAGATATCTCATATAAAATGAACAGCTAAAATGTACAACACTAAAACTATTTTAGGAAGTTTACGGTATAAGAGAATTAATCGCTATAGCTATGTTTAGTAGTAGATACTTTAAGTTTATTTAAAAATAAATAGCTAATTTTTTTTTGAATAAAAACAATTCATAAATTTAAATAAAAGGATATAACATAATAAACCCCTATTTTAGAGGATAGGACCATCGTAGCTCGAAAAGGGAAATATTATCTCAAATATATAAACAAAAATCATAGAAGAAAGTTGTCAATGTAATAAGATCTTCAATAATGACATTAGAGTGGAGGAGAGATTGCAGCTTCTTATGAATCACAAGGACTTTTGTTGAAGCCTAAAACTTTCGCGGTGTCTTTTAAGAGCAATAATTCATTATCCAAGTAAAGATCTTCTGTAAAGACAATAGATAAAAATCTTCTGGTGAGGAAGTCAGATTTTGTGCCCAAATAAAATTTTGAATCAATTCCCATAATACCTAACTTTGATGCAGAAGGAAGAAGATTGCTTCTTAATCTTCCAGATCCATATGTCCAACCATGCAGAAACTCATGGGAGAGGAAGCTAATATGCTCCAAAGCAAAAGATATGAACAGCTTAAAGGTTAAAATAGAATACTCATTATGCTCCTAAATATAAAATTTATTTAAAAATTTTAGTTTGATCCTAAATATAAAATTTTTAATTCCCTCTTATCTCTTATATTAATTGTTTCTTTTTCATAATACCCTATTTATTGAGACTTTTTTTTTATCTCTACACATTAAATTTTAATTATTAAATAGTAAGGATTTTTTTTGAAAGTGTCACAAATTCTCTATATATTAATTATAAATAACCATCTTAAGTTTTAAATATTTTTTTTGGATCTTATGAATTAGTTAACATAATATTATAATATCTAATACCAAAGAGATAAAGACTAAAATGTTTTGAATTATATGGAATCCAAACCCGATTAAAGGAATGCACGAGGCATATCATTTACTACATATATAAGATTCCCAAAGTGCATTAAATCTAACACCAAAGATATATATATATATATATAGAGAGAGAGAGAGAGGGAGAGAGGGAGGGAGGGAGGGAGTATATGAGATTCCATTATTGAAGAACGTGAGATTAGTCTGGCTTACACTAAAGCCAAGACGGAAATCCTATCCTTTTAATTAATTAATCTCCTTGTATATTAGAACATGTCTCAGTTATAAGATGGAATCCTTAATTTGACTAATGTATAAATGATAAGTATGCCAATTATATATAGAAGATATATTATGTTAGGATATTTCATACCGTACTACTACACATAATTTTCGTGTGCTTTAATCATCACCATCTTTCTTGAACAAGGATTTTCTTTTGTGATAAGTCAAGTACCCGTTATTCTAAGGGCAAATAAATAAACAAAGATGTGCATGCTTTTTAAATGGGTACTTCAAAGACACAAATACTTCTTTAATATGCAAATCCCAATTTTGGATTTTGAAATCGCTTAATCACTGTAAAGTCTGTATAAACTAATTTGAGATTTCTCAATTTAAATAAAAGAAATGACTACAACAATTTAATAAATAATAACTTTAATTTATTAAATGGCAAGTGACAAATAATTTTACTATCTTAGTAGTTGTTATAATTTGATAAATCAAAATTGTTACTTATTAAACTGTTGTTGTTATGAGTGTAGAAGCAGAATTTTTGGTATACAATTATTTATATACATGATATTATATGTTGAGTTAAATTTGAACACCAATTATATAGTTAATTATATCTGGCAAAATTCTTTCTCCAAATAAAATTATGAGTTAATAAAAGGATAAAAAAGAAAAAGACAACAACAAGCTAAGCATTATCCTAAGTCATGCAATGCAATGAGATATACGATCAACTTTTTGATAGTACCATTTATCAAAATAGCACGATTGATAACTTCTTTATTGTCCTTTTTAATCTCTCTCTACATCTCTTCTCTTTATAAGGTTAAAGATTATCTACTAGCTGCTTCTATAGGTTTTTTTTTGTACATAAACAATTTTTTAATATTTTTTAATAAATATCATATCAATTCTTCTTCCTATATATACAATCATTATACAAATTTATTTTTTTGTATCAATATCAATATCAATATCAATTACTTCAACTTTGTCACTTTTGATATTGTCCAATTTGTAATTTTTATCTCCAAATTTTCATTTTATGGATTCTATCTTACTCATACTTGGGTGAAAATCCTTCTATTTCAAGGTATGTCATTATAATATAGGTTTAGAGTTAATATCTTCTCTTATCTCCTCAATTAGGGCTATGTCATATATCATATTAAGCGTGTGTTTGGGAAAGCGTTTGGGAATGGATTTTGGGGCAAAACTTCGGTTTGAAAAAATTTCACACAAACATCAATTTTTGTCCAGAATTGATTTTGGGCCAAAACCTCGGTTTGTAAAATTTTTTGCCAAACAGTCATTTTTCTCCAAAATTGATTTTGGGCAAAACCTCAGTTTGAAACCATGGTTTTGAAGAAGCTATTTTTCAATAGATTTTAGAACTGGAAAAGAGCTTATAGATTATCTAATTACTATTTTACCCCTACTTTTTTCTTATACTCTCTCTCCTCTCTCCTCTCTCCTCTCTCTCCTCTCTCTCCTCTCTCCTCTCTCTCCTCTCTCTCCTCTCTCCCCTCTCTCTCTCCTCTCTCTCTCTCCTCTCTCCTCTCTCCTCTCTCCTCTCTCTCTCCTCTCTCTCCTCTCTCATACTTTAATCAAATCATACCCTTTTTAGTAATTTATTAATATAAAAAGTGATTCTACTATTAATCATCCAAACATCTCTATTTGCAAAATCTATTCTTCTCATAATCTATTCTTCCCAAAATCTATTCTCCATAATCTATTCTTCCTAAAATCTATTCTTTCTAGAATCTATTCTCCCAGAATCTATTCCCCAGAATCTATTCTCCCCAGAATTTATTCTTCAAAAGCTAATCCAAACACACCCTAAGCTTAGGAACTTCCTCTTAGATGGACTCGATTAAAAATATCTAAAACTATGTCTGACAAATTAGCCATGACTCAACTTATAATTATTTTGGAACAAAATAAAACTATAAATTGACTATTAGTCTACTACATTTGAAACAAAATGAGTTTAAATCAATACTATAAAAGATATAAAATTCATAAAATCTTCTTAGTATATTTCTATGCAAAACATGAGGATACACTAAGTCAAAAGAATATCAATATGACTTGAATTACTAAAACAAATTCCAATATATATTATCTTCGATAATGGAACTTTTCAAGTGAATCACGCAAGTACAAGAAATCAAGGAAAGCTGATTGAAGATAACTACTAAATAAAGTTGATATGGTAGCAATAATTATTTTTTTGATTGGTACCTAAGACAAGTTTAAGATTGTTACAAATAAGCAATCCCTAGTGGTGTCACATCAATTTAGTAGGCGACACATTTTGGATAGGTTCATTCTCTCGTAATTATACTAATTGATACCACTATTAGTATAAATATAAGTCAATTATAAGAGAAAACTTTAGTTCTAGCTAAGTATAAATTATTTATAAAATAATTAATAATATTTTTTTAATTTTATCTTTACTGAATATAATAAAAACTAATTAATTCAAGTGGAATTGTGGCTCCTCGAAACACATTTTTCAATATTTTTTTAATAAGAATAAATTTAGAAAATTTTATCAATTATTTAATGCATTTTTAGTACATGAAAATGAGTTATAAGTGACATATATTTAAGATTATAGTAGTACTTACTTTAATATTAAATTAATATCATAGTTAGATAGCTAATTAAAGAGATTAAATAAATTTTTTAAATTAATTATTTATAATAAATATATTTTAGTTTCTTTAAAGTTATCCTCTTTGATAATGAAAACCTCTGTAATTAATATGATTGTTTATTACTTTTAGAATTAAAATAAATATGAACAAAAGGATACTAGTTGGAAATTGGGATTACAGCATTTCAGCCTATGGACTTCTAACTTTTTTTTTTATCCACCTATGGACTTCTAACAAGTAATAACATTTCATTGTATGAATTTATTAAATGTATAGAGATGAAAAAATAATTATAGAAGACATCAGTCTGAATTTTATTACCGGTGTACCCTTCATTGATGAATAGATATTTTTGTACACGATTTTTTAAGTAGTTGTAAGACTTGTCTTAACCAAAATAAGGTTTTAAGAAATAACTTATCCAATCTATATTTTTACAAAAAAATTATTAATGACTAATAAAAATAATACTTTACATTGATTTTCAAAAGAAACTATACCTCACAATGACAAACAATTATTTTTTTTATAATATTTTAAAAAATAATCGTTGCATATAACTAATATAAAAATGTATGCTAATTTATTTTATATGTATAAATTATTCTAAACTAGTGAATCTTATTATCCTCTTTTAATATATTCAAAAACTTAATTTTTTTGATTTGGTCATTGGTGTATACGTTTTGGTCGAACAATTAGGTAATAATAATTAAAATTGATGTCATTATCAAACTATTCTCTAGTCATTAAATCAAACCAATAGATAAATTTTGAATGAGAGAGGATACTGTGATTTCTAACATTAAAGACATTTCATACAAAATTTTCATGAAGTAATTTGAAATGACGGTTCAATAATTGACATGAAGAAAATAATATAAGGCCATGTATATAATAGTCTTATCATCACATAATATTTGGGAAGGGGCCAAAAACAAGAATTTAGGAAAATAATGCCACTGACTTAAAATGGGCTTAAGTGCACTTTTCCTATGTAAGTTTTTAATCTAATCATTTAATTTTATAAGATATCTATTTACTTCTCTAGACTGATATTTTTTTATGCAAATCATTATTGTTTTTAAAAATTAAATTTAATGTGTCAGACTTTAAAAATATTTTGTCAATATTTAAAATTTTAATATCAATATTGTTTTGTTAATTAAACTAATAGTGTTAAGCTTAGACTATTGAAATGACACTTTATAATTAAAATTATTGGACTAATCGACAAGTGATAGGTCAAGATAGTAAGTGGTATCGTTAAAAAGAAAATTTAAATTTAAATCCTGTGAAACATACTTGTTTTGATAAAGGAGATAACCTGTTAAATAACAGTCTTGTTCAGATAACTGGCTCATGTTGAAGAATGTCAGAAATAAAAAAAGGGGTGGTGGGGTTTTCCCTTATACCAAAAAAAAATAATAAAATTAAGAAACTAAAATGGAATGTTAGCTAAAATTAAAGGATAAAAATTTGAATTGATAACATACGAAATGTAAAGAAGTAAGACTAGATTTCCTCACCGTCCAAATCAAAGACTAGTTGGTAAGATTTTTTATCCTTTGAATTATTGAGCTTTCATGGAATCATTCACATACATATATGGTTCTTCTTTCTCATGGACCCACTTCCCTCTTTACCGTTAGAAACAGATTTAACATCAATTAATTCAACTATAAACACTAGTTTTTGTTACACACACACACACACACAAGTTTTAATATAAATTAATTAAATTAAATGCGTCTACATGTTCACTCCAAAATTGACGCCCTTTTATTTATTTTTTTAAAATAAAACAGACTGTATTTTATTAAAGGATATTTGGAACATATACTACGTAGTTTAGTCTGGTATAACCTTTTAATTGAGAAGAAAATAATAAAAAAAAAATATAAGACTGTATATCAAGTCTATTTTTCTTTAAATTGTCACACGTTGATTTTCTGTTTCATATATTGTTAAATTAAACGTATTTAGTACAATTGTTTTTGTCGATGTAACAGATTATGTGACCGAACTCGAGCTAGTCATATTCATGGATTTAATTTGTTGAAAGGAACGTAAGAAAATCTTTAATGTGTTTCCATTTTCAACATATGCATGCATACGTGCAGAACTGGATTTTATTTTTGATACTGCAAACGTTCTTTATGTGAGAAATTTAAAATTATAGAGGAAATGGCCACATCATCAAATGGAAAAAAAATCGATGGAGAATTGTGTGTCTTCTTTTAAATACCATAATATTTGTATATGGAAAAGGAAAATCGAATCATACGTTGTAGCGGTTTTATGTTTGAGTAGGGCACTAATTTGTCTGAGGCTTGTTGCTTAACATAGACCTCGCATCCCCAAATCTTGAGAAAAGATAAACTATGTGTCCTCCCAGTCCATATCTCATACGGAGACTTTTCAATTGCCTTAGATGGAACATGATTGAGTGTGAACGCAGCTGTTTCTAGGGCATGGCCCCAAAAGGAGGGTGGAAGATCTGTTTGACTCATCATAGATCGAACCATATCTAATAGTGTTCGATTCCTCCGTTCAGAAACGTCATTCCATTGTGGTGTCCCTAGAGGAGTCAATTGTGAGACTATCCCACAACTCCTAAGATGATCAATGAACTGTTGGCTCAAATATTCACCACCCCGATCAGATCGAAGGGCTTTAATTGTTTTGCCAAGCTGGTTTTATACTTTATTTTGAAATATTTTAAACATTTCAAAAGATTCAGATTTATGCTTTATCAGATAGATGTACCCATATATGCTAAAATCATCTATGAATGTTATGAAGTACGAATAACCTCCTCTGACATTTGTGTTCATCGGTCCATACACATCTGTATGTATGAGGCCTAATAAATCAGTGGCCCTCCCACTGTGCCCAGTGAAAGGTGACTTTGTCATCTTTCCTAACAAGCAAGACTCACAAGTGTCATATGATTCAAAATCAAATCAGTTGAGAAATCCATCTTGATGGAGTTTGGAAATATGTTTCTCATTTATGTAGCCCAGACGACAGTGCCAGAGGTATGTCAGATTCAAATCATTTGGTTTGACCCTTTTGGCGGTTATGTTATAGATATTTCCATGATTGGGTTGTTCCAAATTTAATATATAATGATCAACATGCAAATCACCATGAACATAGAAAATATCATTACAATAAATAGAACATCTACTATTCCTAGCAATGGAAGTGAAACCTTCCGTATCCAAATAAGAAAGTGAAACTATGTTACTACTTAAAGTAGAAACATAATAGAAATTGTTCAAAACTAACAAAAGTCCAGTGGGTAGAACTAATTCATAAGTGCCTACAGCTAACGCAGCAACCCTTGCTCTATTTTCAACTCGTAGGTTAACTTCGCCCTTTTTCAGCTTCCTACTATCCTTTAGTCCCTGCATATTTTTACAAATGTGAGAACCACATGCAGTATCTAATACCCATATGGTGGAAGTAGAAAGATGAATGTCTATAACATAAATACCTGAAGCGATAACCCCGCTATCCTTCTTGTTCTTTTTCAGATCTTTAAGGTAGAGTTTGCAATTCCTCTTCCAATAACCAGATTCATTGCAGAAGAAGCAGACTCCTTCCTTCGGAGGCTTTGCCTTCTTTGGTACAGGCTTGGTTTAGGCTTACCTGACTCTTTGGTCTTACCTGATGAGCCATGACCCTTCCCCTTGCCTTTGCCTTTCTTTTTCATACCCTTTCCTTTCTGAACCATCAAAACAATACTGGGCTTCTTCTTAAGACTCGGCTCAGCAGTTTTAATCATCCCATGCAGTTTATAAATAGATTTCTCCATGTTGTTCATGTTGTAGTTCATGACAAACTGGTCTCATACCTCTCTTGCCTTGCCTGTTGCTGGAACATTTCCTTGAGATGCACAATCATCTCATAAGCCTTCATGTGTTCTAGATCTCTTTGGAGCTCCAGAACCATGGTGGCTAGCATCAAGCATCCCACATCGACAGAGTCTTCCTTATGCTTCGTGTAAGCATCTCTCTGAGCTCTAGGAGCATTGGCTGCTGGCTCCTCAGGAATGGGTTGATCTAGGACATGTGCCTTTCTTTCCTGATTGAGAACAATTCTCAAGTTCCTAAACCAGTCAAGAAAGTTTGTCCCATTGAGTTTGTCCTTCTCAAGGATAGATCGCAGCAATAATGTAGCAGTATTACTAGTCGTCATAATTCTACAATTAAAATATGCAATTGAATTAGCAATCTCCCACTAAATAAACAACCCTCAATGTAATAGTTAGTGGGTTAAGATCCATATTTAGCTTAAACTTAAGTCCGCTTTGGAAGGACGCTTAAATTAAGTTATTTAGGTAGGTAACACCTTTGCCAATTATATCAAATATAACTCTTAGATGTTTATGGGATTCTATCATCATATGATCTGGCATGTTTTTAATCCCATCTAATGCCTTGAGACCTAAAACCGTTTTGTTAATCTCAATTAAGTCAAACAATAATAAACATGTGAGAGTAGCACCATTACTCTTGTTTATCTCCCCAAGATAACTCAAAAGCACCCACTTTGGTGGAGTCCACAATTGAGCGATCGAGATTTTGACAAGTGTTCATAAATTGATGGCATTATAACTTAAGATTTTACTTAGAGAGCTTAATTTAACTATCTAGTTTATAAGAATACATGTTTCTCAGTTTGTATCTCATACAAGTAACATGCATGTGCTGATATAATCATAAGATGCATAATTTAAACGTGATACAATATGGCTCATCTGTCCGAAATCCACTCAAGCCAATGAGAGGAGCTCTCTAGTAAGAAAAGGGAAATTATATATAGAAACCTCTTTTAACATTCGAGGGGAGTGAGATGAGAAGAGAAGGTACATTAAGAGTATATAGAGGAAGGCACGACACGCAGGCCGTATTTAAAAAATTACAACACTTGCAATCTAGAGCCATATTGTTCACCATACCCAAACATTCAAGAATCAATATTCAGATTTAATTGAAGGGCAATTAAAGTTTCAAAACTAAAACATGCACAAAACAGTATATGTTATGGTTATATTGCGCTACGAACAGGTAGCCACGGCGGCCTCACTAGCCGGTTAGTGGGCGACGATCCCATTAGCCGGTTAGCGGGCGGGGTCTGGGACAGCGGCCCGAGAATTTTTTTTTGTTTCATAAATAATCACGAATCTAAATTCATTTTTCTTAGACCCCATCAATATTAATTGATCAAATCAAAACGCATGCACCACTGATTTCAATTCCCTTTCAGATTCCTTATATGCCATAAATAAAATGGATTCCTTATATGTCACACATAAAACACATGTTATCATATGATCAGCTATGACTAACACATATTATATGAATCAACAATCAAGCCTAACGTAAATACAAAACAGCATGGCTCTGATACCACTGTAAGAAATTGGAAGACACGCAGCAGAAATTAACTTAAATTTTTTTCTATTCCCTGCCAGGATCTATCGTATGTGTTTAAGTCAAGTGAAAAGAAGTATTACCCTCAGTATTCAGTCCCACTTTCTCAGCTTCTGGTTGCGACGTCCACAGCTTTTCTCCGCGGTTCGTGATCTCTTTTCAATCGTAAGAAGTCAACGACTCAGGTCAGCTTCCTCTACTGGTATCCACACGAACAGCGTTCCAACCACGAACGGCGTGCTAGCGCCTCTTGTTCCTCCAGGGCTTACTCAAGAATTCCTCCTCTCCGTCTCTATTTCGGCAGTTTCTTATCTGCAAAACCTTTTACAGATTCCCGTTCACACTTTTTTTATTCTGTCACAACCGTAGCTCCTAAATATCAGATATATAGGATGATATGCGTGTTACCACAGACTTGGATTTTTGGAATTAATCTTATATTAATTCTGAAATTAATACAATATCATATATTATATAATTTTATAAGAAACTAATTAAATAAATAGTGTTTGTATTAAATCTATCCCAGATTTAATTCACCCATTTATTTAATTTAAAATAAAGATAAGACAGAATTACATTTGATTTATTCTCATAAATCAAATTTGAAATATCATATCAATTTGAATTTTAAATTCAAACGTAATAGAGATTTAATTTTATCCTTATAAATTAAATCTTATAAATATCTCTTATATGAGATATCATATCAAGTTGAATTTTAAATTCAAACGTGATAGAGATTTAATTTATCCTTATAAATTAAATCTTGTAAATATCTCTTATATATAATATATATATATACGAATTTATATATATATGAATATAAATATAAATAAATATATACATCCACCCTGGATCATTCATTGAATCTGGACATGTCTTAGATTCAATGAATCTAGACATCATAGCTCGTATTTGGCTATTTTGTGTGTGACCCTGTAGGCCCATATAAAGTTGACAGTAGGCCATGTACTATACTGACTAACAAGTCGCAAGCGATCTCTAGCAAGATATCACGACTACCCAAATCATATAAGGATCGATGAACAATGTAACCTTTTATACAACCATATCATGTCCCTTTTATCACACGATATTTTGGTCATGGATGAGGCATGGAGAATGTCATCCTCCTATTCCTGACCGTTACTTTCTCGATCCCTGAGTAGTCTGACTATAGAAATGGAACTACCTTTCTATTACAGTATGGCCATACATTTCTCAGACTCACTCATCGAGGGGCCCAGTAATATCTCTCTACGAATGTGAGGGACAAATTCCATCTTGACCATTCATATTCCTCCGCACGAAAAACCACTAAGCCCAAACATAGTCTTTATGATCACTTGGTTAAAAGTGACTTTTGACTAGGTCAAAGCTGAGCGTTTGTCATGTAGGAATCCATGATGATCTCAGGTCAAAGGGCATAGTGACATGGTTTGTATATGAGAGAAGCTTATGACTTAACCCATGCAGCTCTCTCATAGCAGGTCGGTCCAACACCTTGTACTCTTACATGTGCCTATGACTTTGATTTATATCTCTATACATCTTCAAAGTCATACTGGTCTTATTTCATCTCTGCTCCCGCATAGATGACCGACCAGGAACATTTAGGATAAGATCGTGAGTTATCCAAGGATGGTCATCACAGTAAACATGCAAATAATATGATAACACAATTAATAAATTCACAAATCAACAATGTTCATAAGACAATGATTGGCCCCTGGGGCACAATTTCTAACAGACAAGGCATCAGGCGATGGTGGCAACTGACTATACACGATGACGACCACAGCCCAAGAATTGGGAGGATAAGACTGGGATGAATTTCTCAGTACCGCTCCCCCTTCTCTCGCCATCAAAACCACAGAATAATTATAGACCAATAGAGAAGAGTAAAGGCTGACGATGGGATAAGGCAAAAAGAATATTGATAGAAGCAATGGTCTGAGCACACGGCACCGGTGGCGTTACGCGTTCTTCGCCACTGCTCCCTTCCTCTGATGTCGCTGAGGAGTCACCTGTTGCACCATGAGCTCTACAGAGGAAGAAATGCCGAAAGTACAGTTCAGAAAGTTAAAATAGGGAGGGGCATTTTGGTAATTTTGTGTTCTAAAAAATAAAAAGAAAATCCACCTCTTGCAGCTGCTAGGGTTCAAACGTAAGACCTCAGGGTTAATTTCTGCGCCTTCAGCCACTAAGCTACTGCCTACTCTCTGAAATTTCTTGCACAAATATGTATATATTGCTTGATAATTTACCCTTCAGATTTGAAAATTTCCTAAGCCATAACAGATAATCTAACATATAATATGATAGAGGAAAGAATGCTTTAAAGTTTACCTAGAAAATTATTTAGTTGTAGTGTGCGTATAATGGATGGTTGAGTAAATTATGTGATGATGATATAGCTTATGTTATCATAAGTTATGATGAATAGTTACATATCCTTGCAGTTATCATATGATGACACACATGTTAAAGATTACTTAAATGATTGCATCTCCTTGTATATTTTGCATGTTAGAGTATGCTATGATGAATTAATACTCCCCTTTCACATTTCATTAAAAGTAGAGTATATATGATGAGAAAAATTATGTTGCTCCTATATCATATGACATGCAATTAAATACTTTAACTTGGTAATGATAAAGCAATAGAAAAGTGATAAATGAGATAGTTAGCCAGTTAATTCCCAGGGAATAGAATGAGAATTTATGACCAGATAATGATAGTCAGTTGGGCAGAGAACGAGATTAGAGATGAATATCAGTAGCAAACCTATAGGCATGTGATTACAGTATTCAGGACATATCCCTTCAGTAGGGATAAGATACATGAATGATGTACTATGAACATGAAATAAAATGATATGTAGTTATGAACGATAATGCAGATCTAAGAAGGAGTAATGTCAATGTAATAAAAGTTAATATTCTCGCAATAAAGCTAGATTGCTCTTGCAATAGAGTCAAATTGCTCTAGAGATAGAGCCAATATAATGGACAGTGTAGCTCATATTAGAGCCATATATACCAAATAAGATGAACATATTATAATAGATATATGCATGATAGAGCATGTGAAGCTCTCTGCAGTATTAGATAGAGTAAAGTTATGAAATATGGGAATGATATGAGAAATTCCTGAGTAATAGAGGAAATGAGTAAAGTCTTAACAGATAATATTGGCTTCTGTGATCATTCTTGGGGAATTATCTATTGAGTTAACAACTAAGTAGAAGTGGCTAACCTTGTAACTTAGTCAATTGGTTTAGGTCTTCTAGAGATAAAAATATAGTACAACAGAATTGCAGTAGATTCTAGAGGATTACAGTTAGATCCTAGCATGGATCACAGAGAATATAATTACAGGGTCGCAGTTAGATCCTACAGAGGTTTACGGTTGATCGCAGTAGATCCTGAGGGTTACAGTAGACTTAGCCTAAGAAAATAAATGAGCCATAAGTACAGTATCTTTTTAGAAGGATGAATTACTAAGGACAAGGTTAAGGTAGGGAAGCCTTACAAGTTGGTTAACTCATAATAGAGAAAGTACCCTTAATGTTAGTTTCAGATAGCCTTATATTATCATGAACTAAAATCATAATCTTCTTACACAAAAAAGGAATTAAGTGATTAGAGTTAAAGTTGTTAATCTTGAGTACCAGGAATTTATGATATTATCTCATAAGATATGAGAAGTGGTCAAATAAGAACAAGAGAAATCCATAAGATGAGATTATAGAGAATAAGAATGAGAAACAAATAGATTTTCTAGATGAAGATAACAAGATTAGAAAGCTAGATAGACCCAAAAGAGACAGTATGAGAAGGGTATAAGATAGTAAAGTACCAGGGTTGGAGATTGTTAGCCTAGTGCTTTAGATTTTTATTGGCACTTTTCAATTAAGCGTGCTCACGCAAGAGTAGCCCAATGATGGGTGACTCCCTAGGAAGTGATAAGAAAGAGTGTAAATGCTATAAAAGTTTGGCATAAAAGAACAAAGTTATATAAAATGATAGAAAGAGCTATAAAAAGTTAGAAAGCGTTATGAATGGTAAGAGATTATAACCCTTATGTTGAGTCCAAATAGAGTGGATTTGAAAAGAAAGATTTAGCTTATAGATTTATGTTAGGAGGAAGTTAGAAAGACTTAAGAGCAAGATCTTCCTCAGAGAGTTTTCTCAAAAACTAACAAAAGTATAAGTTAAAGAGAATATAATATTAGACTTATGGTATCTCATGATACATCATGATAAGGCAAGATAAGTCATGAAAGGGTGAGATAGACCATGATATAGCCAGATTTGGCCAGATATGCCATCATACGGCATGAAAAGTACGTAATGAGATACGTTATGAGAAATATACAATGTGATACATAATGAGAAATATGTATTAAGAAGTATAATACAAAGTGGCTTTATAGCTAGCTTTGTAAACATATAGATATGCTCCCTTTTTTAAAGGGATAATATGTTTAAATATTATGTTGCAGATGAAATAGCAAGTGAGAGCTTTCACTCCTTGCATGAAATACCATGCATTATATTATGTATGTAAATATGCTAAAACTTCAAATGTTTGAGCAGTGCAAACTCCATGTGATAGGGCTGTGTAAGCTTCGAGTGTTATAGCTGTGCATATTAAGGAAAGGAATGCTTGAGCTCCGATGTTCGAGCTATGCATTTATGAGCAGGTATGTAGTCCTACAACATGTTGATCAGACATTAGGCATGTTAGAGTATGTGCTCATATTTAGTAGTAAAGTAAAGAAAGAAAGAATAATGACATAAGTTCTCTCTCTGTATTATGATGAATTATTAAAAATAATAAGAAGTACGATGATATGAAAGCAAAAATTGAAGATTTACGAATGTTAAGATAAGTAATAAGATATATGTGTTAGAAAGTATGATGAATAGTTGTTGGAAACTCTAGAATATAGTAATATTCGATAGAGTTTGATATGAAAGAAATGGACACTACTCACAAGTCTAGTATAGTGAGAAGTCCATATGCAAATAGATGCATAGCAAGTAAGTAAGTAATAGAATGAAGTAGAGTTTTACTCTGATTCAGTTGATTTAGAAAAGAAGAGTAAGCACAACAAAGATATGAAGATCTACGAATATGGAAAGTACTCTACTAAGATGTCAACATAGAAGATAAGAGGTAGATACCCCAATTCTTAGTCATATAGCAGAAAAGATAGTTGACTAAGATGTTAAGTAAATTTTGAGGACAAAATTTATTTTAAGGGGGCAGAAATGTCACATCCTAATTTTTCCCTATCTGTATAATACTGATAGAGGAAAGAGGTTTAGAAAGGATTGTGATGATGAATAGAAAGGAAAAATAATTATTAGACAAAGGTATAAAGATGAGGGACTAAAATAAAAGTCTAAAAGTTATATGGTGCAAAGTGTAAAGTAGACAAAAGCTTTGAGCCATTAAGTGTAATTATAAAAAGGTGAGGGTCTAAAGTATAATGTTCAAAAGTTCAAAGGCAAAATGGTAATTATTGAAAGTTGAGTCAGAAAAAGCCTAAAAATGCCCAGAATCAGTTCAGTTCCAAATTTTCCTAATAAATGATAAAGTTATTCTGATCAGTTGGACGAAACACATAATTTTGATTTGAGATCCCAAAATTTTTTTGAAGAAATAAAAATTAATACAGTATTATCTGGATCTCAGAATCAGATGAAGTTTAATAGTAAATTCTTATAATTAATATAAGAATTTATGAAACTGACAGAGCTCAAAAAGGATTTATGTAGAATTTATTATGGAATTTACAGTGGATTAAAATATCCGATAAATACGTTTCAGGAGAATTTCTCAGGAGTTGAGCCCATGAAGTAATGGATCATGTAGAAGGCCCAAAATGACATCTTATATGCCTAATAATATTTTTAAATAAGTATGTGGGTCAGGGCTAATAAAGACTAGGAAAAATACAAAATTATGAAAATGACACTAAGTATGCCATTGTGTTGTGTTATTGAGCCAGAGATAGACGAAGGGCATTTTAGTCATTTGATTAAGGTTAGATATTCAAGGAGAGTTTCCAAAATAGTTGATTAAGGTCAGGGAATACTCTGATGATGTGTGAAAAGATGATAATACCCTTTGAGATATTAAAATGAAATCGGATACTAATAAAGGGTTTTGAGGAAATGTAGAGAATTTTTATCAGGACTTCTGGGACTCAAAAAATTATGAAACTTTGTACGAAATTCATTTTATATTCGAATGAATTTCTAACAATGTTAGAAGCATTAAAAGAGGTTTCTAACATTTATTTCAAAATTAGGTTAATTTAAGGATATCGGTATAAGGAAAGTGCCTTCAGATTTAGGCCAATTAGCAATTGCACCTAAGAAAGGCCCAATATTTCTTCCTAGGGCAGTCCAATAAGTCCCAAAATTTGTATTGGAGCTCAACTCCAATAAGGAATAATTTATGAATTTTTGAAAAAGAAAAAAAAGGAATAAAGTAAGAATTAGGGTTTTCACATGGTAGGACCCTCAAAGTTTCACACATGGTGTCTAAAGAAAGGGGAAGTGAAGATTTTTTTCATTTAATCTTATCTCAAATTGGCTTGGTGGGCAAGTTTGATGTAAGAGTAATTATGAGCCATTAGATCAAATAGTGCACAAAGTGATATTGGCCATTCATTTTCCATATAATTTTTCTATAAATACCCCCATATTTTCTATCCAAAACTGTGGCTTTGGAACTCTTGGGGAGGTTCTGCCCAAATGCCAACTCAAGCCAAGACAAAGAAGATTCAAGGTGCCAAAGTTCAAGCTAGCTAAGGATTAAGGTAAGTGATTTATTCTAGCTTATTTTTCTTTGATTTTGGGGCTTGAACTGAGGGTTTTCATAGAAGAAAGATGAGGTTTCTCTAAGGTGTATATGATATCCAAGAATTCTAGATGAAAGGAGAAAGAAGAAATTAAAGTTAGAGTTATATGATTGATGCTTGACCAAACTAGTTAAATGATTGGTTCTTGAGTCAAGTTGATATTCTTGACTTTGCCATGGTTGAGACCTTTGGTCTACACTATTTATGATATAAGGAGATGGAATTTCAATGATTTAATGCTTCCATTGAATTTATATGATAATTTTGTGTAGGGTTGAATAGGTTTTGAACCTTGAAAGTATTGGAATTGAAAGTTATAATTCTTAGAATTCCTCTCTATTACTATTTACTTGTATGAACAGTGATTAAAATTTCATGATTTTGATGCTTCCAATGGTTTTAAAATGAAAAGTTGTGTGGGGTAAAGTAGAGAAATAAGTATTGGAAGCATTGGAATCAAAATGAGAATTTTTGGAAAAATTATGTGTTGCAAATCTGTCCAGAACAGTGCATAGGAGCTGAAATTTCATGATTTTAAACTTATAAATGGATTCAAATGATGAAATTGTGTAAGGTAAAGTCAAGACATCAGTTGATTCAAAGGTCAAGTCAATTAGTAAAGATCAAATGAAGTTATGTTAGTTAAAGTAAATTTAATGATCAAAGAAGTTAGATTGTGATGGATAGATGATTATGTGATATTAGGATTTGATTGTAGACTCTAAAAAGGCAGCCACATATCCAAGAGAAGTAAGAAGAAAGAGGCAAAACAAATTTAAAGTAAGAAGAAAGTCAAATATATGAGGCAGTAAATTTATCCTAAACTTGTATATATTGAATATTATACTTAGTTTGCCATGGCTATGTTGAATTATGTTGTATATGTATTTATGATTGAAGCTCTATTTTTATTATTACTTTAGCCAATTGTACTTCATATGTTACATTGAAGCATGCACATTACATAATGTTAACACTTTCACAAGCAAGCACAAGTATTTACATTAATACATGCATTATCTAGTACCGTTTGCTACTGAGATTTCCCCAAAAATCTCACTCCCTCTATGTAATCCTAATCCTAACAGGTTTATGAATGATGAAAGAGGATGATAAAGTATGAAGAGAAGCTAGGAATTGGATAGTATAAATGTTATGTGAAGAATTGTTATATGTAATGTTGCTATATGACCAATATAAGTAGTGATGGTCATAATATAATAAAAAATAGTAAATGATGAGATAAATATATAAACTTTTATAGATATTTAGTTAACATGTCAAGCTTTATTTTGAAACCAAGAACGCCTTATTCAAATGTATGTACAAAGAGAATGAATTTCCAAAGATGGGGATTAGAATATGTTTTTAGAATTTTTGACCAAATAAATAGTAATCTTTGACAATTAAACTATATTAATTGACTAAGTATTTGGTATGTAAATTATTTTTTCCTTAAATTTCAAGATGTTATCTTCATATGGCTTTTTGAACCACTTTATTTTGATTTTTTTTAAATTAATTATTATTTTTTGAAATTTGTCACCGAATTTGGAATACCAAATGAATAGTAACTTGAGAAGATTAAAAATTCTAAATTTAGCTAATGGACTTCAAAGGTCATATAAGTGGTTCTAAATGCTATCAATTGGTCCCTAAAATGTGCAAAAGTAAGGATGTTACAACGCACGGAATTGAAAAGAAAACATAGAGCCGCAAGACACATATACGTAGAAGCTTTCATAACCCTATAACATCAGCCATTCTTCTCCCTCAACCCTCTTCATATTCAATCCATCTCCAAGCATATACCCATACCAAATGGCAGTAACCTTCTTCATCACATCATAAAGGCGTATAACCATACCCACTCTATTCTGCATAAACACAGCAGAGCAGCGACGTGCATAAGCACTATCCATGACTGAGCTCGTGAATATCTCGTTGGGTTTGGTCTCTATGATGCGTGGCTAAGGCATCCTAATCCTCTAATTTAATGACAAATGCATAAGCTTTGAATCTCAAAGGGGAGTATAAGTTACTCTAATTTTCTACTCAATAATTATATTATGACTTTTAGGTCTTAGGATTAATTTTATAATTATTGAAAATATTTATAATGATTTATTTATACTTATTGAGGATTATTGTACTGAAGTTTTGCTCGACATTTGACATTGTTTTTTAGTTAACTTTAATTTCATTTACTTTGATATGAGTCAGACATTGTATAATCACCTTCTAATTTATTATATCCACTATTATCATTCATTATTCCTTTCTTTAAATTAAAAATACCAAAAATATTTTATTTAAATTTATTTTTAAATCATTGCATTTAGTTATTAGTCATTCAAAATAAAATCTTATTTTATAGCTTAGGTTGCATTGCATTTAGTTACTTAGGAATTTTATTTTATTTTTAGTTCATCAAAGAGAACGACCTGAGGTTGTACTATATGCAATCCTTAGTTAAATTTTTCAAATAATCCCAAGGCGACATTGAACATTAAGGTTGTTTTAGGTATAAAATGAAAAGTTAAAGAAAACAGAAAAAATTAAAAAGAAAAATAAATGGTGGTTAAATGGAAAACAACTATGGAAAGCTTAAAATGCAAAAAAGAAAAAAGAAAAAAAATTGAAGCTTTCCACAATGGTTTTATGTATAACTGCCATGGAAAGAAAGTCATTAACAACGGTTTGTAATATAATCACCGTTAATGGCTTCGCCTTTCGCAGCTATTTTATGAAGAACCTACCATGAAAGGTTATGTTTTAACAGAGGTAATAAAACAGCCGTTAAAAGGTAGACATACAATGACAGTAGAATTTATACTGCTTATAAAATTGTTGGGAAATACTACTTTTAACCGCCGTTAAAAGCCTTTTTTCCAATAGTTAGATAAGATGATGAAGCAATTTTGGTTGACAATGTTAATTCCAAGAGCTTTCAAAGAGTTGGATTATGAAAATAATGTAACCTTAGAAGAATTAAGACTTGTAAACTCTATGATATTGATGACTTGGGAATGAATCTAGATTTTGTTTAGTGGTTAGTTCTTACCTATATAGCTATGTCTTTCCTTCTTAAACATGGGTACGTGTTCAAAACGTATTTGGGAAGTCTTATTTGTATACTCTAAATGGAGGCTAAGAACTTATTATTGTAAAGAAGAAGGGTTTTGAAAGTGTTGTTGAATTTATCATCTTATAATTTATATTTAAAATTTAAATAAGGAAAATGAAATTAAAATATATGTACATTTGTAAAATAAAATTTATTGTTATTAATAAATAATAACTTATAAGAACTTAAAACTATAAAATGAAAATAATTATAACAACAAATTTATTTAAATGTTGTTCAAATAAATTTATCTACTCATTTGATTATTTAATATAAGAGCTAGTTAGGGTTAAATTTGATATTAAATATAATACCTTAATCCACTTTTTCTCCAAAATTTATGATTTTTGCCTAAAGTATCCCTATTGGTGCATACATTAAAGTATTTTCATCCAAATGTAGTCATCATGATGAAAAATAATATTTTAGAAAACTAAATTATTTTTATTACAAGTAATTAACATAACTAATTTCCTCGAGTTAAGATATTGTTTTGCCCTAAAAGTTTTATTGGGTTCAATATCGCCCATTTCCAAATCGTAGCAATTATAGCCTCAACTGTTATTTACGTTAAGTTTGACTATTAGTTGATCGAATATTCATATTTGATAGGTCCATGTGTCATTCACATTGTTTTTATTAAAGTATAAATTTGCCGTTGAAGTTTTTATATAGGAGTAATGTTGTTTTGCAAGTTTTCAAATTGTAAAATATGGTTGTATTATTATCCATGTTAAATTTAACTATTAGTTTGTCAAATATGCTAAATTTTTAGTGTGGACAACAATGAAAAAGAAGCCGCAGGTGGAGGAGGTGCTCTCATTCGCGAAAGACAAATGAGGAAGGAGATTCAATTTTCAAATGCATGACACATTATAGTAGATTGCCCATATATCAAGGCCATTGAAAATCCTCCGCGGCCATACCCCATTGAAGCTAAGATAGGCAGGTGCCTCTTTGATTTTCTCTTTGTAAACACCCTATTTTGTCTGGGCCCCACAAAATAAAAAAAATACATATAAATCCTTTTTAATTCCCTCTTATAATTTGGGGAAATCTCCTTTGAAAATTCACCATTGTTGATCGTTGGACTTGCAATTAAAGTGTGATAAAATCTTCTTTGCAATAAATGACAATACAAAATTCAAAATTCAAAGAAGAAATCTCCATAAATGTCGATTGGTCTCTAGGTTAAGACAATTGTGGTATGGAGTCATTATTGGAGGAAAAATAAAAAACTACAAAAATAAACATCTCTCATTTATATTGATTGGTTTCAAGTTAGGAAATTTCATTAAGGAAAAAAATAAAACGAAAATTAAAAAAAAATGTGTACGTTAATGAGGCAAACAATAGTGTTGCCTATATAAGGGGATTTGTTTAGAGGGAGGAGAGGCAAGAGAGAAAGGTAGAGAGAGACAACCTACTTCATCATCTATCATGATTCTAAATGAGAGGTTTTCTTATATAAATTTAGGGGAATCGAAAACATATTTGAGGCACCTATTCCTTTCACCATATGTGTGTAGATGCTTTTCATGCCAATGAACATGTCCATGAGAGGCATATGTATATCAAGCTCTAGAACACGTCTTGCTTTGGATTTTTATTTTGTTTGTCCTATGATTCATTTATTGATTGGCTATTGCATTAAAAATGTATCACGGGTACTTCCTTCATTTGTCACTAATAAGTTGCAGACACGACTATGTTTTGGGTGTTTTTCTTCCTCTCCTCAAAATGATATCCCCTTCTTTTAGTCTGTGACGTGTAAGGTTTTTAGAACCTTCATAGGCATTTAGGTTCATGGGTAAGCATGTGAGATTATTGGAGTCTCCACAGGAATACCAATATGGGTTATTCATTTTTCATCTAAAGATAATTTTGATCCTATTTTTTTAATATAAATGAAAAATGGAAAAGTTCTTTTTTTAAAAAAAATAATAAATAAAATTGATTTCCAAATAATTTTATCCCGTGTGAAGTTTTTATAACCTCCACAGGTAAAAATGATTATTCTTCTATGTAAAGATTATGAGAATCTCCTTAGGAAGTTTAATCCAAAGTCCTTCCAAAAATCTTTTCTCCATAAAAAATAAGAGTTATTTTCACAAATAAAAAATAGAAACAAAAAATATTTTTCTTGAACAAATTAAATGATCTTTTCTAAAAGACACTAACCAATTAACATGCCCTTTTACCTTCAAACTATGCGGGTTTTGATCCCTTTAAAGGATATTTAGGCCTTAGGTTTTCATTCTAAGTTAGGTCCAATTATGTAAATAAGCTTCTTCTTTTTTTCTTTTGTAAGTATTTTTTCTTATATATATTTTTATTCCTTTTTTTGGATAATTAATATACAATTAATGACCTTTAATTTTTCTCTTAAACGGATTAGGGTAACTGTTCTCTTGAATGGATGCTATAGGGTACCTAACACCTCCATGCATAATCGACTCCTGGACCCTTTTCTATTTTTGTAGACCACACTCCTTTTTTTAAAAACAAAAACATTTTCCAAAATCCTTTTAAAATTTTGGTGGCAACTCCCATGCTTTCGAACTCCCTTTCTCCGAGGGCGAGATTTTGGATATAATACTTTTTACTGCACAAGATACTTCTACTTTGAATTTTTTCACCTATTTTAATTTCTCAAATCCTAAGGAAGAGATGTACTTGTTTAATTTTTTTTCTTTATTTATAAATCTAGCTTGGATTAAATGAAGTGAATAACATGTGGACTTATCAAATTATCAAATTTGGTCAATTAATGATCAAACTTAATCTATATAACATAAATGACGACAAAGTTGCTACGATTTGGAAACTTCTAGATATAAGTGCTCTTGTTGAAAACCTCTTAGGCTAATTTGCATCTTAAACCAAAACAAAAATGTGGATTATACGTTGACTACTAACTGACATATTTGGTCAACTAATTATCAAATTTAACCTGAATAATGGTTAGGACAAAATTACTACAATTTAAAAACTTTCAAAGCAACATTGAATCTAAAAAACTTACAGGGAAGCATAGCTCTAGGATGTAAACTTACAAGGTAAAATAGGACATTAACCCAATTTCCTTCATCTATCTTGATCATAGCATTTTTTATAAAAAAATAATCAAACTTATATATAAAATTATTAGATATAATCAAGTTAAAAAATATTAATATTCCATAAATTGATACTATTTTTTTATATAGTAAATTGATACTCCTTTAGTCCTAAATATAAAATTTATTTAAATAATTTAATTAAGTTAAAGAAGTTATTAAGTTAGTATTATAACATTTTTTTCTAAATCACCCTAATTATCTTCCTTATACTATTACAAAATAGACTTTGTAAATTGATTAAAAATGATATTCTACACCAGACCACAATCCAGTACAGATACAACCTATGTAGAAAGTGTACAACCTTTTAAACTTAGTGATACACTGGTGTAGAAGAAAACTTTTTCTAAATGGACTAAAAATAAGGTGTAGAAGGCTCATTTTCTAACAGAAAAATAGAACAGTTAAATCTGTCATGTTTGATATCAGGTATAGAATATGCTAATATTTACACTGGTTGTGAGGTCATCCTGTGTAGATGAATGCATTTTCTATATCGGTTGTGAGCATGACCAGTGTAGATGAATCCATTTTCTATACCTCACATGTATATAACTAGTGTATATGTTATAGTATTACGTCTTAGGTTTAAATATTGTTTCTACACTAGACTTCTTTTGTCCAGTTTAAATGTTAATTTTTTAATACGATCGTTCACCATATTATTACCCTATCACCTAAAGCTTAATAAATAAATAGCCTAAATATACAAATAAAAGAGACAACAATAGAGAAAAAGTTCAAGATGATAGAGACATAATTCAATTGCTAATTATTTTCATAAAATTTAATACAAAAAGTGCAATAATTTGTACAAGAAATTAAAAATATATTGAAAGGTAAATGCTATTGAGAAGAAATATTTTAAACAAAAAACTCAACCCAATTATTATGTAGGTCCTCAATATCTTGTTCAAGAAATGGGTTAGGTTGATCAAACATTTGAAATATTAAATTAAAATCAATGAAATTAAGGCATTGCTAATATATATTAAATTGAAAAAAATATAAAATCATTGAAAACATAATTTTATCTCCTCAGTTAGGTCATCCTATTTGATACGATAACATTGACCACGTGTCTAACTATGTATAAGCCGCACAAGTTGCTTTCTCTGGGTTAACTTCGACTTTGTAATATTAACATGATCAAAATTATTTGTCATCATCAAAATGTGGAGTCTAACACTTAATGCTTTTATTACCTTTGGTGTGATCCATTTAGGGGTCCTTTACCTATTAGCGTGCTTAAGATTCTTTACAATTGCGAATGTACTTATAGCCTTATGACTAAAGTTATAAAGTTAGTAACCCATTTATTATAAAGAGTATTGTTCTGTAGAAGAAAACTCATGAGTTCATAATCTTCTAAACATCAACCAATGGCTTGTAATGGAGGGAGCATAAAAAGATAAGTTTATAACTGTGCTTACATATGATAACCAATTGCCAATGGTTGTTGTATTATAAATCTAGCTTGGATTATCATTAAGTAAATACAAAAGTAGTATGAAATAAAATGCAATATTATTATTCTTACTTATGCATATATAGTGCGAAGAAACAATCAATATCAGTTTCACAGAGGCTCCTAGAAATGTATTGAAGTTTCAAAGTTTGAGAGGTCCCTATTGCATAAATCTGAATTGGGCATAACAATCCAAACTTACCTTGTTTGGGTTTAGAAACCAACTCATCTTGCATGTACCTACAATTAATGTAAACAAGACGTTAGTTATGAGTTAAATTTTTTTATTCTATATATTTATATTTAAATTAGACTTATATAGAAAAACATTTGGATGTACACGATAATCAGTTGATCTTTAGGAGTGATAAGAGATGCCACATCCGTAAAATCAAGAAAGACAATCACCCACAACTGAATCCATAGGCAATGAATCTAGATGAAACGTTCTATCAAATGCCAATAGGATCACACGTTGCATGGCACTCAAAGGGGGAGGTGAATTTGGTTGATAGGGAGGAGTTTAAAGTTGGCTCGGGGATGATGCGACATGATTCAAAACAAGACGTTTTTGCAATAATATGAAAGTTGCCTTCACCTGACTCACTATCTTCACCTCATCAGTAGGAATTGGGATAGGGGCATATTCAATTACCACGTCTTCAACTGTCACCCTTAATTGATCGTCTTAAATTTATATATGGTGGATAGTTTTCCCTAAGCTGTGGATATAACCATGTTCCATTAACTATCTAAGATGATCTTCCACATATAGATTATAAGGTTCAGCATACAGATATGCACGATCCTCTAAAGCTGACCTGGCAATACAACAACTCCCTTTAATGCTATGACGGGCTGTAGGTGAGTGCATATGGGGGCACTTGTCTCCTGTTGCCTTCATGTCATCTTAGACAATATTTCTTCTTTGAGATTTGCCAACCCCAATTGTAATCATGCATCAAGTGAAGCTTCTGCCTTCGCCCTAATCTCCACCCTTAAGTGGTCAACAACAATTCCAACACTGATCTCGGCATCACATGTGGGGAATATTGTGGAGATGCTCCAAAGATTGGCCTCTTGTTGTTTAAGATCCTTCTATAACATATAAAGAACAAACATAAGTAATAATATAATTAATCTACTAAAATAAAATAATAGTAGTTCTTACAATTTTTTTCTCAATCATGTGAATGTGTGATCACTTGTATATGATTCGCTCCTTGTTTGGTGAGTGTACAACTATTTATCTTCGCGAGTACTGGAGATAAGGAGAAAGAAGAACATAATGATCTGACTCAGTATTTTATTCTAACCTCTTACTCTTGGCCGCCATCAAGTCTTTTTCAGCTTTCGCCTAACCCCCTCGAGACATTGTATAGGGGCAATTATTCTTGAGAGTGTGTTTAATCACTTTTGCCCTTTTTTCTACAAGAATTGAAGTAGTTAAAATCAATACATATGATAATGCATAATGGGAATGAACCATAAGATGGATCAACTCACCATAGTTGCTGACATAGTCTGAAGCCTAACAATTCTTTCCAACTAGCTTTGTCAATGAATTGATACTTGTGTCTTGAATGCCTCTGATGCTCAATACAATAAGATAACATCTTCTTCAAGATTTCATTGTTGGGAATATCATAAGTGAGATGTAATAATTGTCATTGAAAGTAGAGTTAGCAACAAACAATTCTAATTTTTGGTATTACTCTCCATGTTAATAGCTAGTTTCTATATTCGAATAGTGTCCCAAATTTAATTCTTCACATGATCATCAACATATCATAAGCCTTTATAGTGATGTTAGGCTTATTTCATGCCAAGAGGCTACCAATTCTGTCAAACTAAATTGGTAGCCTCTTACCTTCTTTGCAATCTCTTTTAGTCGCATCATGCTTCTACCCCTCCTTTGCGTAGAGCGACTTAAAGCATTACTAGCCTCATTATGATTAACACTATCTCCCATATTCCTATGTAAGCAATAACAAAATCAAACATAGTAAATAGACTTAACCGTTTTTCTTTCACCCCATCATAATACTCAACACTTATTTCTTTAACATTTATTCATGGAACAAGGAAGTGCACATTTTATCACAGTAAAACTAGAAAACCTAAATTAAATGAACATGTACAAGTACATATGAAGCACGTACATTAGAATAGAAGTGCCAAGAACACGTACAAAAATGAGAATAAAGAACATGAGCACTACGAAGCACAAGCATGGTAAATTACAACCAAGCGCGACAAAGAACAATGAACACGACAACAGAGAACGACTGAGCTCTATGAAACCCCACGAATACCACAGAGTATGACGAGTAGATCAATGAGAGAAGTGAGAAGGAAGACTGACAAAAATCACCACACCCAAGAGATTAGAGAAGAGAATTGGGGATTTTGATGTGTGAGAGAAGTAAAAGCACTAGTGGAAAATGAGAGACTAAAGATGCGCGAAAGGGCTTTAAAAATGTAGTTTTATAAGCCAATATACACTAGATAAAATGGACATCAGGTGTAGAAATGATAGTTCTAAACCATACCTACACAACAACCGATTTAGCAAGTTTTCAACTTATTTTCAAAAATGCCAACAATCATTTTTTTCAATTTAAGTGTATTTTAGAAGACAATCTATACCGGATGACATGGACATCAAGTGTAAATATATGATAGTTCTAAACTGGGCTTTATTTACAACTAGTATAGAAAATTTTTAACTTATTTACAATGTCACCAGTCAATTTTTGTATTAAAATATAATTTAGAAATGGTGATAATTTACACCTGATATTGACGCGTCCGATTTAAATCTTATAGTTTTATTTTGTTCCCCACAAGCTGTTTCATTACCCTATCCCCTGAAGTTACAGCATACATGTCCAACAATTTATGATAATAAAACTTAAAGTAATGAGTTAAAGTTAGCATTAGAGAAAATTAAAAGGAATACCTATCAGAACAAGAAACTTACATTCATTCAACCTATATATATTATTCTCCATTTTGTTATTACATCAAATAGATAAAATACTCACATTACAAATCAATCATAATCCACTTCATCTTCATTCAATTTTGGTAAACCCATTGAAAGAAAATGTTTCACAAATTGAATCATCATAGTCAATAACCTTTTTTTCCCTAGAGAGCCAATGACCCTCTATTATTTGTTGAATAGTGATATAGAACATTTGCTTTGATTGATTTGCTATAATGAAAGGCTCATTCCTAAAACTTGTACTATTCAAATCAACTAGTGTAAATCCTAACCGATTGACCAGAACACTATTGTTTACATTAGCCTACTTGCATTTTGAGCACAGGAATTGTAAATTTGAAGTAATCCATCTCCAAAATCTCTTCAACAAAGTTGTAATAAGGGATGTTTGCTAATTTAGGATTATTGTATTTTAAACTAGAGAAGTGCATAGCCACTCTTCAACTCCCCTCACAATCTAGCCTTGGATGTAAATCTTCTCGTATTCCCATTTTTTATAAATATAATCTTGCTTTCAAATCGTCATTGGAACTACCTTATATGTTGAGAAGTGTTCCAACAATGTTATCACACACATATTTCTCCATATGTATGACATCAATACAGTGTCTTACATGAAGATTATGCCGATATAAAAGCTCAAAGAAGACATTGTTTTTTTTTCATATATTTTTCTCACTGCTTTTGGTAATCTTACCGAAAGTAATATTGATGTCTTTCACTTTTCATAAACTTACTCTTAGGACTATGCACAAAGCCCACTACCCGGTATGCCCGCAATAAAAATGCCTTGCCCAGCCTGATAAATATAGGGCAGGACTGGACATCGGGCTGTAAAATACAGCCCATGTATTTTTCGGGCTGGGCACCGGGCATAGGGGCTGCCCTGCCCATGAGCACTCCTTTTATTTTTTTTATTTTTTATCTATCTTAGAATGGAGAATATGATAGTTACTGGTGATTATAAGGTAATTTTAGAAATATGAGTAGTTAAATAGGTAAATTGTATCTTTTAATATTTATAAATATACTAATTTTTCTTTTTTTTTTAACTTTGTTAGTTATCATATGATTACATTACAAATTATAATTATTTATTTTATTTTTTAGATGCTTTATCTTTGTCAATATTGGGGAGATTGATGCAAAGTTATAATTACAAACTACTTAGATTTCAACGCTTATTTTTTATATGCAATGGATCTCAAAATTTTAATTATTATCTTTGTTATCTTATTCTTAGTAGATTATATATATTATTTAATTCTTGAAGACATATGAATATGACATTATTTTAGAAGTTCATAATTGCATATTTTTTTCACAACATGAGCATGACATCACAATTTGGGTATGCCCAGCCCGCTCATGCCTAACCCAAAACTGTTAAGGCTTTTACCGAGCAGGGCCGGGCATCAGGCTGTAAAATATAGCCCATGTTTTTTTAGACAGGGCACCGGATAGGGGGCTACCCTGCCCAACCCCCCATGCATACCCTTACTTGCTCTCTAGTTAATGGCTCTGGAGTATTTTCAAATTCTTGACTGCCAATTTTCTTTTTCAGTCGACAGTATAGGTGGCATTGTCTAAGAAATTTCCTATAACATAGGTAGATTGTCTTTCTTCCATTACAAATTTGATAGTAGTAAGTCCCTTCCTTACAAATCGGATATGCTTTATGGCCCTTAACATTATACCCTGATAAGTTTTTGTATGCAAGAAAGTCATTAATTTTATAAAAGATCATAGTTCTCATATTAAAAACTTCATTCTTATTCGCATAAAAAATATTCACACCTTCCCAGAGCTTCTTTAAATCTTCGATCAAGGGTCTTAGGTAAATGTCTATGTCAATTCTCAGTTGTTTTGATCCTGAGATCAATATAAACAATATTACATACTTGCGTTTCATACACAACAAGGGAGATATGTTGTAAATCCCTAAGAGAATGAGCCATGAACTATGTATGTTGCTAAGGCTACCATAAGGGTTCATGCAATCTGTACTAAGTCCAAGCCTTTGGTTTCATGGTTCATTATCAAACTCAAAAAATAAGTCATCAATCTTCTTTTATTGTAAATAATTGCTGGATGACGAAGCTTTCAATCAGAAATCCTTTCAGTTACATGCCATAGCAATTTTTTTTGCATTATTTTCATTAACAAAGATATTGGACTTTTACAAGAGAGTTGTTTGATCTATACCTTAATGTCTTACATATTAGACTTTTCTCCCTATCTTCAAACTCTTTGCTGTATAATATGTAATCATTTGGGTTTACATAAATCTCTCTATACTTATGCCTAACAGACATCTTATCTTCTTTGTATCATAGTAGTGTTTCAGTAGCACATTTTATTCTAGAAACATGTCTTGAAATAACTCAAGTAATTATTAGAAACCAATATTACTCCACGTATGCTATGCTTTCACACTTACTAATCTTAACACTGCATTCAACATGTTGTATTTTCTGTACCATGGGTATATAGATTTTTTGCATCATTACACATATTACCATATGTATGTCACCGAATAAAAGTATCTTCTCTAACATCATGAATCATGTCCTCTACCCGATCATCAGTATTCATATCATCAACAAATGTCTGTTCCACCTGTTCAGATGCACTCAACTTTTCCACATTTTCACCATGCCATACCCATACCGTGTAACTCTTGCAAAACCACTTACAAATTAAATAAATGTACATATATGTAGGACTTAGTTTTCTCTTGTCACACAAGGACAATAAAACCTTCCATTGTTATCATTAACTTTTGTTTAGCAAAATCCAAAACTCATTCACCCCATCAGAATATCCAACACTTATTCGTTTAGCATTTATCCAACTTTGATCCATATTTGTGGAAGACTAAAAATCTATAAAACTAGAAAATAAGAAAACCTAGTTTGAAGCTAATTCTGGTAGAGAATATATCACATACAAGTAGAATAAATCACCAATTCAAACAAGTAAATGATAGTAATGAATCAACACAAATAACAGCAAAAGCTACCAATGTATAAATTTTCAGTTTTGAAGACAAGGAGTTCAAAACAAAACTCACTATGACAAAACAACTGATAACACACACACGGACCAATGAAAAATGAGAGACGAGAGACGCTTGAAGGGGTTTCGATTAAAGTGTATTTTAGAAGTCATTATATACTGGATGAAATGGGCATCCTGTGCAAAAAGAGCTTTATTTTAAACAGGATATAATTCACATCATGTTTAAAAAGTTTTCAACTTATTTACAAAAATGTCACATGTCATTTTTTTAATTAAAATGTATTTTAGAAGCAAATATACACCATATGAAATTTGCATAATGTATAGAAAGGGAGATGATAATTTATACTTGATGTTAACATGTCCAGTTTCAATCTTATAGTTTTATTTTTTTTTTGTATTTTTTCCCTTTAGTTTTAGAAAAATAAAAGGAACACTACGTTAGTACAAGAAACTTGTTAAACTTCATTCATTCAAACTTTTCTAACTTTGCATCAAAATAAAAGGTGGTCTTTACATCCAAAGTTTAAAATCTCAAAATATATCTATCAACCTATATATTCTCTTCCTTTTTGTCATTAGATCAAAAAGATATTAAAGGAGTGGCAAGAGAAAGGTGAGGCCTTTCACTTAGAGTCAGAGTTTTAGGAGTCAGAATTGGGATCAATAGCATTATAGAAATTGTCATTTTGACGATGGTGGCAAACTTCAGAGCGGAAGTTCTTCTATTGAGTCCTCTAGGCCATAGAAGTGCAAGATGAGTTCTTCAAGGAATTCAAGTAGAGTGAGAACCAGTGGAGGAGGAGAAAGAGATGCGAGTAAGGAAGAAGCTGTTGAAAGGTTTATATAGAAGAAAAAAAACAAAAGAAAATAGAGAGAAACTGAGATGGAAATTATTGAGGAAGGGTATATATTTAAAGTTGAGGAAAGTAAGGTTTCAGAAAAGAATGTAGAAGAAAACAATTGTCCTTCTATAATAATAACTAGAAACATTGTGAACTGAAGAAGAGATATGGACTTTCTTAAGAAGATAAGTGACATACATTAAAGAAGCGGTAAAGGATAGACAACAAATTGAAGATCACAAGAGAACAAATATAATCTATAGCAGATGAAATGGACATTTGATGTATAAAGAAAACATCTAAACTAAACCTACAAGCAATCGGTTTAGATATGTTCTTTCTTACACCAGACGTTAGGCATCTGGTGTAGAAAGAACTTTTCTAAACCGGACCTCAAGGAAAAATGTGTAGAAAAGTTATTTTAAATTAGCTATTAAGGTATCTAGTGTAGTAATTTTCTTCTATATCCATCATGTGTACATTCAGTATAAATATTTTATCTTATTTACAAAAATCTATCAGTCTTTTTTTAAAATGGCCTCTGTAAGAATCGGTTTAGAAATAGGGCTTTAGAAAGCCCTTTTTGTAGTAGTGTTAACTCATTCCCTCATTTTTTTTACTTGATTATTGTTAAGAGAGTATCGATTGGGATAATTTAGGAAAGAGTTAGTAAATTTAAAAAATATATCATATATTTATAACTAAAATCAACTCGCTAATTAAATCATATATTTAGAATCAAAATAATACCACTTACTTATTAGGCAGTTTTTTACTTTGGTGTATATAGTTTTTCTTAGAATAGCTCATGAATCATAAAATTTAATTTCTTGATTAAAAAATTAAATGAAAAACCATATTATAGCTACTTATACTTTTTCAAAATTTTAATTTTGTATATTTGTATTTTTTTTCTTAATTAAATCTTTAATTTTATTCTTTTAATAGAGTAAAGTTATAGGGACTAATAATACTAACACAAAATAATACATAAATTAAGATTATTAATTAAAAAATTAAATAATTTAATTAAGACCCCTCCCCACAGTGCATACCAGGAGAGCTCTAGTGTCTCTTTCTGGCACCCTCAGTTTGGTGCTTTTCGACATCCTTTTTTGAGGCTTCTTTTGTCTAACGAGAGCTTAGTCTCTCTTTTTACTTGTCTACGATTTCTTAGTGGGTTGTTTCCATCTGTTCCTCGCTTGGTTTTTGTCTCTTCTCAGTCTGTAACTCACCGCCTTTTTTCCCCTTCTTTTGTTTTTCTCCGCCTTTCCTCTTTCTTGCCTCTTCACTGTTTCTTCTTCCCCCTTTCTCTAATTCTCTTCTTCCCCCTCAATCTTTTGTCTTTTCCTTTGGTCCTCCTCCGTCATTTTTCTGTCGCCTTAACAGCTTTCACCACCTTTAACAAATTCTTTTTTCCATTCTCTCCACTGTTTAACCGTTTTCGTATCTTCTTTCATCTTAGTCTCCCCAGCCTTCTTCTCATATTTTTTCCCTCTCCCTATGGCTGCTTCTTTCATCTTTCACTTGTGCCTTCCGTTTTTTTTTACTATTTTCCATCTTATTTAGGATATCTAGTTTCAGGATATTGGTTTGGGGGTAAGACTCACCTAAACCCTTCGCTTCTTTTGTTTGATTCCATAGTTGCTTTGGTTGTGTTTTTTATTTTGTTTCTATCTTTCCTTTATTTTGGTGTGTTTATGTTTACTTATCAGTTTGCATGGTTTAAGTTTGGATGTGCAAGCCAGTTTGGTTAGCTTTTCTCTACATCATCACTTTCTCAAGGTTATTAACACGCTCTGGTCACTTCCTCTTCTTACTGTCATACAAGGACCCTTATCGAAAGCTCAAGAGCTACTAATATAGTGGGTCTCTTATGAGTTTTTTTAATATAAATTTTTTTAAAAAGTTATCCTAATTTTTGGGTGTCTAAATTTACATGAGAGATCGTCTTGCCCGATATTGATATTACCTAGAAAAATAAGAGATTTCACACTACCCTTATATCTTAGATGAATATAATCATGTGTTTCTTATATTAGTTTTTTTTGTTACCCACCTGATTCACTATAATTTTGCCTTAACTATATCCAAATCCAAACCGCGTCATGCACCTGGCTATAGTGGATGAGTTTCCCAACGAGAATTTTTTGCATATGCCAAAGTTCAAACTTGAGACCTTATTTAAACGATATTGAACCGCTTACTACTCTGACCAACCTCTATTAGTTTTAACCCCATCAGTTCTCTTATGAGTTGGTGGTCTGTTATGGTATTCTTTGATGTGCTTTACATTATCTTTGTTAGAAGTGATAAAACGAGCTGGTCCGTCAAAAACGGGTAGCCCGTTTTGGGGGCGGGCTAAAAAGGGGCGGGTCTCAAAATTCTAACCTGAGCCCGCCCTATTTTTCTTTTTTAATTTTAATATTTTTAAAAAATTATTTTTAAACTTTTAAAATATTAATAAAAAATTTCTAATGTTATATTAGTATAATTAAAAAATTGTTAATGTTATACTTTTAAAATTTTTTACTTTTTATAAAAAAAATATCAAATTTTATAATTATAAATCTAAATAAACATTAACATAATATTAATCAATTATAATATATTAACACATATTAACAAATAAGTAGTTATCTTTAATAGTATTCAATAATAAAAGTATTCAAAGTAATATTTGGGTAAAATAAATAATAATATTAATAATTTAATTAAAAAAAAGCTAAAATAGGCTAGCAAAAAGTCAACCCGTTCTTAGCCCATTTTGACGGAGAATAAGGCTTAGCCCGTTTTTCTAACTCTAAATTCATTGCTACCCCGTAATATCTACTCATGTTTTTTGAGACTTCTAGCAATGTCAAGTTTATTGGTGTTATAGTTGGTTAAAAATAAAACTCAAACTTTAGCTAATCTTTAAAATGTTGTTTATCTTTTAAGCTTTTTGGTTAAATTTTTATATTTTAATTGTTTTTGTTTCACTTTTTAACTATTTATTTTTCTTAGTGGTTGTTTATTTTCATATTCTATACTTATATTTAGGTCTCATTAGATCTCATTTTGATAGATTAGTTTGTTGTTTGTTTTTTTAATTTATGTATCTTCTTATTTTATATATTAATAAACCTTTCTTTTTATAAAAAAATGATTTATTTAAGAGGAAAAAAATAAATATGAATCAAATTAAAAAATTTAAAAAAGTCATATCTAAATAATTTTTTAAAACTTAAATTTTAAAAGGGTTTATAATTCAAATCTAGATTTAATTTTTTTTAAAATAAATAATTATATTTATTTAAAAGTATATCTAAACTAAATCATAATTTAAAATTATAGTTTTATATAAACTAGTTAGAATAGTTTTTAAACAGTAAAATAGTTTATAGATTACTTAATTATTATTTTATCCTTATTTTTTTTACACCATCTTTTATTTCTTCTATCTTTTTTATTATCTCTCCTCTCTATTATATCTTTTCAACTATTTCTCCTATTTCTTCTATCTTTTCCATTATTTCTCTTCTCTCTTCTATCTTTTCTACCATTTCTCCTATCTTTTTTCCAACTTTTCTACTCTTTTATATTTTTAATAAAATTATATCATTTTAAATAATTTTTTAATTATAAAATTTTTTTAATAATAATTATCTAAATATTTATTTATCTATAACTATATTTTTTTATAAACTCTTTCTTAAAAATTATTTTTTAAAAATTACCCAATGTGTTTTTTTTATAAATTCTCCTCTAAATATCTATCAAAACACATAAATTAATTTCTTCACGCATCCGTGACTATCGGAGAGAAACTGAAGAAGATTCGAGAGAAACCAGATTTCGCCTCAACCACCGTGGATTCTCTCACTCAATCTTCACCGCCACCGGCTACAGTATACGGCATAAATAGCCACTACCTTAGCCCATCGACAAAACAGGCTGGCCTTTTCACTCTTTCCTCCCGCTTCCTCTCTCGTTGCCCTCAAAGTGCTTCGTTTTATTGTTTCATAGTGAATTTTGGAGTTTTTATTTTATGATCAACTTTTCATCCTCATGTTCTTTAGTGGAAATGTGTCGTAAAAGCTTAACTTTTGATCCACAATTTCCGCCGTTTGTTTGTTCTTGAGTATGTGTGTGTGTGTGTGTGTGTATAGTCTCAGAATACTAGTTAACTGAGCCTTTGTGTATTCTCACAATTGGAATTTGACGTTTTTATTTAGATTAGAAAAAGAAATCCAAATGGGAACTGCGGCGGCGCAAATTCCCAGTAGCTTTGGCCATGAGCTGAGGGCATGTCTTCGTTGCCGCCTTGTCAAAACCTACGACCAGGTCACAGCTAATTCATGCTCCTTTGTACATGTACTATCGTTGTTGTTTTTATCTCTTTCTTTTCATATAATATTTTAGGGTTTTTTATGTTTATTTTCCGCTGGACTCTTCTTTTTTCCCAACTTTGTGTCTGCTTCTATGCGTAACAGTTCAGGGAATCAGGCTGCGAGAATTGCCCATTCTTTAAGATGGAGGAAGACCATGAGCGTGTTGTTGATTGCACAACTCCTAATTTCAATGGGTATGGATGTTGGACTAGAACTTTTGTGACATTTCGTTTGCCGTGCATTCGTTTAGCCAAAGGCTCTTATCATTTGCAATTGTCCATGTCCTTTCTTTGTACCTTTCTCAGGATAATTTCAGTCATGGATCCAACTCGAAGTTGGGCTGCGCGTTGGTTGCGAATTGGTATGTTAGTTTGTCTACTGTTAGTCTCACTAATATGTCCTATATGTTTTTCTGCAAATATAACACAATCTTTCCTACCACATATGCGGAGATACTCCTAGGATGTAATGGCATTTTTCTTTGGTTCTAAGAGTTCTCACTTTCATTTACAAGGCTTTGTAACGGCAGAATGAGCTTATTTTTGTGAATTGCTTCCAAAGCACCAACTGTTACTTGCATATAAGGAGGCCAATCTTTTTAATGGAATAAAAGTCAGAGACTACACATGAGTAGGTGGATTTTATTAATAGATTTATTAAGCCTTGCTCAGTCTTTGTATCAAAGAGGTGGCGGTAGTAGTTTACTTAATTACTCAAGAACACCTTGGCTGCTTTATTTTCATTTGAGATGGAAGTAAAGCTAGAGGCTAAAAGGTGTTGCTACGACACAATAGTGTATGAGAAAGATTTTCCTCACTTCTTGATGGTTTACAGTCTCTCACTTGACACTTGTGTGAAATCCCTTTTTTGCTATGACTTTGGTGGAGAAGAGTTAAAAAGAAAATCATCGTTTAAGTGGTCTGGATGTTGGGAATAAACTGTTCAATAGTTTGGTCACAGATAACACAGGGACAAATTGGTAAAGAAATTGGCGCCTGGGGATTAGAGATATATTGAAGTTTTAAAATTTATATGTTGCTCAGGAGATGAGTCAAAATTATCTCTATATAGGATTCTCCTTGTAGGCCTTTTCTTGAGGTCTTGTTTGGTGCTTGATTTCTCTGGCTAAGGTAGCTTGGCTTGGGAAACCTTTTGGGGAGGAAGAAATCAGGTTAATTTTTGGTTGTACGGATCAAGTCATTAGGTCTCCATGGTTTTATGCTGGGCTTCATAATTTGTAGAACATTATTAGAGAGGATTTGGTCAGGGTGTATGTTGAGTTCCATTACTATGAGCACAATTATATAGATATGAATTTTATATTCATCACTACCTTTCTGATAGAACTGGTGGGCTAGGAGGCTACTATGTAGGAAAGTAGGGAAATGGGCCCAAGGGTGACCTATCAGGTGGCTTGTTTGTTTTCATCAATACCTTTCTTGGGTTGTGCCTTGATGGAGATAGAGAGAGAAAATAATGAGAGAATTATAGGGTTAAGGGAGTAAGAGAATAGGCAAGTAGGCAGAAACTGAATGCAAACTAGTGTGGGGAGATTTGATAGGGACCTTTGCCATTCATGTTCCCCTTTTTTAGGCACATGTTTGATTTTCTGTCATCAGAGTCTAGCTTTGACCATGTAGCGACAACCTACTTCCTCTAGCACCAGGGACGTGAGCTATGAATAATTCATAGAATGGCTTCTTCTTCTTCTTCTACGTCATTTTTTTGGTACAAAAAACTTTAAGTGGGGTCGGTACTGGTCCCACAACAAGATCAGGGCATAGTCTCAGGGCTCAGAAAGCATTTATAGTGGACTTAAGAGATTGCCTACTAAAAGAGCCCTCATAGTGGCAGTAGTAATCGAACTCACGTCCTTGTGAGATACGAGCGCGTTCTTTACCATCTGTGCCAACTCTCATTGGCATGAATGCATCTAAAACAAGGAAAGATTGGTAAAGAAATTGGATCTTGAAGATGAAAAGTTTAGCTGAAGCCTAGCAACATATCTTTTTATTTTTTTTTTATTTTTGTACAAATAAGTTCTAAGTAGGTTCGGCATCGGTCCCCTACCAAGGCTAGGGGCTCAGACAGTGCTTACATGAGACTTATGAGATTGGCTACTAAAGGAGTCCTTACGACGGCAGAGGGAATCGAATTTTTGTTCTTATAAGATACAAACCCGTTTCTTACTATTTGTGCCAGCTCTCATTGGTAGCAACAGATCTTTTGAGGCGGAAGCAAAAATAGGACATTTGGGTTGGATGGATAAGGGCATCAGGTCTTGATTGTTCTGCAATGGGCTTCTTTCATGAATTTTAGAACTTTTTATTTTTTATTTTGACAATTTAAAACCCCCTCCCCTATGACCCACACCCACCTATCACACAAATACACACCATATTTTGCCACTTTGTGGAATAGAACCAACAACCTCCTCCATGAGAGGAGGCGTAGAGTGCCATGTGAGCTAGAAGCACTTGGCATGAAATTTATAACTTTATTAAAGAGGATTTGATAAGAAAACTTTACGAGTTTGATTAGAGTTATATAGATATGGTTTTTTTTTTCCCATCACTAACGTCCTTTTGTTAGACTGAATGAATGCTTACAAACATTATTTAGGAGATCCAAAGTGGCTTTCTTTTAAGTCAGTTCTAGATGTGTCCTTATAAGCAAATGAAATGGGGAAGAATGTGAGAAGGCAAAGAAATTGGGGTTTATTTCTAATTTGACTTTCCCCTCTGGAGAAAGGTTGTTTGGGGAAAGATTTGGTGCAGACTCAATAATGAAAGGGTCTTGGAAACTTTGTTTTTCTGAGATTACATTGGTTGGTGTACGGTGTAACTTTTAGATGGCCGTCGTTATGACAACATCTGCTAAGAATGGTTTATTCTCCGTGCTAGTTATGGGAGTCCCTGAGTTCCCCCTCCCTCATGTTATGATTCAACCTTTTGCTTCTCTAAGATTGAGGGTTTCCCCATTTTCGTTTGGCTTTAATATCATATAAAATGTGAGAGAGATGAAGAGAAACCTCTTTCGTGGAAATTGTAGGTGGTCATTTTGACCTACATTTAATGGTCTCATTAGATACATGATAGAAGATAAAACTTAAAACTACATTAGTTATTGAGATATTATAGTGTCAGCATACAATCTACTCGCAGTTAGCATTCCACAAATACGATATTCACACTTTTTATTAATTGCCACAAATAGTTGAGATCTTGTATTGCATTTATGGCCTGGAACCTGAGTTTTTTTTTTTTTTTTTAAATATGTTGCAGGAAAATTTCTTCCTGGTGTTTACGCTCTTGCTGTTTCAGAGGCTCTTCCAGAAGAAATGCAGGTTTGTAATTTCCCATTGATGTGCTGATGGCATAATTGGGTCAAATTATCTACTAACATGATTTATCTTTTCTTTACCCCTTGGTGAATCATCAACATGTTTTGATTGATCGCTAAATTCACCTGTTTTGTGCCTCCTATTAGAGTCCTGTAACAGAGAGATCAGCAATCCTTTCTATGAAGCATGGACATTTTTATTTATTTATTTTTTTTTTGGGAAAAATGAGATTTGTTGGTCTCGGACACATATTGGACCCATATTAGACATGGCAAACACACACGCTGCACAACAGTTCAATTTTTTGTTTTATTGAATTAGAGGGGAGGTACTAACGGCCCAAGTGAGATTAAACCCATAACTTTTTACTTATAGGAGAGTTTTCATCTCATTAGACTAGAGGGATATTGGCACAACACATTAAATTTTGTTGTGACATCATTCTATCTCCATACCATTGTCCTTTCCTAGATCCTTCCTTACTTTCTTCCTCAGATTGCAAAGATGACGAGTGTTAAAAGTTTTGGAAAATCAGTCTCTATTCTTTTTCATTTCTTTTACTTGAATCCTTGATTGAAGCAGTGTTGTGTGCCGATGTTCATATATTTGATCATTTTTATACTCTTTTGCAGGCTATTTGTGAAGATGAGCGTGTGCAGTATATCCCTCCCAAACGTTTGTGAAACACTCGTAACATTGCCTTGATATCGACTGAACGGAAACTGAATTGCCTTTAGTCTGTAGTAAAATGTGGATTTTCATGTTTATAGGTAATTTACTGCCTTGCACTGTGTTCCTTTTGACATAAATGATTAAGCTCTTTTAGCTACTCGGTTTCTCTTAAGAATGAACTGAAACGACTAAACCTGACATGCTGACATGCGCCCAAGGCTGATGGTGCATAAGTTCAAGGCTTGTAATGAAGCTGCTTATTATTAATACTTTAACCCGCTTCCTAATGTAAGAATAAATTAAAAGTTTATTAATACCCTCTAAATTTACAATTTTTTCTCAAATTATTATATATTTTGTGTAAAAAAATTTAGATAGGTTTGACATTGATTTTCTACTAAAGATAATGAATAGTTTTAGGGATCAAAGAGTATTTATAGAGATTTATAATATTGTATATTAATTTTTTTTATAACAGTAGTAATAATTAAATTTATATTTGTGAGGTATGAGTCTTTTTTTTATTATTTATATCAATTTTTATTAGTAAGATTCTATTGATATAAGCCTTCACAAAGTACTCTATTAATTGTACAAATTAATGAATTTAGCATTCAAAAGGTGGTTATAATAAAATATTATTATTTTAAAAAAATTAAATTATATTTATTATAAATAAGTAATATAATTAATTTATTTAATTTATCTAATTTATGTTAAGAATAAGAAGTAATATAAAATATTAAATCTATTATTTAGTTATAATATTTATGTGAATTAATATAATCTTTAATTTTTTAAATGTATGTAGATTTTGATTTTAAATTTTTAAGTTTTAAATTATGAGTTTTGATTCTTTAAAAAGTAAAATGTAAGTTTTTATTAAATTATTTGTATAACTATTTTAGATAAAAAAAAATTTAAAGAATTAAAATTTAAAATTTGAAGGATTAAAGGATAAATTTTTTAAAAAAATTGTATTAACCTTATTTATAAATTGCGTATTGTTCTGTATAATACACAAGATTTATTTTTATTGTAGTTTCACCGTCCACGTCGCTGGCTGGAGCCATGGTTGGCAACGGTGAATAACCTTTGGTAGGAATTGTTTTCAATTAAACTTTTTTGTTTGTATTCATTTTTCAATTTTAAAAGTACTGTTAAAACTCAAATAAAATAATATTCATTATGCCCTATTTTTAATATATAATATAATTAAAAAATTAATATTAATTTTAAATATAAGATATATTTTCTATATTTATTAATTTTTTAAAATTATTCATATTAATATTTTAATAATAATTAAATAAAAAAATAAATGAACAATTAAAAAAGATAATTGTAGTGTTTTAAGTAAAATATATTATATTAAATAATTTAATTATATTAAATTAGTTAAATATATTATATATTAAATATAAATGGAGTAATAAATATAAGTTAAAAATATTAAAAAAAAATAAAATAAAATTTATTAAAAAGATTTTCAATTTAATCAAATCTTCCATGATATTTAACTTAATGTTTTTTATAAAGTTTTTAACTTGTATGAGAATAAGACAATTTTTGTCCGTTCATTTTTTTCACTTAAAAAGTCATTAAATGACCAAATTCCTTTTCTAAAATAATAGCTGTTATTTTTAATCTAACTATAATTTAGAAGGTAAAATTTAATTCTAAACATAAAAGAATTAATTTTATATTTAATATTTATTAATATATTTAATTTTATTAATATCTCTCAATTAAATAAATATTTCTTATATTAAATATTAGATAGAATAATTTAAAATTTTAGAATTAAAGTGTCATGACTTTTTAGAGAAAATAATATTTAGTATTATAATATTTTTCATGTATATCAAGTATATAATTTTATTTATAATATAATTTTTTAAAATAATTTTAATTTTTATATTTTAAAATAAATAGTTATATATTATATAATATTTTAATTTTATTTTTTATATATGTTTAATATTTTAATTTTAGTTGTGATATAATTTTATCTATAATTTTTTAATTTAATATAATTTATAGTAAGCGCAGCATAATTATGTCAAATATAATCAATTAACATATTATAAAACAATATAATTGCTTATAATAAATTTAGACTTTGACCAGTAATAATTCGAGAAATAAGGAACTCTATCCTCTTTCATATAAAGTATTATCAAATTCCTCCACTAGAACTTTCAACCTTATTCCTTCAGATTATTCCAGCACAGCCTTCCTTCGTTTCCTACCAGAGGCGTAACTAAATCTATTCTATGCACTTATATTGATAAATAAAATGCTTATTAACTATATTTGAGATAACTATAATACTCAGATTGAATCCTTTATAGAATCATGACTCTTAGTAAACTTTCGAATAATAATCCTCCTTTAATCCTCTTATAAAATTTAGCTACTCATACCTGGATAATGCTTTCCAAATATTCTGAAAGATAATTCTGAGAGCGGGTAAGAGAAATGGGAATGAAAGAGAGTGCACAAAGGATAGTGAAAGCTTTTGAATGTTATTGCATTCGATGATCTTTACAAGCCTTCTAATGCTTAATTTATAGACTGCTTCGACCCTTACAGACTCAATTATTATTCAGACAATACATGACTCTTACTTTTGACAAAATATAATAAAACAAACTACTTTTTGACAATATTTACAATTATTGTTCTTCCTGCTGCTTTCTTCTGTCGTCTTTAGTATTATTGTCCTTCACCTTATCTTGCTTTCTTCTATCATTTTATCTTATCTTTAGATTGTCGGCAATTTACTTTTCTTTCTTTGTCCTTTTATCTGTCGGAAAGTCTTCACTTTTTGATTATTCTTCATATTTGAGTCATATCAGTTGTAGGTTCTTCATAGTCTTTATCCAACCTTTCTCTTTCTTCACAATATTCATATGCATGGTTGGCATATTCTGATAGTGCTCGGCAGATTCTTTTCTTGGTCCTTTCTAAATTTTCCATTTTATTGTTCTTGATGTGATGAAGAATTTTATTCACCAATAGAAGATAATTATAAAATAAAAATGATGAGAGAAGTAGAAGAAGGTGAAAGTAGTAATAGACAAGAAGAACAAAACTATGATGAATACGAAGAATATAGAAATATTGAAGAAGGAATTGTAGAAAGAAGAATAACTTTTAGTCAAAACTAATATAATAAAATAAAAAATACAAGATTAGATTTAAAAGCAAATGAATTAAAAGACGAAAATTTTATACAAAAAGTAAGTAAAATATTAAAATAAAAAAAAGAAAAACAAGCTTGTATAGTATTAGAAAAGAAATATCCAATAGAATCAAGTATGACAGAAAGAATTTTAAGAATCCTTTAATAAATAAAGAATTAATAGAATTAGAAATAAATAAATTAGAATTCAAAGATGAAGTATCAGAAATATATATATAGCAGGAGTACAATTATTAGTAAAAAGTTATTTTCATCAAGGAATAGATTCACCAATAGAGTTATTAATTACAGATGGAAGAATAATAAATAGTGTTAAAGATAGTATATTAGGAGCATTAACTAGAAATTTAATATATCAAAAGTTAAAATTTACATTAAATACAAATTTTACAATATCTAGAGCTGATGAACAAATGAATAAATCAATACTAATATACCATAAATTAAATAATGTAAGATTATTACATAGAGCAAAAACTATAAGTATTACAACAATGATATGATTATTATTTACAAATGAACATAAAATTTATAATAGATCAAAAGGAGGATTATTATTCGGAAGTTTACTAAGAGTCATGATTCTATAAAGGATTCAATCTGAGTATTATAGTTATCTCAAATATAGTTAATAAGCATTTTATTTATCAATATAAGTGCATAGAATAGATTTAGTTACGCCTCTGGTAGGAAACGAAGGAAGGCTGTGTTAGAATAATCTGAAGGAATAAGATTGAAAGTTCTAGTGGAGGAATTGATAATACTCTATATGAAAGAGGATAGAGTTCCTTATTTCCCAGATTATTACTGGTCAAAGTCTAAATTTATTATAAGTAATTATATTATTTTATAATATGCTAATTGATTATATTTAACATAATTATGTTGTGTTTATTGTTCACCCTATAGTTATAATATTTTTAATTTAATATAATTTATATTAAATTAAAAATATTATAACTAAAATTATATTAAATTAAAAAATTATAGATAAAATTATATTAAATTAAAAAAATTATATGTAAAATATTATAAATAAAATTAATATATTAATATATATATATATATATAAAAATAAAATGCAGATATTAGTTGATCCACCTTCTAAGAATGGAGCAATTTTACGAGGATAACAGGCCTCCGTTACCCCCTCACCTCTCCTCACTCTCTCCCTTTCCTTTCCACCAGTAGCTTTGCAATCTCCGCCATCGTCTCTGGTGACCTTGAAACTCGCCGTCGACCTCACCCTTCGAAGCTCTTGGATGTGCCCTGTTGTCGTGCTTTTCTCAATCGAAACGCAGCCCATCACTCAATATCTTCCGGTGATTTCGTCGCCGCGATCCGTCACTTTTCTGTCGTTACTGTCTCGAGCACTCATGTAGCATTTTAGATGATCAGTTTCAGATCTCATTCTTGTTCCCAGTAATTTCGAACGCCAAAGGTAATGCATTTCAGATCTCGTTCTCACTTATGCTATCACTTTTGAACATGAAAGTGACGACCTCCATCCCCAATCTCGACAGCAATCAGCTTCTTCGATTTCTTTATTGTTACATGGATTATTCAATTCTGACTTTTGTTGGTTATTTATTTCTTCTTTTCTATTAGAGTTTTGCTTCATCTTCTCTAGCTTGACTATTTTATTCAATTTGTTCTGTTAATGGTTATTTTTATATTGGTTATTTTTCTGCAATTTTAGTCTGGTATTGGTTATTCTTCTCCTATCTATGGTGATATTCTTTTGTTCCTGAATCTGGTGATTCACTTCGGCCATTTTTTCGATTCTTGTCTGATATTGGCATTTTATTCACTTGGACGATTTTGTGAAGAATAGTGGCTTCAGTATTCCTGATTCTTAGATTCACAGAGATAACAAGGAGGAAGAAAAAGAAGGAAGCATTTGGTTTAAGTGAGCAAGGAAGCAATGTCGCAAAGAGGAGGAAGACAATGATACTGACTGATGTTTGGAGCTCTGTTAACATAGGGTAAAATTGCTCCATTTTTTAAATATAGAGGGTAAAATTATATATTAGGATATTAGACGTACCTTAGGATATTAGATGTACCTGATATTTACCTTTTTTTTAACCCAATTATTAAAAGTGTCAACAGGGATGGTGGGAGAAACCAGAGCCGTGCCCGTGCACAGCTGCTATTTTCAAATACTCATCTGATTTAACTAATCGGATTATTCCCTCAATTTTGACGGCCACCAGGTACACCAGATACGGTGGAGCCACCGGACAGTTTGGCACAAGAACAGGTTAACCTTTTCACTCCTCATTCACCTCCTAACTCTTGTAGCTTTCAAAGTAGAGCAGTTTTGTGATGCATATTGAATTTTACAAATTTATTAAGATCCACTTTTCATCCTCTTGTTCTTGAGTTGGAATGCTTCGTAAAAGGCTTAACTTCTACCAATTGTTGCCATTCACTTGTTTGTTAAAACGCCTCTATCAGAATTTGAATATTTCTGTGGTGGCACTCAGAAGTAGGATTTCTGTGGCTTTGCAAGGCCATGTGGTCATGTTTCAGGTCTTTAGCTCTTACTTCTATTTTTCAAATGACTTCAAAATTAGTGCCAATTTTATGTGGTAGCTATTGAAGATGGGCAGTTTTGCTATTGCCAAGATGAAGCAAATGTGGTAATTCAGTTCTGCATTTCCTTTCACGTATTCTGGTACATTTATACACTTGAATATGCAATAAGGGAGCATGGTACACGGGGAACAAATCAAGGGAAAAATTAATAATACAATCAAAATATAATTCCTATAATCCTTCCTAATTAATTCCTATAATCTTTCCAAATCAATCTCAATCTCTCCTAATCAATTACAATATCTCCTACATTCCCCCTTAAGTTGGGGTATAGATGTTTATCATGTCTAACTTTCCAATTAAATATTCAAATTTGTCTCTAGTCAACCCTTTTTGTGAACATACCTACTGTCTATTCTTTAGAGGGAACATATTTTAGTTCTATTGTCCTAGAATCAATTTTTTCTCTTATGAAATGTATATCTATTTCCACATGCTTTATTTTATTATATTGGATTGAATTGTATGACATATTAATTGTTGCCATATTGTCTGATCGTAGCCTGATAGGTAGTTCTATTAGCACTCTCAATGCTTCTGGTATGCGTTTTACCCATAGACCTTCACATAGCCCGAGAGTTGTAGCTCAGAACTCAGCTTTAACACTACTTCTAGCCACTACACTTTGATTTTTACTACGCCACGTGACCAAATTCCCCCAAACATAGGTAACATATCCCCTATGTTGACCTCCTATCATCTCGATCTCCTGTCCAATCAGCATCCATAAATATCTCTACAGTTCTCTTGTCTGATTTCTTGAATAAAAGACCTAGAGCAGGTGATCCTTTCAAATATCTGAGGATACTATAAACTTCATTTAAGTGCTTCTGCTTGGGATTATGAGAGTGTTGACTCACAATACTGACGACATAAGCAGTGTCTGGCATCGTATGTGATAGATAGATCAACTTTCCTACTATACGTTAGTATCGTCCCATATCCCATATCTTTTCCCCAATCCTCATCATCACTAATCTTGTCAATCCGAATAGGAGTATCACTATGTTTGCGACCCAGTATACATGTTTCTTCTAGGAGATACAATATGTATTTTTTTCTACGAGATATTGATTCCTTTTGCAGATCTAGTCACTTTCATGCCTAAAAAATGATTTCATTGTTCCTAGGTCCTTAACTTGAAACTCTTGATTAAGGGAGTTTTTAATTCTATTGATTTCTGTTGAATTGTCACCTGTACGAATGATGTCATCAGCATAAACTGTTAGCACCACAATGTTTTCTTCATCGTGTCTGAAGAATAGATTGTGATCACTTTGTCCTTACGTATAGCCTTGTCTTTTTAATACTTTGATAAATCTCTCAAACCATGCTCAAGGAGACTGCTTTAAACCATACAGTAACTTCTTCATCTTGCACACTTGGCCTTCTTTCTTTCCAGGGAATCCTGGAGGCATCTTCATGTACATCTCTTCCTTCAATTCTCCATTCATGAATGCATTCTTTACATCTATATGATGTAGAGGCCAGTCTAGATTAGCAGCAAGTGACAGTAGAATTCTGATAGTATTTAACTTAGTTATTGATGCAAATGTCTCAGTATGATCCATGCCATAGACTTGAGTAAAACCTTTCTTCACCAGTCTTGCTTTGTATTTGTCAAGGGTTCCATCAACCAGGTATTTTGGAGTGAACACCCACTTACATCCTACTGCTTTCTTGCCTTCTAGTAGTTCAACTATCCCATGTTTCATTGTTTTCTAGAGCCTTCATCTCTTCTGTTACTGTTTTTCTCCATTCAGGACTTGCTAGAGCTTCATTTATATTTTCTAGTATACTGAGTTGATCAAGGTGAGATAAAACCATGATGTTCAGATGATAAGGTTTGATGAGAGACAAACCTTTCTATATGGACAGTAGCTTTTATGGGTGATACCGTGGACTTCAAGGAAATTAGCTAGTGGGCAGTTAAAGTATTCAGTGCCATTGTTAGTATGAAGTATCTGGATTTTTGTATCAAATTGGGTACGAACCGTATGATATAAATCCACCGAAGTTTGGTACACATTGGATTTATCCTTTAAAAAGAAAACCCAACTCATACAGGTATGCTCATCAATAAGGGTCATGAACCATTTTGACTGGGTGCAGTTTGAGACTCGTGATGGTCCTCACAAATCACTATGAATGATGGAGAAGGGTCTGGATGGATAATATTGCGATGATGTTTAGCAAGTTCACAAGAATCACACGAAAAATTTGAAATTTTATTTGAGCAAATTGAAGGAAACATTTTACATATAAATGAAAGTTGGGATGTCCTAATCTCTTGTGCCATAACTCCAATTCACTAGTCTTAAAGAGAGACACTTTATTACAGAAATGAGATATTGGATTATTACAGTCATTCAGGTAATAGAGCCCATCAAGCTTTTTAGCAACACCAATCACTGTCCCCGTGAGCAGTTCCTAAAAAATACAGTGTGTAGCAAAAAAACTTAGCATGACATCTTATAACCCTAGTTAGCTAACTTAAAGATAATAAATTACATTATAATTTTGAAACACGTAAAACATTATGTAGTGTAAGTGTCACATAAACATTAATAGTACCGCTACTAGCAACTAGAGAGTCAGAGGCATCAACAATTTTTACTGGAGTACCTGGGAAAAAAAGTGAAGCATCATTAGTCATGTGATTAGAGGCACTTAAATCGACTATTCAACAAGATTCTGAATGCTTACCTTTAATGGTAGCAAGGGCTTGCACTACCATGGCAACTGGTTACTGATGAGACTATTTTTCAAGGGCTGCCAAGCGGTCTAAAATGATTGCTAATAGATCTGAACCTTGGGCCTGTGCAAAATTGATTAACCTATTAGTAGAGACATAGGCTGAAGGAAGTAGTCCACCAGCAGATACTTGGGTTGGGGCTCTAATAGTAGTGACATGGCCTGGAACAAGAGGCCCATTTGTAATGCCAAAGGTGTCCTTTGAATTGGTTGCATCGGCCATGTGTCCTCTAGGCTTACGTTGTGTGGGCCTCCAATCAACTAGCTTCCCATAGAGATCCTAACACTTCTCCTTAGTGTGGCCCGTTTTCTGGCAATGTTCATAGATTGGATGCTCCTTCTTGGACTCTAGACGCTAGTAGCAAGGGCTGAAACTTCCATCTTGATTGGCAGAGAAAATCAGGGAGCAGAAAGTATTACTTGTCACTTAGATTCCTCGTCCCATAGAAGAGCAAAGGCCTCGGAGACAGAGGGCAAGGGTATTCGACTGAGAAGATGACCACGAATGTCATCATAAGCTGTGTGTAGTCTAACCAGGAATTCAAACAATTGCTCTTCCTCCAAGTCTCGTCGGTGGATAGTAGCGTCCTCAGCATTCCTCCATACATGGTTCTTCAACTGGTCAAATTCTTGCCACAATGTTGTTTTCTCCAAGTAATACAAGTTCAAAGGACGGTCAACTTGTTTAACAGTCCACAGGCGAGATCGCAAATCGAAGACCAGAGAAACTGTCGGACGCTTGCCATAGGCTTCTTTTATGGCTCGCTAGATCTCTCGTGTTGATGGGATGAACATGAAGTTGCGACGGACAACTGGAACCATCATGTTGAGAATTCATGACGTTACCAAGGAGTTTTCGGTTTTCCACCATTGGTGAGCACCGGCATCTTCAATGAGTGACAGTAGTGCCAGCCTATCAGGGCCATCAAGGGCCAGGTATATGGACTGCGCCCATTCTGGGTAATTGTCACCAGTGAGGCATTCGGGGACAATGATGACTGTGGAGCCTTCGACTTTATTTGTTAGATGCAAGCCACTGTCAGACATTGTAGAGTCGACTTCGGCGGAGGACGATATATGGGATTCTACGGCCTGCTTTGATACCATATTGAAGATGGGCAGATTTGCTATTGACAAGATGAAGCAAATATGGTAATTTAGTTCTGCATTTCCTTTCACATATTCTGGTACATATACACACTTGAATATGCAATCAGGAAGCATGATACACGGGGAACAAATCAAGGGAAAAATTAATAATACAATCAGAATGTAATCCCCATAATCCTTCCTAATTTATTCCTATAATTCCTATAATCCTTCCTAATCAATTGCAATATCTCGTACAGTAGCATTTTTGTTGATCTTGTAGTACTCATAGTAAAGTGGGTACTTATCCTTTTCAAATTCTTCATTATCATATAATTTGTGGGATAGTGAATGGCCGATAATTTCTCGTTTTTTATTGATCAAGCTTTCTGTTCGATATTGTATAATCTGATGTTTGAGTGAGATAGTGGCTAAAAGGAAAGTTTGAGTGAGATGGTTTTGTGAAAATTGCTTGACAAAACTCGTCTTATTGGTTTGCAATACGCGAGTGCTGAGTTGAGTTTGTTGACAATAGTTTTTTAGTAATTAAGTTATTAGTGAAAAATTATTTTCTATATAATGCTAGATGTAATTTGGGCTAAGCAACTTTTTAAGATGCAATGCTAGAGAAAATGTTTACTTTTTAAGTCAAATGAATTTTGTTAATATGACTTTAATATAGTCATCCTACCTTAAGTTGGTTTTAGATTGCAGCAGATATAGGTTGCAAGTTTTGATCATTGTTGTTAAAGGCTCGCCTTTGCGCCTAAGGTGCTGAGATGAGATGCAGAACACCCTCATTGCATCTAGTGTGAAGAGAGGTGATGGGTTCACTCAGGCGCTCACCTTTTCTTTAGGCACCTTTCTTGATCAAAAGTTGAGTGCCTTTGGGCACGTGTTTTGAGTTTCGCATAGAGAAGTAGGGAACAATGTTGGAGCTTTTCTGGTTTGGACAGTGAAAGCTTTTCTGGCTTTGGAGGTTGATGTCGATAATGTTGTGTTGTCAATTTGGCTGATGAAGCTTTTATCAACATGTTGATATATGCCTCTGAACTCCTGTGAACATGTCAAAGTGTCTGGGTCGTGTAGGTCTGTTGGCCGAAGACGAATGTTTCTGCTTCTTCTCATTCGATAATAGAGAACCCATTTAAAGTTGAACTATTTTTATAAAATATGATATAAGATATGGAAATTTATATGATGAAATATTAAAATGTTGTTTTGTAATAGCTTATGATTTAGATGACTGCTACATTTATCTATGTCTTCTTCATATAACACAAATTTTCAGATTATTTATTATGAATGGTAACTAAATTTACATTTATCTATATTTTTTTGTCTATGCATTATATATTTTCACATGGTAGTGCCTTGCTTTGCTCGGTCGCGCTCCTTTCTAGCACCTTCAGTGTGCCTTTTGCCTTTAACAACATTGGTTTTAATATTATTGCTGTAGATTTAGCAGAAATTTTTTGGTTATAGTTGTTCAAGTTCATGGCTTTCTATGAGTGTTACCATTCATTCATTTTGCTTTAGGTTACCTTCTAGCATAATTTTATGAATGTTGGCTCTTGCAGGTTGTATCTTTGTATAAACTTGTAAGATTTGGTTATGTTTCTAAAATTCTTCTTTACTTTTTGTTCGTACACAAACTAAGGGCTTACAGTTTAAATTTTAATCCATGTTAAAAAATGCTATTTTAGTAACAAATTTCTGGTTGATATGGCAAATTCTGGGTTGGCTAAAATACTGTCCTCTTGCTCAAAATTCTCAATTACTTTGAAAATTCTCATTTGTGTTAAACTTATGGTTAACAAAGTAATGTTCTGGATGACATTACAAATTTTGGATTGTGCAGATTCTGGTTTACAGTTGAAATTTCTGGTTTACTGCAGGACAATATTTTGGTCAGAGCATTCTCTTTATGCTTGCAAATAAAATCAACCACCTTCTTTCCCTATGTAAACAAATTTCAAGTTCCCAGCCTATTTCTCGTTCACGGCCCCTCCGTTATCTCCCACCCCGACCTTCATTGCTTCAAATCAAGCAAGCCCATGCTTACATTATTGTCTCAGGTGTCTTTGGCTATGTCCGCTTCATGGGTCATCTTCTTGCTTATCTTTCTTTGCCCTCATCGATTCCCTTGGACTATTGCTCCACAATCTTTCATACAATGAGCTTCCCTAGTGTCTTCACCTTCAATAACATGATTCGGTGCCTCGCCAAAGGGAAGTCACCTTCTGATTCCATTTCTTTATACACATCGTTGCGACGGAGATGCTTGAAACCCAATAATCACACTTTCACCTTTGTGTTACAAGCTTGTAGTAAGGCTTTGGCTATAAATGAAGGGGTTCAAGTTCATGCGCATGTGATCAAACTTGGTTTTGGACAAGATTTGTTCATTCGAAATGCATTGATTCACCTGTACTGTGCTTGTTCGAGAGTTGAATGTTCGATAAGGGTATTTGAGGAACATGCCCTCTGCAGAGATGTGGTCACTTGGAACTCAATGTTGGCAGCTATGACGAGGGATGGACAGATAAATGTTGCAGAACAGATGTTTGAAAAAATGCCAGAGAAAGATGTCATCTCATGGAGTACAATGATCAAGGGATATGTTCAAAATGGACTATTGGAACAAGGGCTGGAGTGCTTTAAAGAAATGAGAGTGAGAGGCTTGAGACCTAATGAGGCGATATTCGTTACAGTGATTTCAGCTTCAGCCCATTTGGGTTTGCTCGGGAATGGTCAATTCATTCATTCTACCATTGAATCCTTGAATTACCCTATATCTATTCCCATAGGAACAGCTCTAATTGACATGTATGCAAAGTGTGGCTGCATTGAAAGGTCAATGTTATTGTTCAGTGACATGCCCAGGAAGCATAGCTGGACTTGGAATGTCATGATTTGTGGCTTAGCTTCACATGGTCATGCAAAGAAAACATTTGCACTCTTTCAGAACTTTATAAGTGAAGGTTTCTGTCCCACCAACATAACTTTCATAGGGGTTCTAAATGCTTGTAGCAGAGCAGGTCTGGTTTGTGAGGGCAGGGAATACTTTAAGTTAATGATAGACAAATATGGCATTCAACCAGAAATGGAGCACTATGGGTGCATGGTTGATCTTTTTGCTCGTGCTGGATTAATAGACGAGGCCTTTAAGTTGATTGAGACAATGGTGACTCCACCAGACCCTGTATTGTGGGCAACACTTTTAGGTGCTTGTAAGATATATGGGTTAGTGGAAATGGGAGAGAAGATTGGAAATAAGTTGATACAACTGGAACCAACACATGATGCGCATTATGTACAGTTGGCCGGAATATATGCAAAAGCCAGAAAATGGGAAGATGTGGTTAGAGTTCGCAGATTAATGATCCAACAAAACAGCAAGAAAGTTGCAGGTTGGAGCCTGATTGAGAACCAGGGTAGAGTTCATCGATTTGTTGCAGAAGACAGAGAGCATGAGCGTTCTTCTGACATATATAAAATGCTGCAAACAATAGGAATGAGAATAGCTGAAGCTGGATACTCACCAAATATTTCACCGGTATTGCATGATATTGAGGAGGAAGAGAAAGAAAACGCAATTAAAGGCACGGTGAGAAATTAGCAATTGCTTTTGGTATTTTGGTAACAGAAGTCGATGATTGCATCAGAATTGTTAAAAACCTGAGAATTTGTGAGGATTGTAATTAGGTGAGCAAGATTATATCCAAAGTGCTTCAGAGAGAGAGATAGCAGTCAGGGATGGCAGCAGGTTTATTTTAAGGAAGGCAAGTGTTCCTGTCTTGATTATTGGTAGATCATGATTAACTCATCTTTTTGGACCATAAGATTTAAGAATTTCGCTCCCTGCTGCTAGTTGTGGAGTTATAATTTAATAAATTAATTGATATAAATTTCATGAAGGAGTTAGTACTGGTTAAGTATTAGCAGGATTGCACTGCTGATTAGCGCATAAGTTTTAGAGATGATTTGTACTGGCTATCTGCAACTTCACGCAAATTTGTTTTACTGACCAATAAACCATTTCAGTAAGGATTCAACAGTCAACAGACGGGTTTTAACTGCTGGCATGCAACAATAAAAAATGTTATTTTATGGTCTGCACAGGTGGGTTTTTAGATATGGACTATCATTGTAAGGATTCTCTGGATGTGTGATGCTGTGATCTCTACGTTACTTGGTCAAAAAGAAAAAGAGATATCTGGGTCAGCTTGACTTGCTTGAACACAGAGCATGCTATTTTCTCCGTCACAAGTTGACAAATGATCAGTTTGTCCAATAACGATAACCTTCATATGGGTCTTAACTGCTTGAAGTAAAGCAGCTTTTGTACTAACACCTGGAATTTCGCAAGTTCATAAAGCATGGCAATCACATAATACTGGATGTGGTGCCTTTTGGTTCCTCACATTGCATGCATACTATGCAATTCTAGAAGCGTGAAAATGGAAGTTATGACTATGATTCTCATATTAATGATGGTAGAAAACATCATAGAGCTGCATATCAATCTTGAATAAAGCATGGGGAATCATTCAAAAGGAAAAGGACAGAAAAGGGTTGAAGCTAGTTAGTTATGGCTTTGAATCAAACCTCAAACCCTTGTTACAAGTTATGGGATACCAAGATAGGGACCACAAATTGATCTACACTATGAGAGGTAAGAAAATGATTGTATTTTTAGTCATAGGAGGTTGCATAAGAATTGTGATGAGATTGAAAATTTGTGATGCTTCTCATGGGGTGATTGTGAGTTTTGTTTCCTTTTGAATATTTGAAGTGTTAATTGAGAGACATTATTGTCATAAATATTTTTATGATTCATAATTGTATAAATTGAGGGACGGATTATAGTCAGAGATGAGATTAAATCATCTATAATTGTTTAGTGAATTATTATGCGACAGGATCTTCATTTGGTAGACGTAGGATTCAATTAGGAAAGTTCAATATTAATGTAGTAAAATGAGCAAGTATTTGGAGTCCATATAAACCATTTTGAGGGCCTAAGAAGAAAATATGCATTTGGGAGAGATAAATGGGGCTTAGTTTTGCATTTTTAGCTAGTAATAAACCAGGGAAGGTTGAAAATGTGAAGCCTATGTTAATTGAGTCCATTTGCTATTTTTAATGTCAAATAGGGATCTTATTTTTTTCAATTTTGTTTATTTAGGATTTTCGTATTTGGAAGATCTCTAAATAAATGGTTTGGATTATCCTTTGAGTGTCATTATATTGTAAGATTTTATTAGATATATTATTTCAGATATATGGGCACTACATATGAGGATCTTAAGGATATCATGCAGTATCTTTTCAATATTCATATATTCCAAAAGATATAATGATTTATCTTGTCATTCTATCCTCCTTATGTTCAGAATATTTTTGATCTTTAGTTATTTCGGATTCCGAATTTAGTCAAGGACAAGTTAAATCTCCCCGTTTTTTTTTAGTTTTAAGATATGATACTTCTAGTAGTTCAAACGTTAAAGGGCTAAATTATACCTTTAGTATTTTAAGTTTATATTAAGTTTTATTTTAGTTTTTGAAGTTTCTAAAGTATTTTTTAATCCTATAACACATAAATTTTTGTATAATTTCTTATAATGTAAATTAGGATTTATACAATTTTTATATAGACATTTATTATTTTGTTATTTTAATTATTAAAATGTATATCTCCACTTGTAAATTTATCTATATAATATTGATACTTGTTATTTTAGTATTATTAGTTATTAAAATGCATATGTGTACTTGTAAATTTATTTATGAAATATGAATACTTGTTATTTTACTCTTGTTAATAGTTAAAATGAATATAGGTATTTGTAAATTTGTTATTTTACTATTGTTGTTAAAATATATATGTACTTTAATATAAGCAATTTGACTTTAATTTTGTCCAAAAATAAATACTTCTCTGTTTTAAAACCTTTGCCAAAATCCACATTGTTATTAATAAGTATGAACTGTCAAATTGATTTAAACTTTTAACGATAAAATCAAAATATATAAATACATATATCTCAGTTAACACTATATTACTGGAATAAGAGGCTTTTTTTTTTTTGTAAAAAAATAATTTTATTAATTTTCCTGCTCTTGGTGGCTAATGGGCAATGAACATGACCTATCCCCCTCCATATTTTAGTCATTTTATTTATTTTTTATTTCTTTAATCCTCTCCACTCTCGTCTCTTTTGGCAACCAAAAGGCCTCTTAAAAGTTTCAAAAGAAATGAATAGGAAAGCATAACAATTTTTTAAAAGTTAATTAAATAATCTCATAGGTAAATTAGAAGGGGGATTAATTCCGTTTTTCTTGTGTGTTTCTTTACCTTGGGTTTGGATTACCTTCAACTAATTTCTTCCTATATTTTATCCATCTATTTCCATCTTTTACAAGATCCATCTCATTGGGAACTGGCACGCAACTCTGGCAGTGTATTGTTTGTTTAGTTTCTTTCACTAGTTTCTTCTCCCATATTGTCTCCATTTATACCAATCATGAATTCATCATGTTGTTTTTGTGTTTGGCTTCTTCTACCTTCGGCCATCATGGAAATAAACTTTATTCAAAATGTATCTCCAAAAATAGATTTGGAACAAGATACGATGCCCTGCAAGAAATTAAAAATAAATCCTACCAAGAGGAAAACTTTTACAACTCACTCTGTCGTAGAAAAGAGTATAAAAGTATACTTACCCAAAAGAAGAAGATGCTCAGTTAGAAAAAATGGAAGAAGATAATAAGATAAGGGAATCATACAGTATAAAATGACTCAACTTACATTTGGTAATTAATGCAGCCCCATTATTTGAGCTTGATATGAAGAATAACGCAAAGAAATTTAAATAATTAATAGTTATTGTAGAATCAGTAAAAAAATAATTGTGCGTAAAACTCTTCATTTATTTTCCAATGTATCCAAAAAAAAAAACTCTTCATTTAAAGGATAAAAAATACGTTTAGTTCTTTAAGTTTACGGTTTAGTGCTTTATAAAGTTATCAAAATGATATAAGGGTTGAGAGGCTCTAAGGCATTTGCAAGTGATTGAAAAAGCTTCTAGAATATGGCTGAGCAAGAGAAAGTGAGGATGCACTCTGAAAGAAGCTGGTTTAAACGACAGCTCAAATGAAAATTCTTCAAGATTCCATGTTAAGAGACATAGGTTGAAAGCCTAGAAGAATGAACTTTGTTGAATAAAATAAGGGTAAAATATCTTAACTACCCCTCTATTTTATCTAAATTATAGAAAACTTTCAATCTATTTTAAAAACGTACACAAACCTTTCTTAAAATTAAAATGTATATTACACAAATCTTTTTTAAGTATGTGATATTTTATTTTCATCTATCCAGCCATTAGTTAGTTGGCCGTTTAAATTTGATTCTTAAAATTTTGATTCGACAAAAATGCCTTCATTAAAATAAGAATTATTTAAAAATTTATATTGGTAAAAAATATTTTTTTACACAGCCAAAAAATAATTTTAATACATATATTTTTAAACTTACTAAATTTAATACAATGTATTAATTTGTATTATATTACAAAATTTAATAATTTTAATTTTTCATCACATTTATTGAAATTTATTTATTTATGTTTCTTTTTTTCTTTTGAATTTATCCATCAGTATATGATACTACTAACAACCGATAAGTCATATTCACGAGAATGTAAGATCATAATTTAGGGTATACTCAATGCTACATACTCAATGCTCGAACATAAAATTACTGGTTAAACTTAAATGACCCATAGCTAGTCAATCCAAACACATTGTGGTATTTATTTATGTTTCTTTTAGATGGCTACAAAATATTTTAAACACAATTTTTCTAGGAAAAATTAATTTACTCCATACAACTTAGTTCCTCAGTCTTGCCTATGACTCAATCCCTCGTCTTTTCAAATTTTTCCTCCTCCGTCAGATCTTTCAGTCTATGTAAGTGCCACGTCAGCTCTCAATCCATCTAAGCACCACATCATATAATGAATTAGTATGAGGCAAAAAGGAAGGTGTTTTTAGGGCTGGTCGAAGCATTCTCTATCATATCTCTACGCAAAACCCTACTTCTCTGTTGCTGGTTTTTGTTCAGTTAAAGCATTAGTGCGTTGCTCTTTTAGATTTCATCATATGGACTCACCCCACCAGTACAACATTTTTGTTGAGAAGCTTGAAATCTATTTGCTGCCTCTCATGTCAAAATGAAAAAAGTTGCTAAAGGTTATTTATAAAATTGCTGAAGATTATTTATATGAAACAACTATTATAGCTCATGAAGAGTTCCGTGGAGGGGCGATATATATATATATATATATATATATGACATAATTAAAGAGTTGATTTTAATTCTAAATATAATATATCTTTTATAAATTTATTAAATGTTTTTAAAATACCTCTATTTTTACTCTCTTAACAATAATCAACTAAAAGAATTAAGGATAAATTTAAAGAAGATGATTAGGATACTTTAAAAAAATATTTTATAATAACTAATTTAACTAACTTTTTTAATCTTATTAAATTAGTTATATAGATTTTCTATTTAGGATAAAAGGAGTATTATAATTGTAGGCTTGGGAGCTTCGTATGAAATGTAAATTTGATGCTGTTGTAATGACTTTTAAGAATCAATGAGAATATCGCGCTATTGAACATGAATCCAAGCAATATCTCTCTGGTCTGGTCGTCGTCTTCTTTTCTTCTCTAGTCTTCTTCTACTCTGGCCTGGTATTCCTCGTCGCTTTAGTTGTGCCGTGCGTCGCCTCCAGTCTCATTGATTTTTTTTTTTTTTAACAAGCATGAGTTGTATCTAATTTGACAGCCACTTCATCACTTTTTAATGACATTACTGTTGTTTTACAAATACGATTGACTGAGTGATGAGTTTGGGATAATAAAGATGATATTTTGTTTCAAAAATTGAAGGACTGAGACGCATTGAGTTATAGTTAAGGGATTGGGTTATAAATGGATTAAAAGATTAATTTTTCTTTTTTTATCATATAGTATAAATGATGTAATTTTGGGAAATTATAAAATCATTTAAATTTATAATTTAAAAGTTATTTAAAAAAAATTGTTACAAACATTGATAAATATGTTTAGTCAATTATATATTTTTTAAAGAGAAAATTAATTAAATTTTCAATCAAGTTTTTATTTCTACATTAACTAAATTACTTAAGTTTCTGTCCCAATATAATAAAAACATTAAATAAATAACTCTTTGCATAAGAATTGTGACGATATTGAAAAATTGTACAGCGATGCTTCTCATGGGGGTGATCGTGAGATTGTTTTGTTTTGAATCTTTGATGTGTTAATTGAGAGACAGATTATAGTCAGAAATGTTTTGATAAGTCATAATTGTATAAATATTAATTCTTCTTGACCATATTAATTTTGAGAACAAGATTAACTATCATATATTTTAAAGCGTGAGGGTTGTCATGAGGTAATTAATGTAGAGTGGCATGTACATAATTCTACGGTTGTTTAATGAATTATTATGGGATAGGATCTTTGTCTGGTAGATGAATGATTCAAACTAATATGATAGTTCAGTAGTAATGGAGTAAAATAAGCAAGCATTTGGAGCCCATCTAACAATTTTGAAGCTTAGTTTTGCATATTAGAGATCAAAGACATGTAATGGTGAGAAGCCTAAGTTAAATGAGTCCATTTGCTATGTTAAATGCCAAGATTTTCTGGTGCTTGGCACATAATAAAAATCTTATTTTTTTGATCTGCAGAGGCGGGATTCTGGCTATGGTACTATCACATTTTATACAAAAAAAAAATATTATTTTTTTATTGGTATAAAATTTTTTAAAAAAATATTAAACTCACCTAAAATATAAGGGCATTATAAATTCTCTATTCTTCCTAAGTGATATTAACGTGGGGCAGGGCGAGTCATCAATTACTCTTAAGTATAAATTTAGATACTCAAAAACTAATATATCTTCCTAAATATAGTGATTGGGTTTTTTTTTTAATATAAATGAGTTACTGAAATTATAATAAAATAAATAAAAAAAACATTGTAGTTTCACAAAGTTTGAATTGTTCTATGGCCTAAACGGGCCATGACCTCTTAAAAACCCATATTTTGAAGCCCTGCTCTTGAGCTCATCGGCTGGGGCTGCCCGACAGACTTTGGCACCTTTTTATAATTTTTAAAAATATTTTTAATATATTTTTAAATAAATAAAAGTAAAATAATGAATTTCATATTTTAAACTATACTTTTTTGTGTTATATATGGGGTAGAGAGAGTGAATTTTTTGTCGGGTACTATTCAATTTTTGATATAAATATATAATTTTATCTTTCATTTATTATTGTACTGACTTTATTCTCATAGAACATAATATATATTAAATAAAAATAAAGTTAAAATATTATCAAATTTTTAGAAAAAATTAATGAATTTTAAGATTTTCTTTAGTTTGTGTAAAACATATTAGAAATGACTTATAAATAAGATAAGATGAGTAAATATTAGCAAAATAAAGTGCCAATAATAGTCACGATCCTTGAAACTGGATATCTTACAATATGATTCAGTAAATAGTATGAGAAAAATAAAGTGTCAAAGTATTGTCTAAACTTCTAAAAAGAAACAAAATCAAGCTATTCTCTTAAACATTGATAAATCATTGGCGGGAACTAAATTATATAAATATAGGGATAAAGTTATAATGTTGTTAAATTTTAAGGTAGAGTTAATAAACTTTAATATTTTTCTTATTTTATGTGAAACATGTATGAAATGACTTATAAATATAGCCATAGTAATAAGTATTAGCAAAATAAAGTGTACCTTATAATAGAATTTAGTAAATATTATCAAAAAATAAAGTATGAGAGTATTGTCTAAATTTCTAAAAATAAACAAAATCAAGGGATTCTCTAATAAATCATTGCCGGGAATTAAATTAAATAAATCATTCAAAACACAACCTAAATATTAAATATTAATAATATCAACATAAAAATCATTTTCAACTTCAATAATTAATACTAGCAATATTTGATTGTGTTTCACTCTGAGCAGACTCTTTGTCAATAACAAAAATGGCAAGGTTTAGTTTTCTTTTCCGTAATCACATTTATTATTTACAACAAAGAATAAATCAAAATTATAGACTCACGGTATAAGTATAATGCATGCGTAAAAAATATAAATAACAATATAACAAAATAAATATAAATTATTCTTATATGTAACACTATACAAACAGTTACGAACACAAGTAATAACTTAAACACTAGACTTGTCTATAGAAAAATAATCCATAAACGTAGGATTATCTTGATAATTTTGCAATACTAATAGCTAAATAAAAATAAACAAGTGAAATTGTCAAAACATACACCAAATAAAAAAAAGAAAAGAAAATGTAACAAAAAATAATAATAAAAGAAACCTATGCGGGCCTAAACAGCCTACCCTTGTCAAGCTCATGCTTAAAGGAACTGGGCCTAAAAGCTTGCTTAACCTAAAGTTTTTTTGGAGGCTCTGCTCATTTTTGTTAGCTCTAAGGCAATATTTGGCTCAATAGAGGGGAGGGGAGGGGAAAGATTTTAATAGAGGAAAATGAAAGGAATTGAAGGAGAATGATTTTATTATTACCTTGTTTGGATTAAGATTAAGGGAGGGGAGGGATTTTTATATTACCTTGTTTGGTTCAGGAAAGAAAATGAAGAAAAATATTTTTATATAAATAAATTTATCTTATATTATTTTATAGAATATTTTAATAAAATATAATATAGGAATAATATTGGGATATTAAAAAAATTATGAGTATATTAATATTATAAAATAATAATTTTATACATTCCCTTCAAATTCCCCCAAATTTGGAGGGGAAGTAAAGTTGGGGAGGGGAGGGAAAATTTTAAAAAAATTTCCCTCCTCTCCTAAATATTTTATTTTATGGAGCCAAACAAGGGGAGGGGAGCAAAATCCCTCCCTTTCTCTCTTCTCTCCTCCAAATTTCTCATACCAAACAATGCATAAGGGAAAGGGGAAGAAAGAGAGAGGGAGGAAAGGGGGTGGGGGTGGGGGTGGGGGTGGGGGTGGGTGTGAGTTGAGGGCGAGATGGTGAAAATGTTAGGTAGTACTCACAGAAAGGAAAGTGATGGACATAGAAGGTTAGACCATTGACGGAATTAATATTTTTGCTAACTTTATAACATTTATGCCATAACATATAATTATATTGTCAAAATTGCACCTTTGCCCAATATAAAAAAAAGGGAGAAAAATGACCACGACTTGTATTAAATAATATATTAAATAACATATTGATTTAATTCATTACTCACAATGTTTGATACCATCAATTCATATTAAATAAGCAAATAATCAAATATTAACTAATTTAATAATTAATAAATTAAAGTAAATTAGAAGGAAAATTACCTTAAAAGAATGCTTCCTGCAAAAATTAAATAAGTTCTAAACTAATTATTAATTATGGGAAGACGAAATTAAAATGTAAATCGCCAAAATGTTTCTCGCAAACTAAGTAACATGTTTAAAAAATTCAATAAGTAAAAAAAGAAGAAGAAGTAAATTCCCATATAAGGTTTCTTGTAAATTAAAATGAAATTTAATTTGAATCGCCTAATTTATAGAACCCACCTAAATTTCATTAATGGATCAAGAATCATTAAAAATAAAAAATAATTTCAATTAAGATAGAAGGATTAGAAGAATCAACTGCAATAAATGACAACCCAACCTATGAAACATCAATTGATACATGATCCATGAAGCACCAATAAGGTCTTATATAAGTATTAGTAAACATATTGATTGAAGCTTCCATGATTTTTAATTTATTGTTTTTTTACTTTCCAACTTCTATGAAAATAATAGCATTTATTTTGTCCCTTAACAAATCATTAAATGATCTAGTTCAATGTCCTAAGTTAATGATTTGAAATTTTTTTTGGAGTTCATTGATTTGTGGTAGGAGACCATGTTAACTCGGATACATGTAGAAATGGAGTAGGGAAGGTTAAAAAATGTGAAGACCATGTTAATTGAATCCATTTGCTATGTTTAATGTCACTTAGGGGTGTTAGTCCTTTGTAAGAAAAATATAAGGAAATTTTTAGCAAAACAAACCGTTGATAATATTTTTCCTCCCAACCTTTTCGATCTTGCATCTAGCTCATGAATGAAAAGAAATATTGTTCAAACTCTGAGGATCTCTGTTAAAACAATTGAATTCTCAAACCGTGACTATGGATTTAAAAATCATTGGACTAGTACTCATTAGGGTAGTTTTTACCATATGAATGAATGGTTGAATAAATACTTTGTAGGTTGCAATTTTATGAAAAATTTACCTTGGGTTGGGATTGCTCTTGATTGGTTTCTTCCCATGTTGCTTCCATTTATATCCATCCTTTACAAGATATTTTTTGCTGGGGAACTGGAGCGCGACTCTAGGAGTGTCTTGCTAGACATGATCATGACTATATGAATAATAAATCGTAGCAACCTCTTCAACCTCTTCATTTACAGTCACTACCCTCTCATTTGATGGGTAATCTGGGTAGGTACATCTGTAATAACTTACTGTGTTAGAATATAGTCTTACGTTGAATAATTGAAAAATTGAAAAAGAGATTAAGAGTATATAATATTAAAAGGAATTCTATCAAATAAATTTGAGTCATTTTAATATAAAGATAACTTCAATATATACTTATAATATCAAAATTTAACATACTGTTTATCCATTGAATTCTCCCTATATAATTTCTCCATTCATATCCGTCATCCTGTTGTTGTTCTTGTGTCTCGCTTTCGCTGCTTCTGGCCATCATGGCAGAATTTTCTAAAAACAGCTCAAGTAGAGTGGAGATGATATGTTGTGCTTCTTCTGTTAGTAGCATGAAGTGCACCTCATCTATCAATGTTAATAGAGACATTAAAAGAATCTGGGTGTGTAGATATTGGTACAATTCATTTAACTCCATCAGGAACTGGAATAACTGTTGTTGCTGGATCATCTTATCCTACTCAGCAGGCACATGGCAGTTGCAGGTAGGAATTATCACTAAAGATGAATATGCTTCCCACAGCTTTGTCATTTTGGTGAAGAAGTCAGTTTTAGAACATAGTTGATTAATTAAAGAAGATGTTAAAAGTATAAAATTTCAAGTGGAATCCTATCAAATTGATCAAGTGTTTTTAATATAAAGACAACTACTATATACTTTTAACCCTATAAACTTTTAACAGGGTATCAAGAACCATTTGATCTGGGGCGTAAAAAAAGAATGGATTAAGAGTATATATTTTAAGGGGAGTCCTATTAAATCAACTAAGTCATTTTAATAGAAAGACAATACCTATATATGTCTAACTCTATAAAATTCTAATATGGTATCAAGAACTATTCGATATGGGAGGTAAAAAAATAGGTTAGGAGTATATAATGTTAATAGGAGTTTTATCAAATTGATTAAATTATTTTGATAGAAAGACAATCCCTATTATCTCTAATTACTCTATAAAATTCTAATGTGATATCAAGAGCTATTTGATTTGGGATGTAATAAAAAAAGTTAAAAACATATAATGTCGAGTGGAGTCATATCATATTGATTAAATTATTTTGATAGAAAGACAATTTCTATATACCTTCAATTATAAAATTTTAACATAGTATCAGGAGTCATTCGATCTAGAACTAAAAAGAAAAATATAGGTTAAGAGTATATAATAGAGTCCTATCAAATATACTAAGTTATTTTGATATAAAGACAACACATATATATCTCTAACTCTATAAAACTCTAATATAGTATCGAGCCATTCGATCTGAGAGGTTAAAAAAAAGGGTTAACAGTATATAATATTAATGGGAATCTTCTCAAATTGATCAAGTCATTTTGATAGAAAGATAACCCATATATACCTCTAACTCTGTAAAATGCTAATAGTGCGTAATAGACATGGATCATTGAGGCAGTGAGTTGATAGAACAGTGGAGAGCGTAAACTTCTTCGGTAGTATTTTTGACACTATATATATATATATATGTAAATCTAAACAAAAAAATTTAACTAGGGTCTCGTATGTACAAACTAGATCCAAAAAGACCAAAGACAAATCATCAGCTAGACAAAAAGAATCTCATGCGTCTCTTTCAGTCTCATATAATTACTGTCCAATACCTCAATTTGCTTTCCCCCCCTTCTTTTCAAGAAAAGAAACTCGTAAATTGATGGCGGATATGTTTGCGAACAGTTTTTAAACCTTCCTTTTTTTCACCAACAAAAATGAAAAAGAACATAGATTTTGCAATAGTTTAAGTTACATTACTGATCCATAACAACAATTATCTCAGCAAAAAACTGGTTTTGTGCAACAGTAAATCAATCTTATTAATTTATGCTATAACAACAATTGAGTAGTCTGTGCGACAGCTTTACTTGGGCACAATCTTGTTTACAATGAAAAAAAAAAAACAAAGAAAGAAAGAAAACTTAGTTTATTTGCTGTTTTTCATTCAATTTTTTTTTACTTTAAGATTTATAAATATGATGTTTTTAGACTTGGCATTAGAAGAGAATAAAGAAAGGGCAGAACATTTCTTGAAAAACTGGAGAAGGCTAAGAAACCTCAGGAATTGGAATTGGAAGTAGATAAAGAGGGTAGTAAAATTTCAGCCACAATAAACTTTCATATTATCAGAAAAGTCAGAATGAAGAAGCAGATTCGAGGGAGAAGAGTGAGAAATGAACGAATCTCTTTTATAATGATTTTCTATATCTTATTTTAGAAGTTTAATATTATTATTGAGCTTAATTATGTTCATTAGACTCAATTGTGATAGGAAATGGTGTGTATAGCTAAAAAAAGCATTTGATTAATCATTTTCTAATTTTTTCCAAGTGATTATATTTTGAGTACATGATATTATATTTTTAGGTTATATATCACCCAATATCCTGATCTTATCTCTCATATACGACCAATATCCTAATATTATTTGTGGTAGAATTTTATCCATAATATTTTTAATTTGGTACAAATTAACCCATAATATTATTAATTTGGTGCCAGGATCTCTTAAGTAATAAGAATTGTATCAAATTAAAAAGATTATGGTTGAAATTGAACTAAATTAAAAAAATTATAGGTAAAATTGTACCACAAATAATATTAGGATATTTGATACATATGAAAAATAAGATTAGGATATTTGGTATAACCTTATATTTTTTTTATTACTTATTGTATATCTACATAGGAAAAGAAGGCACAATATTTGTAAAAATGGGATCAAAGTGGAAGCTGTGCGTTTTGAAAAGAGCTTGGGAAGACAAATTCAGACTTGGAAAAGAGATACAGAATTGTCATCTTTATTGGACGAGCATCTTCATTTGAGACTTCTTTGGAGAGGTTCTACGACTCGTTCGATTTATTTTGATTTTGTTTATGGTTTCTTTTCATTTTAATTTCTGGATCTTATTTGTGGGTTTGTTCATATGTTTTAATTGTTCGATCTATCTTCTGTCACGCCCCAACCTATCAAAACGTGACCTCAATAATATAAAAAATTAATTGGGAATATAATATTCGTTTCATGGACCTTTGTATAAATATTTAACAAAATCACTTTGAATTTTGGACCTTTTTACCCAAAAAAAATTGCATCAACAAATCAATTTCTGCATAACATGAGACATTTTCTCTTATTATAAACATAAATATCTAAATAAGGAAATGATATCACGTCCAAAAGTTTTGTGGAACAAATTTTATCTATAGCAAAGAACAAAACAATTTATCGGGCCTGTTTGTTTTCCCTAAAATCCATGGTTTTAGAAGCCCTTCTGAGCAAAATCTTAGTTTGGAAAAATTTTAAAATAAATAGTTATATTCATTGGTATAAAATATGCTTTTTAAAGCCCTATTTTTAAACCGGTCCTTGTGAAGACGGTTTAAAAAAAATGACTGGTGCCATTTTTGTAAATAAGATAAAATAGTTACACCGGATTAACACTTCACCGGTGTAAAATATAATTACTACATTGGATACTAATATCAATAGGTATAGATTAGATGCGTCATATTCTGACTATTCAATTTATTGTCTATGCTTTCCCACTTTTTTTCTTTAACTTCTTCAGACCTTGCGTAAAAGGTTTTAGAACAAATGAAAGGTGACATTTTTGTAAATAAGATGAAATATTTATATCGGATTTACATTGAACCGGTGTAAAAGATATATAACTGGTATTAAATATACTTTCTATTATGACTTTTCAGTTTCTTGTCTATACTTTCCCACTTCTTTTCTCTGTACCTTCTCAGGCTGTTCATTTCAATTCTTCCATTCCCAACATTTGTACTCATTATGATAGAAGGCCGATTGCATTCTTTGATATTCTTTTCTAAAATTGTTCTTATTCCTCAACTATATGTATACCATTCCTATGATTAGTACTTTTGTCTCATCACTTTATCTCTGTTTTCTTTTCTTTTCTTTTCTTCTATCTGAATGCTCCAATGGCTTCTTCCTCATGCACACCTCCTTCTCGATCGCACAAAAGAAACAGAGACAATTTTAAAGACAAATATCTCAACCCTCACCTTGTAGTTCCTTCTCCTCCTCCCCATGGTTGTCACTCTGATAGAGCGCTTTGAGAAACTGATCATGTGCTTCAATGCTCTGGACAACTCAGTGGAAGAACTGTCTCAGAAAGTTACTAGACTGAAAGACAATTTTAAAGCTTTTCGCTTAGAAGTTCACCTCCATCAACAGCATGATAGCTTCTATCATCCTATTGATCCTACTAACCTCTGAGTCTGATGAGGAGTGAAAGCTTGTAACCTTTATCTGTTGCCCCTCCTATTTTATTTTTTGTACTTAATGACAAAAGGAGAGAATATATTATATAGTCTGATAGATATTGTGTTTGAAAATTTCATACTTTTGATGTAAAGTTATTAGTAAAGCTGAATGAATGAAGTTTCTTTATTCTCTGAATGAATGACGGAGTTTCTTATTCTGATGACATGTTGTTCTTTTATTTTTCAAAAAAAATACAACAGGTTGAAACCAGACATATCATTGTCAGGTTTAGAATATAATGAAGGTTTAGAACAAAAAGTGACTGGTGTAGAATTTATTGTCAAGTTTAAAAAAATTATTTCTACACCTGTGTTACATTTTATCCATTGTAGATTTGCTTACAAAATACCCTTTAATTTAATCGAAAGCCCCTTAGCTCCTCCCATATGTCATTTTCACTTGTTCACGCATTTAAGTCTTCTCGACTTAACAGTCGGTGAGTTTTGTTTTGAACTCCTTGTCTCGAGAACTGAAGATTTATGTACTACTGGCAGTACTTTTTGCCGTTATTTGTGCTGGATTTATTGCTGTCATTTACTTGTTTTATTTGATTCATTGCTGCCAGCTAGGTTTTCTTGTTTTCTATTTTCCTAGTTTTTTAGTCTTCCACAAATATGGATCATAGTTGGATAAATGCTAAACGAACAAGTGTTGAGTATGCTGAGAGGGTAAAGGAGTTTCTGGATTTTGCTAAATAGAACGGTGATGATGACAATGGAATGTTTTATTGTCCTTGTATGAGTTGTTTGAATGAGAGGAAACAAAATCCTATAGATATATACACTCATCTAATTTGTGAGGGATTCTACAAGAGTTACATATGGGTATGTCATGGTGAAAATGTGGAAAGGTCGAGTGTATCTAAATAGTTGGAACAGACCTTTGATGGTGACATGGATAGTAATGATCGGGTAGAGGACATGATTCGTGATATTAGAGACGATACTTTTATGCGGTCACATGCATATGGTACTATGTGTAATGATGCAAAAAAACCTCTATAACTAGGGTGCAAAAAATACAACATGTTGAATACGGTGTTGAGATTGGTAAGTGTGAAAACACGGCATGGGTGGAGTGATAGAGGTTTTTTAGAATTGCTCGAGTTATTGTAAGACATATTTCCATAAGAAAATGTGTTACCCAAATGCTACTATGATACTAAGAAAATAATATGTCCTTTAGGCATGTAGTATAAAAAGATTCATGGATGCCCAAATGATTGCATACTATACAAGAAAGATTTTGAAGATAAGGAGAAATATCCAATATGTAAGACACCAAGGTACAGATCAAACAAGTCTTCTACAAAGGTGTTATGGTATCTTTCAATTATACCAAGATTTAAGTGACTTTTTGCTAATGAAGATGATGCAAAAAAAATGTTATGGCATGCGACTGAAAGGATTTATGATGGAAAGCTTTGTCATCCGGCTGATTCTTTGCGATGGAAGAAGATTGATGACTTATTTCCTGAGTTCAGTAAGGAACCACGAAACCTAAGGCTTGAACTCAGTACATATGACATGAACCCTTATGGTAGCCTTAGTAGTATACATAGTTTATGGCCCGTCCTCTTAGTGGTTTACAATCTATCTCCCTTATTGTGTATGAGACGCAAGTATGAAATGTTGTCTATGTTGATCTCAGGACTGAAACAACTAGGAAATGACATAGACATTTACTTAATATCCTTGATCGAAGATTTGAAGAAGCTATGGGAAGGCATGGATGTTTTTGATGCTATTAAGAAGGAGGTATTCAATATGCAGGCCATGATCTTTTGTACAATTAATGACTTTCTTGCAGACAAAAATTTGTTAGGATATAGTGTTAAGGGCCATAAAGCATGTCCCATTTGTGAGGAAGGGACTTGCTACTATCAACTTTGTCATGGAAGAAAGACAGTCTATCTAGATTATAGAAGATTTCTAAAACAAGGCCACCATATCATCGACTAAAGAAAGTTTTTTTTGGCAGCCAAGAATTTGAAAATGCTCTGAAGCCATTGACAGGAAAATAAGTTTATGAAAAGGTGAAAGACATCAACATTACTTTCGGTAAGACTACCAAGAAAAGTAAGAAAAATATATGGAAAAAAGATATGTCTGCTTTGAGCTTCTGTATTGGCAACATCTTCAGGTAAAGTACTGTATTGATGTCATGCATGTGGAGAAAAATGTGTGTGACAGCATTGTTGGAACACTTCTCAACCTATATTGGTAGATCTAAAGAAGCTTTGAAGGCAAGATTAGATTTGCAAGAAATGGGAATACGTGAGGATTTACATCTAAGGCCAGATGGTGAGGGGGAGTTATTGTGTTGAAGAGATTAATATTTTATCAAAGGATGAGAGAAGAAGTATTTGTGAATGTTTACAATGAATCAAAGTTCCCTCTAGGCACTCATCTAATCTTAAGAAGATTGTATCGATGAAAGATTTGAAATTAGTAGGCAAAAAGTCTCATGATTGTCATGTCTTAATGCAACAATTACTCCCAGTAGTTGTTCGAGAAATCCTTCAAGATGATTTGAGACACATTGTAACCCGACTTTGCTTTTCTTTAATGCTATATGTGGCAAAGTCTTTGAGACTGAAAAGTTGGATGAATTAGAGCATGAGGGTTATGCTATTTTGTGCTAACTTGAAAAACTGTTTCTTCTAGGCTTTTTTGACATCATGGTACACCATCATCGTTCATCTAGTATGAGAGATAAAACTATATGGCCCTGTATACTTACGATGGATGTACCTATTTGAAAGATACATGAAAATCCTTAAAGGGTAAATCGGCCTGAGGCATCCATTGTTGAAAAATATGTTTCTGAAAAAGCTATTGATTTTTGTCAACACTACCTGTCTAAAGTACGATTTACCGATCTCACTAAACCCAGTGCCAAATAGGGGGATTAACACGAAATGTCAATGAAGAGTATTGATCGTAAGGAATTATAACAAATATACTTACACATCTTGAATAATATTGATAAAGTTCAAAACTATATAGCTGATCATAAAGAGCTTGTCCGAAAACAAAATAATAGAATGACAGAGCAAATATTGATTAGAGAACACAACAAATCTTTTGCACATTGGTTCAAACATAAGGTTGAAAATGATGATTTTGTATCTAATTTAGTTAGATGGTTGGCATATGGTCCTGAATTTAATGTGATATGTTAGAATTCATTTGACATCAATGAGTATTCCTTTTATACTAAATACCTAAATGATAAAAGTAGCATGCAGAATAGTAGTGTTATGTTAGTTGCTAAAGATATACACTTCTCTAGTTCAAAAGATAATAATCCTAAATTAGCAGCCATCCCTTATTATGGAGTCGTTGAGGAGATTTTGGAGTTGGACTACACCAAATTCACAGTTCATGTGTTCAAATGCAAATGGGCTAATGTAAACAACGGTGTTATGGTGGATCGATTAGGATTTATACTGGTTGATTTGAATAGTACAAGTTTTGGGAATGAGCCTTTCATTATGGCAGACCAAGCAAAGCAAGTGTTCTATATCACTGATCTGACAAATAAAAGATGGTCTGTCGCTCTCTAAGGAAAAAGGGTTATTGACGATAATGATTCAATTTATGAGACCCCTTCATTTTTAGCAGGTTTACCAAAACTGAATAAAGAAGAAGTGGATTCTGATTGATTTGTATGTGATTGCATATATTGTTTTGATGTAATAATATCACAAGTATATTATTCTGATTGCATATATTATTTTGTTGTAACTTACAAGTGATGGGTTAATAAAGGATTGTTTTGAAAAAATAACTCCAATATTTAAACCAGTTGTACATGTTATCCAGATTAAAAAGTGATTTGAAAACTTTTTTACACCAGTTGTATATGTTATTCGATGTAGAAATTATTTTGAATTTCAAAATATTAGTAATGTCATATTCAAAATATGATTTTTACACCGAATTTAAATGTTAACTGGTGTAAAAAGTCTTAAATAAAAATACTTTATCGAAGCCCACCCCTTAGCGCGTCTCTTCCTTTCTCATTTCTCAGGTTATATGCAGTCTTAGTTTTTACGTCTCTATCATTACACCAGTCGTCAAGCTTTGTGGTTTTCGTCTTGCTTCACTGTGGTTAGTCATTCTTTTATGTTCTCTCTCTTGTTGTGCTTTGCTGTGTACGTGTTCTGGACATTTATTTTCTCGTGTACGTGCTTCGCCTTTTACGTGTTCGTTTAATCTAGGTTTTATAGTTTTTTGCGATAAATGCTTGCACTTCTTTCCATCGATCAATGCTTTCACTTCTTTCACTGTGGTCAGTTGTTCTTTTCTGTTTACCATGTTTGTTTTTGTTATTGCGTATATAGAAATATAGGGGTAGTGGTAATCAAAATGAGGCTAGTGATGCTCTAAGTGACTCTAAGTAAAGGAGGGGCAGAAGTGCGACGCGATTGAAAGATATTTCAAAAGATAGGATGGAAGGGAAATTATTACTGATTGAGTTTGACACACGTTGGAACCCAATTGGTGAACACAAAACAAAGTACATGAGTTATGTCAACCTCCTAGCATGCGATAAGACTAACATCACCATTCAGACTTAGGATGCTATTGCTAATCGTGTGAAGAATCAAATTTAGGACTCTATCCGAGTATAAGAACTACCTATTGTATATTGTATGCATACGAATATCGAGAAACACAACTATTTATTAATAACTTTGCTTTTAATGGAAATTATTGTAGCTCACTTACGATGTTCCTAACAATAAAGTCTTGAAGAAGATGTTGTCTTATTGCACTAAGCGTTGGAGGGCATTCAAGACACAACTAACTCGTCAATATGTGAATGGGCAGGATAAAGATGGTCAGCCTCATCCTTCTCCATACAGCAAGTATCAATTCATTGACGAAACTACTTGGGAAGAATTTGTTAGGCTTCGGACTACTATAGAAGCTATGGTGAGTTGATATGTTATGAAAAATGAATCTTGCATTTCCCATGTTTCTTCCTTTTGTATGTATTGGGGATTAACTACTTCAAGTCTTATAGGAAAAAAGAGCAAAAGCCATTGAACATGATCTCAAGAATGATTGCCATAACACAATGTCTCGATGGGGTTACGCGAAGGCTAAAAGAGACTTGTTGGGGCCAAGAGGAAGAGGCTGGAAGAGGCTGTTGAGTCTGATCCTAGTATTACTCTTGCTCCCTCATCTCCAATAAGTCATGAAGATAAGTGGTTATACGCTCACCAAAAAAGAAGCAGATCATTTACAAGCGATCACGCTTGTATGATTGGGACAAAAATTATAAGTACTACTTGTATTATTTTATTTTAGTAGACTAATTATATTATTTCTTATGTTTGTTCTTTTTATGTTATAGGTTGATCTTAAGCAACAAGAAGCCCATGGCTCCTTCAAGTCAGATGGTATGAATGACATCTTGACTATTGTCACGGGCAAGCAAGAGCATGAGGTTGTGTTAGGGGAGTTGGAGGAGGTGTCTATATAAGAGATTTTTTGGAGCATTTCCACGACATTCCCCATATGTCCTGAGGGCAGAGCTGAAATCATTATTATCCACCATGAGGGAAGAGGCTAAGGCACAGATAGAAGCTTCAATTCAGGCACAATTACAAGAGGGGTTGGCAAAGATCAAGGAAGAAATATTGTCCATGTTGGCATCAAGGCAACAGGAGCCAAGTACCACCCAAATACTCTCACATGTAACCCGTCCTAACACTAAAGGGAGCTGTTACATGGCTGAAAAGGTATCAGAGGATGTTGAACCTTGTGATCTATATGTGGAAGATCCTATCAAAAGGTTAGTAGCACATGGTTCTATCCATATCTTAGGGGAAAATGTCCACCACATCCAAATTTAGGACGATCAGTTAAGGGAGGCAGTTGAAGACGTGATATTTGAAGATGCTCTTTGTCATATACTAATTTTTCCCTATAATACTGATAGTGGAAAGATGTTTGGAAATGATTATATGAGTATTGAAGGAAGAAAGGGGCTAAAATGAAAAGTTCAAAAGTTCAAGGACCTAAACGAAACTTAGAAAAGGCTGAAGGTCAAAAGTGAAAGTAGAAACAAAAGTTGGGCCAAAAGGTGTAATTTTTAAAAGTTTAGGGACCTAAATGTAATTATGATAAAGTTGAGTTAGAAAAGGCCTAAAATACCCAAAATCGGATTAGTCCCAAGTTTTACTAATAGATAGAGAAAATTATTATGATCAGTTTAACGCAACAAAGAATTTTAATTTGAGGTCCCGATTAATTGATATAAATTCTTGAAGTCAGGAAAAATTATTACAGTATTTCTCATACCTCAGAATAAGATGAAACTTTACATTAAATTCCTATAATTAATGTAAGAATTTCTAAAATTGATAGAGCTCAAAAAGGAGTTCTGTAGAATTTATTATAGAATTTAAAATAGATTAAAACACCCGATAAATATGTTTCAGGGGAATTTCTCGGGAATTAAGCCATGAAGGCAGTAGATCATACAGAGGTCCTAGAATGGTACCTTATAGACCTAATGATATTTTCATATAAGTATGTGGGCCAGGGCTAATAAAGACTGGGAAAAATATAAAATTACGAAAATGCCACTGAAGGTTTGCCATTGTGTTGTGTCATTGAGGCAGAGTAGGGCGAAGAGCATTTTGGTCATTCTGGACAGGCCAAAAATGTGCAAGCTAGTATAAAGATGATTAGTTAGAGCCAGTATACACCTTGATGTAGTATAAAGAGGTGTGAAATGACACTTATGCCCTTAGGGTTAATATAGTACAAGACAGTGAATTAAGGGCATTTCCGTCAATTGCTAAGGGATATGTAATTAAGTACTGACCCAGTACAAGAATTTCAATGTCAATAGTTTTTTTATACAATTTATAGTACAAATTATAGATTTTATATTAAAGACTGGAAGTAATACAAAAACAACTCTTTTAGGCTTTGTTTAGTTTAACTGAGGGGAGGGTATATTAGGTTAATTTAAGGGAGGGTGGGAAAAGGTAGGGGAGGTTAATTAATGATGTGTTTTGTTTGGCTCAGAAGGGAAGGGGATGAGGGTTAATTAGAAATTGATAAATATTCCCTTATCTCTTTTTTTAAATTTATTTACTCTTTATTTATAATATTCATATCAAAATTATTATTTTTTTAATTTATAAATCTTAAAATTTTTTATCTCATTTATATATATAATAAAATTAAAAAAAATTAAAAAATATGATAAAATTTTAATATTATTTCTTATTAATTATATAATTATTATATATTTTAATATAATATATAAATAATTTATTATGTTTATTAAATTTTAACAATTAAAAAAAATTAGGTGTGAGAAAAATAAAAAAAGGCTTAAGGGTACAATTGGAATATTAAATAAATATTAAGGGCAATTTGGTCATAAAAATGGAAAATTTTCTCTACCCTCCAAAAACCCCCACTTTTGGATTGGAGGGGAGGGGAGGGAAGGGGGTCACAAAAAGACAAAAAATCTCCCCTCCCTTCCCCTCTATTTTTTCTAACCAAACACACTTTCCCCTCCCCTTCCCTCCAACCAAACAAACTCTAAGAGCTTCAAGAAAATAATAGCACAAAGACTAAGTCTAATTTTAAATGAATTTGAATTTGGATTAACCTTCAACAAATGTCACCATCACCCTTCAATATATTCACCATGCTCTCAGGTAACGACTTCTACTACTACAAAGCAAATTGTGACATCATAACGAAATTTGACAGATAAAGGTAACAATGTCAACTTTTAATGGAAGGTTTCACTTCTAATCAAATCTTAGAGGTTAAAATGTCAAAAGTAAAGTGAGAGGAAAAAAACTTGGAACCTAAAAAAAAAAAGGAAAATGCATTTACTATTCCAAAATAGAAGACGCATAAATACAGAAGGCATATTAAACAAATAGAAGAACTATATCCATAATGGGATAACCCTCATCAATTGCCAAGTGATACTAGGCTTTCTACATAATTGCAGATACTATCAACACAGCCATAATTGGAAATATCACATCTTAGCTTCATTAGTAGTGAGATTAAATAGACATAGAACCCTTTTCCCTTTGCTCCAGAAAAAGCTCTGCAGACAATTTGGTTCCTCCAAATAGTCATTGGATATAATACACATGAACAGGGACTACTAGTATGTATTTTAATCCAACTCCATCTCTTCCCAAATGCACTTGTATCCTCCTCCATCACCCATAAAATCAATCAAACCACAAATTTCATCGTACATACCGTCCACATCCCAAATCTCGCAAAGTATAGCAAGTTTGTTTTCATAAACGGTAAGCTTTTCACTTGCATTATAGTCTAATCAGGCTTTGGCATCAATGTAAAGGCTTCCTTTCCTATATCAAATGAAACTATCACTCCACCCTTCTCCACACCTCGTTTTAACCCAAACCAAAATATAACTCCATTAACTGTGACACTGAGAATACACTATAACTTCATTAGCCGTGACATTTGCGTTGGAGCAAAGTTTAACCCCTTTCAAGTTTCCAATATCTATTCCCTTCCATGACTCTGCTTAATGAAAACATTTCCACCCGATTAACCATATCACCCAATTTAGCGTAAGTTCTCACTATCTTATAATCATTAACCACGGGACTGAACCCAAATCCCACCAGGGAATCATCAGAGTCAGCATAAGTTCTTCTAGGAAAATATCTGAACGCCCTATTGGCATGATTCACAATAAAAGGGAAGGAGGAAATTCATTATGCCGATCAATTTCAACGCAGAGCAAGCCATTGCAGGAACCCACGATCCTAGCACTAACAAAGGAATTGATCGAAGGGAAGTTCTGAACTTCACAGAATTGCAGCCCGCAATCGAGCAAACAAAAGCACAAAGGAATCCGTTCTAAAAGAAGAGAAAGATTTTTATAGGTGGAACGAAAGATGGACTTTTGATGAGATTTTTTCCAAATCGGATCAGCGACTTCACAGGAAGTTGTTTGAGAATGTTTCTGATGATTTCTACGGGAACAAGTTGAGTCTCGCTGTCCATTCTCATCGGACTTATAATGCTCAACGGTCTGAGTCTCAGAAAAAGCCCTGGCAGCAGGCAACGCTTCAAAGAATAAGATGTCTGGGTCGCGAGTCTATGAATGAGTTATTTTGTTACACCAGTGACCAAAACTTTACATAAAAAATATTAACTTAAATATAAATGATTACACATATCTATTATATCAATCTATTATTATATCTATTATAGATTATAGATATTATTTTATATATTATTATTATTATTATTATTATTATTATAGAAGGGTCAAGGGTCCTCTGGCAAAAAAGAGCAAAAAGACATAGAAGGGTGGCTCCACGTGACGTGGGCAAGACTCAACTCTATTAATTAAAATACTAGCAGATTAACAAATAAATCTCCCGATATATGCCACCACTATCTTGTGATTACAGCATCATAACCTCCTTATGCATATTTAAAAATTTAAATTAAAAATATGAAATATTCAAACAAGCCTAATGACTTCCCAGGAAGAAGAATAATTTCCCAAATGAGATATTTACTAAGTTATAATTATAATTATAATATTTGCAACCCACAAATTTAAACCCAAAATTCTTTTTCTTTTTATAAAAATAATATTAGTTTTTGGATTATTGGGTTTAAAATTTTGGGTTACAATTTGTTAAATTTAGGTTAAGTTATTTCATATTTAAAAATAGCTTTAAGACTAATTGAGATATGTGAACGAACCATCCCCAAAATTGAGTTTCTAAATATGTTTATTATAGCATTGTGTGTTGGTAAATTCCCAATTTCATTATATTTTAGTGGGTCTTTTGTCATGGATTAAGTTATGAATAGTGAAGTTTTTTTATTGGTTTTCGTATGATATTTATTCATATATTATGCACGATCTGAAAAAGCAATATCATGACAGGATTCAACGTGGAAGCAAGTTTTGATCCCTATCATTGGTGGTATTATTAGAGCTCTTCTCAGCAGAGATTGTTAGTTCTATGTATCTTGATGCTTCACTTTCATCATCTTTGTTTGAAAGTTCCAACTTTATGCAATTAAACCTTCAACTTCCACAGTTACCAAAAGATTCAAGGATCATAGAGTTGATTACTGCACATTGTTGTCTCTCTGAAAAAAAAGGCCATTTCAGTAGCATACTTTAAAACATAATTGAGAAATATGGATAAATTTTCTCCATAGCAAATTTAATATTCTATGATAGTGGTTTTAGTCTTTTAGACAACACAAGAAGATACCTTGCATAACTTGATCCAGTGTTTTTTATAACAAAAGAAGCCTTAACTAAGCCCTACTTGATCGCTTATGATACTAGAGCGATCTAAATCCAGAATAGGTAACAATTCATCAGGAATATCAGCAATTAAATGAAATCCTCTCAATGAAGCTAGACCCTTCTTTGCCAAGAAGTCCGCAGCTCTATTGAAGTCCCTGTTCACGTAAGCAATTTTAACTTTCCAATCCCTGCTTAACAACGCTCTCACTGCAGGGATAACATTATAATCATCATGGTATGGTTTTCATCCGGATTAACAGCAATAAACTCGATAGCATTAGTTAAGTCATATTCCAAGATAACTCTTCAATGTCCACCATCACAAGCGAATTTTAAGCCATGTAAGCATGCTCAAAGTTCTGCATGGGGTGCGTCCCCATCGTAAAGGCTGTAAATAAAGCCTAGTAAAAAGTCTCATGTAGCATTCCCAAGAAGGCCTCCACAAGCGCACCTTTGATTAGTGGCAGAAAAAGCTCTGTCTACATTAAGCTTGGTCCATCCTTCCGCTGGAAGCAGCCAACCTTGCGACTCTGGACGAGGTCGGATTCCAGGAAGAGTTACACCAGAGAATTGTTTGTGAACTGTACTGATATCAGCCAGTAATGCATTAGTATTGTCTACTATAGCTACGTTTTTCACGCTCGTTTCCTTAAAAAATGACCAGGTTCCTTCGTCGGCAAATCCACCAACAAGTCACAGCAAAAACAGACTTCCATTCGGTTCATCTCTTTGGTAGTAATGTTCCACACCAGCCAATCTTTAAAAAGATAACTTGATTATTTTACATCATAATTAATCAATGATATTAATTAATGAATCCAAGTAAAATATTGGAGACAATTTATATACTTAAAATTTATATATTTAAATATATTTTTTATTCAATTAAATTCGAACAAATGAACTGTATCTCTTTTGGAAAAAACATTAAATCAGCGAAGCAAAATATTTTTGAAAAATAACACATAGTTCATGCGTTATTTTCCAATTGTAGAATATGTATATTTCAGTCATAATTTGTCAATATTTAACCATCACTCAATCAATCAACTTTACTCTTAAAAATCTTAATAACTAAAAATGGGCTTTAGTCAATTTGACTCAGTACTTTCAATTACTTTATCTAAAACTACAATCAATAATCTCAATCAGTAATTCTATTTTAATATTTGAAAGAATTTGAGTCTAATAATGATAATTAATTAGTAATTATATTAATTGATTTTATGATATTTTAAATTTTTACCCATAATGATTTGTAACAATCATAAATTACTTCAATCTTTGAAAGATTTTGATCCTCATGATGATAACTAATTAATAATCCTATTAACTAATTTTATCATATTTCAAATTTATAATCATAATGATAATTTATAATAATCATAAATAATTAATTATTTATAACATTTTTTCTTGCTACCTATGCAACGCATAGGAGAACTCTCCAAATTTTTTTTTATTAAAAATAGGTATTTATCAGATGATTAGTAAATTTGATTGATTCAGGTCAGTGCCCATCCAACTCACTAATTTGAGAGGTTAGACATTACTTTGAGGGATAGAAACGCTAAATATTGTTGTTATACGAACATTAAATTATTTTGCTTCTAGGGCTTACTCCTATTTGGTTAAATCATTTTACTTCTAGGGCTCCTATTTGGTTCATGCCAAATATCCAAAGTTGCTTTAGCTAATAATTCTTAGCGATTCAACTTTTTATATTGAATAGAGAACCATTCATTCGCACTTGTACATTGCACGAGTATTTTTCATCCACTGCTTTTTAGGTCGCATATATTTGTGTATCTGAATTATAATTCTAAGTTTAGTTCTGGGCTTATTTCTCTTTGCAATATAAATGTTGTCTCTTCACACCATTGGATCATAAATCATAAATGCACCTGTTATATATGAATTCTGGCCATAATGTTCTTTGCCAATATAAAATGATGGGAAAATAAGGACCTAGACAAAAGAGGGCTTATCCTTCTTCAAACATTTATTTATAAAGTGGAGTACGACTCGTACATTTTTGAAGAAGATTCATTCATGAATATAAAGTGACCTGCCAATAACTACAATTAACGAGATCTACATATACAACAAGTAACAAACTTTATCTTACTAGATAGGATAATGAGATTTATGTAAGAGACATAAATCAATGTGATGTTTATTTATTTATTTATAAGATCATCCACTTGAAATAATTACATCAATCTCCCATTATCAATCTAAAATTTTAAAAAAATTAAATAATTTTTAATTATAATTAAGTTATTTTAAAATCACGATTCATTTTTTAAGTCGTAACTTTATTCTTTTTACTATTAAAATATTTGGTCCTTTTCATTATAGTTAAATAAAATCTTGGCAATATAAAAAAGACAAAAAAAAATTGGAAAAGTTCAGACACTTTATACAAGAGATATATAAGATGTTTGTTTAGTTATTTGTAAGACCAACTAGTTGAAATAATTACATGAATCTCCCATTATATTAATGTGTAACGACATTAACAAGACCAAGCTTTAAAAGGGCTGCGAAAATTTCTTCTTAAATAGATTAAAAAAATCGATTATATTTATTGTTAATTATTAAAATATGTATGTGCACTTATAAATTTAACTATGAAATATGAACACTCGCTATTTTATTATTATTAGTTGTTAATTACATATGTGCATTTGTAAATTCATATATGAAATATAGGCACTTGCTATTTTACTATTGTTAGTTGTTAAAAGGAGTATGTGCACTTGTAAATTCATCTATAAAATATAGACACTTATTATTTAACTATTGTTAGTTGTTAAAATTCGTGTGTATATTTGTAAAATTCATCTATGAAATACAGACACTTATTATTTTACTATTGTTGTTAAAAAATAAGTATACTCTTGTAAATTCATTTATGATGATATAAGCCACCACTACAAAAAAATAGAGTTTTGGCGACGACTTTTCAATGATGACAAATAAAGTCACTGCTAAAACTCCTAAATTTCTACGATGACTTTAATTTGTCACCGCTGAAAGGAATACTTTCAGCCCACAGAATGTTAATAACTATAAAAAAAGAGCTTTGGTGACAACTTTTCAGCAGTGACAAAAAAGTCACCGTTGAAAGTAAGACTTTTTGCAGTGACTTTTTTTGTCACCGCTGAAAGTCAATAGTTTCTATGGCAACAATCTTTTGTTGCCGTAAAAGGTAGGTTTCAATGGTGACTTTTCTTACTTGTAGCAGCTGAAAGTCTTCATGCAATTTTTCCCAATTTGAATAGTTTTTAAGCAACTATCTAATATATAGAATAAAATTATTGAATGATATCACTTTTAGAGACTAAATAAAGGAATTTTACATGTTTTTATTTTAATAAGAAGAGACTATATATATTATAAAAATAAAAGAATTTCACATTATTCTCCTTTGTGTTCTGCCATCACATTCCCTTAATGTCTAAACTCAACTAGACTCTAAAAATAATCTGGACCTCTTATTTATAACTTTGGTTGTTCACCTTGCATATTTTATTAGACTTGGAAAGTAATGTCGTTGACAATTCCTATTAGAATTTGCTTGTAGTAATTGATTATGGAGATGCTGTGGCAGTAATCATAAAGAGAATCACTATTCAGGACTTGTAGTGTAACATCCCAAATTTTAATAGAAATAATTTACAATGGGTTGTTAAGGTCAAGAGTGGGGGAGAATTGTAATTAAGCATGAGAAATAGAGAGAGAAGAGAAAATGAAATACATACATATATACATATATACTCTCTGTGTGAGAGAAAGATAGAGTGAGAGGGATAATGTAGATTAAAAGATAAATATATTTTATTTATGGTGAGTATTAATATATTTTATTTAAAAGATAAAATATATTATTCAACATATTACTACTTATAGTTCAGAATCAGATATTTTTATTAACAAAATTCAACACCTATTTTTCAATGTTCTAAGCATTTTGTTGAAGAAAAAAATGAAAACAATGAACATTGAAAAATTAAAGTCGATTAATAAAAATTAGCCAACTTCAATTCTTTAATCCCATACAGTGATATTTTTCCAGATAAATATAAATAAAATGATATTTCTATTATTTTTATTATCACTAGACCTCCCCTCCCCCCATTAGTTCCTTATTTTGGTGAAAATTGAAAAAGCACTCTCTCCCAATTTTGAGCGACTCCACCAAGGCGCCAACACATTACAGGCGCCAACATTCTCTGTTTGCTTCACGCTGCGTAACAATGGCTAAGGAGGAGAAGAAGCTGGCTGAGAAGAAGCCTACGGAGAAGGCTCCCGCGGAGAAGTCCAAGGCAAAGAAGAAGACCCAGGTTCTCTCTCTATCTCTTCTTCTCTCGCTCTCAATGTCATCTTCTTTTCCTTGTGAATTAGTTTTCCTGAAGGGTTTCTCGGAGGGTATTTGCATTTTCGTTAGGGTTTTATCTACTGTGGATTGTCAAATTAGGTTTTCCCCCTATTGATTACAGTGAAAATAACTAGCGTCAAAGATGCAACAGCCACCGCAAATGATTCCTATGATGCCTTCTTTTCCACCCACAAACATAACCGCCGAGCAAATTCAGAAGGTATTGGTTTTTAAATGCCATTATCTATTTCACAGGTGGCCTACAACGAAAGCTGGAGAGGTATCTCTAACTTGGCAGATTTATAACTTTATTAGCTTATAAGCCTTCATTGGCTCATTTTGTGTTGGTCTTTTTGGGGCTATTGTTTAACTGAGAAGGAAGAGAATCGCTTATTGCAGCTATTGATACATTAACTCTGTGTGGTTTACTTAAAACAGTGGAAATAACTTCTTCGCGAACCTTCTATTATCATGCTCATACCTGCTTAAAAATGGAGTTTTTATAAGGGGCAAGCTGCTATGTAAGGGCTTCGTTAATCAATTTCACTTGAGAGGTTCATGATAGAAGTAACATCTGTCATATTTCAATTTCTACACCCTTGGGAATTGAAAACGGAGGATAAGACAAGAGCTCCATCTAGTTGACAAGGCAGATGGCAGTTTCAGTCTGTTGTCTCTTTGATCGTAGCTTTACTGTGTGTTAATATATTCAATTATCTCTCTTTCCATCATCTCCCTTTGTCTTATACCAATCCAAGTATATTTTGTATCGTTAATTTCAGTATGCCATAGCCTACAACTATTAACCATTTTTTAATCTTTTAATTCTCCAATGAATAGAATGAACGTATTCTTATGCATTCAAATTGAGATGTTTCATCTCATGTGTTGAGTTCTTTACCATTACTTATTGGGAAATCCATGTTCTGAGTTGTAGCTTGACTGTTGCTTCCCCTGTGTGAACCACTTAATTGATGACCCTCCATTTCAACCTATTTGTTTAACTCTCTTGTGGATAGCATCCATCTAGAAAGAACAGTCTCAAATTAGATTTATTCTTGGATATATCCATTATTAAGGAAGGTGTCATAAGAGCCTCTTATTTATCGGTGACTTGAAGTTTTGAACGCCCTTTTATGATGCATGATGCAGTATCTTGATGAGAATAAGAAGTTGATCCTGGCAATATTGGACAATCAAAATCTTGGAAAACTCGCTGAATGTGCCTAGTAAGTCACTTTTAACTTTTGTCTGTGCTTCTAATTGGTTATGTTCCAACTTTTAGTCTGATTTTTAATGTGCCCTGTAATTCAGTTAATTTTATTTTTAAATGTGCCCTACAATTGAGCTAATTTTATTTTTGAATGTTCCCTACAATTGAGTTAATTTTATTTTATGTTTTTATTATAGCTTCGTATGAATCAACTTTCTCAGCAACAAAACAAAGATTTAGAGAGTAATACTCAGATAAAATATTGATGGCTATTTTGGGTGAGAGGTCAGGGTATGTAAGAGAGCAAGGATATGGAGTAGAACTTTTAAGGAAGAAAAATTACCTTCAATCTAGTGATAGTTTATTTGTGCAAAATGTGCGTACTTAATTACAGGTAGATTAATAGAGCAATTTTGTTTATGTTTCAACTAAACATTTTTGTTTTATCTCTAAATATGTTTAAGTAATTAAAGTACTATGATATTTTAAAGGATGATATAAATTATTCATTAATATTATTAGATTTTAGTTCATTCAATTATTTATTATTTTATTTTTGTATTTATTAGCACATTACAAGTTTTCATTTAAGAAAAATAATTTAAAAGCAACTATTTACTTTCAGCCGCGATAATTGTCATTGTTAATTCCCTTTTAGGCGGCAACTTTTTTGTTGCCGCTAATTCTACTTTAGGTGATGACTTTTTTGTTATATGCTATTTTAGTTGACAGTCTCATACACGGTAACAAAAAGTCACCACTAAAAGTACTTTTTTTTATAGTGAACTTAACCTCAACTTAGTCCAAAAGTAAACACGGGGAAATTTCAATGCAATCCCCATTGTAAAATTTATTATCATATTCCTCTAAAAGATTTTGAAATTTCACTACACCCCTTAGACCAAAATGAAATGAAATTTAGTAAGTGAAAAAGACATCAGTGCCCTTTTGTGAATTTACCATAGACATGAGCAAATTTACAACAACTAAAAGAATTAACAACTCATATTTCCTATATTCCCCCAACCTAATTTACAACTACAATTAGGAAATTTACAACAACACATAAAGGAGTTAACCGCTGTTGTTTCCTATATTCCCAACACATATTTCCTTCTATTATTGTAAATTTGTTATTGTAGTTGTAAGTTAGGCAGGGAATATAGGAAATGGGAGTTGATAATTCCTTTGTGTTATAAATTTGCTAATTGTAGCTGTAAATTAGATTAGTTGAAATATAGGAAATGCGAGTTGTTAATTGTTGTAAATTTACTTGTATACATTATAAATTCGCATGTATTGTTGTAAATTCACATAAGGGCACTAAGGTCTTTTTACCTATAAAATTTAATTTCATTGCATTCCAACGGGTGTAGGGAAAATTTATAATCTGTTTTGAGGAATTTAATATTGAACAATTTTACAAAACATCTCAAACTTGTTCGTAGTTTTCTATTTTTAAGAACATATTTCATTTCTTTTTGTTTTGAAAAACGATTAAGTAAAAATAAGTTTTCAAACAATTTTTTTTGTTTTTCTGTTTTTAAACACAAAAACAATTAGGCCCATTTCTTATACTCCAACACATATTCCCTTGTATTTTTGTAAATTTACTTATTGGAGTTGTATATTAGGTTGATAATATATATAGGAGTAAAGGTAGAAGAAGACATTATCAATTACACATCAATTCAAGGCATAAAACCTATATTCTCAATACTCTTCAATCATCATCATAGAATCGACTATAAATACCTTAATTCTGTCTTGATCAGACGGAGGGTTTGAAAAATATAAAATTAGAATGCTTCACAATTCACTCAGACACATGTTTTCATAAAATGCCATTGTTTTACATCTGCAACATAAGAATTATATAGTACTAGTCTAAGTCAGGAAATTCACTTAAAATCTGAACATCAATCACCTTATGGATATTCTTAATGGTTATATAAAAATTAGATAAAATAATGCACCCACTTTTCAATGTAAATTTTCTTATTGTTTTATATGTTTGATTTCAATGTAAATTTTCTTATTGTTCTGTACTGTGATAATTTGTTGTATGCTAGCTAGTTTCTATGATTGTAAAAAAATGGCAAACAAACTTGACGGTTCTTTGCTAAAATCGTCAAATATAATAACTATATTTGTTAGTTACTCCTTTAAGTCCTTTTTATAACCAACTACATAAATAATGTGGATCAAAGTGTTTGTTAAAATTAGTTAAAAAACTGTGTCAGAAATATAACTTGTTTTCCAAATATAATTTTATTAGGATAATGAATGAGAGAGAAAATGTCATGACCTGAAAGAATATGAACGAATTCATATTCCTTAAGTCTTAAATATTAAATAGAATGTTTAAAATAATCATAATATATATTATATTTTAATTAAAAGGTAAGTCATATATAGGAATTTCAGCAGGATGTTCTTTATAAACCGACCTTTCAAAAATCCTACAATAAATTGCGAATATTGCAAATCACCTACAGACATTTTTAAAATAACTAGAATTTTCTATATAGACTAGGTGGAGCATCTAAAGTTCTAACAAAATAATACAAATATTTTTTTGTAAATTCATAATTACATTATAAATATATATATATATATATATGCCAAAATCGATACTTCGGATCTGCAATGAGGCTCTTCACTGCTCAGCTAGAGGGTCAGGGTCTACAGCCCTATCTAAAGTCAAAATAATCTACCTGTGAATAATGTCCCAAAACTATAATTTAAAATACAGAAAGAAACAATTTTAACATGTTTAAAGGTAAATAATAACATTTGTAATTAAATACAAATATTCTAGTAAACATTTTATTTTAGAAAATTTATTTAAAACAATCATTTCAAAAATAATCTTTTTTCCGTATAACTTCTAAAATAAGCATGGGACACACAGTCTACGAAGGTAAATAACTGATTAGGCGCTGCTTGAAGCTACAAAATAAGTGCAGGTATTAACCCATGAATAGCAGACATATGTATAAGACCTACGAATAACAGGTGCGAGAATAAATCTCATGAACATCTGGTGTGAGTACGAGACCCACAAATATCTATCGAGGTTGAGTTTAACCATAGTGCACCAAGGACTAACAGTACTGCTGTTAGTAATCAGCGTTCTGTATTCAGCCCTTTCTAAAATCTTTTACAGAATGCGTAAGGTCCATTTAGCATTTAATGCTCTCAACACTTTTCAATACAACAATTTTCACTAAGAATACTTCATAATTACGAAACCCCAGCATGAACATCAAAATAAATTATCAAAAAATTTCTTCAATTCATATGAAATAATTATTCAAATAATAAAATTCACATAAACATATTTTATAGAGAAAATTAACTCAATATAACATTTACAAAAGTCTTTTTCAAAATTTCCTTTATTCATTTTCATACATAAACATAATCATATCGTGGACTAATTGAAAGGAGAAACCGATTATCTTAATCAAAGTCATTAATTCATATAACAATGCCTTTAGCAAATCATACTTAAAAATTAACTCTTTAAATGAAACCTATCAAATAACAGATCATTATTAAAAAATATTATTTTTAGATGACGTTATACATTCACCTCCAGTACTCCAATACTCTTGCTCAAAGCTTCAAAATATTATTATCTCCTTATCTCCCTAATTTTTGTTTAGAAGTAAAACATTCCATCATTAAATATCATTCACCTCTTCTGCATTAAATACTATTTATTTATCACATGAAATATGAAATCATATCCTTTAACCTTGAAGTTTTTCCAATTTTGCAACCATATTAAATTTCAAAGTCTTTATCCCAATTTCATCCATATTCTTAGGCTCCTTTTCTTAAATTCCAACTTGTTGGAATAAATTTGGCGTCTTTAATTTATCCATACACATATATGTACATATAATAACAATAGCCACATTCTCATTTTTTTCTTCTTCTTCCTGCAGCATTACCGCCACATATATATATATATATATACATATCTATATATACACACATGTATGTTGCAATATCATTTCTTCTACTCCCTCACAACAATACAGATTCCTTCTTCTTCTCTCTTTCTCTCTTTTTTCTTCCAACCAAAAACATATCAGCATATACATATACATGTATATGCTGCAGCATCCTCCCTTCCTTTCCTTCTTTTCTTCTTCTCTTTTTCCAAACTAATCATAACAGCAACACCATATGTATATATACACATACATATGTCATTTAACTTCTAAAACTGCAGCCTATACATATATATATATATACCTACAGCAACAACATCCACAACAACACGACGTTCACTATTTTTTTTCTAGAACAGCAGCTCACATCAGTAACAATACACACATATATATATACACACTTGTTGTCCAAACACTCCCCCATAACAGCGACATATATATATATTCAGCCACCAACCCAACTTCTAGCTCAACAGATCACTCACAACCCACACACCAAATCATTCTTCCACCCTCATATCCTCATAGCTTCAGTAACCATAGGAAAATAGAAATTAACTCATCCAACCAACTACAAATATTCAATGGAAAGGAAGTGCTTTATACTTACCAGCAATCCATAACAGAGTTGCACAGAAATGGAGAAGGAACTCAGAGATTTGGACTACTACAGTAACTGTCAAGGAAGTGTGCAAGGCGACGGTAGGGATTGGGGATGCGCGACAGCAGAGCAAGCTAACACAGCTACTGAAAAGAAAAAGAAGGAAGGAGAGCTTCCAGCTCCATGGCCAACGGAAGAACAATGGCAGAAATGGGACGCGTCACGGAGCTAGTAAGAGGAAGGAGATCTTCCCACGGTCAATATCTAGAAAATGGGGAAGAGCACGCCGACGGGAAGTTACCAGTGACAGTGGTACAGCCAGTGGAGAAGGTGAAGTCACTGTAGAAATAGATCCAGAGTCGGGAAGCTTCTCTGCACCTCCTTCACTCTTCTGCCCACGGAAAAATGAGAAAGGAAGAGTGTTTAGTTGTCAAAATGCGCAGAGGGGTAGTATGGTCATTTCACACTGTCTGAAAATAAAATATGACCTTAGCTGGAGGTGGGATCTGGAGCTAGTACTCATAATACAGCCTTTAACCACTCAACTACTAGCTTTCCTTGGTGATAGCATTGAAAGAAATAATATAGATATAAATAAAGTAGTATTATTTATCTACCTACCTTGTAAGGTCATTACAGAAAATGAGTGAAAAAATATATGTGAGAATGAGTAAAAAAAAGATATAAGAGAATAATGTGGAAGAGATGTAATTAATTAGAGGGTAAAAATAGAAAAAGATACATAAAATTTTTAGAAAAATAAAAAGCAAGTATTGCTTATATATAAGACCATATCTATAAGAGAGAATATTGTTTATAAAAAGATCAAAGAGAGTACTAAAGAAACACCATCAAATAAGGATAACCATATAATGTTTAAATTTAACCCGAAACCATAATACATGATGATTTTTGTTTAAGAACAATCATATATAAGAAATAATAGTTGACGATTCGCAACCATTAAATATTCTTTCTAGAGAATATTTCACGCTTTCATATTTAACGATTTGGAACCATCATCTATGGGCAAAAATAATAATCATATATATATATATATCAACATTTTTATAATAACAGTTGATATGGTAAATGGTTTTACCCTTATAAAGAGAAGAGTCAAATTTAAATATTAGGAAGTCCACTTGTTAGGAGAGGCTAAAACCTTTAGCCCTAATTGATAGGAAGCATTGGGAGGTAGGGACTGCAATTGTGGTTGAGCAAACCTACTAAGTACTTATTTGGAGAGTAGGAAATATTAGTTTAAAAGAGCTTTTGATCCAGACATTGATTTGAAAATTTTTTAAAATAAATAGTTATATTTGTCTAAAAGGATTTTTAGACTAAATTATAATTTAAAATTAAGGTTTTGGATAAGTTATTGAGACTAATTTTTAGACCAGTATAAGAGTTTATAGACTACTCAATTACTATTTTACCCTTATTTTTTCTTACACTCTCTCTGTCACGTCCCGAAATTTGGACCGTGACCGGCACAGAATATGAATAATTTCACATTCCGAAAGCCTTAAACATTAAATAACACGGTTGAAATAAAAACCATAATAAATTACATTTCATAAATCAAAAGCAAGTTCTATGTTAGGAATCTCGGTAATATAATCGCTGTATAACGAATCTCCCGATGATCCTACAACTGACTGCAAATATTCAAGTTCTATAACATTTTCCAAAATCAATAGAATCTTTTCTAATGACTATGTGGAGCATTTACCTTCTTTTCAAAATAATACAAACACTTTCTAAATGATAATTTCATCAAAAGTAGTTTTGTCAAAAACGACGCTTCGGATCGGCAACGAGACTCTTCACTGCTCAGCGAAAGGGTTAGGGCCACCTGCACTATCTGAGGCCAAATAATCTACTCGTGAATAACGTCCCAAAAACATGATTTAAAAGATTGCAGAAATAAACAATGCATAAACAAAGTTCAAACATCTCGTATTTCAATGCAAACTTTTCTGTAACCATTTTCTTTCAGGAAAAACAATTTGAAATAACCATTTCAAATCAATAATCCTTTCAAGACCATAATCTTTTCCGTAAACATTATTGTTTCAGAGATTCAATTTGAAATTACTATTTCAAATCAATCGTTGTAAAACAATCCTTTCATAAACCATAATCTTTCTGTAGGACTCCAACAGAACGAAAACAGACGTGGACACACAGTCCACGAGGGTAACTAACCAATCTGGCAGCTCGAAGCTACTAACTGTCGGTGGCTCAAGGCCACTAACCTTCGCGAGTACGAAACCCACGGTGAAATCTGGTAGCTCAATCACTACCCTTCGCGAGTACAAAACCCACGGTGTAATCTGGTAGCTCAATCACTACCCTTCGCGAGTACGAAACCCACGGTGAAATCTGGTAGCTCAACCACTACCCTTCGCGAGTACGAAACCCACGGTGTAATCCATCGAGCTCGGGTAACCAAGGTGCACCAAGGACTAACAGTACTGCTGTTAGCAACCAGCGTTCTGTATTCCGTCCTAAAACATTTCCATCATGCGTGGGGTTTATTTCACATGAAATAATCTCAATCGTTTGAATACCATAACCATTGGTAAAATCACTTTAACTTTCCAGAAACCCCAGCATGTACATTTGAAATCAAATTACTGTGAAAACATATGAAATTCGCAAAAGAATATATTTCATGAATAACATAAGTTCAATGCAACTTTTGCTAAACACTTTTCAAAAGCTTATTCATTCATTTCCATACATAATCATAATTCCTTTGTAAACCAATCGAAAGAAAATCATTTCTAACGATTTAAACCATACTTTCGTAAAATTTGCTATTCGAAATTCATATTTGAAATTCAACATTTGAAATGACAATGCATTTGAAAATATAAATTTTAGGGAACGTTATTCACTCACCTGACACGCTCCAAAACCTTTACCCGTTTCAGCCAGTCACTTCCGATTATAATCACATCTCAATTCCCTGATATCCCGAAATAATATATTAACATTCTAATCAACATTGCAACAAAAATAAATTATCTTTAACCTAATATTCCCTTTCATTTCATGCTTCCAATCAATCCACAAAGACTCAACACATATACTCCTAAACCATCAACCATCCAATATTGATTCAATCAACTATACATACAACCATACACTACATGCTTCCAACCCTCCTAGATAGCGAGCATTACCCAGGTCATAATTACTTTTGGGAAAGCGATCTTATAACATTTCTTTGGTCAAATTTTCCCAAGCTTTCTAAAAATAAAACGTTCCATCAATGATTACTATTCATCCATTTTTCCAAAAACTATTTTCCTTACTTGCAATCTGTAAAACTACAACTTTTGGTTATGGAAATCTTTAAACCTTGCAATCACATTAAATTGAATAATTCATACCCTTATATATCTATCTTCCCTTGTCCAACCATTTAACACACTTAATAAAAACCCATAGACAATTAAATTCATCAATTAATCAGTGATTTCCCTTCCTTAGCTTCAGTGCTACCACTCTTTAATACTTCCCGAACCTCAATGCAAACCAATTCATAAAATGTTGAATTTATCACTTTAAATAATTTCCAACGACATGGCTCATTAAACCCTTTATTAACCACATCCATCCTCTAACTCAGAACTTATCTCAATGTTAAGGTTAGCATTTTATTGCCTTCAAAACAACTATAATAGTTCAATTAGTTTCCTATGATGCTTCTAATCCTCAAAGCATTCTTTTCACTAAATTGAAATACTCTTGAGCTTAACTTTGCTCCAATAATAACCCATAACTTGCTTTAGTTTCAAATCAATGACTTCAAAACTGATGTACTCATTCCAAATTCCAAAACAGCAAGCTACAAACCCCAAAACACAAAACCCAGCAGCTCCTCCCATTTTTTTTTCTTCCTACAGCATCATCACACGTATATATATTTATGCATATGCACCTTATGTTTAAACTCAATCAGAACAGTCATGCCTTAAATTTATATATATATCTGCATACATACCAATCTCCCTCAGCCAAAGCCCCTGAACTGCCAACCAACATCACGGCACACACACACATGTATATCTTCATAGCACCCATGAGCACAGGATATAAATATATTCAATCAATCACAACAACATCCATATATAGTATAATTCAAGCCTAAAATTGTTCCTACTCAGCTAACCAACCTAAAAATCGTGATTCTCAGAATAATATCGCAAACAGAGTCAGAGTATTCATTAACTATCACAGCCCACGCATACAAGGCATATATCCATAAGCATCATTTCTAGAACCAGCACTAACATTCAAATACACATTGACACAGCAGCGTTGGGAATCACCCAAAAACATTTACAGCAACAGGGCTCACACTTTGCAATAAAGCAGTGGCAAAATGTTTATATCCAACATTGAAACATCACTACCCAAACAGAAAGAGAAAAATTCCCATCAACATTCCAATACTTACAGCAGCGGCGGATAAAAGCTCAAGCAGACATTCTAACGGCGACGGAAAGGCTACGTCTATAGAACAGAGAAACCAGAGGAGCCTCCAACATAGCTATCAAGTTCTGAGGGAACGAAGAGAAATCTTTCATACAGCCCCAACCAAAAGAAACAGGACAAAGGATCTCAATGAATTGCACAACCGAAGTAAACCAATTATTCCCTCACTGCCATTCACACTTTGCTCTTCCACAAAGGCGAAAATTTCAGAAAGCAGGGCAACACCGATGGCAGTAGCAGGGACGGGGGATTTGAGGAAACTAAGGCAACCACTCGACTGTCCTAGAAGCTATCCGCGACAGGAGTAAAACTTGAAGGGGATACTTGCTACAGTACAGAGTGCACTCGGAAGCAATGGCGACAGCGATGGAGCTCGACGACGGCGCCACCACTGGCCAAAAGACTACTAGAAATGTGATTCCGTGACACCCAGACCACTCCTTCCTCGCCAGCGACTTCCCTCAGCAATCCCCTCCCCAAGCTTTATTTATCGATCAGCCAACGGATCTGCGGTGAAGTGACAACACAGGCACCACGACCCAGGCGACGTTACAGAGGGAAAATTGACGGTCACGGCATCGATGGCGTGGAGCGTTGGCCGCTGCTCTCCCTGGCTCCCTGCTGTCTCGCCGGACCGCAACTGGGAAGAATGAAGAAATGGTACGGTTGCTGCAGGATAAAGGAGTGAGGGCAAAATGGGAATTTCACACTGAAAATTTGAAAAAAAAAACCCATACTTTTGCAACTGCCAAGGTTCGAACACAGGTAAACTAAATTTACACCCGTCCCAATGGCCACTCAGCTGACGCTTCCTATTGCCATTTTCTGCCAAGAATAAATATATAGAACTTGTTGACTAAATTTTTTTTTCTATCAATTTCAGTATCATAACACTCTCTCCCATCTCCCCTCTCTCTCCTCTCTCTCCACCCCTTCTCCTATTTATTCTATTTTCTCTACTCTTTTTTTTCTCTTTTTACTTTTTTCCATAATCTCTCATCTCTTTTCTTCACCATTTCTTCTCTCTCATATTTTTAATAAAATCATAATATTTTTTGTAATTTTACAATTACGAAAGTCTTTTTGATAATAACTATTTGAAATACTCATTTATTGATAATTACTTTTTTTTATAAACTCTTCTCCAAAAATCCTTTTCTAAAAGTTATTTAAAAACTCATTTTTTCATAAATTATTTTTTAAACTCTTATCTAAATATGCCCTAAAAGTTTGTTTGGTAGAGTGAGTACTTGCTACATGTGTTTGCTAAAGCCCATGTTGGTGGGATTGGGGAAAACCACTTGGGAGGTGGTACTGGAAATTCAATCTTGGGATTGGAACTTTTAAACCAAAATACCCTCCCTTCAATTTTTAACGAATCTTCCTGCCGTAGTTCTTTACACCCTCATCAGGTTTGCTCTTCTCGCCCTCGCCGTTCTTCGTCTTTGTCACTGCTGCGCATTCTCCACCCTCTCCACCGTTCTATCTTGAACATCTGCCGTTGTTGTTAACTCAATTCTTTTCATCACTATTCTCACCCTCTACCATTGTTGTTCGCTCACTTTCTGCTTCGCCATTGTCTTTATCTTCAATCACAATGTTTTCTGTTTGCATCCCCCATTTTAGCTAACCCAGCCCTACTCTCCAAATTCTAGATCTTTTGGTTTTTCTTTTTTCTTGTCTTCTTTTACTTTAAATAAACTTAATTGATTTGATTCTTGATTTTATTTTTATTGAATCTATTATGGGATGGGATTGGGGGGTGACTATTGAATGGCGGTGGGTGGACGGCGAGTGGAAGATGATGAAGTTTTCGACTTTCGTGAACGATAATGGAGTTGCAGAGTGGGGCTTCTTTTTTTTTGAACTTTTTTATTAAGGGTATAAAATAAAATTATCGTAAGTATTACGCAATTCTCATTTGTGGCCGCTAAAACTAGCTTCTCTTACCCCACCATCGACCGACTACCACCTCATCACCACAAGTCACCACAAGTCACCCCACCTCACCCCCTCTCAATTGTAATAATATTGTGAACTCAATTGTGCTTCCACCTTGGTTGGAAGAGGGGACCTCTATTTTGTGCGTCCAATTTCTTGACCATTGTGCTGGATAAATCTTCCATCTATTATTGTAAATTTATATATGTACTATGAAACCATACAAACAAACACACATAATTTAATTAAAAAAATTCAGAGTACCCAGTACTCATGAATAAAATTTTTTAAAATAAATTTACATATTAATCCAATAAAAAATAAAATAGATATCACGTGCATATGTTATATCAATATATTATTGAATAAATTTAATTTTGATTAATGGTTAATGTAACATTCCTACGATTTCAAAATTTTTTAGATAACATTGTTCATAAAAAACTTTCAAATAACCGCAACTCATTAGTAAAAATTTCTAACATAAAAAATAAAAAATCAGACCTACATATCAAACATGGCTTTTGTGTTCTAAATCTCTATACCCATTATTAAATAAAAAAACAACAATCTATAAATTATTGGATATATTATTTCAGATCTATGGGCACTACATATGAGGATCTTAAGGATATTATGAAATATCCTTAAATTATTTTAGATATGACATCATCCTTCTTATCTTTGGAATAGTTTTTTCTTTAGACTTTAGGACTTTTTAGGATTGGAAATTTAGTCTATTTAAAGACAAGTTATATTTATTATTTTTCAGTTTTAAGGTATGAATATTATTTTTGTTGAGTTCATGTTTTACTTTGTGTTTTTATCCGAATACGGTTAGATTGTAAGAGTCTAATGAATTAAGTTCTTTTAGGGATTTAAATGTTAACGGAAAATCTAAAATTATGTACTTATACGAAATAGAAAATGAAAATTCTCAAAATAAATAATGATAAAAAATAATATTATAATGTAATAAACATAATTAAATACACTAAAGATTTTACACGTTAGTATATGTAATATCAAATACACTTATCTGTTTAAAACGTTGTCAAAATTCACATTTTGCGATTTCTAGTAATTAACTTCAAATAATTTTTGTTATTAATATAAGTTAAATTTGATATTTAATACGTTTGGACTAAAATTACTTCATCCTTCTCCATGTATACTATTCAATTTGTCCACTTTAATTTGATCCTCTAGAATACAGTCAAAGAGAGACTGATATTTTATATATAAAAAAATAAAAATGCCCATTCAGTGATCTAATTTATGCTTTAGTTTGATTCCTTGACTTTACAAAGTATTTTTCTAGTCTTCTAAACTTAAGACTGTTAGCTTTAAAATTAAACTTAATAGTTTAATATTTGAGAATATTTTGTAAATATTTAAAATCTCAATTACAATGTTTTTTGTTAATGGCCTAAGCATTACATGACTAAAAAATATTTTATAAAATTATAAAACTAAAATAAAAAAGACTAGAGATGCACTGTGTGTATATATATAGTGCCCATTTTATTTTGTTACACGGATCAAAATATTTCTTTACATCTCATGCTCATCTCTTGGAGACAAGACAATCTCTATCTATAATCACTACAAAAAAATATACTTTTGGCGACGACTTTTTAGTTGTCGCCGCTGAAAGTAAGACTTTTAACGGTGACTATGATTGTCGCCGTTAAAGGTAAGACTTTTAGCGGCGACTGGATTTTATCACCGCTAAAGGTAAGACTTGTAGCGGCGACTGCATTTTGTCACCACTGAACATCAATGATTAAAAAATTTTGGCTACACTTTTCAGCGGCGACAAATTTTTGTCACCGTAGAAAGTATGTTTCAGCGATGACTTTTTTCACCTGTCGTCGCTAAAAGTCTTCCTACATTTTTTACCCTTTTTATAAGTTTTAAATAACTATCTAATATATATAATTAAATTATTGAATGATGTCATGTTTAAATAATAAATAAAAAAATAATAATGAGAGATTATACAGATAATAATGTGATGTCTTTGAAAGAATGAGATGAAGCAAGAGTGTGTGCATAAGAGAGATATTATGAATGTGTATCAATAAGTGTGAGAGTTAATATATGTGTGTTAGAAATAATGTAGGGGAGGAGATAGAGAGAGGGAGGTGTGTGTGTGAGAGAGATAAGGAGAAAGAAAAGATATAAAATATATACATATATACATTCTTAGTTACTGTTACATATGATCTCTGTTACTACATTTTAGGAAAGAATAATTATTAAGAATATTTTGGAGTTAAGAAAAATAAAGGGAAAAAAATCATAAAATGAGTATTACTCTGATGCAGAAAATTCCAATGTGTACAGGTTAGTTTTAAGCAGAGGGAGTTGTACTCTAAGGTGCTGAGTTTGAACCCTGAGAGCTGCAAGAAGGGATTTTTTTTCTTTCTCTGTGAAATGACCCCTCCCCTTTTTCTCTGTTGAAACGTACCCCCTTTCTCCATTTTTCTATGAAATTAGCAGTGGCACAGACGCGAAGAGCCAGCGAGAGCAGTAGCGATGCTTCACGCTATAGGAAATCGATGCTGTGCTCCCCCAATTTCTCATGTAGTGTCGAAATTGCCCCATCGTCTGAAGGTAACGATTTCTAATAAATAAAGCGAGAAGGGAATTCGGGGTTGCATCGGAGGAGGTAGGAGTGCTTGGCGGTCGACGTTGCTGAAACTCTCTACTGTTGGGTTCACCTATCTTCATCGCCTTTGTGTTGTGCAGACTCGCCATTGCTGCTATTGTTTTTCTTCGAGAGAAGGAGGCCATTGTCACAGAGGTTCAAAGGTTTGCTTCTTTACTGTTCACTGGTTCTGCTGTGTGGAGGGCTCCGAGATGAAATCACTTAGTGATTAAGTAATAATGCTTAAGAATTTAAAATCTAGTTTTCAGTTGGAAATGTGTTTGGTGCAAGTTGCGCTCTGTTGCAGTGTAAACTAGCTGAGAAAGGAGTTCAATCAGTTAGAATCTTAAGCCATGGTGTTTTGAAATTCTTTAATGGTGAATGCTTGGGGTGTTCAACTCTGTATGTTACTGATCAGGACAGAACATGGGTCATGGGTGTTGATTGTATCTCTCTATGTGCTCTATTTTTTTAATGGTAAATGTGCATATATGTATATTACGCTGTGAATGTGGGTGCTGTGATGTTGTGCTTGGGAAGTCTACTATGCTGTGAATGTGGGTGCTGAGATGTTGTGCCGTGGAGAATGCATATTGCTGTTGTGATGGATTTTCAATTTCTGTGGTATTACTTGGGTCAGTGATGATATGATATTGGGAAAGGGTTAAGGACTAAGTGAGGGTGCTCCTCAGTGACATGGTTATGCTGTTATCTTTGTTAGTATCTGACATTATCTTCATATAAAAGCTTATTGTTGGGTGGTTGTATGTGGGGAAATGTCACAGGAAGAAAGAAGAAAAGATAAGGAACGTGTATATGCATGTATATGATGCCGCTGTAGATAAACATGTGTGTTATAGCTTGTTGTGTTTGTATGCAAGTGAATGGGGAGTTATGGTTTCCAAACTTTTGAAACTGGAAATATTTCCAAACTTAAAAAGAGTAAATATACTTAATGATGTAAGAGATTATAGTTAGAGGTTGTTGCATGTGTTATTCTATTTTGGGTTGTGATTTTTCTACTATTCTGGTTGTGAAGTTGAATATATATATAAATGTTGTTATGGTACTGCTGTATGGTTTTTATGTAGTAGGGATATAGCATTGTTAGGTAGATGAAGAGATTACTGTCATGTAGATGAAGCTTATACATATGCGTATACATATTAGAGCCAAATATGTACATATGATAGCATTACTGTCAAGAGATTACTGTCATGTAGATGAAGCTTAAAAGCTTTTTGATGAAATGCATGTCCAAAATATCATTTCATGGATAGCATATGCTTATACGTATATACATATATGAAAGTAAATTGTTTGAATTAATTGTGAATGCATATTTCATGGGTAGAAAGAAAAGAAGCTTAAGTTAATAAATGTTCTATTTTCATAAATGAAAATATTTAGGATACATAGAATTATAAAAGTATGTTATAATAATTATTATAATTGGATTTTGGGTATTAATGATTTATTTTCAAAAAAAAATAGGAAAGTAAGGAGAAAGTATTATTCCAGAGATATGCCATTGCCATTGGAACTACAAAAGGATTATGCTTTCTCCATGGTATGATTCTGTTCTCTTTTTTGGTAACTTGTTATTCTATTTTCATCAACTTCTTAAGAAGAATAGATTATCTAGTGTTACAAGATCTCAACAGAGGATTTATTGATTTCAACTTATGATGTCCTCTAATTGTGTCGAGACTCATCTTATCTCCTGATATATGTTGACAAATGCTGCAATCATTAAAAGTCAAATATCAATTCTTCTGGTTATGAATATATGTTCTAAATAAATCTATTTCTTAACAATAATAATAACAATAATTTGATAATAAATTTTGAATGATGTTAAAGATGCTGCAAAAGAAGTTGAAGTAAATGAAGCTGATGAGGATGAGGAGGAGGAAGAGGAAGCAGAATAGTCTAAAGAAGGAGAACTAGCAGACAACTAAGATGTAGTTAGAGTAAAGGACAATAAAGTTGAAGCTAAAGAAGCATTTTCAAATGATTGGAGTTCAATTGTTGAACAATTCTAATCAACATTTTTATTTTATTTTTAAATTTATCTTAGTAAATGATGTATTATCATATTTTAAAGGATTATGTGAATTATTCATTAATATTATTAAATTTTAGTTTATTTAGTTATTTATTATTTTATTTATATATTTATAAGCTTATTATAGGTTTTCATTTAAAACTTTAAGAAAAAAATTAAAAATAATTATTGACTGTCGCCGCTGATTTCACAAATTCCACTTTCAACGGCGATAACCTAATGTCGCCACTGATTGTTGACTTTCAACGGTGACCTAATGTCGCCGCTGATTGTTGACATTCAACGATGACTTTTAATTGTCGCCGCTAATGCTTATAGGCGGCGACTTAGTGACGACAAAAAGTCATCGCTAAAGGTGTGTCGCCGCTAAAAGTCAATTTTTTTGTAGTGAATGTACTTATTCAGGTATGTAGTTCATATTTCAAGCTAAGACCTCTGTACTTAATCCTCAAACCTTGAGGATCTCTAAAACTTCAATTATTGAGCCCTGTACAATGTCAAAATGATGTCGTACATGCTTATTGCTTAGGGTAAGACCTCATTGAATTCTCTAACCTAAACGATGTAAAACTTGTTGGACCACTCATCAACAGGGTTGAATAATTAGCTAAATTCTCTTCTTTGAACGGTAGTGCGTAATTACTGTTAAGAAGATAATGTTTTAATGGAATTATGGGATTATTCACGTTAATCTCATGAGTTAAAGTAGCTATGTTATTTTTCACAGAATAATGAGACACACTGCCATGAGCTTCTGGGACTTTATGGTTGTGCCATCCCTCATACGTAGTGATCATTTCTTAAATGTTGTCTAAGGCTCTCTCTATGTGCTTTCTCACTGGACATCCTGGGTGTGTGCACTTGCAGTAACTCCTACATGTCAAAGATTATATATAAAGTTATTATGTTGCCAAAATAGATTGATGTATAGTGGCAGAAAGAAAGAGGGAAGAAGAGGATAGGGAAGGTGAAGAGAAAAGAGAAAAGAGAAGAGCAGGAGAGACAAGAGATACTAGACTGAATAGTGCTAGGTATTATTCACAAAAACCATAATCTCCAATTACAATTATGTTTTTTTTTTCTGTAAGCTTCTATTCCAACGGCTAGTTTAATAACTAGCCTAACTACCTCACTATGCAACTTTCTAATCCAATACTAATTACAATTATACATCACAGACATAAAAACTAAAATTTTTTCAACTATTTTATACCTCATAATAAGGACTTGTGTTTACCACCCACATTACCAACTTGAGGACGTCTCATTAGGGGTGTTCACTGGTGTTAGGGAATGGGCTAGTCCACCTATGGTGGATTAGCCCAATTCTATGAGGAGAAGAAGTAGAGGGAACATTTTCTTTTTCGAATATGAGAGAAATGAGGGAGTGGAAGTTATTTGGAGATCTAACTCCCTCTACCATCACTACAAAAAAATAGATTTTTTGCGACGACTTTTCAGCGGCGACAAAAAAAGTCACCGCTAAAAGTTAATTTTTAACGGCGACTGTAATTGTCGCCGTTAAAGGTAAGACTTTCAGTGGCGACTGCATTTTTTCACTGCTGAACGTCAATGATTAAAAAATTTTGGCCACACTTTTCACCCTTCAGTGGTGACAAATATTGCCGCTAAAAGTCTTCCTACAATTTTTCACCCTTTTATAGCTTTTAAGCAACTATATAATATATATAATTAAATTATTAAATGATGTCATGTCTAAATAATAAATAAAAAAATTTCTTATGTTATTATAATAATGAGAGATTATACAGATAATAATGTAATGTCTTTGAAAGAATGGGATGAAGCAGGGGTATATGTATAAGAGCGATATTATGAATGTGTGTCAATGAGTGTGAGAATTAGTATATGTATGTTAGAAATAATGTGGGGGAGAAGATAGAGAGAGGGAGATGAGTATGAGAGAGAGATAAAGAGAAAGAAAGGATATAAAATATATACATATATACATTCTTAGTTACTGTTACATATATCCTCTGTTACTGCATATTAGGAAAGAATAATCATTAAGAATATTTTGGAGTTAAGAAAAATGAAGGGAAAAATCATAAAATAAGTATTTTAAGGGTTTAGAAAATTATGAAAGAGTTTATTTCCCCAAAAGAGACCTAAATGATTTAATAGTTATTTTTTGAGAATTACATACCTATTTTCTTAGAAAACTTAAGAAAAATTTAGAAGTTATCATTTGCCCAAAAAAATTTTAAAAAAATTCTTTAATAAGTTAAAGAAGCTATTAGAGAAAATATAATATTATTTTATTAAGTGGATTATTTTTTAAAAATTATTTGATAAAAAGAAGAATTTCAGCGACAACATTAAAAGATTTTTAGTGGCGACTTTTTTATCGCTGTTGAAAGGACTTTTAACAGCGACTATTTTTATCACCGCTGAAAGGACTTTCAGCAGTGATAATAAATGTCACTGCTAAAGATCAATTTATTTCCCTAAACAAATTGCCCTCGTACCTTTATATTTCAGACTTTTTTGCTCTTCTTCCATCTGCTTCAGTCTGCACGCCAGCGAGAGAGATATCTGAGGAGAAGCTTCTCGATCTTTGAAAGAATCCACTACTGATATGAGTTCTGTCTACCCCGTCGACTGTGTTGCTGCTTCCAATGCTGTCACCCTTCTTGTTCCTTAGATTTTGTCTGCTAATGCTTTGAGCTTTTTCCCTCCATTCTGCAAGTGTGTGTGTAGCGATGAAGGAGACAAAATGAGTAACTGTTCTGTAGTCCATCAGCTATTGTTCTTCTTTCTTCTTTGAGCTCAGATTTGCACCATCAGGAAAGCTTTTATCTATCTTTCTTCTGTTCAGATCTGTTGCACTATCGCCGTCAAAACTTATCACTTCTACTGCAGCAAGTCTCCGGCTTCCCTTTCCTCTATTGCTAGAGTTACACCGTGAGTGATGCGTGCTAAGTTTCCTCAATGCCTCTTCATTTTATTTCTGGCAATCTGCAATGGCTGTGATTTTGTGCACTGTAGCTATGTTGAGAAAATAGAGAGAGAGGAAGTAGGAGCTTGTCATCGGGTGTTAGGTTTTGGGTAGAGTAGAAAATGATATATACATATACCCATAAGCTTGCTTTTATAGTGTTGATTTATGAAAACAAAAAACAAAACAAAGAAAGGAAGGAAGGACGCTGCTGCTGATATGTATATATATAGATGAATTGGGAAGTTATGAAGTTAATAGAATTAAAGAGAAGAAATAAGGAAGACGTGTTGTTGTGTGACTTGGGTCTTGAAGGTTGAGTGTGTGTGCAGGGAAACTTTTGGACAGCATGTGTATATATGTGTGTGTAGTTGCTTACTTAAAGGATGAATGTATACATATATTTATTTGGCATGACACTGAGGGAAAAAAATGATGGTGAGAAGGTGGTGGTTGTTGATATATGTATATATGTGGGTTTAAGTTAAGAAAATTACTTTCAAGAGATGCATATTGGTTTCTTTGAGGGGTATACTTTGTGCATGCAATATGATAACCATGATTTGCCAACTTGCAAAAGTGACGAGATGCTGGAATCACTGGGTATGTTTAATTGCTGACCATTTTTTCCGTTGCTGGATACTTTTAGGCTTCCTGTGATTGTGATGTGGTTTTCACTTTTCACCTTTCATAATACCCATTGTTCTTCTGCAGACATGAGGAGGGACGTGCAAGAAATTTTCAAGATGACTCCTCATGATAAGCAAGTCATGAAGTTTTCTACAACACTCAACAAGGAAATTCGCCCAGTCTGCAAGAAATTTATGTAGGATGTAATATCTCATGACTATTACTTCTTGAATTGGAAGTTGCTTTTTCATAGTGTCAATTCCTGGACATCCTTAAACCTCTAAAAACCTGTGGTCCTTCTAATATATGCTTTTGGTAGTATTTCCATTGGTATAGTGATGTGTTTTTGTTACTATTTCTGCGTAAATATATAACTTATGGGGTGGAGTATGTGTGGTAGATGGGGTTAGAAGATCATGATGGGGATGTGTAAGGAAGATTTTCTTTTAGATCTGCACCTTTTTGTGTCGGGTTCATTTTGTAGGCTCTCATTTCTAATGGTCAGTCCATGGGTGTTTTTTCTTCCATCCATTTTGTTTCCTCTTTTTGGAATAGTTTTAGTATATTCTGAGGTCATTGCAAATGATTGCTGAGTGTCAGTAGTTCTTTCGGGGTGTTGCAAAAATATTTTCTTCATGGAGACACGAGATGGACCAGTGATGCGATTCAAGAGATTTACATCCACCATTCATTTTGTTCTGGATTCCATTAGCTTTGAGGAAAGGCCCTAATATGATTTACTATCACATTTGTTCCTTTCAGCCTATGGAAATTTATGTTGATGATGAGGCCAAGTTGACTCTGAAAGGAATTGGAAGACACGCAGCGGAAATTAATTTAAAAATTTTTCCATTCCTTGCCAGGATCTACCGTATGTGTTTAAGTCAAGTGGGAAGAAGTATTACCCTTAGTGTGCCTCAGCGACTTCCACAGCTTTCGGTCACGACGTTCACAGCTTCTCTCTGCGGCTCGTGCTCCCTTTCTGATCACAAGAAGTCGACGACTCAGGTCGGCTTCCTCTACTGGTATCCACAGGAACAGCGTTCCAACCACGAACGACGTGCTAGCGTCTCTTGTCCCTCCAGGGCTTTCTCAAGAGTTCGTCCTCTCCGTCTCTATTTCGGCAGTTTCTTATCTGCAAACCTTTTGCAGAGTCCCCTTCGGCCTTTCTATGTTCTATATGTTTCTCTGTGCAAAACGCAGCTCCTAAAATCAGATATATAGGATGCTATGCGTTTTTCTCTGTCAACCGAATTGGATTTTGGAGTTAATCTTATATTAATTCTAAAATTAATACAATATCATATATTGTATAATTTTATAAGAAACTAATTAAATAAATAATATCAAATCCGTCCCACAGATTTAATTACCTATTTATTTAATTTTAAATAAAGATGAGACTGAACTATTTTTGATTTATTCTCATAAATCAAATTTGAGATATCCTATCAATTTGAATTTCGAATTTCAAACATGATAGAGATTTAATTTATCCTTATAAATTAAATCTTATAAATATCTCTTATATGAGATATCCTATCAATTTGAATTTCAAATTTCAAACATGATACAGATTTAATTTATCCTTATAAATTAAATCTTATAAATATCTCTTATATGAGATATCCTATCAATTTGAATTTTGAATTTCAAACGTGATAGAGATTTAATTTATCCTTATAAATTAAATCTCATATATACATATAATGTATATATACGAATTTATATATATATATACGAATATAAATATAAATAAATATATATACATCTATCCTGGATCATTCATTGAATCTGGACATGTCTTAGATTCAATGAATCTGGACATCATAGCTCGTGTTGGGCTATTTTGTGTGCGACCCTATAGGCCCATATGAAGTTGGCAGTGGGCCATTTGCTATACTAGCCCACAAGTCGCAAGCGGTCTCTAGCAAGACATAACGACTACCCAAATCATATGAGGATCGATAAACGATGTAACCTTTTATACAACCATATCATGTCCCTTCTGTCACGCGATATTTTGGTCATAGATGAGGCATGGATAATGTCATCTTCCTATTCCTGACCGTTACTTTCTCAATCCCTGAGTAGTCTGACTATAGAAATGGAACTACCTTTCCATTACAGTATGGCCATACATTTCTCAGACTCACTCATCGAGGGGCCCAGTAATATCTCTCTACGAATGTGAGGGACAAATTCCATCTTGACCATTCACATTCCTCCACATGAAAAACCACTAAGGCCGAACATAGTCTTTATGATCACTCGGTCAAAAGTGACTTTCGACTAGGTCAAAGCTGAGCGTTTTGTCATGTAGGAATCCATGATGATCTCAAGTCAAAGGGCGTATTGACATGGTTTGTATATGAGAGAAGCTTATGACGTTACCCATGCAGTTCTCTCATAGCGGGTCAATCCAGCACCTTGTACTCTTACATGTGCTTATGACTTTGATTTATATCTCTATACATCTTCAAAGTCATACTGGTCTTATTTCATCTGTGCTCCCGTAAGATGATCGACTAGGGACATTTAGGATAATATCATGAATTATCTAAGGATGATCATCATAGTAAACATGCAAATAATATGATAACTCAATTAATAAATTCATAAATCAATAATGTTCATAAGACAATGATTGGCCCCTAGGGCACGATTTCCAACAGACCTTTCATGGACTAGTTCAGGTATGCCTCTTTTACAATTTAAAACTTCTCAAGACATGCGACCTAGCAATATACTTCTTACTCATGATTTTGTTCCCATGGTAAGATTTTGTTGTCTTTTTCGATAACTTGGTAAGATTTCAAGGCTTACAAGTTTTTCTATTGATTTCTTATTCTTTTCATTTTAAGAAAAACTTTTTATTAATAAAATTAAAACTTAAACATGGAGCCAATCAATATGTCAATATATTTCAACGAATGAGTATTATGTGATATATTATTGAGTTATTTTTAAATAATTGATTTGTGTTTTAGTTGAAAAGATTTTAAAATTTTTAGAATTTACACGATTTATTTTAAGACTACTTATAAAAAATAAATAAATACTACCTAAGTTAAATTTTTTATTCATAACTTAATAAATTTAAATATATTCCTTAACAATAATAATAATAATAATTTGACAATAAATTTTGAATGATGTTGAAGATGCTATAAAAGAAATTGAAGAAGATGAAGCTGATGAGGAGGAGGAGGAGGAAACAAAATAGTCTGAAGAAGCCGAACCAGCAGGCAACCAAGATGTAGTCAGAGTAAAGGACAATAAAGTTGAAGCTAAAAAAGCCTCTTCAAATGATTGGAGTTCAATTGTTAAAAGATTCTGATCAACATTTTTATTTTATTTTTAAATTTATCTTAGTAAATGATGTATTCTCATATTTTAAAGGATTATGTGAATTATTCATTAATATTATTAAATTTTAGTTCATTTAGTTATTTATTATTTTATTTATACATTTATAATCCCATTATAGGTTTTTATTTAAAAATTTAGGGAAAAAATTAAAAATTATTATTGACTTTCAGCGGTGACAATTGTCGCTACTGATTCCACATTAGGCGGCAACAATTATGTTGCTGCAGATTCCACTTTTAGCGGCGACTTTTAGGCAGCGACTTTCAATTGTCGCTGCTAATGCTTATAGGTGACAGTCTCATAGGCGGTGACTTAGTGGCGACAAAAAGTCATCGCTAAAGGTATTTAGTGGTGACTTTTGTGCTTTCAGTGGCAACTTTTATCGCCGCTGAAAGTCAATTTTTTTGTAGTGCATATATACACGTACAGGAGAAAAAAATATAAGATAATACATATGCTTCATGGTATTTAGTTTTTGGTAGTTCTCTCTACATAATAAGCATTTTTCTGGCTTCAATTTGTTGGTCTCCCTCTGCACGTCCGAAATTTTTCCTTGGTGCATTTGCTGTGAAACATGACCGTGAGCCTTCTTAAGTGCTCTGGTTTCATGTGGGTATTCAGTGAGTCAAATAAAGGGTTCCAAGTACGCCCCAAAACCTTCATTGGTATCATGAGCAAGGTTCTTTACTTCCGCATGTTCACTGTGATTTTTCATTTTCTGGTTATACATTGTTTTCTATGTTTATTTCTGTTTTAAAGTGTTTATTTAGTGATAATATGCATAGAGCATGCATTTAAACCATGAACAAAAGCATATTCAACGTTAACCGAAATAAGAAACTTTTGTTTTGAATTTGGGTCATTAGAAAATAGAGTTTTTAGGCCTTGAAATTAGTCCCATTGTGTAGAGCACAAAAAAAATGAAGAAAATGACATCACGAATGTTGAAATCGGACATCACACGGAGAAGTTATGGGTAAAAACGAGTCAAGTCGTCGGACCTGACCCATTTTCTAGTCGGGTAGGTCAGGGACGACACTGTTCATCCAAGAAAAAACTACACGGGCATTATTCATCGGACTAGGCTACATCTAGCACAGTCCCAAAAAAATAAAAAAACAATTTTTTTTAGGCTGACAGAAGCCTATTAAAAAAATGCTTTTTTTAATCTTAAAAAACATTTTTTAATTAAAAAAAATTTGGAATTAAAACAAAGGGAAAAAGAGGAAATTATGGTAGCTAACACATGGCATTGGCCATGTGGCAGCACCAGCACGCGCCAGAAGTTGAGAGTAGGCTTCGTTCAATTTTTTATTTTTTTCCGATTTTTTTCTTCTTGGGGCACGTGAGGGAGCGTGGGACCTCCAATTGAGGTGCAGTTTGTTCCTAAAAATTTCTAAAATTAATATCTTTATTTTGACATATAATTTGCGTAATTTTGGGGGGCAATTTTGGACCTATTTATGAATATTCAGTATATTTTTTAGTGTTTTTTAGTGTTTAAAAATTTCAAAAAATTATGATAATTATTTTTTTTATTATTTAGGTGAAAAAATGACTTCATCTAGCACTGAACATCTTGGATATACTTTAAATGATAACATCTTATTCTTGGATGAGGTAAATAACCTAGAGAAAAACCTTTAAGAGGACCCCAAGGGGGAACATGAGGAGGATCCAGAACAAGATCTTGATAAACTTTCTAAAGAAGACCCATAGGAGTTGATGGAGGAAGTTTCACAAGAGGAACCAGAAGAAAGAGATGATTCCATACCGTGCTCGAAAACTTTATTCCCCATCGAACCACTTCCTCTCCAGCCTTTAATGGTGTCTTCAGATTTCAACTCCAAGATGGTGCCTACTCTTAACAGTGAATCTCAAGTTGAGGATGGAGAAGAAGTGAACTAACCTCTAACCTCTACTTTGGTCATGAACATAGCTAAAAAAAATGCAGCCAAGTTAACAAACATAACAAGCATTAATGGCATGGTTGGCAAATACATTGAATGCATGACAGCTAAGAAGCATACTGAATTTTACTTGAAAATCATAATGGAATATATAAGAGCAACAAGAGTTAGAGGCAAGCCTAAAACAAGATGTTTGAGCAAAACATATTGGCTTAGAACAATAGGATTTGTATCTAACCTTATAAAGCCACCTCGTGAGCTTAAGAAGCTAAGAAAAATGATGTTAGAATATTGTAAAGCTCATATCAAATAATATAAATTTGTATTTTCATTTCCATTGCTTTACTTTGTTTAGGACATCATTTATTAGTCTTTCCTAGTAAAGACTTGTCATTTGATACATGCCTTGTATACAAGAAAAACATGTTTAATTTTATTTCTTTATTTTAGTTATGATTCATGTATACCTTTTATAAGTGGGAGTTTTTTTTTGGATAACGAGTATTCTGAAAAGCAATATTTGATGAGAATAGTGCTTATATTAATTTTGATAGAGAATGATGGCATTGCTAGTGCTTATGTGATGGGAGGTACAAACATATTATCCTGATAATGGGTTTAGTGATATTATCATTTTTTGATAAAAAATAATAAAAGTACGTGACATTGTATATTTTACATGTGCTATATATATATGTAAATTTACTTAAATATTCTATGGTTCAATAAATTAATGTGGGAAAGGTTTGTCACAGAACTGATATTGAACAATGGCATCAAAGAACATTATTGCTGAATTGAACAAGGGGAAAAACTCAACGGGGACAACTAGGATATTTCGCACCAAAAGGTCCAATATATTATAGAAGAACATGATGCTATTGAGCCATTAACAATGGCTATAGTAAAGCCTGAGGCTCGAAATATAGCTCAGCACAGGAGAGACCAGGAAGCCTACCATCCTAAAAAAGGAAGAATAGCATTACAAGAATCACCCTACTGAGTGCAATGGCTGATGATTTAATGTGTGAGTTTGAGACACATAGAGCGACACAAGCAATATGGATTGCCTTAAAGGATAAGTTTGGGGGAGTGTTCACGACTAGACTTAGAAGGTTGACGATTAAATTCGATACCTATAAGCTAAAATCAAATAATCCTATGAGGCAACGTCTACGAGAGATGTCCACAATGATTCATGAACTGAAGGAAGCTAGACATAATCTATCTGACGAACAACAAGTATAGGCTATCATCAAGTCGCTCCCTGCCAGTTGAGAGCACATGAAAGTTAATTTGATCTATAATGAAAATATCATTACTTTCAATGATGTAGCTAAGTATTTAGAGCTGGAGGATGAACGTTTGAAGGCTTATAAAGCCACTGGATAAGCCTATTTGACTGAAGGTATTAGTCATTCCTAATCAAATCCTGAATTAAAAAAGGGCAAGAAATTTCAGAAAAATAGGAAGAAAGGCAGCCCTCCACCCAAGAAGGGCAATCAACAGTACAAGAAGAAGGGAAAGAAAGGAGGCAAGAAAAAGCTAGACCTAAAGAAGGTCAAATGCTTTACCTGCCAGAATATGGGACATTTTGCACTTGACCGTTCTAAACAGGCCGAGAGCGGAAAGGTAATAATGAATTATGTGAATTCACATGTCTCATTTATTTCTAGCACTATTTTTCTGACAGAACCTATTTCTTTTTCTTGGATTATTGACTCAGGCTCCACAAACCATGTAAGTCAAGATCGAGGATCTTTTGTGGAATACCGTCGGTTGCCATTTCAAAGCAAGTGGCTTTTCGTTGGCAATAATGCAAGGATTGAGGTTCGTGGCATTGGCACCTACAAACTTGTTTTGCGTGGTGGAAAGACCTTGATGTTGCATGATGTGCTTCATACTCCTGACATCTGACAAAATTTAATTTATATAATTTTCTTATTAGACTTTGGGTTTAATGTAAACTTTCATGGTAAAGTTGCAGACATTTGTAGGAACTCAATATTTTATGGTTCAACTTTCCGCTTTCAAAAGTTCTTTATTTTGGATCTCTCTAGTGATTTTAATGTTCATGATTGCTTTACTATTACTTTAAATAATCCTGATATGAATATTTGACATGCTAGACTAGGACATATTAATCAAAATAGAATGATTAAACTGGCTAAAGAAGGCTTGTTGGGGGTGATCCCTAACATGGATATGTCATTATGCGAAAGCTGTCTAGATGGTAAGGCTACTAGGAAATTATTCGGTAAGGGAATATGAGTCGAAAACCTATTGCAATTAATCCATTCAGATATTTGCGGTCCAATGAGTGTGAGGGCAAGACACGGAGCTTGGTATTCCATTACCTTTATTGATGATTTTTCATGATATGGTCATGTCTATTTGATTTCATATAAGTCTGAGGCACTTGAGTGCTTTAGACGATACATGAATGAAGTAGAGAATCAAATGGACAATAGAATCAAGGCATTATATACTAATCGAGGTCATGAATATCTTTCGGATCAATTCAAATAGCTCTGTGAAGAAAAAGGTATTATTAGGAAACTAACTATCCCTGGCACACCTCAACAGAATGAAGTTACCGAAAGAAGAAACATAACTCTTCTAGACATGGTTAGGTCTATGTTGGCTCAGGCAAACCTTCCATTTCACATTGGGGTGATGCTTTATTGACGATAACCTTCATACTTAACCGTGTGCCCTCAAAGTCAGTCGCTTTCACACCCTATGAGTTATAGACTAAAAGTCAGCCAGATCTAAGCATCTTTAGACCTTGGGGCTTGGTGGTATATATCCATGACAATTCTCATAGAAATGGGAAACTGGGTCCTAGAGGGAAGAAATATATTTTTATAAGGTACTCTGAACCCTCAAAAGGATATGTATTCATAAGTGAAATTGAAGATGGAACAGTGACTGAAACAGAATCAAGAGATGTTGTATTTATTGAGACTGAGTTTCCCAGTAGGGGAGATATTGACCACACTGTTTCTCTTTATGAGACTCAGGAACAGGACAGTATTGAACAAATTGACAGACCATAATTGTCTAGGTATGTCAATTTGAGTGGGAGCTAAGAATAGTTAACACAAAGACTGAGACAAATGAGAAAAGATAAGCAAGTTGCTCCTACCAGAAAGAGTAACAGGAAAAGTGTTACACCAGAAGGGGATGATGAACCCCATATTGTTCATGAGGCCTTAGCAGGTCCTACAAAGGAGGAATGGAAGAAAGCAATGAAACAGGAAATGGACTCAATGATGAAAAACCAAGTTTGGGAATTGGTTGATATGCCAAAAAGGCATAAAGCCATTGGGAACAAGTGGGTTCTCAAAATCAAGAGAAAGATGGACGGATCAATTGATAAATTCAAAGCTCGATTGGTTGCAAAGGGATATACACAACAGGAAGGTATAGATTACAAGTATACTTTTTCACCTATTGTGCACTTCAACTCAATAAGACTTATTCTGGCAATAGTAAATAGTTTAAACTTAGAGTTACATAAGATGGATGTAAAAACCGCATTTATGAATGGTGATATGGATGAAGAAATCTATATGAAACAATCAATAGGTTTCATTGAAAAAGGGTTTGAACACAAGAAGGGTAAACTCAATAGATCAATTTATGGAATAAAACAATCATCTAGACAGTGGTACTTGAGGTTTCACAAAGCAATTACCTCATATAACTTCCAGATAATAGAGGAAGATTACTGTGTCTATGTTAAGCGATTTGAGGGTAACTTAGTGATATTATCCTTATACGTAGACGATATACTCTTAGCCAAAAATAGTCTTGTCTCAGTAATAGCTATTAAAGAATGGCTTTCATCAAATTTCCATATGAAAGACATGGGTAAAGTACAATACATACTTGGAGTCAAGATTCAAAGGAATCCTTCTAAGATAATCTTCACTCTTTCACAAGAGAATTATATCAAGAAGATACTTGAGCGATTCAATATGAGTGAATGCAAACCCATGGATATCCCTATGGCCACTGGAGTGGCCTTGAGTTCTGACATGTGTCCCAAAACTGAATTAGATAAAAAGTAAATGGAAAGAGTTCCATATGCAGTGCCGTTGGTAGTTTGATGTATGCAATGATGTGTACAAGACCAGATATTTGTTATGTAGTAGGGCTGGTTAGCAGATTCTAGTCCAACACTGGTGAGAAATACTGGAAAGCAGTGAAAAGAATCTTGAGATACTTAAATGGCACAATAAACTATGTGTTGTGTTATTAAGGAAGTGATCTGCGCCTAATCAGATATTCTAATGCTGATGTAGGTGGTGATGAGGAAGAATGAAGATTGACTTTAGGATACACCTTCTTGCTTAACAATGGCGCCATATATTGGAGTAGCAAGAAGAAGACGTGCATTGCTTTATACTCTATGGAAGCTGAGTTTGTGGCATGCAATGCAGCAGTGCAAGAGGCTGTTTGGTTGAAAAGATTTATCAAACACCTAGGATTTGGGAACGAGAGTACCAATCTGTTGTTGATACACTGTGATAATACTACAGCTATAGCATACACTAAAAACCCTAAGTATCACAGCAAGACCAAACACAGTGATATAAAGTATAACCTTATGAGGGATTATATAGCACAGAGAATTATAACTGTACAATACATTTAAACCAAATGTATGGTTGCAGATCCCCTGACCAAGCCAATAGGCAAAGAAACATTCGAGAAACATGTAAAAACTATTGGCATGTTAGAAATATAAAGTTGAGACTGTATGTAATACTTTTATTTTTATTAATGATATCATGTCATTTATTATTACTTATATGTCTAGGTAAAAGTATACAATGTCTAGTATATCGTATAGGTTGAAAAGGATAGCTCTCTCACATGAGCAACCGCCTTTGATGCTATAGAAGCGTTCAAAGATGAGACATGTGTTCACTAGTAAAGTAGCAAGAGTGCTGATATGGTAGAGAAGAAACACAATAAGTGTCACCTTGACTTAAAAAGTGCAGTAAGTCGAGAAGAGATATATAAGTAAGGGTATGGATCGAACAATGGATACCCACATCCATAAAACCTGTTACTAGATAATAAATTCTTCAAAATTGACGTCATATCAATTGAAGAGTTTGTGTTTAGATACTATGACTGTCTAAACTTAAGTCTGTACGGTGTGATTGATAGAATCAAAATGATATACACTCTTTAAGAATAAGAGGAACACCGTAACATATTATTCATACCATATGTGCTAAAGAACCGCAAATGGAAAGCAAATGAATCAATCCCTGCTTCATTGTTATGTGAGTTCCAAAAAGGTATAATCCTTTCATTAATGTCCTTTGACTTTGACAATATTATAGAGGTATGTTTTAGTGATTGCTACTTTGGTATATGTCCTATGGTCAAATTATATATGAACAAAAGGTATTATGCTAGGAAAGCGGTTGATTCATATTAAAATGATATATGGGCGAAAGAAAGATTGCCATGATATACACATCCATGCTAGTGTCTATGACCAGTCCCTTGTGATATTATTTTATTAATTTCATAAGTGTGGATACTATGCATAAGTGGAGGCTATCTAAGTTATGTACTGACTCAAGAGGGATTATATTAGCCATAAGAAAAGTGTATATGGGCAAATCTAGGACATTCAAGGCACTATAATTTATTTGATCAAGCTTCAATAAAGGGTTACTTTGTGCTGGTCTCTAAAGAAGGGATTTCTAGTACAAACGCCCAGAACGAGACATCATGCCTACGTGGTCACAGCAAAGCACCTAGTATGAAAGAAGGAAGAGAATGAGATTGGACCCAAGACATCTAATCCACCAAGTGTGAGTGGGAGATGTTAAGGAATGGGCCAGTCCACCTATAATGGATTAGCCCAAGTCTATGAGGAGAAGAAGTAGAGGGAACAATTTCTTTTTTGAATGAGAGAAATGAGGGAGTGGAAGTTATTTGGAGAACTAACTCCCTCTACCATATATACACGTACAAGAGCAAAAAATATAAGATAATACATATGCTTCATGGTAGTCAGCTTTTGGTACTTCTCTCTACACAGTAAGCATTTTTCTGGCTTTATTTTGTTGGTCTCCCTTTTCACGTTTAAAACTTTTCCTTGGTGCATTTGCTGTGAAACGTGACCGTGAGCCTTCTTAAGTGCTCTGTTTTCATGTGGGTATTCAGTGAGTCAAACAAAGGATTCCAAGTATGCCCCAAACCTTCAACTGGACGAACCATCCTTTCCCAGAGTTGTTCTGGTATTGTACGAGACTGGAACACGACATATCTCGTCAATAAAATAAACATAGCCCAACGCATACAAAGCGATGATATTGGAAAGGAGAAGAAGGTGAAGATTGATTGATGAAGGTGGTTGGCGCTACAATATATGATTTTGGTTGCTCTCCATGAGGGTTAAAACTAATGGACCAGCATGAAAAAACAAACCAACTTAATAATTCATACATGAGTTTAAGTGGAGCTAAATTCCAGGAAGGCATATCTCACTATGGTCTTTACATAAGATGGCCCCCAACATGAGTGATGAATGAGAGTTTCAAAATGGAAACCTAAAAGACTAAAAAGAAATATTGAAATAGGTAAGCAGCACCATCGAAGGTAAAAACTGGGACCCGGGCTGGGATGTCCCGTAAAAAAAATAGAGCTAAATACGTTGAACAGAGAGCAAGTGATCCTAAAATTGTATTCATTTTGACAATGAAGGGGCGGGGTACTCATGGAGAGCAAGTGATTCAATGAAGCTAAGGGGTCTTATAGGCTATTAGGATTTGTCGATTGGAAATTTACACAAAATAGCGTATTGAGTGCATAACAGAGAGAAAGAAGGAAGGAAAAGGGAGAAGATTGCCAAAAGAGAAGAGATTCGAGGAAGACATACCTTGAAATAAAAGAGATGATATTTTCAAACAAGATTGGAAGAATAAAGTTGAGTGTATCGATGCTGCTTTAACAAAGGGAACATGTGAGAACATATGTTATGTAAGGGGAATCAAAGCTATGAGATAGGGAAGGAGAAGACGACGTAGATTGATTGATGAAGGTGGTTGGCATTACAATATGCGATTTTTGGTTGCTCTCCATGAGGTTATAAACTGACCATCAGGAAAAAGCGAACTAACCCATAATTCGTACATGAGTTGAAGGGGAGCTAAATTCCAGGAAGACATATCTCACTCTGGTCTTTACTAAGAGAGCATGTACACGATGTGAGCGATGAATGAGAGTTCTGAAATAGAAATTTAAAAGACTGAAATGAAATACTACAATAGGTAAGCAATACCATAACAAGTACAAAATGGGGACGAGACTAGGATGTCTAGTAAAAAAACAAGCCCAGTGCATTGAACTGTAAGGAATTGGAAGATACGCAGCAGAAATTAACTTAAAAAATTTTTCATTCCCTGCCAGGATCTGCCAGGATTTTTGGTTGCTCTCCATGAGGTTATAAACTGACCATCAGGAAAAAGCAAACTAACCCATAATTCGTACATGAGTTGAAGGGGAGCTAAATTCCAGGAAGACATATCTCACTCTGGTCTTTACTAAGAGAGCATGTACACGATGTGAGCGATGAATGAGAGTTCTGAAATAGAAATTTAAAAGACTGAAATGAAATACTGCAATAGGTAAGCAATACCATAACAAGTACAAAATGGGGACGAGACTAGGATGTCTAGTAAAAAAACAAGCCCAGTGCATTGAACTGTAAGGAATTGGAAGATACGCAGCAGAAATTAACTTAAAAAATTTTTCATTCCCTGCCAGGATCTACTGTATGTGTTTAAGTCAAGTGGAAAGAAGTGTTACCCTCAGTATTCAGTCCTGGCTTTCTCAGCTTCTGGTTGCGACGTCCACAGCTTCTCTCCGTGGCTCATGATCTCTTTTCGATTGCAAGAAGTCAACGACTTAGGTCAGCTTCCTCTACTGGTATCCACACGAACAACGTTCCAACCACGAATGACGTGCTAGCGCCTCCTGTCCCTCCAGGGCTTACTCAAGAATTCGTTCTCTCCGTCTCTATTTTGACAGTTTCTTATCTACAAACTTTTTGCCAATTCCCCTTTGGCCTTTCTATGTTCTATATCTTTTAAAATGTAGCTCCTAAAATCAGATATATAGGATGCTATGCGTTTTCCTCTACCGAATTGGATTTTAGAGTTAATCTTATATTAATTCCAAAATTAATACAATATCATATATTGTATAATTTGATAAGAAACTAATTAAATAAATAATATTTATATTAAATCTGTCCCACAGATTTAAAATAAAGATAAGACTAAACTATATTTGATTTATTCTCATAAATCAAATTTGAGATATCCTATCAATTTGAATTTTAAATTCAAACGTGATAGAGATTTAATTTATCCTTATAAATTAAATCTTGTAAATATCTCTTATATATAATATATATACGAATTTATATATATACGAATATAAATATAAATAAATATATACATCCACCCTAGATCATTCATTGAATCTGGACATGTCTTAGATTTAATGAATCTGGACATCATAGCTCGTGTTGGGCTATTTTGTGTGCGACCCTGTAGGCCCATATGAAGTTGGCAGTGGGCCATTTACTATACTGACTCATAAGTCGCAAGCGGTCTCCAGCAAGACATCACGACTACCCAAATCATATGAGGATCGATGAACGATGTAACCTTTTATACAATCATATCATGTCCCTTTTGTCACACGATATTTTGGTCATGTATGAGGCATGGAGAATGTCATCCTCCTATTCCTGACCGTTTACTTTCTCGATCCCTGAGTAGTCTGACTATAGAAATGGAACTACCTTTCCATTACAGTATGGCCATACATTTCTCAGACTCACTCATTGAGGGGCCCAGTAATATCTCTCTACGATGTGTTTTTTGGTTCCTCTCTATGAGGGTAGAGAAACTAATAGATCGGCACAAAAAACCAAACTAACGTAATAATTCGTACATGAGTTCGAGTAGAGCTGAATTTTAGGAAGCTATATCGCACTCATGTCTTTCACTAAGAGAGAGTGTCACGTGACGTGAGCAATGAATGAGAGCTCTGAAACATAAACCTAAAAGACTAAACAAAAATAATGAAATAGGTAAGCTAACACATAGCAAATAAAAAATAAATAAAGAGGAGTAAATATACCATCTTTCGGGAAAACCTCATCCCAAGTGTCGGAACCTGGACTAGAAAACAATGAACACCCCTACCGCTGGCTTTTAAACCCACATTGCCAATGTAAGGGCCTTCTCTAATAAGTAAATTGTAAATAACTTTTGTAAGTATGAGCTGTCCTCAAACCAAATTCATTTGAATTTTTAACCATCAAAGCAAAGTATATATAATTTAAATCTCATCACTTCATCACTAGAATTGGTGGCCGCCATTTTCTTTCGTCAAAAAGAAGTCAATTTTATTAATAAAAAAGTGAGTACAAACTAAACTAAAAACAAACCTAGCATTAACACTCACAACAAGCCGAACTAAGCCACCACCCACTGCACTTGGTGCTAGAATTGGAGACTATTTCGTTTTGAGCCATAAGTAAATTAGAAGGGGAGATTTCATTTTGTTTGTATTGCTTTACCTGGGGTTTGGATTTCCCTTAACTAATTTCTGCCCATATTTCCTCCATCTATATCCATCACTTACAAGATCTATCTTACTGGGCATGTGGAACTCAATTTTGTGTGTCTCATCTTTATTCTCTTTAACTCCCATTTTCCTGCAAAATCAATCAACAATAAAATTTATGAGGGTATTGCATATTAAAGCATAGTTAGCATGGCTTTTATCTCATGAACAATTACTTTTGAAACCAAGCGCTAGTTTAGGACCAAAATATATGTTTGAGATAGCTTTTATAAGGAAAATAACTTCTGGTCAAAAGTCAAATTTAAATTAAAGTGATTTTTTGGCTTTTATTCAGATTTGATTTTTTTAAACGTGACTTTTCAATATATCATGTAAATAAATTTACTATGAACATAGGGAAGAAAAACAGTTTACCATTTGTTATGTCCATCATGAACAAAATAATATCGCCCTCCTCCTGATTTCGTCTGTTCAAAATCATCATCTACCATTAATGCAGCTGATGAGTTGATCTCATGTGTTCCAACATAATTGAAAATTGAGTGATGCTCTGACATTTCCGCTTTCACAGGATTTAAAGCAGAAATTGCAGAATATGATGAAGAACTTGCATTTGATCTCCTATTAGATGGAGGCGTGGCATGATTATGTTTACCTCGATAAAAACTCCGAGTAATCTCTCCATTTACTAAAGATCTCTCTACTTTCTTCTTTGATTCGCAATTGTGATATGTGCATTTGTAATAACTTCTTGAATTTTTAGTTCCCTTCACTTCTGTTTGCCCATATTTTTTCCACTTATATCCATCATCAGGTTGTTGTCTTTGTGTATGGGAATTTCTAGAATCAGCTGAAGGAAACTTCAAGTTCTGACCTGAAGTGCTTTCCGTTTTAATTGCTACACACTTATCTGTAGAAAAAGAATATCCATTTTGAACATCTTCAATAGCCGTCACTGGTTGTGGCTGTTATAAGATGAAAACACTCTTTTTACGATCATGGAACGGGGGATAATTATCTGAAAGAAATTACAAATGAAACAAATTCCACCACAACAAAAAATATATGGGGAGTTTTTTTCTTAAACAATTGCATAGGTTTTTATATAGTTATTTTAATTATTTTATTTGAAATATTTATTATTAATTTCTTAGACAAATAATGAAGAATGATCATTAGATAAATTATATATAATGATATATAACTATTTAAAAAAATTATATATAATGATATATAACAAAAATTTTAAAAAGAAAGAAAGAAAGAAAGAAAGAAAATACACCATGCTATATATATATATATATATATAAGACAGGCTTTTTATAATTTAAACGAGAAATCAGAATGTATGTAAAATATGAATTTTTAGAATAATGTATACATGACATCCTTAAACCAATCTTACTTAATAAAAAACATCAAAAAATAAATAACAATAAAATTTATATCAACACAACTATTCAATTTTTAAAATAACTCATAATCTTACGAATATTCTCTCATTAATTTAAAAATAGAATAGATTAACACATGAGCAAATATAAAATTTAAGCATATCACTTTCTTCTTTATCACTCAATAAGCTTCAAGGCATAAAAGTGTAGGAGTTACACGTGGGTACCTTATAACCATTAAGAGTGGGTGAGTCTACAACCTGATCAGAAATTTCAAAAGATTTATGATCGAAGGACGAAGAAGGATAATGCATTGTTGGTAAGTTTCTGATTTGTTCCTCCAAGATCTGAGAAAATCCGTCACTAGACTTGCTGTTGTTGTTATATAAGAATGATGAAAGATAATAATCTGACAAGTTGATGTCTTGTTCCACCCAAAAATGTTGAGAAAATCCACCATCGAACACTACAAAAAAATGATTTTTAGCGGCAACTTTTGTCGCCGCTGAAGGTTTAAAAGTCGCCATTGAATACCTATAGTGGCGACATTTTATCGCCGCTAAGTCACCGCCTATGAGACTGTCGTCTATATATATTGGCGGCGACAATTTAAAGTCGCCGCCTAAAGTGGAATTAGCGGCGACAATTTAAAGTCGCTGCCTAAAGTGGGATTAGCGGCGAAAATAATGTCGCCGCCTAAATATAGTTATGCAGCGACCAAACTGTCGCCGCCGAAAGATGGTTCTGCGGCGACACCTAAAGATACAAAAATTAATATTATTTTTTTATATTTTTTTCTAAAATTTCTGTAATACCAAAATATACAATATAATAATAAATGATAAATAACTAAATAAACTATAATCTAATAATATTAATAAATATTTTCATTATCATATAAAATATGAAGACATATTTAAAATTAAATTAAAATTGTTTAATATACATAAATTTTATATAGAATGTTCAATACTATGACTAGAAGTAGCCACATGTGCTTGTCCCTTCTGCATCAAGGCAGCAAATTGAGCTTGTATTCTTTGCTCCATTTGTTCCATTAGTCTTTGCTCGAATTGCACACGCTCTTGTTGTATCTTTTCGTGCTCTTCTTCCATCTTTGCACGCTCTACTGCACGCTCAGCTTCCATTTTTTCTCTCTCCTCTTGAAATTTTTTATCAAACTCTTCCTGCAGTTGGGCACGCACACTCTCTACAACTGAACTATCAGTAGATTGAGGGAGATTTCTCTTTCTTGAAGGTTCCGCTCCATACCCTTTCCCTCTTACATACCCTGACCTCTTACCAAGAACTGTCGTCAATATTTCCTCTGACGTCATTCGAGCATCACTTTCTAAATCTTGGTCTTGTTGTTGAGAAAGTTCGTGCATACGACTCTATAATAAAAACATAAAACTATTAGATTAAAAATAAAAGTAAATCAAAATAAGATATTAAATAACAATGCGTACATGAAGCTGTTCAGAGTGTGGGTCAGCCCATACTACTTGTCCGTCTGATGTCTTCCTAGTATGCGTTATCTCCCACAGCTGGTCAGGAGGAATAGGTCGTCCAGTAGAAGGATCTCTCTACAAAATAATAACATAGAAGAAAATACAAAAATTAGATTTAAACAAAATGATTGAAAGTTTAAATTATAGTGATGATAGATTGAATTTATTGTAGCATACTCAATCTCTGCAAATGATCGAGGACCACAAGTATGTTTAGTCATTTGTTTTTCTAGATTTATCATGTTCCTTATACTTTTGTTCTACAACAAAATGTAGTAACTAATAAGAATTTAATAATTGAAAAAAATATAATTTATTTAGAAGGATAGTGAGATACCTTAAATACATCAGACTTAAAATATATTAATAACCACTCCCAATCTTTAAAACTAATAGTTTGAGGAGGATCAACCAACCTATCCTCATCAGTCTCATATTTCTTGTAGTGAGAGTGCAAATTATTCTTCCAATTTCTGAATGCATTTTGTAAAATAATTGATATAGCTATATGAAACTTTTCTTGAGTAATTTCATCAGCAGGTTCAAATTTATCCTAAAACAAATAAATATAAACATTTTATATAATAATACAAATAAACTAAAATAAGTATACATATTTGACATAAATACCTTTATTTTTAAAATCATATCTTGACCATATTTTTCAAAAATATTCTTTCAACTACCTCCACTATCCCTGAAAGAGATTGTGATTCTAAGAGTTAAACCACAATAATTAGAAAAGTCTCTTGCTTCTGGACCAATTGCTCTTGACATGGAATCTGAAAATTTAACTCGAATCTTCATTCCTTGTGCAGTCTTTAAATTCACATTAATAGACTTGTAAACTCCTCTGCGCTTATTGATTGCAGTAGAAGAGCCTATCATTGAAGTTGAATTAGAATAATTAAATGTTACAAGCGATGTAAATCAATTATTAAAAAATTGAAACAAACTTACCTGCACTACTATTTTGAGTATGGGGAGTAAGAGGAGAGTTGACAGACATTTCCTGAAGTTGCTGTTGCAGTAATAGAGGTGAAATAACAGGTCTTGATGAGGTGTAGAGCACATACCTCCGCTATTTGTGTTGTCATTAGATCTAACAGAAAGACTTTTCCCACCTCGACCTCTCTTTAATCCTGACATATCCTACAACAATATACATTTCATTTAGAAAAAAAACAATGAATCAAACAATAATCAATGTAGATAAAATCTACCATATCAATTAATTTCATTCATTTGAATCTCCTGTCGCACTATCACTTTCATCAATGTCTTCTTATTCATCTGTTTCTTCTATTTCAATGTTTGTGTCACTTTCTGCTTCAGTATCACTATCAAAGTCGTCAAGAAAATCCTCTTCATCACTAAATCCAGTATTAATGGCATTATTTTGATGAATTTGTGATGGTTCTCCTTGAGCTAAGGTCTGCGTTTATCTATCTTCTCCATATAAGTCAATGATAATATCATCAAGTTGTGTTGGACTCGCACGATAAATATTTAAGTCTACCACCAATTGTTGATAAGGTTCTGTATCAACCATAGGATCATGAACCCCACTATCATCAATAGCATTGTCAGTTGGTACATTAAACAAGTCGCGTGGGTTTGTTTTTACAACAACGAGGCAACCGGGTGCAACAATGTCATCCACATAAAAAACTTGCTCAGCTTGAGATGCTAGAATAAATGGTTCATTTGTTTGTAATGAGTATCGCGTATTAATACTTATGAACCCATACTTATCAACCTTATATCCTTTGTCATAATGAGCCACATCCCACCAATGGCACTTAAACAAACATACTTTTCTGTTGCCTATGTAAGACAACTCATAAATATGCTCTAACACACCATAATATTCTTTGTCAGTATTAGTGTCATCACCCTTAACTAAAATACCACTGTTTTGAGTTTTTTCCCTGTTGCACGATCTTTTGTGTGAAAACGAAACCCATTGCCTATGAACATAGAATAGCAATTCACCATTGTCAATGGACCAATTGATAAACTTATGAGTTCATCACTGACATGGCTCTGTGTAGACAATGATGTCACCTTTTAGGACAAAAAGTCATATGTTAGATATTTTATGTAAATGTAATTGCTAGAAATACTAAGGCTCAAAATGTTATAACTTACTCGTGAATGAAACCATTGAGGAAACTCATATTGGCTTTGCTCACTCCTTGATCCATGCGCTTCAAGCTCTATTGCATATTCCCTACAATATATGATAGCAATAAGATAAAAATGCAATATGACAAGTACATTTTTGCTCGAGTCAGGCAACTTACTCCATAAATGGCCAAACTTGTTCACAATTTTGTAGCACATACATTCTTGCTTGACAATATTCTTCATAGGGAAGAGAAATTGACTCACAATGCCCCCTAGGTTGACCATTTTTCTTAAATATTGTAAACTCAGGGTTCATATCATCATTCCTACGTGGCACATTAAATTTTGTAGGAAAATCTTTCAAATATCTTGAACAGAATGTGAGACTTTCATCTACCAAGTATCCTTCTACAATTGATCCTTCAGGCCGAGCTTTATTACGAACATATGATTTGAGTGTTCACAAATACCTAATGCATTAAAAGTAATTATCATTCTATAAATTTGATATATACATATACAATGCAATTGACAAATATTACCTTTCTATTGGATACATCCAACGATATTGAACTGGTCCAGCAACTTTTGCCTCCCTTGCCAAGTGTGTTGGCAAGTGAACCATCACATCAAAGAAAGCAGGTGGGAAGATCGTCTCCAACTTGCATAATGTCAATATTATCTGACTTTGGAGTTTATCAAGTACTTCACAAGACAAACACTTTGAACAAAGATTTTTGAAAAATCTTCCCAACTCTATAATTGGTTCACACACCTTAGAAGGTAATAACCCACGTATTGCAATTGGAAAGATCTCTTGCAATAACATATGGTGATCATGACACTTCAAACCAAACAATTTTCGCTCCTGAATGTTGACACATCTTGAAAGATTAGATGAAAAAGTATCAGGTACTCTTAAGTTAGCCAAGAATTTCAAAAGGGATTGTTTGTTGTCAAGAGACAATGTGTAAGGAGCAAGAGGAATAGAAACATTATTACCATCTTCAATTGGGTGCATATCACTTCTAATACCTAAGTCCATCAAGTCGTACCTACTTTTAATTGTATCCTTCGTCTTTCCAACCAAATCCATCACCGTGCACACAATGTTATGAGAAACATTTCTTTCTATATGCATCACATCAAGATTATGCCGTATTAGCAAGTTTTTCCAATAAGGCAATTGGAAAAAAAATACTTCTTTTCCTCCAATTGTAAACACTATTATGTGTATGACGCTTTCGTTTTGTACCCTTCCCAAATGACACATCACCTAAGTACTGTAGTTGCTTTAATACTTCATCTCCAGTCAATGCAACTGGTGGATCCATACGCTCTTCTTTACCATCAAATGATAACTTATTTTTACGCCATGGGTGATTTTGTGGAAGAAAGCGCCGATGCCCCATGTAAGACAACTTGCTCCTTATCAAAATACAATGCGTGTCTTTATGGCAACATGGACATGCAAGTTTACCTTTAGTTGACCACCCTGAAAGGTTTCCATATACAGGAAGATCATTTATAGTCCACAATATTGTTGTATGCATTATAAAATTTGATTGAAACTATGCATCATACGTCTGTACCCCTACTTCCTATAATTGGTTCAACTCCTGAATCATTGGTTGGAGGTAAACATCTATTTCATCACCTGGACACTTTGGACCAGGAATAAGAAGTGTCATCATAAAGTACGGGCTTTTCATACAAAGCCATGGTGGTAAGTTATATGGCACTAAGACAACAGGCCAGATACTATGATTGGCACTCATATTCCCAAAAGGTTGAAACCCATCACTTGCTAAACCCAGTCAAACACTTCTTGGATCAGCAGAGAAGTTAGGGTACTGGTTGTCAAAGTGTTTCTAAGCTAAAGAATCAGATGGATGCCTCAGAACATCATCATTCGAGTGTTTCTCCTTGTGCCACCTCATTTCTTTAGCTGTATCTCTTGATATATACAGTCTTTGTAGCCTTAGTGTTATAGGAAAATGCCTTAAGACTTTATGCGGAACCTTCTTCCCTTTCTTTTTGTTTAAATTCCATCTAGGCATATTACACTTAGGACATGATTCTGCATTTGTGTGCTCCCCCTAATACAATATGCAATCATTCTCACAAGCATCAATTTTGTGGTAATCTAAACTCAAATCACGAATTATCTTCTTAGCTTCATAGAATGAGTTTGACACTAAAGCCCCATCTGGGAGAACTTCTTTTAACAAGCCCAACAACACATCCATAGATTTATTACTCCAATAGTTAAGGCATTTCACTTGAAGCAACTTTACAATAAAAGAAAGTTTGGACATCTTAATGCAACCTGGATAAAGTTCTGTTTCAGCATCTTTTAACAAGTTAAAGAACATTTTAGCCTGCATATTAGGCTCTTCACTCTCAAAGTCGTTAGTATTTATATAATCCATACATGGAACTCCATATGCATCGCATACCATCCTTGCAAAGTTCTCATTATCAGTAACATTTTCTACGTCATTACTAGAAATTCTACAATCTTCCTGCAGTCTTTTAATTTCCCCATGTAACTCCCACACCGTATAACTATTCCAGAAACCCTTGCTCAATAAATCTGTCCTTACATCTCTTCTCACTTTAAATATAACGTTCATGCATCTTTTACAAGGGCAACGTATTTGATTTACCACTCCTGGTTGACTAAATGCCCATTCTAGAAAAGCATCCACTCCTCTAATATATGATAGGTTGCCTTTGTCTATAATATGTAGTCAACTTTTATCCATTTGTATAGGTGGTAGCTGACAAAAACAAAGATTAACATAGATTGGAAAGCACAGTTTTGTAATTGGATCAGTTTAGATCCTATTGCTTTTTGTAAAGATTTTTGTTATTCTTTTTCTTCCCAGCCATACTTGGGAAGTGAAATTTTGTTTTTCTCAACGAGAGTCCATGAATATAAATTTTCACGTGTTCTCAATTAATTATCAATGTCAAAGGCATTGCATTAACTTTTGGTTATGGTTACTATGAGTTGCGTTTTAACATCTTCTGTAGAAAAATTGTGAAAAAAATTATATTCTTGAATCAATTCAACTCCAGATTTTGCTGAGAGGTGTCAACTTCATGACCACATTTTGTGTACTCCAACAATCAAAACACAATTTTTAGGCTTCAACATTCACTTTTACTTCCTAAGTCCCGGTTCTTAGATTCCACATGGGCCTAAGAAGAATTTTTAGAAAATAGTTTTATTTACGCAAAATAATCTTATATTTCCAGGGCAAAATCAATGCATTTTTAAATTCAAATAAATGACTAAATAGTTTAATAATCAAGATGAAATCTGATTTATGTTATTGTCTTCAACAATATTTCTCAATCCGTAAAAATATGTGAACTCAATTTAGCTAGTAAGATGGGAACTAAGTTGAACTTTCTAGTTCCACTGTTTTTTTTATGTATATATATTTTGGTAAGGACACTGAATTAGTAATCAAATTCTTAGTAACATGAGATAATATTTTTTCAAAAAAAATGTGACAAATATCAAACTAAAAATGGGGGGGCCTTGTAGCCCACATAATACCAAACACCTCCCTTATAAAGTATTTTTAAGCATGAAGTAGTGAGTTTGAACTCTCTATAAAAGATATAATGAGTGCATGATTTATGATAAAAGAATATCAAAGTAAAAATATATAAGTTTAAAACTTACAGATAGATTTCATAATAATTTTATGGCCCATTTTGTTTTTGGTATATGGCTGCCATCAATAATCTATCTCTATTTTATTATGCATAAAGTTTCCTCAGTTACATGATTGAACATGTTACTTGAGAGGAGAAAATGTCTAGAAATTGTATGAAACACACACAATGAAACACACACAAACACACACACACACACACTTGATTGAACAGCTACCACACTGTACAACACCCCCAACTGCTGGGTTTTATACAAGACAGAGCGCAAGACACCCCCAGCTACTGGGTTTTAACCATACATTGGGTTCAACAGCTAGCATTCAATGGCCAAATCACATATTAGAGAAGACAAAGATGAAATATAGGAAAAACTCACCTTCTTCGGTGACTCCTGTTGCAGAGCTAAAAGAAGCAATCCACAGTGCATAAATAGATGACGGCGATCGGTTTAATGTCAGACAGCTTACGAATCCACTGAACAACACCAAAATAAGATTTCCCCTTCTAAGCTTCTATTTCCATCGGCCAAATCAACCCTAGCTACCGCTGGAAGCTTCAATCCAAAGTTGCATTCAATCCCCCTTCTAACCTTCAATCCCGCTTCTAAGCTTCAATCCACACTCTTCGACCTCTAATTATCACTACGACGGCCTCCGTTACTCTCCAGCAAAACTGTCGTGGCTCCCGCTCTCTGTATCGCTCGCTCTTTGTCTCACACCCCACTGAAAAGCTGACAAAATGAAATGTTAGGGTGCCTTCAGGAAAATAACCCTAACTACCTTCAGCGGCTACACAAAAGTTTCAGCGGCGACAAAAAAAAGTCGCCGCTAAAACTAACTTTCAGCGGCGACATTTTTTGTCGCCGCTAAAAGTGTTAATTGTACCAAATACTTTTACCTTCAGCGGTGACAAAAAAGTCACCGCTGAAAGTAACTTTCAGCGGCGACAAGAAAAAGTCACCGCTAAAACTAACTTTCAGCGGCGACATAAAACTAACTTATATGTTGCCGCTGAAAGTGTTACTTTTACCAAATAATTTTTAAGAAATAATCCACTTAATAAAATAATAATATTTCTTCCCCAATATATTATTGACCTTATTAGAAAATTTATATAAAATTTTTTTGGATAAATGATAACTTCAAATTATTTTTCTTCATATTTCTAAGAAAATAAGTTTTTTATTGTCCAAAAATAGCTATTAAATCATTTGAGTTTCTTTTGGGAGAACAAACTCTTTCATAATTTTTTAGGCCCCAAAAATACTAATTTTATGAATTTTTCTTCATCCCAAAATATTTTTAACCATTATTCTTTCTCACAAATATCACTTTTCACACTTTTTAATTTGAAAAAAAATACTCTTACACTCGATAATACTTTATAAATTTTTTTTATAAAATATATGATGTTATATGGAATGCAGCAACAGAGGGTAAATGTAACATTAAATAAGAATGTACTTATGTATTTTATGTTCCTTCTTTCTCCTGATTTCTTACGCACACACACACATCTCCTTGTCTCGATCTCCTCCCTCACATTATTTATAACACACAGATATTAACTCTGACGCTCATTAACACATAGATATTAACTCTCATGCTCATTAACGCATAAATATTAACTCTCACGCTCATACAGATATATATCTCATACATATACCCCTAATTCATCTCATTCTTTTACAAACATCATGTTATTAACTATATAATCTCTCCTCACTATAATAACATGTCAAACTACAATATTTATTATTTAATAATTTAATTATATGATAGATAGTTGCTTTATAGCCTTTAAATGAATTGAAGGAGGAAGAATTTGAAATTCTTACTTTCAGTGGCGACAAAGCAGTGTCGCCGCTGAAAATAGACTTTCAGCGGTGACGATGTTTTGTCGCCACTGAAAGTCATCGTCGGAACCTTTTTTTACCCTACCTTCTATGGTGACAACAATATATCGTCGTAAAAAGTCTTACTTTCAGTGACGACTGCTTTTATCGCCGCTGAAAAGTGTAACATAAAATTTTTAATCATTGATGTTTAGCGGCGACAATATAAGTCGCCGTTGAAAGTCTTACTTTCAGCGACGACTACTTTTATCGCCACTGAAAAGTCTAACATAAAATTTTTAATCATTGATGTTCAGCGGCGACAATATAAGTAGACTTTCAGTGGTGACAATATTTGTCGCAGCTGAAAATCAACTTTTAGCAGCGACATATTTTGTAGCCGCTAATAGCATGACTTTCTACGGTGACTTATTTTGTCGCCGTTGAAAGGTCGTCGCCAAAAGTCTGTTTTTTTGTAGTGGAAAGATTATGATAATAATTTCATGTCTGGTTCCTTCTGAAGATGTGAAAATCCACTTATTGATTTGCCGGGGTTGTCATTGAAGAACGAAGACGGCAAAAGAGAATAATGCTGGTCTCGTTGGACGTGGAAAGGGAAATTTGGTAAGTTTCTGTCTTGTTCCTCCAAAACATGAGAAAATCTACTTACCTTATAATAAGGGTTGTCATCAGATGATGAAGAAAATTTTCTGTCTTGTTCCTCAAGAAACTGATGAGAAAATCCACTTGACTTGCTAGGGTTTACATCAAAGGAGGATGTTGGAAGATAATGCTTTGGTTCGAGGTGGAAACGAAACTCTGGCATGTTTCTTTCATGTTCCTCCAAAAGATGAGAGAATCCCTTGGGCATATAAGGGTTTTCATCAAAGGATGATGGAAATTTTCCGTCTTGTTCATCAAGAAACAGAGAAAATCCACTGGATTTGCTAGGGTTTACATGAATGGATAATGATGGAAGAGAATGCTTTGGTTCGAGGTGATAGAAAGAAAAATCTGGCAAGTTTCTGTCATGTCCCTGCTGAAGTTGAGTAAATCCACTTGACTTGCTAGGGATTTTATCAAATGATGTTGCAATAGAATGCTTTGGTTCGAGGTCGAAAGGAAAATGGGGCAAGTTTCTGTCATGTTCCTGCTGAATCCGTGAAAATTCACATGACTTCTTAGGGTTTTTATCAAAGGATGTTGCAGGATAATGCTTCAGTTCGAGGTCGAAAGGAAAATTGCCCAATATTTTCTCTTGGTCCTTATGAAGCTGAGGAATCAATGCATTTGACTTGCTAGGGTCGTCATCAAAAGATGAAGAATGACAATGCTTTGGTTGGAATGTGAAATTTTTTGGCAGGTTTCTATCTGGGTCCTTATAATTACCTTGTTGAATTTTCCCAGAATCGCTATTCCGTTGAATCTGTATTCACAAAAATATGAAGAAATTATCACAACAAATACAATTATATATAAAAGTAGAAAATTTTTAGTTTGGGACAATTTCAAACATAGAACAAGAATATATTCTTAACAATAATACCTTTGAACCATCAATTACTGGTAAGTGATCTAAAAGCCCAGAAAATCCACTAATCCTACTGGGTTTCACATCAAAAGATGAAGAAGAAGGAGAAAGGCAATATTCCTCATAATCGCTCTTCAAGTCGAAGAAGCCTTGACTAATCTGTGTGTATGTATATAATCATTAACGAATTATGGATTAAAGCTCAAATCATTTCATTTAATAAAAGCCAAAAACTTCCTTGGAGTAATTTAATAAACAAGAACTTACATTATTATTGCACATGAATATGAGTACACTAGAAACTGAACTACTCACATGTCAAAATCATAACTAAAGAAAAGCATGAAAATAGGAAACGACAAAACTTTGGATATATATGTTTCTTTTAACTGCCGGCTAGCATTGTATTTATAGATTAGGGAGTCCATCATAATATTTTCTGTTTAAAATTTGAAGATTGAAACGATAGATATAATAAATTAGATTCGATTAAGTGAATAGAATTGTATTTTATTGAATGAAAGTCTAATAAAAAATTATAATTTTGAGATTTTAAAATTTGAAATATAATATTTAATCAAAGAGATTATCATTTAGAATCCCCAACGGATAAGCTCAATGTTTAAAAAATTACAAGGACTCACTACCTTACGTGTATATCCAAATTGTAATGCGAATAGTGCAATATATATATATATATATATATATATATATATATATGAGGGAGCCAACAAATGTTTTCTAAAAATAAAAAATTGATTTCCTAATAAACAAAAATAGGTCTTATATTGCAACTTGAAATTATCATGATTTAGTATAAATATTAATATTAATGGTATAAATATTATTTTGAAATAAATGTTAATTTAAATGAAGTAGTGATCAAATTTTTCACTAAAAAAATGAAGTTTGTAAAGACAGAAAATGTTAAATTATACAAAACTCCCATAAATTTTAGGGTAAGTGCATATAACTCCCTTGACATTTAGAAGTTTAAACTTAACCTCTCCGATCTTCTATTTTCTTATTATCTATCCCTTGCCGTTAACTTATCATTATCTTTCCAATGGAAATCACCACGTCATATTAATAAAAGACATCTAGCGAGTCCTATGTGGCATCCTACATAAATATGAGCTAATAATCTTTTAATAATCTAATCATTTTAATATAAGGGTTAAAATATCATTTTTATTATATAGAAAAAAAAAAACACCGTCTTCATGAGTCTCCTTACTGTCGCACCCATTCACCTTTCAATTCTCAAACAAACCCTACTGTCGCCAATTGTGACAAATCTTTCTATCGTCTTTAGTTGACATTTTTCCTACCGTAACAATCAAATTAATATTATTAGTTTTGCAGAGATCTTATTTCCACTTCCCACCATCAGCAGACGATTCACACACTTTGAGTGAACTCCAGAGTTTGTACATTTTATAGAGTTTCATATAAGAAAAAAATAGTACAAGTTGGCCCACACATTGAATGGCCTGGTTCAGAAATGGGGTATTAAGATGGATTTTGTAATATGGTGGGTTATGGATAAGAATAAACTTTTAAGCTACAAATGGAAGATGTTGACCCAAAAAACAAAAAGCTACCAGAGATAGGTACTTGCTTGTGGCGGAAGAAAAAACGTCCACCCAAAGAGTAGGGTTTGTTTAAAAATTGAAAGGTGAATGAGCATCTTGCCGATAGCAAGGAGATGTATTGAAGACAATGTTTTTTAGTAATAGAATGATATTTTAACCCTTATATTAAAATAATTTCATTATTATAAAATTATTTGCTTATATTAGATGCCATATAGAACGCGATGTCTTTTATTAATATGACACGGTGATTTCTGTTAGAAAATTAATTATAAGTTAACAGCAAGTGGTCAATAATAAGAAAATAGAAAGTTAAAGAGGTTAAATTTAAACTTTTAAATATTAGGAGAATTATGTGCAATTGCCTTAAAGTTCATAAGAGTTGTATATAATTTAACTGAAAAATGATTATCTCTGAAAATCGAGATGAACTTAGAAATAAGTTGTCATTAAAAAAGTATCAGGCCCTATGCAAAACTGAATTATAAGTCTTATAAGAATATCAAATATACCTATAGGAATTAATAAATAGCAAATTATTTTTCCACATTTTAATTTTTTTTCATTTATTAAATAAATATATGATGAATTTGAGGAGTAATATATATAAAAAAATAATCATACCCTTGAACTTTTGCCAATCCAAAGTTTTCTCTCAATAAGTTTTTGTTTAGTATAATTATTTATATTCAAATGAATGTATTTAAATTTTCATATTTTTATATTATAGTAAAAATACATTTGCATTTTCTTTATAACAAATATACATATCTCCAAATCAGAATGATTTTGATATTTTAAATAAACAAATATCTAATTAGAAAATACTTTTCCATTTCACACTAACAATATTTATCAATTTTTTTTGTCTAGTCAAAGGTGTAGTCCCTTTCATTGCTTACAATGTAAAAGGGTTTTCCCCTATCCATTTTCAATTTATCCTTAAAACAAAAAATTAAATTATAAAATCTTTTTGATTTTTATTGTATACATATTTTTTTCCTTTCAAAAATTGATAATATTTGATATGGTAATATTATATATTAAAACAATATGCTATGATAAACTAGTACAAGATTGACTATATTAAATAAAAAATATGCATATTTAAAAATTAATTATTGATATCCAATTTGAATTATTTAAGTTTAACATTTTTCATAATTTATAAGACAATATATTTTTATTTAAGTTTTTTATATTATATTAAAGATAATATAAAGGGAAAATGACTCAAAAATGATTTTAGAAAATAGGAAAACTTAATTGGAGATTGTAAAAATTGCAAATGACAGAGAAGGATGATGACCTATTCTGACATTTTAAAATTTAGTATGAAATGACCTAAATGCCCTCACGCAATATAAAAGCAAAACCCATCGCCATGTTCGCCCATCTCCGTATCTTTACGTTGCCTCTCCATCCCTCTCTGAAACAGCCATGCACAACGGCCAAGACGACGGTGGGGATTGCAGATGTGTGTATGGACGATGGCGCGGCAACAGCAACACGACGGCGCAGCAACGGTGACAGCGACGGTATTGGGAGGCAACGGCGATCTTATCTGAGGTCGCAATGTTGAAGCTTAACAGGAGAGAGATCTGCGGACGACGACGTCTTCTCTTTCTCTGATTTTGATTCCGTCTTTTCCCACTCTCATCTTCTCATCTCAGATCTCGTCTTCTCCCTTGCTATCATGGTCGTCCTACAGCCAGATAAACCCAGGTCATCTTCTCCCTTTCCATCTCATTCTCAACACCCTCCTCTTCTTCTCCGGCAATGCGAACCTCCTTATGCTCTTTTGCTGAAATAGAACTCAGATCTAGTACAAATGACACCTCTAATTCTCGATCTCTTTGTATTTTAGTTTGAGTTATTGTTGATGGCTGAAATCCGTGCAATAATGGGAGATAATGGTTGTTTTTGGGTCACTGTTGATGGCCGGTGGCTGTGCTTCAAAGTCCCCTCTTATGAAGAATCTTTTCAATCTATGATTTGTTTTTGGTTAATCTGTTTAGTTTGCATTTTTTTATTTCTTTGTTCATGAACTCTTTTTTTTGATAATTGTTGGTAGGTTTATTATGTCATTTGTACTCTCGATGATTTTATTCATGGTGGAAGTTCACTTTTTGGTTTCTGGATGTGAGTAAGGGTGAAGAAAACTATGATCAAGCACCTTCTACTACCTCCTTTCCATGGAAGCCCATTCCCCACTTGGTTGTAGAATAATCTTAGAAGAAGCAAGAACCAATCTCGCCGGAGTACAAGTTTTGGATCATATGCTGGAAACTCTGGAATGTTAGGAATCGTTACCTCTTTGGCAATGAAAATATTCAAGTGCATCGTCTGAAATAATTTTGTTTCTTCTTCTGCTTTATGCTTTGTATTTGATCTCTTGTTATGTACAAATCTGATCATTCATAAAATTTTCCTTTTCCACTCGAAAAGCAGACTATGAACAACAAAGATGGGCATTTTGATAAAAAATGGGATTTCTAATTTCTGATCTCTGCTCTCCCTTCCGTTATGTGATTTTTTAAAATTAAAGATGGTCATTTTTGTTATTTGGCTGTGAACTTTAAAATGTCAAAATGGGTCCTCATTTTTCTCTAACGAGTCTCAAATTGGGTTTTTCTATTTTCAAACTTTTTTTGGCTCATTTTCCCTAATATAAATTAGAAACGACAAGGAGTAATGTAGGGAGGAATTTCGGTTTTAATTCATTTTTGTTAAATTTAAATTGAAAATTGTTTAGTCCTTAGATTTTAATGAGTTAATTTTTAATTTCTTAAAATTAATTTTGGAGAAATTGGGGATAAATCCCCATTTGACAAATTACTTGGGTAATGGGACCTGAAACTTGAGGTCCTTGAGTATCAATAAATATGAGTAGGAGAAAAGACCAAATTATCCTAAATGTTTGAAGTGAGAAAGAGGGAAGGTAATTGCATATAATGAAAGGAAATTGCATATTGGTTCGAATTTATGAAGGTAATTGTCTTCCCAACTTTTCCTACTTGGAAGACACCAAGAATTTAGATTTAAGCTTGGAAGTGAAATTGATAACAATAAAGCAAGAGATAGCCTTGATAGAGTGAGAGGCAAAGCAAGATGCTAATATAAATCCAATTTTCTAGATAAAATGGATGTTTTAAAATAACAAATCTTTATAGAGAAACTTCTCAAGGACAAGTAGACTTTAGAAGTAAAAAAAATCTATTAGATTTACATATCAACACAAGAACAAAGATATGTGACAATTTAATTTGCTAAATACAAAGGAAAATGAGAAAGACATAGAACAAAATGATGAAAGGTAGAGGTAAACGACTTTGAAGAAAATTTCAGAGGTGAGAAAGGTTATGAAAGGGACAATTCTCTTCAGATCAGCTTTTCTGATGGCCTATTATAGTTTCTAATTAGGAGTATGAGAGAAAGATGTAATTTCTTTGTATATTTTGATGGGTATTGAATAGAAGATACTGGACAGTGGGAGAGAGGCCATAGATGACTGCAATGCAGAATTCTAAGAGAGATACAGAGAAAAATCTCTCTATTTGGTGAACCATAACCAGTGGTGTGAGATAATGAGTGTTGAATGGTGTCTATATTTGAGAGAGATGAATCTCTCCCAATGAACAAATGAAGAACAAATTATAAAGAGAAGATGTAGCTTCTCTCTTTACCTTGGGCTTGTTTGGATAGTTTATAGATATAGGTTTTAAAAGCGCTTCTGACCCAAACCTTGGTTTGGGAAAATTTCAAAATAGTCATATTTATCCAAAAGGGCTTTTGGACCAAATCATGGTTTAAAACCATGGTTTTTGATAAGCTTTTGAGAATAGCTTCTAGAACACTAAAAGAGCTTATAGACTACCTAATTACTATTTTACCTATATTTTTCTATCACTCTCTCTCTCCTCATCACCCTCTTCTCTCTTACCAACTTGCCATCTTCTACTTAGCGTCATCACCATCACTATGCCTTCGCTGTTGTAGCTAGAGCTCGTCGTCAGGGTGGGTCATTAGGTCGTCGTTTAGGTAGCGTCATCGCATGGGTCTTTGTCTTCTTCCTCTATCGCTGCTTTGTCTTCTTATTCAAGCAGTGTAGTCATCTTCCTCTGCTTGTGTGGGTCTTCGTCTTCTCATTCAGGCGTCATCATCATTGTCGGTGTTGTAGAGATGAATAGTGGAAGAAGAGGAAAAGAAAACGCAAAGGCGTGGGTTGAAGTCTAATTTTTTAAAAAAATTTATTTTATACCCTTTCTGATAATTTATGACTACAAAAGTCCTCCAGATGTCCTTTTCTAAAAGCTGTCCAAAAGCCCTTTATTTCTATAAGTTATTTTCTAAAAGTCTATCCAAATGAGCACCTTATCTTATTCCCTAGCTTTTGTTCACAGGTGACTTTATCTTATTTTTCCTAAAGGGCAATTTTGTCATTTCCTAAATATATCTATTTAACCTAAAGGAGGTCCTTATGTCCAATTAATTTGTTGAATGAGGATTTTTAACCAAAATTTCCTTATTTTTTCAATCATTTTCCAAATTTCATCGATTTGCTTTTTTGTGGATTCTTTATTAATGTAATGCAAATCTCACTTCTCAAATCAACATATTTGTTTTTATATTATTATTTAGTTTTTGGGTTCGTAACTACTATTTTTAGCACTAGTGTCTTCTTTAGGAATCTAACTTGAGACCACCAATATGTATTAAAAGAATGCAAGACATCTTAATTTCTACTTTTAACACATACATAATAAATATAATTAAATATTGAAATCTCTAAATTTGTAAATACAATATAAATTAAATAAAAAAATTAATTTATATTATCCGAATACTCTAAGTAATATAGAATTTATATTATTTAATTTAATATATTTAAATCATAATCATATATTTATGGATTAAATCAATATTTATTCAAATAATATAATATTATCATGAATATATGATAGATATTTAAATGAGTTTGAATTCATAATTGAGAGATAATGATAAATCAACTAACGGATAGCGTGGTATCTTAAATGTATAAGATATGGATATTTTGCCTTAAATATCCTTGCCTATATCTCCATATAAGGAGGCTCCCTTCATTAGTTGAAAGTCTCCCCAATTGTTGAGTTTTTCGGCTATCTCTTATTTCTTCTTAGCTTCCTTTTTCTCTCTTGTGGTGTATCTAAGATCATTGAGCTCAAATAAGAAAGATATGAAGGAAAGAAGTTCATATCAACAGAACAAAAGGTTGATGACCACCCTTGCTCAGTAGGTCAATCGTCAACATTGATAAGTTGAATCCACCCGGTCAAACCTTAAAGGAAAAACAGGGTATGGGGCGTTACATGGCACATCAAGTCCTTGCTGATTTTTCCATTTTTTTAGAAATTTTTATCCAGACAGCCTTTAGAGGCATGTGTATGTGAATGACACTTCTAATTAAGGTTTGATTTCTTCCTAAACCTTTACATTGATATATTATTTTCTATTTATTTTAAGGCAAGCATGGATCTACTTTTATGCCATAAAATGGTAAAAGAGAGTTATTTTGCATATAAAAAACCCTAAAATTCTTCATAATTAAAACTAGACTTACTCTTGAATTTAGGTGAGCAAGTCTCAATCATAAATTGAGTTAATATTTATAACTAAAAGGTCTTTTATAGGGAAAAGTTATTCAAATGTGTTTGAACACACTATAACCCCTATACACCCTTGAGTATAAGTATGCATTGAAGCCCCAGAGGTTGCCATAGGACTCATACCTAGGCCTACCTAAATAAAGAGAATACTGGTACAAAATATGCTTTTTAAAGCCCCATTTTTAAACCGGTCATTGCGGAGACGGTTAAAAAAAATGATGGCATTTTTATAAATAAAATGAAATAGTTACACCGGATGTACACGTAATGATGTAAAATATAATTACTATACCGGATACTAATATCAATAGGTGTAGATTAGCTGCGTCATATTTTGACTCTTCAGTTTCTTGTCTATGCTTTTTCGCTTCTTTTCTTTAACTTCTTTAGACCTTGCAGAGAAGCTTTAGAACAAATGACTTGTGTCATTTTTGTAAATAAGTTGAAATATTTACACTGGATTTACATTGAATTGGTGTAAAAGATATATAACTAGTGTTAAATATACTTTCTATTCTACTTTTCAGTTTCCTATCTATGCTTTCCCACTTCTTTTCTCTGTACCTTCTAAGGCAGTTCATTTCACTTATTCGGTTCCCAATGTTTGTACTCATTATGATAGAAGGCCAATTGCATTTTTTGATATTTTTTTTCTGAAACAGTTCTTATTCCTCAACCATATATATACCATTCCTATGATCAGTACTTTTCATCTCATCACTTTATCTCTATTTTATTTTCTTTTCTTCTATTTGAACACTCTAATGGCTTCTTCCTCATGCATACCTCCTTTTCTACTGCACAAAAGAAACAGAGACAATTTTGAAGACAAATGTCTCAACCCTCACCCTGTAGTTCCTTCTCTCCTTCCTTGGTTGTTACTTTAATGGAGTGCCTTAAGGAACTCATCATGCACTTCAATGCCCTGGAGGACTCAATAGAAGAATTGTCTCAGAAAGTTACTAGATTAAAAGACAATTTTAGAGCTTTCCCCTTAGAAGTTCGCCACCGTCAACAGGATGATAGCTTGTATTATCCTATTGATCCTACTGACTCTGATGAATTCCAGACCTCCAAGTCTGCTAAGGAATAAAAGCCTGCAACCTTTATTTTCCCTCCTAATTTATCTTTTGTACTTAATGACAAAAAGAGAGAATATATTATATATTATGATACATATTGTTTTAGAAATTTCATACTTTTGATGTAAAGTTATTAGTAAAGCTGAATGAATGAAGTTTCTTGTTCTTATGACATGTTGTTCTTTTATTTTTCAAAAAAAATGTAACAGATTAAAACTGGACATGTTAATATCAAGTGTAGAATATAATGACAGGTTTAGAACAAGTTATTTCTACACCAGTCTTCCACTTCCGGTATAGAGTTATTCAATTTATATTATTTTATACCGATATAAAAGTAACCGATGTAGAATATAATGTTCAGTTTAGAAAAAAGTTATCTCTAAATTGATGTTGCATTTTATCCGGTGTAGATTTGCTTATAAAACATACTTTAATTTAATCGAAAGCCCTTTCACACCTCCTATATGTCATTTTTACTTATTCGCGCGTTTAAGACTTCTCAACCTTTCACAACCGGTGAGTTTTGTTTTGAACTCCTTGTCTCGAGAACTAAAGATTTATGCACTACTAGCAATACCTTTTGCCATTATTTGTGCTGGATTCATTGATGTCATTTACTTTTTTCATTTTGTGAGTTCTTCCACTTGTACGTGGTATATTCTCTCCCATAATCAGTTGCAAGCTAGGTTTTCTTGTTTTCTATTATCTTAGTTTTTTAGTCTTCCATAAATATGGATTGTAGTTGGATAAATACTAAATGATCAAGTGTTGAGTATGTTGAGGGGGTGAAGGAGTTTTTTAATTTTGCTAAACAAAATGATGATAATGACAATGGAATATTTTATTGTTCTTGTGTAAGTTGTTTGAATGAGAGGAAACAAAGTCCTGTAAATATGTACACTCATCTAATTTGTGAGGGTTTTGCAAGAGTTACACAATATAGGTATGGCGTGATGAAAATGTAGAAAGGTTGAGTGCATCTGAACAGCTGGAACAAAACTTTGATGATGGCATGGATACTAATGATCGGGTAGAAGACATGATTCATGAAATGATGATTGCATCTAAACAGTTGGAACAAAACTTTGATGATGGCATGGATACTGATGAAAATATAGAAAGGTCGAGGGCATGATGAAATGATGCAGAAAAACCTCTATACCCAAGGTACAAATAATACAACCTGTTGAATGTAGTGTTGAGATTGGTAAGTGTGAAAGCATGGCATGTGTGGAGGGATAGAGGTTTTTCAGAATTGCTTGAGTTGTTGTAAGACATGTTTCTAGAAAAAAATGTGTTACCAAAATGCTAGTATGATGCTAAGAAAATAATATATCCTTTAGGCATGTAGTATAGAAAGATTCATGCATGCCCAAATGATTGCATATTGTACAGGAAAGATTTTGAAGATGAGGAGAAATGTCCAATATATAAGACACCAAGGTATAGATCAAACAAGTCTCCTTCAAAGGTGTTATGGTATCTTCCAATTATACTCAGGTTTAAGCAGCTCTTTGCTAATGAAGATGATGCAAAAAAAATGTTATGGCATGCGACTGAAAGGATTTGTGATGGAAAGCTTGTCATCCGGCTGATTCTTTACAATGGAAGAAGATTGATGATTTATTTCCTGAGTTCAGCAAGGAACCATGAAACTTAAGGCTTGGACTCAGTACAGATGGCATGAACCCTTATGGTAGCCTTAGTAGTATACATAGTTTATAGCCATTCATCTTGGTGATTTATAACATATCTCCCTTGTTATGTATGAGATGCAACTATGTAATATTGTCTATGTTGATCTCAGGACCGAAACAATTGGGAAATGACATAGACATTTACATAATGCCCTTGATCGAAGATTTGAAGAAGCTATAGGAAGGTGTGGATGTTTTTGATGCAAAAGAAAGAGGTATTCAATATGCGAGCCATGATCTTTTGTACAATTAATGACTTTCCTGCATATAGAAATTTGTTAAGGTATAGTGTTAAGGGCCATAAAGCATGTCCCATTTGTGAGGAAGGGACTTGCTACTATCAACTTTGTCATGGAAGAAAGACAATCTACCTAGGTTATAGGAGATTTCTAAGACAAGGCCACCCATACAGTTGACTGAAGAAAAAAAAATTTGGTAGCCAAGAATTTGAAAATGCTCTAGAGCCATTGACTAGAAAACAAGTTTATGAAAAGGTGAAAAACATCAATATTACTTTTGGTAAGACTACCAAGAGAAGTGATAAAAAAATATGGACAAAAAGATCTTTCTTCTTTGAGCTTCCGTATTGGCAACATCTTCAGGTAAGGCACTGTATTGATGTCATGCATGTGGAGAAATATGTGTGTGATAGCGTTGTTGGAATACTTCTTAACCTACATGGTAGTTCCAAAGATGTTTTGTAGGCAAGATTAGATTTGCAAGAAATAGGAATACGTGAGGATTTACATCTAAGGTGAGATGGTGAAGGGAGTTATTGTGTTGAAGAGATTAATATTTTGTCCAACGATGAGAGAAGAAGTATTTGTGAATGTTTACAAGGAATCAAAGTTCCCTTTGGGTACTTATATAATCTTAAGAAGATTATGTTAATGAAAGATTTGAAATTATTAGGCCAAAAGTCTATGATGGTCATGTCTTGATGCAACAATTATTCCCAGTAGCTATTCAAGGAATCCTTCAAGATGATTTGAGACACATTGTAACCCGACTTTACCTCTTCTTCAATGCTATATTTGGTAAAGTCTTTGAGACTGAAAAGTTGAATGAATTGGAGCATGAGGGTTATGTTATTTTGTGCCAACTTGAAAAACTATTTCTTCCAGGCTTTTTTGACATCATGGTACACATCATCGTTCATCTAGTGTGAGAGATAAAACTGTGTGGCCCTATATACTTACAATGGATGTACCCATTTGAAATATACATGAAAATCCTTAAAGGGTACATGAAGAATCCAAATATGACTGAGGCATCCATTGTTGAAAAATATATTTCTGAAGAAGCTATAGATTTTTGTGAACACTACCTGTATAAAGTAAGACTTACCGATCTTACTAAACCCTGTGCCAAACAAGGGGTCAATGCGGAATGTCGGTGAAGAGTGTTGATCGTAATAAATTGCAACAAATACTCTTACAAATTTTGAATAACATTGATAAAGTTCAAGACTATATAGCTGTTCATAAAGAGCTTGTCTGGAAATAAAATAATAGAATGACAGAGTAAAAGCTGATTAGAGAACACAACAAATCTTTTGCACATTAGTTCAAACTGAAGGTTGAAAATGATGATTGTGTATTTGATTCAATTAGATGGTTGGCATATGGTCCTGAATTTAATGTGATATGTTGGAATTTATTTGATATCAACGGGTATTTCTTTTATATGAAGTCCCTAGATGATAAAAGTGGTGTGCAAAATAGTGGTGTTATGTTAGTGCTGAAGCTATGCACTTCTTTAGTTCAAAAGACAATAATAATAAATTAGCAGTCAACCCTTATTATGGCATCGTTGAAGAGAATGGGAGTTGGACTACACCAAATTCATAGTTCTCGTGTTCAAATACAAGTGGGCTAATGTAAACAACGGTGTTATGGTGGATCGGTTAGGATTTATACTGGTTGATTTGAATAGTACAAGTTTTAGGAATAGGCCTTTCATTATGGTAGACCAAGCAAAGCAAGTGTTCTATATCACTGATCGGCAAATAAAAGATGGTATGTCGCACTCCAAGGGAAAAGGGTTGTTGACAATGATAATTCAATTTATGAGACCCCTTCTTTTTCAGTAGGTTTACCAAAATTGAATGAAGAAGAAGTGGATTCTGATTGATTTGTATGTGATTGCATATATTGTTTTGTTGTAACTTGCAAGTGATAGGTTAATAAAAGGGTTGGTTTGAAAAAACAAATCCAATATTTAAACCGGTTGTACATGTTATCCGGTGTAAAAAGTGATCTGAAAAACTAAAGGTAACCTTTTTTACACAGGTTGTACATGTTACCCAGTGTAAACATGATATGAGAAGCACCTTTTGTACACCAGATTTATAATTTATTCGGTGTAGAAAGTCTTTTGAAATTTAAAATATTAGTCATTTCATATTCAAAATATGATTTTTACACCAGATTTAAATGTTAACTGGTGTAAAAGTCTTAATGAAAATACTTTATCAAAGCCCACCCGTTGGCGCGTCTCTTCTTTTCTCCTTTCCCAGGTTTTATTTAGTCTTATTTTTTATGTCATCTATCATTACGCCAATCATCATGCTCTGTGGTTTTCGTCGGGCTTTACTATAGTCAGTTGTTCTTCTCTGTTCTTGCTCTCATTGTGTTTTGCCGTGTACGTGTTCTGGACACTTATTTTCTCGTGTACGTGCTTCGCCTTTTATGTGTTCATTTAATATAGGTTTTATAGTTTTCTGTGATAAATGCTTGCACTTCTTTCCATTGATAAATACTTGCAATTCTTTTACTGTGGTCAGTCATTCTACTCTGTTTACTATGTTTTTGTTATTATATATAGGAATATGAGGGTAGTGGTAATCATAATGAGGCTAGCGATGCTCCAAGTGACTATAAGTAAAGGAAGGGCAGAAGTGTGATGCGATTTAAAGACATTTTGAAAGATAGGAAGGAAGGAAAATTATTATCGATTGAGTTTGACACACGTTGGAACCTAATTGGTAAACACAGGGCAAAGTACATGAATTATGTCAGCCTCTTAGCATGCAACAAGACTAACATCGCCATATAGACTTGGGATGCTGTTGATAATCGCATGAATAATCAAATTTGGGACTATATCCGAGTATAAGAACTGACTATTGTATATTTTATACAGACTAATACTAAAAACATAACTATTTGTTGATAACTCTACTTTCAATAGAAATTATTGTAGCTTACTTACAATGTTCCCAACAATGAAGTCATGAAGAAAAATACTTCTTATTCTGCTGAGCATTAGAGGGCATTCAAGACATAACTAGCTTGTTAGTATGTGCATGGCCGGGACAAAGAGGGTCAGCCTCATCTTTCTCCATGCAGCAAGTATCAATTCATTGATGAAGCTACTTGGGAAGGATTTATTATGCTTCGGACTACGACAGTAGCTATGTGAGTTGATATGTCATGAAAAAGGAATCTTGCATTTCCCATGTTTCTTCCTTTTTTATGTATTGATTTTAACTACTTCAAGTCTTGTAGGAAAAAAGAGCAAAAGCCATTGAACACGATCTCAAGAATGATCGCCCCCACACAATGTCTCGAGGGGGTTATGTGAAGGCTAAAAAAGACTTATTTGGGGCCAAGAGGAAGAGGCTGTTGAGTCCAATCCTAGTGTTACTCTTGCTCCCCTATCTCAAATATGTCATGAAGATAAATTATTGTACGCTCACCAAAAAAGGAGCGGATCATTTACAAGCGATCATGGTCTCATGTTTACGAAAAAATTGTAAGTACTACTTTTATTATTTTTTTAGTAGACTAATTATATTATTTCTTATATTTTCTCCTTTTATGTTATAGGTTGATCTTAAACAACAAGTAGCCCATGGCTCATTGAAGTCAGATGGTGGGAATGACATCTTGACTGTGCCATAGGCAAGCAAGAGCATGGGGGCTATGTCAGGGTAGTTAGAGGAGGTGTCGGTATAAGAGATTATTTTGGAGCATCTCCACGACATTCCCTATATGTGCCGAGGGCAGAGCTAGAATCATTGTTATCCACTATAAGGACAGAGGCTAAGGCAGAGGCTTGGACAGAGGCTAGGGCATAGGCAAAAACTTCAATTGAGGCACGATTGCAAGAGGGGTTGGCAAAGACTAAGGAAGAAATATTGTTCATGATGACATCAAGGCAACAGGAGTCAAGTGCTCCCTAAATGCTCTCATATGCAGCCCGTCCTAGCACTAAAGGAGTTATTGCATGGCTGGGCTAGTGTCAGAGGATGCTAAACCTTATGATCTATATGTGGAGGATCTTATCAAAAGGTTAGTGGCATATGGTTCCATCCATACCTTAAGGACAACTGCCTACCACATCTAAATTCAAGATGATCAGCTAAGGGAGGCAATTGTAGACATGATAATTGAAGACGCTCTTGTCCCAATTCCAACTAAATCATGATAAATGTGAGTCAAGCAAAAGAGACTTTCATATTATGGCCAAAGCATCTTATTTCAGATCACATCACGTAATCCCCAAGCGAACTTCCCACACCTCCTAATTTGAGTGCCATGCAACATGTGATCCAATTGGCATTTGATGAAATATTCCATGTGGATGCGTTGCCTATGGATTCATTTGTGGGTGACACGGGGGCACCTGCCTTTATTGACCATGCAGATGTGAAATCTTTTATCACTCCTAGGAATGAACTAACCTCCGCTTGCATCCAACTATTTTTTATGTAAGTCTAATTTAAATGTAAATATGTGTAATAACCAAATTCATGCAATCTGAGTGTTTACATTAACTAACATCGTGTTTGCTTTAATTGTAGGTACATGCAAGCTGAGTTAGTTTCCAAGGGCAAACAAGGTCGGTTCGGATTCCTATGCCCATTTTAGATTTATTCAAAGGGGACCTCCCAATCTTCAAGACTTTAGTACATTTCAAGGAGGCTTGGTGAAACCGATATTGATTGTTTCTTCGCACCATATATGCAAGAGTAAGAATACTAATATTTCAATTTTTTTCATACTAGGTTTGTATTTGCTTAATGCTAATAATTATTATTGTTTAATTATTTTCTACAGCAATCATTGGCAATTGATCATACTATGTAAGTATACTTATAAAATTTTCTTCTTATGCTCCCTCCACTACAAGCTATCGATTGATGCCAAGAAGATTATGAACATGTGAGTTTTCTTCCTTACAAAGTAATGGTGTTTGTAATAAATAAAATATGGTCTTTGTAATAAAACGGTTACTAATTTCATAACTTTGGTCATAGGGCTATGAGGACATTTACAATTGCAAGGGATCTTAAGAAAGTTAACTCGGTGAGGGAACCTGAATGGATCACATTGAAGGTAATAAAAGTGTTAAGTCTTATGCTCCACCTAGTTTTTTACTGATGACACATAATTTTGTTCATATTAATATTACAAAGTCGAAGGCAACCCAAAGAAAGCAACTTGTGCGGCTTCTACATGGTTAGACACATGATCAATATCATCTTGTCAAATATGACTGACCTAACTGAGGAGGTAAATTGTGTTTTTAATGATTTCATATATTTATTATCAATTTAATATATCTTAGTAATGCTTTAATTTCTTTTATTTTAATTTGATGTTTAAGATGTTTGATCAATTTGCCCATTTCCTAAATTAGATATTGATGACCTGTGCAATATTTAGGCTGAATTTGTTGTTCAAATCATTCATTCTCAATAGTATTTGTCATTACTAGAATAAGTTTTTTAATTTTTCTGTTCAAATTATTGTATATTTTTTATTGAATTTTATTAAATGAATAATGTAATGAGCAATTGAAGATTTGTCTCTGCTGCTGTCTCTTTGAAGGGGATGGGGTTAATGAAATATTGAAGGGATCATTTTTTAAAATACATTTAAATCAGACAAAGAATATCGACAGGTGTAGAAACAATATATATGTAAATATTATAACATATACACTAGTCATCTTTATGATGAGGTGTAAAAAATTGATTAATCTATACAGGGTATAAATACAACCAGTGTAAAAAATTGATTAATACTATTCACATAACCCGTGTAGATATTAGCAAATTCTACTCCTGATTTCAAAAGGGATCAGTTTAAATTTTACTCATTCTATACCGGTGAATTACCTGATTTAAAAAGTATACGATTTCTAAACGGTCTGTTTCTACACCGGTCATTGTCCGATGTAGAATACAATTTTCAACCGATTTATAAAGCCTTTTTTTTTGTAGTAGTGTAACCTGCAAGAGTCTTGAACTTCTCACGATTGGAGATCAAGAACGTATGTGAATCTCTTATTGTTTAAAAGAATCCATATAGCCTTCTCAAAGGAAGCATATAGCTTGTATTTAATTTATTTCATTTTTTGAAAAAAAGACATTTAATGATTTGTAGTTTTTTTAGAGAGCGCTACAAGTAATTTTAATATATTTTTTAAATAAATACTTTTGTAAAGAAAGCACTAGTGCATTACAATATCAATTTATTTGGAAAAATGCAAACAAGCTGTAGCAATTCTTCTAGGAAGCGATATAGACCATTAAATCTATTTTTTTTTAAAAAAAAGCTTTTATAACGTTTCTTTATATAAGCTACCACTACAACATAAGCGTATTATTTTGAAAAAAAAATGCAAAAAAAGTTGTAGAGCTTCTGATTTATAGTACAACAAACTGTTCAATGTATTTTTTAAAAAATAAAATCAATTAAATACAAGCAATAGTATTTCCTCTAAGAAGTGTTATAGAGATTCTTATAAAACAGTAGTTGTAATGCTTGGTTGTCTAAGTCCTACAAAATGTGTGACTAAAATCCTTCCCAGTAATAGTGAAGGGGCTAGAGCTGAGGGTCTATCTGTACCCTACCTATATAATTAAAATACCTTGCCCCTTTTAGCTAGCGTGTTTTATTCCTTTTTGGGGTAGGCTTAAGCAAGCCTGATTTGACCGGGTATGAGATTAGACCCACTAGATTAATAGGTAACTACGGGTGCTCAAATATATACTGTCCCAAGAGTCCTGACCTGGTTCCAGTAGTTTTAGGATAGGTCTGTTCTATCCCAAGAAGGACTAGGGCGGGAACCTATCGAGTTGAGACAAAAAGAATGGTCGGGAAGAGATAGGACTCACACTAACCCTTAAGAGTCCCATCCTATACCGAGGATATATATATTTTAATAAATATTGAATATCTCTCACCTCACTTTCTTAGCCATTTCCTTGACGAGTAGACCTAGCAGACCAGGCTACCAGAAGCTCTTGCCCCTCGACACTCGACGGCACACCATTATGTCTCCCAGTCTCACTATCTCTTCCTCCCCAGTCGACCAACAACACTCGCTCCCTCAAATTCCTCAATTTGTTGGATTCTTTAGGTTTTGACTCTTTTGGGTTAATATGTATATATGAAGAGGTAAATTTTCGGCAAAACAAGGCTATCTCCACGAGCACTGGAAGTTGGTTAGTAAAATATTGAGGAATTTTCACAAGTGTATTGTGCTTCATATCAGTAGCGTATCTTCTAGACTTTGTAGGCTTCGAGCAATTCTTTTCAAGGTGACGAATTTCCTCTCAAAATTTGCTGTGAAGTTTTCCTTGAGCAGTTTGCTAGTAATTACATGACATATGAATAACTTATATGAAAACTTTTTGTATCGATGATGTATATTGGTGATTTAGATACTACCTCTTTCTTTTTAGCTTTAACCCTATTTGTGCATCCCTTCTTTTTAGTAATTTTTTGTTAATGAGATGCGATTTCTATTCCTGTCATTGGCATTTATTGTGGGAGCTTGGACACAATAGTCATATTTGTGACGCATAAGCCATGAACACACATTCATACCTGTCAATTATATATATCTTCTTCCATTTCCTTTCTTTCTTCCTTCGTCTTTATCTTTTGGTCTGTGGACTCAGCTTCAGTTGTTAAGCAATGAATTACAGGAAAAAAATCAATTTGTGACTCTAAAACCTCCCCACCCTGCCTTTTCATATCTTGTTCTCAAATAAGTATATGAAATAGGAACAAAATCATCAATTTATTAAAGTGAGATAATGTCAGATCCAATGGATGGTAGGGTTATCACTCTTGAGAAAGAACCAAAATGAGGTTTATTTTCTTTGTTGAATTATATATATATGCATGTATGTGAGATAAGTATAGAACTGTGGTTAATTATAGTTATGGGATTGAATTCAGGAGGAGATTCAAAATGCACCATCTAACAGACGTATGCTTCTAAATATCTCTGATACAACAAAGTACTTTTACATACGTATACATATACATATGTTTTTGTGTGTAATGAAGGATTTTGTGATATTTGTTTGTTTTCTCTTGTGGAATCATGATAGCAATAGTTTTTCTTTTGAATCACACACCTTGGGAAGTACAATTTCTCTTTATTTCTTATGTTTTGAGTTGATGAGTTTATTTATTCTGAAACATGCAAGAACACACATTGACACACAGAGAGAAAGAGAGATTATTATCCCCTGAAAATGTAGTGCAGAATCCATAGGGTGATTCTTGAATAGCTTCTATTTGCTCATGAGTTATCCTTGATATTTTTTCTGCACCTGTAGAGGCTGGCAGATTACATAGGTTTGCCATGTTGTATTGTTGGAGGTTGCAATATAGTTGTCCTGACAGTTCTCATTTTCTGCATTGTTGTGTACTCTATCAACCATAATTTTCATGCATTGCTTCTAATGCAAACTGAGGCAATTCCATAGAAGTAGCTGCCTTCTCTCATGTTCATTGTTTGGAATGCTTAACCAATTAGTTGTTCATGATGTTTTGAATTAAAACCCATGATAAATTAGACATTGAGTTTCCATTTTTCCCTTCACTTTCTTTTCCTACTATTTCTTGATTCTTTTATGGATACAGTTGTTAGTCACTTGTAGTTTATAGCTTGTAGTTGTGGATTATTGAGTGATTAAATGACTATCCATTTGTCTATTTTTTAAAAAAGATTAAGAATTTAGGAATTCCATCCTCTAGACAAGCTTGGAACGGGATAGGACACGGGACACAAAATGCGTCATGTGTCCATCCTCTAGACAGGACATAGGACGGGGTTGTCCTAGTCCCGTAACCACCCCTACGGGAAACTTGCTTAACCTATAATTTGTGATGAATTCTCTCTTTCTTGTGGTTTTAAGTCATTTTGTTGCATTGGGAGTGATATAAATATTAACGAATTACTATAAGATCTTAAGAAGAAATTTAATTATCACAAAGCTTTAAAGATCATTGTCACGTTCTGAAATTTGAACCGTGACTGGCACATAATATAAATAAATTCATATTCCTTAAGCCTAAAACCTTGAATAAAACGTTTGAAACAATAATCATGATATATTACAATTTTAATAAAAAATACAAGTCCTCTGTAGGAATTTCGTCAGGATTGTCATTATATAACCGACTTCCCAACAATCCTACAATAGATTACAAACATTTCAAAATCAACTGTAACATTTTCTAAAATAATCAGAATCTTATCCATTGACTAAATGGAGCATCTAAGCTTCAAATAATATAGGTATTTAAGAAATTATAATTACATCAAAAGAGATTTGACAAAATCAACGCTTCAAATTGAACGAGAGGCTCTTCACTACTCAGCTGGAAGAATATGGTCAATTGCACTATCTGAAGCAAAATAATCTACTCGTGAATAACGTCCCAAAAATATAATTTAAAAATACGGAATTAAATAATGCATCAACATGTTTAAATGTAATTCATAACATTTTGTAATTCGATACAAATATTTTGGTAAACATTTTATTTCACGAATACCACTTAAGACAATCATTTCAAAATAATCATTTTTTTGTAGAACTTCAACAGAACGAAGATAGGCATTGACACACAGTCCACGAGGGCAACTAACCAATCTGACATGGATTGAAGCCCTGAAAATAGGTGTGGACACATAATCCACAAGGGTAAATAACCAAGCGTATCATGAGGCCACAAAATAAGCGTGGACACACAGTCCACGAGGGTAACTAACCAATCCAGCGCAGCGTGAAGCCACAAAAATAGCTGTAAGTATGAGACCCATGAATAACAGGTGCAGGTACAAGATCTACGAATAATAGACGTGAGAATAAATCCCACGAATAACCAGCTCGAGTACGAGACTCACGAATATCCATCAAGCTCGGGTTTAACTATGGTGCACCAAGGACTAACAGTACTACTGTTAGTAACCAGTGTTATGTATTCCGTCCTTTCTGAAAACCTTTCCAGCATGCGTGGGGTCCTTTTGATATTTAATAATCATGACACTTTTCAATATAACAGTTTTCGCTAAACATACTTCATAATCACAATACCCCAGCATGAACATTAAAATAACTTATCAAAAGATTTCTTCAATTCATATGGATTCAAATAATAAAATTCTCATAAGTATATTTCATGAAGAAAATGAACTCAATATAACATTTGCTAGTCTTTTTTCCTAAAACTTCTTCATCCATTTTCATACATAACCATAATCATTTTATAAACCAATTGAAAAGAAAAACCAACAGTATTCATCAAAGTCATGAATTTATATGACTTGCTTTTCATAAATCATATTTAAAAATTAATACTTTAAATTAAATACATCAAATAACAAGTTATTAATAAAAATAATATTTTTAAGGGACGTTATTTACTCACATGTAATGCTCAAATATAACTTACTTCAGCTCTATTCTATGGAACAATATTCTCTCATTATATTCTTAAATTTTGTAAAGTAAAACATTCTATCAATAATTACTATTCATCTCTTTTGTACCGTATATCATTTATTTTTATTGATAAAAATAGGTCACTTGTCCACATAAACTTCTTTTCTAGCAAACATGACACATGCAATCATAATTAATAACCTCCTAAGAATTTCACCTTTTATTCCACTTTTCCTCTCCATAATCCATGAGGAATACCATTCATCACTTTATATATCCATTACCCCTTTACTTGATGCAATAGCATCAACTCACACATATACACTTACTAACACTTAATAATTCCAAAGATTTTACATTATCATCTTATTTATTTCAAACCTGAAATTTCAATCTTCATTCCAATATCTCACATCATGCAAGCATATAATCATCATTTTCTCCTTATCTTTCAATTCCAACCATTAACCTTCGTTAGCTTTTAGTTAACTATTCTCCTACCAAAACTTCAACCAAGTCTACTGAACAAATAAAAATTCTTCCTATAACCAAGACCATCTGCACACACGGTAACTTTCATATATGGATATATATTTGTATACATTCATCCTTCAAATCAGCAACTACACACACACATATATACATGCTATCCAAACATTGTTTCCAGCATACACACTCAATCTTCTCTCTGACACCCATCACAGCTCACCAATCATACACACACAGCTCCAACTGCCTCCACCGTTCCACATCACACACAACTCAATCTTTACACTCCTATCCATGTCAGACTCGGCAAGCAGAGGAGAAAGAAAACTAAATCATCCAACTGAAATGAGCAACAATCAGCAGCATAATATATGTAGAAGAACAATCACACACAGTTAGCTTCAGTGTTGGACCAAGAAGAAGCAATAACAAAAATAATGAACCAAATGTGATAAGAATCTCAACCCACATATAGTCAAAACTGACAGCCACCAACAAGAGAGGGAAAGTTCCATAAACTTACCTACTATAAAGTTTCAGGTTTGCCATGGAGGTTCACCATCTTGACATCAATTATCCTCCACTGCCTTTCCTTCACAAATCTGACATTTAGATAGAAAAAGATCATATTTCCTACTTAAAGCTATGAAACATCAATAAAGAAGAAGAAGAAGTGTTGGGCTACCACATACCCATACGCAGCGGTCCTTGGCAACAGCAAGAGAGAAAGGCGTCGGAGGTTGAAGATAGCTTCAGTAACAGCAGTGACATATGACAGCAGTGACGATGTAAGAAAATGGAGGAAGTCGACGGTGTCGGTGCTTCACCGTTAGATTTCCTTTATTCTTGCCATTGCATACATTAGAAGTTTCATATCTCAACAGCCAAGCACTGTCAGTAAATGAAGTTGAGGTGACGGAGGTTGGGAAATGGAGGTAGTAGTTGAAGGAGTCTAACAAAATTGTAGCAAAGGTGAAGGCTAGGTTGATCGCGAGCTTCTCTTCTGACTCCAATCTGTCTCGCTGTCGGCTGGCCAAAATGGAGAAATAATATAGCACAGAAGAGGAAGATGGCGGACGATGATGGCACAACACGGCAGAGGACTGACTGAAGCAAGGTAGTGGTAGCGTTTTGTCACACGGTATCATATTTCCCTTGGCGTGAAGCTTCCATTTTCCTCTGTTCTCCCGTTGACTCTCTCATTCTGCTGTTAACGAAGCCAAAAGAAATGGAAGGAGGGAGTACTTTCTGCAGGACATGTAAAGGGGCGATTTTGTAATTTCACTTGCCTAAAAAAAATAAAATACCACCTTTACAGTGCTGGATTAGAACAGGGAACCTCAAGATTAACTACACTGCTATCAACCACTCAGCTAAACACTTCCTTTTAAAATTTTACTGCAAGAAAATATATATAATCTTAAATAAATTATTATCATATCTGACATTTTCCAGGGTCATTACAATCATAAATTTGTTGTTGACCCTTATATAAAAACTTATTTATTATTAGCTATTCAGTTATTGTTGAGGCTTTTAAATAATTAATTTTTTTATTTGAGATCTCATTATATTGTAATTCCCCTGTAAACATTTAAGCTTGCAAAACTTGCCTCCTTTGCTTCTTCACAGCGAGTTATTCCAAAATATTATATTTTCTGACATGTGGGGAGTTTAGGGAGTTGAATGAACATGGTTAAGAATCTTATTAGAATTTCATTTCAATATATAGTGGAAAATTTCAAAAATTGATATTGAACTATATGTGGATATTGGTTGATGAGGTACATGAAGAATATCATCACTGAACCAAAATTGCAATCCTTGACAAGTATTTGTAATGAAGCTTTACTTTATATATGATAATAAATTTAGTCAACTAACTTTGTCGTGTCCATTCATATTGTTATACCACATAAACTTGTATGGTGAAGAATTCAGGGATGCTCAAACAAATGAAGTTCCAAGTGTGGGCCATGCAAAATGTGGCCAATTTTGAGGGAGTACCATATTTTGTTAAAGCAGGATTAGTGTATAGGTTGTAAGAATTTTGTACTAGGACTTATACTATAAGAATTTGTTGGTTTGTAATAGCAATTCACTTGTAATTGCTACTTTAATTTTGGACTAAAATTGGTAACTTTCTATATATTAGCTTGCTACATGAATTTGGCATTGAATACTGGATTTTGGTACTAGATGGTACATTGCAGTTTTAGAATTGTATCACATTGGTAGAGCTGCTTAACAAGCAACCCCATAATAAAAAAATTGTATATTAAGCTTATTTGATGGTTATTTATATAACCGTCAAATTGGTAGTCTTTGACAGTTATATACACTAAAAGTTAAATATGGTATAAAAATTTGACAATTACGACTAGAAAAAATCAAATTGGCTAGTGGACCGACTAGAGGATTAAATATGAAGATATTTTATTTATTTTTTTATTTAACTATCAAATTTATTTCAACATATATATATTTTCTAAACATAGTTATCCTCCTCTTAGAGGCAATAATATATATTTCACGTACTATCAGATATTAAATATATACATCCCTCCAAGCGAAGATATGAATCTTAATTTACCACGTTGTGAGAGTCTATAACCTTCCGATAGACCTCATTCTATTGGTTATTTCAACATATATAGTAGTTAAATAACTATCAAATAAGGAGTGCCCCATAAATGATTACTCTAAATGATATAAGGGTTGAATTTAACCCTTTTTGTAGCAGTAGTGATATTTATATATAATGAGGTCCATGTGTGTGAGCATAATAAATTAGTTGGTGATGTAGTTCTTATCAAATTAATTACGATAGTTTATATTATCAAATATCAATGCATATATCATTAAAATTTACCTTAAAATGCATTGCGCACAAAATCATGCAAAGTATAATTTCCAGTCTCGAACTTTATATATATATATATATATATATATATATACATACACACATATTAAGAATTTTTATTCATGCCAAAAATCACATGTGACAACACAAACATAATTATATTATGACATATGATATCAAATCGACAAAATCCAACATAAATTGGACATTTTGACACAAAGATATATATATATATATATATATATATATAATACAAGTCAGCAACAAAATTATGCAGCTAATAAGCACTACAATTTATTACCCCTTTGTCAAAGTTATAATAACTAGTTAATTTTTTAGATAGATTAAAGAAATTAAATAAATTAGTTAGCTAAATTTTAAAATGAATTCATATTATATACTCTTTAATCTATTCAAATTAGTCAAGTAACTCTTATATTAGTTATAATTAACTGATTTATTTAGTTTCTTTAATCTATTTAAAATAATAAATTATCTGTTATAATTAGGACTAGAGGTAGTAATACATTGACACTTTTATCATAAACTAAAACAGAAGAAAGCTCGTGCGTCTACGGACACGCACATATTTATCACATATACTATATATATCTATAGGAATTTTGATTCAAACTTTCAACCTTCAATTCTGGACTATCATTTATAAAACTAGACAGCCAGAATGAGGCCAGGGACGGACTCATCACAAAGCTTGCTCTGCCAAATGCATTGACACATGGAAGTAACAACGGTGGAGGAGGATGACGAGGATGGCGATGAAGATGACGGTGATGAGGGAGAGGCGGAGCCTCCTCCTATCCCGAGCCGAGTGACGGTGAGGGAACTATTCAGATACTCTCTAACCTGAGTGATTACCCCTTCATCAGTGAGAGTCCAAGCATGAACCCACCACAACAAGTTTGCTTCGTCGTATCCTTCAGCAATCACGACCGATCCAAACCCTACCACCACATCAGGAACCAAATCGGCGACGGATTGCTTCTGGGAAGACGGCGACCAAGTCCCGGTGAGAAGTGGAAGCAAATGGTGACGATGGCTTGGAGGGCCATGGAACCACCATTCCAAGTCAGAAGGTAGAAGATGGTTGAGAGTGTGAGTGTCTCTGGAGATCAAGGCTCTGTATAACACAGTGATAACCCTCTTGTTTCTCTCCTCTTCCTCTTGAAGAAGGCATGCCTCTGAGTTTGCCAGCTCGAACTATTTGAGATTTTTTGGCCTCAAGAGCTATACGGGTCGGTGAGAAGCTTGGAATGCAAGTGAATATGATGTGGGAATGCTTTATATAGAAATTATAAGAAGTGAAGCAGAGAAACTAAAATATTTTTATGAAATGGAGGCTTGAGGGACCTACGTGATAAGATTTTAAATTATTTGTATGCCACTGCTAGAAGCATGCCTGCAAATATTATATTTATTTCTTGTAAAGTTATTGAATAATAAATCAATAGAAATATATAATTTTTTTTGGAGAATTAGAAATCTGAGTTACTCTTTCCGTCTCATATATAAGATATAAGACACCTTCTAAAATATTCTCTTGGTTCTTTTTATATAGTTTTAAAATGTATTAAATATTTTTCTATATATATGCTCATATTTAGTTAGGGTAGTAATATAATATAATTTTATATGAGTTTAAAGTTTAATGCCACTATTAAAAGTAATATTAGAAATTATTTAAATTTTATAATAAATTTAATATTTTTAATTATTTGTATTAATACATATAAATTAGTTAAAAATAACTTATATTTAGTACAAAAAGGGTGGAAGTAGACTATAGCCCCGATTAAACGCCTACGAGCCAGCCTATTTTGAATATATTCTAGCTTATTTAGTAGATGATTGGCTTTATTTCTTCTTATTTGCTTAGAAAACCGTTGTCAGTATATTTTCTCTTCTTTTTCTCACTAAATTAAACTCTTATATGGCATGTGAGAATGGATCCTAGGAATAAGGAAATTAATCCAATTACTAACCAAAATTTGTTTTTAGTGGATACTATATATATATATATATATACTCATTAATATTAATGGATTGATTTATTTTGTAGGAGCTACCCAATGAAAAAGAAATTATATTGAAATCTTGGATTATTGGCCCAACCATAATGAATTATAAGGATTCTTCTTGTTACTGTTATATACAAATTATCCTATTAGTATTATTGTAAAATTATAATTGTATTACCAACAAAACCAGTCATAATAAATAGGTGTGGTTGGGTTCCTTGAATATGATGTTATGAGTTGGAGGCCATGTGTATGGAAAATGCCTTGGGAGGGTTAGCTTCTAGCTATCAGTAGGTACCATTTCTACTATACAAAAAAAAAACTTAAAATTTTATTGAGTTTTTATAAGATATTATAAGAAATGGAATTTTGTTATCTTATTGTTATAAATTTAAAATATATTTATTTAAATAATAAAATCATATATATGTAATATTTTTTAACATCAGCCTATTTAAGATATAATATAAGCTTGTAAATAGGCTTGAAATATTATATATGACCTTAGAGGCATAGTTTTTAAGGTTATTTAAGTGATTATATTTTAATAAGTCTTTTAAAAGACTTTAAGCTCAGGCTTAAAAGAGAAGGCCTTCATACAGCCTCAGTTTTAAACTTCTATTTCAGGCTATTGCCTCTTTGTGACATTTTTTAACAAACTCTTTATCACATCAAACAATAGATGAATTACTTAAGAAATTATGACCCATAATAATGGTGGATATGATGTTTATAAATTAAAATTTATCTTAGAGATCGTCAAAGTAAATTGTTATAGTTGTTTCTAAAATTATTTATCATATTCGTTAAAATTATGATTTAATCCTATATATGTTATTTTCACTCCAAGAAATAACAAATACAAAATATCATTGTAATATAAAGAATGTATTATAACTTTAGAGAATGAAAAATAAAATTTTAAAAAGTACCCATAATAAATTGCTTATATAATTCTCAAAATAAATAAATTTTGATTTTCAAATTATTATATCATTTTATATTATGAATTGAGAATTTTAAATGTCATATTATGAATTCGTTTCTGTCTTGACAAACCCCATTACATCATGAAATCTGGAGGTTTGGTATACATAGGATGATATACTACCCCACCTATATAATATAAGAGTTAGTTAAAAAATTATATTTTATTTAAATATAAGATCTTAATTATTTTTATATCTAATATTTATCATTTTCTTAAATGAATTTACTTTATTTATAAACTGATACACTCTATCTATTCTTAATTATAAGAGTTTGATGAGAGTTTGATTTATCCCTAAATATAAGATACTAATTCAATTTGTCTCATAAGATTATAATCTCCACTATATCCTTATATGATTGCATATATTAAGGAGTATCTATTAAGGTTAGTTCAAATATATATAATTAAAAGTGGTATTTTAAGAAAATCAACACACAATCATTACAATTAATTAATTTATTTAACTTTCTTAATTTATCCAAATTAATTAAGTAGATCTTATAATTAGGAACAAATGTAGTATAATATAATATTATACATGAATACGTTAGAAAACTCATATCATATTTGTTATAATTAACTAATTTTTTTAATTTTTTTAATATATTTAAATTAGTTAAATATGTTTTATATTAAAGATTAGAGTGAGTAATTGATTACTTGATACCAATATTGGAATGGAATTGAACAAACCTATATGTTTAATGAATTTTTCAATTTAATTAAAATAAGCGGATGCATATTATTGGGTTCAACTAGGGAAGGCAGATGTATGTATTGCCACCATGTTTTTATGAAACAAATAATTAATTAATTCGGTTGCATGCATAAATGACTCATAGGTCACAAAACACATCATTAGTGGTCATACGCCTTACACCATTTGACTTTTTCTTTGTATAATATAGAAATCGTTTCCATATATTGTCTGTTTTACTTTTGCTTTTTGTCACCTCAATAAGACAAATCATAAAAAATAATTACGTTCATGAATGGTAAAATCACAAACTTTGCCATTGAGTTTTGTTTACCCTCAAATGTATCAGCTTAACACTTTTATGACTTTCTTTTTTAAATGTGATTAATTGTAAACTGACAAAATAGTTAAACATTATTAACTCTTTCAATAAATATGACATTATAAAAGTTCATTAATAATAATAATAATAATAATAATCATTGTTAGCTCTTGCAAGAAGATAAAGCTTGAAAGTGGAAAGTCCTTTTAATTACATACAGTACTAAATCAAAATGAAAGGTTTGTGACAGGAGAAAATTAAAACCAAAGTCATTATTTGAATGCAAACAATGCAACTTGCTTACATCCATATTTTTATTTTTTTGGTGGAAAATTAGTATTATTATTATTTTTTTCTGTATAACCCGGTCGATATCAGAAAAGTTTATATCATGGTTATTATTTGTCATGTGCATTAATAGAAGCGAAAAAAAATATATATCTACCTATAAGAAGGTACTAACATGACTCCTGCAAAGGGATAGAAAAGAAGGAACGAGATTTTCTATGATAACGCGTTACTTAAATTAGTCAAGGGAAGCCTAAGACTAGTAGGTTAGAGTTTTAGTTTGTTTAGCAACGATGATTGGAGTTAAGTTGGACTGAAAATTCTTCCAGTGAGGATGCGAATTTAAACTAATCAAAAAAATTACTTTAAGAAAGTTATTTTCATTTGACCCTAACAATGGTCTCAGATATCAGATAGAAATATTAAAAAAACAATCTACCTTATTAAAATTTAACTTAGGTCCCCCTGTTAGATACTGACCCGGTGAACTAGTCTCATGACTAATATAGTCAAAAGTTCATAGGAGTAGACAAAATTAGATTTTATATTTTTTTCCCTCTATAAACTTGAATTAATATTGTTTTGAGTTTAAAACAAAAAAAAAATAGCAATAAATTATATTTATGTTTTATTAACTCTATTTTGTTGAATTTTATACAATTTATACATAAATGTTTCATATACTTATAGATTAATATCTTTTTATTCAAATATTATTCCATTTAGTTTATATATATTTTTAATTAAATTATTTAATTTTGATTATGTTAATCATAGTTCAACCCCGGGGGAACTTATTACTTATCCTTAAACCACCGTCAGTCACTAGCTTTAGAAAAATGTGTCAGCCTATTCAGAGGTCAAAGTGAACGTTAGCCTTGTCTAAAACAGGGTTTGGAGGAAATAATTAATTGTAAATCCTTTACTCTAAATTTAAAGAAGTTCTATATTTTTTTTATGATCACTTCAAACTAGCATAATGCTAAACATTAAAATAAAAGTAAGATGGTAGATGAATTAGCATGGATCAAGTGAAACTTATAATTAAACGACTAAAATACATGAAATCCCTCTAAGTTTATATTATTTATATATAACCTACCTAACATTTAAAATTTTAAATTAAAGACCTCAATGTTTTATGTTTGGATTATCAAGATCTACCGTTAAAAATTTCTGTTAAAGTTAATAGTTTTTAACATATCATAATTTTTATATTTTGTTATTACATCAGTTCATTTAAAAATAACATTTAGAACTTGACATATAATTTTAATTTTTTAAATATTTAAAATAAAATACGTCAATATAAAATATTTAAATAACACTTGACACTTGAAGTATAATTTAAAGCATTTTTTAAATATTTAAAAAATATAAAGTACTTAAAAAATTATTTCAAATATTTATTTGACTATGGTTAAATAAAACATATATACTACTTAAAATTACATATGTAAATTTTTAAGTGTTATTTTTTGAATGATATGATATATAATAAAAAATATAAAAATTATGATTTGATAAAAAAATTAACTTTAACAGTAATTTTAACCGTAATGGCTCATTAATAAAAAAAAAATGAAACATTAAGATCTTTCATTTAAAATTTTAAAAGTTAAAGATGTTATGTGGCAATTGACACAAAGTTTAGATAATTTTGTGTATTTAAGTCTAATGAAATGGGCCATTTGATATCAATATAAAATAAAAGTATTTTTACAATATAAAATAAATATGTTATTTACTCACACATTACATTTTTTTATATCAGATTTTTTTGTATTTATAATATTTTTTAATTATTTCATTTTGACAATAGTTTTAATATTTAAGAATGGCTTATATTTCCATCATATATGAGATGACCCTTTGCCCCTTGGTGTACAACAAGAGACACTACTTAGATTGAATTTACTAGTAGGAAAAGTTTTCTGGAAATTTCTATATTATATTTTTTAAATATATATGTTTATATTTATAAGGGTCTTAATATCATTTTTAATGTTAAACTTTAGGGTGATTAAGTACACGAGTCATTATTATTTATATATTCCTCTTCTATAACATAATTCAACTCAAAGCGAAACCTTTTTTATTTTATAAGCAATGTGAAAATTCGATTCAAACTTGACCACGTCTTAGGCAAATATATATATATATATATATAATATAACCACCTCTTTACTCTGAAGTCATTGGCTCAAAGTGACCTCCTTTCATTTTTTTTATTGGTCACCTAAAATTTGTTTGGTACGAGAATTGTTTTTCTTTATGCATTCGCATTAACCTAATAATTTTAATTAAGAAATATTTAATATTTTTCGTACCACTATGTCCAGTGTCCAATACTACCTTATCAAATTTGAACATTATTATCAAGATATATTCTCTGAATATTTTTTCTTTTTTTTTTCCATACGCAAGATTAAAACCTTAACCATACTTTAGAAAATTAACTTCTCCCACTTTACTTGATTTAATCTTTTCTATATGATTTATTACAATAAGGTTAGATTTTTTTTGTAAGTGTTTAGTCTTTCACAAAGTATTATTGAATCTCTATTATAATCTCTATTATAGAGGCTCTATGTTTAATACACAATAATATTTTAAATAGAATTATCTCTAATAGAAATATATCGGTGTCTATAAAAAATAACATGCATGAATGGACTTATTAAAAAAGAACAATAATATAATTGGAAAGATGTGTTACCTTTTAATCCCTCCTTAATCACTGTCATTAGGAAATTAATTATCACCTTAATTTCGATTGCATCTCGAGTGTCTGGTGGTTTACAGGTAAGAGGAGCATTTTCTGTTTCAGATTTTAATAATTTTGATGCCAATAGGGAGGAAGTAATTTGGCACGAACGTTTGGACACAGAGTTAAGAGAGAAATATAGGTCCTGAATTATTTATTAGTTAGAGGAATAACGTGTCAAGTCATGGTTTTTTCAGCCAATCTCCATCAATTTCGTGTGGCCCACTTTCGTTTTGTCTAATTAATTTAACATTTAGATGATTTTGTCTTTGTTTTTTAAAATGTAAACTTTAACTCGGGAGATATAAAGTGAATATAATTTAAATACGATTTTTTTTTTGTACAAAATGTTTTAAACCGACCAAAACTGATCAAATTGAATTCATTCAAATTTACTATAGGTTATATATATACATATATCATTTTCTCTTATTCCTTATCATCTTTCTTTTCTAATAATAAATATCCTCATATTAGAGCAATCTTATTCAAGTCACTATCAAGTATTAAATATAGACATCTTTCTTAGTGTGGATTTGAATATTGATTCGTTACATTATGAGAGATTAGCTCCTTCTATTAGACTCAGCTCTATTGATATTCCTTATCCTCCTTTTTCTATAACATTTTTAGAACTTCTATCAAAGTGGCCTAATAATCTATTCAATTTAGGCTTATATTTGAACTTTTAGACTCAAAATTTGGGGATATTACAGTAGAGATAGGGATATTGGATATAATATTTAACCAAACCTTGGGAATGTTTAATTTTGTGACAAATTTGAGAACTTGTTAATGCCTTACATGTTATTGTTAATAGCCCTTGTGTTGTAGTCAACCACAATAGAATTTTTATTTTTGTAGTTGAACCAAAAGCTAAGTCGTCACCGCATTGAGTTGAAACCCATAATTAGCCTGGAACTCAGAATGACTTTTAGAACACCAAATAGGTTTTAGCCTATTCAATGGGGTGTACCAAGCACCCTAAAGTATTTAATAAAACAATTTTGCTCCTAATAATTCAGGGTACTAAGTGCATTTTTTGGGTAAGGGATATACCTCAAAATATATTTTAGGGTGCTCAGTGTATCACTAAATAATTTAAAGTATTGAATGCATATAAAAAATTGGTTCAGAATGCTGAGTACACCTTAACCTTTATTTTATTGAAAACTTTATATATTGTGGTGTTATTATATTGACAATTACACTCACTACAAATTTATTTCTTATATATATATATTATATGCATATAATTATTTTTGTTAAGTTTTTATTTAATTATGACGTTAACATTTCAACCAGAAGTCTGGCTTTTCCAGTTTGACGTCTAGTGCAACCTTTGAAGCATTGCTTATAATAAGGAAAAGGAAAAAAACAACTTATAATTAGTTGATTGATTGAGAAAGTCAATTACAAGATGAAGGAGCTAATGATTGTAACACATTACTTTCATACGTCTTAGACCATTTGGTAGTATTTATAACTACTTAAAATCTATTGAAGTTTAACTACAAATTTAGGATTTTCAAGCTTCACAGGTACTATTCATTTAATATTTCTAAATTTGGCGACTGACATCAAAAAATCATAATTAATTTTAGAGAAATTAAAATGAAGTGGTTCAAAAGGCTACGCAAAGCTAACATATTTAATTTTTAGGAAAATATCTTTTAGATTAAATGCTTAGCCAATCAATATAGTCTTGGTGCCAAAGATAACTGTTCATTTGGTCAGAAATCCTAAAACTAGTTTATAATCCCTAACTTTAAAATTTTCATTCTCTATGTATAAAAATTGGAATAAGGTATTTTTAGTATCAAAATGAAGCTTAACATGTTAAATAAATATTGGTAAATTGTCATAAATTTATCCAAACATTTTCTATTTTTAATTACAACTCAAATATCTCTAACTCATCACAAGTTATTGTTCACAGTGACAAATTTTAACAACTAACTTTATATACATATACATACATTCCCAAATTCACATATAACATGTTCATATAAACAATCAACATCATCATCAAGTATCATTTTCCTCTTGTGCTTGAAGATCCTATTGGTTGGGAATGGAAATAGGGGTGAGATTTCGGAAAAAATCTCAGTAGCAAATGGATACCATACAATATATGCAACTACATACTTAATGTTAATATGTGTGTATTTAATAATAATACTTGCATAATGATAACTTTACATGCTTCCATGTTTCCATAATTATAACATATGACCATATCATAAAAAGAGACAGAGTATTACATAATCATATATGCTTCACAAAATCAAAGTAAGACACTAATACAAAAAAGGTTTTCTAAATTGGTTGAAAATGGTATTTTACACCGGATAATGACTGGTTTAGAAACATACCATATAGAAAGTGTACACTTTTTAAATTGGGTGATTCACCGATGTAGAATGAGTAAAATTTAAACTGGCCCCTTTTGAAATTAGGAGTAGAATTTACTAATATATACTCGAGTTATGTGAACAGATTAATCAATTTTTTACACCGGTTGTGTTTACACCCGATGTAGATTAATCCTTTTTCTACATCTCACCATAAAGACAACCGGTATAGATGTTATAATATTGACATATTATTTCTACACCTGCCAGTATTCTTTATTCAATTTAAACGTATTTTTAAAAAATTACCCTTTCAATATTTCATTAACTCCATCCCTTGAAGCTTCATGAATAAATTGCCCAAATATACGGACTCATATAGTAGCAGAGACAGAGTTCAAGATGGCAGAGACAAATCTTCAATTGCTCATTACATTATTCATTTAATAAAATTTAATAAAAAATACAACAACGTGAACAGAAAAATAAAAAAAAATATTCTATTAATGATAAATACTATTGAAAAGGAATTATTTGAATAAAAAACTCAACCCAAATATTGCACATGTCCTCAATATCTTGTTCAAGAAATGGGTTAAATTGATCAAATATCTAAAACATCAAATTAAGATACAAGAAATTAAGGCATTACTAATATATATTAAATTGACAAGAAATATGAAATCATTAAAAACACAATTTACCTCTTCAATTAGATTAGTCCTATTTGACAAGATGATATTGATCATGTGTCTCACCATGTAGAAGCCGCACAAGTTACTTTCTTTGGGTTGCCTTTGACTCTATAATATTAACATGAACAAAATTACATGTCATCAGCAAAAAATTGTGAAGCATAAGACTTAACACTTTCATTACCTTCTATGTGATCCATTTAGGGTCCCTCATCGAGTTGACTTTCTTAAGACCCCTTGCAATTGCAAATGTCCTCATAATCCTATGACTAAAGTTATGAACTTAGTAACCCTTTTATTACAAAGACCATACTTATTACAAACACAATTGTTCTGTAAGGAAGAAAACTCACATGTTCATAATCTTTTTGGCATGAGCCGATGGCTTGTAGTGGAGGGAGCATAAGAAGAAAACTTTATAAGTGTGCTTACATAGTATGATCAATTGCCAATGATTGCTGTAGAAATTAATTAAACAATAATGATTATGAGCATTAAGCAAATATAAAACTAGTATGAAATAAAATGAAATAATATTATTCTTACTCCTGCATATATATGGTGTGAAGAAATAATCAATATCGATTTCACCAAGCCTTTTTGAAATGTACTGAAGTCTCAAACATTGGGAGGTACCTTTTGCATAAATCTGAAATGGGCATAGGAATCCAAATTGACCTTATTTGCCCTTAAAAACCAACTTAGCTTACATGTACCTACAATTAATGCAAACACGACGTTAGTTAATGAAAACACTCAGCAAACATGAATTTTGTTATTACATATATTTAAATTTAAATTAGACTTACATCAAAAGCATTTGGATGCACTCGGATGTTAGTTCATTCCTAGGAGTGATAACAGATTTCACATCTCCATGGTCAACGAAGGTAAGTTCCCCTGTGTCACTCATAGTTGAATCTATAGGCAATGCATCCACATGAAACGTTTTGTTAGATGCCAATCGGATCACACTTTGCATGGCACTCAAATTGGGAGGTGTGAGAAGTTCACTTGGGGATGACATGATGTGATCCAAAACAAAATGCTTTGGCCATAATATGAAAGTCCCCTTTACCTGACTCACTATCTTCACCTCATTAGTGGGAATTAGGACAAAAGCATCTTCAATTATCACATCTTCAACTTTCACCCTTAACTGATCATCCTGAATTCGAATATGGTAGGCAGTTGCCCCTAAGATATGGATAGAACTATGTGCCACTAACCTTTTGAGAGGATCCTTCACATATAGATCATAAGGTTCAACATCCTCTAACATCGGCCTGGCCACCTAACAACTCTATTTAGGGCTAGGATGGGCTGCATTTGAGAGCAATTGGGGGCACTTAACTCCTATTGCCTTGATGTTATCATGGAAAATATTTCTTCCTTGATCTTTATAAACCCCTCTTATAATCGTGCCTCAATTAAAGCTTATGTATGTGCCCTAACCTCTGCCCTCATGGTGGATAACAATGATTCCAACTCTAGCCTCAACACATATGGGTAAAAGCGTGAAGATGCTCCAAAATAATCTCTTATACCGAAACTTCCTCTAACTCTCTTGACAGGGCCATATGCTCTTGCTTGCTCGTGGTAACAGTCAAGATGTCATTCCTACCATCTGACTTGAAGGAGCCATAGGCTTCTTGTTGTTTAAGATTAACCTATAACATATAAAGAGAAAATATAAGAAATAATATAATTAGTCTACTAAAATAAAATAATAGAAGTAGTACTTAAAATTTTTTCCATAATCATGCAAGCGTGATTGCTTGTAAATGATTCGCTCCTTTGTTGGTGAGTGTACAACCATTTATCTTCGTGACGTATTAGAGATAGGGGATCAAGAGGAACACTAGAAATGGACTTAGAATTTTCTTCTAGCCTCTTCCTCTTGGTCCCCAAGAAGTCTCTTTCAGCCTTCGTGTAACCCCCTCGAGACATAGTGTGGGGGCAATTATTCTTGAGAGCGTGTTCAATAGATTTTGCTCTTGTTTCCTACAAGACTTGAAGTAGTTAAAATCAATACATACAAAAGGAAGAAATATGGGAAATGCAAGATTTATTTTTCATGACATATTAACTCACCATAGCTGCTGTCGTAGTCCAAAGCTTAACAAATTCTTCCCAAGTAGTTTCGTCAATGAATTGATACTTGATGCATAGAGAAGGATGAGGCTGACCATCTTTGTCCCGGCCATGGACATACTGATGAGCTAGTTATATCTTGAATGCCCTCCAATGCTCAGCACAATAAGACAATGTCTTCTTCTTCAAGACTTCATTATTGGGAATATCGTAAGTGAGCTGCAATAATTTCTATTGAAAGTAGAGTTATCAACAAATAGTTATGTTTTTGTATTAGTTTGCATAAATATACAATAGTTAGTTCCTATACCCAAATAGAGTCCTAAATTTGATTCTTCACCCGATTATCAATAGCATCCTAAGTCTATATGGCGATGTTAGTCTTGTTGCGTGCTAAGAGGCTAACATAACTCATGTACTTGGTCCTGTGTTCACCAATTGGGTTCCAATATGTATCAAACTCAATCGGTAGTCATTTCCCTTCCTTTCTATATTTTGAAATGTCTTTTAATCGCGTCGTACTTTTGTCGCTCCTTTACTTATAGTTGCTGAGAGCATCAATAGCCTCATTCTGATTACCACTACCCCCCATATTCCTATGTACGCAATAACAAAATCAAACATAGTAAATAGACTTTAACCTTTTGCCTTCCGTCAGAATACACAAAACTTGTTACTTTATCATTTATCTATGGAAATAAGTGCAAGCATTTATCACAGGAAAACTATAAAACCTAGATTAAATGAACATGTAAATAGCGAAACACGTACACGAGAAAATAAGTGTCAAGAACACGTACACGGTAAAGCATAACGAGAGCGATAACAGAGAAGAATAACTAAAAATAGCAAAGCCTGACAAAAACCACAAAGCATGATAAGTAGAGTAATGATAGATGACGTAAGAAATAATACTGAATAAAACTTGAGAAATGAGAAATGAATAGATGCATTAAGGGGCGGGCTTCAAAAAAGAATTTTCTATAAGACTTTTTACATTGGTTAACATTTAAATCTGGTGTAAAAATTATATTTTGAATATGAAATGACTAATATTTCGAATTTTATAAGACTTTTTACACCGGATAACATATAAATCCGGTGTAGAAAAAGTGACTTTAAATTTTTCAGATAACTTTTTGCACCGGATAACATATAAATCCAGTGTAAAAAAGGTGACCTTAAATTTTTCATATCACTTTTTACACCGGATAATATATAAATCTAGTGTAAAAAAGGTGACCTTGAATTTTTTATACCACTTTTTACACCAGATAACTTGTACAACTGGTTTAAATATTGGAGTTATTTTTTCAAACTAACCCTTTTATTAACCCATCACTTGTAAGTTACAACAAAATAATATATGGAATTAGGACAATATACTTGTGATATTATTATATCAAAACAATATATGCAATTGCATACAAATCAATCATAATCCACTTCTTCTTCATTCAATTTTGGTAAACCTACTGAAAAGAAGGGGTCTCAAAAATTGAATCATCATCGTCAACAACCCTTTTTCCTTGGAGAGTGACATACCATCTTTTATTTGCTGGATCAATGATATATAGAACACTTACTTTGTTTGACTGCCATAATGAAAGGCTATTCCTAAAACTTGTACTATTTAAATCAACTAGTATAAATACTAATTGATCTACCATAATAACGTTGTTTACATTAGTCCACTTGCATTTGAACACGAGAACTATGAATTTGGTGTAGTCCAGCTCCCAAATCTCTTCAACAACGCCATAATAAGGGATGTCTACCAATTTAGGATTGTTGTCTTTTGAACTAGAGAAGTGCATAGCATTAGTCACTAACATAATGTCATATCCAAATTTTTAGGCCTAGAAGCCTAGTATATAGCCTGAAAAAGGGATGCTACTAGACCCTATTAAGTAGAGGTCTCAATAAATAGAGAAGATTATACTGATCAGTTTGATACAACACAGAGTTCTGATATGAGGTCTCGAGATATTTATATTAATTTCTAAAGAAAAGGAAAATTAGTACGGTATGCTCTAGACCTCAGAATCAGATAAAATGTGGCAGTAAAATCCTGTAATTAATATAAGAATTTCTAAAACTGATAGAGCCTAAAAAGGAGTTCTGTATAATTTATAGTGGATTAAAATACCCGATAAATAGGTCTCAGGGGAATTTCTCGGGAATTGAGCCTATAAAGATAGAGGATCATGCAGAGGGTCCAAAATGGCACCTTATAGGCCCAATGATATTTTTAGATAAATATGTGGGCTAGGGCTAATAAAGACCGAGAAAAATGAAGAATTACGAAAATACCACTGAAGGTATGTCACTATGTTGTGTCATTAAGTCAGAGTCAGACAAAGGGAGTTATGATTATTTAACTAAGGTTAGATAGTTAAGAAAGGGTATTTGGATAGTTGACCAGGGTCAAGAGATACTCTGGTAAGGTATAAAAAGACAATAGTGCCCCTAGAAGTACTAAAGAGGTAGTAAGGGCATTTTGGTAATTTACTAAGGATGTTACTTGGGAACCGAGCCACCAGAGTGCTTGAGCTTGGTTAGAAACCCAAGATGATATTTAAAGGCCAAAAAACGTAGCCCAAGAGTAATGTGGGCCCAAGAGATATTAAAATATTATTTTAGTGCTTTTTCAATAAAGTAAAGTGACCCGGTCCAACATAGAACTGGTACAGTGATCTGGAATCATAAGAGGACATAAATGGGGCCCACAATGCACTACATGGAATGATTATAGTAAAAGAAGAAAAGCAAAGGACACATGGCATGATTAGAGAAAAAGGAGAAAAAGCAAGAGGACACGTGGCACGATCTCGGCCTTCTATTTAGGGAAAATACTCTGGAACTCTCTGGAAAGGCTGAGTCAGCTGGTGAGGTGTCCCAAGGGCCCCACATTTCGCCACATATACCCCTGAGGTGTCCCTTGAGGTGTCCTAGATGATATCATGAGTGGTGAGTCATCAGGGAGGGTGATGTCATCGTGATGATGCAGGCAAAGCTTCTTGAGGAAGCAAGCAATCTGAGCCATTCATCACAAATCAATCTGGACCATTCATTTCACCTCCACTCACCTATAAATAGCCAACTCCCCTTAAATTTATTCCCACATCCAAAGTAAGCCAAAGGAAGAGAAATAAGAGAGAAGAGAGAAAGAGAGAAAGAAAGGAAGGAAGAGAAAGAATGAAGGAGTTCTGGTGGAGCCAGGAGCAGTCTGAAGAGTCGAGGGATTGGGCAAAGCTTAGAAATGAGGTAAGAAAGTTATCTAGTCTCTGCTCTAATAAAGTGGAGGATTTCTCTTAGTGGTTAGAATAGAAAAATATCTCTATTAATAAAGTTAGCTATAGATAGAAAGAAAGTTAGAGGAATGTCGGAATAAGGATATCACCCATAGCTAAGCATGAGTTAAGTAGAGCTATGCTGATAGAATAATAATGAAGATATTATTATGCTATGTATAGGCTCTGACTTGTGAAAAGAAGGAACCTTAGAGCAAAGGCTAAGAGCTATAAGGAAAGCTACATGCCAGGTAGTAAACTTATCCTAAACTTGTGTGCATTGAATGTATGCTTGATGTGCTATAGCTTTGTGTAATTGTGTTGAATATGTGCTTATGTATGAAGCTCTATTCCTATGATTACTTTGGCCAATTGTATTTCATATGTAATATGGAAGCATGCACATTATCCAATGTTAGCACTTTCACAAGCAAGCACAAGTATTCACATTAATGCATGCATTGTTTAGTGCTGTTTGCTACTGAGATTTCCCTAGAAATCTCACCCCTTCCATATCAATCCAATTATAGCAGGTCTTCTTAAGATTAAGGAGATAAATATGCACGAATAGATGTTAATTGCTTAGTATGATTGATATGTGATTCATGTATGTATAATTGCTGGAAATTGTCACTGTGAACAGTAACTCGTGGTGAGGCAGTGACATTTGAGCTGTAATTATAAATAGTAAATGATAGAATAAATGTATGATATTTTTCCAGTAAATAGTATACATGCCAAGCTTCGATTTGATATATAGAATGTCTTATTTGGATGTCTACACATAAAGATATGATTTATCAAAGTTGTGACCAGAATGCTGGAATCAGGGACAGGATGCTGGAAAAATAGTAAACTTCAGACGTTAACCAACGTTGACCTGGTCAAGGCATGGTCAACGAGTCATTTTTCCCTGAAAGAACATTAAGTTATCTTCGAGTAGCAATTTTAACCAATCCATTTAAATTTTTTTAGAATTAGTTATGATTTTTCGAAGTCAGGTCACTCTGCTGGAATTTACACAGTGAACAGTACTTGCTGGGAGTAAAATTCCAGATTGTATGATTTAACTTCAATGGCCCTAGAAGTGGTTCCAAATACTACTGAATGATCCCTAAGATATAAGAAAAGGAGGATGTTATGCATAACACCACTATTATGCACGCTAATTTTATCATCAAGGGACTTCATATAAAAGGAATACCTGTTGATATAAAATGAATTCCAACATATCACATTAAATTCAAGACCATATGCCAACTCTATAATTGAATTAGATACACAATCATCATTTTTAACCTTCTGTTTGAACCCATGTGCATTAGATTTTTTGTGTTCTCTAATAAGCTTTTACTTTGTCATTCTATTATTTTGGTTTTGGACAAGCTCTTTATGAACAGCTATATAGTCTTGAACTTCATCAATTTATTCAAGATGTATAAGTGTATTTACTGTAATTCATTACGATTAACACTCTTCACTAACATTCCGCGTTGATCCCTATTTGACATGGGGTTTAACGAGATCAATAAGTCTTACTTTAGACAGGTACTGTTGACAAAAATCTATAGCTTCTTCAGGAACATATTTCTCAACAAGGGCCAATTTGGATTCTTCATATACCCTTTAAGGATTTTCATGTATCTTTCAAAAGGGTACATCCATCGTAAGTATATAGGGCCACACAGTTTTATCTCTCGCACAAGTGAACGATGAGGTGTACCATGATGTCAAAAAAGCCTATAAGAAACAATTTTTTAAGTTGGCACAAAATAACATAACCTTGTGCTTCAATTCATCCAACTTTTTAGTCTCAAAGACTTTGCCACATATAGCATGAAGAATAAGCAAAGTCGGGTTACAATGCATCTCAAATCATCTTGAACGATTCCTCGAACAACTATTGGGAGTAATTGTTGCATCAAGATATGACAATCATGAGACTTTTGGCCTTCTAATTTCAAATCTTTCATTAACACAATCTTCTTAAGATTAGATGAGTACCCAGAGGGAACTTTGATTCCTTACAAACATTCATAAATACTTATTCTCTCATCCTTGGATAAAATATTAATCTCTTCAACACAATAACTCCCCTTACCATCTGGCCTTGGATATAAACCCTTACGTTTTCCTATTTCTTGTAAATCTAGTCTTGCCTTGAAAGAGTCATTGGAACTACCATATAAGTTGAGAAGTGTTCCAACAATGCTGTCACACACATTTTTCTCTACATGCATGGCATCAATACAATGCCTTACCTGAAGATGTTGCCAATACGGAAGCTCAAAGAAGACAGATCTTTTTTTCCATATATTTTTCTCACTTTTCTTGGTAGTCTTACTGAAAGTAACATTGATGTCATTCACCTTTTCATAAACTTGTTCTCTAGTCAATGGCTCTAGAGCATTTTCAAATTCTTGGCCGCCAAAAAATGTTTTCTTCAGTCGACGGTATGCGTAGCATTGTCTTAGAAATCTCCCATAACCTAGGTAGATTGTCTTTCTTTTATGATAAAGTTGATAGTAGCAAGTCCTTTCCTCATAAATCAGACATGCTTTATGGACCTTAACACTATACCCTGACAAATTTTCATATGCAGGAAAGTCATTAATTGTACAAAAGATCATAATACCTCCTTCTTAATCGCATAAAAAATATCAACACCTTCCCATAGCTTTTTCAAATCTTCGATCAAGGGTATTAGGTAAATGTCTATGTCATTTCCTTGTTGTTTCAGTCCTGATATCAATATAGACAACATTACATACTTGCATCTCATACACAAGGGAAATAGGTTGTAAACCACCAAGAGGACATGCCATTAATTATGTATACTACTAAGGCTACCATAAAGGTTCATGCAATTTGTACTAAGTCCAAGCCTTAGGTTTTATGGTTCATTACCGAACTCGAGAAATAAGTCATCAATCTTCTTCAATTGTAAAGAATCAGCAGGATGACTAAGTTTTCCATCACAAATCCTTTCAGTCACATGCCATAACTTTTTTTTGCATCATCTTCATTAGGAAAAAGCCACTTAAACCTTGGTATAATTGGAAGATACCATAACACCTTTGCAGGTGAGTTGTTTGATCTGGACCTTGGTGTCTTATATATTGGACATTTCTCCTCATATTCAAAATATTTCCTGTACAATATGCAATCATTTGGGCATGCATGAATCTTTCTATACTGCATGCCTAAAGGGCATATTATTTTCTTAGCATCATAGTAGCATTTGGATTACACATTTTCTTTTGGAAACATGTCTTGCAACAACTCAAGCAATTCTAAAAAACCTCTATCATTCTACCTATATTGTGCTTTCACACTTACCAATCTCAACACCGTATTCAACAAGTTATATTTTCTGTACCCTGGTATAGAGGTTTTTTACATCATTGCACATATTACCATATGCATGTGACCGCATAAAAATATCTTCTCCAATATCACGAATCATGTCCTCTACCCGATGATCAGTATCAATGTCATCATCAAAGGTCTGTTCCAATTGTTCATATGTACTCGACCTTTCCACATTTTCACCATGCCATACCCATATTATGTAACTCTTGCAAAAGTCATCACAAATTAGATGAGTGTACATATCTGGAGGACTTTGTTTCCTCTTATTCAAACAACTCACATAAGGACAATAAAAGTTTCCATTGTCATCACCATTTTGTTTAGCAAAATTCAAAATCTCCTTCACCTCCTCAGCATACACAACACTTGTTCATTTAGTATTTATCCAACTACGATCCATATTTGTGGAAGACTAAAAAACTAGTAAAACAAAAACAAGAAAACCTAGCTTACAGCTAATTAGGAGAGAGAATATATCACGCATAAGTGGAGTAACTCACCAAATGAAACAAGTAAATGACAACAATGAATCCAGCACAAATAATAGCAAAAGCTACTGTCAATAGTGCATAAATCTTCAGTTCTTAACATAAGGAGTTTAAGACAAAACTCACCAACTGTTAAGGGTCGAGAAGACTTAAACATGCGAACAAGTGAAAAATGATAGGTGGTAGGCACGAAGGGGATTTTTAAAGTGTATAGCAAATCTACACCAAATAAAATGTAACACAAGTGTAGAAATAACTTTTTTTAACTTGACATTATATTCTACACTGATCACTTTTTACACGGGTGTAAAATATTATAAATTGCACAAATCTACACCGGATAAAATGGAAAATTGGTGTAGAAATAACTATTTCTAAACTGGACATTATATTCTACACCAGACATTGACATGTCTGGTTTAAATCTATTGCATTTTTTTTATTTTTAAAAAATAAAAGAACACCATGTCATCAATACAATAAACTTCATTCATTTATCTTTACTAATAACTTTACATCAAAATTATGAAAATTTCAAAACAATATCTATCAAAATATATAATATATTATCTCTTTTTGTCATTACGTACAAAAAAAATAAAATAAGAGGGATAGATAAAGTTTGCAGGCTTTCACTCCTTATCATACTCGGAGGTCTGGGATTCATTAGAGTCAGTAGGATCAACAAGATTATACAAGCTATCATTTTGTTGATGGCGGTGAACTTCTGAGCTAAAAGCTCTGAAACTATCTTTTAGTCTATTAACTTTCTAAGACAGTTCTTCCACTGAGTCCTCTAGGCCATTGAAGCGCATGATGAGTTTCTTAAGGCGCTCTATCAAAGTGACAACTAAGGGATTGTTAAAGGAACTACAGGGTAAAGGTCGGGATGTTTGTCTTCAAAATTGTCTCTATTTCTTTTGTGCAGTGGAGAAAGAGGTGTGCATGAGGAAAAAGCTATTGGAGCATTCATATAGAAGAAAAGAAAAGAAAACAGAGATAAAGTGATGAGACAAAAGTATTGATCATAGGAATGGTATACATATGGTTGAGGAATAAGAACGATTTCAGAAAAGAATATTGAAGAATGCAATTGGCATTCTATCATAATGAGTACAAACATTGGGAACTAAAGAAATAAAATGAATGGCCTGAGATGGTACAGAGAAAAGAAGCGGGAAAACATAGATAGGAAACTGAAGAGTCATAATAGAAGTATATTTAACACCGATTATATATATTTTACAATGTAAATCCGGTATAAATATTTTATCTTATTTACAAAAATGCCAGCAATCATTTGTTTTAAAACAAGAAACTGAAGAGTCAGAAAATGACGCAGCTAATTTACACCTTTTGATATTAGTGTCTGGTGTAGTAATTATGTTTTACACAGGTTACGTGTACATCCGGTGTAACTATTTCATCTTATTTACAAAAATGCCACAGGTTATTTTTTAAACTATCTTCGCAAGGACCGGTTTAAAAATAGAGCTTTAAAAAGCATATTTTGCACCAATGAGAAACCATCACATAGAACATCCAAGCAACATAAGTATACAAGTAGGTAAGTTCATTACCTCTATTCCTTACTTTATCTTACTCTTTTCCTTTCTCACTTCTTTATGTGTGTCTTCCTTCTTGAGAAGACAAATCAAAGCCTATACATTGAATATTCATTCATCATGATCTAATTCAACTAGTATATTAAGACATTGAACTTAATCGATTAACCACTAACTTTCTTAATTTGTGGTTAATTGCCTTATCCTTTGAATTAATTTGTATCCTGACTTTACCCCACACAATTTTGACTTCTGAATCCATTTATGAACTCAAAATTTCAAAATTCTAGCTACTGGTCCTGATTTGGATAGAACCGTATAGTATTCTCAATATTTTCTGAAAACTCTCTCTTTGATTATAATGCTTCCAATACTTGTTTTTCTACTTTATCCCACACAATTTTTTATTTTAAATCTATTAAAATCATGAAAATCATGAAATGCTAATTACTATTCATGCATATGAACAGTAATAGAGAGGGTTTCAAATTTTCTCTTTTATATTCGAATACTTCCAAAGTTCCAAACTTATTCAATTCCATACAAAATTATCATTTGAATTCAATGGAAGTATTAGAACAATGAAATTCAATCTCCTTGGTTCTGTATAGTAGTTGGTAGAATGGCCCTCATAATAGGCAAAGTCAAAATTACAAATTAATTCCATAATCAATAATCCATTCTAACTTATCTAAGTGCTAATTACATGATTCTAGCATCACCTTCCTTTAACATTTCAGCCAGCATAGGTTCAAGGGGTAAAATCTATTTTTTAAACTCTAAAATCAGGTTTTAATCTTCCAAAACACACACACATGCACATATAAGCTAGGAATATTGCTTATCGTATGCCATAACTTCCTTGGATCAAAGTGCCTTGAACTTCCTTTTAGAATTTCCTTGGATTAGGTGAGTTTTTATTTGACAAGAGTTTCCCCTAGCTTTCTTGTGCTTGCATAGTTTTGTGAAGGAAATAAGGAGTATTTATAGCCAAATATTTGGCACCTTGGGACAAGATTATCCCTCCTTCAACTAATTATTACAACCCCTTAATCTTATCTCTTATTTGTTACTTTCTTGATTAATTTTACTTAATCATAATTAACTTAATTCTTATATTATTTTAATATATTTTTGCACATGATATAATCTCTTCTCCTTGCTCTTGGTGCCATATGGAGGGGTGTGAGTCTCACTTGGGACACCTTACTGTAAGGAATTGGAAGACACGCAGCAGAAATTAACTTAAAAATTTTTTCATTCCTTGCCAGGATCTACCGTATGTGTTTAAGTCAAGTGGGAAGAAGCATTGCCCACAGTGTTCCTCAGCGACTTCCATAGCTTCTGGTCACGACGTTCACAGCTTCTCTCCATGGCTCATTCTCCCTTTCCGATCGCAAGAAGTCAATGACTCAGGTCAGCTTCCTCTACTGGTATCCACACGAACAGCGTTCCAACCATAAACGACGTGCTAGCGTCTCTTGTCCCTCCAAGGCTTTCTCAAGAATTCATCCTCTCCGTCTCTATTTCGGCAGTTTCTTATCTGCAAACCTTTTACAGATTCCCCTTTGACCTTTCTGTGTTCTATGTGTATCCAAAACATAACTCCTAAAGTCTGATATATAGGATGCTATGCGTTTTTCTCTACCGAATTGGATTTTGGAGTTAATCTTATATTAATTCCAAAATTAATACAATATCATATATTGTATAATTTGATAAGAAACTAATTAAATAAATAATATTTATATTAAATCTGTCCCACAGATTTAATTCACCTATTTATTTAACTTAAAATAAAGATAAGACTGAACTATATTTGATTTATTCTCGTAAATCAAATTTGAGATATCATATCAATTTGAATTTCAAATTCAAACGTGATAGAGATTTAATTTATCTTTATAAATTAAATCTTATAAATATCTCTTATATGAGATATCCTACCAATTTGAATTTTAAATTCAAACGTGATAGAGATTTAATTTATCCTTATAAATTAAATCTTATAATATCTCTTATATGAGATATCCTATCAATTTAAATTTTAAATTCAAACGTGATAGAGATTTAATTTATCCTTATAAATTAAATCTTATAAATATCTCTTATATGGGATATCTTATCAATTTGAATTTTAAATTCAAACGTGATAGAGATTTAATTTATCCTTATAAATTAAATCTCATATATCTCTTATATATAATGTATATATACGAATTTATATATATACGAATATAAATATAAATAAATATATACATCCACCCTGGATCATTCATTTAATCTGGACATGTCTTAGATTCAATGACTTTGGACATCATAGCTCATGTTGGGCTATTTTGTGTGCGACCCTGTAGGCCCAAATAAAGTTGGCAGTGGGTCATTTGCTATACTGGCCCACAAGTCGCAAGTGGTCTCTAACAAGACATAATGACTACCCAAATCATATGAGGATTGTTAAACGATGTAACCTTTTATAGAACTATATCATGTCCCTTTTGTCACGCGATATTTTGGTCATGGATGAGGCATGGATAATGTCATCCTCCTATTCCTGACTTACTTTCTCGATCCCTGAGTAGTCTGACTATAGAAATGGAACTACCTTTCTATTACAGTATGACCATATATTTCTCAGACTCACTCATCGAGGGGCCCAGTAATATCTCTCTACGAATGTGAGGGACAAATTCCATCTTGATCATTCACATTCCTCCACATGAAAAAACACTAAGCCCGGACATAGTCTTTATGATCACTCGATCAAAAGTGACTTTTGACTAGTTCAAAACTGAGCGTTTGTCATGTAGGAATCCATGATGATCTCAGGTCAAATGCCATAGTGACATGGTTTGTATATGAGAGAAGCTTATGACGTAACCCATGCAGCTCTCTCATAGTGGGTCGGTCCAACACCTAATACTCTTACATGTGCCTATGACTTTGATTTATATCTCTATACATCTTCAAAGTCATACTGGTCTTATTTCATCTCTACTCTCGTATAGATGACCGACCAGGGACATTTAGGATAAAATCATGAATTATCCAAGGATGGTCATCACAGTAAACATGCAAATAATATGATAGCACAATTAATAAATTCATAAATCAACAATATTCATAAGACAATGATTGGCCCCTAGGGCACAATTTCTAACACTTGCTACCTTGCTTTTTCTCTTGATTTTCTTGATTTATTTCTTTTTAAAAATTTAGAAAAATATCTTACAATTGACTTGAGCTCCAATATATTCTCTTGGCACATTGAGCTCTCTTCTTGATACTATCTTGGGCCTTCATTGGGTCTAATTCACTAATTGGCACATATCCCAAGACACTTCCTTTACTAAATATCCTAAATCACCCTAAGTTTTGAGATAAATTATATAAAATTCTTTTAAAGGTTCTAACTTTTTTGGAAATTCATTCTACTATAAAATGATTTTTTTTTGTTAAGTCTCTTAATTTTTTGAGACCCATAAGTATTGATAAAAAATTCTATGCATTTTCTTAAAATCCTTTATCGAGGTTTATTTTCACCCTAAATTTTATAATTAATTCTACATGACTTCTTTTTAACTTCTATTAGTTTTATAAATTATTATATTAATTATAATAATTTCCTATAAAATTTTATCAGATTATGAGGTCTAGAAGATACCGTACTAATTTCTAGATTTAGTAAATTAATATCAATTTATTGGGACCTCAAATCAAAATTATGAGAGTTATGCCTGACCCAAATTTTGTCCTCTATTCACTGGTAAAATTTGGGACTGTAACATTTTTGGGTAATTTCAGGCATTTTCTATGTCAACTTCTATAATTATACTGTTGCCCATAGTAGATTTTAGACTCTTCATTGAGGCCTTTTTTCATTTTTTACCTTAATACTTTTCATCTTTGCAATTTAGTCACTTTCTTTATAATCTTTCATTTTCCATAACTTAAACTTTATCTAATCAGTATATTTTCTTCTGATTCTTGTCACAATCATTTCCAAACCTTTTTCTTCTATAAGTCCTATAGAGATAGGAAAAAATTAGGATGTGACAATGATCAATGAACGAGGTTGTCTAATGGGCATTAAAGCACAAGATAAGGCAAAATCAAATGGACTATGAATCTAATGCATTAGTGAGTATGTTGGTAGTTAAGATACCTTGTCCCTAAATATACTGGTGTTATTTTGATAAGCCAATGACCTATTTTTTGAGTGTAGACCAATGCAAATTATCCACATGGGCATATGTTCCAATGTTAATTTAAGGCCTTAAATAATTATTTATTAACCTACTCTCTACATGGTATCAAAGCCTTATCTTTTGAGACAAAGGAGAGATATTACTTGTAAGCATATATAAGGAGAATATTGTTGTAAATTGTGTGCAAATATGTCAAATAAAGAAGTCTCATATTGTTCAAGATTTGGCGACACCTAAGTGTATACCAAAATGTGAGATTAAGCTAGTAAAAAGACTAAGAAGATGAGTTTTTGAATTGACAGTTGAAGTTTTAAAGTCAAGAACAAGAGCTAAGGTTTGCTTGATCAAGGTAGCAATGCTACTCAACTTTAAGATTGACTTGCCTTGATTGTTATATGTGATATTGCCATGATTTGTTGGTTGAACTAAAGATGTTAATATATTCGAATTATGCTACTCTTTGCATTGTGATATATTGAATTTATGCATATTTGAGTTAGCATGAGGTAAAGGTAATTTCCTAATTATGGCATTATGCTTAGTTCATTAATAATCATGCTTATTGATGTTATTGTTGTAACTTGCTATTGGGATTTCTTTGAAATCTCACTCTTCCAATTGATCAATCATCTAGGAACTGAGCCATCAAGAGGCAAGGGCATATTGATAGAAGACTAGTCTACTTATGCCATCATATTTTGAAGTTTATTGTTGTATGTAATTAATTATGATATTATGTATGACCTTGTTTGAGGTAGCAACCTTTAAACTATATTTTGATTAAGTAAATGTGCGAATCTAACTTTGAAACTTTGCATTATTAAAGTGTAGACAACAAGCTTTAAATCCATAGGTAGAACACATAAATTGGATTTGTTTACAATTTATTGCAATTTTTCAAAGTTAGGTTTAGAAATCTAGAACATAGTTCTTGACCAAATGAACAGTAACAATTTCATACAAATATGGCACAGTTCTACAATGAATGAGTGCCTAAAACTATCTTTTCTTTAAATAACTATTAAATATTTTTTTTAGGACTTGGAACATCTCAATTTCAAATTTTCTAGAATTAGTTATGAATTTTTAAATCTGGGCAAAAATTTTGGAAACATAAATTGAACAGTACCTGAGAGATTAAAAATTCTATATTTAGTTTCTTGAATCTTGGGCCATCCAAAATGGTTCCAATTGACATGAAATAAAGCTTAACATGGTATAGAGCTAAGGTGTGATAGGGAGTGCCACTTCTTGATTTATTATGGGGTTGTAGAATATCTCCTCATAATAGTGTCATCGGATACCACTTAAACCACATACTTTTGTGGTGTGTTTGCGAGTGTCACCAACAATTAGTCCCATAAATAAGTGAATACACAACAACCTTAGCTGATCCTGTTAGACTTTCATCCATACTCTCCCTAGATGAACTTTTATCCAATGTAATAAGAACACTTTACAATGAGATTGAAATTCATGTTGAAATCACCCATCTTCCTGAAGAATCTAGAATCCAAGATATAGAGAACTTTCTCTCCTTAGACCATATAGCCTATATGACAAGACAAATTGATCTATGCAAAATATCAGGTCCTTTATTTCTACCAGAAAACTGCATGCAAAAGAGGTAGTCCAAACTTTTAAGCTTGACCAGTGGGTCTCTGAGCTATTTCTACTAAATAATATGTTACTCTTAAAATTCCATAACCCTTAAATTCCTAGATGGCTCAAGGGTATACCCATCTCCATATCAATGTTGTTCAACTTATTCCTGCTCTTCATGGAAGAAAAGGGATCCTAACAACTACCATAATTGCCCTACTAGATACATCTTATACTATTTACAACAATGTTGTGGTTAGTACTCTCCTCACCCTTATGAGTAATGGAAACGTAATGTTGACTATTTATCTAAACTTTAATGTGAAATTGTTTGGCTTAACTCTTTTAGAAAGTTTAAAGGTTCAAATCCAAATCATTGGTACAAACCAAGATCCTAAAGCCATTATGGTTACTCTACACCATTGGATTATTTGCAAACTCCATAACCATGCCCTAGACCTTCTTTTCCCCAACTCTACAAAAGATTCTTTGCATATGGTAGAAGAAAGATTAATGAAGCATTAATTATTCAAATTCCTAGGTATCTCCCTGAAGAAGAATTGTCTCAACTAATATTGCTTGAATGAATAAATGGTTATGAACGATAGTTCAATTCAGTATAACATGATATCCTCACATATACTCCTTCTATTTTACAAAGGATGGCACACGACATGGTTAAATCCATATTTAAGGGGCCCAGGGAAGAAGAACCCAATATTTCCTTATCGTAACAATTGCTCTAGCATACGTTTCACGTTCTTTTAGAGATCCACTGATTGCTTAGGTCACTAAAGATGTAAAACCCATTTATATGTCTCACATTAATGGATAGTTCACATGGGATGATGATATCCCTTTTGATTATAATGGATGGATTGTCCTAGAGAAGGTAAGCTTAAAAAAAAGGAAGTATACAAGAAGCCCTTATTCTCATTTAACATCAAACTCCTCAAACAATCAAAAAACCCAAATTTATAACTCTTAAAGCTTCATCCAAAATTTCCAATGCTCACATTTCATAATCAACCTAAAAAATCATAATTCATAATTTTCAATCAAACTTTAACTTTAATTTACTTAAATCAACCACTAAATCGTCCAATTATACAAAATCCTCAAATCTCTTATAATTAACACTCAATATCTTGAACCTTGAGTTTCATCACCAATCAAATTGCTAAACAAATAATCAATTTAATTACAAAAGTTTAAAGTTTCCAATTTTTTTCTCTAATTTCCAAATCTCATCACAATATCCAAATCTTCATTTCAATATTAAAATCAAATCATTCTTAGATTTCAATAACTCATTTGCACCATCAATTAATCCATAATTATTCAATTTGATCAAAATTCCCAATTTCTCCAATCTAGGGTTTTAAAAAAAATACTCATTTTTCATTTACAAGATCTAGTGATAATCTAAACCAATTAAATATCAATTATACCTCCAATAAACATAACCCAATAATTAAAATTAAATTATAACAACAAAATTTTCATATTAAATCATCTATACTCTCTAACATTTAAACCCTAACTCTAAACCTCTTAAATAATGCAACTAGAAAAATTCTAAACTGATTAAATGTAACTATTCACTACCTCTACAATTCTATGGTTCTCATTTGTTAAAAAGTTACACTTGTTCCAAGCCTAATCCTCAAACTTGATTTACTCCCAATAAAAATTATATTTAAGAAGAGCTCTAATTAAGTAGAGAACTATTAGGGAGCTAATTATTATAATTGGGAGATTTTAGGAGTAAGAATGAAGCTCCAAAAATATCTAAATTTTTTTATAGAGGAAGGAAGTGTTGATGCGCGACTAGAGAAGAGAAAAGAAGAAGGAAGAAGAAAGAAATGGAGTCATGAGGGAGAGTGAGGAGTATAGGGTATTATTATAATGGTGTGGGTCCCACACCTTTATAAAATATATTTTCTTTTCTTTTTTTCTTCTCTTTCATTTTTCTTTTTCTTTCACTTTTTTTCCTTTCCTGAGCACGACTATCTTCTGCTTCTTTTTTCTTCCTTCTCTCTTTCTTTTTCTTTAATTCTTTCCTTTTTTTGCTTCATTTTTATTTTGTTTTGTTCTCTCTCTATATTTTTTAATTATTTTTTATACTTTAGATAAACTCTCTTAACTTAGGTAATTAAATAAAAATTTTATCTACTATGAATTAGTTTCTTATAATGATACTTCAATCCTAAAATAAAAATTGGGTGTTACACTATGAGCCCTAAAATTTGCTATAAACACTCCCTTCCTTTTGTAAAACCTTGAAGCCATAAGAACATAAGGGGAAACTTTTGTGGTTTGAAAACTCAAACAATTCACGAGAATTCAAGGTACCTAGAGATCAAGAAAGGTATGAATTAAGGTAAGTAATTTATCCTAACTTATATTACTTCAATTTAAGAGCTTGAATCTAGTGTTTTAATGGTTAGATTTTGGGAATTTCCCTTGGGTTTACTATTGACCGCAACCCTAGAGGAAAAGGGAAGATAAAAATAAAGTTAGGACTATGTAATCTTAACCTAGATAAGCTTATATTGATGTTTATTACTTGAATTAATTGTGTAATTCTTGAATTCTCATGTTGAGGACCATTTGGCCTAGGTCAGTACTAGATAGGGGAGAAGAGTTTTGATGATTTTGATGCTTCCATTGAGTCCATAAGGTGAAATTGTGTAGGGTTGGAATAAGAAACAAGAGTTGGAAGTGATAAAATCAAAAGTAGACTTTTTGGAAAATTTTCTCACCCTATTTGGCCACTATTCAGTTTTGAAGGAGGAATTAGAATTTTTCAATTATGATTCCATATTTGTATTTGTTGGACAAAATTGTGTGAGATATAATCACGGTATAAATTAATTCAAAGGGTAAAGTAATTAATAAAAAATAAAGAAAGTTAAGGGTTTACCAATTTAAGTGTTGAAACTAAGCTATTAAAGTTAAGTTTGAACTTTAGTATAATGGATTTTAATAAGTGTATTAACTATACTATGATTTGGCTTTAATATTTGTGAAATAGGAGATAAAAAGGCAAGAAAGAAAAAGGTTAAGAGGAAAGCTATCCAAATATAGTAAACTTACCTAACTTGTATGCTTATGTTGCTTGAATTTTTTATATGATGGTTGCTTGACTTGATTATGTGAACATGTATTGTAATATCCCAATTTGTAGTCCCAAAGACCCATAAAGTAGCTTACAATATGTAGGCTACTAGACCTCTTTGAGCAGAAGTCCTATAAATATACAGAGGGTTTTCAAAGATGAAACTATAAATAGTGAAAGTCCAGGGACTAAATTATAAATAATGGAAAATTCAGGGACTTAAGTGTAAGTTATAAAATTCCCAAGGCCTAAAATAAATGTAGAGATAATATATGGGCCATAAAGTGTAATTTGACAAATTCATGGGCAAAAATGGTAATTATGAGGAAATTGAGCAAAAGATAGCTAAAAACTATAAGGAAGCATTTTGTCGTATCCTTATTTTCTCCCTCAGTTATACTTAATTGGAAGTAATTTGAATCAATTAAACATCTCTTTGCTTTTGAAACATGAATTTTCAAGAAAATGCATCTCAGGGTACTATTCACTGGTACTATTCATTTGGTAATCCATAATACATACCTAACTTTAAAAATTCATAATTAAATATAGAAAAATCTAAGTGGAGTGGTTCCAATTTCTAATGAAAGCTATTTTATTGAGAATTAGATTGTAGTGGTTGAGGCTGAGGATATGATGTACCTTTCTCATCCATCTCTAAGTTAGGGTCTGACATAGCTGGGGGTACATCTTTTAGGTACAACATGTAAAGAAGAAATGGGAATAGGTTCCTCAGATGCTCTATCAATATCATTTGACCCAACAGAAGAACTATCATATCTATCTAACTTAGATTCATCAAAATCTGGTACATGTCACTAGAGGAAGCCAATAATCATCATCATTCTCTATCATAAAATCCTCTTTTGAGTTTAAACCAGACTGATCAAAACTAAAAACCTCTGGCATAGGGTCTCCTTGATTAACAATGGTTTCTAATCTGGTCATATGTTAAGTCATCTTTGTCATATAATAATTAGCTTAGTATCAATTATGAAAAATTTTAATTATGTATCTGTCTATAACTAATCTATTCAGAGCATTTCTTAAGCCAGAGTCCTTTGCTTTGATACCAAAATGTTGTATTCTTATTTTCTCCCTCGGTTATACTTAATTGAAAGTAACTTGAATCAATTAAACATCTATTTGCTTTAGAAACATGAATTTTCAAGAAAATGCTTCTCAGGGACTATTCACTGGTATTGTTCATTTGGTAATCCAAAATATATACCTAACTTTGAAAATTCATAATTAAATCTAGAAAAATCAAAATAGAGTGGTTCTAATTTCTAATGAGATCTCTTTTATTTAACTTTGAATGAAAAAACTAAAACTGAGGTTTCATTGTCCACATGAAATCAGTTTATTCATTAAAAAATACTATTCATTTGGTAAATTTGGAAGTTCCGGTTTCTTTGACTTATCTTCAAAAACTTATTTCTCCTTTCTTACTTATCCAAATGAAACGTATTACCTTTGGATTTAAATATCCAGTTGTTCTCTTTATGTTCTTAAATTTTTGTAAAAAAATTCTTTCATTTACTAAGTGAAATTAGTGCTTGAATCTCACTGTCTCTAGATGCTATTTAATTTTATCCCAATTTAGATTTTATCTTCAACTTAGAAAAATCATAATAAATCAAAAACTTAACCAATTGAAGCATTCTTGGTGTTCATTTAAATATCAGTATCTTAAATACGTTCATGCCAAATTTCACATTCAAACTCATTGGTTAAGTCATTGCAATTACTATCACAAGGTTACTGCCTCATAATACAAACACACTATAATGTACTACGTTTCCCATCATATCATCCTATAGTGTCAAGTAGTTAACATAACTTATTATACAAGTTCAAACATCCATATTTATCCTTTTTCCTTGGGAGGTTCCAGAACCTATAACATGGTTATGCATATGGAAAGAATAAGATTTCATGGAAATCTCAATAGTAAGTCATACAAACTATAATATCATGCATAGTTGATTAAATGCCTAACATGTTATCATGAGATGGGAGCTACTTCATATTCATACATAAGCAAACTATAACATGCATATTGTCATGAAATTAGTTGAAAGGAGTTGCAATCATTCATACTTCACAATCATTATCATAGTATCATCTTAAGCTCAACCAAACATCTTAACTAACAAGCAAGCATACAATCAAACAAATATAAAATTATAGTTTGGTATTCTTGCTACCTCTTGGGTTATCCTTGACAAATTCTTCTTGAGGTGGTCTTCTTTCCACACAAATTTCAAAACCTAGCTATTACAAAGTAACATCAAGTTACAATTCAACTTCAAAACAACTCCAATTCTAGGTTCTAACTAGATTCCATTCTTTGTCTACTTTATGACTTATGCTTCCATCTTTCTAAAATAAATTCTTATAGTTTATTTCCACATAATTTTTGATTTAGAATCCAAATGTGAAATCAGATTTTCAAAAATTAAACCACTTTCTTAGCTGCTGTACAGAACTGAAATGTCTCATTTATTTTCTAAAAATTCTCATTTTGATTCCAATGCTTCTACTACTTGTTTCTCTACCTTATCCCCACACAATTTTTCATTTTAAACCCATTGGAAGTATCCAAATCATGAAATTCTAATATATAAACAATGATTCATACAGTGGCAGTCAAGAACACAAAACCCTAACTACATGTATACTTGAATTTCCAAGCCAATACCACTTGATTCTAGCTTGTATAAACTTGTCTAAATTATCCATAATGTAAAACTCATATTTCCATCACATATGAAAAGCATGTCCAGCAGCAACATCAAGGGTGAAATGCCATAAAAACCTCTTAAAACTAAGAGCACATTTGCTAGAATAAAGTCCAAGATTATAGGAACTAGTTAACTTTCTTGTTGCTCTAAGGTGTAAGCTTCTTTCTCGCTTCAAAGTAAATTTTGACAGAGGTTTCCTAATGTTTGTAACCTGCTGAATCAGGTCTGAAAGTGGGGGTATATATAGAAAAAGTTGTGTGGAAATGGAAGGTCAAAATTAGTTTGGTTACTATTTGATCTAATGGTCCATAATCCACCTGCCATAAAATTTTCCATAGAAGCCTCATTAATAACATCATCCATGACATCATTTAGGGCTGTGTTTGGCTCAAGAAAAGTATAAATACTTATAGGAAAAATTGCAATCCAGTCCGGTACTGATCTAGGCAATTTCACAAAAACCAAACTGCTTTATGTTCCTAATTTTTATAATATTCCAGTATATGTATGCTGTCACTAAAACCAGTGTCTAGATTTTTCTTAGCATTAACATTATTATATTGATTATTTATCTTCTAATCATCCCTTTAGAAATGACCAAAATACCCTTCTAACCATCCCTTGAGAAATGACCAAAATGCCCTTAGTGTACTTTCTTGCACTATATTAATCCTAGGGGTATAATTGTCATTTGACACCTCTTTACTTCTTATCAGGGCATATACTGTTGGAAAATGCGCCCTAGGGGCCAATCATTATCTTATGAACATTATTGATTTATGAATTTATTAATTCTGTTATCATATTATTTGCATGTTTATTGTGATAACTATCCTTGGATAATTTATGATCTTATCCTAAATGTCCCTGATCAGTCATCTATGTGGGAGCAGAGATGAAATAAGGCTAGTATGACTTTGAAGATGTATAGAGATATAAATCAAAGTCATAGGCACATGTAAGAGTATTAGGTGTTGGACCGACCCACTATGAGAGAGCTGCATGGGTTACGTCATAAGCTTCTCTCATATACAAACCATGTCACTATGCCCTTTGACCTGAGATCGTCATGGATTCCTACATGACAAACGCTCAACTTTGACCTAGTCAAAAGTCACTTTTGACCGAGTGATCATAAAGACTATGTTCGGGCTTAGTGATTTTTCATGTGGAGGAATGTGAATGGTCAAGATGGAATTTGTCCCTCACATTCGTAGAGAGATATTACTGGGCCCCTCGATGAGTGAGTCTGAGAAATGTATGGCCATACTATAATAGAAAGGTAGTTCCATTTCTATAGTCAGACTACTTAGGGATCGAGAAAGTAACGGTCAAGAATAGGAGGATGACATTACCCATTCCTAATCCATGACCAAAATATCGCGTGACAGAAGGGACATGATATGGTTGTATAAAAGGTTACATCGTTTAACGATCCTCATATGATTTGGGTAGTCGTTATGTCTTGCTAGAGGCCGCTTGTGACAAGTGGGCCAGTATAACAAATGGCCCACTTTCAACTTCATATGGGCCTACAGGGTCGCACACAAAATAGCCAACACGAGCTATGATGTCCAGATTCATTGAATCTAAGACATGTCCAGATTCAATGAACGATCCAGGGTGGATGTATATATTTATTTATATTTATATTCGTATATATATAAATTCATATATATATACATTATATATATGAGATATATGAGATTTAATTTATAAGGATAAATTAAATCTCTATCATGTTTGAATTTAAAATTCAAATTGATATAATATCTCAAATTTGATTTATGAGAATAAATCAAATATAGTTCACTCTTATCTTTATTTTAAGTTAAATAAATAGGTGAATTAAATCTGTGGGACAGATTTAATATAAATATTATTTATTTAATTAGTTTCTTATCAAATTATACAACATATGATATTGTATTAATTTCAGAATTAATATAAGATTAACTCCAAAATTCAATTCAGTAGAGAAAAACACATAGCATCCTATATATCTAACTTTAAGAGCTACGTTTTGGATACACATAGAACACAGAAAGGCCGAAGGGGAATCTGCAAAAGGTTTGCAGATAAGAAACTGCCGAAATAGAGATGGAGAAGACGAATTCTTGAGAAAGCCCTGGAGGGACAAGAAACACTAGCACGTCGTTCGTGGTTGGAACGCCATTCGTGTGGATACCAATAGAGGAAGCTGACATGAGTCGTCGACTTCTTGCGATCGGAAAGGGAGCACGAGCCACGGAGAGAAGCTGTGAACGTCGTGACCAGAAGCTGTGGAAGTCACAGAGGAACACTGAGGGTAATGCTTCTTCTCACTTGACTTAAACACATACGGTAGATCCTGGTAAGGAATGGAAAAATTTTTGAGTTAATTTTCGCTACGTGTCATCCAATTCCTTACATATAATTCTACTATAAATTCTTTTAAAAATTCTACATAACTCCTTTTTTAGCTCTATCAGTTTTATAAATTTTTATACTAATTATGGGAATTTACTGCCCAACTTTATCTAATTAGGAAATCCAAAAAGTCCTGTAATAATCTCCAGACTTTAAAAATTAATATCAATTATCTAGGGCCTCAAATCAAAATTTTGAAAAATATACCTGACCCAATTTTCATTCTCTATTTACTGGTAAAATTTGGTACTACAACATTTCTAGGTCCTTTTTGGCATAACTTCCTTATAATTATAAGTTTGCCCCTTAAACATTTACTTAATTACATTTAGGTCCTCAAACTTTTTGAAATTACACTTATTGGCCAACTTTTTTCTCTACTTATTTTGGCCCATAAACTTTTCTAAATTTCACTTAGGTCCTTAAACTTTCTATCATTTTCAATTTAATCCCTCTCCTTCCTTGAATTGAAATATTTTTCTTAAAAATCTCATGTATATTACGTACAAATTGCATATACATATTAGATAAGAAAATTGGGGATATGACACATTTCAGTGATAGAGAAAATTATTCTGGTCAATATGATGTGACCCAGAATAATTATTTGAGGTCCTAGATAGTTGATATGGATCTGAAATCTTGAAAGTTATCAAAATTTTTCATCAGAACTTTTGGACTCATATAAATGAAAAGTTATAAGAAGGTGTATTGTGTAAAGAAAAAGGTTAGGGAATTGACGGAATCCTAAAAAGAGCTATGTGGAAAAAGTTATTCACTATCATGTTCCAAAATTTGAGCTTGACCGGCATATAAATGAATAAATTCATATTCCTTAAACTTAAAACCTTAAATAAAATGTTTAAAGTAGTAATCATAATATATATTACATTTTAGTTAAAAAGGCAAGTCAGTTGTTGGAATTTTGGCAGGATCTTCTTTGTATAAATAACCTTCCAAAAATCTTACAATAGACTGTGAATGTTTCAAATCACCTGTAGACGTAAAATCTTGTCTATAAACTAGGTGGATCATCTAAATTTCAAAAAAAATAATACAAGTATTTCATGAATTTATAATTATATTATAAGTAGAAATGCTAATAATAATGCTTCGGATTAGATGTGAGACTCTCCAATGCTCAATTGGAGGAATAGGGTCAAAAACACTATCTGAAGCCAAAATAATTTACTCGTGAATAACGTTCCAAAAAATTAATTTAAAGTGAGGAAAGAAACAATTTCAACATGTTTAAATGCAAATAATAACACTTTGTAATTGAATGCAATAATCCAATAAAACATTTTACTTCAAGAAATCCATTTAGAATAATCATTTCAAAATAGTCCTTTCTCTGTAACACTTCAACAGAATGAAAATAGGCATGGACACAGTCCACGAGGGTAACTAACCAATCGACGTGGCTTGAGGCCACAAAAATAGACGTGGACACATAGTCCACAAGGGTAAATAACCAAGCGTAGCACGAGGCCACGAATCAAGCATAGGTATAAGACCTATGAGGGACAGGCACGAGAATAAATCTCACGAATAACCAGCATGAGTATGAGGCCCACAAATATCCATCGAGCTCGAGTTTAACCATGGTGTACCAAGGACTAACAGTACTGCTGTTAGTAACTAGCATTCTATATTAAGTCATTTTTAAAAACCTTTCCAGCATGCGTGGGGTCCATTTGGCATTTAATGATCACCACACTTTCTAATGCAATAATCTTCATTAAGAATACTTCAAAATTTCAAAATGCCAGCATTAACATTAAAATAAAATATCAAGAGATTTATTTAATGCATATGGAATAATTATTCAAATTATGAAATTCACATAAAAATGTTTCATCAAGAAAATTGACTCAATATAACATTTACAACAATCTTTTCCCAAAATTCTATTCATTTTCTCACATAAACTTGGTCACTTAATAACCCAATTGAAAGAAAAACTATTGCTAATAATTGAAGCTATAAATTTGTATAACTTTCCTTTCGTAAATCATATTTAAAAATTAACACTTTAAATGAAATATATCAAATAACAAGTTATTATTAAAAATATTATTTTTAGGGGACGTTATTCACTCACCTGTAATACTCCTATACAACTTACTCTAGCTCTAAACTTTAGAATAATACTCTCTCCTTATATCGATAGATTTTCCAAAAATTAAACATTAGCAATCAAATTCCATCAGGGATATAATTCACCACATTTATGTTCATTTTCCCTTAATTTGTTATAGTTACACCCATTTCCTTATACCTTTTAATTTCAACCATTTACTTTCATTACACACACACACATATATATCTGTGTGTGTGTGTGTATGCTATCTGTGCCATGACATTTTTGGTCATGCACTTCATCAACAAAAACTTTTGAGCTTCATCTACATGTGAATATTTCACATATATATACATATCCATATACACCCATATATGCTGTAACATTATCTCTTCCACTTCCTCACACATCACGACTTCCCTATTTCTTTCTTTCTTCTTTCTTTTCTTCCAAATAAAGCACATATTCCCTCTTAACTCTATTAACTTCCTAACTTCCCAATTCATCTATACATATATATATTCCTCTTAGCTCCTACTAGCAGCAACATATATAACCAATAAATAGAGGGACACATAATTTAATCACTTACCTAGCTTCAAGCTCATAGGGATTCTACAACACCACACAACTCACTCACACCCTTCTATCTGTATCAACTCAATAACAGAGGAGAAAGAAGGAAGCCAGTTTTCACTTACAGCTATGAAGAATCAATGAAAAAGGAAATGTGTTGACTTACCATACACCACACACAGTGGTTTTTTGTAATAGCAAGGGAGAGGGACGGTGGAAGCGGTTACCTTAGAAATGAAGAAGCTTCAATAGTGGCAAGATGAGCGATGACATAGAAAGAGTAAAATGATGTTAGTATTCCTAGAGCCATGGCCAAGGTCTGAGAAATAGGGAAGCTCATAGCCACAGAAATAGTCACCTACAGCGGTAAAACTGACGGCGAGTGCTAACAGACAAGGCAACGGTGACTGCTCCCCGTTATAGTAGACTTGGTGTCTCAACTGAAACCAAAAGAATGAGAGAACTTCCTACCACTAGTTGAGATCCACAAGTCTAAGAAGACACCGAGATGACTGAGCAACTCGTCATTAGCGACAACGGCCCAGGCGACAGAAAAAGATAGTAGCTACAGTGAACTTCAGTCTTTTATGGTACAGAATAAAGGAAATAATGTCAAAAGGAGATAAAAGGTACTTATTGAAGTTACAACCATTGATTCTATGCATGACCATTGATTCTATGCATGATCTAACTCTCTAATCACCTTCTTCATTGTCGACAACAACCTCCACTCTCCCTACTCTATCGTCCCTTCACTTTCTCTCTCACTTGCCAACAAAAAATAGGGAAAGCTACGGTGATAGGGATGGTCACTGGTAATACTAGCATAGAAGATGGAGGGGAAGGGACTCATGGCGTTAGACCTTAGAACTCGCAAAGCTTCCTCTAGTTTTTCTTTCACAGCTGTTGATAGAAATGAGAGGAAATGAAGCTACAAACATAAAAATTATGCAGAGGGGCATTTAGGTAATTTTACCCAGTGGCAGAAAAATAAAATTCCACTTCTATGGTGATAGGATTCGAACAGGGGACCTCCTACTCATCTCTTCTATCCCTAACCACTCAGTTATCCATTTCCTTCTATAACAATACTACAAGAAATAATATACATATTAATAAAGTGGTATTATTTATCTATTTTATTTTTTAGGGTTATTATATTCACATTTTAGTGAATTTTGATGGGAGTTTGTGGACGCCTAATATTTGTATAATGAAATTTTAGTAGTAGGTGAGCTAGGTCTAAGTGGGCCCAAAATTGTGCCAGAGAGGGCCATTCCATATTGTAGTAGGGCCCATTATATTGACACAGTAATTCAGTAAGATCGAGGACAAATACAGTTTCCCGATTACAATTATAACTAGGGAAAGTGATCTGATAAGGGGAATTTTATCAAATATTTATAAGTACCTATTTAATAAATATTCCCTTGGAAAATAATACCATTGGAACACATGGAAATTATTGCACTACATGACAGTCTAATAATTTAGGGAGATCCTTTTATATGGTACAAGATTATACAGGATTTGACATAATGTACTAGAGGTTTCTAGAAGTGATGACTCACCATGTGAGGTGTCCTGTGGGACCCACACAAGGTATCACTTAGCATGATGACATAAGGGGATGATGGTATCATGATGATGCAAGAAAAACTTGGTGAAGAAGCAAGCTATTTGAGCTGTTCATCGCGATTCGATCTAGACTATCCATTCTATTTCACTCCACCTATAAATACCCCTACCTCCTTTATTCCAAGGCATATCCACATTAAGCATGAAGAAGAAGAGCGAAAAGAGAGAGAAAGAGAAAGAGAGAAAGAAATAGAAAGAAAGAAAGAAAAAGGAGGGGGTCCGATTGAGAGCTTAGGATTGAGGTAAGTAACCAATCCTAGGCCTGATCTAATAAATTATAGAATTGTTTTTGTAGATTTGGTAGTTAGAATTATGTAATCTCTTTAATAAGGATAGATGCAAAGAGAAAGAAAGTTAGGGGATTGTCGGATTAAGGAGATTACCTCAAGTTAAACTTGAGTTAAGTAGAGCTAGTCTGGATAGGATAATAATGAAAATATTATTATGCCATATATAGGGTATGACCTATGTAAAGAAGGAACCTTGATTAAAGGCTAAGGATTAAGGAAAAGCTACCCTACAGGTAGTGAACTTATATCTAAAATTGTATGCTTATTGCTTGAATGTTGTTAATATGCTATTGACCTGTCTTGATTATTTGAAGCATGTATGATTCAGAATGCTCTGTTTCTTTTTATACCATGGCCATATGTTATAAGTAAGAATCATGGAAGCATGTATATGTCATTATGTAAACATGATCATAGTAAAGCAAGCATGTTTAACACTAAGCATATACTTGCACATATTGTTTGTGGTACCGTTTGCTACTGAGATTTTCCCAAAAATCTCACTCCTACCTTTTCCCTAAACATAGAAGGCCTATCTCATAGTGGAGGCAAGGCCAATTGAAGATGTCTGGTTACTTTGTAGCTTATTCATTTGTCGGTCCATATTGTAAATAAACAATAACATGTAATATATATTTATGCATGAACAGTACCACTTCTGTGTATCATCTTTTTATGACTCTAATTAAAAATAGTAAATGGATGAATAAATGTATGATATTTTACCATTAAATAGTATACATATTGAGCTTCAATTTGATATGTAGAATGCCTCAATTGGATGTCTACATGTGGAGATATATTTTTTCAAAGTTGGGACCAAAATACTATAATCAGGGAAATAACGTTGGATGAACAATAAATTTTGAGCATTGATTAATGTTGACTTGGTCGGCATGATCGAAATTCAAATTGATAGGATATCTCGTATAAGAGATATTTATAAAATTTAATTTATAAGGATAAATTAAATCTCTATCACGTTTGAACTTGAAATTCAAATTAATAGGATATCTTATATAAGAGATATTTATAAGATTTAATTTATAAGGATAAATTAAATCTCTATCACGTTTGAATTTAAAATTTAAATTGATAGGATATCTCATATAAGAGATATTTATAAGATTTAATTTATAGTTTGAATTTGAAATTCAAATTGATATGATATCTCAAATTTGATTTATGAGAATAAATCAAATATAGTTCAGTCTTATCTTTATTTTAAATTAAATAAATAGGTGAATTAAATCTGTGGGACAGATTTAATATAAATATTATTTATTTAATTAGTTTCTTATCAAATTATACAATATATGATATTGTATTAATTTCAGAATTAATATAAGATTAACTCTAAAATCCAATTCAGTTGAAAAAAATGCATAGCATCCTATATATCTTATTTTAGGAGCGATGTTTTAAAAGAGATAGAACACAAAAAGGTCGAAGGGGAATCTGCAAAAGGTTTGCAGATAAGAAACTGCCAAAATAGAGACGGAGAGGACGAATTCTTGAGAAAGCCCTGGAGAGACAAGAGATGCTAGCACGTCGTTCGTGGTTGGAATGCTGTTCGTGTGGATACCATTAGAGGAAGACGACTTGAGTCATCGACTTCTTGCGATCGGAAAGAGAGCATGAGCTATGGAGAGAAGCTGTGAATGTCGTGACCAGAAGCTGTGGAAGTTACTGAGGAACACTGAGGGTAATGCTTCTTCCCACTTGACTTAAACACATACGGTAGATCCTGGCAAGTAATGAAAAAAATTTCAAGTTAATTTCCACTGCGTGTCTTCCAATTCCTTACAGTGGTAACAAAGTCATGTCGTTTTGTGTTTAAGTTAGGCTTGATTGTTGATTCATATGATATGTGTTAGTCGTAGCCGATCATATAATATGAGTTTTATGTGTGACATATAAGGGATCCGTGTTATGTATGACATAAAAGGAATCTAAAAGGGAATTGAAATTGGTGGTGATACATTTTGATTTGATCAATTAACATAGATGGGGTCTAAGAAAACTGAATTCAGATTCGTGATTATTTATGAAACAAAACCGTAACATATACTGCTTTGTGAATGTTTTAGTTTTGAAACATTAATTGCCCTTCAATTAAATCTGAATATTGATTCTTGAATGCTTGGGTATAGTGAACAATATGGCTCTAGATTGCAAGTGTTGTAATTTTTTAAATACGGCCTACGTGTCATACCTTCCTATATATATACTCTCAATATACCTTCTCTTCTCATCTCACTCCCCTTGAATGTTAAAAGAGGTTTCTATATGTAATTTCTCTCTTCTTACTAGAGAGCTCCTTTCATTGGCTTGAGGGGACTTAGGATAGGTGAGCCATATTGTATCACATTTAAATTATGCATCTTATGATTATATCAGAAATATGTATATTACTTGTATGAGATACAAACTGAGAAACATGCATTCTTATAAACCATATAGTTAAATTAAGCCCTCTAAATAAAATCTTAAGTCATAATGCCATCAATTTATGAACACTTGTTAAAACCTCAATCGCTCAATTGTGGACTCCACCAAAGTGGGTGCTTTTGAGTTATCTTAGGGAGATAAGCAAGAGTAATGGTGGTACTCTCACATGTTTATTATTGTTTGACTTGATTAAGATTAACAAAACTGTTTTAGGTCTCAAGGCATTAGATGGGATTAAAAATATGACAAATCATATGATGATAGGATCCCATGAACATCTAAGAGTTACATTTGATGTAATTAGTAAAGGTGTTACCTACCTAAATAACTTAATTTAAGCGTCCTACCAAAGCAGACTTAAGTTTGAGCCAAATATAGATCTTAGCCCACTAACTATTGCATTGAGGGTTGTTTATTTAGTGGGAGATTGCTAATTAAATTGCATATTTTAATTGTAGAATCATGACGACTAGTAATACTGCTACATTATCACTGCGATCTGTCCTTGAGAAGGACAAATTTAATGGGACAAACTTTCTTGACTAGTTTAGGAACTTGAGAATTATTCTCAAGTAGGAAAAAAAGGTGCATGTCCTAGATCAACCCATTCCTGAGGAGCCAGCGACCAATGTTCCTAGAGCTCAGAGAGATGCTTACACGAAGCATAAGGAAGACTATGTCGATGTGGGATGCTTGATACTAGCCACCATAGTTCCGGAGCTCTAAAGAGATCTAGAACACATGGAGGCTTATGAGATGATTGTGCATCTCAAGGAAATGTTCCAGCAACAGGCAAGGTAAGAGAGGTATGAGACCACTAAGGCCTTATATTCCTATAAGATGGCTGAAGGTGCATCAGTCAGTACTCATGTCTTAAAGATGAAAGGGTACATTGATCACCTTGAGTGGCTTGGATTTCCAATGAGCCAGGAGTTAGCTACGGATGTGATCTTGAACTCACTCCCAGAAAGTTATAACCAATTTGTCATGAACTACAACATGAACAACATGGAGAAATATATTTCTGAACTGCATGGGAGGCTTAAAACTGCTGAGCTGAGTCTTAAGAAGAAGCCTAGTACTATTTTGATGGTTCAGAAAGGAAATGGTATGGAAAAGAAAGGCAAAGGCAAGGGGAAGGGTCATGGCTCATCAGGTAAGACCAAAGAGTCAGGCAAGCCCGAAACCAAGCCTGCACCAAAGAAGGCAAAGCCTCTAAAGGAAGGAGTCTGCTTCTTCTGCAATGAACCTGGTCATTGGAAGAGGAATTGCAAACTCTATCTCGAAGATCTGAAAAAGAATAAGAAGGATAGCGGGGCTATCGCTTCAGGTATTTATGTTATAGACATTCATCTTTCCACTTCCACCTCATGGGTATTAGATACTGCATGTGGTTCTCATATTTGTACAAATGTGCAGAGACTAAAGGACAGTAGGAAACTGAAAAAGGGCGAGGTTGATCTACGAGTTTTAAACAGAGCAAGGGTTACTGCGTTAGCTATAGGCACTTATGAATTAGTTCTGCTCACTGGACTTTTGTTAGTTTTGAACAATTGCTATTATGTTCCTACTTTAAGTAGTAACATTGTTTCACTTTCTTATTTGGATAAGGAAGGTTTCATTTCCATTGCTGGGAATAGTAGATGTTTTATTTATCGTAATGATGTTTTCTATGCTCATGGTGATTTGCATGTTGATCATTATATATTAAATTTGAAACAACCCAATCATGGAAATATCTATAACATAATCGCCAAAAGGGTCAAACCAAACAATTTGAATCCCACATACCTCTGGTACTGTCGTCTGGGCCACATAAATGAGAAACGCATTTCCAAACTCCATCAAGATGGATTTCTAAACTCATTCGATTCTGAATCATATGACACTTGCGAGTCTTGCTTGTTAGGAAAGATGACAAAGCCACCTTTCACTGGGCATAGTGAGAGGGCCATTAATTTATTGGGCCTCATACATACAGATGTGTGTGGACTGATAAACACAATTGCTAGAGGAAGTTATTTGTACTTCATAACATTCATAGATGATTTCAGCAGATATGGGTATATCTATATGATGAAACATAAATTTGAATCTTTTGAAAAGTTCAAAATATTTCAAAATAAAGTACAAAACCAGCTTGGTAAAATAATTAAGCCCTTCGATCTGATTAGGGTAGTGAATATTTGAGCCAAGAGTTCATAGATCATCTTAGGAGTTGTGGGATAGTCTCATAATTGACTCCTCCAGGGACACCACAATGGAATAGCATTTCTGAATGGAGGAATCAAACACTATTAGATATGGTTCGATCCATGATGAGTCAAACAGATCTTCCGCCCTCCTTTTGGGGCCATGCCCTAGAGACAGCTGCATTCACACTCAATCGTGTTCCATATAAGGCAATTGAAAAGACTTCGTATGAGATATGGATTGGGAGGACGCCTAGTTTGTCTTTCCTCAAGATTTGGGGATGCAAGGTCTATGTTAAGTAACAAGCCTCAAACAAATTAGCGCCCAAATCCTCAAGGTACCTTTTTGTGGGATATCCTAAGGAAACCAAGGGATATTACGTCTATAACCCTGCTGATAACAAAGTGTTTGTTGTCAAAAATGGTATCTTTCTCGAATGAGAATTTATCTCTAAAAGAACCAGTGGGAGTAAGGTACATCTCGAAGAAGTTCGAGAGCCACAAGATACCACAGAACTATAGATAGAAAACAGAGAAGACTCATAACAAGTTGTTGAGACTCCTCAAGTCACGCAAGGTCCACGGAAATCTAATAGGACACGACTTCAGTCTCAGAGATATGGATTTCTAATTTCTGATAGTCATAATATGTTGCTCATTGAGCATAATGAGCCGACTACCTATCGAGAAGCTATAGTGGGACCAAACTCTGAAAAATGGCTTAATGCCATTAAGTCTGAGATGCAATCCATGTACGACAATAAGGTTTGGACCTTAGTCGACCCACCTGAAGGTGTAAAAACTGTCGAGTGCAAGTGGATTTTTAAGGAGAAAACTGACATGGATGGCAATATAAATGTCTTCAAGGCACAACTGGTTGTAAAAGGATTTACTCAAACTTATAGTGTGGACTATGATGAGACCTTTTACCCAATTGCAATGGCCAAATCAATCAAAATCCTCTTTGCCATAGCAGCATATTATGACTATGAAATATGGCAGATGGACGTCAAGACAGCCTTCCTTAATGGAAAGCTCCTTGAGGATGTGTACATGACACAACCTGAAGGGTTTGTGCATTCTGAGGACTATGGTAAAGTGTGCAAGCTTCAAAGGTCCATTTATGGACTGAAACAAGCCTCTCGGAGTTGGAATCATCGTTTTGATGAAGTAGTCAAAGAGTTTGGATTTCTTTAAAATATTGATGAACCTTGTGTGTACAAGAAGGTTAGTGAAAGCACAATTGTGTTTTTGGTACTCTATGTCGATGACATCCTACTTATTGGGAATGACATTCCTACCTTGCAGATTGTCAAGTCTTGGTTAGGAAAGTCTTTCTCGATGAAAGACTTGGGTGAAGCCACCTACATCCTAGGAATCAGAATATATAGAGATAGATCTAAAAGACTTCTAGGACTTAGTTAGAGTACATACATAGACAAAATACTGCATAGGTTCAGTATGCACTAATCAAAGAGGGGTTTCATACCCATGTCTCATAGTAGTCACCTCATCAAAGATCTGTGTCATAGTACATCTAATCGGCGAGGTTGCATGAGTAAAGTTCCATATGTCTCAGCCATAGGATCTATCATGTACGCCATATTATGTACTCGATCAGATATCTCGTTTGCCTTAAGTATGACTAGCAGATATCAACAGGACCCTAGTGAGGGCCATTGGACTGCTGTCAAGAATATCCTTAAGTACTTAAGAAGGACTAAGGACTTATTCTTGGTCTATAGTGGATTGGATGACGAACTCTATATAACTGGTTACACAGATGCAAGTTTCTAAATTGACCAGGACGACCAAAAATCACAGTCTGGATATATATTCCTCCTCAATAATGGAGTAGTAAGCTAGAAGAGCTCTAAGCAGGGCACTGTAACATATTCTGTAACGGAAGCTGAGTATATAGCAGCATCTGATGCAGCTAAAGAAGCCGTTTGGATCAGGAAGTTCATCACAGAACTAGGGGTGATACCTACCATCTCAGATCCAATAACTTTGCTCTGTGACAATAGCGGTGCCATTGCACAGGCTAAAGAGCCTAGGTCACATCAAAGGACCAAGCATATACTCAGGCATTTTTATCTCATCAGAAAAATTAACGATAGAGGTGATATAAAAATATGCAAAGTAACAGGAGAAGATAATGTTAGTGATCCTCTAACAAAGCCGCTTGTGCATGCAAAGCATGAGCGTCATGTTAGATCAATGGGAATTAGTCAAATTAATGATTGTACCTAGTGCAAGTGAGAGGTCATTAGAAATTATGCCCTAGGGTCCAATCATTGTCTTATGAACATTGTTGATTTATGAATTTATTAATTGTGTTATCATATTATTTGCATGTTTACTATGATGACCATCCTTGGATAATTCATGATCTTATCCTAAATGTCCCTGGTCGGTCATCTATGTGGGAGCAGAGATAAAATAAGACCAATATGACTTTGAAGATGTATAGAGATATAAATCAAAGTCATAGGCACATGTAAGAGTACAAGGTGTTGGACCGACCCGCTATGAGAGAGCTGCATGGGTTCCGTCATAAGCTTCTCTCATATACGAACCATATCACTATGCCCTTTGACCTGAGATCATCATGGATTCCTACATGACAAACGCTCAGCTTTGACCTAGTCAAAAGTCACTTTTGACTGAGTGATCATAATGACTATGTTCGTGCTTAGTGGTTTTTCATGCGGAGGAATGTGAATGGTCAAGATGGAATTTGTCCCTCACATTCGTAGAGAGATATTACTGGGCCCCTCGATGAGTGAGTCTGAGAAATGTATGGCCATACTATAATAGAAAGGTAGTTCTATTTCTATAGTCAGACTACTTAGGGATCGAGAAAGTAACGGTCAGTAATAGGAGGATGACATGCATGACAGAAGGGACATCATATGGTTGTATAAAAGGTTACATCGTTTAACGATCCTCATATGATTTGGGTAGTCGTTATGTCTTGCTAGAGACCGCTTGTGACAAGTGGGCCAGTATAACAAATGGCCCACTGTCAACTTCATATGGGCCTACAGGGTCGCACACAAAATAGCCAACACGAGCTATGATGTCCAGATTCATTGAATCTAAGACATGTCCAGATTCAATGAATGATCTAGGGTAGATGTATATATTTATTTATATTTATATTCGTATATATATAAATTCATATATATACATTATATATAAGAGATATATGAGATTTAATTTATAAGGATAAATTAAATCTCTATCATGTTTGAATTTAAAATTCAAATTGCTAAATATCTCATATAAGAGATATTTATAAGATTTAATTTATAAGGATAAATTAAATCTCTATTACGTTTGAATTTAAAATTTAAATTGATATGATATCTCAAATTTGATTTATGAGAATAAATCAAATATAGTTCAGTCTTATCTTTATTTTAAATTAAATAAATAGGTGAATTAAATCTGCGGGACGAATTTAGTATAAATATTATTTATTTAATTAGTTTCTTATCAAATTATACAATATATGATATTGTATTAATTTCGGAATGAATATAAGATTAAATCCAAAATCCGATTCGGTAGAGAAAAAAGCATAGCATCCTATATATTTGATTTTAGGAGCTACATTTTGAAAGAGATAGAACACAGAAAGGCCGAAGGGGAATCTGCAAAAGGTTTACAGATAAGAAACTGCAAAAATAGAGACAGAGAGGATGAATTCTTAAGAAAGCCCTGGAAAGATAAGAGACGCTCGCATGTCATTCGTGGTTGGAACGTTGTTCGTATGGATACCAGTAGAGGAAGCCGACTTGAGTCATCGACTTCTTGCGATCAAAAAGGGAGCATGAGCCGCGGAAAGAAGCTGTGAACATCGTGACCAGAATCTGTGGATGTCGCTGAGGAACACTGAGGGTAATGCTTCTTCCCACTTGACTTAAACACATACGGTAGATCCTGGCAAGGAATGAAAAATTTTTAAGTTAATTTCTGCTGTGTGTCTTCCAATTCCTTACAAGAAGTAGATTAATCGGTGCAATAATGTGAAAATATGTAGAAAGGTGAAGAAAAATGGGATATGTGTGTGAGGGCTGTAGAGAGAAAGTATTGAGAGTGAATGAGCTTTGCTTCTTAGCCAAATCTAAAAAAACCAGCCTCTCCCGTCTAACTGCTCCCCCTCATTTTAATTCTAGAATGGCCTAATAAAAAACGCACAACTTCACTAACTGTCCTTTTTAGTTGTGACCATATCCATATTTTAGTCACGACTTATAAACACAGAAAAGCTTCCCAAAAGAATTAAGGCCGTGACCTGTGGACACTTTTGTCGCGACTAAAAATCATAGAGACTGGCTTCCTCATTTGATCCACTGTCTTGTGATTTCTTTTTTGCTCATATTAGTCCTTGATTTTACTCCAAAATACCTACAATTCAAAATCAAAGCTCACTATAAAAGTCCAACTAATTGAAGAACAACATAAATGTAGTTTGGAACAGTTAATTTACCATTTAACCTTTTAGTTAGCATATTGCCATGCACAATTACATATTAACACAAAAACACAATTACAGGCAAAAAATGAATGGTAAACTTCCTATAAAACTCTTAAAATGTCAAAAAAATCATATACAATTTGCATTATATCAGTAGGATTTGGAGACAGCTTTTTACCAAAAGGAAGTTCTACAACAAAACCTCCAGGATTCAATGGTGAAAATTTTATATCCTAAAAAATGAGGATGAAGAATTTTATCAAAGCTTCTGAGTCTGGGCTCTGTGATATGATAGAAGACAGAAACTACATTCCAACCAAAATTGTTGACAGAGCTAAACCACGAATCCAAATGATGAAAGGTTGAATAGTAGAGTTCTCTTGGAGATAAGCCTAGCCAAAGTCCTTAATCTTTATGTGGGAGTTCATTCTAATTCCTTCGTTCTAGCCTAGAATTATTATTGGAATGAATGAGTTGCACATTTTGTATAATTTCAGCATTTGTGTTGTTTGATTTTAAGATAAAGCTATCAAATCTTTCTAGGATTAGTGGAATGATATTCTATTTGTAAGATCAAGTTGAGATTACTTCTTCTAATTATGAGATTATTTTTCATGATTCATTTAATCGATTTTTTAGCATAACACGGTTGTGGTTGTTGGTAGCAGAATTGATTGTCATTTTTACTCTTCCTAGACTGATTGATTTTGTACTTGCTGTTATTTTGTAACAGTTGCAAAACCTCTAGAAAGTTCATTGTAGGTAGAAAAAATAAAAATTCAAATTTTTATTATTATAAAATATGATATCAATTAAGAAACCATTAAGTAGATTATATTAGATAATTATATTGATATGTGTAATTAGCAATGTATGACATTATATATTAGAATATATTGTGATAAATAATAAGTAATTAAATTATGATTGTATCATATTAATTTAATTTATGATTGTATCATATGAATTTAATTTAATTTGATAAGACAATTGAGTTAGAGATGCGATAATTAGAGATGAGATAGTTTAAAGTGTTAAACTTCAATTCTTAAGTTGAAGAAATGGTTGAATTGGTTAAGATAAAGAAAGAAAATTTAAAAGAAGAAAATATAAGTATGTTAGTAAACTATAAATGAAAATAAATAAAATAAATAAGGATCTATAAATAAATAACATCTTACCATGTAAAAAAAAGAAGGAGATGAAGAGAAGACATAATTTTAAGGAAAGAGATGAAGGAGAGGAGAGGGGAAAAGAAATGTGGGAGTGAATAATGAGGAGGTGAGATAGTATTTATAGAGGTTTATGAAAGATTTCTACTAGTTTTGTGCATTTTGTAACAGTTGTTTTTTCCTGGAAACTTTCTAGCAGTTATGTGAACGGTAATACATGTCAAATATTTAATTTGTAAAAAATTGAATCAATTTTAATTTATTAGTACATATTTAATTTATGTATGAAAAATAAATTATTACATGAGTGATATAGATTATTGAATATGTTATTATTGATCACCATCCAGCTTGGAAGGAGAAATTAAAAAAATTATTATTAGGATTATATTTAAATATATTTAAGAAATAATTTAGTACCAAATAATTTAATAAAAGACATATACCTGGAAATGGCTAAATTATCATCTTCTTGAGGAAATAAGTCTTCAAAATTTGTCGATTGGAAGGGCCCACTGTCATAAGTAAAGTCACTATCACCCATGTCATGAAGATTTTGTGGCTTGAGATGCATGATCATATTCTAGTCTTTATGCTTCTTATCTTGGACATAGTAAACCTGGTATGCCTCGAAGGCAAGAATATATAGCTCATCATCTTCAGATTCTCCCAATGACTAAGTTTAGAGAAATTAAAGTGGTGATGCCCAGTCATCAGTAGTGAGCCATGTGAAGTTGTCGTATATACCCAAGAGCATTTCAAAAGAGTTACGGTGAAAAGCTAGTCATCAGTGTTTAGGTCTTTAACTTTTTACTTAATTACATTTAGTTCCCTAAACTTTTGGAAATTATTACTTTTGGCCCAACTTTTATTTCTACTTTAACTTTTAGCCTTTAACCTTTTCTAATTTTTGTTTAGGTCCCTCTCTTTCTTCAAGACTCATTTAACCTTTATTATTTCTTCTGAACATCATCATAATCCTTTCCAAACCTCTTTCTACTATCAATATTATATAGATAGAAAAAAATTAGGATATGACAATATCTCCATATCATCATCAAAGTACCTTGAACATAAAGTTAAGACCTTATCTCCAAAATAACCTTCTACTATTGACCCCTTTGGCCACACCTTATTTCTATCATATGATTTTAATTTTTCCAAATACCTATAGGTTAATATTCCATTAATAATTTTGAGCAATCAAAATAAAAAAATGAAATTAAAAATGCAGGGATAAAAGATCATTTGGTACCTCTCTATAAGGTACATCAATCGATATTGAAATTGTAAAATCTCAAATTTTGATAAAAGGGATTTCTAAGGAGTTATTGAGGTCAAGAGTATTTTCCTAAAATTAAAAAGCCTTAAAGGTTAAATTTTAGAAAATGAAAGAAGGAAAGAATAATCATTAAAGATATTTTAAGGTTCAAAAAAATTAAGAAAAATCAAGAAATGAGTATTCTTGAGACTTAGGAAATTATTGAAAATTTTATTTCCCTAAAAGAGACACAAATGATTTGATAGCTATTTTTTGGGAATTAAGAGGTTATTTTCTTGGAAAATTCAAGAAAAATAACTGAGTTATCGTTTACCCTAAAATTTCAGGAAAATTATATTATGGATTGGAGAAGCTATAAAAGAAAGGAAATCAAAATTATGACATACGGTGTAATTTTTAAGAAACTTAAGAGTGCTCAGAAAATTAAAAAAGGAGTCGATATAAGTCTAAAATTAAACTAGGGGACAAATAAACTCTTATTGTATTAACTCAAAGGCTAGGTATCACTTATTTGGATGCCTAAAGACACGTGGCACTCTCATATTAATCCATATGTCCCCTCCCTCATATTTGCCCTCCTCTGTTAACACTAGCTCACTCTCCCATTTCTCTTATATATCACCATCATTGTCTTCTTCAATATAGAGGGAGTAAGAGAACTAGAGCAGAGCAAAGTGAGAGAATGAAAGAGTAAGATAGATAGAGGTAAAGAGAGGTAAGAGCCAGAGAATAGCAAGACGGTGGAGAGAGTGATGATGACAGAAGATAAAGCCAGTACAAGAGATAGATTTGGCAAGGGAAGATGGAAGGCAGTGACAGAGCAAGGGAAGTGGAGGTCGATGTTAGAGAAGAAGATAAAGCTCTATGATGCTGTTGACTAGCTGAGGTGAGTATTCTTTATTCTCTCCCACTATTATTGCCGCGAGCTGTGAGAATTTGGGGGTGATTTGGTCACTTTGAACTTGTGTTAAGGATGGGATAACTTCAAAACTAAACCCACCCTGAATCAAGCATAATCAGAGTTGCATGTATATTCCTCTGTTTATGTAGATTTAGAGAGAGCTGTAGGTTAGAAAGAGAAAGTGAAGAACAAAAGAACATAGGCTATGGAATCATGTCTAGATGATGGAATAAGGTAAGGTAAAGTGTATATATATAGGTATATACATTGTTGTTGGTTGCTAATACTGCTGTTATGTTCACTGAATATCATATGTATTTATATATATTAGTTGTTATCATGAGAAATAATAGAAGCTATAATGTTGTTGATATAGGAACTATATATATATGCACAATGTATAAAGGAGCTAAGATGGTGTTGTTATATGATTTTATTTTGTAAAAAAAAAAGAATAGAGGGAAAAGGGACGTTACTACTACTGTAAGAGTATATACATATGTATATATTAGTGGTTGTCATGAGTTGTCGTATGGATGAATTTGGAGTCAAGAAGTTAATAAAGTTAAAAAGGGAATATGTGATTTATAAAAATATTAAAGAATGATTTAAGCCATGAGTTTAGAAGAGATTTTATATGGGATAATGGTCCTAGAGTAATCTTGAACCTATTAGAATTAAAAGTGTAAAGTTGAGGTTTAAGCTAAAGTAAGATTAATAATGATAAGAAGTTAATAACCTCAATTATTCTAATTAAGTTAGCAATTAATCTTTGATGCTTATTTAGGACCATTAGACATTATGGAAGTGAAGTTAAAGACTTGGACAATGAGTATTGAAGTATGGATAAAGAGGAGAATAAATAAATAAAGAGATTATTAAAGCTCAAAGATAGCAACTTTACTCATTCTTGTATTTAAGTTATGTTTATATTTTATTATGCTTCATAGCATGCCATGAGTTGATAAGTTTTAAGCTTGAACATATTGAATGTTTTATTTGAATTGTATTATGGCCATGGTTGACAATTTTATGCTTATGTGAACATGTTTTTGATTATGAGTTTTGGCAATGATATTTATTAATCAGTTTAAAGATAGAAGCATAATTTATTGCATGAATGATAATTGATTGCTACTAAGATTCCCTGAATCTCACCCCCTTTTATCCCACTATAATAGGTCCAATATGAAGGAGAAAGTATGTATGAAGAAAAGCTAAAGGAAGGAAGAAGAAAAACAAAACAATGTTTTCGCTAGTCAAAAATGCTTCCGAATAAGTACTAGGATGGGTAAAAATAGGATGTTACATTTTTTGTATCAAAGCAGAGGTTCAGGAACAAGCACAAAACAAAGATTCTACTACATGATATAGGTTCTGGTATAGGATAGGAACACTATAATCAAGATAAGAGTACACAGCAGAATATGCATGGCTCCTTTGAAATAGATGAATTTATTTATGATATAAGGGGATTGGTATGGTGCCATGTCAATTGGAGTATGTAATGTAGAAATGTCAGTTGTGACTTTTGATGTATGTTTTTAGAAAAGTTTGAGGTAAAAACTACAAGAGAATGAAAGCTTGAACCTTGTTAAGGATTTTAGTATGACAAAGCTACTATTAAGGTTTTCGAGCTATAATTTTATATATAGCTTCTTGTTGTAGTTTAAAAGAAAAGTGAGGTATAAAGGAAAGTGTGTTTCATTATGACGAACTAGTATTTTGGTTGTGACGAATGAACACAAAAGATTTTAGTCAGGACAAGATGGTATTTTGGTTGCAAAGAATAGACGCTGTGAATTCGACCAAAGAAGGTTGTGACCCTTAGTCTTGACAAGATGGTATTTTAGTCCCAAGTAAGAGACATAATGAATCTAACCAAAGAAGGTTGTGACTTTTAGTCACGACAAAATGGTATTTTGGTTGTAACTAATAAACATAGTGACTCCGACCAGAGAAGGTTATGACTTTAGTCATGATGGAATGGTATTTTGTTCACAACAAATAGACACATTGACTCTGACCAAAGAAGGTTGTGACTTTAGTCGCAATAAATTGGTAGTATGGTCACAACAAATAGACACAATGACGTGGACCAGAAAAGTTGTGACTTTAGTAGTGATGAGCTAGTACTTTTGGTCATGATAAAGAGACACAGTGACTTCCAGATGTTGGATGGAACCTCAGCAAGACTAGTTAGATTAGCATAGGTTAAAGGAAAGGTAGCCACTATTCAATGACTAAGAGATTCCTTTTTCAAAGAAAGAGTAATGACTGAGAGTCAGATAATGTAGTTAAGGGTTGAGTATGTACCCTAGTAAGAGAGTATTGTGGCAACCTAAGTTAAAAGAGTTAATGTAATTTTTTTAAGGCTAAGAAGGCCTAGTAAGAGTAGCTATCTTAGATTCCTAAATAGTTAAATGTGATCTTAAAGATAGTAAACTCAAGATGATAGCATCAGTGAATTTTTTTTAGGATCGATAAAGAGGATAAGAGATAGAGAATGAGATAGATAGGTACATATAACTAGAATAAAGAGATAGTTATGTTCCTAACGATGATAAGTGATACCTAGTTATTGAGGTCCAGATCAATCACTTAAGCTTACAATCAATCACTTAAAGATTAGTTTAAAAGGCTCCCATTATAGGGATACAATATGTTGGTATGTCAGTGATGATAATCATACCAAGAATTGATATAGGGGAAATGGATGTTTTCTAATGATACTCACAGGATTATTGTGGGGCCATATGAAGGTAAACAAGGAATTGTTAGATACATCTATAGAGGGATTGTCTTTATATCTGATGGTAATATGGAAATTAATGGTGGTCATATTACTGTCAAATCTCATATGTATGAGAAAGTTAAGCTTAGTACTGATGATTATAATGAAAATGGTCATGAACTATATTCTTCAGTATTTGAAGATTTTCCAACATCTCCTAAATTGCATTTATCACCTAAAATTCCATGGCAAGTAAGAGAACATAACTGTGATTTCAGCAAAGGAAATGATGATGAATTATATACTATGGGTCAAAACTTGAAAGGTGAGTTTTAAGAATGAGCTTATTGATGAGTGTGTAATTCTTTAGATGAATGATTATAGTTGTGACAAGTTGTATTACCAAGAAAATGTAGCTTGCATGATTAAAAATTAATTGAGCAAACTTAGTCTTAAAAAGGTGATTGATGCAGATCTTGTTTGTCATATTTACATAAATAAGATGATGTTGGAGGAGAAGAAGATCAATATGACTATGTCAATGTTTATTTGAATCCATGTTATCATTGCTTGTGCAAGCTTATGAGCAAGATGAATCTACGACTGATTCAATTTGTTTGTCAAGACAAAAGTTAGATGTGAAATACCACTACCTTAGTGACTGGATGTGTCAAGTAGAGAGATAGTTATAAAAATATTCTTGTGAGGGAAGTAAAGGGAACCACAAGTCTAGAATTAAGAGATTTCGCTGAAAGTCTAATGGCTAAAAGTTGATTAAGACAAATAGCAGTAGATATTTATTCCTTGCACGAAGGAAGAGTGATGACATAAGCCTTAGGATAATTAAGGCAGCCTACAAAGACAAGTTGATAGAATAAGTTCTTTCCCTATACCATCTAGGGTTAATAGAGGTAATAAGACTTCTAAGAGTCATAGTAAGGCTAAGGCAAAGACAACCTTCAAAACAAGGATGAGACTTTTGAGTTCCTGGTAATGCCTTTTGGATTAACCAATACACCTGCAATATTCATGGACTATATGAATTGCATCTTTTAGAAATACCTCAATCAGTTTGTGACATTAGTTATTGATGATATCTTGATATACTTAAAGAGTAGAGAAGAACATGAAGAACACTTGAGGATTGTGATAAGAATCCTAAGTAAGAAACAAGTATATACAAAACCAAGCAAATGTGAGTTTTGGCTTATGAAAGTTAAAGTCCTAGTCCATGTGATAACTCATGATGGAGCTAGGGAGGATCCTAGCAAGGTAGAAGCAGTACTGGATTGGAAAAGACCAAAAAGGGTTACTAAAATAATAAGTTTCTGGGTCTAGCTAGCTATTATTGAAGGTTTATTTAGAACTTTTTAAGGATCACCTTACCGTTGACAAAACTTACTAGAAATAATCAACCATTTATGTGGGATGCTAAATGTGAGGAAAGCTTTCAAGAGTTAAAGTGGAGGTTCACGTTGTTGAATCTTGTTATATCACCCAAGAGGGGTGAATTGAGTGATTTTAAAATTTTTGAAAACTCTAAGAATATTATAATAAAATTAAAGAGTAGAGTTAAAAATAATATTCCTAAATAAATAATGAAGAAATATAGCTTAAAAATGATATTACTGAAGAAATAATGAAGAAATATAGCACGAAGATGATTTATACTAGTTTGACCTAATTTACTTGGCCTACGTCTAGTCCCCATAGCTCCTATAAGTGTTCCACTATCTTTCCAAGATTATTTGTGCTCATGGAACTCATTACATCAATCATGAGGATCCCTCTCACTCCCCTTATAACCTACAAGGTATCACTTGTGAGAATCCCTCTCACTTCCTTTATAACTTGTAAGGAAATATCCACTTAAGAGACTCACACACTTAAGCAATTCAGAAAACTATGATTGATTGATACACATATAATTCTCCCTCTCAATAGAGGTATTGTGATAAATATTTAAGCATAGACTCTATATGTTTCTCTCTCAAAAATATAATTTTTTCTGTACCAAAAAGGAGAAATAGAGTGAAACAAAGACTCTACCTGTCAATACAATCGAAATGCATTGTTGCATAATTTTCGTCTCTTTGACCTCCTTACGTCATTCAGCTTCCTTCATTCTCTCTCTTCATTTCTTATTCTTTTTATAGTTGGGTTCTTCATAAATACATTAGATAGCAGTTAGAGTAGTCCTTGAAGAATATATTTGTTATTGCTAACATATGCATTTCACCTTTTATGAAATTTATCGTTTGATATGCAAATGATCCTGAAACATGCTTTATAAAAGATATATAATCAGTATAAGCACATAGCGATTTTTTCCAAATGATTTAGATTTAAAGATAAAAAACTACCAAAGTGTGGTTTTAAAAATCAATTTAGTATAAGTTCAATCTTATCGAAGTGTTCATCGAACAAGTACCTTATCGAAAAGAACTTTGATAAATTACTGATGAATTTCTTTGAAATAGTTTTAAATCTTAAAGAGAAATGCTTTGATAACTATCCTTATATCAAAAGGACTTCAATAAATCTTCAATAAAGTTCATTGAAATAGTTATGAAATTATCGAATATGACCTTGATAACCATACTTATTGAAAAGCTCTTTGAAAAATATTCTTTTATAAAACAACTTTCAGACTTATAGACATATTTCACAATAACTAATTTATCGAAGTGTTCTTCGATAAATAGGCTTATCAAATAACTTATCAATAAATGCTAAAGAACATACTTTCAATCCTTCTTTGAACTCTTAATCTTTTTCTCAAACCATGTAATATATTTGGAAACAATAATTCATAAGATCATTTAGCAAATCAAAGCAAGTTATAAGTTTATTAAAATCACAAAAAATCCTTTGATAAATCTTTAATAACTTTAGAATATAAATTTTCTTCCATTTATTGAAGTGCTTATTAAAAATGACCTTTATAAAAAAGGACTTCGATAAATGAACTTATTGAATAGCTATTTCATAAATATCATAATTTCATATTTTAAAATATCCAATTTATCAAGGTGTTCTTGGATAAATGGGCTTATCGAAAAGCTTATTGATAAATACCATAAGAGCAATGCCAAACTTCCTTATTTCATGTTTAATCTATCTTCTTTTTACAGGATTTCTTAAAACATTTTGAGAAATAGATAATTCAAACAACTTAGCAACATTAGAAGCAATAAATCTCCAAAAATTATTTATCAAATCAACTTTTCAAAGTTCTTTATAAAAAATAATTTTTCTCTATTTATCAAAGTGTTCTTCAATGAATTCTGTTATTGAATAATTTTTCGATAAATGAGTCTTAAAATTATAGTTTAAAGCAAAGACTCAGTATTTATCGAATATCATATCAATAATTTGATAAATTCTTTAAAAATAGAGAAAACATTTGATTTTAATTTATTTATCGAAAGCCTTATTGATAAGTCTATTTTTCGAGTAATTCTTCTATAAATTCATTTCTAAAAACTATTTTCTCAAACACTTCTTGATCAAAGTCTTTATAGATCAAGCCTTTATTCGATAAATACCTCAATAATTTCATTCATATAAATCACCGAGTCACTTTCTTATTTATCGAAGGCTTCTTCGATAAATTATCTTATCAAATAAGTCCTCAAAGAATTAAAGTTTCAAACCAAGACTCAAACTTTTTAAAACAAATTTTGTTATTCATTTATCGAGGGTTTTACGATAAGTAGAATTATCGACTTGGGCTTTAATAAATTCACTTCAGAAAATATATTTTCTTCACAAATTTCATTTTCATATTTCAAAGAGCATATTGATCAAAGTCCTTTATCATTAAGCTATAAATACTATTTATCATAAAAACATAAGCTAAGTTAAAGATACTTCTTGAAAATTGTTTAAATCATTTGGCATTATCAAAATATTGGAGTATAATATTTCTCTCCCTTTTTTATGATGACAAAACATAATTTATAAAAGTCAATTTGAAGTTGTAAATGGAATACATAAACAAATTATTAAGTAGATATTTATCAAAAGTTGTAAGAGAATCAAAATTCAACAAAAAAATAATTAACCAAAATTTGAAAAAGTTTGTAAACTTGACCATAGACATGTTAGTTCACTTCTCCCCCTTTTGTCATCAATCAAAAAGAGAATAAGAGGAGGAGGGATTTTGTGTAGAAAATGGGTTAGAAACAGGTGAAGGGTTTTGGTCAGAGGTTGGTTCAGTTGGTGGAGGAATTTATGAGGTGGATGGAGGAACTTGCTTAGGAGATAATGATTCAGATAGAGGAATATGAGCAGGAGCATTGGCTTGAGAGGTTAGAGCATTGGTTTATAGAGTGGCTAAGAGATCTTTAACCTAGAAGAAGGTGTTAGAACTTATAACTTTTTGTCTTAACACCCCATACCTTGCCAATGACATGTTAAGAGGTTTGATTTATTCATTACTTACCTCATGACATTTGGCAATTTCATAAATAAACTTATTCTCTAAGGATTATCCAAATTCATTGAGCATCTCTTCAATATTATGAACTATAGCCTAAGTACTCTCTTAAACCTATAGGTTGTCCTCAAAACTCTTCAACTCCTATTGAACCAGTTAATGTATTGCAACTTGGGTAAATAATGGAGCTGTCAAGGGTTAAGTTGAATTTGCTCAGCCTCAAACTTTGGTATTTTTAACTCTTTCACTCCCTTCACCAAATAAGCTATATTGTTGCATGAATGGAGGAAAACAATAGTTAGGGGAAAGGGATAGGAGTGGCTTTAGACCTATCAAAGTGAAAGTTCTTGAATTTACTGTAAATCAATACTCATATATTAATCTTCTCACCACTTATGATCTCAACCATAGCAGATAATAAGCTTCTTGAACATGCTCCACGATTAAACTTAGTGGATTATCCTATAATAATAACACATGTTATTTGGTACAAATTCATGATTACTCGTGAAACTATCACTAAGCATGAGAATCTTGTAAATTTCCTTCAATGACAAAACCAATCTCTTACATGCTCTATGTCTTAAGTAGGAGGTTAATCACATCTCCATTTCATCTGATTTCTCTACATCTCAACTCAGTGACTATGTGCTTCCTTACTAGCTTGCCATCCTCACTGGCTTCATCAAATATCTTTATAGAATCTTAGCCTTGCCTATGCATTATATGAGACATTGATTCCCAATCAATTCTCATAATACTTCATTAGATTGGGGAGGTTAGGGAGGAAGTTTAGAGTGATTTTAAAGAATAAATTGAAGGTTGAAAATAGTCATGGAATTTCAATTTAAAAAATAATCAAATAGGTTTTGATAAACTAACAAGTAGCGGTCTGATTTTACCTTTAAAACAGATGATTTATCCATAAGTCTCCTTATCGATAAATTATTGATAAATAATTACTTTTTCACACAAATCACACAAGATTTATCAAATAATCCTTTGAAAAGCATCTTTATCAAGTTTTTTTTCGATCATAATCATCATTTTTTTACAGAAATAGCTAATTTATTGAATAGCTTTTCGATAAGTGTACTTATCGATAAATAGTTCAATAAACTTAAACACTTTTCCACATAATTTATCAAATAACATTTAGATAAGTGTTCTTATTAAAGGATTAATCGATAAAACAACATAGAACACTTTACAAAATAAATTAATTTATCGATTAGCTTATCGATAAGATGTTTGATAAATTTAAGTTTTAACACTTTACGAAATCTTTAAATTAGTTCATTATTATCAAAAGACATTTCTGATAAATGACTTTATCAAATAAGTTTTTGAAAATATTTTGTTCATTAATTATCAAAACACTTCATGTTTTATCTCATGTTTATCGAAGTCTTTATCAATAAAACCCTTTATCGATAACTTCTTCGATAAATTGATTACTTCTTTTATAAATCCATATGATATTTTTAAAACATGAACTTTAACAATTATCATACACTCATTTAAAAATATTATACATCAAAAGAACTTTTGACAAAAAAACACATAGACACATAATGCATGAAAACATTATCGTCAAGATAGCTAATGTATATTCAATATAAAGAGAGAATTTAGAAATACTCATTTAGTTTTAAAAATATGGACCTTTGAAGATTAATTTTGTGTAAAACTTTTAAAGGTCATCAAATTGGAGAAAAATATCTTTGTCAGATGATAACATGTTGACCAGCAATATTAACATGTTTTAGAGATTTTTGTAATAGCAAAAGTCATATTGGAAAGGATATTATCTAAGGAGCATAATGAGGATTCAAAGACTTTGCTCTTTATTTTTTAATAATGAGGTTTATTAACTCGTTAGTCCAAATGACTAGAGTTGTAAGTGTATTCCATCAATCTTTTTGAATAGGAAGGCTTGAAGTTCATGTATATGATTAACTTGGTTAAATAGAATAATGTATAACTCATTGGGAAAGAAGGAGTTCAAGCTCATGATATCACAATGATGACTATGGCAAATGCATTTGAAAGATCTTTGAAATTTCCACACAAATGTATTAATCTCCAATATTGATGTGCACACATTTAAAACCAAATTTTCAAATAATTTGTGTGCATTTTGTAAAACTAGGATATATGATGCAGAAGTTGAAATTTACTTTTATCTTTAAAATAATGAATATGCACTTTCAAAAATTTGAAAAAAATTGAAATTCATAAGACAATATTTAAAAAATACAAACATAGAAAAACATGTACGCATAGTTCATTTTATAATCCATTTTGCAATCTAAAAATATTTAGAATATTGAAATGTTGAATGCTAAAGGAATGCATCAAGGAACAATTATTCATTACTCCAATCCATAATTCAATTAAGCACAATAAAGAGGTAATGATTATATTTCATCATGCTTCGTCTTGTCCTTGTGCAATTAGCTTGATTTAGGTGAATAGATGTTGAACTTTTCTTCAATACCAAAATTCAAGCTTCGTTACGTCATCAATATTTGAATTATTTTTATTTCAATCCATAGTTTTTGAGATGAACCTCCTTAACCAGATTACCTACAAAACAATTGAACTAATTTTATTCCTGGTATCCAACTTTGTTTAGATCTATCAACAGTTAGTTTGTAGGAATCAAAATCATATAACTTAAATGCTTTAAAGATATAGCTAGTTTAAATCAATTCAACATAATTACTTTATACATATAAAAGATGTTTTCTTTTTCAAAATTGTGTATGCACAAATAACTGAACTATTGAATATTGCAATACTTTTTAAATATATTTGTCAAATAGATTTTCTAACATATATGAAAATAGTATTTCATAGTATTACAATATCTATTCATGAGTTCTTCAATAATCAAAGAGTCATATGTGATGATTGACTCTGTCTTTTCTCAAAATGTCTCACCTACTATTAATTTGTCTTGTTCATGTAATTCAGGAGAGTAGGGATGAATTCTAATACTTTTCTTTTGAGCATTGTCCCCAATGCATATTTTTTGTGATTTTAAGACTTTGGATTTCTTGCTTTGAAATCTTGCAATATACTTGGAGCTTGAGAAATCCAATTTCTCTTGTTCTCATTAGAGTAGTTGAATGGTACTCTATAGTAGTCCATCGAGATACGAGGTGCTCTTCCTCTTTGTCTCCATTACTTTTCTTTATTGATGTCCTATGTAGCTCGAGCAAAGGGTACACTAAGAGTTTTCTTGTTGGTCATGTGAGAAGCTCTCTTAGGCACTTTCTTCTTCTTTGGGTCAAATTGTCCATTCTTAGAGTTATTCTATAAAATTAAAGAACTATGATGTTTTGGTACCTATTTATATTTGGGTCCTTGAGTTTTAGTATTGGAGCTTACTTGTCCTTTAGGAACCCAAACTATATTTCTCACATTAATATTGCTTTTAATATAATATGTGTGAGAAATATAACTTAGTTTACCACTATAATTGCAAACAATAGAATGATACGCTTTTGTAGTATATCTATATATATTGTGCAAAATTTCTTTCTTCCTATTTGTAATGTCATCAGATTCAGAATATAAAATATTTTTTATTTTCAAAATAGAATCGATAATTGGTTGAAAAATCATATCATGAAAACTTTAAAATCATTTTCTTAATTTTAGGAGATTGAAATTGTTTACCATTAATACATTTTGAGCTCTCGGTAATGATTCTCGAGATTCATATAAATTGAGCTCTTCTTGATTCTCCTATTCTTCTTATTCCTCTATGTTGATCATTTCATGGAGATGTTATGTGATTTCTCCTTCTTCAACATCATTTTCTATTTGTTCTCAGTAGTATATTTGCAATTTTCAGTTACAAATGAACTATCAACACTGTCAACTTCAACATAGTTGTCAAAGGAATAAATGGAATCAAGAGTTTTAAAAGTGACTTTGACATAAGAGAAAAATTTGATTTTCTAATAATCATTATTAGTTAAAGTATTGTACAAAATTTTTATTGCTCTAAGGTTAGGGAAAATAATTTCTTTTCATTTTCATTTTCATTCCAATCATTTCTTTGTTTAAAATCAAAATCATTTGAAAGAATTTCTCTCATATCATAATCAAAAGTTTTTGGAAATATAGTTATGGGACCTTTCCAATACTAAAAATCAAAATTTTCTAAAATATGAGGAATAGTGATATCAAAACCTTCAGAAAACATTTTACAAAAAAATCCAGCCATGATCTTTACACGTAAGATCGTTAGATCCTTTAAATAAGTGACATACTCTTATACCTAATGTTGAATCTGGCTATATCACCTAAAGGGGGTGAATTGGGTGATTTGAAAATTTTTTAAACCTATAAGAATATTAGAATAAAATTAAAAAGTAGAGTTTAGAATGATATCACTGAAGAAGGAAGATGATGAAGAAATATTGCTCGAAGACAATTTATACTAGTTCGACTCACTCTACTTGGCTCCTTTGAGTATTCTACTATCTTTCCAAGATTATTCAGGCTCTTGGCACTTCAGTATATCAATAGTGAGAATCCTCTTACTCCCCTTTATAACCCATAAGGTATCACCAGTGAGAATCCCTCTCACTTCTCCTTACAACCTGTAAGGAAATATCCACTTAAGAGACTCACATTCTTAAGCAACTCAAAAAAATATAATTGATACAAATATAATTATCTCTCTCAATAGAGGTATTGTGATAAACACTTAAGCACATACTCTCTAAGCAGTGTCATATCCTGACTTTTACGCCTAGAAGCCTAGTATGTAGCTTAAAAAAGGTATGCTCTAGGCCTTATTGAGCAAAAGTCCCAGAAGTATATAGATGATATTCAGGGACTAAACTACAAGTAAGTGAAAGATTAGGGACTAAATTGTAAATAGTTAAAGTCCCTAGGGGCATAATGGTCATTTTGAAGAAAGAGAGGGACTAAACTGGAAAGTCTAAAAGTCCCAAGGCCAAAAATGAAAGTAGATACAAGTTGTGAGCCATTAAGTGTAATTATGAAAAGTTGAGGGACTAAAGTGTAATTTCTAAAAGTTTCTAAGGGCAAAATTGTAATTATAGAAATTTAAATCAGAAAAGGCTTATAACTGCCCAGAAGTATTTCAGTCCCAAAATTCATTAGTAGATAGAGAAAGTGATGCTGGTTAATATAGCAGGATACATAAATTTTATTGGAGTTCCAGATAGTTGATATTTATCTGATAATATGAAAGTTATCTAAATTTTTTATTAGATATTCTAGACCTCACATATAAGTAAAAAGTTATAGCAAGGTGTGCCCTATGATGTCAGATGTCATGGATCTGACAGAACCTTGAAAGGAGTTATGTATGAAAAGTTATTCATGTATTAGTAAATGTTGACGGGAGTTTAAGAACGCTCGAGATCTGATTATGAAACTTGACAGTAAGCAAGTTATGACTAAATAAGCTCAGACAATGTCACATAGAGGCCTATTATAACGCCAAGTGAGGCCAAGCCTATGATATCAGTTTATCAGTTAAAGAGGTAAGTGCCTAGAAATATGCAGAAGAAGTACGAAATGACAAAAATGCCCTTATGTTATAAGATATTAAAGATTGAGTAAAGGGTAGTTTGGTCATTTGATTAAGGTTAGACAGTCAAAGAAGGTTATCTGGATAGTTGACCAGGGTTCAAAAATACTCTAAAAAGGTGTGAAAAGACAATAATGCCCCTAGAATTATTTAAGGAAATAAAGAGTAACCAAGGGCATTTTGGTAATTTGTGAAGGAATATTTCTTAGGAATCGAGCCATCAGAGTTCTTGAGCTTGATTAGACGCCAAGATAGCATTCCAAGAGTCTAAAAACATGGCCCAATGATTATGTTGGTTTAAGTAACATTAAAATAGTAGTTTAGTAATTTTTCAATAAAGCATAGTTACCCGATTAGAGATAGAACTGGGAAAAGCGATCAAATAGAGCTTTAGACTCATCTAGAACCATAGGTGGCATGAAAGGTGTCCTTATGAGACCCATAAGGCACCACATGGCATGAGTCTAGGGAAAAAAGAAAAAGCTAAGGACACGTGGCACTATCTTAGCCATTCATTCTGGGACAGGACTCTGGAATTCTCTGAAAATGCTAAGTCAGTTAGTGAACTGTCCCAAGGGCCCTTCCATTATGCCACCTAAGTATGTGAGGTGTCCATGGATGATGTCATTTTGATGAGTCATCTAGGATGATGATGTAAGCAAGGCTTCTTGAGGAAGCTAAGCGATTTTAGCCATTCATTGCGATTTGATCTGGACCATCCATTGCACCTCCCTCTACCTATAAATAGACCCTTCCCCTTCCATTCAAGGAATCCATAGCAAGCAATAGAAAGGAAGAGAAAGAAAGAAAGGAAGGAAGAGAAAGAAAGGAAGGAAAAAGAAGGAGTTCTGATAGAGTTAGGAGCAATCTAAGGAACTTAGGGACTTGGCAAGCTTAGGAATAAGATAAGTAATTTATTCTAATCCCTGCTCTAATAAATTAGAGGATTATTCTTAAGAATTTAATAGTTAGAATAGAGAAATATCTATCTTGGTAAGGTTAGCCGTGAATAGAAAGAAAGTTAGGGGATTGTCAGATTAAGGGTATTACTTCAACCTAAGTGTAACATCCTTACTTTCATACGTCTTAGGGACCATTCAGTAGCATTTAGAACCACTTACAAGACCTTGGAAGTCCATTAGCCAAATCTGGAATTTTACTCTTTCTTGGGTTATTATTCATATGGTATTCCAGATTACGTAATGAAATTCAAAAAATCATAATTAATTCTAGAAAACTCGAAATGAAGTGGTTCAAAAAGTTATGTGAAGATAACATCTTGAACTTTAAGGGAAAAATAATTTCAAGATCAAATGATTATCCAATTGATACAATTTATTCATTAAATTTACTGCTCATTTGGTCAAAAACTCTGGAAACAGATTCTAGTCCCTTATTTTAGAAATTCATTTCTCTTGATATACACATCCAAATGAAACTTTAGACCTATTCACTTAAAGCTCTGGATGTGTACTACATGATCATAAAATTTCATGTAATAATTCCTTCATTTGCTAGGTTAAATTGAAGTTATAACAAAACTGCTTCAGGACCTACGTTTTTACCATTTTAGTTTCCTTTCTTTCACTTTCCATAATTGTTCTAGCACACATAAATCATCTCTTTTGCCTTTTCTGAATTCATATACATCATGGGGTTATACAATAATTGTTTCAAACAATCTCACCACATAAATATATACTTTACATGGCTTTGACATACATGGAAAGTGCATAGCATATGCTAACATCTTAAATACTTCACTTTTCTTCTTCCACGCTTTAGCCCTTCTCCATGCATACATTATCCATCATACTTGACCTAAATTGGTTGGTTATGGGAGAGTGAGATTCTAGAGAATCTCAGTAGCAAACATTACCACTTAAATATGCAAGATGAATGCTAATGCATGATATGTAATTTCATTAAACTTTCTTTGATTAGTGACATACTATCATGCTATATACTTTTGCATAAAGTTCATGGCCATGGAAAACATATGATTCACAATACATTCAACATTATTTATCATGTCACAACATCATTCAAACATCATGTACATGTCAACACATAAGCATACCACATCAAGTACATAAAGAAGTAAGTTCACTACCTTGCACTTAAGCTTTCCTCTTGATCTTTAGCACTTGCTCCCTAGCTTTCCAACCATGAAGCCTTTATGTCAATCACTTCCCAACATGTTCTTGGATGTTTCATGGTCCTAAACACATTTATATTCATCACATAACTCATTAGTGTAAGGAATTGGAAGACACACAGCAAAAATTAACTTAAAAATTTTTCCATTCCTTGCTAGGATCTACCGTATGTGTTTAAGTCAAGTGGGAAGAAGCATTACCCTCAGTGTTCTTTAGTGACTTCCACAGCTTCTGGTCACGACATTCATAGCTTCTCTCCGCGGCTTGTGCTCCCTTTTCAATCGCAAGAAGTCGATGACTCAGGTCGACTTCCTTTACTGGTATCCACACGAACAGTGTTCCAACCACGAACGACATGCTAGTGTCTCTTATCCCTCCAGGACTTTCTCAAGAATTCGTCCTCTCCGTCTCTATTTCGGCAGTTTCTTATCTACAAACCTTTTGTAGATTCCCCTTCGGCCTTTCTGTGTTCTATGTGTTTTCAAAACGTAGCTCCTAAAATCAGATATATAGGATGCTATGTGTTTTTCTCTACCGAATTGGATTTTTAGAGTTAATCTTATATTAATTCTAAAATTAATACAATATCATATATTGTATAATTTAATAAGAAACTAATTAAATAAATAATATTTATATTAAATCCGTCTCACAGATTTAATTCACCTATTTATTTAATTTAAAATAAAGATAAGACTGAACTATATTTGATTTATTCTCATAAATCAAATTTGAGATATCCTATCAATTTGAATTTCAAATTCAAACGTGATAGAGATTTAATTTATCCTTATAAATTAAATCTTATAAATATCTCTTATATGAGATATCCTATCAATTTAAATTTTAAATTCAAACGTGATAGAGATTTAATTTATCCTTATAAATTAAATCTCATATATCTCTTATATATAAAATATATATATCAATTTATATATATACGAATATAAATATAAATAAATATATACATCTACCCTGGATCATTCATTGAATCTGGACATGTCTTAGATTCAATGAATCTGGACATCATAGCTTGTGTTGGGCTATTTTGTGTGTGACCCTATAGGCCCATATGAAGTTGACAATGGGCCATTTGCTATACTGGCCCACAAGTCACAAGCGGTCTCTTGGAAGACATAACGACTACCCAAATCATATGAGGATCATTAAACGATGTAACCTTTTATACAACCATATCATGTCCCTTCTGTCACGCGATATTTTGGTCATAGATGAGGCATAGGTAATGTCATCCTCCTATTCCTGACCGTTACTTTCTCGATCCCTGAATAGTATAACTATAGAAATGGAACTACCTTTCCATTACAGTATGGCCAGACATTTCTCAGACTCACTTATCGAGGGGCCCAGTAATATCTCTCTACGAATGTGAGGGACAAATTTCATCTTGACCATTCACATTCCTCCGCATGAAAAACCACTAAGCCCGAACATAGTCTTTATGATCACTCAATCAAAAGTGACTTTTGACTAGGTCAAAGCTGAGCGTTTGTCATGTAGGAATCCATGATGATCTCAGGTCAAAGGGCATAGTGACATGGTTTGTATATGAGAGAAGCTTATGACATAACCCATGCAACTCTCTCATAGCGGGTTAGTCCAACACCTTGTACTCTTACATGTGCTTATGACTTTGATTTATATCTCTATATATCTTCAAAGTCATACTGGTCTTATTTCATCTCTGCTCCCGCATAGATGGCCGACCAGGGACATTTAGGATAAGATCATGAATTATCCAAAGATGGTCATCACAGTAAACATGCAAATAATATGATAACACAATTAATAAATTCATAAATCAATAATGTTCATAAGACAATGATTGGCCCCTAGGGCACGATTTCCAATAATTAGGACTTATGAACTCCAACCATGTTTAAGACTAACTTTGTTACACTCTTTATTGTCATAACTTTCTCTAATCTTCACTAATCCACTTGGCTCTTGAACCAATTGATATCTTGACTTTACCCTACACAATTTCATCTTTTGAATCCATTTATGAGCTTAGAATCATGAAATTCCAGCTCCTTCATGGCCTGCTGTACAGAACTTAACATAAGCATACAATTCTTTCAAAAATTCTCATTTTGATTCTAATGCTTCCCATACTTTTTTCTCCACTTTACCCCACACAACTTTTCATTTTAAAACCATTGGAACCATCAAAATCATGAAATTCCAATCACTGTTCATGTGAGTGAACAGTACCGTAAGGAATGTCAAAGACTACAACCTTGAGATTTTAATGTTTCCAAGGTTCAAAACCTTTCCAATCCTAAACAAATCATCATATAAATTCAATGGAAGCATTAAATCATTGAAATTCCATTTCTTTCCCTCATGAACAGTGCATACCGAACAGATTCACTCTTGACAAAGCCAAGAATATCAACTTGATTCAACAATCAATCACTTAACTAGCTTGTTTAAGCTTCAATCATATGTTTCTAACTTTAATTTCTTCTTTCCCCTTTCATCTAAGCTTTTTGGGCAGCACCACCCCTTAGAGAAAACTCAACTTTTCCCCATGAAAACCCTAAGTTCAAGCTCCCAAATCAAAGGAAAATAAGCTATGAGAGATTACTTACCTTTAATCTCTAGCTTGCTTGAACTTTGGAACCTTGAATCTTCTTTGTCTTGACTTAAGTTTTGATTTTGCAAGAGTTTCCCCAAGGTATCACAAGGCCATAGTTTTGGGCAGAATGAGGGGGTATTTATAGCCAAAATCCATGAAAAATCAATGGCCAAGATTGATTTGGTTACTATTTGATCTAAAGGCTCACATTTAATCTTGGATTTTACTTTTTCATAAAAGAATAATTATGACATCATGTGGGGCAGCTCATGGGACACCTCATGGGGGTATGTGGCATGTTCATAGTGTAAGGAAGCTTTTGGAAAATTTCTAGTTCAATCTGGTACCGATCGAAGCAGTTTCACAACCAGACTGTTTTCTGTTTCTAATTTTTTATAATATTCTAGGATATGTATTCTGTCCTGGAAATTAATGTCTAGGCTTATCATACCATTGAAAATGATATACTAAAGATTTATCTGCCATCCATCCCTTGGGAAATGACCAAAATACCCTTGGTGTCCTTTCTTGCACTGTACTAACCCTAAGGGCATAATTGTCATTTCACCCCTCTTTACACTGCCTCAGGGCATATATTGGCTCTAACTAATCATATTTATACTATTTGTCACATTTTTAGCCTGTCCCAGATGACAAAAATGCCCTCCATCCATCACTAGTATAATATGGGCATCCAGGGGCATTTTCATAATTTTACACTTTTTCTGGACACTGGCCCCTTCTGCTGATGAACTGGTACCCTGGGTTTTGGGCCATTATTGGCATTATCATGGGCCTATATATGAGGTCATCTGATCTCATTCTATCCAGGCTCACATACCTATAAGTTCCATTATCGGATCACGGGTGTTATTAAACTCCCGTCAAAATTCACTGTTATGGGAATAACTTTTTATATAGGACTTCTTCCGGGGTTCGGTCAAATTCATAACATCTGACACTATAGGGCACACTTTCTTGTAATTCCCCCACTTATATCTGATGTCCATGGAATATGATAATAATTCAGATAACTTTTAGACTATCAGATAATTTTCTGCTGTCTGGAGCCCTAATAAAATTTCTGTATCATGCCAGATTAACCAGCATATCTTCCTCTATTTACTGATGGAATGTGGGACTAAAAAACTTTTGGGCAGTTATAACCCTTTTTAGGCTAATCTTTCTATAATTACAATTTTTGCCTTTGAACTTTTTACTTAATTATATTTAAGTCCCTTAACTTTTGAAAATTACCATTTTTGGCCCAACTTTTGTTTCTACTTTAACTTTTGGCCTTTAACCTTTTCTATTTTTCATTTTAATCCTTCTCTTCCTTAAAAAAATCATCTAACCTTTATCATTTTTTCTGATTTTGGGCATAATCCTTTCCAAACCTCTTTCCACTATCAGTATTATACCGATAGGGAAAAATCAGGATATGACACTAAGCTTGAGTTGAGTAGAGCTATACTGGATAGGATAATAATGAAGATATTATTATGTTATGTATAGGCTCTGACCTATGAAAAGAAGACACCTTAGAGAAAAGGCTAAGAGCTAGAGGAAAGACTACGCGTCATGTAGTAAACTTATCCTAAACTTGTATGTATTGAATGTTATACTTGATTATGATATGACTTCGATGAATTGTGTTGCATATGTGTTTATGATTGAATCTCTATTTTTATGATCACTTTGGCCAATTGTATTTCATATACTTTCACAAGCAAGCACAAATATTTACATTAATGCATATATTATTTAGTACCATTTACTACTAAGATTTCCCCAGAAATCTCACCCCTTCCATATCAATCCAATCATAGCAAGTTTTCTCAAGATGGAGGAGATGAAGATGCATGAAGAGAAGTTAAGAATTATTTAACATGATTAATATATGATTGATGTATGTAATACATGTGCATGTAAAGTTGAATGCTGGAATTGGCCACTTTGAACAGTAACTCGTGGTGAGTCAGTGGCAATTGAACTATAATTAGAAATAGTAATATATTGAATAAATGTATGATATTTTACTAGTAAATAGTAGACATGACAAGTTTCAATTTGATATATAGAACGTCTCATTTGGATGTCTACACATAGAGATATGATTTTTTAAAGTTGGGGCCAAAATGCTGAAATTAGAGGAAGGATGCTGGATGAACAGTAAACTTTGAGCGTTGGCCTACATTGATTTGGTCAAGGAGTGGTCAACAATTTTTTTTCCTAAAAGAGCATTAAGTTATCTTTGTGTATTGATTTGAACTACTTCATTTTTATTTTTCTAGATTTAATTATGATTTTTTGAAGTCAGATCACTCCTCTAAAATTTACACAGTAAATAGTACTCGATAGAGTATTCCAAATTGTATAATTTGACTTCAATAACCTCTAAAATGATTCCAGATGCTACCATTTGGTCTATAAGATATACAAAAATTAGGATGTTATAGGTAGACCTCAAGAATATAATATTCTCTATACCAAAGAGGAGAAACAGAGTGAAACATAGAGTCTATCTGTTAATACAATTGAAATGCATTGTTGCACAATTTTTGTCTCTTTTACTTCTTTATGTCATTCAACTTCCTTCACTCTTTCTCTCTGGTTTATTCTTTTATAGTTGGGTTCTTCATAAATTCATTAGATAGTCGTTGGAGTAATGTTGAAGAATATATCTATTATTGCTGACATATGCATTTCACCTTTCATGAAATACTTCATTTGATAAGTAAATGATCCTGAAACATGCTTTAGATAAGATATATAATCTATATAAGCATATATTAATTGTTTCCAAATGATTTAGATTTAAAGATCAAAAGCTATCGAGTATGGTTTTGAAAATCAATTCAATATCAATTGAATCTTATCGAAGTGTTCATCGAATAGGAGCCTTATTGAAAGGGACTTCAATAAATTACTGATGAATTGCTTTGAAATAATTTTAAATCTTAACGAGCAATACTTTGATAACTATCCTTATATCAAAAAGGACTTCGATAAATCTTTAGTGAGTTTCATTCAAATAGTTCTGGATTTATCAAATAGGACTTTGATAAGTATCCTTATCGAAAAGCTCTTTGGAAAATATTCTTTTCTAAAATAGCTTTCAGACTCAGACATATTTCAAAATATTTTACAATATCTAATTTATCAAAGTGTTCTTCGATAAATATGCTTATCGATAAATGCTAAAGAACAAACTTTCAATCATTCTTTGATTTTTTTTTTAATCTTTTTCTTAAACCATGTAATTTATTTAGAAATAAGAATTCATAAGATCATTTAGAAAAATCAAAGCAAGTTATAAGCTTATTAAGATCACAAAGAATCCTTTGATAAATATTTAATAACTTCATAATATGAATTTTCTTCTATTTATTGAAGTGCTTATTGAACATGACCATTATAAAAAAGGTCTTCAATAAATGGCATTATTGAATAGCTATTCGGTAAATATCATAATTTTACATTTTAGAATATCCAATTCATCAAAGTGTTTTTGTTAGATTAAATATATTTTGATGATGCCTAATAACAAAAAGTCTTCAGTAATACTAAGAATAACTTAAATATACTAGACTGTTGGTCTGTTCCAAAAGTTTGATAAAAAACAAGTTTTGTAGATGATATTGAAAAAAAGTGTTACAAAGTGATAGGTTCTTTTATGTCCGCAAATATTATCAGAGTATTTCTCAAGATGATTCAGTGATTAAATAGTGTTAAAAGTAAAAGATAGTTGAATTAATCAATTGGATGTTTGATTATGTAAAGGCAGTATTCTGTTTTGTAAAGAAAAACTAAATAATTGATTAATGACTAACCAATAATCGATTAATGTCAGAAGATGACCTTTTGTAAGTAAGTTAATGAGCCAATTAATCAGTTAACTAAAATTAGTTTATTAGTTAATCGATTAATCTATTGAAATTAGATTTTTCTTTTGAACAAAGATATTGCTATTAATCGATTGATTAATCGATTAATTTATATTAATATGTTAACTATTTGATTAATCAGTAAAATATCAATGTTATGAAATTCAAATATAAACATATTCATCAATTGATTAATCGTTAATTTGCATTAACAGATTAATTGTTCGATTAATTTGTGTTTAATATTTTCCAAGTCAATTATTCCAGACATATTAATCGACTAGGTATTTAATTAATTCATATTAATTGATTATTTAATCGATTAACTTTAGAAACTTCAAATATATCTCTATTTTGAAGTACAATTAATAATTTGTTTATGTTTCTCATTATTCTTCATAATAATTCCTTTGAAAGACTTATATTCACAAGTTTACATTGTATATGCTTGAATAAACTGATTAGTATGATGCTCATTTTTTCTATCTCACACACTAACTATGCATTAATCAACTAAGTAATCAATTAATATAATATATCGTTTCTCTGAAAAGTCATTTGAAGTTAATTATGAATTCAGTCCTTCAAACAAGTTATTTATTAACAATTTATATACTCAAATTAATGCTGTAACAACTAATTGATCCTTTTTTATTGATTGTATTTAGAAAAGGATACAAATTCAAAATGATGAAGGCTACACACAATAAAAATTTTCTACTTTTGGCAATGCATTAAATGCTTACCTACTCATTAGCTAATAACCATGCCTTCACTTTAACGATTACAAATATGAGTTTAATGGCTATAACTAAAGTAGATGCTATTTAAGGACTTGGCTTTAAATGCAGAAACAACCAACAAACTAATATAATAACTTCCAAATTTATTATATTCTCAATTATTCTTCATTCTCTGTGCAATTCCATATTTATTGAGCTTCAATGTGTAACATCATATTTACTGTTCAAGAGAGATTGTAAAAACTTTTATTTCATTCTGTTATCTTAAGAGATCGATTCTTTTAATTTAGGATCATAACCTTGTGGGAAGTAAATGGGAGTAATTGAGGGAGTCAATTGCTATACTAAAGGTACTATGAGTCTGTTGTAATCTTGTAGATAGTGAAAATCTTAGAAGGTATCTGAGGACTAGATGTAGGATAAGAGTTTAGTCTGAACCAATATAAATTGATTTGCGTCCCCTCGGTGAAATCTTTCTTATCTTCATTCTTATTTATCAAGCATATATATTTTTCTTTCCATTTAAGTTTAGATTTCATTTAAAATCTCTAAAACACCCAATTCACCCCTCTTAGGTGTTTATGTCTAAATTAACATTTGGTATCATAGCAAATCTCTTGGAAAAGATTTAACAATCTCAAAAGAGATCTTGAATCTATGGTAGGATTTAGAGATAATGTATTACCAGAAGGAAGCTCTACAACAAAACCTTCAGGATTCGACAGAGAAAATTTTATGTTCTATAAAATGAGGATGAAAACTTTTATTAAAGCTTCTAAGTATAGGCTCTAGGATCTTATACAAGAATGGAATTACATTCCTACCAAAATTGTTGATGGAGTTAAAATCCCAAAGCACCAAAGTAAATTCAATGATAACAAAAAGATGATATTGCTCAATGATAAGGCAATCAATATTATAACATGTGCCTTGAGTCAAAATGAGTACTTTCAAGTATCTAGTGTGGAAACGGCCAAGGAGGTGTAGGAAGCACTTTAAGTAGCTCACGAGGAACCTTTGGCGTAAAAGAAAGTAGAGTCAATACACTTAAAATGGAATTTGAGCTTTTCAGAATGGCTGATAGGGAGAACATCTTAGATATGGAAGTAAGGTTTCAATATTTAATTAATCATCTAATAGCACTTGGGCAATCATATAACCCAAGAGATCAAGTACGTAAGATTCTTGATGGTTTTATGAAAGAATGGGAACCAAAGGTCACTACAATTGAGGAAGTTTAGCTGAATTGTTTGGAAGTTTAGCTGAATATGAGAGAAAATAGAATTATAAGAAAGATATCAAAGAAAAAGAAAAGAGCAGAAAAGGGATTGCTCTGAAAGTTTAAGATAGTGACTTTGATAAAGAACTGGAAGACAATGAGATGGGTCTCATAGTACAGAGATGTTGGAAATCATGCCCTAGGGACCAATCATTGTCTTATGAACATTATTGATTTATGAATTTATTAATTGTATTATCATATTATTTGCATGTTTACTGTGATAACCATCCTTGGATAATTCATGATCTTATCCTAAATGTCCTCGGTCAGTCATCTATGCGGAAGCAGAGATGAAATAAGACCAGTATGACTTTGAAGATGTATAGAGATATAAATCAAAGTCATAGGCACATGTAAGAGTACAAGGTGTTGGACTGACCTACTATGAGAGAGTTGCATGGGTTACGTCATAAGCTTCTCTCATATACAAACTATGTCACTATGCCCTTTGACCTGAGATCATCATGGATTCCTACATGACAAACGCTCAGCTTTGACCTAGTCAAAAGTCACTTTTGACTGAGTGATCATAAAGACTATGTTCAGGCTTAGTGGTTTTTCATACAGAGAAATGTGAATGGTCAAGATGGAATTTGTCCCTCACATTCATAGAGAGATATTACTGGGTCCCTCGATGAGTGAGTCTAAGAAATGTATGGCCATACTATAATGGAAAGGTAGTTCTATTTCTATAGTCAGACTACCTAGGGATCGAGAAAGTAACGGTCAGGAATAGGAGGATGACATTATCTATGCCTCATCGATGACCAAAATATCGCGTGACAGAAAGGACATGATATGGTTGTATAAAAGGTTACATCATTTAACGATCCTCATATGATTTGGGTAGTCGTTTTGTCTTGCTAGAGATCACTTGCGACTTATGGGCCAATATAGCAAATGGCCCACTGCCAACTTCATATGGGCCTATAGGGTCACACATAAAATAGCCCAACACGAGCTATAATGTCCAGATTCATTGAATCTAAGACATGTCCATATTCAATGAATGATCCTGGGTGGATGTATATATTTATTTATATTTATATTCATATATATATAAATTTGTATATATATATTATATATAAGAGATATATGAGATTTAATTTATAAGGATAAATTAAATCTCTATCACGTTTGAATTTGAAATTCAAATTGATAGGATATCTCATATAAGATATATTTATAAGATTTAATTTATAAGGATAAATTAAATCTCTATCACGTTTGAATTTAAAATTCAAATTGATATGATATCTCAAATTTGATTTATGAGAATAAATCAAATATAGTTCAGTCTTATCTTTATTTTAAATTAAATAAATAGGTGAATTAAATCTGTGGGACGGATTTAATATAAATATTATTTATTTAATTAGTTTCTTATCAAATTATACAATATATAATATTGTATTAATTTCAGAATTAATGTAAGATTAACTCCAAAAATCCAATTTGGTAGAGAAAAATGCATAGCATCCTATATATCTGATTTTAGGAGCTATGTTTTGAAAAAAAAAACACATAGAACACTAAAAGGTCGAAGGGAAATCTGTAAAAGGTTTGCAGATAAGAAACTGCCAAAATAGAGACGGAAAGGACGAATTCTTGAGAAAACCCTGGAGGGACAAGAGACGCTAGCACGTCGTTCGTGGTTTGAATGATGTTCGTGTGGATACCAGTAGAGGAAGCCGACCTGAGTCATCGACTTCTTGTGATCGGAAAAGGAGCACGAGCCACGGAGAGAAGCTGTGAACATCGTGACCAGAAGCTGTGGAAGTCGCTGAGGAATACTGAGGGTAATGCTTCTTCCCACTTGACTTAAACACATACGGTAGATTCTGGCAAGGAATGGAAAAATTTTTAAGTTAATTTCCGTTACGTGTCTTCTAATTCCTTACAATGGTATCAGAGCCATGCCATTTTGTGTTTAAGTTAGGCTTGATTGTTGATTCATATGATATGTGTTAGTCGTAGCCGATCATATAATATGCGTTTTATGTGTGATATATAAGGGATCCGTGTTATATATGACATAAAAGGAATCTAAAAGGGAATTGAAATCGTTGGTAATACGTTTTGATTTGATCAATTAACATAGATGGGGTCTAAGAAAATCAAATTTAGATTCGTGATTATTTATGAAATAAATTTTTTCTCGTGGCGCTGCCCCTAGACCCCACCCGCTAACCGGCTAGCGGGACTGCTGTGGCTACCTATTCGTAGCGCAATATAACTGTAGCATATATTATTTTGTGAATATTTTAGATTGGAAACATTAATTGCCCTTCAAGTAAATCTGAATGTTGATTCTTGAATGCTTGGGTATGGTGAATAATATGGCTCTAGATTGCAAGTGTTGTAATTTTTTAAATACGGCCTGCGTGTCGTGCCTTCCTATATATATACTCTCAATGTACCTTCTCTTCTCATCTCACTCCCCTCAAATATTAAAAGAGGTTTCTATATATAATTTTTCTCTTCTTACTAGAGAGCTCCTCTCATTGGCTTGAGGGGACTTAGGATAGGTGAGCCATATTGTATCACGTTTTAAGTCATAATGCCGTCAATTTATGAACACTTGTCAAAACCTCAATCGCTCAATTGTGGACTCCACCAAAGTGGGTGCTTTTGAGTTATCTTGGGGAGATAAGCAAGAGTAATGGTGCTACTCTCACATGTTTATTATTGTTTGACTTAATTGAGATTAACAAAACGGTTTTGGGTCTCAAGGCATTAGATGGGATTAAAAACATGACAGATCATATGATGATAGGATCCCATGAACATCTAAGAGTTACATTTGATGTAATTGGTAAAGGTGTTACCTACCTAAATAACTTAATTTAAGTGTCCTGCCAAAGCGAACTTAAGTTTGAGCCAAATATGGATCTTAGCCCACTAACTATTGCATTGAGGGTTATTTATTTAGTGGGAGATTGCTAATTAAATTGCATATTTTAATTGTACAATCATGACGACTAGTAATACTGCTACATTATTGCTGCGATCTGTCCTTGATAAGGACAAACTCAATGGGACAAACTTTCTTGACTGGTTTAGGAACTTGAGAATTATTCTCAAGCAGGAAAGAAAAGCGCATGTCCTAGATTAACCCATTCCTGAGGAGCCAGCGGCCAATGCTCTTAGAGCTTAGAGAGATGCTTACACGAAGCATAAGGAAGACTCTGTCGATATGGGATGCTTGATACTAGCCACCATGGTTCTGGAGCTCCAAAGAGATCTGGAACACATGGAGGCTTATGAGATGATTGTGCATCTCAAGGAAATGTTCCAGCAACAGGCAAGGCAAGAGAGGTATGAAACCACTAAGGCCTTACATTCCTACAAGATGGCTGAAGGTGCATCAGTCAGTATTCATGTCTTAAAGATGAAAGGGAACATTGATCACCTTGAGAAACTTGGATTTCCCATGAGCTAGGAGTTAGCTACAGATTTGATCTTGAACTCACTCCCAGAAGGTTATGACCAGTTTGTCATGAACTACAACATGAACAACATGGAGAAATCTATTTCTGAACTGTATGGGATGCTTAAAACTGCTGAGCTGAGTCTTAAGAAGAATCCCAATACTGTTTTGATGGTTCAGAAAGGAAATGGTATGAAAAAGAAAGGCAAAGGCAAGAGAAAAGGTCATGGCTCATCAGGTAAGACCAAAGAGTCAGGGAAGCCCGAAATCAAGCCTGCACTAAAGAAGGCAAAGCCTCCGAAGGAAGGAGTCTGCTTCTGCAATGAACCTGGTCATTGGAAGAGGAATTGTAAACTCTACCTCGAAGATCTGAAAAAGAACAAGAAGGATAGTGGGGCTATCGCTTCAAGTATTTATGTTATAGACATTCATCTTTCTAGTTTCACCTCATGGGTATTAGTACTGCATGTGGTTCTCATATTTGTACAAATGTTCAGGGACTAAAGGACAGTAGGAAGCTAAAAAAAGGGTGAGGTTGACCTATGAGTTAGAAACAGAGTAAGGGTTGCTGCGTTAGCTATAGGCACTTATGAATTAGTCCTACCCACTGGGCTTTTGTTACTTTTAAGTAGTAACATTGTTTCACTTTCTTATTTGGATAAGGAAGATTTCACTTCCATTGCTGGGAATAGTAGATATTCTATTTATCGTAATGATATTTTCTATGCTCATGGTGATTTGCATGTTGATCATTACATATTAAATTTGGAACAACCCAATCATGGAAATATCTATAACATAACTACCAAAAGGGTCAAACCAAACAATTTGAATCCCACATACCTCTGGCACTGTCGTCTGGGCCACATAAATGAGAAACCTATTTCCAAGCTCCATCAAGATGGATTTCTAAACTCATTTGATTTTGAATATTATGACACTTGCGAGTCTTGCTTGTTAGGAAAGATGACAAAGTCACCTTTCACTGGGCACAGTGAGAGGGCCACTGATTTATTGGGCCTCATACATACAGATGTGTGTGGATCGATGAACATAAATGCCAAAGGAGGTTATTCGTACTTCATAACATTCATAGATGATTTCAATAGATATGGGTATATCTATCTAATGAAACATAAATTTGAATCTTTTGAAAAGTTTAAAATATTTCAAAATGAAGTACAAAACCAGCTTGGCAAAACAATTAAAGCCCTGCGATCTGATCGGGGTGGTGAATATTTGAGCCAAGAGTTCATAGATCATCTTAGGAGTTGTGAGATAGTCTCACAATTGACTCCTCTAGGGACACCATAATGAAATGACATTTCTGAATGGAGGAATCGAACACTATTAGATATGGTTCAATCCATGATGAGTTGAACAGATCTTTCGCCCTCCTTTTGGGGCCATGCCCTAGAGACAGCTATGTTCATAGTCAATCGTGTTCCATCTAAGGAAATTGAAAAGACTCCGTATGAGATATGGACTGGGAGGATGCCTAGTTTGTCTTTCCTCAAGATTTGGGGATACGAGGTCTATGTTAAGCAACAAGCCTCAGACAAATTAGCGCCCAAATACTCAAGGTGCCTTTTTGTGGGATATCCTAAGGAAACCACAGGATATTACGTCTACAACCCTGCTGATAACAAAGTGTTTGTTGTCATAAATGGTATCTTTCTCGAACGAGAATTTGTCTCTAAAAGAACCAGTGAGAGTAAGGTACACCTCGAATAATTTTGAGAGCCATAAGACACCACATAACTGCAGATAGAAAATAGAGAAGACTCATAACAAGTTGTTGAGACTCCTCAAGTCACGCAAGGTCCACGGAAATCTAATAGGACACGACTTCAGCCTCAGAGATATGGATTTCTGATTTCTGATAGTCGTGATGTGTTGGTTATTGAGCATAATGAGCCGACTACCTATCGAGAAGCTATAGTGGGACCAAACTCTGAAAAATGGCTTAATGCCATGAAGTTTGAGATGCAATCCATGTACGACAATAAGGTTTGGACCTTAGTCGACTCGCCTGAAGGTGTAAAAATTGTCGGGTGCAAGTGGGTTTTTAAGAAGAAAACTGAAATGGATGGCAATGTAAATGTCTTCAAGGCACGACTGGTTGCAAAAGGATTTACTCAAACTCATGGTGTGGACTATGATGAGACCTTTTCCCCCGTTGCAATGGCCAAATCAATCAAAATTCTCTTTTCCATAACAGCATATTATGACTATAAAATATGGCAGATGGACGTCAAGACAGCCTTCCTTAATGGAAAGCTCCTTGAGGATGTGTACATGACACAACCTGAAGGGTTTGTGCATTCTAAGGACTCTGGTAAAGTGTGTAAGCTTCAAAGGTCCATTTATGGAATGAAGCAAGCCTCTCGGAGTTGGAATCGTCGTTTTAATGAAGTAGTCAAAGAGTTTGGATTTCTTCAAAACATTGATGAACCTTATGTGTACAAGAAGGTTAGTGGGAGCACAGTTGTGTTTTTGGTACTCTATGTCGATGACATCATACTTATTGGGAATGACATTCCTACCTTGTAGATTGTCAAGTCTTGGTTAGGAAAGTCTTTCTCGATGAAAGCCTTGGGTGAAGCCACCTACATCCTAGGAATCAAAATCTATAGAGATAGATCTAAAAGACTTCTAGGACTTAGTTAGAGTACATACATAGACAAAATACTGCATAGGTTCAGTATGCACGAATCAAAGAGGGGTTTCATACCATGTCTCATGGTAGTCACCTTAGCAAAGATATGTGTCCTAGTACATCTTATCAGCGAGGTCACATGAGTAAAGTTCCATATACCTCGGCCATAGGATCTATCATGTACGCCATGTTATGTACTCGACCGGATGTCTCGTTTGCCTTAAGTATGACTAGCATATATCAACAGGACCCTGGTGAGGGCCATTGGACTGCTGTCAAGAATATCCTTAAGTACTTAAGAAGGACTAAGGACTTATTTTTGGTCTATGGTGGATTGGATGATGAACTCTGTGTAACTGGTTACATAGATGCGAGTTTCTAAACTGACCAGGATGACCAAAAATCGCAGTCTGGATATATATTCCTCTTCAATAATAGAGCAGTAAGCTGGAAGAGCTTTAAACAGGGTGCTGTAGCAGATTCTGCAACGGAAGCTGAGTATATAGCAGCATCTGATGCAGCTAAGGAAGCCGTTTGGATCAGGAAGTTCATCACAGAACTAGGGGTGATACCTACCATCTCAAATCCAATAACTTTGCTCTGTGACAATAGCGGTGCCATTGCACAGGCCAAAGAGCCTAGGTCACATCAAAGGACCAAGCATATACTCAGGCATTTTCATCTCATCAGAAAAATCAACAATAGAGGTGATATAAAAATATACAAAGTAGCAGGAGAAGATAATGTTAGTGATCCTCTAACAAAGCCGCTTGTGCATGCAAAGCATGAGCGTCATGTTAGATCAATGGGAATTAGTCAAATTAATGATTGTACCTAGTGCAAGTGGGAGGTCGTTAGAAATTGTGCCCTAGGGGCCAATCATTGTCTTATGAACATTGTTGATTTATGAATTTATTAATTGTGTTATCATATTATTTGCATGTTTACTGTGATGACCATCCTTGGATAATTCATGATCTTATCCTAAATGTCCTTAGTTGGTCATCTATGCGAGAGCAGAGATGAAATAAGACTAGCATGACTTTGAAGATGTATAGAGATCACTATGAGAGAGCTGCATGGGTTACGTCATAAGCTTCTCTCATATACAAACCATGTCACTATGCCCTTTGACCTGAGATCATCATAGATTCCTACATGACAAACGCTCAGCTTTGACCTAGTCAAAAGTCACTTTTGACCGAGTGATCATAAAGACTATGTTCAGGCTTAGTGGTTTTTCATGGAATGTGAATGGTCAAGATGCAATTTGTCCCTCACATTCGTAGAGAGATATTACTGGGCCCCGTGATGAGTGAGTTTGAGAAATATATGGCCATACTGTAATGAAAAGGTAGTTCCATTTCTATAGTCAGACTACCCAGGTATCGAGAAAGTAACGGTCAAAAATAGGTAGATAACATTATCTATGCCTCATCCATGACCAAAATATCACATGACAGAAGGGACATGATATGGTTGTATAAAAGGTTACATCATTTAACAATCCTCATATGATTTGGGTAGTCGTTATGTCTTGCTAGAGATCGCTTGCGACTTATGGGCCAGTATAGTAAATGACCCACTGCCAACTTCATATGGGCCTACATGGTCGCACACAAAATAGCCTAACACGAGCTATGATGTCCAGATTCATTAAATATAAGACATGTCCAGATTCAATGAATGATCCAGGGTGAATGTATATATTTATTTATATTTATATTCGTATATATATAAATTCATATATATACATTATATATAAGAGATATATGAGATTTAATTTATAAGGATAAATTAAATCTCTATCACGTTTGAATTTAAACTTCAAATTGATAGGATATCTCATATAAGAGATATTTATAAGATTTAATTTATAAGGATAAATTAAATCTCTATCACGTTTGAATTTGAAATTCAAATTGATATGATATCTCAAATTTGATTTATGAGAATAAATCAAATATAGTTTAGTTTTATCTTTATTTTAAATTCAATAAATAGGTGAATTAAATCTGTGGGACGGATTTAATATAAAAATTATTTATTTAATTAGTTTTTTATCAAATTATACAATATATGATATTGTATTAATTTCGGAATTAATATAAGATTAACTCCAAAAATCCAATTTGGTAGAGAAAAATACATAGCATCCTATATATCTGATTTTAGGAGCTACGTTTTGAAAAAAAACACATAGAACACTAAAAGGTCGAAGGGAAATCTGTAAAAGGTTTGCAGATAAGAAACTGCCAAAATAGAGACGGAGAGGACGAATTCTTGAGAAAACCCTGGAGGGACAAGAGACGCTAGCACGTCGTTCATGGTTTGAATGATGTTCGTGTGGATACCAGTAGAGGAAGCCGACCTGAGTCATCGAATTCTTGCGATCGGAAAAGGAGCATGAGCTGCGGAGAGAAGCTATGAACGTCGTGACCAGAAGCTGTGGAAGTCATTGAGGAATACTGAGGATAATACTTTTTCCCACTTGACTTAAACATATACGGTAGATCTTGGCAAGGAATGGAAAAATTTTTTAAGTTAATTTCCGCTGCGTGTCTTCCAATTCCTTACAAGAGATTCAAAAAATTATACCGGAATCAATCAACAAAGAGATTCCAACTAAAGGGGGCTTCTTCATCAAAAGAACAAAAGGATCATATCATCTGCTTTGAATGTAAAAAGTCAGGTCACTTCAAGGCATAATTTCCTCAACTTTCTAAAAGAGACAAAGAAAAGAAAAAAGAAAAATTTCAAAAGAGGAAAGTGTTAGTCTCATCAATCTGGGGAGAGAGTTCATCAGAAAATGAAGACAGTGATAACAAAGAAAAAGCTAACATTTGTCTAGTTGCTCAAGAAGAACATGAATCAGATACAGAGGAGGTATTAAATACTAAACTCACCTATGATGAATTTACTTTTAGTATACAATGGTTTATACTCTGAAGTCATTAAGTTAGTAAAAAAGTTAGTAAACTTTATAATAGAAATTTGGAGTCTAGAAAAGATAAACACAACATCTGAAATCATATCAAAAAGTACTAATCGTGAAGAATTTGAAAATAAAATTAGAGAGTTAACCAAGACTCTCGAGAAATTCACTAAAAGTAGTGAAAATGTTCAATATTTTACTTGGAAATCAGAGATGTGTCTCTTGTAAATCTGGGATAGGATATGATCCTAACTTGGATAAACAAAAAGGAAAGAAACAAATTAAGAAACAAATCATACTTGCATTATTTTAGACATTCGGTGTATACTTTAAATATATTTACTCAATGCTCATATTGTAACCATAAGGGTCACTCTACTGCTTCCTGTTATTACAAGAAGAATGGACCCTATGACACATTGAAATGGGTACTTAAAGGTACTCATGTACCTAAGGTAATCCAAAATAACATAAAATGACCCAAGAAAGTCTTGGTACCTAAAATTAAATGATCTTGTTTTAGGTTTGTTTGAAAGCATCCAAAAACATCAAATGATATATTGACAATGGATGTTCCTAACACATGACAAGAGATACAAAGAAGTTCTTCAAGCTTTATCATGAGGAAGGAGGCAAAGTAAGTTTCAGAGGAAATTAATTTGGAAAGATTGCTAGAATTGGAGAAGTAGGAAGTAAAAACGAAGCAAAAGTGGAAGATGTGTACTATGTAGAGGGATTATGTCATAATCTCTTTAGTGTAAGTCAAACTGCCGACAAAGACAATTGGATTGTCTTTGATTTAGAAGAATGCATAATAGTAAGCAAGAAATATCTCCCAATCAACAAAGAAAACTTGAAGGCAAAACTTCATGCTCTAAGGGACAGTAAATGTTATATCATCTATATTAATTCTAGTTCACTTGAAAATTGTTTCTAAGTAAATAAGAAGAAAGCTGGTTATAGCGTAAGAGACTAGCTCATGTGAAAATGCATCAGCTTTCAAAATTGGTTAAAAAGGATTTAGTAATTGGTTTACTTGAAGTTAAAAGTGAAACTAATATTGTCTATGATGCTTGTTAATAAGGAAAGCAAGTAAGGTTGTCCTTCAAATCAAAGAAGGAAGTTTCAACTAACAGACCACTCCAATTACTTCATATGAATTTAGTTGGTCCATCAAGATTTAAAAGTTTTGGGGAAAACTTTTATGCTTTAGTAATAGTTGATGAATATTAAAGATTTACTTAGACTTTATATCTTTCCTCTAAATTTGAAACTTTTAATGCATTTGTTGTGTTTTCCAAAAAGATGTAAAATGAGAAAGGTATACCTATTGTATTTATCAGGACTGAGCACAAAGGAGAATTTGAGAACAATGATTTTGCTAAGCTCTATGATAATTATGGAATTTATCATAACTTATCTACACCAAGAATGCCACAACAAAATGGAGTTGTTGAAAGGAAGAACAGAGTTCTCACAGACATGGCTAGAGCAATGCTCAATGACAAGGGTGTCTCACAAGTATTCTGGGCAAAGGCTATAAACACAACATGTTATATATACGACAGAGCCTACATCAAACCAATACTCAATAAGACACCTTATAAACCCTATAAAGGATGGAAACCAAATCTCACTCACATGAGGATCTTTGATAGCAAATGTTATATTACAACAACAAAGATAACTTCGGTAAATTCGATCCTAAATCTGATAAGGATATTTTTCTTGGTTATTCTAATCATAGTAGAGTATATAAACTTTTTAACAAACAAACATTTATAATAGAAGAGTCTATGTATATAGTATTTTGTGAAACATAACAATTTCAAAGCCTATAGATGATAAAGCTGACATAATACAGAGTCTTAAAACACTAAAATTAAACAAAGAACCCATAGTTGATCAATCAAGTAGTCAGTCTAATGAGTATGAAAAAGATCAACCTAGAGCTTGGAAATACAATAGAAATCATCCCTTAAATCAGGTTATTGGTAAAGTCAATGAAGGAGTAAAAACAAGAGACAAGTGTCTAATGAAATGCATTTCTCTGCATTTATGTCTAATATTGAAGCCATCAGCGTAGCTAAAGCACTAATAGATGAGTTCTAGATAGTTACAACACAAGAAGAATTAAATCAATTTGAAGGAAATCAAATTTGGGAATTAATGCATAGACCCAATGACTATCCAATCATTAGAACTAAATGGATATTCAAGAACAAACTTGATGAATATGCTATAATCATTAGAAATAAATCTACATTAGTGGCAAAAGGCTATAACCAATAAGAAGGTATATATTATGAGGAAACCTATGCTCCAGTGGCCAGATTTGAAACTATACAAGTACTCTTAGCCCTTGCTTGCATCAAAGATTTTAAACTTTATCAAATAGATATCAAAAGTGTTTTTCTTAATGGTTTTATAATGGAAGAGGTATACATAAAACAACCCCTGGATTTGAAGATCAACATTTTCTAAATTATGTGTGTAAACTTAAGAAGACATTATATCAGTTAAAATGAGCTTCTAGAGCTTGGTAAGATCGTTACAGCAAATTCCTAACAAAAAAAGGCTTTGAAAATGGAAAGGTAATTGATACGTTGTTTATCAAAATAAACAAATATGATCTTTTAGTAGTTCAAATTTATGTTAATGATATTACTTTCGGTGCTACTAATAAGGATCTTGGTCAGGAGTTTGCCAAGGTAATGTAGGGAGAATTTAAGATGTCCATGATGGGACAATTGAATTTCTTTCTCATACTACTAATCTGACAATGAGCAAATGTCATCTTCATTTCACAGTCCAAGTACCTAAAGGAGCTACAAAAGAATTTTGAAATTGATCAAACAAAAAGTGTATCAACTCTGATGAGATAAATGCTAAGCTAGATAAACAAAAGAAAGGGAAAGAATTCAACATTACAAAATATCGAGGAATGATAGGGTCTCTTCTTTACCTCACTACAAGTAGACTAAACATTCAATTTAGTATAGGAATATGTGTTAGATATCAAGCTACTCCAAAAGAATCCCATGCTGAAGCCATAAAAAGAATATTTAGATACTTGGTAGGAACCATTGATCTTTTTATATAGTTTCCCAAGGAGGAGCAGAATACTTGGTAGCATATTCAGACTCTAACCATGGAAGATATAAAATCGATAGGAAAAGCACCAGCGAACAACGTGAATTTCTTGGTGACTGTATAGTCTTATGGTTCAGTAAGAAGTAGTACATAGTGGCTATCTCATAAATAGAAGTTGAGTATGTAATGGTCAGTGGTTGTTGTGCACAAGTACTATGGCTCAAACAACAACTTCAAGATATGGGAATAAAGTTAAAAGAAATTACTATTTTTTGTGACAATACAAGCACAATTAGTCTGTCAAAGAATCCAGTGCGTTATTCCCTAACAAAGCACATTGATATCAGACATCACTTCATAAGAGACCACATGCAAAAGAAAGATATAAAATTTGAATTCATTCCAACTCATATCCAACTAGCAGATATTTTCACCAAACCACTTGCTCAAGATTAATTCAACTACATCAGGAGAGAATTGAGAATAGTAAATCCTAGTGAACTGTAAGGATTATACTTTACATGCAAAGTTTTCTTTCAAACTTTATTCAGCATCTATCTTCTCAAAATAATTGATATTTAATATGTTTTTGATGATTAAGGTTACTAACTTAAGCATCGGAGTGTATAGTTAAATTTTTGTAGGATGCTCTGTTACATAATTGAGAAACATAACCAAACAGAGGATGGATTGATTGAACAACTAATTGACTAATCCATTCTAAACTCCAAGCAACCAATTAAAGGCTTCAAGTCAAATGATGCTAAAATCTTTGTTACTTACCAAAAGGAAGGAAATAATATCACTACAACATTGTGCTAAAATCAAATGAGCATCTCTAAACTTTCTCTGTTTATTTGCAACTCTTCCTTCAAATCATGCTTCATATTTTTATGTCATGCTTCTTTGTACTTCTAACTTTTTTGTGATGACAAATAGGAGAGAAAAATATACTTCTCCTTACTAATTTGCCATCATCAAAAAGGGGGAATGCTATATTAAATATGTTTTCATGGTGCCAAATAGTAAAAAGTCTTCAATAATACTAAGAAAAATTTAAAGATACCAAACTATTTGTCTATTCTAAAAGTTTGATCAAAAATGTTTTGTAGATGGTTTTGAAAAAAATATGGTGTTACATAGTGATAGGTCCTTTTCTGTCCTCAAATATTATCAAAGAGTATGTCTCAAGATAATTCTATGATTAAATAGTGTTAAAAGTAAAAGATAGTTGAATTAATCGATTAATATCAATTAAACAATTGGATGTTTGATTAATGTAAAGGCAGCATTCTATTTTACAAAGAAAACTAATTAATCAATTAGTTAATCGATTAATGAGTGACCATTAATTGATTAGTTAATTATTTAATGTTAAGAGCTAACCTTCTGGAAGCAAGTTAATGAGTCAATTAATTGATTAATTGAAATTAATCAATTAATCTATTGAAAGTATATTTTCTCTTGAACAAATATATTGCTATTAATCGATTGTAATCAATGGATTAATTGATTAATTTATATTAATATGTTAACTATTCGATTAATTAGGGAAGCATCAATTACTCAATCAATTAATGCATAGTTGGTGTGTGAGATAGAAAAGCAGATCCTGATATTAATTAGTTTATTCAAACATATACAATATAAACTTGTGAAGATAAGTTTTTCAAAGTAATTATTATGAAGTATAATGAGAAAAATACACAAAATTATTACTTGAATCAATCATATGAATTAGGAAATTAGTTTGTACTTTAAAATAGAGATATATTTGAATACTTATTTGGCTCTTGGATTGGTTCTTCTTCTAGCTTGGATTTTATTTTGGTAGCACCTCCCCATGGTTCTCCTTTTCTTAACGTGCTACTCAAATAGGGTAATTATAGACTTTGTGAAGGCTAAATCAATGGCTAGGATCAAATCTTGCACTATTTGAATCAAGTGCAAAGATTGCTTATTAATCTTGACTTGCCCACTAAGCTAAATTGTGACATCATCCATGGCATCATTTAAGGTCATGTTTGGCATCTTTCAAAGGGTAACTGGGTCCAATGCCCTTATAGGATCAACTCCCAATAAACCTTACCTAAAAGTATTTATCGGGTAATTTATTTCATTATAAATTCTAATAACTCCTTTTTGAGTTTTATCAGTTTCATAAATTATTATATTTATTATAAGAATTTTCTATAAAATTTTATCTAATTATGAGGTTCAAAAGATCATGTAATAATCTTCAGATTTTAAAAATAAATATCAATTATTTGGGACCTCAAATCAAAATTCTGAAACATATGCGTGGCCCAATTATCATTCACTATTTAATGATAAAATTTGGGATTGTAACATTTTTTGGCAGTTTTGGACTTTTTCTGACTCAACTTTATCATAATTACAATTTTTCCCCTGAATTTGAGAAATTATACTTTAGTCCCTCAATTTGCCAAATTCTACTTTGGTCCCTTACTATAGTTTTTATAATTACACTTTATAGCCCATAACTTATCTCTAAATTTATTTTAGGCCTTGGGACTTTTCTAAATTACATTTAAATCATTAAACTTTCTATTATTTTCAATTTAGTCCTTGGACTTCACTATTGTTTAGTCCTTAAAATTTTACTATTTATAGTTTAGTTCCTAAAAACCCTCTATATGTTTTTGGGACTTTTGCTCAAAGGGGTATAGTAGCCTATCTATTATAGGGTACTTCTCTAAACTTTTAGGCTTAAAAATTAGAATATGACAATAGGTGGCCTAGAGAATTGAGAATTGATAAGGCCTAAGAGAATGATATTGGTTTATGGGAATAGTCTTGTGGAATTATCAATAAGTTACCAACTAGGGAGATGCAACTTAATCCTTTAGTTCAAAGTCTCCAAAAGACATAGATACAATACAACATAATCACATTATATCCTAGGGGATCGCAGTATATATATCCTAGTATGGCTAGCAAAGATAAAGTTTCAAGGTCACAGTAGATTCTAAAGAGGCTACGGTAGATCGCAGTAGATCTCAAAATTGTGGTAAATGTCATATCCTAATTTTTCCCTATCTGTATAATGCTGATAGAGGAAAGAGGTTTGGAAAGGATTGTTACAATAATTAAAAGGAATAATAAAGGTTAGATGAGTCTTGAAGGAAGAGAGGGACTAAATTGAAAAGTTTAAAAGTTCTATGGTGGAAAACGAAAGTAGAAATAAACTTTGGGCCATTAAGTGTAATTATGAAAAGTTGCGGGCCTAAAATATAATTTTCAAAAGTTCAAGGACCTAAATAAAATTTAGAAAAGTTTTAAGGCCAAAACTAAAGGTAGAGATAAAAGTTAGGCTAAAAGGTATAATTATCAAAAGTTGAGGGACTTAAAAAATGTAATTTATCAAAAGTTCAAAGGCAAAAATGTAATTATGAGAAAGTTGAGCCAGAAAAAATTCAAAAATGCTCAGAATCATATTAGTCCTAAATTTTACTAGTAAGTAGAGAAAATTATTCTGATCAATTTAATGTAACACATATTTTTGATTTGAGGTCCCGATTAATTGATATAAATTCTTGAAGTTAAGAAAAATTATTATAGTATTTTTCGGTCCACAAGATCATATGAAACTTTATAGTAAATTCCTATATTTAATATGAGAATTTATAAAATAGATAGAGTCATAAAAGGAATCCTGTAGAATTTTTAAGGGAATTTACAATGTAATAAAATACCCAATAAATACCTTCATGAGAGATTTCTTGGGATTTGTGCCAAAAAGGTCATAGACCCATATCAAGGCCCAAAATGGCATCCCAGAGGCCCAGTGAGGTGGTTGGATAGTTAAGTAGGCCAGAGTCCAGAGCAACCCCGAAAAAGTGTTAAATTATGAAAATACCCCTATGTAGCCAGATTGTACCAGACATGGATGGAGGGTATTTTGGTCATTCTAAATATGTAAAAAATTTCTAATAAAGTATAGGAGTGATTAGGTAATGTCAGTATATGCCCTGATAAGAAGTAAAAAGGTGTAAAATAATAATTATGCCCTTAGGGTTAATATAATGCCAGATAGTGAACCAAGGGCATTTCAGTCATTTGTCAAGGAATCTATAATTAAGTTTTGACCCAGTACAAGAGTTTCAATGGTAGGAAGGATCTGGATACTGGATTCAAGATCAAAAAGCATATTATGAAATCTTAGAAAAATTAGAATTAGAAAACAATTTGGTTTTTGGGAAATCGGACTGAACCGGTACCGGATTGGACTAAAATTTTTCCAGAAGATTCTCCCCTTGGAATGGTTCCACATGCCCTATGAGTTGTCCGTTGGTGATGTCATGGATGATGTCATAATTAGCTTTTTAGAAAAATTAAATCCAAGATTAAATGTGAGCTATTAGATCAAATAATGCACAAAGTGATCTTGGCCATTGATTTTCCATGAGATTTTTTATAAATACCCCCCAATTTTTGATGAAAAACCATGGAGCATGAGAACCTTGGGGAACCTCTTGCAAAATGAAAACTTAAGTCAAGACAAAGAAGATTCAAGGTACCAAAGTTCAAGCAAGCTAGAGATTAAAGGTAAGCAATCTATCCTAGCTTATTTTCCTTTGATTTGGGAGCTTGAACTTAGGGTTTTCATGGAAGAAAGTTGATTTTTCTCTAAGGTGTTTATGCTGTACAAAACCTTAGATGAAAATGGAAAGAAGAAATTAAAGTTAAAGTTATATGATTGAAACTTAAATAACCTAGTTAAGTGATTAGTTGTTGAATTAAGTTTATATTCTTGACTTTGCCATGGTTGAACCATTTTGGTCTACACTATTCATGATGGAAGGAAATGTAATTTTAATGATCGAATATTTCCATTGAATTTATTTGATGATATTGTGTAGGATTGGATAAGTTTTGAACCTTGGAAGCATTGGAATTCCAAGTTGTAATTTTTGAAGTTCTTCTCTGTTACTATTCACTAACATGAACAGTGATTAAAATTTCATAATTTTTATGCTTCCAATGGTTTTAAAATAAAAATTTGTGTGGGATAAAGTGGAGAAAAAAGTATGGGAAGTATTAGAATCAAAATGAGAATTTTTTAAAGAAAATAGGGTGTTATGCAATTATGTACAGAACAATGCATAGGAGCTGAAATTTCATGATTCTAAGCTCATAAATGGATTCAAAAGCTGAAATTTTGTGGGATAAAATCAAGACATCAATTGGTTCAAGGGACAAGTAAATTAGTGAAGACTAGATAAAGTTATGTTAGTAAAGAGTTTATCAAGGTTAGTCTTGAACATTGTTGGAGTTCATAGTCCTAATGAATTATGTGATGAAAATGAATGTGTCTAGGACTTTGAAACATCCAAGAAGATGTTGGGAAGTGATTGATCAAAAGGCTTCATTATTGGAAAGCTAGGAAGCAAGTGCAAAAGATCAAGAGAAAAGCTTAAGTGCAAGGTAGTGGACTTACCTCTTTATATGCTTGATATGGTATGCTTATGTGTTGACATGTATATGCTATTTGAATGATGTTGTGACATGATAAATGATAGTGAATATATTTTGAATAACATATTTTCTATGGCCATGCACTTTTATGCAAAAGTATATAGCATGATGTCATGTCATTAATTAAAAAAAATTAATGAAATTACATATCATGCATTAGCATCCATCTTGCATATTTAAGTGGTAATATTTTCTACTGAGATTCCCTAGAATCTCACCCTCCCATAACCAACCATAATAGGTTATTCATGATTGAAGAATCATGTTTGGTACATGAGCTAAGGAATAGAAGAGGAAGACTAGACAAGTGATGGCTGCATGTATGTTAGCCTTTTTATGTAATGTTATGTAATATCTATTATATGTAAAGAAAATGTATGAAAGAATTATGGCATAACCCCATGATGTATATGAATGCATGAAAGGAAAAAGATATGGTTTATGCATGTTGAAACAATTATTGAAAGTGGAAGAAAAGAAACTGAAATGGCAAAACGTAGGTCCAAAAATAGTTTTGTTGTGGCTTCAGTTTAACCTAGAAAATGAAGGAATTAATCCACTTAATTTTATGAGCACGTAGTACACATCCATATCTTTAAATGCATATGTAATACGTCTCATTTGGATGTGTATAACAAGATAAATGAATTTCCAAATTTAAGAGACAAAATCTGGAAATTCCAGAATTTGCCATATGAACAGTAAAAAGTAATGATTTAACTGTATCAATTGGCAAGGTAAATGTCCATATTTATATTTTTTTCCTTAGAGAGGTATGAAAGAGGTTCATTTAGAAATTTGGATCACCTCTATACAATTTTTCTACAATTAGTTTTGAATTTTTAAAATTGGACTTTAAATCTAGAAATCACCAAATGAACAGTACACGAGAAGTAAGTTTTAAAATTTTAATTTTTGGACTAATATAATGCTTTCGCTAATTAAATACGCTTCTAAATATGTACTCTAAGGTAATAAAAGTAGGATGTTATAGTAGACCTAGTCTAAGGGAAGTTGCTAAGCCACATGATTAAGGGTATAATATCTCTTTAGGAAAATGATGACCATGGATAAGATGAACCTTTCAAGTTGGGGTAACTAATGTGGAGAGAGTACTCATGATTTTCTTCTAGACAACCTTATCATTGATTAGGCTAAGATTAATTCTCTTCTAATTAATAAAGGACAATCAAAGTTAGACGAGTTAGAGCCATAAGTCCTAAACAAGAAGTATACATGCTAACTCCATATGTGAGAAAAATCTCTTATGAAATGAAAATTGACTAAACATTGACAGGAAAATCCCCATTAGGTGATGAATGAGACTATAGATAAGGCTAAAGGTGAGAAAGTTGCCATAAATATGGCTAAAATGATAGTATAACTAGAAAAGACCTAAAAGAGACAATATGATAAGAAGGGTCTAAGACAGTAAAGTACCAGGGTTCAAGCTTGTCAGGAGCACCTTATGTGCTCAGCAATCTTTTATAACATGTATATTCTTTGCAACAGAGATTTCAAAGAAAAGTACTTAATAATCCAATTTATTGAGAACTATATTAAATTTTTTTAGATACATAATAATTAACACATTGCAATAATTTTTATCTTAGAATTTTTGCTAGTTTTTTCTTCTACTTTTCCCCTTATGTACTGCCTTGTATCAAGATGTCTTACATCACTTACAAATCTTCCCATTTGCATCCTCTCCCCAATACACCATACAGTCATTTGGGCATGCATTTATTTTCTTGTAGTTCAAGCCAAGTTTGTTAATAATGTTATTTTCTTTATAAAAAGATAGAGGGAATTCGACTAGTGGGAAAGAATCTCCTAGCAACTCTAATGCATGGATACTACCTTTCTAGTCATACTGCATAGGCATTTGATATGATACAACCTTACAAGGAATGACAACTTAGAATACTTTGTGCACCCAGAATAAAGAGGTTTATCAGCTTTGTCATGAGGTCAAAAACTCGGGTACTTTTGTTACTAACTAACTTCAGACAGGGCCCCTCCTCTACTTCATCTGACTACTCACTTTCATGAATGCAAAAGGTATCATCATAGCATCATTCACCGTATTGGATTCTTCTACTCGTACTCGCATTCTTGAAATTAAGGGAATTGACTCAGCAATCATATCTGGTCATTCACCATGTAGTTGCCAAAAAACATACTCTTGTGGTAAGGGTTTAAATATCAAATGCCCTTTATCAACATCTATTGAATACCACTTTTTAAAACTACATTTAGGATATAAACACTGGATCTTACCATTTACAAAGGCATTAGCAAAAGCAAAATCTAAGAAATTGTTTAGTCTAGCCAAATATTGCAGAGTTGACTGATACAAGTTGATCCATTACCTATCCATCACTAGTATTTCTTAGATCTCGTTCACACATAAAGGGAAAGCTCAAATAGAAGTTAAAATCAACTTAAGATAAAGTTGTTCAAGTTTTTAAGAAGGGATCCAACAGCTACATAATGGTCAAACTTTTCTAGCATTACAAAATTGCTAGAAAATCACAAATAACGGTCAAACATTTATAGCAGTTTGTAATGGCTAGAAACATTTTCCTATTTGGTTATGAAATTTGAAATGGGAAAATGTTTCTAATGGTTTGTAACGTTAGAAATGTTTAGGCTGGAAGGAAATTTAAATTTCAAACTTCAAAATTTGTGAGGAGGTTTCTAGCGTTGATAACTGCTACAAAAGTCAATCTTAAAGGGAAAATTATTTTTAGATTTTTAAACAATATTACCATAAAATAATATTAACCAATATTAACTTAACATTAGCATTAGCAAAAAAAATGTAGAGACAATGTAAAAAATTATAATTAAAATTAAAATTTTGAATGAAACAAATTGTCAGATATTAAACAATAATTATATTTTAATTTATTCTAATTAAACAATATTTCAATCAAGGGTGTAGGCTAGCATCAGTGTCATCTTGATCAGGCGACTAGGCCTGGGCAAGCAGCTGGGGCATGTTTACTCCAGGGATTAGTGATATCTAGATATTTAGAGTTAGTGTCTTCATCAGCTCATGCAAGGCCATAGTGACTGCATGGAACTGGTCAAGCAAGATCTGCATCTCCCTCATCTCCTACATATGTCGCCTAATCTCATCCCCTACTTCTTACCAGATCTCCTCACCCACTTCTCGCTAGATCTCCTCTTCTACTACTTGTCTAATATCCTCCCCTACTTATTAGATAATCTCCTCTCATAGCTACTCATCCATGTCAGCAGCTCTGGTTCACTTCATTCCTATACTTATTAGATGGGACACCGTTGTAGATTGAAAGGTCCCCACTGTGTGTGAAGCTCCAGCACCACCTGGGTGGGGTAGCTTACTCAATGTAGGCCCAAGGTCAAGCCTGCTAATTCGACCGAGGTACTGCAGTTGTTTGTGGCCCTCCAACAGTGATACGATGGGATCTAATGTGAACCCTTATGACTTTCACAGCTCAATATCCACCTAAGCCATTTGGGCCTATCAAATTTAATATAAGTCAATTAATATTGAATATTTAAATTTAAATATCATAATTTAATTAATTAATATAATTAATTACATACTATCACCTCCTCAACCTCAGTTGATAAGGAATCCTGTCTTATGGCATGTATATGTTAGGCCATATCTCACGTACGTAGGCGTGACCCTCCACTCCTGTCACAACTTTGCCCTCTGTAGATTAAATAGAAAAAGTGATTATTTATAAATTATATACACAAATATAATGTATAAATTATTTTAATGTTCTTATTGTTTCATTGTAAGGTTGATAGCGAAGCTCCTATACCTTGCCAACATTTCTCTAGGTGAGGGCCTTAAACAAAACGTCATAATATTAATAAAAATTAAAAAAAATTATAATTAATGTAATAATATTAAGATCATATGTACTTGATGCTCAGGAGAGATCCTTAAGTAGACAAAGTTAAATCTATCTTGCTCATGGGCTCCATCAGGTATATCTGCCAAAATCTCCTATAAAGGCCTTGTACGGTCATCATTTTTCTCGTGCCACATATCTTCCCTCTAGTTCTTCCATGCTGCCCTTAATCTCTTGAGGATATCCATATTTAGCTCCTTTCCCACTATAAATTTGGCCTGTAATTAAATAAATAATAAAATTTTATTCATTATATAGATTATGTTGATTTAATATGGATTAAATATAATCGATATTAAATCTATATATAGATTACATAGATTCAATATATTAAATCTATATATATATTCTATATTAAACCTATCTAAAAATCTATATTAATATGGATTATATAGATTTAATATTTATTATATAGTTTATATACGTTTAATCAAATAATTAATTACTTTAAATAAAAATATATTTTTCCTTTATCATTTCCCAAGTTGCATCCTTATCATGTACTTCGATCTTCTTCCAGGCCTTCACATGAATGGGTAGTAGGGTCCACTGCTTACCAAATATGCATACATACTTGCTATATAGCTATCCCCTCCCTTAATCGGTTGGTCCAAATCATTCAATGGTAGGAGCACACGTCTACTGTTAATAATGGAGAGCTCTTTTATATTAAGCCTCTTGATAGACCTGTTGCCCTAAGAGTCTGTAATATGTAATTTGAAAATTAATTATATATGAATTAAATATAAATAACATTTTATATAAATAAAACAATGACCTGTTGCCCTGGCTCTTTGGAGCACGATACGTCTCATTCTGGGCTCGCTGATCCTCTTCCTCCTCCTCCTAGGTTTGCTCATTTACCTGATCCTTCTACTCTTCTTCTTGAGGCTGCTCATCATGATGAGGAACTTCATCTGCCATGAAGCTCAAGATCCCCTCCTCACTAAGATCGTAGTCCTCGATGCTAATAATTGACCCAGGAGTACCACCTATATAAGTATCGGCCTACAAACAAGATCCTTATTGGTTGTGTTAGGATCAATCGACTCTTTCTTGGGTGGACGACTCACCCTGATAATATCAAACAATAATTGATATAATCAATATAAATAATATCAAATCATAATAATATAAAAATACAAAAAATAAATAAAATAAAAAATAACTTTAGAAATAATTGAGTTAAATTTCTATTCTTATATTGAAATATAAAGTACTCTATAGATTTGGATTTAGATTTAATTTGTGCAAAGAATTCAGTAAGGCTTCACTCATAACTCACCAAAATTGTGAAAAATAGGGAGTCACTGTTTATATATAGGTTTGCATTTTTTAGCGATTGTCCCTAAAACTGATAGAAAATGCAAACCCTGAATGAATTGTCACTTACCACATTTCTTGACCCCTCGGTAACTGAAGACATAACTACCACTACCACATGTTAAAACTACTAGAAATATCTCATAACTACAAAAAATGTCCATAAACTTTCTAACGATTTCCCAAATCGCTATAAATTATGTTGACATCCCGCATTCTCTTGTGGTGCTTCTAGTTGTTAGTGCTGAACCATTAGAAATGTGGTTAAAGGGGTTAGAATTTCTAATGATTAGTCTTATAACTGCTAAAACTTCCATAAGTTTCTAGCAGTTCAACTAGACCGCTAGAAACTAACCACTGCCAAACCACTTTTTTTGTAGTGACACTCATACTATCTTCATTTCACATAATCTCATTTAGATAAATTAGGAAATTATAAATAATATATCTTAGTTTTATAAATTTGAGAATAAAAATAAACAATTAAATCATCTCACATTTGCTTGATTAAAGTGATACCTTATGGTTCATTAGAAGTGTTAGGAAACCTTAGCTCCTTGAGAAGAATGACCTAGGTTAGATTTTAATTTTACTATAATTTAGTTTAGTTTTTTTATAAATAGAACGACATGTTTATCATGGCCTTAAATCATTTTTATATGAATTAAACAATAATTCATGTACTGGTCGCATTTAAAATACGCTTCCCTCGATTCCATTCCTTTCAAGTATTTTGTCCCAAGAGAACCTATAGTACTTAAAGTATATATCCCATGGTAACTGGCCGAAACTCACACAACTTACTCTTGCACCCTCCTTATCCTCATATAATGATTTTCATGGCCTGATTGAACCTAAGAAATTATCAGTCTACCAAGGTATCATGAACTCTTTGTACCTGTCTTTCCACCAAATTATGAAGACCCTTATGAGCTAGATACTTCCAAAAGACACTGAGCAAATTGAATCAGAGGCCTTAGACAGAGCTGAAAGTATGACATGTGAATACCAACACAAGTGCAATAAGAAGAAGAAAGGGAAAGAAGAAAAAGGATACTCCAACTTGTCATTTGACCAAGAACCTATATTCAAGTCCAAATGGTAATTTACTCTCGGACAAACATCTCATGTCATGCGAATCACTAATGTAGAATTATGAGCGTTTGTGTCATGTCCCAAAATTTGAACCGTGACTGGCACAGAATATGAATAATTTCACATTCTGTAAGCCTAAAACCTTAAATGAAATGTTTGGAACAAAAATCATAATAAATTACATTTCTAAAATCAAAATCGAGTCCTCTGTAGGAATCACGTCATTGTATAACCGATCTCTCGATGATCCTACAACAAACTACAAACGTATGCAGCTACAACACATTTACATAACTAGCCTGCTCCAGCTTCACTTTCCTCCTCTTCTTATTTTTGTTTTCTCACCCAAAGATAGTAGCTCACACGTGTATATATATATACTTCTTTAAAATCAGAATAGCACCGTTTATATATATTCTTAATTAGTTTTAACAGCAGCCCACACTCATAGACCCTTAACAGACATGGAATAAGAAAAATTAGTTCAAATAAGAGGTGCCATAGAGCTTACCACACACACCGAGTCTTCAAATGGTAGGGAGGGAAAAGTACAGGGGATGCATTTACTGTAGAAATGAGGAAGTTTTAGCAGTGATAAAGTACCCGATGGAACACATACCACACAGGGTGATTTCTAACATTACTCACACACCCAATGAGCAGTTCATGAAACCTAGCAGGAAGGAGATAGAAAATCTCAGACTTGCTATAGTGACATGAAGACCCTTGATAGTGGCAAACGATACCACCACTGACAAAGAATAGCCGGTGTCGTAGTTTACAGCAGCCGGTGATCACTCTTCCCTCAAAACTAATGGTCTAACATTGTTCCTCTACTCCCACTCTCATTCTACTTCCCTAAAGAAATAGTAACAGCATAGCAAGGAAAACCATAGTAACAACAACGACACGGCACTAGTGACAGCAGCACACAAGAGATGGAATCACTTGGGCTATAGTTCCAGAATCTTAGTTGTATCACTTTACTTTCTCTCTCGCATCTATAAACTAGAATGAGAAAGGGGAGAAGTATTCTAGAATAAAAGGGTGATAGATGCTCTTCCCTTGCGTCGTGCTGCTGCTCTACCATCGCTTGCTCGTAGAATGGAAATGGGGGAGGGGACGAGAATTACGTAAAAGGATAGAGGGCTAATTTCATCATTTTACCCCTAAAAACAAAAATAAATCTCCCCTTTTGTTGGTACTGGAGCTCAAACAGGGGACCTCATGCACATCAAAGTTGTTTCCAACCACTTAGCTAACCCTGACTCTTGCAAAAATTCTCCATAAAATAATATTTATACTAAATTTACATTATCTAAATAAGAATTCTGCAGGGTCATTACAGTTTGATAACTTTCTTTTTGTAACTTAAGCTAGTATATGTTGCACTACTGCAAAAAAGGCTTTCTAAATTGGTTGAGAATGGTATTCTACATCGGACAATGACTGGTGTAGAAATGGACTATTTAGAAAGTGTACACTTTTTAAATCAGGTGGTTCACCGGTGTAGAAAGAGTAGAATTTAAACTGATCCCTTTTGAAATCAGCGTAGAATTTTCTAATGTCTTCACTAGTTAAACAAATTCCTTTTGAATGGCTACTGTAGATTAATGAATTGGTTACACCAGTTGTGTTTTCAACCAATGTAAATTAATTGATTTTTACACCGGTTGTGTTTATACCCGGTTTAGATTAATGAATTTTCTATACCTCACTATAAAGACAATCGGTATAGATGTTGTCATATTTACATATATTGTTTCTACTCCTATCGGTATTCTTTTTGTGCAGTTTAAATGTATTTTGAAAAAACAACCCCTTCAATGTTTCGTTAACCCCATCTCTTGAAGCTTCATGAATAAACTACTCAAATATACAAACTCAAAGAGACAGCAGTAGAGATAAAGTTCAAGATGGCAGAGACAGATCTTCAATTGCTCATTACATTATTATTTAATAAAATTCAATAAAAAAAATACAATCTTTTGAACAAAAAAAATAAAAAAATGTATTATGGTAATGACAAATACTATTGAGAAAGAATGATTTAAACAAAAAACTCAGCTCAAATATTGTGCAAGTCCTCAATATCTTATTCAGGAAATGGGTCAGATTGATCAAACATCTGAAATATCAAATTAAAATAAAAGAAATTAAAGCATTACTAAGATATATTAAATTCACCAGAAATATATGAAATCATTAAAAACATAATTTTCCTCCTTAGTTAGGTCAGTCCTATTTAACAAGATGATATTGATCATGTGTCTAACCATGTAGAAGCCGCACAAGTTGCTTTCTTTGGGTTGCCTTTGACTCTATAATATAAACATGAACAAAATTATGTGTCATTAGCAAAAAACTACATGGAGCATAAGACTTAACACTTTTATTACCTTCAGTGTGATCCATTCAAGGTCCCTCACTGAGTTGGCTTTCTTAAGACCCCTTGCAATTACAAAAGTCCTCATAGCCCTATGACCAAAGTTATGAACTTAGTAACCATTTTTATCACAAATACCATATTTAATTTATTACAAATACCATTGTTTTGTAAGGAAGAAAACTCACATGTTCATAATCTTCTTAGCATCAACTGATGGCTTATAGTAGAGAGAGCATAAGAAGAAAATTTATAAGTATGCTTACATAGTATGATCAATTGCCAATGATTGCTGTAGAAAATAATTAAACAATAATGATTATTAGCATTAAGCAAATACAAACCTAGTATGAAAAAAACTGAAATATTATTATTCTTACTCCTGCATATATGGTGCAGAAAAACAATCAATATCGATTTCATCAAGCCTCCTTGCAATGTACTTAAGTCTTGAAGATTGGGAGGTCCCTTTTGAATACATCTGAAATGGGCATAGGAATCTAAACTGACCTTGTTTGCCCTTGGAAACCAACTCAGCTTGCATGTACCTATAGTTAATGCAAACACGATGTTTGTTAATGCAAACACTTAGCTTGCATGAATTTTGTTATTACATATATTTACATTTAAATTAGACTTACATTAAAAATATTTGGATGCACCCAGAGGTTAGTTTATTCCAAGGAGTGATAACATATTTCACATCTGCATGATCAACAAAGGCAGCAGCCCCCGTGTCACCCACAACTGAATCCATAGGCAACGCATCCACATGGAACATTTTGTTAGATGCCAATTGGATCACACGTTGCATGAAACTCAAATTGGGAGGTGTGGGAAATTTGCTCTGGGATGACGCGACGTGGGAAGTTCCATAACTTCTTCAGAAACATATTTTTCAACAATGGATGCCTCAGGCCAATTTGGATTCTTTATGTACCCTTTAAGGATTTTCATGTATCTTTCAAATGGGTACATCTATCGTAAGTATACAGGGCCACACAGTTTTATCTCTCATACTATTGTTGCATCAAGACATGACAATCATAAGACTTTTGGCCTACTAATTTCAAATCTTTCATCGACACAATCTTCTTAATATTAGATGAGTACCCAGAGGGGACTTTGATTCCTTGTAAACATTCATAAATACTTCTTCTCTCATCCTTGGACAAAATATTAATCTCTTCAACACAATAACTCCCCTCACCATCTGGCCTTGGATGTAAATCCTCACGTATTCTCATTTCTTACAAATCTAATCCTGCATTCAAAGTGTCTTTGGAACTACCATGTAGGTTGAGAAGTGTTCCAAAAATGCTGTCACACATTTTTCTCCATATGTATGGCATCAATATAATGCCTTACCTAAAGATATTGCCAATACAAAAGCTCAAAGAAGACATATCTTTTTTCTATATATTTTTGTCACTTCTCTTGGTAGTCTTACTGAAAGTAATGTTGATATCTTTCACCTTTTCATAAACTTGTTCTCCTGTAAATGGCTTTGGAGCATTTTCAAATTATTGGCCGCTAAATTTTTTTTTTTCAATCGACGGTATGGGTGGCCTTGTCTTAGAAATCTCCTATAACCTAGGTAGATTGTCTTTCTTCCATGATAAAGTTGATAGTAGCAAGTACCTTCCTCACAAATAGGACATGCTTTATGGCCATTAACATTATATCCTGACAAATTTCTATATGCAGGAAAGTCATTAATTGTACAAAAGATCATGGCTCGCAAATTGAATACCTCCTTCTTAATAGCATCAAAAACATCCACGCTTTCCCACAACTTCTTCAAATCTTCGCTCAAGGGCATTAGGTAAACGTCTATGTCATTTCCCGATTGTTTTGGTCTTGAGATCAACATAGACAACATTATATAATTGCGTCTCATACACAACAAGGGAGATAGGTTGTAAACCACCAAGAGGACGAGCCATAAACTATGTATACTACTAAGGCTACCATAAAGGTTCATGTCATCTGTACTGAGTCTAAGCCTTAGGTTTCGTGGTTCCTTGCTGAACTCAAAAAATAAGTCATCAATCTTCTTCCATTGCAAAGAATTAGTCAGATGACAAAGCTTTCCATCACAAATCCTTTCAGTCGCATGCCATAACATTTTTTTTTTGCATCATCTTCATTATCAAAAAGCCGCTTAAACCTTGGTATAATTGGAAGATACCATAACACCTTTGCAGGAGACTTGTTTGATCTGTACCTTAGTTTCTTACATATTAGACATTTCTCCTAATCTTCAAAATCTTTCCTATATAGTATGCAATCATTTGGGCATGTATGAATCTTTGTATACTACATACCTAAAGGGCATATTATTTTCTTAGCATCATAGTAGCGTTTAGGTAACACATTTTCTTCTAAAAACATGTCTTGCAATAGCTCAAGCAATTCTAAAAAACCTCTATCACTCCACCCATGCCGTGCTTTCACACTTACCAATCTCAACACCGCATTCAACATGTTGCATTTTTTGCACCTTGGTATAGAGGTTTTTCTATATCATTGCGCATCCAATATCACGAATCATGTCCTCTACCCGATCATCAGTATCTATGTCATCATCAAAGGTCTATTCTAACTGTTCAGATGCACTCGACCTTTCCACATTTTCACCATGCCATACCCATACTGTGTAACTCTTGCAGAACCCCTCACAAATTAGATGAGTATACATATCTGCAGGACTTTGTTTCCTCTCATTCAAATAACTCACACAAGGACAATAAAACCTTCCATTGTCATCATCACCGTTTTGTTTAGAAAAATCCAAAAACTCCTTCACCCTCATCAAATTCAACACTTTTTCATTTAGCATTTATCTAACTATTGATCCATATTTGTGGAAGACTAAAAAACTAGGAAAATAGAAAACAAGAAAACCTAGCTTACAGCAATGAATCAAATGAAAAAAACAAAATGACAGTAATGAATCTAGCACAAATAATGGCAAAAGGTACTGCCAGTAGTGCATAAATCTTTAGTTCTCGAGACAAGGAGTTCAAAACAAAACTCACCGGCTGTGAAAGGTCGAGAAGACTTAAACACGCAAACAAGTGAAAATGACAAATGGGAGGCATGAAGGGGCTTTTGATTTAAATTAAAGGGATTTTGTAAGCAAATCTACACCAAATAAAATGTAACACCGATGTAAAAATAACTTTTTTTAAACCTGACAATATATTCTACACGGTCACTTTTACACCAGTGTAAAATAATATAAATTGAACAACTCTACAGCGAATGAAGTGGAAGACCAGTGTAGAAATAACTTGTTCTAAATTGGTCATTATATTCTACACCTAACATTGAAATGTCCAGTTTCAAGCTATTGCATTTTTTTTGGAAAATAAAAGAACATGTCATCAAAACAAGAAACTTTATTCATTCAGCTTTACTAATAACTTTACATCAAAAGTATAAAATTTTCAAACACAATATCTATTAGAATATATAATATATTCTCTCCTTTTGCCATTAAGTATAAAAAATAAAATAGGAGGGGCAGCAGATAAAGGTTACAGGCTTTCACTCCTCATCAGACTCAGAGGTCTGGGATTCATCAAAGTTGGTAGGATCAACAGGATGATAGAAGGTATCATGCTGTTGATTGTAGCGAACTTCTAAGTGGAAAGCTCTAAAATTGTCTTTCAGTCTAGTAACTTTCTGAGACAGTTCTTCCACTAAGTCCTCCAGGGCATTGAAGTGCATGATCAATTCCTCAAGGTGCTCCATTAAAGTGACAACCAGGGGAAAGGAGAAGGAAATATAGGGTGAGGGTCGAGATATTTGTCTTCAAAATTGTTTCTGCTTCTTTTGTACGGCGGAGAGGAGGTGTGCATGAGGAAGAAGCCATTGGAGCGTTCAAATAGAAGAAAAGAAACTAAAATAGAGATAAAGTGATGAGACAAAAATACTGATCATAGGAATGGTATATATATGGTTGAGGAATAAGAACGATTTTAGAAAAGAATATCGAAGAATGCAATTGGCCTAGAAGGTACAGAGAAAAGAAGCAGAAAAGCATAGACAATAAACTAAAGAGTCAGAATAGAAAGTATATTTAACACTGATTATATATCTTTTACACCAGTTCAATGTAAATCTGGTGTAAATATTTCATCTTATTTACAAAAATACCACATTTCATTTGTTCTAAAAGCTTTTCCACAAGGTCTGAAGAAGTTAAAGAAAAGAAGTGGTAAAGCATAGACAAGAAACTGTAAAGTCAGAATATGACACAGCTAATCTACACCTATTGATATTAGTATATAGCGTAGTAATTATATTTTACACTGGTGATGTGTTAATCCAGTGTAACTATTTTACCTTATTTACAAAAATACCACTGGTCATTTTTTTAGACCATCTCCAAAAGAACCGATTTAAAAATGGGGCTTTAAAAATCATATTTTGTATCAGTGGCGGTCCTTATTATGTTGTGTCATGAGTGTCTTGTAACTTACATAGATGCCTTTCATTAAGTTTGTGTCATTAGCATCTTCTAATTTGCTTTTTGTAACTTATGTGTGTCTTGTGACTTGTGACATATGCGTGTCTTAGAGTCTATATAAGAAAGGGTCGTAAGAGTGGAGGCAAAAAGAGTTTTGTATAGTATGCTTCCTACGAGTTCTCTCTAAATCTCTTCTTTTGAAAGATTAAACTTGTAACACCTTATTTTTCTCTCCAGATATTAAAACATGCTCTACAAGTGTCATTTTTGCTTCAATTTGAAATGTTTATGGGTACTTTAATTTATAAATCATATGATGTTTGGCATATTTTAGGTAAAATTTTATGAGTATTTTTCACCTTACCCTAAATTCTAATTAAAAATAAGAAAATATTAATATACAACAACAACAACAACAACAAGCCTTATCCCATTAAATGGGGTCGGCTACATGGATCATACGACGCCATTGTGCTCTATCGAAAACTAAATCCTTAGATAGGTTATTGACCAGGAGATCCCGTTCAATGACCTCTTTGAGCGTTCTCTTTGGCCTTCCTCTACCCCTTTTAACCGGTGTCCATACTATTTGATCCACCCTCTTCACTGGCGTATCCCTTGGCCTTCTTTGTACGTGTCTAAACCACCTAAGACGGTTCTCTACCATTTTCTCTTCAATAGGTGCCACTCCAACTATTCCCCGTATATGTTCATTACGAATCTTATCTTTTCTTGTATGCCCACACATCCATCTCAGTATCCTTATCTTAGCTACCCCAACTTTATGCTCTTGCTGTCCTTTTAAAGCCCAGCATTCACTTCCATAAAGCATTGCTGGTCTTATAGCAGTGCGATAAAACTTTCCTTTTACTTTATCTGGTACTTTTCGATCACATATAACCCCAGTAGCCTTTCTCCATTTAAACCACCCGGCCTGAATTTTATGATTAACATCCTCCAAAATTTCACCGTCCTTCTGTATTATTGATCCCAAATATTTGAACTTATCTATTTGTGGAATAACTTGATTTCCCAATCTGACCTCCAAGTTACTTCTAACTTGTCTCTTATCAAAGTTATAATGCATATATTCCGTCTTACTTCTACTCAGACGAAAACCCTTCGACTCTAAAGTACTTCTCCATAACTCAAGTTTAAAATTAATCTCTTCTCTTGACTCCGCCACAAGAACTATATTGTCCGCAAAAAGCATGTACTTAGGGATTTCTTCTTGAATAGGCTTAGTTAGAAAATCCACTACTAGATTAAATAAATAAGGACTCAAGGCTGATCCCTGATGTAGACCAATCCTTATGGGAAAATCCTTTATTTCGCCCCCAGACGTTCTTACAGTAGTTGTTACCCCCTCATACATATCTTTTATTGCCTTGATATATGCCATACGTACACCTTTCTTTTCCAAAGCTTTCCAAAGCACCTCTCTTGGCACTCGATCATATGCTTTTTGTAAGTCAATAAAGACCATATGCAAGTCTCTTCTTTTAATCCGGTACCTTTCCATTAACCCCCTTAATAAATAAATCGCCTCTATTGTAGACCTACTTGGCATGAAACCACACTGATTCTCAGTAATATCAGTCTCTAATCTCAACCTGTGTTCAATTACCTTTTACTAAAAAATAAAAAATATTTAATATCTAATTCAAGTCTTTCTTATATTACTTTTAATCTAATTATATATTAATTATTTTATTAATACATATTGGTTTTTCAACCCATGCAAACGCCCGCAGCAGGTTGAAAAGTCTCCAATGCATAGGTAATTTAATAATATTGAACAAACAAATACTTGGACAGGGCACTACCTTACAACAATCACATTACATCGTAAAACAAAAGAGAAGAAAGGGAGAGTGAAAGCGATATATGGCGATATATGATATATAGATACAATATATAAATAATTCTACATAATTTTTTTTGGTCAATACGAACGAGGAGATTGTCTTCCATTCTCCTTTACGCTATATTGTAAAGAGCTTCCATAGATCGCTATCTTTATTTGATAACGAGAATATATTCTAAGATCATGTAACAAGATGAATATATAAATCCATTAGTCTGTGCCCCGTAGCCAAACGTAATCACAACATTGAAGTTCCCAAGATATATATATATATATATATATATATATATATATATGTGAAACAAATACTAGAATAATTAACTAGATCAAGTTTCATGCATTATGAAGAGCTCAAAAAACCAAGTCATACTTGCTATTCACTGTAGGGTGACATGTATACAGATATTTAGTATAAGTAACAAAATATCATCAAAGAAAAATTTAAATTAAGTCTTATGTCATCTTATATCAAATTTAAATATTGCAGTTAAATGATTGAGATATTTGTACATGATAATAAAAAACGTGTCTCAAACAAATTGATGATAAATAAATTTGTTCCATAGAACACGTATACATATTCCTATTAATATCACATTATTAGTACCTCAAAAGAACTATTTCATTATGCTATTTTGATTAAATGAATGCATTGATTCTCTTTTCTTTCTCCAATGAACTTAAGAATGAGAACCAGAAAGAACAGAGAATAATGGAACTAATTAAACTTACCAAGTAGGGCGAGACATGGAAATTCAATATCTAGTAGTGTTAAGGAGGGGCTGAGGAAGGAGAGTTATAGACATAAGGCTTCATGTATGGTGGTGGCGGAGAGTTGCACATTGGCTAGTAATACGGAGAGTACTCAAAAACTGGTGGAGGTGGAGATGGGTATACATATTCCTTTCTTGGGGGTGGAGGAGGTGATGTGTACATGTAAGGCTTCTCTGGTGGAGGAGGAGACTTGTAGACATAAGGCTTCATGTATGGTGGTGTCAGAGAGTCATACACTGGGTAGTAAGATGGAGAGTATGCATAAACTGGTGGAGGAGAAGAGGGATATACATATTCCTTCTTTGGAGGTGGTGTTACTTATTCCGTCTTTGGAGATAGAGGAGATGTGTATGTATACGTATTCCTTCTTTGAAGGAGTTGGAGATAGATATATGTATTCCTTCTTTTGAGGTGGAGATAGAGATAGGTATAAGTATTCCTTCTTTGGAGGTGGAGGAGGATATGTGTATACGTATTCCTTCTTTAGAAGAGGTGAAAATGGGTATACGTATTCCTTCTTTAGAGGTGAAGGTGGAGATGGGTATATATATTCCTTCTTTGGAGGAGGAGGAGGAGATGGGTATGCATATTCCTTCACTAGAGGAGGAGGAGATAGGTATATGTATTCCTTCTTTAATTTGGAGGTGGAGTAGGTGATGAGTAGACATAGGGCTTCTCAAGAGGAGGAGGAGATACATAGGAGGAGATGGGTACACATAGGGCTTCATTGGGGGAGGAGATGGGTATGCATGTTCTTCATTTAAAGGTGAAGGTGGATATCGGTATACATATTCCTTCTTCGGAGGCGGTTGAGATGGGTATACATATTCTTTCTTTAGTGGTGGAGGTGGAGATGAGTATATGTATTCCTTCTTTGGAGGTGGAGGAGGTGATGAGTACACGTAAGGCTTCTTTGGTGGTGGAGGAGACAAGTATATATAGGGCTTCACCGGTGGTGGAGGAGAAGCATACTTGTATTAGGGATTTTCTAATGGTGGAGGAGAAGGGCTGATGTAGTTTGCAAAGGTTTCATATGGTAGGAAACTTAAGCACACAAGTGACAGAAACAAAGTGAGATTACCAGAAGCCATTTGGGTCGCTTATCTTTCTTCAACTCCCAAAGTAGGAGTTGCTTCTCCTTTTTGTACTTTGGTTAGCCTAATGCCACCCTAGGTAGAGAAAGGAAGTGGGGTCAGTATGGCCCACCATTCTACTCCCCAAACATTCCACTCTCTTCCTCTTTGTAGTAACCAGCTCTAATTTTATTTTATAAACATTTTTGAGGAACATGTCAATATAGCAACATCAATTGATAGAATTTATAAAAAAGCTTCCATTATTTGTAGGTCATAGAAAGTATAACTATTTTGTTAGATTTCATGAAATGCACATTTTAATACTCACATATTTCGTATGGATATCATTTCATACAGTTTATCAAAATTGAAATAAAAAAATATTTATCACACAGCATATCAGAATGTTCGATTTATTTTATAAAAACACGAGTCAAAAAAATTATTTTATATTATTAAACTTTTAATTTGATAAATAGCAAAAAAATTTGATAAATATTTTTATAAAAATATCACATCATTTTTAATAAATATCAATAAATTATAAATAAATAATAAACTAATCAATAATAGTCAATGATATATTTATAGATATTAGTAAAAAAAACTGAATTTCTTTTACATGATAATTTAAAAATTACAAATTTTAAAAAAATTCTTATTTTAATTTTATTTCACACGTTAATAACTTGGTCCTCCCTGATGAATTTGAACAAGTAATTCAATATTTTTAGTATGGAAAGAAAGTAAATATATTGTTTTTAGCAATATGACCCCAACTGGGTTTAGGAACACGGCTTGGGATTGGATGGAGGCCCCAAGATGTCTAAGATATAAGAAGAGAATAAATAAGATATCAATGTCAACATCCTATCTTATCATCTAAGGGAAAAGTATATTTCGTCATACTTTTATATTGTGGGTGAGCCCGATCTCTTTTTAAAAATTTTTATAGCAAAAAAATATCAACGTCCCATTTTTATTTTCTTGTAGTATGTACCAAATAGGAAACATAACAGACACTGGTAATATTTAAATTTATTTTGATTGTTTAAGCTATATAGCCATATAAGTTATATCCTCATCATACGTACTACTAATAGTTATTTTATTCAAAAGTGGTATTTTGTTAAATTATGTATCTCTACTTTATCGTTTACTATTTCCTCGTGACCTCGAAAACAATGTTAAACATTGTGGTTTTTCCTCTCTTTTTTTCTAGTATTATTTTAAAAATATTATGAATAATACTATATGTGATAAAATTTAGAGAAATATCAAATAAAATTTAACTAAACTTTATCAAATAAAAATGAAAGGTAGAGGCTGATTTGGTTATTAGTAAGCATCAGGAACGGTTTGTTAGTTGTTTGGCCGAAAGAAATGTATCGTTATGAAATGAATGGACAAGAGAAAAGAGATCGACAAGGGTCACAATTTTTTAAATCAAATTAGGAATAAGGTATAAATCTACTCCTAAAATATTTCACAATTGGCACGGACACTATAAACTTTCCTTGGGCATAAAAGTACGCACCAAGATTTTAAAATTATGAAAAAATGTCAGTCATTTAATAAGTTAGCATTGACTATTTAACAAACATGTCAATAAGAAAATTGTATAAAAATACATTATGGGCATAAAAGTAAGCGTGGAGTTTTTAAAATAGTACATAAGTATAACAACGATTAAGTTAATTAACGTTAACTGTTTAACAAACAATGCCTACATGTGTTGCACACGTTTTTGTTTCCAACGGCCCTATTAGCCACTATGGGGTTTTCTGCACAACACAATAGCTGCACCTCCCCCTATTGCCTCATTCACTATCATTTGCTTTGGTTTCTTCATCATAGATGATTTTGTCTTAGAGCTAACAAACTGTGAATTAGGGGCACTAACATTATAAATTAATGCGTCCAAATCCTTTGATAATATTCATCGACGAAGAAGAAAACAAGGAAATGAAGAGGGTTGTGTAGCCATTACGTCTTGCAAAAGATCTACAGTGGCAGATAAGGCCACTGGGAGCAAAAATGATGTGCAACACATGTGGGGACTCTTTGTTAAATGGTAAACATTTTGTAGATTTAACAGTCGAGAATTTTTATACCATTTTAAAAGCTTCATATGTATTTAGCATTCCAAGGAAAATTTATAGTTTCAGGTGTAGCTGGAAAACGGGTTGACCCATTTAGGCATTACTCCAATAAAACAACCTTATTACGAAACCCGGCCCTTGAGCTTTCAAGTTGACTGGACCCATTTCTTGCATGTCTTTTCATATTATTTTAAGTTCAATTGATAGATCATTGACTGTGGGTTCAACCGGCAAAAGGGTGAGATATGCGATCATTTGAAGCGTGTTCGATCCCTGGAAAATATAATTTTATTGTAGTTCCAGTCACGGCACTTAGGGAGGCATATATGCTCCTGTGTGCCTAAGTTTACGCCTGAAGGTAATAGACAGCTTGCCCTACCCAACATCGGTTTTATCTAGGAGAAAATGAGACTTTATCCTATCTTTGGATCGTGGGTGAGCCTAACCCTTTTCCAAAAAAAATTTGTGTACCAAAAAACAATTGATAGATCATGGGGCTTTTATTGCACACTTTATGATTATTTTGTGTCCTGGTCCCTCCGCAGCTCACCCCCATTTTTCTCACCCACCAAGTCGGGCAAGACGCGAGACAGCAAGTCGAGAGAGAGAGAACGAGAGTGTAGCAACAGAAAGCGGAGGCAGGGACACGAGAGTGAGGCAGTGAAAGAGAGAGAGACAAGGAGCAAGGCAGCGACCCAGAGAGAGTAAGAGAGAGACGAAAAGCGACGTTGAGCTAGAGAGAGAGACGTGATAGAGTGCAGCAACGTAGGAGAGGTCGGCGAGTGTACATTAGAGTAGATCTCGACCAAGTCAAGTCTCCTCAATGCCGCCCACCATTTTTTTCGGTCATCTGCACATTTTCGGGTTGTGTGCACGGTAGCTACCGAAAAAAGAGAGAGGAATACAGAGGCTGTCGTCGGGTATGGGCATTGGGAACTGGTTTGAATTGGAAAGTATATATATATATATAGAAGCTTGCTGTTATGGTCTCTATATTATAGTTTTACTTTCGAAAAAACATAGGCTTGATTTGTGAAAGTCTAAAACCATGGTTCTGGGAACTATGGTGTGTTTTGCCGGATGCTCATTGGAGTTGTATGAGTTAAATCTGGAAATTTTCAGATTTGTATATGATGGAGGAGAGCAATAACTATAAGAGTTGGTATTTTAAGTTATGATGTTGGGTTGAAACTGGACAGAGTGTATATATGTATAAATCTGGAAATTTATTTAGAAATTATGGGTGGAAGTTTCCAGATGTTAAGTAATAATTTGAGATACTTAAGTCATGTTTAGAAGTATTAGAATGATTAATTGTATTTTATTAGGAAGTTGGAGATTATAGATATATATATTGAGACTTGGAAAAAGAATAAAACGTTAAATAAAAATGTGCTAATCAATCCTATAAGAGTAGAGCTCAAAAGAGAGAGGATTTGTAAGGGACTTTCCTTAAGTTACAAATTATAAATGGACAGGTATTAACCTATCCTTATTTATATGTATAATTATAGGTTTTGATTTCTGCCTAAACCCATCAAGAAGACATAAAGAGAAGAGTCAAGAAGGAGGAGGAAGCTAAAGGTAGCTTAATCATTTATTCTTACATTTTTATGCATTGGTTATACATGTTTATTTGTGTCATTTTCTTGCTGTAGTTAAGCACGAGAACATGTAAACTCCTTACTTTAGCAGTTGTCATAGCCATGCACATTATTTAGATCAATTAGTTTATTCAGTTGTAAGGTATTATTCTCTATGCCTTATTTTGCATGCTTAGTTAACCTTTCATTAATATATATATTTAGATGATAATTTATTCTACTGAGATTCTCTCAAATCTCACCCATTTTTTTCCATGTACCCACAGTAGGAGCAAGTATCTTAAGGGGCAAGGCAAAGCTAGAGACGAAATAGTAAAGAAGGTGGATATTAGAATAAGCTAGTTTTACTATTTTGTAAGATATAATATTAGTTTTAGGATTCTATGTAATTAGCTTTTATTATGGACGGTAAGCAAACTATGTGGTTTGTAAGTATCAACTAAGGAAGATGTGATAAGTGGTTTGGACACCTTAGGTAAGAGTTAGATCAAGCCTAGCAACTACGCACATACCAACATTACCCTTTAATCACTACAATTTTTTATTTTAAAATGATTGGAAACATCAAAATCATAAAATTCTTATCACTGTTCACACATATGAACAATAACATAAAGGGTTTCAAAATTTTCCTTTTCAATTTCAATGCTTTCAAAGTTCTAATTATATCCAATCCTACATAAAATCATCATTTAAATTCAATGGTAGGATTAGACATTGAAATTCCACTTCCTTAGTCCAGAACAACCCTAGGCTGAAAGCATCAAGATAATGTAAAGTCAAGAATATCAATTAAATTCAATAACAAACCATCCAAACTAACTTATCTAAGTTTCATTCACATACTTCTAACTTCATTTAACTCTTTCCTCTTTGTTCTAACAATTCGGCCAACATGCATACTAATGAAAAAACTTAACTTCTAACCATCAAAACCTAGGTTTTATCCTTCTAAAATACTTATAGATAAACTAGGAATGATTGCTTACCTTAGGTACTTGTTTGGGTGGCTTCTCTTTGATCTTATTTTGAATTTTCTCTTCATTTTAGCATGGCTTCCCCCAATGGTCCTTTAAGTGCACGAAATTGTGAAGACAAGAGGATATTTATAGCAAAAACTTTAGCATCTTAGGACTATTTTACCCTCCCTTCAACTGATTATTACATAACCTTAATCTTAACTCTCATTGGTTGGTTTCTTGCTTAATTAACATTAATCTTCATTAGCTTAATTCTTATATTATTTTATTATGATCCATCATGTGCCAAAACTCTTTCTTCTAGCATTTGGCTTTCAAGTGGAATTTTTCACATGGTGTGGGTGAAACAACCTTATGTCTGATGTCGCCTTGAGGTTACTTCAAAAATTAAACTAAGGATTACGTATAGTGCAGCCTTGAGAGAGCCAAAAATAAAATTGAATTCCTAAGTAACTAAATGCAATGTAACATAAGCTAGAAAATGGGGTTTGTTTGATTCACTAACAACTAAATGCAATGAATTAAAAATAAATTTAAATAAAATATTTTGATATTTTTAATTTAAATAATTAATCAATAAAGAATGAATGGAATGATAATGCAAGTGATTAACAATAATAAAAACAATCCTCCAATTCAATAGTATAAGCAATCATAACTTCAACATATATGGGAGATATAAACAATGAATTAATAATTATAATTAACTTTTAATCCAAAAATTAAGCTACCTCGAATTGTCATAAAATATATTCCAAGTCCTAATTTAGTAACTGCCACCAGAATAATAAAATAGGACTAAAGATATTAAAATCCAATACTCAATTATAACTCAATAATTCATAAAAAAATAGGATTAAAGTTAGCAAGAAGTACAATGATCCACTAATTCAAACCACTTTGAAAATCACAAAATATTTACTAAAATTTTAACACAAAGTCTTGACTCAAAATAGAGTAATGAAATTAAAGTTAATTAAAGAATAATATCAATTGCCAAACAATAATTCAATTATAATAATCCTGAATAAATATAAATAATTTATTACCAAGCTCCCCAATAATCATAAAATTATCTTAAGATCTAGGAATCATAATATAATTAATCGGTAGAGAATTAAAGTAACTTAAACTCTCCTTTTGATATTCCAAGCTCATGCCTTTATCATTGAATAGGAGGATTATGACACTCTAGCCATGCCTAGCCATCACAGAAGTTGCTACCATCATTACCATCACTGCATCGTCACTACTTTTGTCCTTCTTATTGCACCATTGTGACCGCTGTACACTTCCTTATGCTTTCCATCTTGTTTTCCTGCTCTCTTGCAGCTGTAACTGCTCATGCTAGGCTTGGACGGAATGGAGGAGGATGAAGGTAATGAATGGAGATGGATGATGACAATGAATGGATGTGTGGAAGGGAGTATGAATAGATTTGTGCGGCCGTGTGTGTTGATAATGTGATCCTTGTGTGCGTCTCTTTTCTTTTTGCTTTCAATTCTATGGTGTGTCTGTGCATTGCTACAAGAAACAATTTAAAAAGTAACCTAATATGCCAAATCACAAGGTTTGGCCCATTAGTTCTTTATATGTAATTTCTCAATTTGTAGTTCTTTATTGTTATTTATAAGTTCTAATTTATCCTGAGTACCTGAAATACAAATAATAACAATGTAATACTTTTTATTCTAAAAATAATTGTTTGAGAGAAATAATAAAAATATGACAATTTTATCCCTGTTTAGCATTAAATCAATGTAAGATATATAAATCCAAATAGTGTACAAACTATATAATTAAGGACTAAAATAATGACAAAAGCCCACTAAAATGACATGAATAAATATATAAAAATATGGGTTTGTGAGTAGGTCTCACTTGGGATACCTCACAAGCCAACTCACCTTATCTCTTTATTTTCTTTGATTTCTTTCTTTTAAAAATTCATAAATATCAAAAAACTAACTTAAACTCCAAGGTACTAACTTGTATCATTGGGCCTTCTATCTCGGCACCATATTGGGCCTCCCTTGGGTACAATTCACTAATTGGCATAAATCCTAAGACACTTCCTTTACTGGATGCCTTAAACCATCTAGACTTTTGAGATAAATTCTAGATAATTCTTTTTATGATTTTTAAAATTTCAGAAATTCATTCTAATATTAAATAAATTTTTGTAAAGTTTCATAATTTTTTGAGACCCACAAGTCCTAATTAAAATTCTATATGATTTCTTTAAATCATTTATTGATGTCATTTTTCACCTTAAATTCCAAAATAAATTCTAAAGGACTCCTTTTTTATCTTTCTCAATTTTATAAATTCTAATAATAATTATAAGGATTTAATGTAGAATTTCATCTTATTATGAGATCCAAAGATATTATACTAATTTTCAGACTTTAGAGATTAATATCAATTTATCGAGACCTTAAATCAGAGTTATGATAGATATGCCTGACCAAAATTCTATCATCTATGTACTAGTAAAATTTGAGACTAAAATATTTTTGGGCAGATTTTGGCTATTTTTGGTTCAATTTCCACTTAATTACTCTTTTACCCCTGAATTTGATAAAATTACAATTTAGTCCCTGAATTTGCCAAAATCTACTCTAGTTCCTTTCTACACTTTTTTTAATTCCATTTTAGTTCCTAAAACTTCAAAACTCTAGTTAGGTCCCTTTTTCTATTTTTCTTTGAATTTTCTATATTTAACTTTTTGTCCAAATGACGTATACATCCTTAGGCTTTATGACTTTATACCTTTCATTTCTTCCTCTAACTTAAAACTTATCTAATCATTACTTTTTTTCTAATTATCATCACAATCCCTTGTTAGCATTTTTACTCTATCATTCTTATACATATAGAAAAAATTTGGGATGTTAAATTTCTACCTCATTAAAATAAATTTCGTCCTCAAAATTTAATTTGTACCTTAGTCAAGTAACCTCATACATGTCTCCTCTGTATATCCTTTTCTACTTTATGACTAAGGCTTGGGGTATCTATCTTTTATCTTAACATCTGGCGAAGTGCTCTCAATATCTGAAAACTCCATATCTTTCTCGTGTTGCTATGCTCCTATTTATCGTAGTCAAATCAATCAGAGTTAAAATCTGCTACTCTCTATTACTCACTTATTTATCATTCATCCATCTATTTATGGATGATTCACTATACTAGACTTGTGAATAATGTCCATTTCTTTCATATATAACCTTCCAAAAATTTGATGTAATTATGGGGTATATATCATATATCATACTTTTCATTACATATCTCTTATTGTGTAAAATGCCTTCTCTAATATAATTAATATTAATTACTTACACTCATTTTTGTATACGATATAAATAAAATAATATTATAAATAAATTTATTTTATTTCAAAGCAGTTAATCGTGGTAGAAAAGAGTTTACTAAAATTTAAAAGCAACCATACTATGGTTATAAAAGACTTTTCGTAATTGATAATTAATATTGTAGAACACCACCAATCCAATACTAACATAGTTAACACGGTTTAACATATTTTGAAGATGATATCCAGATAGAAAAAAGTGAAACCCATGAAATTGTACTATCATGAAACCCATGAAATTGTACTATCATGGATATAAAAATTTTACATAATTTTTGCGTGTAAAACTATGTTAGAAAAAATTCAACCCCACTAACATGGTTAAAGGATCAAAGCCCCAATTTAACTTCATTAAAGTTATCAATTCAAATTTTCTTGAGTAACGTACTTAAGTGACTAACGCCAATTCCCATAATGCTAGCAAAATTTCTAAATAGCACTCATAATATAATAAATTGCCTCTAGAGGTTCATCATGTCACATGCATCATCCTAAAAGGCTCGAGCCTCCTACCAGTACACATTATTCAATACGATAATAAAATAGCAAATCATTAGAGTATAAAGAAAAGTATGAAAAAAAGTAGGCCCTATAGTGGTAATATACATATACTCAACGTATAAATATAAGGGAGGATGTTGTACAGTTTAACTAGCACAACTATGCCTCTGGCGCCTTCCTATTCGAACCAACAATTGAACTAACTCCTAAAAAATGTTAATAAAAATAGGGTGAGACAAAAGCCTCAGTAACCATCAATTCTACTCATCATGCATACTAATATGTGCTCGTGAGGTGTCAAGTGGGATAGTTTATAAAGTACAATATATAGAAAATAACCTATCATCATATTATAATCAAATGGATAAACCACTCAAGTTTCACCCATCAATCCAACTGAACCGCCTTATTTCCGTCAATCGAATCCATGGGCTAGTGATAACTAGCATATGACTGGCCACCCAAAAAGCTAACTGATCTAGTGATATAGACCAGCCAAAATCTATAGAGCACGTGACTGGATCATGGGTTCATTCCCCCTCGGTAAATAGGTGGGGGTGTCACAGCCCCTCGATAAACAGGTGGGACAAAAGCCAACCATCTAGCTTTAATGGAGGCTATACCACGTGATAAAAATATAACTCCCTCATCACCAATCCCCAAAGCATAATTCTCAAGATAATAATATTAATCAACAATCTCAAACCTGATAATCAATAACATAAATAAGTATCACAATAAAATCTTTCTCAAAATAATCATTTTCTTCAAACGACAATTACAAGATATAACAAGTTTATGTTCTCAATTCAATTTTCTAAATTAAACTGCACGTCTTACAAGACTATTTTTTTATAAAACTATCAATAATAATTCCTCAATATAATCATGTAAATACTAGCATATTTATATAAATATACATATATATATATATATATATATATTAAAGCACTCACAAATATCACACTAGCACACATAATGAGTGGAAAGTGGTTACCTCTTATCAAAACAAGGAATAATTACCACAAGTCAAGTGGCCCTATTTATAATAATATCAATCACAAACAATCTGGTGTTCCACTAGGAGTTACTTCATAATCCTAATGATAGTCTACAAAATTGCCACACAAAAACTATCACTATAGTATGCAATATTCCTCTAAAAATTATTCTAAAGCTACTCTAAAATTTTATATCTTATCCCTAAAGACATGAATCTTTTTTATTATTATTTACATTCATTTATAATTTAATTAGTTTAATACAATAATAATTTAAATTGAAGTCAAGAATCCTTTTGGAAGTTCCCATATGAACACATGCATATTGAAGAAGAAAGGGAAAAAGGTTGCTTCTCCTTGTTTGTAACTATTTTTAATTTAAAAATATTAATTTTATATTGTTTTTATTTGGTTTCATTTGTCAGCTAGTGATTTCCAAAAGTGGTATAGGCACCTAAATCAATATATATATGCGTATATGTACATGGGTTTCATGATGAAAAGACAAGGACAATTGATTAAGCATATATCCACGCACATATATATTGCAAGTGAAAGTCTGTAAAGGAAACAGAGAGAATAATGATATTTGGGAAAAGCATTTATATTGGATGGTTTCTTTAGGGAGCACGTGGGAACCTAGCTTATAGGCATATATATTATATATATAACTCATATTACCTCCTGACAATTGAAAAGGATAAGGCGTGTAATAGGATAAGAATTAAACAAAGAGAGGGAGCAATGTTGTGGCTTGATAAAAGAGAGGGGCAATGACGTGATAGAAAAGGGGAGACTAATATAAAGAGGGAGAAAAGAAAAGTGTACCTTTGCAGCAAGAGTGAATCAGAAAGAGAGAAAAAGTGATATGAAGGAGGGGGTAATGGTGACGACCGATGATAATTAAAGAGGTGAGAAGGGATATATTTAGGTTTAAGATTTTAATTTTATCTAATATAATATCATTATCTTATTGTTATTATTATCATTATTATCTTTATAATTTGTTAGAATCTTATCAAATATAATATTTGAAATTCAAACTATATCTTCAAAATTTATAATTCATATCTAGACTTAGAGATTCTATTTTCATTGAGAATAATAAAAATATTAAACTATAATAATTTTAATTATTTAATGTTTTTGAATTATTGATAAATAATATTTGTTTGTTATTAAAAAATAAAAATAAAAATTAGGATGTTACATATTGCGCATCTCTTCATTTCACTTTTCATTCCATATTATGGAATACTCTTTGACTTAAGCTTTGTCGTCTTCTAGAGAGGATCTTACTCTTAAGTATTTCTCACCTCCTTCCTATCATAAAACTGTAATTTGAATCTTTTCTTTTATATCCTCTCAATTTAGATCTGACATAAGGGTCTAATCCCTTACCTTTTCTAACTCTTTTCCAGTTCCTCTTCTTGGAACTGATATAAGGGATACTGGAGTCCCTTTCTACTGAGCACTGATGCTATTTTCTATTTATTTTATTCTTTGCTTATGTTATTCTCTACTGGGCACTTATGCTACTTTTTTCTTATGCTATTATTTAATCATGCTATTCTTTAATTATAATATTCTTTAGTCATGCTAGCTAACAATGTTCTTTATGTATATTATAACATCTTTCTAATCTTATGACATCTCTAAGCTACTCTAGCCTGAGCAAATTGAAAGGTGTTGCTAGGTTAGGGCTAGGTTACTATTTATATAGCTCGAAGACCTAGCATACTCTAGTAGTATACTCTTTCTCGTTGAACTGTGTTCTAACTTTACTTTGCTTTAAACCCTCTTCTCTATGTCTGTATATCTATCTTAGACTATCTTCTAGGTATATCTGACTTTAATCTCTTTATCCTTATCTAAAGGATCTATCTGCTCATATTTGTCTATTCTCAAGACATATGGGGTTCTTTCTTCTATTCCTTAGGCATACTTCTATAATCTTTTGTATACAAGTACTCATATTTGAATCTAGACTCTGACCTCAGTTTAAGAGAAACTAAGTTCAGTCTAGATATAATAGAGGTTATCCTGGAGAAAAACATTTGAATAAGTTAATCAACACCTTAAAGGGTTAGTTACTCCCTTTATGCTGATAACTTAACACATAAATTTGTTTTCAAAATTTTATCTAGTAACCCTTATTATTTACTAAGGCTTTACTTATTTCCTCTATTACTTAGGAATTCTTCCTAAGCTTTCTTACTCTCTTATAGCTTGCCATGATCAGTAGGAATTCTTCCTCAACTTTCTTACTCTCTTATGGCTTGCCATAATCAGTTACCTTGTAATCATGGTCTAGCCAATGGCAAGTGCTATTGACAATTGCCTTCTGCTATTACTATTGTACTAGTACTCGTATGTGTACAGATTGTATGAAAACTTCTCATTTCATACCATCTGAATATGGCTCTATCTTAGAGCAATCTATATTTGAACTAGTTCTGGCTCTTATCTCAAGAGTAACATGCATCTAGATCTACTTTGAGAGTGATCTCTTTAATTACTGTATATGTCATGTTCTTCCATAGGAAATGGAATATTGTGTACTTATGATGTACTATTACTCATAGCATATCATTCTTATATACCCTTCCATATCATTCTTATATACCCACAACATTTGGAGGTCTAGAAAGCATTTAATGTAACACCTTACTTTCATAAGTCTTAGGGATCATTCAATAACATTTATAACCACTTACATGACCTTTAAACTCTATTAAATAAATCTAGAATTTTACTCTTTATGAGTTACTGTTCATATAGTATTTCTAGATTCAACAAAGAACTTCAAAAAAATCATATTAATTCTAAATAAATCGAAATATAGTGGCTCAAAAGGCTACTTCAAGCTAACACAACGAAATTTAATATAAAAATACTTTCTAAAATCAATTGATTGACCATTTAATAAAGTCAACTATGATGTCAAAGTTTACTATTTATTTAGTCAAAAATTCTAAAAAATAGATTATGATCCCTGAATTTGGAAAATTGGTTCTCTTTGTACAAACACTGAACTAAGGTATTCTAGGTGTCAAAATGAAGCTTGACATGTTAAATAGATGTCTATAAAATTTTAAAAAATTTATTCCATCATTTACTATTTTTAATTACATCTCAATTATCACTGCCTCCCTACGATTTATTGTTCATAGTGACAAGTTTCAACAAATAACTTTACATTCATATACATTTCAAACATGCAACTAATCCCTATATCTTCTTCATGCATCTTAATCTTCTTCTTCATGTGAAATACCTGTTGTGGTTGGCATATAGAGGGGTGAGATTTTTAGGAAAATCTCAGTAGCAAACGCTACTAAACAATGTATGCATTAATGCTTGGTATTTGTGCTTGCTTGTAATTGTGTTAACATAATATATTGTGCATGCTTCCATATAATATATGAAATATAAAATGCCAAAGTAATCATAGAAATAGAGCTTCAATTATATATATATGTAACACAATTCAACATAGTCATAGCACAACCAAGCATAACATCAAATACATACAAGTTTAGGATGTTTACTACCTTAGTTCTTTACTTTTACTTATCCTCTTTCTTGTCACCTTTCCTTTATGTAAAATTGTCTTCTTGCTCAAACAAACCAAATCCTATTATTGAATTATCATACACAGGCATTATCATCCTTTCTTTATGAACTAACTCAATACTCAAGAGTATTAAGCTTTGTAATTAAGGAAACTTTTCCTAATTCCTTCTAATTAGCTTGGTCTTTGAATCAATTGATACCTTGAATTTGTCCTACACAATTTGACCTTATGAATCTATTTATAAACTCACAATTTTCCAAATTCCAGCAGTTGCACCCTGTTCTGGATAGAATCGAAAAACTTCCCTTTTATTTCAAAAATTCTTATTTTGATTCCAATACTTCCAATACATGTTTCTCTACTTAATCCCATACAATTTTCCATTTTAAAACTATTGGAAGTATCAAAATCATAAAATTCTAATCACTTTTAATTCGTGTGAATAGTCACAAATAAGACTTAAAAATTATAACTTTCAATTTTAATGCTTCCAAAGTTTCAAACCTATCTAATCCTACACAAAATCATCATTTCAATTCAATGGAAGCATTCGATCATTGAAATTCATTCTTCTTGATCCTGTAAAGTAGGAACTAGAATGACCTCTTCAATGGTAAAGTAAATAACACAATTCAATTCAACAACCAATCATCAATTCTGACTCATCTATGCAATAATTTCATAGTTATAACTTAATTTTCCTCTTCCTCCTTTAACTTTGAATTTTGGACAGCAAGGGTTCCAAGGGAATAATCCATTTTCCAACCATTAAAATCTAGGTTTAATCCTTCCAAAATATTTACAAATAAACTAGGAAGGATCTCTTACCTTAATTATTTGCTTGAGTGGCTTCTCCTTAATCTTATTTTGAGTTCTCTCTTCATTTTGGCATAGTTTCCCTAAGGGTCCTTTAGGTGCACGAAATTATGAAAGAGGATGGGGGTATTCATAGTGAAATTTCAAGGCTCCTTGGACTAATCTACCCCTGCTTCAACTAATTATTACAATACTTAATCTTGAATCTCATTAGTTGCTTAATTCCTTAATTACCATAAACTTAATTCTTACATTATTTTAATATAATTCCAAATGTGTGAAAACTCTTCCTTTCTTGTTTGGCTTCCAAGTGGCATTCTTGCACATGGTGTTGGTCCTACCAAGGACACCTCACATGCCACCTAGCCTTATCTCTTGATTTTCTTGATTTCTTTCATTTTAAAAATTATTAAAATATCCTAGAAATTTTATCTAGCCACATGATAAAATTCTTGGCTTCTTTGACCTTTATGTGATTCCATATTGGTCCTAAATTGGGTCCAATTGGCTAATTGGCATAAATCCCAAGGAATTCCCTCTACCGATATCTTTAAATTATCCTGATTTTTAAGATAAATTCTATAGAGCTCTTTTAATAATTATAACATTTTTAGAAATTTATTTTAATATAAAATAATTTTTTTATAAACTTTCATATTTTTTTGAGACCCATAAGTCCTATTAAAAATTTATACATCTTCAAATACTTTATCAATGTCATTTTTTACCTTAAATTCTCAAATTAATTTTACCAGACTCCCTTTTAACTTCTTCACTTTCATAAATTCTTATATTAATTATAAGAATTTACTACTAAATTTCATCTTATTCTAAAATCTAGAAGATACAATACTAATTTTCATACTTTGAAAATTAATATCAATTTATCAAGATCTCAAATCAAAATTTCGTATTGTATTAAACTGACCAGAATAATTTTCTTTATTAATTGATAAAATTTGGGGCCAAAACATTTCTGAGTAGTTTTGGACCTTTTCTAGTATAATTACCATTTTACCCTTGAACTTTTTAAAAAATACGCTTTACGCCCTCAACTTTTTATAATTATACTTAATAGTCCAAAGCTTATGTTTACTTCCATTTTGCACCATGGAACTTTTAGGGTTTTCACTCTAGTCCCTCTTCTTTATACCCTTGTCTACTCATTATCTTTCTTTCTGTCTATCATCACAATTCCTTTCAAACCTCTTTCCTCTATCAGTCTTATATAGATAGGGAAAAATTAGGATGTGACATTTCCACCCCTTAAAATAGATTCTATCCTCAAAATTTACTTGGTACTAGTCAAACTATCTTGGTATATATCTTTTATATTCTATCTTGACATCTAGCGGAGTACTTTCAACATCCGTAGAACTTCATATCTTCTCAATTTGCTATATTATTTCTTCCCTTGTCAACTCATTCAAAGTTGAAGTCTTATTCTATCTCTTACTCATCCATCTGTTTGAAGTATACTTCTATCTATTACTTATCTATCTGTTAGCATTTATTTACCTGCTTATGCTTATGGACAACTCTTTATACTGGAATTGTGAGTAGTATCCATTTCTTTTATATTGAACCCTCTTAAACTTCACTATACTCTAGAGTTTTAGTTACCTACTTGGAATATTTTCTATCTACCTATCTCTTTCCTCTTTATAGTTCCTCTTTTTGGAACTAATATAAGGAAATACTTTTCATCTAATTATCTCTTTCTTTTTATACCTTTCTTCGCATAAAGTTCCTATGTTTGAATTGATATAAGGGATAACAAAGTCCCTTATTTCCTTTCTACTGAGCACTTATGTTATTTTCTACTCATGCTATGCTTTATTTCTCAGTATACTATAACTCTTTCTAACTTTGTGACTCAACACTGTACTTACCAATAGGCCACCCATCTTTAGACTTCTCTGACCTAAGCACGCTTAATTGGAATGTGTTGCAGGGTTAGGGCTAAGTTATATTTCATATGGCTCTGAGCCCTAGCTTTATCTTTATCATAGAACTATGTTCTATCTTTGCTCTACCTTAGACCCTATTCTATGGGTCTCTCTAGTATTTTAATCTCTTTATCCTCATCTGGAGGATCTATCTGCTCATACTTATATATTCTTGAAACATATAGGGTTCTCTTCTCTGTTCCTCAGCTAATTATCCTAAATTTACAGATAAATTCTAAAGGTTTTTTAATGATTCTAATATTTTTTAAAACTCACTATAATATAAAATGAATTTCTTGAAAAATCTCATAATTTTTTGAGACCTAAAAGTCCTGTTAAAAATTCATACATCTTCAAATCGTTTATCGTAGTCCTTTTTCACCTTAAATTCTCTAATTAATTCTACAGGACTCCTTTTTAACTTCTGTCAATCTCATAAATTCTTATATTAATTATAAGAATTTACTATTAAATTTTATCTAATTCTAAGATATAAGAAATACTATATTAATTTTCAAACTTCAAAAATTAATATCAATTTATCAGAACATCAAATCAAAATTATGTGTTACGTTAAACTAATCAGAATAATTTTCTCTATTTATTGGTAAAATTTGGGCCAAAATATTTCTGGGTAGTTGTAGGCTTTTTCTGGCTCAACTTTCTATAATTGTCATTTTACCCCTAAACTTCTTAAAAATTATACTTTAGTCTCTCAATTCTTTATAATTATACTTAATGGTCTAAAACTTATGTCTACTTTCATTTTGCACCATGAAACTTTTTGGGTTTTCACTGTAGTCCTTCTCTTTATACCCTTATCTACTCATTATCTTTCTTTCTATTTATCATCACAATCCCTTTCAAACCTCTTTTATCTATCAGTCTTATATAGATATGAAAAAATTAGGATGTGATATTTGACGTAAAATTTTTAGAATTTGCCAATGATTCTAGAAATATCCATCTTGGGTTGGCAACAGATGTTTTTAATCCCTTTGGAAGTATGAGTATAACCTACAATATTTGGTTGTTAATTCCTTACAATCGTTCACCTTAGATGTGTATGAAACAGAGCTCATTTTTTCTTTCCATGATCATTCCTGGCAAGAAAGTACTGGGGAATAATATATTGTCTACCTACAGCCATTGATACAAGAGTTGATAGAGCTGTAGATGGATAGAGTTGAGATGTATGACTCATATGAAAAGAGATCGTTCAACATTCATACAACCTTGATATGGATGATCAGTGATTTCCCCAATTTGGGCACCTTGTATGGCTAGAATGTGTATACTGGGTTAGCCTATCTAGAGTGTAACTTTGACTCTATACCATGTTGCCTTCCGCATAGTCGTACGTGGTGCTTCATGGGATGTCTTACGGCAGTTACAAGATGTTGATGTCTAATTTCACAAGAATAAAGATCCCAAATGACTAAGATGATGGTCTTGTGGAACATCTAGTGCTCAACCTATGTAGTGGCAGAAGATAAGCATATTTTTCACTCTTCCTTATTGGTAATATAATTTATTGCACCATAATTTGGGCGTTATATTTTTCACAAGAAGTGAAGCATATTTTTCACAAGAATGAGGATCCCAAATGATTGAGATGATAGTCTTATGGAACATCTGGTACTCAGCCTATGTAGTGGCAGAAGAGAAGCGTATTTTTCCCTCTTCCTTATTGGTAATACAATTTGTTGCGCCATAATTTGGACGTTATTCATATTGAGAAGAATATGGGTGATAATGTGATATATATATATATATATGTTGCTCAACGATGCCAGAAAGTCCAAAGACCATCTCCTAGTTAGAAAATATTTATTGGTCTAGGGAATAAGTGAAGGGGCTTGGCCAGATGAAAATGAGAAGTCCCAGCCAGCTAAATTCATCTTGATGAAGCAGAATAAGGATATCTTCCTTTTGATGCTAAAAAACATAAAACTACCTAATGGATATTCTTACAACATCTTAAGGTGTATCGATCTACATGCTCGAAAGGTTACAAGGTTAAAGAGTCATGACTCTCATGTTCTCATACAATGTTACTCCTACTGGCTTTGGAAACACACTTCCTTATGATGTATCAATAGTTTTGGCAAAGCTGTGTTTATTTTTAAAGAAGTTGTGTTTGGAGGTCTTAGTACCTAAAGAGTTTGATGAGCTATAAAATCAAATAATTCTTACATTTTGTCATTTTGAGATGATATTTCCTCTATCATTCTTCACTATCATTGTTCACTTAACTGTTTACCTTATATGAGAAGCAAAGGTTGCTGGGGCTATTCAATATCAATGGATATACTAATAGAGAGGTACCAAATGATCTTTTATTTTTGCATTTTCAATTTTATTTTTTTATTTCGATTGCTCAAAATTATTAATGGAATATTAACTTGCAGACACTTGGGAAATTAAAATCACATGTTAAAAATAAGGCATGGCTAGAAGGGTTAATAGTTAAATGTTATTCTGGAGCTAAGGTCCTAACTTTCTATTCAAGGTAATTTGATGATGACGTGGAGACATCTTTTAATCGCCCTTGTCGCGTTGATGATTGTCCTCCTTGTCCTTCCATGTCAACTTTATATCTTCCTATGGGGAAACCAATTGGAAGATGTGAATTCTTTACACTTAATCATATGTAGAAACTCCAAGCACACAAGCATGTTTTGATAAATTTGAACCAAGTTGAACCCTTCATGTAGTAAGTATTATGCACTCACCAACTTTTACACTTTATATGTATTCCTTACTAACTCTAACAAGTTACACTTCATTGCAGTTAGTTTAGAAATTATCTCAAGCGCCAGCTATTAGGGCACATTGTTCTGCTGATATTGATAAGAAATTATGTAGAGAGTTCCCCGGACAGTTCACATGTCGAATACATAATGATGTCAGCTTGTACATAGATTAACTCATAACCCTTTCCCTCAGTCCATTAGACTATGCAAGAAGGTATACATCGTATAATGTCAACGAGTTCAAGTTTTATATGGTTGTACGTGATTAGGGATTGCTCAAATAAAACTCTAGAGTTTACAGCACATTTGGGACAAGATTTTACCCTAGCAGTAGTGATGCTGACATGAGTTTTGGAGGTGTCACTTACTATAAAAAGCTTATTGACATAATTGAGTTAAGTTACCAGCTTTTCACTGTAACACTGTTCATGTGCTCGTGGGCAAACACGACAACTTCACAGGGACTCGGTACTAACTACTTGGGCATTACCTCTGTTAATTTCTCTATACTTATTCATATGGGGGAATCTAAGGATGATTAGCCATATATTCTTGCGTTCGAGGCACACCCGATTTAGTATGTGCAGGATACTAAACATAAAGATTGGAATATAGTCGTCCACCTCAACTCTTGAGATCTTTATGACATAGGCGATGGTGACATTACTTATAACAGTGAGCCCTTCTAACTGACGAATTTTGAAGACTTCTTCCCTAAAGAAGAAGATAATATAGCCATTATCAGGTTTATGTCTCTTATTAAATTATATGGTAGTCAATTTTTTCCTAAATATATTTAATAATTCTTACAATATTTTCTTAATTTTTCCTTCCAACAGAATGATGATCAAGAATAGCAGTACCAATGACCTTTATCAGTCATATAATAATTTTTTCTATACATAAATTAAATATGCACAAATAAATCGAAAGAGGTTCAATTGTTTTAATTTTTTTTTTTTTGCATTTCTAGCGGTTCTGGGAATGACTAGAAATTGTCACGAATACAAAGCCACTACAAAAAGTACAAAACTTCTAGAATTACTACCCATACCTCTATAAATATTAAATCACCCCCTCATTCATTCACTCCCATATTTATTTTTCCTTTCTCTTCTTTCCTTTATCTATTTCCTTAAAATTTCGTCTTTTCTTTTTCTCCTCCTTCTTTTTTCTTACATGGTAAGTTGTTATTTATTTTTTATATCTTTATTTATTTTATTTATCTTGATTTATAGTTTACTAACATACTTATATTTTCCTTTTTCAGATTTTCTTGGTTCATCTCAACCAATCCAACCACTTTTTCATCTTATGAATTAAAGTTCAACACTACAAACTATCTCATTTCCAATTCTTGCATCTCTAACTCAAATATCTTAACAAATTAAATTGAACTCATATGATACAATCATAATTTAATTACTTATTATTTATCACTATATATTTTTTTCATATAACATGTAGTGCATTGCCAATTACACATATCAACATAATCATATGATATAATCGATTTAATAGTTTCCTAATTAATAATTTCATATTTTATAATAATAGAAAATGTATTTCTATTGTATTTTACCTGGAATAAACTTTCTAGTGGTTTTCTAACCGCTAGAAAACAACAATCTTGGGGAAAAAATTTTGGAGCCTAAATGCGAGAAAAATAAGACAAAAATCTAAATTTTGGTGCCACCTTTCTAGCGGTTCCCAACTGCTAGAAATTCTGGAGCCATCTTAAAAATTTAGTTTTTTGCCAACCACCATGAACTCTCTATATGCTAGAAATATTTCCAAATGTAAATAATTTCTAGCAGTTCCTAACCGCTACTAACATTATTCCTTTAGATTCTCCTGCCACTTTTTTCTAGCGTTTAGCTAAATCATTAGAAATATCCTAGCATTTTGACCATTATGCGTAGTAGTTACCCAGAACTGCTAGAAATTAGTTTTTAGCACTTTATTTTCTAGTGGTTCAACAACAACTAGAAAACCAATTTATAGAGGTTAAAACAACTAGAAACACCATGAAATAACCGCTACAAAATACCTATTTTTTTGTAGTGGAAGCAACTCCACGCACCCTTCAAGTTTCAAATTTAGCAATTTTTGAAGATAAGCATTCTTCCATGTTTTATTTTCCATTCTGAATGATATGTTATTGCCTATAAAGTTGCTGGGTAGTAGTAGTGATAATTTCAATTTAAGCAGGAGTACAAATTATAGAATTCACAACTCCAATGTAATAAGAAAATGAAGCTTCTTTGCAAACAATAGTATGGAAGGTTCTTGTTTTTAATTTTTCTTCGTTGCTATCTTATGCTTGGTATGTATTCAGAACATGGAAGCATATTCACATCAAGATACTTTTGGCCTATGTAATGATAATATCTCATTTGTATCCCTCATGTGTTATGTTCTTTTGTATATTTTTTTCAATTGTAATGATATGTTTTTTCCGCATTCCTAGAGTAACTAACTTGTGCCATTTTAGTATTGATGAGCTTAAAGTATACATGGAAGAGGAGTTAATGAAAACTTCAAGAAATAGAAGGGGAGAAAAAAACAAGAAGATTATTGTTGTACTTAGGTTCTTGGCTTTGTAAACTGGTTCAGAATTTGTTCTTGAATCAGTGGGAAGAAAGTTAGTAAACATACATCATTGTGGTTCTAAGCATGTATTCAACTGTAAATAATTTCATTTTTTACATCAAAAATTCAGAATGTGACTCTCTCCTTTCTTAATATACCATTATAAACTTTTATATAATTATTAGTTCTAGGCAGATATGCTGGATCACCCAAGAGGGGAGGTGAATTAGGTGTTCGATGGATCTTAAAAGATTTTTGAAACTCTTTTAAAATCTAATCAATGAAACAAATCCACTTGAAAAACTTTGATTAGATATTGGAAATATATTACTAAAAATCAAAGAGTTAAGGAAGAGAGAAATTGCATGACAGATTTATCCTGGTTCGATCTTTCCTTAATCTATGTCCAGTCCTTAGCTTCCCACTGAGATTTTCAATTCACTATTTTCTAATATTACAATGGGCTCTTGGTAATCTTTACAACTTTAATTTTTATGACTAATTGAGAACCCCCTCAATCATGAGGTTATACCAATCTCCAGTGACAACGCTCCCCTTATAGAGACAAAAGCAAATCCACCCTTGAATCTATGAATTCAAGGTTTGCTCTTAGACTTGGATAAGAATGATGAAATATAAAACTCTCTCAGATAAAGTAAATAATACATTATAGTACATGATATTTTTTTCTTCTTTTAAGATATGATGATGGTAAATAATAAAGAACAAAGAGTTGGAGGCTTTCTCAGTCTAATGATATTTTGGCATTATGATGATGCATTCATAGCTCATGTCCCTTGTCTTCTTGAATTCTCTCTTATTTATAGATAAAGTTTGAGCTTTTGACTGTTGAGCATAATCTCTTTCTCTGTTAAGAATATGACCGTTAGAACTAGCAGTTGAAGCTTCTAACATAGTGCCTTTTTATTGTTGAGAGTTTGTTGGCTTTAATATTTTTATAATCTCATTCTAATCATGTCTTTGGATACCTTAAATGAAATTTGGCACAATCAAGAGATGTTCTGGTAATAATCGTTCAACACTTCATTTTCTTCCATCATATGATTATCTCTAAGTTGACAAACAATTGTCATCTTTCAATTATCATAACTTCCTCTAGTTAAATCCAAACATAGAAATCCCCAGAAAGCTCTATGTGTATATTTTCCAATAAACCAAGTTTGACTCCAAAATTCATTGTAAATAGAATGATATGATCAATTTAGTGAGTAACAGTCATGGCCAAAACGTTAATCATATGTTCCAGATTACAAATGGTATATCTCCCTCATATGAGACTCTTTGGTAGTGGAATTATTGTCACTAAATTGTATTCTGAGTCTAGTTTCATATGCATTAAGTTTAACCTCAATCGGATAAGTATATCTTGAGATATGATCAAAATACTTAACTTATGTTGATGCAGGGCAGAACAACATACTGAAAAATGAAGAATTAATCAATTAATTCAGTAAAACTGGTACATTTGAGTTGTTTTATGGATCATCATCTTCTCCCTTTGCTATTCCTTAACTCCTTTGTTTACTTCATCAAGAGTTTGATTAATTTCTTAATTCTTAAACTTGATTAGTCGAATTCATAGTCGATTAATTCCTTCTTCTTCCAATGCTTTCTTCACAGTTCTTATAATTTTTCCATACTAAAAAAGTACACTCTATTAATCAATTAACTAATAAATTAATCATCATTAATTCGATCAATATTTCAATTAATAAGAGAAATAGAAAATAGAGCATCACACTTATCAGATTATTCAAGCATATATGATGTAGTTTTGGTAGGACAAGTTTCTCGATAGGTTTATCATGAAGAATGATAAGAAATGTAAACACAGAAGGATATTTGAAATTTCTGAAGTTAATTGAATGCCTAGTTGATTAATATCTTTGGAAGAATTGAATTAGAAAGTATTTCAAAAAGATTAATTGAACAGTTAATCTGTTAATGTAAAATAATCGATTAATGGATTCATATTTGAATTTCACAAAATTGATACTTCACTGATTAATAAAATAGTTAACAAATTAATATAAATTAATTGATTAACCAATTGATTAATAGCAACATCTTTGTTTAATAGAAAAATTATTCTCAATAAATTAATCGATCAACCAATCGGTTAATTATAATGAATCGATCAACCAATCGGTTAATTGGCATATCAATTTACTTCCAAAAGGCAAGCTTTTGACATTAATCGAACACTTACTCTATTAATGGTCACTCATCAATCGATTAACTAATCGATTAATTAATATTACTTTATAACACAGAATGTTGCCTTTTCACTAATCTAATAACCAATCGATTAATTCGATTAACTTCTTTTAACAGTATTTAAACACATAAATACTTTTTGAATATTTTAAACATCATTTGAGAAGACACAATATCAATCAAAATACTATCAATCAAACTTGGCATAGATTTAATAACTTTGGCATCATATAATCTGACAGAAGCAACTTGAACATTTGAAATGATTAAAACATGTAATTCATCAATCTTGTATAAAACACTTCATTTACACATTTTAACATTACTAAAAACTTTTTGCCATTTGTCATCATCAAAACATACTTTCTAACAATAAGATATATTTAACTAATTTGATTAGATTAAAGTAGTTAAGTTAATTAATATGAAGTTTTTTCTAAAATACCATAATCATTTTCCTTAACTCCTTCCCTCTATCTCTTACATGATTATTGATGATAGAGTATCAATAGGGGTAATTTAGGAAAAAGTTAATAAATATAGAAAATATATCTTATTTTTAGAACTAAGATTAACTCCCCAATTAAGTCCTATATTAAGGACTAGAGGAGTAATTAAGTAATTTATCTAGCTTCTTTAATCTACATAAATTATGCTTTATATTAAGGACCCAAGATATATTGAACTTGAAGATAGAAGATGACATCATAATATTAAGATATCATCATACTCCTAATCATTTCAGCCATCAAATTGATCTTCTGGAACTACCATTAACAAAAATATGAGTGGAACTACCATCATACTCCTAATTGATTAATACATTGAAAACAAATTTACTTTTAGAAAAATAGTGCTATTAATCGATTAGTTAATCAATTAATATATAGAGATTGTCTTCTGAAAGAAAGCATATAAGTAATTAATCGATTATGTAATTGATTAATTAAAATTAATCAATTAATATATTAGAAATATTTTTCTCTTGAACAAAGATATTGCTATTAATCGATTAGTTAATCAATTAAACTATATTAATATGCTAAATGTTTGATTAATCAGTGAAGGTTCAGTTTTGTGAAATTCAAATGTAAACAATTAATCGATTGATTGATTAAATTACATTAACAGATTAACTGTTCGATTAATATGCATTGAAATAACTTCTTATTCATTTTTTTAAACACATTAATCGATTAGGCAATCGACTAATCTGTATTAATCGATTATTTAATCAGTTAAACCCATAAACTTTTGAAATTGGAAGTATAGCTCTGTTTTGCAATACAAATTCATAGGATTGATTTAAGTGATAATTTGACAATACTTCTAGTTATTCTTCATGACAAATCTTTTAAGAAATTTATCTTTATAAGAATACATCACATATGTCAAGAAAATCAAATCACTCTGATGCTCTATTTTTTGTTTCATTCATTAAACATAATTAATCGATTAAGTAATCAATTAATACATCATCATTTTTTATAGCTATCAGAATTTAATTATGAAATCAATATTGGAAACACGTCATTTATTAATAGGATTATATACTCAATTAATACTTCAATTACTAACAGATCTTTTGTTTGATCGAGTATATTCAGAAAAGGGTATTAATTCAAAATGATGAAAGCTACGCAACGGAAACCTTCTACTTTCAGCAATGCATTAAATGCCTACCTACCCGTCAGTGATCAACCATACCTTCACCGCAATGGTTACAAACCTAAGTCTAACAGTCATAACTAGAGTAAATTCTATTTAAAGGACTCAACATTGAATGAAGAAAGAACAACTTACTGATACAATAACCTCCGAAATTATTGCATTCTTAATTCACCTTCATTTTGTGTAAAATCTCAAGTTATTGAGCTTCAGTGTGTAACACCATTTATACTCTTTGAGAGAGGCTATGTTATTTTTTTCTTTACATTCAGTTAGTTTAAGAGATTGTTTCTCTTAAGGGTAATTACAACCTTACGAGGAGTAAGGAGAAATAATTAAAGGAGTCAATTGCTTAACTGTTGTATTAAAGACACCAAGAGCCCTTTATAATCTTGGAGATAGTGCAATATCTTAGGTCTTTAAGGACTGGACGTAGGATAAGAGTCGAATCCAAACCAATATAAATTATTTGGCATCGTCTTAGTGACCTCTTTCTTATCTATATCCTTATTGCATTTATTCATATTTACCTTCTGTTAATGTTTAAATTTTGATTGAAATTTTTAAAACATTCAATTCACCCCATCTTGGGTATTTCTGCCTAAACTAACAACATGTTTATTTGAGAGATCCATGGCAAGGGAGATCATATAGCTGGCTGCATACTTTTTTTTTTTTGATAAAAACTTTTTAGAAAGGGGTTGGGTTTACCCACGATCTAAGGACAAGGCAAAATCTTTATTCTTCTTAGGTAATACTAATATCAGGTAGGGCGAGCCATCTAACAACATGTTTGTTTGAGAGATCCATGGCAAGGGAGATCATATAGTTGGCTGCATACTTTTTTTTTATAAAATTTTTAGAAAGGGGTTGGGCTTACCCACGATCTAAGGGTAGGGCAAAATCTCTATTCTTCCTAGGTGATACTAATATCGAGTAGGGTGAGTCCTCAGGCATAAATCTAGGCACCTAGGAGCTAAGATATCTCCTCAAGTGCAGCGACTAGAACTACAACAAAATGATACTCTATATAGATTTAACACGCTCCAAATAATCATATGTCTCATCCCTTTACTGGTTGAACCTACAGATGATAGATAGCTAGCTGTATACTTGAATCATCTTTTATAAGCTCAAGCCTTTTTTCTTGTGATTTTGTGTTGACGTACTCATAAAGTAAGCCTATTTCATATGCAAACTAGACAAAGTAGGACCATTATACCAGATGTAGGGTTGCATATAGGTAGGACTAGGCAGGATAATACCCTTATGCAATGTCCAACCCGAATGACCAACGAGCTACAAAATGTAGCTTGCTGCCCACCTTGCCTGTGAAAAGCTTTAGTCAATTTGGGCTAGATAGGTGAGGGGCTTTTCTATCCATAATATCACATGTGAAGATTGTACCCAAAAAAATATCACATGTGAAGAAAACTAATGAAAAGGTGATAAACAAAAACAGAACTAGGGAAGGGAAAGTGGGGTCCCGTTCCAAAGAATTTCCCAATACACTTTTTTATTATTATATTTATAATATTATACTCTTTTAACTTTTAATATAAAAATTAATTTACTTTTTTATATATATTAAGAAAGTCAAATGAACTAGTTAATTATAACAAAATATATATCTTTAAGATAAATTTATATTATATATTATTTAATTAGATCAAATTAATTAACTAACTCTTATTTTAATTATAATTTATTTATTTATTTTCTTTCATCTATTTAAAAATGTTAACAAACTTTTATATTAAAAATTAAAAAAAATAGTTTATTTGTTCATTTGACAAAAAAAATTGTTAAAAGTTGGCCCCCTCTAATCCTAAATTTCTAATTCTGTCACTGATAAACAATATAGTTTAAATATCAAAATATGAAATATATTCTATAACTACACAAACTTAAAATATTCTAAAAGAAGAAATATAAATATTAAACTACAAGCATGCATATAATCATTTCCACTACTAGTATTTTTTATTGAATCTAACTGATTTTTCAGTTGTCATCTCTTTACGAATCAAATATGAAATATCCTTTTTACGTAACTCCCAAATGCTCATGCATTGTATCGAAGTCATGCAATAAATGAAGTACAAGTATGATTACTTATCTCCCACTATATAAAACCCCTATTGTCATGAAGATCACAATGAATGATAAGACATCTAAGTCCAACATCATTTCACAAATTACAAATTAAATAAGTAGAGTGACTGGTGAGATTGAGCAAAATAATGAAAATATACGACAGAGACTAAAAGCGGTGAGGAGCTGAGTGCTCTATCATCTATGCAACAGTGCAACAGAACATCTGAATAAGAAGGGCAAAGAAGGACCCAAAAAATATATATTAAATAAAATTTTATATATATTTTCGAGCAGGGTAACATATTGTGCCTAACACGTCCTGTCCAGCAATTAGTATAGCCCGAAAATGCCCAACATTTTTTAGACCGCTTTTTTGGGTCAAGTTGGGCATGTCATTTGTTTTGCTAGGTTTAGGGTCTATTTGTATAAACATGTCACTTAAATTTTAAAAAGATTTTTTACCTAAATTTTAGTTTAAAGAAATTTTAAAATAAACTATCATATTTATTTTAAAAGGTTTTTGGACCAAATTATAGTTTTTGATAAGTTATTAAGAATAGCTTTTGACACAGTAAAAGAGCTTATACACTACTTAATTACTATTTTACCTATATTTTTTCTCTCTTCTCTTCTCATTCTTGTCTCTCTTCCCTTCTCTCTTCTGCTCTTCTTCTCGTCTCCAATCTTGTGCCTCATTGTGTCCATTTCCACCATGTGCTATGACTGTTTGCCATGGGTCACTTTGTCTACCATTATCGCCATTGAACTTTTGCATAAGAGGAGGAAGAAGATCTACGCTAGCATTTTTATGAACAAATAGATGTGGGTCACCTTTTCTTCCTCTGTTGCTGATCATCCTACTCAGTCGCCTTTCATTTTCCTCTGTCAATGGTAGAAGAGAGAAAAAGAGGGAAAGAAAGAAATTAATTTTTTATTTTATAAAATCATACCCTTTATAGTAATTTACCAATATCAAAAGTCCTCTAGTAATAATTATCAAAACACTCATTTATTTATAATAAATTTTTCTATAACCTCTTCTCCAAAATCTTTTGAAGAACTATTTTTTTCATAAGCATTTTTTAAAAAAACTTATCCAAATAGGCCCTTAGGTGCACACATCAAGCAACTAGGCTCCAAGAACACCCTAATTAGACATAATGTCTTTTCAAGGGAAAAAATTACTTCAGAAATTTTCACTTAAGAACAATATTACCAAAGAAATTTTTTTAGATTCAATATCATCCCAAAATTTATAAAACATAGCAATGTTACCCATCCCTTTAAAAAAGCTAACATGGACTATTAAAAAATTAACATGGATCATTAACATTTTGAATATTAAGGGGAAATATTGTTTCATTTTAAAACTTTTGGAGCGTTATTAAATAAAAAAAAACTTCCATTACAACATACTCCTAATGAAAACTTCCAATAAATTTGCAATTTAACCAAAAAAATCCATATCAGTGAGAAAATTTGTAGAAACTTCTGTTCCCCCCCCCCCCCGGTTTTGTCCAATCTATATATGATCATCTGAACAATTTAATGAAAGTCAAAGAAATGGATTTCAGAAATATGTGAATGTGGATAGTCCAAATAGCTGCAAATTTGGATTTTTTTTTAGCGAAAAAAAATCAATTTAAGTGTTCATTGTATATTTCATGTTGAAACTGAGGTAAATAATCCGTTTGTCAATTTTGAATTTTCAAATGTAGTACTTTAGAAATTTCATATACCATTAACACTGAGTAATTAATAGTACTCTGTTTTTCTTTGACATTAGGCAAATGTTTTAAAGTGTCACGAGTACTCTGTTTCCCTTTGCTACATGAGTTACTTCATTTATTTATTTTAAAGCACAAATTTCAAACATAGATAGATCAATTTGATACGGATTTTAGATTTTTTTTTTTTACTTTCTGTGATATTTTTTGTCATGTTTAGGAAGTTTTGATTCATTGTTTGTCTTGAAATTGTAGATGTAGTCAAGGAAAATTGATCCAGTAAAAACATGACTAATACAAAAGCATGGATCATGAATGAATACAAATGCTTACCATTGTATGACTTTATTGTTAGGTACTCCCTCCCTTTCTAAACGTAAAAGTTAGATTTTTTTTTGTGTAGATTTTTTTGTGTGTGCGCATAAACGTAATGTTTAGATAACTATAACTAATTTGTAAAGAATTATAAAATTAAGTTAATTATTTGTAAATAAGTGTGTTAATTTTTCTAAAGATCTGTTTTGTATGATAGAAATGAAATGGAGGGAAGGGTGAGAAAATTTTAATAAGTTCAATTTAAAAAAAAATTGTCAAAATGAGGTTAAAAACTTTTAACTGATTTTTTTTTACTCTTTTATCCTATATTTTTTATTAAAATTTTATAATCTTATTTTTTTAATGTTTTAAATAAAACTCGTTAAAATTTCCCCTCCCCTTTATTTCTCTCATACTAAATCCACCCTAAAATACTACTTTTAATAATTTGCATTGAAAATTATAGAAATTTTTTCTAATATATACAATAATAATAGGATGAATTTAAAGAAAAAGTTATAAATTTAAGAAATAAAAGAATACGATTATATTTAAAATTAAAATAAATCTTTCTACTAATTCATATATTTAGAATAGAAAAACATAATTTATATATATATATATATTGCATTCATTAAATTTCACAACATACGATAATTTAAAAAAAAAATAGACAGAACTCACACCAACTTTCCCATGTAAGAAAAGAAATTGTTGATGGAAACGTAAATGTTGATGGTGCAAGAATCACATAGGAGACTAATGATCTAGATGAACTACGATCTTAGTGTTGAAAAATTGACTTGTTTATGCCCATTTCACAAAGGGAAGAGGATAGTTTTTGTCATCTTTGTCTCATAGTGAAAGAAGCTTCTCCTTGAAGAGATTTTGATTGTGAATTGGGGCAAATGAAATCATCAGAAAAAATTAAACTTCTCTTCATTGATCATGTCATGATGTGTTAAAGAGTCAGAAATAGTGTTTTGTTGATGTGAAAATGTTTTGGTTTCTATTTAGAACTATCAAATGAGTGACGCTCTTTTAGAGGAAACAGAGGACAGTGCCTTAAAATTTCATTAATAAACTCTCACTTACGACATATCACTACCGTAATATACCAAAATAGTTATGTTCATGGACAAAAATCTAGACCTATTGAAGCAGATGACAATTAAGTCTTTTAAAAACTAATTAAAACAAATTAATAGTCAATAAAACCAGAAGCATACACGAAAGATAAGCAAAAAAATCCCAAAAAAATAAAAGAAAAAAGAAAAAAAAGGGAATGGCTATGAGATCCTAATAATGTACTTAATCAAACTAACTCCTCAAAATATGGCGAATTAATATTCAAATTTTTATTAAGAGATATATTCAAATTTAGTATATGACAATATCTTAAATATGATTGTCTTCAATATAACGATATCTATACTTATCAAAAGAAAAAAGAAGAAACTTAATCATCAAAAAGTGCCAATGATAAGTGAACGACATAAATTTTTATTTTCATTCTTACACTATAATTTATTATTATATGTTTTTCAAATATCATTATATTTTAAAGTAATTAATTTCTTTTTTTAGGATCTCACAGTTATTCCCTAACAAAAAAAAGAATAATATCCGAAGAAAATATTGATCATATCAAAAAATTAGAATATTTTTTAATAATTCATCAAGACTTATTCTATTAGTTTTGATAATGATATTAAAACTCAATTTGATCAGTCAATCAGATCAATAACTCAAAAAATCATTTCCTTATTTAGTCTTATCAAGAGTTTTAAAGAGATAGACTAGATTAGATATTTTATATTTTTTTTAGTTTCAAGCCTAAAATGACATTATTTATAAATTAAAAAGACAGCAATATATCATATTTATACTTTAATAACTCTATTTTATTATATTATACTCGTAGATCATTAATAATTTTGTATCTAATTATTACTCTTTTAAAGTTTATAAATAAATATTTTTATTTATTTTAATTAGATTATATTATTTTAATAATTAACTATATAATGTCTATAGTTTAATGATCAATCCAATTTTCGTAATTTGATATTAAGGGTTTAAGAAATACCTTTAATCCAGAAATAATTTGTTGTTATTACAATCACTGAACATGCCTTATCTTCTCTGTCATACGGATGGATTATTATATTATATTTCTAATAATATTTGGAAGACTTGTTTTATCTCTAGAGTTTTCATTTAACTATTGATTGGAAAAGACAAAGGGAACAAACTCGTACACAATTTCATTCCGTTGTTTATCTGTGGTATCAAACTTACAACGTAGATGCTGCAGATTTCATAAACTGTTCTTACTTATTGTGGTCTCGTTAAGTTCGGATTTAATTGAACCATCCACTTGAATCCTATCACTCTCATAAGAGAGTTGATTAGCTAATTTAAATATATTAAAAAATATATAATATAAATTCATTTTGAGAGATTGAATTTAATTATAATTAATTTATTTAATTTTTTTAATTTATCTAAAAAAATTAATTAACTCTTATATTTTAAAAAGTGACGGAGTAATAAATTAGTTAAGATTAGTTTATGTTTCTAATTACTCTAATTTTTCAAACATACCCTTAATTAAATGCAATGAATTCAAATTCTAATCCAATCTTACTCATCTCTCCCAATCTCTCCCTCCCTCATAGTATTACCTAACAATATCCATACAAATGGCACTATTAAAATTATTTCATCCAATTTTAATTATAGGACAACTTTAACTATACTTTTTTATTCTTAAGAAGTGATAATTGATATCATTAAATTTGTAAAAAAATATGATTTTTCAATTTTGTCCTTCATTAAAATTAATGTCTATAACAAAGTGCAAGTGGTCAGTGCAACTGAATCAGGGGCATGATTGGAAAAGAAAATATAAACTGTACATCTTTTCCATATATATTTATATTGCATCATTGATTTTGCAAAAATAAAAATAAGAAAAGTTTGTAAAAAGTAATTTATAAATGGAAATGGAGCAAAGAATATTAAAAAAATTTGTTAGGGGCTATTCCTCTATGCAATTTTTTTATTAAATATCCCGGAAAATGGGAAATAACTATTCTAGTAGTTCTCTTTCTAAGTAGATCCACATTCTCGTTGATTCAATTCAAAAAACAAAGTTTTCCCCTGGCTGGCCATGACATCACAGTGACGAAATAATCACCAAAGCAGAGCTTTTTCTTGTCTAAGTTCATTCAGTTTCATTGCATTGAAAAAAAAAACACTAAAATAAAGAAATAGCATTCTTCTCTGATGCACACTTTTAACTAACTAACAACAGCCATATATATGCTGTTTGAACTGTTTTCTGCCAAATTAACGTGTTTCAGATTTTACTGCACACTCTTAGAAAATATATATCTATTCTTAAATGCTCTTTAAAATCTTCTCATCATAACATAACATAAGAAATTCTTCCTCTCCCACTTACAAAAAAATGTTTCCTTCTAAAAGCAGTGGTGATGGTGGAAAAACAAACCCCATTTTTCCACGAGAAGCATTACTAATTCAATCAAACAGAGTAATATTTACGACTTCCATTTCACACCTTATAGCCTCTTCCTCAAAGTCTTCTTCCTCCTTCAACATTTAAAGCTTCAAACCTAAGCCTTCTTGTTGCAGACCAACTTTCTCTCCATTGTTAGTTTCTTCGTCGTCTTCTTCTTCTTCAATGGATTCAATTGCTCTGCGATGGCTGAGCCTTGTGGGAATGATATGGCTTCAAGCTATTAATGGCACAAACAACAACTTTCCTGCGTATTCCTCTCAGTTAAAGCAGCTTCTTTCTATATCTCAGTTACAGCTCAATAACTTAGCTTTCGCCTCCGACGCAGGAAAGCTCTTCGGCTGGTTTTCCGGTGTAGCCGTCACATACCTTCCTCTTTGGCTTGTTCTCATCATTGGTTCCATTCTTGGTCTAATAGGTTATGGTGTGCAATATCTTTTCATAACAAACCATATCTCTTCTCTATCATATTGGCATGTCTTCTTCCTCACAGTTCTAGCAGGCAACAGCATTTGTTGGATTAACACTGTCTGTTATGTTGTCACCATCAGAAACTTCCCGTCCGATCACCGGCAAGTCGCCGTCGGATTATCAACTAGTTACCAAGGATTAAGCGCCAAAATCTACACCAACATAGTTGAAACTTTTTCTCCACAGAAAAAAGCTCGAACCTTTATGTTTCTCAACTCTGTAACACCTCTTATAGTTAGCCTAATTGCAGCCCCTTTGGTTAGAGAAATCAAAACATTAAAATCTTCAAATATGAGTGTTGGGTTCATTGTCATGTTTGTGATCACCATTGGAACTGGGATTTATGCTGTGATCACCAGCTTACAGTTCATATCAGGAAAGTTGCCACCTTTAAGTAGTTTGATTGGAATTTTAGTTACCCTTTTAGTTCCTTTGTTAGTTCCAATCACAGAGAAGGTAAAATCATTAGTGGGGTCATGGAAAATGAACAGAGAGAGACAAAGAGTTTATAATTTTACTGCAGAAGAGAACAGTAATAATGGAGTTATCAGAACAGAGGAAGAAGTAAAAGATGAAGAAGATGAAGATGGTGATATTGGGGTTGGTGTGAGAGAAGAAATTGGGTGGAGATTGATGATGAGAAGGGTTGATTTCTGGTTATATTTCTTTGTGTATTTTTTTGGAGCAACGATTGGTTTGGTGTTTATGAACAACTTGGGACAAATTGCAGAATCCAGAGGTTGTTCTGCAACTTCATCTCTGGTTTCTTTGTCGTCTTCTTTTAGTTTCTTTGGTCGCTTGATGCCTTCTCTCTTGGATTACTTCTACAGGTAAAAAATTTCACATTATTCTCTTTATCATCTAACTTCATAAATTGCATTTATCTTTTCATTAAAAGCTAATTGATGTTTGTGTATTAGTTAGTTGATTTGTAATTAATAAGCTCATCAAACTAATAGTTGGGAACTATTTCAAAACATTCTTTACCGTCTCAGTTAAAAACAAGATGATAAATTAAAGTGATCATAGAAAGACATGTAGGTGTGTAAATATGCTACTTGTAGGAAATTTTCGCTACATTAATTTTTTTTTTAAAAAAAATATGGATTCAATGCAGTTTGTGAGTTTCTAGTCCGTTGTTATTAGAATGATTAACCTATATATTTTTGTATCGGTTAACTGTTGTTACATAACTAATCTTATTGAATGAAATAAAATTTGTTGTTGACTATTGTCACGTCATATCATCTATTGCCATAAATTAATAATGACATTTAGAAGCTTGTGTCTGATGGCATGTCACGATCAACGATATACAACCGTGAACATTTTGTCTATGGATTTAATGAAATTTTTGGGGTTTAACCCTACTTCTATGTAGAAAAAACAAATCTGAACCATCTAGTTTTATTTAGAGAAAATTGTGAGAAAAATCTCTATTATAAAATTTATTACTAGAAAATATTTAGATCTTGAGTCAATACAACTCTTTTTTATATATATAACATATCTTTAATTATATGTAAATATTTCTCATTCTATAAATAATTAAAAAATATATTTCACACAATAAAAAAATTATATCTGTTAAAAATAAATTACACCTAGATCTTTAAATAAATTTTAAATATTTTTTAGTAATAACTTTTGTAGCGGGTGTTTTCAGCAATTTTCCTTTTTATAATTTATTGGCTATTTTCATATTATGTCACTAAGTAAATAATTACACCATTTAAAGTTTTCATCAATAAGCAACAAATCAAAACACAGCATTGAGATCTTTCATAACATAATTAGATCCTAACATATAAACATGAATTATTTTCAGGGGAAAGTCCAGAATTATTTCAAGACCAGCTTCAATGTTGGCATTAATGGCGGCATCATCAGGATCATTCTTTCTACTTCTGAATCAGAAAGACATATCTCTCTACATAAGCACGGCCATGATTGGAATCTGCACTGGTGCCATAACTTCTATTGCTGTGTCCACAACAACAGAACTCTTTGGCACAAAGAACTTCTCAGTGAATCACAATGTGGTCGTCGCCAACATCCCCATCGGCTCCTTCTTGTTCGGCATATCGGCCGCCCTCGTCTACCGGAAACAAGGCAACGGACACGGCAAATGCTCCGGCATGGATTGTTACAGAAGCACCTTCATCTTGTGGGGTTCTCTTTGTTGTTTAGGCACTGTCTTGGCCTTGATTCTTCATGCAAGAACTCGCAAATTTTACTCACAAAAGCGTTAGTACCACATGGGATTTTAATAATTTTATGTTTTATGTTTACCCTTTTTAGTAAATAAATCAGAGAAAATATATTATTAGGTGATTATATGGATCATTTAATATGAACCAAAGTTATGTAACTACACATGCTGATATATATAGTTAGATACAACTCATAAATGTCTTACTCAATATTAAAATTATTTAATTTCATGGCTATAGTTTGATGTCGAGGTTCATGAATTTGTGGCTCGTTATGTAGGAATATAGATATATGTATATAAAATAACTTTTTTAAATATATCATGTTGCTTATGACATCTCATAAGCATTTATTTTCCCAATTTAAAATAAAATTGTTCTCACATATTTATCTCATAAAATATAAAAAGACTTAAAATAAGAAAAATAAATTAATTAATCCAAACAAACATTTTAATCAAATCTACGTATTCTCGGGACTTAATTTAGGGCATAAATAACTCTGTTTTTCTTCTTATTTATGCATATAAAATTATGTAGTTAGATAAAAGTAAAGAAAAAAATATACTTTTTGAGACTTAGTAATCACTTTATAAACATAATTTTTATTATTTAAATTTTAATGAATACTTTTACTATTTATATTTTTTATAATATATATATTTCAACTTCAACTCCACACAAAAACAAATTTTACCAACAAATTTAATCTTTCATTATAGAGTATATATAACCAAATAACATAAATGAGATATATTTATAGGTTATATAAATGTATATTATAATTATAAAATCTATAATAAATTCTAACATTACAATTATAACTCATTTGTTAAATTGTATACTTGTTGAAAAATTGTAAAGTAATGGGGTTAGCTAGGTTGACGTAGGATATACGAAACTAACTACCCACACGCAGAGGCAGGGATTAAGGGAATTATGTAGGAGATTTGTATAATAGTGGCTGGGCATCGTTGTAACGCCACGTGTCACAGACTTTCATGGGTGAGTACTGAGAAAAACTCTGGAGATTTTAAAAAGGTTGAAAGTGAAAGAAACTCTCAAGATGTTGACTGCATGAAACTCTTGTGGGACCCACGTGTGGTAGGCAATTCGTAATTAATTTCAATGATGATATTCCCAACCAATTAGGGCAAGAGATAATCAATTGTGTTTATCCATCTTCAGGATGATTACGTACAGAGTTTGGTTTTGTTTTGAATTTGGTTTCTCTTATTGTTCAGATTTTGCTCATCAAAATTGCATAGCACTTAATAAAAAATATCTAACATATCTTTCAATAAATTATCTTATTTTTAGTACAATTTATTCAATATTTATTTAACTAATTTAATATATTTTTATTTTTTAAAATATTATAATAATTTTTTTTATTAACTCACTACTTCCATATACTACTTGATTATTGTTAAAAAATTGATATACATAAAAAATATTTTATATTTAAGACTACTACTGACTCCACAATTATATGTTATATTAAAAATTATATGACTATTTCAATATTTCTCTTTTTCTATCAAATAAAAGCCCAAACATCTACATTGTGTAAATCATTTGCACTAACAATAACAAATATTACCCACTATTTATATAGATTATGCTGCCTCATTGTAGTATATCAATAAAAGTTTTTAATAAATTATTAATTATAATATTCCATTCAATAACTTTATTAAATATTCTCTCTAATTTTTCTCTATTCATTTTAGATAATTTCATCCTATTTGATTTAACATTCTCACCAAGGTCTTCAAGTGCGTTATTTGTAAGAAGGGGGAAAACCAACACTTTTGTTTCATAACCTAATTGGAACCGAAAATACACTAATTATGAATGGGATTAGGATGGATATATATATGTGTGTGTGTGTGTATATGCGTATAAGTGATGAATGAGATATATGATGAAATTCTATGCGATATATATATGTGTGTGTGCATATATTATGAATGGGGTTAGGATGGATACACATGAAATTCTATGGCGTAATATTTTTTATATATGAAAAAATAGACATTAATATAATCTGTTGGTAATACGTTAAAGTTTACATGGATGTTTATGTATTAGTTTTTAATGAAATCTTTTATATCTTTCAGTATGATATAGAAATGGATGAAGATAAAATTTTGATTATAAATAAAAGTATCACTATGAAGTATAACTTCTGGTTAAAACCCAACAATGATCATTTTAGTAAATTTATTTGTAAAAACTCTTAAAAATTATGAAATTTGACTATAATTTAAAAGTTGAATTGAAATTAATTTTGTGATAGACATAAATACCCACAAAAGAAAAACAGTGGCATTAATAATAACAATAATAAAATTAAAAAAATAAATAGGGGCATTATCAAGAAGAATATAACTTTAATATGAACAATAAAAAAAATTAATAAGATAAATAGAAGTATTAACAAGACAAATATAAGAATTAACAAAAATAATAAAAAAATTTATAAGATTATTAAGGGTATTAATAAGATAAATAGAAACATTAATAAGAAAAATATAGACTATAAAAAGAACAATAAAAAAATTGACAATATAAATAGTTGACGTTAACAAAAAGAATAGAGGTTTTAAGAAGATAAAGATATGTTTTAACAAAATAAATAAGGATCTTATTAATACCCTTATTTATTTTAATAAGACCACTATTTATTTATTTTTTAATTGGTAGGGTATTTGTAACTCTTAATATCATAAACTTAATTTTAATTCAGCCTCAGTAGACTACGATGAAATTTTAGAATTTTTAAGAATAAATTTATAGTAGTCCTTACCTAAACTTTCTCTAGACACAAAAGGCCCATGTAAGTGATTCAATCCGATCAAAATTAATAAGACCAAAAATGTAAATTTCAAAAATTTGTAGGCATGTCTGAAATTAGGAAAAAGAATATTATCTAGTTTAATCTTGAAGAGTGAGACCACATAATAAATATTATAGCGGTATACCTAATTAAGATAATCTCATGTTATCATATACCCAAAACAAATAATGCTAAATAACATTCGTTTAATCTTAAAACATCTAAAATGGTATCAAACGACATAACAGATTATAGAATCAACGTCTTTGTTTTACTCCAAACTTTCGGTTTTAACACACACACACACACACACACACAAGGCAGTGTTTGAGACGTACGAATTAATTAACCGATAGCAATAAAAATGATATTCACAAAATAAGTGAATAATTATACCCACAAGAAAGAAAAATGTCATAATAAAGAAAGTCTCGTTGTGGTCCCTTACTATATTATGTCACCTAATTGCCTCCTCAAGACACCCATATGAATATTATATCACACCATAATTATCATAAGATTTATTTGATTTAATTTTCCCTACTTTTTTGGAGGTTATATTGTCAAGAAGTATATATATGCACTTCCAATTTTCTGGTAACTTTAAGTTTTTATTTTAGCTTATTATTTTCCTTTTTTTAATAATTATAAAAAAATATACTATTTTTAAATAAATATAACATTTTTTATTAAATGTTAAAGACAAAGATATTGTTTCAATTAGATTTTTTTTTATAATTTTGAAAGATAATTTATAAATATACAATAAATATTTAGATCCCATGTTGGATTCTATGGGCAAATTACTTTCTTAATTACAAGAGAAATTGGGACTTCTTCCCAACCATATTTTAGACTTTTACCCATCCTCTATAAATTTAACTAGCGAAGGGGTGAAATATATAATTATTTAGATTATATTTGATCTATGTGGAGTACTATTTTATTGTAGTTCTAGTCACAATATTTTAGGAGATATTCTAGTTCTTAGGTACTTAAGTTTAGCTTAAGGATAATTGACAGCTCGTTCAACCCGATATTAGTATCGTTTAGGAGGAAGAGAGATTTAACTCTACCTTTAGATTTTGAGTGGCCTAACCCCTTTCTAAAAATATTTGTAGTTATATTCTTGAAATTTTCAATTAGACAGGGAACTAGTATATTATATAGAATTTAAGTAAATTATATACTATTTATAATTTATGATAACTACGGTTTCCGAAATTTTTTTTAATTTCCTAATATAAATTATTGTTAATATTAACTTAGATGTATGTCAATGTAAATATGGATGGCCCAAATTGATGGAATCTTAAAATAAATAAGGAAAAATTAAGCAACATGTCCTTATAATTTATTTCAATTTTAAATTAGGTTCCTACAATTGTTTTTTGTTTGGCCAAAAAGTATGAATTCGTTCATCTACAATTTATTTTATATAAATTAGGTCTTTCTAGTTTGACCTGTTATAAAGCTATATCATTGAATTAAAAAATCGTTAATTTTAATTATAAAATTTTATGAACTTTATGTAATCTAGTTCATTCCATTTTCATCATTTTAACACCTTTACATCTTTTATAAATGAAACTCAACATAAAGCATATAAATTAAAATTAACGAATCAAACAAAAATGGCTCAACTCAAATAAAATAAATTACACCAACCTAATTCAAAATGGAACTATACTATAATAACTTGTGAATCAATTTTTCCAATAAATAAATATATAGAGACATAATAATTAATTCCAATTCCAATTTATATTATATGAATTTGATCATTTTTCTTGTGCCTATCTTTATCTAAATAAACTCGCTTGAGAGATTTCACATATAGTTTGTTTTGTGCCTTCGTGGGGGAAAAAAAAGAACTTGAGCCGATGTAATCCATCATGAACCGACGCACGTGTGTGTTTAAGCATGACCCAGCATCTATCATGCGGCGCCGTCCCATATTAGTATATTCGTAATGGTGAAGAAATATATCATATTGCGTTATGAAACATAATTATTATCATTTAAGCAATAAAAAATAAAAAAAAATCTTATTGAGAGATGTACTTATTAGGCCAAGTTGATAGGTAAGTTTACAACTGCACCTATATATTTAAATAATTAATAATAACAAAATAACATGTGTTTATATTTTATAGGTAATTTTACAAGTATACATGCTTATTTTAATAACTAACAAGAATAAAACAATAAGTTAGTATATAAAAATTTTAAATATCTTAATTTATATTATAAGAGCTGTTATAGAATCTAAAGTATTCATAAGTAAGTTTATAAGTATATAAATACATTTTAATAACTAATTAACAATAAAAAAATATAAGTGTGATAGAAGAATTTGACTTAATAAATATAACTAATTTAATTTAAAATTTATTTTTATATTTAATATTTGACTGTGTCTTCAATATAATTATTTCTAATATAATAGACATATACCCAAGCGGGAAAAAAGTCATTTTTTGGAAAAAAATCAGATCTCATTTGTGAATGTGATGATTTAATCAGCTGATAAATAATTTATAACTAATTTTTATAAACATTGCTGATAAGCTTTTGAAATCCATCACAATTCAACTCTTCTATTTCCAAACAAAATTAAGATAATGTCTTACAACATAAAACAAAAATGGTTTACTATCTATACGGTCTTTCTTATAAGAATCTATTATTGACTCTATATAGATTAATAAATACTCATTTAATATTATTTATAAGTCAATTTTTGTAACATCCTAATTTTTATCTTTATATTTAAATAAAATTAAAAATATTATTTATTAATAAAATAATTAAAGTATTATGGTTTAATATTTTTATTATTTTTAATAAAATAAGAATATATGTATTATCTTATCATTATCTTTATTTAGAGTTTTATAATTTGATTGTTATTATTAGTTAAGAAATTATTAGGATTTGTGTTCAAATTTAAATATAAATATAAATTTTAAATTATTATTATAGCTTTGTAAATAGAGTTAAGGCCATGAGTTATTCCTTATATTTAATTATTAAGTCGGCTCCTATATTTTTAGTCCTCTCTTTTAGTCTCATTCTTGTTTCCTAAATAATCCCACATTTGTTTCCCTCTCAAATACACCATTAGTTCAACTCACTCAAAGTTAAAATTTATCTTTAAGATATTTTGTGATAATTATTCATATATTTAAAGTGAGATGTAACTACTTTCTACTCGTTATGATGCTAATATGATGTTTGTGAGTGATTTAATATACATATATATAAATCTATTAATATTGATATGATTGTATTGAAAAAATTTGTTTGATGATTTTTATTGAAAATAGTCTTGTGAAACTTAAAGTTTAATTTGAAAAGTTTGAGTTGATATTATAAACTTGTTATATCTTGAGATTGAAATTTAAAAAAAGTTATTAACTTGAGAAAAATTATATTATGATAATTATTGATATTATTTATTATCCAGCTATTGAGATTTTGATTAATATGATTATCTTAAAAATTATGCATTGGGATAGATGATGATAGAGTTACATTTTTACTACATGGTATAGCTTCCATTAGAACTCGATGGTTGGTTTTTGTCCTACTAGTTTGCCGAGTGATGTGTTTCACCTATTTATCGAGGGGTTGCAACACCCCACCTATTTATCGAGGGAGAATGAACCCATTGTTCGGTCAGGTGCTCTGCGAATTGTGACATATCTATATCACTTGATCGATTAGTATTTTGAGTAGTCAGTTATCAATAGCCCATGAGTTCAGTTGACGGGAAAGGCAGTTCGATTGGATTGATGTAAGAAAATTGGACGGATTATCCATTTGATTGTATTATGATAATATATTATTTTCTATATATTGTAGTTTTTGAAGTCCCACTTGATACCTTATGAGTACATGTTAGTATGTATAATAAGTAGAATTATTAGTTACTGAAATATTTTTCTCATCCTATTTTTATTAATATTTTTAATGTTATATTCTTATCTTATGATACTAAGGAAAACTTTATAGGCTTGATTAAAATTATATCAATTATATAGCATTTTTTTAATATATTTATAGAATATTTGTATAGTAGGGCTCATTATTCATACTCTAATATTATGCAATATATTATTTAGATTTGATTATGAGAATTTATCTTGGGAATAATATTCTAAATATCCATGATACACTCTTCTAAATTATTAATTATTTCTTCAATTTTATAAAAATTGCATATATTCTTACATTATTTTTATATATACATTTTAATATATATTTTAATATCTTTAAGAATATTTCCTAAAAAATTATATTATTATCTTTCTATTAATTAATATACATGTTTATAGAAAAGTATAATATTTATATTATAAAATTAAGTATACTTTAGTATCTATCTAGTTATAATATACAATTTATAAAAGATTAAAAAATTTATATGTCCTAAATAATCTGATTCATCTTATTGTTTTTCTATCATAATTATTTAAATTTTAAGAAAAGTATTCTTTTATAACTATGGTAGAGTTTATTTTAGATTTTAGTAAAACTCATTTTTACTATGATTAGCTCTTTAGAAATAAATCAAATTTATTTATAATATTATTTTTAAATTATATTGGGTATAAAATATATTTAAATAATTAAAAATATTATAAATTTTATTAACTCTATTTTAAAATTTAATAATTTTTTAACTTTATCTTTATTTAATATATATCATACCATATGAGAATAAAATCAACATAATAATAAATAGTAAAAGTATATATTTATATAAAAATTTGATAATATGACTTCTAAATAAGACAAAAATATTCTCTCTCTCTATGAAGTTTGACTAGAGGAGTATAGTTAAAATTATTTAAAAAATTTATAATTTTATAATTACATTTAACAATTATAATTAATTAAGGGAAATTGTTTAGTTAATGAAGAGTTTTTTTACTTATTTAATAAATAATAAAGTAAAGTAAGATTTAGAAAAATAAATTAATGTTTCTGTTATAAGCCTTTTATATATATATATATATATGATAATTAATAATCTTATTTTAAGGATACAAGAATCTTACAAAAATTTAAATATTAGTAGAATACAAACCAACTATTAGATGTAATAACTAGCTAAATGTAATAATTAATAGATATTTATTTTTATTTTAAATATAAGATCTATATCTATTTTGTCTTAAATTTATATATTTTTTAAACTCTTCGTATTGATTATACATATTGAGGTGATTCTCAATTTTTCATCTAGTATTCAATATAAATATTTAAAAGGGATATTTTAAAAAAAGTAATACATTTGTTTAAATAATTAATTTTTTAATTTCTATAAATTATAAATTATTTAATTTTTATATTTAAAATGAGAGGAGTATTTTCTTTTATGTCAACAAAACACTACGTCTCTTTCCCATATAAGACAAACATGGTTATTGTAATTATTGCATATGTACACGACATTGAAATGATCAAAAGGAAGGGTTAAGTTCAATGAATATTTTCTTGCCGGTCCAAAAAAAACAAGCAGTGTGTTAACAAGGAGGTGGCGCCGTCCTAGACCTTATCGGAGGCCATAGCGTGTGGGTGGTCGGCGAGGCACTGAATATGCCTTTGATTGAAAGAAATTGAACGTTTAACACGAGACGAACGTAATACAAAAACAGAAAAGAGATAGGGGCATGCGTGAGGTGGGGTTCCACGGTCAACTTTATTTTATCCAACTGCCTTACCGTATATTAACTACAATCTTATTATCCAGCAAAATTATATTGTATTTCTTTTGCTACTAAACATATGAGCTAGTGTCAAGGGCAATTATCTAGCAGTAGATCAATAAAACTATAAAGTAGAATAACTAATATTTAAATTCTACCTTATTAACATAAATTTCTAAGCATAGGCATCATAGTCATAAAATTTTCATTTAAATTAGTTAGTTACTCAAATATATGATAATATGATCCAAAAAAAGTGTGAAATACCAAATGACCCAAAGAGTTATAAAAAATAAAATTAAATATGTGAGCTAATAATCAATATATTTACTTTAACCCTAAATATAATATCTCTTAAATTAGTTTGTATTTAAAATTTATAATTTTTTAAAATTATTTATATTGATGGCACATATTAAAAATGATTTCATCAATATAATAGGTATAGTTTTCAATATAAATAATAAAATAGAGTATTTTAAAAAAATTAACACATATCTTATTTATAAATAATGAAACTTATTAATTTTTTTATTCTTATATGTTAGTTATTTAATATAAAATTTAAAATAAAATTCTTTGCCTTCTATTTTGTTTTAAGTACATAAATTTCTTGTCTATTTTAAAAATATATATTTTAGTCTAAGCCATTAACATCGTTAAAGAATATTTACTAATTTCCTCTCATCATATTAAATCTCTAATTTATCTTTTAACATATATATTTTATGAAATATATTTTGAAAAAAATAAATTAATATATATAGAACAAATAGTTTTATTATCTTTTTAATATTAAAATAATATTCTCACAGTTGTATAATATTAAAATATTAAAATATAATTTAATATATATATGTGTGTGTTCGCGCTTGCACAAATAGAGTACTAATACTCTAATTTAGGTTTTATTACTAATAAAATTTTAATGGGTGTACTTTTCCCAATTTTCCCATAAAAGTTTGAAAATATATATTAAAATTATGTGTTTTGGGGCAAAGATGAGTGCTAAATTAATTGTTGAATAATATTTATATTAATGAGGGTCATTTTAATTAACTGACATTTTGGGCAGATGAAAGTTAAATCTTAAAAGTAGTAAGGAGGCTTATAGGAAATATATTTTTGATTTTAGAGAAGGTTTATATAGGTTTTCAGTAACTTAAATTATATAGAGGGGAGATTGATATATTTTACTCTAAAATTTCATATAAATTTAAATCATAAACAATATAATTTACCTTTCAGTATTTATTAATATCCAAAAAGCCAAAACCCACCTATAATATACCTATCCTTATTATAAATTACTTGTAACTTATTTTTATATACTAAAGAATATATCTTAAATTTATACGATTTTTTAAATTCATCTTGATTAAAATTTTCTCTCTCTACATTTATAAATCTCCTAACTCTCTTTTCTCTTTTTCTCTTTCCAATGGGATTAAGTAGGAGTAAAATTAAAAAAATGATCAGTAATAACTCTACAAGTAACTTATATTTTAGATTAAACTTTTTATTCTACAAATGACTTATAATAAGGACTGTAGTCATAATTCAATAGTATAGGAGATGTTTCGGGGGGGTTTTGAACATGAATTTTGGAAATAAAAGTCAAAAATTGAGATTGAGAAGGAAATTGAATAAGTTGATCGATCTTGAACCTACAAATGAGAAACATTGTTGATTTGTTGTTTCTTAAAGTTGTTACCAAACAAAGTGTGACACTAATTAAATTTTTAATTTCCACCAAATTGAAACATTGTGAGTGTTGTGGAAAAATATGCTGACTTCTTTGACTGGGTAGACGCAAACCGATATTTTTGCGCCATTAATTGGGAATACGGAATAATAAAAATTCTGTGTTTTGACTAATGCACTGAGAGAGGCATGTGACCCAGACAAACTTCACTTTTAACACATACTCAGTAAAATACTTATAACTTAATATTCCAGAAACCTGTTCCTTTGTGGCTTGCTAAAAGATGGGGAGAATACTCTTATATCTGATTTCAATTCAATGTTTTCAATATATATATATATATATATATATATATATCATATCATATGGTCCTATTTATATAGTAGAGAGAGAAATTTTTTTTATATGAATGTACAATTTTACCCTTTATTTATTTATGTTGATTTACTTCCTATTAGGTGCAATGTATATTAAATAGGGGTGAAGTTGAATAGTTATTGAATTTTATGATATAATTAATGAGGCTTAAGGTTTTTCTTGATCTATATAAAATATACTGGAAGTAACTTATAAATAAGACTAGAGGAGTAACTAATAAAATTATACGATTACACTACAAAAAAATAGGTATTTGGTAACGGTTATTTTATGGCGTTTCTAGCAGTTGGGTGAATTACTAGAAAATTATGTGCTAGAAAATTGTTTCTAGCGGTTTTAGGGAATCACTATGTATAATAGTAAAAAAGTTAGAAGATTTCTAGTGGTTTAGTAAAATGCTAGAAAAACGTAGCAAGAGAAGCAAAGAGACGATGTTAGTAGCGGTTGACAATCGCTAGAAAATAATTTACATTTGGTAATATTTCTAGTGGTTCAAAACTATTAAAAAATTCTTAGTGGTTGGTGGAAAATGAAATTTTTAGGATGGAGCCAGAATTTCTAGTGGTTAGTAACTACTAGAAATGTGGCGCTAAAATTTAAATTTCTTTAAAAAAATTTCACGTTTGGGCCTCAAAATTTTAATTTTCCTGGTTTCTTGAAACAACTAGAAATTTCATTCAAGGTAAAAAAACAATAAAAATATGTTTTTCATTATTATAAAATATAATATTATTAACTAGTAAACCATTAAATGGATTATATGAGATGATTATATTGATATGTGTAATTAGCAATGTATTACATGTTGTATACAAAAATATAATAATAAATAATAAGTACTTAATTATCATTGTTTCATGAGTTTAATTTACTTTATTAAAGTAATTGAGTTAGTGATGTAATAATTGGAGATGTGATAGTTTGCCCTATTGAACTTCAATTCATAAGTTGAAAAAGTGGTTGGATTGGTTGAGATGAAGAAAGAAAATTTGAAAGAAGAAAATATAATTATTTTAGTAAACTATAAATAAGGATAAATAAAATAAATAAATATTCATAAAATAAATAAATTCTTACTATGTAAACAAAAAAAGGAGGAGGAGAAGAAGAGCAGAAGAGAAGAAGGAATTTTAAGAAAAGAGATGAAAGAGATGAGAGGGAGGAAAAAATGTAAGAATGAATGAGGGAGTGAGGTGGTATTTATAGAGATCTAGATAGCATTTGTAGCGATTTTGTGTATTTGTAGTTGTTTTATCTTTGAGACAATTTCTAACGGTTCTCAGAACCACTATAAATGCAAAAAAAATTAATTTTTAAAAAATTAAATTAATTTCAATTTATTTATACATATTTAATTTATGTATAAAAAAATTATTACATGACTAATAGAGATAATGTATTATGTTATTCTTGATCACTAGAAGGAGAAATTAAAAAAAATTATTGTTATGATTATTAAATATATTTAGGAAAAAAATTTAATATTAAATAATTTAATAAAAGACATATACCTGACAATAGTTAAATTATCGTCTTCTTGATGGAAGAAGTCTTAAAAATCCATCTGTTGGAAGGGCTTATTGTCATCCATCTATTGCCCACGAGCAATTGAATAGTGTTACTTTCCATGAAAATACAAAAATAAAATTGAAAATGTAGGGATAAACATTTGGTATCTCTCTCTAGGGTACATCCATCAATATTGAACTAGCCCATCGACATTTACTTCTTGTACAAGATAGACGGTTAAGTGGACAATGACAGTGAAGAATGATATAAGAAATATCATCTCCAAGTGACAAAGTGTAAGAATTATTTGATTTTGTAGCTGATCGAGCTCTTCAGGAACCAAGACCTTTGCATATAACTTCCTGAAAAATAAACATGCTGATACATCAAAAGGAAGTGTGTTTCTCAAAAATAGTAGGAGAAATTGTTGCATAAGAACATGGGAGTCATGATTCTTTAACCCAATAACCTTTCGAACCTATTGATCGATACACTTGAGATGTTCCTAAAATATCCATAATGTATTTTTATGTTATTCAGTATCAAAAGGAAGATATCATTGTTCTACTTTGTCAAGGTAAATTTAGCTAGATGGAACTTGTCATTTTTATTAGGCAAATACTCGTCACGTATTCCCCAGGCTCGTAAATCTTTTCTAGTTGCGAGATGGTCTTTGGACTTTTTTGCTTTGTTAAGCAACGTATAGATAACATTATCGCACACATTCTTCTCAATGTGTATAATGTCCAAATTCTAGTGCAGCAAATTAGATTCCCAATAAGGAAGAGTGAAAAATATGATTCTCTTTCGCCACTACATAGCTTGAGCATTAGATGTTCTATGAAACTGTCATCCCAATCATTCGGGATCCTCATTCTTACCAAATTCTATACTAATACATCTTGTAACTGTCATATGATATCCCCCACCAGATAAAGTAATAGGAGGATCTTTCATTTCTTAGTTTCCATCAAAGTGAATATGTTGCAATCTAAATCTGTGTTTAGAATTGAGGAATCGTTAATGTCCCATAAAGCACTACTTGTCACTGTGTGAAAGGCGACATGGTACAGGGTCAAAGTTGTCACATCCTAATTTTCTTGCATCTTATGGACCAAACGGTAGTATTTATAACCACTTTTAAGGTCATTGAAGTCAAATTATGTAATCTAGAATTTTATTCTATCGAGTACTATTCACTGTGTAAATTTTAGATAGGTGACCTGATTTCAACAAATCATAATTAATTTTAGAAAAATTGAAACGAAGTGATTCAAGTTCCTACGTGAAGCTAACTTGATCCTATTTTAGGAAAAAATAACTCGTTGAGCACACCTTGACCAAGTCAATGTAAATCAATGATCAAATTTTATTGTTCATCTAACGTTATGCCCTTGATTCCAACATTTTGGTCCCAAATTTAAAAAAATTATATCTCCACGTGTACAAATCCAAGAGACGTTCTACATATTAAATTGAAGCTCTGTATGTCTACTATTTACTTATAAAATATCATACATTTATTCTATCATTTACTATTTTTTCAATACAGCTCAAAGGTTACTGATTCCCTAATACAGCTCAAAGGTTACTGATTTCCTATGAGTTATTGTTCACAGTGACAATTTATAGCAACCAACTTTACATACATATGCATAACATACATCAATCACATATCAATAATGTTAAATAATTGTTAATTTCTCTTTATGCACCTTCCTCTCCTCTATCTTAACAAGACCTATTGTGATTAGATTGATATGGAAGGGGTGATATTTCTGGGGAAATTTCAGTAGTAAACGGTACCATAAACAATGTATGCAAGTATATGTTTAGTGTTAAATATGCTTGCTTTACTATGATCATACTTACATAATGAAATATACATGTTTTATGTCTCTTACATATAATATATGGCCACAACATAAAAAGAAATAGAGTAGTGTCAATCAATCATACTTGCTTCACATACTCAATATAAACTAATAGAATAGTAACAACACTCAGGCAATAAGCATACAAGTTTAGGTATAAGTTCACTACCTGTTTGGTAGCTTTTCATTAGTCCTTTAGCTTCTGCTTTGAGATTCCTTCTTTACATAGGTCAGAGCCTATACATGGCATAATAATATTTTTATTATTATCCTATCCAGTATAGCTTTACCTAACTCAAGTTTAACTTGAGGTAATTTTCTTAACCTGATAAGCCCCTAGCTTTCTTTCTACTCATAGCTAGCCTTATCAAGAGAGAATCCATATTTCTAACTATTAAATATATAAGCACAATCCTATAATTTATTAGAGAAGAGACTAGGATTGGGTACTTACTTCAATCCTAAGTTTACTGAGTCCCTAAGCTCCTTGGATTACCCCAACCTCAGTCGAACCTCCTCATTTTTCTTTCTCTCTTTCTCTCTTCTTATTCTTGCTTGGACATGATGTGGAATGGAATGGAGGGGGTGGGGTATTTATAGATGGAGTGAAATGGAATGGACGGTCCAAATCAAATCACAATAATGACTCATATCGCTTGCTTCCTCAAGAAGTTTTACCTGCATTATCATGATGACATCATCCCCTTATGTCATTATGCTAAGTGGAACCTTGTGTGGGTTCCACAGGACACCTCACATAGTGAGTCATCTCTTCAGAAACCTCCAGTACATTCTGTCTAATCATGTACATTCTTGTACTATATAAGGGATTTTCCTGAATTATTAGGCTGTCATGCAGTTCAATAATTTCCATGTGTTCTAATGGTATTATTTGTCTAGGGAAAAATTATTAAATAGATACTTATAAATATATGATAAAATTGTCCTTATTATATCACTTTCCCAATTATAACTATAATCGACTACTTGTATTTTTTCCTAGATCTTACTAAATTACTGTTTTAGTATACTGGGCCCTACTACCATGTGGTATAACCCTCTTTGGCGCCATTCTAGGCTCACTTAGACCTAACTTTCCTACTACTAAAATTTTATTTTCCAAGTATTAGACATCCATAAACTCCTGTCAAAATTTACCAAAACGTAAATAACTTTTTCTACATAGCTCCTTTCATGATTCCGTTATTTTCCTAACTTCTAGCTTCGTATGATACACATTCTTACAAATTTTTATCTATATATGAGGTCCAAAAGGTTTGATAAAAATTCTAGATAAATTTTGAGATATCATATCCATATCAACTATCTAGGACCTCAAATAATCATTCTAGGTCACATCATATTGATCATAATAATTTCTTTATCTCTTGGTAAAATTTGAGAATAAAATACTTTCGCACAGTTTTTGGCTGTCTGTAGCTCATTTTTCTCATAATTACCATTGTTGCCTCTAAATTTAACAAATTATACTTTAGTCCTTGTATTTTCCAAATTCCAATTTGATCCCTTACTATACTTTTTATAATTACATTTTACGGCCTATAACTTTTCTCTACATTCATTTTAGGTCTTGGGACTTTTCTAATTTACACTTAAGTCATTGAAATTTTCACTATTTGCAATTTAGTCTTGGACTTTTACTATTTATAGTTTAGTCCTTGAATTTTCACTATTTACAGTTAGGTCCCTAAAAACCCTCTGTATGTTTCTAGGACTTCTACTCAAAGGGGTTTGGTAACCTATTTATTTCAGGCTACTTTCTGGGACTTTAGGGTTGAAAATTGTGATATTACAATTCTCCCCTCTTAAAATAAATTTCGTCCTCAAAATTTAATTAGTACCTTAGTCAAATTATCTTGGATGTATCTTCTCTCTATATCCTCTTATACTTTATGACTAAGGTTTGAGGTATCTATCTCTTATCTTGATATTTGGTAGAGTTCTCTTAATATTCGTAAAACTTCATATCTTTCTCATACTACTATGCTCCCTTTTATAGTAGTCAACTCAATCAGAGTTGAAGTCTGCTTCTTTCTATTACTTGCTTACTTGTCATGCATCTATTCATTTATAAACAACTCATTATACTAGACTTGTGAGTAGTATCCCTTTCTTTCATATCTAACCCTTTAAAATTTTGATGTAATTCTGAGGTCTCTGTCATTTCTCTTACTTCTTAATATACTTTTCACTACTTATCTCATTACTTATCTATACTTATCTCATTATCTCATTATGTTTCTCATTGCATATCTTTCTTTACGTATCTTGAGATATCATAAGTCTAACATTCTCTTCGACTTACGACTTTGTCAGCCTCTTAGGAGAATATTACTCTTTTGCCTTTCTTTCTCCTGAAACAAAGTCGTAATCTGAATCTTTCCTTTTAGATCCTTACTTTGGATCTAACATAAGGGGTTATACTCTCTTACTTTTCATAAGTTTTTCTAACTCTTTTTAACTTTTTTATCATCTTATATAACTTTGTACATCTATACTAAACCTCTATGGAATTTGCACCCTTTCTTATCACTTCCCAGGGATTACCCATCATTGGCTATTCTTGCTTGAACACGCTTAACTGAAAAGTGCCAATGAAAATCTAAAGTATTAGTACTAACAGACTCTTACCCTGGTATTTTATTATCTTATACCCTTTTTATATTGCTTCTCTTGGGTTTATCTGGCTCTTATTCTCCTTAGCCTTATCTTAGGGATCTCTCTGTTCTTACTTGACCCCTTTTTATATCTTATGAGATATTCTTTTTCTCTTCCTTAGGTCTATTGTGACCCTTGGAATCTACTACGATTAATTGTAAGTCTCTTCAGGATCTAACTATGACCCTTGAATTTCTATTCTCTGTGAGCCATGCTATGATCTAACTACAATCCTCCAGAATCTACTGTAATTCTATTATACTATATCATAATATTTGGGAATTAACTGGGCTATTGCTTTATTATTACTAAGTTAAATGATCTATTTGCATGTCGTATGGTGTGAGAGCAATACAACTTTCTCATCATATATACTCAACCCTACATGTAATGTGAAAGGGAAGTATTCATTCATTATAGCATACTCTAACATGAAAATGTGTAAGGAAATGCAATCATTTAAGCATACTTTAACATGCATGCCATCATATGAAAATTGCAAGGAGATGCAACTGTTCAGCATAACTTATGGCAACATAAGCAATATCATCATCACATAATTTACTCAACTATCCATTATTCGCACACTGCAAATTAAATAATTAACTAGGTAATGTTTAAAGCATTATCTTCATTTAAACAATTAACTAGGAACCTTATATAACTACTCATCTAACTTAGGCTGCCACACTACCCTCCTACTAAGGTATAGACTTAACCCTTCATAACTCTATTTGACTCTTGATCATTACTCTTTCTTAAATAGGGGAGTCTCTTTATCTTTTAAACTGTGGCTACCTTGCTTTCTTTAGACATCATAAACTTTTTTTTCTACTCTTACATGCATCTACCGCTCTGTTGAACTTCTACAATTATCTGAGAAAAATTCTTTCTTTGTAATACAAAAACTTAATCAGTGAATTAACTTCTCAGTCATTCAACTCTTACTATTCATATGGATGAACTGGCTAAGTATTCATCAAAGGGTTCCGTTTTTCTTGCTTTAAGACTTAGCCTCATACTCATCTCTATTTAACTGATAGCAATGCTTCTTGTAAAATTTCTTAGGTAAGGGGATTAATGTCCATCTCTATGGAGTAACTTTTGCATATCTTTACTATCTCTTAAAGTCTTCTATCTATATATCAGTCCCAGTCTATTCTTAACTAGACTGTGGTTCCTTTTTGGTCTTTTTCTTGATCATGACAAACTTAGGCTGTATGGATCTCATTCATCATCTACTACTATCACTTATGCTCTCTAGGTGCTCTACCCTAGATATACTAGTTACTGTTTCTTCGTGATGGAGTTCCTCTATTTTAGGAACATTAGCTCTTAATTTATTAACCATCATGTGTCTAACCTTAAGCCATGTGCTAGGCTTATTCCTAGACAAGTGTTAATCTAACTTATGATTCTTCTGTTCAAGAAAGACTAGCTAAAAAAAGTCTTTCATAATGTAGATCTACTCCTGGTGATCGCATAGAGGATCTACTTCTAAACATCTTCTTACTCTAATCTTCTGTATCTCTGTACCTCGTATCATCTACCTTGTTAATAACCGTGGTCATCCTCTAGTTGATAAACTTCAGCAAGGTTGGTACCTTCATTCTCGTTGATGCTATAACATCTAGTCTCTGTGTATCCTAGTCACAACCTGAGTATTGGCTAGTTGTGACTCACGCTCTTTGTGAACTTTTGTCATGAACATCTTAATCGATATGTCATGACCAGATAGCTCTATGTTTTATCATGACCAAAGGTCTTCTCCCATCGTGACCTGAATGTATCTTTCCCTAAACATTATCTTCTAATATTCTTTGTCTAGTCTCTACTATACTTAACTACCCTATCTAATGTGAGTAACTTTACTCTGATATCAAAATGTCACATCCTAATTTTCTTGCATCTTAGGGACTACACAATAGAATTAAGAGCTACTTTTAAGATCACTGTATATATTTCAGACAGATAACTTGACTTCAAAATTGCTACGTAAAGCTACGTGACTACACCTTGATCAAGTTGACCAGCTACGTGAACCTACGTGAAGTTGACCAGGTAACTTGACTTCAAAATTGAAAAGAAGTAGTTCAAGTTGCAACGTGAAGCTAATTTAATCATCTTTTAGGAAAAAAAATAACTCATTGACTACACCTTGACCAAGTCAACATCAGTTAATATTCAAAGTTTACTGTTCATCCAACATTATTCCTTTAATTCTAGCATTTTGGTCCCAAATTTAAAAAATTATATCTCCAAGTGTATACATCTAAATGAGGTATTCTATGAATTAAATTGAAGCTCTGTATGTCTACTATTTACTAGTAAAATATCATATATTTATTCTATCATTTACTATATTTTATTACAGCTCAAAAGTCACTACTTTACCACAAGTTACTATTCACAATGGCAATTTGTAGCAACTATATATAACATACATAAATCACATATCAATAATGCTAAATATTTCTTAACTTCTCTTCATGCATCTTCCTCTCCTTCATCTTGAGAAGACCTACTACAATTGTATTGATATGGAAGGGATGAGATTTCTGGAAAAATCTCAGTAGCAAACGTACCATGAATAATGTATGCAAGTATATGCTTAATGTTAAACATGCTTTACTATGATTATACTTGCATAATGACATATACATGCTTTTATATCTCTTACTTATAATATATGGCTATAGCATAAAAAGAAATAGAGCAGTCTCAATCATACATGCTTCACATAAGGCACACCAATAGCATATTAACAACACTCAAGCAAGAAGCATAGAAGTTTAGGTATAAGTTCAATACCAGTTGGGTAGCTTTTCCTTAGTCCTTAGCCTCTGATATGAGGTTCCTTCTTTACATCGGTTAGAGCCTATACATGACATAATAATATTTTTATTATTATCCTATCCAGTATAGCTCTACCTATTTAAGTTTAACTTGAGGTAATCTCAACCCGATAAGCCCTAGCTTTCTTTCTACTCACAACTAGCCTTATTAAGAGAGATTCCATAATTCTAACTATTAAATCCATAAGAACAGTCCTATAATTTATTAGAGAAGAGATTAGCATTGGTTAATTACCTCAATCCTCAGCTTACTAAGTCCCTAAACTCCTTAGATTACCCCTAACTCAGTCATACCTCCTCCTTTTTCTTCCTTTCTTTCTCTATTTCTCTCTTCTTCTTGTTGCTTGGTTGTGGATGTGGAATGGAAGTAAGGGGTGGGGGTATTTATAGGTGGAGTGAAATGAAATGGATGGTCTAAATTGAATCATGATGAAGGTTCGTATCACTTGCTTCCTAGCAAGTTTTTCCTACATCATCATGATGACATCATTCCCCTTATGTCATTATTCTAGATGACGCCTTGTATGGGTCCCATATAACACCTAACATGGTGAGTCATCACTTTGGAAACCTCAAGTACATTATGTCCAATCCTGTACACTATTGTACCGTATAAAGGGACTTTCCTGAATTATTTGGTTGTCCTGCAGTTCAATAATTTCCATGTCTTCCAATGGTATTATTTACCTAGGGGACATTTATTAAATATATACTTATAAATATCTAATAAAATTTCCCTTATCAGATCACTTCCTAGTTATAATTGTAATCGAGTACTTGTATTTTTGCTAGATCTTACTGAATTACTCTTTCAGTGTACTGGACCCTATTACCATGTGGAATGGCCCTCTTTGGTACCATTTTGGGCTCACTTAGACCCAGTTAGCTTACTACTAAAATTTCATTATACACGTATTAGGCGTCCATGAATTCTCTTCAAAAATCACTAAAACGTGAATAACTTTTTCTACCGAGCTCCTTTCAGGAATTTGTCAATTCTTTAACCTCTGACTTCATAGGATGCACATTCCTATAATTTTCATCTATATCTAAGGTCGAGATGGTTTGATAAAAAAATTATATAACTTTTAGGATATCAGATCCATATCAACCATCTAGGACCTCAAATAATCATTATGGGTCACATCATATTTGACCAGAATAATTTTCTCCATCTCTTGGTAAAATTTGGGAATGAAATAGTTTTAAACAGTTTTTGGCCATCTGTAGCTCAATGTACTCATAATTACCATGTTTACCCCTAAATTTGTTAAATTACACTTTAGTCACTGAATTTGCCAAATTCCATTTTAATCTCTTACTATACTTTTTATAATTATACTTTATGGCCCATAACTTTTTTCTACATTCATTTTAGGCCTTGGTACTTTTCTAATTTACACTTAAGTCCTTAAACTTTCTACTATTTATAATTTAGTCCCTAAACTTTTAATATTTAAAGTTTAGTTCTTGAACTTTCACTTTTTGCAATTTAGTCCTTGAAAACCCTATGTATGTTTTTGGGATTTCTACTCAAAGGGGTCTAGTAGCTTGTTTATTTTAGGCTACTTTCTAGGACTCTGGGGCTAAAAATTGTGATATTACAAAAGTTGCACTTAGGACAGGCCAACCCAATGTGTACATTCCAGCTATACAACATTTCCAAATCGAGAAATCACTTATCGTCCACATCAAGGCTGCACAGAAGTAGAATAGTTGCTTTTTATATGAGTCGTGCACCTCAACACCATTTGTCCATAGCTCTGTCAATTCTTATATCAATGGTTGTAGGTAGACATCTATATCATTTCTCGACAGTTTTTAAAGGTAGATGTCTATATCATTTCTCGACACTTTTTTGCTAGGAATGATCATGGAAAGAAAAAATAAGCTCTGCTTCATGCACATCAAAGGTAGAAGATTGTATAGTATTAATACCACTAGCTAGATACTATAGCTAAGTGGAAGATCCAGGTTCATCGGCAAAGTCTGGAAATTTCATGTCAATTGCTTTTTACACCTTTGAATATCATGTGTCTTAACTTGCCATCCGAATTTGCTCTGTCACATGCCACCTTATATGCTGAGCTACTTTTGATGACATATACATTCTTTGAAACCACAGTTTCAAAAGAAAGTACCTAACAATCCAATGTATTGAGAATTGGATTAAATTTGCGATATAATACACAATATTTTTAGAATTTTGGCCATTTTCTTATTCTACTTTTTCCCTTTTAGTGCTAACTTGTACGAGATGTCTTATATCGCTTACAAATCTCTATGTTTGCATCCTCTCCCTAATATAGAAAACAATGATTTTGGCATGCATCTATTGCAACATCCTTACTTTCATACGTCTTAGGGACCATTCAGTAGCATTTAGAACCACTTACAAGACCTTGGAAGTTCATTAGCTAAATCTGGAATTTTACTCTCTTGGGTTACTGTTCATATGGTATTCCAAATTACGCAACGAACTTTAAAAAATCATAAATAATTCTAGAAAACTCAAAATGAAGTGGTTCAAAAATGTACGTGAAGATAACATCTTGAAATTTAAGGAAAAAATAATTTCCAGACCAAATGATTAACCAATTAATACAGTTTATTCGCCAAAGTTTATTGTTCATTTGGTCAAAAATCCTGGAAACAGATTATGGTCCCTTATTTTAGAAAATCAATTCTCTTTGTACAAACATCCAAATAAAGCATTCTTGGTTTCAAAAAGAAGCTTGGCATGTCATCTAAATGTCTGTAAAATTTTTTACATTTATTCCATCATTTACTATTTTTCATTACATCATGACCATCATTGCTTAAATTGGTCATACAGCAACATTACACATTCACATAACATATATACTATCCAATCTCTAGCTTTTCTTCATGCTTCATCATCCTCTTTCATAATTTATAAACCTGTGGGATTGGGATTACATGGAAAGGGATGAGATTTCAGGGGAAATCTCAGTAGCAAACGGTACTAAACAATGCATGCATTAATATAACTACTTGTGCTTGCTTGTGAAAGTGTTACTATTGTGTCATGTGCATGCTTCCATGTTACATATGAAATACAATTGGCCAAAATAAACATATAAATAGAGCTTCATACATAAGCACATAGGCAACACAATTCAATCAAGCTATAGCACAATCAAGCATAACATTCAATGCATACAAGTTTAGGATAAGTTTACTACCTTGAATACTTGACCTTCTTTCACCTTAACTTGCTTCTTTCTTCTCACTTTCCTTGAACATGTGGCTGCCTCTCTTGGAGCATACCAATCAATTCCTAACATCACATAATCATTCATCCATTACAATCTAACTTCCTTGAGCATTAAACTCACTTTAACTAACATAACTTCTTCTTGAACATTAATCTCATTAACTTTCCTTAATCTTAACCAATGGACTTGGTCTTTGAATCAATTGATGCCTTGACTTTACCCTACACAATTTCATCTTTTGAATCCATTTATGAGCTTAGAATCATGAAATTCTAGCTCCTTCATCACATGCTGTACAGAACTGAACTGCACTTAATTCTTTCAAAAATTCTCATTTTGATTCCAATGCTTCCCATACTTGTTTCTCTACTTTATCCCACACAACTTTTCATTTTAAAACCATTGGAAGAATCAAAATCATGAAATTTCAATCACTGTTCATGTGAGTGAACAGTAATAGAGCAGGATTTTAAAAATTATAATATTGGAATTTCAATGCTTTTAAGGTTCAAAACCTTTCCAATCCCACACAAAATCATCATCTAAATTCAATGGAAGCATTAAATCATTGAAATTCCATTTCCTTCCCTAATGAACAGTGCATACTGAAAAGGTTCCATTAAGGCAAAGTCAATAATATCAACTTGATTCAACAACTAATTTTTTAATTAGCTTGTTTAAGCTTCAATCATATGTTTCTAACTTCAAATTTCTTCTTTCCCCTTTCATCTAAGGTTGTTGGGAAGCACAACCCCTTAGAGAAAACTCAACTTTTCTCCCATGAAAACTCTAAGTTCAAGCTCCCAAATCAAAGGAAAATAAGTTAGGATAGATTGCTTACCTTTAATCTCTAGCTTGCTTGAACTTTGGAACCTTGAATCTTCTTTGTCTTGGCTTGAGTTTTCATTTTTCAAGAGTTTCCCCAAGGTATCACAAGGCCACGGTTTTAGGCAGAATGAGGGGGTATTTATAGCCAAAATCCAAGAAAAATGAATAGCCAAGATTGATTTAGTTACTATTTGATCTAAAGGCACACATTTAATCTTGGATTTAACTTTTTCATAAAAGAATAATTATGACATCATGTGGGACAGCTCAAGGGACACCTCAAGGGGTTAGGTGGTGTGCTCATAGTGTAAGGAAGCTTTTGGAAAAATTCCAGTTTAATCCGGTACCAATCAGAGCAGTTTCACAACAACCGGTCTATTTTCTGTTCTGAATTTTTCTATAATATACCAGGATATGTATTTTGTCTTGGAAATCAATGTCTAGGCTTCTCATACTCTTGACATGGTTATACTGAGTATTTATCTGCCATCCATTCTTTGGAAAATGACCAAAATACCCTTGGTGTCATTTTTTACACTATATTGACCCTAAGGGCCTAATCATCATTTTACCCCTCTTTATACTGCCTCAGGGTGTATCTGGGCTCAAATAATCATATTTATACCATGTGCCACGTTTTTAGCTTGTCCCAGGTGACCAAAATGCCCTTCATCCATCTTTGGTACAATCTGGGCATCCAGGGGCATTTTCATAATTTCGCACTTTTGCTGGACACTGGCCCCTTCTATTGATGGACTGGTACCCTGGGCCTATATATGAGGTCATCTAATCTCATTTTATTCAAACTTACATACTGATAAATTCTATCATCAGATCACAGGTGTTATCAAACTCCCGTCAAAATTCATTAATATGTGAATAACTTTTTATACAGAACTTCTTCCTGGGTTCTGTCAGATTCATAACATCTGACACTGTAGGGCACACTTTCTTGTAATTCCCTCACTTATATCTGATGTCCATGGAATCTGATAAAAATTCAGATAACTTTTAGACTATTAGATAATTTTCTGCTATCTGGAGTCCTAATAAAATTTCTGTATCATGCCAAATTAACCAGCGTAACTTCCTCTATTTACTGATGCAATATGGGACTAAAAAACTTCTGGGCAGTTATAACCATTTCCGGGCTGATCTTTCTATAATTATAATTTTGCCCTTGAACTTTTTACTTAATTATATTTAAGTCCCTTAACTTTTAGAAATTACCACTTTTAGCCCAAATCTTATTTCTACTTTCACTTTTTGCCTTTAACCTTTTCTACTTTTCATTTTAGTCCTTATCTTCCTTAAAGAATCATCTAACCTTTATTATTTCTTCTGATGTTCATCATAATCCTTTTTAAGCCTCTTTCCACTATCAATACTATACGAAGGAAAAATTAGGATATGACATCTATCTTCTTATAGTTCAAGCAAAGTTTGTTAATAATCATATTTGCCTCATAAAACGATGAAGGGGACTTGACTAGAGGGCAATCATCTCCTAGTAACTCCAATATCATGAACACCACCTTTTTAGTCATACCACATAGGTATTTGATATGATACAACCTCACTAAAAATGACACTTAGAATACTTTGTGAAACAAGAATAAAGAGGTTTATCGACTTTGTTCATAAGGTAAACAACTCCCTGGTAGTTTTGTTTTTAACAAACTCCTAATGTGGTCCATCTACTTTATCCGGCTCCTCACTTTCATTAATGTAGAAAGAATCACACATAATATCGTTCATAACATAAGATTCTTCCCTCATACTCCCATTCATAAAATTACAAGAATTGACTTAACAATCATATCTACTTGTTCCCTATGTAGTTACCAAAATACAAACTCTCGCAAAAGGTTGAAATATCAAATGCTCTCTAACAACACCTATTGAATGCCACTTTTTAAAACTATATTTAGGACATGGACACATTATCTTACTATTTATGAAGGCATTGGCAGAAGTAAAATCTAATAAATTGTTTAGTTTGACAAAATATTAAAGAGTCGACCGATGCAAGTTGATCCATGACCTATCCATCATTAGTATTGCTCAGATCTCGTGAACAATTCAAAGAAAAATCTTCGATCTCATTAATACTTTAGAAGGAAACCTTAAACAGAAGTTAAAATAAACTTAAGATAAAGTTGTTTAGCTTTTAAAGAAGGAATCAAATGGCTATATAACAGTAAAAATTTTCTAGTGGTTTATAACCGCTTGAAACTCTTGCCCATGCTGGAAATTTCTACCTGTTAGTAACTGCTAGAAAAGTTTGCCCATTTTTGAAATTCAAATTTCCCTCAGTCCTAAACATTTCTAGTGGTTGCAACTACTAGAAATATTCATGTTGAGGGAAATTTAAATTTCAGATGCCATAAGTAAATGGGTAAACATTATAAATTGTTAGAAATGTTCAGCACTGTGAGAAATTTGAATTTAAAACTTCAAAATTAGTGAGGAGGTTTCTAGCAGTTAGTAACCAGTCTGGAGGTAGCTAGATGTCTAGAGCCATTCTCTTCACTAGCTGTCCTTGTACCACAATAGTTGTAAGGAACTAGTCAAGCTTCCTCTGAAACTCCTTGAGCACTTATTGTTAGACCTTCTCGGTAACCTCTTGGCAAAATTATTGCTAGACGTCCTCACCAACTTCTCATTATATCTCTTAGAGAACTTCTCACCAGGCCTCCTCCCTAATTGCTTATCTAAAATCCTTCCCCAATCCTCGGATGATCTTATCTTATAGCTCAGGCTCTATCTCAGGGGCTTTGGCACGCTTCATTCTTGTGCTCATTTGGCAGGACACTAGTATAGAATAAGAGGTCCCCAGCGTATGTGAAGGCCCAACACTACTTGGGTGGGCCAGCTTAGTTAATATAGGCTTAAGGCTAAGGCTCGCCAACAGTGACACGATAGGATCCAAGGCATACCCCTATTACTCCTGTAGCTCGTTATCTAATTGAGCTATGCAAGCTTGTCAAAAATTGACATAGGTCAATTAATATTGAGTATTTAAAATTAACTATTATAATTTAATTAATTACATATTGTCATCTCCATAACCTCAGTTGCTAGAGGAGTCTTATCTTGTGGCATATAGAGCAAGGCTACATCTTGCTATATATAGGTGTGATCCCCGCTCCTATCAAAGCTTTATCCTCTATAAATTAAATGGAATAGTAATTATTTATAAATTATAAATTAAATGGAATAGTAATTAAATTACATATAAATTATAATTTTAATATACTTACTATTTTATCGTAGGAGATAGCGAAGATCCTAGACCCCGCCCTATGTCGTACTGTTTACTGCCTAACAATGCTTACATTCCTTCAGGAGAGGGCTTGAAACAAAAATAAAATGTAATAATATTAATAAAAATTCAAAAAAATTATAATTAATGTAATAATATTAATATCATATACCTGATGGTCAGGTGAGATCCTCAAGTAGACATAGTGTGCCCAATTTTGATCTAGGAATCTATTCGATAAATCCTCTATAATGTCCTACAAGGGCCTCGTCCCTTCACCGTTCTTCTCATGCCATAGATCCCTATGGTTCTTCAACGATGCCTCTATCATCTTAAGGGTATCCACTTTCATCAGTTCCTCTCCCACTATGAATTTTCCTTGTAATTAAATAAATGACAAAATTTTATTCATTATATATATTATATAAATTTAATATAGATTATATATAATCTATATTAAATCTATATATAATATCTATATTAAATCTATCAAAAAATCTATATGAATATAGATTATATCGATCAATTAATTAATCAATCAATCAAATAATAAAGTATATAGATTAATTAAATAATTAATTAATCCATGTATATAATTAATAAAATAATTAATTACTTTAAATAAAAAATATATTTTACGTTAATAATCTCACAGGTTGCATCTGTATCTTAAGCTTTGACCTTCTTCCAGTTCTTCACATGAATCGATAGTACGATCCACTACTTACTTACTAGGCACTTGTATTTGCTATACAACTAGCCCCTACCCTTAGTCGGTTGCCCAAAATTACTTAGCGGCAACAACACATGTCCTCTGGTGATCATGGATAGTACTTTAACATTGAGCCTACTGTTAGACCTATGGCCCCAGGAGTCTACAACATATAATTTGAAATATGAATTTACCATAAAAACTTTTTGTATAAATAAAATAATTACCTTTGAACTCCACATCGAAGCTAGCTTAGCGCCTTGGAGCATGATGCAGCTCATTCTGAGCCCGCTGATGAGGAGCTACATCATTTGCCATAAAGTCTAAGATCTCATCTTCACTGAGATTATAGTTGTCAATACTGATACCTAGCCCATGACTAGTACCACACCTAGAAGTACTGGTGTAGAAAAAAGATCTTCAGTAAGTGTATCAGGATCAATTAGCTCCTTTTAGGGTTCTTGACTCATCCTAATACAACAAATATATGAATAAAATAATATCAAATAATAATAATCTCAAAAATATAATAAATAAAATAAAAAATAACATTAGAAAAGTTTTAGAATTATATTTAAATTCTTACCTTGAAATGCAGAGTACTCTGTAGATCTAGATCTGGATCTGGATCTGATGTGTGTACAGAATTTGGCAAACTCTGCCTCACAACTCGCCAAAAGTATGAAAATAGTGGTGACACTATTTATTTATAGGGGTTACATTTTCTAGAGGTTTTGCCTAAACCACTAGAAAAATGTAACTCTAGGTGCATCGCCTCCTGCCACGTGTCCTAATCCATGGTAACCATTGACATTTCTAGAGGTTTATGAGACAAACACTAGAAATTTCTTGCAACATTTCTAGCAATTGTCCCTTGAATCGCTAGAAATGTTAATCACTGACCACGTGTCAAAACAACTAGAAATGTCAAATATTGGCTTTACAAGATATCAAAACCACTAGAAAATGTCCCATAACTGCTAGAAATGTCCATGAACTTTCTAGTGATTGGCAAAATTGCTAGAAATTGAGTTGACCTTCCATATTCTCCATCAGTCTTTCTATCAGTTGTTGTTGAACTGTTAGAAACATGGTTAAAGGGGTTAGAATTTCAAGTGGTTTGTCCCATAACCGCTAGAAATTTTGTGATTTTCTAGCCGTTCTTATGAACCACTGGAAACTGACCGCTGTTGAAATAACTTTTTTTTATAGTGTTACAATGTAAAATTATTTATGTGTCTTAATTTCTAATCTTTTTAATAAGTCTTAATATTTTATGGTTTTGTTTTAAATTTTTGCAATTTTATTTCTAAAGTTATAACTTTCATTGTTTTATTAATATATTAAATACTTATTTGATATTTTAGAAGAAAAAAAGAATTTAATGCATCAAAGAATGATTTATAATTTAGATAACTAAAATATCCTAACTAGCTAATGCCTTATTTTTAATAACTTAAGTAGTTCATGAATTCAGTAATCTTAAGAAATAGTTTTCATTGAATGAGTTCAATTAATTTATAAAGAAACTATTGAAGTCAATAATGTCCTAACTCTTAAGTATTGTTAATGGAGTTGCTTCATTAGTTGATGAACAAATAATGATGTATGAAATAATCTAATGTCCAATGTCGCCTTGGGGTTACTTCAAAAAATTAAACCAATGATTGCGTATAATGCAATCTCAGGTTATTGTCTTTGAGGAGCCAAAAATGAAATTAAATTTCTAAGTAACTAAATGCAATGCAACCTAAGCTATAAAATAGGGTCTGATTTGTTTGACTTAGAACTAAATGTAATGAATTAAAATAAATTTAAATAAAATATTTTTGGTATTTTTAATTTAAAGAAAGTGATAATGAATGATAATAAGTTAATGAAGTGAAAGCAAAAGTAATTAATAATAATAAAAGCAATCCTCTAATTCATTAACGTAGGCAATCATAGCTTCAATAGATATGGAGTTATAAACAATAAATCGATAATTATAATTAAGCTTTAATCTAACAACTGAGGCACCTCAAATTGTCATAAAATATTTTATAAAATCCTAATTTATTAACTATCACCAGAATAATAAAATAAGACTAATGATATTAAAACTCAATGTTCAATCATAACTCAATAATTCATAAAAATTAGGATTAAAGCCAATAAGAGATATAATGATCTAATAAGTCAAGTCACCTTGAAAAGTCACAAAATATTCACTAAAATCTCAATACAAAGTCTTAACCCAAAACAAAGTAATAAAATTAAGTTATAACTAGTACAATATCAATTTTCAAACAATAATCAAGTCATAATAATCCTCAATAAATATCAATAATTCATTATCAAGCTTCCCAATAATTATAAAATTATCTTAAGACGTAGGAATCATAATATAATTAATGGATAAAAAACTAGAGTAACTTAAACTCCCCTTTGAGATTCCAAGCTCATGCTTTTACAATTGAATAGGAGGATTAGAATGCTTAGCCACGTATAGCCCTTAAAGTCGACGCCATCATCATGATTTCATGGCCAACCATGTTCATCACTATTCTTTGCTAGTCTGGATGTCAAACTCTACTGTTGTACCATTAACCTTCACAGCTAGTTCTATACTTACCGACGCTTCTATACTGTGGTAGAATGGATGGATGAAGAAGTGCTGTGAATGATAAGGATGTAATGTGGATTGCATGATGGTGTGGTTAGGAGATGCTATGGTGGAGGAAGATAGATGTGCGAGGTGATGTCACAGCTCTGTGCTTCTCACGTCGTCCCCCATGCATGTCACCTTAGAGTTACTTCAAAAATTAAAACAAGGATTGCGTATAGTTCAACCACGGGTTGTTCTCTTTGAGGAGCTAAAAATAAAATTGAATTCCTAAATAACTAAATGCAATGCAACCTAAGCTAGAAAATAGGGTTTATTTTGATTCATTAAAAACTAAATACAATGAATTAAAAATAAATTTAAATAAAATATTTTTGGTATTTTTAATTTAAATAATTATTTAATAAAGAGTGAATGGAATGATAATACAACTGATTAATAACAATAAAATCAATCCTCCAATTCAATAGCGCAGGCAGTCATAGCTTCAACAAATATGGGTTATAAATAATGAATTAAGAATTATAATTTAGCTTTTAATCTAATAACTGAGCTACCTGGAATTGTCACAAAATATTTTCCAAGTCTTAATTTATTAATTGCCACCAAAATAATAACATAGGACTAAAGATATTAAAAATCTAATGCTCAATTATAATTCAATAATTCATCAAAAAATAAGATTAAAGCTAGCAAGAGATACAATTATCTAATAATTCAAGCCATCTTGAAAAATCACAAAATATTTACTAAAATTTTAACACAGTTTGATGCAAAATAGAGTAATGAAATTAAAGTTAATTAAGAACAATATCAATTGCCAAACAATAATTAAATTACAATAATCCTCAATAAATATAAATAATTCTTTATCAAGCTGCCTAATAATTATAAAATTATCCTAAGACCTAGGAATCATAATATAATTAATGGATAAAGAATTTGAGTAACTTAAATTCCCCTTTGAGATCTCAAGCTCATGCCTTTACCATTGATTAGAAGGATTAAGATGCTCTAGCTACGCATAGTCATGAAAATTAACACCAACTTTAAGATTTTATGGCCACCCTGTTCACCGTTTGGTTCTGTTTGCTCTATAGTTACTGTAGAACTCCCTGGTCCTATGGTTCTACTGTGCCGTTAAGAGTGAATAAGTGAAGTAGATGACAAAAGATGACAGCGTGTAAGGTGGGTGGATGATGGAATATAGGTGTGGTGGAGGAAGAAGGGTGTAGGTCGATAACAGAAGTATTCGTGGCACTTTTTCTCTCTCTTGCATCTCCCCTATACGTCCCTATGTTTGTCGCTACACACTTCTTTTGTTTCACGTCTGACTCTGTGCTCCTCCTTTGAATTGCTGAAGCAAGCAATTAAAAAGTAACCTAATGGGCCAAATCGTAAGGTTTGGCCCAATAGGTCTTTATATATAATTTCTCAATTGATAATCCTTTGCTTTTATAAGGTCTGATTTCTCCTGAGTACATGAAATACAAATCATAATAATATAATACTTTTTATTCCAAAAATAATTGTTTAGAAGAAATAATAAAAATATGACAATTATATCCTTGTTAAGCACTAATTCAATGTAAGATATATTAATCCAAATAGTGCACAAACTATACAATTAAGGACCAAAATAATGACAAAAGCCCACTAAATGATATGAATATATATAAATATGGGTTTGTCAGTGTCAATAGAACTAATCTTTAATATTCAACCATCAGTGGGTGATTTATTTCAAACTTTATTCATTGTTGCCAAATTTTCTTTTCTTTTCTTTTTCTCTTTCTTTGTTTTTTCTTTCAAACTTCTTTCGTCTTTTTTCTGCACATTTTATTTTCTTTCTTGTCTTTTCCATTTCTTTTCTCTTTTTTCTCTCTCTTTTTATATTGGAAAACCTAAACCAAAATAATAAAGATAGCAACATCAATAATGCACATTTAATCATGAAGAAAATAATGTAACTCATGCAAAGTACTTATTCAAAATCAATGGAATGAAATGAAAGTGATGGGCTCAAAAGGGTAAGCAAAGGTCAATCGAGATAGATTGTGTTTGGGTAAAAAGGGTTTAGAAATGAATGCCCATATCATGCTCTAGGTATTAATACAATTTTGAAAAAAAATCTAACAAGTTCTAGAGGTTAACCAAAACTAGGTAAAAATTACACAAGATGAGAAAGAAAAGTAAGGCTCAAAATCCTTCCATCAAGGCTTTCTCTAATATATTTTCTCCCTGAAATCAAGCTATGAAATAAGATTAATAACACTGCACCAGAGGCACTCCACTATGCTAAACAACTCAGAAGAAGAATTACTTAAATCAAAATGCATTCTTATCTAAACATGCCAATGTGCACATGTATAAAGTAATAAGGATTTGAACACAAAGCCCAAGGATTGCAAAAGTCAAGTAGAAGGTGGGAATCATAGTAACAATTTACTCATACAGTAATGAAAAATCCAATCAATTTAGGCTCAAAAGGTTCAAAATTTTTGAATTTTCAGATTATGATGATTTAAATAGTGGCAAAACAAATCAGCAAAAGCAATCCCTCCTCTACACTTAAACCATGTGTTGTACTCAACCATCATTAAAATATATATCAAAGGGAGAAAGGAAAATGATTAAAGAGTCACGCGCTAATAGGAAGATTTATGCAAAGAAAAAAAACTAACATAAAATAATAAATTCGTAAAATGTAACATATTCCAGAAAATTGTTAAAAGACATAAAATAATAAATCTTAATTATTTTAACTTTTACTACTAGGATAGTCCCTCCCCCACACTTATCTCAAACAATAAAGCTCAATAAATCAAAAGGGTGAAGAAGCAAGGAAGGAAAGGGACAATCTTGATAACGAAATCTCTTCAAACTCTTGTAAGAGAAATTCTCATCCCAGATGAGAAACAAACATTTCTTCATTGTAGCTCTTTTATCATCAATTTCTACAAAATCAAGAAAAACACCTTTCTCAAGGCTATCAATTATAGAATCAGCAGGAATATCATAATAAAAGTAAAATGATACATCAAAATCTTGAGTAGTAGAAAGCTAACTATCAATCTCTAAACAATAGAAACATGATATGCCACCCTCACATGCACAAAAATGAGAAGGATGGGAGGAAGATAGACAAGTAAAAGCATCATCATGCTTCACAACCATGTTATACCTGTCAGGTTTATTCATATTAGTCTTCTCATAACCTTGGAGTCAGAAGGTGATACTTTCTCCACTTGTACCTTCATGATAGCGTTGACCTCTTCACATTTTGTACTACTGGTTGTTTCTAAAATTGCTCTAAGAGTTTCTTTTCTTGTAAGCTTTTAGATTGAATAAAGGCTTCTTTCTCAACTTGAGAAGTTTCTTGAGCAATGTTAGCTGATAGAGATTCAGCTTCTATTTCCTCATCAATAAGTTCTTCTTCCTTTTCATTCTCTTCTAATTGCTCTTTCTTAACTCTAATTTCCTTACCACTTATCAGTGTAATTGTATTCAAAGATTTAGGATTTATCACTGTGTTGGAGGGTATAGAACCACTACTCTTTGCTTGTTGTTCACTCAAGTTGTTAGAGATTTGAGTAACAAAACTGTTCAAATTCTCATGCTTGGTCTTCACTTGCTCCAATTTAGAGAACACATTTTGTAGACATGAGCCTATCTTATTCTCCATAGCATGTAACTTAGCCTCAGATTGTGACTTATGATTGTCAAATTTTGAATTAAGTTCGATAATACCTTTCACGATCATAGCAAGTTCATTACCTCCAAAAAAAGAAGATGATACCCCTTGATTAGACACTACTTGATTGGAGAAATTTTCTTGAGTGTTGCCTTGATTCCCACCCTATCTAAGGTTAGGGTGATCTCTCCATCATAGGTTATATGTGTTAGAGTAGGAATCATCACCTGCAAAGCCATATAATCTAGGTAAGGAAGAATTTAATGCTCCTTTAATTTCAAAATTCATATTATCAGTATAAAAGTCATAATGATCATAATTAATATTGGAATTATAAATCTCCCTCATGATTCTATTATCCTCACCTTTATACCATAAGTTGTTCTCACCATATGTGTTGTTCCTATTAAACCTATTATTTTCATTACTATCATTAAAACTATTCATGGTTTCTTTTTTCACTAATAGACAAGTATTCACTAGAGGTAGTTGTTAGATAAAAACTATGAAAAATATAGGTTTATCAATGTGCTTTGACAAAAAATACTACGTCTTGTCTTTGTTATAGCATATCTCTAATTAATTTGAATAAATTAAAGAAGTTAGTTAAGTTAGTTGACTACTAGAATATTGATGAACAAATAATGATGTGCTTTGTAAAAAAAATTCTACCTCCCGTCCTTATTATATGATATCTTTAATTTATTTAGGTAAATTAAAGAAGTTAGTTAAGTTGGTTATTTGTAATAATTGCATGTTGATTTTTCAAAAATATCCCCTTTAATCATGTGTATTTAAACTAACTTTAATATAAACTATCTGAATATGTATAATCATATAGGAATACTTTGGTAGGAAAACTATAATTTTAGAAGGCAAAGTAGATTGGAGCCTTATATTTAGGGCTAAAGTAAACTCATCAATTAGCTCTTATATTTAGGACTGTAGGGAGTATATACTAATAAATTCATGAGATAGTTGATGGAAAAAATTGAAGATTTGAATTTTGCAATGAAAAAATTATGTTCAAATGTCTACTCCTATTTTAGGTCAAATAATATTGAATTTAGATATTTTTGTAATATTGAATACTAAATAGTTATTGATAACAAATAGTTAATTTGCAATGCCAAATTTTAAGCATCACCACATCAACTCAGCACTTAAAAAGTGGTTAAAGTTTTCTTTTTTCCTTTTACTTTCAAGGTTATGGAGTGTTAATTCCTGGGATGCTTTTTGTTCTATTTTTTATTATATAAGCATAGTTTTATTGCATAATTATTTTCTTGCCAGTGCTTGTACATAATTATAAATAGTTATAGATTATAGATTTTTTATGAAACTACAATGAAAGATAATTTGTTGGTTATTTTTGAATTCAATATAATATTATAGATAAATATTAACATATTTATATTTAAATATTTAATTATGAAATTTATTAGTGGGTAGTAGTTTCTTTAAGTAATATTTCCTAAACAGTGCCCATGATTACGTTAATATTATTTAAACATCAAGACTTGTATTAGTTAAAGGGATGGGATACACTGTTAGGGAAGGGAAGGGAGCACCACTGCCAACAACGAGGAAGTTGATGAGTTGGACCATAGTAGGAAGAAGGTTAAGCAAGATGGGGAAGGTTTTACAACTACATAGTCTCTAGTTTTGAGGCTGGAGTAAAAGAGAAGAAATCTTATAAAAATGCTATTAAGAATATCAACCACTTTGAGGAAGATGATGAGGATGATGCCCTTGAAGAGGACTGGTGGTTAATAATAAGTGGAAGGAAAGGATCAAGGTAGAGAACACTGTGAAAGGACCAAATGTGATCATCCCACTGGAGGAGAAAAGGAGGCTTGTTAAAAAGTGGAGGAAAACATTGATTGTGCGACTCCTAGGTCAGATGATCCAAGAGGACTACCTGTTCCCAATGCTAAGACAAATTTGGGGGCTCCAGGAAAGCCAATTCGAACTTATTAACATTGGCTCTAGCTTTTTCTTGGTCAAATTTAAGAGAAAGGCTGATTATGAGTTTGTACTAACAAGGGGTCCTTGGTTGATCATAGATCACTAGTTAGCAATTCAACCTTGGAAGGAGGACTTTGAGGCCGATTCAGAAGTTATAAAAAGATGGCTGTATGGGTGCAAATCTTAAGGTTACCAATAGATTACTACGATGAAGGGATACTCTATATGCTGGGTAGTCATATTGGGAACGTGTTGAGGGTGTATACAACTACACTATCTTCCGTTAAAGGTAGATTAAAGAGAATTCATGTAGAACTTGATCTTGACAAGCCTCTACTTCCCTTAATCCTTGTGAGTGGAATTGAGAGGATGTTTGAATATGAGGGCATCGACTTGATTTGTTTCTTATGTGGCCAGTATGGTCATGTTCATGATCATTGTCCAGTTAAGGTTATAGCATCGTCTATGGTGCTCAAACAACTCATTAATGGCAACATGGAGAACATCAAGGGTTCTATGTTAGAGGTCAAACGTCTGGTGAGGGGGGATGTTATACCTATCTCGCTAAGCTAATAAGGTTTTATTTATTGTAGAAGTATGAAGTAGGTAGAGGAAATGGGATGGATATGAGCAATAATAGGCTATCCTAGGAGCACCAAACAGTTGTGGGTGAAGGGCCAGGGCAAGCTATAGTCCTGATGAATGTGAGCTAGGGATTTACAAGCATTTTTGAACTAAACCAGTTGGCAAAATCTATAAAATAACAAAGTATATAGTTCAAATCACGTCTGAGGATACTGTTCTTAAGAGATATTTCATAACCCCTCAATAAATTAAGAAGCGACACTCCCCAGATTAAACGAATTCTTTCTATAAGGATACAGGATGACATCACTTACAAAAGATGATAGAGCTCAGCGAGACAAATTATGTAAAATGAGAAAGATCTCAACAATCATCTGTTATTAATCTTTCATTAATAACCCATTTTTATAGATTGTGGAAGGCACGAGACATGCCTTTTAGACATATGTCCCCAAGACTCAAGAGTCATGTGAGAAAGACGTTTATTTATTTGACACACCCTTATATAATATTTACAATATTTTCAAAATTCCCCACATGTATCAAAGAAACACTATTAGTTAAGTTGCACACATAGATATAATCATTGTATCCAGTGGTTCTATGGGCTTTGAACCATAACTAGACTGATAATACTTGGTATATGGAGATGCTAGTGGTCCTATGGACTATGAACTAACACCTCTTAGGTGTATATCAGAGGTATTATAATCCCACCCATATTTCCACTATTTATTGAGTGGTTTTACATGTTAGGAGGCTATGTGCGTGTCTTGGTGCTTAATGAATGCTCTAGAGATTTTGCCATGATCTCATAGGAGCGGCCTACACTCCTTATTTGTATAGGTGATTTCTTTAAGTGTATCTACATTGAATACTCAATCCCGTAGGATTTGAAATCAATAGGAGTTTTTGCTCAACCCTCCAATCACTACTAAAAACAATTGCATAACGGTGGTTAAAAGTGACCTTTCATGACGATTTTTTAATCGGCTTAAAGTTTATCGCCATTGTGTTTAGCTTTTAATGTCAGTTGAAAACTTGCCATTACATGTAATACTTTAACGATGTGTTTTATAAAATTGCCGTTACATATTTAGCATTTCATGGCAGTTTCGAGTAAAATCACTGTTACAGTTTAATCATATAATGACAGTTTTTATGTTAACTAATGCTACAATCTATACTTGTAATAACGATTTTAAGAAAAACTACCGTTAAACGTTTAATTTTTGTTTTTTACATTTTCTTTTGGTTTTTTCATCTATACTGTCCTATATTTGCTATATTGAAGATAGGCTATAGGCAACAAAGAAAGTAAGAATTGGAAAAAACCCAAATTAAATGTTAATATATAGCATATATAAATAGATATTGTACAATCATATATATATGCATGAAATAGATGATTGATTAAGGTAAGTTCTCTAGTATGGTTTTTACCAAAGCATCCATCATTTAGTGGATTTGATCATCTCCAAAGCTCTTTTTATTCTGCTTGAATAACTGCACGTTATAAGTAATAGATAAATACATACTATATGTGATAAATTGAAAAAGTCTAACTATTGATCACTTCATACCTCATGTAAGCTAGCAGTGATACTTATCTCAATGATCTCATGCATATATCATATTATATAATATCTACACTTAAATCTATCAGGTTGATCATGGTACTAACAAAATGGAAAAATGTAGAGTACATTAGTGACTAACTTTCGCCCTAATTTTTGAAAACTGAAACTTAATTATTTAAAAAGTACTTACTCAAGGATAAATCCATGAAGGTTTAGGACTACTCGGATGGCCTCTGACCAAGTTGAATCCTTGCACAACCCTATCTCCAACTAAAAAAAAAGATATCATATAACTTACTACATGTTCATGTTAAGAAATCTATAAAGAAAAACTCACATGTTGATAATGGATAAAATCTTGGTAGTTGGCTGTCCAAATAATGAATCAAACAAGTAACCCGCATTAGCTCCAGGCCTATGACAAGCAAAGTCTAATGCGTACTACAAAATATGAACAATTTTATAATGAATGTAGAGTAATATGTATGAGTGTGCCAAGTATAAGAGTACACTTACCCTTTAATATAAAGTGCAAAATATATCTTCATCTTGATGTGGGTTATAACATTGACCATATACATAATCCACGATCTCCTATCGGTGCCTACCTCTTAAACATGTTGAGGACACATAAAGCCATATGTGTCTCATTTTGCTTCTTCTAAGTATCTCCAATAGAAGTAGCTATTATTAATAGAGAAAGAAATCAGAACTACGCAAATGGTTAAGCATAAATTATTAAAATAAAGTTACAACTTACTATATGGCACATTATATGACAATTGAATCCAACTCCTGAAAATTGAAGAATTGCACTATGTCATTCCTACCCATGATAAATTTGTAAATCTCCTGTGTGCTCAAAACCCTGAAAGGAATTATAAAACTAAGTGCTTCCTCTAATCCTACTGCCAGATTGAAGCATTTATATAGCAAAATATATCGAGGATATGTTCTTAGGAAGATGTCTGAGCTTGTATACTTTTGCCCTCTAAACCTTGGGTTTTTGTGGTGCCTTTTCTGGTTCTGGGTCATTTGGGGTTTACTTCTGAGGCAGCTTCTTTAGCATTGGCTCTGGTGTGATTTACTTTCTTAATTTGATCAGATGTGTTGGTCGTATAATATACTGCCCTAGAGCTTGCTCCAATATTATGACCTCGTCAGTAGGGCAGGGAACTAGTATATTACATGTATGCTTCCATATGCATTCCACCATGACCTTGACATTGCCATCGGAATTGGTTTCTCATAAAGTGTTGTGGCATCCTAATACATGGTACCATGAGCGATGAAGGATGTAGTCCTTTGGTCTATCACATTATAGAAACAACACTTTTCCCTATCGTCCTTAGTGTGCTAAGGGGTATGGTCAGGACCAGATGGTTGGGAGACAAACTTCTCCTTATTGGAGCTGGCCTTTCCACTAGTCACTGAAAGAGAACCCTAAAAATGTAAACAAAATTAGTTAAGACAAAAAACATGTTAAACTTCCCTTGAAAAGAAGTAAATGAATATGTTTTTATTTTTGAACTTTGGCTAGGTGTGGGGAAGCCCACCATCATCGCTTGTTGGAGCTTAGCATCCATAAGCTGTTGGACTCTAGCATCCATCTTGTGGTGTATCTTGGCCAACTCTACTTCATGCTTTGCTTTAAATTCATCTTGAACCTTTTGCAACTCATCTTGAAGCATATATGATGGTGCACTTCTTCTTTGAGAGGTGGAGGCAAAAAAGTATTTGTGGACAACTCCTTTAGTGGCCCTTCTAACTTGACCTGGGTGGTCAGGGGTCCCAATAGTTGTCTCTAGGATGTCCATTCCTTTTTCAGGAACAAAACACCCTTTGGAATCCTATTGCTCTAGTGCACCTACAACATATACAAGTTACCAAGTTAAAGGAATTGAAGAGTAAGTAATAGAATATAAATTTAGTTTGTATATTAGTTACTTACAATCCTCTCAAGAACTATAACACCTCTAGAGTGATGTGTTATTCCTTCTTCACCCTCACAGTCTTCCATTTTTGTTGGTAGTGGGTCTAATATAGTTGTTTTCGCAACCTTAAACTGCTATTGCATCATTTTCATCTCAAGGACAGTATACCCCATCAAGACATATAGTGTTAGTACAACTTCTTCTTAGCTATTTCTTGATTTCTCTTACAAATAGCCTATGAAAATGAAATATCTAGATTAGTTGATTAAAATGTACATTCATTACTAAGTTAATTAAAACCTTACAAGTAGTCTCTTCCTGTTGTTGATGAAACAATATCCAAGATTCATCATTAACATTTGGGTATGTGTCCTTCGGATGCCCCCTATCTTATTACCTCTAAGGTAATCCTTCGTATGGTTTGACTTAAAGTCCTTCCATCGTTCATTGTATTACTTTAAAATGCGATGTTTCATGCTTGCAGTAGTGGAATGTCAAAATTTGCTGCATTGACGTACAAAAACATATAAGATGAGCTATAATAAGGGACAAAAATATTAATAAGTAAAAGTAGATAGGTGGAACATAGAATTAGAAATGTACCAAAATGTTATCCCAAATCATATCCTTATCTTTCTGGTCAATCGACTTCCAGTTGGGGTACACAATGTTAATCTTAGCACGTACTATGTGGCCCACATATTTTTCAATGCTGTACTATTTTGACTAGTTGCCTTCATGTTAGCATTAAACTTAACTGGCAACCTCGTGGGATTTGACCCCTCTTCTATCTTACAGACCCATTTTATATTAATTGGGCAACTTCCACTTTTCTTCCCAAATTGACTAGAACCTGAACTTTGAACTTAAACTGTCCTTGCTCTGTGCAAAAAGCAATAAATAAAGTTAAGAATATGATACAACTAACCAACCAAAATAGTGAACTAATCTACCAAATTATAACTTCATTGAACCACTTGTTTAGAAATTAATAATATCAAAACAACACATTATACTCTAGTCTTTAAACCTCAATGGCCCAATAACATATATTCATCTTTGTTATATCTATAAATCAACTATAATTTTAACTTGAGCTCATTATATTGTCAAACCATCCTAAAGAGAACAGTTCATTTGATTTTTCAACAACAAAACATCCAAAACTCATTCATTTTTTTAGCAACAAAACACCCAATAGTTTATAACATACACAACAGTTCATTAAGTTTTTTAGCAACAAAACAATTCATTCATTTTTTAGCAGCAAAACACCCAACAATTCATAACATACACACACATTTATACGAATAAAAATTATCCAATTTTTTAGCAACAAAACAACAAAACCTCCATAACCTACTTCAATAAATCACTTGCCTAATACCCACAGTGCAACATTTACATATTTTATTAAATCATGTAGTCTCTTTTAGCTTTAATCCCAAAAAGTCACAAGACCACAAAATAATAAAGTTAAAAAGTGACTTGCAACTTTGAAGACGAGAAATATGACAAAGGGATTTAAAGTCAATAGAGATAGTGAATGATGATGATAATGACAATGGAGTCATCAAAATCAATTGGAAAATGATAGAAAATGTCTTTCGTCCAAGTCTGTGGTAGTAGGGTAGAGAATGGGACCATAAGCGACTATGTGAAAAGTAAATATGAAGCTCACCACGTATTAGGTTTAGTAATTTGTTGTGGCTTTTTATGGCATTTTTTATTAAAAACTGCTGTTAAATATACTTGTAACAGTGGTTGTTAATAAAATCACTGTAAAAAGTTTGACATTTACTGTATTAGATGTGAAGACTTTATATAACAGTTTTGTTAATAACCGCCATTACAAGTATATGTAATGGCAGGTTTTAATAAAAACTATCATAAAAAGCATTGATCCCTGTACTATATATTTGAATATAACATATATATTATCTTGAATAAAATAAATTAGACAGTAAACCACATTATGCTAATGGTATTTAGTAATTTGTTGTAGTATCAGTTTATTGCATAAATTATACTTCTTGATTAATATTTTTTTCTCAAAATATGTGTACTTTCAAGATCCTTTAAGGCACTCTTTACTGAACACACAACTAATTAAACAAGTTAAAATGATGTATTAATTTGTTGAATTTTGAGCAACCTAGATGGCATCATTTTTAACTATACCAAAATTTAGGCGGATATCAAACTAGGTACAATATAATAATAGGTTTATTCTTAAGATAACTCAGTATAATTGATCAGAACAATAATAACTGACTTTAGAAAATATTCTATGTTGACTATTCCTTACAAAATATTGTAACAGACTATTCTTTACATTTTATAAAAATCCCATCCCATCCGCAGGCCAATGGCCAAAAAGAAGTTGAGGAAAAGACGGTTTGTAAGAGGTATCTGTTAGCCTTCCCTTATAATGGGTAGAGACATTAGGAACTGAAGAGGCAAGAGATATACATTTTCTTTCTGTAGATAGGGTGTAAAGGTGAGAAGGTAAAATGATTGACTTATAACGGCAGTTAATCTAAAAACTGCTGTTATAAGTTCCTAGTATTACTTTTCACCACATTTGGATGAAAAGCTTCCATAAAAAGTTTATGAAATTTGGATTTATTTATGATTATGCCACCACCTTTTTCTACGACATTTTTACCTTTAACTATGAAGTAGCTCCATGATAAGCTTTTTTTTCTAGTAGTGAATATGCAATCTAACACTTTCTTGCACACTATAGGAAATGACCAGTAATAATATTTTAGTGCTAGCAGAACTAACAAGCGATGTGTTCTTACCCATTGAACCTTCTTCATGGGTTCACAATCATAAAGGTTAGGTTGTCATCGCTATCATAATCAAACTTGCTTTAGTCCTATTTCCCTCGATGTCTCAATAATTTATTTTCTCCCTAGGGGTTTTGTTAACGGATCTGATAGGGGTATATTTTTGACCTCACAAATAGATTGAGATAATTCCATAGTTCTTAATTAAGTATGCTTATTCACATAGTATATTAAATGATTGCACCATTGTTCTTTGAACAATGTTTATTGCCATTTGGCAATTATAACTCATCAACACTGAGTGTTCCTTATCTTTGTTTTTCTTAACTAAGGTTATTACCATTTGCCAAACACATCAACACTAAGTATTGGTTTTATTCTAAAAATTTTTGCCAAGAAGTTTTCAACAACTTAGCTTATGTACATGATACTAACATTTATGGTACTCCTTACATATTTCATTCTCCTCTCTTTTTTCTTCATAGTGTATTTTTTGTGTTAGAATACCCTGAGTTTATTAGAGTGACTGGGTTATCGTGTTACTACCAGAGAAACTGATCCACATTTTAGGTATGCTTGAATACCTTTAAAAGCTATTCTCCCTGACCTATATCAAAAACATAGATTTAGATAAGTATTTAACTATCCAACTTTTAAAACTTTAGTTTTGGCTAAAACCATGTTTTTGTAAGTTTTCCCAAATATACTCTAAAATATATCGTTTGTAATAGTGAATGAAAGTATAGAAATATGAATTTTAGCATGAAACTTCATATTCTTGTGGTATACATGTGCTATATACACCCATCACAATACAATATAAATTTCAAGCCCCTCCCTACCTGATAGTGTCTTATAGTTGATCAATCTAGTTTTATTTGTAAATTATAAAAAATTATTAATCCTACATGTTTAATAATTTATATTTTTAAATTAAATTTTGTTGGTTATTTATTAGAATTATTTAGTCCATCAATAATACTTCTACTATTACTGGAAAATATGCTTTATAAAGCCCTATTTTTAAACCGGTCCTTATAGAGACATTTTGAAAAAAAATGACCAATGGAATTTTTGTAAAATGAGATGAAATATGTACACTAGATTTACACGAAACTAGTGTAAAATATATATAGCCGGTGATAAATATACTTTCTATTATGACTCTTCAGTTTCCTATCCATGCTTTCCCACTTCTTTTCTCTATACCTTCTTCATACTGTTCATTTCACTTCTTCAGTTCCAAATGTTTGTAGTCATTATGATAGAAGGCCAATTGCATTCTTTGATATTCTTTTCTGAAATCATTCTTTTTCCTTAACCATATGTATATCATTCTTATGATCACTACTTTTCATTTTATCACTTTATCTCTATTTTTATTTTCTTTCCTACTATCTGAACCCTTTAATGGCTTCTTCCTCATGCACACCTACTTCTCCGCCGTACAAAAGAAATAGAGATAAACTTGAAGATAAACATCCTGACCCTCACCTTGTAGTTCCTTTTACTCCTCCCCTAGTTGTCACTCTAATTGAGCACCTTGAGGAACTCATCATGCCCTTCAATGGCCTGGAGGACTTTGTGAAAGAACTAACACAGAAAGTTAATAGACTGAAAGATAGTTTCAGAGCTTTCTACTTAGAAGTTCACCACCATCAATAGAATGATAGCTTCTATAATCCTGTTAATTCTACCGACTCTGATGAATCCTATACCTCTGTGCTGATAAGGAGTGAAAGCCTACAACCTTTATCTGCTGTTCCTATTTATTTTGTTTACGTAATAACAAAAAGAGAGAATATATTATATATTCTAATAGATATTATTTTAGAAATTTCAAACTTTTGATGTAAAGTTATTAGTAAAGTTGAATGAATGAAGTTTCTTATTCTAATGACATGGTGTTCTTTTATTTTTTAAAAATAAAAGATATAACATATTGAAATTGGATATGTCAATGTCAGTTATAGAATATAATATCGGTTTAGAAAAAGTTTTTTCTACACCAGTGCTCCATTTGATCCAGTGTAAATTTGTGTAATTTATAATATTTTACACAGGTGTAAAAGTGACTGGTGTAGAATATAATGTCAGGTTAGAAAAAAATATTTCTATACCAGTGTTCCATTTTATATGGTGTAGGTTACCTTATGAAATACACTTTAATTTAATCAAAACATCCTTCACGCCTTCCATCTCCCATTTTTTATTGGTTCACGCGTTTATGTCTTCTCAGCCTTTCACAGCCGATGAGTTTTGTTTTGAACTTCCTGCCTCGAGAACTAAAACTTTATGCACTATTGGCAGTAGCTTTTGCTATTATTTGTTGGATTCATTGCTGTCATTTACTAGTTTTCTTATTTTCTATTTTTCTAATTTGTTAGTCTTCCATAAATATAGATCATAGTTGGATAAATGCTAAATAAACAAGTGTTAAGTATGCTGGGGGTTAAGGAGTTTTTGGATTTTACTAAACAAAATGGTGATGATAACAATATAAGATTTTATTATCCTTGTATGAGTTATTTGAATGACAGGAAATAAAGTCCTGCAGATATGTACCCTCATATAATTTGTGAGGGTTTTACAAGAGTTATAGTATGGGTATGGCATGGTGAAAATATAAAAATATCAAGTGCATCTAAACAGTTGGAATATACCTTTGATGATGACATGGATACTGGTGATGGGGTAGAGAACATGATTCGTGATGTTGGAGAAGATGCTTTTATGTGGCTACATGCATATGGTAATATGTGTAATGATGTAGAAAACCTCTATACCCAGAGTGCAGAAAATACAACCTATTGAAAGCGGTGTTGAGATTGGTAAGTATGAAAGCACGGCATGGGTGGAGTGATAGAGCTTTTTTTTTAGAATTACTTGAGTTTTTGCAAGTAATGTTTCCAAAAGAAAATGTGTTACCCAAACGCTACTATAATGCTAAGAAAATAATATGTTCTTTAGGTATGCAGTATAGAAAGATTCATGCATGCCCAAAAGATTGCATATTGTATAGGAAAGATTTTGAAGATGAGTATAAGTGTCCAATATGTAAGACACCAAGGTATAGATTAAACAAGTCTCCTATAAAGGTGTTATGGTATCTTCCAATTATACTAAAGTTTAAGTTGCTTTTTGCTAATGAAGATGATGCAAAAAAATTATATGGCATTCGACTGAAAGGATTTGTGATGGAAAGCTTCGTCATGCGCTGATTCTTTGCAATGGAAGAAGATTGATGACTTATTTCCTGAGTTCAGCAATGAACCATGAAACTTAAGGCTTGGACTTAGTATAGATGACATGAACCCTTATGGTAGCCTTAGTAGTATACATAGTTCATGGCCTGTCATCTTGGTGATTTACAACATATCTCCCTTGTTGTGTATGAAAATCAAGTATGTAATGTTGTCTATGTTGATCTCAGGACAATAGGAAATGACATAGACATTTACCTAATACCCTTGATCAAAGATTTGAAGAAGCTATAGGAAGGTGTGGATATTTTTTATACGATTAAGGAGGTCTTCAATATGTGGACCATGATCTTTCGTACAATTAATGACTTTCCTGCATACGAAAATTTGTTAAGGTATAGTGTTAAGGGCCATAACGCGTGTCTGATTTATGAGGAAGGGACTTGCTACTATCAACTTTGTCATGGAAGAAAGATAGTCTACTTAAGTTATAGGAGATTTCTAAGACAAGGCCACCTATACTGTCGACTGAAGAAAAATTTTTGGCGGCTAAGAATTTGAAAATGCTCCAGAGCCATTGACTGGAGAACAAGTTTATGAAAAGGTGAAAGACATCAATGTTACTTTCAATAAGACTACCAAGATAACTGATAAAAATATATGGGAAAAAAGATCTGTCTTCTTTGAGTTTATGTATTGGCAACATCTTCATGTAAGGCACTGTGTTGATATCATGCATGTGGAGAAAAATGTGTGACAGTATTGTTGGAATAATTCTTAACATACATGGCAGTTCCAAATATGCTTTAAAGGCAAGATTATATTTGCAAGAAATGGGAATACCCGAGGATTTACATCTAAGGACAAATGGTAAGGGGAGTTTTGTGTTGAAGAGATTAATATTTTGTCCAAGGATGAGATAATAAGTATTTGTGAATGTTTACAAGAATCAAAGTTCCCTCTAGGTACTCATCTAATCTTAAGAAGATTATATCGATGAAAGATTTAAAATTAGGAGGCCAAAAGTCTCATGATTGTCATGTCTTGATGCAACAATTACTCCTAGTAGCTATTCGAGGAATCCTTCAAGATGATTTGAAATATATTGTAACCTGACTTTTCTTCTTCAATGCTATATGAGGCAAAGTCTTTTAGACTAAAAATTTGGATGAATTGGAGCGTAATGGTTGTTATTTTATGTTATCTTGAAAAATTGTTTTGTCCTAGCTTTTTTACATCATGTTACATCTCATTGTTCATCTAGTGCGAGAGATAAAAATGTGTGGCCCTGTATACTTGCGATGGATATACTGATTGAGGTAGATTGTCATTGTCTGACCCATCAAAATAAAAGTAATTGAACCCTATTAATGCAGTATAAGGCACAACCCTATCATTCTTCTCAAGGGGCTTTTTTTATTAGAACCCTAGTAGATATTGAAAACCTGGGTAAAAGTAAAAATGGGTTTTAAATTTGGTTGATTTTTGATAAAATAAAGTAATGGTGCAGTAAAGTAATTATTTTTGTATTTTTGATTAAGATGAAAAATAAGTAGATTGATGAAGAAATTTGTTGAGAAAGACTCTTGATTATGGAAACATATCTATCCTTACTCTGAATATGATATAGCAATTTTAAAATCATTATGTCTTGAATGAAACCTCAATCGATCGATTGAGTCCATAACATTAACAATCCTTAAACTCCTTTGATCAAAGCTAGTTCAAAAGCCATTAATACGCTGTTAAAATAACTTAGCGTGTAATTAAATCAGAAGATGAAGATGCTCTCAAATGATCATCGATCGATGACCATAGATTTCAAGCAATCGAATCAGTTAGTAATGATCATTGGTAAAACTAAATTATCCAGAAATAAAAACTGAAATAGTCATATTAAACTAACATCCAAATCATCTAAATTTAATTGCAAAACCTAATCTCAGAATAATCGATCGATATCCTATCCCTACTTATACAATGAATACCCTAGATTTAGTAGTTCCAAAATATAAAAATGGTGAGATCAAAACAGAAAACTCCCTAGTTAGTGCAGTATATGAGCTCAAGATATGCGATCCATCACCAAGAGACTAAAGATTTAACCTTTCATGACTCTTGTTGTGCTGCAATCACTGCTCAGATGTGATACCATGAATAAAGTAGAAAGAACATTGATGGAAAGATGAATGATAGAAGATATGAGGGTAGGTTGTGGAGAGAGTCTGGAGAGAATGTTGGAGTACTGGTTCTTTGCCTTATCAGGTGAAAAACCAGCCTCTAGGTTGCCTTCCGCTTCCCTATCCCTTTAAAGCCAGAAAAACCTAATAAAAAGTGTGCAGCTTCACGGATTTCCTTCTTTAGTCATGACCAGATCCTATTTTTTGTCGCGACCCTTGAATGCAGGAAAACTTCCTAGAAGAAATGAGGTTGTGACTGTGGATACTTTAGTCGCCACTAAAGTGTACAGAGGCTACCATCCTTGATTTGATTCTCTTTGTCTTGTGATCTCTTTTCTGCTCATATTAATCCTTGGTTCTCCTCCAAAATACCTATAATTCAACATCAAAGTTCACTGTAAAGGTCCAACCAGTTACTAAAGAATAACATATATGCAGTTTGAAGGAGTTAATTTACCATTTTACCCTTAAATTAGAATATTGCCAAGAACAATCATGTATTACCACAAAAACACAATTGCAGGCATAAAATGAATGGTAAAGTTGTCACAAAACTCTTAAAATATTATAGAAACTATACACAATTTGTGTCCTATCATATACCCATTTGAAAGATACATGAAAATCCTTAAAGGGTATATGAAGAATCCAAATTGGCCTGAGGCATCCATTGTTAAAAAATATGCTTTTGAAGAAGCTATAGAATTTTGTCAACACTACCTATCTAAAGTAAGACTTACAGGTCTCCCTAAACCCCATGCCAAACAGGGGGTCAAATACACTTACACATCTTGAATAACATTGATGAAGTTCAAGACTATATAGATGTTCATAAAGAGCTTGTCTAGAAACAAAATAATAGAATGATAGGGCAAAAGCTTATTAGAGAATACAACAAATATTTTGCACATTAGTTCAAACCAAAGGTTAAAAAATGATGATTGTGTATAAAAAATGATAATTGTGTATCTAATTTAGTTAGATGGTTAGCATACGGTCCTAAATTTAATGTCATATATTAGAATTCATTTGATATCAAAGGTTACTCATTCTATACGAAATCCCTAGATGATAAAAGTAGTATGCATAATAGTGGAGTTATGTTAGTGGCTGAAGCTATACACTTCTCTAGTTCAAGACAACAATCATAAATTAGCAGTCATCCCTTATTATAGCATTGTTAAAGAGATTTGGAAGTTAATATACACTAAATTCATAGTTCCTGTGTTTAAATGTAAGTTGGCTAATGTAAATAACGGTGTTATGGTTGATTGATTAGGATTTATACTAGTTGATTTGAATAGTATAAGTTTTTAGGATGAGCCTTTCATTATGGAAGGCTAAGCAAAGCAAGTGTTCTATATCACTGATGTGGCAAATAAAAGAGGGTCTGTCATTTTCTAAGAAAAAATGGTTGTTGACGATAATGATTTAATTTTTGAGACCCTTTCTTTTTCAGTAGGTTTACCAAACTTTAATGAAGAAGTGGATTCTTATTGATTTGTATGTGAGTGTTTTATGTTTTTAACACACTAATACAATTAAGTTTCTTGTTCTAATTGCATATATGGTTTTGATATAATAATAACACAAGTTTATTGTTCTGATTGCATGCATATATCTGTTATAACTTCTAGGGATGGGGTAATAAAAAGGTTAGTGGGAAAAAAATAACTCCAATATTTAAACTGGTTGTACATGTTATCTGGTGTAAAAAGTGATATGAAAAACTTAAGGTATAATTTTTGTAAAAAAATTAAAATCTTTTTAACACCGCATTTATATGTTATCTTGTGTAGAAAGTCTTCTGAAATTCAAAATATTAATCGCGACATTTTGAAAATAATTAGACACCTTTTTAAACCGTTATTGTGTTAGTCAAGTTTAGAAATATGATTGACTACACTGAATTTATATGTTAACTGGTGTAAAAAGTCTTCCGTAATACGGTTACTGAAAAAACATTTTTGAAGCTCACCCCTTGATGCATCTCTCATTTCTCAAGTTTTCTTTAGTCTTGTTTCTTACTTCTAGCATTACTCTACTCGTTGTCGTTTGTGGTTTTTATCGACCTTCACCATGCTCAGTTATTCTTATATGTTATCGTTTATATTGTACTTTATCGTGAACATGTTCTTGACACTTATTTTCTTGTGTACGTACTTCGCCATTTACATGTTTGTTTAATCTAGGTTTTGTAGTTTTCCTGTGATAAATGTTTGCAGTTCTTTCTATGGATAAATGCTAAAGGAACAAGTTTTGTGTATTCTAACATAAGGAAAAAGGGTTAAGTTTGTTTATTATATTTGATTTTGTTATTGCATATATAGAAATATGAGGGTAGTGTTAAGGGGAATGAGGTTAGCGATGTTCCAAGTTACTCTATGCAAAGGAGGGCAGAAGCACGACGCGATTGAAATACATTCCGAAAGATAGAAAAGACGGGAAATTGCTACTGATTGAATTTAACACACGTTGGAACCCAATTGGTGAACAAATGATCAAGTACATGAGTTATGTTAGTCTCCTAGCATACAATAAGCCTAACATTGCCATACAAACTTAGGATACTATTGATAATCGAGTGAAGAATCAAATTTGGGACTCTATCTAGGTATAGGAACTAACTATTGTATATATTGTATGCAAAGTAATACCAAAAAATACAACTACTTATTGATAACTCTGCTTTCAATGGCAATTATTGCAGCTCACTTATAATGTTCCCAATAATGAAGTCTTGAAGAAGAAGAAGACGTCTTATTACGTTGAGTGTTGGAGGGTATTCAAGACACAACTAGCTCATCAGTATATGCATGGCCAAGACAAAGGTAGTAAGTCTCATCCATCTCCATGCAGCAAGTATCAATTCATTAACGAACCTAATTAGGAAGAATTTGTTAGGGTTTAGACTATGGCAGCAGCTATGGTGAGTTGCTTTAGGTTAGAGTGTCCTGTGTTATTTGTCATAAAAAAGGAATCTTGCATTCTCATGTTTCTTCCTTTTGTATGTATTGATTTTAACTACTTCAATACTTGTAAGAAAAAAGAGCAAAAGCTATTGAACAAGCTCTCAAGAATGATTGCCCCCACACAATGTCTAGAGGAGGTTACACAAAGGCTAAAAGAGACTTGTTGGGGGCTAAGAGGAAGAGGTTAGAAGAAATTCTAAGTCCAATTCTAGTGTTACTCTTACTCCCCCATCTCTAATATGTCGCGAAGATAAATGGTTATACACTTACCAAACAAGGAGCGGATCATTTATAAGAGATCATGCTCGCATGATTGTGGAAAAAATTGTAAGTACTACTATTATTTTGTTTTAGTAGACTAATTATATTATTTCTTAAGTTTGCTATTTATATATTTTAGGATGATCTTAAACAATAAGAAGCCCACAACTCATTCAAGTCGGATAGTAGGAATGACATCTTGACTATTGCTACAGGCAAGCAAGAGCATAGGGGCCATGTTAAGGGAGTTAGAGGAGGTTTTGGTATAAGAGATTACTTTGGAGCATCTCCATGACATGCCCCATATGTGTTAATGGTAGAGTTGGAATCGTTGTTATCCACTATAAGGGTAGAGGCTTGGGCATAGGTATAAGCTTCAATTGAGGCACGATTGCAAGAGGGGTTGGCAAAGATCAAGCAAGAAATGTTATCTATTATGACATCAAGGCAACAAGAGCTAAGTTCCCCAAATGCTCTTAAATGTAGCCTGTCCTAGCACTAAGGGTTTGTTTGGTTAGGGGTTTTGGAGTGGAGGGGAGGGGAGGGGAGGGGAGGGGAAGGGAAAATGTGTTTGGTTGGGACAAATGGAGGGGAAGGGAGGGGAGATTTTTTGTCTTCTTGTGTTCCCCTCCCCTCCCCTACCTCCCCTCCAAAAGTGGGGGTTTTTGGAGGAGAGAGAAACTTTTACCCCTTTTTTGACCAAATTACCCTCAAACCTTTTTTTTATTTTTCTCACATATAATTTTTTCTTTAATTGCATAATAATTATAATAAATTATAATAAAACTTAATAAGCATAATAAATTATTTATATATTATATTAAAATATATAATAATTATAAAATTAATAAGAAATAATGTTAAAATTTTATCATTTTTTTAATTTTTTTAATTTTATTATATATAAATATGAGATAAAAAATTTTAAGATTCATAAATTAAAAAATAATAATTTTGATATGAATATAATAAATAAAGAGTAAATAAATTTAAATAAAGATATAAGGGTATATTTGTCAACTTTTAATTAACTCCTCCCCCTCCCCTCCCCTTCTAAACTAAACAAAAAATATCATTCATTAACCTCCCCTACCTTTCCCTACCCTCCCTTAAATTAACCTAACTTATCCTCCCCTAAGGTGAACTAAACAAAGCCTAAAGGAAGCTGTTGCATGGCCAGGCTAGTTTCAGAGGATGCTGAACCTTATAATCTTAGATGGAGGATCCTCTCAAAAAGTTAGTGGCATATGATTCCATCCATAGGTTTTGGGGAAATGCCTAACACATCCAAATTCAGGACGATAAGTTAAGGGTGACAGTTGAAGTCGTGATAATTGAAGATGCTTTGGTCCCAATTGTTGGAAATTGTGCCATAGGGGCCAATCATTGTCTTATGAATATTGTTGATTTATGAATTTATTAATTGTGTTATCATATTATTTGCATGTTTACTGTGATGACCATCATTGGATAACTCATGATCTTATCCTAAATGTTCCTGGTCAGTCATCTATGTGGGAGCAGAGATGAAATAAGACCAGTATGACTTTGAAAATGTATAGAGATATAAATTAAAGTCATAGGCACATGTAAGAGTACAAGGTGTTGGACTGACCCGCTATGACAAAGCTGCAAGGGTTAAGTCATAAGCTTATCTCATATACAAACCATGTCACTATGCCCTTTGACCTGAGATCATCATGGATTCTTACATGACAAATGCTCAGCTTTGACATAGTCAAAAGTTACTTTTGACCGAGTGATCATAAAGACTATGTTCGAGCTTAGTGGTTTTCCGTGCGGAGGAATATGAATGGTCAAGATGGAATTTGTCCCTCACATTCGTAGAGATATTACTGGGCCCCTCGATGAGTGAGTCTGAGAAATGTATGGCCATACTGTAATGGAAAGGTAGTTCCATTTCTATAGTCAGACTACTCAGGGATCGAGAAAGTAACGGTCAGGAATAGGAGGATGACATTCTCCATGCCTCATCCATGACCAAAATATCGTGTGACAAAAGGGACATGATATGGTTGTATAAAAGGTTACATCGTTCATCGATCCTCATATGATTTGGGTAGTCGTGATGTCTTGCTAGAGACCGCTTGCGACTTGTGAGTCAGTATAGCAAATAGCCCACTGCCAACTTCATATGGGCCTACAGGGTCACATACAAATAGCCCAACATGAGCTATGATGTCCAAATGCATTGAATCTAATATATGTCCATATTCAATGAATGATCCAGGGTAGATGTATATATTTATTTATATTTATATTCGTATATATATAAATTCGTGTATATATATATTATATATAAGAGATATTTACAAGATTTAATTTATAAGGATAAATTAAATCTCTATCATGTTTGAATTTAAAATTCAAATTGATATGATATCTCATATAAGAGATATTTATAAGATTTAATTTATAAAGATAAAATTAAATCTCTATCACGTTTGAATTTGAAATTCAAATTGATATGATATCTCAAATTTGATTTATGAGAATAAATCAAATATAATTCCGTCTTATCTTTATTTTAAATTAAATAAATGGGTGAATTAAATCTGTGGGACGGATTTAATACAAATACTATTTATTTAATTAGTTTCTTATCAAATTATACAATATATGATATTGTATTAATTTCATAATTAATATAAGATTAATTCCAAAAATCCAAGTATGTGGTAACACGCATAGCATCCTATATATATGATATTTAGGAGCTATGGTTGGAGATAAGAAACTGTCAAAATAGAGACGGAGATGACAAATTCTTGAGTAAGCCCTGGAGGAACAGGAGGTGCTAGCACGTCGTTCGTGGTTGGAACGTTGTTCATGTGGAAACCAGTAGAGGAAACTGACCTGAGTCATCGACTTCTTGCGATCGAAAAGAGATCACGAGCCGTGGAGAGAAGATGTGGATGTCGCAACCAGAAGTTGAGAAAGTCATGACTGAATACTGAGGGTAATACTTCTTTCCACTTGACTTAAACACATACGGTAGATCCTGGCAGGGAATGGAAAAATTTTTAAGTTAATATCTGCTGCGTGTCTTCCAATTTCTTACACCAATTCCCACTTATGAGGTGAAGATAGTGACTCAGGAAAAGGAGACTTTTATATTATGGCCAAACTATCTTGTTTCAGATCAAGTTGCGTCATCCCCGAGCAAACTTCCCACACCTCCCAATTTGAGTGCCATGCAACGTATGATCTTATTAGCATATGACAAAATGTTCCATGTGGATGCCTTGCCTATGGATTCAGTTGTGGGTGATTGGGGACACCCGCCTTTGTTGACCATATGGATGTGAAATATGTTATCACTCCTAGGGATGAATTGAACTCCAGGTGCATCCAAGTATTTTTTATATAAGTCTAATTTAAATTTAAATATATGTAATAACAAAATTCATGCAAGTTAAGTGTTTACATTAACTAATGTCATGTTTGCATTAAACGTTGGTACATACAAGCTAAATTGGTTTCTAAGGGAAACAAGGTCAATTTGGATTCCTATGCTCATTTTAGATTTATGCAAAAGGGGCCTCTCAATCTTTAAGACTTCAATACATTTCAAAGAGACTTGGTGAAACCAATATTGATTGTTTCTTCGCTCCATGATAAGATGCAAATTGTTTATGGTTTCTTTGACATTTTTAAGGGTTTTATGGGAAGTTTACCATTCATTTTATGCATGTAATTGTGCTTTTGTGGTAATATATGATTGTGAATGGCAATGTGCTGATTAAAGGGGTTAAATGGTAAATTAACTATTCTAAACTGCATTTATGTTTTTATTTACTTAGTTGAGTTTTTACAGTGAGCTTTGATTTTGAATTGCAGGTATTTTGGAGGAGAATTAAGGACCCAATGTGAAGCAGAGAAGGAATCACTAAACAAAGAGGACCCAAAGTCAGCTTCTATGATGTTTAGTTGCAACCTAAAAGTCCACCGTCGTGACCTATTTTCTTCTGGGATATTCTCTGTGTTCTCATGTCATTATCACAATTTGGACTTGGTCATGACTAGAATAGCCAGTTAGCGAAGCTATACGTTTTTATTTAGGTTACTCTATAATTAAGGTAGGGGAAGCAATCGGATGAAGGGACTAGAGTTTTTGCCAGATTTAGCCAAGAAGCAGCTGCTCTTTCTCTCTCAACACTCTCTCTACAACTTCCATTCACACCTTCCATTTTTATTGATCTTTCCATAAATTTTTATATTTTTGCACCGATTAATCCACTTCTACCATATTTCTGTTGACCTTTCCATCACTTTTTTCTGCATTCTTCATGGCATCATTTCTGGGCAACGATGACAACATGGTAGGAGCTATGAGAGGTTAGAACTTTAGTATCTTAGTGATGGACAACATATCTTGAGCTCATGGACTGCACTAGGGAGTTTTCTATCTTAATTTGTACCTACTTCATGTTTTGACATTTCAAGATTTAGGGATTTTATTGTATGAAAAATGATTGAATGTCGATTGATTATTCTCATATTAGATATTTGTAATTGATATTGGATGATGAGATTGTTGATTTTAATATAAATATTTCAGTTTTTATTTCTAGATAGCTGGACTATTGTCAATTATTGATGTTTAATTCAATTATTTAAAGTCTATGGTTGTCGATTGATGATTATTTGAGGGCATTATCATCATTTGATTTAATTACACACTAAGTGGTTCTCAACAGTGCATTAAGAAGTTTTTAAGCTAATGTCCCATATAAATTAAGAGCAAGGATAGTTATGTTATCATCATCAAGAGTCTTTCTTAACATATTTCTTTCACAATCCAAATCATTTTCATCTTAATAAAAAATACAAAAATATTTACTTTACTGTATCCTTATTTTATAACATCAATATTCAATCAAACCCAAAAACCCATGTTTTTACTCAGTTTTTCAATGGCTTTGCCCACCAATTTGCTAGGATTTAAATAAAAAGGTTCCTTGAGAAGAACGATATGGTTGTGCCTTATACTACATTATTGGTTGCAATCATTATTTTTTATGGATCAGACGACGATGACAATTTAAGCCTGTCAATGGCGCCATTGCTAGGGAGCCAGGTAATTGCTTCCCTAGTAGTTGGTTATCAATTCCATTGTCTACTTGAATCAATTTATTTATTTGAACTTTAGTTTTTTTGTTGTTTTCATTGTACAGCATAAAAAATTTTAGAAATAGAAACAAATATGTTATTTTCTTTCACTTTGGCATTTGCATCATTGCACAGCATTCTGCATTTTTTCTAAGTTCTTGCGAAATTACTCTCTTTGACTATGAGTCACAACCAAAAATTATCTGGGTTGCGACCTTATTACTTTATTTAGGTACTTGATGCTCTATGTGATATTCATTCGCGACTTTATTACTGTTTATTGCAACCAATTTGAAAGATTTGCTCTCTATGAAATTTTGTCACGACGGTTAGAATTAATAGTCGTGACCTCCAATCTATTTTCAAAAGTTTTTGCTCTCTATGTTCATTAGTGCGACCTAAACATCATTTCGTCGTGACCAATAGAATTTTTCTACTGTGAAACTTTTGTATCTGATTTAGATTACTTGATTGGTTATTCCTGATTGTTTTTGTGTTGCATGCATAAAATAACTATACAATTAGTGCCTTTTGACCCTGAAATTGAGAGGAAACTTAGGAAACTAAGAGAATTTAGAGAAGAAGGAACTAGTAAAATTGTAGCTAAAGAAGAAGAAAAATCAATAGAATCTAATTCATCCTCTAGTATCCCTGGATTTGAAATTGGACTTATTTTAGAGATTCCAATAGAAATTTCTAATATGGCTGAGATTAATCCTAATATGCATAATGGACATAATAGAAATGGAGAAAATAAAATACCAATTAATGTAAAAGATAATAGAAGTGTGAGGGAAATAAATCACTCTCATGTGAATTATGATCCTTATGGTTTTTATATTAAAGAGGCTAATTTTAAAATTAAAGGAATCTTAATTGCAGCCTTACCTCAATTTCATGGTTTTATAGTAGAATGTCAATATCGGCACTTACCAACCATGCATATGATATGCTTTTCAATAAAGCCTCCAATAACTACATTGGATGACGTCTTAAGGAGGTGTTTCAATTTCACTATGTAAGGGAATGTTAAGGAGTGGTTATACAATCTATCGACTCCTTTCTCAACTCTTATATGGGATCAGTTAAAGTCAACATTTTTAGAACAGTTCTTCCCGACCTCTAAGACAACTCAGATAAAGAAGGATATTACCAATATTTAGCAACAGGATAGAGAGTCATTACATGAATATTGGATAAAATTTATCAACTTGTTGAGTCGATGCCCTATCACAACATTACAAAGACTAATTTAGTAGACATTTTCTTTGATGGTCTACTTCCTCACAATAAGGTATCGCTGAATGCAGCAGCAAATAGATATTTAAGAGATAAAACTCCATAAGCAAGTTAGGAGTTAGTCTAGAAAATGGCTAATGAAGATCATCAGAGTAAGGATCCAAGAAGAATACTTACATCATCTTCGAGTAATTCAAAAGAGATTTTGGCAGAAACAGCAGCTTTAGAAAATCGAATAGAAAAGAGAATGACTTAACTTAAAAGAGGCCTACATTCTACAAATCGAATGGAAACCTCACAAGCATTAGTTACAGGGTGTGAGTTATGCAATTCAATGATGCATGCTATAAGTACATGTGATAGATAGTATGAAAAAGTAGCAACAATATATCAAGGTAGAGACAATCAATACCAGAGAGAGACCCATACTCCAACACATATAATCATGGTTAGAGAGACCACCTAAATTTTAGGTGGGGGAGTGGGGAAAATAGGTCAAACCAATTCCAAGGAGGTGGTGTTTCTTCAAGAAATTACCAAAGTAATACAAGGTCTATGGTTCCTGCTCAACCTAATGCTTTAGTAGCATCAAGACCATATGAGACTTCTCAATTGTTGAAAAGTATGGCTACACAAATAAACAATATAGATAGTAGAATGACCAATATCGATAACAAGCTTAAAGAGAATGATAGTCAAATCACCTCCACAGCTTCAATTCTTCAAAGTATACAGAAAGATAATGCAGATGTAGACAGGAAATTTGAGGAGTTAAATTCCAAGAATGTTGATATTTCAAGTCATTTAACTCAAGTTTCCAATACAATGAGTGACATCCAAACAAAGAGCAATGGCAGCATACCTTCAAATACTGTTATTAATCCAAAGATTATGAATGCTATATCACTCAGAAGTGGGAGAAAAGTTCATTTTAAGGAAGATCGAACACCAAGAGACTATGATGCGCCAAACAAGGATATGGAAGATCTTGAAGTTGAAAATACATCATTATCACATATGAAGATTGGGAAATCAGAGAGCATGAAAGAATAATAGCTTATAATTAAGAAAGCTACCCAAGAGGAGAACCACAAGAAGAAATACAAGAGAAATAAGAAGAGAAAGTGATAATGTAAAGTCCAACATACAAAGGGAAACAAGAAGAGGAGAAGGCAGAGTCAAGCACATAAGAAGCCTCTATGACTTCAGGTAAGGAGGTAAGTATAAAAGATCTCCCTTTTCCTAAGGCTTACTTTGTTGGAAAGAGAATGATTGACCCTGATTTGAAAAAGATGCTTATACTCTTTTTAATAAAATTGAAATAAATATTTCTATAGTTGAATTCCTCAAAAGAAACCCTAAGTATGCTAAATGTTTGAAGGGGTTATGTGCTAATAAGAAAAAGTCTAGGCCTCTTGAGAGAATTTAGATGAGCGCTAATGTGTCATCACTTTTTAAGGCTAAATTACCAGTTAAGTGCCAAGACCCAGGATCTTACAAATCTTATGCACTATAGGAAATGTTCATATTAAGGGAGCATTATTAGATCTAGGAGTTACCATTAATGTAATGCATTGGTCGGTATACTTAGCATTAGGTATTAATAATCTTAGAGACACAAGTGTAGTGCTCAAATTGGCTGATAGATCAATTAGGTATCCTAAGAGAATTCTTGAGGATATTCTAGTTTGGTCAATGATTTAGTGTTCCCAATTGATTTCTATGTTCTGGATATGTCTAGTGAGATAGTGAATGAGAGCACTTTGATCCTAGGTAGACCTTTCCTTCAAACTTCCAAGACAATAATTAGTATGAAGCATAGTTCTATTATAATGGAAGATAGACAACATATAGTCACTTTCAATATGAATGAAGAAATGAAATATCCTTTTTACAATTATGCTTTTATTAGGTCAAATGCTATTGATTATGCTATTGAAGAGGTTAGGGATGAGCATGAATTGAGTTTGCATGATGGATATGATTATATGATGCATAATTCCAAAAATTTCCATGAAATATCTCAAGAGCATATTGATTCAAATTTATCTTTGAGCGCTTATGATGATTATTTTGCGTCTCTTTCTTCTGTTTATTCTTTTTCTTGTGAAAGCAATGCATCATGTTTCAATTGCTTAGATGTAAATAACATACTTTCAGTTTCTCAAGATTTCTCATTCTCATCAAATTTTGATTTAATTTCATCATTTTCAAGTGATAATGTGTTTGCAAAGGATTTGTTAAGTATTTTACAGGAATACAAGATATTGAGGAAGCTGGAATTGGAACAAATGAAAAAGGGTCAAGTTTAAGCAATACTAAGTCACGACGTGATGATCTTCAGGTCGCAGCTAGATACCATCTTGTTGAAGGAGAGACTCTCTATGAAAATACATCGCGACAAGATGATTATTTTGTTGCCCGAGACTGTGAGTCTCGACCTTTGGATGATCAAGTCATGACCACAAGATCTAGAGACGCCCTCTATCAAAATGGGTCATATGAAGTTGAAGACAAGCCTGAGAGGTCGTGACTAAGAATGTCAATTGTAACCAATGAACTTCAAAAATTTTCAGTTTCACGTTCCAATGTTGCGCATTGATTACTTCTTCAAATCTTATCTTCATCTTTTCCATAAAATACATTTTAAGACTCTATTTGTTTTTTATATTTCAGATCTAATCATTTTTTGTTGTGATGTTTCAATAAAGAAAGATGAGACTCAACAATAAGATTTTTTTTATAAAAACTAATATACAAAAACTGACGTAAAAAGTATAATATATACTTTGGTTAAATAATCAATGTAAAATTGTTCGCAAACCTCACTCAATTTTACGTCCTTTCATTAACCAAGGTAAAAAAATCTTTTTTAACCATGTTAATAATTTAGTATTATACTTTCAAATGATAATTTTTTATGACAGTAATTATTATTTTAAAAATTAAACTCAATATACCATTCTTTAAAAATGTCATTAATATTTAAAATTTTAATATCATCATATCTTATTAATCATATGAAGATGGAAGTATCAAAAAATATTTTATAAAATTAAAGAATTAAAATAAAGGGAAAAAGATAAGAAAAGTTTAAGTAAATTTTAAAATGATAATTTGGGCATCTGAATATCTAAAAAGACAGATTAGGCTCATGACAAATCTGTCTTGTATAAATTTAGATAAAAATACTAAAATTACTGCATATTAAATGAAGAATATAGTACGCCATGAATGTGAAGAAGAAACCGTTCTTCCTTTACTCTCTTCTCTGTCAGAACCACCTGGATATAGAGCCATCAAATCTTAGTAGCAACAGTGGGCAAAAACTTTTCTCAAAAGTTATAACAACTAATTTTCTCAAACAAAGTTTACTACCTTTTGTCTGGAAAAAGTCTTAGTCTCCTCCATCAACCCCATCGATACCCTATCCCTCCACGCCAAAGCTTGCAATTTGTTTTCTTCCTCTGTGTCATCAAACATTGTAGAAGGCATTCATTTTCCTATACATTCATTCATTTTGTCCCTTCTTCAAGGTATATTCTCTCCCTATTTCTGTGAATGGCTACTTTATTATTGCATTTGGTTCTTTATTTTGTTTTTTTCCTTTCTTACATGTTAGGTTATTCCTCCTCTTTTTGTTCACTAGCATTCATTTTACAATTTTTTTCTTCAAGGTTTAATCCATCCATTATTACTGAGAATTATTGAAGGGAAGATAGTGAGCTTGTTTATGTCTATGTTGAGCAAGAGGTTGTAGACAAGAGGTTGAGTTACAAAGAATGATGGACCCTAATTCGATCTTCGGACCTTAGTGCTTTTATTTCCTTGCTTTTCATATATTCATTTGTATAGCTAGCGAAAGTTTTTCTACATCTTGCGAAGTTCAGTAGATTGAAGATTACATTTTGTTTTTGTTCAGAGAAAACATAAAACCTAGCCATTTTTTGTATTTTATTGTATTCCCTCGGTCAAGGGATATAGATATTGCTTTAATTATTCTTGCATTGGCTTCAGAAAGCAATGAGGGTTAGATGGAACCAATTTGGATTATGGGTCAAAATATATATGGCCTTGATTTCTTTGTGGGAATTTCAAGTGTGTTGGTCATTGAACAATGAAGGTGATTCCAACAATTTGTCTTCTTTCTTTGTTTTTTTAATATGTGCAAGCTATTTGTCATATTTTGATGAACAATCCCAATGAAAATGTAGGGTTAGCCTTGATGGAGTTTTGAGGTAGAATAACGTTTGATCCTTAAAGAGCTTTGATGAATTGGAATCCAAACAATGGTTGCCCTTGCAACTGGTTGGGTGTTCTTGTATTGACAGTAAAGTTCAAATTCTATAAGTTTCTCTTTAGTTTTCCTCAAACACAATCCACTAGAGTATAATTGCTACTTTACTGAAAGATAAATATTTGTAGCTGTACTTGTTTTTAATGTTGTATGAAAATTGCATTTGATATTTATCCTGTCCAATACAAATCATCTTTTAAGAGTAATATAGCACTTATTAGTGCTTACAGGATATCTCTTCTGATGATTTTTTGTAGTGATTTAAACTCCTTATCTTTGAAGGGACATTGGGCCCAGAGTTTAGGAAACTTGGTCACTTAAAATCTCTATAAGTATTATTCAACATGTTTTTGTTTATGTCTTCTTCAACAAAATACATTTTGAATGGAAGTTAGATAAAACTAGTTGAGTTATAAGTTGAAATATAGTGAAATATTTGAATTATGGAAGATAGATGATAAAAAAGAAATATGACTTAATCAAAGACCTACCCCTTTCTCACCAATTTATTTTTTTGTAAACTTCATATAGTGGATATGAGGTGCTATATATATCCTGTGTCTAGAAATTAGGATATGTATCCTTCAGAAGTGTTCCTTTTTCTTTCAGCTGGTTCTGTCATTTCCATCAGATTCAAGAAATCTGAAATACAATTCAGATTTGTAATTAGGTATGCTTCTAAATGATTGAGTTTATATTTTATTCTAAGATTACTTGACTTATAATACTATCAATGTCATTGTGCTTCTAATATAAAATTTTAGTATATTAACATTTTCCTAGTTCTTAGTTAAGTTTTATATGTCTTACTTTGCATCAAGGATGCAAACATCAAATCAATCACTTGCAATAGTTTAACATTATGATTTGTTTTTACTTTATCTTTTCACTCCCATCTTCTATGTGATGTGATTTCTAAGTGTGTATTGCCTCACTCCTCCAAATATACAAAAAATTGATATATCCTTTACTAATTTGCTACTTCAAAAATATAGTTAGTTTTCTCTCAATTCAATTAATTTATTGCTTGTGTTATTGTTAGAATGCTATGTACTATGAAGACAGCTTTCTGTTAGAATTGACTTTTTGTTGTTCATATATTATTAACTTATTATATTGTTTTACTAGTTTAGTTGTTCATGTACTATCAAAACATATGTACTATCATGCAGTTGTTTTAATTCATTATTCTCTATCCAACTACCTTTTTTATTGTTGTTTTGGTAATCTTCCTTTGCTTTTTTAAATTAGTGTGTTGTGCAAGAACACTTTCTCTAGACCTATTCCCAAGGAACTTAGAGATTTAGCCAAATTGGAGTTACTGGATTTAAGACCTTGAATTGAAAATTTTGGGTTGAAAAGGGCTTCAAATTTCTCTCAATATTGCTAAAAATTATAGTAGATGATAAGGGTGTGAATTTTTATAGGGATGTTAGCATTTTTCTTTTCCTTATATGCTTACTCTGCAGATGCAACAACCAACGTAAAAACCTTCAGAACAAAAAGAGTGTATATTTGTTTAGTCTTTCAGTTATTATTATCTTTCTCTACTATTCCACTGTATGCCTTTTAAAAATATCACTTGTTGATTACTAAAGCTGTCTTATTTTTATTTGTTTAGTTTAACTCTTCCTATCCTGTAACTCGAGTATGAAATAATATGTTAAGTATCTTTCATATAATCCAAATGTACATGAACAAGTTATATGGATTTGTTGCTATACCTATTTATGTAATTTACTATGAATTGGTTGTCTATGCAAACGAGATTGTGGGGTGCATATACTAATTTGGTTGACTAAATAGGATCCGAATGCAACACTTGATTATGATGACGAACATGTTGTAGAGTTTAAACGAAATCTATAGTGGTGGCTAGTAAATCAAGAGCTCAACTCAAGACGAGAATTTGTGTTAAGCCTACTTCAACAAAGCGAGATCGCCACATTGATCAAATGATGTTTCAATTTTTGTAAAATCCAACTTTGTAATGTTACATTTTTTGAAAGTTCAACCATTGACCAACTGATGTTCAAAGTTAATCAATCACTTTTTAGTGTTCGACTTATGTACTGTTAAACTTTGTAATGACTATGACTATATTTTGTAATGACTATATACATATTTTCCCTTTCACATTTACAATAATGGAATTGCAACATATTGCCTTTGGGTTTGCAATTTCAACAATGACATTTGTAACTTGTCTAATGAGGTTTGCAAGTCCTATAATGGGGTTTGCAACTCATCTTATGAGGTTTGCAAGTCCTCTAATGGAATTTGTAACTTCAACAATGATATTTACAGCTAAAATTGTAACCTATTGCTAATAGGATTTGCAATTCCTGTAATAGCATTTACAACTTGTCTAATGAGATTTAGAACTCCTGGAATGACATTTACAACTGAAATTGTAACCTATTACTAATGTGATTTGCAACTTCAACAATAACATTTACAACTAAAATTATAAACTATTGCTAATAGGATTATAACTCCTGTAATGGTATTTACAACTTGTCTAATGGGATTTGTAACTTGAACAATAGGATTTGTAACTCCTGACATTTACAACTGAAATTGCAGCCTATTGCTAATGGCATGTGCAACTCATCTAATAGGATTTGCAACTTGAACAATGTGATTTGTAACTCCTACAATGACATTTACAACTGAAATTGCAACTTATTACTAATAGGATTTACAACTCTTGTAATGGGATTTACAACTTCAACAATGACATTTACAACTGAAATTATAACCTATTGCTAATGGGATTTATAACTCCTATAATGACATTTTTAACTGTCTAATGGCATTTGCAATTCCTGCAATGACGTTTACAACTGAAATTACAACCTATTACTAATGGGATTTACAACTCCTGTAATGGGATTTGCAACTTCAACAATGGGATTTGCAACTTCCACAGAGACATAGAAAAATAAAGTCTTTTAGAGGGAGAAAATGATCAATCATCAAATTGTATCAATTTTTCAGTTTCTAAAACCCAACCTCTCTCTTCCCTCTTCACCAAATCTCTTAGATTTAAAAACCTTCTTTCATTCTCCAGATTTTGATCCCCCTTCCTAATTCATTTTCTATTACTTGTTTTTCCATTAGTTTGCTTTAATCCAACTTTCCTGCATATTTCTGTTGTTTTTTGGGGGCCTTCACATCCTTTGTTCTTTAAGAATTTATTTCTTGACAACTCCAATTGGATTGCTTCTTTTTTGTTATGGCTTTGTTTGCAATGCAATTTCAATTGTAAATGTCTTAGGGAAAATTGCAAATCTTATTAGAGGAGTTACAAATCCCATTACAGGAGTTACAAACCCAAAAGCAATACCATGCAATTTCGATTATAAATGGCTTAGGGAAAGTTATAAATCCCATTAGAGGAGTTGCAAATGACATTGCATGAGTTGCAAACTCAAAAGAAATATCTTGCAATTTTAGTTGTAAATAGCTTAGAGAAAGTTGTAAATCTTATTGTTCAAATTGCAAATGTCATTGTAGAAGTTGCAAATGACATAAGTTGCCAAGAAGCAATGTGTTGCAATTTCACTTGTGAATGTTTTAGGGAAAGTTATAAATGTCATTGCAGAAGTTACAAATCCCATTATAGGAGTGGCAAATACCATTGCATGAGTTGCAAACAAGAAAGCAATATTTTGCAATTTCACTTCTAAATATCCTAGGAAAAGTTACAAATCTCATTGTTGAACATAGTCATTACAAAATGTAGTCATAGTCAAGTCATTATAAAATGTGATCATAGTCACTACAAAGTTTAACATTACAAAAGTTGAACATTGAAAAGTGATTACCTAAGTTTAAAGGACACAAAAAGCAATGGACAGAAAACAATGAATTTGCGATTTCTCCTATAGATTTCTTAAACTAATCGAATATACAGTAAAAATTATAATCTTTCTCCTAAGGTAACCATCAGAATAAACAAAATAATAGTGATTATCGGAGGAGTAAAAGAAGATTTGTGTTAAAAATTTACTTACACTTTCTCCTTTCTAATTTTAGTTTAACCAAAGATATCTCCCGCAAGCTTCGTCTCCTATGCTCGCCAACAATTCCTTCTTCAGACATATATTTTATTTATTTCAGAGGTAATTTGGTATTCTTACCCAAATTTACAAAAGACAGATTAAACATCCTCCCCAATCTATCTTTTTATTCATATGCCTTAATTATCCTTTTTAAATTCACAGTCTTTCTTGTTTTTTCCCTAAAATAAAACGTGTAAAAGTAAAAAAGTAGAAATACATTTTTATTAATTTAAGTACCAGGTTAAATGTTTTTTATAACACTAAAATATTGATTTTTTTTTATCTATCCTAACCCTTCCTCGTATTGATTAAAATCTATCCTAACCCTACAAGTATAACATCTTCACTCAAATATTGATTAAAATAAAGTCAAAAGTCTGACAATTCGGGAGATAATATATTTGCCCTTTCATATTTATTAACAAATCATTTAAAACTCATTTTCGTTTTCAAATCTTACATTATTAGAGTTGAGAGTCTAAGAAAGAAGAAATTAACAAAAAACACATACAAGAGAAAGTGGATAGCGAGTATAGAGATTAAATTGTCATATTTATTCATTTAAACATGAGTTTATACAGAAGAATGTAATGCCCTAATAAATACAAAATCAATTTACATAAAATATCGACCACGTTAACTGGAATAATCAGTTCCAAGCAAAATTCTTTCCCATTTAAATACATCAGATCTATCTAAATCTATATGTGATAGATTAGCTGATTCTAACTTCCTTCCACTTAGAATGTTTGAGATGATCACTAATAAAATTTGGCAAGCATGATACTGCTCCATCATCTGTGCATCAGTTTTCTCCAGTGAAGGATCCTTCCATGGTTGGTAAAATGACCTTGTATCATCAAAATAAGCCAAATATGCATTGCCATTAGGTGTTTCTGTCAATAAAATAACTCCAAATTATTGGTATTGAAGAAGCTAGTTTGACATCAGGTGTGCCTAGAATCTAACTGTTCTATTGATTATAGGGTTAAAGTATAAATCTATTCATCAACTTCTCGCAAATGTGCACCTGCGTAGAGCTTCCTTAAGGTGCAAAAGTGCACACAAATAATCCAAAATGGTGTAAACATACCCATTAACTCTTGTCCAGGTTTAAAAGAGTAACAGACATTAAGTCATATTAACGACCGTGACATTGTGCACTATTTTGAAATCTTCATGTGTACTTTTGCATCCAAGATAACATTATATTGCCAGACACATTCTTAAAAAGTTCGCTAGTTTTGCACCTTAACCCTTGAGTATACTGCTCGTCACTGTTGTGTAATATTCTAATGGACCAAATAATGATAATCAAAGGCATTAAAGGTAAATAAATAAAATGAAATAAAACAAGAAAAATTACCATCTCCAAGCAGCATTAGCTTCTGGAGGACACTGGATCTTTGAACAGAGCGATATCAGAGAATCATACTCTTGCAATAACTCAGATTTCCCCACTACAGAAACAAAGTAGACATTAAGTAAATGTGTTCAGATATATAAATACCAAAGCAAATATGAAAGTACAACAATCTTGAACGCCATCAAAATTCTAGTAATTTGCATCAGAAAATGCAAGTAATTAATAGCATCAACAGAATAATATAATGCTCTCAAGGCTCTACTAATTTATGCCACAAAATTCACTCTTGGAAGGAAAAAAAAAACAATGGCTGCAGAATTTCAGCCAGTCAACTTTAAAAAGTGTAATGGCTCCTCTACCTAAAAACAAATAAACAAACATGCCACGTGAATGAAAAAATAAGCCTCGTAAAACAGAAATCAAATTAGGAAACAGAGGAATTTGACTTCAGTTCAGCCCATGAAAAGTGAATATCATCTCGGGGTCCAGCAATAATGACTAACGGTGATATGAGGAAAGCGAAACTTCCAGCTTACATACATAAAAGTTGTTAACAGAATATAAAATATGATTTCAAATTAGTTTCAGTAAAATGTACCATCAGTTCACTCAACAAACCATTGGATATATAAAATAGAATACCTGCAGAATCAGAGGCATTAAAAAGTAGGAGACAGAGAGCTGATACAACTGAGGGTAGCACTTCATAATTGACACCAAGATGCAGTTGGAGATAGAAAATTGAAGAAGCTAGTAACTCCTCACCAGCAATTGTTATTTCATTTCTTTGTCCAGAAATACTTTCAATGTGCCGCAATAAAGAGTAGAGGGAATTAAAGTTTTGTAATTCAACAAACTTAGCATCCATATAATCAGATTTCTGATAGAGTTTCCCAATAATCACCCCTGCTGTTAACCAACGGAGAAATTTTGACATCAATGACTTTTTATGTGGCAATTCACCAGACTCCTTCATTGAATATACTTGAGACTCATTAGACATTAGCTTTTGCGAAGACTCTGATTGCAAAGCATTCGAAATTGCCCACATAAGAAAGCTTTCAAGCCTTTCTTTACTCTGCACCAACATAGGGCAAACACCCATCCGAAGAAAAGAACGTACGAATATCAAATCAGTAAACACAATTGAATGAGAAAGAATTCTAATCAAGCAACACTTCCATATGCATCAGAATGATGACAAGTAACTGATACATTAATATAAAAAAGGTAAAATTATTTAATATATAAGCTAAAGTAGAAGGGAAACCAATCAATGATGTTCATAGATCATTTGGACCCTCTAATTGTCACGACAAGTAATAACCTACCGTTAATTATTACGGGCATTTGTCAAGTTTTGGCTTGATTATCATAAGATCCATTCTTCAATCATGGGGATGGTATGCAGCATGATGGACATGTTTCTGGCTAAAAGTTCATGAACTAAGGACAGAAATAGATGAAAAGCCAAATTTAAAATGGAAAATAAATCAAAACTCTAATAATATGTTCAAAAGCCCATGCTCCAGGGAAATAATTCATAAATAAAGAGGAAGACCATTAAAACTAGCCATTTTTATTTACTATAAACATGAATAGTAAAATTACGTATGATTTTATCCTCAGTTATCATAGTAACAATAAACCAAAGATACCTTGGCTTAAAATTGATTACACCTTAAGCTCAGTTAAACTATGGTTAACATTTTAAGAATTAAATATAATCTCTGTGATCAGACGCGAGCAGAAATATATGCCTTAAAATGATAAGATAGAAGAGGTTGTGCAGACAGAGCGAGAAAGAGAGAGTGGAAATACCATATGGAAAATGGAGACAGGAGGCGCATTCATAAGTATAGCTTCAAGTATCAACTCTGGATTAACATGCGCACAATCAAACTGACCAACTTGGTATATCTTAAATAAGCCCTCAATTGATAGGGTACAATGTGGCTGACATATTTTCCTTTTTTGGGATATTTTCAACAACGACACTATCATTTGTAGCAAAGGATTAAGTAATGCAACAGCTTCATTCATCAATGTTGCATCATGGAGCATGTAATTAAATATATTAGAAGAAAGTTCTGCCAGCGGCTCAAGTGCAAAATTTTGCAACCATTTCGAGATGCTTCCATATGAAATGACATTGTTGACAACCTAATTAAAATTAAGAAGAAAACAGAGAAAAATGAGAAAAAAGACAAAATAAAAGCAAAAAAATTAACACCTACTGTTTTTGTTGAATAATGAAGCCTCCTTTGGGCCCCAAGCCCAACAGCAAATCTGTTTATGTTTAATTTAGTTTAGATTAGGATTACTTAGATTTAAAGCTTGATCTGATTTTATTAACATTATCTTAGATAATATCTTATCTATCTTAATATCAAGATATGATAAAGATCTAGATAGGATTTATTTTATTATTTCCCTTGGCTATATCATTCAGCCTTGTACAACATTATTTCACATTGAATAGAGAATTATTCTTCTCCCAATCGACAGTTTTTAATACAGATTGTTCCACAAACTTGAATAAGCATAGGATGCTTCCAGAGCTAATCTTATTATACCATCTAAATTCTACATTTCAGATAAATATTAGGTCAAAGAGGTATGATATAAGGAAAGCTTCACCTAACACCTTTATGAGGTATAAAAGTAATGCCAAGCTTAGTACCAGATCCTATGTACCACCAAAATGGGTATGCATATGATATTCAACAAGATATTATATGTAAGATACAACAATTTTAAAAATTTTAGTAAACCAGAATATATATATATACACATATAACTATATGCATAATCGATAAATCAACTAATTCGAGAAGTAAATATGAGATCTGAATATTCTGAAAATTATAGATTAAATAAATGATAAAACAAACTGTAAGTATGAACGAAATATCCATTATGACTTACAAATAAAAACTCTTATTTTACTTCTTAAATGCAAAAACATCATTTGGGGCAAAAAAACTGATAGGTACCGCATAACTTATCACAGGAGGAGTAAGAAAGGAGCTACTGATCTGATTCCTAGTAGTTAAGCAGCCTCCTTTTTCATTGCTTTATTAATTATTTTATTCTAATTAGTTAATCCCACTATGTTAGTGGAAGTGGGCGCGTCTATCATGCTCTTATTTTGTTGTCATGGGCATGTTTCCCGATAAAGTAGGGAGAGTCATTTCTGTTGTTCATCTATATATACCTTAGCTTGATAGGCTAAAGGCAAAAAAGAGCATATTCATATGAGATTCTCTGGCTTCTACTTACTGTCTTGGCGAGATTCTTGTGAAGAGAGTAAATAGGAGAGTTCTGTTCATATCAAAAACACTACACCAGAATCATTTCATTACAATACAAACGTATGATACCCGTTTTCTATGCCACTTCAAAACCTATAAGGCTCTTATTTTTCTGTTAACAATTAAAACCTAACTCATTTGACTGACTCAATCCTCTCTTTCCAAGAGGTGCTTTTGTAGGTTGATGATGGGCTTATCATGTAACCACCATATGATATTCCATACTTCTAGCAACTCGTTATTTATTTGTTCAGCTTTATTTCTACTGATGTAGTTTTGAGATATAAGAATTAGTTTATATTTAATTTTGTAATCCAGATTGGGATTAAATTGTCTAAAGGCCGTTGTCAACATCCCTTTAAGCATGATAATTCTCTTCCACTGTGAATAACATGATGAAACAGAGAAAAAATTGTCCCAGAACTTTCCTATACTTTTCCTCAGGTTTAGACGAAGGAAGTATGGAGCTAAAGACCCACAAAAATTGAGTGTAAGCATTCCTATAGTGTTAACTTATATAGAGAAAAAATATGGCCTTCCCCATCATGTGAGATTTTCATTTTTGTTATTTCCGTTGGAGAATATTCAGTAATTATGTAGTTATATCATAGGCATATTCAGAGGGATTTATCATGTGTTATTGTTGAAGAAGCTGTACACTGTCATGCAGCCACAATATTAGGGTTGTGATAGTCTTTTAGTCCTTTCTATATTATTTAATTGTATACCGTTTTAATGATTATTTTCTTATTTCTTGAGAAGTCCAGTTAGTTAGGAAGATATTAACATCTCTAAACCTAGTTTTTCCCTACAAAACGTATCGAAACTCATTCAATATGTTATAACCTGTGAAGGCTGACATTCTCAGGTATTCTTGGTCACGATCTTCAAGGTCTTAGAGCCTCAAATCTGATCACACCACAATCAAATTTGGGTTTCCTCTGAATGCCAATGGCCATAAGGAAAGATTCAACCATATGCTAAACTACTTTCACAACGGAATTGCTGAAAGAGAAGGATTTGCAAAAAGTATAAAATTCTAATGGGTGTCTATCTCTTGCTCACTGCATTATTTTGCCCGGAAAAAATAGAACATTTAAAAGTCAAATGGCAGATTTAGCAATTGCCCAAAAACATAAAAGGGAAAAGGAAAGAAAATACTAAAATCAGAGACACAAGAAATAAATTACGCAATGAAAGAGAGTTCGATTACTTACCTTCAACATTGCCAACATTTGCTTCAAGAAAAATCTTTCTTTACCAGCATTAAACCTCTCTCCAGTAACTGAGATGAGAGATGAAAACCATGAAAAAAGAGAGCAATGTTTCACTAGATGGCAAGCAATCTTACGCAATTTGACAGACTTTTGTATAACCTGCAGATAAAGTAAGATAACATCAACCTATTAGTATAACAAACGGGGATAAGGAAAAAATTATCTCTGAACAGATTAAGAGTCTTATGGTCTCAAGTCTCTGGTATTCTACACATGGATTCTTTAAAAAGTCGCACTAACAGATATGCACAGAGATTTGAAACTTATTTTATCTCGCTGAAGCTTATCCTAGAAGACTTGAAGATTAAATGGGAGAATCAATGAAGCTTTATTGCCAGAATAAGTCTGCATTTAACACAGCTTACAATCCAATTAAACATGACAGAATCAAACACACAGAAGCTGACAAATATTTCATATAGGAAAAGCTTGAAAGTAGATAAATTTGCAAGAGAAACAAATGAGACATCCTAACTAAAGGAGTGACAAGTTCAAAGGATTGTAAGCCAGCTAGGGATGGAATATATCTACCCTGTCTAGCTTGAGGAGGAGCGTTGAAAGTTTGGGATCAATTTAAATCCCAACACTTTTGTGAATAGCCGTCAATGTAGGGACAGATTTTTTTTTAATACAGAAGACTAGCTGTAAATTAGGATATTAAAGTAATCAAAATCTAGTGATTCATAGACTATCAAACTTTCCTACAATAGCAATATCAAGATGCGTGAAGTCTTTGGATCCAATCATTTTCAATATATGAATGAATTCTAGAGTTCTAATCAACTACATTTGTACAATCAGCCAGTAGGATGTTTTCTTTCAGGGAAAATAGACATTGCCTTGTTGAAAGACAAATTTGGAGCAACCAACCAACCACATTGATAAAACATAGGCAACAAAATCAAAAACACTAAATGTGAATCAGCATCTCTTCTTTTTATTTTCTGGGGTTGACCGCTAACATGAATAAACAATATGCAAAGACCACACGGGCAAGCAACAAAAAATGACAAACAAGTAAACAATCAAAAGATTAAGTAATGCTCTTCACCTCCTAAGTTACCTATAAAACTATTATAGAAACAAAATTAAGATGCAAGCTCGACTGAAAATATATATATATATTTAGACTTATATAGAGAGGCAACATGTCTCCATGTCATCTTTAACCATTACATAGAAAAGCCTTCACCTTTCCAGATCTAACAAACAATGTTCTAAACCTGGTAAAATGAATTGCTATGGAGATTTGAAGGATTGAAAGTGGAGGAAAAATAAATCCTCAAAATATTACTAATCCTTTTAATGAATGAGAATACAAATAGGCCTTTATATAGAAAAAAAAATATAAGTTAATAGGTTAAATCTAGAATCTATTATAATCCTAATATCTCAAATTTATTCTTCTAAGATATGATAATTTAATATTCAAATATGATCATAAATAATATCTAAACTTAATTTTAGATAATTAATTAAATAACTAACAAAATATAATATAATTAATTATAAATTAGCGCATCTCAACACTCCCCCTCAAGTTGGGAGGCAGCTTGGATGTGAACAGTATCATTATAGAAGAACCAAAACTTTGAATCCTGAAACCAGTATTGACTACTGAACTAAAGTTGATTGGATTTTGAATCTAGATCTTAAGACAAAGTTGCGAACTTGAAAAAGAACTTCCATGTAACATTTGCAAGAGAGGAACTTGAAGAATCATATGTAATAATCCCATAACCTATGAGATTTTGTGAGAAGAACTCAAGTTATCTTCTTCCATCATATGTATTATTCAAAAGCAACATGCTTATACAATCATGGTAACCCACTTGAGTTTACATACTAATCTAACCTCACTTGAGGGAGATGACTTAACCCTATAACCTATAAGATTTTGTAAAAGACCCAAATTATCTTCTTCCATCGTAACCCACTTGGGTTTATATACTAATCTAACTTCACTTGAGGTAGATGAACTAATCCCATAACCAATGAGATTTTGTGAGAAGAGACCCAAATTATCCTCTTCCATAATAATCCACTTGATTTTACAAACTAATCTAACATCACTTGAGGCAGATGAACTAATCTCATAACCTATGAGACTTTGTGGGAAGAGACTTAAGCTACCATCTTCCATCATATGTAACTAATCTTCACTTGAAGTCATGCCTTATCTTTAGGCTTGACCTTTTTCTTCTTCATCAAGACCTTAACCAAGATTTAATATTTCTACTTTGATACCATGGGGAGATTTGAAGGATTGAAAGTGGAGGAAAAATAAAACCTCAAAATATTATTAATCCTTTTAATGAATGAGAATACAAATAGGCCTTTATATAGGTAAAAATATAAGCTAATAGGCTAAACCTAGAATCTATCATAATCCTAATATCTCAGATTTATTCTTTTAAGATATGACAATTTAATATTTAAATATGATACTAAATAATATCTAAACTTAATTTTAGATAATTAATTAAATAACTAAGAAAACATAATATAATTAATTCTAAACTAGCACATCTCAACAATTGCAAGTCTTTGAAGGACTAGAATGAAAAACCCTAAGCTCTTAAGGTAAATATGAAAATAATTTCTAAGCAGAAGTTGCTTTGCTTCCACAAGAGAAAGTAATAATATTATACAAAGTACAGAGAACGTTTTTATCAAAACAAGTAAATCGTTCACCTCGATAACCAGCTCCTTTGATTCAAAATCTGAAAGAGGAGACATATAAAAACTCATTAGACTCTCAAGGATAGAGGTCCTGATATACAGCATGGCGTCATCATCAGAGTTAAGCCCTGCATATACTAGCCGAAGCATCCATGACCTTTCTGCTTTGAAGTTAACAGAAGAACTCCACAAAAACTCATCAAACAGAGGTATCACCTAGAAATTAAAAGCAAATGAAACATAAAACAGAATTATTCTTCTATATAAAGCAGAAATTTTCAGACCAGTCAGTTAAAAGAAAAGGAAAACTAAGAAAGATTATGAAAATTGGGAGACCATAGAATACATACCCGTAAATTCAACTTAGAAGAGTGTATCAACAACGAACTTATAGCCACAAAATGATCTTGTGAAGAATTTAACAAAATACAAGATGCCTCAGCAACAAAAAGAGCAATAACTGAAGGGATTCGTTGCCATGGCTCTTCTATACTGTTTTGCACAGTAGTCAATAGAAGGCGAAGTCCCACCACATCCTTCCTCTTTTGGCATTTCTGTACAGTATTTTTGTTATTGATCGGCAACTAGATCAAAAATAAAAATTACAGAAAATTTAAAAGCTATGGACATGCTCGGTTAACAAAATAATATGTAATAACCTAATTTCAACCAAGGATTGTAAGATCTACTGGCAGTGTGCTCTTTATTCCGGGTTGCAGATTTTATGAAAACTGATACAAGACAAATTTCTAATAAGAGACTTTTCTATCAAACATTTTTCAGGATACAGTAGACTTTTGGCTTCTTCCTGGACTTTTTTTCAGGGGTCAATGCCAGTGGATTTAGAAAGGGATAAGACCAATTTACGAGTGAGCATCTTTTTCCTTTTGCTTTATTTCTTCAGTACCCTTTTCGATTGCTTTCAAAGGATTACTTATGCTCCCCATTATTCCTTTCTGTTGTTTTTTACTTTTAATCCCAAAACCAAAAACAATAATCTAATATTAATACAATATGCCTTCACAGACTTCTGGTCTCATTATCTCTGCAGTAAACTAGTGTGGAATTACTCCATGTGTGTTTAGATTAACTTTTAGAGAATGGATTTTAGAGAAAAGTGATTTAAAACAATAGATTGAGTAGAATAGATTTTGTGAAAAAAGTGATTATTAGGAGTTGTTCTTATACCAAAACCACGGTTTTCTTGAAAAAATAAGTGTGTGGATAGCTTATCGCAACAAAGCCATAGTTTTGGTGGAAAAATAGATTATGGAAAAATTAGTGTTTGGGTTGTGTTTTCCAAAACCATGGTTCTTGGGAACATCCAAACACACTACGTTGTATTTTATTTCTTCTTTTCTGAGTTTATTGTGCCTAAGTTAGCTTGTGAAGATACTACCGTACATTACACTCTCCTCAGCTTTAAGGGTACTATTGTAAATTCCACTTAGTTCTAGATCTATATGGTGCCATCAAATGTAAGGCATCAAAAGTACGCATTAAAAGGAAGAGCCCATTTCTCAGTCCCAACTAGATATGCAAAATATATATTACTTGTCTAATGGTGTACATAAAATTTTGAGACAAAATTGTGAAGTAACTAGAAAACTACAAAGTAGCAAGCTGCACATGATGTTTCAAAACCCTTCTTTCATCTTTCGCATCCTTTCTACCCTACTTTTTACTCAAACACACATCATCTAACATGTTTTAGTATCATTGCTTCTAAACAGATTGACACCCAAGTGAGCTTATATGAGTTATGCCAAAACAAAGAAACACAATTTTGCCATGATTCAAAACAGCAATCCAACTCTTGCATAACATTTTCACCTGATACATTCACCCAATGAAATATAACTGAATAGTTATCCCAAACCAAGAAGAGGTATCGTGCATAGAATAGTTTAAAAACAAAAAATAATGAAATAATGACCAAAATTCAAACATCAAACAATACAAAGACATGTTTGGTTTCTTAATATAAAATCAATTAGCAGCTCCATAATACCATCTATTTATCCTTTTTATATATGCAAAAGTTGTATTGCCCCAAACCCACAACGCCATGTAAAAGCTCATCCAAACAAATTGTAGCTCAAAAGTGGGGACTCAATCCCCTACAATCGGGCAAAAGATAATAATACTTAGGCTAAATTATACTGAGGCTACAAAACTCTGAGGTCACTAATAATAGCAAGTAGAAACTTCAAAAACATTATGTTATCCCATATAAATTAGGCTAAAATATACATAACCCCCTCAACTTTAAGTCAGTGGCATATAACTCGTCTCATCTTTAAGAATTTAAATTCCACACCATCTTTCAAGTTTTGACCATGAACCCCTTACCATTAAAATAATAGTTAAATTTAACAGAATTTATGCCACATCAGCCAAATCAAGAATACTTAGTATATGAGATGGAAAAGCATTGGAAAATAGACTATCAGCTTTAGAGAGGATAAAGCAACATATACCAGCCTTGTAGGAAGACTAGGAGGCCACAAAAAGAAAAACTTTAGAAATTCAAGAAAATGTGTCTTCCCTTTTGACACCCATTGATGAGTAAAAAGATACAGATGAAAGTTTCAAGAACTCCAACCAAACCCAAGATTCTAATGCACTGAGATAACAGTTTAGAAAGGGTTGAAAATTCAGCTCATCCTTTTCCAAGATGCAAGAAGTTTAGCGCGATCAAAGGAGATCAATTTTCAAAATGCAACTGATAGTTTACAGGAACTTTCACACACAACATACAAAAGGGAAGTGCTGAAACTAAAGTTTGGAGCTGATAGATCGTCAAATCTCAACTCTTTTAAGGGGTTTAAGAGTGCACCATGCAACATGTTTTAAGGCTTGGCACCGATAACGCCAATGGTCTAAAGGATTCTAGTCCAAATTTGGTTCAAAGGAAAACTAATTAAAATACTTCTTGACTCTAATTTAGTATCGTTCTTGGTACCTAACCCTTCAATACAAGGGTCTCTTAGGGAGGGAATATTGATATCTAATATATAAATAAGTTGTTTAAGTACTTGAGTCATTTTATTTAAGTTATTTTATTATTAGAATTAGTATTAAATATTATGGTATATATTATAATATATATATTAGGATATATTAGAATTAGATAGTTAGATATTTTGATATATATCATCGTTGAGATGCGCTAGTTTAGAATTATTAATTAAATTAATATTATATTTTGTTAGTTATTTAATTAATTGTCTAAAATTAAATTTAGATATTATTTAGAATTATGATACAATTATATTATCATATTTTAGAAGAATAAATTTAGATATTATGATTAAGATATGATTCAAGGTTTAATCTATTAGCTTATATTTTTATCTTATAAATGCCTATTTTTACTCTCATTCATGAAAGGATTAATAACATTTTAAAACTCTTATTTCCCTCTACTTTCAATTCTTCAAATTTTTACATAGTATCAGAGGAGGAATATTAAATCCTGGTTCTAATTCACAAGTCTCTTTTTCTAAAAGGTCTCGATGAGGAGGAAGAAGAAAAAAATCCATACACATGGTCAAACCTGAAGAGAAGACACGCTTTTATAAAGTCAATCTTTTTTCTTCAAGTTCTTGGAAGTTTCCTCTGCGATCGCAACTTCACTTAATTCCTGAGCGATTCATGTTTACCTCTCTATGAGGTACAACTCATCCCTATGCATGTGTTCTCCCCATCAACTATGCTTTAAATTCGTCTCTTCCTCTACTCTTGATTGTTCTCTTCTTTGGTCTTTAGAGTTTGAGACTCTATCCTCTGTTGCCTTTTGTTTTTAAGAGTTAAAGACATAGTCTCCTCTATTCATTGTATCTATAAGAAATCGTCCCTGAACTAGTGAATACTAGGCCCATTGTAACTTCAAACTCTCACAAATCTCTCTGACCTCACCTTATTCACATTCGCAGCCAAACGAATTATCCCCTTCTTAGAGCTCCTAAGATCCTAGGAAGTATAAAAGTCCTCAATGCACTAAAATAATTTCTCCTTGAAGAACATTGCCTCTCTACTTCCCAGACGTAGACCTCTTCTATCCATGAGTGTGCTGATTCATAGTGTTTCTAATTCCCAAGTCTCATTCCACAGCGCAGAAATAACTCCCTCTTTTATCTGTGAGAATCATCATCGTCTCCTTCATCAAGTTCATCTTTTGCAAACATTCTTGTTAGGCCTCCAGCAGTGATGTTTTTCGTTAAATTTACAACTTTGTCTTAAAATGCAGATTCAATACCCAATCTTTAGTTTAGTCATCTCTATTGGTTTATAGGTTCAAAGTTTTATTGTTGATTCTTCTATAATGGTGCTCCTCGCATCCTAGCCCCTTCAACTTGAGGGGGAGTATTGAAAACATAAGTATTCAAACTAGAGATCCAGCTTGAGGGGGAGTGTTGAGATGCGCTAGTTTAGAATTATTAATTAATTAATATTATATTTTAATAGTTATTTAACCAATTGTCTAGAATTAAATTATGATATTATTTAGAATTAGGATAAAATTATATTATCATATTTTAGAAAAATAAATCTAAGAAACTATGATCAGAATATAATTCTAAATTTATTCTATTAACTTATATTTTTTCTATATAAAAGGCCTATTTGTATTCTTATTCATAAGAGAATTAATAACATTTTGAGGCCCTTATACCCTCTACTTTCAATCCTTCAAATTCCCATAATCGTGATATTTTAGGATTAGATATTTAATTAAGATTAAGGTTACCTATCACTTATAAATAAAGGTGATCATCAGTTTTATTCTATTATGTTTTGAACTCGAGTATTCAGTATAATTTTGGTTTCTCTTCTATTCTCTTTCTATTCTTCTCTCTTTCACTCTTCTTTCTATAATTATCTATCAAATTGGTAGAATGACAAAATTATCCTTAAATAAGCTGTGTTTTGGGTTTAAATAAATTAATGAAATACCCAAAATTCCATCTCATTTGCCAAGTAATCTTAATAACATTGACGTGGAATAAATTCCGTTAAATTTAACTGTCATTCTAACAGTAGGGAGTTCATGATCAAAACTTGAAAGAGGAAGGTGTGGAATTTAAACTTCTAAAGATAAGAAGGGTTATATGTAACTGAACTAAAGTAGAGGGGGGTTATGTGGACTCCAGCCTATAAATTAGAGGTGGGAATGCAGGCCAACCCGCCGGATACGGGTTGGCCCGCCACAGGTTGGCCTGGAAGCGGGCCAAGTTTAATCGGCCTGCTTCCAGATGGGTTAGTATTATACCAACTCGAGCCTACCAGTTTTTTTTTTTTAATTATTTATATATGTCTTTTTTTTAAAAAAATTATTTTCATATATATTTTTAAAAAAATAATTTATATGTATCAATATTAATTGGATACAAAACATGATCTGAAATTGTCAAAATATTTATTTCTTTAACTTTATCACTATCCGTAGATAAATCTATCACAAGTAAAATAATAATAAAATAAAATATATATATAAAGAAATGACTCAATAAGATAAAGTTAGTATAAATTAAGTATAATGTAAACTTTAATTTGGTTAAGACTCTAAAATTAATAAAGTGTAATATAAATAAAAATTTAAAAAAAAAAAAAGCACGCCGCGGGTACGGGCTTGGCAGGTGTGGGTCAAAAAGACCTGCACCAAAATGGGTTGCCAACACCTCGCCATAAAATAGTCCTAGCTCTACTATAAATTATAACTAGTGAAGGCCAACTAAATCTCTCAAACATGACCAATATCGAGGACATGGTATACATCAACAGCTATTAAGAGATAATAATTAAAGCAAACAGAACCATAATATGATGATGAAACAATAAATACAAGCCTGTTACCAACCTCCAAAGCATTCTTGAATATACCCAGAGTCTCATAAGCCAATTTTCTTATCCCGAGGTCATGTGAAGACATGCTAACAAATACAATTGCAAGCAACCTTAGCGTAGCAAAATCCACTGGCTCCACAATACCTTTTGACAATACATGAATTGAGAAACGCAATATGAATGAAGGATCATATTGTTTTCTACCTTGCACATTAGAAGAATATATCTGCATCAGATTTGAAGTAGTTGGTTAAGTAGAGGCAGCAACACAGGAAAACATACTAATTGAACAGTGATACAGATAACTTAAACGCATACCTCAACCCTTTCCTCAACATTATCTGGTTGAATCTCCGTTACAGACAGTAGCTCGTCATTAGTGCTTCTGTCATAGGGAAAGAAGAGAACTGTTGATGTGCATATGTCAGGGTCAACTGGAATATTTTCTCTAAGTTGGCTTGTGGACCATTCTGTGATTTCTTGTGTATCAACCTTGATATCTGATGCGTATTGCTCCAAAGGATGGTCTACTTTAACTTTCAACGCTGCAGTTCCCCACAGACACTCTGCATTAACAATACTCTCAGACACAGACTTACTGATATATTCAATTTCCTGAATAAGCTTCCACATATTCAAGTCAATCTGGTAAAGCGTTGCACCATAGGAATGACATAGCAGTGAATGCAATTCTTTATAATTTATGGCACTATCATATCCAGAACCTGATTCAGATTGATGAGCATACTTCAATAAAAGTATCCGAAGTAACTTGATAATTTCTAATCGCCCACTAGAGAGTTCAGCTTTTTTCTCATCATGTGGTCTATCAGATTCATGGTGATCAAGAGAAGGGAAGACTAGACACTTCAGAATGCTAGATACAGGCTTCAAATAGTAATCTGATGGAGAAGAATGAGACAACTTGCATCCTGAATGGATGGTTGAGGCAAACTGCGAGTGAGCAAGTAATAATTGAAGATATAAATCATATGATAGCTTCCCCTTATAAAGCTGAGTTAACAGAACTTGGAGGATTTTCAGCGTCCTTGGATCATGAAACCTATACAGAAGTGCAGATCTGAATAATTGCTCAAGGAAGGGAATAGATTCCAGACGGATAAGATCATCACGCATCTCCACAATCAATTCAAGAATATTTCTCAACACAAAGACTTCCAAGTAATTATATAGTGATGATACATTTCTTCCCTCTCCTGTTACAGATTGATCAGAAGCTGAAGAAAATTTCATAACAATAAAATGCCAAACATCCACTAAAATATTGATGAATCGGATCCTGGATGTCTCTATCTTGCTTCCCATCTCTGAAGAAACAGTTTTAAGATCCTCATCTACTTTCCCATGAAATATTAATATTCTACAAAGTGATATCTTTGCAATAATTCGATTAATGATATTGAAAGACTGGTGCAGCGAATAACAATCAATTGCTTGACAATTACAGTCCAGCAGCTCATCATGTGAAGCAGAATTTGGGTAAATTCGCTTAAATAGCTTTAGTCGCTTCTTCAGTGTCATTGAATCCCCATTAAGAGAAAAGTGATACTGCAACATCTGAAGAGATTTTCCAAGAAGACTGTGATTAACAAGACAAATAAGTTGCGTGACAGATAATGGATAGAATTCTCCATAATCTTCCTCAAATATGTCTTTAAACACAAAGCTCTTCCACTGACTGAAACCTTTTAAAAGAATTCTTGAATAAAAGTTAGGTACATGTTGAAAATCTTTGTGATTCTGCTCCCCAAGTCTCAGAGAAATTGAATTCAAGTATGACAAAGAGGCTGGCAGAAGCAGCAAAAAGTGATCTTCTGAAAGAGTAAGGTCAAAGGATCTTCCTGTTAGATCAATATCACGATCTAAATTTCTGCTCAGTAGCTTCATAAATAATTGCCCAAAGATTGACGAATGCAGAGAGCTCATTTCAGTGAGAATAAATAAGAATTTTGCTTTCTTTATGTTTGTCTTGTAAATGCAGCAACAAATCATTTCCACAGGGGTAATCATTATGATCCTACACATAGCCAATAACAGAGGATGAAAATTTTGTTGTTGTTGAATGTGTTTCTGCCTATACAAAGCACCGACAGCTTCCAGCAAGCATTTATCTGCACAATCTATGTCAAAGCTTATGGAGAAATTAACCACTTTACTGTAGATCTTCTCAAACATATCAGCCTTGATATTCTTTTCACTAATCTCCCAAAATAAATCATATGGTACCATATCTCTAATTTGCTGCTGGAGATAATAGGATAAAGCACTGAAAGCACCAGCAGCCAAGCAACATCCAATAGATAAAGCAGCATTCTTAGCTGGGAAGTCATCTGACTCAACTCTACTAAACATCCAATCTACTAATTCAATTAGCACAAAAGGGGATAAAAACCGAACTAATGCATGTAAAGTATAAAATATTTGGAGGAGATGTGTCAAATTTTTTGTCCAAACAGTCTGATCAAATCTGTCCTTGACTTCCAGAAACAGCCTATGCTGTAGTGACTTGAACAACTTAACAAGTTCTTTATAAGTAACATCTCTGGCCCCTGATGCACTAATGTGGGTACTGGTGATGGACCACACATAGTCTAAAGTTATTGTCAATATAGTTATAATTGGACTACAACAATTGTGAACTTCCTCTCTGAATAATATATTTAGCCCATCAAAGCTGTTCTCAATGTTGCTTGCAAAGTTCTGAACACTTCCCAAAGGAAAGGACAATGAGATCAAAACAGAAGGATGGGTAAAAATGGTTTTAGCCACTTCATGTATCTTGTGAGTTAATGAACAAGAGCCAGAACTTGTAGCACAGTCAGAACTACATTCCGAAACCAATAACTGTGCTAATAGCTTCCTCACAAGAACAACACATATATTGGAAAGTTGTTCAATTTCAACTGATGGTTTGAAGTTATGATATGACTGAATTCGATGAGTCCAATGCAGAATAAGACGCAGATTGAGGAGAGAGCAATCACTAGTGCTCTCAGATAATTTATACAGCAGTAGTTCTCGCATCTTAGATAGCTGTGATGAGCAAGGGCCATTCATACACATCATTGCAGGAAATAGAAGATGGAAAGGCGCCTGTTTCAGGAAGAGGCTAAATGCAGCAGCAGCAGCACCGGTTGTATCACAACATTGGTTACAATTTATCCCAGCAAGAGCAGCATTATTACTATCACCACTAAGATCTGAAACAGCCATGTCCAGGCCAGCATAGAACATTTGGGGCCATAACTCAAAAGCATGGAAAAGAGCATTGAAATCCAGAAAAAACACTGAAGATAAGAATGATAAAGGAAGTCCTTGCAGATTGTGAGAAATAGTCACAAGCTTTGGCATATTCATCAATATTTCATCAACTTCTACACATAAAATAGAGGATATAAAAGCTATAACTATCCTTGGCCTTTCACCAACACCTCCGTTACTTAATAATCTTTCTACTTCACCAAGTGTTCTTGTAAAAGAACTATTTGAATGGATAGATCTTTCATTACAAGAAAAATGACAACCACCATGTTGCTGTGATATGCTCTTCACAAAGAGCCAAAAATTCTTCAGTGATTTCCACTCACACAAGAATTCCTCATTTTCATCACAGCCACCAAGTCTCTCAATCAACTGTTTATTAAGTAAAGAAGAAAGGAATTCTGCATCAACCTATCATAAAAGCAGTTCAAAAATTAGAATTGCACAAACAGAAAGCAGAACTAAGCAGTTATCATCAGTTAGTCACATGCCTGTGTCAGCAGTAGAAACTTCACTGTATTGCACATGTATAATAACACCATTGACTTTTCAGGCAATGAGTAGGTTCCAGATTTAGAGCGGATCAATCTCAGACATTTCTCCAGCACACACATTATAAGAGGACTGAAATCAAGAGATAGATCTGCAACGTAAACAACTCGATGAGCACATAAAGAGCTAAAATTTGTCCTATCCAACAATGTTGCACCAAAATTTATCCAAACTTGAACTTCGTCAAGAAGAAAACATTCGATTTCTGGGAAGAACTTAATCCAACCTTTATTTCTAAATGAAAAATTTATTTGCGCAAAAGCACATGGAAACAAGTCCGAAATTTATACATTCAGTTATCCTTTCTCATAATATGCCTTAATCTTTAAGGATTTCCTCCTTAACCACATTTACCTAAGTTTTACAAGCAGGGAGCATTTTTCATTTTGTTCAAAGAGAAGGGAGCTTTTAATCGTGCTAAGGTTTGTCCACTCTTGTCCAAATAAACCACAAAATTAATCAATAAAAAATAAATAAATTATATTAATAAAATAGATAATAAAATCATAGTCATATCCAATAATAAATAATAAAACATTTGCACTATATAAATAATAGACACCAAAATATAGTATATCAATATATTTTTTTTATAAAATAAGGACATTGAATACAATATTCCATTAGTTGATATTCAGACTATACAATATAATATAGTAAAGTATTATAAAAAAATAAAAATAAATAATGAAATAATGAGTAAAAGCTAAAATAATATAAATATGTAAAAACAAATGGAAAAATTAACATTTTTGGGTCAATGAAAGAAGTAACTTTTTTTTTTTGGAATTAACGAAAGAAGTGACTTTTGGAAAAGGCAAATATAATGAATCTAGAGAACACAGTATCATTACTAAATACCATAATAAGCTTTTACATAATATTTACCAGGCCAACGGGTTCTTCAAATGGACTAGCCATTTGAATATCATGCCACTTTAATAATCAACAGTTAATACCCAGATGCAGAGATATAAAGAAAAAGTAAAAATCCTATGACAGAATTAACTGTAAACAAGGCAAATATAATGAATTTACAGAAGTAATTACCTCCAATACCTTCCAAACTGTGAACATTACTCTTTAGGAGATCCCAATATTTGACTAAATTATTCCCCACTGTAGAAACAGCATCACAAAAGAATGATATGACAATTGGACACAAACTACGTAACACTTCCACCTCCAAGCTACTGACAAAGGATTTATTTCTTTGAAGAACTGGCAAAAACAAAAGCCATGCTTCTATCTCATGAGGGTTCCTGTCAAAAGCACCAGTACTGAACATGGCTGCCTTTGCCAATCTATAAGCCTGATGCCTAACACCATTAACTGCTGAAAATATTAACAGTTTGATGAAAGACTGAAGATGTTTGTACAGAATCGGGGGAGTTCTTAAGGGAATTTCACTATTTGGGTGCCATTCAATATATTCCATAAGCAAAGACAATAGTGAGACCTGTAGATCAACTGTTAACTCCAATGGGTTATTGAGAAGACCAATAAAAAACTCAAATGATCCACCCAATGTATCAGGAACAATGCGCTGCATGAGGCCAATGAAAAGTTATGAGATAATTTCATCATCATATGCACATTAACCATACAATTCAGAAATATTTATTCCAATAAATTTTATAATAAAAAAACCAAGCATTCCAGAATACTTTATTTTCTGGTCAGATGACACGAAGATGGTGACCCACCATTCTATCAAGATAAGGGGCCCATTCTTAGAATGAAACTGTCAACCTAAAGTTGTGGTCTAGAATGAAAATTCCAGAAACCTAATTACTTAGCTGACACCATGTGGCTTAAATAAAAAGAATTCCAGTTTGTACAAATATACTGCTAATTTTAAGCAGCAAATTTATATTAATGTCTTTGAATCAAATTATAGATTTTTCGAACACCACAAAAAATGCATAAGATGCATATATCTATGCTCAATGGTTAGACTATATAGAGAAAACAGCATAGGAGATAACCGCAGCACTTTAGTATATTAGGAGGCCTTATGTATTACAATCCCAAGGTGCCATTTTAAAATACAGTAACTTCTCTTTCTTTTTTCCCCCCTCCTTTTGACAAATAAAAATATCAGAAAGGACAGTATAGATACATCGGCCAAGGGCAAAGCATCCTCCTTAGAACCAAGAAATCAAGTGTAACGAGGCTGGCCAATCCATATGTATGTCTAACAAAGATACTGCCTCCAAAATAAAGTAATCTGAGCACCATTGGAAGACCACAGAAAAAGACCCATCCCATGAAAAATCTACAAGCACAAAGACCCCCTTGAAGACATGTGAATAACCAAACATTAAAAGAAAATGTTTGAAGTTTGCAGGGCAAACCCAAGTCTGACCAACACTATAACACAACTTATCCCATAAGAAATTGGACACGCTAAAATATAGAAAGAAATGAGATGCTGTTTTTGAAGCATACTTCTATTGACCAGGGATCAGGAAGCAATATTAAACGCATATTAAACTAATAGGGCTAGTATAAAATACATATAATAAAAGAGTTTCAAAACGCCATTGAATGATGTTTTTACAACATAAAATTAAGTCAAACGTATATTCCATTGCTCAAAATTTGAATATCTACTATTCAGAATTAATACATAATAAATTCAATGATAACATTTGACATTCCACTAGCTGCAGATGCTAGTTGAGTTTAGCAGATTTTCAGATTAGAGTAAAAACAAAAGTATTAATTCAACACAATAGACTTAAAAAAAAAAGGAAAATTGGATAAACAAAGCAATCTTTGCAAGAAAATGTTAATTCCAAGCCTATGATAAAAAGGAAATAACTCTATTACAGAGCATAAGGTGTTGTAAAGAAAAACATCATAAATCTTTTGAGTGTTAGGTTATTTAGCACAGTAGCTTTTTATCATTGAAGATCCAGCAATCTGATGTTCCAGACACCAACCATAATCCCCCAACAATCAGATCAATCATCCAAAACGTATAAGCTGCATTAGATGAAGAACCAGACCTATATAAAGTTTCTTAGGCGTTTGCTGGGAAAATCTTCATAAACATGATTTGCGGAGGAACAGTTTTACAAACATTGAATCATATGATGTTGAGCAATAAAAGGCATCTTCTTATCATCTTTGTATTGGGGAAGGAACACAAAATACCTAAAAACTGTACCTAAATTTAATAATCTAAAAGATGTACCTAAATTTAAAACCTAAAGTTTCTCCTTATATAATATTCACAAGGTATATATGACAGTAATCAGTCTCCCAAGGTATAATGAAACAAAATTCCAGAAAGCAATACATACGTGAAAGTATTTGAGAGCATCGAGCAGTTTAGAGTGCAAGTAATTATCCACTTCCTTTGATGTGGTAATCATCATGGAACACGTTTCCACACCCCAGATTTCCCTCATTATTCTGACAAGATCCTCTTCATCATCTAATACATCTGCTCTTGGTGCATCAGAGACACTTACCTCATTGCCAGATAAAGGGACATCAGAAACAGAACTTATCCCACCCACAACTATATCTATGTCCCTCTCAGCAGTGTCCATTTTTAACATTTTGATCCGTTTGCTGCAATGTTTAAGATGACTTCCAGTTCTTTTCAAGCATGAGTTATGTGTTCTGGAGCAGCTATCTAAAGACGAAAGTAAAGTTAATAAAACTTGTGGATCAGGAAGCAACGCTTGAACATCATTCCGTATTTCTTGCTTGATAGGTACAATTTGTAGCATTGATTGATTGGTGGAAGAAAACCTACAGTTCAATGCACTAATAAGAGAGTCCAGCAACTTCAGTAACTCCAAAAGAAGTCTTAGAGTACCATGTTTCACCAGAAAATCAGTGTGAAGTAATCCCTTATTAATCATTGACCTGCTGAATGGACGAGGAAACATGCATTTCATGACACTTTGCACATCCATATTGTCAAATATGTGTAGATTATTTGATTGAGAATTGATGAATTCCCTAGAAAGGCCATTGCCAATCAAGGAAACCAAGCTAGCTGCTAAAGACACTGCAGCAAACCTGCAAACCCGCCAATCACAATTTATAAACAGAAGAATGAGAAAACATACATATCTAATGAAGAAAAAATAAATAAAAATCCATATAAATAAATTCTGACCATGAAGGTGACATATAATCTTCAAGGTTGTAAGGAAACTCTTCCAAATATGACAAACCAAAAGAAGGTTGGCCATTGACAATAGCCAACAGCAAATTTCTGTGAGATTGAATTTCAGTAGCATGTAGCTTTTTCATAACCCCCATAATTCTCTTAGTATTACCCCTCAATGGAATTGGACGCTTTGTCAAGTCAGGCACTAATCCATTACATGGATCAGTACAAACCAAAACTAGAAGATTATATGCTAGCTCTGCCGTAGGTCCACCACCCTCCCTTCCAGAAATATTAATTAATTGCTCCAATGTCACATTTCCAAATAGAACACTCCGAAGAGCCGGTGGTACCAATGCCTCTTCAACGAGAACTCTATCTTTTAATGTCGACAATACATAAATGACAGTCTCATCATCATCATTTCCTAGCCCACGAAGAGCCCCCGAATACATTTCCTTTTGCTGTAGAACCCACCTCAACAGTCCAGGTTTTCCAACCTCTAAAAACGACATTGCAAATCCAACATACGATTTCCTGAGTGAATTCTTAATCAGTTTCTCATTTTGTTTCCATTTTAGCTCTGCAAGCTTGGTAAACCCAGCAAGTCTGAAATCAAAACATTTTGAAACCTCAGAAGCCAAACTTGGCCCTCGGCGAACAATTGAAGCCATAAGCAAGAGAGCAGCCTTTTGGCGCTTAGCTTCTTTACTATTCAGTTCCTTGTAAACATCACCTAGATACCCTGCAACAAGTGAACGGGCAAACTTATCAAGATCCCTACTAATAGCTATTACCTCGGCATCATTTGATTTATATTTCCCCTCATAATGACTCAATAAATTAGCAATTAATCCAAAAATGTATGGCATTCCTTCTTTCCCTTGCCTAAGCTTCCAAGCATCCAAAAGTTCAGAGCACTTGGGAGAAGCCTGAACATACTGACGAAGAAGTTCCCCACCATCATCACCTTTTAATATCTTGACAAATTCCTTCGTAGCATCTGAGCACAATTTAATCTCAACTGAAGTGATTCTATGCAACAATTCTTTCAGTTTAGCTTCATGAGATACTTTTACCGGGAAGTTCAGAAATTCTTGCCCTTCATCCATGACTGTAAATGGACCCTTTCTGGGTCAATCACTATGAAACAAAAACAGAACTGGGGTTTTACAAGGTTCTGTGCAAACAATATACGATAGCTTTGAGAGCAAAAAGAGTGTGAAACTTAAAGGAAAGAGAAACAGAATTAGAAAGCTTCAAGTTATTCCTATGCGACCAATGTTGGAAGAGCTTGAAACTGCGCCTCGATTGTGTTCGATACTCTTAAGCAATACCAGTTGTTTGACAAGCAATTGCTGATGTCGGTGTAGCAACGGTGTTGAAACTGACTGAACGAGGAACAGAGGGCATGGAGCGACGAATGAAATTAGGGATAGGGATTGTCAAAATTCGAAATTACCATTTTACCTTAATATTATTTTATTAGAAAATAGGTCTAACAAGTTAAGGAAAATATATATTAGAAAAAGATTTGAGCCTTGACCTGTATTAAAATAGGTTAGGCTATGAGCCTATTTAAAAATTACTCTAGACTTAATTTTTAAGAGCTTTTAGTTTTAAATTTCAGTTTAAAAAAATTAAAATAAACAGTCATATTTGTTTAAAAGGAATTTTGGACTAAATCAAAATTTTAGATAAGTTGATTAGAGCAGCTTATAGAATAGTAAAATAGCTTATGAATTAACCAATTACTATATTACCCTTACTTTTTCTTACATCTTCTTTCCTATTTTTTCTTATACCCTCTCTTCTCTCTCCTATTTTTTCTCTATTTTCTTTCTTACACTCTCTCTCCTCTCTCATCTACCATCTCATCTCTTATCTCTCCTCATTTAATACTCATACCCTTTTTTATAATTTACTAATAACAAAAATATTTTTAGAAATAACTATCCATATACTTATTTATTCAAAATCACTTTTTTTTAATAAACTCTTATTCAAAAATTATTTTCTATAAGTTGCTCATAAACTCTTTTTTTTCATAAATTCACTTTTTAAATATTATCTAAACACATACTGTATATCCTAAAAGGGCGTTTAACCTGTTTTCACCTATAGTCAAAAGCCATAAAACTCTAATTTCAATTTTATGGCACAATTTTGATTTATATCTTATGGTTAGAAGCTATACAACTTTGATTCCTATCTTATAGGAAGCCATACAATTTTAATTTTTATCTTATAGCTAGAAGCTCTAAAACTTTAATTTTTATAATACTCTCGATTCCTTAATTATATAGTCATAATTAAGTTATCATTGTATATTTATAATAATCAATTTGATATCATAATTTTATATTATTTATTAAATAGATAGTATGTATAATACTCTTAATTTTTTAATTAAATAGCTAGAAGTCATAAAAGTGCTTTTGATAATGGTTATTTTGTAAAAGACTATATGGTTTGAATAACCGGCTTGAAAAAATTGTGACACTTTGATGAAGCCCTGAAAGCTTATGGTTTAAATATGGATTAACACAAAAGAGTTTTGTAGCTTTTTAAAATATTTTTATAATCATGAAGACCAAAGACTTATAGAGAATGGTATCACTAAAAACTAATAATCCTAAACAATTAGTTACATAGAATCGTACCACTAAAAAGTAATAGTCTTGAAGATTAATTATCAAATTTATTTTACTGTGATCACATTAAAAAAAATTATGACATTCACAAGTCTATAAAATTTGTATGAGGACATTAAGAGTTTGTTATTGATCATTTAAAGGTTCTTATGCAAGATATGAAGGTATGATATTTCAATTCTCTTATTACTACCTATAATATTTATATTTCATACTTTATCATTTACAGATTCAATATCTATTGTATTATATAGTGGCATTATGAAGGATGACTTGGTATGCTTGTTAATGAGATTCTTGTTCATCACATGAAGTTATATGAATATGTTTATTCCTTGCTTTTTGTTAGATATTTACTTATTTAAAGTCTTATGTATTCTATGATATGTCAATTTTGATAACAATTAAATTAATGCGTATAGCTAGCATCTACGTTAATTTCATTATGTTATTTCATAATTTTTTGAGTAAAAGGCTAGAAACCATATCACTTTAAACTTCACTTGTTTTGTAAAAGATCATTTTGTGGGCTCAATGGATTATATGTCTTTGTAGAAATTTTGTGGCACTATATATTTGATAATAATAAATGACATAGTCTTGAAGACGAAAGGTTAAAATGTCCCATGGCACAAAAAACTTTGGATGATATCTTTACTGTTATCCTTCAAAGTAATACTTGTTGAAATTTGCTGTGCTAAAGAGAGAGAAAATCTCTGAATTTAATATGCTGATGAGTAATATCGAAACCTCACATATATTACAAATAATATAGTCATGAAGATTGTAAGTTCAAACATTGGTCATATTGTGGAGCTTTATGTCGTGGAAAAATTAACGGAAATTCTCCATACTTAGAATGTTTACTCATGCCATGATCATATATGGCCAATGCTTGAATGAGTATATAAAAGCAACAATGTTTTGTCATATATTAAAATAATGAGTATTAGTTACTATATGACCATAAAGCATTCAAGCAAATAACTATGTATTTATTGATAGTGCAAAATTTATTGTGGAGCCAAAAGGCCACGAGGCATGAAGGAAAGCTCCTGGAGCGCTAAAATATTCACATTTATTGTAAATTCAATATATATCTATATGCTCATAATGCTACATGATAATCCGATAAATATCTAAATGCCTGGAAGGTCACAATATTAAATTGTTGCTAGTTAAGGAATATCTATCTGCCTATGAGGTCACATAACGTTAAATTGTTACTAGTTAAGGTAATTTAATTTACTTTATTGTGGTATTTTTGTGCTCTTACAATTTTAACTACTCATTGCCTTATATAGTGAATGTGCTTTTGTAATAGTAATATTGAAACATAGAGTTGATATGATTTATGTGAATATGTTATATGTTAGTTCCTAAAGAATTACACAATTAATTAGTTCATGAAAAACATAATATAAACATTTTTCATGTATTTAGGAGAGAAAATAAAAGTGAAAATCACATTTCAATTAAGGTTCTAGATGAGCCCGAACTATTTAGTTTAGTTGACACTAAGTACTTAAATCTTAGCTTAAGCAAATTGATATGAGTTTGACTCTCAATGGTTATAGTGGGTAGTGAATTCCTCTCATTCGGTCAAAGTTAAAACGAAAATGGCTTCAGAAGACTTATATCATAATTTATCATTCAAATGATAAACATAAAGTTTATGCATGTATTGTTTGGCATGACTAGTTAGATTATCCCAGATCATAATGATGCAAAATATTATGAAAAATTTGTAGACATTCATTAAGAACTAGAAGATTCTTTATAAATGAAACATGTAATTCAAGGATTTTTATGTGTGCTTGTTCTCAAAGGGGATTAAAGGGAGAATATCACTAGTTATAATAGGGATCAGATTCGTCTAGATTCATAATGTATAAAAAACATATGGGCCCATTTAGACACCACGTAGACCAAATTAGTATTTTATGAATGAAAAATGCATCTACAAGATAGTCATATAGGTATTTATAATCAATTTGCAACTTCAAGCTTGCAAGTTTGTTCAAATAATTATATCAAGAGCACAAGTCTCAGATTATTCGACTAATATATGTTGAAATTGTAAGTGATTGTTCCTCAAAGTTGACAATAATTATATGCTTAGTAAAAGCATATTTAACATAATTATCTAGCATTGTTATTTGGTAAAGCCTCTATAAGTAGTCAAATCAAAATTTACGAGAATAAAATTCTCACTCTAGCATTGGGATAATTTATTTTACATATTGTTGTGTTTGAATGCATCAGTGCAATAAGGTATTATAAATTCTTTCACTATTGACTTTTAGTCAAGAGCTAGATATTTTCCATCTTAGAATTTTTAAGGTGTAATATATATTCCCCCACAATAAGCATAGAGGGATATTCAAAGAATGTTAGGATAATTGTTGGGTAAGAACCTCCTCCTTCTTATTTGTCTCTAAATGAAATAAAATGATATTTTTAAAAGAAACAAATAGATTTAAAAGGCTTATACTATATGGCTAGTTGGTTGTCATTTGAAAAAAAAAATCACAACATAAAGGGAGAGAATGAGTTGTTGGAAAACATAATATATAGAATGCATTATGACTGTTAAAGTATATATCCTCAAGTATAACAATATAAACTAAAACATCATCAAATATTACATTTATAAAATATTGTCCAACACAATTACTAACTAAATGAGAATCCTATATCTCATATTTTAGTTGAAAAATTCTCCGATATGTATAAATGAAAGAAAAGACATGCCTAAAGCATAAGAAAATAATCAGTTATAAAAGAAGAAAAAATAGAGCAAATAATCAAGATGATTATATTAAAGAGATAAGAATTGAGATCTAACTATTTGTAAGACCCCAGAAAAGGTCCAAATATCTGAAAGCAATATCAATTAATTGTCATAAAAAGAAAAAAAATCTAAAAATTATCAACTATAATTTTTATGGTAATACACATGATCAAACAAGGATCTTATATACAAATATGTCATAAGATATAGATTGACAAATGTTGGCTAACATAAAAGAAAAGCCGCAACATGTAATATCATGACATGAATTTTCGTAGCCTAAGCACTCGAAGTATGATGTCAATATCATAGGCATTTTAGACATTATTTTAGGGTAGATTAAACATTTATGTCCTATCATTTTGAGAGTCTAACGCTAATTGAAAAGTTTGATATACGTTTACGAAATATGATTATAATTTATATGGCTCACTGTACTATGAAATTATGTGCTAGTACCACAAGGATATAAAGCCCTAAGAGCATATGAAGTTTTTTTTTTTTGAAAAAGCGATATCCGTATAAAATCCTTGTGTGGATTCAAAACAATCCAATTGATTTACATGAATAGATTTCAATCAAAATATATGAAACTCCATGAAGGATTCAAATTTCCGTAAGCATATAATTCAAGTTCTCAATAATATTATTCAATTAAGTTATATACATCTATATATAGATTGAAATAATCAGGGTGTATATGGTATAATTGACTCAATAAGTATTTGTTAAAAGAATAATGTAAAAATATTTCAAATTGCCCATGTATGAAAAGATATGGAAATAAGTGTGTTATCATTGTTATTTATATTGATAACATAAATATCATTATAACTCTTGAAAAGCTTTTATTAAAACTTCTTATGCGCAAGCTGTGAATTGCTTAAAAAAGAATTTGAAATAAATGACTTGAGAAGTATAAAATTTTGCCTTAGAGCGCATATTGAATATTTGAAAAATAAAATTTATGTATCAAGAAAGGTCATAAAGTGTTTCTATATAAATAAGTTACATCTATCATGCTCTCCGATAGTTATAAGATCTTTAGAGATGGATCAAGATCTTTTTAGACATCGACAAAGTTATGAAAAAAAATTTAGTCTACAAGTACTATATCTTAATGCAATTGGAGCACTTAAATGCCTTACTAGTCATATAAAACTCGAAATTGTTTGTTTCAGGTAAATATCCACTAACATGAATACATTATAACAAAGTTAAGAACATTTATTTGTTACCTTAAAGTTACTATGAATATGGAGTTATTTGATTCTAATGTGCCCAAAGGTGTTAAGCACATTGAAATAGATAATGAGTTGTTTGGGTACAGTTAGTGGTACGAATATTTTATGGCTATATATGAGTCAAACCATATCAGGCATATAAATAAAAGAGAATGAATTAATATCTTGCAAAGCTGTTCCGTGAACATCGAGCATATTTTTTCATAAGGTCACTTCTTGTTACAATATTTAAAATGTTTGTTCTCCACATTAGACTTTATAGACATACTCTTTTTTTCTTGAGTATAATTTTCCCACTAGATTTTTCTAGTAAAATTTTTAATAACATAGTACTATAAAGTGTATCAACAAAATGTGGCAATCTTTTCCTTCTACTAGGGGTTTGTCTCAACTTTTTCTCAATAGATTTATTTTTAGTGAGACACATACTTAATTATAGTGGATATTCAATTAGGAGTGTTATAAATATAATATCTTAGTAGATATCTATATCTCTCCCATAATCTCCATTATCCTACAGTCATCTTCAATTATTAGAGAATCTATAGAATATGATAGAATTGGGATTATAAAACTTGCCTATAAATAAAAGGCATACATTACGTATTTAGCACTTCAAAAGAAATAAGATATACCCTATGGTTTTCCCTCTCTAATTATCTACTTTTCCTCTCCACTCTCTCTTTATTTTATAACTTTTACTTTATATTTTGAACATCTACACCGGCTTCTTTTAAAATGAAAAAAATTATATAGAAATACTTCCTTTCTATTTTAGGTTAATTTGTATCTAACATAAAAAAAAATTTTAATAACACTCAATATCATAAACTAATTTTTTATCCATTACTTAAAATATTTTTCTAATAATAATTAATATTCTAAAATAATTTTTAAAATAATTTTACCTTTAACTACTTTTCTTAATAGTAATAAAAACCAGTTTATACTAAGCGTTATTCAACATATTTTAAAATGTTAGATTTACTAAATTATTTTTACAATACTAGATGCTACTAGAATAATACTTTAGGGTACTTTATGCATCATAATTTAGTTGAAAATATTGTGTACTACTAGAAAAAATATTTTAGGATACTAGATGCTATTTAACCTTTCTATTTTCTTAACCTACCTAGATCTCTAACAAAAAAATTTGCACTACACATACCTCCCTTCAATATGCTACAAAGAAATTATTTAAAAAACAAAGAAAAATAGGGAAAAAGAAAGAATGTCTAAATAAATTTTCCACCATTAAAAAAATTAATGTTTGTGTAATAACGATGATGAGTCAACAAGCTTTACAGTAGTCAGTCAGCAGGTCATCCAAGAATATTTGTATTTACAAACCAGTAAAATTTTATGAAATCCCAAATAATATAACTCATTTTTTTGTGGCTAGAAAATTTGTACACACCCTATGTAGAAAATCAAGTACAAGAAAAGAAAGTTTCATCTAGTTCAATACGTCACAATATACCAAACAGCTCTACTGTACTACATCAAAGATGGCAGAAGAATAAAGAGAGAAGCAATGACATTCAGATTCAAATCATCATATTAAGGGACCTCAAAACTGGTCATCCGTATGCTTTGATGCCTTCTCTCCTTAACAACCTTATAATCTTAGCCATAACATCGGATTGGATCGTTGCACCTCTTAGCAGCAGATTGCTTGTAACCAAATCTCCCACCCTTCTCCAGGTACTGCTGATGGTATTCTTCTGCTCGATAAAACTTCTTGGCCGGAAGTATCTCTGTAACGATCTTCCGGCTCAACTGCTTCTGAAGCTGTTCCAAAGACTCTCTAGCTGCCTTCTCTTGTTCTGCTGTATAGTAGTAAATTCCAGATCTGTACTGAGTTCCCACATCATTTCCCTGTCACATGAAAAGACAGACTGCAATAATAAACTATGAAGTACAGGCCCTTCAAAGAAGATGCTGTGTGAGCACGCACGCGTATTACACACAAAATGATTCAACATTCTAAATTGCATATCAAAACTTCAAAGGAAGTAAAATATTCCGTGTCTAACAGGTTGTTCTAAGATGTTCTGGGTTATTTTGGACTTGAGATACCATGATATAAAGTCCAACTCATGATTCTGTAAGCGGCATAACAAGTTAGAGTTTCTTTGAGAGGCAGGGTCATGTTCAGAACTAACAACGGCATGATCGTACTTTATCAGTTATGTTCATGTGTTTTTGTATATTGTAAAAAAATTTGAGATCCGGTTTTAGCTAGCAATTCACAGCCCCAGAAAAAATAGACTCTTTCATGGATAACCAGAGAACTAATAGATGAATAGAAACACAGGTCTAACGACATCAGGTTTCAGCTGAACTTAATAAAAACTAAAGCTCAAAATAATTAAATGATTCTTTTTCATTTATTTTCGAGTTACTCAGCAACTCCATCCCTGTAGGTTTGTTCCACCCTAACTATAATCTGCATAATCATGACAAATCCTGGCCTAAAGCAACAGAAAGACAAAGATTCATACTCATTTGACATATTCAATGTTATTTCACTTCAGCACAAAAGAAAACGTTACAGATATGTACTTAAATGCAAACAAATTGTTGAATATAATGAAGACATCCTCCCAATGCAATTGGTAGGAGGCAAAGAGCTAGAAATGTAAGCAGTGAAATAACCAAACACCAAGAATGTTCCCCCAAAAAAAATTCAGCCAAATACTTGAAAATCAGAAGAACATAAAGATGAAAGTTTAATTTGTAAAACAAAAGAAGAAATTTCAATCAGAAATGCATCTATAAACAAAATTGAAACCCCCTAAAGCTACAAATGGAAACGAGCAATATCACCTAACACAAAATGTCAAGACATAAGATCAACAGAAATATGGATGTCTCACTTGTAAAAAAAAAGAAAAAAAAAAGGAACCTAATTTATATAATATGTGGTCATTTCAATTCCTGGTGAATAAAGTAATGTATGTTAAAAAACTAATTTCATCAAACACGATTTTATTAATATAAACGGAAGCTCTGAGCATACCTGCCGATTCAACATGGTAGGATCATGCCTAGTCCAGAAAACATCAAGCAAAGTCTCATAGCTACATTCTTTAAGATCATATTGGACCCTGACAACCTCTGAGTGATTTGTGGTCCCAGAACAGACATCCTCATAAGTTGGATTATGGACGATGCCCTGGCTGTAACCAACCTGAGTCTTAGTCACACCAGGCACCCTCTGAAAGGCCAACTCAACACCCCAAAAGCAGCCACCACCAAACTGCGCAAACCGCTGGCCTGGTTCACATTCATCATCATCTGGATATTGAGCCATTGAGGAGTCCGAATTCTCAGGAGTTCTTGTGCTCCCGACCCCAAGTCTGCTCAACAAGTTCATGGAACTCTTGTAGGCAGAAGTGTGTCCGCAAGTTAGGGGGAAGGAGCAGAAACACTTCGAAGAAATTCTAGAAAGTGAGCGAAGGAGCTTGGTTTTAGTAGGATTAAAGATCCAAGAGGAGAGGGACCTACATGTAGCAGAGTAGCTGCAGCTGGTTGCTGCTAATAGTTTGAGCAAAATAAGTATCTTTTGTAGTGAATACACAATTTTAACTAAAATTATCCACAAATAAATTTTTTAAGAAACGATAATGAAAAAGTCAATTAAAAAAAAGCCAGATGCATCAAGAGAAGATGGCACAGAAATCAAGTGACCACTTTATGAACAAATAATTGACAGATTAAAAACAATAAATTCTGTAACAAAAGTAAAAGAAAAGGCATACAGCCTAGCACTCTAGCATGTATAGCTTATTCACAACGAACTGCAAAATAGTGTCCCTCAGTAGATATTGGAAATATATAAACTGTTCAACATATTTCAATTAATAGAACAAAATCAATTCAAAAATATTCTGACTAATTATAAAAATTATAATTACTTGAGAAGGATTCTCCACATTGATGAAAGAAGAATCTGACAATTTCAAGAAATCTCAAGGGGAATATATCAAAAGGAAGGATGTTATGCAGTTAAAAGATAAACAGGCTGGAGGAAAACGACAGCAAGTCAAAATGGTCAGAGACCTTTTCTCCTCAGTGGCTTAAATTAATCAGCAAATATACTTCCACAATGAAAGAAGATTATGTAAAACTATACAAAACTATTCGTTGTACTGCATTTTCTGTCCAAAGGACGCCCTTTTGTGTATAGTCGAAGTGTTTGTAACTACACACTGGAAATTAGCTAATAATAGAAGCTACATAGACTGTGGTGAATGACACATTATTTTAGCTTCAATTTAAGCTAAATGGTGCCAAAAATTAAAATAACAATGCTTCACCTCTTCTTCCTGCAACAACCGAACACAGCCAAAGCAGAAAGCCCTTTGTATGAATAGGGAAAATAATTAAAATATTGAAAACCTAGGACTCAGCTGTGGAAGGCTGAATATCTATAGCTTCTTCAGCAACCTCTGGGTGCTGACTGACCACAGCACCCAATTCAAGAAGCAGAAGCCAGAGGTTTTTCCTTGTTCTTGTGCTTCTCACTATCAAATAATCCTCTAATCCCCACAAATCCACATCGAAGACTGACATAAACTCAATAAAGAAAAAAGGAAAAAAAACAATAAAGAAAAGCAGAAGCAATTAGCTCGCAGTTGACAGGAGTGGCTGAAACTTTAACAAAAGACGAGCTACCCAAAGCAATAAAAGGGAATTGGATATCAAGCCGTACCTGAAGCACAAATTCTCATCTTCAACCCTTCAAATAATTCAAATCAATCACCATACGAGAAGAGAAAACAATGAAAAAAAATTGAGTAAATATGAAAGAATTCCGTAATCCCTTTTCCTTTCGGATTAAACCCAAAGAGGAAAGAGGGAGGTACCAAAATCACCAATAATAACAAGTAATGGAAAGAGATAAGAATTACATACCTAACAAACTTGAGAGTAGAACTATAGAGAACACTTGGACACAAGAATTCTAACGATTGTGCTCTGCTGGCGACAACTAAAGAACACCCAAACCCAAACACCTACACTCACCCTAACACCAAAACCAAACTCGAGAGAGCCAATGACCAAACATTCGATTCGTGATTTATTGATTCCATTCCATCAACAACGACGGAAACACCAAACAATTCCGTAGATTCGGTACGAAAATGGGGTGATTCGAAAATGGGTATCAGGATTTGGAGATGAATGCATACGATCTTTTATTTTCTTTAAAAAATCATACTAAATTGTCTTTTCTTTTTCTCCGTTTTTTTTCTTTTAATTATTCCAACCTCATATATTTATGTAAGGAAATAATAGAAAAAAAGTATGAGAGTATGAAAATTTATAAATGTAAAGTACGATATTGTGGTAGTAATATTTAATTTATTGTTAGTATTAACAAAACTATTATTTCTTCCATTTATTTATTTTTCTCTTAGAGACACTCATCTTATAAATTTCACAGTTATTGGTCCCCATCTTTGTAGTTAAGTGTAGACGAAGAAAAAAAATCTCTACAATCTAGTCAAATTTATTTAAATTTTAAGCAATTTTTTGTCGTGAGAATAATAATTAGGGTTATTATTAACTTCTCTTTTAAGAATTAAGAGAGTAAATTTTTTTATGCAAAAAAAGAGAGTAGAGATTTTCAAATTTTAGTCCCTGATTTATTTGGCCCAACTAATGACCCTATTGCTTACAAAAAAAAATATGTGCTAGAAAAATGGAAAAATTGTATCTAAGTCACTTGAAAAGAATTAAATTATAATTTTATTTGTGAAATAATAAAATTATTATAAAATCTTATAGGATTTAAGATTAATTTTTTTTAATTATAAAAATATATAACTGCTCTTAGCCTACAAAAAAGTCAACGGGTTTGAACATTTTGAAAATTGCAGTGAAGGAGGGTGATCTTGATTGGCATGTTTGACTCCTCTTTATACAGTAGATGGAGTGGTGGGATAAGTCAGTTTATCTTAGGAGTGTACACAATGCTTATGGCCTGATTCACTAGCCCAAACCCACAAAAAAATCGCCCAACTGGCCAAAATAAAGTTGCCCAAAATATATTTGGGTAGGATTGGTCGAACCAAGTATCGGGCAGGGTAGGGCACTAGGTAAGATATGTTGCTCTACCCATTTAACCTAACCCTATATATATATTATTGTTTTTATTTTTTTTTCTTAGTCTTATTTCTTTTCTTAACTTATTCTATTTGTAATTTTATACTATTCACTTGCTAACAACTCTCCTTACTCATTTTTAAAGTATTGAACATAACTCTTATATTTACGTAGAAACCAAAGTTGCTCCTTTGCTTTACTTGTCCAGCATTCGATTATTGATGTTACAATAACGCTACAAATATCTAACCCTTACATATTTCAATATTTCTTTTTTATATATGCAATAAACTTCAAGATTTTAATTACTATCTTTTTATTACCTTATTATTAGTGGATTGTGGCTATTATTTAACTCTTGAAGACATAAATATGATATTATTTTATAAGTTCATGATTGCAGATTTTTTCTCACAATATGAGTAGGACATCTAGATTTGGGCATGCCAAACCCGCCAATGTCTAACCCGAAATTGTTAGAACTTTTACCAGGCAGGACCAGGTATTGGGCTGCAAAATGTAGTCCATACTTTTTTAGGGTAGGGCATCAAGTAAAGGGACTACCCTACTCATACACACCCCTAGTTTATCTTATGCGCAATGTTTGGCTATAATCGCCACCCGCCTCAGCATTTCAAAAGCAGGTAAGCTCCTAGTCCTCCTCCTCTTCGTATTTTTTCTTTAAATGCTAATTGCAACTCGTGTGTTCAAGATGCTTTATTGCCTCTGCCTTATCTCGTCTTTTTGATGTTTCTGGGAATTTTGTTCGATGATTAGTTAAATGGTAACTGAATTGTAGCATTGGATGTTGGTTAAGGTTTTGATGTCTTACAGCTGTGATTATAGCTATAATAGTGGTTTCAAACGTGTTTGTGAGAAATCATTTGACTGTGTTTCATGACTTTCTATCTAAGGAAGCAAATATCTTTTAACTTTTGAAGTTACTGCTATCATTATTTGTGTATAACGGAGGAAGAAGAAGAGATGATAGTTGAATAATTTAGAAAATTTATGGCAGAGGGAGGGTGTGGTAATAATTTTGACTATTTTTTATAGTGATATGGAGAAGAACCATCATGATTTGATTGATTACTTCTATGAGAAAAAGGAATTAGATTGACAAGACCCTGTTTCTGATACTTTTGTTACTCGCATGAAACCATATGAACCCTACTGGAAGTTAAATTTATGACGATGTCAATTTGTTATATGTTCTTCAAGTTTCAATTGTTTTCATTACAGACCCGTAAAGAACCTAAAGCAAAACGACCATTAGGACTCTGTTTAATTTTGGGAAAGTTGAGAAGTTAACCAGGAGTATAAAGTTACAAAGGGTCGAAACATAATAATATGACAATTGTTTGGGGTATAGTTTTAAACAGAACAACATATAAGAGTAGTATTACTAATATATGTTGTTTTATCATGTGTATAGACACTTTAATACTAGGATTTTGTGCTGTACAATTAGAAAAGTTGCAAGCGATTAATGTTATAGATGGTCTCTACAAAAAATTTCCAGGATTACTGAAGATACGAAATGAAGTGAAGGCTTTTGAATATCATGATATATATCCCATCCCAAAGTTATTGTTAAGTTCTATTGTAGAAGTGAATATGGATTTTGCTACTATTGTCTGGCCATTATTTGTTTGATTTCTTTGATTTTCATTTTTTTTTTTGGGTTCACAGGTAGAAGCAGAAACCTTCAAAATCACATATTGTTCCAGATGTCACTTACCTCTAGTTGATTCCATTCAACAAGGACAATAGGCAAATCTACTTCCAAAACTACTTGAATTATTTGTTATTTAACTACTGCAATTGTAACTATTTATTAGCATATGTTAAGCTACTATGAAATTATCCTTCACATTGGGACCAAGTGTTATCCATCCTAGGTGTCAAAGACTCTAGCACGAGCAATAAAATAGTGACTACTTTTGTGTAATTAGGATTTTGACAATTACTAACAAATCGTATCATCAAATAAGTTTAATAAATGTAATATTTTTATGTTGTTAATGACATACTTTAATGTTGTTCAATTATGTGGTAGCCATTTCGTTACTTGGTTAGGCAGAGAATTTGACAACTGTAATATAAGAAATGAAAACATGTGTGTGAAATAATAATAGTTGCTCATATAAGTCATTGGTGATGGCATTGGAATGGACCAAAATAGTTCCTATGTGGGTGGAAAAAAACCAACTACACCACCAGCAAATAACAACTCTATAATGAATGAATAACAATCTAGGGATATTTCATATAAGGATTTTTGGACAGGAATCTACTAGGCACGCGAGTCTAACATATGCCATGAACAAAAAAGCCAAGACTATGGGAACAAGAAAAAAACAACTTCATTGATAAGAAATGACGAGTGCATGCTATACTAACACCTAAAATGAACCTAATGAGAACTGATTGTGGGGGGAATAATTACAACTCTACTATTAGGAAATAACAACTCCATAGTGAAAGAATAACAACTCAACCACTGGAAAAATAACTACCCCTACAACTGAAAAAATGACAATTCTACCACAAGAAATAACAACTCCATGGTGAAGGAATAACAACTCTACCACTGGAAAAATAACTACCCCACAACTGAAAAAATGACAACTCTACTACTAGGAAATAACAACTCCATTGTAAAGGAATGACAACTCAACCACTAGAAAAATAACTACCCCCACAATTAGAAAATGACAACTCCACCACTAGGATATAAACCACTAGGATATAACAAGTCTAGGGTGAAGGAATAACAACTCAACCACTGGAAAAGTAACTACTTCCACAACTGGAAAAATGACAACTCTACTACTAAGAAATAACAACCCATGTTGAAGGAATAACAACTCAATCACTGGAAAAATAACTATCCCACAACTAGAAAATGACAACTCTATCACTAGGACATAACGAGTCTAGGGGGAAAGAATAACAACTCTACCAATAGTAAAATAACAACTCGACAACTGGAAAAATAACAACTTAATAATTGAAAAAATAATAACTCTACCACTAGGATATAATGCTACATGGTTAATGAATAACAACTTAGGCATAGTTTTTTGTGTCATTTTGGAAGATTGAAAATGAATTGGGTGGAAGATAACAACTCGATCACTAAGAAATAACAACTTGGTCATGAAATAATAACAACTTAGGCACATTTTTTTCCCAAGAATAAAACAACAAAATTAGTCTAATTGGAAAAATGACAACTACACCACTATGAATAATAACTCCATGGTAAATGAATAACAATTGGGGTATATTTTTAAACACTAGGGGCATTCATATCTTTTCACAATTGAAAAAAAATTAATTCTCAGGTCTCATAGGACTTCACAATAATTTTGCCATTTCTAGAGATTTTTTTTGCAATTTAATTCCTTCCACGAGACATGGATGCAATTTTCCCTACAAAAAATAGACGTACAATCTAATGTCAACTAAAAGGGTAGAGTAGCTTCAAACATTTTGATGTTAATATTATTTTCTAGTATTTTTATCACCCTGATGTTATTCTTTTTAGTTATATCAACAATCCTAATCTTATTTATGGTTTAGAGTTCTTATCAACTTTAAATAAGATCAGGGTGTTAGATTACTTTACCCTTTGTAAAAATCTTCATCTATTATTAACTCTTAAATAATACTACATTTGTATTTATAAGTAATATTTTCTCATATAGGGTTAGGCTATATGTAAGCAATAATTTAGTTTTTGTCTAAAAATTTAATACACTTTTTCAAATTTTACCCATATTTAATTGTATGTCTCTCTTATCTCTTTTTCTCATACACTCTTTCTCACATTCATCATCTAAATAAATAAGAGTATATTTGAAAAAAATTACTACCTCCTATTCTTAATATAAGATCTACTTAACTAATTTGGGTAGATCAAGGAAGTTAGTTAAATTAGTTATTTGTAATGATTGTGTGTTGGTTTTCCTAAAATACCACATTTAATCATATATATTTTGAAATATATGTGTAATCCTATAGGGATATTTTCACTACTAGATAAAAGTCATATAACAGCGGCTAAAAATGACATTTCACAATGGTTTTTTGACTGGTATGAATTTTACCACTGTTGTATGTGTAGCTTTTTATGACGATTGTAAAACTGCCATTAAATGTAATACTTTAACTTCGGTTTTCAAGAAACGACTGTTATATATTTAGAATTTTATGGCAGTTTACATTAAAATTGCTATGATAGTTTAATCATATAACGACGATTTTTATGTTAACAATTGTTATATAGTCTACACTTGTAACAACAATTCTAAGAAAAACCACCGTTAAAGGTTTAATTTTGTTTTACATTTTTTTTAATTTTCCCATCTAGACCACCATGTATTTATCATAATGAAGATAGACTATAGGTAGCAAAGTAAGTAAGCAATAGAAAAACCCAAATTAAATATCAAATATAGTAATAAATTAATTCGAATTCTTATTGTATAATCATACATAAATAGATATTGTACAATCATATATACACACGAAATAAATGTTTGATTAATGCAAGTTCTCCAACATGATTTTTGTCAAAGCTTCCATCATTAAGTGGATTTGATCCTCTTCAAAGCTCTTTTTGTTCTGCTCGAACATTTGCAAGTTAGGAATAATAGGTAAATATATACCGTATATGATAAATTGAAAATGTCTAAATATTGATCACTTTATACCTCGTAATCTATCTGTGATCCCTATCTCAATGACATCATACATATATCAGATTATATAATATCCACAATCAACATTGTCAGGTTGACGACGGTACTAAGAAAATGGGAAAACACAAAGCATATTAGTGACTGAAACTGAAAAACTAAAACTTAAATTATTTGAGAAGTACTTACTCGAGGATAAATCCATGAAGGTTTAGGACCACCAGAATCGCCTTTGACCAAGTTGAAGCCTTGCACGACCCTATCTCTAATTGAAAAAAAGGATATCACATAACTTACTAAATTTTTATGTTAACAAATCTATGAAGAAAAACTCACATGTTGACGATGAATGAAATCTCGATTTCTGGCCATCCAAACAACTAATCGAGCCAGTACACCACAATAGCTTCAGGGGCTATGACAAGTAGAATCCAATGCATACTACAAAATATGAATGTTATATATTAATGTAGAGTAATATGTATGAGTGTTCTAAGTATAAGAGTATACTTACACTTTAATGTAAGGTATAAAGTATATCTTCCTCCTAATGTGGGTCATAATGTCAACCATATACATAATTCTTAAACTCCTATTGATGCCTATCTCTTGGACATGTTGAGGACACATGAAGCTATATGTGTGTCCTTTTGCTTCTTCGAGGCATCTCTAATAGAAATGGCTATTATTTATAGAGAAATGAGTTAGTACTGCACGAATGGTTAAACATAAAGTATTAAAATAAAGTTATAACTTACTATATAGCACATTGGATGACAGTTGAATCTAGCTCCTAAAAATTGAGGAATTGTACTATGTCATTCATGTCCCGGTGAATTTGTAAATCTCTTGTGTGGTCAAAACCCTAGACAGAATTGTGATACTAAGTGCTTCCTCCAATCCTGCTGCCATAGAGTGAAGCATTGATAAAGCAAAATATCTTGAGGATATGTACTTAAGAAGAGGTATGAGCTTGTCTACTTTTACTTTATGAACTTTGGGTTTCTGTGGTGCCTTTTCTGGTTCTAGGCCCTTTGGGGATTTTCTACTTAGGCACCTTCTCTAGCATTGACTCTGGTGTGACTCAGTTTCTCCATTTAATTAGATGTGTTGGCTACATAATATACTACCTTGGAGGGTTGCTCTAATATTTTGACCTAATCAATAGGGCAGGGAACCAGTACAATGTTGTATGGTTTTTTATGCGCTCTACTGTGACCTTGACATTGCTATAAGGAATTGGCATCTGGTGAAGTGTTTTGGCATTCTGGTACATGGTACCATGAATGATGAAGGATGTAGTTCCTTGGTCTTCACAATGTAGAGACCACACTTTTCCCAATCGTCCTTAGTTTGCTCAAGGGTAAGGTCAAGACTAAATGGTTGAGAGACAAACATCTCCTTATTGGCGCTGCCTTTCCCACTAGTCACCGCAGGAGAATCCTAAAAGTGTAAACAAAATTAGTCAAGAAAAAATACATGTTAAATGTCCTTTGGCAAGAAATAAATGAATATATTTTTACCTCTAATATTTGGTCGGGTGTGGGGAAGCCCATTATCATTATCGCCTACTGGAGCCTAGCATCTAGAGCTCTTTACTTTGGAATCCACCTCATTGCATATCTTGGACAACTCCACTTAATGCTCTACTTTAAGTTCATCTTGAACCTTTTTCAATAGTTAGGTGGTCCCTTTCACTCGACTTAGATGGTCAAGGGCCCCTCTTACTTGACCTGGGTGGTTAAGGGTCTCAATAGTTATCTCTAGGATGTCTATTCCTTTTTCAGGAATGAAACACCCTTAGGATACCTATTGCTCTAGTGTATCCTACAACATACATAAGTTACCAAGTTAAATGAACTAAAGATCAAGTAATAACTATAAATTCTTTGTTTTTAAATTAGTTACTCATAACCTTTTCAACAACTGCAGCAACCTCTAGAGTGATATATTGTCCCTTCTTTACCCTCGCAGCCTTCCTTTTTTGTTGGCCAGATAGACGCTAGATGCTGATAGATGAAAAAGGGTGCTCTTGCATCATTTTCTTCTCAAGGACACTATACCCCCTCGAGACATATATTGCTAGTACACATTCTTCTTGACTATTTCTTGATTTCTCTTATAAATAGCCTATGAAAATAAAACACAAAGTTAGATTAATTGATTAAAATATACATTCATTACTAACTAAGTTAATTAAAACCTATAAGTAGTCTCTTCCATCCATTGACGAAACAATGTCTAAGCTTCATCACTAACATTGGGGTATGTATCCTTCGGATGCTACCCCATCTTACTGCCTCAGAGGTAGTCCTTCACAAGATTCAACTTAAAGTCCCTCCACCATTCATCGTATTGATTTAAGATGCCATGTTTCATGCTTATAGTGGTGGGAATGTCAAAATTTTACTATGTTGAAGTACAAAAAACATATAAGATGAAGATGCAATAAGGTACAAAAATCATGAATAACTAAATTAGATAGGTGGAACATAGAATTAGAAATATACCAAAATATCCTCCAAAATTATATTCTTGTCTTTCTAGTCGACCGACTTCTAGTTGGGGTTCTAAATTCTTAGCATGCACTATATGGCCAATATAGCTATTCAACACGGACCCATTTTAACCAGTTGCCTTCATGTCAGCATCAAAATTAACCAGCAACCTCATGGGATTTGACCCCTCATTTGTCCTAGAGACCCCATTTCATACGAGTTGGACCTCTTCCTCTTTTCTTCCCAAATTGAACATAACTTAAACCTAAGCCTACGGAGTAATCGGACATAATATACTCGAGTTTTTAGCAACAAAGCAGTTCCCTAGAGCTTGAATGGATGAAAAATAGTTCATGAGCAACATAACAGTTCAACTAATAACACACATGAATATGCTCGATTTTCATCAATAAAACATTTCATTTGATTTTTCAGTAACAAAACACCCAATAGTTCATCAAATACACAAACATATATACGAACAAAAATCATTCAATTATTCAGCAACAAAACACCCAAAACTCCATAACCCATTTTAGTTAATCACTTGCTACATATCCACAGCGTGACATTTATAGACCACAAAATAATAAAGTTAAACAGTGACTTACAACTTTATGAACGATAATAGAGATAGTGAATGGCGACGGAGATAGTAAATGATGTTGGCAATGACGATAGAGTCATTGAAATCAGATGAAAATGACAAAAAAATGCCTTTCATCCAAGTCTTTGGTGGTGGGACAGAGAATTAGACCATAAGCAGCTGTGTGAAAAGCAAATCTACCATTAAATATACTTATAATTGTGGTTGTTAATAGATCTGCTATAAAAAGTCTAACAGAAGACTTTATACGACAGTTTTTCTATAACAGTTGTTACAAGTGTATGTAACGAGTATGACAATAAAGACTTTATACAGCAATTTTTTATAACCGCAATTACAAGTGTATATAATAGCGAGTTATAATAAAAATTGCCATAAAAAGCTTTGATCCTGGACCATGTATATATATTTGAAGATAACCCATTATCTTGAATCCAATAAATTAGACAGTAAGCCAATGTATCTAATGGTATTTAGTAATTTGTTGCATTGTCAATTATTGGATAAATTCATCTTCTTGATGAATTTTTTCTCAAAATATGCGTACTTCAATTTCAATTTCCTTTAAGGTATTAATCGATTTCAATTGCTGAATTCGCGTGAAGCTAATTAAAGAAGGTAAAATTAATGTATTAATTTGTTGAGTTTTGAGCGAATTGATTAGAACAATAATAGCTAACTTTAGAAAATATTCTATTTTGACTATTCCTTACAAAATATTGTATCAGATTATTCTATATATTTTATAGAAATATATACCAGCTACATGCGAAGTGCCAAAAAGTTTCATAAAAAGGAGATGGATGGACCAAAGCTGTGAAGCTTTTCAATCAGATCATGAAGTAGAGTCGTCTGGGTCATTTCTAGAGTTGTGGAAGCGCCTATGGTAACATTGGCAATAGAGATTAGAATGGAGACGATTGACGCTTTCTTGCAGGTTCTCTACCTACAGGGAGAGCTCTTCAAACGAGTTATCTAACTTATCCATTATATTTATCAATTCTTCCAGAAGTTTGAGGAGGTCTGGAAACCGTAAAACAGGTATTGGGTCTGTGAAATGATGCTAATCCTCAAAATCATCATGCTTTCTTTTCTATGAACGGGAAGGAGAAGACTTGAAGAGGATGCCATTTTAAGAAATGTGAAAAGAGAGTAAGACAAAGACAACACAAGAGGAAACATATTGAGGAAATGGAAGTTGAACCAAAAGTATTTAAAATTAAGGAAAAGATGATTCGTAAGAGGTATTTGTTGGCCTTCTGTCATATCCTAATTTTTCTCTATCTGTATAATTTGATAGAGGAAAGATGTTTGGAAATGATTGTGACGATGATCAGAAGGAATAATAAAGGTTAAATGAGTCCTAAAGGAAGAGAAGGACTAAATTGAAAAGTTTAAAAGTTCTATGGTAGAAAATGAAAGTAGAAATAAAAGTTAGGTCAAAAGGTGTAATTACCAAAAGTAAGGGACTTAAATGTAATTTATCAAAAGTTTAAGGGCAAAAATGTAATTATGAGAAAGTTGAGCCAGAAAAGGCTTAAAATTGCTTGAAAACAGTTTAGTCCCAAATTTTACCAGTAAGTAGGGAAAATTATTTTGATCAGTTTAACGCAACACAGATTTTTGATTTGAGGTCCCGATTAATTGATATGAATTCCTGAAGCTAGAAAAAATTATTGCAATATTTTTTGGACCTTAGAATAAGATGAAACTTTACAGTAAATTCTTATAATTAATATAAGAATTTCTAAAATTGACAGAATTAGAAAATTAATGTTGCAGATTTTTTAAGGGAATTTACAGTGTAATAAAATACCCGATAAATACCTTTGGGAGATGTTTCTCGGTATTTGTGTCATAAAGGTAATGGACCCATATAAAGGTCCAAAATGGCATGTCAAAGGCCTAGTAAGATTGTTGAACAGTTAAGTGGGCTAGAGTCCAGAGGAACCTTGGAAAAATGTGAAATTATGAAAATGTCCCTATGTTGTAAGATTATACTAGAGAGGGACGAAGGGCAATTTGGTCATTTGACTAAGGTTAGATAGTCAAGAAAAGTCCCCAAAATAGTTTATCAAGGTTAGGGAATACTCTGTTGATATGTGAAAAGACGATAATGCCCTCTAAGAAATTAAAGTGAAATCAGACACCGATAAAAGGTTAATGGAAATGTAAGGAATTTTTATCAAGACTTTTGGGTCTCAAAAAATTATGAGACTTTGTGGGGGAGTTATTTTATATTAGAATGAATTTCTAAAAATGTTAGAACTATTAAAAGATGTGTCTAACATTTATTTTAAAATTAGAATATTTTAAGGATATCGGTATAAGGAAAGTGTCTTAGGAATTGTGCCAATTAGCTATTAGACCTAAGGAAGGCCTAGGGTAGTCCAAAATTTCATCCTAGGGTAGCCCAATAAGTCTCAAAAGTTTTCTTGGATCCCAAGTCCAATAATGAATAATTTATGAATTTTTTAAAAGGAAAAAAAGGAATAAAGTGAGAATTAGGGTTTGCACATGGTGGGACCCACACACCCTCACACATGGCATCCAAGACAAGGGGGAGGAGAATATTTTTGTCATGTGATCTTATCTCAAGTTGGCTTGGTGGGTAAGCTTGATGTAAAATCAATTGTGAGCCATTAGATCAAATAGTGTACAAAGTGATCTTGGTAATTCATTTTCCATGAGATTTTTCTATAAATACCCCCACATTTCAGCCTCAAAACTGTGGAGCATGAACCCTTGGGGAACCTCTTGTAAAATAAAAACTCAAGTCAAGACAAAGAAGATTCAAGGTACTAAAGTTTAAGCAAGTTAGAGATTAAATGTAAGCAATCTATCCTAACTTATTTTCCTTTGATTTGGGAGCTTGAACTTAGGGTTTTTTATGGAAAAAAAGTTGAGTTTTCCCTAAGGATTTGTGCTGTCAAAAAACCTTAGATAAAAGGAAAAAGAAGAAATTAAAATTAGAGATATGTGATTGAAGCTTAACAAGCTAGTTAGGTGATTAGTTGTTGAATCAAATTGATATTCTTGACTTTGACATGGTTGAACTATTTCAGTTTGTACTGTTCATAATGGAAGGAAATGGAATTTCAATGATCTAATGTTTCCATTGAATTTATATGATGATTTTATGTAGGATTGGATAGGTTTTGAACCTTAGAAGTATTGGAATTCCAAGTTATAGTTACTGTTCACTCGCATGAGAAATTCATAATTTTGATGCTTCTAATGGTTTTAAAATGAAAAGTTGTATGAGATAAAGTGAAGAAACAATTATAGGAAGCATTAAAATCAAAATGAGAATTTTTAAAAGAAAATAGGGTGTTATGCAATTATGTATATAATAGTGCATAGGAGCTAGAATTTCATGATTCTAAACTCATAAATGGATTCAAAAGATGAAATTGTATAGGGTAAAGTCAAGACATCAATTGGTTCAAGGGCCAAGTTAATTATTGAAGACTAGAGAAAGTTATGTTAGTAAAGAGTTTATCAAGGTTAGTCTTAAACATTGTTGGAGTTCATGGTCCTAATGCATTATGTGATGAATATGAATGTGTTTAGGACCTTGAAACTGTAAGGACTTGGAAGACACGCAGCGGAAATTAACTTAAAAAATTTTCCATTTCTTGCCAGGATCTACCTTATGTGTTTAAGTCAAGTGGGAAGAAGCATTACCCTCAGTGTTCCTCAGTGACTTCCACAGCTTCTGGTCATGACGTTCACAGCTTCTCTTTGCGGCTCGTGCTCCTTTTCCGATCGCAAGAAGTCGACGACTCAGGTCAGTTTCCTCTACTGGTATCCACACGAACAGCGTTCCAACCACGAACGACGTGCTAGCGTCTCTTGTCCCTCTAGGGCTTTCTCAAGAATTTGTCCTCTCCCTCTCTATTTCGGCATTTTCTTATCTGCAAACCTTTTGTAGATTCCCCTTTGGCCTTTCTATGTTCTATGTGTGTGTAAAATGTAGCTCCTAAAGTCAGATATATAGGATGCTATACGTTTTTTTTACCGAATTGGATTTTGGAGTTAATCTTATATTAATTCTAAAATTAATACAATATCATATATTGTATAATTTGATAAGAAACTAATTAAATAAAAAATATTTATATTAAATCCGTCCCACATATTTAATTCACCTATTATTTAATTTAAAATAAAGATAAGACTGAACTATATTTGATTTATTCTCATAAATCAAATTTTAGATATCATATTAATTTGAATTTCAAATTTAAACGTGATAGAGATTTAATTAATCCTTATAAATTAAATCTTATAAATATCTCTTATATGAGATATCCTACCAATTTGAATTTTAAATTCAAACGTGATAGAGATTTAATTTATCCTTATAAATTAAATCTTATAAATATCTCTTATATGAGATATCCTATCAATTTGAATTTTAAATTCAAATGTGATAGAGATTTAATTTATTCTTATAAATTAAATCTTATAAATATCTGTTATATGAGATATCCTATCAATTTGAATTTCAAATTCAAACGTGATAGAGATTTAATTTATTCTTATAAATTAAATCTCATATATCTCTTATATATAGTGTATATATACGAATTTATATATATATATGAATATAAATATAAATAAATATATGCATCTACCCTGGATCATTCATTGAATCTGGACATGTCTTAGATTCAATGAATCTGGACATCATAGCTCGTGTTAGGCTATTTTGTGTGCGACTCTGTAGGCCCATATGAAGTTGGTAATAGACCATTTGCTATTCTGGCCCACAAGTCGCAAGTGGTCTCTAGCAAGACATAACGACTACCCAAATCATATGAGGATCGTTAAATGATGTAACCTTTTATACAACCATATCATATCCCTTATGTCATGCGATATTTTGGTCATGAATAATTTCATCATTCTATTCATGACCGTTACTTTCTCGATCCCTAAGTAGTCTGACTATAGAAATGGAAATACCTTTCTATTACAATATGGCCATACATTTCTCAGACTCACTCATCGAGGGGCCCAGTAATATCTCTCTACGAATGTGAGGGATAAATTCCATCTTGACCATTCACATTTCTCCGCATGAAAAACACTAAGCCCGAACATAGTCTTCATGATCACTCGGTCAAAAGTGACTTTTGACTAGGTCAAAGTTGAGTGTTTGTCATGTAGGAATCCATGATGATCTCAGGTCAAAGGGCATAGTGACATGGTTTGTATATGAGAGAAGCTTTTGACGTAACCCATGCAGCTCTCTCATAGCGGGTCGGTCCAACACCTTGTACTCTTACATATGCCTATGACTTTGATTTATATCTCTGTACATCTTCAAAGTCATACTGGTCTTATTTCATCTCTACTCCCGCATAGATGACTGACCAGGGATATTTAGGATAAGATCATGAATTATCCAATGATGGTCATCACAGTAAACATGCAAATAATATGATAACACAATTAATAAATTCATAAATCAATAATGTTCATAAGACAATGATTGGCCCTTAGGGCACGATTTCCAACAACCTCCCACTTGCACTAGGTACAATCATTAATTTGACTAATTCCCATTGACCTAACATGACGCTCATGCTTTGTCTGCACAAGCGGCTTTGTTAGAGGATCAGCAACATTATCTTCTCCTGCTACTTTACATATTTTTATATCACCTCTATCGTTGATTTCTCTGATGAGATGAAATCGCCTGAGTATATGCTTGGTCCTTTGATGTGACATAGGCTCTTTGGCCTGTGCAATGGCACCGCTATTGTCACAAAGCAAAGTTATTGGATCTAAGATGGTAGGTATCACCCCTAGTTCCGTGTTGAACTTCCTGATCCAAACGGCTTCCTTAGCTGCATTAGATGCTGCTATATGAGCTTCCGTTGTAGAATCTGCTACAGTGCCCTGCTTAGAGCTCTTCCAGCTTACTGCTCTATTATTGAGGAGGAATATATATCCAGACTGTGATTTTTGGTCATCCTGGTCAGTTTGGAAACTTGCATCTGTGTAACCAGTTACACAGAGTTCGTCATCCAATCCACCATAGACCAAGAATAAGTCCTTTGTCCTTCTTAAGTACTTAAGGATATTCTTGACAGCAGTCCAATGGCCCTCACTAGGGTCCTGTTGATATCTGCTAGTCATACTTAAGGTAAATGAGACATCCGATCGAGTACATAACATGGCGTATATGATAGATCCTATGGCCGAGGCATATGGAACTTTACTCATGCTACCTCGCTGATCAGATGTACTAGGACACAGATCTTTGCTGAGGTGACTACCATGAGACGTGGGTATGAAACCCCTCTTTGATTCATGCATACTGAACCTATGCAATATTTTGTCTATGTATGTACTCTGATTGAATCCTAGAAGTCTTTTAGATCTATCTCTATAGATTATGATTCCTAGGATGTAGGTGGCTTCACCCAAGTCTTTCATTGAGAAAGACTTTCCTAACCAAGACTTGACAATCTGCAAGGTAGGAATGTCATTCCCAATAAGTAAGATGTCATCGACATAGAGTACCAAAAACACAATTGTGCTCCCACTAACCTTTTTGTACACACAAGGTTCATCAATGTTTTGAAGAAATCCAAACTCTTTGACTACTTCATCAAAACGATGATTCCAACTCTGAGAGGCTTGCTTCAGTCCATAAATGGACCTTTGAAGCTTGCACACTTTACTAGAGTCCTCGGAACGCATAAACCCTTCAGATTGTGTCATGTACACATCCTCAAGGAGCTTTCCATTAAAGAATGCTGTCTTGACGTCCATTGCCATATTTTATAGTCATAATATACTGCTATGGCAAAGAGGATTCTAAATGATTTAGTCATTGTAACTGGGGAAAAAGTCTCATCATAGTCTACACCATGAGTTTGAGTAAATCCTTTTGCAACTAGTCATGCCTTAAAGACATTTACATTGCCATCTATGTTAGTTTTCTCCTTAAAAACCCACTTGCACCTGACAGTTTTTACACTTTCAGGCGGGTCGACTAAGGTCCAAACCTTATTGTTGTACATGGATTGCATCTCAGACTTCATGGCATTAAGCCATTCTTCAGAGCTTGGTCCCATTATAGCTTCTCGATAGGTAGTTGGCTCATTATGCTCAATGAGCAACACATCATGACTATCAGAAATCAGAAATCCATATCTCTTAGGCTGAAGTCGTGTCCTATTAGATTTCTGTGGACCTTACGTGACTTGAGGAGTCTCAACAACTTGTTATGAGTCTTCTCTGTTTTCCATCTGCAGTTCTGTAGTGTTTTGTGGCTCTCAAACTTCTTTGAGGTGTACCTTACTCCCACTGGTTCTTTTAGAGATAAATTCTCGTTCGAGAAAGATACCATTTCTGACAACAAACACTTTGTTATCAGCAGGGTTATAGACGTAATATCCCTTAGTTTCCTTAGGATATCCCACAAAAAGGCACCTTGAGGATTTGGGTGCTAATTTGTCTAAGGCTTGTTGCTTAACATAGACCTCGCATCCCCAAATCTTGAGGAAAGATAAACTAGGAGTTCTTCCAGTCCATATCTCATACGTAGTCTTTTTAATTGCCTTAGATGGAACACAATTGAGTGTGAGCGCAGCTGTCTCTAGGGCATGACCCTAAAAGGAGGGTGGAAGATCTGTTTGACTCATCATGGATCGAACTATATCTAATAGTGTTCAATTCCTCCATTTAGAAATGCCATTCCATTGTGGTATCCCTGGAGGAGTCAATTGTGAGACTATCCCACAACTCCTAAGATGATCTATGAACTCTTGGCTCAAATATTCACCACCCCGATCAGATTGAAAGGCTTTAATTGTTTTGTCAAGCTGGTTTTGTACTTCATTTTGAAATATTTTGAACTTTTGAAAAGATTCAGATTTATGTTTCATCAGATAGATATACCCATATCTGCTGAAATTACCTATGAATGTTATGAAGTATGAATAACCTCCTCTGGCATTTGTGTTTATCAGTCCATACACATCTGTATGTATGAGGCCCAATAAATCAGTGGCCCTCTCACTGTGCCCAGTGAAAGGTGACTTTGTCATCTTTCCTAACAAGCAAGACTCGCAAGTGTCATATGATTCAAAATCAAATGAGTTTAGAAATCCATCTTGATGGAGTTTGGAAATGCGTTTCTCATTTATGTGGCCCAGACGACAGTGCCAGAGGTATGTGGGATTCAAATTATTTGGTTTGACCCTTTTGGCGGTTATGTTATAGATATTTTCATGATTGGGTTGTTCCAAATTTAACATGTAATGATCAACATGAAAATCACCATGAGCATAGAAAACATCATTACGATAAATAGAACATCTGCTATTCCCAACAATGGAAGTGAAACCTTCCTTATCCAAATAAGAAAGTGAAACAATGTTACTGCTTAAAGCAGGAATATAATAGCAATTGTTCAAAACTAACAAAAGCCCAGTAGGCAGAACTAATTCATAAGTGCCTACAGCTAACGCAGCAACCCTTGCTCTGTTTCCAACTCGTAAGTCAACCTCGCCCTTTTTCAGCTTCCTACTGTCCTTTAGTCCCTGCACATTTGTACAAATGTGAGAACCACATGCAGTATCTAATACCCATAAGGTGGAAGTAGAAAGATGAATGTCTATAACATAAATACCTGAAATGATAGCCCCGCTATCCTTCTTGTTCTTTTTCAGATCTTCGAGGTAGAGTTTGTAATTCCTCTTCTAATGATCAGGTTAATTGCAAAAGAAGTAGACTCCTTCCTTCGGAGGCTTTGTCTTCTTTGGTGCAGGCTTGGTTTCAGGCTTGCCTGACTCTTTGGTCTTACCTGATGAGCCATGACCCTTCCCCTTGCTTTTACCTTTGTTTTTCATACCCTTTCCTTTCTGAACTATCAAAACAATACTGGGCTTCTTCTTAAGACTCAGCTCAGCAGTTTTAAGCATCCCATGCAGTTCATAAATAGATTTCTCCATGTTGTTCATGTTGTAGTTCATGACAAACTGGTCATAACTTTCTGGGAGTGAGTTCAAGATCAAATCCGTAGCTAACTCCTGGCTCATGGGAAATCAAGCCTCTCAAGGTGATTAATGTACCCTTTCATCTTTAAGATATGAGTACTGACTGATGCACCTTCAGCCATCTTGCAGGAATGTAAGGCCTTAGTGGTCTCATACCTCTCTTGCCTTGCCTATTGTTGGAACATTTCCTTGAGATGCACAATCATCTCATAAGCCCCTATGTGTTCTAGATCTCTTTGGAGCTCCAGAACCATGGTGGCTAGCATAAAGCATCCCACATTGACAGAGTCTTCCTTATGCTTGGTGTAAGCATCTCTCTGAGCTCTAGGAGCATTAGCCGCTGGCTCCTCAAGAATGGGTTGATCTAGGACATGCGCCTTTCTTTCCTGCTTCAGAACAATTCTCAAGCTCCTAACCCAGTCAAGAAAGTTTGTCCCATTGAGTTTGTCCTTCTCAAGGACAGATCGCAATGATAATGTAGCAGTATTACTAGTCGTTATGATTCTACAATTAAAATATGCAATTTAATTAGCAATCTCCCACTAAATAAACAACCCTCAATGCAATAGTTAGTGGGTTAAGATCCATATTTGACTCAAACTTAATTCCACTTTGGCAGGACGCTTAAACTAAGTTATTTAGGTAGGTAACACATTTACCAATTACATCAAATGTAACTCTTAGATGTTCATGGGATTCTATCATCATATGATCTGTCATGTTTTTAATCCCATCTAATGCCTTAAGACTCAAAACTGTTTTGTTAATCTCAATTAAGTCAAACAATAATAAACATATGAGAGTAGCACCATTACTCTTGCTTATCTCCCCAAGATAACTCAAAAGCACCCACTTTGGTGGAGTCCACAATTGAGCGATCGAGATTTTGATAAGTGTTCATAAATTGACGGCATTATGACTTAAGATTTCATTTAGAGAGCTTAATTTAACTATCTGGTTTATAAGAATGCATGCTTCTCAGTTTGTATCTCATACAAATAATATGCATGTTTATGATATAATCATAAGATGCATAATTTAAACGTGATACAATATAGCTCACATATCTTAAGTCCCCTCAAGCTAATGAGAGGAGCTCTCTAGTAATAAGAGGGAAATTATATATAGAAATATTTTTTAATATTCGAGGGGAGTGAGATGAGAAGAGAAGGTACATTGAGAGTATATATAGGAAGGCAGGACAGGCAGGTCATATTTAAAAATTACAACACTTGCAATCTAGAGCCATGTTGTTCACCATACCCAAGCATTCAAGAATCAACATTCAGATTTAATTGAAGGGCAATTAATGTTTCAAAACTAAAACATTCACAAAATAGTATATGTTACGGTTATGTTGTGCTACGAATAGGTAGCCACGGCAGTCCCGCTAGCCGGTTAGAGGGCGGTGGTCCCGCTAGCCGGTTAGCGGGCGGGGTCTAGGGGCAGCGCCCCGGGAAAAAAGATTATTTCATAAATAATCACGAATATAAATTCGGTTTTCTTATACCCCATCTATGTTAATTGATCAAATCAAAACATATCACCACCGATTTCAATTCCCTTTTAGATTTCTTTTATGTCATACATAACACGGATCCATTATATTTCACACATAAAATGCATATTATATGATCGGCTACGACTAACACATATCATATGAATCAATAATCAAGCCTAACTTAAACACAAAATGGCATGGCTCTGATACCACTGTAAGGAATTGGAAGACACGCAACGGAAATTAACTTAAAAATTTTTCCATTCCTTACCAGGATCTACCGTATGTGTTTAAGTCAAGTGGGAAGAAGCATTACCCTCAGTGTTCCTCAGCGACTTCCACAGCTTCTGGTCATGATGTTCACAGCTTCTCTCCGCAACTCGTGCTCCCTTTACGATCGCAAGAAGTTGACGACTCAGGTCGGCTTCCTCTACTGGTATCCACACGAATATCATTCTAACCACGAACGACATGCTAGCGTCTCTTGTCCCTCCAGGGCTTTCTCAAGAATTCATCCTCTCCATCTTTATTTCGGCAGTTTCTTATATGTAAACCTTTTGTAGATTCCCCTTCGGCCTTTCTGTATTCTATGTGTGTGCAAAACGTAGTTCCTAAAGTCAGATATATAGGATGCTATGCTTTTTTTTCTACTGAATTAAATTTTGGAGTTAATCTAATATTAATTCTGAAATTAATACAATATCATATATTGTATAATTTGATAAGAATCTAATTAAATAAATAATATGTATATTAAATCCGTCCCATATATTTAATTTACCTATTTATTTAATTTAAAATAAAGATAAGACTGAACTATATTTGATTTATTCTCATAAATTAAATTTGAGATATCATATCAATTTGAATTTCAAATTCAAACGTGATAGATATTTAATTTATCCTTATAAATTAAATCTTATAAATATCTCTTATATGAGATATCCTACCAATTTGAATTTTAAATTCAAACGTGATAGAGATTTAATTTATCCTTATAAATTAAATCTTATAAATATCTCTTATATGCGATATCCTATCAATTTGAATTTCAAATTCAAATGTGACTTATAAATTAAATCTTATAAATATCTCTTATATGAGATATCCTATCAATTTGAATTTCAAATTCAAATGTGATAGAGATTTAATTTATCCTTATAAATTAAATCTCATATATCTCTTATATATAATGTATATATACGAATTTATATATACACGAATATAAATATAAATAAATATATACATCCACCCTGGATCATTCATTGAATTTGGACATGTCTTAGATTCAATGAATCTGGACATCATAGCTCGTGTTAGGCTATTTTGTGTACGACCCTGTAGGCCCATATGAAGTTGGTAGTGGGCCATTTGCTATATTGGACCACAAGTCGCAAACGGTCTATAGCAAGACATAACGACTACCCAAATCATATGAGGGTCGTTAAACGATGTAACCTTTTATACAACCATATCATATCCCTTCTGTCACACGATATTTTGGTCATGGATGAGGCATGAATAATGTCATCCTCCTATTCCTGACCGTTATTTTCTCGATCCCTGAGTAGTCTGACTATAGAAATAGAACTACCTTTCCATTACAGTATGGCCATATATTTCTTAGACTCACTCATCGAGGGGCCCAGTAATATCTCTCTAAGAATGTGAGGGACAAATTCCATCTTGACCATTCACATTCTTCCGCATGAAAAACCACTAAGCCCGAACATAGTCTTTATGATGACTCGGTCAAAATTGACTTTTGACTAGGTCAAAGCTGAGCGTTTGTCATGTAGGAATCCATGATGATCTTAGGTCAAAGGGCATAGTGACATGGTTTGTATATGAGAGAAGCTTATGATGTAATCTATGCAGCTCTCTCATAGCGGGTCGGTCCAACACCTTGTACTCTTACATGTGCCTATGACTTTGATTTATATCTCTATACATCTTCAAAGTCATACTGGTCTTATTTCATCTCTGCTCCCGCATAGATGACCGACCAGGGACATTTAGGATAAGATCATGAATTATCCAAGGATTGTCATCACAGTAAACATGCAAATAATATGATAACACAATTCATAAATTAATAAATTAATAATGTTCATAAGACAATGATTGGCCCCTAGGGCATGATTTCCAAAAGAAACATCCAAAAAGATGTTAGGAAGTGATTGACCGAAAGGCTTCATGGTTGGAAAGTGAGGGAGCAAGTGCAAAAGATCAAGAGAAAAGCTTAAGTGCAAGGTAGTTGACTTACCTCTTTATGTGCTTGATGTAGTATGCTTATGTGTTGACATATATATGATATTTGAATGATGTTGTGACATGATAAATGATGTTGACATGTCGTCCATGGCCATGCACTTTTATTCAAAAGTATATAGCATGATGGTATATCACTAATTAAAGAAAGTTTAATGAAATTACATATCATGCATTAGCATCCATCTTGCATATTTAAGTGGTAATGTTTACTACTGAGATTTCCTAGAATATCACCCTTCCATAACCAACCATAATAGGTTATTCATGATGGAAGAATCATGTTTGGTACATGAGCGAAGAAATGGAAGAGGAATAGTAGACAAGTGATGGCATGCATGTATGTTAGCCTTTTTATGTAATGTTATGTAATATCCATTACATGTAAAGAAAATGTATGAAAGAATTATGGCATAACCCCATGATGTATATGAATGCATGAAAGGAAAAAGAGATGGTTTTTGCAAGCTGAAACAATTATTGAAAGTGAAAGAAAGGAAACTGAAATGGTAAAGACGTATGTCCTAAATCAGTTTTGTTGTGGCTTTAGTTTGACCTAGAAAATGAAGAAATTAATCCATAAAATTTTATGAGCACGTTGTACACATACAGATATTTAAATGCATATGTAATATGCCTTATTTGGATGTGTACATCCAGAGAAATGAATTTCCAAAGTTAAGAGACAGAATCTGGAATTTTCAGAATTTGTCATATAAACAGTAAAAAGTAACGATTTAACTGTATCAATTGGCAAGGTAAATGTACAGATTTATATTTTTTTTCTTAAAGATATATGAAATAGGTTCAATTATAAATTTTGATCACCTCCATATGATTTTTCTATAATTAGTTATGAACGTTTAAAGTTGGACTATAAATCTAGAAATCACTAAATGAACAATACCCGATAAGTAAATTTTAAAATTTTAATTTTTGAGCTAATGCAATGCTTCCGTTAATAAAATATGCTTTCGAATACGTACTCTGAGGTGGTAAAAGTAGGATATTTCACCTTCCCTCAATATGAGTAGAGACATTGGGAACTAAAGAGGCAAGTTAAGAGACATACACTTTCTTTCTGTAGATATGGCACGATGGCTGGAAGGTAGTATGATTGTCTTATAATGGTGGTTGTCTTAAAAGTAGCAGTTATAAGTTCTCGCTGTCACTTTTATGGGTAGTTGTATGCAAAACCACCATAAAAAGTTTTTAAAATACAGATTTATTTATGGATATGCCACCGCCTTTTTATTACAGTATTTTTACTTTTAACCACCATGAAGTAGTGCCATGATAAACGTTTTTTCTAATAGTATTTGGAGGAAAATTATAATTTTTAAGACAAAGTAAATTGGTGGTCTAGAAATCACTAAATGAACAATACCCGATAAGTAAGTTTTAAAATTTTAATTTTTGAGCTAATGCAATGCTTCCGTTAATAAAATATGCTTTCGAATACGTACTCTGAGGTGGTAAAAGTAGGATATTTCACCTTCCCTCAATATGAGTAGAGACATTGGGAACTAAAGAGGCAAGTTAAGAGACATACACTTTCTTTCTGTAGATAGGGCACGATGGCTGGAAGGTAGTATGATTGTCTTATAATGGTGGTTGTCTTAAAAGCAGCAGTTATAAGTTCTCGCTGTCACTTTTATGGGTAGTTGTATGCAAAACCACCATAAAAAGTTTTTAAAATACAGATTTATTTATGGATATGCCACCGCCTTTTTATTACAGTATTTTTACTTTTAACCACCATGAAGTAGTGCCATGATAAACGTTTTTTCTAATAGTATTTGGAGGAAAATTATAATTTTTAAGACAAAGTAAATTGGTGGTCTTATAATTAGGACCAAATCATACCTCCATATAATTCTTATAATTAGAACTGAAAATAGTACATTTGTAACACATTTATTATTTGTAACTAATTTTAATTATTTCATTTGACGTGATTTGGGCAATTGTTACTTATTAAAAGGATTGAAGGGAGTAATATGATAAATATATAACTAAAGTGAATATTATACAATGACATAAAATATTTATTGATAATACTTAATTAAAAAAATAAATAATAACAATGTCAAAATATATAAACAATTTTATTCAATTTATAAGACAATGATTTATTGCATATAAAAATTATAAAGAAATAATCTGAAAGGGCCTTATATAATGTTTAACACTTGCTAAACCCTTGCTCGATATTCATGTATAAAGAAAATTTATTTAGTAGGTTTTCCTTCTTTGTCATATATGCTCTTGAATTAGTTTAATCTGATCATTAGTAATTTAGTACTTCAAAGAGGTTCGGTAACAAGATATGGTAATATTAACATAACTCACAAAGTTGACTGATAGAGACAAATTATTATGAGGTCCTAATTAAAAAAGAAGTATAATTGCTAAAAAATCTTATATAAATGAACAACATAAATTTATTGTTATTTTTTATATAGGAATTTATCACTTCATACAGCTCAAGCAACTTTTTAATGATTATTTTTATTTCTTGAGACCTTGAAATAATAATTTCTTTGTGACCACAAATATAAAAAGAAAGAAAGAAAGAAATAATCAGTTTGTATTCAACATGGATAAGAAAGCAAAGATTTTTGTCGTAGGAATGAACGTAGAATTATTGGGCCGGTGTTGAATAATTGAAAGTACGTTTGATTCCTTTTCCATGTCTTTTAATTTTGGAATAAGAATTGGATTCGTAATAAAATAGCTGGTTAAAGTAAGATAAGTAGCCACGCAGGGATCCATAAATTATGGGTTGGTATCGTACTCATTGGAACCTTGGCGTTTAGGATCGATGAAAAGCTCTTGGTGTTCAGTCATAAGAGTTGGGGTTATTTTCACGTCAAATGATCTTGTCTTCTTTTAAAGAAAGAAACATTTCATGAAACTTTTATATATTAACAACATCTACAAAGGTCTTTTACAACAGCTTCAATGGAATTTGTAACAAATTCATATCCACAATTTTACCTTCTTTTAATAACTGCTCCTTCCAGTCTTAAGGTATTGTTTGGCTGGGGCTTGCTTGAGGAGAGGAAAAGGGAGATAAGGGATGGAGAGTGGATAAGTGTGTTTGGTTTTAAATGAGGTGAAGGTTTTGGGCTTACCTGGAATCGTTTGCTTGACACACTAGATACCCACACGTAACTGGAGCACCCTGTATGGACTCTGGTTCATTTTCACAACAAATGCACCGGAAGAAAATGCAGAAACAGAGCGTCAAAAACAGAGAAGTATATGTTCTGCCACACACCCATTTTTGTCCGTGTATGTAGATATATATAGCTTGTGGGAGGGGAGTTAGATAACTGTATCTAACTCCCTCTGTTTTGAATTCAAAACATTTCCCTTCAACTGCTCCTCACGACTGGTTGTCAATGGCTCTCTGTTTTCCATCGATCGGGTCTGATCCACCATGGGTGGATCGCCCGTTTCCTTACATCTCCCACTCATACATGGTGGATTAGATATTATGGCTCAAATCTCATTTTCTTCCTTCTTTCATACTAGGTGCTTTGCCGTGACCGCGTAGGCATGACGTCTCCTTTCGGGCGTTTATACTAGAAATCTCCTTTACAGAGACCAGCACAAAGCAACCCTTTAGTGCAACTCGATCAAATAAATTATAGTGCCTTGAATGTCCTAGATTTGCCCATATACACTTTTTTCATGGCTAATCTAATCCCTCTTGAGTCAGTATATAACTCAGATAGCCTCCACTTATGCATAGTATCCACAATTATGAAATTAACAAAATAATATCATAAAGGACCAGTCACAGACACTAGCATGGATATGTATATTCTGGCAATCTTTCTTTCGCCCATATATCATTTTGATATGAATCAGCCGCTTTCCTAGCATAATACCTTCGGTTCATATATAATTTGACCATAGTACATATACCAAAGTAGCAATCGCTGAAAAATACCTCCATAATATTGTCAAAGTCAAAGGACATTTATGAAAGGATTATACCTTTCTGGAACTCACACAACAATGAAGCAAGGATTGATTCTCTTGCTTTCCATTTGCGGTTCTTTAGCACATGTGGTATGAATCACATGTTACGGTGTTCCTCTTATCCTTAAAGAGTGTACGTCATTTTGATTCTATCAATCACACCGTACAGACTTAAGTCTAAACACTCTTAGTATCTAAACCCAAACTCTTCAATTATATTCACATATTATGACGTCAATTTTGAAGAATTTGTCATCTGGCAACAGGTTTTATGGATGTGAGAATCCATTGTTCGATCCATACCCTTACTCATGGATTTCATCTTGACTCACTGCACTTTTAAGCCAAGGCGACACTTATTGTGTTTCTTCTCTACCATATCAGCACTCTTGCTGTTTTACTGGTGAACACATGTCTCATCTTTGAACGCTTCTATAGCATCAAAGGCGGTTGCTCGTGTGAGAGATCTACCTCTTTTAACCTGTACGACATACTAGACATTGTATACTTTTATCCAGACATATAAGTAATAATAAATGACATGATATCATTAATAAAAACAAAAGTATTACATACAGTCTGTAACTTTACATTTTTAACATGCCAATGGCTTTTACATATTTCTCGAATGTTTCTTTGCCTATTGGCTTGGTCAGGGGATCTGCAACCATACACTTGGTTGAAATGTATTGTACAGTTACAATTTTCTGTGCTATATAATCCCTCACAAAGTTATATTTTATATCAATGTGTTTGGTCTTACTGTGATACTTAGGATCTTTTGTGTAGGCTATAGCTGCAGTATTGTCACAGTGTATCAACACCGGATTGGTACTCTCATTCCCAGATCCTAGGTGCTCGATAAATCTCTTCAGCCAAACAGCCTTTTGCGCTGCTGCAGTGCATGCCACAAACTCAGCTTCCATAGAGTGTAAAGCAATGCACGTTTGCTTCTTGCTGCTCCAACATATGGCGCCGTTGTTAAGCAAGAAAGTGTATCCTGAAGTCGATCTTCGTTCTTCTTTATCACCGCCTACATTAGCATCGGAATATCCGATTAGGCGTAGATCGCTTCCTTGATAACACAATGCATAGTCAGTTGTGCCCTTTAAGTATCTCAAGATCCTTTTTACTGCTTTCCAGTGTTTCTCACTAGGGTTGGACTGGAATCTGCTAACTAGCCCTATGGCATAACAAATATCTGGTCTTGTACACATCATTGCATACATCAGGCTACCAACGGTACTTGCATATGGAACTCTTTCCATTTGCTTTTTATCTGATTCAGTTTTGGGACACATGTCAGAACTCAAGGCCACTCCAGTGGCCACAGGGATATCCATGGGTTTGCATTCACTCATATTGAATTGCTCAAGTATCTTATTGATATAATTCTCTTGTGAAAGAGTGATAATTCTCTTGGAACAATTCCTTTGAATCTTGACTCCAAGTATGTATTCCGCTTCACCCATGTCTTTCATCTCAAAATTTGATGAAAGCCATTCTTTAATAGCTATCACAGATTCAAGACTATTTCCAGCTAATAGTATATTGTCTACGTATAAGGATAATATCACAAAGTTACCCTTAAACCGCTTAACGTAGACACAGTGGTCTTCCTCTATCATCTGGAAGTTATATGAGGTAATCGCCTTATGAAACCTCAAGTACCACTGTCTGGATGACTATTTTAATCCATAAATGGATCTTTTGAGTTTACACTTCTTGTGTTCAAACCTTTTTTCAATGAAACCTATTAGTTGTTCCATATAGATTTCTTCATCCAGATCGCCATTCAGGAATGTGGTTTTTACATCCATCTGATATAACTATAAGTTTAAACTGTTTACTATTGCCAGAATAAGTCTTATTGAATTGAAGCGCACAACAGGTGAAAAAGTATCTTCATAATCTATACCTTCCTGTTGTGTATATCCCTTTGTAACCAATCGAGCTTTGAATTTGTCAATTGATCCGTCTACCTTTCTTTTGATTTTGAGAACCCACTTGTTCCCAATGGCTTTACGCCCTTTTGGCAGATCAACCAATTCACAAACTTGGTTTTTCATCATTGAGTCCATTTCCTCTTTCATTGCTTTCTTCCATTCCTCCTTTGCAAGACTTGCTAAGGCCTCATGAACAGTGCGGGGTTCATCATCCCCTTCTGGAGTAACTAAGAGTGCTTCTCCTTCTATTTGGAAGCATATCTTTGAAACACTTTCCCTGTTACTCTTTCTGGTAGGAGCAATTTGCTTATCTTTTCTCATTTGTTTTGGTCTTTGTGTTGACCGTTCTTGGCTCCCACTCAGATTGACATGCCTAGACGATTCTGGTCTGTCAATTTGTTCTGCACTGTCCTATTCCTGAGTCTCATAAAGAGATACAGTGCGGTCAATATCTCCCCTATTGGGAAACTCCGTCTCAATAAATACAACATCTCTTGATTCTGTTTCAGTCACTGTTCCATCTTCAATTTCACTTATGAATACATATCCTTTTGAGGGTTCAGAGTACCTTATAAAAATATATTTCTTCCCTCTAGGACCTAGTTTCCCATGTCTATGAGAATTGTCATGGATGTATGCCGCTGAGCACCAAGGTCTAAGGATGGTTAGATCTGGCTGACGTTTAGTCCATAACTCGTAGGGTGTGAAAGTGACTGATTTTGAGGGCACATGGTTAAGTATTAAGGTTGCCATCAATAAAGCATCACCCCAATTTGAAATTGGAAGGTTTGCCTGGGCCATCATAGACCTAACCATGTCTAGAAGAGTTCTATTTCTTCTTTCAGCAACCCCATTTTGTTGAGGTGTGTCAGGGATAGTTAGTTGCCTAATAATCCCTTTTTCTTCACAGAGCTGTTTGAATTGATCTGAAAGGTATTCACGACCTCGATCAGTGCGTAATGCCTTGATTCTATTGTCCATTTGATTCTCTACTTCATTCATGTATTGTCTAAAGCACTCTAGTGCCTCGGACTTATGTGAAATCAAATAGACATGACCATATCGTGAAAAATCATCAATAAAGGTAATGAAATACCAAGCTCCGTGTCTTGCCCTCACACTCATTGGACCGCAAATGTCAGAATGGATTAATTGCAATGGGTTTTCAACTCGTATTCCCTTACCGAATGGTTTCCTAGTAGTCTTACCAGCTAGACAGCTTTCGCATAATGCCATATCCATGTTAGGGATCACCCCCAACAAGCCTTCTTTAGCCAGTTTAATCATTCTATTTTGATTAATATGTCCTAGTCTAGCATGCCAAATATTCATATCAGGATTATTTGAAGTAATAGCAAAGCTATCATGAACATTAAAATCATTAGCAAGATCCAAAATAAAGAAGCTTTGAAACCGAAAAGCTGAACCATAAAATATTGAGTTGCTACAAATGTCTACAACTTTATCATGAAAGTTTACATTAAACCCAAAGTCTAGTAAGCAAATTACAGAAATTAAATTCTGTCGGATGTCAGGAGCATGAAGCACATCATGCAGTATCAAGGTTTTTCCACTACGCAAAATAAGTTTGCAAGTGCCAATGCCTCGAACCTCGATCCTTGCATTATTGCCAATGAAAAGCCACTTGCTTTGATATGGCAACTGACGGTATTCCACGAAAGATCCTCGATCTCGACTTACGTGGTCTGTGGAGCCTGAGTCAATAATCCAAGAAAAAGAAATAGGTTCTGTCAGAAAAACAGTGCTAGAAACAAATGAGACATGTGAATTCACATAATTCACTGTTACCTTTTCACTCTCGGCCTGTTTAGAACAGTCACGTGCGAAATGTCCTATTTTCTGGCAGGCAAAGCATTTGACCTTCTTTAGGTCTAGCTTTTTCTTGCCTCCTTTCTTTCCCTTCTTCTTAAACTGTTGCTTGCCCTTCTTGGGTGGAGGACCACCTCTCTTCCCATTTTTATGAGATTTCTTGCCCTTTTTTGGATTCAGGCTTTGATTGGGAAGGACCAGCACCTTCGGTCAAATAGGCTTGTCCAGTGGCTTTATAAGCCTCCAGACGTTCATCCTCTAGCTCCAAATGCTTAGCTACATCACTGAAAGTAATGATATTTTCATTATAGGTCAAATTAACTTTTATGTGCTCCTAACTGGCAGGGAGCGATCTGATGACAGCCTGCACTTGCTGTTCGTCAGATAGATTATGTCCGGCTTCCTTCAGTTCACGGATCATTGTGGACATCTCTCTTAGATGTTGCCTCATAGGATTATTTAGTTTTAGCTTATATGTATCAAATTTAATCGTCAACCTTCTAAGCTTAGTCGTTGACACTCCTCCAAACTTATCCTTTAAGGCAATCCACATTGCCTGTGCCGTTCTGTGTGTCTCAAACTCACACATTAAGTCATCAGCCATTGCACTCAATAGAGTGATTCTTGCAATGCTATTCTTCTTTTTTCTAGGATTGGTAAGCTTCCTGGTCTTTCCTGTGCTGGGCCGTATTGCCAGCCTCAGGTTCTACCATGGCCATTGTTAATGGCTCAATAGCATTCTGTTCTTCTAGAATATATTGGACCTTTCAGTGCCAAATATCCCAGTTGTCCCCGTTGAGTTTTTCCCCCTTATTTAATTCAGCAATAATGTTCTTTGATGCCATTGTTCAATATCGGTTCTGTGACAAACCTTTCCCACATTAATTTATTGAACCATAGAACATTTAAGTGAATTTACATATATATATATATAGCACATGTAAAGTATACAATGTCATGTACTTTTATTAATTTTTTTGATCGGAAAATAATAATATCACTAGACCCATGATCAGGAGAATACATTTGTACCTCCTATCACACAAGCACTAGTAACGCCATCATTCTCTATCAAAATTAATATAAGTACTTTTCTTATGAAATATTGCTTTTCAGAATACTTATCATCTAAAAAACCTCCCACTTATAAAAAATATACATGAATCATAACATATAAAGAATTAAAATAAAACATGTTTCTCTTGCATACAAGGCATGTAATAATAATAAGTCTTTACAAAGAAAGAGTAATAAAACATGTCTTTAACAAAGTAAAGCAGTGGAAATCAAAGTAAAAATATACATCATTTGATATGAGTTTTACAATATTCTAAAATTGCTTTTCTTAACTTCTTAAGCTCACGAGGTGGCTTTTTAAGGTTAGATACAAATTCTATCCTTGTAAGCCAATTTTTCTTTCTGATGCGTCCTGAATTGGGCTTTCCTCTAACTCTTGTAGCTCTTATAAATTCCATTATGACTTTCAAGTAGAATTCAGTATGCTTCTTATCAGTCATGCCTTCAATGTATTTACCAATGAAGCTATTAATACCTTTCATATTTGTTAACATAGCTGCATCTCTTTCAGCTATGTTCATGGCCAAAATAGGGGTAAGAGGTTGGTTAACTTCATCTCCATCCTCAATTTGAGATTCACCGTTAAGAGTAGGCACCATCTTGGAGTTTAAATCTGAAGACACCATTAAAGGCTATAGAGGAAGTGGTTCGATGGGGAATAATGTTTCTGAGCACAGTCCGGAATCATCTTTTTCTTCTGGTTCCTCTTGTGGAACTTCCTCCATCAACTCCTCTGGGTCTTCTTCAGAAAGGTTATCAAGATCTTGCTCTGGATCCTCCTCAGGTTCCCCCTTGGTATCCTCTTGAAGGTTTTCCTCTAGGTTATTGAACTCATCCAAAAATGAGATATCATTATTTAAAGTATATCCTAGAGATTCAGTGCTAGATGAAGTCATTTTCACCTAAATAATAACACATATTAATTATCATAATTTTCTGGAATTTTTAAACACTAAAAAATGCCAGAAAATACACTGAATATTCATAAATAGGTCCAAAATTGCCTCCCAAATTAGGCAAATTATATGTCAAAATAAATATCTTGATTTTAGGGATTTTTAGGAACAAACCGCACCTCAATCGGAGGTCCCACACTCCCACACGCGCCCCAAGAAGGAAAATTCAGAAAAAATAAAAAAACTGAATGAAGCCCACTCTCGGCTCTGGTGCGTGTACTACACGCGCCATTCTGGTGCTGCCACGTGTCACCACCAGAATTTTCCCAAATAATATTTGTTTTTTTAAATTAAAAAAAATCTTGGGCCCAAACTTTTTTTTTTGTGACTGGGCTGGACGCAGCCCAGTCCGCATGAACAATGCCCGTGAGGTTTTTTTTTGTGAAAGAGCAAAACGGTGTCATTTTGGGGGATGAACAGTGTCATTCCCTACCTCCAGTCGGGTCTGCACAGACCCAACTGGAAAACGGGTCGGGTCCGACGACCTGACTCGTTTTTCATACATAACTTCTCCGTCCGACGTCCAATTTTGACGTTCTTGGTTTTATTTTCTTCATTTTTTCGTGCTCTACACAATGGGATCATTTTAAAGGCCTAAAAACTCTATTTTCTAATGATCCAATTTGAAAAACAAAAATTTTCAATTCGGTTTATATTGAAAATACTTCTCTTTATTGTTTAAATGCATGTTTTATTCATATTATCACTAAACAAACACTTTAAGACATATACATGCAACATAACAGTGCATAACTAGAAAAAAAATGAAAATACAAAGAAGCATGCGGAAGCGAATAACCATGCTCTAATACCACTGAAGGTTTCGGGCGTACCTGGAATCATTTGCTTAACACACTAGATACCCACACGTAACCGGAGCACCCTGTATAGACTCTGGTTCGTTTTCACAACAAATGCACTGGAAGAAAATGTAGAAACAGAGTGTCAGAAACAGAGAAGTCTATGTTCTGCCACACACCTATTTTTGTCCGTGTATGTAGATATATATAGCCTGTGGGAGGGGAGTTAGATAACTGTATCTAACTCCCTCTGTTTTGAATTCAAAATATTCCCCTTCAACTGCTCCTCACGACTGGTTGTCAACGGCTCTCTATTTTCCATCGGTCGGGTCTTATCCACCATGGGTGGATCGCCCGTTTCCTTACATGAGAAGAGGGTGAAGAGGTAGAAATTTTTTCACCCTTTCCCTGCCCAACCTCCCCCCAAATTTGGATTTTTTTTAATATTCTATTTTTACCCTTTACATCTCAACCCTCCCGATAAACATCATCCTTCTTCTTCTTTCTCCCTCTGCCATCTTCCTCCACCTATTCGTCATCATTGTCCATCTCATTGCAAATTGCAGTCTTCTTTTTCATTTATGTTCTCTAGATTTGTGTTTTACAAGCAAGTGAAAGATGCGAATATGGGTTGTCGTCCTTAACTACATTTCTTAAGCTTGCTATCATCGCACCATTCTTGCTAGATCTAGGTCATCATTGAGTGAGAAGCATCTCCATACGAAGCTTCCCATTGCTGCTTTGCTATTCATATCGTATATGGCCGCATCCTTATTGCAATGATCATTAATCATTATAACATTTATAATTATTGTGTATATATTGTAAGAATAATTATAATATATAAAATAAATTACTGTATATATAATGTAAAATTAATGAGATAACATAATAAAATTAATAAAATATGCTTTAAATTGTATATAAAATATTTTAAGGTAACATATTTCACTACTACAAAAACTTAAATAAGTAGCACATGTTTTGAAGAACTTCTTTAAAAAAAAAGAAAAAGAAAAAGTGTAACAGCTGCTATATTCTTAGTTATGTTTTAAAAGCATTTAACAACTGTAGCATTATTGAAAGCAGTGTAACATCATACAATATTTTTTTTAAAACAAAAAACAATTGTCTTCTGTTACACTTTCTTAGGAAAGCGCTACAGCTCCTATATTTTTTTTTGTTAAAAAAACATTAAACAACTATAGCACTTTACTAAGAGTGTAACATAAGACACTAAAAAAACAATTGTCTTTTGTTACCCTCCTTTGAATAAGTGCTACAACATCTTTAACTTTTAAATATTGAAAACATGTTATATAATTTATCCTTTTAAGAATATCTAATATAATATATTATTTTATATAAAAGTGAAACCCCAATACCTTATCTTAATACCCATCACTCTTCTCTCACTCCACCAGTCTCCCTCCTCCTAACTTATTTTATTCCTCTCATATCTTCATTCCTCATCCTTACTTCTCTTTTCTTCTATGCCAACATCCTCTTATCTTCTTCTTTCTACCAAAACCCTTGCCTCTTTAGAAGATGTTCAACTCTCTCCCGACCGCCACTGTCGTCGCCTCTTGTATGACTTCTAATATGGAAGAGTACAAAGGAAGGTTGAGATCTATAGAAGTTGTTGCATGTAGATCTAATCTTGAGTCCAGCTAAATCGAACAAAAGAAGTGTTTAGATTGAAGGTGGTTGAAGGGTCTAGGTTAGGAGAGGTCGACATCTATATTAGAACGGTTGTTTCTCCTAAAAGGGGGTGAATTGAGTGATTTTAAAAATTTAAAACTTAACTAGAAATACAAAGATTGAGTTAAGAAAGATATCACGGACGATGGAAGCAAATAACCAAGAAGATGCATACAAACAGTTTATACTAGTTAAACCCAACCACTTGGCTTATATCCAATCCTTATACCTCCTATGATTGTTCCACTATTCTCTAAGATTCACGTGCTCTTGGTGTCTCAGTACAATAGATTGTCTCTTCACTCTTCCTTACTTCCTGTAAGGTTACAATCTCATTAAAGAGTTTTCTCTAATTTTTAGGCCTAGAAGCTCATAAAGTAGCCTAAAATAGGTAGGCTACCAGACGCCTTTGAGTAGAAGTCTCAAATATACAAAGGATTTTTAGGGACTAAACTGTAAATAAAAAAGTACAAGCACTAAAGTGTAAATAAAGAAAGTTCTTGGGGCAACTATGTAAATAAATTTAGGCACTCTAGAATAGTTTCAAGGGCTCAAAAAGAGAAAAAAAATGATAGTTACAAGCTTAAGATTGAGGTAGAGACCTCAAAGTAATGATTTATGAAGTTGAACCCGAGCAGAGGCAAAACTGTAATTTCAATAAATTTTAGGCCAAAAAGGGTAACTATGAATAAAAAAAACACAAAAATTCTAGAAAATCCCAAAAAATGGGAAATTAAGCAAAGAAGTCTGTTTATGAGTATAAATAACAAAAATACCCCTAAAGTAACTTTAATAGAATTTTCAATATTATGGCTCAATTTGAGGTATTTACCTAAATATAATTATTGAGCCATGATGAGGCTTGAAAAAATATATAAAAATTGAGAATAAATAGTTAAGAGACTAAAAATATTTATAAAATTAGTCTTATTCTCAAAAGGTTAGCAATGTGAGCTATAAAAATATTGGAAGCTCATAATACCAGTAGGTGGCATTTTACAGGAAATTCAAAAAGAAAGAGTAATGGCCCAAAAAAATCATGAAATTTCCTTATAATTAAAAGATGATATGGAGCAGATAAAAGAATTTTCTTAGCTCCAAAAAAACTTAAGAAATTCAAATAAATGTGAGCTGTGTAAATTAGAAGAAATTTGGAGAACAAGTTGGATCAAAAGGTCAAGATTTGATCTTCCTTCTTCCTTCTCAAGATGGTGCCACATAACATTGTTGATTTCATGAAGATAATGCAAGAAGACTAGATGGTGCAATCTTGGCCATTCACTTGATCTTGTAATTTCTTGTAACTTGGAGGGAATTTTAGCAAGAAAAGCCTTATAAATACTTCCTTAAGTGTACTTACAAGCAAAAAATGGAGGGGAAATTCTACTAAAATGAAGAGAGGTGAGAGGAGGAAGAAAATAGAATGGATGAGGGAGGAATAAGAGTAATATTCAAGATTCAATCAAGGTAAAGTAATCACTCTAGTGCTTGATTTTCTAGTAATTTATATTCTTGAGCCTGGGTAGGAATTTTGATAGACTTGAAAGCTTGAAATATTATGCTTGTATTGTTAGTTGAATCTGGAGTTTTTAGAGAAAGATAATTATGATATTAGATATATATTTCAAGGATAGGAAAAAGTAGGATTCAAGTTGTTCTAGTTTGTAGTTGATTGAATTTCACAATTTGGTTACTAGAGGATGTTAAATCAAATGTTTTGATGATGAAAATTAATTGAGAAAAGATTTAAAAGGATTTCATAAATTGAACTTAATTGATAAAGAACATTTATCAATAAGCTTATCTATGAGATAATTATTCGATAAATAAGAAAGAACTTTCGAAGCAATATATGCTTTCTGAAAGGCATTTGTCGATGACTTGTTTGATAAGGTTTCTTATTGATAAATCAATCATATTTAGTTGAGAAAATTCTGAGTCATGCTATTCTTAAAACTAAAATTATTCGAATCTTTATTTGATAAGTAGACTTATTGAATAAGCCTTCGATAAAATTTGAAAAGATTAAGTCTGTTTATGAAAAATTTTGTCGAAGAGTTGATCGAATCATGGATTTATCGATAAGATATTTGATCAATCAACTCTATTTTACAAAAGAAGCAATTTCTCTTTCAAAGACTCATTTATCGAAGGAATCTTTGATAAAAGGATTTATCAAATAACTCTTCAATAAATAGGGATAATTTTCTAACATTCAAAAACACTAATAAATAATTTCTCATATATTTTACCATTTTCTTTTGATATTCTATTTCATAAAATATTATAATAAGATATTTGAAAAGGTTTACAGGTTTAAAATCTGATCACAGAAAATATTTTAATTGGAATTATTGAAACCTTTATATTAAAAAAAAATTCACAATGATCTAATTGATAAATTGTCTTCTTATCAAATTGATCTTAAAAAAAATGTTTTATAAATCTACAAGATTAATTGGAAGAAAGAGAAGGAAAATTTCAAAATTCAAATCACTGGAATTCATATGTGATAAATACTCTGTTAGGTGATTTAATTGTTTTAAATGTTTTGATGATGATTCAGTTCCTATAATATTTGATTAACTTGTTTGAATCATATATGGATTGTTTAAACTTGAAATTATGAAGATTAGATTATTCATGAATGATTCAAAGTCTAATTCATTATGCTCTTATCGATGAACTATTCAATTAGGCTATTCATTAAAGAGATCTTCGATAAGAACCTTTGTTAAGCTTAATCTGTTGAAACACTGATTAATAAGTCCTAGAATAACATTGATGAGCTTATGAATTATATGAATTTGACTGAATGAATGATCTTCATAAGTTTATAGTTTGATTTTACTTGGACTACTTGATGAATGATTATGAGCTCATAAATTGTTCTGATTATGAATAAACTCATAAAGCTTATAATTTTATATCTTTTAAAAGTTGCTCTAATATGTTAAATGATATTTTTGATCTAATTTGATGAATGATCTTATGAGATATGAGTTCCAAATATGATTATGATTTGATAAAAGATCAATGAAAGTTCAAAGTCTGTGTTTGAAAAGAATAATATTCAGTATGTATCACTAAGCTATTCAAAGAATACATTTATCATATGTTTTGATAGAATAGTTTTTAAAGATTTTATCGACAGGGACATTTATCCAATATCTATTCAATAAACCATGAACTATTTGTTAATAGTTCATTGAAGATTTATCGAAGTCCTTTTTGATAAGACTGGTTATTGAAGAATTGCTTGATAAGATCTAAAATGTTTCAAAGCAATTTCTAAGTAATTTATCAAAGACCTTTTTGATAAGGGTCTTCTTCGATAAGTCAAGCCAGTTTGTGAAAGGAATTTTTAAACCAAACTTTATAAGATTTTGATCTTAATTCTAAATTATTTGGAAACACTTGTTATATGTTTACATTGATTATATATTATTACTAAAGCATGTTTTAAGATTATTTGTAGTAAAAATAATCATAGAGCAAACAAAAACATCAGTTGCACATGTAAGCAAAAATGGCAATATTTGACAATGGCTACTTCATGCTTCAAAGGATCTATGAGGAATAAAGTATAAAAGAAGAAGAAGACAAAGTGAGAAAGTTGAAGAACTTGGGAGACTTAACAAGAGAAGCTTACAATGCATTTTGTTTATATTCATTAGGTCTCTATTTTACTCTGTTTCTCTTCTTTTGGTTCAGAGCATACATATTTATTATAAGAGAGAAACTTAGATTGAGCTTAAGTGATTATTAACTTAGAATGAGCTGAAGTGATTATCCTATCTACTCTACTAAGAGAGAATTTCTTTGTATCAATTATTTTCAAGATTGCTGAAGAGTGTGATCTCTTGAGTAGATTATAACCTTATGGAATGTAAAGGGGAGTGAGAGGAATTCTCACTGGATTGTAACCTTATAGGTTGTAAGGGGGAGTGTGAGGGATTCACATGTTAATTGTACTAAGGCACCAAGAGCCCACTAAATCTTAGAGTATAGTGGAACACGTAGAGGAACTCTTTAGGGACTAGACGTGGGCTAAGTAAATTGGGCCCACTGGATCGGTCATTTAGTAATATCATTCTAAACTCTACTCTTTAAATTGATTTTAAATATCTTTAGAGTTTTCAAAAATTTTTAATATCACCTAATTCACCCCCTATTGGGTGATACAACCAGATTCAATAGAGGAGTACTACAACCTTGGATGGTTCTTGTGCCTAAGATGTGATTTTAATTATTCTAAGTCTTCCTATGGATTCTACATGAAAAATTATATAGAACTGAGTTGAGAAAGTGAAATTGGAAGCATTATAATCAAAAGTAGAATTTTGGCACTAAGAGTACCTCTTAGCCACTATTTAATTTGAATAAGAGGAGTATGAATTTCATAATTTCAAGTTCATATTTGGATTCCTTGGATAAAATTGTGTAGATAGGCCTTTGAAAATAATTGTTACAAAGCTAGCACACTAACCCCAATAGTTAAGAGTTAGGGGTTTTAAGAAAGTTAGTGTACATCGCTAAAGTAAGGGCTCTAATGACTTATATACACAATGTAATTGAGTTTAGGGCCATGGGATGTTAAGGAGGATGAGTTAAAAAGGTTGAGCATATCAACATGTCATACCCTTTGCATCCATCTTGCAATCTCACCCCTCTATTAATCAACCATAATAGGCAATTGAGCATGGAGAAGTTTGAATGAAGAAAATCAAATGAATTAGAAGAAAAGAAATGTGCATTTGTCTTTAATAAAGAAAAGCTAATTTTCTCTATTCAATGAATAATTATATAATAAATGTTGTACATGTCTATTTATGTAATGAAGTTGTATATGATATTATAGATATGTCTAAATGAATATGTGAAAGCTTGATGATAAGCTATGCATGCTATAATTATAGACATGTCTAAATGAATATGAGAAAAATTGATGATCAGCTATGCATGCTATAGTTAAATAAGAAATTAAGAAAGGAAGTGGCAATGATAAAAATGTAGGTCTTAGAGCAATGAGCTTTCAGCTCCAGTTTGACCTGGCAAATAAATAAATTAAATTATGAAATTTAGCATGCAAAAAATGCACATCCTAAGATTTAAATGAATAGGTAGCAAGCTGGTAATTGAGTACACTAAGAGAAATGAATTTTTTAAAGTTGAGACTCATAATCTAGAAGTTCCAGAAATAACCATATGAATAGTAATATTTTATGAATTAACTATATTTATTGGTATAGTAAAACTCCAGATTTATATTTTTCCTTGAAGAACATTGAAAGAGGTTCAAGTAGAAATTTGTAGCACCTCCAAACAAGTTTTGTAGAATTAGTTATGGTTTTTTAAAGTTAGATTGTCAAATCTGGAAATTGAATGATGACTAGTACCAAAAGGATTAATTTGAAAAATTTTAATTTTTGGGCCTAACTAAACCTTCCACGCATCTAATTGCTTCCAAACGCATACTCTGAAATGTAAAAGTAATGATGTTTTAAGAGTCATACTCTTCAGTATCTCAGATAAAGAATAAATTTTTTTATCTCTCTCTTTACTAGAGTGATGATAATAAACATTGAAGATCAAATTCTTTAAGTTTCTCTCTCAAAAAATTAGCATGCTCTCTTCAAAGAATGAGAAACAAAGTAAAGTAGAGTAAGAATGAACATAGTAATGAATGCTTCAATAATATTGTTCGTTCAAGTTTATTGTGCTTCATCATGCATCTTAACTTCAGAATTTTCTTCAACTTCTTTTATAGTTGAGTCGTTTAAATATCCATTAGATAGCCATTGAAGTAATCATTGACGAATACAGCTGTTGGTTACTAACATATGTATTTTGTTAGATTTTGCTTTATGATGAATCTCTTCGTTTGATCTTGTCTCTACCTATAATTAATTTGGAAATATGTTTCATAAAATATATATAAAGTTTTTAAACATATATCAATTGATTCATAATGTTTTAGATTGAAATATCATAGTTTGATTTGAAAATCTTTTTGAAGATTAGTTGAATTTATTGAAATATTCATAAAAAAGATGCCTTATCAAAAAGGACTTGGATAAATATCAAACATTTTGTATTGAAATATATTGATTCTTATTGAATAATACTTTGATAACTAGCCTTATCGAAATATCTTTCAAAAAATATTCTTTTGATAAAAGAGGTTTGGTTTATACTTGTTGAAATATTCATTGCGAGAACTCTTTTCAAACATTAACAGTATAGTTAATTTATCAAAGTTTTCTTTAATAAATAGACTTATCGAATAATTTATCGATAAATGCCTGAAGAACAGACTTTCAAACTTTCTTTAATGTTTAATCTTTTCTCAAATTATGTAATATATTTAGAAATAAGATTTTATAAGATCATTTATCAAAGTAAGTCATAAGATCATTGCTTAAAGGATCATTCTTTAAATCTTTAACAGTTTTAGAAACTGAATTTTCTCTTATTTATTGAAGTGTTTATCAATAAGTGCTCCAATAAGTGTAAACATACTTAACAAAATTTTAAAAATTAAGTTTTTTACTTATGTCTTTATTTATAAATACCTTTATCGATTATTACTTCGACAAATAAAGTTTAAAACAGACTTCATAACAATTTGTCCTTATTTATTGAATATTTTATTGATAATTACTTTATCGATAAGTGTTTTGATAAATTCCTTTCAAAATATATAAGATTTTAGAAACTAAGTGAACATTGCATCTACTGAAGTCTTTATCGATAAATAATTTTATTGATCAATTAATCGATAAATGCTTTTGTAGAAATAGTTTTGCACAAGTTTCATAAACTAATTTTAAATGCTTTTTATTGAAGTATTTATCAATAAGTATCCTTGTTGAATAATTCTTCAAAAAATTCCTTTTGTAAAACAGTTTTCCATCACATAATTTACTTCTTATTTATCGAAGGGTTAATTGATAAACTTATCAATCAACTTATTGTCACATCCGACATTTTCACATATAGAATAGGAAGAAACTATGTATGATCAAGGGCCATTAAAATAGTAGGAAAGTAGTTGACACAACTTTTAAGGTTAGACTGACTGGGGCAAAATGATAATTTTTAGAATTTTTAGGTAAATTGTGTAATTTTGAAAAATACGCCCGAGAACCCTAAAACTTTTCATAAAATTATAGAAAATAGAGAAAATTCTTCTAAATAGTATGGTATGATCAGAAGTAAAAAATTTGAAGGAAATGAATCCTTATTGATTTTTTCTTAATTATGAAATTCGGTTAATTTAAGAAGAAATAAGTTGGAACAGTTATTTCAGGCATTTTAAGTCCTTAGAAAAATTATGAAAATTTGGGATAAAAATTTTAGAAGTGATATTATCATTGAAAGGCCTAATAAATAATTTTTAAGGAAATTAAAACCCTAATTTTCCCAAATAAGGTAAAAATCAAAGATTGCAATAGAGAATTAACCAGGAGGAGTTTAGCATGGGAATATTTATGGAGATATTATATGGATCGAGGAAGACCCAAAAACAGTCGAAGGAATCGGTTGAGCCATATACACTTATAACAAATTTTCAAAAGAAAAGAATTGTTTTTTAGTCAACGAAAATGAGTTTTCTTCCATCGTAATTATGATGCATTTATGGCTTGATGTGATGGTCATTATGAGGTTTGGAAATAATTATAAATAATACAACATTGATTAAAAACTTAATTTAGTCTAGTAAGTTGTCAGTAGTGAAAATCACTATATGATAAAGTGTAAAGTTGTACATAATTCTCCATAAATTAAAAAAATCATCTGGCCTTATTTTTGCTAATATTTAGTGCCAAGATGCCCTATTTTCATTGGCCAAGAAGTTCATCCTTGCACAAAAATGATTATTCATCATTTTAATATAATTTTAAAATATTTTTCTTGATGATTAAGCACTTTGTTATGATTAAGAAGTTATATAGACCAATAAGAGCTTGTTAAATCAATACATATGGGGCCTAATTAAATGGTGACAAGTGGTCTAATTAGGTAATGTCAAGTAAGCTTATAATTTAGTAGAAGTTGGAGGGTAAATTCCTATCTTAAGGCTTATAAATAAGACACTTCCCACTCCATGTTCCTCTTAATTTTTGATTGAGTTTATCTTAGGGAGGTGCTGTCGAAAGTTTAGAAATATGAAGAAGAAGGAGCTCTTGAAGTTACCAAACTTGGATTCAAGTTAAGTTGCAAGTTTAAGTACTTATCTTGATATATTAGTAGCTTAATCATAGTTTTAATACAAGATTATGTTATAATGACAGTTACACTTAAGAAGGGGTGAATTAGGTTATATTTAAAATTTAAACTCTTTGGAAATGAAATAATTGAGTTAAGAGTTATATGTTCAAAAGTAATGGAGGTTAGAAGTTGACACTGGAGATTTATCCTGGTATGGCCTAACCACTTGGCCTATATCCAGTTCTCATATTCCCTCTAAGATTTTTCACCATATCCTTCAAGATTACCTGGGCTCTTAGCATCTCAGTATATTCACCGTGAGATTCCCTTCTCACTCCCCTTATAACCCATAAGGTTACAATCCACTCAAGAGTTCTGCACTCTTGAGAAACTCAGAATTAAAATAGAGAAATAACACATCTCTCTTATAGAGAAGATATGATAATCACTGAAGCAAAAAAAATTCTCTCTTAGGATTTTCTTTGTTTACGCAAAGTAAAACAAAGTATAATAGAGTATAAAAATAAATGCTCAAAGAATAAGAATGAATGCGAATAAATGCTCTTCATAGGTTGTTTAAATTTTTCACTTAAGGATTAATTCATCTCATATTTATAGCTTTAGATTGTGTGATATCCGTTAGACACATGAGAACTTGAGTGAAGCAGAGGCAAAGTGGTTGGCATTGGCGGTAGTAGGTAGTAGCATTTAATGTAAACAAGCTAGGCAGACATTATGAGGGTAATAGGTAATGTTAAGAACATATAGGATGATTACACTGATTAATCTGATATTTCAAAATCTAACTTTGAAAATCTTAAAATATATCAGTATTTGTCGAAGAGTTCATCGATAAGATGGTTTATCAAAGTGGACTTTTTCAAAACTTGAATGAAATCCTTCAAAGAACAGTTGTATATCTTATCGATAAATATCATAACTGAATCATATTTGATTTAAATTTTCTGTATCTGACTTATTGAAGTGATCTTCGAAGAATAGACTTATCGAATAACTTATAAATAAATAACTCAAAAGTTGTATATACTTTAAGTCTGGAGTTAGTGAGTCTACGAGTGAAATTTTCTCATACTTATCAAAATATTCTTCGATAAATACCTTTATCGAATAGTACCTCAATAAATTTAGTATTTAAAAACTTGAAAGACTTCATATTTATCAAATAGCTTATCAACAAATTTCATAAGTTCTTAAAACAGAGAAATCATTTGATTTACTTCATTTATTGAAGGCTTTATAGGTAAACCCATTTATCGATTAAGTTGTCAATGAATTCTCTTGAAGAATATTTTTACAAAGATATTTCTATTTGAAGTGTTTATTGAGCAATACTCTTATCAATAAATACTTGGATAAATCTTTTCATAAAATATACTGAGTCATTTTCAAGTTTATCAAATGCTTTATCGCTAAATAACCTTATCGAATAAGTCTTTGAAGAGTAATGGTTTTGAAATAGAGACTCAGAGTTTTGTCAACTGATTATGTAATCCATTTATTGAAGATCTTATCGATAAACAAGCTTATCGAATAGGTCTTTGATAAAAATATTCAAAAATAGATTATTTTCACAAATTTCTTCTTCATTTATGAAGGGCTTGTCGAATAAACTTCTTATCGATAAAATGTTCTTTATCAGTTAAAAAAGCTTTTTAAAATATTTTCTTAATTGTTATGATCAAAATATTGGAGTCTAACATTTCTCCCCCCTTTTTGATGATGACAAAACTTCATTAATGAATTGACAAAGATTAAAACAATTCAATCATGATATCAATGAAATGCATCAGAAATAAGATAGAAGCACCAAAAACAACCAACAGAAGCAAACACAATTTTTATTATCATCACCAATAGAAGAAGTACAATTGCAATGAAAGATATAATTTCAAAAATTATAAAGCAATGAAACTTGACTTATATTTATATGAGCTAACCTTTTATACCATAGCCATTTATTTACACAAGCTCTCTGGTTTGCTAGAATTATATTAAACATCTCATTAGCTTTAGTAAATCTTTCAAGAGTTTTGGTTAACTCTCCATTATTTTTCTCTATAGTCTCATATTTAGTGCAAGGCACTAATTTGATTTTAGCAAATCGAGAATTGATCTCAATTTGCTCTTATAACACTTTTACTTTCTTTTTAGAATTTACTAATTCCTTAGCAATTCTAAATAATTCATTCCTTAATTAATTATATTCTAAAGATAATTTATCATAAGTAGGCTCAAGATTTAACTCATCAGTTTATGATTCTTCTTGAGCAATGAGACATATTTTGCAACTGCCTTCATCTTCCGATGAACTATCTCCCCAAATAGATAGGACCAAGGCTTTTCTCTTTTGATAACATTCCTTTTTTATTTTCTTTGTCCTTATTTGATAATTGAGGGCAATCTGCCTTGACATGGTCGGCTTCTTGCATTCATAAAATACAATGTGATCCCAAGCTTCAGATGTTGAAGTGGAAGAGAATTTTTTTTGACTGAAATTTCTTTCCAGCTCTGTTTTTATAGAATTTCCATAATCGTATGACAAGAAGTCCCATTTCCTCATCTTCTTCTAGATCATCTTCTTCATCATCCCTTTCATGTGCTTTTAGAATAATGCCTTTGCGATGTTTTTCTTTTTGATCTTTCTTATACTTAACTTGCTCTCAAAATCATATAAACTTCTGAAAAGTGTAGTAACTAACCTCATAGATTCTCCTTTCGATTCTTTGGTGGTTGTCATATGTTTTGCTAAGGGTAATCAGGTGATTCATCAAGTGTGAGAATCTAACTTCCATCTCTATTATGGTTTCTCCTTAGTTCATCTGGAAAAGCTTGAACTCTATAGTAAGAATGCCGATTATACTTTGCTTGACTCTAGATATCCCTTCATGGATAATTTCCAATGCCTCCAACATTTCTTTAGCAATCTCCAAACTAGATACTTTGAAGTACTCCTTTTGATAAGAGTGCATGTCAGGATATTCACTTCTCCTTGATCACTTATCCAAATGAGGCCCATTCTATATGGATTTAAAGATCAAGATGTGTTCTTTAATATCATAAAATTTTGTGGACAAATTCTTTGTTTGCTATTTTAAAACATCGCTTGAACCTTTTTGCCTCAAAACATGCGGAATTACCACTTTCCATATTTTATCTTCATCTTTGAAAAATCATAATAAATGGAAAACTTAACCAATTTAGGCATTCTTGGTGTCCATTTAAATTTATATATCTTAACTATATCCATGTCAAATTTCACATCATAACTCATACATTAAGGCATTGAAAATCATGTCATAAGGTCAATGTCTTACATTACATACATTGTACTATTGCATTTCATAAAGTCTTGTAACCAAATTATACAATAATACAAGTTCATTTTATTCAAATTTAATCCCTTTCATATAGAGGTTCAAGAAACTATAACATGGTTATTCATATGGAAAGAATGAGATTTCATTGAAATCCCAATAGTAAGGCGTACAAACTATAATATCAAGCATACTTGTTAAATGTCTAATATGTTATCATGATATGGAAACTACTTCATGATCCTAGATAGGAAATGTCTAATATTCATATTGTCATGACATATATAGCAAGGAGTTGCATCCATCCATCCATCCATCATCATCATCATAACATCATTCCTTTGCTCAATCAAAAATCACAATTAAGAAGCAAGCATAAAATCAAACAATAATAACATTATAGTTAGATATTCTTGCTACCTTTTATGCTATCCTTGTCAAGCTCTTATTGAGATGGTCTTATTCCTAAACAAATGTAAAAACCTAGGCATTACAAAGCAATGACAAGTTATAACTTGATTCCAATACAATTCCAAGGCTCAGTTTTCACTAGGTTCTATTTTTTGTCCATTTTATGTCTTATACTTTCACCCTTTCAAAATAAATCCTCAAGGTCCATTTCCACATAATTTTTCATGGAGAATCCAAATATGAGGTTAGAATTTCAAAATTTCAACTCCTTCCCCACATTCTGTACATGACCGAACATACCCTTTTTATTTTCCAAAAATTCTCATTTTGATTGCAATGCTTCCAATACTTATGTCTCTACTTTATAATTTTTCATTTTAAACACATTGAAAATATCAAAATCATGAAATTTCTATATATGAATAGTGTTATATATAGTGGCAACCATGAATATAAAACCCTAATTGTATGCATACTTGAATTTTCAAGTCAATACTACTTGATTATACCTTATTTGAGCTTATCCAAATCATTCAAAACATAAAATTCAGATTTCTATCCTATGGAGATAGCACGTCTAGTAGAACTTATGAGAGAATTGTTGCTGATAAAACTAGTTAAAATTAAGAGCAAACTTGCTACAACAAAATTTAAGAGCTAGGGAACTAATTACCTTACTTTGCTTCCAAGTTTGGATACTTGGCTTAGTAAAATTTTTGACAGAGGTTCCCTATGGAGTGTTGTGGCTATCGAGTTGTGTAAAAATGGGGGGTATTTATAGTCAACTAAAGGGAAAACTGAAGGGGCAATATCACTTTAGTTATTATTTGATCTTAGGTCCATATTTATTTTTAAACTTTTCTCGCCCACCAAGACAACTTTTGGCATCATCCATAACATCATTTAAGACCTTGGTTGGAACAATATGGGGTAAAAATCTGATTGTAAAAATTTTAGTTTAATCCAGTAACAGTTTGGTCAGATTTTACAAAAATTAGATTGTTTCATGACTATAATTTTTGTAACATTCTAAAATATATTTTCTATCATTAAATCTAGTGTCTACATTTTTTCTATCATTGATATGGTTAGACTGGGCATAAATTTATTTATTGTCTAGAAAATGACCAAAATGCCCTTGGTTCACTATTTTATGCTATATTAACTCTAAAGGCATAATTGTCATTTTCACTTAATTACACTTGATCAGAATATTTTTTGACTTTGTTCAAGTACTCTTGTACCCCTCTTTGAATTTTTGACTATGGTTAAATGACTAAAATGCACTTCATTCATTTCTAATTATTTTATAACATAGGAGCATTTTGGTCATTTTATACTTTTAAGGGTTTTTCTGAACACTAGCCCCCAGAAATTGGTCAACATGTTTTTAGGCCTCTTGGTATGCCATCTTGGGTCTCTGATCATGCCCAACTCCTCTTATAGCTTAAATCCCAAGGAATTTCCCCTAAAACCTCTATTGGGTACTATATTTTACCTTAAATTCTATTATAAATTTTACAGAGCTTTTTTTGAGTTCTGAGTTTCATAAATTTTTATGATTAATATAAGAATTTATTGTAAAATTTTATCTATTTTTGAATCTAGAAGGTCCTATAAAAATTTCTAGAACTTTGAAAATTAATATCAATTTTTCGTGACTTCAAATCAAAATTTCTAACATGTTAAATCGACTGAAATAAGCTTCTCTATCTCATGCTAAAATTTGGGTCTAAAATGTTTCTGGGCAATTTTTGGCCATTTTGTTTTTAATTTTCTCTTAATTACATTTTTACCCTTGAATTTGATAAAATATACTTTAGTCCTTGAATTTGCCAATTCTACTTTGGTCCCTTACTACTTGTTTTGAAATATCATTTTAGTCCATTCATGTACTTTACTGGAACCATGAAAACTTCTGTTCTTTTGCAGTTTAGTCCATTTTTTCTTATTGTATTTCATTCTTTTTGTTTATTGATATTAATGTATATTGAATACAGACTTTATGTACACCAAATCATAAAATTGGGGATATGACTTTCTCTTCCCTTTAAAATAAATTCCATCATTGAAATTTACAATTTATATATACTAAAGGAACAATTCATGATATTTTTCTTTCATTCCTTCTTTAGCTTCCCAAGTTACTTATTTCTTTGTTAATCCTTTCCAGACCATTTTGACTAAAGGAATTTGCTTATTTCAAGCTGCTTGATCTTTTTATCAATAATTCATATTGGTCCAACTTCATATGTTAAGTTGTCCTGCAGTGTGACATCATCTTGTTTAATGACATGTGATAGTTCTTGTATATATTTCTTCAACTGAGAAACATGAAATATGTCATGAATCTGACTGAGGTTTAAAGGAAAAGCTAGCTTATAAGATACATGCCCAACTTTAGAGAGAACATGAAAGAGTATAACATACTCTGGGTTAAGCTTCTTAAGTTTAATAGATTGTCCAGCCCCTATAGTTAGCATAACCTTGAGGAATACATGGTCACATTCCTCAAATTCTAGTGGCTTTCTTCTAACATCTGTATAACTTTTCTATTTACTCTATACTACTAATAACCTCCTCTTGATCAAATCAATTTGAGTTGAAGTTTAATCTACTATATCAAGACTATAATTATCCTTTCACTTAGCTTTGTCCAACGTAGAGGAGATCTGAATTTCTGACCATATAGTGCTTCAAAAGGAGTCATATGAAGGCTGGAATGATAACTATTGTTAAAGTAAATTCCATTAAAGGTAAATGAACATCCCAGTTTCTTTTAAAATCCAAAACAAAGGCTCTAAGCATGTCTTCTAGTGTTTAAATCATCCTCTTTGACTATCTATCAATTTGTAGGTGATAGGATGTACTAAACCTGAGAGTAGTATTTTTGTAAGCTATCTTTAGAAGTTCCAAAATTCTTAGTTTGTACTTTTAACATTTTTTCTCTAAAAATTTTAGCTAAACGATTATGTTTTTATGTTTCTCTGATCTCTTCATTAAGTAGGGTAGTTACTTGGGTTCTACTTCATGTATTTATCACTTGCATATGATACATAGGACATCAATCTTTGAATTTCTCTAACAATTCTTACTTCTTAATCATAAATGAAGCTATCTGCACAGCTTGTTTACTCAAAACATCTGCTACCATATTAGCCTTGTAGATTCCTTATTTTCAACCTTAGTTATACTCAATTGGAAGTAACTTGAATCAATTAAATACCTCTTTAACTTTGAAACATGAATTTTCAGGGAAATGCTTCTCGGATACTGTTCATGGGTACTATTCCTTTGGTAATCCAGAATACATACGTTATTTTGAAAATTCATGATTAAATCTAGAAAACTCAACATAGAGTGGTTCAAATTTCTAATGAAAGCTGTTTCATTAAAGTTTGAAGAAAAAATATAAAACATAGATTTCATTGTCCAAATGAAATCAGTTTATTCGTTGAAAATATTGTTCATTTGGTAAATATGAAAGTTCCAGTTTCTTTGTCTTAATTTCAAAAATTCATTTCTCTTTGCTCACTTATCCAAATAAAACTTGTTATATATGGATTTAAAGCTCAAGATGTGTTATTTAAGTCTATAGAATTCTGTATAAAAATTCGTTCATTTACTATATGAAATTAGTGCTTGAATATCACTGCCTCCAGTCGCTCACTTTATCTCAATTCCAGATTTTATCTTTAACTTAGAAAAATCATAATAAATTGAAAACTTAACCAATTGAGGCATTCTTGGTGTCCATTTAATGATATGCATCTTAACTATTTTCATACCAAATTTCACATCAAAAATCATTAATTAAGTCATCTTAATTACAATCACAAGGCTACTGCCTCATAATACAAATACACTGCAATGTACTATGTATCCCATCAAGTCATCTCATAGTGTCAAGTAGTCATCTTAACTTATTACACAAATTAAACCATCCACATTTACTATTTTTCCTTGAGATGTTCCAGCACCTATAGAATAGTTATGCATATGGAAAGAATGAGATTTCATAGAAATCCCAATAGCAAGTCATACAAACTATAATATTATGCATGATTGATTAAATGCCTAACATGTTATCATGAGATAGGAGCTACTTCATGTTTATACATAAGCAAACTCTAACATGTATATTTTCATGACATTAGTTGCAAGGAGTTGCAATAATTCATACTTCATCATCATCATCATCATAGTATCATTTTAAGCTCAACCAACCATCACAAATAACAAGCAAGCATACAATCAAACAAACACAAAATTATAGTTAGGTATTCTTGCTACCTCTTATGCAATCCTTGATAAGTTCCTCTTGAAGTGATCTTCTTTCCATACAAATATCAAAACCTAGCCATTATAAAGTACTACAAGTCACAACTTGGTTCCAATACAAATTCAAGACTAGGTTTCTCACTAGCTCCCTTTTCTTGATCCATTTTATATTTTATACTTCTATCTTTCTAAAATAAATTCTCATGATCCATTTCCACATAATTTTTCATGTAGAATTCAAATATGAAGTTATAATTTCAAGGTTCAATTTCCTTCTTAGCCTACTGTATAGAACACAACATACTCTCTTTTTTCCCAAAAATTCTCATTTTGATTCCAATGCTTCTAGTACTTGTTTCTCTATTTTACCCCACATAATTTTCCATTTTAAGCCCATTGAAAGCATCAAAATCATAAAATTCTCACATATGAATAGTGCTATGTTGATGTCTCTTGTCATTAGCGCTCAAATTAATTACTAGTTTTAACCCTATGTGTACAGGAGCTAACCCTAGGTCGATCTCAAGGCGGAGTCAATGCCTAGCTTGATTATGATTAATTAAAGTGATTAAGGAATAAATATGGGTAGAGAAGAATATTCGGTTTAATTAAAGAGATAATTGCAAGAAAGTAAAAGAGTTAAAGGATATGATTACCAGTAAATTAGATGTTCCTAAGGATTGATGCGTGGCTATTATCGTTCAATAATATATTAGAGTTATAATAATTAAATATACTAAGTCCTTAATGTGAAAAATCCTAGACAATCGTCATGGTCATAATCATATAATCCAGAATTATACCTAAATCTAGCATACAATTGTATCAAAAATGATTAGTGAAGATCCACTTAGCATGCGATAAATTAAACAATAAATGATTTATTCCTCTAACATAGATATTCAATCAAAAATCCTATAACTAAACATGTGAATCCAAAATGAATAATTATAAGAGGAAACTAAGGATATTAAATAAAGAATATCAAATCATAAATTGAAATAATAAATCATAAGGGTTTGATCACAAAGATGTCTCAATCGAAACCCTAGGTCTAACATATACAAATCTCAAAACCTAAATCTTGAAAATCATAATTTTATAAAGGAAAAGATCAAAACATAAAATTGTTCAATTTCTAACTCTAAAGCACAGAAACTCAAGCCATTACATCTCTTCTCAAGAACTTAGAAGGAAAATGATGGAATTGTGGAAGAGATGAAGAAGATGATTGTGATGGTGGTGATTGGTGTGTTGAATGGAGGAGCCTTAGGGTCCTTTATATAGCCGTTGGGAGTGAATCCTGTTTGATGTAGGTCTCTTCACTGATTGGCTCTTCAAAAGACAATGATAATCTCCATTTATCTTTAATATCCTTTCAAGCTGTCATCTTTTCCAAGATCTCCAGAGATAATATTTTTAAACTCAAATATCCTATAAATAATTCAAATAAAAAGTAATAGGATAAAAAGATAAAATAATTAATAGGAAAATATAACATATGTATCATTATCCTTTAATTAGATTTAAATGATAGATATTGATAAATTATATTTGAATCAATTCAAATGATATATGATATAATATAAGGAATCAGAGATAAGATATAATTAATATTTATCCTCTTGCTTTGAATCTTGACTTGCGATTGGCTCCTCTTTTTTTGTAATTTGAATTAAATTTCCCTTGAACATCACATATTCAATCTAGGAGATATATTGCTTGTATCTAGATATTTAAGGATTACATTTGAATAGTTAAAGTTGATATCTGATTTTTAATTTTGAAAGATCTCTTTTGTTTGTCTATTTCAAATATTATTATGCTATATTAATATATTAAAATGAGATAAATAATTTTCTCTAATTAGATAATATTGATTTCCCTTTTAATAAATTAATATGCATTTTTCATTGATTAATCCTAGGTTGCTCTTTTTGTAGGCTATTAATTATTTTATATTCTTCCTGAAAATCATAAAAGACAAAAATATCTTCGTGCATACTAGTGTGATAATAAAATTAATAAAAATATAAGAAAATGACCTTTTTAGTTATTTAATTCATATAGTCAACTAAGGCACAAAATAACCATAATTATTATAATAATATCTATTAATCATGATAAATCTCCTGAAATAGATAAAAAATAATATGATAAAATAGGGATCATCATATGTACAGTGGCAGAAGTGAAACCAAAACCTTAATTACATGCATACTTGAATTCCTATGCTATTTCCACTTATCTTTAGCTTGTTTAAGCTTATCTAACTTATCTATAACATAATTTGAATACTTTCCCTATAATATGGCAGCACTTCCTGCAACCATTATGGAAGAGATGTTTCCATTAAACCACTTAAAACTTAGAGAAATCTTTCCATACCAAAGACCAAGATTTAAAGAAGTAGCTACCTTGTTTTTTTTCCAAGTTTGCTTGCTTTCTTCTTGGCTTCAATAGAAATTTTGGTAGCACCTCCCCAAGCTCAAAGATGACGCCATCTCAAGGAAAATGAGGGGATATTTATAGCCAAAACTTTGGCACTCTAGGTCCCTTATCTCCTTATTTTTCTTAATTATTACACACCTTTAATCCTTGCTTTCATTGGTTGGTTTTCTACTTAATTAAGCTTTATCTAATCTTTACATTATTTTATTCTAATATATCACATGCTTCAATTCTTCTTCCTCTTAGAGCATACATGTGGAGTAATTGAGAGTTAGGTAGGACCAAAACAATGCACATCATGCCACCTTTTTATTCATGAACTTTCCTACTTCTTTTCTTCTCTTTTTCTTTTTAAAAATATGCATGAAATATTTATCAGTCTAAAACCATGGACTTGGTGTATTGGGCTTCTTATGAGATATCATATTAGTTATATGAGTCTATCCCCTTATTTTTGGCACACATTCCAAGTTATTTCCTTTACCGGGTATCCTAAATCACCATGATTTTTCAAGATAAATTGTATAATTCTTTTTATGGTCAAGAAAATTTTAGAAATTCATTCTACTATAAAATTAATTTTTTTGCAAAGTATCATAATTTTTTGAAACCCAAAAGTCCTGATAAAAGTTCCATACGTTTTGTTTAAATCCTTTATCGGTGTCTGATTTTACCTTAAATTCTATAATAAATTCTTTTATTTTTGACTTTTGTCAATTTCATAAATTTCTATATTAATTATAAGAATTTACTACCAAATTTCATCTGATTATGAGGCCTAGAGGATACTGTATTAATTTTCCTTCATTCAAAAATTCATATCAATTTTTCAATACCTCAAATCAAAATTGTGTTGCATCAAACTGATCAGAATAATTTTCTCTATTTATTGAAAAATTTTGGGACTAATCTGATTCTGAACATTTTTGGGCCTTTTCTAGCTCAACTTTCAATAATTACCATTTTGCCCTTAAACTTTTGAAAATTATACTTTAGGCCATCAACTTTTCATAATTACACTTAATGGCCCAAAGCTTTTGTGTACTTTACACTTTGCACCATAGAACTTTTAAACTTTTTATTTTAGTCCCTCATCTTTATACCTTTGTTTAATCATTGTTTTTCCTTTATATTCATCATCACAATCCTTTCCAAATCTCTTTCCATTATCAGTATTATATAGATAGGGAAAAATTAGGATGTGACAGGCCTTGCCTAGATGGTACTTGATTTGTAGATCATGATCCTTTAATAATTCCATTCATCTATATTGTCTCATGTTTAACTCTTTCTGATCATGCAATTACTTGGGGATTTTGTGATCACAATACAACTTAATGGTTACCCATATAGATAATTCCTCCATATCTTGAGAGCATAAACTATTGCTGCCAACTCTAGATCATAAGTTGGGTAATTTTCTTCATGAGATTTGAGATGCAATGAAGCATATGCTACTACTCGACCTTAATACATTAGAACACGTCTTAATCCTTGCTTGCTAGAATAAGTATAAACCACATAAGTCTGAGTAGGATCAGGAATTATAGGTATGGGAGTACATGTCAACTTCTACTTTAATTCTTGAAAGTTTGATTCACATTTCTCATTCTATTGAAATGATTGACTATTTCTGGTAAGCTTGGTCAATAGAAGGGCATTATGAGAAAAGTCCTTAATAAATTGTCTATAGTATCTAGCTAAGCTAAGGAAACTTCTAATTTTAGTTACTGACTTAGGTTGTTCCCTGTTTAAGATTGCTTCTACCTTTCCATAATCAATGGCCACTCCTACTTGAGAGATAACGTGGCCTAAGAATTTAATTTCTCTAAGCCAGAACTCACAGTTACTAAGCTTGGCATATAACTGCTTGCCTTTTAATGTACCAAGGATAATCCTTAAATACTTTTCATTCTCTTCTGAAGTATTTGAGTAAACTAGAATATCGTCTATGAATACTATTATAAACTGCTTTAGTTACAGCCTAAAAACCCAATTCATGTAATCCATGAATATGGAAGGCACATTTTTCAAACAAAATGTCATTACCAAGAATTCATAATGTTCGTATCTTGTTCTAAAAGTTGTCTTGAAACATCTTCTTCCTTAATCCTCAATTAATGATAACATGATCTCAGATCAATTTTGGAGAAAACTTTAGCACTAGCTAGTTGATCTAGGAGATTATTGATTCTAGAGAGAGGATATTTATTATTGATAGTGATCTTATTCAACTCTTGATAGTCAAATAAATAGTACCGGAACACCCCATGGAGAGACACTGGGTCTAATAAAACCCTTCTCAAGTAGTTCTTCAATTTGTTTCTTAAGCTCTGCCATCTTATTAGGATCCATTCTGTAAGGGGCCTTAGATATCAATCATGTTCTAGGTATGATGTCAATTGTAAACTCTATTTCGTGTTCTGGTAGTAGTCCTTTAATATCTTTAACGAATACTTCAAGAAATTCAATAACTATTGGAATATCATGAATCCCTTCTTCTACCTCAGCTTGCACTGAGAAGAATACTACATACCTTAACAACCCTTCGTAGATATTTGTCTATTTAGGCCTCAGTTATAAAGTTTAACTTAATATAAGTATGTGAAATTGTTTCTATCTGAGGAAGGATTAGGGTTTTGTTCTTGTAATCAAGGAGTACGTTTTGGGAAGACAACCATTTTAGACCAACAATAACATTTATATCTTAGAACGACATGCATATTAGGTCTAATATGGTGCAACAATGCTTATACCAGACAAAACAGTTCAAACATGCATGTGCAGTAATTACTCTAGAGCTAGTATGTCATATCCCCAATTTTCTTATCCAATATGTATGTAAAATCTGTATTCAATATACATGAAATTCTATAAGGAAAAGGATTAAATTTCAATATATAAAAGTATTAAGGAGAGGAAAGAAATATGAAGGAAAGACCTTACAGACTAAATTGGAGTTTTGAAATTTGAAGTGAAGGACCAAAATAAAATTTTATAAATTCAGGGGCTAAAGTGTAATTTATCAAAATTCATGAGTAAAATTATAATTATGAGGAAATTGAGCTAGAAAAGGCCCAAAACTTTCCTAAAATGTTACAGTCCCAAATGATAGAACTAGAAAATGAGTTATGTAGAATTTAAAATATAATTTATAGTAAAATAAAATAATCGATAAATACTTTTAGGTAAAGTTTCTTAGGAATTAAGCCCATAAAGGCATTGAACCTAATTAAAGGCCCAAGTTGATGTCCCATAGTCCTAGTAATATACTCTAACAGTTATGTGGGTAGTGTTCAAAAAGACCATGAAAAGTCCAAAATTATGAAAATACCTCTATTTTATAATATTATACAAGAGATGAATGGAGGATATTTTGGTCCTATAGGTCAAAAGGGACACAGGAATGATTGACTAGAGTCAAAAAATATTTTGATACAATGTAAAGAAGAATAAAATAACAATTATATCCTTAGGGTTAATATAGTATAAAATAATAAACCAAGGGAATTTTAGTTATTTTCTAAAGGATGTAAGCAGATAAATACATAGTTTAACAATGTCAGTGGTAGGCAAAAAATCCAGACATTGGATTTAATGAAATAATACATATTTTGGAATATTATAAAAATTAGAATTATAAAATAACCTGATTTTTGTAAAACTGATTGAATTAGTACTGGATTGGATTGAAATTTTTTCTACTAGTATTTTTCTATATGTTGCACCAAACAAGGTCTTATATGATGTCAAAGATGATGTCATTTTGGACTTGATGGGCAAGAAAAGTTGGAAGGTGAATTATGGGCCCTTGGATCAAATAGTGATTGGATTAATCTTGGCCTCCCATTTTTACCCAAATTTTCTATAAATGCCCCCTTAACAGGCCATTTTAGCAACTACTAGGAACCTTAGGGAAACTCTGCTAAAATTAATTTTGAGTTAGGATAAAGCATACAACTTGGAGAAAAAAGAAAGGTAATTGTTTCCTTTGATCTTCGACTTTATTTTAGGAAGTTTTGTAACATCTTTACTTTCTTACATCTTAAAGACCAAATGGTAGCATCTGAAACCACTTTTAAGGTCATTGAAGACAAATTATACAATCTGGAATTTTATTCTACCGAGTACTGTTCACTGTGTAAATTCTAGAGAAGTGACCTGATTTCAAAAAATCATAATTAAATCTAGAAAAGTTGAAATAAAGTGGTTCAAATTGATACACAAAGCTAACTTAATGCTCTTTTAGGGAAAAATAACTTATTGACCATGCCTTCACCAAGTCAGCATCGGTCAATGCTCTAATTTTACTGTTCATCTAGCGTCCTTCCCCTGATTCCAGCATTTTTGGTCCTAACTTTGGAAAATTATATTTCCGTGTGTAGACATCCAAATGAGACATTTTATATATCAAATCGAAGCTTATATGTATACTATTTACTGGTAAAATATCATATATTTATTTCATCATTTACTATTTCTAATTATAGCTCAATTGCTACTGACTCACTACGAGTTACTTTTCACCGTGACAATTTCCAGCAACTAATTATACATACATCAATCACATTTCAATCATTATAAATAATTATTAACTTCTATTCATGCATCTTTATCTCCTCCATCTTGAGAAGACCTGCTGTAATTAGATTGATATGGAAGGGGTGAGATTTCTGGGAAAATCTTAGTAGCAAACATAAACCATACAATGTATGCAACTATATGCTTGATATTACTATGTGTGCACTTAATGATCATACTTGCATAATGATAACATACATGCTTCCATATCGCTTAATTATAAAATATGGCCATAACATAAAAAGAAATAGAGAATTACTTAATCACACATGCTTCATATTATCAAAGTAAGTAAACATCACATAAAATATCCAAGCAACATAAGCATACAAGTAGGTAAGTTTACTACCTGGCGTGTAGCCTTTCCTCTAGCCTTAGCCTTTGCTATAAGGTTCCTTCTTTTCATAGGTCAGAGCCTATACATAGCATAATAATATCTTCATTATTATCCTATCAGTATAGCCCTACTTAACTCATGCTTAACTTGAGGTAATACCCTTAATCTGACAATCCTTTAACTTTCTTTCTATCAACGGCTAATCTTATCAAGAGAGATATTTCTCTATTCTAATTATTAAATTTATAAGAATAATCCTCTAATTTATTAGAGCAGGGACTAGAATAAATTACTTACCTTATTCTTAAGCTTGCAGAGACCCTAAACTCCTTGGATTGCTCATAGCTCCGCAAGAATTCCTCATTTTTCCTTCCTTTCTTCCATTTCCTTCCTTTCTTTCTCTCTTTCTCTCTTCTTTCTCTTCATTTCTTGCTTCTTTCTGTGGAATAAAATGAAAGGGGTGGGGGTATTTATATGTGGAGGAAGGTGGAATGGATGGCTAAGATCAAAACGCGATGAATGGCTCATATCGTTTAGCTTAGAAATTTAGGGTTAAAAACCCTGTACCTCTCATACAACACTTGTTTCATGGGGAAGGAGTTTGATTTTGATGAATCCAAGATCATATTTAGATCATACATGAAAAATTATTGAGGATTGAGTTAAGGGATTAATTTATAAAGTAGATGGAATAAAGATCCTAAAAATTCAAAGTTAAGGGTTAAGTAGGCGTATGATGAATTTTCAAGTTAGCAATGAATGTTCCCTTTTAATGTCTATTATAGGATTAGATATTTTCTAAGGAGGAAGGCAAGATCAAGGTTGAAAAGGAAGCTTGGACAAGAGGTAGAAACCATACTTGAGTATAATAATGACTTTGCTTAATTTTTATGTATATGTGTTGATTAAGGCTATGGTTGATTATGTGATGGATATAAAGATGATATTATGATTATGTTGCATATTCCTTTCATGATATGTCATGACATGTTTAGTTCAGAATGCATGATGATGAATTAAAGGTAGCTCTCATGCCATGAAAACATGCTTGCACGGTAATCTTGCAATGTTGTCATTATAGTATGTAGACTGCTATTGAGATTTCAAAAGAAATCTCATTCTCTCCATATGATAATCATGTATTTATGATCTGAGATATCAAGAAGAAAGGGAAAGGGAAAGAAAGTGATGGAAGCATGAGGCTTATATTTACATTTCAGAAGAAATTCTGTTATATGTTGTATGATATGACTCTTTGGAACAATTTGTAAACATATAATATAAATATAAGTTAATAGTTGAATATTCTTATGAAAGTTTGTATGCTTAAAGTAGACATACAGAGCTTCAAATGCATAAGTGGATCAACAAATTTGAATATTTGTAGCTGAAGATATAAATTTTTGAAGCTAGGGTTTCAAAACTGGAATTTGTAAATATATCAAATAAACATAACACATTTATGTTAAAACTAGTATTGATCCATATGATATTCATATGCGCTCATATTTTTTCAACTAAAGATGACTTAAGGAGTTGTACATAGGATATTCATATGAGCTCATACTTAGTGGCAAATAAGTAATTACCAAATAAATAGTACTCGTGAATAATATTTTTTCATTTTTTCATTTTTATGATGATAAACTATCCAAAATGGTTTCAAAAGTCATATTTGAGCTCTTGACATAGTATAAAGTTAAGGATGTTACACTTATCAAAAAGTAGGCTGTTTCAAAATAGTTTTAAAATACAATATCAAAATTATTTGTCATCATCAAAACATTAGAGCATAATAATATGTGCTTTTTGTTATGCCACCTCAAATCTCATTCTTACCAGTTGTGTTAGATCTCGTCATCATTGTTCACTATCTTCTATCATCCTTTAGCTATAACAGGCAACAAGATCATGTTGGGTTTGAGTGTGTTTCTTGTTCCTCATGGTTGTAACTATCTTTCATATCTTTGGATTTCTATTTTCGACGATGGTTTTTCTTCTTTGGCATTATCCATTTGTGTGTTGATAACTTGTCAAGATTTTTCTTTTTCTTTGGCATAATCACCAGGTAATAATTTTGATGTTGTATTTTGATGTTTTGATTATAATCATGAACTTCGGATTTAGTTTAATTTCTTGGTTATTAATTCGTTAGATTTTTGTCTATCACTATTCCAAAATATGCTTTTTAAATCCCAAGTGGTATTTTTGTAAATAAGATGAAATATTTACACCGAATGTACGTGTAACCGGTGTAAAAGATAATTACTACACAGGATATTAATATCAATAGGTGTAGATTAGCTGCGTGATATTCTGACTCTTCATTAGTTTCTTGTTTATGCTTTCCTACTTCTTTTCTGTAACTTCTTCAGACTTTAAGGAGACACTTTAAAAAAATTATATGTGACATTTTTGTAAATAAGAAAATATTTATACTGGATTTATATGTAACCGGTGTAAAATATATATAAGCAGTGTTAAATATAGTTTCTATTATGACTCCTCAATTTTCTGTCTATGCTCTCCCGCTTCTTTTCTATGTAACGACCTTCTCAGACCGTTCATTTCACTTCTTCAATTCCCAATATTTGTACTAATTATGATAGAATGCCAATTGCATTCTCTGATATTCTTTTTTAAAATCATTCTTATTCCTCAATAATATGTATACCATTCCTATGATCAGTACTTTTCATCTTATCACTTTATCTCTCTGTTTTCTTTTCTTTTCTTCTATATGAACCCTCTAATAGCTTCTTCCTCTCGCACACTTCCTTCTCTGCCACACAAAAGAAACTTATACGAATTTGAAGACAAATATTTTGATCCTTACCCTATAGTTCCTTCTCCACCTCCCCTGGTTATTACTTTGATGGAGCACCTTGAGGAACTCATCATACACTTCAATGGCTTGGAGGACTCAGTGGAAAAACTGACTCAGAAAGTTAACAGACTAAAAACAATTTCAAAGCTTTTTGCTCAAAAGTTCACCACTATCAATAAAATGATAGCTTATATGATCCTGTTGATCCTACCTACTCTAATGAATCCTAGACCTCCGAATCTTATGAGGAGTGAAAGCCTACAACCTTTATCTGGCCCTCTTATTTTATTTTTGTATGTAATGACAAAAAGAAAGAACATATTATATATTCTGATAGATATTGTTTTGAAAATTTCACACTTTAGATGTAAAGCTATTAGTAAAGTTGAATGAATGGAGTTATTATTCTGATGACATGGTGTTCTTTTATTTTTAAAAAAAAATGTAACAGATTGAAACAAGACATGTTTAATATCAAGTGTAGAATATAATTTTCAGTTTAAAAAAAGTTATTTTTACACCGGTCTTCCATTTTATCTGGTGTAGATTTGTACAATTTATAATATTTTTCACCTGTGTAGAAATATTGTCCAGTTTAGAAAAAGTTATTTCTACACTGGTGTTGTATTTTATCTAGTGTAGATCTGCTTAAGAAATACACTTTAATTTAATTGAAACCCCTTCTTGTCCCATGTGTCATTTTTTATTGGTTCACGCGTTTAAGTCTTTTCGACCCTTCGCAGCTGATAAGTTTTGTTTTGAGCTCCTAATCTCAAGAATTGAAGATTTATGCACTACTAGCGGTATCTTTTGCTATTATTTGCTAGATTCATTGTTGTCATTTACTTGTTTCATTTAGTGAGTTCTTCCACTTGTGTATGATATTCTATCCTAATTTAGCTGCAAGTTAGGTTTTCTTGTTTTCTATTTTTTCAGTTTTTTAGTCTCCACAAATATGGATTTTAGTTAGATAAATACTAAATGACCAAGTGTTTAGTATGTTGAGGGGGTGAAGGAATTTTTGGATTTTGCTAAATAAAATGATGATGATGACAATATAAGGTTTTATTGTCCTTGTGTGAGTTGTTTGAATAAGAGGAAACAAAGTCCTATAGATATATACACTCATCTAAGTTTTAAGTGGTTTTACAAGAGTTGCACAGTATAGGTATGACATGGTGAAAATATGGAAAGGTCGAGTGTATCTAAATAGTTGGAACAGACCTTTGATGATGATATGGATACTGATAATCTGGTAGAGGACATGATTCATGATGTTAGAGAAGATGCTTTTATATGGTCACATACATATGGTAATATGTGCAATAATGCAAAAAAACCTCTATACCCAGGGTGCAAAAAATATAGCATGTTGAATACAGTGTTGAGATTGGTAAGTGTAAAAGTATGGCATGGGTGGAGTGATAGAGGTTTGTACGAATTGCTTAAGTTGTTGCAAGACATGTTTCTAGAAGAAAATGTGTTACCCAAACGCTACTATGATGCTAAGAAAATAATATGTCCTTTAGGCATGTAGTATAGAAAGATTTATGCATGCCCAAATGATTGCATATTGTAGAGGAAAGATTTTGAAGATGAAGAGAAATGCCCAATATATAAGACACCAAGGTACAAATCAAACAAGTCTCCTGCAAGGGTGTTATGGTATCTTCCTATTATACCAAGGTTTAAGCGGCTTTTTGCTAATGAAGATGATGCAAAAAAATGTTATGGCATACGACTGAAAAGATTTGTGATGGAGGCTTCGTCATCTGACTGATTCTTTACAATGGAAGAAGATTGGTGACTTATTTCCTGAGTTCAGCAATAAACCACAAAACCTAAGGCTTAGACTTAGTACAGATGGCATGGACCCTTATGGTAGACTTAGTAGTATCATAGTTCATGGCCCATCCTCTTAGTGATTTACAACCTATCTCCCTTGTGTATGAGACACAAGTATGTAATGTTGTCTATATTGATCTTAAGACCGAAACAACCAAGAAATAACATAGACATTTATCTAATGCCCTTAATTGAAGATTTGAAGAAGCATTAGGAAGGTGTGGATGTTTTTTATGCGATTAAGAAAGAGGTCTTCAATATGTGGGCCATGACAATTAATGACTTTCCTATATATTAAAATTTGTCAGGGTATAGTGTTAAGGGCCATAAAGCATGCCCCATATGTGAGGAAAGGACTTGTTACTATCAATTTCGTCATATAAGAAAGACAAACTACCTAGGTTATAAGAGATTTCTAAGATAAGGTCACCCATACTGTTAACTGAAGAAAAAAAAAATTTGGAGGCCAAGAATTTAAAAATGCTCTGGAGTTATTTATCAGAGAATAAGTTTATGAAAAGGTGAAAGATATCAATGTTACTTTTGATAAGACTACCAAGATAAGTGAGAAAATTATATGAAGAAAAAAGATCTATATTCTTTAAGCTTTTGTATTAGCAACATCTTCATGTAAGGCACTGTATTGATGTCATGCTGTGGAGAAAATATGTGTGACAACATTGTTGGAACATTTCTCAACATACTTGATAGTTTCAAAGACACTTTGAAGGCAAGATTATATTTGCAAGAAATGGGAATACATGAGGATTTACATCTAAGGCCAGATGGTGAGGGGAGTTATTGTGTTAAAGGGATTAATATTTTATCCAAGGATGAGAGAAAAAGTATTTGTGAATATTTGCAAGGAATCAAAGTTCCCTCTGGGTACTCATATAACCTTAAGAAGATTGTGTCGATGAAAGATTTGAAATTAGTAGGCCAAAAGTCTCATGATTGTCATGTCTTAATGCAATAATTACTCCCAATAGTTGTTCGAGGAATCCTTCAAGATGATTAAGACATATTGTAACCCAACTTTGCTTCTTCTTCAATGCTATATGTGGCAAAGTCTTTGAGACTGAAAAGTTGGATGAATTGGAGCACAAGGGTTGTTATTTTGTGCCATCTTGAAAACTATTTCTTCTCGGCTCTTTTAACATCATGTTGCACCTCATCGTTCATCCAGTATGAGAGATAAAATTGTGTGGCCCTGTATATTTATGATGGATGTACCCATTTGAAAGATATATGAAAATCCTTAAAGGGTATATATGAAGAATCCAAAATAGCCCAAGGCATCTATTGTTCAAAAATATGTTTATGAAGAAGTTATAGATTTTTGTTAACACTACCTGTCTAAAGTAAGACTTATCGGTCTCACTAAACCTTGTGCCAAATAGGGGGTCAACGTGGAATATCGATGAAGAATGTTGACCATAATGAATTACAGTAAATAAACTTACATATCTTGAATAACATTGATGAAGTTCAAGACTAAATAGTTTTTCATAAAGAGCTTGTTTAGAAACAAAATAATAGAGTGACAGAGCAAAAGCTGATTAGAGAACACAACAAATCTTTTGCATATTAGTTTAAACAGAAGGTTGAAAATGATGATTTTATATCTAATTCAGTTAGATGGTTAGCATATGGTCCTTAATTAAATGTGATATGTTGAAATTCATTTGATATCAAACAATATTCCTTTTATATGAAGTCCCTAGATGACAAAAGTAGCATGTAAAATAGGGTGTTATTAGTGGCTGAAGCTATGTACTTCTCTAGTTCAAAAGACAACAATAATAAATTAGCAGTAATCCCTTATTATGGCATTGTTGAAGAGATTTGGGAGCTAGACTACACCAAATTTATAGTTCAAATGCAAGTAGGCTAATATAAACAATAGTGTTATGGTGGATCGGTTATGTTTTATACTGGTTGATTTGAATAGTACAAGTTTTGGGAATGAGCCTTTCATTATGGTAGACCAAGCAAAGCAAGTGTTCTATATCACTGATCCAGCAAATAAAATATGGTATGTAGCTCTCCAAGGAAAAAGGGTTGTTGATGATAATGATTCAATTTATGAGACCCCTCTTTTTAAGTAGGTTTACCAAAATTGAATGAAGAAGAAGTGGATTCTAATTAATTTTCATGTGAGTGTTTTATATTTTTGAGGCATTAATGCAATTATGTTTATTATTCTGATTGTATATATATGTTATAACTTCAAGTGATGGGGTAATAAGAATGTAGGTGGGAAAAATAACTCCAATATTTAAACTAGTTGTATATGTTATCCAGTGTAAAAAGTGTAAGGAATTGGAAGACACGCAGCGGAAATTAATTTAAAAAATTTTTCCATTCCTTGCCAGGATCTACCGTATGTGTTTAAGTCAAGTGGGAAGAAGTATTACCCTTAGTGTGCCTCAGCGACTTCCACAGCTTTCGGTCACGACGTTCACAGCTTCGCTCTGCGGCTCGTGCTCCCTTTCTGATCACAAGAAGTCGACGACTCAGGTCGGCTTCCTCTACTGATATCCACACGAACAGCTTTTCAACCACGAACGACGTGCTAGCGTCTCTTGTCCCTCCAGGGCTTTCTCAAGAGTTCGTCCTCTCCGTCTCTATTTCGGCAGTTTCTTATCTGCAAACCTTTTGCAGAGTCCCCTTCGGCCTTTTTTTGTGTTCTATGTGTGTTTTCACTCTTTAAAATGCAGCTCCTAAACTCAGATATATAGGATGCTATGCGTTTTTCTCTAACCGAAAAGGATTTTAGGAGTTAATCTTATATTAATTCCGAAAATAATACAATATCATATATTGTATAATTTTATAAGAAACTAATTAAATAAATAATATTAAATCCGTCCCACAGATTTAATTACCTATTTATTTAACTTTAAATAAAGATGAGACTGAACTATATTTGATTTATTCTCATAAAACAAATTTGAGATATCCTATCAATTTGAATTTCAAATTCAAACATGATAGGGATTTAATTTATCCTTAAAATTAAATCTTATAAATATCTCTTATATGAGATATCCTATCAATTTGAATTTCGAATTCAAACGTGATAGAGATTTAATTTATCCTTATAAATTAAATCTTATAAATATCTCTTATATGAGATATCCTATCAATTTGAATTTCGAATTCAAACGTGATAGAGATTTAATTTATCCTTATAAATTAAATCTCATATATCTCATATATATATAATATATATATACGAATTTATATATATATACGAATATAAATATAAATAAATATATATACATTCACCTGGATCATTCATTGAATCTGGACATGTCTTAGATTCAATGAATCTGGACATCATAGCTCGTGTTGGGCTATTTTGTGTGTGACCCTGTAGGCCCATATGAAGTTGGCAGTGGGCCATTTGCTATACTAGCCCACAAGTCACAAGCGGTCTCTAGCAAGACATAACGACTACCCAAATCATATGAGGATCGATAAACGATGTAACCTTTTATACAACCATATCATGTCCCTTCTGTCACGCGATATTTTGGTCATGGATGAGGCATGGATAATGTCATCCTCCTATTCCTGACCGTTACTTTCTCGATCCCTGAGTAGTCTGACTATAGAAATGGAACTACCTTTCCATTACAGTATGGCCATACATTTCTCAGACTCACTCATCGAGGGGCCCAGTAATATCTCTCCACGAATGTGAGGGACAAATTCCATCTTGACCATTCACATTCCTCCGCAAGAAAAACCACTAAGCCCGAACATAGTCTTTATGATCACTCGGTCAAAAGTCACTTTTGACTAGGTCAAAGCTGAGCGTTTTGTCATGTAGGAATCCATGATGATCTCAGGTCAAAGGGCATATTGACATGGTTTGTATATGAGAGAAGCTTATGACGTTACCTATGCAGTTCTCTCATAGCGGGTCGGTCCAACACCCTGTACTCTTACATGTGCTTATGACTTTGATTTATATCTCTATACATCTTCAAAGTCATACTGGTCTTATTTCATCTGTGCTCCCACATAGATGATCGACCAGGGACATTTAGGATAATATCATGAATTATCCAAGGATGGTCATCATAGTAAACATGCAAATAATATGATAACTCAATTAATAAATTCATAAATCAATAATATTCATAAGACAATGATTGGCCCCTAGGGCACGATTTCCAACAACCTCCCACTTGCACTAGGTACAATAATTAATTTGACTAATTCCCATTGACCTGACATGACGCTCATGCTTTGCCTGCACAAGCGACTTTGTTAGAGGATCAGCAACATTATCTTCTCCTGCTACTTTGCATATTTTTATATCACCTCTATTGTTGATTTCTCTGATGAGATGAAATCGCCTGAGTATATGCTTGGTCCTTTGATGTGACCTAGGCTCTTTGGCCTGTGCAATAGCACCGCTATTGTCACATAGCAAAGTTATTGGATCTGAGATGGTAGGTATCACCCCTAGTTCTATGATGAACTTCCTAATCCAAACGGCTTCCTTAGCTGCATCAGATGCTACTATATACTCAGCTTCCGTTGCAGAATCTGCTACAGTGCCCTGCTTAGAGCTCTTCCAGCTTACTGCTCCATTATTGAGGAGGAATATGTATCCAGACTGCGATTTTTGGTCGTCCTGGTCAGTTTGGAAACTCGCATCTGTGTAACCAGTTACACAGAGCTCATCATCTAATCCACCATAGACCAAGAATAAGTCCTTAGTCCTTCTTAAGTACTTAAGGATATTCTTGACAGCAGTCCAATGGCCCTCGCCAGGGTCCTGTTGGTATCTGCTAGTCATACTTAAGGCAAACGAGACATCCGGTCGAGTACATAACATGGCGTACATGATAGATCCTATGGCCGAGGCATATGGAACCTTACTCATGCGACCTCGCTGATCAGATGTACTAGGACACAGATCTTTGCTGAGGTGAGTATCATGAGACATGGGTATGAAACCCCTCTTTGATTCGTGCATACTGAACCTATGCAGTATTTTGTCTATGTATGTACTCTGACTGAGTCCTAGAAGTCTTTTAGATCTATCTCTATAGATCCTGATTCCTAGGATGTAGGTGGCTTCACCCAAGTCTTTCATCGAAAAAGACTTTTCTAACCAAGACTTGACAATCTGCAAGGTAGGAATGTCATTCCCAATAAGTAGGATGTCATCGACATAGAGTACCAAAAACACAACTGTGCTCCCACTAACCTTCTTGTACACACAAGGTTCATCAATGTTTTGAAGAAATCCAAACTCTTTGATTACTTCATCAAAACGATGATTCCAACTCCGAGAGGCTTGCTTTAGTCCATAAATGGACTTTTGAAGCTTGCACACTTTACCAGAGTCCTCAGAACGCTCAAACCCTTCAGGTTGTGTCATGTACATATCCTCAAGGAGCTTTCCATTAAGGAAGGCTGTCTTGACGTCCATCTGCCATATTTCATAGTCATAATATGCTGCAATAGCAAAGAGAATTCTGATTGATTTGGCCATTGCTACTGGGGAAAAGGTCTCATTATAGTCCACACCATGAGTTTGAGTAAAACCTTTTGCAACCAGTCGTGCCTTAAAGACATTTACATTGCCATCTATGTCAGTTTTCTCTTTGAAAACCCACTTGCACCCGACGGTTTTTACACCTTCAGGCGGGTCGACTAAGGTCTAAACCTGATTGTCGTACATGGATTGTATCTCAGACTTCATGGCACTAAGCCATTTTTCGGAGTTTGGTCCCACTATAGCTTCTCGATAGGTAGTCGGCTTATTATGCTCAATGAGCAACACATCACGACTATCAGAAATCAGAAATCCATATCTCTGAGGCTGAAGTTGTATCCTATTAGATTTACGTGGACCTTGCGTGACTTGAGGAGTCTCAACAACTTGTTGTGAGTCTTCTCTATTTTCCATCTGCAGTTCTGTGGTGTCTTGTAGCTCTCGAACTTCTTCGAGTTGTACCTTACTCCCATTGGTTCTTTTAGAGATAAATTCTCTTTCGAGAAAGATACCATTTCTGACAACAAACACTTTGTTATCAGCAGGGTTGTAGACGTAATATCCCTTGGTTTCCTTAGGATATCCCACAAAAAGGCATTTTGAGGATTTGGGCGCTAATTTATCTGAGGCTTGTTGCTTAACATAGACCTCACATCCCCAAATCTTGAGGAAAGACAAACTAAGCGTCCTCCCAGTCCATATCTCATACGGAGTCTTTTCAATTGCCTTTGATGGAACACGATTGAGTGTGAACCCAGCTGTCTCTAGGGCATGGCCCTAAAAGGAGGGCGGAAGATCTGTTTGACTCATCATGGATCAAACTATATCTAATAGTGTTCGATTCCTCCGTTCAGAAACGCCATTCCATTGTGGTGTCCCTGGAGGAGTCAATTGTGAGAGTGTCCCACAATTCCTAAGATGATCTATGAACTCTTGGCTCAAATATTCACCACCCCGATCAGATCGAAGGGCTTTAATTGTTTTGCCAAGCTGGTTTTGTACTTCATTTTGAAATATTTTGAACTTTTCAAAAGATTCATATTTATGTTTCATCAGATAGATGTACCCATATCTGCTGAAATTATCTATAAATGTTATGAAGTACGAATAACCTCCTCTGGCATTTGTGTTCATCAGTCCACACACATCTGTATGTATGAGGCCCAATAAATCAGTGGCCCTCTCACTGTGCCCAGTGAAAGGTGACTTTGTCATCTTTCCTAACAAGCAAGACTCGCAAGTGTCATATGATTCAAAATCAAATGAGTTTAGAAATCCATCTTGATGGAGTTTGAAAATGTGTTTCTCATTTATGTGGCCCAGACGACAGTGCCAGAGGTATGTGGGATTCAAATTGTTTGGTTTGACCCTTTTGGCGGTTATGTTATAGATATTTCCATGATTGGGTTGTTCCAAATTTAATATGTAATGATCAACATGCAAATCACCATGAGCATAGAAAACATCATTACGATAAATAGAACATCTACTATTCCCAGCAATGGAAGTGAAACCTTCCTTATCCAAATAAGAAAGTGAAACAATGTTACTACTTAAAGTAGGAACATAATAGCAATTGTTCAAAACTAACAAAAGCCCAGTGGGCAGAACTAATTCATAAGTGCCTACAGCTAACGCAGCAACCCTTGCTCTGTTTCCAACTCGTAGGTCAACCTCGCCCTTTTTCAGCTTCCTACTGTCCTTTAGTCCCTGCACATTTGTACAAATTTGAGAACCACATGCAGTATCTAATACCCATGAGGTGGAAGTAGAAAGATGAATGTCTATAACATAAATACCTGAAGCGATAGCCCCGCTATCCTTCTTGTTCTTTTTCAGATCTTCGAGGTAGAGTTTGCAATTCCTCTTCCAATGACCGGGTTCATTGCAGAAGAAGCAGACTCCTTCCTTCAGAGGCTTTGCCTTCTTTGGTGTAGGCTTGGTTTCGGGCTTGCCTGACTCTTTGGTCTTACCTGATGAGCCATGACCCTTCCCCTTGCCTTTGCCTTTCTTTTTAGTACCCTTTCCTTTCTGAACCATCAAAACACTACTGGGCTTCTTCTTAAGACTTGGTTCAGCAGTTTTAAGCATCCCATGCAGTTCAGAAATAGATTTCTCCATGTTGTTCATGTTGTAGTTCATGACAAAGTGGTCATAACTTTCCGGGAGTGAGTTCAAGATCAAATCCGTAGCTAACTCCTGGCTCATGGGAAATCCAAGCCTCTCAAGGTGATCAATGTACCCTTTCATCTTTAAGACATGAGTACTGACTGATGCACCTTCAACCATCTTGCAGGAATGTAAGGCCTTAGTGGTCTCATACCTCTCTTGCCTTGCCTGTTGCTGGAACATTTCCTTGAGATGCACAATCATCTCATAAGCCTCCATGTGTTCGAGATCTCTTTGGAGCTCTGGAACCATGGTGGCTAGCATTAAGCATCCCACATTGACAGAGTCTTCCTTATGCTTCGTGTAAGCATCTCTCTGAGCTCTAGGAGCATTGGCGGCTGGCTCCTCAGGAATGGGTTGATTTAGGACATGCGCCTTTCTTTCCTGCTTGAGAACAATTCTCAAGTTCCTAAACCAGTCAAGAAAGTTTGTCCCATTGAGTTTGTCCTTCTCAAGGACAGATCGCAGCGATAATGTAGCAGTATTACTAGTCGTCATGATTCTACAATTAAAATATGCAATGTAATTAGTAATCTCCCACTAAATAAACAACCCTCAATGCAATAGTTAGTGGGCTAAGATCCATATTTGGCTCAAACTTAAGTCCGCTTTGGCATGACGCTTAAATTAAGTTATTTAGGTAGGTAACACCTTTACCAATTACATCAAATGTAACTCTTAGATATTCATGGGATCCTATCATCATATGATCTGGCATGTTCTAATCCCATCTAATGCCTTGAGATCCAAAACCGTTTTGTTAATCTCAATTAAGTCAAACAATAATGAACCTATGAGAGTAGCACCATTACTCTTTGCTTATCTCCCCAAGATAACTCAAAAGCACCCACTTTGGTGGAGTCCACAATTGAGCGATCAAGGTTTTGACAAGTGTTCATAAATTGATAGCATTATGACTTAAGATTTCTTTTAGAGGGCCTAATTTAACTATCTGGTTTATAAAACGCATGTTTCTCAGTTCGTATCTCATACAAGTAATATGCATACGCTGATATAATCATAATATGCATAATCTAAACGTGATACAATATGGCTCACCTATCCTAAGTCCCCTCAAGCCAATGAGAGGAGCTCTCTAGTAAGAAAAGAGAAATTACATATAGAAACCTCTTTTAACATTCGAGGGGAGTGAGATGAGAGGAGAAGGTACATTGAGAGTATATAGAGGAAGGCACGACACGCAGGCCGTATTTAAAAATTACAACACTTGCAATCTAGAGCCATATTGTTCACCATACCCAAACATTCAAGAATCAATATTCAGATCTAATCGAAGGGCAATTAATGTTTCAAATCTAAAACATTCACAAAGTAACATATGTTACGGTTATTTGTTTCATAAATAATCACGAATCTGAATTCGGTTTTCACAAATAATCACAAATTTGAATTCGGTTTTCTTAGACCCCATCTATGCGAATTGATCAAATCAAAAAGCATCACCACCGATTTCAATTTCCTTTTAGATTCCTTTTATGTCATACACAACACGGATTCCATACATGTCACACATACAACGCTTATTATATGATCGGCTACTACTAACATATATCATATAAATCAACAATCAAGCCTAACTTAAACACAAAACGGCATGGCTCTGATACCACTGTAAAGAATTGGAAGACACGCAGCGGAAATTAATTTAAAAATTTTTTCCATTCCTTGCCAGGATCTACCGTATGTGTTTAAGTCAAGTGGGAAGAAGTATTACCCTTAGTGTGCCTCAGCGACTTCCACAGCTTTCGGTCACGACGTTCACAGCTTCGCTCTGTGGCTCGTGCTCCCTTTCTGATCACAAGAAGTCGACGACTCAGGTCGGCTTCCTCTACTGGTATCCACACGAACAGCTTTTCAACCACGAACGACGTGCTAGCGTCTCTTGTCCCTCCAGGGCTTTCTCAAGAGTTCGTCCTCTCCGTCTCTATTTCGGCAGTTTCTTATCTGCAAACCTTTTGCAGAGTCCCCTTCGGCCTTTTTTTGTGTTCTATGTGTGTTTTCACTCTTTAAAACGCAGCTCCTAAAATCAGATATATAGGATGCTATGCGTTTTTCTCTAACCAAAAAGGATTTTAGGAGTTAATCTTATATTAATTCCGAAAATAATACAATATCATATATTGTATAATTTTATAAGAAACTAATTAAATAAATAATATTAAATCCGTCCCACAGATTTAATTACCTATTTATTTAACTTTAAATAAAGATGAGACTGAACTATATTTGATTTATTCTCATAAAACAAATTTGAGATATCCTATCAATTTGAATTTCAAATTCAAACATGATAGGGATTTAATTTATCCTTAAAATTAAATCTTATAAATATCTCTTATATGAGATATCCTATCAATTTGAATTTCGAATTCAAACGTGATAGAGATTTAATTTATCCTTATAAATTAAATCTTATAAATATCTCTTATATGAGATATCCTATCAATTTGAATTTCGAATTCAAATGTGATAGAGATTTAATTTATCCTTATAAATTAAATCTTATAAATATCTCTTATATGAGATATCCTATCAATTTGAATTTCGAATTCAAACGTGATAGAGATTTAATTTATCCTTATAAATTAAATCTCATATATCTCATATATATATAATATATATATACGAATTTATATATATACGAATATAAATATAAATAAATATATATACATTCACCTGGATCATTCATTGAATCTGGACATGTCTTAGATTCAATGAATCTGAACATCATAGCTCGTGTTGGGCTATTTTGTGTGTGACCCTGTAGGCCCATATGAAGTTGGCAGTGGGCCATTTGCTATACTAGCCCACAAGTCGCAAGCGGTCTCTAGCAAGACATAACGACTACCCAAATCATATGAGGATCGATAAACGATGTAACCTTTTATACAACCATATCATGTCCCTTCTGTCACGCGATATTTTGGTCATGGATGAGGCATGGATAATGTCATCCTCCTATTCCTGACCGTTACTTTCTCGATCCCTGAGTAGTCTGACTATAGAAATGGAATTACCTTTCCATTACAGTATGGCCATACATTTCTCAGACTCACTCATCGAGGGGCCCAGTAATATCTCTCCACGAATGTGAGGGACAAATTCCATCTTGACCATTCACATTCCTCCGCATGAAAAACCACTAAGCCCGAACATAGTCTTTATGATCACTCGGTCAAAAGTCACTTTTGACTAGGTCAAAGCTGAGCGTTTTGTCATGTAGGAATCCATGATGATCTCAGGTCAAAGGGCATATTGACATGGTTTGTATATGAGAGAAGCTTATGACGTTACCCATGCAGTTCTCTCATAGCGGGTCGGTCCAACACCCTGTACTCTTACATGTGCTTATGACTTTGATTTATATCTCTATACATCTTCAAAGTCATACTGGTCTTATTTCATCTGTGCTCCCACATAGATGATCGACCAGGGACATTTAGGATAATATCATGAATTATCCAAGGATGGTCATCATAGTAAACATGCAAATAATATGATAACTCAATTAATAAATTCATAAATCAATAATATTCATAAGACAATGATTGGCCCCTAGGGCACGATTTCCAACAAAAAGTGATGTGAAAAAATTAAGGTGTAATTTCTTTAAATAAATTAAAATATTTTTTACACCGGATTTATATTTTATCCAGTGTATAAAGTCTTCTAAAATTCAAAATATTAATTGTGGCATTTTTGAAAAGAAGTAGATATCTTTTTAAACTGGTTATTGTGTTAGTCAGGTTTAGAAATATAATTTACTACACCATATTTATATTTTATCTGGTGTAAAAAGTCTTTTGAAATTCAAAATATTAGTTGTGGCATTTTTGAAAAAAAGTAATTTTTTTAAATCGGTTATTGTGTTAGTCAGGTTTAGAAATATAATTTACTACATCAGATTTATATTTTATCAGGTGTAGAAAGTCTTCTAAAATTCAAAATATTAGTCGTGGCATTTTTGAAAATAAGTAGACATCTTTTTAAACCAGTTATTGTGTTAGTCAGGTTTAGAAATATGTAAACCTGTGTAAAAAGTCTTCCTCACAACATTTTCGAAGCCCGCCCCTTGGTGTGCCTCTCATTTCTCAGGTTTTCTTCAGTCTTATTTATTACTCTATAATTACTTCACTTGTAAAACTCTGTGGTTTTTGTTAGGCTTCACTGTGCTCAGTCGTTCTTCTTTGTTATCGCTCTCGTTGTGCTTTGCTGTGTACGTGTTCTTGATACTTATTTTCTCATGTACGTGCTTTGTCATATCCTAATTTTTAGACATAGAAGCCCAGTTTATAGACTGAAAGAGGTAGGCTACCAAGTCCTGTTGAGCAAAAGTCCCATAAGTATACATATGATGTTCAAGGACTAAACTGCAAGTAAGTGAAAGATCAGGGACTAAATTATAAATAGTGAAAGTCTCTAGAAGCATAATGGTCATTTTAAAGAAAGAGAGGGACTAAACTAAAAAGTCTAAAAGGTTTAATGGTGCCAAAAGGAAGTAGACATAAAGTTTGGGCCATTATGTGTAATTATAAAAAATTAAGGGACTTAGTTGAAAAGATGAAAAGTTTCTAAGGGCAAAATTGTAATTATAGAAAGTTCGGCCAGAAAAGGCTTAGAACTGCTCGAAAGCATTTTAGTCTCAAAATTCATTAGTAGATAGAGAAAGTTATGCTGGTTAATCTAGCATGATACATAAATTTTATCAGAGTTTCAGATAGCTGGTATTTATCTGATAGTCTAAAATATTATCTGATATTTTAGCAGATCTTATGGACCTCAGATATAAGTGAAAAGTTATAGGAAGGTGTGCCCTATGACACCAAATGTCATGGATCTAACATAACCTCAAAAGGAGTTATGTATGAGAAGTTATTCAAATTTTAGTGAATTTTGACGGGAATTTGTGAATACCTGAGATCTTATTATGAAACTTAGCAGTAAGCAAGTTATGATTGAATAAATTTAGATGATATCATAGAGAGGCCTATGATGACTTCAAGTGACACCCAAGGCTATGATATCAGCTTATCAGTTAAAGAGGTTAGTCCTAGAAATACGCAGAAAAAGTATGAAATGACGAAAATGCCCTTGTTATAAAATAATAAAATAATGAGTGAAGGGTATTTTGGTCATTTGATTAAGGTTAAACAGTTAAGGAAGGTTATATGGATAGTTGACCAAGGTCAAGAAATACTCTGACAAGGTGTGAAAAGACAATAATGCCCCTAGAATTATTAAAGAGGAAGGGCATTTTGGTAATTTGCTCTAGAATATTTCTTGGGAATCGAGCCACCAGACTGCTTGAGCTTAATTAGAGACCCAAGATGACAATCCCAGATATCCAAAAATATGGCCCAAGAGTGATGTGGGTCCAAGTGGTATTGAAATATTAGTTTAGTACTTTTTCAAAAAAGTTACCCGGTTAAAGATAAAACTAGGGAAAATGATTAGATAAAGCTTTAGACTAATCCAAAACCATGAGGTGGCATGAAAAGTATCCTTATGGGACCCACAAGGCACCACATGGCATGAATCTAGGAAAAGAAGAAAAAGCTAAGGACACATGGTACGATCTCAGCCGTTCATTCCGGGACAGGACTCTGGAATTCTCTGGAAATGCTGAGTTAGCTGGTGAGGTATTGTAAGGAATTGGAAGAAACGCAGCGGAAATTAACTTAAAATTTTTTTCATTCCTTGCCAGGATTTACCGTATGTGTTTAAGTCAAGTGGGAAGAAGCATTACCCTCAGTGTTCCTCAGCGACTTCCACAGCTTCTGGTCACGACGTTCATAGCTTCTCTTCGCGGCTCGTGCTCCCTTTCCGATCGCAAGAAGTCGACGACTCATCTCGGCTTCCTCTACTGGTATCCACACAAACAACGTTCCAACCACGAATGACGTGCTAGCGTCTCTTGTCCCTCCAGGGCTTTCTCAAGAATTCGTCCTCTCCGTCTCTATTTCGACAGTTTCTTATCTGTAAACCTTTTGCATATTCCCCTTCGGCCTTTCTGTGTTCTGTTTGTGTCACTAAAACGCAGCTCCTAAAATCAGATATATAGGATGCCATGCGTTTTTCTCTTTACCAAATTGGATTTTGGAGTTAATCTTATAGTAATTCCAAAATTAATACAATTTCATATATTGTATAATTTTATAAGAAACTAATTAGATAAATAATATTAAATCCGTCCCACAGATTTAATTACCTATTTATTTAACTTTAAATAAAGATAAGACTGAACTATATTTGATTTATTTTCATAAATCAAATTTGAGATATCATATCAATTTGAATTTCAAATTCAAATGTGATAGGGATTTAATTTATCCTTATAAATTAAATCTTATAAATATCTCTTATATAAGATATCTTATCAATTTGAATTTTAAATTCAAGCGTGATAGAGATTTAATTTATCCTTATAAATTAAATCTCATATATCTCATATATATAATATATATATATACGAATATAAATATAAATAAATATATGCATCCACCCTGGATCATTCATTGAATCTGGACATGTCTTAGATTCAATGAATATAGATATCATAGCTCGTGTTAGGCTATTTTGTGTGTGACCCTGTAGGCCCATATGAAGTTGGCAGTGTTGTAAGGAATTGGAAGACACGCAGCGGAAATTAATTTAAAAATTTTTCCATTCCTTGCCAGGATCTACCGTATGTGTTTAAGTCAAGTGGGAAGAAGCATTACCCTCAGTGTTTCTCAGCGACTTCCACATATTCTCTCCGCGGCTCGTGCTCTCTTTTTGATCGCAAGAAGTAGACTCCTCAGGTCGTCTTCCTCTACTGGTATCCACACGAACAGCGTTCTAACCACGAACGACGTGCTAGCATCTCCTGTCCCTCCAAGGCTTTCTCAAGAGTTCGTCCTCTCCGTCTCTACTTCAGCAGTTTCTTATCTGCAAACCTTTTGCAGATTCCGTTCGGCCCCTTTTGTGTTATGTGTTGTGTTCAAAACGTAGCTCCTAAAATCGGATATATAGGATGCTCTGCGTTTTCTCAACCGAATTGGATTTTGGAATTAATCTATATTAATTCCGAATACAATATCACATATTGTATAATTTGATAAGAAACTAATTAAATAAATAATATTTATATTAAATCCGTCCCACAGATTTAATTCACCTATTTATTTAATTTAAATAAAGATAAGATTAGACTGTATTTGATTTATTCTCATAAATCAAATTTGAGATATCCTATCAATTTGAATTTTAAATTCTAATGTGATAGAGATTTAATTTATCCTTATAAATTAAATCTTGTAAATATCTCTTATATGAGATATCCTATTAATTTGAATTTCAAATTCAAACGTGATAGAGATTTAATTTATCCTTATAAATTAAATCCTATATATCCCTTATATATAATATATATATATACGAATTTATATATATACGAATATAAATATAAATAAATATATACATCAACCCTGGATCATTCATTGAATTTAGACACGTCTTAGATTCAATGAATCTAGACATCATAGCTCGTGTTGGGCTATTTTGTGTACGACCCTGTAGGCCCATATGAAGTTGGCAGTGGGCCATTTGCTATACTGGCCCACAAGTCGCAAGCGGTCTCTAGCAAAACATAACGACTACCCAAATCATATGAGAATCGATAAACGATGTAACCTTTTATACAACCATATCATGTCCCTTCTGTCACGCGATATTTTGGTCATGGATGAGGCATGAATAATGTCATCCTCCTATTCCTGACCGTTACTTTCTCGATCCCTGAGTAGTCTGACTATAGAAATGGAACTACCTTTCCATTACAGTATGGCCATACATTTCTCAGACTCACTCATCGAGGGGCCCAGTAATATCTCTCTACGAATGTTAGGGACAAATTCCATCTTGACCATTCACATTCCTCCGCATGAAAAACCACTAAGCCCGAACATAGTCTTTATGATCACTCAGTCAAAAGTCACTTTTGACTAGGCCAAAGCTGAGCGTTTGTCATGTAGGAATCCATGATGATCTCAGGTCAAAGGGCATAGTGACATGGTTTGTATATGAGAGAAGATTATAACGTAACCCATGCAACTCTCTCATAGCGGGTCGGTCCAACACCTTGCACTCTTACATGTGCATATGACTTTGATTTATATCTCTATACATCTTCAAAGTCATACTGGTCTTATTTCATCTCTGCTCCCGCACAGATGACCGACCAGGGACATTTAGGATAAGATCATGAATTATCCAAGGATGGTCATCACAGTAAACATGCCAATAATATGATAACACAATTAATAAATTCATAAATCAATAATGTTCATAAGACAATGATTGGTCCCTAGGGCACGTTTTCCAACAACCTCCCACTTGTACTAGGTACAATCATTAATTTGAGTAATTCCCATTGACCTAACATGACGCTCATGCTTTGCCTGCACAAGCGGCTTTGTTAGAGGATCAGCAATACTGTCTTCTCCTGCTACTTTGCATATCTTTATATCACCTCTATTGTTGATTTCTCTGATGAGATGAAATCGCCTGAGTATATGCTTGGTCCTTTGATGTGACCTAGGCTCTTTGGCCTGTGCAATGGCACCGCTATTATCACAGAGCAAAGTTATTGGATCTGAGATGGTAGGTATCACCCCTAGTTCAGTGATAAACTTCCTGATCCAGACGGCTTCCTTAGCTGCATCAGATGCTGCTATATACTCAGCTTCCATTGCAGAATCTGCTACAGTGCCTTGCTTAGAGCTCTTCCAGCTTACTGCTCCATTATTAAGGAGGAATATATACCCAGACTGCAATTTTTGGTACAGTGCCTTGGAAACTCGCGTCTGTGTAACCAGTTACACAGAGTTCATCATCCAATCCACCATAGACCAAGAATAAGTCCTTAGTCCTTCTCAAGTACTTAAGGATATTCTTGACAGTAGTCTAATGGCCCTCACCAGGGTCCTGTTGATATCTGCTAGTCATACTTAAGGCAAATGAGACATCCGGTCGAGTACATAACATGACGTACATGATAGATCCTATGGCCGAGGCATATGGAACTTTACTCATGCCACCTCGCTGATCAGGTGTACTAGGATACAGATCTTTGCTGAGGTGACTACCATGAGACATGGGTATGAAACCCCTCTTTGATTCGTGCATACTGAACCTATGCAGTATTTTGTCTATGTATGTACTCTTACTGAGTCCTAGAAGTCTTTTAGATCTATCTCTATATATCCTGATTCCTAGGATGTAGGTGGCTTCACCCAAGTCTTTCATCGAGAAAGACTTTCCTAACCAAGACTTGACAATCTGCAAGGTAGGAATATCATTTCCAATAAGTAGGATGTCATCAACATAGAGTACCAAAAACACAACTGTGCTCCCACTAACCTTCTTGTACACACAAGGTTCATTAATATTTTGAAGAAATCCAAACTCTTTGACTACTTCATCAAAATGATGATTCCAACTCCGAGAGGCTTGCTTCAGTCCATAAATGGACCTTTGAAGCTTGCACACTTTACCAGAGTCCTCGGAACGCACAAACCCTTCAGGTTGTGTCATGTACACATCCTCAAGGAGCTTTCCATTAAGGAAGGCTGTCTTGACGTCCATCTGCCATATTTTATAGTCATAATATGCTGCTATGGCAAAGAGGATTCTGATTGATTTGGCCATTGCAACTGGGGAAAAGGTCTCATCATAGTCAACACCATGAGTTTGAGTAAATCCTTTTACAACCAGTCGTGCCTTGAAGACATTTACATTGCCATCCATGTCAGTTTTCTCCTTAAAAACCCACTTGCACCCTACGATTTTTACACCTTCAAGCGAGTCGACTAAGGTCCAAACCTTATTGTCGTACATGGATTGCATTTCAGACTTCATGGCATTAAGCCACTTTTCAGAGTTTGGTCCCACTATAGCTTCTCGATAGGTAGTCGGCTCATTATGCTCAATGAGCAACACATCACGACTGTCAGAAATCAGAAATCCATATCTCTGAGGCTGAAGTCGTGTCCTATTAGACTTCCGTGGACCTTTCGTGACTTGAGGAGTCTCAACAATTTGTTGTGAGTCTTCTGTATTTTCCATCTGCAGTTCTGTGGTGTCTTGTGGCTCTCGAACTTCTTCGAGGTGTACCTTACTCCCACTGGTTCTTTTAGAGATAAATTCTCGTTCGAGAAAGATACCATTTCTGACAACAAACACTTTGTTATCAGCAGGGTTGTAGACGTAATATCCCTTGGTTTCCTTAGGATATCCCACGAAGAGGCATTTTGAGGATTTGGGCACTAATTTGTCTGAGGCTTGTTGCTTAACATAGACCTCGCATCCCCAAATCTTGAGAAAAGACAAACTAGGCATCCTTGCAGTCCATATCTCATACGGAGTCTTTTCGATTGCCTTAGATGGAACACGATTGAGTGTGAACGTAGCTGTCTATAGGGCATGGCCCTAAAAGGAGGGCGGAAGATCTGTTCGACTCATCATAGATCGAACCATATCTAATAGTGTTCGATTCCTCCGTTCAAAAATGCCATTCCATTGTGGTGTCCCTGGAGGAGTCAATTATGAGACTATCCCACAACTCCTAAGATGATCTATGAACTCTTGGCTCAAATATTCACCACCCCGATCAGATTGAAGGGCTTTAATTGTTTTGCCAAGCTGGTTTTGTACTTTATTTTGAAATATCTTGAATTTTTCAAAAGACTCAGATTTATGTTTCATCATATAGATGTACCCATATCTGCTGAAATCATCTATGAATGTTATGAAGTGTGAATAACCTCCTCTGGCATTTGTGTTCATCGGTCCACACACATCTGTATGTATGAGGCCCAATAAATCAGTGGCCCTCTCACTGTGCCCAGTGAAGGGTGACTTTGTCATCTTTCCTAACAAGCAAGACTCGCAAGTGTCATATGATTCAAAATCAAATGAGTTTAGAAATCCATCTTGATGGAGTTTGGAAATGCATTTCTCATTTATGTGGCCCAGATGACAGTGCCAGAGGTATGTCGGATTCAAATTGTTCGGTTTGACCCTTTTAGCGGTTATGTTATAGATATTTCCATGATTGGGTTGTTCCAAATTTAATATGTAATGATCAACATGCAAATCACCATGAGCATAGAAAACATCATTATAATAAATAGAACATCTACTATTTCCAGCAATGGAAGTGAAACCTTCCTTATCCAAATAAGAAAGTGAAACAATGTTACTACTTAAAGCAGGAACATAATAGCAATTGTTCAAAACTAACAAAAGCCCAGTGGGAAGAACTAATTCATAAGTGCTTACAGCTAATGCAGCAACCCTTGCTCTATTTCTAACTTGTAGGTCAACCTCGCCCTTTTTCAGCTTCCTACTGTCTTTTAGTCCCTGCACATTTGTACAAATATGAGAACCACATGCAGTATCTAATACCCATGAAGTGGAAGTAGAAAGATGAATGTCTATAACATAAATACCTGAAGTGATAGCCCCGCTATCCTTCTTGTTCTTTTTCAGATCTTCGAGGTAGAGTTTGCAATTCCTCTTCCAATGACCAGGTTCATTGCAGAAGAAGTAGACTCCTTCCTTAGGAGGCTTTGCCTTCTTTGGTGCAGGCTTGGTTTCGGGCTTGCCTGACTCTTTGGTCTTACCTGATGAGCCATGACCCTTCCCCTTGCCTTTGCCTTTCCTTTTCATACCCTTTCCTTTCTGAACCATCAAAACAGCACTGGGCTTCTTCTTAAGACTCAGCTCATCAGTTTTAAGCATCCCATGCAGTTCAGAAATAGATTTCTCCATGTTATTCATGTTGTAGTTCATGACAAACTGGTCATAACTTTCTGGGAGTGAGTTCAAGATCAAATCCGTAGCTAACTCCTGGCTCATGGGAAATCCAAGCCTTTCAAGGTGATCAATGTACCCTTTCATCTTTAAGACATGAGTACTGACTGATGCACCTTCAGCCATCTTGCAGGAATATAAGGCCTTAGTGGTCTCATACCTCTCTTGCCTTGCCTGTTTCTGGAACATTTCTTTGAGATGCACAATCATCTCATAAGCCTCCATGTGTTCGAGATCTCTTTGGAGCTCTGGAACCATGGTGGCTAGCATCAAGCATCCCACATCGACAGAGTCTTCCTTATGCTTCGTGTAAGCATCTCTCTGAGCTTTAGGAGCATTGGCCGCTGGCTCCTCAGGAATGGGTTGATCTAGGACATACGCCTTTCTTTCCTGCTTGAGAACAATTCTCAAGTTCCTAAACCAGTCAAGAAAGTTTGTCCCATTAAGTTTATCCTTCTCAAGGACAGATCGCAGCGATAATGTAGCAGTATTACTAGTCGTCATGATTCTACAATTAAAAATATGCAATTCAATTAGCAATCTCCCACTAAATAAATAACCCTCAATGCATTAGTTAGTGGGCTAAGATCCATATTTGGCTTAAACTTAAGTCCGCTTTGGCAGGACGCTTAAATTAAGTTATTTAGGTAGGTAACACCTTTACCAATTACATCAAATGTAACTCTTAGATGTTTATGGGATTCTATCATCATATGATCTGGCATGTTTTTAATCCCATCTAATGCCTTGAGACCCAAAACCGTTTTGTTAATCTCAATTAAGTCAAACAATAATAAACATGTGAGAGTAGCACCATTACTCTTGCTTATCTCCCCAAGATAACTCAAAAGCACCCACTTTGGTGGAGTCGACAATTGACCGATCGAGGTTTTAATAAGTGTTCATAAATTGACGGCATCATGACTTAAGATTTCATTTAGAGGGCCTAATTTAACTATCTGGTTTATAAAAAACACATGTTTCTCAGTTTGTATTTCATACAAGTAATATGCATGTGCTGATATAATCATAATACGCATAATCTAAACGTGATACAATATGGCTCACCTATCCTAACTCCCCTCAAGCCAATGAGAGGAGCTCTCTAGTAAGAAAAGGGAAATTACATATAGAAACCTCTTTTAACATTCGAGGGGAGTGAGATGAGAAGAGAAGGTACATTAAGAGTATATAGAGGAAGGCACGACACGCAGGCTGTATTTAAAAATTACAACACTTGCAATCTAGAGCCATATTGTTCACCTTACCCAAACATTCAAGAATCAATATTCAGATTTAATTCAAGGGTAATTAATGTTTCATATCTAAAACATTCACCAAATAACATATGTTACGGTTATGTTGCGCTATGAACAGGTAGCCACGGCGGTCCCGCTATGTTAGTTGATCAAATCAAAGTGCATCACCACTGATTTCAATTCCCTTTTAGATTCCTTTTATGTCATACATAACACGGATTCCTTATATGTCATACATAGAACGCATATTATATGATCGGCTATGACTAACATATATCATATGAATCAACAATCAAGCCTAACTTAAACACAAAATGGCATGGCTCTGATACCACTGTAAGAAATTGGAAGACACGCAGCGGAAATTAATTTAAAAATTTTTCCATTCCTTGCCAGGATCTACCGTATGTGTTTAAGTCAAGCGGGAAGAAGCATTACCCTCAGTGTTTCTCAGCAACTTCCACAGCTTCTCTCCGCGGCTCGTGCTCTCTTTTTGATCGCAAGAAGTAGACTCCTCAGGTCGTCTTCCTCTACTGGTATCCACACGAACAGCGTTCTAACCACGAACAATGTGCTAGCGTCTCCTGTCCCTCCAAGGCTTTCTCAAGAGTTCGTCCTCTCCGTCTCTACTTCAACAGTTTCTTATCTGCAAACCTTTTGCAGATTCCGTTCGGCCCCTTTTGTGTTATGTGTTGTGTTCAAAACGTAGCTCCTAAAATCGGATATATAGGATGCTCTGCGTTTTCTCAACCGAATTGGATTTTGGAATTAATATATATTAATTCCGAATACAATATCACATATTGTATAATTTGATAAGAAATTAATTAAATAAATAATATTTATATTAAATCCGTCCCACAGATTTAATTCACCTATTTATTTAATTTAAATAAAGATAAGATTGGACTGTATTTGCTTTATTCTCATAAATCAAATTTGAGATATCCTATCAATTTGAATTTCAAATTCAAACGTGATAGAGATTTAATTTATCCTTATAAATTAAATCTTGTAAATATCTCTTATATGAGATATTCTATCAATTTGAATTTCAAATTCAAACGTGATAGAGATTTAATTTATCCTTATAAATTAAATCCTATATATCCCTTATATATAATATATATATACGAATTTATATATATACGAATATAAATATAAATAAATATATACATCAACCCTGGATCATTCATTGAATCTACACACGTCTTAGATTCAATGAATCTGGATATCATAGCTCGTGTTGGGTTATTTTGTGTGCGACCCTGTAGGCCCATATGAAGTTGGCAGTGGGCCATTTGCTATACTGGCCCACAAGTCGCAAGCGGTCTCTAACAAGACATAACGACTACCCAAATCATATGAGAATCGATAAACGATGTAACCTTTTATACAACCATATCATGTCCCTTATGTCACGCGATATTTTGGTCATGGATGAGGCATGGATAATGTCATCCTCCTATTCCTGACCGTTACTTTCTCGATCCCTGAGTAGTCTGACTATAGAAATGGAACTACCTTTCCATTACAGTATGGCCATACATTTCTCAGACTCACTTATCGAGGGCCCCAGTAATATCTCTCTACGAATGTGAGGGACAAATTCCATCTTGACCATTCACATTCCTCCGCATGAAAAACCACTAAGCCCGAACATAGTCTTTATGATCACTCGGTCAAAAGTGACTTTTGACTAGACCAAAGCTGAGTGTTTGTCATGTAGGAATCCATGATGATCTCAGGTCAAAGGGCATAGTGACATGGTTTGTATATGAGAGAAGATTATGACGTAACCCATGCAACTCTCTCATAGCGGGTCGGTCCAACACCTTGTACTATTACATGTGCATATGACTTTGATTTATATCTCTATACATCTTCAAAGTCATATTGGTCTTGTTTCATCTCTGCTCCCGCACAGATGACCGACCAGGGACTAAGATCAAGAATTATCCAAGGATGGTCATCACAGTAAACATGCAAATAATATGATAACACAATTAATAAATTCATAAATTAATAATGTTCATAAGACAATGATTGGCCCCTAGGGCACATTTTCCAACAAGTGTGCCATTTGCTATACTAGCCCACAAGTCGCAAGCGGTCTCTAGCAAGACATAACGACTACCAAAATTATATGAGGATCGTTAAACAATTTAACCTTTTATACAACCATATCATGTCCCTTTTGTCACGCGATATTTTGGTCATGGTTGAGGCATGGATAATGTCATCCTCCTATTCCTGACCGTTACTTTCTCGATCCCTGAGTAGTCTGACTGTAGAAATGGAACTACCTTTCCATTACAGTATGGCTATATATTTCTCAGACTCACTTAACGAGGGGCCCAGTAATATCTCTCTACAAATATGAGGGACAAATTCCATCTTGATCATTTACATTCCTCCACATGAAAAATCACTAAGCCCGAACATAGTCTTTATGATTACTCGGTCAAAAGTGACTTTTGACTAGGTCAAAGCTGAGCATTTGTCATATAGGAATCCATGATGATCTCAGGTTAAAGGGCATATTGACATGGTTTGTATATGAGAGAAGCTTATGACGTTACCCATGCAGTTCTCTCATAGAGGGTCGGTCCAACACCTTGTACTCTTACATGTGCCTATGACTCTTATTTATATCTCTATATATCTTCAAAGTCATACTGATCTTATTTCATCTGTGCTCCCGCATAGATGACCGACCAAGGACATTTAGGATAAGATCATGAATTATCCAAGGATGGTCATCATAGTAAACATGCAAATAATATGATAACACAATTAATAAATTCATAAATCAATAATTTTCATAAGACAATGATTGGCCCCTAGGGCACGATTTCCAACATAATCATCTAGTTCTACTTTTATTTTCTTCTTCCTCCTTTAACTTAAAATTTGGACAGCAAGCATACTCTAGGTTTAATCGAATTTCCAACCACTAAAACCTAGGTTTTACCCTTCCAAAACACATCTAAATAAACTAGGAAGGATCACATACCTTATGCCTTGACTACCTTGATCTCTAAGTGCCTTGAATTGCCTTTATCTTGGTTGAGTTTTCAAATGACAAGAGTTTCTCCAAGGGAACCAAGGGTGTACGGTTTTGTGAAGAATGGGAGGGGTATTTATAGCCAAAATTTTGGCACCTTGGGTCCATAATGTCTTCACTTTTCCTAATTATTACAATGGCTTAATCTTGAATTTGATTGGTTAGTTTTTGGATTAATTAACCTTAATCATCATTAGGTTAATTCTTATATTATTTTATTATATTTTAACACATTATATAATTTTTCTTTCCTCTTCTTGGTTCCATGTGTAAAGCTTGTGGTTCCCACAAGGATACCTCATATGCTTCTTGGATTTTCTTAAATTCTTATCTTTTAAAATACATAAAATATTCTAAAAATTCATTTTACCACATAAAAATTCCTTGGGCTTATTGGGCTTGCATAACACGTCATATTGGGCCTCTTTTAAGTCCAATGGATACTTGGCACAAATCCCAAGGCACTTTCCTTATACTGATATTGTTAAATCACCTTGATTTTTGGGATAAATGCTAGACAACTATTTTAATAGTTTTGACATTTTTATAAATTCATTCTAATACAAAATGAATTTCTTACAAAGTTTCATAATTTTCTAAAACCCAAAAGTCTTGATAAAAATTTTTCACATTTCCTTTAACCTTTTATCGGTGTCCGATTTCACTATAAATTTTATAATTAATTCTACAGGACTCCTTTTTGACTTCTGTCTATTTCATAAATTTTTATATTAATTATAAGAATTTATTATCAAGTTTTATCTGATTATGAGGTTCAAAAGATATTACAATAATCTCCCTACTTCAGAAATTTATATCAATTTTTTGAGACCTCAAATCAAAATTATGTGTTGCGTTAAACTAATCAAAATAACTTTCTCTATTTTATAGTAAAATTTAGGACTAAAATAGTTCTGGCATTTTTTGGCCTCTTTTGGCTCAACTTTCCATAATTACCAGTTTGCCCATGAACTTTTGGAAATTGCACTTTAGGCCATCAACTTTTTATAATTACCCTCAATGACCTAAAGCTTATGTATACTTCCATTTTGCACCCTGAAACTTTTAAAGTTTTCACTTTAGTCCATTTCTTTTCCAAAATGACAATTTGAAACTTTTACTAATTGCAATTTAGTCCCTAGAATTTTTCTAAATTGCAATTTAATCCCCTTTTGCTTTACAAGTTTATACCTTCTTTCTTTCTTTGGCTTAACACTTATCTTAATTATTATTTTTTCTTCTTATTACCAACCCAATCTCTTCATAACCTCTTTCCTCTATCAGTCTTATACAGATAGGAAAATTTGGGATGTTACATTTCTACCCCTTTAAAATAAATTTCGCCCTCAAAATTTACTTAGTATCTTAGTCAAAATATCTTGGATATATCTCTTCTTTATATCCCTTCTTGCTTTATGTCTTAGGATTGGGTTATCTATCTACTTATACATATGGACAACACATTATAGTGAACTTGTAAGTAGTGTTCATTTCTTTCATATTGAACCCTCTTAAACTTGACTATACTCTAGAATTTCTGTTAGCTACTTGAAATGTTTTTCTATCTATCTCTTTTTCTCTATACCTTTCTTCTTATATAGTTCCTCTATTTGGAACTAATATAAGGGATAATGAAGTTCCCTATTTCTTTCTATTGAGCACTTATACTATTCTCTGCTCATGCTATTCTTTCTCAGTATACTATAACTTTTTCTAACTTTGTGAATTAACATACTACTTCCCAGTGGTCACTTATCCTTAGACTTCTCTAGCCTTAGGCCCTTTTCTCTGAATCTATTTGGCCCTTAATCTTTTTATCCTCATTTGGAGGATCTATCTTATCATACTTCTTTGTTCTCAAACATATGGGGTTCTCTTCTCAGTTCCTCAGGCATACTTCCATAAACTTTTGAATATCAGTACCAAAACTTGAACCTGGACTCCATATTCATTTAAGGGAAAACTAAGTTCAGTCTAATTATAATAAAGGCTATCTGAGGAAAAATATTATAAATAATTTTTTTCTTGAGGAGTTAATCAACTTGTGAAGCTTCCCTACCTTAACTTTGTCTTTGGTAATCATCTTTCTAGAGATTTACTACATTGTAGTCATATCTTCATAGCTCATACTTTCCTTAGGCTAGGTCTATTGCGACCTCAGGATCTAACTGTGATCAACTGTAAGCCTCTTCAGGATCTAACTGTGACCCTAAAACCTTGTTAGGATCTAACTGCGATCCCCCAGAATCCCCTGTGATTCTGTTGTACTATGTCATCATCTCTAGAAGATCGTAAAACCAACATACTACTTGTTGATAACTCAATCAAGAAATATTTTTAAGAAATACATCTAGTAGCTCATTTTATTTACTAAGACTTTACTTATTTCCTCTCTTACTCATGAGTTCCTTCTCATCTTTCTTACTCTGTTGTGGCTTACCAATTATGGTCTAACCACCTGCCATTGCATTCTGTTGCTATGGCCTCATCATAACTTCTCATTTCAATATGTGCTCTAACTGCTAGCCATTTGAACTATGCTCTAACTACGAGCAATCTATATCAGATCTAACTCTTATATGAAGAGTAATATGAAAACAATATCTTTATTGTTATCTTTTGCTCTTTTTGTATACCATTTCTTTTGATAGAGTTTTAACACTACCACCTTCTTGGTACTTGATGTAACCCTAACATAAGAAATGGCCCTGAGTACTGCATTCACAAGTCCGTAGAAATACCTGAGTAACCCCCTACTCATACTGTATCTAACTATCCCACTTTTTAAGACTATATGTTATTCTAGGTATCTCCCTCTTACTACCTTATCTCATGTTTTATTTTTAATCTTCTATCCCAACGTTAATCATAATATAAACTCTAATATCCAAGGGTTTAACTAATACTAACTACCTTGTTTATGTTTTCTCTACTTCCTACTCTTTAAACCTATAACCATATTCACCTTTATATGGAGGCAACATACTAGGTATAGGGTAGCTTAACAGTGTGCATACCAGACAATATAATCCAATCACATATAGGATTTATCAACTCATTAACTAGTGGAAATAGAACACATATAAACTCCTACCTTGATTTGGTACAGGCGACTTTCTCATCTCATTGCCATTTAGGGCATACACTCTTCCTTGAGTCTGGTACCTTTCGCCTATTGTGTTATGTGAACACTCCCTGGCATAATGTTCGGGCTTTCCACACCTATAGCATAACCCTTGACCTGCTAGACAAGGCCTTATACTATGGTCTCGACCATAGTTCCCATATACATTAGGCCTTGGTTGCCTATTAACTTTTCCTATCCTATTACTTGGCCTACCTCCCCGCTTCTTTACGACCTTTAACCCATATACTGGCCCATTTCTCTTCTTACTATTCTCTCTTAAGGATTCTAGCGGCACCATTCTTAATGGTACTACTGTAACATGCTCACTCCTTTCTAGGTATTGCACATTCTTTTCTGTAATCCTACATACCTCTACTGCTTCATTAAACCTTCTTATCTGTCTAGGAAAAACCTTCTCCTTCAATGTAGAATTTAATCCATGAGTTAACTTCTCAGTGGTCTACCTCTCATCATTCATACAGTTCAAGTAAGTGGAATATCATGAAAGACGAATAAATTTAGCAAGATAGTCATCAAAGGGTTCTTGCTCACCCTGCTTTAACACTAAAAACTCTGCTTCCTGTTCATCTCTTACTGACTATGGAAAATATTTCTCGTTGAACTGCTCAAGAAATATTTTCCATGTAAGTGGAATATTTCTTGATTGCAGGATTACTTCGGTATTCCTCCACTACCTATCAGCATCCTTTTCTAATGAAAGCCAACTCGGTGAGTTGCCTTGAATGGATCACACCGAAGGTAATAAAAGTGTTAAGTCTTATGCTCCATAATTTTTTTATGATGACAAATAATTTTATTCATGTTAATATTACAGAGTCGAAGGCAACCCAAACAAAGCAACTTGTGCGGCTTCTATATGGTCAAACACATGATTAGTATCATTTTGTCAAATAGGACTGACCTAACTGAGGAGGTAAATTGTGTTTTTAATGATTTCATATTTCTTGTCAATTTAATATACATTAGTAATGCCTTAATTTCTTTTATTTTAATTGATGTTTCAGATGTTTGATCAATTTGACCCATTTTCTAAATAAGATATTGAGGACCTATGCAATATTTGGGCTAAGTTTTTTTTCAATTCATCTTTCTCAATAGTATTTGTCATTAACTGAATACATTTTTTTATTTTCCTATTCAAATTGTTGCATTTTTTATTGAATTTTATTAAATGACTAATGTAATGAGCAATTAAAGATATGTATCTGCCATCTTTAAACTCTTTCTCTGCTGTTGTCTCTTTGAGTTCATATATTTGGGTAGTTTATTCATAAAGCTTTAGGGGATGGGATTAATGAAATATTTAAGGCGTTATTTTTTAAAAATACATTTAAACGGGACAAAGAATACTGGCAGGTTTAGAAACAAAATTTAAATATTATAAGATCTACACCAGTTGCCTTTATGGTGAGGTATAGAAAATGGATTATTCTACACCGGGTGTAAACACAACCGTTGTAAAAAAATTCATTAATATATAGCTCCTGTTCACATAACCCGTGGAGATATTAGTAAATTCTACTCCTAATTTTAAAAAGGACCAGTTTAAATTTTATCCATTCTACACCAGTGAATCGCCTGGTTTAAAAAAGTGTATAGTTTCTATAGGGTCTACTTCTACATTGCATCGTTGTCCAGTGTAGAATACTATTTTCAACCGATTTAGAAAGCCTTTTTTGTAGTAGTGTATTCTCCTTGATCTATTTCTAGTAGGAGTGTTTCGATTATTATTGAATTTAATATCTATTGTAGCTAATATTGATATATGTTTTCTTGGTTCTATAATGTAGTTTGGCTGGAGGGATAAGCGGAGATGAGGTGCAAATGGCTAATGATCTATATTCTTTTAAAAAAAACATGTCAACTGTAGCGCTTTCTTAAGGGAGTGTTATAGCTTAATTAATTCTTTTAAAAAATAAAGCACAAGATGTAAGGTCTAAACTTGTGTTTTATTCTTTTTTGTAGCATTAGGATATGTGGCATTAAAAAATGCTAAAAAATTGAAATAAATTAAGTGATATAGCTGTATTTTTCTGTAGTAGTGTTTTTAATTTAAAAATTAGTAAATAATAATTTTGATATAAATGACAAAAATGAAGAAATTTACATAAAATGATAAAGGCATATTTGTCAACTTATATATAATTACTTCTCCTTCCTTCCCTCATTATTTTGATATAAAAGAAAATATCAAAACTACTCTACATTATGGGAAGAAAACAACCATAAATTATCTAAAGGAACCAAATGAAATCTAAAGGGCATCGCTAAAGCACGTTTGGCAAGTATAACAACTTCAGAGTTCTCTCTCTAAAACTATTGAAGATCAACCAACTCCCATTGGATCATTACATGAATTTCAAATATTAAATTCTAATTACTATAAAGATCATTATTTCCTTTCTTGATAAGCTTAATTGCATATAGAGAATAATTTCTCAAGCAAACACGCCTATGTCCCGTCCCTGGCCCTTTTAAGACCAATAAGGCACACCCAAAGTTCTGCGGTTAAAGGATCTCTATTTTGTATATTAAGCATGAATATCAATTGTATTTCTTCTACAATCGTTAATAATCCCTCCACATCCTGCCTTTCCATCTTTATGAGAATAAGCTCCATCAACATTGATAGTCAACCAACCATCTATTTCCAGCCAGTTAGTGTCTTCCTTCATCACAGAAATACCTCAAAATTTGACTTAATTCCTCTGTATCTTGGCTGCTCTAAAGCTAGACAGGATGGCTTTGGCCTTTGGTAAAAGTCCAAGAGCACTTAAGTTGCTATTCTAAAAAACTCTCTCATTGTGTCTTTTACAAATAAGCCAATGAAGATTTTTTTTCCAATGCCCATCACATTACCCAACCTTTCTTTGAGATTCATACAACACCAAGTCCATAACTAACAACTAAAAAATCCCCATGCAAGTTGGTATCAGCAATTAAAAGCCACAAAGATTAACATCAGTGTAGTCCCTAAGAACATGTATGGAATCTTCAATACTTGAATCACACAAAGTGCAAGACGCCGTCTCACTAATGCCCTGCCTCATTCTTGCTTCATTAGTAAGTAACTTGTTATGCAGTGTAAGTCAAAGAAATGATTTACACATCTGAGGTAGGTTCAACTTCCAAACCTTGTTTAAATAATATTTTCCATTGAATCATCATTTTTTAAAAGATTGTAGGCTGATTTTATGGAGAAATTCCCATGTTTTTTCAAGTTTCCATCTAGCTACTTCATCTCCCAACCACACGTTCAGTTCCCTATAACACATAATCGTAGGTGTTTTTAATTCCTTTCCATAAACGAGAACAAACACATTCTATCAATTGTAGGAATGAGGTCATTCTCACATAGATATTTACTCCTTATGACTTTAGTCCACAAAGCATCCTGATTATTGATCAAACCCTAACCAGCCATCATCATAAATGCTTTATTATGAAGTCTAGCATGACGAACACCCAAACCTCCTTTTTTCTTTTCATTACATACCTATTCCAAGCTACAAGACGAATCTTCTTATTCTCATTAGTTGAACCCCAAAGAAACTGTCTAGCATTCTTTTCAAGTTCATTCCAAGTAGTAAGCAGAAGATCAAATGTCTGCATAGGGTAAAGAGGTATGTGTTGGACCACTAAAGTAATAAGATTGCGTCTACCAGCAAGAGAGATGGTATTAGCCTTCCAATTGCTCAGTCTGTCTTTCACTTTATCCATAATATATTAATAGGTAGCCTTCTTCATTCGTTCATAATGCAGAGGTACTCCCAAATATTTTACAAGATTAGAAGTGCTAGAAAAACCAAGCTACTCACTAAGCTAATTTGCTCTATAATGATTAACATTACAAGAGAAGTAAACTCGAGACTTTCTTTGACTAACCTTCTGCCTCGGCATGCTACAAAAAGTATTTAGACATCTTTTAATTACTTGCACTTGTTCCAAAGATACTTTCGCAAACAAAATCAAGTCATCTGCAAAAAAATAAATGAGTAATAGGCGGACCATCTTTATTAAGCCTGGTGGGTTTCCAATTTTGTTTGTTTATCTCCTCCTAAATCAAATGATCAAGTTTTTCAATACAAATAACAAAAAGGATATGGAGAGATAGGATCACCCTATCTTATGCCACGAGACAGAGTAAACTATTGAGTTTTACTTCCTTTCCATAAAATTTGCATTATAGGAGAAGAAATAAAATGATGAACAAGGATTCTTATATTGACTGAAATATTGAGTTCTTCCAAACAACTCATAATAAAACTGCCATAAAGTCTGTCATAAGCCTTCTCCAAATCAATTTTGATGGCCATGAAACCTTTCTTTACCTTTTTGTTCTCATTGAGAGAAAGACTTCTTGAGTAATGATAATATTCTTTGACCCTAATCTTCTAGGAACGAAGCCACACTAGTAAGGAGAAACAATAGAAGCCACTATCTCAGTAATAGCCTTGTAGATGACATTACAAAGGCTTATTGGGCAGAAATCACATATTGTCTTAGGATGTTCCTTCTTAGGAATAAGTATAATGACAGTATCATTAATATCCTTTATAAGAGAAGGATTTCTGAAGAAATCTTGCACAAACTTGATGACCGAAGGACTTACATGCTCCCATTGACTTTTAAAAAAGAGCATATTCAAGCCATTAGGGCTTGGTGACTTGAGAGCTCCCATATTAAAAATCTCCTGCTTAATCTCTGGTACATCTTTCCCCATGTTATTCAATTGGGCCGCATCAATGGAAGGGTACGAGCAATTACCAAAGAAACGAGGATTATTGTTATTATCTTCCCTAATAAGATTTTGATAAAAAGGCATTATCTTTAATTTCTTCTTTGTCAAAAATCTATTCCCCATAATCATTCTTCAACGTTTCAATATTATTCCTTTCTTCCTTTCATTTGCTCTTGCATGAAAACATTTTGTATTTCTTTCTCCAAACATATATCATTCGCACTTGGCCTTTTGAGCCCAAAGTAGGTCTTCTTGAATCAAAACAACTTCTAACTCCCTTTGAAGTTTCTACATCAACAGTTCCATAGAGTTTATGTTCAAGCAACTATGAGCTATATGGTTAAGTCTTTTTATCCTATTCATTAAATGCCTTTTCTTATGCCCCAAGTAACCAAAAACTTCACCGATTTAATTTAAAACTATAAATTAATTAAAGCTATAAATTGAAAGTTTGAAATATTCTCGAACAATTGAAAGTTTAAAATATTCTCTAATCAGGGCTAGTCTCCATGTCAAGATTCTTTAACAAATCCTAAAAATTTATCATGAAGAACCTAAGAAGCCAAAAACCTAAAAGGGGTATCCCTACGAGTAGGCCTGTTGTTATGCTCACAAATATTTAACAAAATCTATCAATCATATTTAAAGAAACGTAGATAGAGAACCTTAGCATTAGGTATTGCTGGGCAAACTCTGAATTAACAATCACTCTATCTAACCTGCCTTCACTTCTCCCTCTTTTCCAAGTTCAAAAAGGTCAATTACATCCCATATTGTAACACCTTACTTTTATACATCTTAGGGATAATTTGGTAGCATTTAGAACCACTTACATGACTATCAGAGTTCATACACAAAATATGGAATTTTAAAGTTCACAATTTTGTTCATATGGTAATTCCATATTCAATGATGAACTTCAAAAAATTACTTAATTCTAGAAAAATCAACATAAAGTGGTTCAAAAAACTAATAAAGCTAACATATTGAAGTTTAAGGGAAAAGTATGCCTCAAACCAATTGGCCAGTCAACTAAGTTAGTTCTGATGTCAAAGTTCACTGTTCATGGACAAAAATCTGAAAAGATTTTTGTACCTTAACTTTGAAAATTTCATTCTCCTTGTATAGTGTCACATCCTAATTTTTTCCTATCTAAGACTGATAAAGAAAGAGAGTTGGAAAGGAATGAGATGGGGAATAGAGAGGAAAAATGATGATTAGACAAATAAAGAAGAGGGACTAAACTGAAAAGTCTAAAAGTTCCATGGTAAAAAATGATAGACATAAATCTTAGGCTATTAAGTGTAATGAAAAGTTGAGGGCTTAAAGTATAATTTTCAAAAGTTTAGGGGCAAAATGATAATTTTTAAAAGTTCAAGAGCAAATATGGACCATTGGATCAAATAGTAACTAAAGCAATCTTGGCCTTCCATTTCAACCCAAGATTTTCTATATATATCCCCCACTTTCAGCAATATTCATGGCAGCATGGAGACAACATGGAGACACTATGGGGAACCTCTTGCAAAATAAAAACTCAAGCCAAGACTAAGGCAACTCAAGAGGCAAATAAGCAAGCATCCAAGGTAATCTTTCTCCCTAAGTGTTTAACCTTCTAGTTGGGTGGATTAGTTGTTAGATTTAATGGTTAGAAAATATTTTATGCATCCATATATGCTGCTGGATGAAATGCTAAATGGTGGAGAAATGATGAATTTTATGTTATACAAAGCTTAGACAAATAGAAGCAAACTTGAGTTAAGTAGTATTGGCTTGAAAATCCAAGTATGCATGCAATTATGGGTTTATGTTCTTGGCTACTACTGTATGTATCACTATTCATATATGAGAATTTCAATGAGGTAATGGTTCCATTGAATTTATATGATAATTTTGTGTAGAATTGGATAGGCTTGGTGATAGAGGACCATGGAAGGATCAAGCATCAAAGGAAGACCAAAACATAGAGCTTAGAGCCCAAGCAAAAAGATGGAAGTCCAACACTCTAAAAGACCCATTGCAAGGCATTGCAGGCCCAATGACGAGAGCAAGGACCAAATCTATGAAAGAGGCATTGAATTATTTGATAAAATATCTTAAAGAGTTAGAACCTATCTATTTGGAAGAAGCATCCCTCAATCAGCCTATCAAGGGTCTAAACATGGTGATTACATTGCTAGAAGCCAAACAAGATGATGCACAAGGCCTATGTGCAGTCCAGATTAAAGAATTCACTCAAAATACCATGTGACAAGTATGTGCCTTGGAGGAGGAGCATAAGTGACGTCCAAGAATACTCAAGAAGCATCAAGAAGGTGTCTTTATGTATTAGTTATGGTTTAATTTCGTTTTTAAGTTTCCATTTCTATTTGCATTAAATAAGGCCTTTCGGTCAAAGATTGCATAAGAATATTTTAGGTTAGTTCCCTATTTTTAGGTAGCAGCCTTTATCTCCAAGAAAAGGTAATTTTCCTATTTCCTTTAGCCTTAATTGGTGCCAACCAAGATAGCCAATCATCATTAAGGCATATTTATGGCATTTATGACGTAGGGTTTTTTTTTCTAGATTGTTCTTTTGCTGCTTATGTAAGGCTACATTTTTGGGAGTAGAAACATGAATGAATTTTTAGAGAATTTTTTGTTTCTCGAGTGAGCTTTGCTTGCCGCCTCATATTCTCATGGGAATACTCGACTGTATCAAGGACTGATCATCCTTGTGGTGTCTCCATGGCTAGGGTTGTAAGAGACAGGTTCTCTTAAGGTCCTACCTTCGATCGTTCGTCTAGTTTCCTAACTTATTTCTAGCCGATCCGTATTCGTACCTTATATCATTTGGTATCAGAGCTAAGGTTTGCTAGAATCCAAGTTCTATCATTTTATATATTATTTCTGTTTTCTTGTTTCATCTTCTTAATTCTATCATTTGTCCTTCATCCCTTGCTTTAATCAATTTTGTTCTTCGCCTTTCCACCTCCTATTTGTTTTCCATCAACCTTAGAAGCATTGTAATTCCACGTTGTACCTTTTAGAGTTCTTCTATGTTTCTGTTCACTCATGTGAACAGTTATTGGAATTTCATGATTTTAATACTTTCAATGGTTTTAAAATAAAAAGTTGTATGGGATAAAGTACAGAAACAAGTATTAGAAGTATTAGAATGAAAATGAGAATTTTTTATTTTCTTGAAGGGTACCCACAATTTCTTTCCATATTCATGGGAAGGAGATTATTTTTATTAATCTAAGCTCATATTTAGATTCCTCATGAAAAATTGTGTGGGATTGACCTATGAAAGTAATTTTTTGAAAGATGGATAGAAAACCCTAAAGTTAAAGTAAACAGTTAAGAGTTTATGAAGGGTAGTCTTGAATATTGTTTGAGTTTATTATCCTAATGAATTATGTGATGGATATGAATGTGTTTAGGCTTTGAAACATCCAAGAAAATGTTGGGAAGTGATTGACAAAAAGACTTCATGGTTGGAAAGCTTAGGGAACAAGTGCAAAATAACAAGAGAAAAGCTTATGTTTAAGGTAGTGGACTTACCTCTTTATGTGCTTGATATAGTATGCTTATGTGTTGACATGTATATGATAATTGAATGATATTGTGAAATGATAAATGATGTTGAATATGTTAAGAATAACATGTTTCCCATGGCCATGGATCTTTGTACAAAGTATATAGCATGATGGCATGTCACTAATTAAAGTTTAATGAAATACATATCATGCATTAGCATCCATCTTGCATATTTAAGTGGTAATGTTTACTACTGAGATTCCTTAGAATATCACCCTCCAACAACAAACCAATTTGGGTCAAGCATGATGGAAAATATATGCATAGAGAAGAGCTACAATATGGAAGAAAGGAAGTGAAGCAATTGATGTTCTAGCATATGCCATGAATTTTCCATGCATGTAAATTCCATGTAAGGCGTCTATTTATGTGATAAAAATATATGAAATAATTATGGCATAACTCCATGATGTATATGAATGTATGAGAGGAAAAGTAAAGGTTTATACAAGCTGGAACAACAGTTGAAAATCAAACAAAGGAAACTGAAATGGTAAAAACGTAGGTCCTGAAGTAGTTTCATTGTGGCTTCAGTTCTACCTAGCAAATGAAGGAATTAATTCACAAAATTTTATGAGCATGTAGTAAACATCCATATCTTTAAATTCATAGGTAATACATCTCATTTGGATGTGTATATCAAGAGAAATGAATTCCCAAAGTTAAGAGACAAAATCTAGAATTTCCAGAATTTGCCATATCAACAGTAAAAAGTAAGGATTTAACTATATTGATTGGCAAAAAAAATGTCCATATTTATATTTTCCCCTTATATAACTATGAAAGAGCTTCGATTAGAAATTTGGATAATCTCCGTACGATTTTTCTACAATTAGTTATGAATGTTTAAATTTGGACTGTCAATCTAGAAATTATCTAATAAATAGTATCCAAGAAGTAAATTTTAAAATTTTATTTTTTGGTATAAAGTAATGCTTTCGCTGATCAAATATGCTTTCGAATACATATTCTGAGGGGTGAAAAGTAGGATGTTTTATTTTGTTATTAGATCAAAAGGTTATGGCATTAGTACATAACAGAGTTTGAGCAGAGAACAGAGGTTCTAGTGCAAGATAAAGTTGCTCTAATTAGGAAACAAAGTACACAGCATATTACCTAAGGCCCAATTCAGATTGAGGTTAGTAATGGGTTACTTGTTCACAGTCCTACTAAGATTATGGATTGGAGATAAATGCTCTAGGGAAATGAACATTGAGATTTAATAAGAGATAGCTTTTCACCTGACATAGATCCATAAGGATAGAGGAAACTTAAATGTATGAATGACATATAGAGGTGAGCCAGACCCTTCCTTAGTTAGCTAAAAAAAAGTAGCTGACTCAATTATGGATTATAATAAGGCCAAGGACATAGAAGTCCTTCAGGATAGGGATACATAAGTCTTACATGTGATGGAAGATGTTATGATATAATGAATATAGCCTAGTTAAGATGGCCTAACATTATAGCTATTTTAGATTCCTGAATTGATAAATAAGCTCTTGGAGATGTAAGCTAAATATAAATATCCTCAGAAATTTCTCTAGGATTAATAAAAAGAGATGATAAGAGATATAGTATGAGTTTGTGGGAGTTCCCTCTAACCCTAATATAAAGTATATTCCTCCTATAATAAGACATTTTGCGGCTGAGGAATCTAAGCACTGGTATTGGATTACAGGTAGACTATATATTAGTCCTCCCTCACTAGGGTTTGAGGATAGATTTGATATGAGTAACCTATAATAGTTTCTTAATCTAGAGATCTAGTCACAGTCTACGACAGTCCCTTCCTATTTTTACAGTTCAGGTCAAGGGATAGATATAAGTAAATATCAAGAACAGTCAATCTATCTGCATTTCCTTAATGTTATAGCAGTGATAATGAATAGAAATGCAATAGAAGGCATTAGCCTGAATTAGGTTTATATTTTAGAAGATTGGACAAAGAACATTAGAAGAGAATGTTTAGAGAAAGCTATGTTCAAGTCGCGATGTGAAAGTGTTTAGGTCGCGACTAGTAGTCACAGAAAAGTGTGCAACAAGTTAAAACATGGGTCTCGACCAATATTCATAGAGGTGTTTTGGTCGTGATGAATAAAGACCATTGGCTACGACAGAAAGTCATAAAGCTATCAAGTTGCAATAGGAGAAGACCTTTAGTCATGACAGAAGTACATAGAGCTATCAAGTTGTGACGAGTAGATTGAGATGGTTGTGACTAAAGTTCACAAAGAAGGTGAGTTGCGACTAGCCAATACTCAGGTTATGACTAGGGTGTATAGAGACCTAATGATGAGAATGAAGATTCCAACCTCACTGAAGTTTTTCTATTAAAGGTTTAACATGTGGTGTATACAAGCCAAACAGTATGAGATACAAATATGCAGATCAATTTAAGAAGATACTTGGAAGTAGATCCTCTGTGTGACCATCAGAAGTAGATCTACATTACAAAAGAATTTGTTCAGTTAGTCTTTCCTAAATAAAAGAATCAAAAGTTGGAATGAGATTTGCCTAAGAATGAGCCTAATACATGGCTTAAGGTTAGAGATGTGATGGTTAATAGATGTAAAGTTGATATTCCCAAAATAGAGGGATCCCATCATGAAGAAATAGTTGTTGGAAATTGTGCCCTAGGGGCTAATCATTGTCTTATGAACATTATTGATTTATAAATTTATTAATTGTGTTATCATATTATTTGCATGTTTACTGTGATGACAATCCTTTGATAACTCATGATCTTATCCTAAATGTCCCTGGTCGGTTATCTATGCGGGAGCAGAGATAAAATAAGACCAGTATGACTTTGAAGATGTATAGAGATATAAATCAAAGTCATAGGCATATGTAAGAGTACAAGGTGTTGGACTGACCTGCTATAAGAGAGCTGCATGGGTTAAGTCATTAGCTTCTCTCATATACAAACTATGTCACTATGCCCTTTGACCTGAGATCATCATGGATTCCTACATGACAAAGGCTCAGCTTTGACCTAGTCAAAAGTCACTTTTGACTGAGTGATTATAAAGACTATGTTTAGGCTTAGTGGTTTTCCGTGCGGAGGAATGTGAATGGTCAAGATGAAATTTATCCCTCACATTCGTAGAGAGATATTACTGGGCCCCTCGATGAGTAAGTCTGAGAAATGTATTGCCATACTGTAATGGAAAGGTAGTTCCATTTCTATAGTCAGACTACTCAGGGATTGAGAAAGTAACGGTCAGGAATAGGAGGATGACATTCTCCATGCCTAATCTATAACCAAAATATCGTGTGACAAAAGGGACATGATATGGTTATATAAAAGGTTACATCGTTCAACGATCCTTATATGATTTGGGTAGTCATGATATCTTGCTAGAGACCACTTGTGACTTGTGAGTCAGTATAGTGAATGACCCACTGCCAATTTCATATGGGCCTACAGGGTCGCACACAAAATAGCCCAACACAAGCTATGATGTCCAGATTCATTGAATCTAAGATATGTCCAGGTTCAATGAATGATCTAGGGTGGATGTATATATTTATTTATATTTATATTCGTATATATATATTATATATAAGAGATATTTATAAGATTTAATTTATAAGGATAAATTAAATCTCTATCACGCTTGAATTTAAAATTCAAATTGATATGATATCTCATATAAGAGATATTTACAAGATTTAATTTCCAAGTATGTGGTAACACGCATAGCATCCTATATATATGATATTTAGGAGCTACGGTTGGGACAGAAAAAGAAAAAAGAAAAAAAAAGTGTGAACGGAAATCCGTAAAAAGTTTTACAGATAAGAAACTACCGAAATAGAGATAGAGATGATGAATTCTTGAGTAAGCCTTGGAGGGACAGGAGGCGCTAGCACGTCCTTCGTGGTTGGAACGCTGTTCATGTGGATACTAGTAGAGGAAGCCGACCTAAGTCGTCGACTTCTTGCGATCGAAAAGAGATCACGAGCCGCGGAGAGAAGCTGTGGCCGTCGCAACCAGAAGCTGAGAAAGTCGCAACTGAATACTGAGGATAAAACTTCTTTCCACTTGACTTAAACACATACGGTAGATCCTGTCAGGGAATGGAAAAATTTTTAAGTTAATTTCTGTTGCGTGACTTCCAATTGCTTACAGTGGTATCAGAGCCATGCCGTTTTGTGTTTAAGTTAAGCTTGATTATTGATTCATATGATATGTGTTAGTCGTAGTCGATCATATGATAACATGTGTTTTATGTGTGACATATAAGAAATCCGTTTTATGTATGACATAAGGAATATAAAAGGGAATTGAAATCGGTGGTGTATGCGTTTTGATTTTATCAATTAATATTGATGGGGTCTAAGAAAAATGAATTCAGATTCGTGATTATTTATGAAACAAAAAAAAATTCTTGGGCTGCTGCCCCAGACCCCGCCCGCTAACCAGTTAGCGGGACTGCCATGGCTACTTATTCGTAGCGCAACATAACCGTAACATATACTTTTTGGTGAATGTTTTAGTTTTGAAACATTAATTGCCTTTCAATTAAATCTAATATTGATTCTTGAATATTTGGGTATGGTGAACAATATGGCTCTAGATTGCAAGTGTTGTAATTTTTTAAATACGGTCTGCGTGTTGTTCCTTCCTCTATATACTCTTAATGTACATTCTCTTCTCATCTCACTCCCCTCGAATGTTAAAATAGGTTTCTATATATAATTTTCCTTTTTTTACTAGAGAGCTCCTCTCATTAGCTTGAGTGGACTTAGGATAGGTGAGTCATATTGTATCACGTTTAAATTATGCATCTTATGATTTTATCAGCACATGCATATTACTTGTATGAGATACAAACTGAGAAACATGCATTCTTATAAACTAGATAGTTAAATTAAGCCCTCTAAATGAAATCTTAAGTCATAATGCCGTCAATTTATGAACACTTGTCAAAACCTCAATCGCTCAATTGTGGACTCTGCCAAAGTGGGTGCATTTGAGTTATCTTGGGGAGATAACCAAGAGTAATGGTGCTACTCTCACATGTTTATTATTGTTTGACTTAATTGAGATTAACAAAACGATTTTGGGTCTCAAGGCATTAGATGGGATTAAAAATATGCTAGATCATATGATGATAGAATCCCATGAACATCTAAAAGTGACATTTGATGTAATTGGTAAAGGTGTTACCTACCTAAATAACTTAATTTAAGCGTCCTACCAAAGCGGACTTAAGTTTGAGCCAAATATGGATCTTAGCCCACTAACTATTGCATTGAGGGTTATTTATTTAGTGGGAGATTGCTAATTCAATTGCATATTTTAATTGTAGAATCATGACGACTAGTAATACTGCTACATTATCACTGCAATCTATCCTTGAGAAGAACAAACTCAATGGGACAAACTTTCTTGACTGGTTTATGAACATGAGAATTGTTCTCAAGCAGGAAAGAAAGGCACATGTCCTAAATCAACCCATTCCTGAGGAGCCAGCAGCCAATGCTCCTAGAGCTCAGAGAGATGCTTACATGAAGCATAAAGAAGACTCTGTCAATATGGGATGCTTAATGCTAGCCACCATGGTTCCGGAGCTCCAAAGAGATCTAGAACACATGGAGGCTTATGAGATGATTGTGCATCTCAAGAAAATGTTCCAGCAACAGGCAAGGCAAGAGAGGTATGAGACCACTAAGGCCTTACATTCCTACAAGATGGCTGAAGGTGCATCAGTCAGTACTTATGTCTTAAAGATGAAAGGGTACATTGATCACCTTGAGAGGCTTGGATTTCCCATGAGCCAGGAGTTAGCTACGGATTTGGTCTTACTCCCGAAAAGTTATGACCAGTTTGTCATGAACTACAACATGAACAACATGGAGAAATCTATTTTTGAACTACATGGGATGCTTAAAACTGCTAAGCTGAGTCTTAAGAAGAAGCCCAGTACTATTTTGATGGTGCAGAAAGGAAAGGGTATGAAAAAGAAAGGCAAGGGGAATGGTCATGGCTCATCAGGTAAGACCAAAGAGTCAGACAAGCCCAAAACCAAGCCTACACCAAAGAAGGCAAAGCCTCTAAAGGAAGGAGTCTACTTCTTCTGCAATGAACCTGGTCATTGGAAGAGGAATTGTAAACTCTATCTCGAAGATTTGAAAAAGAACAAGAAGGATAGCAGGGCTATCGCTTCAGGTATTTATGTTATAGACATTCATCTTTCTACTTCCACCACATGTGTATTAGATATTGCATGTGGTTCTCACATTTGTACAAATGTGCAGGGACTAAAGGACATTAGGAAGTTAAAAAAGGGAGAAGTTGACCTATGAGTTGGAAACAGAGCAAGGGTTACTGCATTAGCTGTAGGCACTTATGAATTAGTTCTGCCCACTGGGCTTTTGTTAGTTTTGAACAATTGCTATTATGTTCCTGCTTTAAGTAGTAACATAGTTTCACTTTCTTATTTGGATAAGGAAGGTTTCACTTCCATTGTTGGGAATAGTAGATGTTCTATTTATCGTAATGATATTTTCTATGCTCATGGTGATTTGCATGTTGATTATTACATATTAAATTTGGAACAACCTAATCATGGGCCACATAAATGAGAAATGCATTTCCAAACACCATCAAGATGGATTTCTCAACTCATTTGTTTTTGAACCATATGACACTTGTGAGTCTTGCTTGTTAGGAAATATGACAAAGTCACTTTCACTGGGCACAGTGGGAGGGCCATTGATTTATTGGGCCCCATACATACAGATGTGTGTGGACCGATGAACACAAATGCCAGAGGAGGTTATTCGTACTTCATAACATTCATAGATGATTTTAGCAGATATGGTTACATCTATCTAATAAAGCATAAATCCGATTTTTTTGAAATGTTCAAAACATTTCAAAATGAAGTACAAAACTAGCTTGGCAAAACAATTAAAGCCCTTCGATCTGATCGGGGTGGTGAATATTTGAGCCAAGAGTTCATTGATCATCTTAGGAGTTGTGAGATAGTCTCACAATTGACTCCTCCAGGGACACCATAATGGAATGGCATTTCTGAACGGAGGAATCGAACACTATTAGATATGGTTCGATCTATGATGAGTCAAACAGATCTTCCACCCTCCTTTTGGGGCCATGCCCTAGAGACAGCTGCGTTCACACTCAATCGTGTTCCATCTAAGGCAATTGAAAAGACTCCGTATGAGATATGGACTGGGAGGACACCTAGTTTGTCTTTCCTCAAGATTTGGGGGATACGAGGTCTATGTTAAGCAACAAGCCTCAGACAAATTAGCGCCCAAACCCTCAAAGTACCTTTTTGTGAGATATCCTAAGGAAACCAAGGGATACTATGTCTACAACCCTGCTGATAACAAAGTGTTTGTTGTCAGAAATGGTATCTTTCTCAAACGAGAATTTATGTCTAAAAGAACCAGTGGGAGAAAGGTACATCTCAAAGAAGTTCGAGAGCCACAAGACACCACAAACTGCAGATGGAAAATAAAGAAGACTCACAACAATTTGTTGAGACTCCTCAAGTCACGCAAGGTCCACGAAAATCTAATAGGACACGACTTCAGCCTCAGAGATATGGATTTCTAATTTTTGATAGTCGTGATGTGTTGCTCATTGAGTATAATGAGTCGACACCTATCGAGAAGCTATAGTAGGACAAATTCTGAAAAATGGCTTAATGCCATGAAGTCTGAGATGCAATCCATGTACGACAATCAAGTTTAGACCTTAGTCGACCCACCTGAAGGTGTAAAAACTGTCGGGTGCAAGTGAATTTTTAAGGAGAAAACTGATATGGATGGCAATATAAATGTCTTTAAGGCACGACTAGTTGCAAAAGGATTTACTCAAATTCATGGTGTGGACTATGATGAGACCTTTTCCCCAGTTGCAATGGCCAAATCAATCAGAATCCTCTTTGCCATAGCAGCATATTATGACTATGAAATATGGCAGATGTACGTCAAGATAGCCTTCCTTAATGGAAAGCTCCTTGAGGATGTGTACATGATACAACCTGAAGGGTTTGTGTGTTCTGAGGACTCTGGTAAAGTGTGCAAGCTTCAAAGGTCAATTTATGGACTAAAACAAGCCTCTCGGAGTTGGAATCATCATTTTGATGAAGTAGTCAAAGAGTTTGGATTTCTTTAAAATATTGATGAACCTTGTGTGTACAAGAAGGTTAATGGGAGCACAGTTGTGTTTTTGGTACTTTATGTCGATGACATCCTACTTATTAGAAATAACATTCTTACCTTGCAGATTGTCAAGTCTTGGTTAGGAAAGACTTTCTCGATGAAAGACTTGAGTGAAGCCACCTACATCCTAGGAATCAGGATCTATAGAGATAGATCTAAAAGACTTCTAGGACTCAGTCAGAATATATACATAGACAAAACACTGCATAGGTTCAGTATGCACAAATCAAAGAGGGGTTTCATACCCATGTCTCATGGTATTCACCTCAGCAAAGATCTGTGTCCTAATACATCTGATCAGCGAGGTCGCATGAGTAAAGTTCCATATGCCTCGGCCATAGGATCTATCATGTACGCCATGTTATGTACTCGACCGGATGTCTCGTTTGCCTTAAGTATGACTAGCAGATATTAACAGGACCCTGGTGAAGGCCATTGGACTGCTGTCAAGAATATCCTTAAGTACTTAAGAAGGACTAAGGACTTATTTTTGGTCTATGGTGGATTGGATGACGAACTCTGTGTAACTGGTTACACAGGTACGAGTTTCCAAACTGACCAGGACAACCAAAAATTGCAGTCTGGATATATATTCCTTCTCAATAATGGAGCATTAAGCTGGAAGAGCTTTAACCAGGGCACTGTAGCAGATTTTGCAACGGAAGCTGGTATATAGCAGCATCTGATGCAGCTAAGGAAGCTGTTTGGATCAGGAAGTTTATCACGGAACTAGGGGTGATACCTACCATCTCAGATCCAACAACTTTGCTCTTTGATAATAACGGTGCCATTGCACAGGCTAAAGAGACTAGGTCACATCAAAGGACCAAGCATATACTCAGGCGATTTCATCTCATTAGAGAAATCAACGATAAAGGTGATATAACAATATGCAAAGTAGCAGGAGAAGATAATGTTGTTGATCCTCTAACAAAGCCGCTTGTTCAAGTAAAGCATGAGCATCATGTTAGGTCAATGGGAATTAGTCAAATTAATGAGTATACCTAGTTCAAGTGGGAGGTTATTGGAAATTGTGCCCTATATGGGCCAACTATTGTCTTATGAATATTGTTGATTTATAAATTTATTAATTGTATTATCTTATTATTTACAGGTTTACTGTGATGACCATCCTTGGATAAGTCATGATCTTATCCTAAATATCCCTGGTCGGTCATCTATGCGGGAGCAGAGATGAAATAAGACTAATATAACTTTGAAGATGTATAGAGATATAAATCAGAGTCATAGGCACATGTAAGAGTACAAGGTGTTGAATCGACCCGCTATGAGAGAGCTGCATGGTTTAAGTCATAAGCTTCTTGTTGGAAAACGTGCCCTAGGGGCCAATCATTGTCTTATGAACATTATTGATTTATGAATTTATTAATTGTATTATCATATTATTTGCATGTTTACTGTGATGACCATCCTTGGATAATTCACGATCTTATCCTAAATGTCCCTGGTCGGTCATCTGTGCAGGAGCAGAGATAAAACAAGACCAGTATGACTTTGAAGATGTATAGAGATATAAATCAAAGTCATATGCACATGTAAGAGTACAAGGTGTTGGACCGACCCGCTATGAGAGAGTTGCATGGGTTACGTCATAATCTTCTCTCATATACAAACCATGTCACTATGCCCTTTGACCTGAGATCATCATGGATTCCTACATGACAAACGCTCAGCTTTGGCCTAGTCAAAAGTCACTTTTGATCGAGTGATCATAAAGACTATGTTCGGGCTTAGTGGTTTTTCATGCGGAGGAATGTGAATGGTCAAGATGGAATTTGTCCCTCACATTTGTAGAGAGATATTACTGGGCCCCTCGATGAGTGAGTCTGAGAAATGTATGGCCATACTGTAATGGAAAGGTAGTTCCATTTTTATAGTCAGACTACTCAGGGATCGAGAAAGTAACGGTCAGGAATAGGAGGATGACATTCTCCATGCCTCATCCATGACCAAAATATCGCGTGACAGAAGGGACATGATATGGTTGTATAAAAGGTTACATCGTTTATCGATTCTCATATGATTTGGGTAGTCGTTATGTCTTGCTAGAGACCGCTTGCGACTTGTGGGCTAGTATAGCAAATGGCCCACTGCCAACTTCATATGGGCCTACAGGGTTGCACACAAAATAGCCCAACACGAGCTATGATGTCCAGATTCATTGAATCTAAGACGTGTCTAGATTCAATGAATGATCCAGGGTTGATGTATATATTTATTTATATTTATATTCGTATATATATAAATTCGTATATATATTATATATAAGGGATATATAGGATTTAATTTATAAGGATAAATTAAATCTCTATCACATTTGAATTTGAAATTCAAATTGATAGGATATCTCATATAAGAGATATTTACAAGATTTAATTTATAAGGATAAATTAAATCTCTATCACGTTTGAATTTGAAATTCAAATTGATAGGATATCTCAAATTTGATTTATGAGAATAAATCAAATACAGTCCAATCTTATCTTTATTTAAATTAAATAAATAGGTGAATTAAATCTGTGGGACGGATTTAATATAAATATTATTTATTTAATTAGTTTATTATCAAATAATACAATATGTGATATTGTATTCAGAATTAATATAGATTAATTCCAAAATCCAATTCGGTTGAGAAAAAACGCAAAGCATCCTATATATCCGATTTTAGGAGCTACGTTTTAAAGACAACACATAACACAAAAAGGCCGAACGGAATCTGCAAAAGGTTTGCAGATAAGAAACTGCTAAAGTAGAGACGGAGAGGACGAACTCTTGAGAAAGCCTTGGAGGGACAGGAGACACTAGCATGTCGTTCGTGGTTAGAACGTTGTTCGTGTGGATCCCAGTAGAGGAAGACGACCTGAGGAGTCGACTTCTTACGATCAAAAAGAGAGCACGAGCCGCGGAGAGAAGCTGTGGAAGTCGCTAAGAAACACTGAGGGTAATGCTTCTTCCCACTTGACTTAAACACATACGATAGATCCTGGCAAGGAATGGAAAAAAATTTTAAATTAATTTCCGCTGCGTGTCTTCCAATTCCTTACACTTCTCTCATATACAAACTATGTCACTATGCCCTTTGACTTGAGATCAACATGGATTCCTACATGATAAATGCTCAGCTTTGACCTAGTTAAAAGTCACTTTTGACCAAGTGATCATAAAGACTATGTTCGGGCTTAATGGTTTTTCGTGCGGAGGAATGTGAATGGTCAAGATGAAATTTGTCCCTCACATTTGTAAAGAGATATTACTGGGCCCCTCGATGAGTAAGTCTGAGAAATGTATTGCCATACTGTAATGGAAAGGTAGTTCCATTTCTATAGTCAGACTACTCAGGGATCGAGAAAGTAATGATCAGGAATAGGAGGATGACATTCTCCATGCCTCATCCATGACCAAAATATCGTGTGACAAAAGGGACATGATATGGTTGTATAAAAGGTTACATCGTTCATCGATCCTCATATGATTTGGGTAGTCGTGATGTCTTGCTAGAGACCGCTTGCGACTTGTGAGTCAGTATAGTAAATGGCCCACTGCCAACTTCATATGGGCCTACAGGGTCGCACAAAAAATAGCCCAACACGAGCTATGATGTCCAGATTCATTGAATCTAAAACATGTCCAGATTCAATGAATGATCCAAGGTTGATGTATATATTTATTTATATTTATATTCGTATATATATAAGAGATATATGATATTTAATTTATAAGGATAAATTAAATCTCTATCACGTTTGAATTTGAAATTCAAATTGATATGATATCTCATATAAGAGATATTTACAAGATTTAATTTATAAGGATAAAATTAAATCTCTATTACGTTTGAATTTGAAATTCAAATTGATATGATATCTCTAATTTGATTTATGAGAATAAATCAAATGTAATTCCGTCTTATCTTTATTTTAAATTAAATAAATGGGTGAATTAAATCTGTGGGACGGATTTAATACAAACACTATTTATTTAATTAGTTTCTTATCAAATTATACAATATATGATATTGTATTAATTTTAGAATTAATATAAGATTAATTCCAAAAATCCAAGTCTGTAGGAACACGCATAGCATCCTATATATCTGATATTTAGGAGCTACGGTTGGGGGAGACAGAAAAAAGTGTGAACAGGAATTCGCAAAAGGTTTACAGATAAAAAACTGTCAAAATAGAGACAGAGAGGACGAATTCTTGAGTAAGCCCTAGAGGGACAGGTGGCGTTAGCATGTCGTTCGTGGTTGGAACGCTGTTCATGTGGATACTAGTAGAGAAAGTCGATTTCTTGTGATCGAAAAAAGATCACGAGCCGCGGAGAGAAGCTGTTGACGTCGCAACCAGAAGCTGAGAAAGTCACAACTAAATACTAAGGGTAATACTTCTTTCCACTTGACTTAAACACATACGGTAGATCCTGGCAGGGAATGGAAAAATTTTTAAGTTAATTTCTGCTGCGTGTCTTCCAATTCCTTACAAAAATATAAATCTGGACATTTACCTTACCAATTGATACAGTTAAATCGTTACTTTTTACTGTTAATATGGCAAATTCTGGAAATTCCATATTCTGCCTCTTAAATTTGGAAATTCATTTCTCTAGATATACACATCCAAATGAGGTGTATTACATATGAATTTAAAGATATGGATGTGTACTACGTGCTTATAATATTTTGTTGATTAATTCCTTCATTTGCTAGGTCAAACTGAAGCCACAACAAAACTATTTTTGGACCTACGTTTTACCATTTCAATTTCCTTTCTTTCACTTTCAATAATTGTTCCAGCATGCATGAACCATCTCTTTTGCTTTTGATGCATTCATATACATCATGGGGTTATGTTATAATTCTTTCATACATTTTCTTTACATATAATGGATATTACATAATATTACATAAAAAGGCTAACATACATGCATGCCATCACTTGTCTACTCTTCCTCTTCCATTCCTTAGCTCATATACCAAACATGATTCTTCCATCATGAATAACCTATTATGGTTGGTTATGGGAGGGTGAGATTCTAGGGAATCTTAGTAGCAAAGATTATCATTTAAATATGCAAGATAGATGCTAATGCATGATATGTAATTTCATTAAACTTTCTTTAATTAGTGACATGCCATCATGCTATATACTTTGCATAAAAATGCATGGCCATGGGAAACATGTTAATCATAACATATTCAACATCATTTATAATATCACAACATCATTCAATAATCATATATATATCAATACATAAGCATACCACATCAAGCATATAAAGAGATAAGTCAACTACCTTATACTTAAGCTTTTCTCTTGATCTTTTGCACTTGCTCCCTAGCTTTCCAACCATGAAGCCTTTCGATAAATCACTTTCCAATATCTTCTTGGATGTTTCAAAGTTCTAAACACATTCATATTTATCACATAGTTCATTAGGAACATGAACTCCAACAATGTTCAAGAATGTCCTTGATAAATTCTTAACTCTTTATTAACATAACTTTCTCTAGTCTTTACTAATTGACTTGGCGTTGAACTAATTGATGTCTTGACTTTACCCTACACAATTTCATCTTTTGAATCCATTTATGAGCTTAGAATCATGATATTCCAGCTCATATGTACGGTTCTATATAGAATTTCATAACACTCTATTTTCTTTCAAAAATTCTCATTTTGATTCTAAGGCTTCCCATACTTGTTTCTCCACTTTATCCCACACAAATTTTTATTTTAAAACCATTGGAAGTATCAAAATAATGAAATTTCAATCACTATTCATGTGAGTGAATAGTAATAGAGAAGAACTTCAAAAACTATAACTTGAAATTCTAATGCATTTCAGGTTCAAAACCTATCCAATCCCACACAAAATCATCATATAAATTAAATGGAAGCATTAGATCATTAAAATTTCATTTCCTTCCATCATGAACATCTCAAACCAAAATGGTTCAACCATGGCAAAGTCATGAATATCAACTTGATTCAACAACTAATCACTTAACTAGCTTGTTTAAGCTTCAATTACATATCTCTAACTTTAATTTCTTCTTCCTCCTTTCATCTAAGGTTTTAGACAGCACAAATACCTTAGAGAAAACTCAACTTTCTTCCAGGAAAACCCTAAATTCAAGCTCCCAAATCAAAGAAAAATAAGCCAGGATAGATTCCTTACCTTTAATCTCTAGCTTGCTTAAACTTTGGTACCTTGAATCTTTTTTGTCTTGGCTTAAGTTTTCATTTTGCAAGAGGTTCCCCAAGGTTGTCATGCCATGGCTTGCTTCAGCTTTTGTGGGGGTATTTATAGCCAAATCTCATGGAAAATCAATGGCCAAGATTACTTTGTGCACTATTTGATCTAATGGTTCACATTTAATCTTGGATTTAACTTTTCTAAAAAGATAATCATGACATCATCAAGGGACAACTCATAGGTCTAGGTGGTGCCATTCCAAGGGGAGAAGCTTCTGGAAAAATTCTAGTCCAATCTGGTACATGCTCAGTTTGATTTCCTAAAAACCAGACTGTTTTATAAATCTAATTTTTCTGAGATTTCATAATATACTTTCTGACCTTAAATCTAGTATCCAGATTCTTCCTACCATTGACATTCTTGTAATGTGTCAATACTTAATTACAGATCCCTTGACAAATGACTGAAATGCCCTTAGTTCACTATTTAGTACTATATTAACTCTAAGGGCATACTTGTTATTTTATACCTCTTTACTTCTTATCAGGGCATATACTTGTTGGAAATCGTGCCCTAGGGGCCAATCATTGTCTTATGAACATTATTGATTTATAAATTTATTAATTATATTATCATATTATTTGCATGTTTACTATGATGACCATCCTTGGATAATTCATGATCTTATCCTAAATGTCCCTGGTCGGTCATCTATGCGGGAGTACAGATGAAATAAGACCAGTATGACTTTGAAGATATATAGAGATATAAATTAGAGTCATAGGCACATGTAAGAGTACAAGGTGTTGTACCGACCCGCTATGAGAGAACTGCATGGGTAACGTCATAAGCTTCTCTCATATACAAACCATGTCAATATGCCCTTTGACCTGAGATCATCATGGATTCCTACATGACAAATGCTCAGCTTTGACCTAGTCAAAAGTCACTTTTGACCGAGTGATCATAAAGACTATGTTCGGGCTTAGTGGTTTTTCATACGAAGGAATGCGAATGGTCAAGATGAAATTTGTCCCTCACATTCATAGAGAGATATTACTGGGCCCCTCGATGAGTGAGTCTGAGAAATGTATGGTCATACTGTAATGGAAAGGTAGTTCTATTTCTACAGTCAGACTACTCAAGGATCGAGAAAGTAATGGTCAGGAATAGGAGGATGACATTATCCATGCCTCAACCATGACTAAAATATCACGTGACAAAAGGGACATGATATGGTTGTATAAAAGGTTACATCATTTAACGATCCTTATATGATTTGGGTAGTCGTTATGTCTTGCTAGAGACCGCTTGCGACTTGTGGGCCAGTATAGCAAATGGCCCACTGCCAACTTCATATGGGCCTACAGGGTCGCACACAAAATAGCCCAATACGAGCTATGATATCCAGATTCATTAAATCTAAGACTTGTCCAGATTCAATGAATGATCCAAGGTGGATGTATATATTTATTTATATTTATATTCGTATATATATAAATTCGTATATATATAAGAGATATATGAGATTTAATTTATAAGGATAAATTAAATCCCTATCACGTTTGAATTTGAAATTCAAATTGATAGGATATCTCATATAAGAAATATTTATAAGATTTAATTTATAAGAATAAATTAAATCCTTATCATGTTTGAATTTGAGATTCAAATTGATATGATATCTCAAATTTGATTTATGAGAATAAATCAAATATAGTTCAGTCTCATCTTTATTTTAAGTTAAATAAATAGGTAATTAAATCTGTGGGACGAATTTAATGTTATTTATCTAATTAGGTTCTTATAAAATTATACAATATATGATATTGTATTAATTTTAGAATTAATATAAGATTAACTATAAAATCCAATTCGGTTGAGAGAAAAATGCATAGCATCCTATATATCTGATTTTAGGAGCTATGTTTTAGCGACACACATAGAACACAAAAAGGCTGAAGGGGAATTTGCAAAATGTTTGCAGACAAAAAACTGCCGAAATAGAGACGGAGAGGACAAATTCTTGAGAAAGCCCTGGAAGGACAAGAGACGCTAGCACGTCATTCGTGGTTAGAATGCTATTCGTGTGGATACCAGTAGAAGAAGCCGACCTCAGTCGTCGACTTCTTGCGATCGGAAAGGGAGCATGAGCCGCGGAGAGAAGCTGTGAACATCATGACCAGAAGCTATGGAAGTCGCTGAGGAACACTGAGGGTAATGCTTCTTCCCACTTGACTTAAACAAATACGGTAGATCCTAGCAAGGAATGAAAAAAAATTTAAATTAATTTCCGCTGCGTGTCTTCCAATTCCTTACAATACTGACACTGACTAATCACTCCTATACTTTCCTGGATGTCTTTGACATGTCCAAAATGACCAAAATGCCCTCCATCCTCCTCTGATACAATCTTATAACATAGGGGCATTTTCATAATTTCACACTTTTCTAGGGTTCATCTGGACTTTGGCCCACTTAACTGTTCAACTATCTTACTGGGCCTTTGGGATGCCATTTTGTGCCTTTATATGGGTTCATTACCTTTATGGCACAAGTCTCGAGAAACCTCTCCTGAAAGTATTTATCGGATATTTTATTACATTATAAATTCCCTTAAAATTTCTATAAGATTCCTTTTCTGACTCTGTCAATTTTATAAATTCTTATATTAATTATAGGAACTTATTGCAAAGTTTCATATGATTTTGAGGTCCGAAAAATACTGTAATAATTTTTCCTAACTTCAGGAATTAATATCAATTAATCGGGACCTCAAATCAAAATTGTGTGTTGCATTAAAATGATCAGAATAATTTGCTCAACTTGGTGGTAAAATTTGGGACTAAACTATTTTTGGGCAATTTTGGGCCTTTTCCGGTTCAACTTTCTCACAATTACATCTTTACCTTTGAACTTTTGATAAATTATATTTAAATCCCTTAACTTTTGGTAATTACACCTTTTGCCTTGACTTTTATCTCTACCTTTAGTTTTGACCTTAAACATTTTCTAAATTTTATTTAGGTCTTTAAACTTTTGAAACTTACACTTTAGGCCCTCAACTTTTCATAATCATACTTAATGGCTTAAAGTTTATTTCTACTTTCATTTTTTCACCATAGAATTTTTAAACTTTTCAATTTAGTCAATCTCTTCCTTCAAGACTTATCTAACTTTTATTATTCCTTCTGATCATCGTCACAATCTTTTCTAAACCTCTTTCCTCTATCAGCATTATATAGATAGGGAAAAATTAGGATATGATATTAATTATGTATTACAATAAAAGCACAATTTCATGCATAAAATGAATGGTAAAGTTGTCACAAAACCCTCAAAATATTATAGAAACCATACACAATTTGCGTCCTATTAATATAGCATGATGACATGTCACTAATTAAAGAAAGTTTAACGAAATTACATATCATGCATTAGCATATATCTTGCATATTTAAGTGGTAATGTTTGCTACTGAGCTTCCTTAGAATCTCACGCTCCCATAACCAACCAATTTAGGTCAAACATGATGAAAAATATATGCATAGAGAAAAGCTACAATATGGAAGAAAGGAAGTGAAGCAATTGAAGTTCGAGAATATGCTTTAAATTTTCCATGTATGTAAATGCCATGTAAGGTGTCTCTTTATGTGATAAAAATGTATGAAATAATTATGGCATAACTCCATGATGTATATGAACATATGAGAGGCAAAGTAAAGGTTTATACATGCTGGAACAACTGTTTAAAATTAAAGAAAGGAAACTGAAATGGTAAAAATATAGGTCCTAAAGTAGTTTCATTATGGCTTTAGTTCAACCTAGCAAAGAAGGAATTAATTCACAAAATTTTATGATCATGTAGGAAACACCCAAATCTTTAAATTCATAGGTAATACGTCTTATTTGGATGGGTATATCAAGAGAAACGAATTTCCAAAGTTAAGAGACAGAATCTGGAATTTCCAGAATTTGGCATATGAACAGTAAAAATAAGGATTTAACTATATTGATTGGCAAGGAAAATGTCCATATTTATATTTTTTCCTTAAATAACTATGTAAGAGCTCCAATTAGAAATATAGATCATCTCCATACAATTTTTGTATAATTAGTTATGAATTTTTAAATTTAGACTATCAATTTGGAAATTACCTAATGAACAACAGTACCCGAGAAGTAAGTTTTAAATTTTTATTTTTTGGCCTAAAGTAATGCTTCTGCTGATCAAATAACTTCCGAATACGTATTCTTAGCAGTGAAAAGTAGGATGTTTCATATAGACATCAAAATAAGACATTCTTAGTGTCAAAATAAGGCTTGACATGTTAACTAATTATTTGTAAAAATATCATACCTTTATTTCATCATTTCCTACTTCTAATTACATACTACAACTTACTGCTCAAAACTAGTCTTTGTTCAAGTACAAAGTTTTTATCAACTGACTTTACATAAATACACTCCATAACTTGTTCATAACAGCCATGCAAACATACTATAACATCATCCTCTAATCTTCACCTCCCATGCTTAATGGTCCTGCTGTATGGAATTATAGATTAAGGCGAGATTTATGAGGAAATCTCAGCAGTAAACGGTACTAAACAATGTATGCATTAATACTCATAACTTATGCTTGCTGGTGATTATGTTAATATAATGTATTGTGCATGATTCCATGTAACATATGAAATTCAAATGGCCAGCGTAATCATAGCATAGAGCTTAAACTAATATATATGGACAACATCAATCAACAAAGCATAAATAATCCATACAATCAACACATACAAGTTTATGTAAGCTTACTACCTTGATGCTTTACTTTCCTTTTATCCTCTTCCTTGTCTTTCCTTCATATGAGGTTATCTTCTTGAACACCCAAATCAAATACTAAACATTTCATATTCATACATTCATCACAATCTCATTTTAACCAATATTTAATAACATTGAACTTGGTTAACTAACTAACACCTAACTTTTTTTATTTGCGGTCAATTGCCTTATCCTTTGAACTAACTTACATCTTAACTTTACCCTACACAATTTTATCTTTTAAATCTATTTATAGACTTAGAATTATAAAATTCCAATTGCTTCTCGCCTTGCTGTGTAGAACCGAAAAAAGTACCTATTTTCTTAAAAATTCTTATTTTTATTCCAATATTTCCAATACTTATTCTTGTACTTTATCCCACATAATTTTTCATTTTAAAACCATTGGAAGCAACAAAATCATGAAATTATAATCACTATTCATACGTGTAAATACTAACATAGCCCATTTCAAAATTTCATTTTTCAATTCTAATGCTTCCAAAGTTCCAAACTTACTCAATCTGACACAAAAACATCATTTGAATTCAATGGAAGCATTATATTATTAAAAATGAACTCTTCCTATCTAGAACAACATTGGCCAAAATTTTTCTCCATCTAATTCCACAACTAACCATTCAAACTAACTTGTCTAAAGGTTAATTTCATAGTTCTAGCTTAATCTTCTTTTTCTTCCTTTGTTGTATCATTTCTAGAGAGCAGCATATCATAAGGAATATCCCACTTTTCTTTCATTGAAATCTAGATTTTATCCTTCCAAAACACTTATAAATAATCTAGGAAGGATTACTTACCTTATGCCTTAACTGTTGGAAATCGTGCCCTAGGGGCCAATCATTGTCTTATGAACATTATTGATTTATGAATTTATTAATTGAGTTATCATATTATTTGCATGTTTACTATGATGACCATCCTTGGATAATTCATGATATTATCCTAAATGTCCCTGGTCGATCATCTATGCGGGAGCACAAATAAAATAAGACCAGTATGACTTTGAAGATGTATAGAGATATAAATCAAAGTCATAAGCACATGTAAGAGTACAAGGTGCTGGACTGACCCGCTATGAGAGAACTGCATGGGTAACGTCATAAGCTTCTCTCATATACAAACCATGTCAATACGCCCTTTGACCTGAGATCATCATGGATTCCTACATGACAAAACGCTCAGCTTTAGCCTAGTCAAAAGTCCTTTTGACCGAGTGATCATAAAGACTATGTTCGGCCTTAGTGGTTTTTCATGCGGAGGAATGTGAATGGTCAAGATGGAATTTGTCCCTCACATTCGTAGAGAGATATTACTGGGCCCCTCGATGAGTGAGTCTGAGAAATGTATGGCCATATTGTAATGGAAAGGTAGTTCCATTTCTATAGTCAGACTACTCAGGGATCGAGAAAGTAACGGTCAGGAATAGGAGGATGATATTATCCATGACCAAAATATCGCGTGACAGAAGGGACATGATATGGTTGTATAAAAGGTTACATCATTTATCGATCCTCATATGATTTGGGTAGTCGTTATGTCTTGCTAGAGACCGCTTGCGACTTGTAGGCTAGTATAGCAAATGGCCCACTGCCAACTTCATATGGGCCTATAGGGTCGCACACAAAATAGCCCAACACGAGCTATGATGTCCAAATTCATTGAATATAAGATATGTCCAGATTCAATGAATGATCCAGGATAGATGTATATATATTTATTTATATTTATATTCGTATATATATATAAATTTGTATATATACATTATATGTATATATGAGATTTAGTTTATAAGGATAAATTAAATCTCTATCACATTTGAAATTCAAAATTCAAATTGATAGGATATCTCATATAAGAGATATTTATAAGATTTAATTTATAAGGATAAATTAAATCTCTATCATGTTTGAAATTCAAAATTCAAATTGATAGGATATCTCATATAAGAGATATTTATAAGATTTAATTTATAAGGATAAATTAAATCTCTATCACGTTTGAAATTCGAAATTTAAATTGATAGGATATCTCAAATTCGATTTATGAGAATAAATCAAATATAGTTCAGTCTCATCTTTATTTAAAATTAAATAAATGGGTAATTAAATCTGTGGGACGGATTTGATATTATTTATTTAATTAGTTTCTTATAAAATTATACAATATATGATATTGTATTAATTTTGGAATTAATATAAGATTAACTCCAAAATTCAATTCGGTTGATAGAGAAAAATGCATAGCATCCTATATATCTGATTTTAGGAGCTGCGTTTTACACAGAGAAACATATAGAACATAGAAAGGCCGAAGGGGACTATGCAAAAGGTTTACAGATAAGAAACTGCCGAAATAGAGACGGAGAGGACAAACTCTTGAGAAAGCCCTGGAGGGACAAGAGACGCTAGCACGTCGTTCGTGGTTGGAACGCTGTTCGTGTGGATACCAGTAGAGAAAGCCGACCTGAGTCGTCGACTTCTTGTGATCAGAAAGGGAGCACGAGCCGCAGAGAGAAGCTGTGAACATCGTGACCGAAAGCTATGGAAGTCGCTGAGGCACACTAAGGGTAATACTTCTTGCCACTTGACTTAAACACATACGGTAGATCCTGGCAAGGAATGGAAAAATTTTTAAGTTAATTTCCGCAGCGTGTCTTCCAATTCCTTACATTAACTTGCTTGATCACTAAGTGCCTTGGATTGCCTTTGCTTTGGTTGAGTTTTTGGTTGACAAGAGTTTCCCCTAGGGTTTTACTTAGGTAATGGTTTTGTAAAGAAATGGGGGTTATTCATAGCAAAATCTTTGGTATATTGGGACTAATTTACCCCTCCTTAAACTAATTATTACAATGCCTTAATCTTGAATCTCATTGGTGTTGGAAAACATGCCCTAGGGGCCAATCATTGTCTTATGAACATTATTGATTTATGAATTTATTAATTGTGTTATCATATTATTTGCATGTTTACTGTGATGACCATCCTTGGATAATTCATGATCTTATCCTAAAGTCCCTGGTCGGTCATCTGTGCGGGAGCAGAGATGAAATAAGACCAGTATGACTTTGAAGATGTATAGAGATATAAATCAAAGTCATATGCACATGTAAGAGTACAAGGTGTTGGACCGACCCTCTATGAGAGAGTTGCATGGGTTACGTCATAATCTTCTCTCATATACAAACCATGTCACTATGCCCTTTGACCTGAAATCATCATGGATTCCTACATGACAAATGCTCAGTTTTGGCCTAGTCAAAAGTCACTTTTGACCGAGTGATCATAAAGACTATGTTCGGGCTTAGTGGTTTTTCATGCGGAGGAATGTGAATAGTCAAGATGGAATTTGTCCCTCACATTCGTAGAGAGATATTTCTGGGCCCCTCGATGAGTGAGTCTGAGAAATGTATGGCCATACTGTAATGGAAAGGTAGTTCCATTTCTATAGTCAGACTACTCAGGGATCGAGAAAGTAACGATCAGGAATAGGAGAATGACATTATCCATGCCTCATCCATGACCAAAATATCGCGTGACAAAAGGGACATGATACGGTTGTATAAAAGGTTACATCGTTTATCGATCCTCATATGATTTGGGTAGTCGTTATGTCTTGCTAGAGACCGCTTGCGACTTGTGTGCTAGTATAGCAAATGGCCCACTGCCAACTTCATATGGGCCTACAGGGTCGCACACAAAATAGCCCAACACGAGCTATGATGTCCAGATTCATTGAATCTAAAACGTGTCTAGATTCAATGAATGATCCAGGGTTGATGTATATATTTATTTATATTTATATTCATATATATATAAATTCGTATATATATATATATTATATATAAGGGATATATAGGATTTAATTTATAAAGATAAATTAAATCTCTATCACGTTTGAATTTGAAATTCAAATTGATAGGATATCTCAAATTTGATTTATGAGAATAAATCAAATACACTCCAATCTTATCTTTATTTAAATTAAATAAATAGGTAAATTAAATATGTGGGATGGATTTAATATAGACATTATTTATTTAATTAGTTTCTTATCAAATTATACAATATGTGATATTGTATTCGGAATTAATATAGATTAATTCCAAAATCCAATTCGGTTGAGAAAAACGCAGAGCATCCTATATATCCGATTTTAGGAGCTACATTTTGAATACAACACATAACACAAAAAGGGCCGAACAGAATATGTAAAAGGTTTGCAGATAAGAAACTGCTAAAGTAGAGACAGAGAGGACGAACTCTTGAGAAAGCCTTGGAGGGACAGGAGACGCTAGCACGTCGTTCGTGGTTGGAACGTTGTTTGTGTGGATACCAGTAGAGAAAGACGACCTGAGGAGTCGACTTCTTGCGATAAAAAATAGAGCACGAGCTGCGGAGAGAAGCTGTGGACGTCTCCTTATGATCGGAAAGAGATCACCAGCCGCGGAGAGAAGCTGTGGAAGTCGCTGAGAAACACTGAGGGTAATGCTTCTTCCCACTTGACTTAAACACATACGGTAGATCTTGGTAAGGAATGAAAAAAAATTTAAATTAATTTTCGCTGCGTGTCTTCCAATTCCTTACAGTGGTATCAGAGCCATGCCATTTTTTGTTTAAGTTAGGCTTGATTGTTGATTGATATGATATGTGTTAGTCATAGCTGATCATATAATATGCGTTTTATGTATGACATATAAGGAATCCGTGTTATGTATGACATAAAAGGAATCTAAAAGGGAATTGAAATCGGTGGTGATACGCTTTGATTTGATCAACTAACATAGCGGGACCGCCGTGGCTACCTGTTCGTAGCGCAACATAACCGTAACATATGTTATTTGGTGAATGTTTTAGATATGAAACATTAATTACTCTTGAATTAAATTTGAATATTGATTCTTGAATGTTTGGGTATGGTGAACAATATGGCTCTAGATTGCAAGTGTTGTAATTTTTAAATACGGCCTGCGTGTCGTGCCTTCCTCTATATACTCTTAATGTACCTTCTCTTCTCATCTCACTCCCCTCGAATGTTAAAAGAGGTTTCTATATGTAATTTCCCTTTTCTTACTAGAGAGCTCCTCTCATTGGCTTGAGGGGAGTTAGGATAGGTGAGCCATATTGTATCACATTTAGATTATGCGTATTATAATTATATCAGCACATGCATATTACTTGTTTGAGATACAAACTGACAAACATGCATTTTATAAACCAGATAGTTAAATTAGGCCCTCTAAATGAAATCTTAAGTCATGATACCGTCAATTTATGAACACTTATCAAAACCTCGATCGCTCAATTGTCGACTCCACCAAAGTGGGTGCTTTTGAGTTATCTTGGGGAGATAAGTAAGAGTAATGGTGCTACTCTCACATGTTTATCATTGTTTGACTTAATTGAGATTAACAAAACGGTTTTGGGTCTCAAGGCATTAGATGGGATTAAAAACATGCCAGATCATATGATGATAGAATCCCATAAACATCTAAGAGTTACATTTGATGTAATTGGTAAAGGTATTACCTACCTAAATAACTTAATTTAAGCGTCCTGCCAAAGCGGACTTAAGTTTAAGCCAAAAATGGATCTTAGCCCACTAACTAATGCATTGATGGTTATTTATTTAGTGGGAGATTGCTAATTGAATTGCATATTTTAATTGTAGAATCATGACGACTAGTAATACTGCTACATTATCGCTGCGATCTATCCTTGAGAAGGACAAACTTAATGGGACAAACTTTCTTGACTGGTTTAGGAACTTGAGAATTGTTCTCAAGCAGGAAAGAAAGGCGCATGTCCTAGATCAACCCATTCTTGAGGAGCCTGCGGCTAATGCTCCTAGAGCTCAGAGAGATGCTTACACGAAGCATAAGGAAGACTCTGTCGATGTGGGATGCTTTATGCTAGCCACCATGGTTCTGGAGCTCCAAAGAGATCTGGAACACATGGGGGCTTATGAGATGATTGTGCATCTCAAGGAAATGTTCCAACAATAAGCAAGGCAAGAGAGGTATGAGACCACTAAGGCCTTACATTCCTGCAAGATGGCTGAAGGTGCATCAGTCAGTACTCATGTCTTAAAGATGAAAGGGTACATTGATCACCTTGAGAGGCTTGAATTTCCCATGAGCTAGGAGTTAGCTACAGATTTGATCTTGAACTCACTCCCAGAAAGTTATGACCAGTTTGTCATGAACTACAACATGAACAACATGGAGAAATCTATTTCTGAACTACATGGGATGCTTAAAACTGCTGAGCTGAGTCTTAAGAGGAAGCCCAATATTGTTTTGATAGTTCAGAAAGGAAAGGGTATGAAAAACAAAGGTAAAAGCAAGGGGAAGGGTCATGACTCATCAGGTAAGACCAAAGAGTCAAGCAAGCCCGAAACCAAGCCTGTACCAAAGAAGACAAAGCCTCCGAAGGAAGGAGTCTACTTCTTCTGCAATTAACCTGATCATTGGAAGAGGAATTGCAAACTCTGCCTCGAAGATCTGAAAAAGAACAAGAAGGATAGCGGGGCTATCGTTTCAGGTATTTATGTTATAGACATTCATCTTTCTACTTCCACCTTATGGGTATTAGATAATGCATGTGGTTCTCACATTTGTACAAATGTGCAGGGACTAAAGGACAGTAGGAAGCTGAAAAAGGGCGAGGTTGACTTACGAGTTGGAAATAGAGCAAGGGTTGCTGCGTTAGCTGTAGGCACTTATGAATTAGTTCTGCCTACTGGGCTTTTGTTAGTTTTGAACAATTGCTATTATATTCCTGCTTTAAGTAGTAACATTGTTTCACTTTCTTATTTGGATAAGGAAGGTTTCACTTCCATTGTTGGGAATAGCAGATGTTCTATTTATCATAATGATATTTTCTATGCTCATGGTGATTTTCATGTTGATCATTACATGTTAAATTTGGAACAACCCAATCATAGAAATATCTATAACATAACCGCCAAAAGGGTCAAACCGAACGATTTGAATCTGACATACCTTTGGCACTGTCGTCTGGGCCACATAAATGAGAAACGCATTTCCAAACTCCATCAAGATGGATTTCTAAACTCATTTGATTTTGAATCATATGACACTTGCGAGTCTTGCTTGTTAGGAAAGATGACAAAGTCACCCTTCACTGGGCACAGTGAGAGGGCCACTGATTTATTGGGCCTCATACATACAGATGTGTGTGGACCGATGAACACAAATGCCAGAGGAGGTTATTCGTACTTCATAACATTCATAGATGATTTCAGCAGATATGGGTACATCTATCTGATGAAACATAAATCTGAGTCTTTTGAAAAGTTCAAGATATTTCAAAATGAAGTACAAAACCAGCTTGGCAAAACAATTAAAGCCCTTCGATCTGATCGGGATGGTGAATATTTGAGCCAAGAGTTCATAGATCATCTTAGGAGTTGTGGGATAGTCTCACAATTGACTCCTCCAGGGACACCACAATGGAATGGCGTTTCTGAACGGAGGAATCGAACACTATTAGATATGGTTCGATCCATGATGAGTCAAACAGATCTTCCACCCTCCTTTTGGGGCCATGCCCTAGAGACAGCTACGTTCACACTCAATCGTGTTCCATCTAAGGCAATTGAAAAGACTCCGTATGAGATATGGACTGCAAGGACGCCTAGTTTGTCTTTTCTCAAGATTTGGGGATGCGAGGTCTATGTTAAGCAACAAGCCTCAGACAAATTAGCGCCCAAATCCTCAAAATACCTCTTTGTGGGATATCCTAAGGAAACCAAGGGATATTACGTCTACAACCCTGCTGATAACAAAGTGTTTGTTGTCAGAAATAGTATCTTTCTCGAACGAGAATTTATCTCTAAAAGAACCAGTGGGAGTAAGGTACACCTCGAAGAAGTTTGAGAGCCATAAGACACCATAGAACTGCAGATGGAAAATACAGAAGACTCACAACAAGTTGTTGAGACTCCTCAAGTCACGCAAGGTCCACAGAAGTCTAATAGGACACGACTTCAGCCTCAGAGATATGGATTTCTGATTTCTGACAGTCGTGATGTGTTGCTCATTGAGCATAATGAGCCGACTACCTATCGAGAAGCTATAGTGGGACCAAACTCTGAAAAGTGGCTTAATGCCATGAAGTATGAAATGCAATCCATGTACGACAATAAGGTTTGGACCTTAGTTGACCCGCCTGAAGGTGTAAAAACCGTCAGGTGCAAGTGGGTTTTTAAGGAGAAAACTGACATGGATCGCAATGTAAATGTCTTCAAGGCACGACTGGTTGCAAAAGGATTTACTCAAACTCATGGTGTCGACTATGATGAGACCTTTTCCCCAGTTACAATGGCCAAATCAATCAGAATCCTCTTTGCTATAGCAGCATATTATGACTATGAAATATAGCAGATGGACGTCAAGACAGCCTTCCTTAATAGAAAGCTCCTTGAGGATGCGTACATGACACAACCTGAAGGGTTTGTGTGTTCCGAGGACTCTGGTAAAGTGTGCAAGCTTCAGAGGTCCATTTATGGACTGAAGCAAGCCTCTCAGAGTTGGAATCATCATTTTGATAAAGTAGTCAAAGAGTTTGGATTTCTTCAAAATATTGATGAACCTTGCGTGTACAAGAAGGTTAGTGGGAGCACAGTTGTGTTTTTGGTACTCTATGTCGATGACATCCTACTTATTGGGAATGACATTCCTACCTTACAGATTGTCAAGTCTTGGTTAGGAAAGTCTTTCTCGATGAAAAACTTGGGTGAAGCCACCTACATCCTAGGAATCAGGATCTATATAGATCTAAAAGACTTCTAGGACTCAGTCAGAGTACATACATAGACAAAATATTGCATAGGTTCAGTATGCATGAATCAAAGAGGGGTTTCATACCCATGTCTCATGGTAGTCACCTCAGCAAAGATCTGTGTCCTAGTACACCTGATCAGCGAGGTCGCATGAGTAAAGTTCCATATGCCTCAGCCATAGGATCTATCATGTACGCCATGTTATGTACTCGACCGGATGTCTCATTTGCCTTAAGTATGACTAGCAGATATCAACAGGACCCTGGTGAGGGCCATTGGACTACTGTCAAGAATATCCTTAAGTACTTGAGAAGGACTAAGTATTCTTGGTCTATGGTGGATTGGATGACGAACTCTGTGTAACTGGTTACACAGACGCGAGTTTCCAAACTGACCAGGATGACCAAAAATCGCAGTCTGGATATATATTCCTCCTTAATAATGGAGCAGTAAGCTGGAAGAGCTCTAAGCAGGGCATTGTAGCAGATTCTGCAACGGAAGCTGAGTATATAGCAGCATCTGATGCATCTAAGGAAGCCGTCTGGATTAGGAAGTTTATCATGGAACTAGGGGTGATACCTACCATCTCAGATCCAATAACTTTGCTCTGTGACAATAGCGGTGCCATTGCACAGGCCAAAGAGCCTAGGTCACATCAAAGGACTAAGCATATACTCAGGCGATTTCATCTCATCAGAGAAATCAACGATAGAGGTGATATAAAGATATGCAAAGTAGCAGGAGAAGACAATGTTGCTGATCCTCTAACAAAGCCGCTTGTGCAGGCAAAGCATGAGCGTCATGTTAGGTCAATGGAAATTACTCAAATTAATGATTGTACCTAGTGCAAGTGGGAGGTTATTGGAAAACGTGACCTAGGGGCCAATCATTGTCTTATGAACATTATTGATTTATGAATTTATTAATTGTGTTATCATATTATTTGCATGTTTACTGTGATGACCATCCTTAGATAATTCATGATCTTATCCTAAATGTCCCTGGTCGATTATCTGTGCGGGAGCAGAGATGAAATAATACCAGTATGACTTTGAAGATGTATAGAGATATAAATCAAAGTCATATGCACATGTAAGAGTACAAGGTATTGGACCAACCTGCTATGAGAGAGTTGCATGGGTTACGTCATAATCTTCTCTCATATACAAACCATGTCACTATGCCCTTTGACCTGAGATCATCGTGGATTCCTACATGACAAACGCTCAACTTTGGCCTAGTCAAAAGTCACTTTTGACCGAGTGATCATAAAGACTATGTTCGGGCTTAGTGGTTTTCCATGAGGAGGAATGTGAATGGTCAAGATGGAATTTGTCCCTCACATTCATAGAGAGATATTACTAAGCCCCTCGATGAGTGAGTCTGAGAAATGTATGGCCATACTGTAATGGAAAGGTAGTTCCATTTCTATAGTCAGACTACTCAGGGATCGAGAAAGTAACGGTCAGGAATAGGAGGATGACATTATCCATGCCTCATCCATGACCAAAATATCACGTGACAGAAGGGACATGATATGGTTGTATAAAAAGTTACATCGTTTATCGATTCTCATATGATTTGGGTAGTCGTTATGTCTTGCTAGAGACCACTTGCGACTTGTGGGCCAGTATAGCAAATGCCCCACTGCCAACTTCATATGGGCCTACAGGGTCGCACACAAAATAGCCCAACACGAGCTATGATGTCCAGATTCATTGAATCTAAGACGTGTCTAGATTCAATGAATGATCCAGGGTTGATGTATATATTTATTTATATTTATATTCGTATATATATAAATTCGTATATATATTATATATAAGGGATATATAGGATTTAATTTATAAGGATAAATTAAATCTCTATCACGTTTGAATTTGAAATTCAAATTGATAGGATATCTCATATAAGAGATATTTACAAGATTTAATTTATAAGGATAAATTAAATCTCTATCACGTTTGAATTTGAAATTCAAATTGATAGGATATCTCAAATTTGATTTATGAGAATAAATCAAATACAGTCCAATCTTATCTTTATTTAAATTAAATAAATAGGTGAATTAAATCTGTGGGACGGATTTAATATAAATATTAATTAGTTTCTTATCAAATTATACAATATGTGATATTGTATTCGGAATTAATATAGATTAATTCCAAAATCCAATTCGATTGAGAAAAACGCAGAGCATCCTATATATCCGATTTTAAGAGCTACGTTTTGAATACAACACATAACACAAAAAGGGTCGAACGGAATCTGCAAAAGGTTTGCATATAAGAAACTGCTGAAGTAGAGACGGAGAGGACTAACTCTTGAGAAAGCCTTGGAGGGACAGGAGACGCTAGCACGTCATTCGTGGTTGGAACGCTGTTCGTGTGGATACCAGTAGAGGAAGACGACCTGAGGAGTTGACTTCTTGCGATCAAAAAGAGAGCACGAGCCGCGGAGAGAAGCTGTGGACGTCTCCTTACGATAAGAAAGAGATCACCAGCCGCGAAGAGAAGCTGTGGAAGTCGCTGAAAAACACTGAGGGTAATGCTTCTTCCCACTTGACTTAAACACATATGGTAGATCCTGGCAAGGAATGAAAAAATTTTTAAATTAATTTCCGCTGCGTGTCTTCCAATTCCTTACAATTGGTTACTCGATTAATTATCCTTAATCATCATTAACTTAATTCATATATTATTTTAATATAATATATCACATGGCATAATCTCTCCTTCCCTGTCTAGCTTCCATGTGGCGCAAAGTGGGGCCTATAAGGGGCACCTCACAGCCACCTTGCATTCTTGGTTATTTTCTTTGATTTTCTACTTTTAAAAATTTCTAAAATATCTAAAAAGCAACTTGTGCTCCAAGTCACTTCCTTGAATATTTGGGTTTCCTCACTTGATGTCATATTAGGCCTCTTTTAGGTCCAATTAGCTAATTGGCACAAATCTCAAGAAATTTCCTATAACGATATTCTTAAATTACCTTGATTTTGAGATAAATTATAAATACCTCTTTTAATCATTCTGATATTTTTAGAAATTTATTATACTATAAAATGAATTTTCTATAAAGTCTCATAATTTGTTGAGATATAGAAGCCCTGATTTTTAATTCCATACATTTTCTTTAAATAATTTATTAGTGTCTTTTTTCACTTTAAATTCTCTAATTAATTCTACAAAAAAAATTTTTGACTTCTATCCATTCTATAAATTCTTATATTAATTTTAAGAAGTATAAAATTTCATCTAATTCTAAGGTCCAAAAGATACTATACCAATTTCCAAACTAGAGAAATTAATATAAATTTATCGGGACCTTAGATCATAATTATGAGAGATATGCCTAGCCCCAACTCAATTATCTATTTACTTATAAAATTTGAGACTAAAATATTTTTAGACAATTTTAGGCATTTTCTAGCTAAACTTTTCATAATTACGCTTTTACCCCTAAATTTATAAAATTACACTTTAGTCCCTAAAATTCACAAATTCTATTTTAGTCCCTTTCAACCAAAATTGAACTTTCAATTTGGTCCTTGAATTCTCAAAATTCTATTTAGGTCTTTAAATTTTTTACTATTTACAGTTTAGTCCCTAAACTTTAACTATGATAAACTCATATTTGTAGTGATTTTTAATATGTTTAAAGTGAATTTTATTATTAATTTTATCTCTATTTACCAATATGAGTAATTAATTAATAAAATTAAAATGGAACAAGTGGAAATTAATTGATTTGATTTTATGACTAATTGGATAAATAATCTATTAAATTTCTATTACAAGAATGTAGTGACCAATCAACAGATTATATCAATTGACAGCTAGACAAAAAATTATACATGTACTAGATTGAAAAAGCTGATAATAGATTTAAGCACATGGCTAATAGGAACAAGTGGGTTACAGTTGTTTGAATGCACATGCTAGATTGAGTTGCTAACAAAAGCAAGTGGCTGCTAGAAAACATGTGCTGACCTTGAAGAAGAGATTAATCCTGCATGACACACACACATATACTCTGAACTGAGTCACTCACACCAGCAACATATCATTTCAGATTTAACAGTACATGTGTATCATAATAGAAGCAAGTTGGAGATTCACATATGTTTTGTAACAGATTCATGCAGCTACCATTCATTTCATTCATTCCATACTTTGTTATATATGACAGCTCATGCATAGCACTGGGGATCATTCCATAACATGCCTACAACATATCACATTCACTTCACACTCATCTCCCAGTCCACTACACACGACCTTCCACTCTATTCAGCTCACACTTAGACACCAATCTTCTATTCTCTCTCTATCTCCATTTCTATTATCTTATTTGCAAACTTTCCTTTGTTCTAGACAATTGAACTAGAGGAAATTTCAGCTATAATCTTTATCTTCTTCTTCCACATTCAACATGATTGTTGCTGTGCTTTATGTTGCTGCTGAAGTTCATATGACAATGCAAGGCTAAGCTATTGTGCTCTCTTGGAGATGATCCTAAACTAGAATCCTTGAGCTGAACAGGAAGTTTCATTGTCTCTTAAGTCATATTTAATTGTATCGAGTTGATGTAATTAATTATAGTTTATTGATTCAATTAGAGTTAGTATATGACAAAGAAGTAGGGAACAACTAAGTTATATTTCTTATTTCTACATTATTAATGCTTTCATTATTTTTATTATTTGACCAAGTTTGACATGGTTATAGTTAATTAGAGTAATTATAAAATAGAGTACAGTTGTATCTGTTAATTCATCTTCTTCTATCTTTGACTTGAATGATTCATAATCTCTATTAATGTTTATGAGTTATAGCTTTGATTGAGTTTTAGCTAGCAAGTTGTTAGCTAACATATTCTAATTCAACTGGTTAACTTCTGTTGATAATGAAGGTAAGGTAATCTCCAAGGGAACACACTTGTCATTTATTCATCTCATCATCATAAACACTTAAAAGCATAAATAATATCATATGATTTACTTTCAAAAGTTACATAAGATCTCATCATACACCATTTTTTTAACTTGGTAATTTATGGCTAATTAAATTAATTAGGTACCTTAGCGTCCATCTAGGCTCCTTATGAATCAACCTAGGTTAGCCTCCACTTTACTATTAGTTAGCTTAGTTTTGTTTGATAATTAAAATGACAGTTATCAAAATGGCGTCATCGTCGGGGAGCCTTACTTGTTAAGATTTCCTAAGCAATCTCTTGGGCCTAAAAATCATAAAAAGTATATAGGTGTTTCAGGTTTTTTTCGAATTTAGTGTTTTGACTTATTGAGTCGTGACCAATTGCCTTTCTAGTCATGACTAAAGTGCTTAAAATTGATTTCTGAGTTTTTCTATGAACTCTAGTCGTAACTAAACACACATTTAGTTGCAACCAAAAATTTGTTTTGAAGTCATTTTGCTCTCTGTTACATTTAGTCATGGCTAGAGTGCCTCATGGTAGCAACCAAAAATATTTTTTATTCAATTTTCTTTTTTGTGATTTCTAGTCGCAACCAAATTGACACTTAGTCACAGCCAAAAATTAGTGTTTCAATCATATTTACTCTCTGTGATTTTTAGTCGCAACCCGAGTGACAATTAGTCATAACTAGAAACTGAAAATTTCAAGCATTAGCTCTCTCTGATTTTTAGTTGCAACTAGAGTAATATTTGGTCGCGATAAAAAATTCCTGATTCAAAATTTTTCATCTCTGTGACTGTCACAACTTGAAGTTCATTTTTGTTGCAATATCTATTCTTTGTGATTCTTAGTCATGACCTGACTGTTTCAAACTGCGATTACATTATCTAAATTTCTGGAATTGCTGCATCTGTGATATATTTGATATCCTACATTATTGTTGAGTGTGATTTGTATGAAAAGAAGCTCTGAATTCTTTCCTTTGGATATAGAAATCAATAGAACACTTAGGCAAATTAAAAAGGCTAAAATCTTAAATCAAGCTAGTGTTGCATATGTTATTGAGCTTAGTTCTTCTAGTGAATCTATTGTAGCTGAAACTGATTATACTTCTAGTGCTATCTTATATAATCATTTTGTCATGGAACATATTAATGAAGGAGATGCTCATACTCATAATTAGATTAATAAAACATGAACAATATGTAGAGAATAACATGAATAATAGAAGAGCACATAGGAGCATAAAAGAACTCACTTCTTCTAATGCAAACTTTGATCCTTTTCGTACTTGTCATACTTTGGATGTTAATTTTAAGCTGAAAGGTCCTTTATTAAGTAACTGACTAAAGTATTATGGATTCGCAGGTGAGGATCCTTTTAAGCATTTGAAGATTATACAGTGGATTTGCTCATTCATGAAGCCTGTAGGTGCTAACATGGATGCTGTGCAGAGACAATTATTCCATTTTGCACTTAAAGGAAAGGCAAAGGAATGGTTTAATATGTTGCCATATCATACACCTCAAGCCTTGGACTCCTAGAATAACTTAAGGATTGCTTTCTTAGAGAGATACTTCTCCACTTCCAAGACTGCTACATTGAGGAAGGAGATTTTTTGCTACAAAATAATATGATCAAGAGTCTTTCCATGAGTTTTGGGGAAGATTTCAAGAGGTGCTAGCTAGATGTCTATACCATCGATTCCATATGAGCATTTAGTGCAATATTTTCATTCAGGATTACGCTATACATGCAAAAAGAATTTGGATGTAGCTGCTGGAGGTTCCATTGATGATTTAACTCCAGATGAAGCATGGAATTTGAGAAGATAGCAAGCAATAGCCAGCAATATGAGGCTATGATACCAGGCAAGTCCATGAAGTTTCTATAAGGCATTCTCAAGATTACAATAGCTTGTCTTCTCAAGTTGCTGCCATGAATGCTCATATCAATAATCTAGCTGTTCAGCTAAGTAATTTAAATGTTTAAAGCTCATACTCTCAATCTATTGTTGCTCCTAATTGTCAGCTTTATTATTCTCCTATGCATACCATTGTCAATTGTCCTACACACTATGCAGACGTATCAGCTATCTATTAAGGAAAATAGAACCAGTATCCACAAAGGAATCCATACTCCAATATATATAATGAAGGATAGAGAGATAATCATAATCTTAGATAAAGAGATGGAGGTGCAAAAAAGAATTTTGGATAGAACAGATTCAATAATGATATGCAAATAGCTGAATCTTCTAGAGCTATGGAAGTCTATATTGCCACAAAAGATGATAGAACATTTTATCTTTGATTGGATAAAATGTGATGAATTCAAATATAAACTCTATCAGCATAAATTTCTGCTATAACTTCAAGGACTTGAGATCTATTGTGTAGAACAACCAAGCAAAGATATAGTCCAAGTTTTGGGGTTAGAGAATAAGTTATGGGTGTTATGGATGCTGCCTTAGACAATAAAATATAATAGTGGGAAAGAAAATCTACAAACAGGAATGGCTATGTATCACAACTAGCCAATTTAATAAGTGATATTCAGGCAAGGATTAGTAAAAATATACCTTTAAATACAGTTGTTAACCCCAAATCTGTGAATGTTATAAGTTTGATAAGTGAAGAACAAGTTGGGGAACAAGTTACAGATACTAAAAGTGAAGAAGAATGTGAGGTAGAAATTGATTCCAGTAGTCTAATGATAAATAGCATGAGAGGTATGAAAGTAAGAAAGAAGCACAACTACTTAGGAAGGAAAAGGTTACAAAAAGTCAAATCAATTCTACACCAAATTCAGAAGGTTGTGGATAGCCAAACAACAAAGAAACTGAGCTACTTGAAGCTATGGATTTTGATTTAAGAAATCCTAGAGTGGACACAACTGAAGAAACACAACCTGTAGTAAATTCAGAGCTCAAGCAGTAAGGAGGTTTAGTTGAGAAAAAGGTGCATTTGAAGGAACTACCTGTCCCAAGGGAATTCATGAGTAATAAGAAGAAAGCCTTAGAAGAGCAGAATAAGGAAGTGATTAATTCTTTCAACAAGATTGAAGTAAATGTGCCTATGCTGGAGAGAATTCAAAGAGTGTCAGAATATACAAAGTGTTTGAAGGACAGTTGCACACACAATGAAAGACATAAACTTAATAAACTCGTGCAAGTGGGACCTAAAGCTTCTGCACTCTTCAACTCTCAACTTCCAGTAAAGTATAAAGATCCAGGTGTATTTTCTATTCCTTGTAAAATTGGCAAGATAACTGTTCCTAAATCATTATTAGATTTAGGTGTTACTATTAATGTGATGCCAAGTTCCATTTATCATGCCTAAGGAGTAAATCTGATTAAACCTACTAGTGTGTTAGCTCAATTGGCTAGTAAGAGAATTATAAATTCTAAGAAAATTTTAGAAGACATTTTAGTTTAAATTAAGGAACTTATTTTTCCTGTGGACTTTTATGTTTTGGATATGTCAAATAAATCTCTTGATGATAGAACTTTTATTCTAGGAAGGCGATTCTTGAGAACAACTAATTAACAGCATAATTTGCATGAAAGATGGAATTATTAAAATGTAATTTGATGGGCACATAATTCAGTTTAACATGTATAGACACCCATATCATGATCATTCTTTTCTAGGACTTAATATGATTGATGCATCACTTGGAAATAAGTGTTATAATATTCATGAGCTTGAAAATGATGATGAAGTTGAAGAACCTTCCATTTCTTACTCCTCCACTAATTTCTTTGCTTTTTCTTCATCTAATGGTGTTATGTTATGTATTAATTCTAAAGTTGATGGCTGGCTTACCACTATGGGTGATTTTTTTCATCTTCATCTAATATTTTTTCTATTGGAACTAACCTCACTATTTCAAGTATGAACAATATCCAAGAAGGTTTGTAACAAACTTAACAGAGTTGAAAGACAAGGATTATGCAGCATACTCTGAGAGACAAGGAGTTGAAATCTCTTAGTTAGGGAGTTTCCAATTTAATAATTACGTCCTGCATTGTAACCCTGTTAATGAGAGCTTCAATTTGGAATTTCTAGACATTTCAGGATTACAACAATTAAAGGATATTATCCAACATCAATAGAATTTCATGGCAAGGACAAATCTAGATAATACAATAGTTACATCATCAAGACCATTCCCATTATCTGTTGGCTATGCCTATATTTTGCTAGCTATGTTATCTTTTAAGATGGGTAAAGGCTATACCAACAAGATAGGATAAATCAGATGGTACAATATTTTAGGTTAATGGCCACTTATTCAAGCTGGACAAGGAGAATTTCAAACCCTCATGATACTCAGGTCTTTCCCTGTTTCCCCACTTACAATAGTTTGTTCTACATACTTTCCTTATGTAATTGAGCTCTTAATTGTTGATTAAGTATGGGGAGGAGACCAAGTCAGTAGGGGTAGATAAAAATTAATAAGTTCATCTTGAATTCTGATTCAGCTTTGTCCTCTTGATTATTTCTGCCTTTGCATGTGCCTAATTACTTCTTCACATTGAGAACAATGTAAAAATTAAGTATGGGGGAGTAGTTTGTGAAATGGAGTAAATAAAATCAGATAATTGCTGTGATTCTGTATTCTGTATTCTATATTCTGGTTGTGACCTTGTGATGTTCTTGTCACGACTAATATGTGCGAATATGTCAAAGTTTTTCTCTGTGAAAATTAGTTGTGACTGATTCTTACTTTTATCATGACCTTAACTCTTTATGACAATTAGTCGCGACCAATGCATATATTTGTCGTGACTAGTAATTCTTATTTTCTAATGTTTACCTATCTGTGATATTTAGTCATGATCTGTGCTTATCTTTGTCACGACTGTAACTCTCTGTGAATTTTGGTTGTGACTGGATTGACACTTGGTCGCAACTTGAGCTTATGTGTTTGGCAGGATTACGCTTTGTGATCATGAGTGGCGATCAGTGTCCATGTACGTCGCGGCCAATATTCCTTATTTTCTAAAAATTTCTCCTGTATAAAATAGTCGCGACTTGAAGTCCTTTTTGTCGTGAATAAAGTTGATCCTCAGCTGAAAAATTCTTCTGTTTCATCTAATTGTTGCTTAGTCTAATGGAATTTACTATCATGGATTTAAAATTGAATTTTGAACACATACTTTTGAACATTGGCAAGGTTGATGAAGTATGAGTTGCGTGTTTAATTGATTGTCTAGTGGAAATTGTACATCATGAATGATTAGACTCATATATTTAGTTTGATATTCATGCAATCTTGTCATAGTGAGTTGATTAGGGTGAGTAAGCTAGATGGAAGGAATTTGTGTCTCCAATATTTACTCATTTATATTGTGTGACACCATCTAGTTTGGTAACTTTGCAGAACTTGTTTTAATCCTTGATTCAAAATAACATTAGCTTCTTGGAATTATGGATATGATAAGGGCCTTTCTTTCTAAACCCTCTTTATCAAACAATAGCCACATAAAAATTAAATCATTTACTTATCCCTTTGAGACCTTCACTTTCTTTTAAAATTCCATCCTTGATTAATTAATGATATTGTAAGTCTTAAACTATGAAATAACTGATATATTGCACCACTTGTTGGATATCTGAATTTTAATATATGTGTTATCTGGTTCAATAGTGAAGTAAAAGAAAAGCAAAAAGAAAAAGTACAAAAAGAGAAAAAATAAATAAAGAAAGAAGAGATAGACCAGATGAAAAGATGTCATATTCAATTTGTATCAAAGAAATTATTTGGTGACTTGTGATTCGTTGCAGTTGTACAATTTAAACAATGATCAAGACTTGAAATAGCTTACAGAAATAAGTTCATGTGTAGTATCTTATTAATCAATGACATGCATTTCCATATCATCACTTAGCCTTTCTAGCATTATAACCTAATAAAGATCCTTTGATTCACAAACCTTGTGGCATGAAGCGGTGGAGATATAGGATGGTTACAAGTCTATGGGAAGCCTAAACTAGATAGTTGAGTGAAATTACCATGATAAGAGAATGAGTGAAACACTACACCTTGTGAGGAAATCTCACCTTGCTACTTATTATGATTTAATTGCATGAGTTAGATTCTTTGATTGATATAAGATTCATTTTGACTGTTGCCAATTAAAGGGAAATGATTGATGACTACAAGTACTTATACTAAATCTGTTTTGCCCAATATGCTGAACAAGTGTGTTTGAATTTTAATTTTGATCTATAATTTTGCTAGGAGTGCAAAAACTAAGTATGGGGGAGTTGATAAACTCATATTTGTAGTGATTTTTAGTATGTTTAAAGTGAGTTTTATTATTGATTTTATCCCTATTTACCAATCTGAAGAGCAATTAATTAATAAAATTAAAATAGAATAAGTGGAAATTAATTGATTTAATTTTATGATTAATTGGATAAATAATCTATTAAATATCCATTATAGGAATGCAATGACCAATCAGTAGATTAGATCAATTGACAATTGAACAGGAAATTAGACATGTGCTAGATTAAAGAAGCTGATAACATATTTAAGCACATGATTAATAGGAACAAGTGTGCTGCAGTTGTTTGAATGCACATACTAATATAATCACATGCTAGAATGAGCTACTAATAAAAGCAAGTGGACTAATAACTGGCTGAAAAACATGTGCTAGCATGAAGAAGAGATTAATCATGTATGACACACACAAATACTTTGAACTGAATCACTCATACTAGCAGCACATCATTTCAGATTTGACAGTGCATGTACAGCATAACAGAAGCAAGTGGGAGATTTACACATGTTCTGTAACATATTCATGCAGCTTCCATTCAATCCATTCATTCCATACTTTATGATATATGACAGCTCACACAAAGCACTAGGGATCATTCCATAACATGCCTAACATATCACATACGCTCCACACTCATATCCTATTCCACTCCACACTACCTTCCACTCCATTCAGCTTACACTTAGACACCATTATTCCATTCTCTCTCCATCTCTGTTTCTATTCTCTCATTTGCAAACTTTCCTCTGTTATAGACAATAACTAGAGGAAAGTTCAGCTATCATCTTCATCTTCTTCCTCCACATTCACTGTGATTGCGTTATGCTTTCTGTTGCTACTGAAGTTCATATGGCAATGCAAGGATAAGTTATTATGCTCTCTTGGACATGATACTGAACTAGAATCCTTGAGTTGAATAGGGAGTTTCATTGTCTCTTAAGTCAGATTTAATTGTATCGAGTTGATATAGTTACTTCTGATTTATTGATTTAATTAGAGTTAGTAGATGACAAAGAAGTAGGGAACTGAGTTGGATTTCTTATTTATGTATTATTGATGCTTTGATTTATTTTCATCCTTAGACCAAGTTGGATATAGTTGTAGTTAATTAGAGTAATAATAAACATAGCATAGTTATATATGTTAATTTATCTTCTATCTTTGAGTTGAATGATTCATAATCTCTATTAATGTCTGCGAGTTATAGCTTTGATTGAGATTTAGCTTGTGAGTTGTTAGCTAACATATTCTAATTCAACTAATTAACTTCTCGTATTTTATGGATAATGAAGGTAAGGTAATTTCTAAGGGAACACACTTGTCATTCATTCATCTCATTATCATAAACACTTAAAAGCATAAACAATAGCATAGGATTTACTTTTAGAAGTTAGATAAGATCTCATCACAAACCATCTATTTCACTTGTTAATTTTTAGCTCATTAAATTAATTAGGTACCTTAGCATCCATCTAGGCTTATTGTGAATCGACCTAGGTTAGCCTCCACTTTACTATTGGTTAGCTTAGTTTTGTTTGATAATTAAAATGACAGTTATCAAACTTTTACAGTTTAGTCCCTCTAGCTTTATAACTTTATACATTCTCTCTTTCTCTGACTTAAACCTTATCTAACCATTATCTTTTCTTTTGGTTTTCATTCTAATTTCTTCATAACCTCTTTTCTCTATCATTCTTATATAGATAGAGAAAATTTGGGATATTACATATATTAATGAGCCCAACCCTTCCACCCATGATCTGAAATCACGATCATTAAAACTCCCAACTTTTGAATTAGATCTATGGTCTTGCAAAGATAACATACCATTGAAATCTCCTACTACCCAAGGCCCTTAAATATAATAATGTATATTTTTAAGAGTACTCCAAGCAGTTCTTTTCTTGATAGGAAGAGAAGTTAGATTATAATAAATGAATGATAATGTGATGTTAGGATTTGAATTGTGTGCTCAAAGGGGACAATCACATATTAAGGAGAAGTAAGAAGCAAACAAAAAAATATAAAGTTAAGGAAAGTCAAGCATGTGAGGAAGTAAATTATCCTAAATATGTATTGGATGTCATACTTTGTTGTGCTATGGCTATGTTGAATTATATTGTATTTGTGTATATGATTGAAAATTTATTTCTATGATTAGTTTGGCCAATTGTATTTCATATGTTTATGGAAGCATGCACATTACACAATGTTAACACTTTCATAAGCAAGCACAAGTATTTATATTGATGCATACATTATTTAATACCATTTGCTACTAAGATTTCCCCAAAAATTTCACCCCTTCCATGTAATATCAATCCCAGCAGATTTATAAATGATAAAAAGAAGATGAACAAACATGAAGATAAGTTAGGGATTGGATAATATAAATGTTATATGATGAATTGTTATATGTAATGATGTTATATGACTAGTTTGATCAATAATATTTATGATGTAAAGAAAAATAGTAAATAAGAGAAGAAATATATGAAAGTTTATAGATACTTAGTTAACATGTCAAGCTTTTTTTGGCACCAAGTATGCCTTATTTTGATGTCTGTACAAAGAATAATTTTCCAAATTTGGGACTAGAATATACTTTTTTAAAATTTTTGACTAAATAAACAGTAAACTTTGATATCAAAGTTGACTCAATTGACTGGTTATTTAGTTTGAGTAATTATTTTTCCCTTAAAGTTCAACATGTTAGCTTCATGTAGCTTTTTGAACCGTTTTATTTCAACTTTTGTATAATTAATTATGATTTTTCAAAGTACTTCGTCGAATTTAGATATACTATATAAACAGACCTTTGGAGAAAGATATGTTCAAGTTCAACGGGAGAAGACCTTTGGTCGTGACATAAGAACACAGAGCTATTTGATTGTGACAAGTATATTGAGATGGGTGCAATAGAAGTTCATAGAGAACATAAGTCGTTACTAACCAATGCTCAGATCATAACTGGAATACATAGAGACCTGATGTTATGACAACGATAAGAATGAAGGCATCAACCTCGCTGATAGTACAAGATACAGAGATATAGAAGATCAGTTTAAGAAGATATAAGACACGACCAAGCTAGATAGTACAAGATACAGAGATATAGAAGATCAGTTTAAGAAGATATTCAGAAGTAGATCCTCCTTATAATCACCAGGAGTAGATCTACATTACAAAAGATTTTGTTCAGCTAGTCTTTCCTAAATAGAATAATCAGACGTTAGATTGAGACTTACCTAGAAATGAGCCTAGCATATGGCTTAAGGTTAGAGACATGATGGTAAATAGATAAAGAGCTAATATCTCTAAAATAGAGGAGCTCCATCATGAAGAAACAGTAACCTAGGAGACTTAGGGTAGAGCACCCTAAAGAGCAGAAGTAATAGTAGTAGATAATAAATAAAATCCATGTGACTCAAGTTCTCCAGAATCAATAAAAAGATCAAAAAGGAATTACAGTCTGATCAAGAATATACTGGGACTGATAGATAGACAGAAGAATTTAAGAGATAGTAGAAAGATACAGAAGTACTTTATAGAGATGGAGATTGATTCGCTCACCTTAGAAGTTTTTGTCGAGTATTTTTATGAGAAGCATTCCTCTTAGTTAGATAGAGATGAACATAATGCTAAATGTTAAAGTAGGGAAAGAGGAAGCCTTTAGTAAATACTTAGCTAAGTTCATCCACAAGAATAGTAAGAGTTGAATGACTGAGAAGTTAATTCATGGGTTAAAGTATGTGTTACAAAGAGAATTTTTCTCAGGTAGTTGTAAAAGTTCAACATAGTTGTAGATGTATGGAAGATTAGAAAAAGAAGTTTTTGATATCTTAAGAGAAAAAGGTAGCCACACTTTAAAAGATAAAGAGGCTCCCCTCTTTAAGAAAGAGTAATAATCAAGAGTTAGATAGAGTAGTAAAGGGTTGAGTCTATACCCTGGTAAGAGGGTAAAGTGACATCCTAAGTTAGATGAGTATTTATCTTAGGTTCATGAATAAATGATCAGGATTTGGCTAATAATATGATAAAGGAAAGATTACTTTAAAGTTTACCTAGTTAATTGTTTAATTACAATGTGCATTTAATATATGATTGAACAAATTATGTGATGATGATATGGCTTATGTTGTCACTATAAGTTATGATGAATAGTTGTATCTCTTTATAGTTGTCTTATGATGACACGCATGTTAGAGTATGCTTAAATGATTCCATCTCCTTACGTATTATGCATGTTAGAGTATGATATGATGAATGAATACTCCCTTTTCGTATTACATGAAGGGTAGAGTATATATGATGAGAAAGTTATGTTGCTCCTATACTATATAACATGCAATTAAATAATTTAACATGGTACTGATAAAGCAATAGAAAAATTAGTAAATGAGATAGTTAGCCCATTTAATTCCCAAAGAATAATAGAATACAAATCTAAGACAAACAATGATAGCAAGTTAGACAGAGAATGTGATTAGAGATGAATGCTAGTGGTAAACCTATAGACATATGATTATAGTACTCGGGATATATCCCTTCAATAGGGATAAGATAAATGAATGATATACTATGAATATGAAATGAAATGAGATGTAGTTATGAAAAATGATGTAGATCTGAGAGGGAGTAGTGTCTATGTAATGAAAGTAAATTCTCTCACAATAGAGCTAAATTGATCTTGTCATAAAGTCATATCGCTCTTGAGATAGAGCCAAGAGAATAGACATTATAACTCATATTAGAGTCATGTCCACCAGATGAGATGTACAGGTTATAACAATTACGTGTATGGTAGAGCTGATGTAGCTCTCTACAATACTGCATATAGCAAAGTAATGTTTTAAAATGAAATATGAGAATGATATGCAGAATTTCTGAGTGATAGAGGAAATTAGTAAAGTATTAATAGATAATATTAGCTTATGTTATTAGTCTTGGGAAATTATCAATTGAGTTACCAATTAAGTGGAAGTGGCTACCTTATAACTTAGCCTGTTGGTTTTAGATCTTCCAGAGATAAGGATATAGTATATAACATAACCATACTATATTCTAAAGGATAACAGTTATATCCTAGCTGGCTCATAGAGAATAGAATTCTAGGGTCACAGTTAGATCCTAAAGAGGCTTACGATAGATTATAGTAGATCTTGAGGGTCGCAGTAGACTGAGCCTAAGGAAAGAAAATTAATGAGCTGTAAATACAATATTTCTTTGGAAAGACAATTAACAAGGACAAGGTTAAGGTGGGAAAGCCTCACAAGTTGGTTAACTTATAATAGAGAGAGTATCCATGATGTTAATTTCAAATAGCCTTATTATTATATACTAAACGTGTAATCTTTTTGCACGAAGAAGGAATTAAAGATAATAGAGTTAAAGTTTCCAGTCCTGAGTACCATGTATTTATAAGTCTATAAGTAGTATGCTTAAGGAAGAGAAGAAGAATACCTCTTGAGATATAAGAAAGGGTCAAGTAAGAATTGAGAGATCCCTAAGATGAAGCTAAAGAGAATGAGAATAAGACGTAGATAGACCTAAGAAAGACATTATTAAAAGGATATAAGATAGTAAAGTACCAAGGTAGGAGCCTGTTAGTACTAGTGCTTAATATTTGTATCAGCACTTTTCAGTTAAACGTGCTTAGACAAGAGTAGCCTGATGATAGGTGACCCATAGGAAGTGATGAGAAAGGGTATAAATGCCATAAAAGTTTGGCATAGATGCACAAAGTTATGTAAGATAATAAGAAAAGTTAAGAGTTAGAAAAGTTAGAAAAAGTTATGAAATGTAAGAGACATTCTCCTTAGATAAACTCTTTATTTGGGTATAAATAGAGATTTAACCTGAAATTTTGAGGATGAAATTTATTTTAAGGGGAGAAGAAATGTCATATCCTAATTTTTAGCCCTATAAACCTAGTATGTAGCCTAATATAGGTAGGCTACCAGATCACTTTGAGCAGAAGTCCCAAAACTATACAAATGATATTTAGGGACTAAACATTAAAAATGAAAGTTTAGGCAATAAATTGCAAATAGTGAAAGTCCCTAGGGCATAATGGTCATTTTAAAGAAAGAGAGGGACTAAGATCAATGGAGGACAATTTAGTCATTTGACCAAGGTTAGACAATCATAGAGAGTTATTTTAATAGTTAAATAAGATCAGGGAATACTCTGGTGATGTGTGAAAAGACGATAATGCCCTAGAATTATTAAAGTAAATAAAGGAGAAACAAGGCATTTTGGTAATTTGCCATGCCATAAGTAATTAAGTTTAGACCTAGTCCAATAATATCAATGGTACAAAGAATTTAGATACTAGATTTAAGATTAGAAAATATCTTGTAAAATCTCAGAAAAAATAGATTTAGAAAATAGTTTAGTTTTTGGGAAATTAGACTGAGTCGGTACCGGATTAGACTATAATTTTTTGAGATGCTTCTTCCCCTTGGAATTTTCCCACATATGCATATTAGGTGTCTCTTGATGATGTCACCTTTTGGCTTTTAGGGCAAGCTTAATCCAAGTGCAAATTTGAGCCATTAGATCAAATAGTGCACAAAGTGATCTTGGCCATTCATTTCCTTGCCTTCAAGTCTATAAATACCCTCCCTTTTCCTTCACTTGGCATCAAGAATAAGAAACCTTGGGGAGGTGCTGCCTAAGTGAAAAGCCAAGCCAAGACAAAGAAGAATCTAAGGTCAAAAGTTTAAGTTAGCTAAGGATTAAGGTAATCAATCTATCCTACCTTATTTTCCTTTAATTTGGGGGCTTGAACTTAGGGTTTTTATGGAATAAAGTTGAGGTTTACCTAGGATATATATGATGTACAAAACCCTAGATGAAAGGAGAAAGAAGAAATTAAAGCTAGAGCTATGTGATTAATACTTAAACAAGCTAGTTAGATGATTAGTTATTGAATCAAGTTGATATTTTTAACTTTGTCATGAAAGATACCCTTCTGTCTACACTGTTCTGAATAGAAGGAGATGGAATTTCAATGATCTAATGCTTCCATTGAATTTAAATGATGATTTTGTGTAGGATTGAATAAGTATGGAACCTTGAAAATGAAAGATGTAATTTTTGAAGTCTTCTCTGTTACTATTTACACATATAAACAGTTATTAGAATTTTATTATTTTGATACTTCTAATGGTTTTAAAATGAAAAATTGTGTGGAATAAAGTAGATAAACAAGTATTAGAAGCATAGGAATTAAAATGAGAATTTTTAGAAATAAAGAGGACATATTTCAGTTCTATCCAAAATAGTGTGTAATTGCTGGAATTTGAAAGTTCAAAGTTCATAAAAGGATTCAAAAGGCCATATTGTGTAGGGTAAGGTCAATACGTCAATTGGTTCAAAAGTTAAGTCAATTAGTAAAGATTAAGGAAAGTAATTGTAGTTAAGTAAGCTCAATATTCAAGAGAAGTTAGATTATAATGAATGAATGAATGATAATGTGATGTTAGGATTTGAATTGTGTATTCAAAGAGAATAGCCCCATATCAAGGAGAAGTAAAAAGCAAGATGAAAAGATAAAGTTAAGGAAAGTCAAGCATGTTATGCTTGTATGTATTGGATGTTATGCTTTGTTGTACTATGGCTATATTGAATTGTGTTGTATTTGTGTATATGATTGAAGCTTTTGTTTCTATGATTAGTTTAGTCAATTTTATTTCATATGTTACATGGAAGCATGCACATTACATAATATTAACACTTTCGCAAGCAAGCACATGTATTTACATTGATGCATACAATATTTAATACCGTTTGCTATTGAGATTTCCTTAAAAATCTCACCCCTTTCATATAATCCCAATCCTAGTAGGTTCATGAATAATGAAAGAAGATGAAGAAGCATGAATAGGAGTTAGGGATTGGATAATATAAATGTTATGTTATGAATTGTTATATGTAATGATGTTATATGACTAGTTTGAGCAATGTTGTGTATGATGTAACAAAAAATAGTAAATGATAGATAAAATTTATGAAAGTTTACATACCCTTAGTTAACATGTCAAGCTACTTTTGTAACCAAGTACTTATTTTGATGTCTATACAAAGAGAATGAATTTTCCAAAGTTGGGACCAAAATTTATTTTTTTAGAATTTTTGATCAAATGAACAGTAAACTTGATATTAGAGTTGATTAGTTAGCCATAAAGGTAGGACCAAGTATAAGGCCCAAAATAGCGCCTTATAGGCCTAGTAATATTTTCAGATAGCTATGTGGGCCAATGCTAATAAAGCCCCTAAAAATATAAAATTATGAAAATGCCACTAAGTATGTCATATGTTGTGGGTGAGCAAGAGATGAATGAAGGGCAATTTGGTCATTTGACCAAGGTCAAACAGTCAAGGAGAGTTCCCATAATAGTTGACCAAGGTCAGGGAATACTCTGATAATGTTTGAAAAGGCGATAATATCCCTAGATTTATTAAGTAAATAAATAAGAACTAATGGCATTTTGGTGATTTGTTAAGGGATTAATAATTAAATATAGACCCATGCCAAGAATGTCAATGGTAGAAAAAAATCTGAATATTGGATTCAAGATCAGAAAACATATTATGAAATCTCAGAAAAATTAGATTTAGAAAATAGTCTAGTTTTTGGAAAATTAGACTAAGCATGTACTGGATTGGACTAGAATTTTTGCTACACTCTTCTTCCCTTGGAATTTTACCACATGGGATATTTAGTGTCTCTTGATGATGTCATGGATAATGTTACCTTTTGGCTTATAGGGAAAGCTTGATCTAAGAGCAAATGTGAGCCATTAGATCAAATAGTACACAAAGAGATCTCAACCATCCTTTCACCTAGGCTTTTGCCTATAAATACCCTCCCATTTTCTGCATAAACCATGAGCACAAAGAAGACCTTAGGAAGGTACTTCCCAAATGAAAAGTCAAGCCAAGAAAAAGAAGAATCCAAGGTCCAAAGGTCAAGCTAGCTAAGGATTAAGGTAAGCAATATATCCTAACTTATTTTCCTTTAATTTGAGAGTTTGAAGGGGTTTTATGGAAGAAAGATGAGATTTCTCTAATATGCTATCCAGAAACCCTAGCTGAAAGAATAAAGAAAAATTTAAAGTTAGAACTATGTAGAAGATGCTTAGATAAGTTAGAATTGATAGTTGGTAATTGAATCAAATTGTATTCTCGACTTTATTCATTATTAAGGCTTTTTGGCCAAGGTGGTTCTAGATAGAGGGAGATGGAATTTCAATGCTCTAATGATTCTATTGAATTCATATGATGATTTTGTGTAGGATTATATAGATTTAAAACCTTGGAAGCATTAAAATTGGAAGTTGTAATTTACAAAGTCTCCTTTATTATTGTTTACATGCATGAACAGTGATCGAAATTTCATGATTCTAAGCTCATAAATGGATTGCCCACACTGAATTTTATGTATTGTCTACTTGCAGTGAAGTATAGAAGAGATCCAATCATTCCACAATATCTTTTCATGTTGAAGTATTTTCCTTTATCATCCTTATCTAGCATTACATTTGTATTTGTAGGTGTTGAAACACTATTGGCTTGATCTAATTCAAACTTTTTCAAGGACTCCTTTAGGTACTTTGTCTATGAGATGAAGTTGTCATTCTTCAGTTGTTTGATTTGAAGTCAAAGAAAGAAGTTCAATTCTCCCATCATAGACATTTCAAATTCTCCCTTCATTAACTTGGCAAGTTCTTGACAAAGATCCTCATTAGTAGAACTAAAGATAATATCATCAATATAAATTTGAACTACTAATAGATCAGATTTGTTTCTTTTAATAAATAATGTATTATATACTTTTCCTTTTTCAAAGCTTTTTTCTATCATGAATTTGCTTAGACGATCATACCAAGCTTTAGGAGATTGTTTTAACCCATATAATGCTTTCTTAAGTTTGTATACATGATATGGAAAATGATGATCTTCAAAACTAGGAGGTTGTTCTACGAATACCTCTTATATTATATATCCATTAAGAAAAGTAATTTTGATATCCATTTGATAAAGTTTAAAATATTTAATACAAGCAAAGGCTAATAGTACTCACGTAGCTTCCAATCTTGCCATTAAAGCATAGGTTTTCTCATAATCAATACCTTCTTCTTGATTATATCATTTTACAACTAATCTAGCCTTATTTCTCATTATTAAAATAGATTCATCAAGTTTACTATTGAATACCTATTTAGTCCCAATGAATGGATGATCATTAGGTCTAGATACTAAATCCCATACTTGATTACGTTCAAATTGATTTAACTATTTCTGTATAGTAACTATCTATAAGTCATCTGATAATACTTCATCTATATTGGTGGGTTTAATGTTTGAAATAAATCTAGAGAAATATACCTCATTGAACACTTGCCTTAGAGTTTTCACTCCTTCATTGACTTCACCAATAACCTAGTCTAAAAGATTTTCTCTATTATGTCTCTAGGCTCTAGGTTGATCTTTATCTGATTTATTATACTCATTACTAGGTTGATAAACTATGGGTTCTTTTTCTTTCTTCAATTTTAGCATTTCATGACCCTGTGTTATCTCAGCTTCATCATCTAGAGGCTTTTAAATTGGTTATATTTTAGAAAACACTACGTGTACATACTCTTCTATTATAAATGTTCTTTTATTAAAAAGTCTATAAGCCTTACTATGATTAAAATAGCCAAGAAAAAACCCTCATTAGATTTAGGATCAAATTTACCCATTCTTTGTTGTTGTGGATGAAACATTTGCTCAAAAAGATCCTAAGATAAGTGATATTAGACTTGCATCCTTTGTAGAGCTCATATGCTGACTTGATGAATAGTGGTATGATATAGGCTCAGTTAGATATATAACATGCTGTGTTCATAGCATCTGCCCAAAAAACTTGTGTGACACCTTTGTTGTTAAGTATTGCTCCCACCATCTCCGTGAGAACTCTATTTTTCCTTTTGATAACTCCATTTTGTTGTGGTATTCTTGGTACAGAGAAGTTATGATCAATTCCATAGTTGTAACAAAATTCAGCAAATTCATTGTTTTCGAATTCTCCTCTGTGATTAGTCTAATAAGCACAATAGAAATACCATTCTTATTTTGTATATTTTTTACAAACACAACAAAAATATTAAAAGTATCATCTTTTTGATTAAAGGTATAAAGTCTAAGTAAATCCCAAATAGTTGCTAACTATCACAAGAGTATATAAATTTCCTCTGAAATTTTTTACTCTTGATAGACCAACCAAATTGATAATTGTCATTTTAATTATCAAATAAAACTAAACTAACCAATAGTAAAGTGAAGCTAACCTAGATCAATTCACAAGGATCCTAAATGGATGCTAAAGTTCCTAATTAATCTAACAAGCCACAAGTTAACAAATTAATTAGAGGATTTGTGATACGAGGTATTAACTAAATTCTGAATATAAATCCTATGCTATTATTTATGATTTTAGGTGTTTGTGATGATGTAATGTATTAATGACAAGTGTGTTCCCTTGGAGACTATCTTACCTTCATTATCCATAGAATATTTAGAGTTAATTAGTTAAATTAGAACATGTTAGCTAACAACTTACCAGTTAAAATCTCAATCAAAGTTACAACTCGCAGACATTGATAGAGAAATAATAATCATTCAACTAAGAGATAGAAGAAGATGAGTTAAACATATACAACTATTCTCTGTTATAGAATTACTGTAATTAACTACAACCATATCCAACTCGGTCTAAGGATGATAATTAATGAACACAATTGATTTGTATGAATTGTCGTCGTCTGATTCATCAAAATAAAATAATTGCACCCTATTAATGTAGTATAAGGCACAACCCTATCGTTCTTCTTAAGGAACCCTTTTTATTAGAACCCTAACAAATTGGTGACAAAACTATTAAAAACCTGAGTGAAAGTAAAATGGATTTTGGGTTTGATTATTTTTAATGTAATAAAGTAAGGGTGTAGTAAAACAAATATTTTTTTTTGTATTTTCGATTAAGATAGAAAATGAGTAGATTGTGAAAGAAATTGTTGAGGAAGACTCTTGATGATGGAAACCTATCTATCCTTACTCTTAATTTGATATGAAAATTTCAAAATCACTAAGTCTTAAATAAAACTTTAATCGATCAATTGAGTCTAAAACATTAACATTCCTTAAACTCATTTGATCAAAGCTAGTTCAAAAAACATTAATGCGCTGTTAAAAACTACTTAGCGTGTAACTAAATTAGATGATGAAAATGCCCTCAAATGATCATCAATCGATAACCATAGATTTCAAGCAATCGAATTAGTTAGCAATGATCATTGATAACATCCAAATTGTCTAGAAATTAAAACTAAAATATTCATATTAAAATAAACATTTAAATAATCTAAATTCAATTAACAAACCTAATCTTAGAATAATCGATCGATATTCAATCCCTACTCATACAATGAAAACCCTAGATTTAGGAATTCCAAAACATGAAAAAGGTGGAGATTAAAACAGAAAACTCACTAGTGTAGTGCAGTCCATGAGCTCAAGATACGCAATCCATCACTAAGAGACTAAAGATTTAGCCTCTCATGACTCCTGCAGTGCTACAATCACTGCTCATATATGATGCCATTAAGAAAGAAGAAAAATGGTAATAGAAAGATGAATGATGTGTAGGTTGTGGAGAAAGTGTTGAGAGAATGATTGAGGATTGCTTCTTAGCCGTATCAGGTAAAAACCAGCCTCCACTTGCATCTGCAGTTTCTCTCCCCTTTTAAAGCCAGAATGACCTAATAAAAAATTTACAGCTTCATTTATTCTCTTCTTTGGTTGCGACCAGATCATATTTTTGGTTGTGAGATGTGAACACAAGAAAACTTCCTAGAAGAAATGAGATCGCGACCTATGGACACTTTGGTTATGACTAAAGAGCACAGAAACTACCTTGCTTGATTTTATTTTCTTTGTCTTGTGATTTCTTTTCTGCTCACATTAATCCTTGGTTCTAATCCAAAATACATGCAATTCAACATCAAATCTCACTGTAAAAGTCGAACCAATTACTAAAGAATGACATATATGCAGTTTGGAGGATTTAATTTACCATTTTTCCCTTAGATCAACATATTGCCAAACACAATTATGTGTTACCATAAAAGCACAATTACAGGCGTAAAATGAATGGTAAAGTTGTCACAAAACTCTTAAAATATCACAGAAACTCTAATGGAATCAACTACCATAATTCCTTAATCTTTAATCATCTACTAACTCTAATGGAATCAATTACCATAATTAACTAGACCAACTCGATACAATCAATTCTAAATTAAAGACAATGAACTCCCTATTTAGCTCAAGGATTCTGGTTCAGTATCACTCCATGAGAGCACAATAACTCTAGCCTTCCATTGCTGTCAAGACTTCAACAGCAACAGTAAAACTAGCATCAATCATGGTGAATATGGAAGGAGAAGATGAAAATGAAGATTGAACTTTCCTCTAGTTCTATTGCCAGACTAGAGGAAAGTTGAAGATGAAAGAGAATAGAGTTAGAGAAGAATGGGGAATAGCGTGTAAGAGAATGGAGGTGGAGTGAGAGCTGAGTCTAGCGTGAAAGGATGATCTATGATGGAATGAATGAATTAATGATGTGTGGATGAGTGTGTATGGAGTGAATAGCAGCTGGAATGAATATGTGATGACAGCATGTGCATGAATCTGTTAGCTATCTCCTCCATGTGATTTCTATTGTAGCACATGTGTGATACCTACTTGCTTCTGTTTTAGTTCCTTAATTCTAGCACATGCTTAATCTGTTTACTTCTTCCCTCTAGCACATGCTTAAATATCTTTGTGTCTAGCTATCAATTATAATTTGTTTCATTCTCACAGCATCAAGTTGTCTTGGCAATTAATAAATATTTTCCTAAAATAGAAAATTAAAAGATTCAATTTATTTGTCTAACAAGATAATATTTCACTATATACCAAACATTATATTAATTCCCAACTATTCTAAATTTTATTTTATTTATTAATTGCTCAATATATTGATAAAGGGATAAAAATCAATAATAAAACTCTGTTTAAATATACTAATATTAATACAAATATGAGTTTATCAATTTCTCCAAACTTAGCTTTTGCACTTCGAGCAAAATTATGGATCAAAATTGAAATTTGAACACTTATGTTTAGTAATCTCTATGAAAACAATCGCGACTTGGTGTTCTTTTTGTCGAGACTAAAAGTAATCCTCTACTGAAAAATCTTCTATTTCATTTTGATTGTTGCTTGGTCTTTTGAATCTACTGTCATGAAATTAAATTGAATTTTGAATATATATATATATACTTTTAAATGTTAGCAAGCTTAATGAAGTGTGAGTTGCTTGTTTCATTGATTGGCTAGTGGAAATTGTACATCATGAATTATTAGACTCATGTATTTAGTTTGATATTCATGAAATCTAGTCATGATGAGTTAATTATGGTGAGTAAATCAGATAGAAGGATTTTGAGCCTCCAACATATACTCTTTTATATTGTGTGACACCATTTAGTTTGGTAACTTTGTAGAACTTGTCTCAATCCTTGATTCAAAACCACATTAATTGTGAAAGTGATAAGGGCATTTCTTTCAAAACCCTTTTGACCAAATAATAGCCACATAAATATTAAATCCTTTGCTTAAACCCTTTGGGACCTTCATTTTCTTTAAAAATTTTATCATTAATTAATGAATGTTGTACAAGATATTTGTTGCTACAGTGATTCTTTAATTGTGAAATAATTGTTAAGTTTTAACTACTTGTTGAATATCTGAACCTTAATGTATTTGTTATCTGTATAAATAGTTTAAAGGAAAAAACACAAAGAAAAGTATAGAGAAAAGAAAAGAGAAAGAAAGATGAAAAAAGAAAAAACAAAGAAAAGATAGACCAAATGACAAGAAAGATGTGATATTCAATTTGAATGGTAGGAAGTTATATGATGACCTGTTGTTTTCTGCAGTTACATAATTGGAATTGTTATTAAGTGTTGAAGTAGATTGAAGAAGTAAGATCATGTGCAATATTTTATTAATATTGACATGCATTTCCATGTCATTCTTTAGCCTTTCCAACAATGCAACCCTAATAAAGACCCTTTGATTCACAACCCTTATGGCAATTAGTGATAGAGATATAGAATGGTTACAAGCCTATGGGAAGCCTAAGCGAGATAGTTGAGTGAAAATTACCTTGATAAGAGAGTGAGTGAAACATTATATCTTGTGAGGAAATCTCAACCTGTTGCTCACTATGATTTAATTGCATGAATTAGATCCTGTGATTGATATGAGATTAGTATGTATTATTGCCAAATGAAGGGAAAAGATTGGTGGTTACAAGTACTTATGCTCAATTTGTTTTTCCAATTTCGCTTAACATATGTGTTTGAATTCTAATTTTGATCCATAATTTTGCTCGGAATGCAAAAGCTAAGTGTGGTGGAATTGATAAACTCTTATTGTTATATTGATTTTAGTGTGTTTAAAGAGAGTTTTATTATTGATTTTGTCCCCATTTACTAATATGTTGAGCAATTAATTAATAATATAAAATTGGAACAATTAGGAATTAATTGATATGATCTAGTGATTAATTGGACAAATAATATGTTTCTTCTAATTTTCCATTACAAGCTAATATGCTAATAGATGATAGAATGAGTAAAGATTAGTAATTAATTTGATAGCTGGACAAAAGGGAATTTTGTTGGAGGAGGAGAATGGCACATTCTGGCATTGATCTAACAGGAGATTCACTCATTCAGTACAATTATTGACCATTCACACAATTTTGAAGGGTGAAAATAGAATTCTAATTCTGTTGAAACTACACATGCTTGAGAGGAGAATGATTATCATATTCTTGGGATACATGTGATGAGGTGGGGGGAAATTTGATTCCATGCTAGATAGATTGGACTGACATCACGCATTCCACACTTCTCTCATATAACTCCATCTTACCTTCTCTCTCTGATTCCATACAGCTCCCAACCTATTCCACTGCATGCTCTAACTCTCACTCTATCCAGATCCATCTCTATTCTCTCTCATAGTACTCCATTCTCTCTCTCTCTCTTGCATATGCACTCTTGCTTGTTTCTAGGTAGGAGAACTAGAGGAACATTCTAACTCAATAGAGTTATATATAATTTATCATAAAATTAAGATATATGAAGAAATTTGGTAAAGGAAATGCCTTGGAAAATGTGCCAAATAAATTGTTAGACTTTAAAGGAGGCCCATAATGGCATCACATAAGTATCCATGAAGCCAAAGAAATTGTCATGTGATTAAAGGATTTTATATGGTTTTTTAATTCAATAAGAGAAAGGAATTTCCATGGAAACTTCATGTATTGCAAGGTGGCATGGTGAGGTGTATTCTTGGGTCCCACAAGGCACAAGAGGGAATAGTTTTGTTGCAACATCCATACTTTCATACGTCTTAGGGACCATTCAGTAGAATTTAGAACCACTTACAAGACCTTGGAAGTTCATTAGCTAAATCTGAAATTTTACTCTTTCTCGGGTTACTGTTTATATGGTATTCCAGATTACGCAACGAACTTCAAAAAATCATAACTAACTCTAGAAAATTCAAAAAGAAGTGGTTCAAAACGATAAGTGAAGATAACATCTTTAAATTTAAGAAAAAAATAATTTCCAGACTAAATGATTAGCCAATTAATACAGTTTATTTGCTAAAGTTTACTGTTCATTTGGTCAAAAATCCTGAAAACAGATTCTGGTCCCTTACTTTGGAAAATCAGTCCTCTTTGTACAAACATCCAAATAAAGCATTCTTGGTGTCAAAACGAAGCTTGGCATGTCATCTAAAGGTCTGTAAAATTTCATACATTTATTCCATCATTTGCTATTTTTTATTACATCATGACCATCACTGCTTACATTGGTCATACAGCAACATTACACATTCACATAACATATATACTATCCAATCCTTAGCTCTTCTTCATGCTTCATCATCCTCTTTCATCATTCATAAACCTCTCTCAGTAGCAAACGGTACTAAATAATACATGTATTAATGAATTACTTGTGCTTGCTTGTGAAAGTGTTACTATTGTGTCATGTGCATACTTCCATGTTACATATGAAATACAATTGGCCAAAGTAAACATATAAACAGAGCTTCATACATAAGCACAAAGGCAACATAATTCAATCAAGCCATAGCACAATCAAGCATAACATTCAACGCATACAAGTTTAGAATAAGTTTACTACCTTGAACACTTGACCTTCTTTCACCTTAACTTGCTTCTTTCTTCTCACATTCCTTGAACATGTGGCTGCCTCTCTTGGAGCATACCAATCAATTCCTAACATTACATAATCATTCATCCATTACAATCTAACTTCCTTGAGCATTAAACTCACTTTAACTAACATAACTTCTTGAAGATTAATCTCATTAACTTTCCTTAATCTCAACCAATGGATTTGGTCTTTGAATCAATTGATGCCTTAATTTTACCCTACACAATTTCATCTTTTGAATCCATTTATGATTTTAGAATCATGAAATTCCAGCTCCTTCATCACCTGCTGTACAGAACTGAAACTACACTTAATTCTTTCAAACATTCTCATTTTGATTCCAATGCTTCCCATACTTGTTTCTCTACTTTATCTCATACAATTTTTCATTTTAAAACCATTGGAAGCATCAAAATCATAAAATTCCAATCATTGTTCATGCGTGTGAACAGTAATAGAGAAGGGTTTCAAAAACTATAATCTTAGAATTTCAATGCTTTCAATGTTCAAAACTTTTCCAATCCTACACAAAATCATCATCTAAATTCAATAGAAGCATTAAATAATTGAAATTCCATTTCCTTCCCTCATGAACAGTGCAGACCGAACAGGTTTTATTAAGGCAAAGTCAAGAATATCAACTTGATTCAACAACCAATTTCTTAATTAGCTTGTTTAAGCTTCAATCATATGTTTCTAACTTTAATTTCTTCTTTCCCCTTTCATCTAAGGTTGTTGGGAAGCACAACCCCTTAGAGAAAACTCAACTTTTCTCCCATGAAAATCCTAAGTTCAAGCTCCCAAATTAAAGGAAAATAAGTTAGGATAGATTGCTTACCTTTAATCTCTAGCTTGCTTGAACTTTAGAACCTTGAATCTTCTTTGTCTTAGCTTGAGTTTTCATTTTGCAAGAGTTTCCCCAAGGTATCACAAGGCCACAATTTTGGGCAGAATGAGGGGGTATTTATAGCCAAAATCCAAGAAAAATCAATGGCCAAGATTGATTTGGTTACTATTTGATCTAAAGGCTTACATTTAATCTTGAATTTTACTTTTTCATAAAAGAATAATTATGACATCATGTGGAACAGCTCATGGGACACCTAAGAGGGCTAGGTGGCATGCTTATAGTGTAAGGAAGCTTCTGGAAAAATTCCAGTCCAATCCGGTACCGATCGGAGCAGTTTCACAACAACTGGACTATTTTCTGTTCTGAATTTTTTATAATATATCAGGATATGTATTCTATCCTAGAAATCAATATCTAGGCTTCTCATATCATTGACATTGATATACTAAATATTTATCTATCATCCATTCCTTGGAAAATAACCAAAATACCCTTGGTGTCCTTTCTTACACTATATTGACCCTAAAGGCATAATCGTCATTTCACCCCTCTTTGCCCTACCTCAGAGCATATACTGACTCTAAATAATCATATTTATGCTATAGGCCATGTGGTTGGCCTATCTAGAATGATCAAAATGCCTTCCATCCATCACTAGTACAATCTGGGCATCCAGGGGTATTTTCATAATTTCGCACTTTTCCTGGACACTAACCCCTTCTATTAATGGACTAGTACCCTGGGTTTTGGGCCCTTCTTGACATCATCATAGGCCTATATATGAGGTCATCTGATCTCATTCTATCCAGACTTACATATTGAAAAATTCTATTATCAGATCACGGGTGTTATTAAACTCTCGTCAAAATTCACTGTTATGGGAATAACTTTTTATATAGGACTTCTTCCGGGATTCTGTCCAATTCATAACATCTAACACTGTAGGGCACACTTTCTTGTAATTTCCCACTTATATCTGATGTCCATAGAATCTGATAAAAATTTAGATAACTTTTAGACTATTAGATAATTTTCTGTTGTCTAGAGCCCTAATAAAATTTCTATATCATGCTAGATTAATCAGTGTAACTTTCTCTATTTACTGATGAAATATGAGACTGAAAAACTTCTAAGCAGTTATAATCCTTTCCGGGCCGATATTTCTATAATTACAATTTTGCCCTTGAACTTTTTTACTTAATTATATTTAAGTCCCTTAACTTTTAGAAATTACCACTTTTGGCCTAAATCTTATTTCTACTTTCACTTTTTGCCTTTAACATTTTCTACTTTTCATTTTAGTCCTTCTCTTCCTTAAAGAATTATCTAACCTTTATTATTTCTTCTGATGTTTGTCATAACCTTTCCAAGCCTCTTTCCACTATCAGTATTATACGGATAGGGAAAAATTATGATATGACATTTGTCATGGCTTTATTACAATAAAATAGTGTAAAGATTAAATTAATTATGATTAAGATTAATTAATTAAGAAATTAAAGCAGCCAATGAGAGGAGAGATTAGGCTATTGTAATAATTAGGAAAAGAGGGGATAATTTTGTCCCATGAGCCAAAGTTTTCCATATATAAACCCTCCTCCTTTATGCCCAACATGAAGCCATTTAACTTGGAGAAGCTCTTGAAAAATTGACACTCAACCAAGGCAATTCCAAGAGGCATTTCAAAGGCACTTTGATCCAAGATAGTTAAGGCATAAGATAAGCAATCTTCCTAGCTTATATATACGTATTTTGGAAGATTGAAACCTAGGTTTTAATGGTTAGAAAATGGATTTCTTCCCTTGAACCTATGCTAGCCAAAATGCACCAACAAAAGGGGGAAAGGAAGTTAATTTGGAATTATGAAATTGACACTTAGATAAGCTAGATTTGATGAGTGATTATGCAACTGAAAGTGTATTCTTGACTCTGCCACTGAAAAGGCCATTCAGAAAACTACTTTTACGTACCAAGGAAATTGAATTTCATGGTTCTAATGCTTCCATTGAATTTAGATGATGATTTTATGTAGGGTTGGATATGATTGGAACCTTGAAAGCATTAAAATTGCAAAAGGGAAAATTTGGAACCCTCAATATACTGTTCATTCACATGAACAGTGATAAGAATTTTATGGTTTTGATGATTCCAATGGATTTAAAATGAAAAATTGTGTGGGATAAAGTAGAGAAACAAGTATTAGAAGTATTCAAATCAAAATGAGAATTTTTAAAAATTGAGGGTGTTGTACAGTACTGGACATATTGCATTGGAGGAGTTTGATTTGTATAATTCCAAGTTTATATTTGGATTCTTTGGAAAAATTATGAAGGATTAGTTTAAGGAAATCATTATTTCAAAGCTAAACCACTAACTCCAAAAATTCAGTTAAGAGTTAGGGATTTTAAGAGATTAATGTACAATATTTATGTAATGACTCTAATGAGTAGTATACACAATGTAATTGTGTTTAGGACCATGAGATGTCAAAGGGAATGAGTTAAAGAGGTTAAGCAAGCAATCAATGTATGGTTGGAGACAAAGGGAGCAAAGAGAAAAGGATAAAGTTTTAAGATAGTGAACTTACCCATTCTCGTATGCTTGATGTTCATGCTTGTGTGTTGATATATTTATCATATGTGATGATGTATGATATGTGAAAAATGATATATGAACTTCCATTTATGAGTTAATACATGCATGATAGTATGAGGCATTGAGAGTGTTAATATGTAAATGAAATCTTAAGAAAGATGAAGGCAACGTGTCATGCACTTGCATTCATCTTGTATGCATGAATGGTACCATTTTCTACTTAGATTCCCCAGAATCTCAACCTCCCATAACCAAACAATTTTAGTAAAGCGTGATAGAAAAGGCATGTATGGAGAAGAGATAAAGTAGAGAAGAAAGAAAGTGGCAATTATTTGTTTTATTAAGTATTGTATAAATAGCCTACTAAGTCATGTCATATAATATGCCATTATATGTAAAGAAATATATATGAAATAATTATGCATAACTCCATGATGTATATGAGTGTTTTGGAATTCACGTTGATAATTTATAAATATTGGAATAATTTATGAGATTTACGAAATAAAGTCAAATGGTAAAAATATAGGTCCTAAAGCAATTTTGTTGTGGCTTCAATTTGTCCTAACAAATGAAGAAATTAACACAAAATTTTATGAGAAATTATTACACATCAAGAGATTTAAATATGTAGGTAACATAGCTCATTTGGATGTGTATATCAAGAGAAATAAATTTCAAAAGTTAAGAGACAGAATCTATAATTTCCATAATTTACCATATGAATAGTACAAAGTAATGATTTAATTGTATTGATTGGCAAGATAAATGTCCAGATTTATATTTTTTTTATCAAAGACCTATAAAAAATCTTCAAGTAGAATTTTGAATAAACTCTATATAATTTTTCTAGAATTAGTTATGAATTTTTAAATTTGGACTGTTAATTTAAAATTTACCAAATAAACAATACTCGATAATTAAATTTAAAATTTTTATTTTGTGGGCCAAAGTAATGCTTCTGCTGACTATATAGGCTTCTAAATGTGCACTATGATGGATTAAAAGTAGGATGTTTCACTAGTTGATACTTAGCTATCGGTACCTTCAATTTTATAAGACACTTCCACGCTTTGGAAATCTCTTCGAAGTGATTGACCCAATTCTTTACCGATTGGACATTTAATGTACCTTTGTATGCAAGCGGAATATACTTATGGAATTGTACACTATAGTTGGATACTATCTCCTTCCTCAGCAGCTCTTGACTATCTACTAGTTCTTTATACTCCTATAAATCAACAACAACTGCTACTACGGTTGTTGTGATAATTATTTCTCTTTCTTGTCCTTGGAAAACCTTAGTTACCGAGATCCCATCTATCATCCGCTGCTATTACTCCTGACATCTATAGTGTTTTACATTGGGTTTAAGGGTCATTTCATGATGGGGTTTTTCCATTTTGGGAACATTAACTCTTCGTCTATTTACCATCACTTCTCTAGGCAATCCTCAATCTCATACTTCTGAACCTTCTATTTAGGAAAAACTAACTTAAAAAAGTCTTTCATAACATATATCAACTCCTGACTATCCTATGAAGGATATACTTTTAAACACCTTCTTAAGCAGATCTTCAATATCCTAAGGTCTCATAAATCTGGCTTGCCTGCACCTTGTACGAAGCCTTTAGCTGATAAACTTCAGTGAGGTTGGCACTTTCATTCACATCATTCCTATAATGTTTGATCTCTACTTCTAGGGAATTTTGGTTCACATAATGATCTCTTTTGTTTACCTAACGTTACCTTGAACTAACTTTTGTATCTTAGTTTTCTTGATTTTGGATTAGTTAACTTCTTTGACCTTAGACTGGAAAGCTTTTATCTCTGTCAATAAAAGGAACTACTCATCGTGTTAAGAAACATGAGGCCCCTGAAGTATTGGTTGATTAAGCCCAGTCTACTGTAACTACATCCTTTAATACTGTCTACATAGCTAGGGTCTAAAATAACCTACCATCTGAGGGTCACTATCACTTTTAGTTACATCCACTATAGTAGCTCGTTGTGACTAACATCCTTTGTGTTATGTCATTGCATCTAACTCACTTGGTACATCAAAACCAGGTTATTTTGGGTTCTTCCATTACTGCCAATGCTCTTTGTTCATCGCTTCCTAAACTCCTCTGTGTACCTTAGTCATGACCCATAACCTGAATCGTTATAACCTAACATCTCCATGAAAATGAGTTGCAACCTAAACACCTTTCCATTGCAACTTAAGCATACGTTTCTCTAAACATTCTTTTCCTAAGGTTCCTTATCTAAATACTACTTTAAGTAGTGAACCAATCATAGTGAGGGGATCTTCTTGGTTCATTTAAGATTCAAACTTAAGTGGTAATGTATTTCCCACTAAATACCCTAATTTTAACATAATGCTAACTACTTAGAATTAGGGTCCAGGAATTATCCTATCACATGCCAGAAACTTTATTTTGATACAAAAAATATAACACCTTACTTTCATACATCTTAGGAACTATTATGTATCAATTAGAACCACTTATATGATCATTGAAGTTCAACTTCAAAATTTGGAAATTTCCAACTCATGGGTACTAGGTGTGGTATTTCCAGATAAAGCGATAAACTTCAAAAAATCATAATTAATTTTTGAAAAATAGAAATGAATTGGTTGAAAAGAATACACGAAGGTAAAATAGTTAAATGTAAGGAAAAAATAATTCCCATACCAAATGGTGAGCCAATCAATAAAGAGTTGATGTCAAATATCACTATTTATTTGGTCAAAACTTCTGAAAACAGTTTCTAGTCCCTAAGTTTGAAAAATTTGTTATCTTTGTATAGACATCTAAATAAGGCATTCTTAGTGTCAAAATAAATCTTGACATCTTAAATAAATACTAGTAAAATTTTATACATTTATTCTATCATTTAGTATTTTTTTTTTATTATATCATAAAGTTCACTGTCTCATTACAAGTTACTATTCATAGTGACAAATCTCAACATCTATACATACATTCATCACATAATAACTATACTATACAATCTCTAACTTCTTCTCATACAACTTCATCTTCTTTCTTTATTCATGAACCTGATGGGATTAGGACATGAATGGGGTGAGATTTCTAGGGAAATCTCAATAGCAAACAGAACTAACAAGTGTATGCATTAATGTTAATGTTTATGGCTTGCTTGTGATTGTGTTAACATAATGCATGAGCATGCTACTATGTCACATACGAAAACAATTGGCTAAAGTAGTTATAGAATAGAGAATCTTTCAAATACATATATATCACAACAATTCATAAAGTCATAGCACCATTGCACATCACATTCAATACATACAAGTCTATATATTAGTTTACTACCTCACATGCTTGACTTTCCTTTACTCTTTTCTTTGCATCTTGCTTGTTACTTTCCTTGATATCTGGCTACCTTCTTTGAGCACACAATCAAAGCTTAAACATCATATAATTATTCATTTATCATACTCTCATTTAACTAATATTCAAGAGTATTGAACTTGATTACTAATTATGATAACTTTTCCAAATCTTTATTACTTGGCTTGACCTTTGAATTAATTGATGTCTTAATTTTAGCCTATACAATTTGGCCTTCTAAATCCATTTATGAGCTTAGAATTGTAAAATTCTAGCTCCTTCATCAAATCTAGACAGAAGTGAAAAGAAGCATATAATTATTAAAAATTCTCTTTTTGATTCTAATGCTTCCAATACTTGTTTCTTTACTATCCAACATTTTTTATTTTAAAACTATTGAAAATATCAAAATGATAAAATTCAAATAATTGTTCGTACGTGTAAACAGTAACAAAGAAAGTTTAAAATTTTATCTTTTAATTCCAATGCTTTCAAGGTTCCAAATCAATCCAATCCTACAAAAATAATTGTTAAATCCAATGGAAACATTAGATTATTGAAATTCAAACTCCTCCTTTCAGTTATACTCTTGGGGTAAAAAGTATAAAGAAAATGTAAAGTCAAGAATCTCAATTAAATTCAATATCCAACATCCAAACTAACTTATCTAAGTGTCATCTACTTAATTCTAACTTCATTTTCTTCTTCCTTCTTTAATACACATTTCTAGACAGCAACATATCATAGGGAATATCCCACTTTTCTTCCATCAAAATCTAGGTTTTATCATCCAAAACACTTATAAATAAACTAGGAATGCTTACCTTATGCCTTAACTTGCCTGATCACTAAGTGCCTTGAATTGCCTTTGCTTTGGTCAAGTTTTCAAATAACAAGAGGTTCCCCATAGGTTCCACTTAGGTCACGATTTTGCACTAAAGGCAGGGGTATTTATAGCAAATTTTTAAGGTTCCTTAGACTAATCTACCTCTCAAGTTCTTAATAATTGCAAGCTCTTATCATCATACAATTTAATTACACACTAAGTAGATTTCAACATTGTATTAAGAAGTTTTTAAATTAGCTTTGATCAAAGGAGTTCAAGAACGATTAATGTACTGGACTCAATTAATTGATTGAGTTTTATTTAAGACTTAGGATTTCAAATCTCCCATATAAAATAAAGAGCAAGGATAAATATGTTTTCATCATCAAGAGTCTTTCTTAACATATTGCTTTTACAATCCAACTCATTTTTCTCTTAATCAAAAATAAAAAATATTTTCTTTATTGTACTCTTATTTTATTGCATCAATGTTCCATCAAACCCAAAACCCATATTTTTACTTAGTTTTTAATCTATTTGCCTACCAATTTATTAAGATTCCAATAAAAAAGGCTCATTGTAAAGAACAATAGGGTTATGCTTTATACTACATTGTCAGGTGCAATCATTATTTTGATAGATCAGATGACAACAATTCGAGCTTATCACAACTTCTTCAATTATGTTTTGACTAGTCCCCTTTACTCCTTTCTGTCTTCTACTTTTAGTTAAGGTTCTACTACTTTCAAGGCTAACAAATGCTAAAGTTTGGGACTTAGGTCTCCTACCTTTAGGAATACACAAACAATAAAGGAATAATCAATAAAACAAAGTTGAAATGTGAATAAGTTCCAAAACTTTGTATGCATAAGTGTGATTCGTAAAATGAGCTAAACTCAATTATTTCAATTAGTCCTCAATGAGTTTTAGGTGTATGAAGTGCTAGACACTCTTAAAAGTATGAAAAAGTATCAAAGTATGGGCAAGAGAAAAGGTTTGAGAGTTAGAAAAAAAAATTTCAGCAAGGGTGCACTCTTGCTATAACAAACTAGTACTTTGGCTATGACAAATAGACATAGAGAGTGAAACATCCTACTTTTACCTCACGGAGTATGTGTTTGAAAGTGATTAGATGTGCAGAAGCTATACTTAAGACCAAAAATTAAAACTTTCAAACTAGTCTTTGGGTATTATTCACTGTGCATTTTCCTCATTTGATAGTTCAACTTTGAAAAATAATAACTAATTCTACAAAAATTGTCTCAAAGAGCTCCAAAACTTCTAATTGAAGCTCTTTCAATGGTATTTCAAGGAAAAAAAATATAAAACTTGGCATTTAATTCATTAAACTTTACTATTCATTTAGTCAATTTTAGAACTTCTAGTTTTTATGTGTCAAATTTTGAAATTCATATCTTAAGGAAAACTACCCATGATTTTAAATCTTGAGATATGTACTACTGATGAACTATTATTTGTATTAATTTTAGTGTGTTTTAAAATAGTTTTATCATTGATTTTTATCCCTATTTATCAATATGTTGAGTAATTAATAAATAAAATAAAAATCGAACAAGTGAAAAATAATTAATATGATTTTAGTGATTAATTGGATAAATAATATACTAAATTTCTATTACAGGAATGCAGTAACCAATCAACACATTAGATGGAGGTTAGTTGACAGCTGGACAAGAGAAGATTTAAGCAAATGCTGGATTGAACAAGTGGGCTAAAAGAATCACATGCTAGAAGGGAGGTTTTCATTCATGCACATGGTGAGGAAAAACAATGAAGATCTGAATCCATGCAGAACATATTTACATATTGACAGTAGGAAGGAGTTAATAACAAAAGCAAGTAAGGGAATTCACACATGTACTATAACAGATTAGGCATGTGCTGATAGCTAGAGGGAGTCCAATTCAGATCTAAAGTCACTCATTCTACACTTATATATATCAAACACTATTCTATATCTCTCACTCTATTCCCCACTGATAACAGATCTAACACATGCCCTTAGAGCTTCTGTCTCCACTCCATATCCCATCACATGTATACTCCACTCTATCCATACCCAATCTCTTATGCCATCCCCATTATCTCTTCTCATCTGCATTTCTTCTCTATTCTGGTCAGGAAAACTAGAAGATATTCCACTTTTATCTTCATATTCTCTTTTACACTTACCGTGACTACTGATATGTTTACTGCTGCTATTGAGGTTTTAACAGCAATATAAGGCTAGATATATTGTGCTCTCTTGGAGAGGATGCTGATCTAGAATCCTTGATCTGAATAGGGAGTTTATTGTGTCTTTAATCCAAATTTAATTGTATCGAGTTGATTTAGTTAATTCTAGAATTATTGATTTAACTAGAATTAGTAGATTAATGATTATGGAACTGAATTGGATTTTCTATTTCTACATAATTGATACTTTGATTAATTCTCATCCTTAAACTAGTTGGACATGGTTGTCAATATTTCATCTCACAATTTATCTTATTAATTTGTTAATTTTTGACTCATTAGATTAATTAGGTATTTTAGCATCCATTTAGACTCCTTATAAATTGACTTAGGTTAGCTTCAGTCTACTATTGGTTAACTTAGTTTTTTTAATAATTAAAATAATGGTTATCAAGATGGCATCGATGCAATAGAGCCTTATTTGTTAAGATTTCCTAAGCAATCATTTGGGCCTAAAAAACTTACAAAGAATATAGGTGTTTCAATGTTTTGTGAATTTAGTATTTTGTTTTGTTGTGTCGTGACCAATTGCCATTTTAGTCATGAATAGATTGCAAAAATTTATTTATGGGAGTCTCTATGAATTTTAGTTGTGATAAGAAACACATGTGGTCACAACCTTAAATTTATTTTTAACTCATTTTATTCTCTATAACTTTTAGTTATGACTGGAGTATTTTTGGGTTATAACCAAAAATATTTTTCATCAAGTTTTATTCTCTGTAATTTCTAGTTGCAACCAAATTGACATTTAGTCATGACCAAAAATCCTAATTAAAAAATTTTACTCTCTATGATTAAATTTGTGAGTTAAAGTTCATTTTTGTCATGATATATACTTCCTATGTTTTTTAGTCATGACCTGAGTATTTTAAAATTGCGATTACTAGATCTTAATTTCTGAAATTACTGCATATGTGATATACTTGATATCCTACATGATTTTTTAGTGTGATTTGCATGACCAAAAGCTCTGAATTATTTCCTTTGGACAAAGAAATTAATAAAACACTTAGGCAACTTAAGAAAACTAAAATCTTAAATCAAGCTAGTGTTGCATATGTTGTTGACCTTAGTTCTTCTGGTGAATCTATTATAGTGATAACTATCGTTTTAGTTATCAAACAAAACTAAACTAACTAATAGTAAAGTAGAGGCTAACCTAGGTCAGTTCACAAGGAGCCTAAGTAGATATAGAAGTTCCTAATTAATTTAATGAGCCAGAAATTAACAAATTAAAGAGATGGTATGTGATGAGTTTTAATCTAACTAGTGAAAGTAAAATATATGTTATTGTTTATGCTTTTAAGTATTTATGATGAGGAGATGAATGAATAATAAGTGTGTTCCCTTGGAGATTACCTTACCTTCATTATCCATAGAATATGAGAAGTTAATCATCTGAATTAGCGTATGTTAGCTAACAACTTGCTAGCTAAATCTCAATCAAAGCTAAACTCGCAGACATTAAAAGAGATTATGAAGCTTTCAACTTAGAGATAGCAGAATATGAATTAAACAGATAAAATTGTACTCTGTTATAGAATCACTTCAATTAATCACAACTATATTCAACTCGATTAAAGATGAGAATCAATCAAAGGTCAGTTATGCAGAAATAAGAAATTCAACTGATAACTATCATTTTAATTATCAAATAAAACTAAGCTAATGAATAGTAAAGTAGAGGCTAACCTAGGGCAATTCACAAGGAGCCTAAATGGATGTAGAAGTTTATAATTAATCTTATGAGCCACAAATTAACAAATTAAAGAGATAGTGTTTGTTGAGTTTCAATCTAACTACTGAAAACAATCCTACGCTATTGTTTATGCTTTTAAGTATTTATGATAATGAGATGAATGAATGACAAGTATGTTCCCTTGGAGATTATCTTACCTTCATTATCCATAGAATATGAGTAGATCAGTTGAATTAGAATATGTTAGCTAATAACTCACTAGCTAAATCTCAATCAAAGCTACAACTCACAGACATTAAAAGAGATTACGAATCATTCAACTCAGAGATAGTAGAATATGAATTAAACATAATCACTTCAATTAATCACAATCATGTTCAACTCGATCAAAGATAAGAATTAATCAATGCAGAAATAAGAAATCCAACTCGATTTCCTACTTCTTTGTCATCTACTACTCTAATTACATCAATAATTACAAAGCTAACTATATCAACTCAATATATTTAACTCTGAATTAAAGACACAATGAACTCCCTGTTCAACTTCAGGATTCTGATTCAGTATCATCTCCACTAGAGCATAGCAGCTTAGCCTTGTATTGCCATCTGAACTTCAGCAGCAACAGAAAATATAGCAGCAGTCATGGTGAAAATGATAGAAGAAGATAAAGATAAACTGCAGAGCTTTCCTCTAGTTCTATTGACTAGAACAAAGGAAAGTTGCAGAAGAGAAAATAGAGAATGGAGAGAGAAATAGAGATGGAGTTGAAAAGAGCAGTTGGCATGAAGGTCTGTGGAAAATGGAATGGAATGTGGTATGGAATGAGTGCAGTGAAGATTGATGCATAATTGGGTCTGTGTGTGTCAGCTCTCAGGCGTGAATGATATGATCTGGAATGGTTTGTATATATAGGTGTGGAAGGATGTTAATGGTAGCTAAAATAGTGTGAATGATATGTAGAATGCATTATCTGCTGCTGAAATGTGTGATTATGTTCATATGAGGTGTCTGTGCGTGAACAGTGCTTCTTCATGTGCTAGCATACGCATGATCTCCCACTTGCAATATGTTCCTCAATTCCTAGATTTAGCGCATGTGCTATCACATGTTATCAACTCCTTTAGTCCAGCTGTCATTATCCCTTAATGCATTGGTCTGTGATAGAAAATTAGAATAAATAGATTATTTGTTCACTTTAGGCACTAAATTTATATCAATTAATTCTCAATTGTTCTGAATATTATTTTATTTAATAACTGCTCAATATATTAATAAATAGGGATAAAATCAATAATAAACTCACTTTAAACATACTATAAATTACTATAAATATGAGTTTATCATTTTCCCCACACTTAGCTTTTGCACTCCGAGCAAAATTATGGATTAAAATTAAAATTCAAACACACAATGTTCAGCATATTTGGCAAAACAAATTCAGATGAGTACATGCAATTATCAATTTTTTTCCTTTCAATTGGCAGCAATTCAAACTAATCTCATATTAATCAAAGAATCCAAATCATGCAATGAAATCATAGTAAGCAACTAGGTTGAGATTTCTTCACAAGGTATAGTGTTTCACTAATTCTCTTATCAAGGTAATTTCACTCAACTATCTAGCTTAGGCTTGCCATAGGCTTGTAACCATCCTACATCTCCACCACTGCATGCCACAAGGGTTGTGAATCAAATGGTCTTTATTAGGTTGTAATGTTGGAAAGGTTAAGTGATGAAATGGAAATAGATGTCAATGATTAATGAAATACTGCACATGATTTGACTTCTTCAAGCTATTTCATCACTTACTCACAATTTCAATTGTGTAACTATAGAAAGTATCACAAATCACCAAATATTTTCCTTTCATGCAAGTTGAATATCACATCCTTTTATCTGGTCTATCTCTTCTTTCTTTCTTTTCTCTTTTTTGTACTTTTTCTTTTTGCGTTTCTCTTTTTTTCACTATTGAACCAAATACACATATATTGAAATTCAGATATCCAACAAGTGGTGCAATTTATCAGTTATTCCATAGTAAGACTAACTACAACAACAAAAATCCTGTAAAGCATTCATTAACTAATGATGAAATTTTAAAAGGAAGTGAAGTTCTCGAAGGGGTTAAGTAAAGGATTTAATTTTTGTGGCTACTGTTTGGGCAGAAGAGTTTTGAAAGAAATACCCTTATCATATTCATAATTATAAGAAGCTAATGCGATTTTGAATTAAGGATTGAGACAAATTCTATAAAGTTACTGAACTAGATAGTGTCACACAATGTAAATGAGTATCTGTTGAAGGCTCAAATTCCTTGCATCTGGCTTACTCACTCTAATCAACTTACTATGACAAGATTGCATGCATATTAAACAAAATACATGAGATCAATCATTCAAGCTGTACAATTTCCAGTAGTAAATCAATGAAACAAGCAACTTATACTTCATCAAGCTTGCTAATGTTCAAAAGTATGTGTTCAAAATTCAATTTTAAATCCATGACAGTAAGTTCCATTAGACCAAGCAATAATCAGATGAAACAAGAGAATTTTTTAGCTGAAGTTCAAGTCTAGTCGCGACAAAAGGGTCTTCAGGTCACGACCGTTTTACACAGAGAAGAAATTTTTAGAAAATAGGGAATATTGGTCGCGACTAAATTGTACACTAGTCATGACTCAAAATAACAAAGAGTAATCCTGACAAATACACGAGCTCAGGTCGCGACCAAGTATCCATCCAGTCATGGCCAAAATTCACAGAGAGTTACAGTCGCGACAAAGATAAGTACAGATCATGACTAAAACATCACACTGAGGTAAACATCAAAAAACATGAAATCCTGGTCGCGATTGAAATTATTAGAAGTCGAGACAAACTTTCACAGAGGGAAGAGGTCTCGTCAAAAATATACGAAGGTCACGACTAATTTTCACAGAGAAGAAACTTGACATATATGCACACATTAGTCAAGACAAGGACAGCACAAGATCACGACCAGAATATAGAATCTCAGCAGTTATCTTATTTTTATTTATCCACCTATTTTTCACACTAAATTCATACTCCCCCACATTTAAATTGTACGTTGTCCTTAATGTGAAGAAATAATGAAAAACATGCAAGGATGAAGTGATAAAGATAAAGCAAAACAAGAATCCAATATGAACTTGTTAATTTTTACCTACCCCTACTGACTTGGTCTCCTCCCCCACACTTAATCAACAACTATCAGCTCAAGTTATAGTAAAATAGTGTAAACTATACTATTGTAAGTGGGGAAACAATGAAGGAGACAACCTAAGTATCATAGGGGCTTGAAGTTCTCCTTGTACAGCTTCAATAGGTGGCCATTGACCTGAAATGCTGTACCATCTACCTCATCCATTAATTGAATTGTTCCATAGTCATGTACCTTGGTCACCATATATGGACTATCCCACCTTGCTGTAAGTTTTCTAGGTTTGAATCTAGCTTTAAATCTCAAAACCTTATCTCTAACCTGAAATTCCTTATGCAAATCTATTTATCATGAAGAAACTTAGCTCTTTCCTTGTATATCCTAGAATTCTCATAAGCATCTAGCCTTATATCTTCCAACTCTTGAATATGTAACATTCTTTCTCCTCCAGCAATGTCAAAATCCATATTGCAAGCCTTGACTACCCAGAATGCTTTGTGCTCAACTTCTACTGGTAAATGGCATGATTTACCGTAGACCATTCTGTATGGGGACATCTCAAGTGGGGTTTTATGAGCTGTTCGATATGCCCACAAAGCTTCATTTAACCTTACACTCTAATCCTTCCTTGAGGGTCTTACTATCCTATCCAGAATCCTCTTGATAGCTTTGTTGGAATTTTCAGCTTGACCATTCATTTGGGGATAATAAGCGGTAGAAACCTCTTGCTTGATCCCAAACTTAGCAAATAACCTTCCTAAAATTTTATTACAGAAATGAGAGCCTTGATCACTCACTATATCTCTTGGCATACTAAACCTTAAAAAGATGCATGTCTTGAGAAATTTAGAAACTGTTACTGCATCATCCTTCCTTGTTGGTATAGCCTCTACCCATCTTGAAAGATAGTTCACAGCTTGCAGAATATATGTATATCCAAAAGATAGTGGAAATTGTCCCATGAAGTCAATGTTCCATACTTCAAACACCTCACAAAATAGCATAGGTTGCTAAGGCATTTCATGCCTTTTGGTCAGTCCACCAAACCGTTGGCATCTATCATAAGCTTTGAAAAATTCATAGCAATCTGTGACTAATTGTGGCCAATAAAAACTAGTATCAAGACTCTTTCTTGATGTCTTCTTTGCACTAAAATGGCCTCCACAAATAAAAGAATGGCAAGCTGTAAGAATATTGTCCACTTCTTCACTTGGCACACATCTTCTTATAACTTGATCACTGCATATTTTTCACATAATGGGTGGTTCCCAAATGTAGAATTTTGCCTCATTCTTGATCTTATGGCCCTGGAAATGAGATAAAGATGGTGAAATTAGACTAGTAACAATATAATTCACTATGTGGCAGTACTTAGTGTAACTACATAAATTACAGAAATAGAACAATCTCTAAAGTATCACAAATGATGTCAGAATCTAATATTCCCCTTGTATTTTTCAGGCAACTTGCTCAAATGATCACCTATCACATTTTCTGCTTTAATTTCTAGGTTTGGACTGTGGCTTCTTAAACAAGAACTTAATAGCAGTATGGTCAGTGTATATAATCACTTTAGAACTCAAAAGATAATATATGAATTTGTTCAATGTAAACACAATGGCAAAGAGTTCTTTTTCTATGGTAGTGTAATTCTTTTTAGCATTATCTAATATCTCAGAGGCATATGAAATGACTTTAGACAACTTACCATCTTTCTGTCCTAACATTGCACCTACAGCTTCATTTGATGCATCACATGAAAGCTCAAAATCTAAATGCCAATTAGATGCAGCAAGTATAGGTGGTATGATAAGCATAGCTTTAATAGTGTCAAATGCTCTCTTGCAAGCATTATCAAAATAGAACTCTATCTTTTTGCATGAGTTTAGAAAGTAGGGATGCAATCTTACTAAAGTCCTTAATGAACCTTATATAGAATTCAGCATGTCTTAAAAATGACCTTAGTTCCTTTAAAGATTTGGGATAAGGAAGAGAAGAAATAACCTCAATCTTAGCTTTATCTACCATGATCCCATCTTTAGATATTAAATGTCCTAGAACTATGCCTTTATCTACTATAAAGTGACATTTTTCAAAATTTAGTACAAGCTTTTTCTCAATACACCTTGCTAGAATTTTCTCCAAACTTTCTAAACACTCATCAAAGTCCTTACCATACACTATAAAATCATCCATGAATACCTCATGTTGTTTTCTAAGAATTCACTGAATATGGACATCATAGCTCTTTGAAATGTTCCAAGAGCATTGCACAAGCCAAATGGCATCCTCCTATAAGCATAGGTTCCAAATGGGCACGTGAATGTGGTCTTATCTTAATCCTCTGGTGAAATTGGAACCTAGAAATATCTTGAAAAACCATCAAGAAAACAGTAATGGGACTTCCCAGCAAGTCTTTCTGATCTATGGTAAAGGAAAATGGTCCTTCCTAGTTGCATCATTCAATTTCCTGTAATGAATACACACTCCATAAATTATGCACTCTAGTAGGGATTAGTTCATTTTTTTATTCCTTACCACAGTTATTCCACTCTTCTTGGGCACAACATGAACTGGACTTAGAAATGGGGGTAAATAATGCTAGCATTCAACAACTTAGTTACCTCTTTCTTGACCACATCAGATATCAAGGGGTTTAACCTTCTTTGTTACTATTTTATAAGCTTGGCTCCTTCCTTCAATAGAATTTTATGTGTGCATACAGATGCATCTATACCAAGTATATCAGCTAGAGCCCAGCCTATTGCTCTCTTATGTGTTATTAAAACTAAAATAAGCTTTTCTTCCTCAGAAACAGAAATTGAGTTAGCAATTATAATAGGTAATGTATTATTTCCATCTAAAAATACATAATTTAAGGTTACTAGGAAGTGGTTTGAGTTCCAACTCAGGTGGTTGGTCAATTGATGGAACCAACTTCTTAGTTTCTAAAGCTATAACATGCTTTATCAAGTCTGTTTTTATAGGTTCTGTGTTATTTAATTCTGTCCTTATAATGAGAGTCCTAGCAACTAGAATTTCTCCTGTAATTTTATCCCGCTGTTTCTCTCCAAATCCTTCATTCAAAAAGTTAGTAACAAATAAAGAAAAAGATTATAGGGTGGAAAGTAAGCTATCAACTGAGATATGGTTAATACTTCATACATCACCACTACTATCCAAAGAAAATATAGAAGAAGAAGAAAATTCAGATTCAAGCAATTCACATTCAGCTCTATCATATTTCAGCATCTGCTTTTCATGTTCCTCTTTAGCCTCTTCAATGTATGCATCAATTGTACTTAAGCCTAACAGTGAGTAATCTTCAAATAGATGTCTCATTGCTTCATAGACGTTAAAAGTTATGACATTATCACCCACTTCCACTGTGATGCTCCCATTTTTCATGCTTATCACAGTGTTGGCTGTTCTAAGGAATGGCCTACCTAAGATAATAGGTCCTTCTGAATTTGAATCATGTGACATATCTAAAACATAAAAATATGCAGGTATAATCAAGTCTTTGACCTTAACCAATATGTCCTCTAATAGTCCCTTAGGTTTCCTAGTGATTCAATCAGCAAGTTGTACTATAATTGATATTTCCTTAAGTGAGCCTATGCCTATGCCTATGCCTAATGATGTATAAATAGAAATTGGCATTATATTGATGGCTGCATCAAGATCTAGCAGAGCACTAGCATATTGAAACTTACCAATGGTGATTGGGATTGTAAAGGAACCTGGATCATCACATTTAATAGGAAGTTATGGCTTAAACAAAGCTACCACACTAGATCTTACTTGAACCCTTTCATTTGGTTTGCAGATTCTTTTATTAGTGCAGAGTTCTTTCATGAATTTTTCATACTTGGGTATGCTTATAATCATATCTACAAGTAGCACATTAACTTCTAGTTTCCCTAACAGATTTAGAATATCTTGTTCCTATTTATCTTTCAAAACCTTCTTGGACACATGTATGCATTAGGAAAAGGTAAGTGTTTAATACTTACCTCTCTGTCCTTCTGTTCTGCATCTTCATGCTCCTTCTTATTCTGATTTTTGTTTGATTTCCGAGTTACAGTGCTGGAAGTAGCACCTGTTTCCAACATAGTAGATGATTATGTAGCCTCCTTTAATGTAGTTTGGTCATTCTGCTACAACATATTCTGCTCTTTGCTACTCTCTAATTCAAGTATTGGTGAAGGTTTTTCTCCAATCACTTCTTCAGCTCTAGATCTGTTCTGCTGCTCAATTGCTTCCTTATCCTTTTTATCCTCTTTTGTATCTACTTTCCTTACTATTTTTCCACTTCTCAAACTTACAGCATTTATAGATTTTGGGTTAACAACTGTGTTTGAAGGTAAATTCCCTAATTCTGGCTTGGACATCATTCACTGAATTTGCTAGCTATGATACATAACTATTCATATTTACTGCTTTTGTCTCCCATTGTTCCATTTTACTGTCTAATGCAGCAAATTTAGATGTTGTCGTTGCTTGGTTATTCTCCACAGTAGATCTCAAATCCTTAAAGTTAAAGCAGAAGTTTGTGTTGATGGATTTTATATTTGAATTCATCACATTAATGCTCTTCATTATCTCAGATATTCCATCGTTCTTTACAATATAAGGTACTTCTATGGCTGTAGAGGACTTAGCCACTTGTCTATCATTGTGAAATCTGTTTTGCCTAAAATTCCTGTCTTCACCTTTATCCCTCCATCTAAAATTAGGATAATCTCTCCATCCTTCATTATATGTGTTAGAGTATGGATTCCTTTGTGGATACTAGTTTGGTTTGCCTTGATATATAGCTGATACATCTTCACAGTGTGTGACAGTGGTGTACATAGGAGAATAACGAAGTTGACAATTAGGAGTAACAAGAGCTTGAGAGTATGGCTTTAAACATGTGAATTTCCCAATTGAGCAGCTAGGTTGTTAATCTGAGCATTTATAGCAGCAACTTGGGAGGATAAACAATTATAATCTTGAGAAAGCCTTGCATATACCTTATAGACTTGTTTAGCATCACAGCCACCATATTGTTGGTCATTGCTTGCTATTTTCTCAATCAGGTTTCTGTTGGAAATCGTGCCCTAGGGGCCAATCATTGTCTTATGAACATTATTGATTTATGAATTTATTAATTGAGTTATCATATTATTTGCATGTTTACTATGATGACCATCCTTGGATAATTCATGATATTATCCTAAATGTCCCTGGTCGATCATCTATGTGGGAGCACAAATGAAATAAGACCAGTATGACTTTGAAGATGTATAGAGATATAAATCAAAGTCATAAGCACATGTAAGAGTACAGGGTGTTGGACCGACCCGCTATAAGAGAACTGCATGGGTAACGTCATAAGCTTCTCTCATTTACAAACCATGTCAATATGCCCTTTGACCTGAGATCATCATGGATTCCTACATGACAAAACGCTCAGCTTTGACCTAGTCAAAAGTCACTTTTGACCGAGTGATCATAAAGACTATGTTCGGCCTTAGTGGTTTTTCATGCGGAGGAATGTGAATGGTCAAGATGGAATTTGTCCCTCACATTCGTGGAGAGATATTACTGGGCCCCTCGATGAGTGAGTATGAGAAATGTATGGCCATACTGTAATGGAAAAGTAGTTCCATTTCTATAGTCAGACTACTCAGGGATCGAGAAAGTAACGGTCAGGAATAGGAGGATGACATTATCCATGCCTCATCCATGACCAAAATATAGCGTGACAGAAGGGACATGATATGGTTGTATAAAAGGTTACATCGTTTATCGATCCTCATATGATTTGGGTAGTCGTTATGTCTTGCTAGAGACCGCTTGCGACTTGTGGGCTAGTATAGCAAATGGCCCACTGCCAACTTCATATGGGCCTACAGGGTCGCACACAAAATAGCCCAACACGAGCTATGATGTCCATATTCATTGAATCTAAGACATGTCCAGATTCAATGAAAGATCCAGGTGAATGTATATATATTTATTTATATTTATATTCGTATATATATAAATTCGTATATATATATATATATTATATATATGAGATATATGAGATTTAATTTATAAGGATAAATTAAATCCCTATCACGTTTGAATTCGAAATTCAAATTGATAGGATATCTCATATAAGAGATATTTATAAGATTTAATTTATAAGGATAAATTAAATCTCTATCACGTTTGAAATTTGAAATTCAAATTGATAGGATATCTCATATAAGAGATATTTATAAGATTTAATTTATAAGGATAAATTAAATCTCTATCACGTTTGAAATTCGAAATTCAAATTGATAGGATATCTCATATAAGAGATATTTATAAGATTTAATTTATAAGGATAAATTAAATCCCTATCACGTTTGAATTTGAAATTCAAATTGATAGGATATCTCAAATTTGATTTATGGGAATAAATCAAATATAACTCAGTCTCATCTTTATTTAAAAGTTAAATAAATAGGTAATTAAATCTGTGGGACCGATTTAATATTATTTTATTTAATTAGTTTCTTATAAAATTATACAATATATGATATTGTATCAATTCGGAATTAATATAAGATTAACTCCAAAATCCAATTAGGTTAAGTGGAAAAACGCATAGCATCCTCTATATCTGATTGGAGGAGCTACGTTTGAAAATAACACAGAACACAAAAGGCCGAACGGAATCTGCAAAAGGTTTGCAGACAAGAAACTGCCGAAATAGAGACGGAGACTTGTGAAAGCCTTGGAGGGACAGGAGACGCTAGCACGTCGTTCGTGGTTGGAACGCTGTTCGTGTGGATACCAGTAGAGGAAGCCGACCTGAGGCGTCGACTTCTTGTGATCGGAAAGAGACCACCGTCCGCGGAGAGAATCTGTGAAGGTCGCTGAGGAACACTCCGTCAATTTCTTGCGATCAGAAAGAGATCACCACCCACGTAGAGAAGCTGTGAAATTCGCTGAGCAACACTAAGGGTAATGATTCTTTCCACTTGACTTAAACACATACGGCAGATCCTGGCAAGGAATGGAAAATTTTTAAAGTTTATTTCCGCTGCGTGTCTTCTAATTCCTTACAGTTTCATGCTTCATCTGGAGTCAAATCATTAATGGAGCCTCCAACAGCTGCATCCAAATTCTTTCTGCATGCATAGTGCAATCCTGAATGAAAATACTGCGCTAAATGCTCACTTAGAATATGGTGATATGGACATGTAGCTAGCTGCTTTTGAAATCTTCCCCAAAACTCATGGAAATATTCTTGATCATGCTATTTTACAACAAAAATCTCCTTCCTTAATGTAGTTGTCTTTGAAGTAAGGAAGTATCTCCTAGAAAAGCAGTCCTTAAGTTGTTCCAGGAATCCAATGCTTAAGGTATTTGATGTGACAGCATATAAAACCATTAATTTGTCTTTCCTTCAAGTGTAAAGTGGAATACTTGTCTTTACACTGCATCCATGTCAGCACCTATAGGTTTCATGGATGAGCAAACCCACTACATAATCTTCAAGTGCTTGAACGGATCTTGACCGCCAATCCATAAAATTTTGGTAAGTTACTTAACAAAGGACCTTTTAACTCAAAATTAACATCCAAAGCAGGACAAGTGCGGAAATGATCAAAGTTTGCATGAGAAGAAGTTAGTTCTCTTATGCTCCTACGTGCTCTTCTATGTTCATGTTATTCCCTCCATGTTGCTCATTTTGAATATTCTGATTATGAGTATGAGTTTTAGCTTCATGAACATGCTCCATGACAAAATAATTATCTAATATAGCACCATATGCACAATCAGTTTCAATTGCAATAGATTCACTAGAAAAACTAGGCTCAAGAATAGATGCAACACTAGTTTGATTCAAAATTTTAGCCATAATTTACCTAAGTGTTCTATTGATTTCTCTATCTAAAGGAAAAAATCTAGAGCTTATATTCATGCAAATCACGCTCAACAATAATGCAGAATGTCAAATTTATCACAAATGCAACAATTCCAAAAACTCAGAGCAAGCAATCACAGTTTAAAATAGCAAGGTCACGACTAAAAGGTCACTACGTTAGGCCTATTAGGGACAGAGAACAGAAATTGTGACAAAAATGAACTTCAGATCACGACTATCAGTCATACAGAGGAAAAATTTTTAATCAGGATTTTTGGTCGAGACTAAATGTCACTTTGTTGCGACTAAAAAACACAGATAGTAAAATGATTGAAGTTTTCAATTTCTTGTTGTGACCAATTGGTACTTAGGTTGCTACTAAAAATCACAGAGAGTAAACCTGATTGAAACAATAATTTTTTGTTGTGACTAAGTGTCAAACTAGTTGAGACTAGAAATCACAAAGAGCAAAACTGGATGAAAAATATTTTTGGTTACGACCACAAAGCAGTAAGGTCATGACTAAAAGTAACAGAGAGCAAAATAACTTAAAAACAAATTGTTGGACCAAATGTGCTGCTAGTCGCGACTAAAGTTCACAGAGATACTCATAAATCAATTTTAAGCATTTTCGTCTCGACTGGAAAGGCAATTTGTCGTGACTCAATAAGACAAAAACTGAATACGTATAACAACTTAAACACCTATATACTTTTTATGATTTTTAGGCCTAGGAGATTGCTTAGAAAACCTTAACAATAAGGCTCCCCAACAATGGTGCCATTTTGATAACTGTCATTTTAATTATAAAAAAAACTAAACTAACCAATAGTAAAGTGGAGGCTAACCTAAGTCGATTCACAAGGAGCCTAAATGGATGTAGAAGTTCCTAATTAATCTAATGAGTCATAAATTAACAAGTTAAAGAGATAGTGTTTGATGAGTTTTAATCTAACTACTGAAAACAAATCCTACGCTATTGTTTATGCTTTTAAGTATTTATGATGATGAGATGAATGAATGATAAGTGTGTTCCCTTGGAGATTACCTTACCTTCATTATCCACAGAATATGAGGAGTAGATCAGTTGAATTAGAATATGTTAGCTAACAACTCGCTAGCTAAATCTCAATCAAAGCTACAACTCGCTAGCTAAATCTCAATCAAAGCTACAACTCGCAGACATTAAAAGAGATTACGAATCATTCAATTTAGAGATAGTAGAATATGAATTAAACATAATCACTTCAATTAATCATAACTATGTTCAACTCCATCAAAGATGAGAATTAATCAAAAGTGAGTTATATAGAAATAAGAAATCTAACTCAGTTCCGTACTTCTTTATCATCTACTACTCTAATTGTATCAGTAATTATAGAGCTAACTATATCAACTCAATACATTTAATTCTAAATTAAAGACACAATGAACTGCCTGTTCAGCTCAAATATTATGGTTCAGCATCATCTCTAAGAGAGCACAGCAGCTTAGCCTTGCATTACCATCTGAACTTTAGAAGCAACAGAAGACATAACAACAGTCATGGTGAAAATGATAGAAGAAGATGAAGATGAATTGTAGAGCTTTCCTCTGGTTCTATTGACTAGAACAGAGGAAAGTTGTAGAAGAGAAAATAGAGATAGAGCATAAAAGAGCAGTTGGCATGAAGGTTTGTGGAAAATGGAATGGAATAAGTGCAGTGAAGATTGATGCAAAATTGGGTCTGTGCTTGTTGGCTCTCAGTTATGAATGATATGATATGGAATAGTCTGTATATATTGATGTGGAAGGATGTGAAAGGAAGCTGGAATTGTGTGAATGATATGTGAAATGCATGAGCTACTGCTGAAATGTGTGATTTTGTTCAGATGAGGTGTGCGTGCGTGAACAATGCTGTGTATGTGAATAATGCTTCTCTATGTGCCAGCATATTCAAGATCTTCCACTTACAATCTATTCCTCAATTCCTGGATCCAGCCCATGTGCTGTCACATGTCATCAACTCCTTTAGTCCAGCTTTCATTCTCCCTTAATGCATTGGTCTGTGATAGAAAATTAGAATAAACAGATTATTTGTTCACTTTAGGCACTAAATTTATATCAATTAATTATCAATTGTTTTAAATACTATTTTATTTAATAACTATTCAATATATTGATAAATGGGGATAAAATCAATAATAAATTCACTTTAAACATACTACAAATGACTACAAATATGAGTTTATCACCAACTCAGTTCCCTATTTCTTTGTCATCTACTACTCTAATTGCATCAGTAATTACAGAATTAACTACATCAAGTTGATACATTTAACTCTGAATTAAAAATACAATGAACTCCCTACTCAACTCAAAGGTTATGGTTCAGCATCATATCCAAGAGAGCACAATAGCTTAGCCTTGGATTACCATCTGAACTTCAGCAGTAATAGAAAACACAGCATCAGTCATGGTGAAAATGATAGAAGAAGATGAAGATGAACTGCAAAACTTTCCTTTAGTTACATTGACTATAATAGAGGAAAGTTGCAGAATAGAAATGGAGAATGGAGAGAGAGTGAGAATAGATAGTGAAGATTTTAGTGAAGGTGTGAGTTGAATGGAATGGAAGGTGAAGTGAAATGAATGCAGTAATCATTCATCCCGAATGTGTATGATCTACGTGGAATATATAGGACAGGTGTGTGAATGGTATGATTATCAGCTGATTGGAGTGAATGATGTGTGGAGTGCATGAGCTATTGTTGAAATGAGTGATTCTATTCAGATGAGGTGTGTATGCATGAACAGTGTCAGATGTGTGGAATTCTATTCTGTTACAGCACATGCCTCATGTGATTATGTTAGCGTAACTTCTTCTGTTGGCAGCTCTTTGATCCAGCACATGTCTAATATGTTCTCCTCATCCATATTCCCATGTGAATGCTCCTTAATTCCTAGATTTAACAATGTGCTATCACATGTCATCAGCTCTTTTAGTCCAGCTGTCATTCTTCCTTAATCCATTCTATTAGTGCGTTGGCCTGTAATAGAAAATGAGAAGAAACAAATTATTTATCCAATTAATCACTAAAATCACTTCAATTCATTTTCACTTATTCCTTTTATTTTTATTAATTAATTGCTCATTATATTGGTAAATGGGGATAAAATCAATAATAAAACTCAATATAAACATACTAAAAATCACTACAAATATAAGTTTATCATATAGCTAAAACTAAATTTACATCAGGTGATATCTTAGATAATCATTTTGTCATAGAACAAGTTAATGAGGGAAAAGCTCATACTCATAATCAGAACAATCAAAATGAGCAACATGGAGAGAATAACATGAATAATAAAAGGGCACATAGGAGTATAAGGGAACTCACTTCTTCTAATTCAAACTTTGAACATTTTCACACTTGTCCTGCTTTGGATATTAATTTTGAATTGAAAGGTCTTTTGTTAAATAACTTATCAAAGTTTTATGGATTAGCAGGTGAGGATCCTTTCAAGTATTTGAAAACTATATAGTGGGTTTGCTCATCCATGAAACCTGTAGGTGTTGACATGGATACTGTGTAGAGACAAGTATTCCATTTTACATTTAAAGGAAAGGCAAAGTAATAGCTTTATATGCTGCCACATCATACACCTCAAGCTTTAGACTCCTAGAATAACTTGAGGATTGCTTTCTTAAAGAGATATTTTCCTACTTCAAAGACTACTACATTGAGAAAAGAGATTTTTACTGCAAAATAGTATGATCAAGAGTCTTTCTATGAGTTTTGGGAAATGTTTCAAGAGTTGCTAGCTAAATGTTCATCCCTCCAGATTTCAAGTGAGCATTTGGTGCAGTATTTTCATTTAGGATTACACTTTGTATGCAAAAAGAATTTGGATGCAGCTGCTATGACCAACAAGCAATGATGATTTAACTCCAGATGAAGCATGAAACTTATAGCAAGCAATGACCAGTAATATGGGGCTATGATGCTAGGCAGGTCCATGCGGTTTCTATAAGGTCTTCTCAAGATTATAATAGCTTATCTTCTCAAGTTGCTGCTGTGAATGCTCACATCAACAATTTAGTTGTTCAATTGGGCAATTGACATGTTCAAAGCCCATACTCTCAAGCTCTTGTTGCTCCTAGTTGTCAATTTTGTTATTCTCCTATGCACACCAATGTCAATTGCCCTACACACTGTGAAAATGTATCAGCCATCTACCAAGACAAATAAAACTAGTATTTATAAAGGAATCTATACTCTAAGACATATAATGAAAGATGGAAAGATCATCCCAATTTTAGATGTAGGATGGAGGTAGAGAATGGAAATTTTGGGCCACATAGATTCAACAATAACAAGCAAGTAGCTGAATCTTCTAGAGTTATGGAAGTACCTACTACTGCAAAGGATGATGGAATATGTGAGATAATCAAGAGCATTAATGTGATGAACTCAAACATAAATTCTATAAACACAAATTTCAGCTCTAACTTCTAGGACTTGAGATCTACTGTGAAGAACAACCTAGCAATGACAGATTCTAAGTTTGCTACCTTGGACAGTAAAATTGAACAGTGGAAAACAAAAGCTTCTAATATGAATGACTATGCATCACAACTAGACAATTCAATAAGTGATGTTCAGGCAAGAAATAGTAGAAATATACCTTTAAATACAATTGTTAACCCTAAATATGTGAATGCTATAAGTTTAAAAAGTGAAAAGCAAGTTGGGGAACAAGATATAGATGCTAAAAATGAAGAGAAATGTGAAGTAGACAATGATTCCAGCAGTTTAATGATGAATAGCATCAAGAAGTCTAATAGTAAGAAAAAAACACAATTCTTTGGGGAGAAAAAGATTACATTTGATATTACAAAAAGTCAAATTGATTCTGCACAAGATTCAAAAGGTTGTGGACAGCCAAAGAGTAAGAAAATTGAGCTACTTGAGGTTACAAATTCTAAGTTAAGAAATCCTAGAGTGGACACAGTTGAAGAAATATAATTAGTAGTGAATTCATAGCTCAAGCACAAAGAAACAAATTTTGGTTCAACTAAGAAAGAAGTGAATATGAAGGATTTACATGTCTTAAGGGAATTCATGAGTAGTAAGAGAAAGCTTTAGAGGAGCATAAAAAGGAAGTACTTGATTTTTTAGCAAGATTGAAGTAAATATGCCTATGCTGGAGAGGGTTCAAAGAGTATCAGAATATGCAAAGTGTTTGAATGATAGTTGCACACACAAGAAAAGATATAAACCTAATGAATTGGAACAAGTAGAACCTAAAGCTTCCACAATTTTCAAATCTCAACTTATAGTAAAGTGTTAAGATCCAGGTGCATTTTCTATTCTTTGTATAATTGGCAAGATAACTGTTCCTAGAGCATTATTAAATTTAGGTGGTGCTATTAATGTGATGCATAGTTTAGTTTATCATGTTATAGGAGTGAATTTGATTAAACCAACTAGTGTCTTAGCTCAATTGGGAGATAAGAGTATTAAAAATCCTAAGGGAATCTTAAAAGTCATTTTAGTTCAAGTTAAAGAATTTATTTTTTCTGTGGAATTTTATGTTTTGGATATGTCAAATGAGTCTCTTGATGATAGTCCTCTTATTCTAGGAAGGCCATTTTTTAGGATAGCTAACACCATAATTTTCATGAAAGATGTAATTATTAAAATGGAATTTAGTGGGTACATAATTTAGTTTAACTTGTATAGATATCCACAACAGGATTATTCTCTCCTAGGACTTAACATGATTGATGCATTATTTGAAAATGAGTATGAATTCATGAGCTTGATAATGATGATAAGGTTGAAGAATATTTCATTTCATACTCCTCTACTTATTTTCTTCTTTTTCTTCATCCAATGATGATATGTTATACATTAATTCTAAAGTTGATGGCTGGCTTCCCACTATAGATCATTTTTCTTCATCTTCATCTATTATTTCTTCTATTGGAACTAACCACACTATTTCAAGTGGTAAACAATATCCAAAAAAATTTGTAGCAGATTTAACAAGATTGCAGGGCAAGGATATTGGTGCAGACTTTGAGAGATAAGAATCTAGAATTTATAAGCTAGGGAATTCTCAATTTAATAGGGCAGGCTTGGATAATATAACAGTTACATCAACAAGATAATTTACACTATCTTTTGGCTATGTATATATTCTGCTAGCTGTTGATTATCTCTCAAGATGGGTGGAGGCTATACTAACAAGAAAGGATGAAGCAGATGCTGCAGCATTTCAAGTTAATGGATACTTATTGAAGCTATACAAGGAAACTTCAAAACCTCATAATGTTCATGTTGTCTCTTTTCTTGTTTCCCCACTTTTAATAGTTTGTTTTACACAATTTTACTTATATACTTGAGCTTTTACTTGTTGATTAGGTGTGGGAGAGGAGACGAAGTCAGTAGAAGTAAATAGAAATTCTAATAAATTTATCTTAGATTCTGGTTCAGTTTTGTCCTCATTACTTATGCGTTTTGCATGTGTTTCCTTACTTCTTCACATTGAGGATAATGTAAAAATTAAGTGTAGGGGAGGATGAGCTTTAGAGTGAGAAATGGGTGAATAAAAATCAAATAATTGATGTGATTCTGTATTCTGGTTGCGACCTTGTGTTGTTCTTGGCATGACTAATGTGTGCGAATATATCATATCTTCTGTGTGAAAATTAGTCGCGACCAATGCCTATTTTTGTCACGACCAAGAGTTCATATTTTCTGAAGTTTACCTATCTGTGATGTGTAGTCGTGATATGTGCTTATCTTTGCCATGACGGTAACTTTCTATGAATTTTGATCATGACTAGATCGACACTTGGGTTGTGACCATAGCATGTGTGGTTATCAAGCTTATTCTCTGTGATTATGAGTCGCGACCAATGTCCATTTATGTCGCGACCAATATTCCTTGTTTTTTGAAAATTTCTTCTCTGTGTAAAACAGTTGCGCCCTGAAGTCCTTTTTATAGCGACTAAAATTGATCCTTTACTAAAAAATTCTTCTCTCATCTGATTGTTGCTTAGTCTAAATGGAATTTACTATTATGGATTTAAAATTGAATTTTGAATATATACATTTGAATATTGGTAAACTCGATGAAGTATGAGTTATTTGTTTTACTGATTTACAAGAGGGGTTAGCAAAGATCAAGGAAAAAATATTGTTCATGATGACATCAAGGCAACAGGAGCCAAGTGCCCCCCAAATGCTCTCAAATATAGCATATCCTAGCACTAAAGGGAGCTGTTGCATGGCCAGGCCAGTGTTAGAGGATGCTAAACCTTATGATCTATATGTGGATGATCCTCTCAATAGGTTAGTAGCACATGGTTCCATCCATAGCTTAGGGGCAACTGCTCACTACATCCAAATTTAGGACAATTAGTTCAGGGTGATAGTTGAAGACATGATAATTGAAGATGCTGTTACCCCAATTCCCATTGATAAGGTGAAGATAGTGAGTAAAGTAAAGGGGATTTTCATATTATGACCAAAACATCTTGTTTTGGATCACATCATGTCATCCCTAAGCGAACTTCCCATACCTCCCATTTTGAGTGCCATGCAGCGTATGATCCTATTGGCATATTACAAAACGTTCCATGTGGATATGTTGCCTATGAATTCAGTTGTGGGCAACTTGGGGGCACTGACCTTTGTTGACCATATGGATGTGAAATCTCTTATCACTCCTAGGGATAAACTGATATCCGGGTGTATCCAAGTATTTTTTTTCAGGTAAGTCTAATTTAAATGTAAATATATGTAATAACAAATTTTCAACTCTTATAAATAACATCATGTTTGTATTAACTGGAGATACACACAAGCTAAATTAGTTTCCAAGGGCAAATAAGGTCAGTTCGAATTCCTATGCCCAATTCATATTTATACAAAAGGGACCTCTCAAGCTTTAAGACTTCAACACATTTTAAGGAGGATAAGTGAAATAGATATTGATTATTTCTTCACACCATATATGCAGGAGTAAGAATAATAATATTTCATTTTATTTCATACCAGTTTTGTATTTGCTTAATGATAATACTTATTATTTTTTAATTAATTTCTACAGTAATTATTGGCAATTTCTCATACTATGTAAGCACAGCTATAGAGTTTTCTTCTTGTGCTCCCTATATTACAAGTTATCGGTTTCTCATACTATCCAAGCACAAAACAATCGTCTTTATAATAAGTATGGTCTTTGTCATAAGTGGGTTATTAACTTAATAACTCTGGTTATAGGGCTATGAGGACATTCGTAATTGCAAAGGGTCTTAAGCTTGCCAACTCAATGAGGGACTCTGAATGCATCATACTAAAGGTAGCAAAAATATTAAGTCTTATGTTCCACGGTTTGTTGTTAATGAATAAAAAAAATTTCTTGTTAATATTATAGAGTCGAAGGCAACTTAAAGAAAGCAACTTATGTGGCTTTTACGTAGTTAGGCACATTATCAATATCATCTTGTCAAATAGGATTGACCTGACTGAGGAGGTAAATTGTGTTGTTAATGATTTTATATTTCTTGTCAATTTATATATATTAGTAATGCCTTAATTTCATTTATTTTAATTACATATTTTAGATGTTTAATCAACATGAACCATTTTTTGAACAAGGTATTGAGGACCTGCGTAATCTTTGGGTTGAGTTTTTTGTTCAATTAATTCCTTCTCGAAGTATTTGTCATTAACTGAATAGATTTTTTTATTTTTTGTTCAAATTGTTGCATTTTTGTATTGAATTTTATTAAATGCATAATATAATGAACAATTGAAGATCTGTCTCTATCATCTTGAGCTCTGTCTCTGCTGTTGTCTCTTTGAGTCGTATATTTCGACAGTTTATTCATGAAGCTTATGGGGATGGGGTAAATGAAACATTGAAGGGGTCATTTTTTAAAATATATTTAAACTGGACAAAGAATACCAGCAAGTGTAGAAACAATATATAAATATTATAACATCTACACCAGTTATTTTTTATAGTGAGGTGTAGAAAATGGATTAATCTACATTGGGCGTAAACACAATCGGTGTAAAATATTCATTAATCTATAACTGACGTTCACATTACTGGTGTAGAAAATGCATTTATCTACACTGGATATCCTTATAACATGTGTAGATAGTAAATTCTACTTGATTTTAAAAGGGATTGATTTAAATTCTACTCCTTCTACACCAGTGAACCGCCTAGTTTAAAATAAGTACACTTTCTACACAGTCTATTTCTACACCGGATCATTGTCCAGTGTAGAATACAATTTGTAGCCTATTTAGAAAGCCTTTTTTGTAGTAGCGATATTCGATAAGTTATTCGATAGATGATAAAGAACTTTTGAAAGAAAATATAATTTCTAAAAAGCATTTATTGATGATCTATTCGATAAGGTTTCTTATTGATAACAACTTCGATAAATCAATTTAAATTTAGTTTATGAAAATTCTGGGTCATTGTTTTGAAAATATAATTATTTGAAGCTCTATTCAATAAGTGGATTTATCGAATAAACCTTCAATAAGTTTTGTAAAGACTCAGGAAAAAGATTTTACAAAAAGTGTTTGATGAAAAGTTTTATTAAATAATTGATCTAATAGAGTATTTATCAATAAGATCTTCAATTAATCATCTATATTTTTCAAAAAAGGATATTCTATTTTCAATGACTCATTTATCAAAAGACTATTCGATAAAGGGATTAATCAAATAACTTTTAAATAAATAAGAGAAAATGTTTAAGTTTTTAAAAGCACTAAACTATGAGTTTTCACACTACTTGCTTTTGATTATCTTAACATAATTTAGAAAACTTATGATCAAAGAATGAAAATGTTTACAGGTTTAAAATCTGATCATTGGAAATATTTTTAAAATTGTCCATATCGCTGAGTTTAAGTTTTCTAATAAATAATATTTACAAGTAATCTAATAATTTTCTTCTAATATTTGATCTTTAGAATCTTAAGTCACTAATTTATAAGATCAAATGAATGAAAGAAAAGATAAATAGTTTCAAATTCAAAACACTGCAATCCTGATTTTGTTTTTTGTTTCTAATAGTGATTGATTGTTTGAAATATTTTGATGATAATTCATTTCTTACAATATTTGTTTAATTTGTTTGAATCATCTATCTACAATTGAGAAAGATTATTCGTGAAATTCATTATGCTCTTATCAATAAACTATTCAATCAGGTTATTTATTGAAGAGATCTTCGATAAAAACCTTCATTAAGCTTAAACTGAATTATCTTGAAAATTCTCATTAAATAAGTCCTAGAATAACTTTGATAAACCTATGAATTACTTGGATTTGATTGAAAGAATGATCTTCATGAATGTATAGTTTGTTCATATTTGTTGAAGGATCTTTATAAGCTCATGATTTGTTTCACTCAATATTTTCTTTTCACTCAAGCTTATGATTCCGTGTGATTTTCTCTGTTGTGCTAAACGGATAAATCTTGTAATCTGTATTGATAAATAATCTTATGTATTCTTGTTTCCAAATATATTCCTTGATTTATGAAAAGATCAAAGATTGTTTGAAAATATTTGAAAAGAATATTGTTTAACATTTATCGATAAGATATTTAAATAACATATTTATCGAAGAAAACTTTGATAAATAACATATTATGAAATATATCGATAAATCTGAAAGTATATGTTTAAAAGAATATTTTTTCAAACAGTTTATCGATAAGAATATTTATTAAAAAACTATTCAATAAATCATAAAATATCTCTTTGTAAATGATTGAAGATTTATCGAAGTCTTATTCATGTATACTAGATAAAGACTTCATATACACTGAATAAGTAAATTAAGTATATGACACAAATAAACTCTTACTACCCTCTCTTTGTCGTGAATGTAGAGGTGTTCTTATTCCCATTTTAGCTAAGTGTTGCCTAGCATTAACCCCATCAAGCTCTTTCCACTTATACACAAAAGTGTGCAAACAAGACTCTCACACACATTTTTCTCCACATGCGTGACATCTAGACTGTGTCTCACTTTAAGGCTCTACCACTATGGAAGAGATCGAAGAAGATGTATCTCTTTTTTCATATATTCCTTTCAATGGTGGCTTCTTGTTATTTTTATCTAAGATAACATGAACCCATTGCAAACATTGATGTACTTATTCTCCATTTAAAGGTATTGGATCTATTTGATATTCTAGTGAACCATTAAAAGGCCTTTTTCAACTTACGGTAACTGTTGTGTCGACTAAGAAACCTTTTATGAGCAAGGTAGATTGTCTTCCTTCTATACTTGAGTTACATGTAGTTAGAGTCTTCTTCACATATGTGACATGCTTTATACCCCTTAATACTATAACATGATAAATTTCTATATGCTGGAAAGTTATTTATCATGGTAAAGCTCATGGCATGTAGTTTGAATGTATCTTGTTTATATGAATTAAACACATCAACACTTTCCAGCCATAATTTCCTCAAATCCTCAATTAAAGGTGCCAAGTACACATCAATATCATTTCCTGGCTATTTTTGCCTCGAGATTATCTAAGATAACATGATATACTTTCTCTTCAATACAACAAAGGTGGCAAGTAGTAAATAACAATGAGAACTATCCAAGCACTATGTAAGCTATTGAGATTACCATATACATTGATTATGTCTGTACATAGCCTAAGCTGAAGATTTCTTAGCTCATAACGAAATTCAGGAAAATTTTTATCTATTGTCTTCTATTGAGGAGAATCAGCTGAGTGGTGAAGTTTTCCATCATTTATTTTTCTATCAGAATGCCATCTAAAGTTCTTTGCATCTATGGCATTAGATAACAAATTATTAAACCATGATATTATTGGAAGATACCACAACACTTTCAAAGGAGAGGCTTTGATCATCTCATCACAGTCACCACCATCTTTCTTTACTTTGTATATTGAAGTGTGATAAACTCTTATTTGTATTATTTTAGCGTGTTTAAAAAGAGTTTTATTATTAATTTTTATTTCCATTTATCAATATGTTGAGCAATTAATAAATAAAATAAAATGGAACAAGTAAAAATTAATTGGCATGATTTTAGTGATTAATTGGATAAATAATCTATTAAATTTTTATTACAGGAATGCAGTAACCAATCAACAGATTAGATAAAGGTTAGTTGACAACTAAACAAGAGAAGAATTAAGCATGTGCTAGATCCATGAATTAGGAGCTGATAACATACACAAGTGGGAGATTCACACATGTGCTGTAATAGATTGGGCATGTGCTGACAACTAGAGGGAGTCCAACTCATAATTGAATTCACACATGACACACACCATTCTAATAGAATCACTCACTTTACCAACATCTCATCAATTCAGATCTGACAGCACCATTCATGCACTTCTTATATATATCTACTCATTCCGCATCTGAGGGGGGAGCACGTGAATCACATTGCTAATCACAAAGCATAGATCTCACACCTCACCTCATATTCATTCTACTACCTTTCGCATATCACTCTTCCATTCATTCATTGATTGACAACTCCACTCCTTCCAGATCCTAAACTTCTCATCCATTCTCTCTCTCCATCTGTAACTTTCCTCTATGATAAACTCTTATTTGTATTGATTTTAGTGTTTGTAAAGAGAGTTTTATTATTGATTTTTATCCCCATTTACCAATATATTGAGCAATTGATTAATAATATAAAATTAAAATAATTGGAAATTAATTGATATGATCTAGTGATAAATTGGATAAATAATTTGTTTCTTCTAATTTCCATTACAGGCTAATACACAATAGAGGACAGAATGGGTAGAAATTAGCAACTAATTTGACAGTTGGAAAAAGGAAAGTTTGTTAGAAGAGAAGAATGGCACGTGATCTGGAAGGACATTCACTTATTCAGTATTCAGTATAGCTATGGACTAGTCACGATATTGGGAAGGGAGAAAACGTAATTATGCTTCTGATAGAACTGCACATGTTGGACCAAGGGAGAAAGGGAGTTGGTATCAGCATGTGATTGCACATGGGGATTACATTTGCAAAGGTTGGATCCAGGAATTGAGGAACTGATAACAGAAGCAAGTGGGAGATTTACACATGTGCTGTGTAACAGAATGCACAACAGGATTCACACATGACCTACTCATTTACACACCACCTGATGTCATTCTCTCACATATATTCACTCAGTATATATTCCATATCCATACGCAGATCAAGGGGGTTTGACATGTATCGTTTCATATCTCTCTCACTCACACATAACATTTTTCACATAGCTTCTATCAGTTTTACTCCATTCCATTTCCCATCTTTCTCTGCCATCTCATTCTCTCTCTATCTGTAACTTTCCACTGTTCTAAGTAATAGAACCAGAGGAAAGTTCTATCTCCATCTCCATCTTGTCCTTTTACATTTACCATTACTGCTAATATGTTTACTCTACTATTGAGGTCTTGACAATAATAGAAGGCTAGATCCATTATGCTCTCTTGGAGATAATGCTGAACTAGAATCCTTGAGCTGAACAGGGAGTTCATTGTGTCTTTAATTTAGATTTGATGGTATGAAATTGATGTAGTTAATTATAGAATTATTGATTTAATTAGAGTTTGTAGATGATTAATGATTAGGGAACCGAGTTGGATTTCCTATTTCTACATAATATATGCTTTGATTAATTCCCACCCTTCAACTAGTTGGACATGGTTGTGGTTAATTAGAGTAATTAATAACATAGTACAATTGTATCTGTTTAATTTATCTTCTTCTATCTCTTAAGTTGAATTATTCATAACTCTCTATTCATTGTCCGCAAGTTATAGCTTTGATTGAGATTTAGCTGGCAAGTTGTTAGCTAACATATTCTAATTCAACTAATTAACTCCAAATATTCAGAAATACACTTGTCATTGATTCATTTCATCGTCACAAATACCTAAAATTATAAACAGTCGCATAGGATTTATATTCAGAAGTTACTCAATCATCTCATCTCACAAACTATTGCATTAATTTGTGGCTCATTTGATTAATTAAGAACTTTAGCATCCATTTAGTCTCCTTGTGAATCAACCTAGGTTAGCTTCACTTTAATATTGGTTAGCTTAGTTTCTTTTGGTAATTAAAATGACTATTATCAAAATGGCACAGTTGTTAGGGAGCCTTACTTGTTAAGGTTTCCTATGCAATCTATTGGGCCTCAAAAACTCACAAAGAATATAGGTGTTTTAGTTTTTCTGTGAATTGAGTATTTTGTCTTGTTGAGTTGTGACCAATTGCCTTTTTAGTCATGACTAGAGTACAAAAATTGATTTATGACAGTCTCTATAAATTTTAGTCATGACCAGAAACACATTTGGTCACAACCTTATATTTGTTTTTAACTTAGATTTGCTCTATGTAACTTTTAGTCACAACCGTAGTGCTTTTTTGGTTGCAACCAAAATGCTTTTCATCAAGTTTTCTTCTCTATGATTTCCAATCGCAACCAAAATCTTTTTCACAAAGTTTTCTTCTTTGTAATTTTTAGTCGCAACCAAATTGACACTTAGTCATGACCAAAAATCAATGTTTAATGCATAATTACTCTATGATTTTTAGTCAAGACGAGAGTGATATTTGGTCACAACCAGAAACTCCTGATTTCAAGAAATAACTCTATGATTTTTAGTCGCTACCAAAGTCTTATTTTGGTCACAACTAAAAATCCTGATTCAAAAATTTTGCTCTCTATTACTAGAGTCGTGACTTAAAATTCATTTCTATTATGACCTCTGTTCTATATGATGGTCACAACCTATAGACCTTTTAGTCGTGACCTAAGCATTTTAAAATGAGATTGCTTGATCTAAATTTCTAAAATTGCTGTATCTTTGATATACTTGATATCTTGCATACTTGTTGAGTTTGATTTGCATGACCAGAAGCACTGAATTCTTCCCTTTAGACAATGAAATCAATAGAACATTTAGGTAACTTAAGAAAAGTAAAATCTTAAATTAAGCTAGTGTTGTATCTGTTATTGAGCTCAGTTCTTCTGGTGAATCTATTGAAGCTAAAACTGAATTTGCATAAGGTAATATCTTAGATAATCATTTTGTTATAGAGCAAGTTAATGAGGGAGAGCTTATACTCATAATTAAAATAATCAAAATGAGCAACATTGAGAGAATAACATGAATAATAGAAGGGCATGTAGGAGCATAAGAGAACTCACTTGTTCTAATGCAAACTTTGATCCTTTTCGCACTTGCCCTACTTTGAATGTTAATTTTGAATTGAAAGGTCCTTTGTTAAGTAACTTTCCAAAGTTTTAGGGATTGGCAGGTGAGGATCCTTTCAAGCATTTGAAGATTATGCAGTGGGTTTGCTCATCCATTAAACCTGTAGGTGTTGATATGATGCTGTGTAGAGACAAATATTCCATTTTACACTTGAAGGAAAGGCAAAAGAATGATTTTATATGCTGCCACATCATACACCTCAAGCCATGGATTCCTGGAATAACTTGAGGACTGCTTTCTTTTAGAGATATTTCCTTACTTCAAAGACTGCTACATTAAGAAAGGCGATTTTTACTACAAAACACTATAATCAAGAGTCTTTCTATAAGTTTTGGGGAAGGTTTCAATAGCTACTACCTAGATGTCCATACCACTATATTCCAAATGAGCATTTGGTGCAATATTTTCATTCAGGATTATGTCATACATACAGAAAGAATTTGGATACAGCTACTGGGGGTTCCATTGATGATTTAACTCCAGATAAAGCATGGAACTTGATTGAGAAGATAGCAAACAATGACCAGTAATATGGGGCTATGATGCTAGGCAAGTCCATGAGGTTTGTGCAAGGTCATCTCAAGATTATAATAGCTTATCTTCTCAAGTTGCTATTATAAATGCTCAGATCAACAATCAGCTGCTCAACTGAGCAATTCACTGTTCAAAGCCTGTACTCTCAAGCTCTTGTTACTCCTAGTTGTCAGCCTTATTATTCTCTTATGTACACTACTGTCAATTTTTCTACACATTGTGTAGATATATCATTCATCTATCAAATCAAACAAAATCAGTATCCATAAAAGAATCCATACTCAACACATAATGAAGGATGGAGGGATCATTCTAATTTTAGATGGAGGGATAGGGGTACAGACATGAACCTTGGGTAGAATAGATTCAACAATGATAGACAAGTAGCTGAATTTCTAGACCTATAAAATTACCTCCTGCTACAAAGGGTGATGGTATATCAAGATAATCAAGAGTATTTATGTGATGAATTCAAATATAAACTTCATAAATACAAATTTCATCTCTAACTTCAAGGACTTGAGACACAGCTAGCCAATTCAATAAGTAATGTTCATGCCAGAATTGGTGGAAACCTACCTTCAAATACAGTTGTCAAATACAGTTTAACAAGTGAAAAGCAAGTTGGGGAGCAAGTTAAAGATGCAAAGGAATGTGAGGTAGACATTGATTCCAGTAGTCTAATGTGAATAGCATTGAGAAGTCTTAAAGTAAGAAGGAACCACAACTCCTTGGGGAGAAAAAGTTTACATTTGATCTTACAGAAAGCCAAATTGATTGTGCACAATATTCAGAAGGTTCTGGACAACCAAACAGTAAGAAAATTGAGCTACTTGATGCCATAGAGTGAACACAATTGAAGAGACACAATCAATAGTGAATTCATAGCTCAAATAGAAAGAAACAAATTTTGGTTAAGTTGAGAAAGAAGTGAATATGAAGGATCTACATGTCCCAAGGGAATTCATGAGTAGTAAGAAGAAAGCCTTAAAAGAATAGAACAAGGAAGTACATGATTTTTCAGTAAGATTTAAGTAAATGTGACTATGCTGGAGAGAGTTCAAAGAGTGCCAGAATATGCAGTGTTTGAAGGACAATTGTACACACAATGAAAGATATAAAACTAATGAACTCTGCAAGTGGGACCTAAAGCTCTCCACTTTTCAAATCTCAACTTCTAGTAAAGTGTCAAGATCTAGTACATCATTCTCTATTCCTTGTATAATTGGAAAGATAATTGTTCCTAGAGAATTATTATATTTAGGTGCTACTATTAATGTGATGCCAAGTTCAATTTATCATACTCTAGGAGTGAATCTGATTAAACTAACTAGTGTGTTAGCTCAATTGGCTGATAATAGTATTATAAATCGTAAGAGAATCTTAGAAGACATTTTAGTTCAAGTTAAGGAACTTGTTTTTCCTATAGACTTTTATATTCTAGATGAGTGAAGTGTGGAATGAATGGATTGAATGGCAGCTGCAAGAATCTATTACAGAACATGTGCTAAATCTCCCACTTGCTTCTGTTATGCTGCACATGTGCTGAATCTTCTACTTGTTATTAGCTCCTACCAACATGTGTTCTTGTTAGCCCACTTGTTTAATCCAGCACATGCTTTTCTTGTCTAGCTTGTCAATCATTTCTATTTCATTCTTAAAGCAGCAAGTTATTTTGGTAATTAATGAGTATTTTCTTGAAATGGGAAATTAAAAGAAACAGATTATTTATCCAATTAATCACTAAAATCATATCAATTAATTCCCAACTGCTTAACTTAATTTTATTAATTAATTGCTCAATAAATTGATAAATGGGGATAAAATTAATAATAAAACTTTTTTTAAACATACTAAAAATAACTATAAATATGAGTTTATCAATTTTGATAATTTTCATTTTAATTATCAAATAAAACTAAGCTAACCAATAGTAAAGTGAAGCTAACCTAGGTCGATTCACAAGGAGCCTAAATAGATGCAAAAGTACCTAATTAATCTAATAAGCCATAAATTAACAAATTATTCAGATGAATTGTGATATAAGGTGTTTGAACTAATTCTGAATCTAAATCCTATGCTACTGTTTATGATTTTAAGTGTTTATGATAATAAGATGAATCAATGACAAGTGTGTTCCCTTGGAGATTACCTTACCTTCATTATCCATAGAATATTTGGAGTTAATCAGTTGATTTACAATATGTTAGCTAACAACTTGCCTGCTAAATTCTCAATCAAAGTTACAACTCGCAGATATTGAATAGAAAAATAAGAATCATTCAACTTGAGATAGAAGAAGATGAATTAAACAGATACAATTGTACAATGTTATAGATTACTCTAATAAACTATAACCATGTCTAACTTAGTCTAAGGATAAAAATAATCAAAGCATCAATTATGTATAAATAGAAAATACAACTAGGTTCCCTAATCATTAATCATCTACTAACTCTAATTGTATCAGTAATTATAGAATTAGCTACATCAACTCAATACAATCAATTTTGATTTAAAGACACACGTTTATTTGGATTTTTTATTAGATCTATTCATTGAATAAGTGATGATCTAATAGTTCTTACTCAGGAAATGTTTGGACTTCCCTATTTAGCTCAAGGATTATGGTTCAGCATCATCTCCAATAGAGCATAATGGATCTAGCCTTCTATTGCTGTCAAGACTTTAACAACAGCATAAACAGATCAGCAGTCATGGTAAATGTGGAAGAAGAAGATAAAGATGAATATTGGACTTTCCTATGGTTCTATTGTCTAGAACAGAGAAAAGTTGTAGATGAGAGAGAATGGAAATTGAGATGGAGAGAGTGATGGAGAAGGAGAGTGACAGTGCAAATATGTATGGAGTGGAAGCTGGATGAGAATATCTTATATGGAATGGTGAATGCCTTGAGTGAGTCCCCCTGAATGCTAATAGATGGCACCACATATAGAAGTATGGATGAGTGAAGTAGAATGAATGGATTGAATGGCAGCTGCATGAATCTGTTACAAAACATGTGGTAAATCTCCCACTTGCTTATATTATGCTGCACATCTGCTAAATCTCGCACTTGTTATCAACTCCTACCAGCATGTGATCTTGTTAGCCCACTTGTTCAATCCAGCACATGCTTCTCTTTTTCAGCTTGTTAATCATTTATGTTTCATTCTCACAGCAGCAAGTTATCTTGGTAATTAATCAGCATTTTCTTGAAATGAAAAATTAAAAGTAGATTATTTATCCAATTAATCAATAAAATTACATCAATTAATTCCCAACTACTCTAACTTAATTTTATTAATAATTGCTCAATAAATTGATAAATTGGGATAAAATCAATAATAAAATTTTCTTTAAACATACTAAAAATTACTACAAATATGAGTTTATCAATTCCCCCACACTTAGCTTTTACACTCCGAGCAAAATTATGGATCAAAATTGAAATTGAAATACACATGTTCAGTATATTTGGCAAAACATATTCAGAATAAACACTTGTAATCATCAATGTTTTCCCTTCAATTGGTCTGATCTCATATCAAACAAAGAATCTAACTCATGCAAGTAAATCATAATAAGCAAATAGGTAGAGATTTTCTCACAAGGTATAGTATTTCACTTATTCTCTTATCAAGATAATTTCACCCAACCATCTAGCTTAGGCTTACCATAGGCTTATAACCATCTTACATCTCTACCACTACATGCCACAAGGTTTGTTAATCAAAGGGGCTTTATTAGCTTGTAATATTATAAAGGATAAGTGATGAAATAGAAATGTATGTCAATGATTAATAAAATACTGCAAATGATCTTACTTCTTCAAGCTATTTCAATTCTTGATCATAATTTCAATTGTACAACTGCAGAGAATCACAAGTCACCACATAATTTTCTTTTATACAAGTTGAATATTACATCTTTTCATCTGGTCTATCTCTTCTTTCTTTTTCTCTTTTTCTTTTCTTTTTGCTTTTCTTTTCTTTCAACTATTGAACCAGATAACAAATACATTGATGGGCAAATGAAAAAAAAAGAAATTCAATATTAAATTAAGTAATAAATGAAGAATTGGATCTATAAATACATTATCCTTAATGAGCTGGGTAGTAGCCTTATTAGACTGTACATCTTTCTAGGTATATCCAGATAATAGATAGGAGCATAAACAAGTAGTGCAATTTTAACATTTATTTCACATTTAGAAACTTACTACAGCAGCAAATATCTTGTATATCATTCATTAATCAAGGATAACATTTTAAAAGAAAGTGAAGGTTTCAAAAGGGTAAGTTAATTTTTATGTGGCTATTATTTGGTAAAAAGAATTTTGAAAGAAATACCCTTATCATATTCACAATTCCAAGAAGCTAATGTGGTTTTGAATCAAGGATTGAGACAAATTCTGTAAAGTTACTAAACTAGATGGTGTCACACAATGTAAATGAGTATATGTTAGAGGCTTAAAATTCTTCCATATGGCTTACTCACCCTAATCAACTCACTATAACAAGATTACATAAGTATTAAATACATGAGATCAATCATTCATGCTGCACAATTTCCAATAATCAATAAATGAAACAAGCAACTCATACTTTATCAAGCTTGCCAATGTTCAAAAGTATATGTTCAAAGTTCAATTTTGATTCCAATGATAGTGAGTTCCATTAAACCAAGCAACAATAAGATAAAACAAAAGAATTTTTCAACAGATCAATTCTAGTCGTGACAAAAAGGTCTTCAGGTTATGACTGTTTTACACAGAGAAAAAATTTTAAAAAAAAAAGGAATATTGGTCTCAACATACATGGACACTGGTTGCGACTCATGATCACAGAGAGTAATCTTACCAAACACATATATGCTCAGGTCGTGACCCAAGTGTCAATCTAGTCTCGGCCAAAATTCACAAAGTTACAATCATGACAAAGATAAGCATAGATCACAACTAAACATCACAGATAGGTAAACATCAGAAAATAAGAATTACTAGTCAAGACAAATATATGCATTGGTCGTGACTAATTTTCATAGAGAAGAAATTTGACATATTCACACATATTAGTCGCGATAAGAACGACAAGATCATGATCATAATCAGAATCACAACAGTTATCTGATTTTTATTTACCCATTTCATAGATTAAAGTTCATACTCCCCCACACTTAATTTATACATTGTCCTCAATGTGAAGAAGTACTGAAACACATGTAAAGGTAGAAATAATAAGGACAAAGCTGAACCAGAATCCAATATGAACTTATTAATTTCTATCTACCCCTACTAACTTGGTCTCCTCCCCCATACTTAATCAATAATTAACAGCTCAAGTATATAAGTAAACTTATTAAAGCAGACTATTGTAAGTGGGGAAACAAGGAGACAACCTTAGTATCATAGGGGTATGAAATTCTCCTTGTATAGCTTCAATAAGTGGCCATGACCTGAAACGCTGTACCATATGCTTCATCCTGCCTTATTGATATACCCATCTTAAGAGATAATCCACATCTAGCAGAAGAATATAGGCATAGCCAACAGATAAAGGAAATGGTCTTGTTAATATAATTGTTGTATTATCCAAGTCTGCCCCTATAGTGAAATTCTATTGATGATGGAGAATATCCTTCAATTCTATTTCCCTTAAATGTTTAAAAATTCTAAGTTAAAGCCCCTATGAATAGGGTTAGAATATAGGATATTATAAGTATTAAATTGAAAACTCCCTAACTTAGAGATTCCAGCTTGTCTCTCAAAGTATGCCGTAATATTCTTGCCCTACAATTATGTTAAATATGCCACAAACCTTTCTGGATTTTGTTCATCACTTGAAATAGTAAGGTTACTTCTCATAAAAGAAATAGTAGATGAAGATGAAGAAAAATCACCCATAGTGGGAAGCCAGTCATCAACTTTAGAATTAATGCATAACACATCACCATTGGATGAAGAAAAATAAGAGAAATCAATGGAGGAGTAAGAAATGGAAGGTTCTTTAACTTCATCATCATTATCAAGCTCATGAATATCCTCACACTCATTTTCAATGGATGCATCAATCATGTTAAGTCCTAGGAGAAAATAATCCTAATGTGAGTGTCTATACATGTTAAACTGAATTATGTGCCTACCAAATTCTATTTTAATAATTCCATCTTTCATGCAAATCATGGTGTTAGCTATTATCAAGAATGACCCTCCTAGAATAAGAGTACTATCATCAACAGACTCATTTGACATATCCAAAACATAAAAATTCACAGGAAAAATAAGTTCCTTAACTTGAATTAAAATGTCTTCTAAAATTCCCTTAGGATTTATAATTCTCTTATAAGCCAATTGAGCTAACATACAAGTTGGTTTAATCAAATTCACTCTTAAAGCATGATAAATTGCACTAGGCATCACATTAATAGCAGCACCTAAATCTAACAATGCTCTAGGAACAGTTATCTAGCTAATTGTACAAGGAATAGAAAATGAACTTGGATCTTTACACTTCACTGGAAGTTGAGATTTGAAAAGTGCAGAAGCTTTAGGTCCCACTTGCACCAGTTCATTTGGTTTATATCTTTCCTTGTGTGTGCAGCAACTGTCCTTCAAACACTTTGCATATTCTGGCACTCTTTAAACTCTCTCCAGTATAGGCATATTTACTTCAATCTTGCTGAAAACATCAATCACTTCCTTGTTCTACTCTTCTAAGGCTTTCTTATTGCTACTCATGATTTCTCTTGGAACAAGTAAATCCTTCATATTCACCTCTTTCTCAGATAAAACAGGAGTTGTTTCTTGCTGCTTGAGTCTAAATTTACTGCTAATTGTGTTTCTTCAATTGTGTCCACTTTAAGATTTCTTACAACATGATCCATAGTCTCAAGTAGCTCAGTATCCTTGTTGTTTGGTTGTCCACACCCTTTAGAATCTTGTATATAATCAATTTGACTTTCTGTAACATTTTTCTGCACAAGGAGTTGTGCTTCCTTCTGGCTTTCAGGCTTCTCGATGCTATTTACATTAGACTGCTGGAATCACTATCTACCTCACTTTCCTATTCACTTTTAGCATTTGTAACTTGTTCCCCAACTTGCTTTTCACTTATCAAACTTATAGCATTCACATATTTGGGTTTAACAATTGTATTTGAAGGTAAATTTCCACTAATTCTTGCCTAAACTATTGAATTGGCTAGTTGTGATACATAGCCATTCATGTTATAAGCTTTGTTTTCCACTGTTCTATTTTATTCTCCAAGGCAGCAAACTTATAATCTGTTATTGCTAGGTTGTTCTCCAAAGTAGATCTTAGGTCCTTGAAGTTGGAGCTAAAATTTGTGTTTATGGAGTTTATATTTTCATTCATCACATTAATGATCTTGATTATCTCAGATATACCATCCTCCTTTGCAGCAGTAGGCAATTCTATAGCTCTAGAAGATTCAGCCACTTGTCTATCATTGTTGAATCTATTCTGCCTAAAATTCCTATCTGCACCTCCATCCCTCCATTTGAGATTAAGATGATATATCCATCCTTCATTATATGTGTTGGAGTATGGTTTCCTTTGTAGATACTAGTTTGGTTTGCATGGATAGATGGCTAATACATCTAACCAGTGTGTAGGATAATTGACATTGGCGTGCATAAGAGAATAACAAATCTAACAAGGAGCAACAAGAGCTTGAGAGTATGAACTTTGAACATGTGAATTACTTAGTTGAGTAGCTAGATTGTTGATCTGAGCATTCATGACAGCAACTTCAGAAGATAAGCTATTACAATCTTGAGAAGACCTTGTGGAAACCTCATAGACTTGCCTAGCATCATAGCCTCTATACTACTGGTCATTGCTGTTGGAAATCGTGCCCTAGGGGCCAATCATTGTCTTATGAACATTATTGATTTATGAATTTATTAATTGAGTTATCATATTATTTGCATGTTTACTATGATGACCATCCTTGGATAATTCATGATATTATCCTAAATGTCCCTGGTCGATCATCTATGTGGGAGCACAGATGAAATAAGACCAGTATGACTTTGAAGATGTAAAGAGATATAAATCAAAGTCATAAGCACATGTAAGAGTACAGGGTGTTGGACCGACCCGCTATGAGAGAACTGCATGGGTAACGTCATAAGCTTCTCTCATATACAAACCATGTCAATATGCCCTTTGACCTGAGATCATCATGGATTCCTACATGACAAAACGCTCAGCTTTGACCTAGTCAAAAGTCACTTTTGACCGAGTGATCATAAAGACTATGTTCGGGCTTAGTGGTTTTTCATGCGGAGGAATGTGAATGGTCAAGATGGAATTTGTCCCTCACATTCGTGGAGAGATATTACTGGGCCCCTCGATGAGTGAGTCTGAGAAATGTATGGCCATACTGTAATGGAAAGGTAGTTCCATTTCTATAGTCAGACTACTCAGGGATCGAGAAAGTAACGGTCAGGAATAGGAGGATGACATTATCCATGCTTCATCCATGACCAAAATATCGCGTGACAGAAGGGACATGATATGGTTGTATAAAAGGTTACATCGTTTATCGATCCTCATATGATTTGGGTAGTCGTTATGTCTTGCTAGAGACCGCTTGCGACTTGTGGGCTAGTATAGCAAATGGCCCACTGCCAACTTCATATGGGCCTACAGGGTCGCACACAAAATAGCCCAACACGAGCTATGATGTCCAAATTCATTGAATCTAAGACATGTCCAGATTCAATGAATGATCCAGGTGAATGTATATATATTTATTTATATTTATATTCGTATATATATAAATTCGTATATATATATATTATATATATATGAGATATATGAGATTTAATTTATAAGGATAAATTAAATCTCTATCACGTTTGAATTCGAAATTCAAATTGATAGGATATCTCATATAAGATATTTATAAGATTTAATTTATAAGGATAAATTAAATCTCTATCACGTTTGAATTCGAAATTCAAATTGATAGGATATCTCATATAAGAGATATTTATAAGATTTAATTTATAAGGATAAATTAAATCTCTATCACGTTTGAATTCGAAATTCAAATTGATAGGATATCTCATATAAGAGTATTTATAAGATTTAATTTTAAGGATAAATTAAATCCCTATCATGTTTGAATTTGAAATTCAAATTGATAAGATATCTCAAATTTGTTTTATGAGAATAAATCAAATATAGTTCAGTCTCATCTTTATTTAAAGTTAAATAAATAGGTAATTAAATCTGTGGGACGGATTTAATATTATTTATTTAATTAGTTTCTTATAAAATTATACAATATATGATATTGTATTATTTTCGGAATTAATATAAGATTAACTCCTAAAATCCTTTTCGGTTAGGGAAAACGCAGAGCATCCTATATATCTAATATTAGGAGCTACGTTTTTGAAGAGACACACACATAGAACATAGAAAGGCCGAAGGGGACTCTGTAAAAGGTTTGCAGATAAGAAACTGCTGAAATAGAGACGGAGAGGACGAACTCTTGAGAAAGCTCTGGAGGGACAAGAGACGCTAGCACGTCGTTCGTGGTTGAAAAGCTGTTCGTGTGGATACCAGTAGAGGAAGCCGACCTGAGTCGTCGACTTCTTGTGATCAGAAAGGGAGCACGAGGCGCAGAGAGAAGCTGTGAACGTCGTGACCGAAAGCTGTGGAAGTCGCTGAGACACACTGAGGGTAATGCTTCTTCCCACTTGACTTAAACACATACGGTAGATCCTGGCAAGGAATGAAAAATTTTTAAGATAATTTCCGCTGCGTGTCTTCTAATTCCTTACAGTGGTATCAGAGCCATGCCGTTTTGTGTTTAAGTTAGGCTTGATTGTTGATTTATATGATATATGTTAGTAGTAGCCGATCATATAATAAGCGTTGTATGTGTGACATATATGGAATCCATGTTGTGTATGACATAAAAGGAATCTAAAAGGAAATTGAAATCGGTGGTGATGCTTTTTGATTTGATCAATTCGCATAGATGGGGTCTAAGAAAACCGAATTCGAATTTGTGATTATTTGTGAAAACCGAATTCAGATTCGTGATTATTTATGAAACAAAAAACAAAAAAAATTTTCTTCCGAGGCGCTGCCCCAGAGACCCCGCCCGCTAACCGGCTAGCGGGACAGTCGCCCGCTAACCGGCTAGCGGGACCGCCATAGCTACCTGTTCGTAGCGCAACATAACCGTAACATATGTTACTTTGTGAATATTTTAGATTTGAAACATTAATTGCCCTTCGATTAGATCTGAATATTGATTCTTGAATGTTTGGGTATGGTGAACAATATGGCTCTAGATTGCAAGTGTTGTAATTTTTAAATACGGCCTGCGTGTCGTGCCTTCCTCTATATACTCTCAATGTACCTTCTCCTCTCATCTCACTCCCCTCGAATGTTAAAAGAGGTTTCTATATGTAATTTCTCTTTTCTTACTAGAGAGCTCCTCTCATTGGCTTGAGGGGGACTTAGGATAGGTGAGCCATATTGTATCACGTTTAGATTATGCATATTATGATTATATCAGCGCATGCATATTACTTGTATGAGATACAAACTGAGAAACATGCGTTTTATAAACCAGATAGTTAAATTAGGCCCTCTAAAAGAAATCTTAAGTCATAATGCTGTCAATTTATGAACACTTGTCAAAACCTTGATCGCTCAATTGTGGACTCCACCAAAGTGGGTGCTTTTGAGTTATCTTGGGGAGATAAGCAAGAGTAATGGTGCTACTCTCACATGTTTATTATTGTTTGACTTAATTGAGATTAACAAAACGGTTTTGGGTCTCAAGGCATTAGATGGGATTAAAAACATGACAGATCATATGATGATAGAATCCCATAAACATCTAAGAGTTACATTTGATGTAATTGGTAAAGGTGTTACCTACCTAAATAACTTAATTTAAGCGTCCTGCCAAAGCGGACTTAAGTTTGAGCTAAATATGGATCTTAGCCCACTGACTATTGCATTGAGGGTTGTTTATTTAGTGGGAGATTGCTAATTGAATTGCATATTTTAATTGTAGAATCATGACGACTAGTAATACTGCTACATTATCGCTGCGATCTGTCCTTGAGAAGGACAAACTCAATGGGACAAACTTTCTTGACTGGTTTAGGAACTTGAGAATTGTTCTCAAGCAGGAAAGAAAGGCGCATGTCCTAGATCAACCCATTCCTGAGGAGCCAGCCGCCAATGCTCCTAGAGCTCAGAGAGATGCTTACACGAAGCATAAGGAAGACTCTGTCGATGTGGGATGCTTAATGCTAGCCACCATGGTTCCAGAGCTCCAAAGAGATCTCGAACACATGGAGGCTTATGAGATGATTGTGCATCTCAAGGAAATGTTCCAGCAACAGGCAAGGCAAGAGAGGTATGAGACCACTAAGACCTTACATTCCTGCAAGATGGCTGAAGGTGCATCAGTCAGTACTCATGTCTTAAAGATGAAGGGGTACATTGATCACCTTGAGAGGCTTGGATTTCCCATGAGCCAGGAGTTAGCTACGGATTTGATCTTGAACTCACTCCCAGAAAGTTATGACCAGTTTGTCATGAACTACAACATGAACAACATGAAGAAATCTATTTCTGAACTGCATGGGATGCTTAAAACTGCTGAGCCGAGTCTTAAGAAGAAACCCAGTAGTGTTTTGATGGTTCAGAAAGGAAAGGGTATGAAAAAGAAAGGCAAAGGCAAGGGGAAGGGTCATGGCTCATCAGGTAAGACCAAAGAGTCAGGCAAGCCCGAAACCAAGCCACCAAAGAAGGCAAAGCCTCCGAAGGAAGGAGTCTGCTTCTTCTGCAATGAACCGGGTCATTGGAAGAGGAATTACAAACTCTACCTCGAAGATCTGAAAAAGAACAAGAAGGATAGCGGGGCTATCGCTTCAGGTATTTATGTTATAGACATTCATCTTTCTACTTCCACCTCATGGGTATTAGATACTGCATGTGGTTCTCACATTTGTACAAATGTGCAGGGACTAAAGGACAGTAGGAAGCTGAAAAAGGGCGAGGTTGACCTACAAGTTGGAAATAGAGCAAGGGTTGCTGCGTTAGCTGTAGGCACTTATGAATTAGTTCTGCCCACTGGGCTTTTGTTAGTTTTGAACAATTGCTATTATGTTCCTGCTTTAAGTAGTAACATTGTTTCACTTTCTTATTTGGATAAGGAAGGTTTCACTTCCATTGCTGGGAATAGTAGATGTTCTATTTATCGTAATGATGTTTTCTATGCTCATGGTGATTTGCATGTTGATCATTACATATTAAATTTGGAGCAACCCAATCATGGAAATATCTATAACATAACCGCCAAAAGGGTCAAACCAAACGATTTGAATCCCACATACCTCTGGCACTGTCGTCTGGGCCACATAAATGAGAAACGCATTTCCAAACTCCATCAAGATGGATTTCTAAACTCATTTGATTTTGAATCATATGACACTTGCGAGTCTTGCTTGTTAGGAAAGATGACAAAGTCACCTTTCACTGGGCACAGTGAGAGGGCCACTGATTTATTGGGCCTCATACATACAGATGTGTGTGGACCGATGAACACAAATGCCAGAGGAGGTTATTCGTACTTCATAACATTTATAGATGATTTCAGCAGATATGGGTACATCTATCTGATGAAACATAAATCTGAATCTTTGAAAAGTTCAAAATATTTCAAAATGAAGTACAAAACCAGCTTGGCAAAACAATTAAAGCCCTTCGATCTGATCGGGGTGGTGAATATTTGAGCCAAGAGTTCATAGATCATCTTAGGAGTTGTGGGATACTCTCATAATTGACTCCTCTAGGGACACCACAATGGAATGGCGTTTCTGAACGGAGGAATCGAACACTATTAGATATGGTTCGATCCATGATGAGTCTAACAGATCTTCCGCCCTCCTTTTGGGGCCATGCCCTAGAGACAGCTGCATTCACACTCAATCGTGTTCCATCTAAGGCAATCGAAAAGACTCCGTATGAGATATGGACTGGGAGGACGCCTAGTTTGTCTTTCCTCAAGATTTGGGGATGCGAGGTCTATGTTAAGCAACAAGCCTCAGACAAATTAGCGCCCAAATCCTCAAAATGCCTTTTTGTGGGATATCCTAAGGAAACCAAGGGATATTACGTCTACAACCCTGCTGATAACAAAGTGTTTGTTGTCAGAAATGGTATCTTTCTTGAACGAGAATTTATCTCTAAAAGAACCAGTGGGAGTAAGGTACAACTCGAAGAAGTTCGAGAGCTACAAGACACCACAGAACTGCAGATGGAAAATAGAGAAGACTCACAACAAGTTGTTGAGACTCCTCAAGTCACGCAAGGTCCACGTAAATCTAATAGGATACGACTTTAGCCTCAGAGATATGGATTTCTGATTTCTGATAGTCGTGATGTGTTGCTCATTGAGCATAATGAGCTGACTACCTATTGAGAAGCTATAGTGGGACCAAACTCTGAAAAATGGCTTAGTGCCATGAAGTCTGAGATGCAATCCATGTACGACAATCAGGTTTGGACCTTAGTCGACCCGCCTGAAGGTGTAAAAACCGTCGGGTGCAAGTGGGTTTTCAAAGAGAAAACTGACATGGATGGCAATGTAAATGTCTTCAAGGCACGACTGGTTGCAAAAGGTTTTACTCAAACTCATGGTGTGGACTATGATGAGACCTTTTCCCCAGTAGCAATGGCCAAATCAATCAGAATCCTCTTTGCTATTGCAGCATATTATGACTATGAAATATGGCAGATGGACGTCAAGACAGCCTTCCTTAATAGAAAGCTCCTTGAGGATGTGTACATGACACAACCTGAAGGGTTTGTGCGTTCCGAGGACTCTGGTAAAGTGTGCAAGCTTCAAAAGTCCATTTATGGACTAAAGCAAGCCTCTCGGAGTTGGAATCATCGTTTTGATGAAGTAATCAAAGAGTTTGGATTTCTTCAAAATATTGATGAACCTTGTGTGTACAAGGTTAGTGGGAGCACAGTTGTGTTTTTGGTACTCTATGTCGATGACATCCTACTTATTGGGAATGACATTCCTACCTTGCAGATTGTCAAGTCTTGGTTAGGAAAGTCTTTCTCGATGAAAGACTTGGGTGAAGCCACCTACATCCTAGGAATCAGGATCTATAGAGATAGATCTAAAAGACTTCTAGGACTCAGTCAGAGTACATACATAGACAAAATACTGCATAGGTTCAGTATGCACGAATCAAAGAGGGGTTTCATACCCATGTCTCATGGTACTCACCTTAGCAAAGATCTGTGTCCTAGTACATCTGATCAGCGAGATCGCATGAGTAAGGTTCCATATGCCTCGGCCATAGGATCTATCATGTACGCCATGCTATGTACTCGACCGGATGTCTCGTTTGCCTTAAGTATGACTAGCAGATACCAACAGGACCCTGGTGAGGGCCATTGGACTGCTGTCAAGAATATCCTTAAGTACTTAAGAAGGACTAAGGACTTATTTTTGGTCTATGGTGGATTGGATGATGAGCTCTGTGTAACTGGTTACACAGATGCAAGTTTGCAAACTAACCAGGATGACCAAAAATTGCAGTCTGAACATATATTCCTCCTCAATAATCGAGCAGTAAGCTGGAAGAGCTCTAAGTAGGGCACTGTAGTAGATTCTGTAATGGAAACTGAGTATATAGCAGCATCTGATGCAGCTAAGGAAGCCGTTTGGATCAGGAAGTTCATCACGAAACTAGGGGTGATACCTACCATCTCAGATTCAATAACTTTGCTCTGTGACAATAGCGGTGCCATTGCACAGGCCAAAGAGCCTAGGTCACATCAAAGGACCAAGCATATACTCAGGCGATTTCATCTCATCAGAGAAATCAACAATAGAGGTGATATAAAAATATGCAAAGTAGCAGGAGAAGATAATGTTGCTGATCCTCTAACAAAGCCGCTTGTGCAGGCAAAGCATGAGCGTCATGTTGGTCAATGGTAATTAGTCAAATTAATGATTGTACCTAGTGCAAGTGGGAGGTTGTTGGAAATCGTGCCCTAGGGGCCAATCATTGTCTTATGAACATTGTTGATTTATGAATTTATTAATTGTGTTATCATATTATTTGCATGTTTACTGTGATGACCATCCTTGGATAACTCATGATCTTATCCTAAATGTCCCTGGTCGGTCATCTATGCAGGAGCATAGATGAAATAAGACCAGTATGATTTTGAAGATGTATAGAGATATAAATCAAAGTCACAGGCACATGTAAGAGTACAAGGCTACATTGTTCATCGATCCTCATATGATTTGGGTAGTCGTTATGTCTTGCTAGAGGCCGCTTGCGACTTGTGGGCCAGTATAACAAATGACCCACTGCCAACTTCATATAGGCCTACAGGGTCACACACGAAATAGCCCAACACGAGCTTTGATGTCCAGATTCATTGAATCTAAGACATGTCCGATTCAATGAATGATCCAGGGTGGATGTATATATTTATTTATATTTATATTCATATATCTATAAATTCGTATATATACATTATATATAAGAGATATATGAGATTTAATTTATAAGGATAAATTAAATCTCTATCACGTTTGAATTTGAAATTCAAATTGATATGATATCTCAAATTTGATTTATGAAAATAAATCAAATATAGTTCAGCCTTATCTTTATTTTAAATTAAATAAATAGGTGAATTAAATCTGTGGGACGGATTTAATATAAATATTATTTATTTAATTAGTTTCTTATCAAATTATACGATATATGATATTGTATTAATTTCAGAATTAATATAAGATTAACTCCAAAAATCCAATTCGGTAGAGAAAAACGCATAGCATCCCATATATCTGATTTGAGGAGCTACGTTTTGAAAACACATAGAATACAGAAAGGCCGAAGGGGAATCTGCAAAAGGTTTGCAGATAAGAAGCTGCCGAAATAGAGACGGAGAGAACGAATTCTTGAGAAAGCCCTGGAGGGACAAGAGACGCTAGCACGTCGTTCATGGTTAGAACACTGTTTGTGTGGATACCAGCAGAGGAAGCTGACCTGAGTCGTCGACTTCTTGCGATCGGAAAGGGAGCACGAGCCGTGGAGAGAAGCTGTAGAAGTCGTTGAGGAACACTCAGGGTAATGCTTCTTCCCACTTGACTTAAACATATACGGTAGATCCTGGCAAGGAATAGAAAATTTTTTAAGTTAATTTCCGCTGCGTGTCTTCCAATTCCTTACACTTTCCGCACTTGTCCTGGTTTAGATGTTAATTTTGAGTTGAAAGGACCTTTATTAAGTAACTTACCAAAGTTTTATGGATTGGCAGGTGAAGATCATTTCAAGTATTTGACGACTATGCAGTGGGTTTACTCATCCCTGAAACCTGTAGGTGTTGACATGGATGCTGTACAGAGACAAGTATTCCACTTTATACTTGAAGGAAAAGAAAATGAATAGTTTTTTATGCTACTACATCATACACCTCAACCCTTAGACTCTGAGAATAACTTAAGGACTACTTTCTTAGAAAGATACTTCCCTACTTCCAAGATTGCTACATTGAAAAAGGAGATTTTTACTGCAAAATAGTATGATTAAGAGTCTTTCTATGAGTTTTGGGGATCGTTTTAAGAGATTTCTATGATTAGCTAGATGTCCATGTCACCATATTCCAAGTGAGCATTTGGTATAGTATTTCATTCAGGATTGCACTATGCATATAGAAAGAATTTGGATGTAAATTCTGGGGTTCCATTGATAATTTAACTCCAGATGAAGCATGGAACTTGATTGAGAAGATAGTAAGCAATGACTAGCAATATGGGGGCTATGATACTAGACAAGTCCATGAGTTTTCTTTAAGGCTTTCTCAAAATTTTAATAGTTTATCTTCTCAAGTTGTTGCCATGAATGCTGAGATTAACAATGTAGCTGCTCAACTGAGTAATTCACATGTTCAAAGCACATACTCTCAATCTCTTGTGGCTCTTATTTGTCAGCTTTGTTATTCACCTATGCACGCCACTGTCAATTGTCCTACACTTTGTGTAGATGTATCATCCATCTATCAAGTCAAACAAAACCAGTATCTATAAAGGAATCCATACTCCAACACATATAATGAAGGATGGAGAGATCATCCTAATCTTAGATGGAGGTAGAGACAGAAATTTTGGATAGAATAAATTTAATAATGATAGACAATTGTTGAATCATCTAGAGCTATAGAATTACCTACTGCTGCAAAAGATGATGGTATATCTGAGATAATTAAGAGCATTAATGTGATGAATGCAAATATAAACTTTATAAACATAACTTTCAATTCTAACTTCAAGGACCTGAGATCTACTGTGGAGAACAACCTAGCAATGATATATTCTAAGTTTGCTGCCTTGGAGAAGAGAATAGAATGGTGGAAAACCAAAACTTCTAACATGAATGGCTATGTATCACAACTAGCCAATTCAATAAGTGATATTCAAGCAAGAATCAGTAGAAATTTACCTTCAAACACATTTGTTAATCCCAAATCTATTAATGCTATAAGTTTGAGAAGTGAAAAAACAGTGGGGAAACTAGTTCTAAAACTAAAGAGTTGATTGAAGAAAACCTTCACTCATGCCAGAATCAGAAAGTAGCAAAGGAAAGGAGATATTGTAGCAGGAAAATGAGCAAACCATATTGAAGGGTGCTGCACAATCACCTATTATGCATGAAGCAGTTGCTAGTTCTAGTAGTGCAGGTCAGAAATCATATAGGAACCAGAATAAGAAAGAGCATGAAGATGCAAAATAAAAGGATGGAGAGATAAGTATGAAACACCTACCTTTTCCTAATGCATACATGTGTCCAAAGAAGCTTTTGAAAGATAAACAGGAACAAGATATTATGAATCTATTAGGGAAATTGGAAGTTAATATGCCACTTGACGATCTGATTACAAGTATATCTAAGTATGTGAAATTCATGAAAGAACTCTGCACTAATAAAAAAATTTGCAAGCCAAATTAAAGGGTTCAAGTATGATCCAGTGTGTCAGCTTTACTTAAGCCACAACCTTCTACTAAAGGTAATGATCCAGGTTCTTTTACAATCCCAATCACCATTGGTAAGTTTCAGAGTGCTAGTGCTTTGTTAGATCTTGGTGTAGCCATTAATGTAATTCCAACTTCCATGATAGTTCAACTTGTTAATCGGACCACTAGGAAACCTGAGGGACTTCTAGAGGACATATTGGTGAAGGTCAAAGACTTGATTACACCTGCAGATTTTTATGTCTTAGATACGTCATATAAGTGAACCTCAAAAGGTCCTATTATTTTGGGGAGGCTATTCCTTAGAACAGCTAACACTATCATAAGCATGAAAAATGGGAGCATCACATTGGAAGTAGGTGATGATGTCATAAGGTAGCAGGAGAAGATAATGTTGCTGATCCTCTAATAAAGCCGCTTGTGCAGGCAAAGCATGAGCGTCATGTTGGTCAATGGTAATTAGTCAAATTAATGATTGTACCTAGTGCAAGTGGGAGGTTGTTGGAAATTGTGCCCTAGGGGCCAATCATTGTCTTATGAACATTGTTGATTTATGAATTTATTAATTGTGTTATCATATTATTTGCATGTTTACTGTGATGACCATCCTTGGATAACTCATGATCTTATCCTAAATGTCCCTGGTCGGTCATCTATGCAGGAGCATAGATGAAATAAGACCAGTATGATTTTGAAGATGTATAGAGATATAAATCAAAGTCACAGGCACATGTAAGAGTACAAGGCTACATTGTTCATCGATCCTCATATGATTTGGGTAGTCGTTATGTCTTGCTAGAGGCCGCTTGCGACTTGTGGGCCAGTATAACAAATGACCCACCGCCAACTTCATATAGGCCTACAGGGTCACACACGAAATAGCCCAACACGAGCTTTGATGTCCAGATTCATTGAATCTAAGACATGTCCGATTCAATGAATGATCCAGGGTGGATGTATATATTTATTTATATTTATATTCATATATCTATAAATTCGTATATATACATTATATATAAGAGATATATGAGATTTAATTTATAAGGATAAATTAAATCTCTATCACGTTTGAATTTGAAATTCAAATTGATATGATATCTCAAATTTGATTTATGAAAATAAATCAAATATAGTTCAGCCTTATCTTTATTTTAAATTAAATAAATAGGTGAATTAAATCTGTGGGACGGATTTAATATAAATATTATTTATTTAATTAGTTTCTTATCAAATTATACGATATATGATATTGTATTAATTTCAGAATTAATATAAGATTAACTCCAAAAATCCAATTCGGTAGAGAAAAACGCATAGCATCCCATATATCTGATTTGAGGAGCTACGTTTTGAAAACACATAGAATACAGAAAGGCCGAAGGGGAATCTGCAAAAGGTTTGCAGATAAGAAGCTGCCGAAATAGAGACGGAGAGAACGAATTCTTGAGAAAGCCCTGGAGGGACAAGAGACGCTAGCACGTCGTTCATGGTTAGAACACTGTTTGTGTGGATACCAGCAGAGGAAGCTGACCTGAGTCGTCGACTTCTTGCGATCGGAAAGGGAGCACGAGCCGCGGAGAGAAGCTGTGAACGTCGTGAGCAGAAGCTGTAGAAGTCGCTGAGGAACACTCAGGGTAATGCTTCTTCCCACTTGACTTAAACATATACGGTAGATCCTGGCAAGGAATAGAAAATTTTTTAAGTTAATTTCCGCTGCGTGTCTTCCAATTCCTTACACTTTCCGCACTTGTCCTGGTTTAGATGTTAATTTTGAGTTGAAAGGACCTTTATTAAGTAACTTACCAAAGTTTTATGGATTGGCAGGTGAGGATCATTTCAAGTATTTGACGACTATGCAGTGGGTTTACTCATCCCTGAAACCTGTAGGTGTTGACATGGATGCTGTACAGGGACGAGTATTCCACTTTATACTTGAAGGAAAAGAAAATGAATAGTTTTTTATGCTACTACATCATACACCTCAACCCTTAGACTCTTAGAATAACTTAAGGACTACTTTCTTAGAAAGATACTTCCCTACTTCCAAGATTGCTACATTGAAAAAGGAGATTTTTACTGCAAAATAGTATGATTAAGAGTCTTTTTATGAGTTTTGGGGATCGTTTTAAGAGATTTCTATGATTAGCTAGATGTCCATGTCACCATATTCCAAGTGAGCATTTGGTATAGTATTTCATTCAGGATTGCACTATGCATATAGAAAGAATTTGGATGTAAATTCTGGGGTTCCATTGATAATTTAACTCCAGATGAAGCATGGAACTTGATTGAGAAGATAGTAAGCAATGACTAGCAATATGGGGGCTATGATACTAGACAAGTCCATGAGTTTTCTTTAAGGCTTTCTCAAAATTTTAATAGTTTATCTTCTCAAGTTGTTGCCATGAATGCTGAGATTAACAATGTAGCTGCTCAACTGAGTAATTCACATGTTCAAAGCACATACTCTCAATCTCTTGTGGCTCTTATTTGTCAGCTTTGTTATTCACCTATGCACGCCACTGTCAATTGTCCTACACTTTGTGTAGATGTATCATCCATCTATCAAGTCAAACAAAACCAGTATCTATAAAGGGAATCCATACTCCAACACATATAATGAAGGATGGAGAGATCATCCTAATCTTAGATGGAGGTAGAGACAGAAATTTTGGATAGAATAAATTTAATAATGATAGACAATTGTTGAATCATCTAGAGCTATAGAATTACCTACTGCTGCAAAAGATGATGGTATATCTGAGATAATTAAGAGCATTAATGTGATGAATGCAAATATAAACTTTATAAACATAACTTTCAATTCTAACTTCAAGGACCTGAGATCTACTGTGGAGAACAACCTAGCAATGATATATTCTAAGTTTGCTGCCTTGGAGAAGAGAATAGAATGGTGGAAAACCAAAACTTCTAACATGAATGGCTATGTATCACAACTAGCCAATTCAATAAGTGATATTCAAGCAAGAATCAGTAGAAATTTACCTTCAAACACATTTGTTAATCCCAAATCTATTAATGCTATAAGTTTGAGAAGTGAAAAAATAGTGGGGAAACTAGTTCTAAAACTAAAGAGTTGATTGAAGAAAACCTTCACTCATGCCAGAATCAGAAAGTAGCAAAGGAAAGGAGATATTGTAGCAGGAAAATGAGCAAACCATATTGAAGGGTGCTGCACAATCACCTATTATGCATGAAGCAGTTGCTAGTTCTAGTAGTGCAGGTCAGAAATCATATAGGAACCAGAATAAGAAAGAGCATGAAGATGCAAAATAAAAGGATGGAGAGATAAGTATGAAACACCTACCTTTTCCTAATGCATACATGTGTCCAAAGAAGCTTTTGAAAGATAAACAGGAACAAGATATTATGAATCTATTAGGGAAATTGGAAGTTAATATGCCACTTGACGATCTGATTACAAGTATATCTAAGTATGTGAAATTCATGAAAGAACTCTGCACTAATAAAAAAATTTGCAAGCCAAATTAAAGGGTTCAAGTATGATCCAGTGTGTCAGCTTTACTTAAGCCACAACCTTCTACTAAAGGTAATGATCCAGGTTCTTTTACAATCCCAATCACCATTGGTAAGTTTCAGAGTGCTAGTGCTTTGTTAGATCTTGGTGTAGCCATTAATGTAATTCCAACTTCCATGATAGTTCAACTTGTTAATCGGACCACTAGGAAACCTGAGGGACTTCTAGAGGACATATTGGTGAAGGTCAAAGACTTGATTACACCTGCAGATTTTTATGTCTTAGATACGTCATATAAGTGAACCTCAAAAGGTCCTATTATTTTGGGGAGGCTATTCCTTAGAACAGCTAACACTATCATAAGCATGAAAAATGGGAGCATCACATTGGAAGTAGGTGATGATGTCATAAGGTAGCAGGAGAAGATAATGTTGCTGATCCTCTAATAAAGCCGCTTGTGCAGGCAAAGCATGAGCGTCATGTTGGTCAATGGTAATTAGTCAAATTAATGATTGTACCTAGTGCAAGTGGGAGGTTGTTGGAAATTGTGCCCTAGGGGCCAATCATTGTCTTATGAACATTGTTGATTTATGAATTTATTAATTGTGTTATCATATTATTTGCATGTTTACTGTGATGACCATCCTTGGATAACTCATGATCTTATCCTAAATGTCCCTGGTCGGTCATCTATGCAGGAGCATAGATGAAATAAGACCAGTATGATTTTGAAGATGTATAGAGATATAAATCAAAGTCACAGGCACATGTAAGAGTACAAGGCTACATTGTTCATCGATCCTCATATGATTTGGGTAGTCGTTATGTCTTGCTAGAGGCCGCTTGCGACTTGTGGGCCAGTATAACAAATGACCCACCGCCAACTTCATATAGGCCTACAGGGTCACACACGAAATAGCCCAACACGAGCTTTGATGTCCAGATTCATTGAATCTAAGACATGTCCGATTCAATGAATGATCCAGGGTGGATGTATATATTTATTTATATTTATATTCATATATCTATAAATTCGTATATATACATTATATATAAGAGATATATGAGATTTAATTTATAAGGATAAATTAAATCTCTATCACGTTTGAATTTGAAATTCAAATTGATATGATATCTCAAATTTGATTTATGAAAATAAATCAAATATAGTTCAGCCTTATCTTTATTTTAAATTAAATAAATAGGTGAATTAAATCTGTGGGACGGATTTAATATAAATATTATTTATTTAATTAGTTTCTTATCAAATTATACGATATATGATATTGTATTAATTTCAGAATTAATATAAGATTAACTCCAAAAATCCAATTCGGTAGAGAAAAACGCATAGCATCCCATATATCTGATTTGAGGAGCTACGTTTTGAAAACACATAGAATACAGAAAGGCCGAAGGGGAATCTGCAAAAGGTTTGCAGATAAGAAGCTGCCGAAATAGAGACGGAGAGAACGAATTCTTGAGAAAGCCCTGGAGGGACAAGAGACGCTAGCACGTCGTTCATGGTTAGAACACTGTTTGTGTGGATACCAGCAGAGGAAGCCGACCTGAGTCGTCGACTTCTTGCGATCGGAAAGGGAGCACGAGCCGCGGAGAGAAGCTGTGAACGTCGTGAGCAGAAGCTGTAGAAGTCGCTGAGGAACACTCAGGGTAATGCTTCTTCCCACTTGACTTAAACATATACGGTAGATCCTGGCAAGGAATAGAAAATTTTTTAAGTTAATTTCCGCTGCGTGTCTTCCAATTCCTTACACTTTCCGCACTTGTCCTGGTTTAGATGTTAATTTTGAGTTGAAAGGACCTTTATTAAGTAACTTACCAAAGTTTTATGGATTGGCAGGTGAGGATCATTTCAAGTATTTGACGACTATGCAGTGGGTTTACTCATCCCTGAAACCTGTAGGTGTTGACATGGATGCTGTACAGGGACGAGTATTCCACTTTATACTTGAAGGAAAAGAAAATGAATAGTTTTTTATGCTACTACATCATACACCTCAACCCTTAGACTCTTAGAATAACTTAAGGACTACTTTCTTAGAAAGATACTTCCCTACTTCCAAGATTGCTACATTGAAAAAGGAGATTTTTACTGCAAAATAGTATGATTAAGAGTCTTTTTATGAGTTTTGGGGATCGTTTTAAGAGATTTCTATGATTAGCTAGATGTCCATGTCACCATATTCCAAGTGAGCATTTGGTATAGTATTTCATTCAGGATTGCACTATGCATATAGAAAGAATTTGGATGTAAATTCTGGGGTTCCATTGATAATTTAACTCCAGATGAAGCATGGAACTTGATTGAGAAGATAGTAAGCAATGACTAGCAATATGGGGGCTATGATACTAGACAAGTCCATGAGTTTTCTTTAAGGCTTTCTCAAAATTTTAATAGTTTATCTTCTCAAGTTGTTGCCATGAATGCTGAGATTAACAATGTAGCTGCTCAACTGAGTAATTCACATGTTCAAAGCACATACTCTCAATCTCTTGTGGCTCTTATTTGTCAGCTTTGTTATTCACCTATGCACGCCACTGTCAATTGTCCTACACTTTGTGTAGATGTATCATCCATCTATCAAGTCAAACAAAACCAGTATCTATAAAGGAATCCATACTCCAACACATATAATGAAGGATGGAGAGATCATCCTAATCTTAGATGGAGGTAGAGACAGAAATTTTGGATAGAATAAATTTAATAATGATAGACAATTGTTGAATCATCTAGAGCTATAGAATTACCTACTGCTGCAAAAGATGATGGTATATCTGAGATAATTAAGAGCATTAATGTGATGAATGCAAATATAAACTTTATAAACATAACTTTCAATTCTAACTTCAAGGACCTGAGATCTACTGTGGAGAACAACCTAGCAATGATATATTCTAAGTTTGCTGCCTTGGAGAAGAGAATAGAATGGTGGAAAACCAAAACTTCTAACATGAATGGCTATGTATCACAACTAGCCAATTCAATAAGTGATATTCAAGCAAGAATCAGTAGAAATTTACCTTCAAACACATTTGTTAATCCCAAATCTATTAATGCTATAAGTTTGAGAAGTGAAAAAATAGTGGGGAAACTAGTTCTAAAACTAAAGAGTTGATTGAAGAAAACCTTCACTCATGCCAGAATCAGAAAGTAGCAAAGGAAAGGAGATATTGTAGCAGGAAAATGAGCAAACCATATTGAAGGGTGCTGCACAATCACCTATTATGCATGAAGCAGTTGCTAGTTCTAGTAGTGCAGGTCAGAAATCATATAGGAACCAGAATAAGAAAGAGCATGAAGATGCAAAATAAAAGGATGGAGAGATAAGTATGAAACACCTACCTTTTCCTAATGCATACATGTGTCCAAAGAAGCTTTTGAAAGATAAACAGGAACAAGATATTATGAATCTATTAGGGAAATTGGAAGTTAATATGCCACTTGACGATCTGATTACAAGTATATCTAAGTATGTGAAATTCATGAAAGAACTCTGCACTAATAAAAAAATTTGCAAGCCAAATTAAAGGGTTCAAGTATGATCCAGTGTGTCAGCTTTACTTAAGCCACAACCTTCTACTAAAGGTAATGATCCAGGTTCTTTTACAATCCCAATCACCATTGGTAAGTTTCAGAGTGCTAGTGCTTTGTTAGATCTTGGTGTAGCCATTAATGTAATTCCAACTTCCATGATAGTTCAACTTGTTAATCGGACCACTAGGAAACCTGAGGGACTTCTAGAGGACATATTGGTGAAGGTCAAAGACTTGATTACACCTGCAGATTTTTATGTCTTAGATACGTCATATAAGTGAACCTCAAAAGGTCCTATTATTTTGGGGAGGCTATTCCTTAGAACAGCTAACACTATCATAAGCATGAAAAATGGGAGCATCACATTGGAAGTAGGTGATGATGTCATAAGGTAGCAGGAGAAGATAATGTTGCTGATCCTCTAATAAAGCCGCTTGTGCAGGCAAAGCATGAGCGTCATGTTGGTCAATGGTAATTAGTCAAATTAATGATTGTACCTAGTGCAAGTGGGAGGTTGTTGGAAATTGTGCCCTAGGGGCCAATCATTGTCTTATGAACATTGTTGATTTATGAATTTATTAATTGTGTTATCATATTATTTGCATGTTTACTGTGATGACCATCCTTGGATAACTCATGATCTTATCCTAAATGTCCCTGGTCGGTCATCTATGCAGGAGCATAGATGAAATAAGACCAGTATGATTTTGAAGATGTATAGAGATATAAATCAAAGTCACAGGCACATGTAAGAGTACAAGGCTACATTGTTCATCGATCCTCATATGATTTGGGTAGTCGTTATGTCTTGCTAGAGGCCGCTTGCGACTTGTGGGCCAGTATAACAAATGACCCACCGCCAACTTCATATAGGCCTACAGGGTCACACACGAAATAGCCCAACACGAGCTTTGATGTCCAGATTCATTGAATCTAAGACATGTCCGATTCAATGAATGATCCAGGGTGGATGTATATATTTATTTATATTTATATTCATATATCTATAAATTCGTATATATACATTATATATAAGAGATATATGAGATTTAATTTATAAGGATAAATTAAATCTCTATCACGTTTGAATTTGAAATTCAAATTGATATGATATCTCAAATTTGATTTATGAAAATAAATCAAATATAGTTCAGCCTTATCTTTATTTTAAATTAAATAAATAGGTGAATTAAATCTGTGGGACGGATTTAATATAAATATTATTTATTTAATTAGTTTCTTATCAAATTATACGATATATGATATTGTATTAATTTCAGAATTAATATAAGATTAACTCCAAAAATCCAATTCGGTAGAGAAAAACGCATAGCATCCCATATATCTGATTTGAGGAGCTACGTTTTGAAAACACATAGAATACAGAAAGGCCGAAGGGGAATCTGCAAAAGGTTTGCAGATAAGAAGCTGCCGAAATAGAGACGGAGAGAACGAATTCTTGAGAAAGCCCTGGAGGGACAAGAGACGCTAGCACGTCGTTCATGGTTAGAACACTGTTTGTGTGGATACCAGCAGAGGAAGCCGACCTGAGTCGTCGACTTCTTGCGATCGGAAAGGGAGCACGAGCCGCGGAGAGAAGCTGTGAACGTCGTGAGCAGAAGCTGTAGAAGTCGCTGAGGAACACTCAGGGTAATGCTTCTTCCCACTTGACTTAAACATATACGGTAGATCCTGGCAAGGAATAGAAAATTTTTTAAGTTAATTTCCGCTGCGTGTCTTCCAATTCCTTACACTTTCCGCACTTGTCCTGGTTTAGATGTTAATTTTGAGTTGAAAGGACCTTTATTAAGTAACTTACCAAAGTTTTATGGATTGGCAGGTGAGGATCATTTCAAGTATTTGACGACTATGCAGTGGGTTTACTCATCCCTGAAACCTGTAGGTGTTGACATGGATGCTGTACAGGGACGAGTATTCCACTTTATACTTGAAGGAAAAGAAAATGAATAGTTTTTTATGCTACTACATCATACACCTCAACCCTTAGACTCTTAGAATAACTTAAGGACTACTTTCTTAGAAAGATACTTCCCTACTTCCAAGATTGCTACATTGAAAAAGGAGATTTTTACTGCAAAATAGTATGATTAAGAGTCTTTTTATGAGTTTTGGGGATCGTTTTAAGAGATTTCTATGATTAGCTAGATGTCCATGTCACCATATTCCAAGTGAGCATTTGGTATAGTATTTCATTCAGGATTGCACTATGCATATAGAAAGAATTTGGATGTAAATTCTGGGGTTCCATTGATAATTTAACTCCAGATGAAGCATGGAACTTGATTGAGAAGATAGTAAGCAATGACTAGCAATATGGGGGCTATGATACTAGACAAGTCCATGAGTTTTCTTTAAGGCTTTCTCAAAATTTTAATAGTTTATCTTCTCAAGTTGTTGCCATGAATGCTGAGATTAACAATGTAGCTGCTCAACTGAGTAATTCACATGTTCAAAGCACATACTCTCAATCTCTTGTGGCTCTTATTTGTCAGCTTTGTTATTCACCTATGCACGCCACTGTCAATTGTCCTACACTTTGTGTAGATGTATCATCCATCTATCAAGTCAAACAAAACCAGTATCTATAAAGGAATCCATACTCCAACACATATAATGAAGGATGGAGAGATCATCCTAATCTTAGATGGAGGTAGAGACAGAAATTTTGGATAGAATAAATTTAATAATGATAGACAATTGTTGAATCATCTAGAGCTATAGAATTACCTACTGCTGCAAAAGATGATGGTATATCTGAGATAATTAAGAGCATTAATGTGATGAATGCAAATATAAACTTTATAAACATAACTTTCAATTCTAACTTCAAGGACCTGAGATCTACTGTGGAGAACAACCTAGCAATGATATATTCTAAGTTTGCTGCCTTGGAGAAGAGAATAGAATGGTGGAAAACCAAAACTTCTAACATGAATGGCTATGTATCACAACTAGCCAATTCAATAAGTGATATTCAAGCAAGAATCAGTAGAAATTTACCTTCAAACACATTTGTTAATCCCAAATCTATTAATGCTATAAGTTTGAGAAGTGAAAAAATAGTGGGGAAACTAGTTCTAAAACTAAAGAGTTGATTGAAGAAAACCTTCACTCATGCCAGAATCAGAAAGTAGCAAAGGAAAGGAGATATTGTAGCAGGAAAATGAGCAAACCATATTGAAGGGTGCTGCACAATCACCTATTATGCATGAAGCAGTTGCTAGTTCTAGTAGTGCAGGTCAGAAATCATATAGGAACCAGAATAAGAAAGAGCATGAAGATGCAAAATAAAAGGATGGAGAGATAAGTATGAAACACCTACCTTTTCCTAATGCATACATGTGTCCAAAGAAGCTTTTGAAAGATAAACAGGAACAAGATATTATGAATCTATTAGGGAAATTGGAAGTTAATATGCCACTTGACGATCTGATTACAAGTATATCTAAGTATGTGAAATTCATGAAAGAACTCTGCACTAATAAAAAAATTTGCAAGCCAAATTAAAGGGTTCAAGTATGATCCAGTGTGTCAGCTTTACTTAAGCCACAACCTTCTACTAAAGGTAATGATCCAGGTTCTTTTACAATCCCAATCACCATTGGTAAGTTTCAGAGTGCTAGTGCTTTGTTAGATCTTGGTGTAGCCATTAATGTAATTCCAACTTCCATGATAGTTCAACTTGTTAATCGGACCACTAGGAAACCTGAGGGACTTCTAGAGGACATATTGGTGAAGGTCAAAGACTTGATTACACCTGCAGATTTTTATGTCTTAGATACGTCATATAAGTGAACCTCAAAAGGTCCTATTATTTTGGGGAGGCTATTCCTTAGAACAGCTAACACTATCATAAGCATGAAAAATGGGAGCATCACATTGGAAGTAGGTGATGATGTCATAAGGTAGCAGGAGAACATAATGTTGCTGATCCTCTAATAAAGCCGCTTGTGCAGGCAAAGCATGAGCGTCATGTTGGTCAATGGTAATTAGTCAAATTAATGATTGTACCTAGTGCAAGTGGGAGGTTGTTGGAAATTGTGCCCTAGGGGCCAATCATTGTCTTATGAACATTGTTGATTTATGAATTTATTAATTGTGTTATCATATTATTTGCATGTTTACTGTGATGACCATCTTTGGATAACTCATGATCTTATCCTAAATGTCCCTGGTCGGTCATCTATGCAGGAGCATAGATGAAATAAGACCAGTATGATTTTGAAGATGTATAGAGATATAAATCAAAGTCACAGGCACATGTAAGAGTACAAGGCTACATTGTTCATCGATCCTCATATGATTTGGGTAGTCGTTATGTCTTGCTAGAGGCCGCTTGCGACTTGTGGACCAGTATAACAAATGACCCACCGCCAACTTCATATAGGCCTACAGGGTCACACACGAAATAGCCCAACACGAGCTTTGATGTCCAGATTCATTGAATCTAAGACATGTCCGATTCAATGAATGATCCAGGGTGGATGTATATATTTATTTATATTTATATTCATATATCTATAAATTCGTATATATACATTATATATAAGAGATATATGAGATTTAATTTATAAGGATAAATTAAATCTCTATCACGTTTGAATTTGAAATTCAAATTGATATGATATCTCAAATTTGATTTATGAAAATAAATCAAATATAGTTCAGCCTTATCTTTATTTTAAATTAAATAAATAGGTGAATTAAATCTGTGGGACGGATTTAATATAAATATTATTTATTTAATTAGTTTCTTATCAAATTATACGATATATGATATTGTATTAATTTCAGAATTAATATAAGATTAACTCCAAAAATCCAATTCGGTAGAGAAAAACGCATAGCATCCCATATATCTGATTTGAGGAGCTACGTTTTGAAAACACATAGAATACAGAAAGGCCGAAGGGGAATCTGCAAAAGGTTTGCAGATAAGAAGCTGCCGAAATAGAGACGGAGAGAACGAATTCTTGAGAAAGCCCTGGAGGGACAAGAGACGCTAGCACGTCGTTCATGGTTAGAACACTGTTTGTGTGGATACCAGCAGAGGAAGCCGACCTGAGTCGTCGACTTCTTGCGATCGGAAAGGGAGCACGAGCCGCGGAGAGAAGCTGTGAACGTCGTGAGCAGAAGCTGTAGAAGTCGCTGAGGAACACTCAGGGTAATGCTTCTTCCCACTTGACTTAAACATATACGGTAGATCCTGGCAAGGAATAGAAAATTTTTTAAGTTAATTTCCGCTGCGTGTCTTCCAATTCCTTACACTTTCCGCACTTGTCCTGGTTTAGATGTTAATTTTGAGTTGAAAGGACCTTTATTAAGTAACTTACCAAAGTTTTATGGATTGGCAGGTGAGGATCATTTCAAGTATTTGACGACTATGCAGTGGGTTTACTCATCCCTGAAACCTGTAGGTGTTGACATGGATGCTGTACAGGGACGAGTATTCCACTTTATACTTGAAGGAAAAGAAAATGAATAGTTTTTTATGCTACTACATCATACACCTCAACCCTTAGACTCTTAGAATAACTTAAGGACTACTTTCTTAGAAAGATACTTCCCTACTTCCAAGATTGCTACATTGAAAAAGGAGATTTTTACTGCAAAATAGTATGATTTCTATGAGTTTTGGGGATCATTTTAAGAGATTTCTATGATTAGCTAGAGGTCCATGTCACGATATTCCAAGTGAGCATTTGGTATAGTATTTCATTCAGGATTGCACTATGCATATAGAAAGAATTTGGATGTAAATTCTGGGGTTCCATTGATAATTTAACTCCAGATGAAGCATGGAACTTGATTGAGAAGATAGTAAGCAATGACTAGCAATATGGGGGCTATGATACTAGACAAGTCCATGAGTTTTCTTTAAGGCTTTCTCAAAATTTTAATAGTTTATCTTCTCAAGTTGTTGCCATGAATGCTGAGATTAACAATGTAGCTGCTCAACTGAGTAATTCACATGTTCAAAGCACATACTCTCAATCTCTTGTGGCTCTTATTTGTCAGCTTTGTTATTCACCTATGCACGCCACTGTCAATTGTCCTACACTTTGTGTAGATGTATCATCCATCTATCAAGTCAAACAAAACCAGTATCTATAAAGGAATCCATACTCCAACACATATAATGAAGGATGGAGAGATCATCCTAATCTTAGATGGAGGTAGAGACAGAAATTTTGGATAGAATAAATTTAATAATGATAGACAATTGTTGAATCATCTAGAGCTATAGAATTACCTACTGCTGCAAAAGATGATGGTATATCTGAGATAATTAAGAGCATTAATGTGATGAATGCAAATATAAACTTTATAAACATAACTTTCAATTCTAACTTCAAGGACCTGAGATCTACTGTGGAGAACAACCTAGCAATGATATATTCTAAGTTTGCTGCCTTGGAGAAGAGAATAGAATGGTGGAAAACCAAAACTTCTAACATGAATGGCTATGTATCACAACTAGCCAATTCAATAAGTGATATTCAAGCAAGAATCAGTAGAAATTTACCTTCAAACACATTTGTTAATCCCAAATCTATTAATGCTATAAGTTTGAGAAGTGAAAAAATAGTGGGGAAACTAGTTCTAAAACTAAAGAGTTGATTGAAGAAAACCTTCACTCATGCCAGAATCAGAAAGTAGCAAAGGAAAGGAGATATTGTAGCAGGAAAATGAGCAAACCATATTGAAGGGTGCTGCACAATCACCTATTATGCATGAAGCAGTTGCTAGTTCTAGTAGTGCAGGTCAGAAATCATATAGGAACCAGAATAAGAAAGAGCATGAAGATGCAAAATAAAAGGATGGAGAGATAAGTATGAAACACCTACCTTTTCCTAATGCATACATGTGTCCAAAGAAGCTTTTGAAAGATAAACAGGAACAAGATATTATGAATCTATTAGGGAAATTGGAAGTTAATATGCCACTTGACGATCTGATTACAAGTATATCTAAGTATGTGAAATTCATGAAAGAACTCTGCACTAATAAAAAAATTTGCAAGCCAAATTAAAGGGTTCAAGTATGATCCAGTGTGTCAGCTTTACTTAAGCCACAACCTTCTACTAAAGGTAATGATCCAGGTTCTTTTACAATCCCAATCACCATTGGTAAGTTTCAGAGTGCTAGTGCTTTGTTAGATCTTGGTGTAGCCATTAATGTAATTCCAACTTCCATGATAGTTCAACTTGTTAATCGGACCACTAGGAAACCTGAGGGACTTCTAGAGGACATATTGGTGAAGGTCAAAGACTTGATTACACCTGCAGATTTTTATGTCTTAGATACGTCATATAAGTGAACCTCAAAAGGTCCTATTATTTTGGGGAGGCTATTCCTTAGAACAGCTAACACTATCATAAGCATGAAAAATGGGAGCATCACATTGGAAGTAGGTGATGATGTCATAAGGTAGCAGGAGAACATAATGTTGCTGATCCTCTAACAAAGCCGCTTGTGCAGGCAAAGCATGAGCGTCATGTTGGTCAATGGTAATTAGTCAAATTAATGATTGTACCTAGTGCAAGTGGGAGGTTGTTGGAAATTGTGCCCTAGGGGCCAATCATTGTCTTATGAACATTGTTGATTTATGAATTTATTAATTGTGTTATCATATTCTTTGCATGTTTACTGTGATGACCATCCTTGGATAACTCATGATCTTATCCTAAATGTCCCTGGTCGGTCATCTATGCAGGAGCATAGATGAAATAAGACCAGTATGATTTTGAAGATGTATAGAGATATAAATCAAAGTCACAGGCACATGTAAGAGTACAAGGTTACATTGTTCATCGATCCTCATATGATTTGGGTAGTCGTTATGTCTTGCTAGAGACCGCTTGCGACTTGTGGGCCAGTATAACAAATGACCCACTGCCAACTTCATATAGGCCTACAGGGTCACACACGAAATAGCCCAACACGAGCTTTGATGTCCAGATTCATTGAATCTAAGACATGTCCGATTCAATGAATGATCCAGGGTGGATGTATATATTTATTTATATTTATATTCATATATCTATAAATTCGTATATATACATTATATATAAGAGATATATGAGATTTAATTTATAAGGATAAATTAAATCTCTATCACGTTTGAATTTGAAATTCAAATTGATATGATATCTCAAATTTGATTTATGAAAATAAATCAAATATAGTTCAGCCTTATCTTTATTTTAAATTAAATAAATAGGTGAATTAAATCTGTGGGACGGATTTAAATATTATTTATTTAATTAGTTTCTTATCAAATTATACGATATATGATATTGTATTAATTTCAGAATTAATATAAGATTAACTCCAAAAATCCAATTCGGTAGAGAAAAACGCATAGCATCCCATATATCTGATTTGAGGAGCTACATTTTGAAAACACATAGAATACAGAAAGGCCGAAGGGGAATCTGCAAAAGGTTTGCAGATAAGAAGCTGCCGAAATAGAGACGGAGAGAACGAATTCTTGAGAAAGCCCTGGAGGGACAAGAGACGCTAGCACGTCGTTCATGGTTAGAACACTGTTTGTGTGGATACCAGCAGAGGAAGCCGACCTGAGTCGTCGACTTCTTGCGATCGGAAAGGGAGCACGAGCCGCGGAGAGAAGCTGTGAACGTCGTGAGCAGAAGCTGTAGAAGTCGCTGAGGAACACTCAGGGTAATGCTTCTTCCCACTTGACTTAAACATATACGGTAGATCCTGGCAAGGAATAGAAAATTTTTTAAGTTAATTTCCGCTGCGTGTCTTCCAATTCCTTACACTTTCCGCACTTGTCCTGGTTTAGATGTTAATTTTGAGTTGAAAGGACCTTTATTAAGTAACTTACCAAAGTTTTATGGATTGGCAGGTGAGGATCATTTCAAGTATTTGACGACTATGCAGTGGGTTTACTCATCCCTGAAACCTGTAGGTGTTGACATGGATGCTGTACAGGGACGAGTATTCCACTTTATACTTGAAGGAAAAGAAAATGAATAGTTTTTTATGCTACTACATCATACACCTCAACCCTTAGACTCTTAGAATAACTTAAGGACTACTTTCTTAGAAAGATACTTCCCTACTTCCAAGATTGCTACATTGAAAAAGGAGATTTTTACTGCAAAATAGTATGATTAAGAGTCTTTTTATGAGTTTTGGGGATCGTTTTAAGAGATTTCTATGATTAGCTAGATGTCCATGTCACCATATTCCAAGTGAGCATTTGGTATAGTATTTCATTCAGGATTGCACTATGCATATAGAAAGAATTTGGATGTAAATTCTGGGGTTCCATTGATAATTTAACTCCAGATGAAGCATGGAACTTGATTGAGAAGATAGTAAGCAATGACTAGCAATATGGGGGCTATGATACTAGACAAGTCCATGAGTTTTCTTTAAGGCTTTCTCAAAATTTTAATAGTTTATCTTCTCAAGTTGTTGCCATGAATGCTGAGATTAACAATGTAGCTGCTCAACTGAGTAATTCACATGTTCAAAGCACATACTCTCAATCTCTTGTGGCTCTTATTTGTCAGCTTTGTTATTCACCTATGCACGCCACTGTCAATTGTCCTACACTTTGTGTAGATGTATCATCCATCTATCAAGTCAAACAAAACCAGTATCTATAAAGGAATCCATACTCCAACACATATAATGAAGGATGGAGAGATCATCCTAATCTTAGATGGAGGTAGAGACAGAAATTTTGGATAGAATAAATTTAATAATGATAGACAATTGTTGAATCATCTAGAGCTATAGAATTACCTACTGCTGCAAAAGATGATGGTATATCTGAGATAATTAAGAGCATTAATGTGATGAATGCAAATATAAACTTTATAAACATAACTTTCAATTCTAACTTCAAGGACCTGAGATCTACTGTGGAGAACAACCTAGCAATGATATATTCTAAGTTTGCTGCCTTGGAGAATAGAATAGAATGGTGGAAAACCAAAACTTCTAACATGAATGGCTATGTATCACAACTAACCAATTGAATAAGTGATATTCAAGCAAGAATCAGTAGAAATTTACCTTCAACCACATTTGTTAATCCCAAATCTATTAATGCTATAAGTTTGAGAAGTGAAAAAACAGTGGGGAAACTAGTTCGAAAACTAAAGAGTTGATTGAAGAAAACCTTCACTCATGCCAGAATCAGAAAGTAGCAAAGGAAAGGAGATATTGTAGCAGGAAAATGAGCAAACCATATTGAAGGGTGCTGCACAATCACCTATTATGCATGAAGCAGTTGCTAGTTCTAGTAGTGCAGGTCAGAAATCATATAGGAACCAGAATAAGAAAGAGCATGAAGATGCAAAATAAAAGGATGGAGAGATAAGTATGAAACACCTACCTTTTCCTAATGCATACATGTGTCCAAAGAAGCTTTTGAAAGATAAACAGGAACAAGATATTATGAATCTATTAGGGAAATTGGAAGTTAATATGCCACTTGACGATCTGATTACAAGTATATCTAAGTATGTGAAATTCATGAAAGAACTCTGCACTAATAAAAAAATTTGCAAGCCAAATTAAAGGGTTCAAGTATGATCCAGTGTGTCAGCTTTACTTAAGCCACAACCTTCTACTAAAGGTAATGATCCAGGTTCTTTTACAATCCCAATCACCATTGGTAAGTTTCAGAGTGCTAGTGCTTTGTTAGATCTTGGTGTAGCCATTAATGTAATTCCAACTTCCATGATAGTTCAACTTGTTAATCGGACCACTAGGAAACCTGAGGGACTTCTAGAGGACATATTGGTGAAGGTCAAAGACTTGATTACACCTGCAGATTTTTATGTCTTAGATACGTCATATAAGTGAACCTCAAAAGGTCCTATTATTTTGGGGAGGCTATTCCTTAGAACAGCTAACACTATCATAAGCATGAAAAATGGGAGCATCACATTGGAAGTAGGTGATGATGTCATAAGGTAGCAGGAGAACATAATATTGCTGATCCTCTAACAAAGCCGCTTGTGCAGGCAAAGCATGAGCGTCATGTTGGTCAATGGTAATTAGTCAAATTAATGATTGTACCTAGTGCAAGTGGGAGGTTGTTGGAAATTGTGCCCTAGGGGCCAATCATTGTCTTATGAACATTGTTGATTTATGAATTTATTAATTGTGTTATCATATTCTTTGCATGTTTACTGTGATGACCATCCTTGGATAACTCATGATCTTATCCTAAATGTCCCTGGTCGGTCATCTATGCAGGAGCATAGATGAAATAAGACCAGTATGATTTTGAAGATGTATAGAGATATAAATCAAAGTCACAGGCACATGTAAGAGTACAAGGTTACATTGTTCATCGATCCTCATATGATTTGGGTAGTCGTTATGTCTTGCTAGAGACCGCTTGCGACTTGTGGGCCAGTATAACAAATGACCCACTGCCAACTTCATATAGGCCTACAGGGTCACACACGAAATAGCCCAACACGAGCTTTGATGTCCAGATTCATTGAATCTAAGACATGTCCGATTCAATGAATGATCCAGGGTGGATGTATATATTTATTTATATTTATATTCATATATCTATAAATTCGTATATATACATTATATATAAGAGATATATGAGATTTAATTTATAAGGATAAATTAAATCTCTATCACGTTTGAATTTGAAATTCAAATTGATATGATATCTCAAATTTGATTTATGAAAATAAATCAAATATAGTTCAGCCTTATCTTTATTTTAAATTAAATAAATAGGTGAATTAAATCTGTGGGACGGATTTAATATAAATATTATTTATTTAATTAGTTTCTTATCAAATTATACGATATATGATATTGTATTAATTTCAGAATTAATATAAGATTAACTCCAAAAATCCAATTCGGTAGAGAAAAACGCATAGCATCCCATATATCTGATTTGAGGAGCTACGTTTTGAAAACACATAGAATACAGAAAGGCCGAAGGGGAATCTGCAAAAGGTTTGCAGATAAGAAGCTGCCGAAATAGAGACGGAGAGAACGAATTCTTGAGAAAGCCCTGGAGGGACAAGAGACGCTAGCACGTCGTTCATGGTTAGAACACTGTTTGTGTGGATACCAGCAGAGGAAGCCGACCTGAGTCGTCGACTTCTTGCGATCGGAAAGGGAGCACGAGCCGCGGAGAGAAGCTGTGAACGTCGTGAGCAGAAGCTGTAGAAGTCGCTGAGGAACACTCAGGGTAATGCTTCTTCCCACTTGACTTAAACATATACGGTAGATCCTGGCAAGGAATAGAAAATTTTTTAAGTTAATTTCCGCTGCGTGTCTTCCAATTCCTTACACTTTCCGCACTTGTCCTGGTTTAGATGTTAATTTTGAGTTGAAAGGACCTTTATTAAGTAACTTACCAAAGTTTTATGGATTGGCAGGTGAGGATCATTTCAAGTATTTGACGACTATGCAGTGGGTTTACTCATCCCTGAAACCTGTAGGTGTTGACATGGATGCTGTACAGGGACGAGTATTCCACTTTATACTTGAAGGAAAAGAAAATGAATAGTTTTTTATGCTACTACATCATACACCTCAACCCTTAGACTCTTAGAATAACTTAAGGACTACTTTCTTAGAAAGATACTTCCCTACTTCCAAGATTGCTACATTGAAAAAGGAGATTTTTACTGCAAAATAGTATGATTAAGAGTCTTTTTATGAGTTTTGGGGATCGTTTTAAGAGATTTCTATGATTAGCTAGATGTCCATGTCACCATATTCCAAGTGAGCATTTGGTATAGTATTTCATTCAGGATTGCACTATGCATATAGAAAGAATTTGGATGTAAATTCTGGGGTTCCATTGATAATTTAACTCCAGATGAAGCATGGAACTTGATTGAGAAGATAGTAAGCAATGACTAGCAATATGGGGGCTATGATACTAGACAAGTCCATGAGTTTTCTTTAAGGCTTTCTCAAAATTTTAATAGTTTATCTTCTCAAGTTGTTGCCATGAATGCTGAGATTAACAATGTAGCTGCTCAACTGAGTAATTCACATGTTCAAAGCACATACTCTCAATCTCTTGTGGCTCTTATTTGTCAGCTTTGTTATTCACCTATGCACGCCACTGTCAATTGTCCTACACTTTGTGTAGATGTATCATCCATCTATCAAGTCAAACAAAACCAGTATCTATAAAGGAATCCATACTCCAACACATATAATGAAGGATGGAGAGATCATCCTAATCTTAGATGGAGGTAGAGACAGAAATTTTGGATAGAATAAATTTAATAATGATAGACAATTGTTGAATCATCTAGAGCTATAGAATTACCTACTGCTGCAAAAGATGATGGTATATCTGAGATAATTAAGAGCATTAATGTGATGAATGCAAATATAAACTTTATAAACATAACTTTCAATTCTAACTTCAAGGACCTGAGATCTACTGTGGAGAACAACCTAGCAATGATATATTCTAAGTTTGCTGCCTTGGAGAATAGAATAGAATGGTGGAAAACCAAAACTTCTAACATGAATGGCTATGTATCACAACTAACCAATTGAATAAGTGATATTCAAGCAAGAATCAGTAGAAATTTACCTTCAACCACATTTGTTAATCCCAAATCTATTAATGCTATAAGTTTGAGAAGTGAAAAAACAGTGGGGAAACTAGTTCGAAAACTAAAGAGTTGATTGAAGAAAACCTTCACTCATGCCAGAATCAGAAAGTAGCAAAGGAAAGGAGATATTGTAGCAGGAAAATGAGCAAACCATATTGAAGGGTGCTGCACAATCACCTATTATGCATGAAGCAGTTGCTAGTTCTAGTAGTGCAGGTCAGAAATCATATAGGAACCAGAATAAGAAAGAGCATGAAGATGCAAAATAAAAGGATGGAGAGATAAGTATGAAACACCTACCTTTTCCTAATGCATACATGTGTCCAAAGAAGCTTTTGAAAGATAAACAGGAACAAGATATTATGAATCTATTAGGGAAATTGGAAGTTAATATGCCACTTGACGATCTGATTACAAGTATATCTAAGTATGTGAAATTCATGAAAGAACTCTGCACTAATAAAAAAATTTGCAAGCCAAATTAAAGGGTTCAAGTATGATCCAGTGTGTCAGCTTTACTTAAGCCACAACCTTCTACTAAAGGTAATGATCCAGGTTCTTTTACAATCCCAATCACCATTGGTAAGTTTCAGAGTGCTAGTGCTTTGTTAGATCTTGGTGTAGCCATTAATGTAATTCCAACTTCCATGATAGTTCAACTTGTTAATCGGACCACTAGGAAACCTGAGGGACTTCTAGAGGACATATTGGTGAAGGTCAAAGACTTGATTACACCTGCAGATTTTTATGTCTTAGATACGTCATATAAGTGAACCTCAAAAGGTCCTATTATTTTGGGGAGGCTATTCCTTAGAACATCTAACACTATCATAAGCATGAAAAATGGGAGCATCACATTGGAAGTAGGTGATGATGTCATAAGGTAGCAGGAGAACATAATGTTGCTGATCCTCTAACAAAGCCGCTTGTGCAGGCAAAGCATGAGCGTCATGTTGGTCAATGGTAATTAGTCAAATTAATGATTGTACCTAGTGCAAGTGGGAGGTTGTTGGAAATTGTGCCCTAGGGGCCAATCATTGTCTTATGAACATTGTTGATTTATGAATTTATTAATTGTGTTATCATATTCTTTGCATGTTTACTGTGATGACCATCCTTGGATAACTCATGATCTTATCCTAAATGTCCCTGGTCGGTCATCTATGCAGGAGCATAGATGAAATAAGACCAGTATGATTTTGAAGATGTATAGAGATATAAATCAAAGTCACAGGCACATGTAAGAGTACAAGGTTACATTGTTCATCGATCCTCATATGATTTGGGTAGTCGTTATGTCTTGCTAGAGACCGCTTGCGACTTGTGGGCCAGTATAACAAATGACCCACTGCCAACTTCATATAGGCCTACAGGGTCACACACGAAATAGCCCAACACGAGCTTTGATGTCCAGATTCATTGAATCTAAGACATGTCCGATTCAATGAATGATCCAGGGTGGATGTATATATTTATTTATATTTATATTCATATATCTATAAATTCGTATATATACATTATATATAAGAGATATATGAGATTTAATTTATAAGGATAAATTAAATCTCTATCACGTTTGAATTTGAAATTCAAATTGATATGATATCTCAAATTTGATTTATGAAAATAAATCAAATATAGTTCAGCCTTATCTTTATTTTAAATTAAATAAATAGGTGAATTAAATCTGTGGGACGGATTTAATATAAATATTATTTATTTAATTAGTTTCTTATCAAATTATACGATATATGATATTGTATTAATTTCAGAATTAATATAAGATTAACTCCAAAAATCCAATTCGGTAGAGAAAAACGCATAGCATCCCATATATCTGATTTGAGGAGCTACGTTTTGAAAACACATAGAATACAGAAAGGCCGAAGGGGAATCTGCAAAAGGTTTGCAGATAAGAAGCTGCCGAAATAGAGACGGAGAGAACGAATTCTTGAGAAAGCCCTGGAGGGACAAGAGACGCTAGCACGTCGTTCATGGTTAGAACACTGTTTGTGTGGATACCAGCAGAGGAAGCCGACCTGAGTCGTCGACTTCTTGCGATCGGAAAGGGAGCACGAGCCGCGGAGAGAAGCTGTGAACGTCGTGAGCAGAAGCTGTAGAAGTCGCTGAGGAACACTCAGGGTAATGCTTCTTCCCACTTGACTTAAACATATACGGTAGATCCTGGCAAGGAATAGAAAATTTTTTAAGTTAATTTCCGCTGCGTGTCTTCCAATTCCTTACACTTTCCGCACTTGTCCTGGTTTAGATGTTAATTTTGAGTTGAAAGGACCTTTATTAAGTAACTTACCAAAGTTTTATGGATTGGCAGGTGAGGATCATTTCAAGTATTTGACGACTATGCAGTGGGTTTACTCATCCCTGAAACCTGTAGGTGTTGACATGGATGCTGTACAGGGACGAGTATTCCACTTTATACTTGAAGGAAAAGAAAATGAATAGTTTTTTATGCTACTACATCATACACCTCAACCCTTAGACTCTTAGAATAACTTAAGGACTACTTTCTTAGAAAGATACTTCCCTACTTCCAAGATTGCTACATTGAAAAAGGAGATTTTTACTGCAAAATAGTATGATTTCTATGAGTTTTGGGGATCGTTTTAAGAGATTTCTATGATTAGCTAGAGGTCCATGTCACGATATTCCAAGTGAGCATTTGGTATAGTATTTCATTCAGGATTGCACTATGCATATAGAAAGAATTTGGATGTAAATTCTGGGGTTCCATTGATAATTTAACTCCAGATGAAGCATGGAACTTGATTGAGAAGATAGTAAGCAATGACTAGCAATATGGGGGCTATGATACTAGACAAGTCCATGAGTTTTCTTTAAGGCTTTCTCAAAATTTTAATAGTTTATCTTCTCAAGTTGTTGCCATGAATGCTGAGATTAACAATGTAGCTGCTCAACTGAGTAATTCACATGTTCAAAGCACATACTCTCAATCTCTTGTGGCTCTTATTTGTCAGCTTTGTTATTCACCTATGCACGCCACTGTCAATTGTCCTACACTTTGTGTAGATGTATCATCCATCTATCAAGTCAAACAAAACCAGTATCTATAAAGGAATCCATACTCCAACACATATAATGAAGGATGGAGAGATCATCCTAATCTTAGATGGAGGTAGAGACAGAAATTTTGGATAGAATAAATTTAATAATGATAGACAATTGTTGAATCATCTAGAGCTATAGAATTACCTACTGCTGCAAAAGATGATGGTATATCTGAGATAATTAAGAGCATTAATGTGATGAATGCAAATATAAACTTTATAAACATAACTTTCAATTCTAACTTCAAGGACCTGAGATCTACTGTGGAGAACAACCTAGCAATGATATATTCTAAGTTTGCTGCCTTGGAGAATAGAATAGAATGGTGGAAAACCAAAACTTCTAACATGAATGGCTATGTATCACAACTAGCCAATTCAATAAGTGATATTCAAGCAAGAATCAGTAGAAATTTACCTTCAAACACATTTGTTAATCCCAAATCTATTAATGCTATAAGTTTGAGAAGTGAAAAAACAGTGGGGAAACTAGTTCTAAAACGAAAGAGTTGATTGAAGAAAACCTTCACTCATGCCAGAATCAGAAAGTAGCAAAGGAAAGGAGATATTGTAGCAGGAAAATGAGCAAACCATATTGAAGGGTGCTGCACAATCACCTATTATGCATGAAGCAGTTGCTAGTTCTAGTAGTGCAGGTCAGAAATCATATAGGAACCAGAATAAGAAAGAGCATGAAGATGCAAAATAAAAGGATGGAGAGATAAGTATGAAACACCTACCTTTTCCTAATGCATACATGTGTCCAAAGAAGCTTTTGAAAGATAAACAGGAACAAGATATTATGAATCTATTAGGGAAATTGGAAGTTAATATGCCACTTGACGATCTGATTACAAGTATATCTAAGTATGTGAAATTCATGAAAGAACTCTGCACTAATAAAAAAATTTGCAAGCCAAATTAAAGGGTTCAAGTATGATCCAGTGTGTCAGCTTTACTTAAGCCACAACCTTCTACTAAAGGTAATGATCCAGGTTCTTTTACAATCCCAATCACCATTGGTAAGTTTCAGAGTGCTAGTGCTTTGTTAGATCTTGGTGTAGCCATTAATGTAATTCCAACTTCCATGATAGTTCAACTTGTTAATCGGACCACTAGGAAACCTGAGGGACTTCTAGAGGACATATTGGTGAAGGTCAAAGACTTGATTACACCTGCAGATTTTTATGTCTTAGATACGTCATATAAGTGAACCTCAAAAGGTCCTATTATTTTGGGGAGGCTATTCCTTAGAACAGCTAACACTATCATAAGCATGAAAAATGGGAGCATCACATTGGAAGTAGGTGATGATGTCATAAGGTAGCAGGAGAACATAATGTTGCTGATCCTTTAACAAAGCCGCTTGTGCAGGCAAAGCATGAGCGTCATGTTGGTCAATGGTAATTAGTCAAATTAATGATTGTACCTAGTGCAAGTGGGAGGTTGTTGGAAATTGTGCCCTAGGGGCCAATCATTGTCTTATGAACATTGTTGATTTATGAATTTATTAATTGTGTTATCATATTCTTTGCATGTTTACTGTGATGACCATCCTTGGATAACTCATGATCTTATCCTAAATGTCCCTGGTCGGTCATCTATGCAGGAACATAGATGAAATAAGACCAGTATGATTTTGAAGATGTATAGAGATATAAATCAAAGTCACAGGCACATGTAAGAGTACAAGGTTACATTGTTCATCGATCCTCATATGATTTGGGTAGTCGTTATGTCTTGCTAGAGACCGCTTGCGACTTGTGGGCCAGTATAACAAATGACCCACTGCCAACTTCATATAGGCCTACAGGGTCACACACGAAATAGCCCAACACGAGCTTTGATGTCCAGATTCATTGAATCTAAGACATGTCCTATTCAATGAATGATCCAGGGTGGATGTATATATTTATTTATATTTATATTCATATATCTATAAATTCGTATATATACATTATATATAAGAGATATATGAGATTTAATTTATAAGGATAAATTAAATCTCTATCACGTTTGAATTTGAAATTCAAATTGATATGATATCTCAAATTTGATTTATGAAAATAAATCAAATATAGTTCAGCCTTATCTTTATTTTAAATTAAATAAATAGGTGAATTAAATCGGTGGGACGGATTTAATATAAATATTATTTATTTAATTAGTTTCTTATCAAATTATACGATATATGATATTGTATTAATTTCAGAATTAATATAAGATTAACTCCAAAAATCCAATTCGGTAGAGAAAAATGCATAGCATCCCATATATCTGATTTGAGGAGCTATGTTTTGAAAACACATAGAATACAGAAAGGCCGAAGGGGAATCTGCAAAAGGTTTGCAGATAAGAAGCTGCCGAAATAGAGATGGAGAGAACGAATTCTTGAGAAAGCCCTGGAGGGACAAGAGACGCTAGCACATCGTTCATGGTTAGAACACTGTTTGTGTGGATACCAGCAGAGGAAGCCGACATGAGTCGTCGACTTCTTGTGATCGGAAAGGGAGCACGAGCCGCGGAGAGAAGCTGTGAACGTCGTGAGCAGAAGCTGTAGAAGCCGCTGAGGAACACTCAGGGTAATGCTTCTTCCCACATGACTTAAACATATACGGTAGATCCTGTCAAGGAATAGAAAATTTTTTAAGTTAATTTCCGCTGCGTGTCTTCCAATTCCTTACACTTTCCGCACTTGTCCTGGTTTAGATGTTAATTTTGAGTTGAAAGGACCTTTATTAAGTAACTTACCAAAGTTTTATGGATTGGCAGGTGAGGATCATTTCAAGTATTTGACGACTATGCAGTGGGTTTACTCATCCCTGAAACCTGTAGGTGTTGACATGGATGCTGTACAGATGAAGCGTGGAACTTGATTGAGAAGATAGTAAGCAATGACTAGCAATATGGGGGCTATGATACTAGACAAGTCCATGAGTTTTCTTTAAGGCTTTCTCAAAATTTTAATAGTTTATCTTCTCAAGTTGTTGCCATGAATGCTGAGATTAACAATGTAGCTGCTCAACTGAGTAATTCACATGTTCAAAGCACATACTCTCAATCTCTTGTGGCTCTTATTTGTCAGCTTTGTTATTCACCTATGCACGCCACTGTCAATTGTCCTACACTTTGTGTAGATGTATCATCCATCTATCAAGTCAAACAAAACCAGTATCTATAAAGGAATCCATACTCCAACACATATAATGAAGGATGGAGAGATCATCCTAATCTTAGATGGAGGTAGAGACAGAAATTTTGGATAGAATAAATTTAATAATGATAGACAATTGTTGAATCATCTAGAGCTATAGAATTACCTACTGCTGCAAAAGATGATGGTATATCTGAGATAATTAAGAGCATTAATGTGATGAATGCAAATATAAACTTTATAAACATAACTTTCAATTCTAACTTCAAGGACCTGAGATCTACTGTGGAGAACAACCTAGCAATGATATATTCTAAGTTTGCTGCCTTGGAGAATAGAATAGAATGGTGGAAAACCAAAACTTCTAACATGAATGGCTATGTATCACAACTAGCCAATTCAATAAGTGATATTCAAGCAAGAATCAGTAGAAATTTACCTTCAAACTAATTTGTTAATCCCAAATCTATTAATGCTATAAGTTTGAGAAGTGAAAAAACAGTGGGGAAACTAGTTCTAAAACTAAAGAGTTGATTGAAGAAAACCTTCACTCATGCCAGAATCAGAAAGTAGCAAAGGAAAGGAGATATTGTAGCAGGAAAATGAGCAAACCATATTGAAGGGTGCTGCACAATCACCTATTATGCATGAAGCAGTTGCTAGTTCTAGTAGTGCAGGTCAGAAATCATATAGGAACCAGAATAAGAAAGAGCATGAAGATGCAAAATAAAAGGATGGAGAGATAAGTATGAAACACCTACCTTTTCCTAATGCATACATGTGTCCAAAGAAGCTTTTGAAAGATAAACAGGAACAAGATATTATGAATCTATTAGGGAAATTGGAAGTTAATATGCCACTTGACGATCTGATTACAAGTATATCTAAGTATGTGAAATTCATGAAAGAACTCTGCACTAATAAAAAAATTTGCAAGCCAAATTAAAGGGTTCAAGTATGATCCAGTGTGTCAGCTTTACTTAAGCCACAACCTTCTACTAAAGGTAATGATCCAGGTTCTTTTACAATCCCAATCACCATTGGTAAGTTTCAGAGTGCTAGTGCTTTGTTAGATCTTGGTGTAGCCATTAATGTAATTCCAACTTCCATGATAGTTCAACTTGTTAATCGGACCACTAGGAAACCTGAGGGACTTCTAGAGGACATATTGGTGAAGGTCAAAGACTTGATTACACCTGCAGATTTTTATGTCTTAGATACGTCATATAAGTGAACCTCAAAAGGTCCTATTATTTTGGGGAGGCTATTCCTTAGAACAGCTAACACTATCATAAGCATGAAAAATGGGAGCATCACATTGGAAGTAGGTGATGATGTCATAAGGTAGCAGGAGAAGATAATGTTGCTGATCCTCTAACAAAGCCGCTTGTGCAGGCAAAGCATGAGCGTCATGTTGGTCAATGGTAATTAGTCAAATTAATGATTGTACCTAGTGCAAGTGGGAGGTTGTTGGAAATTGTGCCCTAGGGGCCAATCATTGTCTTATGAACATTGTTGATTTATGAATTTATTAATTGTGTTATCATATTATTTGCATGTTTACTGTGATGACCATCCTTGGATAACTCATGATCTTATCCTAAATGTCCCTGGTCGGTCATCTATGCAGGAGCATAGATGAAATAAGACCAGTATGATTTTGAAGATGTATAGAGATATAAATCAAAGTCACAGGCACATGTAAGAGTACAAGGTTACATTGTTCATCGATCCTCATATGATTTGGGTAGTCGTTATGTCTTGCTAGAGACCGCTTGCGACTTGTGGGCCAGTATAACAAATGACCCACTGCCAACTTCATATAGGCCTACAGGGTCACACACGAAATAGCCCAACACGAGCTTTGATGTCCAGATTCATTGAATCTAAGACATGTCCGATTCAATGAATGATCCAGGGTGGATGTATATATTTATTTATATTTATATTCATATATCTATAAATTCGTATATATACATTATATATAAGAGATATATGAGATTTAATTTATAAGGATAAATTAAATCTCTATCACGTTTGAATTTAAAATTCAAATTGATATGATATCTCAAATTTGATTTATGAAAATAAATCAAATATAGTTCAGCCTTATCTTTATTTTAAATTAAATAAATAGGTGAATTAAATCTGTGGGACGGATTTAATATAAATATTATTTATTTAATTAGTTTCTTATCAAATTATACGATATATGATATTGTATTAATTTCAGAATGAATATAAGATTAACTCCAAAAATCCAATTCGGTAGAGAAAAACGCATAGCATCCCATATATCTGATTTGAGGAGCTACGTTTTGAAAACACATAGAATACAGAAAGGCCGAAGGGGAATCTGCAAAAGGTTTGCAGATAAGAAGCTGCCGAAATAGAGACGGAGAGAACGAATTCTTGAGAAAGCCCTGGAGGGACAAGAGACGCTAGCACGTCGTTCATGGTTAGAACACTGTTTGTGTGGATACCAGCAGAGGAAGCCGACCTGAGTCGTCGACTTCTTGCGATCGGAAAGGGAGCACGAGCCGCGGAGAGAAGCTGTGAACGTCGTGAGCAGAAGCTGTAGAAGCCGCTGAGGAACACTCAGGGTAATGCTTCTTCCCACATGACTTAAACATATACGGTAGATCCTGGCAAGGAATAGAAAATTTTTTAAGTTAATTTCCGCTGCGTGTCTTCCAATTCCTTACACTTTCCGCACTTGTCCTGGTTTAGATGTTAATTCTGAGTTGAAAGGACCTTTATTAAGTAACTTACCAAAGTTTTATGGATTGGCAGGTGAGGATCATTTCAAGTATTTGACGACTATGCAGTGGGTTTACTCATCCCTGAAACCTGTAGGTGTTGACATGGATGCTGTACAGGGACAAGTATTCCACTTTATACTTGAAGGAAAAGAAAATGAATAGTTTTTTATGCTACTACATCATACACCTCAACCCTTAGACTCTTAGAATAACTTAAGGACTACTTTCTTAGAAAGATACTTCCCTACTTCCAAGATTGCTACATTGAAAAAGGAGATTTTTACTGCAAAATAGTATGATTTCTATGAGTTTTGGGGATCGTTTTAAGAGATTTCTATGATTAGCTAGAGGTCCATGTCACGATATTCCAAGTGAGCATTTGGTATAGTATTTCATTCAGGATTGCACTATGCATATAGAAAGAATTTGGATGTAAATTCTGGGGTTCCATTGATAATTTAACTCCAGATGAAGCATGGAACTTGATTGAGAAGATAGTAAGCAATGACTAGCAATATGGGGGCTATGGTACTAGACAAGTCCATGAGTTTTCTTTAAGGCTTTCTCAAAATTTTAATAGTTTATCTTCTCAAGTTGTTGCCATGAATGCTGAGATTAACAATGTAGCTGCTCAACTGAGTAATTCACATGTTCAAAGCACATACTCTCAATCTCTTGTGGCTCTTATTTGTCAGCTTTGTTATTCACCTATGCACGCCACTGTCAATTGTCCTACACTTTGTGTAGATGTATCATCCATCTATCAAGTCAAACAAAACCAGTATCTATAAAGGAATCCATACTCCAACACATATAATGAAGGATGGAGAGATCATCCTAATCTTAGATGGAGGTAGAGACAGAAATTTTGGATAGAATAAATTTAATAATGATAGACAATTGTTGAATCATCTAGAGCTATAGAATTACCTACTGCTGCAAAAGATGATGGTATATCTGAGATAATTAAGAGCATTAATGTGATGAATGCAAATATAAACTTTATAAACATAACTTTCAATTCTAACTTCAAGGACCTGAGATCTACTGTGGAGAACAACCTAGCAATGATATATTCTAAGTTTGCTGCCTTGGAGAATAGAATAGAATGGTGGAAAACCAAAACTTCTAACATGAATGGCTATGTATCACAACTAGCCAATTCAATAAGTGATATTCAAGCAAGAATCAGTAGAAATTTACCTTCAAACACATTTGTTAATCCCAAATCTATTAATGCTATAAGTTTGAGAAGTGAAAAAACAGTGGGGAAACTAGTTCTAAAACTAAAGAGTTGATTGAAGAAAACCTTCACTCATGCCAGAATCAGAAAGTAGCAAAGGAAAGGAGATATTGTAGCAGGAAAATGAGCAAACCATATTGAAGGGTGCTGCACAATCACCTATTATGCATGAAGCAGTTGCTAGTTCTAGTAGTGCAGGTCAGAAATCATATAGGAACCAGAATAAGAAAGAGCATGAAGATGCAAAATAAAAGGATAGAGAGATAAGTATGAAACACCTACCTTTTCCTAATGCATACATGTGTCCAAAGAAGCTTTTGAAAGATAAACAGGAACAAGATATTATGAATCTATTAGGGAAATTGGAAGTTAATATGCCACTTGACGATCTGATTACAAGTATATCTAAGTATGTGAAATTCATGAAAGAACTCTGCACTAATAAAAAAATTTGCAAGCCAAATTAAAGGGTTCAAGTATGATCCAGTGTGTCAGCTTTACTTAAGCCACAACCTTCTACTAAAGGTAATGATCCAGGTTCTTTTACAATCCCAATCACCATTGGTAAGTTTCAGAGTGCTAGTGCTTTGTTAGATCTTGGTGTAGCCATTAATGTAATTCCAACTTCCATGATAGTTCAACTTGTTAATCGGACCACTAGGAAACCTGAGGGACTTCTAGAGGACATATTGGTGAAGGTCAAAGACTTGATTACACCTGCAGATTTTTATGTCTTAGATACGTCATATAAGTGAACCTCAAAAGGTCCTATTATTTTGGGGAGGCTATTCCTTAGAACAGCTAACACTATCATAAGCATGAAAAATGGGAGCATCACATTGGAAGTAGGTGATGATGTCATAAGGTAGCAGGAGAACATAATGTTGCTGATCCTCTAACAAAGCCGCTTGTGCAGGCAAAGCATGAGCGTCATGTTGGTCAATGGTAATTAGTCAAATTAATGATTGTACCTAGTGCAAGTGGGAGGTTGTTGGAAATTGTGCCCTAGGGGCCAATCATTGTCTTATGAACATTGTTGATTTATGAATTTATTAATTGTGTTATCATATTATTTGCATGTTCACTGTGATGACCATCCTTGGATAACTCATGATCTTATCCTAAATGTCCCTGGTCGGTCATCTATGCAGGAGCATAGATGAAATAAGACCAGTATGATTTTGAAGATGTATAGAGATATAAATCAAAGTCACAGGCACATGTAAGAGTACAAGGTTACATTGTTCATCGATCCTCATATGATTTGGGTAGTCGTTATGTCTTGCTAGAGACCGCTTGCGACTTGTGGGCCAGTATAACAAATGACCCACTGCCAACTTCATATAGGCCTACAGGGTCACACACGAAATAGCCCAACACGAGCTTTGATGTCCAGATTCATTGAATCTAAGACATGTCCGATTCAATGAATGATCCAGGGTGGATGTATATATTTATTTATATTTATATTCATATATCTATAAATTCGTATATATACATTATATATAAGAGATATATGAGATTTAATTTATAAGGATAAATTAAATCTCTATCACGTTTGAATTTGAAATTCAAATTGATATGATATCTCAAATTTGATTTATGAAAATAAATCAAATATAGTTCAGCCTTATCTTTATTTTAAATTAAATAAATAGGTGAATTAAATCTGTGGGACGGATTTAATATAAATATTATTTATTTAATTAGTTTCTTATCAAATTATACGATATATGATATTGTATTAATTTCAGAATGAATATAAGATTAACTCCAAAAATCCAATTCGGTAGAGAAAAACGCATAGCATCCCATATATCTGATTTGAGGAGCTACGTTTTGAAAACACATAGAATACAGAAAGGCCGAAGGGGAATCTGCAAAAGGTTTGCAGATAAGAAGCTGCCGAAATAGAGACGGAGAGAACGAATTCTTGAGAAAGCCCTGGAGGGACAAGAGACGCTAGCACGTCGTTCATGGTTAGAACACTGTTTGTGTGGATACCAGCAGAGGAAGCCGACCTGAGTCGTCGACTTCTTGCGATCGGAAAGGGAGCACGAGCCGCGGAGAGAAGCTGTGAACGTCGTGAGCAGAAGCTGTAGAAGCCGCCGAGGAACACTCAGGGTAATGCTTCTTCCCACTTGACTTAAACATATACGGTAGATCCTGGCAAGGAATAGAAAATTTTTTAAGTTAATTTCCGCTGCGTGTCTTCCAATTCCTTACACTTTCCGCACTTGTCCTGGTTTAGATGTTAATTCTGAGTTGAAAGGACCTTTATTAAGTAACTTACCAAAGTTTTATGGATTGGCAGGTGAGGATCATTTCAAGTATTTGACGACTATGCAGTGGGTTTACTCATCCCTGAAACCTGTAGGTGTTGACATGGATGCTGTACAGGGACAAGTATTCCACTTTATACTTGAAGGAAAAGAAAATGAATAGTTTTTTATGCTACTACATCATACACCTCAACCCTTAGACTCTTAGAATAACTTAAGGACTACTTTCTTAGAAAGATACTTCCCTACTTCCAAGATTGCTACATTGAAAAAGGAGATTTTTACTGCAAAATAGTATGATTTCTATGAGTTTTGGGGATCGTTTTAAGAGATTTCTATGATTAGCTAGAGGTCCATGTCACGATATTCCAAGTGAGCATTTGGTATAGTATTTCATTCAGGATTGCACTATGCATATAGAAAGAATTTGGATGTAAATTCTGGGGTTCCATTGATAATTTAACTCCAGATGAAGCATGGAACTTGATTGAGAAGATAGTAAGCAATGACTAGCAATATGGGGGCTATGATACTAGACAAGTCCATGAGTTTTCTTTAAGGCTTTCTCAAAATTTTAATAGTTTATCTTCTCAAGTTGTTGCCATGAATGCTGAGATTAACAATGTAGCTGCTCAACTGAGTAATTCACATGTTCAAAGCACATACTCTCAATCTCTTGTGGCTCTTATTTGTCAGCTTTGTTATTCACCTATGCACGCCACTGTCAATTGTCCTACACTTTGTGTAGATGTATCATCCATCTATCAAGTCAAACAAAACCAGTATCTATAAAGGAATCCATACTCCAACACATATAATGAAGGATGGAGAGATCATCCTAATCTTAGATGGAGGTAGAGACAGAAATTTTGGATAGAATAAATTTAATAATGATAGACAATTGTTGAATCATCTAGAGCTATAGAATTACCTACTGCTGCAAAAGATGATGGTATATCTGAGATAATTAAGAGCATTAATGTGATGAATGCAAATATAAACTTTATAAACATAACTTTCAATTCTAACTTCAAGGACCTGAGATCTACTGTGGAGAACAACCTAGCAATGATATATTCTAAGTTTGCTGCCTTGGAGAATAGAATAGAATGGTGGAAAACCAAAACTTCTAACATGAATGGCTATGTATCACAACTAGCCAATTCAATAAGTGATATTCAAGCAAGAATCAGTAGAAATTTACCTTCAAACACATTTGTTAATCCCAAATCTATTAATGCTATAAGTTTGAGAAGTGAAAAAACAGTGGGGAAACTAGTTCTAAAACGAAAGAGTTGATTGAAGAAAACCTTCACTCATGCCAGAATCAGAAAGTAGCAAAGGAAAGGAGATATTGTAGCAGGAAAATGAGCAAACCATATTGAAGGGTGCTGCACAATCACCTATTATGCATGAAGCAGTTGCTAGTTCTAGTAGTGCAGGTCAGAAATCATATAGGAACCAGAATAAGAAAGAGCATGAAGATGCAAAATAAAAGGATGGAGAGATAAGTATGAAACACCTACCTTTTCCTAATGCATACATGTGTCCAAAGAAGCTTTTGAAAGATAAACAGGAACAAGATATTATGAATCTATTAGGGAAATTGGAAGTTAATATGCCACTTGACGATCTGATTACAAGTATATCTAAGTATGTGAAATTCATGAAAGAACTCTGCACTAATAAAAAAATTTGCAAGCCAAATTAAAGGGTTCAAGTATGATCCAGTGTGTCAGCTTTACTTAAGCCACAACCTTCTACTAAAGGTAATGATCCAGGTTCTTTTACAATCCCAATCACCATTGGTAAGTTTCAGAGTGCTAGTGCTTTGTTAGATCTTGGTGTAGCCATTAATGTAATTCCAACTTCCATGATAGTTCAACTTGTTAATCGGACCACTAGGAAACCTGAGGGACTTCTAGAGGACATATTGGTGAAGGTCAAAGACTTGATTACACCTGCAGATTTTTATGTCTTAGATACGTCATATAAGTGAACCTCAAAAGGTCCTATTATTTTGGGGAGGCTATTCCTTAGAACAGCTAACACTATCATAAGCATGAAAAATGGGAGCATCACATTGGAAGTAGGTGATGATGTCATAAGGTAGCAGGAGAACATAATGTTGCTGATCCTCTAACAAAGCCGCTTGTGCAGGCAAAGCATGAGCGTCATGTTGGTCAATGGTAATTAGTCAAATTAATGATTGTACCTAGTGCAAGTGGGAGGTTGTTGGAAATTGTGCCCTAGGGGCCAATCATTGTCTTATGAACATTGTTGATTTATGAATTTATTAATTGTGTTATCATATTCTTTGCATGTTTACTGTGATGACCATCCTTGGATAACTCATGATCTTATCCTAAATGTCCCTGGTCGGTCATCTATGCAGGAGCATAGATGAAATAAGACCAGTATGATTTTGAAGATGTATAGAGATATAAATCAAAGTCACAGGCACATGTAAGAGTACAAGGTTACATTGTTCATCGATCCTCATATGATTTGGGTAGTCGTTATGTCTTGCTAGAGACCGCTTGCGACTTGTGGGCCAGTATAACAAATGACCCACTGCCAACTTCATATAGGCCTACAGGGTCACACACGAAATAGCCCAACACGAGCTTTGATGTCCAGATTCATTGAATCTAAGACATGTCCGATTCAATGAATGATCCAGGGTGGATGTATATATTTATTTATATTTATATTCATATATCTATAAATTCGTATATATACATTATATATAAGAGATATATGAGATTTAATTTATAAGGATAAATTAAATCTCTATCACGTTTGAATTTGAAATTCAAATTGATATGATATCTCAAATTTGATTTATGAAAATAAATCAAATATAGTTCAGCCTTATCTTTATTTTAAATTAAATAAATAGGTGAATTAAATCTGTGGGACGGATTTAATATAAATATTATTTATTTAATTAGTTTCTTATCAAATTATACGATATATGATATTGTATTAATTTCAGAATTAATATAAGATTAACTCCAAAAATCCAATTCGGTAGAGAAAAACGCATAGCATCCCATATATCTGATTTGAGGAGCTACGTTTTGAAAACACATAGAATACAGAAAGGCCGAAGGGGAATCTGCAAAAGGTTTGCAGATAAGAAGCTGTCGAAATAGAGACGGAGAGAACGAATTCTTGAGAAAGCCCTGGAGGGACAAGAGACGCTAGCACGTCGTTCATGGTTAGAACACTGTTTGTGTGGATACCAGCAGAGGAAGCCGACCTGAGTCGTCGACTTCTTGCGATCGGAAAGGGAGCACGAGCCGCGGAGAGAAGCTGTGAACGTCGTGAGCAGAAGCTGTAGAAGTCGCTGAGGAACACTCAGGGTAATGCTTCTTCCCACTTGACTTAAACATATACGGTAGATCCTGGCAAGGAATAGAAAATTTTTTAAGTTAATTTCCGCTGCGTGTCTTCCAATTCCTTACACTTTCCGCACTTGTCCTGGTTTAGATGTTAACTTTGAGTTGAAAGGACCTTTATTAAGTAACTTACCAAAGTTTTATGGATTGGCAGGTGAGGATCATTCCAAGTATTTGACGACTATGCAGTGGGTTTACTCATCCCTGAAACCTGTAGGTGTTGACATGGATGCTGTACAGGGACGAGTATTCCACTTTATACTTGAAGGAAAAGAAAATGAATAGTTTTTTATGCTACTACATCATACACCTCAACCCTTAGACTCTTAGAATAACTTAAGGACTACTTTCTTAGAAAGATACTTCCCTACTTCCAAGATTGCTACATTGAAAAAGGAGATTTTTACTGCAAAATAGTATGATTTCTATGAGTTTTGGGGATCGTTTTAAGAGATTTCTATGATTAGCTAGAGGTCCATGTCACGATATTCCAAGTGAGCATTTGGTATAGTATTTCATTCAGGACTGCACTATACATATAGAAAGAATTTGGATGCAAATTCTGGGGTTCCATTGATAATTTAACTCCAGATGAAGCATGGAACTTGATTGAGAAGATAGTAAGCAATGACTAGCAATATGGGGGCTATGATACTAGACAAGTCCATGAGTTTTCTTTAAGGCTTTCTCAAAATTTTAATAGTTTATCTTCTCAAGTTGTTGCCATGAATGCTGAGATTAACAATGTAGCTGCTCAACTGAGTAATTCACATGTTCAAAGCACATACTCTCAATCTCTTGTGGCTCTTATTTGTCAGCTTTGTTATTCACCTATGCACGCCACTGTCAATTGTCCTACACTTTGTGTAGATGTATCATCCATCTATCAAGTCAAACAAAACCAGTATCTATAAAGGAATCCATACTCCAACACATATAATGAAGGATGGAGAGATCATCCTAATCTTAGATGGAGGTAGAGACAGAAATTTTGGATAGAATAAATTTAATAATGATAGACAATTGTTGAATCATCTAGAGCTATAGAATTACCTACTGCTGCAAAAGATGATGGTATATCTGAGATAATTAAGAGCATTAATGTGATGAATGCAAATATAAACTTTATAAACATAACTTTCAATTCTAACTTCAAGGACCTGAGATCTACTGTGGAGAACAACCTAGCAATGATATATTCTAAGTTTGCTGCCTTGGAGAATAGAATAGAATGGTGGAAAACCAAAACTTCTAACATGAATGGCTATGTATCACAACTAGCCAATTCAATAAGTGATATTCAAGCAAGAATCAGTAGAAATTTACCTTCAACCACATTTGTTAATCCCAAATCTATTAATGCTATAAGTTTGAGAAGTGAAAAAACAGTGGGGAAACTAGTTCGAAAACTAAAGAGTTGATTGAAGAAAACCTTCACTCATGCCAGAATCAGAAAGTAGCAAAGGAAAGGAGATATTGTAGCAGGAAAATGAGCAAACCATATTGAAGGGTGCTGCACAATCACCTATTATGCATGAAGCAGTTGCTAGTTCTAGTAGTGCAGGTCAGAAATCATATAGGAACCAGAATAAGAAAGAGCATGAAGATGCAAAATAAAAGGATGGAGAGATAAGTATGAAACACCTACCTTTTCCTAATGCATACATGTGTCCAAAGAAGCTTTTGAAAGATAAACAGGAACAAGATATTATGAATCTATTAGGGAAATTGGAAGTTAATATGCCACTTGACGATCTGATTACAAGTATATCTAAGTATGTGAAATTCATGAAAGAACTCTGCACTAATAAAAAAATTTGCAAGCCAAATTAAAGGGTTCAAGTATGATCCAGTGTGTCAGCTTTACTTAAGCCACAACCTTCTACTAAAGGTAATGATCCAGGTTCTTTTACAATCCCAATCACCATTGGTAAGTTTCAGAGTGCTAGTGCTTTGTTAGATCTTGGTGTAGCCATTAATGTAATTCCAACTTCCATGATAGTTCAACTTGTTAATCGGACCACTAGGAAACCTGAGGGACTTCTAGAGGACATATTGGTGAAGGTCAAAGACTTGATTACACCTGCAGATTTTTATGTCTTAGATACGTCATATAAGTGAACCTCAAAAGGTCCTATTATTTTGGGGAGGCTATTCCTTAGAACAGCTAACACTATCATAAGCATGAAAAATGGGAGCATCACATTGGAAGTAGGTGATGATGTCATAAGGTAGCAGGAGAACATAATGTTGCTGATCCTCTAACAAAGCCGCTTGTGCAGGCAAAGCATGAGCGTCATGTTGGTCAATGGTAATTAGTCAAATTAATGATTGTACCTAGTGCAAGTGGGAGGTTGTTGGAAATTGTGCCCTAGGGGCCAATCATTGTCTTATGAACATTGTTGATTTATGAATTTATTAATTGTGTTATCATATTCTTTGCATGTTTACTGTGATGACCATCCTTGGATAACTCATGATCTTATCCTAAATGTCCCTGGTCGGTCATCTATGCAGGAGCATAGATGAAATAAGACCAGTATGATTTTGAAGATGTATAGAGATATAAATCAAAGTCACAGGCACATGTAAGAGTACAAGGTTACATTGTTCATCGATCCTCATATGATTTGGGTAGTCGTTATGTCTTGCTAGAGACCGCTTGCGACTTGTGGGCCAGTATAACAAATGACCCACTGCCAACTTCATATAGGCCTACAGGGTCACACACGAAATAGCCCAACACGAGCTTTGATGTCCAGATTCATTGAATCTAAGACATGTCCGATTCAATGAATGATCCAGGGTGGATGTATATATTTATTTATATTTATATTCATATATCTATAAATTCGTATATATACATTATATATAAGAGATATATGAGATTTAATTTATAAGGATAAATTAAATCTCTATCACGTTTGAATTTGAAATTCAAATTGATATGATATCTCAAATTTGATTTATGAAAATAAATCAAATATAGTTCAGCCTTATCTTTATTTTAAATTAAATAAATAGGTGAATTAAATCTGTGGGACGGATTTAATATAAATATTATTTATTTAATTAGTTTCTTATCAAATTATACGATATATGATATTGTATTAATTTCAGAATTAATATAAGATTAACTCCAAAAATCCAATTCGGTAGAGAAAAACGCATAGCATCCCATATATCTGATTTGAGGAGCTACGTTTTGAAAACACATAGAATACAGAAAGGCCGAAGGGGAATCTGCAAAAGGTTTGCAGATAAGAAGCTGCCGAAATAGAGACGGAGAGAACGAATTCTTGAGAAAGCCCTGGAGGGACAAGAGACGCTAGCACGTCGTTCATGGTTAGAACACTGTTTGTGTGGATACCAGCAGAGGAAGCCGACCTGAGTCGTCGACTTCTTGCGATCGGAAAGGGAGCACGAGCCGCGGAGAGAAGCTGTGAACGTCGTGAGCAGAAGCTGTAGAAGTCGCTGAGGAACACTCAGGGTAATGCTTCTTCCCACTTGACTTAAACATATACGGTAGATCCTGGCAAGGAATAGAAAATTTTTTAAGTTAATTTCCGCTGCGTGTCTTCCAATTCCTTACACTTTCCGCACTTGTCCTGGTTTAGATGTTAATTTTGAGTTGAAAGGACCTTTATTAAGTAACTTACCAAAGTTTTATGGATTGGCAGGTGAGGATCATTCCAAGTATTTGACGACTATGCAGTGGGTTTACTCATCCCTGAAACCTGTAGGTGTTGACATGGATGCTGTACAGGGACGAGTATTCCACTTTATACTTGAAGGAAAAGAAAATGAATAGTTTTTTATGCTACTACATCATACACCTCAACCCTTAGACTCTTAGAATAACTTAAGGACTACTTTCTTAGAAAGATACTTCCCTACTTCCAAGATTGCTACATTGAAAAAGGAGATTTTTACTGCAAAATAGTATGATTTCTATGAGTTTTGGGGATCGTTTTAAGAGATTTCTATGATTAGCTAGAGGTCCATGTCACGATATTCCAAGTGAGCATTTGGTATAGTATTTCATTCAGGACTGCACTATACATATAGAAAGAATTTGGATGCAAATTCTGGGGTTCCATTGATAATTTAACTCCAGATGAAGCATGGAACTTGATTGAGAAGATAGTAAGCAATGACTAGCAATATGGGGGCTATGATACTAGACAAGTCCATGAGTTTTCTTTAAGGCTTTCTCAAAATTTTAATAGTTTATCTTCTCAAGTTGTTGCCATGAATGCTGAGATTAACAATGTAGCTGCTCAACTGAGTAATTCACATGTTCAAAGCACATACTCTCAATCTCTTGTGGCTCTTATTTGTCAGCTTTGTTATTCACCTATGCACGCCACTGTCAATTGTCCTACACTTTGTGTAGATGTATCATCCATCTATCAAGTCAAACAAAACCAGTATCTATAAAGGAATCCATACTCCAACACATATAATGAAGGATGGAGAGATCATCCTAATCTTAGATGGAGGTAGAGACAGAAATTTTGGATAGAATAAATTTAATAATGATAGACAATTGTTGAATCATCTAGAGCTATAGAATTACCTACTGCTGCAAAAGATGATGGTATATCTGAGATAATTAAGAGCATTAATGTGATGAATGCAAATATAAACTTTATAAACATAACTTTCAATTCTAACTTCAAGGACCTGAGATCTACTGTGGAGAACAACCTAGCAATGATATATTCTAAGTTTGCTGCCTTGGAGAATAGAATAGAATGGTGGAAAACCAAAACTTCTAACATGAATGGCTATGTATCACAACTAGCCAATTCAATAAGTGATATTCAAGCAAGAATCAGTAGAAATTTACCTTCAACCACATTTGTTAATCCCAAATCTATTAATGCTATAAGTTTGAGAAGTGAAAAAACAGTGGGGAAACTAGTTCGAAAACTAAAGAGTTGATTGAAGAAAACCTTCACTCATGCCAGAATCAGAAAGTAGCAAAGGAAAGGAGATATTGTAGCAGGAAAATGAGCAAACCATATTGAAGGGTGCTGCACAATCACCTATTATGCATGAAGCAGTTGCTAGTTCTAGTAGTGCAGGTCAGAAATCATATAGGAACCAGAATAAGAAAGAGCATGAAGATGCAAAATAAAAGGATGGAGAGATAAGTATGAAACACCTACCTTTTCCTAATGCATACATGTGTCCAAAGAAGCTTTTGAAAGATAAACAGGAACAAGATATTATGAATCTATTAGGGAAATTGGAAGTTAATATGCCACTTGACGATCTGATTACAAGTATATCTAAGTATGTGAAATTCATGAAAGAACTCTGCACTAATAAAAAAATTTGCAAGCCAAATTAAAGGGTTCAAGTATGATCCAGTGTGTCAGCTTTACTTAAGCCACAACCTTCTACTAAAGGTAATGATCCAGGTTCTTTTACAATCCCAATCACCATTGGTAAGTTTCAGAGTGCTAGTGCTTTGTTAGATCTTGGTGTAGCCATTAATGTAATTCCAACTTCCATGATAGTTCAACTTGTTAATCGGACCACTAGGAAACCTGAGGGACTTCTAGAGGACATATTGGTGAAGGTCAAAGACTTGATTACACCTGCAGATTTTTATGTCTTAGATACGTCATATAAGTGAACCTCAAAAGGTCCTATTATTTTGGGGAGGCTATTCCTTAGAACAGCTAACACTATCATAAGCATGAAAAATGGGAGCATCATATTGGAAGTAGGTGATGATGTCATAAGGTAGCAGGAGAACATAATGTTGCTGATCCTCTAACAAAGCCGCTTGTGCAGGCAAAGCATGAGCGTCATGTTGGTCAATGGTAATTAGTCAAATTAATGATTGTACCTAGTGCAAGTGGGAGGTTGTTGGAAATTGTGCCCTAGGGGCCAATCATTGTCTTATGAACATTGTTGATTTATGAATTTATTAATTGTGTTATCATATTCTTTGCATGTTTACTGTGATGACCATCCTTGGATAACTCATGATCTTATCCTAAATGTCCCTGGTCGGTCATCTATGCAGGAGCATAGATGAAATAAGACCAGTATGATTTTGAAGATGTATAGAGATATAAATCAAAGTCACAGGCACATGTAAGAGTACAAGGTTACATTGTTCATCGATCCTCATATGATTTGGGTAGTCGTTATGTCTTGCTAGAGACCGCTTGCGACTTGTGGGCCAGTATAACAAATGACCCACTGCCAACTTCATATAGGCCTACAGGGTCACACACGAAATAGCCCAACACGAGCTTTGATGTCCAGATTCATTGAATCTAAGACATGTCCGATTCAATGAATGATCCAGGGTGGATGTATATATTTATTTATATTTATATTCATATATCTATAAATTCGTATATATACATTATATATAAGAGATATATGAGATTTAATTTATAAGGATAAATTAAATCTCTATCACGTTTGAATTTGAAATTCAAATTGATATGATATCTCAAATTTGATTTATGAAAATAAATCAAATATAGTTCAGCCTTATCTTTATTTTAAATTAAATAAATAGGTGAATTAAATCTGTGGGACGGATTTAATATAAATATTATTTATTTAATTAGTTTCTTATCAAATTATACGATATATGATATTGTATTAATTTCAGAATTAATATAAGATTAACTCCAAAAATCCAATTCGGTAGAGAAAAACGCATAGCATCCCATATATCTGATTTGAGGAGCTACGTTTTGAAAACACATAGAATACAGAAAGGCCGAAGGGGAATCTGCAAAAGGTTTGCAGATAAGAAGCTGCCGAAATAGAGACGGAGAGAACGAATTCTTGAGAAAGCCCTGGAGGGACAAGAGACGCTAGCACGTCGTTCATGGTTAGAACACTGTTTGTGTGGATACCAGCAGAGGAAGCCGACCTGAGTCGTCGACTTCTTGCGATCGGAAAGGGAGCACGAGCCGCGGAGAGAAGCTGTGAACGTCGTGAGCAGAAGCTGTAGAAGTCGCTGAGGAACACTCAGGGTAATGCTTCTTCCCACTTGACTTAAACATATACGGTAGATCCTGGCAAGGAATAGAAAATTTTTTAAGTTAATTTCCGCTGCGTGTCTTCCAATTCCTTACACTTTCCGCACTTGTCCTGGTTTAGATGTTAATTTTGAGTTGAAAGGACCTTTATTAAGTAACTTACCAAAGTTTTATGGATTGGCAGGTGAGGATCATTCCAAGTATTTGACGACTATGCAGTGGGTTTACTCATCCCTGAAACCTGTAGGTGTTGACATGGATGCTGTACAGGGACGAGTATTCCACTTTATACTTGAAGGAAAAGAAAATGAATAGTTTTTTATGCTACTACATCATACACCTCAACCCTTAGACTCTTAGAATAACTTAAGGACTACTTTCTTAGAAAGATACTTCCCTACTTCCAAGATTGCTACATTGAAAAAGGAGATTTTTACTGCAAAATAGTATGATTTCTATGAGTTTTGGGGATCGTTTTAAGAGATTTCTATGATTAGCTAGAGGTCCATGTCACGATATTCCAAGTGAGCATTTGGTATAGTATTTCATTCAGGACTGCACTATACATATAGAAAGAATTTGGATGCAAATTCTGGGGTTCCATTGATAATTTAACTCCAGATGAAGCATGGAACTTGATTGAGAAGATAGTAAGCAATGACTAGCAATATGGGGGCTATGATACTAGACAAGTCCATGAGTTTTCTTTAAGGCTTTCTCAAAATTTTAATAGTTTATCTTCTCAAGTTGTTGCCATGAATGCTGAGATTAACAATGTAGCTGCTCAACTGAGTAATTCACATGTTCAAAGCACATACTCTCAATCTCTTGTGGCTCTTATTTGTCAGCTTTGTTATTCACCTATGCACGCCACTGTCAATTGTCCTACACTTTGTGTAGATGTATCATCCATCTATCAAGTCAAACAAAACCAGTATCTATAAAGGAATCCATACTCCAACACATATAATGAAGGATGGAGAGACCATCCTAATCTTAGATGGAGGTAGAGACAGAAATTTTGGATAGAATAAATTTAATAATGATAGACAATTGTTGAATCATCTAGAGCTATAGAATTACCTACTGCTGCAAAAGATGATGGTATATCTGAGATAATTAAGAGCATTAATGTGATGAATGCAAATATAAACTTTATAAACATAACTTTCAATTCTAACTTCAAGGACCTGAGATCTACTGTGGAGAACAACCTAGCAATGATATATTCTAAGTTTGCTGCCTTGGAGAATAGAATAGAATGGTGGAAAACCAAAACTTCTAACATGAATGGCTATGTATCACAACTAGCCAATTCAATAAGTGATATTCAAGCAAGAATCAGTAGAAATTTACCTTCAACCACATTTGTTAATCCCAAATCTATTAATGCTATAAGTTTGAGAAGTGAAAAAACAGTGGGGAAACTAGTTCGAAAACTAAAGAGTTGATTGAAGAAAACCTTCACTCATGCCAGAATCAGAAAGTAGCAAAGGAAAGGAGATATTGTAGCAGGAAAATGAGCAAACCATATTGAAGGGTGCTGCACAATCACCTATTATGCATGAAGCAGTTGCTAGTTCTAGTAGTGCAGGTCAGAAATCATATAGGAACCAGAATAAGAAAGAGCATGAAGATGCAAAATAAAAGGATGGAGAGATAAGTATGAAACGCCTACCTTTTCCTAATGCATACATGTGTCCAAAGAAGCTTTTGAAAGATAAACAGGAACAAGATATTATGAATCTATTAGGGAAATTGGAAGTTAATATGCCACTTGACGATCTGATTACAAGTATATCTAAGTATGTGAAATTCATGAAAGAACTCTGCACTAATAAAAAAATTTGCAAGCCAAATTAAAGGGTTCAAGTATGATCCAGTGTGTCAGCTTTACTTAAGCCACAACCTTCTACTAAAGGTAATGATCCAGGTTCTTTTACAATCCCAATCACCATTGGTAAGTTTCAGAGTGCTAGTGCTTTGTTAGATCTTGGTGTAGCCATTAATGTAATTCCAACTTCCATGATAGTTCAACTTGTTAATCGGACCACTAGGAAACCTGAGGGACTTCTAGAGGACATATTGGTGAAGGTCAAAGACTTGATTACACCTGCAGATTTTTATGTCTTAGATACGTCATATAAGTGAACCTCAAAAGGTCCTATTATTTTGGGGAGGCTATTCCTTAGAACAGCTAACACTATCATAAGCATGAAAAATGGGAGCATCACATTGGAAGTAGGTGATGATGTCATAAGGTAGCAGGAGAACATAATGTTGCTGATCCTCTAACAAAGCCGCTTGTGCAGGCAAAGCATGAGCGTCATGTTGGTCAATGGTAATTAGTCAAATTAATGATTGTACCTAGTGCAAGTGGGAGGTTGTTGGAAATTGTGCCCTAGGGGCCAATCATTGTCTTATGAACATTGTTGATTTATGAATTTATTAATTGTGTTATCATATTCTTTGCATGTTTACTGTGATGACCATCCTTGGATAACTCATGATCTTATCCTAAATGTCCCTGGTCGGTCATCTATGCAGGAGCATAGATGAAATAAGACCAGTATGATTTTGAAGATGTATAGAGATATAAATCAAAGTCACAGGCACATGTAAGAGTACAAGGTTACATTGTTCATCGATCCTCATATAATTTGGGTAGTCGTTATGTCTTGCTAGAGACCGCTTGCGACTTGTGGGCCAGTATAACAAATGACCCACTGCCAACTTCATATAGGCCTACAGGGTCACACACGAAATAGCCCAACACGAGCTTTGATGTCCAGATTCATTGAATCTAAGACATGTCCGATTCAATGAATGATCCAGGGTGGATGTATATATTTATTTATATTTATATTCATATATCTATAAATTCGTATATATACATTATATATAAGAGATATATGAGATTTAATTTATAAGGATAAATTAAATCTCTATCACGTTTGAATTTGAAATTCAAATTGATATGATATCTCAAATTTGATTTATGAAAATAAATCAAATATAGTTCAGCCTTATCTTTATTTTAAATTAAATAAATAGGTGAATTAAATCTGTGGGACGGATTTAATATAAATATTATTTATTTAATTAGTTTCTTATCAAATTATACGATATATGATATTGTATTAATTTCAGAATTAATATAAGATTAACTCCAAAAATCCAATTCGGTAGAGAAAAACGCATAGCATCCCATATATCTGATTTGAGGAGCTACGTTTTGAAAACACATAGAATACAGAAAGGCCGAAGGGGAATCTGCAAAAGGTTTGCAGATAAGAAGCTGCCGAAATAGAGACGGAGAGAACGAATTCTTGAGAAAGCCCTGGAGGGACAAGAGACGCTAGCACGTCGTTCATGGTTAGAACACTGTTTGTGTGGATACCAGCAGAGGAAGCCGACCTGAGTCGTCGACTTCTTGCGATCGGAAAGGGAGCACGAGCCGCGGAGAGAAGCTGTGAACGTCGTGAGCAGAAGCTGTAGAAGTCGCTGAGGAACACTCAGGGTAATGCTTCTTCCCACTTGACTTAAACATATACGGTAGATCCTGGCAAGGAATAGAAAATTTTTTAAGTTAATTTCCGCTGCGTGTCTTCCAATTCCTTACACTTTCCGCACTTGTCCTGGTTTAGATGTTAATTTTGAGTTGAAAGGACCTTTATTAAGTAACTTACCAAAGTTTTATGGATTGGCAGGTGAGGATCATTTCAAGTATTTGACGACTATGCAGTGGGTTTACTCATCCCTGAAACCTGTAGGTGTTGACATGGATGCTGTACAGGGACGAGTATTCCACTTTATACTTGAAGGAAAAGAAAATGAATAGTTTTTTATGCTACTACATCATACACCTCAACCCTTAGACTCTTAGAATAACTTAAGGACTACTTTCTTAGAAAGATACTTCCCTACTTCCAAGATTGCTACATTGAAAAAGGAGATTTTTACTGCAAAATAGTATGATTTCTATGAGTTTTGGGGATCGTTTTAAGAGATTTCTATGATTAGCTAGAGGTCCATGTCACGATATTCCAAGTGAGCATTTGGTATAGTATTTCATTCAGGACTGCACTATACATATAGAAAGAATTTGGATGCAAATTCTGGGGTTCCATTGATAATTTAACTCCAGATGAAGCATGGAACTTGATTGAGAAGATAGTAAGCAATGACTAGCAATATGGGGGCTATGATACTAGACAAGTCCATGAGTTTTCTTTAAGGCTTTCTCAAAATTTTAATAGTTTATCTTCTCAAGTTGTTGCCATGAATGCTGAGATTAACAATGTAGCTGCTCAACTGAGTAATTCACATGTTCAAAGCACATACTCTCAATCTCTTGTGGCTCTTATTTGTCAGCTTTGTTATTCACCTATGCACGCCACTGTCAATTGTCCTACACTTTGTGTAGATGTATCATCCATCTATCAAGTCAAACAAAACCAGTATCTATAAAGGAATCCATACTCCAACACATATAATGAAGGATGGAGAGACCATCCTAATCTTAGATGGAGGTAGAGACAGAAATTTTGGATAGAATAAATTTAATAATGATAGACAATTGTTGAATCATCTAGAGCTATAGAATTACCTACTGCTGCAAAAGATGATGGTATATCTGAGATAATTAAGAGCATTAATGTGATGAATGCAAATATAAACTTTATAAACATAACTTTCAATTCTAACTTCAAGGACCTGAGATCTACTGTGGAGAACAACCTAGCAATGATATATTCTAAGTTTGCTGCCTTGGAGAATAGAATAGAATGGTGGAAAACCAAAACTTCTAACATGAATGGCTATGTATCACAACTAGCCAATTCAATAAGTGATATTCAAGCAAGAATCAGTAGAAATTTACCTTCAACCACATTTGTTAATCCCAAATCTATTAATTCTATAAGTTTGAGAAGTGAAAAAACAGTGGGGAAACTAGTTCGAAAACTAAAGAGTTGATTGAAGAAAACCTTCACTCATGCCAGAATCAGAAAGTAGCAAAGGAAAGGAGATATTGTAGCAGGAAAATGAGCAAACCATATTGAAGGGTGCTGCACAATCACCTATTATGCATGAAGCAGTTGCTAGTTCTAGTAGTGCAGGTCAGAAATCATATAGGAACCAGAATAAGAAAGAGCATGAAGATGCAAAATAAAAGGATGGAGAGATAAGTATGAAACGCCTACCTTTTCCTAATGCATACATGTGTCCAAAGAAGCTTTTGAAAGATAAACAGGAACAAGATATTATGAATCTATTAGGGAAATTGGAAGTTAATATGCCACTTGACGATCTGATTACAAGTATATCTAAGTATGTGAAATTCATGAAAGAACTCTGCACTAATAAAAAAATTTGCAAGCCAAATTAAAGGGTTCAAGTATGATCCAGTGTGTCAGCTTTACTTAAGCCACAACCTTCTACTAAAGGTAATGATCCAGGTTCTTTTACAATCCCAATCACCATTGGTAAGTTTCAGAGTGCTAGTGCTTTGTTAGATCTTGGTGTAGCCATTAATGTAATTCCAACTTCCATGATAGTTCAACTTGTTAATCGGACCACTAGGAAACCTGAGGGACTTCTAGAGGACATATTGGTGAAGGTCAAAGACTTGATTACACCTGCAGATTTTTATGTCTTAGATACGTCATATAAGTGAACCTCAAAAGGTCCTATTATTTTGGGGAGGCTATTCCTTACAACAGCTAACACTATCATAAGCATGAAAAATGGGAGCATCACATTGGAAGTAGGTGATGATGTCATAAGGTAGCAGGAGAACATAATGTTGCTGATCCTCTAACAAAGCCGCTTGTGCAGGCAAAGCATGAGCGTCATGTTGGTCAATGGTAATTAGTCAAATTAATGATTGTACCTAGTGCAAGTGGGAGGTTGTTGGAAATTGTGCCCTAGGGGCCAATCATTGTCTTATGAACATTGTTGATTTATGAATTTATTAATTGTGTTATCATATTCTTTGCATGTTTACTGTGATGACCATCCTTGGATAACTCATGATCTTATCCTAAATGTCCCTGGTCGGTCATCTATGCAGGAGCATAGATGAAATAAGACCAGTATGATTTTGAAGATGTATAGAGATATAAATCAAAGTCACAGGCACATGTAAGAGTACAAGGTTACATTGTTCATCGATCCTCATATGATTTGGGTAGTCGTTATGTCTTGCTAGAGACCGCTTGCGACTTGTGGGCCAGTATAACAAATGACCCACTGCCAACTTCATATAGGCCTACAGGGTCACACACGAAATAGCCCAACACGAGCTTTGATGTCCAGATTCATTGAATCTAAGACATGTCCGATTCAATGAATGATCCAGGGTGGATGTATATATTTATTTATATTTATATTCATATATCTATAAATTCGTATATATACATTATATATAAGAGATATATGAGATTTAATTTATAAGGATAAATTAAATCTCTATCACGTTTGAATTTGAAATTCAAATTGATATGATATCTCAAATTTGATTTATGAAAATAAATCAAATATAGTTCAGCCTTATCTTTATTTTAAATTAAATAAATAGGTGAATTAAATCTGTGGGACGGATTTAATATAAATATTATTTATTTAATTAGTTTCTTATCAAATTATACGATATATGATATTGTATTAATTTCAGAATTAATATAAGATTAACTCCAAAAATCCAATTCGGTAGAGAAAAACGCATAGCATCCCATATATCTGATTTGAGGAGCTACGTTTTGAAAACACATAGAATACAGAAAGGCCGAAGGGGAATCTGCAAAAGGTTTGCAGATAAGAAGCTGCCGAAATAGAGACGGAGAGAACGAATTCTTGAGAAAGCCCTGGAGGGACAAGAGACGCTAGCACGTCGTTCATGGTTAGAACACTGTTTGTGTGGATACCAGCAGAGGAAGCCGACCTGAGTCGTCGACTTCTTGCGATCGGAAAGGGAGCACGAGCCGCGGAGAGAAGCTGTGAACGTCGTGAGCAGAAGCTGTAGAAGTCGCTGAGGAACACTCAGGGTAATGCTTCTTCCCACTTGACTTAAACATATACGGTAGATCCTGGCAAGGAATAGAAAATTTTTTAAGTTAATTTCCGCTGCGTGTCTTCCAATTCCTTACACTTTCCGCACTTGTCCTGGTTTAGATGTTAATTTTGAGTTGAAAGGACCTTTATTAAGTAACTTACCAAAGTTTTATGGATTGGCAGGTGAGGATCATTCCAAGTATTTGACGACTATGCAGTGGGTTTACTCATCCCTGAAACCTGTAGGTGTTGACATGGATGCTGTACAGGGACGAGTATTCCACTTTATACTTGAAGGAAAAGAAAATGAATAGTTTTTTATGCTACTACATCATACACCTCAACCCTTAGACTCTTAGAATAACTTAAGGACTACTTTCTTAGAAAGATACTTCCCTACTTCCAAGATTGCTACATTGAAAAAGGAGATTTTTACTGCAAAATAGTATGATTTCTATGAGTTTTGGGGATCGTTTTAAGAGATTTCTATGATTAGCTAGAGGTCCATGTCACGATATTCCAAGTGAGCATTTGGTATAGTATTTCATTCAGGACTGCACTATACATATAGAAAGAATTTGGATGCAAATTCTGGGGTTCCATTGATAATTTAACTCCAGATGAAGCATGGAACTTGATTGAGAAGATAGTAAGCAATGACTAGCAATATGGGGGCTATGATACTAGACAAGTCCATGAGTTTTCTTTAAGGCTTTCTCAAAATTTTAATAGTTTATCTTCTCAAGTTGTTGCCATGAATGCTGAGATTAACAATGTAGCTGCTCAACTGAGTAATTCACATGTTCAAAGCACATACTCTCAATCTCTTGTGGCTCTTATTTGTCAGCTTTGTTATTCACCTATGCACGCCACTGTCAATTGTCCTACACTTTGTGTAGATGTATCATCCATCTATCAAGTCAAACAAAACCAGTATCTATAAAGGAATCCATACTCCAACACATATAATGAAGGATGGAGAGATCATCCTAATCTTAGATGGAGGTAGAGACAGAAATTTTGGATAGAATAAATTTAATAATGATAGACAATTGTTGAATCATCTAGAGCTATAGAATTACCTACTGCTGCAAAAGATGATGGTATATCTGAGATAATTAAGAGCATTAATGTGATGAATGCAAATATAAACTTTATAAACATAACTTTCAATTCTAACTTCAAGGACCTGAGATCTACTGTGGAGAACAACCTAGCAATGATATATTCTAAGTTTGCTGCCTTGGAGAATAGAATAGAATGGTGGAAAACCAAAACTTCTAACATGAATGGCTATGTATCACAACTAGCCAATTCAATAAGTGATATTCAAGCAAGAATCAGTAGAAATTTACCTTCAACCACATTTGTTAATCCCAAATCTATTAATGCTATAAGTTTGAGAAGTGAAAAAACAGTGGGGAAACTAGTTCGAAAACTAAAGAGTTGATTGAAGAAAACCTTCACTCATGCCAGAATCAGAAAGTAGCAAAGGAAAGGAGATATTGTAGCAGGAAAATGAGCAAACCATATTGAAGGGTGCTGCACAATCACCTATTATGCATGAAGCAGTTGCTAGTTCTAGTAGTGCAGGTCAGAAATCATATAGGAACCAGAATAAGAAAGAGCATGAAGATGCAAAATAAAAGGATGGAGAGATAAGTATGAAACACCTACCTTTTCCTAATGCATACATGTGTCCAAAGAAGCTTTTGAAAGATAAACAGGAACAAGATATTATGAATCTATTAGGGAAATTGGAAGTTAATATGCCACTTGACGATCTGATTACAAGTATATCTAAGTATGTGAAATTCATGAAAGAACTCTGCACTAATAAAAAAATTTGCAAGCCAAATTAAAGGGTTCAAGTATGATCCAGTGTGTCAGCTTTACTTAAGCCACAACCTTCTACTAAAGGTAATGATCCAGGTTCTTTTACAATCCCAATCACCATTGGTAAGTTTCAGAGTGCTAGTGCTTTGTTAGATCTTGGTGTAGCCATTAATGTAATTCCAACTTCCATGATAGTTCAACTTGTTAATCGGACCACTAGGAAACCTGAGGGACTTCTAGAGGACATATTGGTGAAGGTCAAAGACTTGATTACACCTGCAGATTTTTATGTCTTAGATACGTCATATAAGTGAACCTCAAAAGGTCCTATTATTTTGGGGAGGCTATTCCTTAGAACAGCTAACACTATCATAAGCATGAAAAATGGGAGCATCACATTTGAAGTAGGTGATGATGTCATAAGGTAGCAGGAGAACATAATGTTGCTGATCCTCTAACAAAGCCGCTTGTGCAGGCAAAGCATGAGCGTCATGTTGGTCAATGGTAATTAGTCAAATTAATGATTGTACCTAGTGCAAGTGGGAGGTTGTTGGAAATTGTGCCCTAGGGGCCAATCATTGTCTTATGAACATTGTTGATTTATGAATTTATTAATTGTGTTATCATATTCTTTGCATGTTTACTGTGATGACCATCCTTGGATAACTCATGATCTTATCCTAAATGTCCCTGGTCGGTCATCTATGCAGGAGCATAGATGAAATAAGACCAGTATGATTTTGAAGATGTATAGAGATATAAATCAAAGTCACAGGCACATGTAAGAGTACAAGGTTACATTGTTCATCGATCCTCATATAATTTGGGTAGTCGTTATGTCTTGCTAGAGACCGCTTGCGACTTGTGGGCCAGTATAACAAATGACCCACTGCCAACTTCATATAGGCCTACAGGGTCACACACGAAATAGCCCAACACGAGCTTTGATGTCCAGATTCATTGAATCTAAGACATGTCCGATTCAATGAATGATCCAGGGTGGATGTATATATTTATTTATATTTATATTCATATATCTATAAATTCGTATATATACATTATATATAAGAGATATATGAGATTTAATTTATAAGGATAAATTAAATCTCTATCACGTTTGAATTTGAAATTCAAATTGATATGATATCTCAAATTTGATTTATGAAAATAAATCAAATATAGTTCAGCCTTATCTTTATTTTAAATTAAATAAATAGGTGAATTAAATCTGTGGGACGGATTTAATATAAATATTATTTATTTAATTAGTTTCTTATCAAATTATACGATATATGATATTGTATTAATTTCAGAATTAATATAAGATTAACTCCAAAAATCCAATTCGGTAGAGAAAAACGCATAGCATCCCATATATCTGATTTGAGGAGCTACGTTTTGAAAACACATAGAATACAGAAAGGCCGAAGGGGAATCTGCAAAAGGTTTGCAGATAAGAAGCTGCCGAAATAGAGACGGAGAGAACGAATTCTTGAGAAAGCCCTGGAGGGACAAGAGACGCTAGCACGTCGTTCATGGTTAGAACACTGTTTGTGTGGATACCAGCAGAGGAAGCCGACCTGAGTCGTCGACTTCTTGCGATCGGAAAGGGAGCACGAGCCGCGGAGAGAAGCTGTGAACGTCGTGAGCAGAAGCTGTAGAAGTCGCTGAGGAACACTCAGGGTAATGCTTCTTCCCACTTGACTTAAACATATACGGTAGATCCTGGCAAGGAATAGAAAATTTTTTAAGTTAATTTCCGCTGCGTGTCTTCCAATTCCTTACACTTTCCGCACTTGTCCTGGTTTAGATGTTAATTTTGAGTTGAAAGGACCTTTATTAAGTAACTTACCAAAGTTTTATGGATTGGCAGGTGAGGATCATTTCAAGTATTTGACGACTATGCAGTGGGTTTACTCATCCCTGAAACCTGTAGGTGTTGACATGGATGCTGTACAGGGACGAGTATTCCACTTTATACTTGAAGGAAAAGAAAATGAATAGTTTTTTATGCTACTACATCATACACCTCAACCCTTAGACTCTTAGAATAACTTAAGGACTACTTTCTTAGAAAGATACTTCCCTACTTCCAAGATTGCTACATTGAAAAAGGAGATTTTTACTGCAAAATAGTATGATTTCTATGAGTTTTGGGGATCGTTTTAAGAGATTTCTATGATTAGCTAGAGGTCCATGTCACGATATTCCAAGTGAGCATTTGGTATAGTATTTCATTCAGGACTGCACTATACATATAGAAAGAATTTGGATGCAAATTCTGGGGTTCCATTGATAATTTAACTCCAGATGAAGCATGGAACTTGATTGAGAAGATAGTAAGCAATGACTAGCAATATGGGGGCTATGATACTAGACAAGTCCATGAGTTTTCTTTAAGGCTTTCTCAAAATTTTAATAGTTTATCTTCTCAAGTTGTTGCCATGAATGCTGAGATTAACAATGTAGCTGCTCAACTGAGTAATTCACATGTTCAAAGCACATACTCTCAATCTCTTGTGGCTCTTATTTGTCAGCTTTGTTATTCACCTATGCACGCCACTGTCAATTGTCCTACACTTTGTGTAGATGTATCATCCATCTATCAAGTCAAACAAAACCAGTATCTATAAAGGAATCCATACTCCAACACATATAATGAAGGATGGAGAGACCATCCTAATCTTAGATGGAGGTAGAGACAGAAATTTTGGATAGAATAAATTTAATAATGATAGACAATTGTTGAATCATCTAGAGCTATAGAATTACCTACTGCTGCAAAAGATGATGGTATATCTGAGATAATTAAGAGCATTAATGTGATGAATGCAAATATAAACTTTATAAACATAACTTTCAATTCTAACTTCAAGGACCTGAGATCTACTGTGGAGAACAACCTAGCAATGATATATTCTAAGTTTGCTGCCTTGGAGAATAGAATAGAATGGTGGAAAACCAAAACTTCTAACATGAATGGCTATGTATCACAACTAGCCAATTCAATAAGTGATATTCAAGCAAGAATCAGTAGAAATTTACCTTCAACCACATTTGTTAATCCCAAATCTATTAATTCTATAAGTTTGAGAAGTGAAAAAACAGTGGGGAAACTAGTTCGAAAACTAAAGAGTTGATTGAAGAAAACCTTCACTCATGCCAGAATCAGAAAGTAGCAAAGGAAAGGAGATATTGTAGCAGGAAAATGAGCAAACCATATTGAAGGGTGCTGCACAATCACCTATTATGCATGAAGCAGTTGCTAGTTCTAGTAGTGCAGGTCAGAAATCATATAGGAACCAGAATAAGAAAGAGCATGAAGATGCAAAATAAAAGGATGGAGAGATAAGTATGAAACGCCTACCTTTTCCTAATGCATACATGTGTCCAAAGAAGCTTTTGAAAGATAAACAGGAACAAGATATTATGAATCTATTAGGGAAATTGGAAGTTAATATGCCACTTGACGATCTGATTACAAGTATATCTAAGTATGTGAAATTCATGAAAGAACTCTGCACTAATAAAAAAATTTGCAAGCCAAATTAAAGGGTTCAAGTATGATCCAGTGTGTCAGCTTTACTTAAGCCACAACCTTCTACTAAAGGTAATGATCCAGGTTCTTTTACAATCCCAATCACCATTGGTAAGTTTCAGAGTGCTAGTGCTTTGTTAGATCTTGGTGTAGCCATTAATGTAATTCCAACTTCCATGATAGTTCAACTTGTTAATCGGACCACTAGGAAACCTGAGGGACTTCTAGAGGACATATTGGTGAAGGTCAAAGACTTGATTACACCTGCAGATTTTTATGTCTTAGATACGTCATATAAGTGAACCTCAAAAGGTCCTATTATTTTGGGGAGGCTATTCCTTAGAACAGCTAACACTATCATAAGCATGAAAAATGGGAGCATCACATTGGAAGTAGGTGATGATGTCATAAGGTAGCAGGAGAACATAATGTTGCTGATCCTCTAACAAAGCCGCTTGTGCAGGCAAAGCATGAGCGTCATGTTGGTCAATGGTAATTAGTCAAATTAATGATTGTACCTAGTGCAAGTGGGAGGTTGTTGGAAATTGTGCCCTAGGGGCCAATCATTGTCTTATGAACATTGTTGATTTATGAATTTATTAATTGTGTTATCATATTCTTTGCATGTTTACTGTGATGACCATCCTTGGATAACTCATGATCTTATCCTAAATGTCCCTGGTCGGTCATCTATGCAGGAGCATAGATGAAATAAGACCAGTATGATTTTGAAGATGTATAGAGATATAAATCAAAGTCACAGGCACATGTAAGAGTACAAGGTTACATTGTTCATCGATCCTCATATAATTTGGGTAGTCGTTATGTCTTGCTAGAGACCGCTTGCGACTTGTGGGCCAGTATAACAAATGACCCACTGCCAACTTCATATAGGCCTACAGGGTCACACACGAAATAGCCCAACACGAGCTTTGATGTCCAGATTCATTGAATCTAAGACATGTCCGATTCAATGAATGATCCAGGGTGGATGTATATATTTATTTATATTTATATTCATATATCTATAAATTCGTATATATACATTATATATAAGAGATATATGAGATTTAATTTATAAGGATAAATTAAATCTCTATCACGTTTGAATTTGAAATTCAAATTGATATGATATCTCAAATTTGATTTATGAAAATAAATCAAATATAGTTCAGCCTTATCTTTATTTTAAATTAAATAAATAGGTGAATTAAATCTGTGGGACGGATTTAATATAAATATTATTTATTTAATTAGTTTCTTATCAAATTATACGATATATGATATTGTATTAATTTCAGAATTAATATAAGATTAACTCCAAAAATCCAATTCGGTAGAGAAAAACGCATAGCATCCCATATATCTGATTTGAGGAGCTACGTTTTGAAAACACATAGAATACAGAAAGGCCGAAGGGGAATCTGCAAAAGGTTTGCAGATAAGAAGCTGCCGAAATAGAGACGGAGAGAACGAATTCTTGAGAAAGCCCTGGAGGGACAAGAGACGCTAGCACGTCGTTCATGGTTAGAACACTGTTTGTGTGGATACCAGCAGAGGAAGCCGACCTGAGTCGTCGACTTCTTGCGATCGGAAAGGGAGCACGAGCCGCGGAGAGAAGCTGTGAACGTCGTGAGCAGAAGCTGTAGAAGTCGCTGAGGAACACTCAGGGTAATGCTTCTTCCCACTTGACTTAAACATATACGGTAGATCCTGGCAAGGAATAGAAAATTTTTTAAGTTAATTTCCGCTGCGTGTCTTCCAATTCCTTACACTTTCCGCACTTGTCCTGGTTTAGATGTTAATTTTGAGTTGAAAGGACCTTTATTAAGTAACTTACCAAAGTTTTATGGATTGGCAGGTGAGGATCATTTCAAGTATTTGACGACTATGCAGTGGGTTTACTCATCCCTGAAACCTGTAGGTGTTGACATGGATGCTGTACAGGGACGAGTATTCCACTTTATACTTGAAGGAAAAGAAAATGAATAGTTTTTTATGCTACTACATCATACACCTCAACCCTTAGACTCTTAGAATAACTTAAGGACTACTTTCTTAGAAAGATACTTCCCTACTTCCAAGATTGCTACATTGAAAAAGGAGATTTTTACTGCAAAATAGTATGATTTCTATGAGTTTTGGGGATCGTTTTAAGAGATTTCTATGATTAGCTAGAGGTCCATGTCACGATATTCCAAGTGAGCATTTGGTATAGTATTTCATTCAGGACTGCACTATACATATAGAAAGAATTTGGATGCAAATTCTGGGGTTCCATTGATAATTTAACTCCAGATGAAGCATGGAACTTGATTGAGAAGATAGTAAGCAATGACTAGCAATATGGGGGCTATGATACTAGACAAGTCCATGAGTTTTCTTTAAGGCTTTCTCAAAATTTTAATAGTTTATCTTCTCAAGTTGTTGCCATGAATGCTGAGATTAACAATGTAGCTGCTCAACTGAGTAATTCACATGTTCAAAGCACATACTCTCAATCTCTTGTGGCTCTTATTTGTCAGCTTTGTTATTCACCTATGCACGCCACTGTCAATTGTCCTACACTTTGTGTAGATGTATCATCCATCTATCAAGTCAAACAAAACCAGTATCTATAAAGGAATCCATACTCCAACACATATAATGAAGGATGGAGAGACCATCCTAATCTTAGATGGAGGTAGAGACAGAAATTTTGGATAGAATAAATTTAATAATGATAGACAATTGTTGAATCATCTAGAGCTATAGAATTACCTACTGCTGCAAAAGATGATGGTATATCTGAGATAATTAAGAGCATTAATGTGATGAATGCAAATATAAACTTTATAAACATAACTTTCAATTCTAACTTCAAGGACCTGAGATCTACTGTGGAGAACAACCTAGCAATGATATATTCTAAGTTTGCTGCCTTGGAGAATAGAATAGAATGGTGGAAAACCAAAACTTCTAACATGAATGGCTATGTATCACAACTAGCCAATTCAATAAGTGATATTCAAGCAAGAATCAGTAGAAATTTACCTTCAACCACATTTGTTAATCCCAAATCTATTAATGCTATAAGTTTGAGAAGTGAAAAAACAGTGGGGAAACTAGTTCGAAAACTAAAGAGTTGATTGAAGAAAACCTTCACTCATGCCAGAATCAGAAAGTAGCAAAGGAAAGGAGATATTGTAGCAGGAAAATGAGCAAACCATATTGAAGGGTGCTGCACAATCACCTATTATGCATGAAGCAGTTGCTAGTTCTAGTAGTGCAGGTCAGAAATCATATAGGAACCAGAATAAGAAAGAGCATGAAGATGCAAAATAAAAGGATGGAGAGATAAGTATGAAACGCCTACCTTTTCCTAATGCATACATGTGTCCAAAGAAGCTTTTGAAAGATAAACAGGAACAAGATATTATGAATCTATTAGGGAAATTGGAAGTTAATATGCCACTTGACGATCTGATTACAAGTATATCTAAGTATGTGAAATTCATGAAAGAACTCTGCACTAATAAAAAAATTTGCAAGCCAAATTAAAGGGTTCAAGTATGATCCAGTGTGTCAGCTTTACTTAAGCCACAACCTTCTACTAAAGGTAATGATCCAGGTTCTTTTACAATCCCAATCACCATTGGTAAGTTTCAGAGTGCTAGTGCTTTGTTAGATCTTGGTGTAGCCATTAATGTAATTCCAACTTCCATGATAGTTCAACTTGTTAATCGGACCACTAGGAAACCTGAGGGACTTCTAGAGGACATATTGGTGAAGGTCAAAGACTTGATTACACCTGCAGATTTTTATGTCTTAGATACGTCATATAAGTGAACCTCAAAAGGTCCTATTATTTTGGGGAGGCTATTCCTTAGAACAGCTAACACTATCATAAGCATGAAAAATGGGAGCATCACATTGGAAGTAGGTGATGATGTCATAAGGTAGCAGGAGAACATAATGTTGCTGATCCTCTAACAAAGCCGCTTGTGCAGGCAAAGCATGAGCGTCATGTTGGTCAATGGTAATTAGTCAAATTAATGATTGTACCTAGTGCAAGTGGGAGGTTGTTGGAAATTGTGCCCTAGGGGCCAATCATTGTCTTATGAACATTGTTGATTTATGAATTTATTAATTGTGTTATCATATTCTTTGCATGTTTACTGTGATGACCATCCTTGGATAACTCATGATCTTATCCTAAATGTCCCTGGTCGGTCATCTATGCAGGAGCATAGATGAAATAAGACCAGTATGATTTTGAAGATGTATAGAGATATAAATCAAAGTCACAGGCACATGTAAGAGTACAAGGTTACATTGTTCATCGATCCTCATATGATTTGGGTAGTCGTTATGTCTTGCTAGAGACCGCTTGCGACTTGTGGGCCAGTATAACAAATGACCCACTGCCAACTTCATATAGGCCTACAGGGTCACACACGAAATAGCCCAACACGAGCTTTGATGTCCAGATTCATTGAATCTAAGACATGTCCGATTCAATGAATGATCCAGGGTGGATGTATATATTTATTTATATTTATATTCATATATCTATAAATTCGTATATATACATTATATATAAGAGATATATGAGATTTAATTTATAAGGATAAATTAAATCTCTATCACGTTTGAATTTGAAATTCAAATTGATATGATATCTCAAATTTGATTTATGAAAATAAATCAAATATAGTTCAGCCTTATCTTTATTTTAAATTAAATAAATAGGTGAATTAAATCTGTGGGACGGATTTAATATAAATATTATTTATTTAATTAGTTTCTTATCAAATTATACGATATATGATATTGTATTAATTTCAGAATTAATATAAGATTAACTCCAAAAATCCAATTCGGTAGAGAAAAACGCATAGCATCCCATATATCTGATTTGAGGAGCTACGTTTTGAAAACACATAGAATACAGAAAGGCCGAAGGGGAATCTGCAAAAGGTTTGCAGATAAGAAGCTGCCGAAATAGAGACGGAGAGAACGAATTCTTGAGAAAGCCCTGGAGGGACAAGAGACGCTAGCACGTCGTTCATGGTTAGAACACTGTTTGTGTGGATACCAGCAGAGGAAGCCGACCTGAGTCGTCGACTTCTTGCGATCGGAAAGGGAGCACGAGCCGCGGAGAGAAGCTGTGAACGTCGTGAGCAGAAGCTGTAGAAGTCGCTGAGGAACACTCAGGGTAATGCTTCTTCCCACTTGACTTAAACATATACGGTAGATCCTGGCAAGGAATAGAAAATTTTTTAAGTTAATTTCCGCTGCGTGTCTTCCAATTCCTTACACTTTCCGCACTTGTCCTGGTTTAGATGTTAATTTTGAGTTGAAAGGACCTTTATTAAGTAACTTACCAAAGTTTTATGGATTGGCAGGTGAGGATCATTTCAAGTATTTGACGACTATGCAGTGGGTTTACTCATCCCTGAAACCTGTAGGTGTTGACATGGATGCTGTACAGGGACGAGTATTCCACTTTATACTTGAAGGAAAAGAAAATGAATAGTTTTTTATGCTACTACATCATACACCTCAACCCTTAGACTCTTAGAATAACTTAAGGACTACTTTCTTAGAAAGATACTTCCCTACTTCCAAGATTGCTACATTGAAAAAGGAGATTTTTACTGCAAAATAGTATGATTTCTATGAGTTTTGGGGATCGTTTTAAGAGATTTCTATGATTAGCTAGAGGTCCATGTCACGATATTCCAAGTGAGCATTTGGTATAGTATTTCATTCAGGACTGCACTATACATATAGAAAGAATTTGGATGCAAATTCTGGGGTTCCATTGATAATTTAACTCCAGATGAAGCATGGAACTTGATTGAGAAGATAGTAAGCAATGACTAGCAATATGGGGGCTATGATACTAGACAAGTCCATGAGTTTTCTTTAAGGCTTTCTCAAAATTTTAATAGTTTATCTTCTCAAGTTGTTGCCATGAATGCTGAGATTAACAATGTAGCTGCTCAACTGAGTAATTCACATGTTCAAAGCACATACTCTCAATCTCTTGTGGCTCTTATTTGTCAGCTTTGTTATTCACCTATGCACGCCACTGTCAATTGTCCTACACTTTGTGTAGATGTATCATCCATCTATCAAGTCAAACAAAACCAGTATCTATAAAGGAATCCATACTCCAACACATATAATGAAGGATGGAGAGACCATCCTAATCTTAGATGGAGGTAGAGACAGAAATTTTGGATAGAATAAATTTAATAATGATAGACAATTGTTGAATCATCTAGAGCTATAGAATTACCTACTGCTGCAAAAGATGATGGTATATCTGAGATAATTAAGAGCATTAATGTGATGAATGCAAATATAAACTTTATAAACATAACTTTCAATTCTAACTTCAAGGACCTGAGATCTACTGTGGAGAACAACCTAGCAATGATATATTCTAAGTTTGCTGCCTTGGAGAATAGAATAGAATGGTGGAAAACCAAAACTTCTAACATGAATGGCTATGTATCACAACTAGCCAATTCAATAAGTGATATTCAAGCAAGAATCAGTAGAAATTTACCTTCAACCACATTTGTTAATCCCAAATCTATTAATGCTATAAGTTTGAGAAGTGAAAAAACAGTGGGGAAACTAGTTCGAAAACTAAAGAGTTGATTGAAGAAAACCTTCACTCATGCCAGAATCAGAAAGTAGCAAAGGAAAGGAGATATTGTAGCAGGAAAATGAGCAAACCATATTGAAGGGTGCTGCACAATCACCTATTATGCATGAAGCAGTTGCTAGTTCTAGTAGTGCAGGTCAGAAATCATATAGGAACCAGAATAAGAAAGAGCATGAAGATGCAAAATAAAAGGATGGAGAGATAAGTATGAAACGCCTACCTTTTCCTAATGCATACATGTGTCCAAAGAAGCTTTTGAAAGATAAACAGGAACAAGATATTATGAATCTATTAGGGAAATTGGAAGTTAATATGCCACTTGACGATCTGATTACAAGTATATCTAAGTATGTGAAATTCATGAAAGAACTCTGCACTAATAAAAAAATTTGCAAGCCAAATTAAAGGGTTCAAGTATGATCCAGTGTGTCAGCTTTACTTAAGCCACAACCTTCTACTAAAGGTAATGATCCAGGTTCTTTTACAATCCCAATCACCATTGGTAAGTTTCAGAGTGCTAGTGCTTTGTTAGATCTTGGTGTAGCCATTAATGTAATTCCAACTTCCATGATAGTTCAACTTGTTAATCGGACCACTAGGAAACCTGAGGGACTTCTAGAGGACATATTGGTGAAGGTCAAAGACTTGATTACACCTGCAGATTTTTATGTCTTAGATACGTCATATAAGTGAACCTCAAAAGGTCCTATTATTTTGGGGAGGCTATTCCTTAGAACAGCTAACACTATCATAAGCATGAAAAATGGGAGCATCACATTGGAAGTAGGTGATGATGTCATAAGGTAGCAGGAGAACATAATGTTGCTGATCCTCTAACAAAGCCGCTTGTGCAGGCAAAGCATGAGCGTCATGTTGGTCAATGGTAATTAGTCAAATTAATGATTGTACCTAGTGCAAGTGGGAGGTTGTTGGAAATTGTGCCCTAGGGGCCAATCATTGTCTTATGAACATTGTTGATTTATGAATTTATTAATTGTGTTATCATATTCTTTGCATGTTTACTGTGATGACCATCCTTGGATAACTCATGATCTTATCCTAAATGTCCCTGGTCGGTCATCTATGCAGGAGCATAGATGAAATAAGACCAGTATGATTTTGAAGATGTATAGAGATATAAATCAAAGTCACAGGCACATGTAAGAGTACAAGGTTACATTGTTCATCGATCCTCATATGATTTGGGTAGTCGTTATGTCTTGCTAGAGACCGCTTGCGACTTGTGGGCCAGTATAACAAATGACCCACTGCCAACTTCATATAGGCCTACAGGGTCACACACGAAATAGCCCAACACGAGCTTTGATGTCCAGATTCATTGAATCTAAGACATGTCCGATTCAATGAATGATCCAGGGTGGATGTATATATTTATTTATATTTATATTCATATATCTATAAATTCGTATATATACATTATATATAAGAGATATATGAGATTTAATTTATAAGGATAAATTAAATCTCTATCACGTTTGAATTTGAAATTCAAATTGATATGATATCTCAAATTTGATTTATGAAAATAAATCAAATATAGTTCAGCCTTATCTTTATTTTAAATTAAATAAATAGGTGAATTAAATCTGTGGGACGGATTTAATATAAATATTATTTATTTAATTAGTTTCTTATCAAATTATACGATATATGATATTGTATTAATTTCAGAATTAATATAAGATTAACTCCAAAAATCCAATTCGGTAGAGAAAAACGCATAGCATCCCATATATCTGATTTGAGGAGCTACGTTTTGAAAACACATAGAATACAGAAAGGCCGAAGGGGAATCTGCAAAAGGTTTGCAGATAAGAAGCTGCCGAAATAGAGACGGAGAGAACGAATTCTTGAGAAAGCCCTGGAGGGACAAGAGACGCTAGCACGTCGTTCATGGTTAGAACACTGTTTGTGTGGATACCAGCAGAGGAAGCCGACCTGAGTCGTCGACTTCTTGCGATCGGAAAGGGAGCACGAGCCGCGGAGAGAAGCTGTGAACGTCGTGAGCAGAAGCTGTAGAAGTCGCTGAGGAACACTCAGGGTAATGCTTCTTCCCACTTGACTTAAACATATACGGTAGATCCTGGCAAGGAATAGAAAATTTTTTAAGTTAATTTCCGCTGCGTGTCTTCCAATTCCTTACACTTTCCGCACTTGTCCTGGTTTAGATGTTAATTTTGAGTTGAAAGGACCTTTATTAAGTAACTTACCAAAGTTTTATGGATTGGCAGGTGAGGATCATTTCAAGTATTTGACGACTATGCAGTGGGTTTACTCATCCCTGAAACCTGTAGGTGTTGACATGGATGCTGTACAGGGACGAGTATTCCACTTTATACTTGAAGGAAAAGAAAATGAATAGTTTTTTATGCTACTACATCATACACCTCAACCCTTAGACTCTTAGAATAACTTAAGGACTACTTTCTTAGAAAGATACTTCCCTACTTCCAAGATTGCTACATTGAAAAAGGAGATTTTTACTGCAAAATAGTATGATTTCTATGAGTTTTGGGGATCGTTTTAAGAGATTTCTATGATTAGCTAGAGGTCCATGTCACGATATTCCAAGTGAGCATTTGGTATAGTATTTCATTCAGGACTGCACTATACATATAGAAAGAATTTGGATGCAAATTCTGGGGTTCCATTGATAATTTAACTCCAGATGAAGCATGGAACTTGATTGAGAAGATAGTAAGCAATGACTAGCAATATGGGGGCTATGATACTAGACAAGTCCATGAGTTTTCTTTAAGGCTTTCTCAAAATTTTAATAGTTTATCTTCTCAAGTTGTTGCCATGAATGCTGAGATTAACAATGTAGCTGCTCAACTGAGTAATTCACATGTTCAAAGCACATACTCTCAATCTCTTGTGGCTCTTATTTGTCAGCTTTGTTATTCACCTATGCACGCCACTGTCAATTGTCCTACACTTTGTGTAGATGTATCATCCATCTATCAAGTCAAACAAAACCAGTATCTATAAAGGAATCCATACTCCAACACATATAATGAAGGATGGAGAGACCATCCTAATCTTAGATGGAGGTAGAGACAGAAATTTTGGATAGAATAAATTTAATAATGATAGACAATTGTTGAATCATCTAGAGCTATAGAATTACCTACTGCTGCAAAAGATGATGGTATATCTGAGATAATTAAGAGCATTAATGTGATGAATGCAAATATAAACTTTATAAACATAACTTTCAATTCTAACTTCAAGGACCTGAGATCTACTGTGGAGAACAACCTAGCAATGATATATTCTAAGTTTGCTGCCTTGGAGAATAGAATAGAATGGTGGAAAACCAAAACTTCTAACATGAATGGCTATGTATCACAACTAGCCAATTCAATAAGTGATATTCAAGCAAGAATCAGTAGAAATTTACCTTCAACCACATTTGTTAATCCCAAATCTATTAATGCTATAAGTTTGAGAAGTGAAAAAACAGTGGGGAAACTAGTTCGAAAACTAAAGAGTTGATTGAAGAAAACCTTCACTCATGCCAGAATCAGAAAGTAGCAAAGGAAAGGAGATATTGTAGCAGGAAAATGAGCAAACCATATTGAAGGGTGCTGCACAATCACCTATTATGCATGAAGCAGTTGCTAGTTCTAGTAGTGCAGGTCAGAAATCATATAGGAACCAGAATAAGAAAGAGCATGAAGATGCAAAATAAAAGGATGGAGAGATAAGTATGAAACGCCTACCTTTTCCTAATGCATACATGTGTCCAAAGAAGCTTTTGAAAGATAAACAGGAACAAGATATTATGAATCTATTAGGGAAATTGGAAGTTAATATGCCACTTGACGATCTGATTACAAGTATATCTAAGTATGTGAAATTCATGAAAGAACTCTGCACTAATAAAAAAATTTGCAAGCCAAATTAAAGGGTTCAAGTATGATCCAGTGTGTCAGCTTTACTTAAGCCACAACCTTCTACTAAAGGTAATGATCCAGGTTCTTTTACAATCCCAATCACCATTGGTAAGTTTCAGAGTGCTAGTGCTTTGTTAGATCTTGGTGTAGCCATTAATGTAATTCCAACTTCCATGATAGTTCAACTTGTTAATCGGACCACTAGGAAACCTGAGGGACTTCTAGAGGACATATTGGTGAAGGTCAAAGACTTGATTACACCTGCAGATTTTTATGTCTTAGATACGTCATATAAGTGAACCTCAAAAGGTCCTATTATTTTGGGGAGGCTATTCCTTAGAACAGCTAACACTATCATAAGCATGAAAAATGGGAGCATCACATTGGAAGTAGGTGATGATGTCATAAGGTAGCAGGAGAACATAATGTTGCTGATCCTCTAACAAAGCCGCTTGTGCAGGCAAAGCATGAGCGTCATGTTGGTCAATGGTAATTAGTCAAATTAATGATTGTACCTAGTGCAAGTGGGAGGTTGTTGGAAATTGTGCCCTAGGGGCCAATCATTGTCTTATGAACATTGTTGATTTATGAATTTATTAATTGTGTTATCATATTCTTTGCATGTTTACTGTGATGACCATCCTTGGATAACTCATGATCTTATCCTAAATGTCCCTGGTCGGTCATCTATGCAGGAGCATAGATGAAATAAGACCAGTATGATTTTGAAGATGTATAGAGATATAAATCAAAGTCACAGGCACATGTAAGAGTACAAGGTTACATTGTTCATCGATCCTCATATGATTTGGGTAGTCGTTATGTCTTGCTAGAGACCGCTTGCGACTTGTGGGCCAGTATAACAAATGACCCACTGCCAACTTCATATAGGCCTACAGGGTCACACACGAAATAGCCCAACACGAGCTTTGATGTCCAGATTCATTGAATCTAAGACATGTCCGATTCAATGAATGATCCAGGGTGGATGTATATATTTATTTATATTTATATTCATATATCTATAAATTCGTATATATACATTATATATAAGAGATATATGAGATTTAATTTATAAGGATAAATTAAATCTCTATCACGTTTGAATTTGAAATTCAAATTGATATGATATCTCAAATTTGATTTATGAAAATAAATCAAATATAGTTCAGCCTTATCTTTATTTTAAATTAAATAAATAGGTGAATTAAATCTGTGGGACGGATTTAATATAAATATTATTTATTTAATTAGTTTCTTATCAAATTATACGATATATGATATTGTATTAATTTCAGAATTAATATAAGATTAACTCCAAAAATCCAATTCGGTAGAGAAAAACGCATAGCATCCCATATATCTGATTTGAGGAGCTACGTTTTGAAAACACATAGAATACAGAAAGGCCGAAGGGGAATCTGCAAAAGGTTTGCAGATAAGAAGCTGCCGAAATAGAGACGGAGAGAACGAATTCTTGAGAAAGCCCTGGAGGGACAAGAGACGCTAGCACGTCGTTCATGGTTAGAACACTGTTTGTGTGGATACCAGCAGAGGAAGCCGACCTGAGTCGTCGACTTCTTGCGATCGGAAAGGGAGCACGAGCCGCGGAGAGAAGCTGTGAACGTCGTGAGCAGAAGCTGTAGAAGTCGCTGAGGAACACTCAGGGTAATGCTTCTTCCCACTTGACTTAAACATATACGGTAGATCCTGGCAAGGAATAGAAAATTTTTTAAGTTAATTTCCGCTGCGTGTCTTCCAATTCCTTACACTTTCCGCACTTGTCCTGGTTTAGATGTTAATTTTGAGTTGAAAGGACCTTTATTAAGTAACTTACCAAAGTTTTATGGATTGGCAGGTGAGGATCATTTCAAGTATTTGACGACTATGCAGTGGGTTTACTCATCCCTGAAACCTGTAGGTGTTGACATGGATGCTGTACAGGGACGAGTATTCCACTTTATACTTGAAGGAAAAGAAAATGAATAGTTTTTTATGCTACTACATCATACACCTCAACCCTTAGACTCTTAGAATAACTTAAGGACTACTTTCTTAGAAAGATACTTCCCTACTTCCAAGATTGCTACATTGAAAAAGGAGATTTTTACTGCAAAATAGTATGATTTCTATGAGTTTTGGGGATCGTTTTAAGAGATTTCTATGATTAGCTAGAGGTCCATGTCACGATATTCCAAGTGAGCATTTGGTATAGTATTTCATTCAGGACTGCACTATACATATAGAAAGAATTTGGATGCAAATTCTGGGGTTCCATTGATAATTTAACTCCAGATGAAGCATGGAACTTGATTGAGAAGATAGTAAGCAATGACTAGCAATATGGGGGCTATGATACTAGACAAGTCCATGAGTTTTCTTTAAGGCTTTCTCAAAATTTTAATAGTTTATCTTCTCAAGTTGTTGCCATGAATGCTGAGATTAACAATGTAGCTGCTCAACTGAGTAATTCACATGTTCAAAGCACATACTCTCAATCTCTTGTGGCTCTTATTTGTCAGCTTTGTTATTCACCTATGCACGCCACTGTCAATTGTCCTACACTTTGTGTAGATGTATCATCCATCTATCAAGTCAAACAAAACCAGTATCTATAAAGGAATCCATACTCCAACACATATAATGAAGGATGGAGAGACCATCCTAATCTTAGATGGAGGTAGAGACAGAAATTTTGGATAGAATAAATTTAATAATGATAGACAATTGTTGAATCATCTAGAGCTATAGAATTACCTACTGCTGCAAAAGATGATGGTATATCTGAGATAATTAAGAGCATTAATGTGATGAATGCAAATATAAACTTTATAAACATAACTTTCAATTCTAACTTCAAGGACCTGAGATCTACTGTGGAGAACAACCTAGCAATGATATATTCTAAGTTTGCTGCCTTGGAGAATAGAATAGAATGGTGGAAAACCAAAACTTCTAACATGAATGGCTATGTATCACAACTAGCCAATTCAATAAGTGATATTCAAGCAAGAATCAGTAGAAATTTACCTTCAACCACATTTGTTAATCCCAAATCTATTAATGCTATAAGTTTGAGAAGTGAAAAAACAGTGGGGAAACTAGTTCGAAAACTAAAGAGTTGATTGAAGAAAACCTTCACTCATGCCAGAATCAGAAAGTAGCAAAGGAAAGGAGATATTGTAGCAGGAAAATGAGCAAACCATATTGAAGGGTGCTGCACAATCACCTATTATGCATGAAGCAGTTGCTAGTTCTAGTAGTGCAGGTCAGAAATCATATAGGAACCAGAATAAGAAAGAGCATGAAGATGCAAAATAAAAGGATGGAGAGATAAGTATGAAACGCCTACCTTTTCCTAATGCATACATGTGTCCAAAGAAGCTTTTGAAAGATAAACAGGAACAAGATATTATGAATCTATTAGGGAAATTGGAAGTTAATATGCCACTTGACGATCTGATTACAAGTATATCTAAGTATGTGAAATTCATGAAAGAACTCTGCACTAATAAAAAAATTTGCAAGCCAAATTAAAGGGTTCAAGTATGATCCAGTGTGTCAGCTTTACTTAAGCCACAACCTTCTACTAAAGGTAATGATCCAGGTTCTTTTACAATCCCAATCACCATTGGTAAGTTTCAGAGTGCTAGTGCTTTGTTAGATCTTGGTGTAGCCATTAATGTAATTCCAACTTCCATGATAGTTCAACTTGTTAATCGGACCACTAGGAAACCTGAGGGACTTCTAGAGGACATATTGGTGAAGGTCAAAGACTTGATTACACCTGCAGATTTTTATGTCTTAGATACGTCATATAAGTGAACCTCAAAAGGTCCTATTATTTTGGGGAGGCTATTCCTTAGAACAGCTAACACTATCATAAGCATGAAAAATGGGAGCATCACATTGGAAGTAGGTGATGATGTCATAAGGTAGCAGGAGAACATAATGTTGCTGATCCTCTAACAAAGCCGCTTGTGCAGGCAAAGCATGAGCGTCATGTTGGTCAATGGTAATTAGTCAAATTAATGATTGTACCTAGTGCAAGTGGGAGGTTGTTGGAAATTGTGCCCTAGGGGCCAATCATTGTCTTATGAACATTGTTGATTTATGAATTTATTAATTGTGTTATCATATTCTTTGCATGTTTACTGTGATGACCATCCTTGGATAACTCATGATCTTATCCTAAATGTCCCTGGTCGGTCATCTATGCAGGAGCATAGATGAAATAAGACCAGTATGATTTTGAAGATGTATAGAGATATAAATCAAAGTCACAGGCACATGTAAGAGTACAAGGTTACATTGTTCATCGATCCTCATATGATTTGGGTAGTCGTTATGTCTTGCTAGAGACCGCTTGCGACTTGTGGGCCAGTATAACAAATGACCCACTGCCAACTTCATATAGGCCTACAGGGTCACACACGAAATAGCCCAACACGAGCTTTGATGTCCAGATTCATTGAATCTAAGACATGTCCGATTCAATGAATGATCCAGGGTGGATGTATATATTTATTTATATTTATATTCATATATCTATAAATTCGTATATATACATTATATATAAGAGATATATGAGATTTAATTTATAAGGATAAATTAAATCTCTATCACGTTTGAATTTGAAATTCAAATTGATATGATATCTCAAATTTGATTTATGAAAATAAATCAAATATAGTTCAGCCTTATCTTTATTTTAAATTAAATAAATAGGTGAATTAAATCTGTGGGACGGATTTAATATAAATATTATTTATTTAATTAGTTTCTTATCAAATTATACGATATATGATATTGTATTAATTTCAGAATTAATATAAGATTAACTCCAAAAATCCAATTCGGTAGAGAAAAACGCATAGCATCCCATATATCTGATTTGAGGAGCTACGTTTTGAAAACACATAGAATACAGAAAGGCCGAAGGGGAATCTGCAAAAGGTTTGCAGATAAGAAGCTGCCGAAATAGAGACGGAGAGAACGAATTCTTGAGAAAGCCCTGGAGGGACAAGAGACGCTAGCACGTCGTTCATGGTTAGAACACTGTTTGTGTGGATACCAGCAGAGGAAGCCGACCTGAGTCGTCGACTTCTTGCGATCGGAAAGGGAGCACGAGCCGCGGAGAGAAGCTGTGAACGTCGTGAGCAGAAGCTGTAGAAGTCGCTGAGGAACACTCAGGGTAATGCTTCTTCCCACTTGACTTAAACATATACGGTAGATCCTGGCAAGGAATAGAAAATTTTTTAAGTTAATTTCCGCTGCGTGTCTTCCAATTCCTTACACTTTCCGCACTTGTCCTGGTTTAGATGTTAATTTTGAGTTGAAAGGACCTTTATTAAGTAACTTACCAAAGTTTTATGGATTGGCAGGTGAGGATCATTTCAAGTATTTGACGACTATGCAGTGGGTTTACTCATCCCTGAAACCTGTAGGTGTTGACATGGATGCTGTACAGGGACGAGTATTCCACTTTATACTTGAAGGAAAAGAAAATGAATAGTTTTTTATGCTACTACATCATACACCTCAACCCTTAGACTCTTAGAATAACTTAAGGACTACTTTCTTAGAAAGATACTTCCCTACTTCCAAGATTGCTACATTGAAAAAGGAGATTTTTACTGCAAAATAGTATGATTTCTATGAGTTTTGGGGATCGTTTTAAGAGATTTCTATGATTAGCTAGAGGTCCATGTCACGATATTCCAAGTGAGCATTTGGTATAGTATTTCATTCAGGACTGCACTATACATATAGAAAGAATTTGGATGCAAATTCTGGGGTTCCATTGATAATTTAACTCCAGATGAAGCATGGAACTTGATTGAGAAGATAGTAAGCAATGACTAGCAATATGGGGGCTATGATACTAGACAAGTCCATGAGTTTTCTTTAAGGCTTTCTCAAAATTTTAATAGTTTATCTTCTCAAGTTGTTGCCATGAATGCTGAGATTAACAATGTAGCTGCTCAACTGAGTAATTCACATGTTCAAAGCACATACTCTCAATCTCTTGTGGCTCTTATTTGTCAGCTTTGTTATTCACCTATGCACGCCACTGTCAATTGTCCTACACTTTGTGTAGATGTATCATCCATCTATCAAGTCAAACAAAACCAGTATCTATAAAGGAATCCATACTCCAACACATATAATGAAGGATGGAGAGACCATCCTAATCTTAGATGGAGGTAGAGACAGAAATTTTGGATAGAATAAATTTAATAATGATAGACAATTGTTGAATCATCTAGAGCTATAGAATTACCTACTGCTGCAAAAGATGATGGTATATCTGAGATAATTAAGAGCATTAATGTGATGAATGCAAATATAAACTTTATAAACATAACTTTCAATTCTAACTTCAAGGACCTGAGATCTACTGTGGAGAACAACCTAGCAATGATATATTCTAAGTTTGCTGCCTTGGAGAATAGAATAGAATGGTGGAAAACCAAAACTTCTAACATGAATGGCTATGTATCACAACTAGCCAATTCAATAAGTGATATTCAAGCAAGAATCAGTAGAAATTTACCTTCAACCACATTTGTTAATCCCAAATCTATTAATGCTATAAGTTTGAGAAGTGAAAAAACAGTGGGGAAACTAGTTCGAAAACTAAAGAGTTGATTGAAGAAAACCTTCACTCATGCCAGAATCAGAAAGTAGCAAAGGAAAGGAGATATTGTAGCAGGAAAATGAGCAAACCATATTGAAGGGTGCTGCACAATCACCTATTATGCATGAAGCAGTTGCTAGTTCTAGTAGTGCAGGTCAGAAATCATATAGGAACCAGAATAAGAAAGAGCATGAAGATGCAAAATAAAAGGATGGAGAGATAAGTATGAAACGCCTACCTTTTCCTAATGCATACATGTGTCCAAAGAAGCTTTTGAAAGATAAACAGGAACAAGATATTATGAATCTATTAGGGAAATTGGAAGTTAATATGCCACTTGACGATCTGATTACAAGTATATCTAAGTATGTGAAATTCATGAAAGAACTCTGCACTAATAAAAAAATTTGCAAGCCAAATTAAAGGGTTCAAGTATGATCCAGTGTGTCAGCTTTACTTAAGCCACAACCTTCTACTAAAGGTAATGATCCAGGTTCTTTTACAATCCCAATCACCATTGGTAAGTTTCAGAGTGCTAGTGCTTTGTTAGATCTTGGTGTAGCCATTAATGTAATTCCAACTTCCATGATAGTTCAACTTGTTAATCGGACCACTAGGAAACCTGAGGGACTTCTAGAGGACATATTGGTGAAGGTCAAAGACTTGATTACACCTGCAGATTTTTATGTCTTAGATACGTCATATAAGTGAACCTCAAAAGGTCCTATTATTTTGGGGAGGCTATTCCTTAGAACAGCTAACACTATCATAAGCATGAAAAATGGGAGCATCACATTGGAAGTAGGTGATGATGTCATAAGGTAGCAGGAGAACATAATGTTGCTGATCCTCTAACAAAGCCGCTTGTGCAGGCAAAGCATGAGCGTCATGTTGGTCAATGGTAATTAGTCAAATTAATGATTGTACCTAGTGCAAGTGGGAGGTTGTTGGAAATTGTGCCCTAGGGGCCAATCATTGTCTTATGAACATTGTTGATTTATGAATTTATTAATTGTGTTATCATATTCTTTGCATGTTTACTGTGATGACCATCCTTGGATAACTCATGATCTTATCCTAAATGTCCCTGGTCGGTCATCTATGCAGGAGCATAGATGAAATAAGACCAGTATGATTTTGAAGATGTATAGAGATATAAATCAAAGTCACAGGCACATGTAAGAGTACAAGGTTACATTGTTCATCGATCCTCATATGATTTGGGTAGTCGTTATGTCTTGCTAGAGACCGCTTGCGACTTGTGGGCCAGTATAACAAATGACCCACTGCCAACTTCATATAGGCCTACAGGGTCACACACGAAATAGCCCAACACGAGCTTTGATGTCCAGATTCATTGAATCTAAGACATGTCCGATTCAATGAATGATCCAGGGTGGATGTATATATTTATTTATATTTATATTCATATATCTATAAATTCGTATATATACATTATATATAAGAGATATATGAGATTTAATTTATAAGGATAAATTAAATCTCTATCACGTTTGAATTTGAAATTCAAATTGATATGATATCTCAAATTTGATTTATGAAAATAAATCAAATATAGTTCAGCCTTATCTTTATTTTAAATTAAATAAATAGGTGAATTAAATCTGTGGGACGGATTTAATATAAATATTATTTATTTAATTAGTTTCTTATCAAATTATACGATATATGATATTGTATTAATTTCAGAATTAATATAAGATTAACTCCAAAAATCCAATTCGGTAGAGAAAAACGCATAGCATCCCATATATCTGATTTGAGGAGCTACGTTTTGAAAACACATAGAATACAGAAAGGCCGAAGGGGAATCTGCAAAAGGTTTGCAGATAAGAAGCTGCCGAAATAGAGACGGAGAGAACGAATTCTTGAGAAAGCCCTGGAGGGACAAGAGACGCTAGCACGTCGTTCATGGTTAGAACACTGTTTGTGTGGATACCAGCAGAGGAAGCCGACCTGAGTCGTCGACTTCTTGCGATCGGAAAGGGAGCACGAGCCGCGGAGAGAAGCTGTGAACGTCGTGAGCAGAAGCTGTAGAAGTCGCTGAGGAACACTCAGGGTAATGCTTCTTCCCACTTGACTTAAACATATACGGTAGATCCTGGCAAGGAATAGAAAATTTTTTAAGTTAATTTCCGCTGCGTGTCTTCCAATTCCTTACACTTTCCGCACTTGTCCTGGTTTAGATGTTAATTTTGAGTTGAAAGGACCTTTATTAAGTAACTTACCAAAGTTTTATGGATTGGCAGGTGAGGATCATTCCAAGTATTTGACGACTATGCAGTGGGTTTACTCATCCCTGAAACCTGTAGGTGTTGACATGGATGCTGTACAGGGACGAGTATTCCACTTTATACTTGAAGGAAAAGAAAATGAATAGTTTTTTATGCTACTACATCATACACCTCAACCCTTAGACTCTTAGAATAACTTAAGGACTACTTTCTTAGAAAGATACTTCCCTACTTCCAAGATTGCTACATTGAAAAAGGAGATTTTTACTGCAAAATAGTATGATTTCTATGAGTTTTGGGGATCGTTTTAAGAGATTTCTATGATTAGCTAGAGGTCCATGTCACCATATTCCAAGTGAGCATTTGGTATAGTATTTCATTCAGGATTGCACTATGCATATAGAAAGAATTTGGATGTAAATTCTGGGGTTCCATTGATAATTTAACTCCAGATGAAGCATGGAACTTGATTGAGAAGATAGTAAGCAATGACTAGCAATATGGGGGCTATGATACTAGACAAGTCCATGAGTTTTCTTTAAGGCTTTCTCAAAATTTTAATAGTTTATCTTCTCAAGTTGTTGCCATGAATGCTGAGATTAACAATGTAGCTGCTCAACTGAGTAATTCACATGTTCAAAGCACATACTCTCAATCTCTTGTGGCTCTTATTTGTCAGCTTTGTTATTCACCTATGCACGCCACTGTCAATTGTCCTACACTTTGTGTAGATGTATCATCCATCTATCAAGTCAAACAAAACCAGTATCTATAAAGGAATCCATACTCCAACACATATAATGAAGGATGGAGAGATCATCCTAATCTTAGATGGAGGTAGAGACAGAAATTTTGGATAGAATAAATTTAATAATGATAGACAATTGTTGAATCATCTAGAGCTATAGAATTACCTACTGCTGCAAAAGATGATGGTATATCTGAGATAATTAAGAGCATTAATGTGATGAATGCAAATATAAACTTTATAAACATAACTTTCAATTCTAACTTCAAGGACCTGAGATCTACTGTGGAGAACAACCTAGCAATGATATATTCTAAGTTTGCTGCCTTGGAGAATAGAATAGAATGGTGGAAAACCAAAACTTCTAACATGAATGGCTATGTATCACAACTAGCCAATTCAATAAGTGATATTCAAGCAAGAATCAGTAGAAATTTACCTTCAACCACATTTGTTAATCCCAAATCTATTAATGCTATAAGTTTGAGAAGTGAAAAAACAGTGGGGAAACTAGTTCGAAAACTAAAGAGTTGATTGAAGAAAACCTTCACTCATGCCAGAATCAGAAAGTAGCAAAGGAAAGGAGATATTGTAGCAGGAAAATGAGCAAACCATATTGAAGGGTGCTGCACAATCACCTATTATGCATGAAGCAGTTGCTAGTTCTAGTAGTGCAGGTCAGAAATCATATAGGAACCAGAATAAGAAAGAGCATGAAGATGCAAAATAAAAGGATGGAGAGATAAGTATGAAACGCCTACCTTTTCCTAATGCATACATGTGTCCAAAGAAGCTTTTGAAAGATAAACAGGAACAAGATATTATGAATCTATTAGGGAAATTGGAAGTTAATATGCCACTTGACGATCTGATTACAAGTATATCTAAGTATGTGAAATTCATGAAAGAACTCTGCACTAATAAAAAAATTTGCAAGCCAAATTAAAGGGTTCAAGTATGATCCAGTGTGTCAGCTTTACTTAAGCCACAACCTTCTACTAAAGGTAATGATCCAGGTTCTTTTACAATCCCAATCACCATTGGTAAGTTTCAGAGTGCTAGTGCTTTGTTAGATCTTGGTGTAGCCATTAATGTAATTCCAACTTCCATGATAGTTCAACTTGTTAATCGGACCACTAGGAAACCTGAGGGACTTCTAGAGGACATATTGGTGAAGGTCAAAGACTTGATTACACCTGCAGATTTTTATGTCTTAGATACGTCATATAAGTGAACCTCAAAAGGTCCTATTATTTTGGGGAGGCTATTCCTTAGAACAGCTAACACTATCATAAGCATGAAAAATGGGAGCATCACATTGGAAGTAGGTGATGATGTCATAAGGTAGCAGGAGAACATAATGTTGCTGATCCTCTAACAAAGCCGCTTGTGCAGGCAAAGCATGAGCGTCATGTTGGTCAATGGTAATTAGTCAAATTAATGATTGTACCTAGTGCAAGTGGGAGGTTGTTGGAAATTGTGCCCTAGGGGCCAATCATTGTCTTATGAACATTGTTGATTTATGAATTTATTAATTGTGTTATCATATTCTTTGCATGTTTACTGTGATGACCATCCTTGGATAACTCATGATCTTATCCTAAATGTCCCTGGTCGGTCATCTATGCAGGAGCATAGATGAAATAAGACCAGTATGATTTTGAAGATGTATAGAGATATAAATCAAAGTCACAGGCACATGTAAGAGTACAAGGTTACATTGTTCATCGATCCTCATATGATTTGGGTAGTCGTTATGTCTTGCTAGAGACCGCTTGCGACTTGTGGGCCAGTATAACAAATGACCCACTGCCAACTTCATATAGGCCTACAGGGTCACACACGAAATAGCCCAACACGAGCTTTGATGTCCAGATTCATTGAATCTAAGACATGTCCGATTCAATGAATGATCCAGGGTGGATGTATATATTTATTTATATTTATATTCATATATCTATAAATTCGTATATATACATTATATATAAGAGATATATGAGATTTAATTTATAAGGATAAATTAAATCTCTATCACGTTTGAATTTGAAATTCAAATTGATATGATATCTCAAATTTGATTTATGAAAATAAATCAAATATAGTTCAGCCTTATCTTTATTTTAAATTAAATAAATAGGTGAATTAAATCTGTGGGACGGATTTAATATAAATATTATTTATTTAATTAGTTTCTTATCAAATTATACGATATATGATATTGTATTAATTTCAGAATTAATATAAGATTAACTCCAAAAATCCAATTCGGTAGAGAAAAACGCATAGCATCCCATATATCTGATTTGAGGAGCTACGTTTTGAAAACACATAGAATACAGAAAGGCCGAAGGGGAATCTGCAAAAGGTTTGCAGATAAGAAGCTGCCGAAATAGAGACGGAGAGAACGAATTCTTGAGAAAGCCCTGGAGGGACAAGAGACGCTAGCACGTCGTTCATGGTTAGAACACTGTTTGTGTGGATACCAGCAGAGGAAGCCGACCTGAGTCGTCGACTTCTTGCGATCGGAAAGGGAGCACGAGCCGCGGAGAGAAGCTGTGAACGTCGTGAGCAGAAGCTGTAGAAGTCGCTGAGGAACACTCAGGGTAATGCTTCTTCCCACTTGACTTAAACATATACGGTAGATCCTGGCAAGGAATAGAAAATTTTTTAAGTTAATTTCCGCTGCGTGTCTTCCAATTCCTTACACTTTCCGCACTTGTCCTGGTTTAGATGTTAATTTTGAGTTGAAAGGACCTTTATTAAGTAACTTACCAAAGTTTTATGGATTGGCAGGTGAGGATCATTCCAAGTATTTGACGACTATGCAGTGGGTTTACTCATCCCTGAAACCTGTAGGTGTTGACATGGATGCTGTACAGGGACGAGTATTCCACTTTATACTTGAAGGAAAAGAAAATGAATAGTTTTTTATGCTACTACATCATACACCTCAACCCTTAGACTCTTAGAATAACTTAAGGACTACTTTCTTAGAAAGATACTTCCCTACTTCCAAGATTGCTACATTGAAAAAGGAGATTTTTACTGCAAAATAGTATGATTTCTATGAGTTTTGGGGATCGTTTTAAGAGATTTCTATGATTAGCTAGAGGTCCATGTCACCATATTCCAAGTGAGCATTTGGTATAGTATTTCATTCAGGATTGCACTATGCATATAGAAAGAATTTGGATGTAAATTCTGGGGTTCCATTGATAATTTAACTCCAGATGAAGCATGGAACTTGATTGAGAAGATAGTAAGCAATGACTAGCAATATGGGGGCTATGATACTAGACAAGTCCATGAGTTTTCTTTAAGGCTTTCTCAAAATTTTAATAGTTTATCTTCTCAAGTTGTTGCCATGAATGCTGAGATTAACAATGTAGCTGCTCAACTGAGTAATTCACATGTTCAAAGCACATACTCTCAATCTCTTGTGGCTCTTATTTGTCAGCTTTGTTATTCACCTATGCACGCCACTGTCAATTGTCCTACACTTTGTGTAGATGTATCATCCATCTATCAAGTCAAACAAAACCAGTATCTATAAAGGAATCCATACTCCAACACATATAATGAAGGATGGAGAGATCATCCTAATCTTAGATGGAGGTAGAGACAGAAATTTTGGATAGAATAAATTTAATAATGATAGACAATTGTTGAATCATCTAGAGCTATAGAATTACCTACTGCTGCAAAAGATGATGGTATATCTGAGATAATTAAGAGCATTAATGTGATGAATGCAAATATAAACTTTATAAACATAACTTTCAATTCTAACTTCAAGGACCTGAGATCTACTGTGGAGAACAACCTAGCAATGATATATTCTAAGTTTGCTGCCTTGGAGAATAGAATAGAATGGTGGAAAACCAAAACTTCTAACATGAATGGCTATGTATCACAACTAGCCAATTCAATAAGTGATATTCAAGCAAGAATCAGTAGAAATTTACCTTCAAACACATTTGTTAATCCCAAATCTATTAATGCTATAAGTTTGAGAAGTGAAAAAACAGTGGGGAAACTAGTTCTAAAACGAAAGAGTTGATTGAAGAAAACCTTCACTCATGCCAGAATCAGAAAGTAGCAAAGGAAAGGAGATATTGTAGCAGGAAAATGAGCAAACCATATTGAAGGGTGCTGCACAATCACCTATTATGCATGAAGCAGTTGCTAGTTCTAGTAGTGCAGGTCAGAAATCATATAGGAACCAGAATAAGAAAGAGCATGAAGATGCAAAATAAAAGGATGGAGAGATAAGTATGAAACACCTACCTTTTCCTAATGCATACATGTGTCCAAAGAAGCTTTTGAAAGATAAACAGGAACAAGATATTATGAATCTATTAGGGAAATTGGAAGTTAATATGCCACTTGACGATCTGATTACAAGTATATCTAAGTATGTGAAATTCATGAAAGAACTCTGCACTAATAAAAAAATTTGCAAGCCAAATTAAAGGGTTCAAGTATGATCCAGTGTGTCAGCTTTACTTAAGCCACAACCTTCTACTAAAGGTAATGATCCAGGTTCTTTTACAATCCCAATCACCATTGGTAAGTTTCAGAGTGCTAGTGCTTTGTTAGATCTTGGTGTAGCCATTAATGTAATTCCAACTTCCATGATAGTTCAACTTATTAATCGGACCACTAGGAAACCTGAGGGACTTCTAGAGGACATATTGGTGAAGGTCAAAGACTTGATTACACCTGCAGATTTTTATGTCTTAGATACGTCATATAAGTGAACCTCAAAAGGTCCTATTATTTTGGGGAGGCTATTCCTTAGAACAGCTAACACTATCATAAGCATGAAAAATGGGAGCATCACATTGGAAGTAGGTGATGATGTCATAAGGTAGCAGGAGAACATAATGTTGCTGATCCTCTAACAAAGCCGCTTGTGCAGGCAAAGCATGAGCGTCATGTTGGTCAATGGTAATTAGTCAAATTAATGATTGTACCTAGTGCAAGTGGGAGGTTGTTGGAAATTGTGCCCTAGGGGCCAATCATTGTCTTATGAACATTGTTGATTTATGAATTTATTAATTGTGTTATCATATTCTTTGCATGTTTACTGTGATGACCATCCTTGGATAACTCATGATCTTATCCTAAATGTCCCTGGTCGGTCATCTATGCAGGAGCATAGATGAAATAAGACCAGTATGATTTTGAAGATGTATAGAGATATAAATCAAAGTCACAGGCACATGTAAGAGTACAAGGTTACATTGTTCATCGATCCTCATATGATTTGGGTAGTCGTTATGTCTTGCTAGAGACCGCTTGCGACTTGTGGGCCAGTATAACAAATGACCCACTGCCAACTTCATATAGGCCTACAGGGTCACACACGAAATAGCCCAACACGAGCTTTGATGTCCAGATTCATTGAATCTAAGACATGTCCGATTCAATGAATGATCCAGGGTGGATGTATATATTTATTTATATTTATATTCATATATCTATAAATTCGTATATATACATTATATATAAGAGATATATGAGATTTAATTTATAAGGATAAATTAAATCTCTATCACGTTTGAATTTGAAATTCAAATTGATATGATATCTCAAATTTGATTTATGAAAATAAATCAAATATAGTTCAGCCTTATCTTTATTTTAAATTAAATAAATAGGTGAATTAAATCTGTGGGACGGATTTAATATAAATATTATTTATTTAATTAGTTTCTTATCAAATTATACGATATATGATATTGTATTAATTTCAGAATTAATATAAGATTAACTCCAAAAATCCAATTCGGTAGAGAAAAACGCATAGCATCCCATATATCTGATTTGAGGAGCTACGTTTTGAAAACACATAGAATACAGAAAGGCCGAAGGGGAATCTGCAAAAGGTTTGCAGATAAGAAGCTGCCGAAATAGAGACGGAGAGAACGAATTCTTGAGAAAGCCCTGGAGGGACAAGAGACGCTAGCACGTCGTTCATGGTTAGAACACTGTTTGTGTGGATACCAGCAGAGGAAGCCGACCTGAGTCGTCGACTTCTTGCGATCGGAAAGGGAGCACGAGCCGCGGAGAGAAGCTGTGAACGTCGTGAGCAGAAGCTGTAGAAGTCGCTGAGGAACACTCAGGGTAATGCTTCTTCCCACTTGACTTAAACATATACGGTAGATCCTGGCAAGGAATAGAAAATTTTTTAAGTTAATTTCCGCTGCGTGTCTTCCAATTCCTTACACTTTCCGCACTTGTCCTGGTTTAGATGTTAATTTTGAGTTGAAAGGACCTTTATTAAGTAACTTACCAAAGTTTTATGGATTGGCAGGTGAGGATCATTCCAAGTATTTGACGACTATGCAGTGGGTTTACTCATCCCTGAAACCTGTAGGTGTTGACATGGATGCTGTACAGGGACGAGTATTCCACTTTATACTTGAAGGAAAAGAAAATGAATAGTTTTTTATGCTACTACATCATACACCTCAACCCTTAGACTCTTAGAATAACTTAAGGACTACTTTCTTAGAAAGATACTTCCCTACTTCCAAGATTGCTACATTGAAAAAGGAGATTTTTACTGCAAAATAGTATGATTTCTATGAGTTTTGGGGATCGTTTTAAGAGATTTCTATGATTAGCTAGAGGTCCATGTCACCATATTCCAAGTGAGCATTTGGTATAGTATTTCATTCAGGATTGCACTATGCATATAGAAAGAATTTGGATGTAAATTCTGGGGTTCCATTGATAATTTAACTCCAGATGAAGCATGGAACTTGATTGAGAAGATAGTAAGCAATGACTAGCAATATGGGGGCTATGATACTAGACAAGTCCATGAGTTTTCTTTAAGGCTTTCTCAAAATTTTAATAGTTTATCTTCTCAAGTTGTTGCCATGAATGCTGAGATTAACAATGTAGCTGCTCAACTGAGTAATTCACATGTTCAAAGCACATACTCTCAATCTCTTGTGGCTCTTATTTGTCAGCTTTGTTATTCACCTATGCACGCCACTGTCAATTGTCCTACACTTTGTGTAGATGTATCATCCATCTATCAAGTCAAACAAAACCAGTATCTATAAAGGAATCCATACTCCAACACATATAATGAAGGATGGAGAGATCATCCTAATCTTAGATGGAGGTAGAGACAGAAATTTTGGATAGAATAAATTTAATAATGATAGACAATTGTTGAATCATCTAGAGCTATAGAATTACCTACTGCTGCAAAAGATGATGGTATATCTGAGATAATTAAGAGCATTAATGTGATGAATGCAAATATAAACTTTATAAACATAACTTTCAATTCTAACTTCAAGGACCTGAGATCTACTGTGGAGAACAACCTAGCAATGATATATTCTAAGTTTGCTGCCTTGGAGAATAGAATAGAATGGTGGAAAACCAAAACTTCTAACATGAATGGCTATGTATCACAACTAGCCAATTCAATAAGTGATATTCAAGCAAGAATCAGTAGAAATTTACCTTCAAACACATTTGTTAATCCCAAATCTATTAATGCTATAAGTTTGAGAAGTGAAAAAACAGTGGGGAAACTAGTTCTAAAACGAAAGAGTTGATTGAAGAAAACCTTCACTCATGCCAGAATCAGAAAGTAGCAAAGGAAAGGAGATATTGTAGCAGGAAAATGAGCAAACCATATTGAAGGGTGCTGCACAATCACCTATTATGCATGAAGCAGTTGCTAGTTCTAGTAGTGCAGGTCAGAAATCATATAGGAACCAGAATAAGAAAGAGCATGAAGATGCAAAATAAAAGGATGGAGAGATAAGTATGAAACACCTACCTTTTCCTAATGCATACATGTGTCCAAAGAAGCTTTTGAAAGATAAACAGGAACAAGATATTATGAATCTATTAGGGAAATTGGAAGTTAATATGCCACTTGACGATCTGATTACAAGTATATCTAAGTATGTGAAATTCATGAAAGAACTCTGCACTAATAAAAAAATTTGCAAGCCAAATTAAAGGGTTCAAGTATGATCCAGTGTGTCAGCTTTACTTAAGCCACAACCTTCTACTAAAGGTAATGATCCAGGTTCTTTTACAATCCCAATCACCATTGGTAAGTTTCAGAGTGCTAGTGCTTTGTTAGATCTTGGTGTAGCCATTAATGTAATTCCAACTTCCATGATAGTTCAACTTATTAATCGGACCACTAGGAAACCTGAGGGACTTCTAGAGGACATATTGGTGAAGGTCAAAGACTTGATTACACCTGCAGATTTTTATGTCTTAGATACGTCATATAAGTGAACCTCAAAAGGTCCTATTATTTTGGGGAGGCTATTCCTTAGAACAGCTAACACTATCATAAGCATGAAAAATGGGAGCATCACATTGGAAGTAGGTGATGATGTCATAAGGTAGCAGGAGAACATAATGTTGCTGATCCTCTAACAAAGCCGCTTGTGCAGGCAAAGCATGAGCGTCATGTTGGTCAATGGTAATTAGTCAAATTAATGATTGTACCTAGTGCAAGTGGGAGGTTGTTGGAAATTGTGCCCTAGGGGCCAATCATTGTCTTATGAACATTGTTGATTTATGAATTTATTAATTGTGTTATCATATTCTTTGCATGTTTACTGTGATGACCATCCTTGGATAACTCATGATCTTATCCTAAATGTCCCTGGTCGGTCATCTATGCAGGAGCATAGATGAAATAAGACCAGTATGATTTTGAAGATGTATAGAGATATAAATCAAAGTCACAGGCACATGTAAGAGTACAAGGTTACATTGTTCATCGATCCTCATATGATTTGGGTAGTCGTTATGTCTTGCTAGAGACCGCTTGCGACTTGTGGGCCAGTATAACAAATGACCCACTGCCAACTTCATATAGGCCTACAGGGTCACACACGAAATAGCCCAACACGAGCTTTGATGTCCAGATTCATTGAATCTAAGACATGTCCGATTCAATGAATGATCCAGGGTGGATGTATATATTTATTTATATTTATATTCATATATCTATAAATTCGTATATATACATTATATATAAGAGATATATGAGATTTAATTTATAAGGATAAATTAAATCTCTATCACGTTTGAATTTGAAATTCAAATTGATATGATATCTCAAATTTGATTTATGAAAATAAATCAAATATAGTTCAGCCTTATCTTTATTTTAAATTAAATAAATAGGTGAATTAAATCTGTGGGACGGATTTAATATAAATATTATTTATTTAATTAGTTTCTTATCAAATTATACGATATATGATATTGTATTAATTTCAGAATTAATATAAGATTAACTCCAAAAATCCAATTCGGTAGAGAAAAACGCATAGCATCCCATATATCTGATTTGAGGAGCTACGTTTTGAAAACACATAGAATACAGAAAGGCCGAAGGGGAATCTGCAAAAGGTTTGCAGATAAGAAGCTGCCGAAATAGAGACGGAGAGAACGAATTCTTGAGAAAGCCCTGGAGGGACAAGAGACGCTAGCACGTCGTTCATGGTTAGAACACTGTTTGTGTGGATACCAGCAGAGGAAGCCGACCTGAGTCGTCGACTTCTTGCGATCGGAAAGGGAGCACGAGCCGCGGAGAGAAGCTGTGAACGTCGTGAGCAGAAGCTGTAGAAGTCGCTGAGGAACACTCAGGGTAATGCTTCTTCCCACTTGACTTAAACATATACGGTAGATCCTGGCAAGGAATAGAAAATTTTTTAAGTTAATTTCCGCTGCGTGTCTTCCAATTCCTTACACTTTCCGCACTTGTCCTGGTTTAGATGTTAATTTTGAGTTGAAAGGACCTTTATTAAGTAACTTACCAAAGTTTTATGGATTGGCAGGTGAGGATCATTTCAAGTATTTGACGACTATGCAGTGGGTTTACTCATCCCTGAAACCTGTAGGTGTTGACATGGATGCTGTACAGGGACGAGTATTCCACTTTATACTTGAAGGAAAAGAAAATGAATAGTTTTTTATGCTACTACATCATACACCTCAACCCTTAGACTCTTAGAATAACTTAAGGACTACTTTCTTAGAAAGATACTTCCCTACTTCCAAGATTGCTACATTGAAAAAGGAGATTTTTACTGCAAAATAGTATGATTTCTATGAGTTTTGGGGATCGTTTTAAGAGATTTCTATGATTAGCTAGAGGTCCATGTCACGATATTCCAAGTGAGCATTTGGTATAGTATTTCATTCAGGACTGCACTATACATATAGAAAGAATTTGGATGCAAATTCTGGGGTTCCATTGATAATTTAACTCCAGATGAAGCATGGAACTTGATTGAGAAGATAGTAAGCAATGACTAGCAATATGGGGGCTATGATACTAGACAAGTCCATGAGTTTTCTTTAAGGCTTTCTCAAAATTTTAATAGTTTATCTTCTCAAGTTGTTGCCATGAATGCTGAGATTAACAATATAGCTGCTCAACTGAGTAATTCACATGTTCAAAGCACATACTCTCAATCTCTTGTGGCTCTTATTTGTCAGCTTTGTTATTCACCTATGCACGCCACTGTCAATTGTCCTACACTTTGTGTAGATGTATCATCCATCTATCAAGTCAAACAAAACCAGTATCTATAAAGGAATCCATACTCCAACACATATAATGAAGGATGGAGAGATCATCCTAATCTTAGATGGAGGTAGAGACAGAAATTTTGGATAGAATAAATTTAATAATGATAGACAATTGTTGAATCATCTAGAGCTATAGAATTACCTACTGCTGCAAAAGATGATGGTATATCTGAGATAATTAAGAGCATTAATGTGATGAATGCAAATATAAACTTTATAAACATAACTTTCAATTCTAACTTCAAGGACCTGAGATCTACTGTGGAGAACAACCTAGCAATGATATATTCTAAGTTTGCTGCCTTGGAGAATAGAATAGAATGGTGGAAAACCAAAACTTCTAACATGAATGGCTATGTATCACAACTAGCCAATTCAATAAGTGATATTCAAGCAAGAATCAGTAGAAATTTACCTTCAAACACATTTGTTAATCCCAAATCTATTAATGCTATAAGTTTGAGAAGTGAAAAAACAGTGGGGAAACTAGTTCTAAAACTAAAGAGTTGATTGAAGAAAACCTTCACTCATGCCAGAATCAGAAAGTAGCAAAGGAAAGGAGATATTGTAGCAGGAAAATGAGCAAACCATATTGAAGGGTGCTGCACAATCACCTATTATGCATGAAGCAGTTGCTAGTTCTAGTAGTGCAGGTCAGAAATCATATAGGAACCAGAATAAGAAAGAGCATGAAGATGCAAAATAAAAGGATGGAGAGATAAGTATGAAACGCCTACCTTTTCCTAATGCATACATGTGTCCAAAGAAGCTTTCGAAAGATAAACAGGAACAAGATATTATGAATCTATTAGGGAAATTGGAAGTTAATATGCCACTTGACGATCTGATTACAAGTATATCTAAGTATGTGAAATTCATGAAAGAACTCTGCACTAATAAAAAAATTTGCAAGCCAAATTAAAGGGTTCAAGTATGATCCAGTGTGTCAGCTTTACTTAAGCCACAACCTTCTACTAAAGGTAATGATCCAGGTTCTTTTACAATCCCAATCACCATTGGTAAGTTTCAGAGTGCTAGTGCTTTGTTAGATCTTGGTGTAGCCATTAATGTAATTCCAACTTCCATGATAGTTCAACTTGTTAATCGGACCACTAGGAAACCTGAGGGACTTCTAGAGGACATATTGGTGAAGGTCAAAGACTTGATTACACCTGCAGATTTTTATGTCTTAGATACGTCATATAAGTGAACCTCAAAAGGTCCTATTATTTTGGGGAGGCTATTCCTTAGAACAGCTAACACTATCATAAGCATGAAAAATGGGAGCATCACATTGGAAGTAGGTGATGATGTCATAAGGTAGCAGGAGAACATAATGTTGCTGATCCTCTAACAAAGCCGCTTGTGCAGGCAAAGCATGAGCGTCATGTTGGTCAATGGTAATTAGTCAAATTAATGATTGTACCTAGTGCAAGTGGGAGGTTGTTGGAAATTGTGCCCTAGGGGCCAATCATTGTCTTATGAACATTGTTGATTTATGAATTTATTAATTGTGTTATCATATTCTTTGCATGTTTACTGTGATGACCATCCTTGGATAACTCATGATCTTATCCTAAATGTCCCTGGTCGGTCATCTATGCAGGAGCATAGATGAAATAAGACCAGTATGATTTTGAAGATGTATAGAGATATAAATCAAAGTCACAGGCACATGTAAGAGTACAAGGTTACATTGTTCATTGATCCTCATATGATTTGGGTAGTCGTTATGTCTTGCTAGAGACCGCTTGCGACTTGTGGGCCAGTATAACAAATGACCCACTGCCAACTTCATATAGGCCTACAGGGTCACACACGAAATAGCCCAACACGAGCTTTGATGTCCAGATTCATTGAATCTAAGACATGTCCGATTCAATGAATGATCCAGGGTGGATGTATATATTTATTTATATTTATATTCATATATCTATAAATTCGTATATATACATTATATATAAGAGATATATGAGATTTAATTTATAAGGATAAATTAAATCTCTATCACGTTTGAATTTGAAATTCAAATTGATATGATATCTCAAATTTGATTTATGAAAATAAATCAAATATAGTTCAGCCTTATCTTTATTTTAAATTAAATAAATAGGTGAATTAAATCTGTGGGACGGATTTAATATAAATATTATTTATTTAATTAGTTTCTTATCAAATTATACGATATATGATATTGTATTAATTTCAGAATTAATATAAGATTAACTCCAAAAATCCAATTCGGTAGAGAAAAACGCATAGCATCCCATATATCTGATTTGAGGAGCTACGTTTTGAAAACACATAGAATACAGAAAGGCCGAAGGGGAATCTGCAAAAGGTTTGCAGATAAGAAGCTGCCGAAATAGAGACGGAGAGAACGAATTCTTGAGAAAGCCCTGGAGGGACAAGAGACGCTAGCACGTCGTTCATGGTTAGAACACTGTTTGTGTGGATACCAGCAGAGGAAGCCGACCTGAGTCGTCGACTTCTTGCGATCGGAAAGGGAGCACGAGCCGCGGAGAGAAGCTGTGAACGTCGTGAGCAGAAGCTGTAGAAGTCGCTGAGGAACACTCAGGGTAATGCTTCTTCCCACTTGACTTAAACATATACGGTAGATCCTGGCAAGGAATAGAAAATTTTTTAAGTTAATTTCCGCTGCGTGTCTTCCAATTCCTTACACTTTCCGCACTTGTCCTGGTTTAGATGTTAATTTTGAGTTGAAAGGACCTTTATTAAGTAACTTACCAAAGTTTTATGGATTGGCAGGTGAGGATCATTCCAAGTATTTGACGACTATGCAGTGGGTTTACTCATCCCTGAAACCTGTAGGTGTTGACATGGATGCTGTACAGGGACGAGTATTCCACTTTATACTTGAAGGAAAAGAAAATGAATAGTTTTTTGTGCTACTACATCATACACCTCAACCCTTAGACTCTTAGAATAACTTAAGGACTACTTTCTTAGAAAGATACTTCCCTACTTCCAAGATTGCTACATTGAAAAAGGAGATTTTTACTGCAAAATAGTATGATTTCTATGAGTTTTGGGGATCGTTTTAAGAGATTTCTATGATTAGCTAGAGGTCCATGTCACCATATTCCAAGTGAGCATTTGGTATAGTATTTCATTCAGGATTGCACTATGCATATAGAAAGAATTTGGATGTAAATTCTGGGGTTCCATTGATAATTTAACTCCAGATGAAGCATGGAACTTGATTGAGAAGATAGTAAGCAATGACTAGCAATATGGGGGCTATGATACTAGACAAGTCCATGAGTTTTCTTTAAGGCTTTCTCAAAATTTTAATAGTTTATCTTCTCAAGTTGTTGCCATGAATGCTGAGATTAACAATGTAGCTGCTCAACTGAGTAATTCACATGTTCAAAGCACATACTCTCAATCTCTTGTGGCTCTTATTTGTCAGCTTTGTTATTCACCTATGCACGCCACTGTCAATTGTCCTACACTTTGTGTAGATGTATCATCCATCTATCAAGTCAAACAAAACCAGTATCTATAAAGGAATCCATACTCCAACACATATAATGAAGGATGGAGAGATCATCCTAATCTTAGATGGAGGTAGAGACAGAAATTTTGGATAGAATAAATTTAATAATGATAGACAATTGTTGAATCATCTAGAGCTATAGAATTACCTACTGCTGCAAAAGATGATGGTATATCTGAGATAATTAAGAGCATTAATGTGATGAATGCAAATATAAACTTTATAAACATAACTTTCAATTCTAACTTCAAGGACCTGAGATCTACTGTGGAGAACAACCTAGCAATGATATATTCTAAGTTTGCTGCCTTGGAGAATAGAATAGAATGGTGGAAAACCAAAACTTCTAACATGAATGGCTATGTATCACAACTAGCCAATTCAATAAGTGATATTCAAGCAAGAATCAGTAGAAATTTACCTTCAAACACATTTGTTAATCCCAAATCTATTAATGCTATAAGTTTGAGAAGTGAAAAAACAGTGGGGAAACTAGTTCTAAAACGAAAGAGTTGATTGAAGAAAACCTTCACTCATGCCAGAATCAGAAAGTAGCAAAGGAAAGGAGATATTGTAGCAGGAAAATGAGCAAACCATATTGAAGGGTGCTGCACAATCACCTATTATGCATGAAGCAGTTGCTAGTTCTAGTAGTGCAGGTCAGAAATCATATAGGAACCAGAATAAGAAAGAGCATGAAGATGCAAAATAAAAGGATGGAGAGATAAGTATGAAACACCTACCTTTTCCTAATGCATACATGTGTCCAAAGAAGCTTTTGAAAGATAAACAGGAACAAGATATTATGAATCTATTAGGGAAATTGGAAGTTAATATGCCACTTGACGATCTGATTACAAGTATATCTAAGTATGTGAAATTCATGAAAGAACTCTGCACTAATAAAAAAATTTGCAAGCCAAATTAAAGGGTTCAAGTATGATCCAGTGTGTCAGCTTTACTTAAGCCACAACCTTCTACTAAAGGTAATGATCCAGGTTCTTTTACAATCCCAATCACCATTGGTAAGTTTCAGAGTGCTAGTGCTTTGTTAGATCTTGGTGTAGCCATTAATGTAATTCCAACTTCCATGATAGTTCAACTTATTAATCGGACCACTAGGAAACCTGAGGGACTTCTAGAGGACATATTGGTGAAGGTCAAAGACTTGATTACACCTGCAGATTTTTATGTCTTAGATACGTCATATAAGTGAACCTCAAAAGGTCCTATTATTTTGGGGAGGCTATTCCTTAGAACAGCTAACACTATCATAAGCATGAAAAATGGGAGCATCACATTGGAAGTAGGTGATGATGTCATAAGGTAGCAGGAGAACATAATGTTGCTGATCCTCTAACAAAGCCGCTTGTGCAGGCAAAGCATGAGCGTCATGTTGGTCAATGGTAATTAGTCAAATTAATGATTGTACCTAGTGCAAGTGGGAGGTTGTTGGAAATTGTGCCCTAGGGGCCAATCATTGTCTTATGAACATTGTTGATTTATGAATTTATTAATTGTGTTATCATATTCTTTGCATGTTTACTGTGATGACCATCCTTGGATAACTCATGATCTTATCCTAAATGTCCCTGGTCGGTCATCTATGCAGGAGCATAGATGAAATAAGACCAGTATGATTTTGAAGATGTATAGAGATATAAATCAAAGTCACAGGCACATGTAAGAGTACAAGGTTACATTGTTCATCGATCCTCATATGATTTGGGTAGTCGTTATGTCTTGCTAGAGACCGCTTGCGACTTGTGGGCCAGTATAACAAATGACCCACTGCCAACTTCATATAGGCCTACAGGGTCACACACGAAATAGCCCAACACGAGCTTTGATGTCCAGATTCATTGAATCTAAGACATGTCCGATTCAATGAATGATCCAGGGTGGATGTATATATTTATTTATATTTATATTCATATATCTATAAATTCGTATATATACATTATATATAAGAGATATATGAGATTTAATTTATAAGGATAAATTAAATCTCTATCACGTTTGAATTTGAAATTCAAATTGATATGATATCTCAAATTTGATTTATGAAAATAAATCAAATATAGTTCAGCCTTATCTTTATTTTAAATTAAATAAATAGGTGAATTAAATCTGTGGGACGGATTTAATATAAATATTATTTATTTAATTAGTTTCTTATCAAATTATACGATATATGATATTGTATTAATTTCAGAATTAATATAAGATTAACTCCAAAAATCCAATTCGGTAGAGAAAAACGCATAGCATCCCATATATCTGATTTGAGGAGCTACGTTTTGAAAACACATAGAATACAGAAAGGCCGAAGGGGAATCTGCAAAAGGTTTGCAGATAAGAAGCTGCCGAAATAGAGACGGAGAGAACGAATTCTTGAGAAAGCCCTGGAGGGACAAGAGACGCTAGCACGTCGTTCATGGTTAGAACACTGTTTGTGTGGATACCAGCAGAGGAAGCCGACCTGAGTCGTCGACTTCTTGCGATCGGAAAGGGAGCACGAGCCGCGGAGAGAAGCTGTGAACGTCGTGAGCAGAAGCTGTAGAAGCCGCTGAGGAACACTCAGGGTAATGCTTCTTCCCACTTGACTTAAACATATACGGTAGATCCTGGCAAGGAATAGAAAATTTTTTAAGTTAATTTCCGCTGCGTGTCTTCCAATTCCTTACACTTTCCGCACTTGTCCTGGTTTAGATGTTAATTTTGAGTTGAAAGGACCTTTATTAAGTAACTTACCAAAGTTTTATGGATTGGCAGGTGAGGATCATTTCAAGTATTTGACGACTATGCAGTGGGTTTACTCATCCCTGAAACCTGTAGGTGTTGACATGGATGCTGTACAGAGACAAGTATTCCACTTTATACTTGAAGGAAAAGAAAATGAATAGTTTTTTATGCTACTACATCATACACCTCAACCCTTAGACTCTTAGAATAACTTAAGGACTACTTTCCTAAAAAGATACTTCCCTACTTCCAAGATTGCTACATTGAAAAAGGAGATTTTTACTGCAAAATAATATGATTAAGAGTCTTTCTATGAGTTTTGGGGATCATTTTAAGAGATTTCTATGATTAGCTAGATGTCCATGTCACCATATTCCAAGTGAGCATTTGGTATAGTATTTCATTCAGGATTGCACTATGCATATAGAAAGAATTTGGATGTAAATTCTGGGGTTCCATTGATAATTTAACTCCAGATGAAGCATGGAACTTGATTGAGAAGATAGTAAGCAATGACTAGCAATATGGGGGCTATGATACTAGACAAGTCCATGAGTTTTCTTTAAGGCTTTCTCAAAATTTTAATAGTTTATCTTCTCAAGTTGTTGCCATGAATGCTGAGATTAACAATGTAGCTGCTCAACTGAGTAATTCACATGTTCAAAGCACATACTCTCAATCTCTTGTGGCTCTTATTTGTCAGCTTTGTTATTCACCTATGCACGCCACTGTCAATTGTCCTACACTTTGTGTAGATGTATCATCCATCTATCAAGTCAAACAAAACCAGTATCTATAAAGGAATCCATACTCCAACACATATAATGAAGGATGGAGAGATCATCCTAATCTTAGATGGAGGTAGAGACAGAAATTTTGGATAGAATAAATTTAATAATGATAGACAATTGTTGAATCATCTAGAGCTATAGAATTACCTACTGCTGCAAAAGATGATGGTATATCTGAGATAATTAAGAGCATTAATGTGATGAATGCAAATATAAACTTTATAAACATAACTTTCAATTCTAACTTCAAGGACCTGAGATCTACTGTGGAGAACAACCTAGCAATGATATATTCTAAGTTTGCTGCCTTGGAGAATAGAATAGAATGGTGGAAAACCAAAACTTCTAACATGAATGGCTATGTATCACAACTAGCCAATTCAATAAGTGATATTCAAGCAAGAATCAGTAGAAATTTACCTTCAAACACATTTGTTAATCCCAAATCTATTAATGCTATAAGTTTGAGAAGTGAAAAAACAGTGGGGAAACTAGTTCTAAAACGAAAGAGTTGATTGAAGAAAACCTTCACTCATGCCAGAATCAGAAAGTAGCAAAGGAAAGGAGATATTGTAGCAGGAAAATGAGCAAACCATATTGAAGGGTGCTGCACAATCACCTATTATGCATGAAGCAGTTGCTAGTTCTAGTAGTGCAGGTCAGAAATCATATAGGAACCAGAATAAGAAAGAGCATGAAGATGCAAAATAAAAGGATGGAGAGATAAGTATGAAACACCTACCTTTTCCTAATGCATACATGTGTCCAAAGAAGCTTTTGAAAGATAAACAGGAACAAGATATTATGAATCTATTAGGGAAATTGGAAGTTAATATGCCACTTGACGATCTGATTACAAGTATATCTAAGTATGTGAAATTCATGAAAGAACTCTGCACTAATAAAAAAATTTGCAAGCCAAATTAAAGGGTTCAAGTATGATCCAGTGTGTCAGCTTTACTTAAGCCACAACCTTCTACTAAAGGTAATGATCCAGGTTCTTTTACAATCCCAATCACCATTGGTAAGTTTCAGAGTGCTAGTGCTTTGTTAGATCTTGGTGTAGCCATTAATGTAATTCCAACTTCCATGATAGTTCAACTTGTTAATCGGACCACTAGGAAACCTGAGGGACTTCTAGAGGACATATTGGTGAAGGTCAAAGACTTGATTACACCTGCAGATTTTTATGTCTTAGATACGTCATATAAGTGAACCTCAAAAGGTCCTATTATTTTGGGGAGGCTATTCCTTAGAACAGCTAACACTATCATAAGCATGAAAAATGGGAGCATCACATTGGAAGTAGGTGATGATGTCATAAGGTAGCAGGAGAACATAATGTTGCTGATCCTCTAACAAAGCCGCTTGTGCAGGCAAAGCATGAGCGTCATGTTGGTCAATGGTAATTAGTCAAATTAATGATTGTACCTAGTGCAAGTGGGAGGTTGTTGGAAATTGTGCCCTAGGGGCCAATCATTGTCTTATGAACATTGTTGATTTATGAATTTATTAATTGTGTTATCATATTCTTTGCATGTTTACTGTGATGACCATCCTTGGATAACTCATGATCTTATCCTAAATGTCCCTGGTCGGTCATCTATGCAGGAGCATAGATGAAATAAGACCAGTATGATTTTGAAGATGTATAGAGATATAAATCAAAGTCACAGGCACATGTAAGAGTACAAGGTTACATTGTTCATCGATCCTCATATGATTTGGGTAGTCGTTATGTCTTGCTAGAGACCGCTTGCGACTTGTGGGCCAGTATAACAAATGACCCACTGCCAACTTCATATAGGCCTACAGGGTCACACACGAAATAGCCCAACACGAGCTTTGATGTCCAGATTCATTGAATCTAAGACATGTCCGATTCAATGAATGATCCAGGGTGGATGTATATATTTATTTATATTTATATTCATATATCTATAAATTCGTATATATACATTATATATAAGAGATATATGAGATTTAATTTATAAGGATAAATTAAATCTCTATCACGTTTGAATTTGAAATTCAAATTGATATGATATCTCAAATTTGATTTATGAAAATAAATCAAATATAGTTCAGCCTTATCTTTATTTTAAATTAAATAAATAGGTGAATTAAATCTGTGGGACGGATTTAATATAAATATTATTTATTTAATTAGTTTCTTATCAAATTATACGATATATGATATTGTATTAATTTCAGAATTAATATAAGATTAACTCCAAAAATCCAATTCGGTAGAGAAAAACGCATAGCATCCCATATATCTGATTTGAGGAGCTACGTTTTGAAAACACATAGAATACAGAAAGGCCGAAGGGGAATCTGCAAAAGGTTTGCAGATAAGAAGCTGCCGAAATAGAGACGGAGAGAACGAATTCTTGAGAAAGCCCTGGAGGGACAAGAGACGCTAGCACGTCGTTCATGGTTAGAACACTGTTTGTGTGGATACCAGCAGAGGAAGCCGACCTGAGTCGTCGACTTCTTGCGATCGGAAAGGGAGCACGAGCCGCGGAGAGAAGCTGTGAACGTCGTGAGCAGAAGCTGTAGAAGCCGCTGAGGAACACTCAGGGTAATGCTTCTTCCCACTTGACTTAAACATATACGGTAGATCCTGGCAAGGAATAGAAAATTTTTTAAGTTAATTTCCGCTGCGTGTCTTCCAATTCCTTACACTTTCCGCACTTGTCCTGGTTTAGATGTTAATTTTGAGTTGAAAGGACCTTTATTAAGTAACTTACCAAAGTTTTATGGATTGGCAGGTGAGGATCATTTCAAGTATTTGACGACTATGCAGTGGGTTTACTCATCCCTGAAACCTGTAGGTGTTGACATGGATGCTGTACAGGGACGAGTATTCCACTTTATACTTGAAGGAAAAGAAAATGAATAGTTTTTTGTGCTACTACATCATACACCTCAACCCTTAGACTCTTAGAATAACTTAAGGACTACTTTCTTAGAAAGATACTTCCCTACTTCCAAGATTGCTAAATTGAAAAAGGAGATTTTTACTGCAAAATAGTATGATTTCTATGAGTTTTGGGGATCGTTTTAAGAGATTTCTATGATTAGCTAGAGGTCCATGTCACGATATTCCAAGTGAGCATTTGGTATAGTATTTCATTCAGGATTGCACTATGCATATAGAAAGAATTTGGATGTAAATTCTGGGGTTCCATTGATAATTTAACTCCAGATGAAGCATGGAACTTGATTGAGAAGATAGTAAGCAATGACTAGCAATATGGGGGCTATGATACTAGACAAGTCCATGAGTTTTCTTTAAGGCTTTCTCAGAATTTTAATAGTTTATCTTCTCAAGTTGTTGCCATGAATGCTGAGATTAACAATGTAGCTGCTCAACTGAGTAATTCACATGTTCAAAGCACATACTCTCAATCTCTTGTGGCTCTTATTTGTCAGCTTTGTTATTCACCTATGCACGCCACTGTCAATTGTCCTACACTTTGTGTAGATGTATCATCCATCTATCAAGTCAAACAAAACCAGTATCTATAAAGGAATCCATACTCCAACACATATAATGAAGGATGGAGAGATCATCCTAATCTTAGATGGAGGTAGAGACAGAAATTTTGGATAGAATAAATTTAATAATGATAGACAATTGTTGAATCATCTAGAGCTATAGAATTACCTACTGCTGCAAAAGATGATGGTATATCTGAGATAATTAAGAGCATTAATGTGATGAATGCAAATATAAACTTTATAAACATAACTTTCAATTCTAACTTCAAGGACCTGAGATCTACTGTGGAGAACAACCTAGCAATGATATATTCTAAGTTTGCTGCCTTGGAGAATAGAATAGAATGGTGGAAAACCAAAACTTCTAACATGAATGGCTATGTATCACAACTAGCCAATTCAATAAGTGATATTCAAGCAAGAATCAGTAGAAATTTACCTTCAAACACATTTGTTAATCCCAAATCTATTAATGCTATAAGTTTGAGAAGTGAAAAAACAGTGGGGAAACTAGTTCTAAAACGAAAGAGTTGATTGAAGAAAACCTTCACTCATGCCAGAATCAGAAAGTAGCAAAGGAAAGGAGATATTGTAGCAGGAAAATGAGCAAACCATATTGAAGGGTGCTGCACAATCACCTATTATGCATGAAGCAGTTGCTAGTTCTAGTAGTGCAGGTCAGAAATCATATAGGAACCAGAATAAGAAAGAGCATGAAGATGCAAAATAAAAGGATGGAGAGATAAGTATGAAACACCTACCTTTTCCTAATGCATACATGTGTCCAAAGAAGCTTTTGAAAGATAAACAGGAACAAGATATTATGAATCTATTAGGGAAATTGGAAGTTAATATGCCACTTGACGATCTGATTACAAGTATATCTAAGTATGTGAAATTCATGAAAGAACTCTGCACTAATAAAAAAATTTGCAAGCCAAATTAAAGGGTTCAAGTATGATCCAGTGTGTCAGCTTTACTTAAGCCACAACCTTCTACTAAAGGTAATGATCCAGGTTCTTTTACAATCCCAATCACCATTGGTAAGTTTCAGAGTGCTAGTGCTTTGTTAGATCTTGGTGTAGCCATTAATGTAATTCCAACTTCCATGATAGTTCAACTTGTTAATCGGACCACTAGGAAACCTGAGGGACTTCTAGAGGACATATTGGTGAAGGTCAAAGACTTGATTACACCTGCAGATTTTTATGTCTTAGATACGTCATATAAGTGAACCTCAAAAGGTCCTATTATTTTGGGGAGGCTATTCCTTAGAACAGCTAACACTATCATAAGCATGAAAAATGGGAGCATCACATTGGAAGTAGGTGATGATGTCATAAGGTAGCAGGAGAACATAATGTTGCTGATCCTCTAACAAAGCCGCTTGTGCAGGCAAAGCATGAGCGTCATGTTGGTCAATGGTAATTAGTCAAATTAATGATTGTACCTAGTGCAAGTGGGAGGTTGTTGGAAATTGTGCCCTAGGGGCCAATCATTGTCTTATGAACATTGTTGATTTATGAATTTATTAATTGTGTTATCATATTCTTTGCATGTTTACTGTGATGACCATCCTTGGATAACTCATGATCTTATCCTAAATGTCCCTGGTCGGTCATCTATGCAGGAGCATAGATGAAATAAGACCAGTATGATTTTGAAGATGTATAGAGATATAAATCAAAGTCACAGGCACATGTAAGAGTACAAGGTTACATTGTTCATCGATCCTCATATGATTTGGGTAGTCGTTATGTCTTGCTAGAGACCGCTTGCGACTTGTGGGCCAGTATAACAAATGACCCACTGCCAACTTCATATAGGCCTACAGGGTCACACACGAAATAGCCCAACACGAGCTTTGATGTCCAGATTCATTGAATCTAAGACATGTCCGATTCAATGAATGATCCAGGGTGGATGTATATATTTATTTATATTTATATTCATATATCTATAAATTCGTATATATACATTATATATAAGAGATATATGAGATTTAATTTATAAGGATAAATTAAATCTCTATCACGTTTGAATTTGAAATTCAAATTGATATGATATCTCAAATTTGATTTATGAAAATAAATCAAATATAGTTCAGCCTTATCTTTATTTTAAATTAAATAAATAGGTGAATTAAATCTGTGGGACGGATTTAATATAAATATTATTTATTTAATTAGTTTCTTATCAAATTATACGATATATGATATTGTATTAATTTCAGAATTAATATAAGATTAACTCCAAAAATCCAATTCGGTAGAGAAAAACGCATAGCATCCCATATATCTGATTTGAGGAGCTACGTTTTGAAAACACATAGAATACAGAAAGGCCGAAGGGGAATCTGCAAAAGGTTTGCAGATAAGAAGCTGCCGAAATAGAGACGGAGAGAACGAATTCTTGAGAAAGCCCTGGAGGGACAAGAGACGCTAGCACGTCGTTCATGGTTAGAACACTGTTTGTGTGGATACCAGCAGAGGAAGCCGACCTGAGTCGTCGACTTCTTGCGATCGGAAAGGGAGCACGAGCCGCGGAGAGAAGCTGTGAACGTCGTGAGCAGAAGCTGTAGAAGTCGCTGAGGAACACTCAGGGTAATGCTTCTTCCCACTTGACTTAAACATATACGGTAGATCCTGGCAAGGAATAGAAAATTTTTTAAGTTAATTTCCGCTGCGTGTCTTCCAATTCCTTACACTTTCCGCACTTGTCCTGGTTTAGATGTTAATTTTGAGTTGAAAGGACCTTTATTAAGTAACTTACCAAAGTTTTATGGATTGGCAGGTGAGGATCATTTCAAGTATTTGACGACTATGCAGTGGGTTTACTCATCCCTGAAACCTGTAGGTGTTGACATGGATGCTGTACAGGGACGAGTATTCCACTTTATACTTGAAGGAAAAGAAAATGAATAGTTTTTTATGCTACTACATCATACACCTCAACCCTTAGACTCTTAGAATAACTTAAGGACTACTTTCTTAGAAAGATACTTCCCTACTTCCAAGATTGCTACATTGAAAAAGGAGATTTTTACTGCAAAATAGTATGATTTCTATGAGTTTTGGGGATCGTTTTAAGAGATTTCTATGATTAGCTAGAGGTCCATGTCACGATATTCCAAGTGAGCATTTGGTATAGTATTTCATTCAGGATTGCACTATGCATATAGAAAGAATTTGGATGTAAATTCTGGGGTTCCATTGATAATTTAACTCCAGATGAAGCATGGAACTTGATTGAGAAGATAGTAAGCAATGACTAGCAATATGGGGGCTATGATACTAGACAAGTCCATGAGTTTTCTTTAAGGCTTTCTCAGAATTTTAATAGTTTATCTTCTCAAGTTGTTGCCATGAATGCTGAGATTAACAATGTAGCTGCTCAACTGAGTAATTCACATGTTCAAAGCACATACTCTCAATCTCTTGTGGCTCTTATTTGTCAGCTTTGTTATTCACCTATGCACGCCACTGTCAATTGTCCTACACTTTGTGTAGATGTATCATCCATCTATCAAGTCAAACAAAACCAGTATCTATAAAGGAATCCATACTCCAACACATATAATGAAGGATGGAGAGATCATCCTAATCTTAGATGGAGGTAGAGACAGAAATTTTGGATAGAATAAATTTAATAATGATAGACAATTGTTGAATCATCTAGAGCTATAGAATTACCTACTGCTGCAAAAGATGATGGTATATCTGAGATAATTAAGAGCATTAATGTGATGAATGCAAATATAAACTTTATAAACATAACTTTCAATTCTAACTTCAAGGACCTGAGATCTACTGTGGAGAACAACCTAGCAATGATATATTCTAAGTTTGCTGCCTTGGAGAATAGAATAGAATGGTGGAAAACCAAAACTTCTAACATGAATGGCTATGTATCACAACTAGCCAATTCAATAAGTGATATTCAAGCAAGAATCAGTAGAAATTTACCTTCAAACACATTTGTTAATCCCAAATCTATTAATGCTATAAGTTTGAGAAGTGAAAAAACAGTGGGGAAACTAGTTCTAAAACGAAAGAGTTGATTGAAGAAAACCTTCACTCATGCCAGAATCAGAAAGTAGCAAAGGAAAGGAGATATTGTAGCAGGAAAATGAGCAAACCATATTGAAGGGTGCTGCACAATCACCTATTATGCATGAAGCAGTTGCTAGTTCTAGTAGTGCAGGTCAGAAATCATATAGGAACCAGAATAAGAAAGAGCATGAAGATGCAAAATAAAAGGATGGAGAGATAAGTATGAAACACCTACCTTTTCCTAATGCATACATGTGTCCAAAGAAGCTTTTGAAAGATAAACAGGAACAAGATATTATGAATCTATTAGGGAAATTGGAAGTTAATATGCCACTTGACGATCTGATTACAAGTATATCTAAGTATGTGAAATTCATGAAAGAACTCTGCACTAATAAAAAAATTTGCAAGCCAAATTAAAGGGTTCAAGTATGATCCAGTGTGTCAGCTTTACTTAAGCCACAACCTTCTACTAAAGGTAATGATCCAGGTTCTTTTACAATCCCAATCACCATTGGTAAGTTTCAGAGTGCTAGTGCTTTGTTAGATCTTGGTGTAGCCATTAATGTAATTCCAACTTCCATGATAGTTCAACTTGTTAATCGGACCACTAGGAAACCTGAGGGACTTCTAGAGGACATATTGGTGAAGGTCAAAGACTTGATTACACCTGCAGATTTTTATGTCTTAGATACGTCATATAAGTGAACCTCAAAAGGTCCTATTATTTTGGGGAGGCTATTCCTTAGAACAGCTAACACTATCATAAGCATGAAAAATGGGAGCATCACATTGGAAGTAGGTGATGATGTCATAAGGTAGCAGGAGAACATAATGTTGCTGATCCTCTAACAAAGCCGCTTGTGCAGGCAAAGCATGAGCGTCATGTTGGTCAATGGTAATTAGTCAAATTAATGATTGTACCTAGTGCAAGTGGGAGGTTGTTGGAAATTGTGCCCTAGGGGCCAATCATTGTCTTATGAACATTGTTGATTTATGAATTTATTAATTGTGTTATCATATTCTTTGCATGTTTACTGTGATGACCATCCTTGGATAACTCATGATCTTATCCTAAATGTCCCTGGTCGGTCATCTATGCAGGAGCATAGATGAAATAAGACCAGTATGATTTTGAAGATGTATAGAGATATAAATCAAAGTCACAGGCACATGTAAGAGTACAAGGTTACATTGTTCATCGATCCTCATATGATTTGGGTAGTCGTTATGTCTTGCTAGAGACCGCTTGCGACTTGTGGGCCAGTATAACAAATGACCCACTGCCAACTTCATATAGGCCTACAGGGTCACACACGAAATAGCCCAACACGAGCTTTGATGTCCAGATTCATTGAATCTAAGACATGTCCGATTCAATGAATGATCCAGGGTGGATGTATATATTTATTTATATTTATATTCATATATCTATAAATTCGTATATATACATTATATATAAGAGATATATGAGATTTAATTTATAAGGATAAATTAAATCTCTATCACGTTTGAATTTGAAATTCAAATTGATATGATATCTCAAATTTGATTTATGAAAATAAATCAAATATAGTTCAGCCTTATCTTTATTTTAAATTAAATAAATAGGTGAATTAAATCTGTGGGACGGATTTAATATAAATATTATTTATTTAATTAGTTTCTTATCAAATTATACGATATATGATATTGTATTAATTTCAGAATTAATATAAGATTAACTCCAAAAATCCAATTCGGTAGAGAAAAACGCATAGCATCCCATATATCTGATTTGAGGAGCTACGTTTTGAAAACACATAGAATACAGAAAGGCCGAAGGGGAATCTGCAAAAGGTTTGCAGATAAGAAGCTGCCGAAATAGAGACGGAGAGAACGAATTCTTGAGAAAGCCCTGGAGGGACAAGAGACGCTAGCACGTCGTTCATGGTTAGAACACTGTTTGTGTGGATACCAGCAGAGGAAGCCGACCTGAGTCGTCGACTTCTTGCGATCGGAAAGGGAGCACGAGCCGCGGAGAGAAGCTGTGAACGTCGTGAGCAGAAGCTGTAGAAGTCGCTGAGGAACACTCAGGGTAATGCTTCTTCCCACTTGACTTAAACATATACGGTAGATCCTGGCAAGGAATAGAAAATTTTTTAAGTTAATTTCCGCTGCGTGTCTTCCAATTCCTTACACTTTCCGCACTTGTCCTGGTTTAGATGTTAATTTTGAGTTGAAAGGACCTTTATTAAGTAACTTACCAAAGTTTTATGGATTGGCAGGTGAGGATCATTTCAAGTATTTGACGACTATGCAGTGGGTTTACTCATCCCTGAAACCTGTAGGTGTTGACATGGATGCTGTACAGGGACGAGTATTCCACTTTATACTTGAAGGAAAAGAAAATGAATAGTTTTTTATGCTACTACATCATACACCTCAACCCTTAGACTCTTAGAATAACTTAAGGACTACTTTCTTAGAAAGATACTTCCCTACTTCCAAGATTGCTACATTGAAAAAGGAGATTTTTACTGCAAAATAGTATGATTTCTATGAGTTTTGGGGATCGTTTTAAGAGATTTCTATGATTAGCTAGAGGTCCATGTCACGATATTCCAAGTGAGCATTTGGTATAGTATTTCATTCAGGATTGCACTATGCATATAGAAAGAATTTGGATGTAAATTCTGGGGTTCCATTGATAATTTAACTCCAGATGAAGCATGGAACTTGATTGAGAAGATAGTAAGCAATGACTAGCAATATGGGGGCTATGATACTAGACAAGTCCATGAGTTTTCTTTAAGGCTTTCTCAGAATTTTAATAGTTTATCTTCTCAAGTTGTTGCCATGAATGCTGAGATTAACAATGTAGCTGCTCAACTGAGTAATTCACATGTTCAAAGCACATACTCTCAATCTCTTGTGGCTCTTATTTGTCAGCTTTGTTATTCACCTATGCACGCCACTGTCAATTGTCCTACACTTTGTGTAGATGTATCATCCATCTATCAAGTCAAACAAAACCAGTATCTATAAAGGAATCCATACTCCAACACATATAATGAAGGATGGAGAGATCATCCTAATCTTAGATGGAGGTAGAGACAGAAATTTTGGATAGAATAAATTTAATAATGATAGACAATTGTTGAATCATCTAGAGCTATAGAATTACCTACTGCTGCAAAAGATGATGGTATATCTGAGATAATTAAGAGCATTAATGTGATGAATGCAAATATAAACTTTATAAACATAACTTTCAATTCTAACTTCAAGGACCTGAGATCTACTGTGGAGAACAACCTAGCAATGATATATTCTAAGTTTGCTGCCTTGGAGAATAGAATAGAATGGTGGAAAACCAAAACTTCTAACATGAATGGCTATGTATCACAACTAGCCAATTCAATAAGTGATATTCAAGCAAGAATCAGTAGAAATTTACCTTCAAACACATTTGTTAATCCCAAATCTATTAATGCTATAAGTTTGAGAAGTGAAAAAACAGTGGGGAAACTAGTTCTAAAACGAAAGAGTTGATTGAAGAAAACCTTCACTCATGCCAGAATCAGAAAGTAGCAAAGGAAAGGAGATATTGTAGCAGGAAAATGAGCAAACCATATTGAAGGGTGCTGCACAATCACCTATTATGCATGAAGCAGTTGCTAGTTCTAGTAGTGCAGGTCAGAAATCATATAGGAACCAGAATAAGAAAGAGCATGAAGATGCAAAATAAAAGGATGGAGAGATAAGTATGAAACACCTACCTTTTCCTAATGCATACATGTGTCCAAAGAAGCTTTTGAAAGATAAACAGGAACAAGATATTATGAATCTATTAGGGAAATTGGAAGTTAATATGCCACTTGACGATCTGATTACAAGTATATCTAAGTATGTGAAATTCATGAAAGAACTCTGCACTAATAAAAAAATTTGCAAGCCAAATTAAAGGGTTCAAGTATGATCCAGTGTGTCAGCTTTACTTAAGCCACAACCTTCTACTAAAGGTAATGATCCAGGTTCTTTTACAATCCCAATCACCATTGGTAAGTTTCAGAGTGCTAGTGCTTTGTTAGATCTTGGTGTAGCCATTAATGTAATTCCAACTTCCATGATAGTTCAACTTGTTAATCGGACCACTAGGAAACCTGAGGGACTTCTAGAGGACATATTGGTGAAGGTCAAAGACTTGATTACACCTGCAGATTTTTATGTCTTAGATACGTCATATAAGTGAACCTCAAAAGGTCCTATTATTTTGGGGAGGCTATTCCTTAGAACAGCTAACACTATCATAAGCATGAAAAATGGGAGCATCACATTGGAAGTAGGTGATGATGTCATAAGGTAGCAGGAGAACATAATGTTGCTGATCCTCTAACAAAGCCGCTTGTGCAGGCAAAGCATGAGCGTCATGTTGGTCAATGGTAATTAGTCAAATTAATGATTGTACCTAGTGCAAGTGGGAGGTTGTTGGAAATTGTGCCCTAGGGGCCAATCATTGTCTTATGAACATTGTTGATTTATGAATTTATTAATTGTGTTATCATATTCTTTGCATGTTTACTGTGATGACCATCCTTGGATAACTCATGATCTTATCCTAAATGTCCCTGGTCGGTCATCTATGCAGGAGCATAGATGAAATAAGACCAGTATGATTTTGAAGATGTATAGAGATATAAATCAAAGTCACAGGCACATGTAAGAGTACAAGGTTACATTGTTCATCGATCCTCATATGATTTGGGTAGTCGTTATGTCTTGCTAGAGACCGCTTGCGACTTGTGGGCCAGTATAACAAATGACCCACTGCCAACTTCATATAGGCCTACAGGGTCACACACGAAATAGCCCAACACGAGCTTTGATGTCCAGATTCATTGAATCTAAGACATGTCCGATTCAATGAATGATCCAGGGTGGATGTATATATTTATTTATATTTATATTCATATATCTATAAATTCGTATATATACATTATATATAAGAGATATATGAGATTTAATTTATAAGGATAAATTAAATCTCTATCACGTTTGAATTTGAAATTCAAATTGATATGATATCTCAAATTTGATTTATGAAAATAAATCAAATATAGTTCAGCCTTATCTTTATTTTAAATTAAATAAATAGGTGAATTAAATCTGTGGGACGGATTTAATATAAATATTATTTATTTAATTAGTTTCTTATCAAATTATACGATATATGATATTGTATTAATTTCAGAATTAATATAAGATTAACTCCAAAAATCCAATTCGGTAGAGAAAAACGCATAGCATCCCATATATCTGATTTGAGGAGCTACGTTTTGAAAACACATAGAATACAGAAAGGCCGAAGGGGAATCTGCAAAAGGTTTGCAGATAAGAAGCTGCCGAAATAGAGACGGAGAGAACGAATTCTTGAGAAAGCCCTGGAGGGACAAGAGACGCTAGCACGTCGTTCATGGTTAGAACACTGTTTGTGTGGATACCAGCAGAGGAAGCCGACCTGAGTCGTCGACTTCTTGCGATCGGAAAGGGAGCACGAGCCGCGGAGAGAAGCTGTGAACGTCGTGAGCAGAAGCTGTAGAAGCCGCTGAGGAACACTCAGGGTAATGCTTCTTCCCACTTGACTTAAACATATACGGTAGATCCTGGCAAGGAATAGAAAATTTTTTAAGTTAATTTCCGCTGCGTGTCTTCCAATTCCTTACACTTTCCGCACTTGTCCTGGTTTAGATGTTAATTTTGAGTTGAAAGGACCTTTATTAAGTAACTTACCAAAGTTTTATGGATTGGCAGGTGAGGATCATTTCAAGTATTTGACGACTATGCAGTGGGTTTACTCATCCCTGAAACCTGTAGGTGTTGACATGGATGCTGTACAGGGACGAGTATTCCACTTTATACTTGAAGGAAAAGAAAATGAATAGTTTTTTGTGCTACTACATCATACACCTCAACCCTTAGACTCTTAGAATAACTTAAGGACTACTTTCTTAGAAAGATACTTCCCTACTTCCAAGATTGCTACATTGAAAAAGGAGATTTTTACTGCAAAATAGTATGATTTCTATGAGTTTTGGGGATCGTTTTAAGAGATTTCTATGATTAGCTAGAGGTCCATGTCACGATATTCCAAGTGAGCATTTGGTATAGTATTTCATTCAGGATTGCACTATGCATATAGAAAGAATTTGGATGTAAATTCTGGGGTTCCATTGATAATTTAACTCCAGATGAAGCATGGAACTTGATTGAGAAGATAGTAAGCAATGACTAGCAATATGGGGGCTATGATACTAGACAAGTCCATGAGTTTTCTTTAAGGCTTTCTCAGAATTTTAATAGTTTATCTTCTCAAGTTGTTGCCATGAATGCTGAGATTAACAATGTAGCTGCTCAACTGAGTAATTCACATGTTCAAAGCACATACTCTCAATCTCTTGTGGCTCTTATTTGTCAGCTTTGTTATTCACCTATGCACGCCACTGTCAATTGTCCTACACTTTGTGTAGATGTATCATCCATCTATCAAGTCAAACAAAACCAGTATCTATAAAGGAATCCATACTCCAACACATATAATGAAGGATGGAGAGATCATCCTAATCTTAGATGGAGGTAGAGACAGAAATTTTGGATAGAATAAATTTAATAATGATAGACAATTGTTGAATCATCTAGAGCTATAGAATTACCTACTGCTGCAAAAGATGATGGTATATCTGAGATAATTAAGAGCATTAATGTGATGAATGCAAATATAAACTTTATAAACATAACTTTCAATTCTAACTTCAAGGACCTGAGATCTACTGTGGAGAACAACCTAGCAATGATATATTCTAAGTTTGCTGCCTTGGAGAATAGAATAGAATGGTGGAAAACCAAAACTTCTAACATGAATGGCTATGTATCACAACTAGCCAATTCAATAAGTGATATTCAAGCAAGAATCAGTAGAAATTTACCTTCAAACACATTTGTTAATCCCAAATCTATTAATGCTATAAGTTTGAGAAGTGAAAAAACAGTGGGGAAACTAGTTCTAAAACGAAAGAGTTGATTGAAGAAAACCTTCACTCATGCCAGAATCAGAAAGTAGCAAAGGAAAGGAGATATTGTAGCAGGAAAATGAGCAAACCATATTGAAGGGTGCTGCACAATCACCTATTATGCATGAAGCAGTTGCTAGTTCTAGTAGTGCAGGTCAGAAATCATATAGGAACCAGAATAAGAAAGAGCATGAAGATGCAAAATAAAAGGATGGAGAGATAAGTATGAAACACCTACCTTTTCCTAATGCATACATGTGTCCAAAGAAGCTTTTGAAAGATAAACAGGAACAAGATATTATGAATCTATTAGGGAAATTGGAAGTTAATATGCCACTTGACGATCTGATTACAAGTATATCTAAGTATGTGAAATTCATGAAAGAACTCTGCACTAATAAAAAAATTTGCAAGCCAAATTAAAGGGTTCAAGTATGATCCAGTGTGTCAGCTTTACTTAAGCCACAACCTTCTACTAAAGGTAATGATCCAGGTTCTTTTACAATCCCAATCACCATTGGTAAGTTTCAGAGTGCTAGTGCTTTGTTAGATCTTGGTGTAGCCATTAATGTAATTCCAACTTCCATGATAGTTCAACTTGTTAATCGGACCACTAGGAAACCTGAGGGACTTCTAGAGGACATATTGGTGAAGGTCAAAGACTTGATTACACCTGCAGATTTTTATGTCTTAGATACGTCATATAAGTGAACCTCAAAAGGTCCTATTATTTTGGGGAGGCTATTCCTTAGAACAGCTAACACTATCATAAGCATGAAAAATGGGAGCATCACATTGGAAGTAGGTGATGATGTCATAAGGTAGCAGGAGAACATAATGTTGCTGATCCTCTAACAAAGCCGCTTGTGCAGGCAAAGCATGAGCGTCATGTTGGTCAATGGTAATTAGTCAAATTAATGATTGTACCTAGTGCAAGTGGGAGGTTGTTGGAAATTGTGCCCTAGGGGCCAATCATTGTCTTATGAACATTGTTGATTTATGAATTTATTAATTGTGTTATCATATTCTTTGCATGTTTACTGTGATGACCATCCTTGGATAACTCATGATCTTATCCTAAATGTCCCTGGTCGGTCATCTATGCAGGAGCATAGATGAAATAAGACCAGTATGATTTTGAAGATGTATAGAGATATAAATCAAAGTCACAGGCACATGTAAGAGTACAAGGTTACATTGTTCATCGATCCTCATATGATTTGGGTAGTCGTTATGTCTTGCTAGAGACCGCTTGCGACTTGTGGGCCAGTATAACAAATGACCCACTGCCAACTTCATATAGGCCTACAGGGTCACACACGAAATAGCCCAACACGAGCTTTGATGTCCAGATTCATTGAATCTAAGACATGTCCGATTCAATGAATGATCCAGGGTGGATGTATATATTTATTTATATTTATATTCATATATCTATAAATTCGTATATATACATTATATATAAGAGATATATGAGATTTAATTTATAAGGATAAATTAAATCTCTATCACGTTTGAATTTGAAATTCAAATTGATATGATATCTCAAATTTGATTTATGAAAATAAATCAAATATAGTTCAGCCTTATCTTTATTTTAAATTAAATAAATAGGTGAATTAAATCTGTGGGACGGATTTAATATAAATATTATTTATTTAATTAGTTTCTTATCAAATTATACGATATATGATATTGTATTAATTTCAGAATTAATATAAGATTAACTCCAAAAATCCAATTCGGTAGAGAAAAACGCATAGCATCCCATATATCTGATTTGAGGAGCTACGTTTTGAAAACACATAGAATACAGAAAGGCCGAAGGGGAATCTGCAAAAGGTTTGCAGATAAGAAGCTGCCGAAATAGAGACGGAGAGAACGAATTCTTGAGAAAGCCCTGGAGGGACAAGAGACGCTAGCACGTCGTTCATGGTTAGAACACTGTTTGTGTGGATACCAGCAGAGGAAGCCGACCTGAGTCGTCGACTTCTTGCGATCGGAAAGGGAGCACGAGCCGCGGAGAGAAGCTGTGAACGTCGTGAGCAGAAGCTGTAGAAGCCGCTGAGGAACACTCAGGGTAATGCTTCTTCCCACTTGACTTAAACATATACGGTAGATCCTGGCAAGGAATAGAAAATTTTTTAAGTTAATTTCCGCTGCGTGTCTTCCAATTCCTTACACTTTCCGCACTTGTCCTGGTTTAGATGTTAATTTTGAGTTGAAAGGACCTTTATTAAGTAACTTACCAAAGTTTTATGGATTGGCAGGTGAGGATCATTTCAAGTATTTGACGACTATGCAGTGGGTTTACTCATCCCTGAAACCTGTAGGTGTTGACATGGATGCTGTACAGGGACGAGTATTCCACTTTATACTTGAAGGAAAAGAAAATGAATAGTTTTTTGTGCTACTACATCATACACCTCAACCCTTAGACTCTTAGAATAACTTAAGGACTACTTTCTTAGAAAGATACTTCCCTACTTCCAAGATTGCTACATTGAAAAAGGAGATTTTTACTGCAAAATAGTATGATTTCTATGAGTTTTGGGGATCGTTTTAAGAGATTTCTATGATTAGCTAGAGGTCCATGTCACGATATTCCAAGTGAGCATTTGGTATAGTATTTCATTCAGGATTGCACTATGCATATAGAAAGAATTTGGATGTAAATTCTGGGGTTCCATTGATAATTTAACTCCAGATGAAGCATGGAACTTGATTGAGAAGATAGTAAGCAATGACTAGCAATATGGGGGCTATGATACTAGACAAGTCCATGAGTTTTCTTTAAGGCTTTCTCAGAATTTTAATAGTTTATCTTCTCAAGTTGTTGCCATGAATGCTGAGATTAACAATGTAGCTGCTCAACTGAGTAATTCACATGTTCAAAGCACATACTCTCAATCTCTTGTGGCTCTTATTTGTCAGCTTTGTTATTCACCTATGCACGCCACTGTCAATTGTCCTACACTTTGTGTAGATGTATCATCCATCTATCAAGTCAAACAAAACCAGTATCTATAAAGGAATCCATACTCCAACACATATAATGAAGGATGGAGAGATCATCCTAATCTTAGATGGAGGTAGAGACAGAAATTTTGGATAGAATAAATTTAATAATGATAGACAATTGTTGAATCATCTAGAGCTATAGAATTACCTACTGCTGCAAAAGATGATGGTATATCTGAGATAATTAAGAGCATTAATGTGATGAATGCAAATATAAACTTTATAAACATAACTTTCAATTCTAACTTCAAGGACCTGAGATCTACTGTGGAGAACAACCTAGCAATGATATATTCTAAGTTTGCTGCCTTGGAGAATAGAATAGAATGGTGGAAAACCAAAACTTCTAACATGAATGGCTATGTATCACAACTAGCCAATTCAATAAGTGATATTCAAGCAAGAATCAGTAGAAATTTACCTTCAAACACATTTGTTAATCCCAAATCTATTAATGCTATAAGTTTGAGAAGTGAAAAAACAGTGGGGAAACTAGTTCTAAAACGAAAGAGTTGATTGAAGAAAACCTTCACTCATGCCAGAATCAGAAAGTAGCAAAGGAAAGGAGATATTGTAGCAGGAAAATGAGCAAACCATATTGAAGGGTGCTGCACAATCACCTATTATGCATGAAGCAGTTGCTAGTTCTAGTAGTGCAGGTCAGAAATCATATAGGAACCAGAATAAGAAAGAGCATGAAGATGCAAAATAAAAGGATGGAGAGATAAGTATGAAACACCTACCTTTTCCTAATGCATACATGTGTCCAAAGAAGCTTTTGAAAGATAAACAGGAACAAGATATTATGAATCTATTAGGGAAATTGGAAGTTAATATGCCACTTGACGATCTGATTACAAGTATATCTAAGTATGTGAAATTCATGAAAGAACTCTGCACTAATAAAAAAATTTGCAAGCCAAATTAAAGGGTTCAAGTATGATCCAGTGTGTCAGCTTTACTTAAGCCACAACCTTCTACTAAAGGTAATGATCCAGGTTCTTTTACAATCCCAATCACCATTGGTAAGTTTCAGAGTGCTAGTGCTTTGTTAGATCTTGGTGTAGCCATTAATGTAATTCCAACTTCCATGATAGTTCAACTTGTTAATCGGACCACTAGGAAACCTGAGGGACTTCTAGAGGACATATTGGTGAAGGTCAAAGACTTGATTACACCTGCAGATTTTTATGTCTTAGATACGTCATATAAGTGAACCTCAAAAGGTCCTATTATTTTGGGGAGGCTATTCCTTAGAACAGCTAACACTATCATAAGCATGAAAAATGGGAGCATCACATTGGAAGTAGGTGATGATGTCATAAGGTAGCAGGAGAACATAATGTTGCTGATCCTCTAACAAAGCCGCTTGTGCAGGCAAAGCATGAGCGTCATGTTGGTCAATGGTAATTAGTCAAATTAATGATTGTACCTAGTGCAAGTGGGAGGTTGTTGGAAATTGTGCCCTAGGGGCCAATCATTGTCTTATGAACATTGTTGATTTATGAATTTATTAATTGTGTTATCATATTCTTTGCATGTTTACTGTGATGACCATCCTTGGATAACTCATGATCTTATCCTAAATGTCCCTGGTCGGTCATCTATGCAGGAGCATAGATGAAATAAGACCAGTATGATTTTGAAGATGTATAGAGATATAAATCAAAGTCACAGGCACATGTAAGAGTACAAGGTTACATTGTTCATCGATCCTCATATGATTTGGGTAGTCGTTATGTCTTGCTAGAGACCGCTTGCGACTTGTGGGCCAGTATAACAAATGACCCACTGCCAACTTCATATAGGCCTACAGGGTCACACACGAAATAGCCCAACACGAGCTTTGATGTCCAGATTCATTGAATCTAAGACATGTCCGATTCAATGAATGATCCAGGGTGGATGTATATATTTATTTATATTTATATTCATATATCTATAAATTCGTATATATACATTATATATAAGAGATATATGAGATTTAATTTATAAGGATAAATTAAATCTCTATCACGTTTGAATTTGAAATTCAAATTGATATGATATCTCAAATTTGATTTATGAAAATAAATCAAATATAGTTCAGCCTTATCTTTATTTTAAATTAAATAAATAGGTGAATTAAATCTGTGGGACGGATTTAATATAAATATTATTTATTTAATTAGTTTCTTATCAAATTATACGATATATGATATTGTATTAATTTCAGAATTAATATAAGATTAACTCCAAAAATCCAATTCGGTAGAGAAAAACGCATAGCATCCCATATATCTGATTTGAGGAGCTACGTTTTGAAAACACATAGAATACAGAAAGGCCGAAGGGGAATCTGCAAAAGGTTTGCAGATAAGAAGCTGCCGAAATAGAGACGGAGAGAACGAATTCTTGAGAAAGCCCTGGAGGGACAAGAGACGCTAGCACGTCGTTCATGGTTAGAACACTGTTTGTGTGGATACCAGCAGAGGAAGCCGACCTGAGTCGTCGACTTCTTGCGATCGGAAAGGGAGCACGAGCCGCGGAGAGAAGCTGTGAACGTCGTGAGCAGAAGCTGTAGAAGCCGCTGAGGAACACTCAGGGTAATGCTTCTTCCCACTTGACTTAAACATATACGGTAGATCCTGGCAAGGAATAGAAAATTTTTTAAGTTAATTTCCGCTGCGTGTCTTCCAATTCCTTACACTTTCCGCACTTGTCCTGGTTTAGATGTTAATTTTGAGTTGAAAGGACCTTTATTAAGTAACTTACCAAAGTTTTATGGATTGGCAGGTGAGGATCATTTCAAGTATTTGACGACTATGCAGTGGGTTTACTCATCCCTGAAACCTGTAGGTGTTGACATGGATGCTGTACAGGGACGAGTATTCCACTTTATACTTGAAGGAAAAGAAAATGAATAGTTTTTTGTGCTACTACATCATACACCTCAACCCTTAGACTCTTAGAATAACTTAAGGACTACTTTCTTAGAAAGATACTTCCCTACTTCCAAGATTGCTACATTGAAAAAGGAGATTTTTACTGCAAAATAGTATGATTTCTATGAGTTTTGGGGATCGTTTTAAGAGATTTCTATGATTAGCTAGAGGTCCATGTCACGATATTCCAAGTGAGCATTTGGTATAGTATTTCATTCAGGATTGCACTATGCATATAGAAAGAATTTGGATGTAAATTCTGGGGTTCCATTGATAATTTAACTCCAGATGAAGCATGGAACTTGATTGAGAAGATAGTAAGCAATGACTAGCAATATGGGGGCTATGATACTAGACAAGTCCATGAGTTTTCTTTAAGGCTTTCTCAGAATTTTAATAGTTTATCTTCTCAAGTTGTTGCCATGAATGCTGAGATTAACAATGTAGCTGCTCAACTGAGTAATTCACATGTTCAAAGCACATACTCTCAATCTCTTGTGGCTCTTATTTGTCAGCTTTGTTATTCACCTATGCACGCCACTGTCAATTGTCCTACACTTTGTGTAGATGTATCATCCATCTATCAAGTCAAACAAAACCAGTATCTATAAAGGAATCCATACTCCAACACATATAATGAAGGATGGAGAGATCATCCTAATCTTAGATGGAGGTAGAGACAGAAATTTTGGATAGAATAAATTTAATAATGATAGACAATTGTTGAATCATCTAGAGCTATAGAATTACCTACTGCTGCAAAAGATGATGGTATATCTGAGATAATTAAGAGCATTAATGTGATGAATGCAAATATAAACTTTATAAACATAACTTTCAATTCTAACTTCAAGGACCTGAGATCTACTGTGGAGAACAACCTAGCAATGATATATTCTAAGTTTGCTGCCTTGGAGAATAGAATAGAATGGTGGAAAACCAAAACTTCTAACATGAATGGCTATGTATCACAACTAGCCAATTCAATAAGTGATATTCAAGCAAGAATCAGTAGAAATTTACCTTCAAACACATTTGTTAATCCCAAATCTATTAATGCTATAAGTTTGAGAAGTGAAAAAACAGTGGGGAAACTAGTTCTAAAACGAAAGAGTTGATTGAAGAAAACCTTCACTCATGCCAGAATCAGAAAGTAGCAAAGGAAAGGAGATATTGTAGCAGGAAAATGAGCAAACCATATTGAAGGGTGCTGCACAATCACCTATTATGCATGAAGCAGTTGCTAGTTCTAGTAGTGCAGGTCAGAAATCATATAGGAACCAGAATAAGAAAGAGCATGAAGATGCAAAATAAAAGGATGGAGAGATAAGTATGAAACACCTACCTTTTCCTAATGCATACATGTGTCCAAAGAAGCTTTTGAAAGATAAACAGGAACAAGATATTATGAATCTATTAGGGAAATTGGAAGTTAATATGCCACTTGACGATCTGATTACAAGTATATCTAAGTATGTGAAATTCATGAAAGAACTCTGCACTAATAAAAAAATTTGCAAGCCAAATTAAAGGGTTCAAGTATGATCCAGTGTGTCAGCTTTACTTAAGCCACAACCTTCTACTAAAGGTAATGATCCAGGTTCTTTTACAATCCCAATCACCATTGGTAAGTTTCAGAGTGCTAGTGCTTTGTTAGATCTTGGTGTAGCCATTAATGTAATTCCAACTTCCATGATAGTTCAACTTGTTAATCGGACCACTAGGAAACCTGAGGGACTTCTAGAGGACATATTGGTGAAGGTCAAAGACTTGATTACACCTGCAGATTTTTATGTCTTAGATACGTCATATAAGTGAACCTCAAAAGGTCCTATTATTTTGGGGAGGCTATTCCTTAGAACAGCTAACACTATCATAAGCATGAAAAATGGGAGCATCACATTGGAAGTAGGTGATGATGTCATAAGGTAGCAGGAGAACATAATGTTGCTGATCCTCTAACAAAGCCGCTTGTGCAGGCAAAGCATGAGCGTCATGTTGGTCAATGGTAATTAGTCAAATTAATGATTGTACCTAGTGCAAGTGGGAGGTTGTTGGAAATTGTGCCCTAGGGGCCAATCATTGTCTTATGAACATTGTTGATTTATGAATTTATTAATTGTGTTATCATATTCTTTGCATGTTTACTGTGATGACCATCCTTGGATAACTCATGATCTTATCCTAAATGTCCCTGGTCGGTCATCTATGCAGGAGCATAGATGAAATAAGACCAGTATGATTTTGAAGATGTATAGAGATATAAATCAAAGTCACAGGCACATGTAAGAGTACAAGGTTACATTGTTCATCGATCCTCATATGATTTGGGTAGTCGTTATGTCTTGCTAGAGACCGCTTGCGACTTGTGGGCCAGTATAACAAATGACCCACTGCCAACTTCATATAGGCCTACAGGGTCACACACGAAATAGCCCAACACGAGCTTTGATGTCCAGATTCATTGAATCTAAGACATGTCCGATTCAATGAATGATCCAGGGTGGATGTATATATTTATTTATATTTATATTCATATATCTATAAATTCGTATATATACATTATATATAAGAGATATATGAGATTTAATTTATAAGGATAAATTAAATCTCTATCACGTTTGAATTTGAAATTCAAATTGATATGATATCTCAAATTTGATTTATGAAAATAAATCAAATATAGTTCAGCCTTATCTTTATTTTAAATTAAATAAATAGGTGAATTAAATCTGTGGGACGGATTTAATATAAATATTATTTATTTAATTAGTTTCTTATCAAATTATACGATATATGATATTGTATTAATTTCAGAATTAATATAAGATTAACTCCAAAAATCCAATTCGGTAGAGAAAAACGCATAGCATCCCATATATCTGATTTGAGGAGCTACGTTTTGAAAACACATAGAATACAGAAAGGCCGAAGGGGAATCTGCAAAAGGTTTGCAGATAAGAAGCTGCCGAAATAGAGACGGAGAGAACGAATTCTTGAGAAAGCCCTGGAGGGACAAGAGACGCTAGCACGTCGTTCATGGTTAGAACACTGTTTGTGTGGATACCAGCAGAGGAAGCCGACCTGAGTCGTCGACTTCTTGCGATCGGAAAGGGAGCACGAGCCGCGGAGAGAAGCTGTGAACGTCGTGAGCAGAAGCTGTAGAAGTCGCTGAGGAACACTCAGGGTAATGCTTCTTCCCACTTGACTTAAACATATACGGTAGATCCTGGCAAGGAATAGAAAATTTTTTAAGTTAATTTCCGCTGCGTGTCTTCCAATTCCTTACACTTTCCGCACTTGTCCTGGTTTAGATGTTAATTTTGAGTTGAAAGGACCTTTATTAAGTAACTTACCAAAGTTTTATGGATTGGCAGGTGAGGATCATTTCAAGTATTTGACGACTATGCAGTGGGTTTACTCATCCCTGAAACCTGTAGGTGTTGACATGGATGCTGTACAGGGACGAGTATTCCACTTTATACTTGAAGGAAAAGAAAATGAATAGTTTTTTATGCTACTACATCATACACCTCAACCCTTAGACTCTTAGAATAACTTAAGGACTACTTTCTTAGAAAGATACTTCCCTACTTCCAAGATTGCTACATTGAAAAAGGAGATTTTTACTGCAAAATAGTATGATTTCTATGAGTTTTGGGGATCGTTTTAAGAGATTTCTATGATTAGCTAGAGGTCCATGTCACGATATTCCAAGTGAGCATTTGGTATAGTATTTCATTCAGGATTGCACTATGCATATAGAAAGAATTTGGATGTAAATTCTGGGGTTCCATTGATAATTTAACTCCAGATGAAGCATGGAACTTGATTGAGAAGATAGTAAGCAATGACTAGCAATATGGGGGCTATGATACTAGACAAGTCCATGAGTTTTCTTTAAGGCTTTCTCAAAATTTTAATAGTTTATCTTCTCAAGTTGTTGCCATGAATGCTGAGATTAACAATGTAGCTGCTCAACTGAGTAATTCACATGTTCAAAGCACATACTCTCAATCTCTTGTGGCTCTTATTTGTCAGCTTTGTTATTCACCTATGCACGCCACTGTCAATTGTCCTACACTTTGTGTAGATGTATCATCCATCTATCAAGTCAAACAAAACCAGTATCTATAAAGGAATCCATACTCCAACACATATAATGAAGGATGGAGAGATCATCCTAATCTTAGATGGAGGTAGAGACAGAAATTTTGGATAGAATAAATTTAATAATGATAGACAATTGTTGAATCATCTAGAGCTATAGAATTACCTACTGCTGCAAAAGATGATGGTATATCTGAGATAATTAAGAGCATTAATGTGATGAATGCAAATATAAACTTTATAAACATAACTTTCAATTCTAACTTCAAGGACCTGAGATCTACTGTGGAGAACAACCTAGCAATGATATATTCTAAGTTTGCTGCCTTGGAGAATAGAATAGAATGGTGGAAAACCAAAACTTCTAACATGAATGGCTATGTATCACAACTAGCCAATTCAATAAGTGATATTCAAGCAAGAATCAGTAGAAATTTACCTTCAAACACATTTGTTAATCCCAAATCTATTAATGCTATAAGTTTGAGAAGTGAAAAAACAGTGGGGAAACTAGTTCTAAAACGAAAGAGTTGATTGAAGAAAACCTTCACTCATGCCAGAATCAGAAAGTAGCAAAGGAAAGGAGATATTGTAGCAGGAAAATGAGCAAACCATATTGAAGGGTGCTGCACAATCACCTATTATGCATGAAGCAGTTGCTAGTTCTAGTAGTGCAGGTCAGAAATCATATAGGAACCAGAATAAGAAAGAGCATGAAGATGCAAAATAAAAGGATGGAGAGATAAGTATGAAACACCTACCTTTTCCTAATGCATACATGTGTCCAAAGAAGCTTTTGAAAGATAAACAGGAACAAGATATTATGAATCTATTAGGGAAATTGGAAGTTAATATGCCACTTGACGATCTGATTACAAGTATATCTAAGTATGTGAAATTCATGAAAGAACTCTGCACTAATAAAAAAATTTGCAAGCCAAATTAAAGGGTTCAAGTATGATCCAGTGTGTCAGCTTTACTTAAGCCACAACCTTCTACTAAAGGTAATGATCCAGGTTCTTTTACAATCCCAATCACCATTGGTAAGTTTCAGAGTGCTAGTGCTTTGTTAGATCTTGGTGTAGCCATTAATGTAATTCCAACTTCCATGATAGTTCAACTTATTAATCGGACCACTAGGAAACCTGAGGGACTTCTAGAGGACATATTGGTGAAGGTCAAAGACTTGATTACACCTGCAGATTTTTATGTCTTAGATACGTCATATAAGTGAACCTCAAAAGGTCCTATTATTTTGGGGAGGCTATTCCTTAGAACAGCTAACACTATCATAAGCATGAAAAATGGGAGCATCACATTGGAAGTAGGTGATGATGTCATAAGGTAGCAGGAGAACATAATGTTGATGATCCTCTAACAAAGCCGCTTGTGCAGGCAAAGCATGAGCGTCATGTTGGTCAATGGTAATTAGTCAAATTAATGATTGTACCTAGTGCAAGTGGGAGGTTGTTGGAAATTGTGCCCTAGGGGCCAATCATTGTCTTATGAACATTGTTGATTTATGAATTTATTAATTGTGTTATCATATTCTTTGCATGTTTACTGTGATGACCATCCTTGGATAACTCATGATCTTATCCTAAATGTCCCTGGTCGGTCATCTATGCAGGAGCATAGATGAAATAAGACCAGTATGATTTTGAAGATGTATAGAGATATAAATCAAAGTCACAGGCACATGTAAGAGTACAAGGTTACATTGTTCATCGATCCTCATATGATTTGGGTAGTCGTTATGTCTTGCTAGAGACCGCTTGCGACTTGTGGGCCAGTATAACAAATGACCCACTGCCAACTTCATATAGGCCTACAGGGTCACACACGAAATAGCCCAACACGAGCTTTGATGTCCAGATTCATTGAATCTAAGACATGTCCGATTCAATGAATGATCCAGGGTGGATGTATATATTTATTTATATTTATATTCATATATCTATAAATTCGTATATATACATTATATATAAGAGATATATGAGATTTAATTTATAAGGATAAATTAAATCTCTATCACGTTTGAATTTGAAATTCAAATTGATATGATATCTCAAATTTGATTTATGAAAATAAATCAAATATAGTTCAGCCTTATCTTTATTTTAAATTAAATAAATAGGTGAATTAAATCTGTGGGACGGATTTAATATAAATATTATTTATTTAATTAGTTTCTTATCAAATTATACGATATATGATATTGTATTAATTTCAGAATTAATATAAGATTAACTCCAAAAATCCAATTCGGTAGAGAAAAACGCATAGCATCCCATATATCTGATTTGAGGAGCTACGTTTTGAAAACACATAGAATACAGAAAGGCCGAAGGGGAATCTGCAAAAGGTTTGCAGATAAGAAGCTGCCGAAATAGAGACGGAGAGAACGAATTCTTGAGAAAGCCCTGGAGGGACAAGAGACGCTAGCACGTCGTTCATGGTTAGAACACTGTTTGTGTGGATACCAGCAGAGGAAGCCGACCTGAGTCGTCGACTTCTTGCGATCGGAAAGGGAGCACGAGCCGCGGAGAGAAGCTGTGAACGTCGTGAGCAGAAGCTGTAGAAGCCGCCGAGGAACACTCAGGGTAATGCTTCTTCCCACTTGACTTAAACATATACGGTAGATCCTGGCAAGGAATAGAAAATTTTTTAAGTTAATTTCCGCTGCGTGTCTTCCAATTCCTTACACTTTCCGCACTTGTCCTGGTTTAGATGTTAATTTTGAGTTGAAAGGACCTTTATTAAGTAACTTACCAAAGTTTTATGGATTGGCAGGTGAGGATCATTTCAAGTATTTGACGACTATGCAGTGGGTTTACTCATCCCTGAAACCTGTAGGTGTTGACATGGATGCTGTACAGGGACGAGTATTCCACTTTATACTTGAAGGAAAAGAAAATGAATAGTTTTTTGTGCTACTACATCATACACCTCAACCCTTAGACTCTTAGAATAACTTAAGGACTACTTTCTTAGAAAGATACTTCCCTACTTCCAAGATTGCTACATTGAAAAAGGAGATTTTTACTGCAAAATAGTATGATTTCTATGAGTTTTGGGGATCGTTTTAAGAGATTTCTATGATTAGCTAGAGGTCCATGTCACGATATTCCAAGTGAGCATTTGGTATAGTATTTCATTCAGGATTGCACTATGCATATAGAAAGAATTTGGATGTAAATTCTGGGGTTCCATTGATAATTTAACTCCAGATGAAGCATGGAACTTGATTGAGAAGATAGTAAGCAATGACTAGCAATATGGGGGCTATGATACTAGACAAGTCCATGAGTTTTCTTTAAGGCTTTCTCAAAATTTTAATAGTTTATCTTCTCAAGTTGTTGCCATGAATGCTGAGATTAACAATGTAGCTGCTCAACTGAGTAATTCACATGTTCAAAGCACATACTCTCAATCTCTTGTGGCTCTTATTTGTCAGCTTTGTTATTCACCTATGCACGCCACTGTCAATTGTCCTACACTTTGTGTAGATGTATCATCCATCTATCAAGTCAAACAAAACCAGTATCTATAAAGGAATCCATACTCCAACACATATAATGAAGGATGGAGAGATCATCCTAATCTTAGATGGAGGTAGAGACAGAAATTTTGGATAGAATAAATTTAATAATGATAGACAATTGTTGAATCATCTAGAGCTATAGAATTACCTACTGCTGCAAAAGATGATGGTATATCTGAGATAATTAAGAGCATTAATGTGATGAATGCAAATATAAACTTTATAAACATAACTTTCAATTCTAACTTCAAGGACCTGAGATCTACTGTGGAGAACAACCTAGCAATGATATATTCTAAGTTTGCTGCCTTGGAGAATAGAATAGAATGGTGGAAAACCAAAACTTCTAACATGAATGGCTATGTATCACAACTAGCCAATTCAATAAGTGATATTCAAGCAAGAATCAGTAGAAATTTACCTTCAAACACATTTGTTAATCCCAAATCTATTAATGCTATAAGTTTGAGAAGTGAAAAAACAGTGGGGAAACTAGTTCTAAAACGAAAGAGTTGATTGAAGAAAACCTTCACTCATGCCAGAATCAGAAAGTAGCAAAGGAAAGGAGATATTGTAGCAGGAAAATGAGCAAACCATATTGAAGGGTGCTGCACAATCACCTATTATGCATGAAGCAGTTGCTAGTTCTAGTAGTGCAGGTCAGAAATCATATAGGAACCAGAATAAGAAAGAGCATGAAGATGCAAAATAAAAGGATGGAGAGATAAGTATGAAACACCTACCTTTTCCTAATGCATACATGTGTCCAAAGAAGCTTTTGAAAGATAAACAGGAACAAGATATTATGAATCTATTAGGGAAATTGGAAGTTAATATGCCACTTGACGATCTGATTACAAGTATATCTAAGTATGTGAAATTCATGAAAGAACTCTGCACTAATAAAAAAATTTGCAAGCCAAATTAAAGGGTTCAAGTATGATCCAGTGTGTCAGCTTTACTTAAGCCACAACCTTCTACTAAAGGTAATGATCCAGGTTCTTTTACAATCCCAATCACCATTGGTAAGTTTCAGAGTGCTAGTGCTTTGTTAGATCTTGGTGTAGCCATTAATGTAATTCCAACTTCCATGATAGTTCAACTTATTAATCGGACCACTAGGAAACCTGAGGGACTTCTAGAGGACATATTGGTGAAGGTCAAAGACTTGATTACACCTGCAGATTTTTATGTCTTAGATACGTCATATAAGTGAACCTCAAAAGGTCCTATTATTTTGGGGAGGCTATTCCTTAGAACAGCTAACACTATCATAAGCATGAAAAATGGGAGCATCACATTGGAAGTAGGTGATGATGTCATAAGGTAGCAGGAGAACATGATGTTGCTGATCCTCTAACAAAGCCGCTTGTGCAGGCAAAGCATGAGCGTCATGTTGGTCAATGGTAATTAGTCAAATTAATGATTGTACCTAGTGCAAGTGGGAGGTTGTTGGAAATTGTGCCCTAGGGGCCAATCATTGTCTTATGAACATTGTTGATTTATGAATTTATTAATTGTGTTATCATATTCTTTGCATGTTTACTGTGATGACCATCCTTGGATAACTCATGATCTTATCCTAAATGTCCCTGGTCGGTCATCTATGCAGGAGCATAGATGAAATAAGACCAGTATGATTTTGAAGATGTATAGAGATATAAATCAAAGTCACAGGCACATGTAAGAGTACAAGGTTACATTGTTCATCGATCCTCATATGATTTGGGTAGTCGTTATGTCTTGCTAGAGACCGCTTGCGACTTGTGGGCCAGTATAACAAATGACCCACTGCCAACTTCATATAGGCCTACAGGGTCACACACGAAATAGCCCAACACGAGCTTTGATGTCCAGATTCATTGAATCTAAGACATGTCCGATTCAATGAATGATCCAGGGTGGATGTATATATTTATTTATATTTATATTCATATATCTATAAATTCGTATATATACATTATATATAAGAGATATATGAGATTTAATTTATAAGGATAAATTAAATCTCTATCACGTTTGAATTTGAAATTCAAATTGATATGATATCTCAAATTTGATTTATGAAAATAAATCAAATATAGTTCAGCCTTATCTTTATTTTAAATTAAATAAATAGGTGAATTAAATCTGTGGGACGGATTTAATATAAATATTATTTATTTAATTAGTTTCTTATCAAATTATACGATATATGATATTGTATTAATTTCAGAATTAATATAAGATTAACTCCAAAAATCCAATTCGGTAGAGAAAAACGCATAGCATCCCATATATCTGATTTGAGGAGCTACGTTTTGAAAACACATAGAATACAGAAAGGCCGAAGGGGAATCTGCAAAAGGTTTGCAGATAAGAAGCTGCCGAAATAGAGACGGAGAGAACGAATTCTTGAGAAAGCCCTGGAGGGACAAGAGACGCTAGCACGTCGTTCATGGTTAGAACACTGTTTGTGTGGATACCAGCAGAGGAAGCCGACCTGAGTCGTCGACTTCTTGCGATCGGAAAGGGAGCACGAGTCGCGGAGAGAAGCTGTGAACGTCGTGAGCAGAAGCTGTAGAAGTCGCTGAGGAACACTCAGGGTAATGCTTCTTCCCACTTGACTTAAACATATACGGTAGATCCTGGCAAGGAATAGAAAATTTTTTAAGTTAATTTCCGCTGCGTGTCTTCCAATTCCTTACACTTTCCGCACTTGTCCTGGTTTAGATGTTAATTTTGAGTTGAAAGGACCTTTATTAAGTAACTTACCAAAGTTTTATGGATTGGCAGGTGAGGATCATTTCAAGTATTTGACGACTATGCAGTGGGTTTACTCATCCCTGAAACCTGTAGGTGTTGACATGGATGCTGTACAGGGACGAGTATTCCACTTTATACTTGAAGGAAAAGAAAATGAATAGTTTTTTGTGCTACTACATCATACACCTCAACCCTTAGACTCTTAGAATAACTTAAGGACTACTTTCTTAGAAAGATACTTCCCTACTTCCAAGATTGCTACATTGAAAAAGGAGATTTTTACTGCAAAATAGTATGATTTCTATGAGTTTTGGGGATCGTTTTAAGAGATTTCTATGATTAGCTAGAGGTCCATGTCACGATATTCCAAGTGAGCATTTGGTATAGTATTTCATTCAGGATTGCACTATGCATATAGAAAGAATTTGGATGTAAATTCTGGGGTTCCATTGATAATTTAACTCCAGATGAAGCATGGAACTTGATTGAGAAGATAGTAAGCAATGACTAGCAATATGGGGGCTATGATACTAGACAAGTCCATGAGTTTTCTTTAAGGCTTTCTCAAAATTTTAATAGTTTATCTTCTCAAGTTGTTGCCATGAATGCTGAGATTAACAATGTAGCTGCTCAACTGAGTAATTCACATGTTCAAAGCACATACTCTCAATCTCTTGTGGCTCTTATTTGTCAGCTTTGTTATTCACCTATGCACGCCACTGTCAATTGTCCTACACTTTGTGTAGATGTATCATCCATCTATCAAGTCAAACAAAACCAGTATCTATAAAGGAATCCATACTCCAACACATATAATGAAGGATGGAGAGATCATCCTAATCTTAGATGGAGGTAGAGACAGAAATTTTGGATAGAATAAATTTAATAATGATAGACAATTGTTGAATCATCTAGAGCTATAGAATTACCTACTGCTGCAAAAGATGATGGTATATCTGAGATAATTAAGAGCATTAATGTGATGAATGCAAATATAAACTTTATAAACATAACTTTCAATTCTAACTTCAAGGACCTGAGATCTACTGTGGAGAACAACCTAGCAATGATATATTCTAAGTTTGCTGCCTTGGAGAATAGAATAGAATGGTGGAAAACCAAAACTTCTAACATGAATGGCTATGTATCACAACTAGCCAATTCAATAAGTGATATTCAAGCAAGAATCAGTAGAAATTTACCTTCAAACACATTTGTTAATCCCAAATCTATTAATGCTATAAGTTTGAGAAGTGAAAAAACAGTGGGGAAACTAGTTCTAAAACGAAAGAGTTGATTGAAGAAAACCTTCACTCATGCCAGAATCAGAAAGTAGCAAAGGAAAGGAGATATTGTAGCAGGAAAATGAGCAAACCATATTGAAGGGTGCTGCACAATCACCTATTATGCATGAAGCAGTTGCTAGTTCTAGTAGTGCAGGTCAGAAATCATATAGGAACCAGAATAAGAAAGAGCATGAAGATGCAAAATAAAAGGATGGAGAGATAAGTATGAAACACCTACCTTTTCCTAATGCATACATGTGTCCAAAGAAGCTTTTGAAAGATAAACAGGAACAAGATATTATGAATCTATTAGGGAAATTGGAAGTTAATATGCCACTTGACGATCTGATTACAAGTATATCTAAGTATGTGAAATTCATGAAAGAACTCTGCACTAATAAAAAAATTTGCAAGCCAAATTAAAGGGTTCAAGTATGATCCAGTGTGTCAGCTTTACTTAAGCCACAACCTTCTACTAAAGGTAATGATCCAGGTTCTTTTACAATCCCAATCACCATTGGTAAGTTTCAGAGTGCTAGTGCTTTGTTAGATCTTGGTGTAGCCATTAATGTAATTCCAACTTCCATGATAGTTCAACTTATTAATCGGACCACTAGGAAACCTGAGGGACTTCTAGAGGACATATTGGTGAAGGTCAAAGACTTGATTACACCTGCAGATTTTTATGTCTTAGATACGTCATATAAGTGAACCTCAAAAGGTCCTATTATTTTGGGGAGGCTATTCCTTAGAACAGCTAACACTATCATAAGCATGAAAAATGGGAGCATCACATTGGAAGTAGGTGATGATGTCATAAGGTAGCAGGAGAACATGATGTTGCTGATCCTCTAACAAAGCCGCTTGTGCAGGCAAAGCATGAGCGTCATGTTGGTCAATGGTAATTAGTCAAATTAATGATTGTACCTAGTGCAAGTGGGAGGTTGTTGGAAATTGTGCCCTAGGGGCCAATCATTGTCTTATGAACATTGTTGATTTATGAATTTATTAATTGTGTTATCATATTCTTTGCATGTTTACTGTGATGACCATCCTTGGATAACTCATGATCTTATCCTAAATGTCCCTGGTCGGTCATCTATGCAGGAGCATAGATGAAATAAGACCAGTATGATTTTGAAGATGTATAGAGATATAAATCAAAGTCACAGGCACATGTAAGAGTACAAGGTTACATTGTTCATCGATCCTCATATGATTTGGGTAGTCGTTATGTCTTGCTAGAGACCGCTTGCGACTTGTGGGCCAGTATAACAAATGACCCACTGCCAACTTCATATAGGCCTACAGGGTCACACACGAAATAGCCCAACACGAGCTTTGATGTCCAGATTCATTGAATCTAAGACATGTCCGATTCAATGAATGATCCAGGGTGGATGTATATATTTATTTATATTTATATTCATATATCTATAAATTCGTATATATACATTATATATAAGAGATATATGAGATTTAATTTATAAGGATAAATTAAATCTCTATCACGTTTGAATTTGAAATTCAAATTGATATGATATCTCAAATTTGATTTATGAAAATAAATCAAATATAGTTCAGCCTTATCTTTATTTTAAATTAAATAAATAGGTGAATTAAATCTGTGGGACGGATTTAATATAAATATTATTTATTTAATTAGTTTCTTATCAAATTATACGATATATGATATTGTATTAATTTCAGAATTAATATAAGATTAACTCCAAAAATCCAATTCGGTAGAGAAAAACGCATAGCATCCCATATATCTGATTTGAGGAGCTACGTTTTGAAAACACATAGAATACAGAAAGGCCGAAGGGGAATCTGCAAAAGGTTTGCAGATAAGAAGCTGCCGAAATAGAGACGGAGAGAACGAATTCTTGAGAAAGCCCTGGAGGGACAAGAGACGCTAGCACGTCGTTCATGGTTAGAACACTGTTTGTGTGGATACCAGCAGAGGAAGCCGACCTGAGTCGTCGACTTCTTGCGATCGGAAAGGGAGCACGAGTCGCGGAGAGAAGCTGTGAACGTCGTGAGCAGAAGCTGTAGAAGTCGCTGAGGAACACTCAGGGTAATGCTTCTTCCCACTTGACTTAAACATATACGGTAGATCCTGGCAAGGAATAGAAAATTTTTTAAGTTAATTTCCGCTGCGTGTCTTCCAATTCCTTACACTTTCCGCACTTGTCCTGGTTTAGATGTTAATTTTGAGTTGAAAGGACCTTTATTAAGTAACTTACCAAAGTTTTATGGATTGGCAGGTGAGGATCATTTCAAGTATTTGACGACTATGCAGTGGGTTTACTCATCCCTGAAACCTGTAGGTGTTGACATGGATGCTGTACAGGGACGAGTATTCCACTTTATACTTGAAGGAAAAGAAAATGAATAGTTTTTTGTGCTACTACATCATACACCTCAACCCTTAGACTCTTAGAATAACTTAAGGACTACTTTCTTAGAAAGATACTTCCCTACTTCCAAGATTGCTACATTGAAAAAGGAGATTTTTACTGCAAAATAGTATGATTTCTATGAGTTTTGGGGATCGTTTTAAGAGATTTCTATGATTAGCTAGAGGTCCATGTCACGATATTCCAAGTGAGCATTTGGTATAGTATTTCATTCAGGATTGCACTATGCATATAGAAAGAATTTGGATGTAAATTCTGGGGTTCCATTGATAATTTAACTCCAGATGAAGCATGGAACTTGATTGAGAAGATAGTAAGCAATGACTAGCAATATGGGGGCTATGATACTAGACAAGTCCATGAGTTTTCTTTAAGGCTTTCTCAAAATTTTAATAGTTTATCTTCTCAAGTTGTTGCCATGAATGCTGAGATTAACAATGTAGCTGCTCAACTGAGTAATTCACATGTTCAAAGCACATACTCTCAATCTCTTGTGGCTCTTATTTGTCAGCTTTGTTATTCACCTATGCACGCCACTGTCAATTGTCCTACACTTTGTGTAGATGTATCATCCATCTATCAAGTCAAACAAAACCAGTATCTATAAAGGAATCCATACTCCAACACATATAATGAAGGATGGAGAGATCATCCTAATCTTAGATGGAGGTAGAGACAGAAATTTTGGATAGAATAAATTTAATAATGATAGACAATTGTTGAATCATCTAGAGCTATAGAATTACCTACTGCTGCAAAAGATGATGGTATATCTGAGATAATTAAGAGCATTAATGTGATGAATGCAAATATAAACTTTATAAACATAACTTTCAATTCTAACTTCAAGGACCTGAGATCTACTGTGGAGAACAACCTAGCAATGATATATTCTAAGTTTGCTGCCTTGGAGAATAGAATAGAATGGTGGAAAACCAAAACTTCTAACATGAATGGCTATGTATCACAACTAGCCAATTCAATAAGTGATATTCAAGCAAGAATCAGTAGAAATTTACCTTCAAACACATTTGTTAATCCCAAATCTATTAATGCTATAAGTTTGAGAAGTGAAAAAACAGTGGGGAAACTAGTTCTAAAACGAAAGAGTTGATTGAAGAAAACCTTCACTCATGCCAGAATCAGAAAGTAGCAAAGGAAAGGAGATATTGTAGCAGGAAAATGAGCAAACCATATTGAAGGGTGCTGCACAATCACCTATTATGCATGAAGCAGTTGCTAGTTCTAGTAGTGCAGGTCAGAAATCATATAGGAACCAGAATAAGAAAGAGCATGAAGATGCAAAATAAAAGGATGGAGAGATAAGTATGAAACACCTACCTTTTCCTAATGCATACATGTGTCCAAAGAAGCTTTTGAAAGATAAACAGGAACAAGATATTATGAATCTATTAGGGAAATTGGAAGTTAATATGCCACTTGACGATCTGATTACAAGTATATCTAAGTATGTGAAATTCATGAAAGAACTCTGCACTAATAAAAAAATTTGCAAGCCAAATTAAAGGGTTCAAGTATGATCCAGTGTGTCAGCTTTACTTAAGCCACAACCTTCTACTAAAGGTAATGATCCAGGTTCTTTTACAATCCCAATCACCATTGGTAAGTTTCAGAGTGCTAGTGCTTTGTTAGATCTTGGTGTAGCCATTAATGTAATTCCAACTTCCATGATAGTTCAACTTATTAATCGGACCACTAGGAAACCTGAGGGACTTCTAGAGGACATATTGGTGAAGGTCAAAGACTTGATTACACCTGCAGATTTTTATGTCTTAGATACGTCATATAAGTGAACCTCAAAAGGTCCTATTATTTTGGGGAGGCTATTCCTTAGAACAGCTAACACTATCATAAGCATGAAAAATGGGAGCATCACATTGGAAGTAGGTGATGATGTCATAAGGTAGCAGGAGAACATGATGTTGCTGATCCTCTAACAAAGCCGCTTGTGCAGGCAAAGCATGAGCGTCATGTTGGTCAATGGTAATTAGTCAAATTAATGATTGTACCTAGTGCAAGTGGGAGGTTGTTGGAAATTGTGCCCTAGGGGCCAATCATTGTCTTATGAACATTGTTGATTTATGAATTTATTAATTGTGTTATCATATTCTTTGCATGTTTACTGTGATGACCATCCTTGGATAACTCATGATCTTATCCTAAATGTCCCTGGTCGGTCATCTATGCAGGAGCATAGATGAAATAAGACCAGTATGATTTTGAAGATGTATAGAGATATAAATCAAAGTCACAGGCACATGTAAGAGTACAAGGTTACATTGTTCATCGATCCTCATATGATTTGGGTAGTCGTTATGTCTTGCTAGAGACCGCTTGCGACTTGTGGGCCAGTATAACAAATGACCCACTGCCAACTTCATATAGGCCTACAGGGTCACACACGAAATAGCCCAACACGAGCTTTGATGTCCAGATTCATTGAATCTAAGACATGTCCGATTCAATGAATGATCCAGGGTGGATGTATATATTTATTTATATTTATATTCATATATCTATAAATTCGTATATATACATTATATATAAGAGATATATGAGATTTAATTTATAAGGATAAATTAAATCTCTATCACGTTTGAATTTGAAATTCAAATTGATATGATATCTCAAATTTGATTTATGAAAATAAATCAAATATAGTTCAGCCTTATCTTTATTTTAAATTAAATAAATAGGTGAATTAAATCTGTGGGACGGATTTAATATAAATATTATTTATTTAATTAGTTTCTTATCAAATTATACGATATATGATATTGTATTAATTTCAGAATTAATATAAGATTAACTCCAAAAATCCAATTCGGTAGAGAAAAACGCATAGCATCCCATATATCTGATTTGAGGAGCTACGTTTTGAAAACACATAGAATACAGAAAGGCCGAAGGGGAATCTGCAAAAGGTTTGCAGATAAGAAGCTGCCGAAATAGAGACGGAGAGAACGAATTCTTGAGAAAGCCCTGGAGGGACAAGAGACGCTAGCACGTCGTTCATGGTTAGAACACTGTTTGTGTGGATACCAGCAGAGGAAGCCGACCTGAGTCGTCGACTTCTTGCGATCGGAAAGGGAGCACGAGCCGCGGAGAGAAGCTGTGAACGTCGTGAGCAGAAGCTGTAGAAGCCGCCGAGGAACACTCAGGGTAATGCTTCTTCCCACTTGACTTAAACATATACGGTAGATCCTGGCAAGGAATAGAAAATTTTTTAAGTTAATTTCCGCTGCGTGTCTTCCAATTCCTTACACTTTCCGCACTTGTCCTGGTTTAGATGTTAATTTTGAGTTGAAAGGACCTTTATTAAGTAACTTACCAAAGTTTTATGGATTGGCAGGTGAGGATCATTTCAAGTATTTGACGACTATGCAGTGGGTTTACTCATCCCTGAAACCTGTAGGTGTTGACATGGATGCTGTACAGGGACGAGTATTCCACTTTATACTTGAAGGAAAAGAAAATGAATAGTTTTTTGTGCTACTACATCATACACCTCAACCCTTAGACTCTTAGAATAACTTAAGGACTACTTTCCTAGAAAGATACTTCCCTACTTCCAAGATTGCTACATTGAAAAAGGAGATTTTTACTGCAAAATAGTATGATTTCTATCAGTTTTGGGGATCGTTTTAAGAGATTTCTATGATTAGCTAGAGGTCCATGTCACGATATTCCAAGTGAGCATTTGGTATAGTATTTCATTCAGGATTGCACTATGCATATAGAAAGAATTTGGATGTAAATTCTGGGGTTCCATTGATAATTTAACTCCAGATGAAGCATGGAACTTGATTGAGAAGATAGTAAGCAATGACTAGCAATATGGGGGCTATGATACTAGACAAGTCCATGAGTTTTCTTTAAGGCTTTCTCAAAATTTTAATAGTTTATCTTCTCAAGTTGTTGCCATGAATGCTGAGATTAACAATGTAGCTGCTCAACTGAGTAATTCACATGTTCAAAGCACATACTCTCAATCTCTTGTGGCTCTTATTTGTCAGCTTTGTTATTCACCTATGCACGCCACTGTCAATTGTCCTACACTTTGTGTAGATGTATCATCCATCTATCAAGTCAAACAAAACCAGTATCTATAAAGGAATCCATACTCCAACACATATAATGAAGGATGGAGAGATCATCCTAATCTTAGATGGAGGTAGAGACAGAAATTTTGGATAGAATAAATTTAATAATGATAGACAATTGTTGAATCATCTAGAGCTATAGAATTACCTACTGCTGCAAAAGATGATGGTATATCTGAGATAATTAAGAGCATTAATGTGATGAATGCAAATATAAACTTTATAAACATAACTTTCAATTCTAACTTCAAGGACCTGAGATCTACTGTGGAGAACAACCTAGCAATGATATATTCTAAGTTTGCTGCCTTGGAGAATAGAATAGAATGGTGGAAAACCAAAACTTCTAACATGAATGGCTATGTATCACAACTAGCCAATTCAATAAGTGATATTCAAGCAAGAATCAGTAGAAATTTACCTTCAAACACATTTGTTAATCCCAAATCTATTAATGCTATAAGTTTGAGAAGTGAAAAAACAGTGGGGAAACTAGTTCTAAAACGAAAGAGTTGATTGAAGAAAACCTTCACTCATGCCAGAATCAGAAAGTAGCAAAGGAAAGGAGATATTGTAGCAGGAAAATGAGCAAACCATATTGAAGGGTGCTGCACAATCACCTATTATGCATGAAGCAGTTGCTAGTTCTAGTAGTGCAGGTCAGAAATCATATAGGAACCAGAATAAGAAAGAGCATGAAGATGCAAAATAAAAGGATGGAGAGATAAGTATGAAACACCTACCTTTTCCTAATGCATACATGTGTCCAAAGAAGCTTTTGAAAGATAAACAGGAACAAGATATTATGAATCTATTAGGGAAATTGGAAGTTAATATGCCACTTGACGATCTGATTACAAGTATATCTAAGTATGTGAAATTCATGAAAGAACTCTGCACTAATAAAAAAATTTGCAAGCCAAATTAAAGGGTTCAAGTATGATCCAGTGTGTCAGCTTTACTTAAGCCACAACCTTCTACTAAAGGTAATGATCCAGGTTCATTTACAATCCCAATCACCATTGGTAAGTTTCAGAGTGCTAGTGCTTTGTTAGATCTTGGTGTAGCCATTAATGTAATTCCAACTTCCATGATAGTTCAACTTATTAATCGGACCACTAGGAAACCTGAGGGACTTCTAGAGGACATATTGGTGAAGGTCAAAGACTTGATTACACCTGCAGATTTTTATGTCTTAGATACGTCATATAAGTGAACCTCAAAAGGTCCTATTATTTTGGGGAGGCTATTCCTTAGAACAGCTAACACTATCATAAGCATGAAAAATGGGAGCATCACATTGGAAGTAGGAGATGATGTCATAAGGTAGCAGGAGAACATAATGTTGCTGATCCTCTAACAAAGCCGCTTGTGCAGGCAAAGCATGAGCGTCATGTTGGTCAATGGTAATTAGTCAAATTAATGATTGTACCTAGTGCAAGTGGGAGGTTGTTGGAAATTGTGCCCTAGGGGCCAATCATTGTCTTATGAACATTGTTGATTTATGAATTTATTAATTGTGTTATCATATTCTTTGCATGTTTACTGTGATGACCATCCTTGGATAACTCATGATCTTATCCTAAATGTCCCTGGTCGGTCATCTATGCAGGAGCATAGATGAAATAAGACCAGTATGATTTTGAAGATGTATAGAGATATAAATCAAAGTCACAGGCACATGTAAGAGTACAAGGTTACATTGTTCATCGATCCTCATATGATTTGGGTAGTCGTTATGTCTTGCTAGAGACCGCTTGCGACTTGTGGGCCAGTATAACAAATGACCCACTGCCAACTTCATATAGGCCTACAGGGTCACACACGAAATAGCCCAACACGAGCTTTGATGTCCAGATTCATTGAATCTAAGACATGTCCGATTCAATGAATGATCCAGGGTGGATGTATATATTTATTTATATTTATATTCATATATCTATAAATTCGTATATATACATTATATATAAGAGATATATGAGATTTAATTTATAAGGATAAATTAAATCTCTATCACGTTTGAATTTGAAATTCAAATTGATATGATATCTCAAATTTGATTTATGAAAATAAATCAAATATAGTTCAGCCTTATCTTTATTTTAAATTAAATAAATAGGTGAATTAAATCTGTGGGACGGATTTAATATAAATATTATTTATTTAATTAGTTTCTTATCAAATTATACGATATATGATATTGTATTAATTTCAGAATTAATATAAGATTAACTCCAAAAATCCAACTTCGGTAGAGAAAAACGCATAGCATCCCATATATCTGATTTGAGGAGCTACGTTTTGAAAACACATAGAATACAGAAAGGCCGAAGGGGAATCTGCAAAAGGTTTGCAGATAAGAAGCTGCCGAAATAGAGACGGAGAGAACGAATTCTTGAGAAAGCCCTGGAGGGACAAGAGACGCTAGCACGTCGTTCATGGTTAGAACACTGTTTGTGTGGATACCAGCAGAGGAAGCCGACCTGAGTCGTCGACTTCTTGCGATCGGAAAGGGAGCACGAGCCGCGGAGAGAAGCTGTGAACGTCGTGAGCAGAAGCTGTAGAAGCCGCCGAGGAACACTCAGGGTAATGCTTCTTCCCACTTGACTTAAACATATACGGTAGATCCTGGCAAGGAATAGAAAATTTTTTAAGTTAATTTCCGCTGCGTGTCTTCCAATTCCTTACACTTTCCGCACTTGTCCTGGTTTAGATGTTAATTTTGAGTTGAAAGGACCTTTATTAAGTAACTTACCAAAGTTTTATGGATTGGCAGGTGAGGATCATTTCAAGTATTTGACGACTATGCAGTGGGTTTACTCATCCCTGAAACCTGTAGGTGTTGACATGGATGCTGTACAGGGACGAGTATTCCACTTTATACTTGAAGGAAAAGAAAATGAATAGTTTTTTGTGCTACTACATCATACACCTCAACCCTTAGACTCTTAGAATAACTTAAGGACTACTTTCCTAGAAAGATACTTCCCTACTTCCAAGATTGCTACATTGAAAAAGGAGATTTTTACTGCAAAATAGTATGATTTCTATGAGTTTTGGGGATCGTTTTAAGAGATTTCTATGATTAGCTAGAGGTCCATGTCACGATATTCCAAGTGAGCATTTGGTATAGTATTTCATTCAGGATTGCACTATGCATATAGAAAGAATTTGGATGTAAATTCTGGGGTTCCATTGATAATTTAACTCCAGATGAAGCATGGAACTTGATTGAGAAGATAGTAAGCAATGACTAGCAATATGGGGGCTATGATACTAGACAAGTCCATGAGTTTTCTTTAAGGCTTTCTCAAAATTTTAATAGTTTATCTTCTCAAGTTGTTGCCATGAATGCTGAGATTAACAATGTAGCTGCTCAACTGAGTAATTCACATGTTCAAAGCACATACTCTCAATCTCTTGTGGCTCTTATTTGTCAGCTTTGTTATTCACCTATGCACGCCACTGTCAATTGTCCTACACTTTGTGTAGATGTATCATCCATCTATCAAGTCAAACAAAACCAGTATCTATAAAGGAATCCATACTCCAACACATATAATGAAGGATGGAGAGATCATCCTAATCTTAGATGGAGGTAGAGACAGAAATTTTGGATAGAATAAATTTAATAATGATAGACAATTGTTGAATCATCTAGAGCTATAGAATTACCTACTGCTGCAAAAGATGATGGTATATCTGAGATAATTAAGAGCATTAATGTGATGAATGCAAATATAAACTTTATAAACATAACTTTCAATTCTAACTTCAAGGACCTGAGATCTACTGTGGAGAACAACCTAGCAATGATATATTCTAAGTTTGCTGCCTTGGAGAATAGAATAGAATGGTGGAAAACCAAAACTTCTAACATGAATGGCTATGTATCACAACTAGCCAATTCAATAAGTGATATTCAAGCAAGAATCAGTAGAAATTTACCTTCAAACACATTTGTTAATCCCAAATCTATTAATGCTATAAGTTTGAGAAGTGAAAAAACAGTGGGGAAACTAGTTCTAAAACGAAAGAGTTGATTGAAGAAAACCTTCACTCATGCCAGAATCAGAAAGTAGCAAAGGAAAGGAGATATTGTAGCAGGAAAATGAGCAAACCATATTGAAGGGTGCTGCACAATCACCTATTATGCATGAAGCAGTTGCTAGTTCTAGTAGTGCAGGTCAGAAATCATATAGGAACCAGAATAAGAAAGAGCATGAAGATGCAAAATAAAAGGATGGAGAGATAAGTATGAAACACCTACCTTTTCCTAATGCATACATGTGTCCAAAGAAGCTTTTGAAAGATAAACAGGAACAAGATATTATGAATCTATTAGGGAAATTGGAAGTTAATATGCCACTTGACGATCTGATTACAAGTATATCTAAGTATGTGAAATTCATGAAAGAACTCTGCACTAATAAAAAAATTTGCAAGCCAAATTAAAGGGTTCAAGTATGATCCAGTGTGTCAGCTTTACTTAAGCCACAACCTTCTACTAAAGGTAATGATCCAGGTTCATTTACAATCCCAATCACCATTGGTAAGTTTCAGAGTGCTAGTGCTTTGTTAGATCTTGGTGTAGCCATTAATGTAATTCCAACTTCCATGATAGTTCAACTTATTAATCGGACCACTAGGAAACCTGAGGGACTTCTAGAGGACATATTGGTGAAGGTCAAAGACTTGATTACACCTGCAGATTTTTATGTCTTAGATACGTCATATAAGTGAACCTCAAAAGGTCCTATTATTTTGGGGAGGCTATTCCTTAGAACAGCTAACACTATCATAAGCATGAAAAATGGGAGCATCACATTGGAAGTAGGAGATGATGTCATAAGGTAGCAGGAGAACATAATGTTGCTGATCCTCTAACAAAGCCGCTTGTGCAGGCAAAGCATGAGCGTCATGTTGGTCAATGGTAATTAGTCAAATTAATGATTGTACCTAGTGCAAGTGGGAGGTTGTTGGAAATTGTGCCCTAGGGGCCAATCATTGTCTTATGAACATTGTTGATTTATGAATTTATTAATTGTGTTATCATATTCTTTGCATGTTTACTGTGATGACCATCCTTGGATAACTCATGATCTTATCCTAAATGTCCCTGGTCGGTCATCTATGCAGGAGCATAGATGAAATAAGACCAGTATGATTTTGAAGATGTATAGAGATATAAATCAAAGTCACAGGCACATGTAAGAGTACAAGGTTACATTGTTCATCGATCCTCATATGATTTGGGTAGTCGTTATGTCTTGCTAGAGACCGCTTGCGACTTGTGGGCCAGTATAACAAATGACCCACTGCCAACTTCATATAGGCCTACAGGGTCACACACGAAATAGCCCAACACGAGCTTTGATGTCCAGATTCATTGAATCTAAGACATGTCCGATTCAATGAATGATCCAGGGTGGATGTATATATTTATTTATATTTATATTCATATATCTATAAATTCGTATATATACATTATATATAAGAGATATATGAGATTTAATTTATAAGGATAAATTAAATCTCTATCACGTTTGAATTTGAAATTCAAATTGATATGATATCTCAAATTTGATTTATGAAAATAAATCAAATATAGTTCAGCCTTATCTTTATTTTAAATTAAATAAATAGGTGAATTAAATCTGTGGGACGGATTTAATATAAATATTATTTATTTAATTAGTTTCTTATCAAATTATACGATATATGATATTGTATTAATTTCAGAATTAATATAAGATTAACTCCAAAAATCCAACTTCGGTAGAGAAAAACGCATAGCATCCCATATATCTGATTTGAGGAGCTACGTTTTGAAAACACATAGAATACAGAAAGGCCGAAGGGGAATCTGCAAAAGGTTTGCAGATAAGAAGCTGCCGAAATAGAGACGGAGAGAACGAATTCTTGAGAAAGCCCTGGAGGGACAAGAGACGCTAGCACGTCGTTCATGGTTAGAACACTGTTTGTGTGGATACCAGCAGAGGAAGCCGACCTGAGTCGTCGACTTCTTGCGATCGGAAAGGGAGCACGAGCCGCGGAGAGAAGCTGTGAACGTCGTGAGCAGAAGCTGTAGAAGCCGCCGAGGAACACTCAGGGTAATGCTTCTTCCCACTTGACTTAAACATATACGGTAGATCCTGGCAAGGAATAGAAAATTTTTTAAGTTAATTTCCGCTGCGTGTCTTCCAATTCCTTACACTTTCCGCACTTGTCCTGGTTTAGATGTTAATTTTGAGTTGAAAGGACCTTTATTAAGTAACTTACCAAAGTTTTATGGATTGGCAGGTGAGGATCATTTCAAGTATTTGACGACTATGCAGTGGGTTTACTCATCCCTGAAACCTGTAGGTGTTGACATGGATGCTGTACAGGGACGAGTATTCCACTTTATACTTGAAGGAAAAGAAAATGAATAGTTTTTTGTGCTACTACATCATACACCTCAACCCTTAGACTCTTAGAATAACTTAAGGACTACTTTCCTAGAAAGATACTTCCCTACTTCCAAGATTGCTACATTGAAAAAGGAGATTTTTACTGCAAAATAGTATGATTTCTATCAGTTTTGGGGATCGTTTTAAGAGATTTCTATGATTAGCTAGAGGTCCATGTCACGATATTCCAAGTGAGCATTTGGTATAGTATTTCATTCAGGATTGCACTATGCATATAGAAAGAATTTGGATGTAAATTCTGGGGTTCCATTGATAATTTAACTCCAGATGAAGCATGGAACTTGATTGAGAAGATAGTAAGCAATGACTAGCAATATGGGGGCTATGATACTAGACAAGTCCATGAGTTTTCTTTAAGGCTTTCTCAAAATTTTAATAGTTTATCTTCTCAAGTTGTTGCCATGAATGCTGAGATTAACAATGTAGCTGCTCAACTGAGTAATTCACATGTTCAAAGCACATACTCTCAATCTCTTGTGGCTCTTATTTGTCAGCTTTGTTATTCACCTATGCACGCCACTGTCAATTGTCCTACACTTTGTGTAGATGTATCATCCATCTATCAAGTCAAACAAAACCAGTATCTATAAAGGAATCCATACTCCAACACATATAATGAAGGATGGAGAGATCATCCTAATCTTAGATGGAGGTAGAGACAGAAATTTTGGATAGAATAAATTTAATAATGATAGACAATTGTTGAATCATCTAGAGCTATAGAATTACCTACTGCTGCAAAAGATGATGGTATATCTGAGATAATTAAGAGCATTAATGTGATGAATGCAAATATAAACTTTATAAACATAACTTTCAATTCTAACTTCAAGGACCTGAGATCTACTGTGGAGAACAACCTAGCAATGATATATTCTAAGTTTGCTGCCTTGGAGAATAGAATAGAATGGTGGAAAACCAAAACTTCTAACATGAATGGCTATGTATCACAACTAGCCAATTCAATAAGTGATATTCAAGCAAGAATCAGTAGAAATTTACCTTCAAACACATTTGTTAATCCCAAATCTATTAATGCTATAAGTTTGAGAAGTGAAAAAACAGTGGGGAAACTAGTTCTAAAACGAAAGAGTTGATTGAAGAAAACCTTCACTCATGCCAGAATCAGAAAGTAGCAAAGGAAAGGAGATATTGTAGCAGGAAAATGAGCAAACCATATTGAAGGGTGCTGCACAATCACCTATTATGCATGAAGCAGTTGCTAGTTCTAGTAGTGCAGGTCAGAAATCATATAGGAACCAGAATAAGAAAGAGCATGAAGATGCAAAATAAAAGGATGGAGAGATAAGTATGAAACACCTACCTTTTCCTAATGCATACATGTGTCCAAAGAAGCTTTTGAAAGATAAACAGGAACAAGATATTATGAATCTATTAGGGAAATTGGAAGTTAATATGCCACTTGACGATCTGATTACAAGTATATCTAAGTATGTGAAATTCATGAAAGAACTCTGCACTAATAAAAAAATTTGCAAGCCAAATTAAAGGGTTCAAGTATGATCCAGTGTGTCAGCTTTACTTAAGCCACAACCTTCTACTAAAGGTAATGATCCAGGTTCTTTTACAATCCCAATCACCATTGGTAAGTTTCAGAGTGCTAGTGCTTTGTTAGATCTTGGTGTAGCCATTAATGTAATTCCAACTTCCATGATAGTTCAACTTATTAATCGGACCACTAGGAAACCTGAGGGACTTCTAGAGGACATATTGGTGAAGGTCAAAGACTTGATTACACCTGCAGATTTTTATGTCTTAGATACGTCATATAAGTGAACCTCAAAAGGTCCTATTATTTTGGGGAGGCTATTCCTTAGAACAGCTAACACTATCATAAGCATGAAAAATGGGAGCATCACATTGGAAGTAGGTGATGATGTCATAAGGTAGCAGGAGAACATAATGTTGCTGATCCTCTAACAAAGCCGCTTGTGCAGGCAAAGCATGAGCGTCATGTTGGTCAATGGTAATTAGTCAAATTAATGATTGTACCTAGTGCAAGTGGGAGGTTGTTGGAAATTGTGCCCTAGGGGCCAATCATTGTCTTATGAACATTGTTGATTTATGAATTTATTAATTGTGTTATCATATTCTTTGCATGTTTACTGTGATGACCATCCTTGGATAACTCATGATCTTATCCTAAATGTCCCTGGTCGGTCATCTATGCAGGAGCATAGATGAAATAAGACCAGTATGATTTTGAAGATGTATAGAGATATAAATCAAAGTCACAGGCACATGTAAGAGTACAAGGTTACATTGTTCATCGATCCTCATATGATTTGGGTAGTCGTTATGTCTTGCTAGAGACCGCTTGCGACTTGTGGGCCAGTATAACAAATGACCCACTGCCAACTTCATATAGGCCTACAGGGTCACACACGAAATAGCCCAACACGAGCTTTGATGTCCAGATTCATTGAATCTAAGACATGTCCGATTCAATGAATGATCCAGGGTGGATGTATATATTTATTTATATTTATATTCATATATCTATAAATTCGTATATATACATTATATATAAGAGATATATGAGATTTAATTTATAAGGATAAATTAAATCTCTATCACGTTTGAATTTGAAATTCAAATTGATATGATATCTCAAATTTGATTTATGAAAATAAATCAAATATAGTTCAGCCTTATCTTTATTTTAAATTAAATAAATAGGTGAATTAAATCTGTGGGACGGATTTAATATAAATATTATTTATTTAATTAGTTTCTTATCAAATTATACGATATATGATATTGTATTAATTTCAGAATTAATATAAGATTAACTCCAAAAATCCAATTCGGTAGAGAAAAACGCATAGCATCCCATATATCTGATTTGAGGAGCTACGTTTTGAAAACACATAGAATACAGAAAGGCCGAAGGGGAATCTGCAAAAGGTTTGCAGATAAGAAGCTGCCGAAATAGAGACGGAGAGAACGAATTCTTGAGAAAGCCCTGGAGGGACAAGAGACGCTAGCACGTCGTTCATGGTTAGAACACTGTTTGTGTGGATACCAGCAGAGGAAGCCGACCTGAGTCGTCGACTTCTTGCGATCGGAAAGGGAGCACGAGCCGCGGAGAGAAGCTGTGAACGTCGTGAGCAGAAGCTGTAGAAGCCGCCGAGGAACACTCAGGGTAATGCTTCTTCCCACTTGACTTAAACATATACGGTAGATCCTGGCAAGGAATAGAAAATTTTTTAAGTTAATTTCCGCTGCGTGTCTTCCAATTCCTTACACTTTCCGCACTTGTCCTGGTTTAGATGTTAATTTTGAGTTGAAAGGACCTTTATTAAGTAACTTACCAAAGTTTTATGGATTGGCAGGTGAGGATCATTTCAAGTATTTGACGACTATGCAGTGGGTTTACTCATCCCTGAAACCTGTAGGTGTTGACATGGATGCTGTACAGGGACGAGTATTCCACTTTATACTTGAAGGAAAAGAAAATGAATAGTTTTTTGTGCTACTACATCATACACCTCAACCCTTAGACTCTTAGAATAACTTAAGGACTACTTTCCTAGAAAGATACTTCCCTACTTCCAAGATTGCTACATTGAAAAAGGAGATTTTTACTGCAAAATAGTATGATTTCTATGAGTTTTGGGGATCGTTTTAAGAGATTTCTATGATTAGCTAGAGGTCCATGTCACGATATTCCAAGTGAGCATTTGGTATAGTATTTCATTCAGGATTGCACTATGCATATAGAAAGAATTTGGATGTAAATTCTGGGGTTCCATTGATAATTTAACTCCAGATGAAGCATGGAACTTGATTGAGAAGATAGTAAGCAATGACTAGCAATATGGGGGCTATGATACTAGACAAGTCCATGAGTTTTCTTTAAGGCTTTCTCAAAATTTTAATAGTTTATCTTCTCAAGTTGTTGCCATGAATGCTGAGATTAACAATGTAGCTGCTCAACTGAGTAATTCACATGTTCAAAGCACATACTCTCAATCTCTTGTGGCTCTTATTTGTCAGCTTTGTTATTCACCTATGCACGCCACTGTCAATTGTCCTACACTTTGTGTAGATGTATCATCCATCTATCAAGTCAAACAAAACCAGTATCTATAAAGGAATCCATACTCCAACACATATAATGAAGGATGGAGAGATCATCCTAATCTTAGATGGAGGTAGAGACAGAAATTTTGGATAGAATAAATTTAATAATGATAGACAATTGTTGAATCATCTAGAGCTATAGAATTACCTACTGCTGCAAAAGATGATGGTATATCTGAGATAATTAAGAGCATTAATGTGATGAATGCAAATATAAACTTTATAAACATAACTTTCAATTCTAACTTCAAGGACCTGAGATCTACTGTGGAGAACAACCTAGCAATGATATATTCTAAGTTTGCTGCCTTGGAGAATAGAATAGAATGGTGGAAAACCAAAACTTCTAACATGAATGGCTATGTATCACAACTAGCCAATTCAATAAGTGATATTCAAGCAAGAATCAGTAGAAATTTACCTTCAAACACATTTGTTAATCCCAAATCTATTAATGCTATAAGTTTGAGAAGTGAAAAAACAGTGGGGAAACTAGTTCTAAAACGAAAGAGTTGATTGAAGAAAACCTTCACTCATGCCAGAATCAGAAAGTAGCAAAGGAAAGGAGATATTGTAGCAGGAAAATGAGCAAACCATATTGAAGGGTGCTGCACAATCACCTATTATGCATGAAGCAGTTGCTAGTTCTAGTAGTGCAGGTCAGAAATCATATAGGAACCAGAATAAGAAAGAGCATGAAGATGCAAAATAAAAGGATGGAGAGATAAGTATGAAACACCTACCTTTTCCTAATGCATACATGTGTCCAAAGAAGCTTTTGAAAGATAAACAGGAACAAGATATTATGAATCTATTAGGGAAATTGGAAGTTAATATGCCACTTGACGATCTGATTACAAGTATATCTAAGTATGTGAAATTCATGAAAGAACTCTGCACTAATAAAAAAATTTGCAAGCCAAATTAAAGGGTTCAAGTATGATCCAGTGTGTCAGCTTTACTTAAGCCACAACCTTCTACTAAAGGTAATGATCCAGGTTCATTTACAATCCCAATCACCATTGGTAAGTTTCAGAGTGCTAGTGCTTTGTTAGATCTTGGTGTAGCCATTAATGTAATTCCAACTTCCATGATAGTTCAACTTATTAATCGGACCACTAGGAAACCTGAGGGACTTCTAGAGGACATATTGGTGAAGGTCAAAGACTTGATTACACCTGCAGATTTTTATGTCTTAGATACGTCATATAAGTGAACCTCAAAAGGTCCTATTATTTTGGGGAGGCTATTCCTTAGAACAGCTAACACTATCATAAGCATGAAAAATGGGAGCATCACATTGGAAGTAGGAGATGATGTCATAAGGTAGCAGGAGAACATAATGTTGCTGATCCTCTAACAAAGCCGCTTGTGCAGGCAAAGCATGAGCGTCATGTTGGTCAATGGTAATTAGTCAAATTAATGATTGTACCTAGTGCAAGTGGGAGGTTGTTGGAAATTGTGCCCTAGGGGCCAATCATTGTCTTATGAACATTGTTGATTTATGAATTTATTAATTGTGTTATCATATTCTTTGCATGTTTACTGTGATGACCATCCTTGGATAACTCATGATCTTATCCTAAATGTCCCTGGTCGGTCATCTATGCAGGAGCATAGATGAAATAAGACCAGTATGATTTTGAAGATGTATAGAGATATAAATCAAAGTCACAGGCACATGTAAGAGTACAAGGTTACATTGTTCATCGATCCTCATATGATTTGGGTAGTCGTTATGTCTTGCTAGAGACCGCTTGCGACTTGTGGGCCAGTATAACAAATGACCCACTGCCAACTTCATATAGGCCTACAGGGTCACACACGAAATAGCCCAACACGAGCTTTGATGTCCAGATTCATTGAATCTAAGACATGTCCGATTCAATGAATGATCCAGGGTGGATGTATATATTTATTTATATTTATATTCATATATCTATAAATTCGTATATATACATTATATATAAGAGATATATGAGATTTAATTTATAAGGATAAATTAAATCTCTATCACGTTTGAATTTGAAATTCAAATTGATATGATATCTCAAATTTGATTTATGAAAATAAATCAAATATAGTTCAGCCTTATCTTTATTTTAAATTAAATAAATAGGTGAATTAAATCTGTGGGACGGATTTAATATAAATATTATTTATTTAATTAGTTTCTTATCAAATTATACGATATATGATATTGTATTAATTTCAGAATTAATATAAGATTAACTCCAAAAATCCAACTTCGGTAGAGAAAAACGCATAGCATCCCATATATCTGATTTGAGGAGCTACGTTTTGAAAACACATAGAATACAGAAAGGCCGAAGGGGAATCTGCAAAAGGTTTGCAGATAAGAAGCTGCCGAAATAGAGACGGAGAGAACGAATTCTTGAGAAAGCCCTGGAGGGACAAGAGACGCTAGCACGTCGTTCATGGTTAGAACACTGTTTGTGTGGATACCAGCAGAGGAAGCCGACCTGAGTCGTCGACTTCTTGCGATCGGAAAGGGAGCACGAGCCGCGGAGAGAAGCTGTGAACGTCGTGAGCAGAAGCTGTAGAAGCCGCCGAGGAACACTCAGGGTAATGCTTCTTCCCACTTGACTTAAACATATACGGTAGATCCTGGCAAGGAATAGAAAATTTTTTAAGTTAATTTCCGCTGCGTGTCTTCCAATTCCTTACACTTTCCGCACTTGTCCTGGTTTAGATGTTAATTTTGAGTTGAAAGGACCTTTATTAAGTAACTTACCAAAGTTTTATGGATTGGCAGGTGAGGATCATTTCAAGTATTTGACGACTATGCAGTGGGTTTACTCATCCCTGAAACCTGTAGGTGTTGACATGGATGCTGTACAGGGACGAGTATTCCACTTTATACTTGAAGGAAAAGAAAATGAATAGTTTTTTGTGCTACTACATCATACACCTCAACCCTTAGACTCTTAGAATAACTTAAGGACTACTTTCCTAGAAAGATACTTCCCTACTTCCAAGATTGCTACATTGAAAAAGGAGATTTTTACTGCAAAATAGTATGATTTCTATGAGTTTTGGGGATCGTTTTAAGAGATTTCTATGATTAGCTAGAGGTCCATGTCACGATATTCCAAGTGAGCATTTGGTATAGTATTTCATTCAGGATTGCACTATGCATATAGAAAGAATTTGGATGTAAATTCTGGGGTTCCATTGATAATTTAACTCCAGATGAAGCATGGAACTTGATTGAGAAGATAGTAAGCAATGACTAGCAATATGGGGGCTATGATACTAGACAAGTCCATGAGTTTTCTTTAAGGCTTTCTCAAAATTTTAATAGTTTATCTTCTCAAGTTGTTGCCATGAATGCTGAGATTAACAATGTAGCTGCTCAACTGAGTAATTCACATGTTCAAAGCACATACTCTCAATCTCTTGTGGCTCTTATTTGTCAGCTTTGTTATTCACCTATGCACGCCACTGTCAATTGTCCTACACTTTGTGTAGATGTATCATCCATCTATCAAGTCAAACAAAACCAGTATCTATAAAGGAATCCATACTCCAACACATATAATGAAGGATGGAGAGATCATCCTAATCTTAGATGGAGGTAGAGACAGAAATTTTGGATAGAATAAATTTAATAATGATAGACAATTGTTGAATCATCTAGAGCTATAGAATTACCTACTGCTGCAAAAGATGATGGTATATCTGAGATAATTAAGAGCATTAATGTGATGAATGCAAATATAAACTTTATAAACATAACTTTCAATTCTAACTTCAAGGACCTGAGATCTACTGTGGAGAACAACCTAGCAATGATATATTCTAAGTTTGCTGCCTTGGAGAATAGAATAGAATGGTGGAAAACCAAAACTTCTAACATGAATGGCTATGTATCACAACTAGCCAATTCAATAAGTGATATTCAAGCAAGAATCAGTAGAAATTTACCTTCAAACACATTTGTTAATCCCAAATCTATTAATGCTATAAGTTTGAGAAGTGAAAAAACAGTGGGGAAACTAGTTCTAAAACGAAAGAGTTGATTGAAGAAAACCTTCACTCATGCCAGAATCAGAAAGTAGCAAAGGAAAGGAGATATTGTAGCAGGAAAATGAGCAAACCATATTGAAGGGTGCTGCACAATCACCTATTATGCATGAAGCAGTTGCTAGTTCTAGTAGTGCAGGTCAGAAATCATATAGGAACCAGAATAAGAAAGAGCATGAAGATGCAAAATAAAAGGATGGAGAGATAAGTATGAAACACCTACCTTTTCCTAATGCATACATGTGTCCAAAGAAGCTTTTGAAAGATAAACAGGAACAAGATATTATGAATCTATTAGGGAAATTGGAAGTTAATATGCCACTTGACGATCTGATTACAAGTATATCTAAGTATGTGAAATTCATGAAAGAACTCTGCACTAATAAAAAAATTTGCAAGCCAAATTAAAGGGTTCAAGTATGATCCAGTGTGTCAGCTTTACTTAAGCCACAACCTTCTACTAAAGGTAATGATCCAGGTTCTTTTACAATCCCAATCACCATTGGTAAGTTTCAGAGTGCTAGTGCTTTGTTAGATCTTGGTGTAGCCATTAATGTAATTCCAACTTCCATGATAGTTCAACTTATTAATCGGACCACTAGGAAACCTGAGGGACTTCTAGAGGACATATTGGTGAAGGTCAAAGACTTGATTACACCTGCAGATTTTTATGTCTTAGATACGTCATATAAGTGAACCTCAAAAGGTCCTATTATTTTGGGGAGGCTATTCCTTAGAACAGCTAACACTATCATAAGCATGAAAAATGGGAGCATCACATTGGAAGTAGGTGATGATGTCATAAGGTAGCAGGAGAACATAATGTTGCTGATCCTCTAACAAAGCCGCTTGTGCAGGCAAAGCATGAGCGTCATGTTGGTCAATGGTAATTAGTCAAATTAATGATTGTACCTAGTGCAAGTGGGAGGTTGTTGGAAATTGTGCCCTAGGGGCCAATCATTGTCTTATGAACATTGTTGATTTATGAATTTATTAATTGTGTTATCATATTCTTTGCATGTTTACTGTGATGACCATCCTTGGATAACTCATGATCTTATCCTAAATGTCCCTGGTCGGTCATCTATGCAGGAGCATAGATGAAATAAGACCAGTATGATTTTGAAGATGTATAGAGATATAAATCAAAGTCACAGGCACATGTAAGAGTACAAGGTTACATTGTTCATCGATCCTCATATGATTTGGGTAGTCGTTATGTCTTGCTAGAGACCGCTTGCGACTTGTGGGCCAGTATAACAAATGACCCACTGCCAACTTCATATAGGCCTACAGGGTCACACACGAAATAGCCCAACACGAGCTTTGATGTCCAGATTCATTGAATCTAAGACATGTCCGATTCAATGAATGATCCAGGGTGGATGTATATATTTATTTATATTTATATTCATATATCTATAAATTCGTATATATACATTATATATAAGAGATATATGAGATTTAATTTATAAGGATAAATTAAATCTCTATCACGTTTGAATTTGAAATTCAAATTGATATGATATCTCAAATTTGATTTATGAAAATAAATCAAATATAGTTCAGCCTTATCTTTATTTTAAATTAAATAAATAGGTGAATTAAATCTGTGGGACGGATTTAATATAAATATTATTTATTTAATTAGTTTCTTATCAAATTATACGATATATGATATTGTATTAATTTCAGAATTAATATAAGATTAACTCCAAAAATCCAACTTCGGTAGAGAAAAACGCATAGCATCCCATATATCTGATTTGAGGAGCTACGTTTTGAAAACACATAGAATACAGAAAGGCCGAAGGGGAATCTGCAAAAGGTTTGCAGATAAGAAGCTGCCGAAATAGAGACGGAGAGAACGAATTCTTGAGAAAGCCCTGGAGGGACAAGAGACGCTAGCACGTCGTTCATGGTTAGAACACTGTTTGTGTGGATACCAGCAGAGGAAGCCGACCTGAGTCGTCGACTTCTTGCGATCGGAAAGGGAGCACGAGCCGCGGAGAGAAGCTGTGAACGTCGTGAGCAGAAGCTGTAGAAGCCGCCGAGGAACACTCAGGGTAATGCTTCTTCCCACTTGACTTAAACATATACGGTAGATCCTGGCAAGGAATAGAAAATTTTTTAAGTTAATTTCCGCTGCGTGTCTTCCAATTCCTTACACTTTCCGCACTTGTCCTGGTTTAGATGTTAATTTTGAGTTGAAAGGACCTTTATTAAGTAACTTACCAAAGTTTTATGGATTGGCAGGTGAGGATCATTTCAAGTATTTGACGACTATGCAGTGGGTTTACTCATCCCTGAAACCTGTAGGTGTTGACATGGATGCTGTACAGGGACGAGTATTCCACTTTATACTTGAAGGAAAAGAAAATGAATAGTTTTTTGTGCTACTACATCATACACCTCAACCCTTAGACTCTTAGAATAACTTAAGGACTACTTTCCTAGAAAGATACTTCCCTACTTCCAAGATTGCTACATTGAAAAAGGAGATTTTTACTGCAAAATAGTATGATTTCTATGAGTTTTGGGGATCGTTTTAAGAGATTTCTATGATTAGCTAGAGGTCCATGTCACGATATTCCAAGTGAGCATTTGGTATAGTATTTCATTCAGGATTGCACTATGCATATAGAAAGAATTTGGATGTAAATTCTGGGGTTCCATTGATAATTTAACTCCAGATGAAGCATGGAACTTGATTGAGAAGATAGTAAGCAATGACTAGCAATATGGGGGCTATGATACTAGACAAGTCCATGAGTTTTCTTTAAGGCTTTCTCAAAATTTTAATAGTTTATCTTCTCAAGTTGTTGCCATGAATGCTGAGATTAACAATGTAGCTGCTCAACTGAGTAATTCACATGTTCAAAGCACATACTCTCAATCTCTTGTGGCTCTTATTTGTCAGCTTTGTTATTCACCTATGCACGCCACTGTCAATTGTCCTACACTTTGTGTAGATGTATCATCCATCTATCAAGTCAAACAAAACCAGTATCTATAAAGGAATCCATACTCCAACACATATAATGAAGGATGGAGAGATCATCCTAATCTTAGATGGAGGTAGAGACAGAAATTTTGGATAGAATAAATTTAATAATGATAGACAATTGTTGAATCATCTAGAGCTATAGAATTACCTACTGCTGCAAAAGATGATGGTATATCTGAGATAATTAAGAGCATTAATGTGATGAATGCAAATATAAACTTTATAAACATAACTTTCAATTCTAACTTCAAGGACCTGAGATCTACTGTGGAGAACAACCTAGCAATGATATATTCTAAGTTTGCTGCCTTGGAGAATAGAATAGAATGGTGGAAAACCAAAACTTCTAACATGAATGGCTATGTATCACAACTAGCCAATTCAATAAGTGATATTCAAGCAAGAATCAGTAGAAATTTACCTTCAAACACATTTGTTAATCCCAAATCTATTAATGCTATAAGTTTGAGAAGTGAAAAAACAGTGGGGAAACTAGTTCTAAAACGAAAGAGTTGATTGAAGAAAACCTTCACTCATGCCAGAATCAGAAAGTAGCAAAGGAAAGGAGATATTGTAGCAGGAAAATGAGCAAACCATATTGAAGGGTGCTGCACAATCACCTATTATGCATGAAGCAGTTGCTAGTTCTAGTAGTGCAGGTCAGAAATCATATAGGAACCAGAATAAGAAAGAGCATGAAGATGCAAAATAAAAGGATGGAGAGATAAGTATGAAACACCTACCTTTTCCTAATGCATACATGTGTCCAAAGAAGCTTTTGAAAGATAAACAGGAACAAGATATTATGAATCTATTAGGGAAATTGGAAGTTAATATGCCACTTGACGATCTGATTACAAGTATATCTAAGTATGTGAAATTCATGAAAGAACTCTGCACTAATAAAAAAATTTGCAAGCCAAATTAAAGGGTTCAAGTATGATCCAGTGTGTCAGCTTTACTTAAGCCACAACCTTCTACTAAAGGTAATGATCCAGGTTCATTTACAATCCCAATCACCATTGGTAAGTTTCAGAGTGCTAGTGCTTTGTTAGATCTTGGTGTAGCCATTAATGTAATTCCAACTTCCATGATAGTTCAACTTATTAATCGGACCACTAGGAAACCTGAGGGACTTCTAGAGGACATATTGGTGAAGGTCAAAGACTTGATTACACCTGCAGATTTTTATGTCTTAGATACGTCATATAAGTGAACCTCAAAAGGTCCTATTATTTTGGGGAGGCTATTCCTTAGAACAGCTAACACTATCATAAGCATGAAAAATGGGAGCATCACATTGGAAGTAGGAGATGATGTCATAAGGTAGCAGGAGAACATAATGTTGCTGATCCTCTAACAAAGCCGCTTGTGCAGGCAAAGCATGAGCGTCATGTTGGTCAATGGTAATTAGTCAAATTAATGATTGTACCTAGTGCAAGTGGGAGGTTGTTGGAAATTGTGCCCTAGGGGCCAATCATTGTCTTATGAACATTGTTGATTTATGAATTTATTAATTGTGTTATCATATTCTTTGCATGTTTACTGTGATGACCATCCTTGGATAACTCATGATCTTATCCTAAATGTCCCTGGTCGGTCATCTATGCAGGAGCATAGATGAAATAAGACCAGTATGATTTTGAAGATGTATAGAGATATAAATCAAAGTCACAGGCACATGTAAGAGTACAAGGTTACATTGTTCATCGATCCTCATATGATTTGGGTAGTCGTTATGTCTTGCTAGAGACCGCTTGCGACTTGTGGGCCAGTATAACAAATGACCCACTGCCAACTTCATATAGGCCTACAGGGTCACACACGAAATAGCCCAACACGAGCTTTGATGTCCAGATTCATTGAATCTAAGACATGTCCGATTCAATGAATGATCCAGGGTGGATGTATATATTTATTTATATTTATATTCATATATCTATAAATTCGTATATATACATTATATATAAGAGATATATGAGATTTAATTTATAAGGATAAATTAAATCTCTATCACGTTTGAATTTGAAATTCAAATTGATATGATATCTCAAATTTGATTTATGAAAATAAATCAAATATAGTTCAGCCTTATCTTTATTTTAAATTAAATAAATAGGTGAATTAAATCTGTGGGACGGATTTAATATAAATATTATTTATTTAATTAGTTTCTTATCAAATTATACGATATATGATATTGTATTAATTTCAGAATTAATATAAGATTAACTCCAAAAATCCAACTTCGGTAGAGAAAAACGCATAGCATCCCATATATCTGATTTGAGGAGCTACGTTTTGAAAACACATAGAATACAGAAAGGCCGAAGGGGAATCTGCAAAAGGTTTGCAGATAAGAAGCTGCCGAAATAGAGACGGAGAGAACGAATTCTTGAGAAAGCCCTGGAGGGACAAGAGACGCTAGCACGTCGTTCATGGTTAGAACACTGTTTGTGTGGATACCAGCAGAGGAAGCCGACCTGAGTCGTCGACTTCTTGCGATCGGAAAGGGAGCACGAGCCGCGGAGAGAAGCTGTGAACGTCGTGAGCAGAAGCTGTAGAAGCCGCCGAGGAACACTCAGGGTAATGCTTCTTCCCACTTGACTTAAACATATACGGTAGATCCTGGCAAGGAATAGAAAATTTTTTAAGTTAATTTCCGCTGCGTGTCTTCCAATTCCTTACACTTTCCGCACTTGTCCTGGTTTAGATGTTAATTTTGAGTTGAAAGGACCTTTATTAAGTAACTTACCAAAGTTTTATGGATTGGCAGGTGAGGATCATTTCAAGTATTTGACGACTATGCAGTGGGTTTACTCATCCCTGAAACCTGTAGGTGTTGACATGGATGCTGTACAGGGACGAGTATTCCACTTTATACTTGAAGGAAAAGAAAATGAATAGTTTTTTGTGCTACTACATCATACACCTCAACCCTTAGACTCTTAGAATAACTTAAGGACTACTTTCTTAGAAAGATACTTCCCTACTTCCAAGATTGCTACATTGAAAAAGGAGATTTTTACTGCAAAATAGTATGATTTCTATGAGTTTTGGGGATCGTTTTAAGAGATTTCTATGATTAGCTAGAGGTCCATGTCACGATATTCCAAGTGAGCATTTGGTATAGTATTTCATTCAGGATTGCACTATGCATATAGAAAGAATTTGGATGTAAATTCTGGGGTTCCATTGATAATTTAACTCCAGATGAAGCATGGAACTTGATTGAGAAGATAGTAAGCAATGACTAGCAATATGGGGGCTATGATACTAGACAAGTCCATGAGTTTTCTTTAAGGCTTTCTCAAAATTTTAATAGTTTATCTTCTCAAGTTGTTGCCATGAATGCTGAGATTAACAATGTAGCTGCTCAACTGAGTAATTCACATGTTCAAAGCACATACTCTCAATCTCTTGTGGCTCTTATTTGTCAGCTTTGTTATTCACCTATGCACGCCACTGTCAATTGTCCTACACTTTGTGTAGATGTATCATCCATCTATCAAGTCAAACAAAACCAGTATCTATAAAGGAATCCATACTCCAACACATATAATGAAGGATGGAGAGATCATCCTAATCTTAGATGGAGGTAGAGACAGAAATTTTGGATAGAATAAATTTAATAATGATAGACAATTGTTGAATCATCTAGAGCTATAGAATTACCTACTGCTGCAAAAGATGATGGTATATCTGAGATAATTAAGAGCATTAATGTGATGAATGCAAATATAAACTTTATAAACATAACTTTCAATTCTAACTTCAAGGACCTGAGATCTACTGTGGAGAACAACCTAGCAATGATATATTCTAAGTTTGCTGCCTTGGAGAATAGAATAGAATGGTGGAAAATCAAAACTTCTAACATGAATGGCTATGTATCACAACTAGCCAATTCAATAAGTGATATTCAAGCAAGAATCAGTAGAAATTTACCTTCAAACACATTTGTTAATCCCAAATCTATTAATGCTATAAGTTTGAGAAGTGAAAAAACAGTGGGGAAACTAGTTCTAAAACGAAAGAGTTGATTGAAGAAAACCTTCACTCATGCCAGAATCAGAAAGTAGCAAAGGAAAGGAGATATTGTAGCAGGAAAATGAGCAAACCATATTGAAGGGTGCTGCACAATCACCTATTATGCATGAAGCAGTTGCTAGTTCTAGTAGTGCAGGTCAGAAATCATATAGGAACCAGAATAAGAAAGAGCATGAAGATGCAAAATAAAAGGATGGAGAGATAAGTATGAAACACCTACCTTTTCCTAATGCATACATGTGTCCAAAGAAGCTTTTGAAAGATAAACAGGAACAAGATATTATGAATCTATTAGGGAAATTGGAAGTTAATATGCCACTTGACGATCTGATTACAAGTATATCTAAGTATGTGAAATTCATGAAAGAACTCTGCACTAATAAAAAAATTTGCAAGCCAAATTAAAGGGTTCAAGTATGATCCAGTGTGTCAGCTTTACTTAAGCCACAACCTTCTACTAAAGGTAATGATCCAGGTTCTTTTACAATCCCAATCACCATTGGTAAGTTTCAGAGTGCTAGTGCTTTGTTAGATCTTGGTGTAGCCATTAATGTAATTCCAACTTCCATGATAGTTCAACTTATTAATCGGACCACTAGGAAACCTGAGGGACTTCTAGAGGACATATTGGTGAAGGTCAAAGACTTGATTACACCTGCAGATTTTTATGTCTTAGATACGTCATATAAGTGAACCTCAAAAGGTCCTATTATTTTGGGGAGGCTATTCCTTAGAACAGCTAACACTATCATAAGCATGAAAAATGGGAGCATCACATTGGAAGTAGGTGATGATGTCATAAGGTAGCAGGAGAACATAATGTTGCTGATCCTCTAACAAAGCCGCTTGTGCAGGCAAAGCATGAGCGTCATGTTGGTCAATGGTAATTAGTCAAATTAATGATTGTACCTAGTGCAAGTGGGAGGTTGTTGGAAATTGTGCCCTAGGGGCCAATCATTGTCTTATGAACATTGTTGATTTATGAATTTATTAATTGTGTTATCATATTCTTTGCATGTTTACTGTGATGACCATCCTTGGATAACTCATGATCTTATCCTAAATGTCCCTGGTCGGTCATCTATGCAGGAGCATAGATGAAATAAGACCAGTATGATTTTGAAGATGTATAGAGATATAAATCAAAGTCACAGGCACATGTAAGAGTACAAGGTTACATTGTTCATCGATCCTCATATGATTTGGGTAGTCGTTATGTCTTGCTAGAGACCGCTTGCGACTTGTGGGCCAGTATAACAAATGACCCACTGCCAACTTCATATAGGCCTACAGGGTCACACACGAAATAGCCCAACACGAGCTTTGATGTCCAGATTCATTGAATCTAAGACATGTCCGATTCAATGAATGATCCAGGGTGGATGTATATATTTATTTATATTTATATTCATATATCTATAAATTCGTATATATACATTATATATAAGAGATATATGAGATTTAATTTATAAGGATAAATTAAATCTCTATCACGTTTGAATTTGAAATTCAAATTGATATGATATCTCAAATTTGATTTATGAAAATAAATCAAATATAGTTCAGCCTTATCTTTATTTTAAATTAAATAAATAGGTGAATTAAATCTGTGGGACGGATTTAATATAAATATTATTTATTTAATTAGTTTCTTATCAAATTATACGATATATGATATTGTATTAATTTCAGAATTAATATAAGATTAACTCCAAAAATCCAACTTCGGTAGAGAAAAACGCATAGCATCCCATATATCTGATTTGAGGAGCTACGTTTTGAAAACACATAGAATACAGAAAGGCCGAAGGGGAATCTGCAAAAGGTTTGCAGATAAGAAGCTGCCGAAATAGAGACGGAGAGAACGAATTCTTGAGAAAGCCCTGGAGGGACAAGAGACGCTAGCACGTCGTTCATGGTTAGAACACTGTTTGTGTGGATACCAGCAGAGGAAGCCGACCTGAGTCGTCGACTTCTTGCGATCGGAAAGGGAGCACGAGCCGCGGAGAGAAGCTGTGAACGTCGTGAGCAGAAGCTGTAGAAGCCGCCGAGGAACACTCAGGGTAATGCTTCTTCCCACTTGACTTAAACATATACGGTAGATCCTGGCAAGGAATAGAAAATTTTTTAAGTTAATTTCCGCTGCGTGTCTTCCAATTCCTTACACTTTCCGCACTTGTCCTGGTTTAGATGTTAATTTTGAGTTGAAAGGACCTTTATTAAGTAACTTACCAAAGTTTTATGGATTGGCAGGTGAGGATCATTTCAAGTATTTGACGACTATGCAGTGGGTTTACTCATCCCTGAAACCTGTAGGTGTTGACATGGATGCTGTACAGGGACGAGTATTCCACTTTATACTTGAAGGAAAAGAAAATGAATAGTTTTTTGTGCTACTACATCATACACCTCAACCCTTAGACTCTTAGAATAACTTAAGGACTACTTTCTTAGAAAGATACTTCCCTACTTCCAAGATTGCTACATTGAAAAAGGAGATTTTTACTGCAAAATAGTATGATTTCTATGAGTTTTGGGGATCGTTTTAAGAGATTTCTATGATTAGCTAGAGGTCCATGTCACGATATTCCAAGTGAGCATTTGGTATAGTATTTCATTCAGGATTGCACTATGCATATAGAAAGAATTTGGATGTAAATTCTGGGGTTCCATTGATAATTTAACTCCAGATGAAGCATGGAACTTGATTGAGAAGATAGTAAGCAATGACTAGCAATATGGGGGCTATGATACTAGACAAGTCCATGAGTTTTCTTTAAGGCTTTCTCAAAATTTTAATAGTTTATCTTCTCAAGTTGTTGCCATGAATGCTGAGATTAACAATGTAGCTGCTCAACTGAGTAATTCACATGTTCAAAGCACATACTCTCAATCTCTTGTGGCTCTTATTTGTCAGCTTTGTTATTCACCTATGCACGCCACTGTCAATTGTCCTACACTTTGTGTAGATGTATCATCCATCTATCAAGTCAAACAAAACCAGTATCTATAAAGGAATCCATACTCCAACACATATAATGAAGGATGGAGAGATCATCCTAATCTTAGATGGAGGTAGAGACAGAAATTTTGGATAGAATAAATTTAATAATGATAGACAATTGTTGAATCATCTAGAGCTATAGAATTACCTACTGCTGCAAAAGATGATGGTATATCTGAGATAATTAAGAGCATTAATGTGATGAATGCAAATATAAACTTTATAAACATAACTTTCAATTCTAACTTCAAGGACCTGAGATCTACTGTGGAGAACAACCTAGCAATGATATATTCTAAGTTTGCTGCCTTGGAGAATAGAATAGAATGGTGGAAAACCAAAACTTCTAACATGAATGGCTATGTATCACAACTAGCCAATTCAATAAGTGATATTCAAGCAAGAATCAGTAGAAATTTACCTTCAAACACATTTGTTAATCCCAAATCTATTAATGCTATAAGTTTGAGAAGTGAAAAAACAGTGGGGAAACTAGTTCTAAAACGAAAGAGTTGATTGAAGAAAACCTTCACTCATGCCAGAATCAGAAAGTAGCAAAGGAAAGGAGATATTGTAGCAGGAAAATGAGCAAACCATATTGAAGGGTGCTGCACAATCACCTATTATGCATGAAGCAGTTGCTAGTTCTAGTAGTGCAGGTCAGAAATCATATAGGAACCAGAATAAGAAAGAGCATGAAGATGCAAAATAAAAGGATGGAGAGATAAGTATGAAACACCTACCTTTTCCTAATGCATACATGTGTCCAAAGAAGCTTTTGAAAGATAAACAGGAACAAGATATTATGAATCTATTAGGGAAATTGGAAGTTAATATGCCACTTGACGATCTGATTACAAGTATATCTAAGTATGTGAAATTCATGAAAGAACTCTGCACTAATAAAAAAATTTGCAAGCCAAATTAAAGGGTTCAAGTATGATCCAGTGTGTCAGCTTTACTTAAGCCACAACCTTCTACTAAAGGTAATGATCCAGGTTCTTTTACAATCCCAATCACCATTGGTAAGTTTCAGAGTGCTAGTGCTTTGTTAGATCTTGGTGTAGCCATTAATGTAATTCCAACTTCCATGATAGTTCAACTTATTAATCGGACCACTAGGAAACCTGAGGGACTTCTAGAGGACATATTGGTGAAGGTCAAAGACTTGATTACACCTGCAGATTTTTATGTCTTAGATACGTCATATAAGTGAACCTCAAAAGGTCCTATTATTTTGGGGAGGCTATTCCTTAGAACAGCTAACACTATCATAAGCATGAAAAATGGGAGCATCACATTGGAAGTAGGTGATGATGTCATAAGGTAGCAGGAGAACATAATGTTGCTGATCCTCTAACAAAGCCGCTTGTGCAGGCAAAGCATGAGCGTCATGTTGGTCAATGGTAATTAGTCAAATTAATGATTGTACCTAGTGCAAGTGGGAGGTTGTTGGAAATTGTGCCCTAGGGGCCAATCATTGTCTTATGAACATTGTTGATTTATGAATTTATTAATTGTGTTATCATATTCTTTGCATGTTTACTGTGATGACCATCCTTGGATAACTCATGATCTTATCCTAAATGTCCCTGGTCGGTCATCTATGCAGGAGCATAGATGAAATAAGACCAGTATGATTTTGAAGATGTATAGAGATATAAATCAAAGTCACAGGCACATGTAAGAGTACAAGGTTACATTGTTCATCGATCCTCATATGATTTGGGTAGTCGTTATGTCTTGCTAGAGACCGCTTGCGACTTGTGGGCCAGTATAACAAATGACCCACTGCCAACTTCATATAGGCCTACAGGGTCACACACGAAATAGCCCAACACGAGCTTTGATGTCCAGATTCATTGAATCTAAGACATGTCCGATTCAATGAATGATCCAGGGTGGATGTATATATTTATTTATATTTATATTCATATATCTATAAATTCGTATATATACATTATATATAAGAGATATATGAGATTTAATTTATAAGGATAAATTAAATCTCTATCACGTTTGAATTTGAAATTCAAATTGATATGATATCTCAAATTTGATTTATGAAAATAAATCAAATATAGTTCAGCCTTATCTTTATTTTAAATTAAATAAATAGGTGAATTAAATCTGTGGGACGGATTTAATATAAATATTATTTATTTAATTAGTTTCTTATCAAATTATACGATATATGATATTGTATTAATTTCAGAATTAATATAAGATTAACTCCAAAAATCCAATTCGGTAGAGAAAAACGCATAGCATCCCATATATCTGATTTGAGGAGCTACGTTTTGAAAACACATAGAATACAGAAAGGCCGAAGGGGAATCTGCAAAAGGTTTGCAGATAAGAAGCTGCCGAAATAGAGACGGAGAGAACGAATTCTTGAGAAAGCCCTGGAGGGACAAGAGACGCTAGCACGTCGTTCATGGTTAGAACACTGTTTGTGTGGATACCAGCAGAGGAAGCCGACCTGAGTCGTCGACTTCTTGCGATCGGAAAGGGAGCACGAGCCGCGGAGAGAAGCTGTGAACGTCGTGAGCAGAAGCTGTAGAAGCCGCCGAGGAACACTCAGGGTAATGCTTCTTCCCACTTGACTTAAACATATACGGTAGATCCTGGCAAGGAATAGAAAATTTTTTAAGTTAATTTCCGCTGCGTGTCTTCCAATTCCTTACACTTTCCGCACTTGTCCTGGTTTAGATGTTAATTTTGAGTTGAAAGGACCTTTATTAAGTAACTTACCAAAGTTTTATGGATTGGCAGGTGAGGATCATTTCAAGTATTTGACGACTATGCAGTGGGTTTACTCATCCCTGAAACCTGTAGGTGTTGACATGGATGCTGTACAGGGACGAGTATTCCACTTTATACTTGAAGGAAAAGAAAATGAATAGTTTTTTGTGCTACTACATCATACACCTCAACCCTTAGACTCTTAGAATAACTTAAGGACTACTTTCTTAGAAAGATACTTCCCTACTTCCAAGATTGCTACATTGAAAAAGGAGATTTTTACTGCAAAATAGTATGATTTCTATGAGTTTTGGGGATCGTCTTAAGAGATTTCTATGATTAGCTAGAGGTCCATGTCACGATATTCCAAGTGAGCATTTGGTATAGTATTTCATTCAGGATTGCACTATGCATATAGAAAGAATTTGGATGTAAATTCTGGGGTTCCATTGATAATTTAACTCCAGATGAAGCATGGAACTTGATTGAGAAGATAGTAAGCAATGACTAGCAATATGGGGGCTATGATACTAGACAAGTCCATGAGTTTTCTTTAAGGCTTTCTCAAAATTTTAATAGTTTATCTTCTCAAGTTGTTGCCATGAATGCTGAGATTAACAATGTAGCTGCTCAACTGAGTAATTCACATGTTCAAAGCACATACTCTCAATCTCTTGTGGCTCTTATTTGTCAGCTTTGTTATTCACCTATGCACGCCACTGTCAATTGTCCTACACTTTGTGTAGATGTATCATCCATCTATCAAGTCAAACAAAACCAGTATCTATAAAGGAATCCATACTCCAACACATATAATGAAGGATGGAGAGATCATCCTAATCTTAGATGGAGGTAGAGACAGAAATTTTGGATAGAATAAATTTAATAATGATAGACAATTGTTGAATCATCTAGAGCTATAGAATTACCTACTGCTGCAAAAGATGATGGTATATCTGAGATAATTAAGAGCATTAATGTGATGAATGCAAATATAAACTTTATAAACATAACTTTCAATTCTAACTTCAAGGACCTGAGATCTACTGTGGAGAACAACCTAGCAATGATATATTCTAAGTTTGCTGCCTTGGAGAATAGAATAGAATGGTGGAAAACCAAAACTTCTAACATGAATGGCTATGTATCACAACTAGCCAATTCAATAAGTGATATTCAAGCAAGAATCAGTAGAAATTTACCTTCAAACACATTTGTTAATCCCAAATCTATTAATGCTATAAGTTTGAGAAGTGAAAAAACAGTGGGGAAACTAGTTCTAAAACGAAAGAGTTGATTGAAGAAAACCTTCACTCATGCCAGAATCAGAAAGTAGCAAAGGAAAGGAGATATTGTAGCAGGAAAATGAGCAAACCATATTGAAGGGTGCTGCACAATCACCTATTATGCATGAAGCAGTTGCTAGTTCTAGTAGTGCAGGTCAGAAATCATATAGGAACCAGAATAAGAAAGAGCATGAAGATGCAAAATAAAAGGATGGAGAGATAAGTATGAAACACCTACCTTTTCCTAATGCATACATGTGTCCAAAGAAGCTTTTGAAAGATAAACAGGAACAAGATATTATGAATCTATTAGGGAAATTGGAAGTTAATATGCCACTTGACGATCTGATTACAAGTATATCTAAGTATGTGAAATTCATGAAAGAACTCTGCACTAATAAAAAAATTTGCAAGCCAAATTAAAGGGTTCAAGTATGATCCAGTGTGTCAGCTTTACTTAAGCCACAACCTTCTACTAAAGGTAATGATCCAGGTTCTTTTACAATCCCAATCACCATTGGTAAGTTTCAGAGTGCTAGTGCTTTGTTAGATCTTGGTGTAGCCATTAATGTAATTCCAACTTCCATGATAGTTCAACTTGTTAATCGGACCACAAGGAAACCTGAGGGACTTCTAGAGGACATATTGGTGAAGGTCAAAGACTTGATTACACCTGCAGATTTTTATGTCTTAGATACGTCATATAAGTGAACCTCAAAAGGTCCTATTATTTTGGGGAGGCTATTCCTTAGAACAGCTAACACTATCATAAGCATGAAAAATGGGAGCATCACATTGGAAGTAGGTGATGATGTCATAAGGTAGCAGGAGAACATAATGTTGCTGATCCTCTAACAAAGCCGCTTGTGCAGGCAAAGCATGAGCGTCATGTTGGTCAATGGTAATTAGTCAAATTAATGATTGTACCTAGTGCAAGTGGGAGGTTGTTGGAAATTGTGCCCTAGGGGCCAATCATTGTCTTATGAACATTGTTGATTTATGAATTTATTAATTGTGTTATCATATTCTTTGCATGTTTACTGTGATGACCATCCTTGGATAACTCATGATCTTATCCTAAATGTCCCTGGTCGGTCATCTATGCAGGAGCATAGATGAAATAAGACCAGTATGATTTTGAAGATGTATAGAGATATAAATCAAAGTCACAGGCACATGTAAGAGTACAAGGTTACATTGTTCATCGATCCTCATATGATTTGGGTAGTCGTTATGTCTTGCTAGAGACCGCTTGCGACTTGTGGGCCAGTATAACAAATGACCCACTGCCAACTTCATATAGGCCTACAGGGTCACACACGAAATAGCCCAACACGAGCTTTGATGTCCAGATTCATTGAATCTAAGACATGTCCGATTCAATGAATGATCCAGGGTGGATGTATATATTTATTTATATTTATATTCATATATCTATAAATTCGTATATATACATTATATATAAGAGATATAAGAGATTTAATTTATAAGGATAAATTAAATCTCTATCACGTTTGAATTTGAAATTCAAGTTGATATGATATCTCAAATTTGATTTATGAAAATAAATCAAATATAGTTCAGCCTTATCTTTATTTTAAATTAAATAAATAGGTGAATTAAATCTGTGGGACGGATTTAATATAAATATTATTTATTTAATTAGTTTCTTATCAAATTATACGATATATGATATTGTATTAATTTCAGAATTAATATAAGATTAACTCCAAAAATCCAATTCGGTAGAGAAAAACGCACAGCATCCCATATATCTGATTTGAGGAGCTACGTTTTGAAAACACATAGAATACAGAAAGGCCGAAGGGGAATCTGCAAAAGGTTTGCAGATAAGAAGCTGCCGAAATAGAGACGGAGAGAACGAATTCTTGAGAAAGCCCTGGAGGGACAAGAGACGCTAGCACGTCGTTCATGGTTAGAACACTGTTTGTGTGGATACCAGCAGAGGAAGCCGACCTGAGTCGTCGACTTCTTGCGATCGGAAAGGGAGCACGAGCCGCGGAGAGAAGCTGTGAACGTCGTGAGCAGAAGCTGTAGAAGCCGCTGAGGAACACTCAGGGTAATGCTTCTTCCCACTTGACTTAAACATATACGGTAGATCCTGGCAAGGAATAGAAAATTTTTTAAGTTAATTTCCGCTGCGTGTCTTCCAATTCCTTACACTTTCCGCACTTGTCCTGGTTTAGATGTTAATTTTGAGTTGAAAGGACCTTTATTAAGTAACTTACCAAAGTTTTATGGATTGGCAGGTGAGGATCATTTCAAGTATTTGACGACTATGCAGTGGGTTTACTCATCCCTGAAACCTGTAGGTGTTGACATGGATGCTGTACAGGGACGAGTATTCCACTTTATACTTGAAGGAAAAGAAAATGAATAGTTTTTTGTGCTACTACATCATACACCTCAACCCTTAGACTCTTAGAATAACTTAAGGACTACTTTCTTAGAAAGATACTTCCCTACTTCCAAGATTGCTACATTGAAAAAGGAGATTTTTACTGCAAAATAGTATGATTTCTATGAGTTTTGGGGATCGTTTTAAGAGATTTCTATGATTAGCTAGAGGTCCATGTCACGATATTCCAAGTGAGCATTTGGTATAGTATTTCATTCAGGATTGCACTATGCATATAGAAAGAATTTGGATGTAAATTCTGGGGTTCCATTGATAATTTAACTCCAGATGAAGCATGGAACTTGATTGAGAAGATAGTAAGCAATGACTAGCAATATGGGGGCTATGATACTAGACAAGTCCATGAGTTTTCTTTAAGGCTTTCTCAAAATTTTAATAGTTTATCTTCTCAAGTTGTTGCCATGAATGCTGAGATTAACAATGTAGCTGCTCAACTGAGTAATTCACATGTTCAAAGCACATACTCTCAATCTCTTGTGGCTCTTATTTGTCAGCTTTGTTATTCACCTATGCACGCCACTGTCAATTGTCCTACACTTTGTGTAGATGTATCATCCATCTATCAAGTCAAACAAAACCAGTATCTATAAAGGAATCCATACTCCAACACATATAATGAAGGATGGAGAGATCATCCTAATCTTAGATGGAGGTAGAGACAGAAATTTTGGATAGAATAAATTTAATAATGATAGACAATTGTTGAATCATCTAGAGCTATAGAATTACCTACTGCTGCAAAAGATGATGGTATATCTGAGATAATTAAGAGCATTAATGTGATGAATGCAAATATAAACTTTATAAACATAACTTTCAATTCTAACTTCAAGGACCTGAGATCTACTGTGGAGAACAACCTAGCAATGATATATTCTAAGTTTGCTGCCTTGGAGAATAGAATAGAATGGTGGAAAACCAAAACTTCTAACATGAATGGCTATGTATCACAACTAGCCAATTCAATAAGTGATATTCAAGCAAGAATCAATAGAAATTTACCTTCAAACACATTTGTTAATCCCAAATCTATTAATGCTATAAGTTTGAGAAGTGAAAAAACAGTGGGGAAACTAGTTCTAAAACGAAAGAGTTGATTGAAGAAAACCTTCACTCATGCCAGAATCAGAAAGTAGCAAAGGAAAGGAGATATTGTAGCAGGAAAATGAGCAAACCATATTGAAGGGTGCTGCACAATCACCTATTATGCATGAAGCAGTTGCTAGTTCTAGTAGTGCAGGTCAGAAATCATATAGGAACCAGAATAAGAAAGAGCATGAAGATGCAAAATAAAAGGATGGAGAGATAAGTATGAAACACCTACCTTTTCCTAATGCATACATGTGTCCAAAGAAGCTTTTGAAAGATAAACAGGAACAAGATATTATGAATCTATTAGGGAAATTGGAAGTTAATATGCCACTTGACGATCTGATTACAAGTATATCTAAGTATGTGAAATTCATGAAAGAACTCTGCACTAATAAAAAAATTTGCAAGCCAAATTAAAGGGTTCAAGTATGATCCAGTGTGTCAGCTTTACTTAAGCCACAACCTTCTACTAAAGGTAATGATCCAGGTTCTTTTACAATCCCAATCACCATTGGTAAGTTTCAGAGTGCTAGTGCTTTGTTAGATCTTGGTGTAGCCATTAATGTAATTCCAACTTCCATGATAGTTCAACTTGTTAATCGGACCACTAGGAAACCTGAGGGACTTCTAGAGGACATATTGGTGAAGGTCAAAGACTTGATTACACCTGCAGATTTTTATGTCTTAGATACGTCATATAAGTGAACCTCAAAAGGTCCTATTATTTTGGGGAGGCTATTCCTTAGAACAGCTAACACTATCATAAGCATGAAAAATGGGAGCATCACATTGGAAGTAGGTGATGATGTCATAAGGTAGCAGGAGAACATAATGTTGCTGATCCTCTAACAAAGCCGCTTGTGCAGGCAAAGCATGAGCGTCATGTTGGTCAATGGTAATTAGTCAAATTAATGATTGTACCTAGTGCAAGTGGGAGGTTGTTGGAAATTGTGCCCTAGGGGCCAATCATTGTCTTATGAACATTGTTGATTTATGAATTTATTAATTGTGTTATCATATTCTTTGCATGTTTACTGTGATGACCATCCTTGGATAACTCATGATCTTATCCTAAATGTCCCTGGTCGGTCATCTATGCAGGAGCATAGATGAAATAAGACCAGTATGATTTTGAAGATGTATAGAGATATAAATCAAAGTCACAGGCACATGTAAGAGTACAAGGTTACATTGTTCATCGATCCTCATATGATTTGGGTAGTCGTTATGTCTTGCTAGAGACCGCTTGCGACTTGTGGGCCAGTATAACAAATGACCCACTGCCAACTTCATATAGGCCTACAGGGTCACACACGAAATAGCCCAACACGAGCTTTGATGTCCAGATTCATTGAATCTAAGACATGTCCGATTCAATGAATGATCCAGGGTGGATGTATATATTTATTTATATTTATATTCATATATCTATAAATTCGTATATATACATTATATATAAGAGATATATGAGATTTAATTTATAAGGATAAATTAAATCTCTATCACGTTTGAATTTGAAATTCAAGTTGATATGATATCTCAAATTTGATTTATGAAAATAAATCAAATATAGTTCAGCCTTATCTTTATTTTAAATTAAATAAATAGGTGAATTAAATCTGTGGGACGGATTTAATATAAATATTATTTATTTAATTAGTTTCTTATCAAATTATACGATATATGATATTGTATTAATTTCAGAATTAATATAAGATTAACTCCAAAAATCCAATTCGGTAGAGAAAAACGCACAGCATCCCATATATCTGATTTGAGGAGCTACGTTTTGAAAACACATAGAATACAGAAAGGCCGAAGGGGAATCTGCAAAAGGTTTGCAGATAAGAAGCTGCCGAAATAGAGACGGAGAGAACGAATTCTTGAGAAAGCCCTGGAGGGACAAGAGACGCTAGCACGTCGTTCATGGTTAGAACACTGTTTGTGTGGATACCAGCAGAGGAAGCCGACCTGAGTCGTCGACTTCTTGCGATCGGAAAGGGAGCACGAGCCGCGGAGAGAAGCTGTGAACGTCGTGAGCAGAAGCTGTAGAAGCCGCCGAGGAACACTCAGGGTAATGCTTCTTCCCACTTGACTTAAACATATACGGTAGATCCTGGCAAGGAATAGAAAATTTTTTAAGTTAATTTCCGCTGCGTGTCTTCCAATTCCTTACACTTTCCGCACTTGTCCTGGTTTAGATGTTAATTTTGAGTTGAAAGGACCTTTATTAAGTAACTTACCAAAGTTTTATGGATTGGCAGGTGAGGATCATTTCAAGTATTTGACGACTATGCAGTGGGTTTACTCATCCCTGAAACCTGTAGGTGTTGACATGGATGCTGTACAGGGACGAGTATTCCACTTTATACTTGAAGGAAAAGAAAATGAATAGTTTTTTGTGCTACTACATCATACACCTCAACCCTTAGACTCTTAGAATAACTTAAGGACTACTTTCTTAGAAAGATACTTCCCTACTTCCAAGATTGCTACATTGAAAAAGGAGATTTTTACTGCAAAATAGTATGATTTCTATGAGTTTTGGGGATCGTTTTAAGAGATTTCTATGATTAGCTAGAGGTCCATGTCACGATATTCCAAGTGAGCATTTGGTATAGTATTTCATTCAGGATTGCACTATGCATATAGAAAGAATTTGGATGTAAATTCTGGGGTTCCATTGATAATTTAACTCCAGATGAAGCATGGAACTTGATTGAGAAGATAGTAAGCAATGACTAGCAATATGGGGGCTATGATACTAGACAAGTCCATGAGTTTTCTTTAAGGCTTTCTCAAAATTTTAATAGTTTATCTTCTCAAGTTGTTGCCATGAATGCTGAGATTAACAATGTAGCTGCTCAACTGAGTAATTCACATGTTCAAAGCACATACTCTCAATCTCTTGTGGCTCTTATTTGTCAGCTTTGTTATTCACCTATGCACGCCACTGTCAATTGTCCTACACTTTGTGTAGATGTATCATCCATCTATCAAGTCAAACAAAACCAGTATCTATAAAGGAATCCATACTCCAACACATATAATGAAGGATGGAGAGATCATCCTAATCTTAGATGGAGGTAGAGACAGAAATTTTGGATAGAATAAATTTAATAATGATAGACAATTGTTGAATCATCTAGAGCTATAGAATTACCTACTGCTGCAAAAGATGATGGTATATCTGAGATAATTAAGAGCATTAATGTGATGAATGCAAATATAAACTTTATAAACATAACTTTCAATTCTAACTTCAAGGACCTGAGATCTACTGTGGAGAACAACCTAGCAATGATATATTCTAAGTTTGCTGCCTTGGAGAATAGAATAGAATGGTGGAAAACCAAAACTTCTAACATGAATGGCTATGTATCACAACTAGCCAATTCAATAAGTGATATTCAAGCAAGAATCAGTAGAAATTTACCTTCAAACACATTTGTTAATCCCAAATCTATTAATGCTATAAGTTTGAGAAGTGAAAAAACAGTGGGGAAACTAGTTCTAAAACGAAAGAGTTGATTGAAGAAAACCTTCACTCATGCCAGAATCAGAAAGTAGCAAAGGAAAGGAGATATTGTAGCAGGAAAATGAGCAAACCATATTGAAGGGTGCTGCACAATCACCTATTATGCATGAAGCAGTTGCTAGTTCTAGTAGTGCAGGTCAGAAATCATATAGGAACCAGAATAAGAAAGAGCATGAAGATGCAAAATAAAAGGATGGAGAGATAAGTATGAAACACCTACCTTTTCCTAATGCATACATGTGTCCAAAGAAGCTTTTGAAAGATAAACAGGAACAAGATATTATGAATCTATTAGGGAAATTGGAAGTTAATATGCCACTTGACGATCTGATTACAAGTATATCTAAGTATGTGAAATTCATGAAAGAACTCTGCACTAATAAAAAAATTTGCAAGCCAAATTAAAGGGTTCAAGTATGATCCAGTGTGTCAGCTTTACTTAAGCCACAACCTTCTACTAAAGGTAATGATCCAGGTTCTTTTACAATCCCAATCACCATTGGTAAGTTTCAGAGTGCTAGTGCTTTGTTAGATCTTGGTGTAGCCATTAATGTAATTCCAACTTCCATGATAGTTCAACTTATTAATCGGACCACTAGGAAACCTGAGGGACTTCTAGAGGACATATTGGTGAAGGTCAAAGACTTGATTACACCTGCAGATTTTTATGTCTTAGATACGTCATATAAGTGAACCTCAAAAGGTCCTATTATTTTGGGGAGGCTATTCCTTAGAACAGCTAACACTATCATAAGCATGAAAAATGGGAGCATCACATTGGAAGTAGGTGATGATGTCATAAGGTAGCAGGAGAACATAATGTTGCTGATCCTCTAACAAAGCCGCTTGTGCAGGCAAAGCATGAGCGTCATGTTGGTCAATGGTAATTAGTCAAATTAATGATTGTACCTAGTGCAAGTGGGAGGTTGTTGGAAATTGTGCCCTAGGGGCCAATCATTGTCTTATGAACATTGTTGATTTATGAATTTATTAATTGTGTTATCATATTCTTTGCATGTTTACTGTGATGACCATCCTTGGATAACTCATGATCTTATCCTAAATGTCCCTGGTCGGTCATCTATGCAGGAGCATAGATGAAATAAGACCAGTATGATTTTGAAGATGTATAGAGATATAAATCAAAGTCACAGGCACATGTAAGAGTACAAGGTTACATTGTTCATCGATCCTCATATGATTTGGGTAGTCGTTATGTCTTGCTAGAGACCGCTTGCGACTTGTGGGCCAGTATAACAAATGACCCACTGCCAACTTCATATAGGCCTACAGGGTCACACACGAAATAGCCCAACACGAGCTTTGATGTCCAGATTCATTGAATCTAAGACATGTCCGATTCAATGAATGATCCAGGGTGGATGTATATATTTATTTATATTTATATTCATATATCTATAAATTCGTATATATACATTATATATAAGAGATATATGAGATTTAATTTATAAGGATAAATTAAATCTCTATCACGTTTGAATTTGAAATTCAAATTGATATGATATCTCAAATTTGATTTATGAAAATAAATCAAATATAGTTCAGCCTTATCTTTATTTTAAATTAAATAAATAGGTGAATTAAATCTGTGGGACGGATTTAATATAAATATTATTTATTTAATTAGTTTCTTATCAAATTATACGATATATGATATTGTATTAATTTCAGAATTAATATAAGATTAACTCCAAAAATCCAATTCGGTAGAGAAAAACGCATAGCATCCCATATATCTGATTTGAGGAGCTACGTTTTGAAAACACATAGAATACAGAAAGGCCGAAGGGGAATCTGCAAAAGGTTTGCAGATAAGAAGCTGCCGAAATAGAGACGGAGAGAACGAATTCTTGAGAAAGCCCTGGAGGGACAAGAGACGCTAGCACGTCGTTCATGGTTAGAACACTGTTTGTGTGGATACCAGCAGAGGAAGCCGACCTGAGTCGTCGACTTCTTGCGATCGGAAAGGGAGCACGAGCCGCGGAGAGAAGCTGTGAACGTCGTGAGCAGAAGCTGTAGAAGCCACCGAGGAACACTCAGGGTAATGCTTCTTCCCACTTGACTTAAACATATACGGTAGATCCTGGCAAGGAATAGAAAATTTTTTAAGTTAATTTCCGCTGCGTGTCTTCCAATTCCTTACACTTTCCGCACTTGTCCTGGTTTAGATGTTAATTTTGAGTTGAAAGGACCTTTATTAAGTAACTTACCAAAGTTTTATGGATTGGCAGGTGAGGATCATTTCAAGTATTTGACGACTATGCAGTGGGTTTACTCATCCCTGAAACCTGTAGGTGTTGACATGGATGCTGTACAGGGACGAGTATTCCACTTTATACTTGAAGGAAAAGAAAATGAATAGTTTTTTGTGCTACTACATCATACACCTCAACCCTTAGACTCTTAGAATAACTTAAGGACTACTTTCTTAGAAAGATACTTCCCTACTTCCAAGATTGCTACATTGAAAAAGGAGATTTTTACTGCAAAATAGTATGATTTCTATGAGTTTTGGGGATCGTTTTAAGAGATTTCTATGATTAGCTAGAGGTCCATGTCACGATATTCCAAGTGAGCATTTGGTATAGTATTTCATTCAGGATTGCACTATGCATATAGAAAGAATTTGGATGTAAATTCTGGGGTTCCATTGATAATTTAACTCCAGATGAAGCATGGAACTTGATTGAGAAGATAGTAAGCAATGACTAGCAATATGGGGGCTATGATACTAGACAAGTCCATGAGTTTTCTTTAAGGCTTTCTCAAAATTTTAATAGTTTATCTTCTCAAGTTGTTGCCATGAATGCTGAGATTAACAATGTAGCTGCTCAACTGAGTAATTCACATGTTCAAAGCACATACTCTCAATCTCTTGTGGCTCTTATTTGTCAGCTTTGTTATTCACCTATGCACGCCACTGTCAATTGTCCTACACTTTGTGTAGATGTATCATCCATCTATCAAGTCAAACAAAACCAGTATCTATAAAGGAATCCATACTCCAACACATATAATGAAGGATGGAGAGATCATCCTAATCTTAGATGGAGGTAGAGACAGAAATTTTGGATAGAATAAATTTAATAATGATAGACAATTGTTGAATCATCTAGAGCTATAGAATTACCTACTGCTGCAAAAGATGATGGTATATCTGAGATAATTAAGAGCATTAATGTGATGAATGCAAATATAAACTTTATAAACATAACTTTCAATTCTAACTTCAAGGACCTGAGATCTACTGTGGAGAACAACCTAGCAATGATATATTCTAAGTTTGCTGCCTTGGAGAATAGAATAGAATGGTGGAAAACCAAAACTTCTAACATGAATGGCTATGTATCACAACTAGCCAATTCAATAAGTGATATTCAAGCAAGAATCAGTAGAAATTTACCTTCAAACACATTTGTTAATCCCAAATCTATTAATGCTATAAGTTTGAGAAGTGAAAAAACAGTGGGGAAACTAGTTCTAAAACGAAAGAGTTGATTGAAGAAAACCTTCACTCATGCCAGAATCAGAAAGTAGCAAAGGAAAGGAGATATTGTAGCAGGAAAATGAGCAAACCATATTGAAGGGTGCTGCACAATCACCTATTATGCATGAAGCAGTTGCTAGTTCTAGTAGTGCAGGTCAGAAATCATATAGGAACCATAATAAGAAAGAGCATGAAGATGCAAAATAAAAGGATGGAGAGATAAGTATGAAACACCTACCTTTTCCTAATGCATACATGTGTCCAAAGAAGCTTTTGAAAGATAAACAGGAACAAGATATTATGAATCTATTAGGGAAATTGGAAGTTAATATGCCACTTGACGATCTGATTACAAGTATATCTAAGTATGTGAAATTCATGAAAGAACTCTGCACTAATAAAAAAATTTGCAAGCCAAATTAAAGGGTTCAAGTATGATCCAGTGTGTCAGCTTTACTTAAGCCACAACCTTCTACTAAAGGTAATGATCCAGGTTCTTTTACAATCCCAATCACCATTGGTAAGTTTCAGAGTGCTAGTGCTTTGTTAGATCTTGGTGTAGCCATTAATGTAATTCCAACTTCCATGATAGTTCAACTTGTTAATCGGACCACTAGGAAACCTGAGGGACTTCTAGAGGACATATTGGTGAAGGTCAAAGACTTGATTACACCTGCAGATTTTTATGTCTTAGATACGTCATATAAGTGAACCTCAAAAGGTCCTATTATTTTGGGGAGGCTATTCCTTAGAACAGCTAACACTATCATAAGCATGAAAAATGGGAGCATCACATTGGAAGTAGGTGATGATGTCATAAGGTAGCAGGAGAACATAATGTTGCTGATCCTCTAACAAAGCCGCTTGTGCAGGCAAAGCATGAGCGTCATGTTGGTCAATGGTAATTAGTCAAATTAATGATTGTACCTAGTGCAAGTGGGAGGTTGTTGGAAATTGTGCCCTAGGGGCCAATCATTGTCTTATGAACATTGTTGATTTATGAATTTATTAATTGTGTTATCATATTCTTTGCATGTTTACTGTGATGACCATCCTTGGATAACTCATGATCTTATCCTAAATGTCCCTGGTCGGTCATCTATGCAGGAGCATAGATGAAATAAGACCAGTATGATTTTGAAGATGTATAGAGATATAAATCAAAGTCACAGGCACATGTAAGAGTACAAGGTTACATTGTTCATCGATCCTCATATGATTTGGGTAGTCGTTATGTCTTGCTAGAGACCGCTTGCGACTTGTGGGCCAGTATAACAAATGACCCACTGCCAACTTCATATAGGCCTACAGGGTCACACACGAAATAGCCCAACACGAGCTTTGATGTCCAGATTCATTGAATCTAAGACATGTCCGATTCAATGAATGATCCAGGGTGGATGTATATATTTATTTATATTTATATTCATATATCTATAAATTCGTACATATACATTATATATAAGAGATATATGAGATTTAATTTATAAGGATAAATTAAATCTCTATCACGTTTGAATTTGAAATTCAAATTGATATGATATCTCAAATTTGATTTATGAAAATAAATCAAATATAGTTCAGCCTTATCTTTATTTTAAATTAAATAAATAGGTGAATTAAATCTGTGGGACGGATTTAATATAAATATTATTTATTTAATTAGTTTCTTATCAAATTATACGATATATGATATTGTATTAATTTCAGAATTAATATAAGATTAACTCCAAAAATCCAATTCGGTAGAGAAAAACGCATAGCATCCCATATATCTGATTTGAGGAGCTACGTTTTGAAAACACATAGAATACAGAAAGGCCGAAGGGGAATCTGCAAAAGGTTTGCAGATAAGAAGCTGCCGAAATAGAGACGGAGAGAACGAATTCTTGAGAAAGCCCTGGAGGGACAAGAGACGCTAGCACGTCGTTCATGGTTAGAACACTGTTTGTGTGGATACCAGCAGAGGAAGCCGACCTGAGTCGTCGACTTCTTGCGATCGGAAAGGGAGCACGAGCCGCGGAGAGAAGCTGTGAACGTCGTGAGCAGAAGCTGTAGAAGCCACCGAGGAACACTCAGGGTAATGCTTCTTCCCACTTGACTTAAACATATACGGTAGATCCTGGCAAGGAATAGAAAATTTTTTAAGTTAATTTCCGCTGCGTGTCTTCCAATTCCTTACACTTTCCGCACTTGTCCTGGTTTAGATGTTAATTTTGAGTTGAAAGGACCTTTATTAAGTAACTTACCAAAGTTTTATGGATTGGCAGGTGAGGATCATTTCAAGTATTTGACGACTATGCAGTGGGTTTACTCATCCCTGAAACCTGTAGGTGTTGACATGGATGCTGTACAGGGACGAGTATTCCACTTTATACTTGAAGGAAAAGAAAATGAATAGTTTTTTGTGCTACTACATCATACACCTCAACCCTTAGACTCTTAGAATAACTTAAGGACTACTTTCTTAGAAAGATACTTCCCTACTTCCAAGATTGCTACATTGAAAAAGGAGATTTTTACTGCAAAATAGTATGATTTCTATGAGTTTTGGGGATCGTTTTAAGAGATTTCTATGATTAGCTAGAGGTCCATGTCACGATATTCCAAGTGAGCATTTGGTATAGTATTTCATTCAGGATTGCACTATGCATATAGAAAGAATTTGGATGTAAATTCTGGGGTTCCATTGATAATTTAACTCCAGATGAAGCATGGAACTTGATTGAGAAGATAGTAAGCAATGACTAGCAATATGGGGGCTATGATACTAGACAAGTCCATGAGTTTTCTTTAAGGCTTTCTCAAAATTTTAATAGTTTATCTTCTCAAGTTGTTGCCATGAATGCTGAGATTAACAATGTAGCTGCTCAACTGAGTAATTCACATGTTCAAAGCACATACTCTCAATCTCTTGTGGCTCTTATTTGTCAGCTTTGTTATTCACCTATGCACGCCACTGTCAATTGTCCTACACTTTGTGTAGATGTATCATCCATCTATCAAGTCAAACAAAACCAGTATCTATAAAGGAATCCATACTCCAACACATATAATGAAGGATGGAGAGATCATCCTAATCTTAGATGGAGGTAGAGACAGAAATTTTGGATAGAATAAATTTAATAATGATAGACAATTGTTGAATCATCTAGAGCTATAGAATTACCTACTGCTGCAAAAGATGATGGTATATCTGAGATAATTAAGAGCATTAATGTGATGAATGCAAATATAAACTTTATAAACATAACTTTCAATTCTAACTTCAAGGACCTGAGATCTACTGTGGAGAACAACCTAGCAATGATATATTCTAAGTTTGCTGCCTTGGAGAATAGAATAGAATGGTGGAAAACCAAAACTTCTAACATGAATGGCTATGTATCACAACTAGCCAATTCAATAAGTGATATTCAAGCAAGAATCAGTAGAAATTTACCTTCAAACACATTTGTTAATCCCAAATCTATTAATGCTATAAGTTTGAGAAGTGAAAAAACAGTGGGGAAACTAGTTCTAAAACGAAAGAGTTGATTGAAGAAAACCTTCACTCATGCCAGAATCAGAAAGTAGCAAAGGAAAGGAGATATTGTAGCAGGAAAATGAGCAAACCATATTGAAGGGTGCTGCACAATCACCTATTATGCATGAAGCAGTTGCTAGTTCTAGTAGTGCAGGTCAGAAATCATATAGGAACCATAATAAGAAAGAGCATGAAGATGCAAAATAAAAGGATGGAGAGATAAGTATGAAACACCTACCTTTTCCTAATGCATACATGTGTCCAAAGAAGCTTTTGAAAGATAAACAGGAACAAGATATTATGAATCTATTAGGGAAATTGGAAGTTAATATGCCACTTGACGATCTGATTACAAGTATATCTAAGTATGTGAAATTCATGAAAGAACTCTGCACTAATAAAAAAATTTGCAAGCCAAATTAAAGGGTTCAAGTATGATCCAGTGTGTCAGCTTTACTTAAGCCACAACCTTCTACTAAAGGTAATGATCCAGGTTCTTTTACAATCCCAATCACCATTGGTAAGTTTCAGAGTGCTAGTGCTTTGTTAGATCTTGGTGTAGCCATTAATGTAATTCCAACTTCCATGATAGTTCAACTTGTTAATCGGACCACTAGGAAACCTGAGGGACTTCTAGAGGACATATTGGTGAAGGTCAAAGACTTGATTACACCTGCAGATTTTTATGTCTTAGATACGTCATATAAGTGAACCTCAAAAGGTCCTATTATTTTGGGGAGGCTATTCCTTAGAACAGCTAACACTATCATAAGCATGAAAAATGGGAGCATCACATTGGAAGTAGGTGATGATGTCATAAGGTAGCAGGAGAACATAATGTTGCTGATCCTCTAACAAAGCCGCTTGTGCAGGCAAAGCATGAGCGTCATGTTGGTCAATGGTAATTAGTCAAATTAATGATTGTACCTAGTGCAAGTGGGAGGTTGTTGGAAATTGTGCCCTAGGGGCCAATCATTGTCTTATGAACATTGTTGATTTATGAATTTATTAATTGTGTTATCATATTCTTTGCATGTTTACTGTGATGACCATCCTTGGATAACTCATGATCTTATCCTAAATGTCCCTGGTCGGTCATCTATGCAGGAGCATAGATGAAATAAGACCAGTATGATTTTGAAGATGTATAGAGATATAAATCAAAGTCACAGGCACATGTAAGAGTACAAGGTTACATTGTTCATCGATCCTCATATGATTTGGGTAGTCGTTATGTCTTGCTAGAGACCGCTTGCGACTTGTGGGCCAGTATAACAAATGACCCACTGCCAACTTCATATAGGCCTACAGGGTCACACACGAAATAGCCCAACACGAGCTTTGATGTCCAGATTCATTGAATCTAAGACATGTCCGATTCAATGAATGATCCAGGGTGGATGTATATATTTATTTATATTTATATTCATATATCTATAAATTCGTACATATACATTATATATAAGAGATATATGAGATTTAATTTATAAGGATAAATTAAATCTCTATCACGTTTGAATTTGAAATTCAAATTGATATGATATCTCAAATTTGATTTATGAAAATAAATCAAATATAGTTCAGCCTTATCTTTATTTTAAATTAAATAAATAGGTGAATTAAATCTGTGGGACGGATTTAATATAAATATTATTTATTTAATTAGTTTCTTATCAAATTATACGATATATGATATTGTATTAATTTCAGAATTAATATAAGATTAACTCCAAAAATCCAATTCGGTAGAGAAAAACGCATAGCATCCCATATATCTGATTTGAGGAGCTACGTTTTGAAAACACATAGAATACAGAAAGGCCGAAGGGGAATCTGCAAAAGGTTTGCAGATAAGAAGCTGCCGAAATAGAGACGGAGAGAACGAATTCTTGAGAAAGCCCTGGAGGGACAAGAGACGCTAGCACGTCGTTCATGGTTAGAACACTGTTTGTGTGGATACCAGCAGAGGAAGCCGACCTGAGTCGTCGACTTCTTGCGATCGGAAAGGGAGCACGAGCCGCGGAGAGAAGCTGTGAACGTCGTGAGCAGAAGCTGTAGAAGCCACCGAGGAACACTCAGGGTAATGCTTCTTCCCACTTGACTTAAACATATACGGTAGATCCTGGCAAGGAATAGAAAATTTTTTAAGTTAATTTCCGCTGCGTGTCTTCCAATTCCTTACACTTTCCGCACTTGTCCTGGTTTAGATGTTAATTTTGAGTTGAAAGGACCTTTATTAAGTAACTTACCAAAGTTTTATGGATTGGCAGGTGAGGATCATTTCAAGTATTTGACGACTATGCAGTGGGTTTACTCATCCCTGAAACCTGTAGGTGTTGACATGGATGCTGTACAGGGACGAGTATTCCACTTTATACTTGAAGGAAAAGAAAATGAATAGTTTTTTGTGCTACTACATCATACACCTCAACCCTTAGACTCTTAGAATAACTTAAGGACTACTTTCTTAGAAAGATACTTCCCTACTTCCAAGATTGCTACATTGAAAAAGGAGATTTTTACTGCAAAATAGTATGATTTCTATGAGTTTTGGGGATCGTTTTAAGAGATTTCTATGATTAGCTAGAGGTCCATGTCACGATATTCCAAGTGAGCATTTGGTATAGTATTTCATTCAGGATTGCACTATGCATATAGAAAGAATTTGGATGTAAATTCTGGGGTTCCATTGATAATTTAACTCCAGATGAAGCATGGAACTTGATTGAGAAGATAGTAAGCAATGACTAGCAATATGGGGGCTATGATACTAGACAAGTCCATGAGTTTTCTTTAAGGCTTTCTCAAAATTTTAATAGTTTATCTTCTCAAGTTGTTGCCATGAATGCTGAGATTAACAATGTAGCTGCTCAACTGAGTAATTCACATGTTCAAAGCACATACTCTCAATCTCTTGTGGCTCTTATTTGTCAGCTTTGTTATTCACCTATGCACGCCACTGTCAATTGTCCTACACTTTGTGTAGATGTATCATCCATCTATCAAGTCAAACAAAACCAGTATCTATAAAGGAATCCATACTCCAACACATATAATGAAGGATGGAGAGATCATCCTAATCTTAGATGGAGGTAGAGACAGAAATTTTGGATAGAATAAATTTAATAATGATAGACAATTGTTGAATCATCTAGAGCTATAGAATTACCTACTGCTGCAAAAGATGATGGTATATCTGAGATAATTAAGAGCATTAATGTGATGAATGCAAATATAAACTTTATAAACATAACTTTCAATTCTAACTTCAAGGACCTGAGATCTACTGTGGAGAACAACCTAGCAATGATATATTCTAAGTTTGCTGCCTTGGAGAATAGAATAGAATGGTGGAAAACCAAAACTTCTAACATGAATGGCTATGTATCACAACTAGCCAATTCAATAAGTGATATTCAAGCAAGAATCAGTAGAAATTTACCTTCAAACACATTTGTTAATCCCAAATCTATTAATGCTATAAGTTTGAGAAGTGAAAAAACAGTGGGGAAACTAGTTCTAAAACGAAAGAGTTGATTGAAGAAAACCTTCACTCATGCCAGAATCAGAAAGTAGCAAAGGAAAGGAGATATTGTAGCAGGAAAATGAGCAAACCATATTGAAGGGTGCTGCACAATCACCTATTATGCATGAAGCAGTTGCTAGTTCTAGTAGTGCAGGTCAGAAATCATATAGGAACCATAATAAGAAAGAGCATGAAGATGCAAAATAAAAGGATGGAGAGATAAGTATGAAACACCTACCTTTTCCTAATGCATACATGTGTCCAAAGAAGCTTTTGAAAGATAAACAGGAACAAGATATTATGAATCTATTAGGGAAATTGGAAGTTAATATGCCACTTGACGATCTGATTACAAGTATATCTAAGTATGTGAAATTCATGAAAGAACTCTGCACTAATAAAAAAATTTGCAAGCCAAATTAAAGGGTTCAAGTATGATCCAGTGTGTCAGCTTTACTTAAGCCACAACCTTCTACTAAAGGTAATGATCCAGGTTCTTTTACAATCCCAATCACCATTGGTAAGTTTCAGAGTGCTAGTGCTTTGTTAGATCTTGGTGTAGCCATTAATGTAATTCCAACTTCCATGATAGTTCAACTTGTTAATCGGACCACTAGGAAACCTGAGGGACTTCTAGAGGACATATTGGTGAAGGTCAAAGACTTGATTACACCTGCAGATTTTTATGTCTTAGATACGTCATATAAGTGAACCTCAAAAGGTCCTATTATTTTGGGGAGGCTATTCCTTAGAACAGCTAACACTATCATAAGCATGAAAAATGGGAGCATCACATTGGAAGTAGGTGATGATGTCATAAGGTAGCAGGAGAACATAATGTTGCTGATCCTCTAACAAAGCCGCTTGTGCAGGCAAAGCATGAGCGTCATGTTGGTCAATGGTAATTAGTCAAATTAATGATTGTACCTAGTGCAAGTGGGAGGTTGTTGGAAATTGTGCCCTAGGGGCCAATCATTGTCTTATGAACATTGTTGATTTATGAATTTATTAATTGTGTTATCATATTCTTTGCATGTTTACTGTGATGACCATCCTTGGATAACTCATGATCTTATCCTAAATGTCCCTGGTCGGTCATCTATGCAGGAGCATAGATGAAATAAGACCAGTATGATTTTGAAGATGTATAGAGATATAAATCAAAGTCACAGGCACATGTAAGAGTACAAGGTTACATTGTTCATCGATCCTCATATGATTTGGGTAGTCGTTATGTCTTGCTAGAGACCGCTTGCGACTTGTGGGCCAGTATAACAAATGACCCACTGCCAACTTCATATAGGCCTACAGGGTCACACACGAAATAGCCCAACACGAGCTTTGATGTCCAGATTCATTGAATCTAAGACATGTCCGATTCAATGAATGATCCAGGGTGGATGTATATATTTATTTATATTTATATTCATATATCTATAAATTCGTACATATACATTATATATAAGAGATATATGAGATTTAATTTATAAGGATAAATTAAATCTCTATCACGTTTGAATTTGAAATTCAAATTGATATGATATCTCAAATTTGATTTATGAAAATAAATCAAATATAGTTCAGCCTTATCTTTATTTTAAATTAAATAAATAGGTGAATTAAATCTGTGGGACGGATTTAATATAAATATTATTTATTTAATTAGTTTCTTATCAAATTATACGATATATGATATTGTATTAATTTCAGAATTAATATAAGATTAACTCCAAAAATCCAATTCGGTAGAGAAAAACGCATAGCATCCCATATATCTGATTTGAGGAGCTACGTTTTGAAAACACATAGAATACAGAAAGGCCGAAGGGGAATCTGCAAAAGGTTTGCAGATAAGAAGCTGCCGAAATAGAGACGGAGAGAACGAATTCTTGAGAAAGCCCTGGAGGGACAAGAGACGCTAGCACGTCGTTCATGGTTAGAACACTGTTTGTGTGGATACCAGCAGAGGAAGCCGACCTGAGTCGTCGACTTCTTGCGATCGGAAAGGGAGCACGAGCCGCGGAGAGAAGCTGTGAACGTCGTGAGCAGAAGCTGTAGAAGCCACCGAGGAACACTCAGGGTAATGCTTCTTCCCACTTGACTTAAACATATACGGTAGATCCTGGCAAGGAATAGAAAATTTTTTAAGTTAATTTCCGCTGCGTGTCTTCCAATTCCTTACACTTTCCGCACTTGTCCTGGTTTAGATGTTAATTTTGAGTTGAAAGGACCTTTATTAAGTAACTTACCAAAGTTTTATGGATTGGCAGGTGAGGATCATTTCAAGTATTTGACGACTATGCAGTGGGTTTACTCATCCCTGAAACCTGTAGGTGTTGACATGGATGCTGTACAGGGACGAGTATTCCACTTTATACTTGAAGGAAAAGAAAATGAATAGTTTTTTGTGCTACTACATCATACACCTCAACCCTTAGACTCTTAGAATAACTTAAGGACTACTTTCTTAGAAAGATACTTCCCTACTTCCAAGATTGCTACATTGAAAAAGGAGATTTTTACTGCAAAATAGTATGATTTCTATGAGTTTTGGGGATCGTTTTAAGAGATTTCTATGATTAGCTAGAGGTCCATGTCACGATATTCCAAGTGAGCATTTGGTATAGTATTTCATTCAGGATTGCACTATGCATATAGAAAGAATTTGGATGTAAATTCTGGGGTTCCATTGATAATTTAACTCCAGATGAAGCATGGAACTTGATTGAGAAGATAGTAAGCAATGACTAGCAATATGGGGGCTATGATACTAGACAAGTCCATGAGTTTTCTTTAAGGCTTTCTCAAAATTTTAATAGTTTATCTTCTCAAGTTGTTGCCATGAATGCTGAGATTAACAATGTAGCTGCTCAACTGAGTAATTCACATGTTCAAAGCACATACTCTCAATCTCTTGTGGCTCTTATTTGTCAGCTTTGTTATTCACCTATGCACGCCACTGTCAATTGTCCTACACTTTGTGTAGATGTATCATCCATCTATCAAGTCAAACAAAACCAGTATCTATAAAGGAATCCATACTCCAACACATATAATGAAGGATGGAGAGATCATCCTAATCTTAGATGGAGGTAGAGACAGAAATTTTGGATAGAATAAATTTAATAATGATAGACAATTGTTGAATCATCTAGAGCTATAGAATTACCTACTGCTGCAAAAGATGATGGTATATCTGAGATAATTAAGAGCATTAATGTGATGAATGCAAATATAAACTTTATAAACATAACTTTCAATTCTAACTTCAAGGACCTGAGATCTACTGTGGAGAACAACCTAGCAATGATATATTCTAAGTTTGCTGCCTTGGAGAATAGAATAGAATGGTGGAAAACCAAAACTTCTAACATGAATGGCTATGTATCACAACTAGCCAATTCAATAAGTGATATTCAAGCAAGAATCAGTAGAAATTTACCTTCAAACACATTTGTTAATCCCAAATCTATTAATGCTATAAGTTTGAGAAGTGAAAAAACAGTGGGGAAACTAGTTCTAAAACGAAAGAGTTGATTGAAGAAAACCTTCACTCATGCCAGAATCAGAAAGTAGCAAAGGAAAGGAGATATTGTAGCAGGAAAATGAGCAAACCATATTGAAGGGTGCTGCACAATCACCTATTATGCATGAAGCAGTTGCTAGTTCTAGTAGTGCAGGTCAGAAATCATATAGGAACCATAATAAGAAAGAGCATGAAGATGCAAAATAAAAGGATGGAGAGATAAGTATGAAACACCTACCTTTTCCTAATGCATACATGTGTCCAAAGAAGCTTTTGAAAGATAAACAGGAACAAGATATTATGAATCTATTAGGGAAATTGGAAGTTAATATGCCACTTGACGATCTGATTACAAGTATATCTAAGTATGTGAAATTCATGAAAGAACTCTGCACTAATAAAAAAATTTGCAAGCCAAATTAAAGGGTTCAAGTATGATCCAGTGTGTCAGCTTTACTTAAGCCACAACCTTCTACTAAAGGTAATGATCCAGGTTCTTTTACAATCCCAATCACCATTGGTAAGTTTCAGAGTGCTAGTGCTTTGTTAGATCTTGGTGTAGCCATTAATGTAATTCCAACTTCCATGATAGTTCAACTTGTTAATCGGACCACTAGGAAACCTGAGGGACTTCTAGAGGACATATTGGTGAAGGTCAAAGACTTGATTACACCTGCAGATTTTTATGTCTTAGATACGTCATATAAGTGAACCTCAAAAGGTCCTATTATTTTGGGGAGGCTATTCCTTAGAACAGCTAACACTATCATAAGCATGAAAAATGGGAGCATCACATTGGAAGTAGGTGATGATGTCATAAGGTAGCAGGAGAACATAATGTTGCTGATCCTCTAACAAAGCCGCTTGTGCAGGCAAAGCATGAGCGTCATGTTGGTCAATGGTAATTAGTCAAATTAATGATTGTACCTAGTGCAAGTGGGAGGTTGTTGGAAATTGTGCCCTAGGGGCCAATCATTGTCTTATGAACATTGTTGATTTATGAATTTATTAATTGTGTTATCATATTCTTTGCATGTTTACTGTGATGACCATCCTTGGATAACTCATGATCTTATCCTAAATGTCCCTGGTCGGTCATCTATGCAGGAGCATAGATGAAATAAGACCAGTATGATTTTGAAGATGTATAGAGATATAAATCAAAGTCACAGGCACATGTAAGAGTACAAGGTTACATTGTTCATCGATCCTCATATGATTTGGGTAGTCGTTATGTCTTGCTAGAGACCGCTTGCGACTTGTGGGCCAGTATAACAAATGACCCACTGCCAACTTCATATAGGCCTACAGGGTCACACACGAAATAGCCCAACACGAGCTTTGATGTCCAGATTCATTGAATCTAAGACATGTCCGATTCAATGAATGATCCAGGGTGGATGTATATATTTATTTATATTTATATTCATATATCTATAAATTCGTACATATACATTATATATAAGAGATATATGAGATTTAATTTATAAGGATAAATTAAATCTCTATCACGTTTGAATTTGAAATTCAAATTGATATGATATCTCAAATTTGATTTATGAAAATAAATCAAATATAGTTCAGCCTTATCTTTATTTTAAATTAAATAAATAGGTGAATTAAATCTGTGGGACGGATTTAATATAAATATTATTTATTTAATTAGTTTCTTATCAAATTATACGATATATGATATTGTATTAATTTCAGAATTAATATAAGATTAACTCCAAAAATCCAATTCGGTAGAGAAAAACGCATAGCATCCCATATATCTGATTTGAGGAGCTACGTTTTGAAAACACATAGAATACAGAAAGGCCGAAGGGGAATCTGCAAAAGGTTTGCAGATAAGAAGCTGCCGAAATAGAGACGGAGAGAACGAATTCTTGAGAAAGCCCTGGAGGGACAAGAGACGCTAGCACGTCGTTCATGGTTAGAACACTGTTTGTGTGGATACCAGCAGAGGAAGCCGACCTGAGTCGTCGACTTCTTGCGATCGGAAAGGGAGCACGAGCCGCGGAGAGAAGCTGTGAACGTCGTGAGCAGAAGCTGTAGAAGCCACCGAGGAACACTCAGGGTAATGCTTCTTCCCACTTGACTTAAACATATACGGTAGATCCTGGCAAGGAATAGAAAATTTTTTAAGTTAATTTCCGCTGCGTGTCTTCCAATTCCTTACACTTTCCGCACTTGTCCTGGTTTAGATGTTAATTTTGAGTTGAAAGGACCTTTATTAAGTAACTTACCAAAGTTTTATGGATTGGCAGGTGAGGATCATTTCAAGTATTTGACGACTATGCAGTGGGTTTACTCATCCCTGAAACCTGTAGGTGTTGACATGGATGCTGTACAGGGACGAGTATTCCACTTTATACTTGAAGGAAAAGAAAATGAATAGTTTTTTGTGCTACTACATCATACACCTCAACCCTTAGACTCTTAGAATAACTTAAGGACTACTTTCTTAGAAAGATACTTCCCTACTTCCAAGATTGCTACATTGAAAAAGGAGATTTTTACTGCAAAATAGTATGATTTCTATGAGTTTTGGGGATCGTTTTAAGAGATTTCTATGATTAGCTAGAGGTCCATGTCACGATATTCCAAGTGAGCATTTGGTATAGTATTTCATTCAGGATTGCACTATGCATATAGAAAGAATTTGGATGTAAATTCTGGGGTTCCATTGATAATTTAACTCCAGATGAAGCATGGAACTTGATTGAGAAGATAGTAAGCAATGACTAGCAATATGGGGGCTATGATACTAGACAAGTCCATGAGTTTTCTTTAAGGCTTTCTCAAAATTTTAATAGTTTATCTTCTCAAGTTGTTGCCATGAATGCTGAGATTAACAATGTAGCTGCTCAACTGAGTAATTCACATGTTCAAAGCACATACTCTCAATCTCTTGTGGCTCTTATTTGTCAGCTTTGTTATTCACCTATGCACGCCACTGTCAATTGTCCTACACTTTGTGTAGATGTATCATCCATCTATCAAGTCAAACAAAACCAGTATCTATAAAGGAATCCATACTCCAACACATATAATGAAGGATGGAGAGATCATCCTAATCTTAGATGGAGGTAGAGACAGAAATTTTGGATAGAATAAATTTAATAATGATAGACAATTGTTGAATCATCTAGAGCTATAGAATTACCTACTGCTGCAAAAGATGATGGTATATCTGAGATAATTAAGAGCATTAATGTGATGAATGCAAATATAAACTTTATAAACATAACTTTCAATTCTAACTTCAAGGACCTGAGATCTACTGTGGAGAACAACCTAGCAATGATATATTCTAAGTTTGCTGCCTTGGAGAATAGAATAGAATGGTGGAAAACCAAAACTTCTAACATGAATGGCTATGTATCACAACTAGCCAATTCAATAAGTGATATTCAAGCAAGAATCAGTAGAAATTTACCTTCAAACACATTTGTTAATCCCAAATCTATTAATGCTATAAGTTTGAGAAGTGAAAAAACAGTGGGGAAACTAGTTCTAAAACGAAAGAGTTGATTGAAGAAAACCTTCACTCATGCCAGAATCAGAAAGTAGCAAAGGAAAGGAGATATTGTAGCAGGAAAATGAGCAAACCATATTGAAGGGTGCTGCACAATCACCTATTATGCATGAAGCAGTTGCTAGTTCTAGTAGTGCAGGTCAGAAATCATATAGGAACCATAATAAGAAAGAGCATGAAGATGCAAAATAAAAGGATGGAGAGATAAGTATGAAACACCTACCTTTTCCTAATGCATACATGTGTCCAAAGAAGCTTTTGAAAGATAAACAGGAACAAGATATTATGAATCTATTAGGGAAATTGGAAGTTAATATGCCACTTGACGATCTGATTACAAGTATATCTAAGTATGTGAAATTCATGAAAGAACTCTGCACTAATAAAAAAATTTGCAAGCCAAATTAAAGGGTTCAAGTATGATCCAGTGTGTCAGCTTTACTTAAGCCACAACCTTCTACTAAAGGTAATGATCCAGGTTCTTTTACAATCCCAATCACCATTGGTAAGTTTCAGAGTGCTAGTGCTTTGTTAGATCTTGGTGTAGCCATTAATGTAATTCCAACTTCCATGATAGTTCAACTTGTTAATCGGACCACTAGGAAACCTGAGGGACTTCTAGAGGACATATTGGTGAAGGTCAAAGACTTGATTACACCTGCAGATTTTTATGTCTTAGATACGTCATATAAGTGAACCTCAAAAGGTCCTATTATTTTGGGGAGGCTATTCCTTAGAACAGCTAACACTATCATAAGCATGAAAAATGGGAGCATCACATTGGAAGTAGGTGATGATGTCATAAGGTAGCAGGAGAACATAATGTTGCTGATCCTCTAACAAAGCCGCTTGTGCAGGCAAAGCATGAGCGTCATGTTGGTCAATGGTAATTAGTCAAATTAATGATTGTACCTAGTGCAAGTGGGAGGTTGTTGGAAATTGTGCCCTAGGGGCCAATCATTGTCTTATGAACATTGTTGATTTATGAATTTATTAATTGTGTTATCATATTCTTTGCATGTTTACTGTGATGACCATCCTTGGATAACTCATGATCTTATCCTAAATGTCCCTGGTCGGTCATCTATGCAGGAGCATAGATGAAATAAGACCAGTATGATTTTGAAGATGTATAGAGATATAAATCAAAGTCACAGGCACATGTAAGAGTACAAGGTTACATTGTTCATCGATCCTCATATGATTTGGGTAGTCGTTATGTCTTGCTAGAGACCGCTTGCGACTTGTGGGCCAGTATAACAAATGACCCACTGCCAACTTCATATAGGCCTACAGGGTCACACACGAAATAGCCCAACACGAGCTTTGATGTCCAGATTCATTGAATCTAAGACATGTCCGATTCAATGAATGATCCAGGGTGGATGTATATATTTATTTATATTTATATTCATATATCTATAAATTCGTACATATACATTATATATAAGAGATATATGAGATTTAATTTATAAGGATAAATTAAATCTCTATCACGTTTGAATTTGAAATTCAAATTGATATGATATCTCAAATTTGATTTATGAAAATAAATCAAATATAGTTCAGCCTTATCTTTATTTTAAATTAAATAAATAGGTGAATTAAATCTGTGGGACGGATTTAATATAAATATTATTTATTTAATTAGTTTCTTATCAAATTATACGATATATGATATTGTATTAATTTCAGAATTAATATAAGATTAACTCCAAAAATCCAATTCGGTAGAGAAAAACGCATAGCATCCCATATATCTGATTTGAGGAGCTACGTTTTGAAAACACATAGAATACAGAAAGGCCGAAGGGGAATCTGCAAAAGGTTTGCAGATAAGAAGCTGCCGAAATAGAGACGGAGAGAACGAATTCTTGAGAAAGCCCTGGAGGGACAAGAGACGCTAGCACGTCGTTCATGGTTAGAACACTGTTTGTGTGGATACCAGCAGAGGAAGCCGACCTGAGTCGTCGACTTCTTGCGATCGGAAAGGGAGCACGAGCCGCGGAGAGAAGCTGTGAACGTCGTGAGCAGAAGCTGTAGAAGCCGCTGAGGAACACTCAGGGTAATGCTTCTTCCCACTTGACTTAAACATATACGGTAGATCCTGGCAAGGAATAGAAAATTTTTTAAGTTAATTTCCGCTGCGTGTCTTCCAATTCCTTACACTTTCCGCACTTGTCCTGGTTTAGATGTTAATTTTGAGTTGAAAGGACCTTTATTAAGTAACTTACCAAAGTTTTATGGATTGGCAGGTGAGGATCATTTCAAGTATTTGACGACTATGCAGTGGGTTTACTCATCCCTGAAACCTGTAGGTGTTGACATGGATGCTGTACAGGGACGAGTATTCCACTTTATACTTGAAGGAAAAGAAAATGAATAGTTTTTTGTGCTACTACATCATACACCTCAACCCTTAGACTCTTAGAATAACTTAAGGACTACTTTCTTAGAAAGATACTTCCCTACTTCCAAGATTGCTACATTGAAAAAGGAGATTTTTACTGCAAAATAGTATGATTTCTATGAGTTTTGGGGATCGTTTTAAGAGATTTCTATGATTAGCTAGAGGTCCATGTCACGATATTCCAAGTGAGCATTTGGTATAGTATTTCATTCAGGATTGCACTATGCATATAGAAAGAATTTGGATGTAAATTCTGGGGTTCCATTGATAATTTAACTCCAGATGAAGCATGGAACTTGATTGAGAAGATAGTAAGCAATGACTAGCAATATGGGGGCTATGATACTAGACAAGTCCATGAGTTTTCTTTAAGGCTTTCTCAAAATTTTAATAGTTTATCTTCTCAAGTTGTTGCCATGAATGCTGAGATTAACAATGTAGCTGCTCAACTGAGTAATTCACATGTTCAAAGCACATACTCTCAATCTCTTGTGGCTCTTATTTGTCAGCTTTGTTATTCACCTATGCACGCCACTGTCAATTGTCCTACACTTTGTGTAGATGTATCATCCATCTATCAAGTCAAACAAAACCAGTATCTATAAAGGAATCCATACTCCAACACATATAATGAAGGATGGAGAGATCATCCTAATCTTAGATGGAGGTAGAGACAGAAATTTTGGATAGAATAAATTTAATAATGATAGACAATTGTTGAATCATCTAGAGCTATAGAATTACCTACTGCTGCAAAAGATGATGGTATATCTGAGATAATTAAGAGCATTAATGTGATGAATGCAAATATAAACTTTATAAACATAACTTTCAATTCTAACTTCAAGGACCTGAGATCTACTGTGGAGAACAACCTAGCAATGATATATTCTAAGTTTGCTGCCTTGGAGAATAGAATAGAATGGTGGAAAACCAAAACTTCTAACATGAATGGCTATGTATCACAACTAGCCAATTCAATAAGTGATATTCAAGCAAGAATCAGTAGAAATTTACCTTCAAACACATTTGTTAATCCCAAATCTATTAATGCTATAAGTTTGAGAAGTGAAAAAACAGTGGGGAAACTAGTTCTAAAACGAAAGAGTTGATTGAAGAAAACCTTCACTCATGCCAGAATCAGAAAGTAGCAAAGGAAAGGAGATATTGTAGCAGGAAAATGAGCAAACCATATTGAAGGGTGCTGCACAATCACCTATTATGCATGAAGCAGTTGCTAGTTCTAGTAGTGCAGGTCAGAAATCATATAGGAACCATAATAAGAAAGAGCATGAAGATGCAAAATAAAAGGATGGAGAGATAAGTATGAAACACCTACCTTTTCCTAATGCATACATGTGTCCAAAGAAGCTTTTGAAAGATAAACAGGAACAAGATATTATGAATCTATTAGGGAAATTGGAAGTTAATATGCCACTTGACGATCTGATTACAAGTATATCTAAGTATGTGAAATTCATGAAAGAACTCTGCACTAATAAAAAAATTTGCAAGCCAAATTAAAGGGTTCAAGTATGATCCAGTGTGTCAGCTTTACTTAAGCCACAACCTTCTACTAAAGGTAATGATCCAGGTTCTTTTACAATCCCAATCACCATTGGTAAGTTTCAGAGTGCTAGTGCTTTGTTAGATCTTGGTGTAGCCATTAATGTAATTCCAACTTCCATGATAGTTCAACTTGTTAATCGGACCACTAGGAAACCTGAGGGACTTCTAGAGGACATATTGGTGAAGGTCAAAGACTTGATTACACCTGCAGATTTTTATGTCTTAGATACGTCATATAAGTGAACCTCAAAAGGTCCTATTATTTTGGGGAGGCTATTCCTTAGAACAGCTAACACTATCATAAGCATGAAAAATGGGAGCATCACATTGGAAGTAGGTGATGATGTCATAAGGTAGCAGGAGAACATAATGTTGCTGATCCTCTAACAAAGCCGCTTGTGCAGGCAAAGCATGAGCGTCATGTTGGTCAATGGTAATTAGTCAAATTAATGATTGTACCTAGTGCAAGTGGGAGGTTGTTGGAAATTGTGCCCTAGGGGCCAATCATTGTCTTATGAACATTGTTGATTTATGAATTTATTAATTGTGTTATCATATTCTTTGCATGTTTACTGTGATGACCATCCTTGGATAACTCATGATCTTATCCTAAATGTCCCTGGTCGGTCATCTATGCAGGAGCATAGATGAAATAAGACCAGTATGATTTTGAAGATGTATAGAGATATAAATCAAAGTCACAGGCACATGTAAGAGTACAAGGTTACATTGTTCATCGATCCTCATATGATTTGGGTAGTCGTTATGTCTTGCTAGAGACCGCTTGCGACTTGTGGGCCAGTATAACAAATGACCCACTGCCAACTTCATATAGGCCTACAGGGTCACACACGAAATAGCCCAACACGAGCTTTGATGTCCAGATTCATTGAATCTAAGACATGTCCGATTCAATGAATGATCCAGGGTGGATGTATATATTTATTTATATTTATATTCATATATCTATAAATTCGTACATATACATTATATATAAGAGATATATGAGATTTAATTTATAAGGATAAATTAAATCTCTATCACGTTTGAATTTGAAATTCAAATTGATATGATATCTCAAATTTGATTTATGAAAATAAATCAAATATAGTTCAGCCTTATCTTTATTTTAAATTAAATAAATAGGTGAATTAAATCTGTGGGACGGATTTAATATAAATATTATTTATTTAATTAGTTTCTTATCAAATTATACGATATATGATATTGTATTAATTTCAGAATTAATATAAGATTAACTCCAAAAATCCAATTCGGTAGAGAAAAACGCATAGCATCCCATATATCTGATTTGAGGAGCTACGTTTTGAAAACACATAGAATACAGAAAGGCCGAAGGGGAATCTGCAAAAGGTTTGCAGATAAGAAGCTGCCGAAATAGAGACGGAGAGAACGAATTCTTGAGAAAGCCCTGGAGGGACAAGAGACGCTAGCACGTCGTTCATGGTTAGAACACTGTTTGTGTGGATACCAGCAGAGGAAGCCGACCTGAGTCGTCGACTTCTTGCGATCGGAAAGGGAGCACGAGCCGCGGAGAGAAGCTGTGAACGTCGTGAGCAGAAGCTGTAGAAGCCGCTGAGGAACACTCAGGGTAATGCTTCTTCCCACTTGACTTAAACATATACGGTAGATCCTGGCAAGGAATAGAAAATTTTTTAAGTTAATTTCCGCTGCGTGTCTTCCAATTCCTTACACTTTCCGCACTTGTCCTGGTTTAGATGTTAATTTTGAGTTGAAAGGACCTTTATTAAGTAACTTACCAAAGTTTTATGGATTGGCAGGTGAGGATCATTTCAAGTATTTGACGACTATGCAGTGGGTTTACTCATCCCTGAAACCTGTAGGTGTTGACATGGATGCTGTACAGGGACGAGTATTCCACTTTATACTTGAAGGAAAAGAAAATGAATAGTTTTTTGTGCTACTACATCATACACCTCAACCCTTAGACTCTTAGAATAACTTAAGGACTACTTTCTTAGAAAGATACTTCCCTACTTCCAAGATTGCTACATTGAAAAAGTAGATTTTTACTGCAAAATAGTATGATTTCTATGAGTTTTGGGGATCGTTTTAAGAGATTTCTATGATTAGCTAGAGGTCCATGTCACGATATTCCAAGTGAGCATTTGGTATAGTATTTCATTCAGGATTGCACTATGCATATAGAAAGAATTTGGATGTAAATTCTGGGGTTCCATTGATAATTTAACTCCAGATGAAGCATGGAACTTGATTGAGAAGATAGTAAGCAATGACTAGCAATATGGGGGCTATGATACTAGACAAGTCCATGAGTTTTCTTTAAGGCTTTCTCAAAATTTTAATAGTTTATCTTCTCAAGTTGTTGCCATGAATGCTGAGATTAACAATGTAGCTGCTCAACTGAGTAATTCACATGTTCAAAGCACATACTCTCAATCTCTTGTGGCTCTTATTTGTCAGCTTTGTTATTCACCTATGCACGCCACTGTCAATTGTCCTACACTTTGTGTAGATGTATCATCCATCTATCAAGTCAAACAAAACCAGTATCTATAAAGGAATCCATACTCCAACACATATAATGAAGGATGGAGAGATCATCCTAATCTTAGATGGAGGTAGAGACAGAAATTTTGGATAGAATAAATTTAATAATGATAGACAATTGTTGAATCATCTAGAGCTATAGAATTACCTACTGCTGCAAAAGATGATGGTATATCTGAGATAATTAAGAGCATTAATGTGATGAATGCAAATATAAACTTTATAAACATAACTTTCAATTCTAACTTCAAGGACCTGAGATCTACTGTGGAGAACAACCTAGCAATGATATATTCTAAGTTTGCTGCCTTGGAGAATAGAATAGAATGGTGGAAAACCAAAACTTCTAACATGAATGGCTATGTATCACAACTAGCCAATTCAATAAGTGATATTCAAGCAAGAATCAGTAGAAATTTACCTTCAAACACATTTGTTAATCCCAAATCTATTAATGCTATAAGTTTGAGAAGTGAAAAAACAGTGGGGAAACTAGTTCTAAAACGAAAGAGTTGATTGAAGAAAACCTTCACTCATGCCAGAATCAGAAAGTAGCAAAGGAAAGGAGATATTGTAGCAGGAAAATGAGCAAACCATATTGAAGGGTGCTGCACAATCACCTATTATGCATGAAGCAGTTGCTAGTTCTAGTAGTGCAGGTCAGAAATCATATAGGAACCAGAATAAGAAAGAGCATGAAGATGCAAAATAAAAGGATGGAGAGATAAGTATGAAACACCTACCTTTTCCTAATGCATACATGTGTCCAAAGAAGCTTTTGAAAGATAAACAGGAACAAGATATTATGAATCTATTAGGGAAATTGGAAGTTAATATGCCACTTGACGATCTGATTACAAGTATATCTAAGTATGTGAAATTCATGAAAGAACTCTGCACTAATAAAAAAATTTGCAAGCCAAATTAAAGGGTTCAAGTATGATCCAGTGTGTCAGCTTTACTTAAGCCACAACCTTCTACTAAAGGTAATGATCCAGGTTCTTTTACAATCCCAATCACCATTGGTAAGTTTCAGAGTGCTAGTGCTTTGTTAGATCTTGGTGTAGCCATTAATGTAATTCCAACTTCCATGATAGTTCAACTTGTTAATCGGACCACTAGGAAACCTGAGGGACTTCTAGAGGACATATTGGTGAAGGTCAAAGACTTGATTACACCTGCAGATTTTTATGTCTTAGATACGTCATATAAGTGAACCTCAAAAGGTCCTATATTTTGGGGAGGCTATTCCTTAGAACAGCTAACACTATCATAAGCATGAAAAATGGGAGCATCACATTGGAAGTAGGTGATGATGTCATAAGGTAGCAGGAGAACATAATGTTGCTGATCCTCTAACAAAGCCGCTTGTGCAGGCAAAGCATGAGCGTCATGTTGGTCAATGGTAATTAGTCAAATTAATGATTGTACCTAGTGCAAGTGGGAGGTTGTTGGAAATTGTGCCCTAGGGGCCAATCATTGTCTTATGAACATTGTTGATTTATGAATTTATTAATTGTGTTATCATATTCTTTGCATGTTTACTGTGATGACCATCCTTGGATAACTCATGATCTTATCCTAAATGTCCCTGGTCGGTCATCTATGCAGGAGCATAGATGAAATAAGACCAGTATGATTTTGAAGATGTATAGAGATATAAATCAAAGTCACAGGCACATGTAAGAGTACAAGGTTACATTGTTCATCGATCCTCATATGATTTGGGTAGTCGTTATGTCTTGCTAGAGACCGCTTGCGACTTGTGGGCCAGTATAACAAATGACCCACTGCCAACTTCATATAGGCCTACAGGGTCACACACGAAATAGCCCAACACGAGCTTTGATGTCCAGATTCATTGAATCTAAGACATGTCCGATTCAATGAATGATCCAGGGTGGATGTATATATTTATTTATATTTATATTCATATATCTATAAATTCGTACATATACATTATATATAAGAGATATATGAGATTTAATTTATAAGGATAAATTAAATCTCTATCACGTTTGAATTTGAAATTCAAATTGATATGATATCTCAAATTTGATTTATGAAAATAAATCAAATATAGTTCAGCCTTATCTTTATTTTAAATTAAATAAATAGGTCAATTAAATCTGTGGGACGGATTTAATATAAATATTATTTATTTAATTAGTTTCTTATCAAATTATACGATATATGATATTGTATTAATTTCAGAATTAATATAAGATTAACTCCAAAAATCCAATTCGGTAGAGAAAAACGCATAGCATCCCATATATCTGATTTGAGGAGCTACGTTTTGAAAACACATAGAATACAGAAAGGCCGAAGGGGAATCTGCAAAAGGTTTGCAGATAAGAAGCTGCCGAAATAGAGACGGAGAGAACGAATTCTTGAGAAAGCCCTGGAGGGACAAGAGACGCTAGCACGTCGTTCATGGTTAGAACACTGTTTGTGTGGATACCAGCAGAGGAAGCCGACCTGAGTCGTCGACTTCTTGCGATCGGAAAGGGAGCACGAGCCGCGGAGAGAAGCTGTGAACGTCGTGAGCAGAAGCTGTAGAAGCCGCTGAGGAACACTCAGGGTAATGCTTCTTCCCACTTGACTTAAACATATACGGTAGATCCTGGCAAGGAATAGAAAATTTTTTAAGTTAATTTCCGCTGCGTGTCTTCCAATTCCTTACACTTTCCGCACTTGTCCTGGTTTAGATGTTAATTTTGAGTTGAAAGGACCTTTATTAAGTAACTTACCAAAGTTTTATGGATTGGCAGGTGAGGATCATTTCAAGTATTTGACGACTATGCAGTGGGTTTACTCATCCCTGAAACCTCTAGGTGTTGACATGGATGCTGTACAGGGACGAGTATTCCACTTTATACTTGAAGGAAAAGAAAATGAATAGTTTTTTGTGCTACTACATCATACACCTCAACCCTTAGACTCTTAGAATAACTTAAGGACTACTTTCTTAGAAAGATACTTCCCTACTTCCAAGATTGCTACATTGAAAAAGGAGATTTTTACTGCAAAATAGTATGATTTCTATGAGTTTTGGGGATCGTTTTAAGAGATTTCTATGATTAGCTAGAGGTCCATGTCACGATATTCCAAGTGAGCATTTGGTATAGTATTTCATTCAGGATTGCACTATGCATATAGAAAGAATTTGGATGTAAATTCTGGGGTTCCATTGATAATTTAACTCCAGATGAAGCATGGAACTTGATTGAGAAGATAGTAAGCAATGACTAGCAATATGGGGGCTATGATACTAGACAAGTCCATGAGTTTTCTTTAAGGCTTTCTCAAAATTTTAATAGTTTATCTTCTCAAGTTGTTGCCATGAATGCTGAGATTAACAATGTAGCTGCTCAACTGAGTAATTCACATGTTCAAAGCACATACTCTCAATCTCTTGTGGCTCTTATTTGTCAGCTTTGTTATTCACCTATGCACGCCACTGTCAATTGTCCTACACTTTGTGTAGATGTATCATCCATCTATCAAGTCAAACAAAACCAGTATCTATAAAGGAATCCATACTCCAACACATATAATGAAGGATGGAGAGATCATCCTAATCTTAGATGGAGGTAGAGACAGAAATTTTGGATAGAATAAATTTAATAATGATAGACAATTGTTGAATCATCTAGAGCTATAGAATTACCTACTGCTGCAAAAGATGATGGTATATCTGAGATAATTAAGAGCATTAATGTGATGAATGCAAATATAAACTTTATAAACATAACTTTCAATTCTAACTTCAAGGACCTGAGATCTACTGTGGAGAACAACCTAGCAATGATATATTCTAAGTTTGCTGCCTTGGAGAATAGAATAGAATGGTGGAAAACCAAAACTTCTAACATGAATGGCTATGTATCACAACTAGCCAATTCAATAAGTGATATTCAAGCAAGAATCAGTAGAAATTTACCTTCAAACACATTTGTTAATCCCAAATCTATTAATGCTATAAGTTTGAGAAGTGAAAAAACAGTGGGGAAACTAGTTCTAAAACGAAAGAGTTGATTGAAGAAAACCTTCACTCATGCCAGAATCAGAAAGTAGCAAAGGAAAGGAGATATTGTAGCAGGAAAATGAGCAAACCATATTGAAGGGTGCTGCACAATCACCTATTATGCATGAAGCAGTTGCTAGTTCTAGTAGTGCAGGTCAGAAATCATATAGGAACCAGAATAAGAAAGAGCATGAAGATGCAAAATAAAAGGATGGAGAGATAAGTATGAAACACCTACCTTTTCCTAATGCATACATGTGTCCAAAGAAGCTTTTGAAAGATAAACAGGAACAAGATATTATGAATCTATTAGGGAAATTGGAAGTTAATATGCCACTTGACGATCTGATTACAAGTATATCTAAGTATGTGAAATTCATGAAAGAACTCTGCACTAATAAAAAAATTTGCAAGCCAAATTAAAGGGTTCAAGTATGATCCAGTGTGTCAGCTTTACTTAAGCCACAACCTTCTACTAAAGGTAATGATCCAGGTTCTTTTACAATCCCAATCACCATTGGTAAGTTTCAGAGTGCTAGTGCTTTGTTAGATCTTGGTGTAGCCATTAATGTAATTCCAACTTCCATGATAGTTCAACTTGTTAATCGGACCACTAGGAAACCTGAGGGACTTCTAGAGGACATATTGGTGAAGGTCAAAGACTTGATTACACCTGCAGATTTTTATGTCTTAGATACGTCATATAAGTGAACCTCAAAAGGTCCTATATTTTGGGGAGGCTATTCCTTAGAACAGCTAACACTATCATAAGCATGAAAAATGGGAGCATCACATTGGAAGTAGGTGATGATGTCATAAGGTAGCAGGAGAACATAATGTTGCTGATCCTCTAACAAAGCCGCTTGTGCAGGCAAAGCATGAGCGTCATGTTGGTCAATGGTAATTAGTCAAATTAATGATTGTACCTAGTGCAAGTGGGAGGTTGTTGGAAATTGTGCCCTAGGGGCCAATCATTGTCTTATGAACATTGTTGATTTATGAATTTATTAATTGTGTTATCATATTCTTTGCATGTTTACTGTGATGACCATCCTTGGATAACTCATGATCTTATCCTAAATGTCCCTGGTCGGTCATCTATGCAGGAGCATAGATGAAATAAGACCAGTATGATTTTGAAGATGTATAGAGATATAAATCAAAGTCACAGGCACATGTAAGAGTACAAGGTTACATTGTTCATCGATCCTCATATGATTTGGGTAGTCGTTATGTCTTGCTAGAGACCGCTTGCGACTTGTGGGCCAGTATAACAAATGACCCACTGCCAACTTCATATAGGCCTACAGGGTCACACACGAAATAGCCCAACACGAGCTTTGATGTCCAGATTCATTGAATCTAAGACATGTCCGATTCAATGAATGATCCAGGGTGGATGTATATATTTATTTATATTTATATTCATATATCTATAAATTCGTACATATACATTATATATAAGAGATATATGAGATTTAATTTATAAGGATAAATTAAATCTCTATCACGTTTGAATTTGAAATTCAAATTGATATGATATCTCAAATTTGATTTATGAAAATAAATCAAATATAGTTCAGCCTTATCTTTATTTTAAATTAAATAAATAGGTCAATTAAATCTGTGGGACGGATTTAATATAAATATTATTTATTTAATTAGTTTCTTATCAAATTATACGATATATGATATTGTATTAATTTCAGAATTAATATAAGATTAACTCCAAAAATCCAATTCGGTAGAGAAAAACGCATAGCATCCCATATATCTGATTTGAGGAGCTACGTTTTGAAAACACATAGAATACAGAAAGGCCGAAGGGGAATCTGCAAAAGGTTTGCAGATAAGAAGCTGCCGAAATAGAGACGGAGAGAACGAATTCTTGAGAAAGCCCTGGAGGGACAAGAGACGCTAGCACGTCGTTCATGGTTAGAACACTGTTTGTGTGGATACCAGCAGAGGAAGCCGACCTGAGTCGTCGACTTCTTGCGATCGGAAAGGGAGCACGAGCCGCGGAGAGAAGCTGTGAACGTCGTGAGCAGAAGCTGTAGAAGCCGCTGAGGAACACTCAGGGTAATGCTTCTTCCCACTTGACTTAAACATATACGGTAGATCCTGGCAAGGAATAGAAAATTTTTTAAGTTAATTTCCGCTGCGTGTCTTCCAATTCCTTACACTTTCCGCACTTGTCCTGGTTTAGATGTTAATTTTGAGTTGAAAGGACCTTTATTAAGTAACTTACCAAAGTTTTATGGATTGGCAGGTGAGGATCATTTCAAGTATTTGACGACTATGCAGTGGGTTTACTCATCCCTGAAACCTCTAGGTGTTGACATGGATGCTGTACAGGGACGAGTATTCCACTTTATACTTGAAGGAAAAGAAAATGAATAGTTTTTTGTGCTACTACATCATACACCTCAACCCTTAGACTCTTAGAATAACTTAAGGACTACTTTCTTAGAAAGATACTTCCCTACTTCCAAGATTGCTACATTGAAAAAGTAGATTTTTACTGCAAAATAGTATGATTTCTATGAGTTTTGGGGATCGTTTTAAGAGATTTCTATGATTAGCTAGAGGTCCATGTCACGATATTCCAAGTGAGCATTTGGTATAGTATTTCATTCAGGATTGCACTATGCATATAGAAAGAATTTGGATGTAAATTCTGGGGTTCCATTGATAATTTAACTCCAGATGAAGCATGGAACTTGATTGAGAAGATAGTAAGCAATGACTAGCAATATGGGGGCTATGATACTAGACAAGTCCATGAGTTTTCTTTAAGGCTTTCTCAAAATTTTAATAGTTTATCTTCTCAAGTTGTTGCCATGAATGCTGAGATTAACAATGTAGCTGCTCAACTGAGTAATTCACATGTTCAAAGCACATACTCTCAATCTCTTGTGGCTCTTATTTGTCAGCTTTGTTATTCACCTATGCACGCCACTGTCAATTGTCCTACACTTTGTGTAGATGTATCATCCATCTATCAAGTCAAACAAAACCAGTATCTATAAAGGAATCCATACTCCAACACATATAATGAAGGATGGAGAGATCATCCTAATCTTAGATGGAGGTAGAGACAGAAATTTTGGATAGAATAAATTTAATAATGATAGACAATTGTTGAATCATCTAGAGCTATAGAATTACCTACTGCTGCAAAAGATGATGGTATATCTGAGATAATTAAGAGCATTAATGTGATGAATGCAAATATAAACTTTATAAACATAACTTTCAATTCTAACTTCAAGGACCTGAGATCTACTGTGGAGAACAACCTAGCAATGATATATTCTAAGTTTGCTGCCTTGGAGAATAGAATAGAATGGTGGAAAACCAAAACTTCTAACATGAATGGCTATGTATCACAACTAGCCAATTCAATAAGTGATATTCAAGCAAGAATCAGTAGAAATTTACCTTCAAACACATTTGTTAATCCCAAATCTATTAATGCTATAAGTTTGAGAAGTGAAAAAACAGTGGGGAAACTAGTTCTAAAACGAAAGAGTTGATTGAAGAAAACCTTCACTCATGCCAGAATCAGAAAGTAGCAAAGGAAAGGAGATATTGTAGCAGGAAAATGAGCAAACCATATTGAAGGGTGCTGCACAATCACCTATTATGCATGAAGCAGTTGCTAGTTCTAGTAGTGCAGGTCAGAAATCATATAGGAACCAGAATAAGAAAGAGCATGAAGATGCAAAATAAAAGGATGGAGAGATAAGTATGAAACACCTACCTTTTCCTAATGCATACATGTGTCCAAAGAAGCTTTTGAAAGATAAACAGGAACAAGATATTATGAATCTATTAGGGAAATTGGAAGTTAATATGCCACTTGACGATCTGATTACAAGTATATCTAAGTATGTGAAATTCATGAAAGAACTCTGCACTAATAAAAAAATTTGCAAGCCAAATTAAAGGGTTCAAGTATGATCCAGTGTGTCAGCTTTACTTAAGCCACAACCTTCTACTAAAGGTAATGATCCAGGTTCTTTTACAATCCCAATCACCATTGGTAAGTTTCAGAGTGCTAGTGCTTTGTTAGATCTTGGTGTAGCCATTAATGTAATTCCAACTTCCATGATAGTTCAACTTGTTAATCGGACCACTAGGAAACCTGAGGGACTTCTAGAGGACATATTGGTGAAGGTCAAAGACTTGATTACACCTGCAGATTTTTATGTCTTAGATACGTCATATAAGTGAACCTCAAAAGGTCCTATTATTTTGGGGAGGCTATTCCTTAGAACAGCTAACACTATCATAAGCATGAAAAATGGGAGCATCACATTGGAAGTAGGTGATGATGTCATAAGGTAGCAGGAGAACATAATGTTGCTGATCCTCTAACAAAGCCGCTTGTGCAGGCAAAGCATGAGCGTCATGTTGGTCAATGGTAATTAGTCAAATTAATGATTGTACCTAGTGCAAGTGGGAGGTTGTTGGAAATTGTGCCCTAGGGGCCAATCATTGTCTTATGAACATTGTTGATTTATGAATTTATTAATTGTGTTATCATATTCTTTGCATGTTTACTGTGATGACCATCCTTGGATAACTCATGATCTTATCCTAAATGTCCCTGGTCGGTCATCTATGCAGGAGCATAGATGAAATAAGACCAGTATGATTTTGAAGATGTATAGAGATATAAATCAAAGTCACAGGCACATGTAAGAGTACAAGGTTACATTGTTCATCGATCCTCATATGATTTGGGTAGTCGTTATGTCTTGCTAGAGACCGCTTGCGACTTGTGGGCCAGTATAACAAATGACCCACTGCCAACTTCATATAGGCCTACAGGGTCACACACGAAATAGCCCAACACGAGCTTTGATGTCCAGATTCATTGAATCTAAGACATGTCCGATTCAATGAATGATCCAGGGTGGATGTATATATTTATTTATATTTATATTCATATATCTATAAATTCGTACATATACATTATATATAAGAGATATATGAGATTTAATTTATAAGGATAAATTAAATCTCTATCACGTTTGAATTTGAAATTCAAATTGATATGATATCTCAAATTTGATTTATGAAAATAAATCAAATATAGTTCAGCCTTATCTTTATTTTAAATTAAATAAATAGGTCAATTAAATCTGTGGGACGGATTTAATATAAATATTATTTATTTAATTAGTTTCTTATCAAATTATACGATATATGATATTGTATTAATTTCAGAATTAATATAAGATTAACTCCAAAAATCCAATTCGGTAGAGAAAAACGCATAGCATCCCATATATCTGATTTGAGGAGCTACGTTTTGAAAACACATAGAATACAGAAAGGCCGAAGGGGAATCTGCAAAAGGTTTGCAGATAAGAAGCTGCCGAAATAGAGACGGAGAGAACGAATTCTTGAGAAAGCCCTGGAGGGACAAGAGACGCTAGCACGTCGTTCATGGTTAGAACACTGTTTGTGTGGATACCAGCAGAGGAAGCCGACCTGAGTCGTCGACTTCTTGCGATCGGAAAGGGAGCACGAGCCGCGGAGAGAAGCTGTGAACGTCGTGAGCAGAAGCTGTAGAAGCCGCTGAGGAACACTCAGGGTAATGCTTCTTCCCACTTGACTTAAACATATACGGTAGATCCTGGCAAGGAATAGAAAATTTTTTAAGTTAATTTCCGCTGCGTGTCTTCCAATTCCTTACACTTTCCGCACTTGTCCTGGTTTAGATGTTAATTTTGAGTTGAAAGGACCTTTATTAAGTAACTTACCAAAGTTTTATGGATTGGCAGGTGAGGATCATTTCAAGTATTTGACGACTATGCAGTGGGTTTACTCATCCCTGAAACCTGTAGGTGTTGACATGGATGCTGTACAGGGACGAGTATTCCACTTTATACTTGAAGGAAAAGAAAATGAATAGTTTTTTGTGCTACTACATCATACACCTCAACCCTTAGACTCTTAGAATAACTTAAGGACTACTTTCTTAGAAAGATACTTCCCTACTTCCAAGATTGCTACATTGAAAAAGGAGATTTTTACTGCAAAATAGTATGATTTCTATGAGTTTTGGGGATCGTTTTAAGAGATTTCTATGATTAGCTAGAGGTCCATGTCACGATATTCCAAGTGAGCATTTGGTATAGTATTTCATTCAGGATTGCACTATGCATATAGAAAGAATTTGGATGTAAATTCTGGGGTTCCATTGATAATTTAACTCCAGATGAAGCATGGAACTTGATTGAGAAGATAGTAAGCAATGACTAGCAATATGGGGGCTATGATACTAGACAAGTCCATGAGTTTTCTTTAAGGCTTTCTCAAAATTTTAATAGTTTATCTTCTCAAGTTGTTGCCATGAATGCTGAGATTAACAATGTAGCTGCTCAACTGAGTAATTCACATGTTCAAAGCACATACTCTCAATCTCTTGTGGCTCTTATTTGTCAGCTTTGTTATTCACCTATGCACGCCACTGTCAATTGTCCTACACTTTGTGTAGATGTATCATCCATCTATCAAGTCAAACAAAACCAGTATCTATAAAGGAATCCATACTCCAACACATATAATGAAGGATGGAGAGATCATCCTAATCTTAGATGGAGGTAGAGACAGAAATTTTGGATAGAATAAATTTAATAATGATAGACAATTGTTGAATCATCTAGAGCTATAGAATTACCTACTGCTGCAAAAGATGATGGTATATCTGAGATAATTAAGAGCATTAATGTGATGAATGCAAATATAAACTTTATAAACATAACTTTCAATTCTAACTTCAAGGACCTGAGATCTACTGTGGAGAACAACCTAGCAATGATATATTCTAAGTTTGCTGCCTTGGAGAATAGAATAGAATGGTGGAAAACCAAAACTTCTAACATGAATGGCTATGTATCACAACTAGCCAATTCAATAAGTGATATTCAAGCAAGAATCAGTAGAAATTTACCTTCAAACACATTTGTTAATCCCAAATCTATTAATGCTATAAGTTTGAGAAGTGAAAAAACAGTGGGGAAACTAGTTCTAAAACGAAAGAGTTGATTGAAGAAAACCTTCACTCATGCCAGAATCAGAAAGTAGCAAAGGAAAGGAGATATTGTAGCAGGAAAATGAGCAAACCATATTGAAGGGTGCTGCACAATCACCTATTATGCATGAAGCAGTTGCTAGTTCTAGTAGTGCAGGTCAGAAATCATATAGGAACCAGAATAAGAAAGAGCATGAAGATGCAAAATAAAAGGATGGAGAGATAAGTATGAAACACCTACCTTTTCCTAATGCATACATGTGTCCAAAGAAGCTTTTGAAAGATAAACAGGAACAAGATATTATGAATCTATTAGGGAAATTGGAAGTTAATATGCCACTTGACGATCTGATTACAAGTATATCTAAGTATGTGAAATTCATGAAAGAACTCTGCACTAATAAAAAAATTTGCAAGCCAAATTAAAGGGTTCAAGTATGATCCAGTGTGTCAGCTTTACTTAAGCCACAACCTTCTACTAAAGGTAATGATCCAGGTTCTTTTACAATCCCAATCACCATTGGTAAGTTTCAGAGTGCTAGTGCTTTGTTAGATCTTGGTGTAGCCATTAATGTAATTCCAACTTCCATGATAGTTCAACTTGTTAATCGGACCACTAGGAAACCTGAGGGACTTCTAGAGGACATATTGGTGAAGGTCAAAGACTTGATTACACCTGCAGATTTTTATGTCTTAGATACGTCATATAAGTGAACCTCAAAAGGTCCTATATTTTGGGGAGGCTATTCCTTAGAACAGCTAACACTATCATAAGCATGAAAAATGGGAGCATCACATTGGAAGTAGGTGATGATGTCATAAGGTAGCAGGAGAACATAATGTTGCTGATCCTCTAACAAAGCCGCTTGTGCAGGCAAAGCATGAGCGTCATGTTGGTCAATGGTAATTAGTCAAATTAATGATTGTACCTAGTGCAAGTGGGAGGTTGTTGGAAATTGTGCCCTAGGGGCCAATCATTGTCTTATGAACATTGTTGATTTATGAATTTATTAATTGTGTTATCATATTCTTTGCATGTTTACTGTGATGACCATCCTTGGATAACTCATGATCTTATCCTAAATGTCCCTGGTCGGTCATCTATGCAGGAGCATAGATGAAATAAGACCAGTATGATTTTGAAGATGTATAGAGATATAAATCAAAGTCACAGGCACATGTAAGAGTACAAGGTTACATTGTTCATCGATCCTCATATGATTTGGGTAGTCGTTATGTCTTGCTAGAGACCGCTTGCGACTTGTGGGCCAGTATAACAAATGACCCACTGCCAACTTCATATAGGCCTACAGGGTCACACACGAAATAGCCCAACACGAGCTTTGATGTCCAGATTCATTGAATCTAAGACATGTCCGATTCAATGAATGATCCAGGGTGGATGTATATATTTATTTATATTTATATTCATATATCTATAAATTCGTACATATACATTATATATAAGAGATATATGAGATTTAATTTATAAGGATAAATTAAATCTCTATCACGTTTGAATTTGAAATTCAAATTGATATGATATCTCAAATTTGATTTATGAAAATAAATCAAATATAGTTCAGCCTTATCTTTATTTTAAATTAAATAAATAGGTGAATTAAATCTGTGGGACGGATTTAATATAAATATTATTTATTTAATTAGTTTCTTATCAAATTATACGATATATGATATTGTATTAATTTCAGAATTAATATAAGATTAACTCCAAAAATCCAATTCGGTAGAGAAAAACGCATAGCATCCCATATATCTGATTTGAGGAGCTACGTTTTGAAAACACATAGAATACAGAAAGGCCGAAGGGGAATCTGCAAAAGGTTTGCAGATAAGAAGCTGCCGAAATAGAGACGGAGAGAACGAATTCTTGAGAAAGCCCTGGAGGGACAAGAGACGCTAGCACGTCGTTCATGGTTAGAACACTGTTTGTGTGGATACCAGCAGAGGAAGCCGACCTGAGTCGTCGACTTCTTGCGATCGGAAAGGGAGCACGAGCCGCGGAGAGAAGCTGTGAACGTCGTGAGCAGAAGCTGTAGAAGCCGCTGAGGAACACTCAGGGTAATGCTTCTTCCCACTTGACTTAAACATATACGGTAGATCCTGGCAAGGAATAGAAAATTTTTTAAGTTAATTTCCGCTGCGTGTCTTCCAATTCCTTACACTTTCCGCACTTGTCCTGGTTTAGATGTTAATTTTGAGTTGAAAGGACCTTTATTAAGTAACTTACCAAAGTTTTATGGATTGGCAGGTGAGGATCATTTCAAGTATTTGACGACTATGCAGTGGGTTTACTCATCCCTGAAACCTGTAGGTGTTGACATGGATGCTGTACAGGGACGAGTATTCCACTTTATACTTGAAGGAAAAGAAAATGAATAGTTTTTTGTGCTACTACATCATACACCTCAACCCTTAGACTCTTAGAATAACTTAAGGACTACTTTCTTAGAAATATACTTCCCTACTTCCAAGATTGCTACATTGAAAAAGGAGATTTTTACTGCAAAATAGTATGATTTCTATGAGTTTTGGGGATCGTTTTAAGAGATTTCTATGATTAGCTAGAGGTCCATGTCACGATATTCCAAGTGAGCATTTGGTATAGTATTTCATTCAGGATTGCACTATGCATATAGAAAGAATTTGGATGTAAATTCTGGGGTTCCATTGATAATTTAACTCCAGATGAAGCATGGAACTTGATTGAGAAGATAGTAAGCAATGACTAGCAATATGGGGGCTATGATACTAGACAAGTCCATGAGTTTTCTTTAAGGCTTTCTCAAAATTTTAATAGTTTATCTTCTCAAGTTGTTGCCATGAATGCTGAGATTAACAATGTAGCTGCTCAACTGAGTAATTCACATGTTCAAAGCACATACTCTCAATCTCTTGTGGCTCTTATTTGTCAGCTTTGTTATTCACCTATGCACGCCACTGTCAATTGTCCTACACTTTGTGTAGATGTATCATCCATCTATCAAGTCAAACAAAACCAGTATCTATAAAGGAATCCATACTCCAACACATATAATGAAGGATGGAGAGATCATCCTAATCTTAGATGGAGGTAGAGACAGAAATTTTGGATAGAATAAATTTAATAATGATAGACAATTGTTGAATCATCTAGAGCTATAGAATTACCTACTGCTGCAAAAGATGATGGTATATCTGAGATAATTAAGAGCATTAATGTGATGAATGCAAATATAAACTTTATAAACATAACTTTCAATTCTAACTTCAAGGACCTGAGATCTACTGTGGAGAACAACCTAGCAATGATATATTCTAAGTTTGCTGCCTTGGAGAATAGAATAGAATGGTGGAAAACCAAAACTTCTAACATGAATGGCTATGTATCACAACTAGCCAATTCAATAAGTGATATTCAAGCAAGAATCAGTAGAAATTTACCTTCAAACACATTTGTTAATCCCAAATCTATTAATGCTATAAGTTTGAGAAGTGAAAAAACAGTGGGGAAACTAGTTCTAAAACGAAAGAGTTGATTGAAGAAAACCTTCACTCATGCCAGAATCAGAAAGTAGCAAAGGAAAGGAGATATTGTAGCAGGAAAATGAGCAAACCATATTGAAGGGTGCTGCACAATCACCTATTATGCATGAAGCAGTTGCTAGTTCTAGTAGTGCAGGTCAGAAATCATATAGGAACCAGAATAAGAAAGAGCATGAAGATGCAAAATAAAAGGATGGAGAGATAAGTATGAAACACCTACCTTTTCCTAATGCATACATGTGTCCAAAGAAGCTTTTGAAAGATAAACAGGAACAAGATATTATGAATCTATTAGGGAAATTGGAAGTTAATATGCCACTTGACGATCTGATTACAAGTATATCTAAGTATGTGAAATTCATGAAAGAACTCTGCACTAATAAAAAAATTTGCAAGCCAAATTAAAGGGTTCAAGTATGATCCAGTGTGTCAGCTTTACTTAAGCCACAACCTTCTACTAAAGGTAATGATCCAGGTTCTTTTACAATCCCAATCACCATTGGTAAGTTTCAGAGTGCTAGTGCTTTGTTAGATCTTGGTGTAGCCATTAATGTAATTCCAACTTCCATGATAGTTCAACTTGTTAATCGGACCACTAGGAAACCTGAGGGACTTCTAGAGGACATATTGGTGAAGGTCAAAGACTTGATTACACCTGCAGATTTTTATGTCTTAGATACGTCATATAAGTGAACCTCAAAAGGTCCTATATTTTGGGGAGGCTATTCCTTAGAACAGCTAACACTATCATAAGCATGAAAAATGGGAGCATCACATTGGAAGTAGGTGATGATGTCATAAGGTAGCAGGAGAACATAATGTTGCTGATCCTCTAACAAAGCCGCTTGTGCAGGCAAAGCATGAGCGTCATGTTGGTCAATGGTAATTAGTCAAATTAATGATTGTACCTAGTGCAAGTGGGAGGTTGTTGGAAATTGTGCCCTAGGGGCCAATCATTGTCTTATGAACATTGTTGATTTATGAATTTATTAATTGTGTTATCATATTCTTTGCATGTTTACTGTGATGACCATCCTTGGATAACTCATGATCTTATCCTAAATGTCCCTGGTCGGTCATCTATGCAGGAGCATAGATGAAATAAGACCAGTATGATTTTGAAGATGTATAGAGATATAAATCAAAGTCACAGGCACATGTAAGAGTACAAGGTTACATTGTTCATCGATCCTCATATGATTTGGGTAGTCGTTATGTCTTGCTAGAGACCGCTTGCGACTTGTGGGCCAGTATAACAAATGACCCACTGCCAACTTCATATAGGCCTACAGGGTCACACACGAAATAGCCCAACACGAGCTTTGATGTCCAGATTCATTGAATCTAAGACATGTCCGATTCAATGAATGATCCAGGGTGGATGTATATATTTATTTATATTTATATTCATATATCTATAAATTCGTACATATACATTATATATAAGAGATATATGAGATTTAATTTATAAGGATAAATTAAATCTCTATCACGTTTGAATTTGAAATTCAAATTGATATGATATCTCAAATTTGATTTATGAAAATAAATCAAATATAGTTCAGCCTTATCTTTATTTTAAATTAAATAAATAGGTGAATTAAATCTGTGGGACGGATTTAATATAAATATTATTTATTTAATTAGTTTCTTATCAAATTATACGATATATGATATTGTATTAATTTCAGAATTAATATAAGATTAACTCCAAAAATCCAATTCGGTAGAGAAAAACGCATAGCATCCCATATATCTGATTTGAGGAGCTACGTTTTGAAAACACATAGAATACAGAAAGGCCGAAGGGGAATCTGCAAAAGGTTTGCAGATAAGAAGCTGCCGAAATAGAGACGGAGAGAACGAATTCTTGAGAAAGCCCTGGAGGGACAAGAGACGCTAGCACGTCGTTCATGGTTAGAACACTGTTTGTGTGGATACCAGCAGAGGAAGCCGACCTGAGTCGTCGACTTCTTGCGATCGGAAAGGGAGCACGAGCCGCGGAGAGAAGCTGTGAACGTCGTGAGCAGAAGCTGTAGAAGTCGCTGAGGAACACTCAGGGTAATGCTTCTTCCCACTTGACTTAAACATATACGGTAGATCCTGGCAAGGAATAGAAAATTTTTTAAGTTAATTTCCGCTGCGTGTCTTCCAATTCCTTACACTTTCCGCACTTGTCCTGGTTTAGATGTTAATTTTGAGTTGAAAGGACCTTTATTAAGTAACTTACCAAAGTTTTATGGATTGGCAGGTGAGGATCATTTCAAGTATTTGACGACTATGCAGTGGGTTTACTCATCCCTGAAACCTCTAGGTGTTGACATGGATGCTGTACAGATGAAGCGTGGAACTTGATTGAGAAGATAGTAAGCAATGACTAGCAATATGGGGGCTATGGTACTAGACAAGTCCATGAGTTTTCTTTAAGGCTTTCTCAAAATTTTAATAGTTTATCTTCTCAAGTTGTTGCCATGAATGCTGAGATTAACAATGTAGCTGCTCAACTGAGTAATTCACATGTTCAAAGCACATACTCTCAATCTCTTGTGGCTCTTATTTGTCAGCTTTGTTATTCACCTATGCACGCCACTGTCAATTGTCCTACACTTTGTGTAGATGTATCATCCATCTATCAAGTCAAACAAAACCAGTATCTATAAAGGAATCCATACTCCAACACATATAATGAAGGATGGAGAGATCATCCTAATCTTAGATGGAGGTAGAGACAGAAATTTTGGATAGAATAAATTTAATAATGATAGACAATTGTTGAATCATCTAGAGCTATAGAATTACCTACTGCTGCAAAAGATGATGGTATATCTGAGATAATTAAGAGCATTAATGTGATGAATGCAAATATAAACTTTATAAACATAACTTTCAATTCTAACTTCAAGGACCTGAGATCTACTGTGGAGAACAACCTAGCAATGATATATTCTAAGTTTGCTGCCTTGGAGAATAGAATAGAATGGTGGAAAACCAAAACTTCTAACATGAATGGCTATGTATCACAACTAGCCAATTCAATAAGTGATATTCAAGCAAGAATCAGTAGAAATTTACCTTCAAACACATTTGTTAATCCCAAATCTATTAATGCTATAAGTTTGAGAAGTGAAAAAACAGTGGGGAAACTAGTTCTAAAACGAAAGAGTTGATTGAAGAAAACCTTCACTCATGCCAGAATCAGAAAGTAGCAAAGGAAAGGAGATATTGTAGCAGGAAAATGAGCAAACCATATTGAAGGGTGCTGCACAATCACCTATTATGCATGAAGCAGTTGCTAGTTCTAGTAGTGCAGGTCAGAAATCATATAGGAACCAGAATAAGAAAGAGCATGAAGATGCAAAATAAAAGGATGGAGAGATAAGTATGAAACACCTACCTTTTCCTAATGCATACATGTGTCCAAAGAAGCTTTTGAAAGATAAACAGGAACAAGATATTATGAATCTATTAGGGAAATTGGAAGTTAATATGCCACTTGACGATCTGATTACAAGTATATCTAAGTATGTGAAATTCATGAAAGAACTCTGCACTAATAAAAAAATTTGCAAGCCAAATTAAAGGGTTCAAGTATGATCCAGTGTGTCAGCTTTACTTAAGCCACAACCTTCTACTAAAGGTAATGATCCAGGTTCTTTTACAATCCCAATCACCATTGGTAAGTTTCAGAGTGCTAGTGCTTTGTTAGATCTTGGTGTAGCCATTAATGTAATTCCAACTTCCATGATAGTTCAACTTGTTAATCGGACCACTAGGAAACCTGAGGGACTTCTAGAGGACATATTGGTGAAGGTCAAAGACTTGATTACACCTGCAGATTTTTATGTCTTAGATACGTCATATAAGTGAACCTCAAAAGGTCCTATTATTTTGGGGAGGCTATTCCTTAGAACAGCTAACACTATCATAAGCATGAAAAATGGGAGCATCACATTGGAAGTAGGTGATGATGTCATAAGGTAGCAGGAGAAGATAATGTTGCTGATCCTCTAATAAAGCCGCTTGTGCAGGCAAAGCATGAGCGTCATGTTGGTCAATGGTAATTAGTCAAATTAATGATTGTACCTAGTGCAAGTGGGAGGTTGTTGGAAATTGTGCCCTAGGGGCCAATCATTGTCTTATGAATATTGTTGACTTATGAATTTATTAATTGTGTTATCATATTATTTGCATGTTTACTGTGATGACCATCCTTGGATAACTCATGATCTTATCCTAAATGTCCCTGGTCGGTCATCTATGCAGGAGCATAGATGAAATAAGACCAGTATGATTTTGAAGATATATAGAGATATAAATCAAAGTCACAGGCACATGTAAGAGTACAAGGTTACATTGTTCATCGATCCTCATATGATTTGGGTAGTCGTTATGTCTTGCTAGAGGCCGCTTGCGACTTGTGGGCTAGTATAACAAATGACCCACTGCCAACTTCATATAGGCCTACAGGGTCACACACGAAATAGCCCAACACGAGCTTTGATGTCCAGATTCATTGAATCTAAGACATGTCCGATTCAATGAATGATCCAGGGTGGATGTATATATTTATTTATATTTATATTCATATATCTATAAATTCGTATATATACATTATATATAAGAGATATATGAGATTTAATTTATAAGGATAAATTAAATCTCTATCACGTTTGAATTTGAAATTCAAATTGATCTGATATCTCAAATTTGATTTATGAAAATAAATCAAATATAGTTCAGCCTTATCTTTATTTTAAATTAAATAAATAGGTCAATTAAATCTGTGGGACGGATTTAATATAAATATTATTTATTTAATTAGTTTCTTATCAAATTATACGATATATGATATTGTATTAATTTCAGAATTAATATAAGATTAACTCCAAAAATCCAATTCGGTAGAGAAAAACGCATAGCATCCCATATATCTGATTTGAGGAGCTACGTTTTGAAAACACATAGAATACAGAAAGGCCGAAGGGGAATCTGCAAAAGGTTTGCAGATAAGAAGCTGCCGAAATAGAGACGGAGAGAACGAATTCTTGAGAAAGCCCTGGAGGGACAAGAGACGCTAGCACGTCGTTCATGGTTAGAACACTGTTTGTGTGGATACCAGCAGAGGAAGCCGACCTGAGTCGTTGACTTCTTGCCATCGGAAAGGGAGCACGAGCCGCGGAGAGAAGCTGTGAACGTCGTGAGCAGAAGCTGTAGAAGCCGCTGAGGAACACTCAGGGTAATGCTTCTTCCCACTTGACTTAAACATATACGGTAGATCCTGGCAAGGAATAGAAAATTTTTTAAGTTAATTTCCGCTGCGTGTCTTCCAATTCCTTACACTTTCCGCACTTGTTCTGGTTTAGATGTTAATTTTGAGTTGAAAGGACCTTTATTAAGTAACTTACCAAAGTTTTATGGATTGGCAGGTGAGGATCATTTCAAGTATTTGACGACTATGCAGTGGGTTTACTCATCCCTGAAACCTGTAGGTGTTGACATGGATGCTGTACAGGGACGAGTATTCCACTTTATACTTGAAGGAAAAGAAAATGAATAGTTTTTTATGCTACTACATCATACACCTCAACCCTTAGACTCTTAGAATAACTTAAGGACTACTTTCTTAGAAAGATACTTCCCTACTTCCAAGATTGCTACATTGAAAAAGGAGATTTTTACTGCAAAATAGTATGATTTCTATGAGTTTTGGGGATCGTTTTAAGAGATTTCTATGATTAGCTAGAGGTCCATGTCACGATATTCCAAGTGAGCATTTGGTATAGTATTTCATTCAGGATTGCACTATGCATATAGAAAGAATTTGGATGTAAATTCTGGGGTTCCATTGATAATTTAACTCCAGATGAAGCATGGAACTTGATTGAGAAGATAGTAAGCAATGACTAGCAATATGGGGGCTATGATACTAGACAAGTCCATGAGTTTTCTTTAAGGCTTTCTCAAAATTTTAATAGTTTATCTTCTCAAGTTGTTGCCATGAATGCTGAGATTAACAATGTAGCTGCTAAACTGAGTAATTCACATGTTCAAAGCACATACTCTCAATCTCTTGTGGCTCTTATTTGTCAGCTTTGTTATTCACCTATGCATGCCACTGTCAATTGTCCTACACTTTGTGTAGATGTATCATCCATCTATCAAGTCAAACAAAACCAGTATCTATAAAGGAATCCATACTCCAACACATATAATGAAGGATGGAGAGATCATCCTAATCTTAGATGGAGGTAGAGACAGAAATTTTGGATAGAATAAATTTAATAATGATAGACAATTGTTGAATCATCTAGAGCTATAGAATTACCTACTGCTGCAAAAGATGATGGTATATCTGAGATAATTAAGAGCATTAATGTGATGAATGCAAATATAAACTTTATAAACATAACTTTCAATTCTAACTTCAAGGACCTGAGATCTACTGTGGAGAACAACCTAGCAATGATATATTCTAAGTTTGCTGCCTTGGAGAAGAGAATAGAATGGTGGAAAACCAAAACTTCTAACATGAATGGCTATGTATCACAACTAGCCAATTCAATAAGTGATATTCAAGCAAGAATCAGTAGAAATTTACCTTCAAACACATTTGTTAATCCCAAATCTATTAATGCTATAAGTTTGAGAAGTGAAAAAACAGTGGGGAAACTAGTTCTAAAACTAAAGAGTTGATTGAAGAAAACCTTCACTCATGCCAGAATCAGAAAGTAGCAAAGGAAAGGAGATATTGTAGCAGGAAAATGAGCAAACCATATTGAAGGGTGCTGCACAATCACCTATTATGCATGAAGCAGTTGCTAGTTCTAGTAGTGCAGGTCAGAAATCATATAGGAACCAGAATAAGAAAGAGCATGAAGATGCAAAATAAAAGGATGGAGAGATAAGTATGAAACACCTACCTTTTCCTAATGCATACATGTGTCCAAAGAAGCTTTTGAAAGATAAACAGGAACAAGATATTATGAATCTATTAGGGAAATTGGAAGTTAATATGCCACTTGACGATCTGATTACAAGTATATCTAAGTATGTGAAATTCATGAAAGAACTCTGCACTAATAAAAAAATTTGCAAGCCAAATTAAAGGGTTCAAGTATGATCCAGTGTGTCAGCTTTACTTAAGCCACAACCTTCTACTAAAGGTAATGATCCAGGTTCTTTTACAATCCCAATCACCATTGGTAAGTTTCAGAGTGCTAGTGCTTTGTTAGATCTTGGTGTAGCCATTAATGTAATTCCAACTTCCATGATAGTTCAACTTGTTAATCGGACCACTAGGAAACCTGAGGGACTTCTAGAGGACATATTGGTGAAGGTCAAAGACTTGATTACACCTGCAGATTTTTATGTCTTAGATACGTCATATAAGTGAACCTCAAAAGGTCCTATTATTTTGGGGAGGCTATTCCTTAGAACAGCTAACACTATCATAAGCATGAAAAATGGGAGCATCACATTGGAAGTAGGTGATGATGTCATAAGGTAGCAGGAGAAGATAATGTTGCTGATCCTCTAACAAAGCCGCTTGTGCAGGCAAAGCATGAGCGTCATGTTGGTCAATGGTAATTAGTCAAATTAATGATTGTACCTAGTGCAAGTGGGAGGTTGTTGGAAATTGTGCCCTAGGGGCCAATCATTGTCTTATGAACATTGTTGATTTATGAATTTATTAATTGTGTTATCATATTATTTGCATGTTTACTGTGATGACCATCCTTGGATAACTCATGATCTTATCCTAAATGTCCCTGGTCAGTCATCTATGCAGGAGCATAGATGAAATAAGACCAGTATGATTTTGAAGATGTATAGAGATATAAATCAAAGTCACAGGCACATGTAAGAGTACAAGGTTACATTGTTCATCGATCCTCATATGATTTGGGTAGTCGTTATGTCTTGCTAGAGGCCGCTTGCGACTTGTGGGCCAGTATAACAAATGACCCACTGCCAACTTCATATAGGCCTACAGGGTCACACACAAAATAGCCCAACACGAGCTTTGATGTCCAGATTCATTGAATCTAAGACATGTCCGATTCAATGAATGATCCAGGGTGGATGTATATATTTATTTATATTTATATTCATATATCTATAAATTCGTACATATACATTATATATAAGAGATATATGAGATTTAATTTATAAGGATAAATTAAATCTCTATCACGTTTGAATTTGAAATTCAAATTGATATGATATCTCAAATTTGATTTATGAAAATAAATCAAATATAGTTCAGCCTTATCTTTATTTTAAATTAAATAAATAGGTGAATTAAATCTGTGGGACGGATTTAATATAAATATTATTTATTTAATTAGTTTCTTATCAAATTATACGATATATGATATTGTATTAATTTCAGAATTAATATAAGATTAACTCCAAAAATCCAATTCGGTAGAGAAAAACGCATAGCATCCCATATATCTGATTTGAGGAGCTACGTTTTGAAAACACATAGAATACAGAAAGGCCGAAGGGGAATCTGCAAAAGGTTTGCAGATAAGAAGCTGCCGAAATAGAGACGGAGAGAACGAATTCTTGAGAAAGCCCTGGAGGGACAAGAGACGCTAGCACGTCGTTCATGGTTAGAACACTGTTTGTGTGGATACCAGCAGAGGAAGCCGACCTGAGTCGTTGACTTCTTGCAATCGGAAAGGGAGCACGAGCCGCGGAGAGAAGCTGTGAACGTCGTGAGCAGAAGCTGTAGAAGCCGCTGAGGAACACTCAGGGTAATGCTTCTTCCCACTTGACTTAAACATATACGGTAGATCCTGGCAAGGAATAGAAAATTTTTTAAGTTAATTTCCGCTGCGTGTCTTCCAATTCCTTACACTTTCCGCACTTGTTCTGGTTTAGATGTTAATTTTGAGTTGAAAGGACCTTTATTAAGTAACTTACCAAAGTTTTATGGATTGGCAGGTGAGGATCATTTCAAGTATTTGACGACTATGCAGTGGGTTTACTCATCCCTGAAACCTGTAGGTGTTGACATGGATGCTGTACAGGGACGAGTATTCCACTTTATACTTGAAGGAAAAGAAAATGAATAGTTTTTTATGCTACTACATCATACACCTCAACCCTTAGACTCTTAGAATAACTTAAGGACTACTTTCTTAGAAAGATACTTCCCTACTTCCAAGATTGCTACATTGAAAAAGGAGATTTTTACTGCAAAATAGTATGATTTCTATGAGTTTTGGGGATCGTTTTAAGAGATTTCTATGATTAGCTAGAGGTCCATGTCACGATATTCCGAGTGAGCATTTGGTATAGTATTTCATTCAGGATTGCACTATGCATATAGAAAGAATTTGGATGTAAATTCTGGGGTTCCATTGATAATTTAACTCCAGATGAAGCATGGAACTTGATTGAGAAGATAGTAAGCAATGACTAGCAATATGGGGGCTATGGTACTAGACAAGTCCATGAGTTTTCTTTAAGGCTTTCTCAAAATTTTAATAGTTTATCTTCTCAAGTTGTTGCCATGAATGCTGAGATTAACAATGTAGCTGCTCAACTGAGTAATTCACATGTTCAAAGCACATACTCTCAATCTCTTGTGGCTCTTATTTGTCAGCTTTGTTATTCACCTATGCACGCCACTGTCAATTGTCCTACACTTTGTGTAGATGTATCATCCATCTATCAAGTCAAACAAAACCAGTATCTATAAAGGAATCCATACTCCAACACATATAATGAAGGATGGAGAGATCATCCTAATCTTAGATGGAGGTAGAGACAGAAATTTTGGATAGAATAAATTTAATAATGATAGACAATTGTTGAATCATCTAGAGCTATAGAATTACCTACTGCTGCAAAAGATGATGGTATATCTGAGATAATTAAGAGCATTAATGTGATGAATGCAAATATAAACTTTATAAACATAACTTTCAATTCTAACTTCAAGGACCTGAGATCTACTGTGGAGAACAACCTAGCAATGATATATTCTAAGTTTGCTGCCTTGGAGAATAGAATAGAATGGTGGAAAACCAAAACTTCTAACATGAATGGCTATGTATCACAACTAGCCAATTCAATAAGTGATATTCAAGCAAGAATCAGTAGAAATTTACCTTCAACCACATTTGTTAATCCCAAATCTATTAATGCTATAAGTTTGAGAAGTGAAAAAACAGTGGGGAAACTAGTTCTAAAACTAAAGAGTTGATTGAAGAAAACCTTCACTCATGCCAGAATCAGAAAGTAGCAAAGGAAAGGAGATATTGTAGCAGGAAAATGAGCAAACCATATTGAAGGGTGCTGCACAATCACCTATTATGCATGAAGCAGTTGCTAGTTCTAGTAGTGCAGGTCAGAAATCATATAGGAACCAGAATAAGAAAGAGCATGAAGATGCAAAATAAAAGGATGGAGAGATAAGTATGAAACACCTACCTTTTCCTAATGCATACATGTGTCCAAAGAAGCTTTCGAAAGATAAACAGGAACAAGATATTATGAATCTATTAGGGAAATTGGAAGTTAATATGCCACTTGACGATCTGATTACAAGTATATCTAAGTATGTGAAATTCATGAAAGAACTCTGCACTAATAAAAAAATTTGCAAGCCAAATTAAAGGGTTCAAGTATGATCCAGTGTGTCAGCTTTACTTAAGCCACAACCTTCTACTAAAGGTAATGATCCAGGTTCTTTTACAATCCCAATCACCATTGGTAAGTTTCAGAGTGCTAGTGCTTTGTTAGATCTTGGTGTAGCCATTAATGTAATTCCAACTTCCATGATAGTTCAACTTGTTAATCGGACCACTAGGAAACCTGAGGGACTTCTAGAGGACATATTGGTGAAGGTCAAAGACTTGATTACACCTGCAGATTTTTATGTCTTAGATACGTCATATAAGTGAACCTCAAAAGGTCCTATTATTTTGGGGAGGCTATTCCTTAGAACAGCTAACACTATCATAAGCATGAAAAATGGGAGCATCACATTGGAAGTAGGTGATGATGTCATAAGGTAGCAGGAGAACATAATGTTGCTGATCCTCTAACAAAGCCGCTTGTGCAGGCAAAGCATGAGCGTCATGTTGGTCAATGGTAATTAGTCAAATTAATGATTGTACCTAGTGCAAGTGGGAGGTTGTTGGAAATTGTGCCCTAGGGGCCAATCATTGTCTTATGAACATTGTTGATTTATGAATTTATTAATTGTGTTATCATATTATTTGCATGTTTACTGTGATGACCATCCTTGGATAACTCATGATCTTATCCTAAATGTCCCTGGTCGGTCATCTATGCAGGAGCATAGATGAAATAAGACCAGTATGATTTTGAAGATGTATAGAGATATAAATCAAAGTCACAGGCACATGTAAGAGTACAAGGTTACATTGTTCATCGATCCTCATATGATTTGGGTAGTCGTTATGTCTTGCTAGAGACCGCTTGCGACTTGTGGGCCAGTATAACAAATGACCCACTGCCAACTTCATATAGGCCTACAGGGTCACACACGAAATAGCCCAACACGAGCTTTGATGTCCAGATTCATTGAATCTAAGACATGTCCGATTCAATGAATGATCCAGGGTGGATGTATATATTTATTTATATTTATATTCATATATCTATAAATTCGTATATATACATTATATATAAGAGATATATGAGATTTAATTTATAAGGATAAATTAAATCTCTATCACGTTTGAATTTGAAATTCAAATTGATATGATATCTCAAATTTGATTTATGAAAATAAATCAAATATAGTTCAGCCTTATCTTTATTTTAAATTAAATAAATAGGTGAATTAAATCTGTGGGACGGATTTAATATAAATATTATTTATTTAATTAGTTTCTTATCAAATTATACGATATATGATATTGTATTAATTTCAGAATTAATATAAGATTAACTCCAAAAATCCAATTCGGTAGAGAAAAACGCACAGCATCCCATATATCTGATTTGAGGAGCTACGTTTTGAAAACACATAGAATACAGAAAGGCCGAAGGGGAATCTGCAAAAGGTTTGCAGATAAGAAGCTGCCGAAATAGAGACGGAGAGAACGAATTCTTGAGAAAGCCCTGGAGGGACAAGAGACGCTAGCACGTCGTTCATGGTTAGAACACTGTTTGTGTGGATACCAGCAGAGGAAGCCGACCTGAGTCGTTGACTTCTTGCAATCGGAAAGGGAGCACGAGCCGCGGAGAGAAGCTGTGAACGTCGTGAGCAGAAGCTGTAGAAGCCGCTGAGGAACACTCAGGGTAATGCTTCTTCCCACTTGACTTAAACATATACGGTAGATCCTGGCAAGGAATAGAAAATTTTTTAAGTTAATTTCCGCTGCGTGTCTTCCAATTCCTTACACTTTCCGCACTTGTTCTGGTTTAGATGTTAATTTTGAGTTGAAAGGACCTTTATTAAGTAACTTACCAAAGTTTTATGGATTGGCAGGTGAGGATCATTTCAAGTATTTGACGACTATGCAGTGGGTTTACTCATCCCTGAAACCTGTAGGTGTTGACATGGATGCTGTACAGGGACGAGTATTCCACTTTATACTTGAAGGAAAAGAAAATGAATAGTTTTTTATGCTACTACATCATACACCTCAACCCTTAGACTCTTAGAATAACTTAAGGACTACTTTCTTAGAAAGATACTTCCCTACTTCCAAGATTGCTACATTGAAAAAGGAGATTTTTACTGCAAAATAGTATGATTTCTATGAGTTTTGGGGATCGTTTTAAGAGATTTCTATGATTAGCTAGAGGTCCATGTCACGATATTCCGAGTGAGCATTTGGTATAGTATTTCATTCAGGATTGCACTATGCATATAGAAAGAATTTGGATGTAAATTCTGGGGTTCCATTGATAATTTAACTCCAGATGAAGCATGGAACTTGATTGAGAAGATAGTAAGCAATGACTAGCAATATGGGGGCTATGGTACTAGACAAGTCCATGAGTTTTCTTTAAGGCTTTCTCAAAATTTTAATAGTTTATCTTCTCAAGTTGTTGCCATGAATGCTGAGATTAACAATGTAGCTGCTCAACTGAGTAATTCACATGTTCAAAGCACATACTCTCAATCTCTTGTGGCTCTTATTTGTCAGCTTTGTTATTCACCTATGCACGCCACTGTCAATTGTCCTACACTTTGTGTAGATGTATCATCCATCTATCAAGTCAAACAAAACCAGTATCTATAAAGGAATCCATACTCCAACACATATAATGAAGGATGGAGAGATCATCCTAATCTTAGATGGAGGTAGAGACAGAAATTTTGGATAGAATAAATTTAATAATGATAGACAATTGTTGAATCATCTAGAGCTATAGAATTACCTACTGCTGCAAAAGATGATGGTATATCTGAGATAATTAAGAGCATTAATGTGATGAATGCAAATATAAACTTTATAAACATAACTTTCAATTCTAACTTCAAGGACCTGAGATCTACTGTGGAGAACAACCTAGCAATGATATATTCTAAGTTTGCTGCCTTGGAGAATAGAATAGAATGGTGGAAAACCAAAACTTCTAACATGAATGGCTATGTATCACAACTAGCCAATTCAATAAGTGATATTCAAGCAAGAATCAGTAGAAATTTACCTTCAACCACATTTGTTAATCCCAAATCTATTAATGCTATAAGTTTGAGAAGTGAAAAAACAGTGGGGAAACTAGTTCTAAAACTAAAGAGTTGATTGAAGAAAACCTTCACTCATGCCAGAATCAGAAAGTAGCAAAGGAAAGGAGATATTGTAGCAGGAAAATGAGCAAACCATATTGAAGGGTGCTGCACAATCACCTATTATGCATGAAGCAGTTGCTAGTTCTAGTAGTGCAGGTCAGAAATCATATAGGAACCAGAATAAGAAAGAGCATGAAGATGCAAAATAAAAGGATGGAGAGATAAGTATGAAACACCTACCTTTTCCTAATGCATACATGTGTCCAAAGAAGCTTTCGAAAGATAAACAGGAACAAGATATTATGAATCTATTAGGGAAATTGGAAGTTAATATGCCACTTGACGATCTGATTACAAGTATATCTAAGTATGTGAAATTCATGAAAGAACTCTGCACTAATAAAAAAATTTGCAAGCCAAATTAAAGGGTTCAAGTATGATCCAGTGTGTCAGCTTTACTTAAGCCACAACCTTCTACTAAAGGTAATGATCCAGGTTCTTTTACAATCCCAATCACCATTGGTAAGTTTCAGAGTGCTAGTGCTTTGTTAGATCTTGGTGTAGCCATTAATGTAATTCCAACTTCCATGATAGTTCAACTTGTTAATCGGACCACTAGGAAACCTGAGGGACTTCTAGAGGACATATTGGTGAAGGTCAAAGACTTGATTACACCTGCAGATTTTTATGTCTTAGATACGTCATATAAGTGAACCTCAAAAGGTCCTATTATTTTGGGGAGGCTATTCCTTAGAACAGCTAACACTATCATAAGCATGAAAAATGGGAGCATCACATTGGAAGTAGGTGATGATGTCATAAGGTAGCAGGAGAACATAATGTTGCTGATCCTCTAACAAAGCCGCTTGTGCAGGCAAAGCATGAGCGTCATGTTGGTCAATGGTAATTAGTCAAATTAATGATTGTACCTAGTGCAAGTGGGAGGTTGTTGGAAATTGTGCCCTAGGGGCCAATCATTGTCTTATGAACATTGTTGATTTATGAATTTATTAATTGTGTTATCATATTATTTGCATGTTTACTGTGATGACCATCCTTGGATAACTCATGATCTTATCCTAAATGTCCCTGGTCGGTCATCTATGCAGGAGCATAGATGAAATAAGACCAGTATGATTTTGAAGATGTATAGAGATATAAATCAAAGTCACAGGCACATGTAAGAGTACAAGGTTACATTGTTCATCGATCCTCATATGATTTGGGTAGTCGTTATGTCTTGCTAGAGACCGCTTGCGACTTGTGGGCCAGTATAACAAATGACCCACTGCCAACTTCATATAGGCCTACAGGGTCACACACGAAATAGCCCAACACGAGCTTTGATGTCCAGATTCATTGAATCTAAGACATGTCCGATTCAATGAATGATCCAGGGTGGATGTATATATTTATTTATATTTATATTCATATATCTATAAATTCGTATATATACATTATATATAAGAGATATATGAGATTTAATTTATAAGGATAAATTAAATCTCTATCACGTTTGAATTTGAAATTCAAATTGATATGATATCTCAAATTTGATTTATGAAAATAAATCAAATATAGTTCAGCCTTATCTTTATTTTAAATTAAATAAATAGGTCAATTAAATCTGTGGGACGGATTTAATATAAATATTATTTATTTAATTAGTTTCTTATCAAATTATACGATATATGATATTGTATTAATTTCAGAATTAATATAAGATTAACTCCAAAAATCCAATTCGGTAGAGAAAAACGCACAGCATCCCATATATCTGATTTGAGGAGCTACGTTTTGAAAACACATAAAATACAGAAAGGCCGAAGGGGAATCTGCAAAAGGTTTGCAGATAAGAAGCTGCCGAAATAGAGACGGAGAGAACGAATTCTTGAGAAAGCCCTGGAGGGACAAGAGACGCTAGCACGTCGTTCATGGTTAGAACACTGTTTGTGTGGATACCAGCAGAGGAAGCCGACCTGAGTCGTTGACTTCTTGCAATCGGAAAGGGAGCACGAGCCGCGGAGAGAAGCTGTGAACGTCGTGAGCAGAAGCTGTAGAAGCCGCTGAGGAACACTCAGGGTAATGCTTCTTCCCACTTGACTTAAACATATACGGTAGATCCTGGCAAGGAATAGAAAATTTTTTAAGTTAATTTCCGCTGCGTGTCTTCCAATTCCTTACACTTTCCGCACTTGTTCTGGTTTAGATGTTAATTTTGAGTTGAAAGGACCTTTATTAAGTAACTTACCAAAGTTTTATGGATTGGCAGGTGAGGATCATTTCAAGTATTTGACGACTATGCAGTGGGTTTACTCATCCCTGAAACCTGTAGGTGTTGACATGGATGCTGTACAGGGACGAGTATTCCACTTTATACTTGAAGGAAAAGAAAATGAATAGTTTTTTATGCTACTACATCATACACCTCAACCCTTAGACTCTTAGAATAACTTAAGGACTACTTTCTTAGAAAGATACTTCCCTACTTCCAAGATTGCTACATTGAAAAAGGAGATTTTTACTGCAAAATAGTATGATTTCTATGAGTTTTGGGGATCGTTTTAAGAGATTTCTATGATTAGCTAGAGGTCCATGTCACGATATTCCAAGTGAGCATTTGGTATAGTATTTCATTCAGGATTGCACTATGCATATAGAAAGAATTTGGATGTAAATTCTGGGGTTCCATTGATAATTTAACTCCAGATGAAGCATGGAACTTGATTGAGAAGATAGTAAGCAATGACTAGCAATATGGGGGCTATGGTACTAGACAAGTCCATGAGTTTTCTTTAAGGCTTTCTCAAAATTTTAATAGTTTATCTTCTCAAGTTGTTGCCATGAATGCTGAGATTAACAATGTAGCTGCTCAACTGAGTAATTCACATGTTCAAAGCACATACTCTCAATCTCTTGTGGCTCTTATTTGTCAGCTTTGTTATTCACCTATGCACGCCACTGTCAATTGTCCTACACTTTGTGTAGATGTATCATCCATCTATCAAGTCAAACAAAACCAGTATCTATAAAGGAATCCATACTCCAACACATATAATGAAGGATGGAGAGATCATCCTAATCTTAGATGGAGGTAGAGACAGAAATTTTGGATAGAATAAATTTAATAATGATAGACAATTGTTGAATCATCTAGAGCTATAGAATTACCTACTGCTGCAAAAGATGATGGTATATCTGAGATAATTAAGAGCATTAATGTGATGAATGCAAATATAAACTTTATAAACATAACTTTCAATTCTAACTTCAAGGACCTGAGATCTACTGTGGAGAACAACCTAGCAATGATATATTCTAAGTTTGCTGCCTTGGAGAATAGAATAGAATGGTGGAAAACCAAAACTTCTAACATGAATGGCTATGTATCACAACTAGCCAATTCAATAAGTGATATTCAAGCAAGAATCAGTAGAAATTTACCTTCAACCACATTTGTTAATCCCAAATCTATTAATGCTATAAGTTTGAGAAGTGAAAAAACAGTGGGGAAACTAGTTCTAAAACTAAAGAGTTGATTGAAGAAAACCTTCACTCATGCCAGAATCAGAAAGTAGCAAAGGAAAGGAGATATTGTAGCAGGAAAATGAGCAAACCATATTGAAGGGTGCTGCACAATCACCTATTATGCATGAAGCAGTTGCTAGTTCTAGTAGTGCAGGTCAGAAATCATATAGGAACCAGAATAAGAAAGAGTATGAAGATGCAAAATAAAAGGATGGAGAGATAAGTATGAAACACCTACCTTTTCCTAATGCATACATGTGTCCAAAGAAGCTTTCGAAAGATAAACAGGAACAAGATATTATGAATCTATTAGGGAAATTGGAAGTTAATATGCCACTTGACGATCTGATTACAAGTATATCTAAGTATGTGAAATTCATGAAAGAACTCTGCACTAATAAAAAAATTTGCAAGCCAAATTAAAGGGTTCAAGTATGATCCAGTGTGTCAGCTTTACTTAAGCCACAACCTTCTACTAAAGGTAATGATCCAGGTTCTTTTACAATCCCAATCACCATTGGTAAGTTTCAGAGTGCTAGTGCTTTGTTAGATCTTGGTGTAGCCATTAATGTAATTCCAACTTCCATGATAGTTCAACTTGTTAATCGGACCACTAGGAAACCTGAGGGACTTCTAGAGGACATATTGGTGAAGGTCAAAGACTTGATTACACCTGCAGATTTTTATGTCTTAGATACGTCATATAAGTGAACCTCAAAAGGTCCTATTATTTTGGGGAGGCTATTCCTTAGAACAGCTAACACTATCATAAGCATGAAAAATGGGAGCATCACATTGGAAGTAGGTGATGATGTCATAAGGTAGCAGGAGAAGATAATGTTGCTGATCCTCTAACAAAGCCGCTTGTGCAGGCAAAGCATGAGCGTCATGTTGGTCAATGGTAATTAGTCAAATTAATGATTGTACCTAGTGCAAGTGGGAGGTTGTTGGAAATTGTGCCCTAGGGGCCAATCATTGTCTTATGAACATTGTTGATTTATGAATTTATTAATTGTGTTATCATATTATTTGCATGTTTACTGTGATGACCATCCTTGGATAACTCATGATCTTATCCTAAATGTCCCTGGTCAGTCATCTATGCAGGAGCATAGATGAAATAAGACCAGTATGATTTTGAAGATGTATAGAGATATAAATCAAAGTCACAGGCACATGTAAGAGTACAAGGTTACATTGTTCATCGATCCTCATATGATTTGGGTAGTCGTTATGTCTTGCTAGAGGCCGCTTGCGACTTGTGGGCCAGTATAACAAATGACCCACTGCCAACTTCATATAGGCCTACAGGGTCACACACAAAATAGCCCAACACGAGCTTTGATGTCCAGATTCATTGAATCTAAGACATGTCCGATTCAATGAATGATCCAGGGTGGATGTATATATTTATTTATATTTATATTCATATATCTATAAATTCGTACATATACATTATATATAAGAGATATATGAGATTTAATTTATAAGGATAAATTAAATCTCTATCACGTTTGAATTTGAAATTCAAATTGATATGATATCTCAAATTTGATTTATGAAAATAAATCAAATATAGTTCAGCCTTATCTTTATTTTAAATTAAATAAATAGGTGAATTAAATCTGTGGGACGGATTTAATATAAATATTATTTATTTAATTAGTTTCTTATCAAATTATACGATATATGATATTGTATTAATTTCAGAATTAATATAAGATTAACTCCAAAAATCCAATTCGGTAGAGAAAAACGCATAGCATCCCATATATCTGATTTGAGGAGCTACGTTTTGAAAACACATAGAATACAGAAAGGCCGAAGGGGAATCTGCAAAAGGTTTGCAGATAAGAAGCTGCCGAAATAGAGACGGAGAGAACGAATTCTTGAGAAAGCCCTGGAGGGACAAGAGACGCTAGCACGTCGTTCATGGTTAGAACACTGTTTGTGTGGATACCAGCAGAGGAAGCCGACCTGAGTCGTTGACTTCTTGCAATCGGAAAGGGAGCACGAGCCGCGGAGAGAAGCTGTGAACGTCGTGAGCAGAAGCTGTAGAAGCCGCTGAGGAACACTCAGGGTAATGCTTCTTCCCACTTGACTTAAACATATACGGTAGATCCTGGCAAGGAATAGAAAATTTTTTAAGTTAATTTCCGCTGCGTGTCTTCCAATTCCTTACACTTTCCGCACTTGTTCTGGTTTAGATGTTAATTTTGAGTTGAAAGGACCTTTATTAAGTAACTTACCAAAGTTTTATGGATTGGCAGGTGAGGATCATTTCAAGTATTTGACGACTATGCAGTGGGTTTACTCATCCCTGAAACCTGTAGGTGTTGACATGGATGCTGTACAGGGACGAGTATTCCACTTTATACTTGAAGGAAAAGAAAATGAATAGTTTTTTATGCTACTACATCATACACCTCAACCCTTAGACTCTTAGAATAACTTAAGGACTACTTTCTTAGAAAGATACTTCCCTACTTCCAAGATTGCTACATTGAAAAAGGAGATTTTTACTGCAAAATAGTATGATTTCTATGAGTTTTGGGGATCGTTTTAAGAGATTTCTATGATTAGCTAGAGGTCCATGTCACGATATTCCGAGTGAGCATTTGGTATAGTATTTCATTCAGGATTGCACTATGCATATAGAAAGAATTTGGATGTAAATTCTGGGGTTCCATTGATAATTTAACTCCAGATGAAGCATGGAACTTGATTGAGAAGATAGTAAGCAATGACTAGCAATATGGGGGCTATGGTACTAGACAAGTCCATGAGTTTTCTTTAAGGCTTTCTCAAAATTTTAATAGTTTATCTTCTCAAGTTGTTGCCATGAATGCTGAGATTAACAATGTAGCTGCTCAACTGAGTAATTCACATGTTCAAAGCACATACTCTCAATCTCTTGTGGCTCTTATTTGTCAGCTTTGTTATTCACCTATGCACGCCACTGTCAATTGTCCTACACTTTGTGTAGATGTATCATCCATCTATCAAGTCAAACAAAACCAGTATCTATAAAGGAATCCATACTCCAACACATATAATGAAGGATGGAGAGATCATCCTAATCTTAGATGGAGGTAGAGACAGAAATTTTGGATAGAATAAATTTAATAATGATAGACAATTGTTGAATCATCTAGAGCTATAGAATTACCTACTGCTGCAAAAGATGATGGTATATCTGAGATAATTAAGAGCATTAATGTGATGAATGCAAATATAAACTTTATAAACATAACTTTCAATTCTAACTTCAAGGACCTGAGATCTACTGTGGAGAACAACCTAGCAATGATATATTCTAAGTTTGCTGCCTTGGAGAATAGAATAGAATGGTGGAAAACCAAAACTTCTAACATGAATGGCTATGTATCACAACTAGCCAATTCAATAAGTGATATTCAAGCAAGAATCAGTAGAAATTTACCTTCAAACACATTTGTTAATCCCAAATCTATTAATGCTATAAGTTTGAGAAGTGAAAAAACAGTGGGGAAACTAGTTCGAAAACTAAAGAGTTGATTGAAGAAAACCTTCACTCATGCCAGAATCAGAAAGTAGCAAAGGAAAGGAGATATTGTAGCAGGAAAATGAGCAAACCATATTGAAGGGTGCTGCACAATCACCTATTATGCATGAAGCAGTTGCTAGTTCTAGTAGTGCAGGTCAGAAATCATATAGGAACCAGAATAAGAAAGAGCATGAAGATGCAAAATAAAAGGATGGAGAGATAAGTATGAAACACCTACCTTTTCCTAATGCATACATGTGTCCAAAGAAGCTTTCGAAAGATAAACAGGAACAAGATATTATGAATCTATTAGGGAAATTGGAAGTTAATATGCCACTTGACGATCTGATTACAAGTATATCTAAGTATGTGAAATTCATGAAAGAACTCTGCACTAATAAAAAAATTTGCAAGCCAAATTAAAGGGTTCAAGTATGATCCAGTGTGTCAGCTTTACTTAAGCCACAACCTTCTACTAAAGGTAATGATCCAGGTTCTTTTACAATCCCAATCACCATTGGTAAGTTTCAGAGTGCTAGTGCTTTGTTAGATCTTGGTGTAGCCATTAATGTAATTCCAACTTCCATGATAGTTCAACTTGTTAATCGGACCACTAGGAAACCTGAGGGACTTCTAGAAGACATATTGGTGAAGGTCAAAGACTTGATTACACCTGCAGATTTTTATGTCTTAGATACGTCATATAAGTGAACCTCAAAAGGTCCTATTATTTTGGGGAGGCTATTCCTTAGAACAGCTAACACTATCATAAGCATGAAAAATGGGAGCATCACATTGGAAGTAGGTGATGATGTCATAAGGTAGCAGGAGAACATAATGTTGCTGATCCTCTAACAAAGCCGCTTGTGCAGGCAAAGCATGAGCGTCATGTTGGTCAATGGTAATTAGTCAAATTAATGATTGTACCTAGTGCAAGTGGGAGGTTGTTGGAAATTGTGCCCTAGGGGCCAATCATTGTCTTATGAACATTGTTGATTTATGAATTTATTAATTGTGTTATCATATTATTTGCATGTTTACTGTGATGACCATCCTTGGATAACTCATGATCTTATCCTAAATGTCCCTGGTCGGTCATCTATGCAGGAGCATAGATGAAATAAGACCAGTATGATTTTGAAGATGTATAGAGATATAAATCAAAGTCACAGGCACATGTAAGAGTACAAGGTTACATTGTTCATCGATCCTCATATGATTTGGGTAGTCGTTATGTCTTGCTAGAGACCGCTTGCGACTTGTGGGCCAGTATAACAAATGACCCACTGCCAACTTCATATAGGCCTACAGGGTCACACACGAAATAGCCCAACACGAGCTTTGATGTCCAGATTCATTGAATCTAAGACATGTCCGATTCAATGAATGATCCAGGGTGGATGTATATATTTATTTATATTTATATTCATATATCTATAAATTCGTATATATACATTATATATAAGAGATATATGAGATTTAATTTATAAGGATAAATTAAATCTCTATCACGTTTGAATTTGAAATTCAAATTGATATGATATCTCAAATTTGATTTATGAAAATAAATCAAATATAGTTCAGCCTTATCTTTATTTTAAATTAAATAAATAGGTCAATTAAATCTGTGGGACGGATTTAATATAAATATTATTTATTTAATTAGTTTCTTATCAAATTATACGATATATGATATTGTATTAATTTCAGAATTAATATAAGATTAACTCCAAAAATCCAATTCGGTAGAGAAAAACGCACAGCATCCCATATATCTGATTTGAGGAGCTACGTTTTGAAAACACATAGAATACAGAAAGGCCGAAGGGGAATCTGCAAAAGGTTTGCAGATAAGAAGCTGCCGAAATAGAGACGGAGAGAACGAATTCTTGAGAAAGCCCTGGAGGGACAAGAGACGCTAGCACGTCGTTCATGGTTAGAACACTGTTTGTGTGGATACCAGCAGAGGAAGCCGACCTGAGTCGTCGACTTCTTGCGATCGGAAAGGGAGCACGAGCCGCGGAGAGAAGCTGTGAACGTCGTGAGCAGAAGCTGTAGAAGCCGCTGAGGAACACTCAGGGTAATGCTTCTTCCCACATGACTTAAACATATACGGTAGATCCTGGCAAGGAATAGAAAATTTTTTAAGTTAATTTCCGCTGCGTGTCTTCCAATTCCTTACACTTTCCGCACTTGTCCTGGTTTAGATGTTAATTCTGAGTTGAAAGGACCTTTATTAAGTAACTTACCAAAGTTTTATGGATTGGCAGGTGAGGATCATTTCAAGTATTTGACGACTATGCAGTGGGTTTACTCATCCCTGAAACCTGTAGGTGTTGACATGGATGCTGTACAGGGACAAGTATTCCACTTTATACTTGAAGGAAAAGAAAATGAATAGTTTTTTATGCTACTACATCATACACCTCAACCCTTAGACTCTTAGAATAACTTAAGGACTACTTTCTTAGAAAGATACTTCCCTACTTCCAAGATTGCTGCTACATTGAAAAAGGAGATTTTTACTGCAAAATAGTATGATTTCTATGAGTTTTGGGGATCATTTTAAGAGATTTCTATGATTAGCTAGAGGTCCATGTCACGATATTCCAAGTGAGCATTTGGTATAGTATTTCATTCAGGATTGCACTATGCATATAGAAAGAATTTGGATGTAAATTCTGGGGTTCCATTGATAATTTAACTCCAGATGAAGCATGGAACTTGATTGAGAAGATAGTAAGCAATGACTAGCAATATGGGGGCTATGATACTAGACAAGTCCATGAGTTTTCTTTAAGGCTTTCTCAAAATTTTAATAGTTTATCTTCTCAAGTTGTTGCCATGAATGCTGAGATTAACAATGCAGCTGCTCAACTGAGTAATTCACATGTTCAAAGCACATACTCTCAATCTCTTGTGGCTCTTATTTGTCAGCTTTGTTATTCACCTATGCACGCCACTGTCAATTGTCCTACACTTTGTGTAGATGTATCATCCATCTATCAAGTCAAACAAAACCAGTATCTATAAAGGAATCCATACTCCAACACATATAATGAAGGATGGAGAGATCATCCTAATCTTAGATGGAGGTAGAGACAGAAATTTTGGATAGAATAAATTTAATAATGATAGACAATTGTTGAATCATCTAGAGCTATAGAATTACCTACTGCTGCAAAAGATGATGGTATATCTGAGATAATTAAGAGCATTAATGTGATGAATGCAAATATAAACTTTATAAACATAACTTTCAATTCTAACTTCAAGGACCTGAGATCTACTGTGGAGAACAACCTAGCAATGATATATTCTAAGTTTGCTGCCTTGGAGAATAGAATAGAATGGTGGAAAACCAAAACTTCTAACATGAATGGCTATGTATCACAACTAGCCAATTCAATAAGTGATATTCAAGCAAGAATCAGTAGAAATTTACCTTCAAACACATTTGTTAATCCCAAATCTATTAATGCTATAAGTTTGAGAAGTGAAAAAACAGTGGGGAAACTAGTTCGAAAACTAAAGAGTTGATTGAAGAAAACCTTCACTCATGCCAGAATCAGAAAGTAGCAAAGGAAAGGAGATATTGTAGCAGGAAAATGAGCAAACCATATTGAAGGGTGCTGCACAATCACCTATTATGCATGAAGCAGTTGCTAGTTCTAGTAGTGCAGGTCAGAAATCATATAGGAACCAGAATAAGAAAGAGCATGAAGATGCAAAATAAAAGGATGGAGAGATAAGTATGAAACACCTACCTTTTCCTAATGCATACATGTGTCCAAAGAAGCTTTCGAAAGATAAACAGGAACAAGATATTATGAATCTATTAGGGAAATTGGAAGTTAATATGCCACTTGACGATCTGATTACAAGTATATCTAAGTATGTGAAATTCATGAAAGAACTCTGCACTAATAAAAAAATTTGCAAGCCAAATTAAAGGGTTCAAGTATGATCCAGTGTGTCAGCTTTACTTAAGCCACAACCTTCTACTAAAGGTAATGATCCAGGTTCTTTTACAATCCCAATCACCATTGGTAAGTTTCAGAGTGCTAGTGCTTTGTTAGATCTTGGTGTAGCCATTAATGTAATTCCAACTTCCATGATAGTTCAACTTGTTAATCGGACCACTAGGAAACCTGAGGGACTTCTAGAGGACATATTGGTGAAGGTCAAAGACTTGATTACACCTGCAGATTTTTATGTCTTAGATACGTCATATAAGTGAACCTCAAAAGGTCCTATTATTTTGGGGAGGCTATTCCTTAGAACAGCTAACACTATCATAAGCATGAAAAATGGGAGCATCACATTGGAAGTAGGTGATGATGTCATAAGGTAGCAGGAGAAGATAATGTTGCTGATCCTCTAACAAAGCCGCTTGTGCAGGCAAAGCATGAGCGTCATGTTGGTCAATGGTAATTAGTCAAATTAATGATTGTACCTAGTGCAAGTGGGAGGTTGTTGGAAATTGTGCCCTAGGGGCCAATCATTGTCTTATGAACATTGTTGATTTATGAATTTATTAATTGTGTTATCATATTATTTGCATATTTACTGTGATGACCATCCTTGGATAACTCATGATCTTATCCTAAATGTCCCTGGTCGGTCATCTATGCAGGAGCATAGATGAAATAAGACCAGTATGATTTTGAAGATGTATAGAGATATAAATCAAAGTCACAGGCACATGTAAGAGTACAAGGTTACATTGTTCATCGATCCTCATATGATTTGGGTAGTCGTTATGTCTTGCTAGAGACCGCTTGCGACTTGTGGGCCAGTATAACAAATGACCCACTGCCAACTTCATATAGGCCTACAGGGTCACACACGAAATAGCCCAACACGAGCTTTGATGTCCAGATTCATTGAATCTAAGACATGTCCGATTCAATGAATGATCCAGGGTGGATGTATATATTTATTTATATTTATATTCATATATCTATAAATTCGTATATATACATTATATATAAGAGATATATGAGATTTAATTTATAAGGATAAATTAAATCTCTATCACGTTTGAATTTGAAATTCAAATTGATATGATATCTCAAATTTGATTTATGAAAATAAATCAAATATAGTTCAGCCTTATCTTTATTTTAAATTAAATAAATAGGTCAATTAAATCTGTGGGACGGATTTAATATAAATATTATTTATTTAATTAGTTTCTTATCAAATTATACGATATATGATATTGTATTAATTTCAGAATTAATATAAGATTAACTCCAAAAATCCAATTCGGTAGAGAAAAACGCACAGCATCCCATATATCTGATTTGAGGAGCTACGTTTTGAAAACACATAGAATACAGAAAGGCCGAAGGGGAATCTGCAAAAGGTTTGCAGATAAGAAGCTGCCGAAATAGAGACGGAGAGAACGAATTCTTGAGAAAGCCCTGGAGGGACAAGAGACGCTAGCACGTCGTTCATGGTTAGAACACTGTTTGTGTGGATACCAGCAGAGGAAGCCGACCTGAGTCGTCGACTTCTTGCGATCGGAAAGGGAGCACGAGCCGCGGAGAGAAGCTGTGAACGTCGTGAGCAGAAGCTGTAGAAGCCGCTGAGGAACACTCAGGGTAATGCTTCTTCCCACATGACTTAAACATATACGGTAGATCCTGGCAAGGAATAGAAAATTTTTTAAGTTAATTTCCGCTGCGTGTCTTCCAATTCCTTACACTTTCCGCACTTGTCCTGGTTTAGATGTTAATTCTGAGTTGAAAGGACCTTTATTAAGTAACTTACCAAAGTTTTATGGATTGGCAGGTGAGGATCATTTCAAGTATTTGACGACTATGCAGTGGGTTTACTCATCCCTGAAACCTGTAGGTGTTGACATGGATGCTGTACAGGGACAAGTATTCCACTTTATACTTGAAGGAAAAGAAAATGAATAGTTTTTTATGCTACTACATCATACACCTCAACCCTTAGACTCTTAGAATAACTTAAGGACTACTTTCTTAGAAAGATACTTCCCTACTTCCAAGATTGCTACATTGAAAAAGGAGATTTTTACTGCAAAATAGTATGATTTCTATGAGTTTTGGGGATCGTTTTAAGAGATTTCTATGATTAGCTAGAGGTCCATGTCACGATATTCCAAGTGAGCATTTGGTATAGTATTTCATTCAGGATTGCACTATGCATATAGAAAGAATTTGGATGTAAATTCTGGGGTTCCATTGATAATTTAACTCCAGATGAAGCATGGAACTTGATTGAGAAGATAGTAAGCAATGACTAGCAATATGGGGGCTATGATACTAGACAAGTCCATGAGTTTTCTTTAAGGCTTTCTCAAAATTTTAATAGTTTATCTTCTCAAGTTGTTGCCATGAATGCTGAGATTAACAATGCAGCTGCTCAACTGAGTAATTCACATGTTCAAAGCACATACTCTCAATCTCTTGTGGCTCTTATTTGTCAGCTTTGTTATTCACCTATGCACGCCACTGTCAATTGTCCTACACTTTGTGTAGATGTATCATCCATCTATCAAGTCAAACAAAACCAGTATCTATAAAGGAATCCATACTCCAACACATATAATGAAGGATGGAGAGATCATCCTAATCTTAGATGGAGGTAGAGACAGAAATTTTGGATAGAATAAATTTAATAATGATAGACAATTGTTGAATCATCTAGAGCTATAGAATTACCTACTGCTGCAAAAGATGATGGTATATCTGAGATAATTAAGAGCATTAATGTGATGAATGCAAATATAAACTTTATAAACATAACTTTCAATTCTAACTTCAAGGACCTGAGATCTACTGTGGAGAACAACCTAGCAATGATATATTCTAAGTTTGCTGCCTTGGAGAAGAGAATAGAATGGTGGAAAACCAAAACTTCTAACATGAATGGCTATGTATCACAACTAGCCAATTCAATAAGTGATATTCAAGCAAGAATCAGTAGAAATTTACCTTCAAACACATTTGTTAATCCCAAATCTATTAATGCTATAAGTTTGAGAAGTGAAAAAACAGTGGGGAAACTAGTTCTAAAACTAAAGAGTTGATTGAAGAAAACCTTCACTCATGCCAGAATCAGAAAGTAGCAAAGGAAAGGAGATATTGTAGCAGGAAAATGAGCAAACCATATTGAAGGGTGCTGCACAATCACCTATTATGCATGAAGCAGTTGCTAGTTCTAGTAGTGCAGGTCAGAAATCATATAGGAACCAGAATAAGAAAGAGCATGAAGATGCAAAATAAAAGGATGGAGAGATAAGTATGAAACACCTACCTTTTCCTAATGCATACATGTGTCCAAAGAAGCTTTCGAAAGATAAACAGGAACAAGATATTATGAATCTATTAGGGAAATTGGAAGTTAATATGCCACTTGACGATCTGATTACAAGTATATCTAAGTATGTGAAATTCATGAAAGAACTCTGCACTAATAAAAAAATTTGCAAGCCAAATTAAAGGGTTCAAGTATGATCCAGTGTGTCAGCTTTACTTAAGCCACAACCTTCTACTAAAGGTAATGATCCAGGTTCTTTTACAATCCCAATCACCATTGGTAAGTTTCAGAGTGCTAGTGCTTTGTTAGATCTTGGTGTAGCCATTAATGTAATTCCAACTTCCATGATAGTTCAACTTGTTAATCGGACCACTAGGAAACCTGAGGGACTTCTAGAGGACATATTGGTGAAGGTCAAAGACTTGATTACACCTGCAGATTTTTATGTCTTAGATACGTCATATAAGTGAACCTCAAAAGGTCCTATTATTTTGGGGAGGCTATTCCTTAGAACAACAGCTAACACTATCATAAGCATGAAAAATGGGAGCATCACATTGGAAGTAGGTGATGATGTCATAAGGTAGCAGGAGAAGATAATGTTGCTGATCCTCTAACAAAGCCGCTTGTGCAGGCAAAGCATGAGCGTCATGTTGGTCAATGGTAATTAGTCAAATTAATGATTGTACCTAGTGCAAGTGGGAGGTTGTTGGAAATTGTGCCCTAGGGGCCAATCATTGTCTTATGAACATTGTTGATTTATGAATTTATTAATTGTGTTATCATATTATTTGCATGTTTACTGTGATGACCATCCTTGGATAACTCATGATCTTATCCTAAATGTCCCTGGTCGGTCATCTATGCAGGAGCATAGATGAAATAAGACCAGTATGATTTTGAAGATGTATAGAGATATAAATCAAAGTCACAGGCACATGTAAGAGTACAAGGTTACATTGTTCATCGATCCTCATATGATTTGGGTAGTCGTTATGTCTTGCTAGAGACCGCTTGCGACTTGTGGGCCAGTATAACAAATGACCCACTGCCAACTTCATATAGGCCTACAGGGTCACACACGAAATAGCCCAACACGAGCTTTGATGTCCAGATTCATTGAATCTAAGACATGTCCGATTCAATGAATGATCCAGGGTGGATGTATATATTTATTTATATTTATATTCATATATCTATAAATTCGTATATATACATTATATATAAGAGATATATGAGATTTAATTTATAAGGATAAATTAAATCTCTATCACGTTTGAATTTGAAATTCAAATTGATATGATATCTCAAATTTGATTTATGAAAATAAATCAAATATAGTTCAGCCTTATCTTTATTTTAAATTAAATAAATAGGTCAATTAAATCTGTGGGACGGATTTAATATAAATATTATTTATTTAATTAGTTTCTTATCAAATTATACGATATATGATATTGTATTAATTTCAGAATTAATATAAGATTAACTCCAAAAATCCAATTCGGTAGAGAAAAACGCACAGCATCCCATATATCTGATTTGAGGAGCTACGTTTTGAAAACACATAGAATACAGAAAGGCCGAAGGGGAATCTGCAAAAGGTTTGCAGATAAGAAGCTGCCAAAATAGAGACGGAGAGAACGAATTCTTGAGAAAGCCCTGGAGGGACAAGAGACGCTAGCACGTCGTTCATGGTTAGAACACTGTTTGTGTGGATACCAGCAGAGGAAGCCGACCTGAGTCGTCGACTTCTTGTGATCGGAAAGGGAGCACGAGCCGCGGAGAGAAGCTGTGAACGTCGTGAGCAGAAGCTGTAGAAGCCGCTGAGGAACACTCAGGGTAATGCTTCTTCCCACTTGACTTAAACATATACGGTAGATCCTGGCAAGGAATAGAAAATTTTTTAAGTTAATTTCCGCTGCGTGTCTTCCAATTCCTTACACTTTCCGCACTTGTCCTGGTTTAGATGTTAATTTTGAGTTGAAAGGACCTTTATTAAGTAACTTACCAAAGTTTTATGGATTGGCAGGTGAGGATCATTTCAAGTATTTGACGACTATGCAGTGGGTTTACTCATCCCTGAAACCTGTAGGTGTTGACATGGATGCTGTACATGGACAAGTATTCCACTTTATACTTGAAGGAAAAGAAAATGAATAGTTTTTTATGCTACTACATCATACACCTCAACCCTTAGACTCTTAGAATAACTTAAGGACTACTTTCTTAGAAAGATACTTCCCTACTTCCAAGATTGCTGCTACATTGAAAAAGGAGATTTTTACTGCAAAATAGTATGATTTCTATGAGTTTTGGGGATCGTTTTAAGAGATTTCTATGATTAGCTAGAGGTCCATGTCACGATATTCCAAGTGAGCATTTGGTATAGTATTTCATTCAGGATTGCACTATGCATATAGAAAGAATTTGGATGTAAATTCTGGGGTTCCATTGATAATTTAACTCCAGATGAAGCATGGAACTTGATTGAGAAGATAGTAAGCAATGACTAGCAATATGGGGGCTATGATACTAGACAAGTCCATGAGTTTTCTTTAAGGCTTTCTCAAAATTTTAATAGTTTATCTTCTCAAGTTGTTGCCATGAATGCTGAGATTAACAATGCAGCTGCTCAACTGAGTAATTCACATGTTCAAAGCACATACTCTCAATCTCTTGTGGCTCTTATTTGTCAGCTTTGTTATTCACCTATGCACGCCACTGTCAATTGTCCTACACTTTGTGTAGATGTATCATCCATCTATCAAGTCAAACAAAACCAGTATCTATAAAGGAATCCATACTCCAACACATATAATGAAGGATGGAGAGATCATCCTAATCTTAGATGGAGGTAGAGACAGAAATTTTGGATAGAATAAATTTAATAATGATAGACAATTGTTGAATCATCTAGAGCTATAGAATTACCTACTGCTGCAAAAGATGATGGTATATCTGAGATAATTAAGAGCATTAATGTGATGAATGCAAATATAAACTTTATAAACATAACTTTCAATTCTAACTTCAAGGACCTGAGATCTACTGTGGAGAACAACCTAGCAATGATATATTCTAAGTTTGCTGCCTTGGAGAAGAGAATAGAATGGTGGAAAACCAAAACTTCTAACATGAATGGCTATGTATCACAACTAGCCAATTCAATAAGTGATATTCAAGCAAGAATCAGTAGAAATTTACCTTCAAACACATTTGTTAATCCCAAATCTATTAATGCTATAAGTTTGAGAAGTGAAAAAACAGTGGGGAAACTAGTTCTAAAACTAAAGAGTTGATTGAAGAAAACCTTCACTCATGCCAGAATCAGAAAGTAGCAAAGGAAAGGAGATATTGTAGCAGGAAAATGAGCAAACCATATTGAAGGGTGCTGCACAATCACCTATTAAGCATGAAGCAGTTGCTAGTTCTAGTAGTGCAGGTCAGAAATCATATAGGAACCAGAATAAGAAAGAGCATGAAGATGCAAAATAAAAGGATAGAGAGATAAGTATGAAACGCCTACCTTTTCCTAATGCATACATGTGTCCAAAGAAGCTTTCGAAAGATAAACAGGAACAAGATATTATGAATCTATTAGGGAAATTGGAAGTTAATATGCCACTTGACGATCTGATTACAAGTATATCTAAGTATGTGAAATTCATGAAAGAACTCTGCACTAATAAAAAAATTTGCAAGCCAAATTAAAGGGTTCAAGTATGATCCAGTGTGTCAGCTTTACTTAAGCCACAACCTTCTACTAAAGGTAATGATCCAGGTTCTTTTACAATCCCAATCACCATTGGTAAGTTTCAGAGTGCTAGTGCTTTGTTAGATCTTGGTGTAGCCATTAATGTAATTCCAACTTCCATGATAGTTCAACTTGTTAATCGGACCACTAGGAAACCTGAGGGACTTCTAGAGGACATATTGGTGAAGGTCAAAGACTTGATTACACCTGCAGATTTTTATGTCTTAGATACGTCATATAAGTCAACCTCGAAAGGTCCTATTATTTTGGGGAGGCTATTCCTTAGAACAGCTAACACTATCATAAGCATGAAAAATGGGAGCATCACATTGGAAGTAGGTGATGATGTCATAAGGTAGCAGGAGAAGATAATGTTGCTGATCCTCTAACAAAGCCGCTTGTGCAGGCAAAGCATGAGCGTCATGTTGGTCAATGGTAATTATTCAAATTAATGATTGTACCTAGTGCAAGTGGGAGGTTGTTGGAAATTGTGCCCTAGGGGCCAATCATTGCCTTATGAACATTGTTGATTTATGAATTTATTAATTGTGTTATCATATTATTTGCATGTTCACTGTGATGACCATCCTCGGATAACCCATGATCTTATCCTAAATGTCCCTGGTCGGTCATCTATGCTCAGGAGCATAGATGAAATAAGACCAGTATGATTTTGAAGATGTATAGAGATATAAATCAAAGTCACAGGCACATGTAAGAGTACAAGGTTACATTGTTCATCGATCCTCATATGATTTGGGTAGTCGTTATGTCTTGCTAGAGACCGCTTGCGCCTTGTGGGCCAGTATAACAAATGACCCACTGCCAACTTCATATAGGCCTACAGGGTCACACACAAAATAGCCCAACACGAGCTTTGATGTCCAGATTCATTGAATCTAAGACATGTCCGATTCAATGAATGATCCAGGGTGGATGTATATATTTATTTATATTTATATTCATATATCTATAAATTCGTATATATACATTATATATAAGAGATATAGGAGATTTAATTTATAAGGATAAATTAAATCTCTATCACGTTTGAATTTGAAATTCAAATTGATATGATATCTCAAATTTGATTTATGAAAATAAATCAAATATAGTTCAGCCTTATCTTTATTTTAAATTAAATAAATAGGTGAATTAAATCTGTGGGACGGATTTAATATAAATATTATTTATTTAATTAGTTTCTTATCAAATTATACGATATATGATATTGTATTAATTTCAGAATTAATATAAGACTAACTCCAAAAATCCAATTCGGTAGAGAAAAACGCATAGCATCCCATATATCTGATTTGAGGAGCTACGTTTTGAAAACACATAGAATACAGACAGGCCGAAGGGGAATCTGCAAAAGGTTTGCAGATAAGAAGCTGCCGAAATAGAGACGGAGAGAACGAATTCTTGAGAAAGCCCTGGAGGGACAAGAGACGCTAGCACGTCGTTCATGGTTAGAACACTGTTTGTGTGGATACCAGCAGAGGAAGCCGACCTGAGTCGTCGACTTCTTGCGATCGGAAAGGGAGCACGAGCCGCGGAGAGAAGCTGTGAACGTCGTGAGCAGAAGCTGTAGAAGTCGCTGAGGAACACTCAGGGTAATGCTTCTTCCCACTTGACTTAAACATATACGGTAGATCCTGGCAAGGAATAGAAAATTTTTTAAGTTAATTTCCGCTGCGTGTCTTCCAGTTCCTTACACTTTCCGCACTTGTCCTGGTTTAGATGTTAATTTTGAGTTGAAAGGATCTTTATTAAGTAACTTACCAAAGTTTTATGGATTGGCAGGTGAGGATCATTTCAAGTATTTGACGACTATGCAGTGGGTTTACTCATCCCTGAAACCTGTAGGTGTTGACATGGATGCTGTACAGAGACAAGTATTCCACTTTATACTTGAAGGAAAAGAAAATGAATAGTTTTTTATGCTACTACATCATACACCTCAACCCTTAGACTCTTAGAATAACTTAAGGACTACTTTCTTAGAAAGGTACTTCCCTACTTCCAAGATTGCTACATTGAAAAAGGAGATTTTTACTGCAAAATAGTATGATTAAGAGTCTTTCTATGAGTTTTGGGGATCGTTTTAAGAGATTTCTATGATTAGCTAGATGTCCATGTCACCATATTCCAAGTGAGCATTTGATATAGTATTTCATTCAGGATTGCACTATGCATATAGAAAGAATTTGGATGTAAATTCTGGGGTTCCATTGATAATTTAACTCCAGATGAAGCATGGAACTTGATTGAGAAGATAGTAAGAAATGACTAGCAATATGGGGGCTATGATACTAGACAAGTCCATGAGTTTTCTTTAAGGCTTTCTCAAAATTTTAATAGTTTATCTTCTCAAGTTGTTGCCATGAATGCTGAGATTAACAATGTAGCTGCTCAACTGAGTAATTCAAAGCACATACTCTCAATCTCTTGTGGCTCTTATTTGTCAGCTTTGTTATTCACCTATGCACGCCACTGTCAATTATCCTACACTTTGTGTAGATGTATCATCCATCTATCAAGTCAAACAAAACCAGTATCTGTAAAGGAATCCATACTCCAACACATATAATGAAGGATGGAGAGATCATCCTAATCTTAGATGGAGGGATGGAGGTAGAGACAGAAATTTTGGATAGAATAAATTTAATAATGATAGACAATTGTTGAATCATCTAGAGCTATAGAATTACCTACTGCTGCAAAAGATGATGGTATATCTGAGATAATTAAGAGCATTAATGTGATGAATGCAAATATAAACTTTATAAACATAACTTTCAATTCTAACTTCAAGGACCTGAGATCTACTGTGGAGAACAACCTAGCAATGATATATTCTAAGTTTGCTGCCTTGGAGAATAGAATAGAATAGTGGAAAACCAAAACTTCTAACATGAATGGCTATGTATCACAACTAGCCAATTCAATAAGTGATATTCAAGCAAGAATCAGTAGAAATTTACCTTCAAACACATTTGTTAATCCCAAATCTATTAATGCTATAAGTTTGAGAAGTGAAAAAACAGTGGGGAAAGTAGTTCTAAAACTAAAGAGTTGATTGAAGAAAACCCTCACTCATGCCAGAATCAGAAAGTAGCAAAGGAAAGGAGATATTGTAGCAGGAAAATGAGCAAACCATATTGAAGGGTGCTACACAATCACCTATTATGCATGAAGCAGTTGCTAGTTCTAGTAGTGCAGGTCAGAAATCATATAGGAACCAGAATAAGAAAGAGCATGAAGATGCAAAATAAAAGGATAGAGAGATAAGTATGAAACACCTACCTTTTCCTAATGCATACATGTGTCCAAAGAAGCTTTTGAAAGATAAACAGGAACAAGATATTATGAATCTATTAGGGAAATTGGAAGTTAATATGCCACTTGACGATCTGATTACAAGTATATCTAAGTACGTGAAATTCATGAAAGAACTCTGCACTAATAAAAAAATTTGCAAGCCAAATTAAAGGGTTCAAGTATGATCCAGTGTGTCAGCTTTACTTAAGCCACAACCTTCTACTAAAGGTAATGATCCAGGTTCTTTTACAATCCCAATCACCATTGGTAAGTTTCAGAGTGCTAGTGCTTTGTTAGATCTTGGTGTAGCCATTAATGTAATTCCAACTTCCATGATAGTTCAACTTGTTAATCGGACCACTAGGAAACCTGAGGGACTTCTAGAGGACATATTGGTGAAGGTCAAAGACTTGATTACACCTGCAGATTTTTATGTCTTAGATACGTCATATAAGTCAACCTCGAAAGGTCCTATTATTTTGGGGAGGCTATTCCTTAGAACAACAGCTAACACTATCATAAGCATGAAAAATGGGAGCATCACATTGGAAGTAGGTGATGATGTCATAAGGTAGCAGGAGAAGATAATGTTGCTGATCCTCTAACAAAGCCGCTTGTGCAGGCAAAGCATGAGCGTCATGTTGGTCAATGGTAATTATTCAAATTAATGATTGTACCTAGTGCAAGTGGGAGGTTGTTGGAAATTGTGCCCTAGGGGCCAATCATTGCCTTATGAACATTGTTGATTTATGAATTTATTAATTGTGTTATCATATTATTTGCATGTTCACTGTGATGACCATCCTCGGATAACCCATGATCTTATCCTAAATGTCCCTGGTCGGTCATCTATGCTCAGGAGCATAGATGAAATAAGACCAGTATGATTTTGAAGATGTATAGAGATATAAATCAAAGTCACAGGCACATGTAAGAGTACAAGGTTACATTGTTCATCGATCCTCATATGATTTGGGTAGTCATTATGTCTTGCTAGAGACCGCTTGCGCCTTGTGGGCCAGTATAACAAATGACCCACTGCCAACTTCATATAGGCCTACAGGGTCACACACAAAATAGCCCAACACGAGCTTTGATGTCCAGATTCATTGAATCTAAGACATGTCCGATTCAATGAATGATCCAGGGTGGATGTATATATTTATTTATATTTATATTCATATATCTATAAATTCGTATATATACATTATATATAAGAGATATAGGAGATTTAATTTATAAGGATAAATTAAATCTCCATCACGTTTGAATTTGAAATTCAAATTGATATGATATCTCAAATTTGATTTATGAAAATAAATCAAATATAGTTCAGCCTTATCTTTATTTTAAATTAAATAAATAGGTGAATTAAATCTGTGGGACGGATTTAATATAAATATTATTTATTTAATTAGTTTCTTATCAAATTATACGATATATGATATTGTATTAATTTCAGAATTAATATAAGACTAACTCCAAAAATCCAATTCGGTAGAGAAAAACGCATAGCATCCCATATATCTGATTTGAGGAGCTACGTTTTGAAAACACATAGAATACAGACAGGCCGAAGGGGAATCTGCAAAAGGTTTGCAGATAAGAAGCTGCCGAAATAGAGACGGAGAGAACGAATTCTTGAGAAAGCCCTGGAGGGACAAGAGACGCTAGCACGTCGTTCATGGTTAGAACACTGTTTGTGTGGATACCAGCAGAGGAAGCCGACCTGAGTCGTCGACTTCTTGCGATCGGAAAGGGAGCACGAGCCGCGGAGAGAAGCTGTGAACGTCGTGAGCAGAAGCTGTAGAAGTCGCTGAGGAACACTCAGGGTAATGCTTCTTCCCACTTGACTTAAACATATACGGTAGATCCTGGCAAGGAATAGAAAATTTTTTAAGTTAATTTCCGCTGCGTGTCTTCCAGTTCCTTACACTTTCCGCACTTGTCCTGGTTTAGATGTTAATTTTGAGTTGAAAGGACCTTTATTAAGTAACTTACCAAAGTTTTATGGATTGGCAGGTGAGGATCATTTCAAGTATTTGACGACTATGCAGTGGGTTTACTCATCCCTGAAACCTGTAGGTGTTGACATGGATGCTGTACAGAGACAAGTATTCCACTTTATACTTGAAGGAAAAGAAAATGAATAGTTTTTTATGCTACTACATCATACACCTCAACCCTTAGACTCTTAGAATAACTTAAGGACTACTTTCTTAGAAAGGTACTTCCCTACTTCCAAGATTGCTACATTGAAAAAGGAGATTTTTACTGCAAAATAGTATGATTAAGAGTCTTTCTATGAGTTTTGGGGATCGTTTTAAGAGATTTCTATGATTAGCTAGATGTCCATGTCACCATATTCCAAGTGAGCATTTGGTATAGTATTTCATTCAGGATTGCACTATGCATATAGAAAGAATTTGGATGTAAATTCTGGGGTTCCATTGATAATTTAACTCCAGATGAAGCATGGAACTTGATTGAGAAGATAGTAAGAAATGACTAGCAATATGGGGGCTATGATACTAGACAAGTCCATGAGTTTTCTTTAAGGCTTTCTCAAAATTTTAATAGTTTATCTTCTCAAGTTGTTGCCATGAATGCTGAGATTAACAATGTAGCTGCTCAACTGAGTAATTCAAAGCACATACTCTCAATCTCTTGTGGCTCTTATTTGTCAGCTTTGTTATTCACCTATGCACGCCACTGTCAATTGTCCTACACTTTGTGTAGATGTATCATCCATCTATCAAGTCAAACAAAACCAGTATCTGTAAAGGAATCCATACTCCAACACATATAATGAAGGATGGAGAGATCATCCTAATCTTAGATGGAGGTAGAGACAGAAATTTTGGATAGAATAAATTTAATAATGATAGACAATTGTTGAATCATCTAGAGCTATAGAATTACCTACTGCTGCAAAAGATGATGGTATATCTGAGATAATTAAGAGCATTAATGTGATGAATGCAAATATAAACTTTATAAACATAACTTTCAATTCTAACTTCAAGGACCTGAGATCTACTGTGGAGAACAACCTAGCAATGATATATTCTAAGTTTGCTGCCTTGGAGAATAGAATAGAATAGTGGAAAACCAAAACTTCTAACATGAATGGCTATGTATCACAACTAGCCAATTCAATAAGTGATATTCAAGCAAGAATCAGTAGAAATTTACCTTCAAACACATTTGTTAATCCCAAATCTATTAATGCTATAAGTTTGAGAAGTGAAAAAACAGTGGGGAAAGTAGTTCTAAAACTAAAGAGTTGATTGAAGAAAACCCTCACTCATGCCAGAATCAGAAAGTAGCAAAGGAAAGGAGATATTGTAGCAGGAAAATGAGCAAACCATATTGAAGGGTGCTACACAATCACCTATTATGCATGAAGCAGTTGCTAGTTCTAGTAGTGCAGGTCAGAAATCATATAGGAACCAGAATAAGAAAGAGCATGAAGATGCAAAATAAAAGGATAGAGAGATAAGTATGAAACACCTACCTTTTCCTAATGCATACATGTGTCCAAAGAAGCTTTTGAAAGATAAACAGGAACAAGATATTATGAATCTATTAGGGAAATTGGAAGTTAATATGCCACTTGACGATCTGATTACAAGTATATCTAAGTACGTGAAATTCATGAAAGAACTCTGCACTAATAAAAAAATTTGCAAGCCAAATTAAAGGGTTCAAGTATGATCCAGTGTGTCAGCTTTACTTAAGCCACAACCTTCTACTAAAGGTAATGATCCAGGTTCTTTTACAATCCCAATCACCATTGGTAAGTTTCAGAGTGCTAGTGCTTTGTTAGATCTTGGTGTAGCCATTAATGTAATTCCAACTTCCATGATAGTTCAACTTGTTAATCGGACCACTAGGAAACCTGAGGGACTTCTAGAGGACATATTGGTGAAGGTCAAAGACTTGATTACACCTGCAGATTTTTATGTCTTAGATACGTCATATAAGTCAACCTCGAAAGGTCCTATTATTTTGGGGAGGCTATTCCTTAGAACAACAGCTAACACTATCATAAGCATGAAAAATGGGAGCATCACATTGGAAGTAGGTGATGATGTCATAAGGTAGCAGGAGAAGATAATGTTGCTGATCCTCTAACAAAGCCGCTTGTGCAGGCAAAGCATGAGCGTCATGTTGGTCAATGGTAATTATTCAAATTAATGATTGTACCTAGTGCAAGTGGGAGGTTGTTGGAAATTGTGCCCTAGGGGCCAATCATTGCCTTATGAACATTGTTGATTTATGAATTTATTAATTGTGTTATCATATTATTTGCATGTTCACTGTGATGACCATCCTCGGATAACCCATGATCTTATCCTAAATGTCCCTGGTCGGTCATCTATGCTCAGGAGCATAGATGAAATAAGACCAGTATGATTTTGAAGATGTATAGAGATATAAATCAAAGTCACAGGCACATGTAAGAGTACAAGGTTACATTGTTCATCGATCCTCATATGATTTGGGTAGTCGTTATGTCTTGCTAGAGACCGCTTGCGCCTTGTGGGCCAGTATAACAAATGACCCACTGCCAACTTCATATAGGCCTACAGGGTCACACACAAAATAGCCCAACACGAGCTTTGATGTCCAGATTCATTGAATCTAAGACATGTCCGATTCAATGAATGATCCAGGGTGGATGTATATATTTATTTATATTTATATTCATATATCTATAAATTCGTATATATACATTATATATAAGAGATATAGGAGATTTAATTTATAAGGATAAATTAAATCTCCATCACGTTTGAATTTGAAATTCAAATTGATATGATATCTCAAATTTGATTTATGAAAATAAATCAAATATAGTTCAGCCTTATCTTTATTTTAAATTAAATAAATAGGTGAATTAAATCTGTGGGACGGATTTAATATAAATATTATTTATTTAATTAGTTTCTTATCAAATTATACGATATATGATATTGTATTAATTTCAGAATTAATATAAGACTAACTCCAAAAATCCAATTCGGTAGAGAAAAACGCATAGCATCCCATATATCTGATTTGAGGAGCTACGTTTTGAAAACACATAGAATACAGACAGGCCGAAGGGGAATCTGCAAAAGGTTTGCAGATAAGAAGCTGCCGAAATAGAGACGGAGAGAACGAATTCTTGAGAAAGCCCTGGAGGGACAAGAGACGCTAGCACGTCGTTCATGGTTAGAACACTGTTTGTGTGGATACCAGCAGAGGAAGCCGACCTGAGTCGTCGACTTCTTGCGATCGGAAAGGGAGCACGAGCCGCGGAGAGAAGCTGTGAACGTCGTGAGCAGAAGCTGTAGAAGTCGCTGAGGAACACTCAGGGTAATGCTTCTTCCCACTTGACTTAAACATATACGGTAGATCCTGGCAAGGAATAGAAAATTTTTTAAGTTAATTTCCGCTGCGTGTCTTCCAGTTCCTTACACTTTCCGCACTTGTCCTGGTTTAGATGTTAATTTTGAGTTGAAAGGACCTTTATTAAGTAACTTACCAAAGTTTTATGGATTGGCAGGTGAGGATCATTTCAAGTATTTGACGACTATGCAGTGGGTTTACTCATCCCTGAAACCTGTAGGTGTTGACATGGATGCTGTACAGAGACAAGTATTCCACTTTATACTTGAAGGAAAAGAAAATGAATAGTTTTTTATGCTACTACATCATACACCTCAACCCTTAGACTCTTAGAATAACTTAAGGACTACTTTCTTAGAAAGGTACTTCCCTACTTCCAAGATTGCTACATTGAAAAAGGAGATTTTTACTGCAAAATAGTATGATTAAGAGTCTTTCTATGAGTTTTGGGGATCGTTTTAAGAGATTTCTATGATTAGCTAGATGTCCATGTCACCATATTCCAAGTGAGCATTTGGTATAGTATTTCATTCAGGATTGCACTATGCATATAGAAAGAATTTGGATGTAAATTCTGGGGTTCCATTGATAATTTAACTCCAGATGAAGCATGGAACTTGATTGAGAAGATAGTAAGAAATGACTAGCAATATGGGGGCTATGATACTAGACAAGTCCATGAGTTTTCTTTAAGGCTTTCTCAAAATTTTAATAGTTTATCTTCTCAAGTTGTTGCCATGAATGCTGAGATTAACAATGTAGCTGCTCAACTGAGTAATTCAAAGCACATACTCTCAATCTCTTGTGGCTCTTATTTGTCAGCTTTGTTATTCACCTATGCACGCCACTGTCAATTGTCCTACACTTTGTGTAGATGTATCATCCATCTATCAAGTCAAACAAAACCAGTATCTGTAAAGGAATCCATACTCCAACACATATAATGAAGGATGGAGAGATCATCCTAATCTTAGATGGAGGGATGGAGGTAGAGACAGAAATTTTGGATAGAATAAATTTAATAATGATAGACAATTGTTGAATCATCTAGAGCTATAGAATTACCTACTGCTGCAAAAGATGATGGTATATCTGAGATAATTAAGAGCATTAATGTGATGAATGCAAATATAAACTTTATAAACATAACTTTCAATTCTAACTTCAAGGACCTGAGATCTACTGTGGAGAACAACCTAGCAATGATATATTCTAAGTTTGCTGCCTTGGAGAATAGAATAGAATAGTGGAAAACCAAAACTTCTAACATGAATGGCTATGTATCACAACTAGCCAATTCAATAAGTGATATTCAAGCAAGAATCAGTAGAAATTTACCTTCAAACACATTTGTTAATCCCAAATCTATTAATGCTATAAGTTTGAGAAGTGAAAAAACAGTGGGGAAAGTAGTTCTAAAACTAAAGAGTTGATTGAAGAAAACCCTCACTCATGCCAGAATCAGAAAGTAGCAAAGGAAAGGAGATATTGTAGCAGGAAAATGAGCAAACCATATTGAAGGGTGCTACACAATCACCTATTATGCATGAAGCAGTTGCTAGTTCTAGTAGTGCAGGTCAGAAATCATATAGGAACCAGAATAAGAAAGAGCATGAAGATGCAAAATAAAAGGATAGAGAGATAAGTATGAAACACCTACCTTTTCCTAATGCATACATGTGTCCAAAGAAGCTTTTGAAAGATAAACAGGAACAAGATATTATGAATCTATTAGGGAAATTGGAAGTTAATATGCCACTTGACGATCTGATTACAAGTATATCTAAGTACGTGAAATTCATGAAAGAACTCTGCACTAATAAAAAAATTTGCAAGCCAAATTAAAGGGTTCAAGTATGATCCAGTGTGTCAGCTTTACTTAAGCCACAACCTTCTACTAAAGGTAATGATCCAGGTTCTTTTACAATCCCAATCACCATTGGTAAGTTTCAGAGTGCTAGTGCTTTGTTAGATCTTGGTGTAGCCATTAATGTAATTCCAACTTCCATGATAGTTCAACTTGTTAATCGGACCACTAGGAAACCTGAGGGACTTCTAGAGGACATATTGGTGAAGGTCAAAGACTTGATTACACCTGCAGATTTTTATGTCTTAGATACGTCATATAAGTCAACCTCGAAAGGTCCTATTATTTTGGGGAGGCTATTCCTTAGAACAGCTAACACTATCATAAGCATGAAAAATGGGAGCATCACATTGGAAGTAGGTGATGATGTCATAAGGTAGCAGGAGAAGATAATGTTGCTGATCCTCTAACAAAGCCGCTTGTGCAGGCAAAGCATGAGCGTCATGTTGGTCAATGGTAATTATTCAAATTAATGATTGTACCTAGTGCAAGTGGGAGGTTGTTGGAAATTGTGCCCTAGGGGCCAATCATTGCCTTATGAACATTGTTGATTTATGAATTTATTAATTGTGTTATCATATTATTTGCATGTTCACTGTGATGACCATCCTCGGATAACCCATGATCTTATCCTAAATGTCCCTGGTCGGTCATCTATGCTCAGGAGCATAGATGAAATAAGACCAGTATGATTTTGAAGATGTATAGAGATATAAATCAAAGTCACAGGCACATGTAAGAGTACAAGGTTACATTGTTCATCGATCCTCATATGATTTGGGTAGTCGTTATGTCTTGCTAGAGACCGCTTGCGCCTTGTGGGCCAGTATAACAAATGACCCACTGCCAACTTCATATAGGCCTACAGGGTCACACACAAAATAGCCCAACACGAGCTTTGATGTCCAGATTCATTGAATCTAAGACATGTCCGATTCAATGAATGATCCAGGGTGGATGTATATATTTATTTATATTTATATTCATATATCTATAAATTCGTATATATACATTATATATAAGAGATATAGGAGATTTAATTTATAAGGATAAATTAAATCTCCATCACGTTTGAATTTGAAATTCAAATTGATATGATATCTCAAATTTGATTTATGAAAATAAATCAAATATAGTTCAGCCTTATCTTTATTTTAAATTAAATAAATAGGTGAATTAAATCTGTGGGACGGATTTAATATAAATATTATTTATTTAATTAGTTTCTTATCAAATTATACGATATATGATATTGTATTAATTTCAGAATTAATATAAGACTAACTCCAAAAATCCAATTCGGTAGAGAAAAACGCATAGCATCCCATATATCTGATTTGAGGAGCTACGTTTTGAAAACACATAGAATACAGACAGGCCGAAGGGGAATCTGCAAAAGGTTTGCAGATAAGAAGCTGCCGAAATAGAGACGGAGAGAACGAATTCTTGAGAAAGCCCTGGAGGGACAAGAGACGCTAGCACGTCGTTCATGGTTAGAACACTGTTTGTGTGGATACCAGCAGAGGAAGCCGACCTGAGTCGTCGACTTCTTGCGATCGGAAAGGGAGCACGAGCCGCGGAGAGAAGCTGTGAACGTCGTGAGCAGAAGCTGTAGAAGTCGCTGAGGAACACTCAGGGTAATGCTTCTTCCCACTTGACTTAAACATATACGGTAGATCCTGGCAAGGAATAGAAAATTTTTTAAGTTAATTTCCGCTGCGTGTCTTCCAGTTCCTTACACTTTCCGCACTTGTCCTGGTTTAGATGTTAATTTTGAGTTGAAAGGACCTTTATTAAGTAACTTACCAAAGTTTTATGGATTGGCAGGTGAGGATCATTTCAAGTATTTGACGACTATGCAGTGGGTTTACTCATCCCTGAAACCTGTAGGTGTTGACATGGATGCTGTACAGAGACAAGTATTCCACTTTATACTTGAAGGAAAAGAAAATGAATAGTTTTTTATGCTACTACATCATACACCTCAACCCTTAGACTCTTAGAATAACTTAAGGACTACTTTCTTAGAAAGGTACTTCCCTACTTCCAAGATTGCTACATTGAAAAAGGAGATTTTTACTGCAAAATAGTATGATTAAGAGTCTTTCTATGAGTTTTGGGGATCGTTTTAAGAGATTTCTATGATTAGCTAGATGTCCATGTCACCATATTCCAAGTGAGCATTTGGTATAGTATTTCATTCAGGATTGCACTATGCATATAGAAAGAATTTGGATGTAAATTCTGGGGTTCCATTGATAATTTAACTCCAGATGAAGCATGGAACTTGATTGAGAAGATAGTAAGAAATGACTAGCAATATGGGGGCTATGATACTAGACAAGTCCATGAGTTTTCTTTAAGGCTTTCTCAAAATTTTAATAGTTTATCTTCTCAAGTTGTTGCCATGAATGCTGAGATTAACAATGTAGCTGCTCAACTGAGTAATTCAAAGCACATACTCTCAATCTCTTGTGGCTCTTATTTGTCAGCTTTGTTATTCACCTATGCACGCCACTGTCAATTGTCCTACACTTTGTGTAGATGTATCATCCATCTATCAAGTCAAACAAAACCAGTATCTGTAAAGGAATCCATACTCCAACACATATAATGAAGGATGGAGAGATCATCCTAATCTTAGATGGAGGGATGGAGGTAGAGACAGAAATTTTGGATAGAATAAATTTAATAATGATAGACAATTGTTGAATCATCTAGAGCTATAGAATTACCTACTGCTGCAAAAGATGATGGTATATCTGAGATAATTAAGAGCATTAATGTGATGAATGCAAATATAAACTTTATAAACATAACTTTCAATTCTAACTTCAAGGACCTGAGATCTACTGTGGAGAACAACCTAGCAATGATATATTCTAAGTTTGCTGCCTTGGAGAATAGAATAGAATAGTGGAAAACCAAAACTTCTAACATGAATGGCTATGTATCACAACTAGCCAATTCAATAAGTGATATTCAAGCAAGAATCAGTAGAAATTTACCTTCAAACACATTTGTTAATCCCAAATCTATTAATGCTATAAGTTTGAGAAGTGAAAAAACAGTGGGGAAAGTAGTTCTAAAACTAAAGAGTTGATTGAAGAAAACCCTCACTCATGCCAGAATCAGAAAGTAGCAAAGGAAAGGAGATATTGTAGCAGGAAAATGAGCAAACCATATTGAAGGGTGCTACACAATCACCTATTATGCATGAAGCAGTTGCTAGTTCTAGTAGTGCAGGTCAGAAATCATATAGGAACCAGAATAAGAAAGAGCATGAAGATGCAAAATAAAAGGATAGAGAGATAAGTATGAAACACCTACCTTTTCCTAATGCATACATGTGTCCAAAGAAGCTTTTGAAAGATAAACAGGAACAAGATATTATGAATCTATTAGGGAAATTGGAAGTTAATATGCCACTTGACGATCTGATTACAAGTATATCTAAGTACGTGAAATTCATGAAAGAACTCTGCACTAATAAAAAAATTTGCAAGCCAAATTAAAGGGTTCAAGTATGATCCAGTGTGTCAGCTTTACTTAAGCCACAACCTTCTACTAAAGGTAATGATCCAGGTTCTTTTACAATCCCAATCACCATTGGTAAGTTTCAGAGTGCTAGTGCTTTGTTAGATCTTGGTGTAGCCATTAATGTAATTCCAACTTCCATGATAGTTCAACTTGTTAATCGGACCACTAGGAAACCTGAGGGACTTCTAGAGGACATATTGGTGAAGGTCAAAGACTTGATTACACCTGCAGATTTTTATGTCTTAGATACGTCATATAAGTCAACCTCGAAAGGTCCTATTATTTTGGGGAGGCTATTCCTTAGAACAGCTAACACTATCATAAGCATGAAAAATGGGAGCATCACATTGGAAGTAGGTGATGATGTCATAAGGTAGCAGGAGAAGATAATGTTGCTGATCCTCTAACAAAGCCGCTTGTGCAGGCAAAGCATGAGCGTCATGTTGGTCAATGGTAATTATTCAAATTAATGATTGTACCTAGTGCAAGTGGGAGGTTGTTGGAAATTGTGCCCTAGGGGCCAATCATTGCCTTATGAACATTGTTGATTTATGAATTTATTAATTGTGTTATCATATTATTTGCATGTTCACTGTGATGACCATCCTCGGATAACCCATGATCTTATCCTAAATGTCCCTGGTCGGTCATCTATGCTCAGGAGCATAGATGAAATAAGACCAGTATGATTTTGAAGATGTATAGAGATATAAATCAAAGTCACAGGCACATGTAAGAGTACAAGGTTACATTGTTCATCGATCCTCATATGATTTGGGTAGTCGTTATGTCTTGCTAGAGACCGCTTGCGCCTTGTGGGCCAGTATAACAAATGACCCACTGCCAACTTCATATAGGCCTACAGGGTCACACACAAAATAGCCCAACACGAGCTTTGATGTCCAGATTCATTGAATCTAAGACATGTCCGATTCAATGAATGATCCAGGGTGGATGTATATATTTATTTATATTTATATTCATATATCTATAAATTCGTATATATACATTATATATAAGAGATATAGGAGATTTAATTTATAAGGATAAATTAAATCTCCATCACGTTTGAATTTGAAATTCAAATTGATATGATATCTCAAATTTGATTTATGAAAATAAATCAAATATAGTTCAGCCTTATCTTTATTTTAAATTAAATAAATAGGTGAATTAAATCTGTGGGACGGATTTAATATAAATATTATTTATTTAATTAGTTTCTTATCAAATTATACGATATATGATATTGTATTAATTTCAGAATTAATATAAGACTAACTCCAAAAATCCAATTCGGTAGAGAAAAACGCATAGCATCCCATATATCTGATTTGAGGAGCTACGTTTTGAAAACACATAGAATACAGACAGGCCGAAGGGGAATCTGCAAAAGGTTTGCAGATAAGAAGCTGCCGAAATAGAGACGGAGAGAACGAATTCTTGAGAAAGCCCTGGAGGGACAAGAGACGCTAGCACGTCGTTCATGGTTAGAACACTGTTTGTGTGGATACCAGCAGAGGAAGCCGACCTGAGTCGTCGACTTCTTGCGATCGGAAAGGGAGCACGAGCCGCGGAGAGAAGCTGTGAACGTCGTGAGCAGAAGCTGTAGAAGTCGCTGAGGAACACTCAGGGTAATGCTTCTTCCCACTTGACTTAAACATATACGGTAGATCCTGGCAAGGAATAGAAAATTTTTTAAGTTAATTTCCGCTGCGTGTCTTCCAGTTCCTTACACTTTCCGCACTTGTCCTGGTTTAGATGTTAATTTTGAGTTGAAAGGACCTTTATTAAGTAACTTACCAAAGTTTTATGGATTGGCAGGTGAGGATCATTTCAAGTATTTGACGACTATGCAGTGGGTTTACTCATCCCTGAAACCTGTAGGTGTTGACATGGATGCTGTACAGAGACAAGTATTCCACTTTATACTTGAAGGAAAAGAAAATGAATAGTTTTTTATGCTACTACATCATACACCTCAACCCTTAGACTCTTAGAATAACTTAAGGACTACTTTCTTAGAAAGGTACTTCCCTACTTCCAAGATTGCTACATTGAAAAAGGAGATTTTTACTGCAAAATAGTATGATTAAGAGTCTTTCTATGAGTTTTGGGGATCGTTTTAAGAGATTTCTATGATTAGCTAGATGTCCATGTCACCATATTCCAAGTGAGCATTTGGTATAGTATTTCATTCAGGATTGCACTATGCATATAGAAAGAATTTGGATGTAAATTCTGGGGTTCCATTGATAATTTAACTCCAGATGAAGCATGGAACTTGATTGAGAAGATAGTAAGAAATGACTAGCAATATGGGGGCTATGATACTAGACAAGTCCATGAGTTTTCTTTAAGGCTTTCTCAAAATTTTAATAGTTTATCTTCTCAAGTTGTTGCCATGAATGCTGAGATTAACAATGTAGCTGCTCAACTGAGTAATTCAAAGCACATACTCTCAATCTCTTGTGGCTCTTATTTGTCAGCTTTGTTATTCACCTATGCACGCCACTGTCAATTGTCCTACACTTTGTGTAGATGTATCATCCATCTATCAAGTCAAACAAAACCAGTATCTGTAAAGGAATCCATACTCCAACACATATAATGAAGGATGGAGAGATCATCCTAATCTTAGATGGAGGGATGGAGGTAGAGACAGAAATTTTGGATAGAATAAATTTAATAATGATAGACAATTGTTGAATCATCTAGAGCTATAGAATTACCTACTGCTGCAAAAGATGATGGTATATCTGAGATAATTAAGAGCATTAATGTGATGAATGCAAATATAAACTTTATAAACATAACTTTCAATTCTAACTTCAAGGACCTGAGATCTACTGTGGAGAACAACCTAGCAATGATATATTCTAAGTTTGCTGCCTTGGAGAATAGAATAGAATAGTGGAAAACCAAAACTTCTAACATGAATGGCTATGTATCACAACTAGCCAATTCAATAAGTGATATTCAAGCAAGAATCAGTAGAAATTTACCTTCAAACACATTTGTTAATCCCAAATCTATTAATGCTATAAGTTTGAGAAGTGAAAAAACAGTGGGGAAAGTAGTTCTAAAACTAAAGAGTTGATTGAAGAAAACCCTCACTCATGCCAGAATCAGAAAGTAGCAAAGGAAAGGAGATATTGTAGCAGGAAAATGAGCAAACCATATTGAAGGGTGCTACACAATCACCTATTATGCATGAAGCAGTTGCTAGTTCTAGTAGTGCAGGTCAGAAATCATATAGGAACCAGAATAAGAAAGAGCATGAAGATGCAAAATAAAAGGATAGAGAGATAAGTATGAAACACCTACCTTTTCCTAATGCATACATGTGTCCAAAGAAGCTTTTGAAAGATAAACAGGAACAAGATATTATGAATCTATTAGGGAAATTGGAAGTTAATATGCCACTTGACGATCTGATTACAAGTATATCTAAGTACGTGAAATTCATGAAAGAACTCTGCACTAATAAAAAAATTTGCAAGCCAAATTAAAGGGTTCAAGTATGATCCAGTGTGTCAGCTTTACTTAAGCCACAACCTTCTACTAAAGGTAATGATCCAGGTTCTTTTACAATCCCAATCACCATTGGTAAGTTTCAGAGTGCTAGTGCTTTGTTAGATCTTGGTGTAGCCATTAATGTAATTCCAACTTCCATGATAGTTCAACTTGTTAATCGGACCACTAGGAAACCTGAGGGACTTCTAGAGGACATATTGGTGAAGGTCAAAGACTTGATTACACCTGCAGATTTTTATGTCTTAGATACGTCATATAAGTCAACCTCGAAAGGTCCTATTATTTTGGGGAGGCTATTCCTTAGAACAGCTAACACTATCATAAGCATGAAAAATGGGAGCATCACATTGGAAGTAGGTGATGATGTCATAAGGTAGCAGGAGAAGATAATGTTGCTGATCCTCTAACAAAGCCGCTTGTGCAGGCAAAGCATGAGCGTCATGTTGGTCAATGGTAATTATTCAAATTAATGATTGTACCTAGTGCAAGTGGGAGGTTGTTGGAAATTGTGCCCTAGGGGCCAATCATTGCCTTATGAACATTGTTGATTTATGAATTTATTAATTGTGTTATCATATTATTTGCATGTTCACTGTGATGACCATCCTCGGATAACCCATGATCTTATCCTAAATGTCCCTGGTCGGTCATCTATGCTCAGGAGCATAGATGAAATAAGACCAGTATGATTTTGAAGATGTATAGAGATATAAATCAAAGTCACAGGCACATGTAAGAGTACAAGGTTACATTGTTCATCGATCCTCATATGATTTGGGTAGTCGTTATGTCTTGCTAGAGACCGCTTGCGCCTTGTGGGCCAGTATAACAAATGACCCACTGCCAACTTCATATAGGCCTACAGGGTCACACACAAAATAGCCCAACACGAGCTTTGATGTCCAGATTCATTGAATCTAAGACATGTCCGATTCAATGAATGATCCAGGGTGGATGTATATATTTATTTATATTTATATTCATATATCTATAAATTCGTATATATACATTATATATAAGAGATATAGGAGATTTAATTTATAAGGATAAATTAAATCTCTATCACGTTTGAATTTGAAATTCAAATTGATATGATATCTCAAATTTGATTTATGAAAATAAATCAAATATAGTTCAGCCTTATCTTTATTTTAAATTAAATAAATAGGTGAATTAAATCTGTGGGACGGATTTAATATAAATATTATTTATTTAATTAGTTTCTTATCAAATTATACGATATATGATATTGTATTAATTTCAGAATTAATATAAGACTAACTCCAAAAATCCAATTCGGTAGAGAAAAACGCATAGCATCCCATATATCTGATTTGAGGAGCTACGTTTTGAAAACACATAGAATACAGACAGGCCGAAGGGGAATCTGCAAAAGGTTTGCAGATAAGAAGCTGCCGAAATAGAGACGGAGAGAACGAATTCTTGAGAAAGCCCTGGAGGGACAAGAGACGCTAGCACGTCGTTCATGGTTAGAACACTGTTTGTGTGGATACCAGCAGAGGAAGCCGACCTGAGTCGTCGACTTCTTGCGATCGGAAAGGGAGCACGAGCCGCGGAGAGAAGCTGTGAACGTCGTGAGCAGAAGCTGTAGAAGTCGCTGAGGAACACTCAGGGTAATGCTTCTTCCCACTTGACTTAAACATATACGGTAGATCCTGGCAAGGAATAGAAAATTTTTTAAGTTAATTTCCGCTGCGTGTCTTCCAGTTCCTTACACTTTCCGCACTTGTCCTGGTTTAGATGTTAATTTTGAGTTGAAAGGACCTTTATTAAGTAACTTACCAAAGTTTTATGGATTGGCAGGTGAGGATCATTTCAAGTATTTGACGACTATGCAGTGGGTTTACTCATCCCTGAAACCTGTAGGTGTTGACATGGATGCTGTACAGAGACAAGTATTCCACTTTATACTTGAAGGAAAAGAAAATGAATAGTTTTTTATGCTACTACATCATACACCTCAACCCTTAGACTCTTAGAATAACTTAAGGACTACTTTCTTAGAAAGGTACTTCCCTACTTCCAAGATTGCTACATTGAAAAAGGAGATTTTTACTGCAAAATAGTATGATTAAGAGTCTTTCTATGAGTTTTGGGGATCGTTTTAAGAGATTTCTATGATTAGCTAGATGTCCATGTCACCATATTCCAAGTGAGCATTTGGTATAGTATTTCATTCAGGATTGCACTATGCATATAGAAAGAATTTGGATGTAAATTCTGGGGTTCCATTGATAATTTAACTCCAGATGAAGCATGGAACTTGATTGAGAAGATAGTAAGAAATGACTAGCAATATGGGGGCTATGATACTAGACAAGTCCATGAGTTTTCTTTAAGGCTTTCTCAAAATTTTAATAGTTTATCTTCTCAAGTTGTTGCCATGAATGCTGAGATTAACAATGTAGCTGCTCAACTGAGTAATTCAAAGCACATACTCTCAATCTCTTGTGGCTCTTATTTGTCAGCTTTGTTATTCACCTATGCACGCCACTGTCAATTGTCCTACACTTTGTGTAGATGTATCATCCATCTATCAAGTCAAACAAAACCAGTATCTGTAAAGGAATCCATACTCCAACACATATAATGAAGGATGGAGAGATCATCCTAATCTTAGATGGAGGGATGGAGGTAGAGACAGAAATTTTGGATAGAATAAATTTAATAATGATAGACAATTGTTGAATCATCTAGAGCTATAGAATTACCTACTGCTGCAAAAGATGATGGTATATCTGAGATAATTAAGAGCATTAATGTGATGAATGCAAATATAAACTTTATAAACATAACTTTCAATTCTAACTTCAAGGACCTGAGATCTACTGTGGAGAACAACCTAGCAATGATATATTCTAAGTTTGCTGCCTTGGAGAATAGAATAGAATAGTGGAAAACCAAAACTTCTAACATGAATGGCTATGTATCACAACTAGCCAATTCAATAAGTGATATTCAAGCAAGAATCAGTAGAAATTTACCTTCAAACACATTTGTTAATCCCAAATCTATTAATGCTATAAGTTTGAGAAGTGAAAAAACAGTGGGGAAAGTAGTTCTAAAACTAAAGAGTTGATTGAAGAAAACCCTCACTCATGCCAGAATCAGAAAGTAGCAAAGGAAAGGAGATATTGTAGCAGGAAAATGAGCAAACCATATTGAAGGGTGCTACACAATCACCTATTATGCATGAAGCAGTTGCTAGTTCTAGTAGTGCAGGTCAGAAATCATATAGGAACCAGAATAAGAAAGAGCATGAAGATGCAAAATAAAAGGATAGAGAGATAAGTATGAAACACCTACCTTTTCCTAATGCATACATGTGTCCAAAGAAGCTTTTGAAAGATAAACAGGAACAAGATATTATGAATCTATTAGGGAAATTGGAAGTTAATATGCCACTTGACGATCTGATTACAAGTATATCTAAGTACGTGAAATTCATGAAAGAACTCTGCACTAATAAAAAAATTTGCAAGCCAAATTAAAGGGTTCAAGTATGATCCAGTGTGTCAGCTTTACTTAAGCCACAACCTTCTACTAAAGGTAATGATCCAGGTTCTTTTACAATCCCAATCACCATTGGTAAGTTTCAGAGTGCTAGTGCTTTGTTAGATCTTGGTGTAGCCATTAATGTAATTCCAACTTCCATGATAGTTCAACTTGTTAATCGGACCACTAGGAAACCTGAGGGACTTCTAGAGGACATATTGGTGAAGGTCAAAGACTTGATTACACCTGCAGATTTTTATGTCTTAGATACGTCATATAAGTCAACCTCGAAAGGTCCTATTATTTTGGGGAGGCTATTCCTTAGAACAGCTAACACTATCATAAGCATGAAAAATGGGAGCATCACATTGGAAGTAGGTGATGATGTCATAAGGTAGCAGGAGAAGATAATGTTGCTGATCCTCTAACAAAGCCGCTTGTGCAGGCAAAGCATGAGCGTCATGTTGGTCAATGGTAATTATTCAAATTAATGATTGTACCTAGTGCAAGTGGGAGGTTGTTGGAAATTGTGCCCTAGGGGCCAATCATTGCCTTATGAACATTGTTGATTTATGAATTTATTAATTGTGTTATCATATTATTTGCATGTTCACTGTGATGACCATCCTCGGATAACCCATGATCTTATCCTAAATGTCCCTGGTCGGTCATCTATGCTCAGGAGCATAGATGAAATAAGACCAGTATGATTTTGAAGATGTATAGAGATATAAATCAAAGTCACAGGCACATGTAAGAGTACAAGGTTACATTGTTCATCGATCCTCATATGATTTGGGTAGTCGTTATGTCTTGCTAGAGACCGCTTGCGCCTTGTGGGCCAGTATAACAAATGACCCACTGCCAACTTCATATAGGCCTACAGGGTCACACACAAAATAGCCCAACACGAGCTTTGATGTCCAGATTCATTGAATCTAAGACATGTCCGATTCAATGAATGATCCAGGGTGGATGTATATATTTATTTATATTTATATTCATATATCTATAAATTCGTATATATACATTATATATAAGAGATATAGGAGATTTAATTTATAAGGATAAATTAAATCTCTATCACGTTTGAATTTGAAATTCAAATTGATATGATATCTCAAATTTGATTTATGAAAATAAATCAAATATAGTTCAGCCTTATCTTTATTTTAAATTAAATAAATAGGTGAATTAAATCTGTGGGACGGATTTAATATAAATATTATTTATTTAATTAGTTTCTTATCAAATTATACGATATATGATATTGTATTAATTTCAGAATTAATATAAGACTAACTCCAAAAATCCAATTCGGTAGAGAAAAACGCATAGCATCCCATATATCTGATTTGAGGAGCTACGTTTTGAAAACACATAGAATACAGACAGGCCGAAGGGGAATCTGCAAAAGGTTTGCAGATAAGAAGCTGCCGAAATAGAGACGGAGAGAACGAATTCTTGAGAAAGCCCTGGAGGGACAAGAGACGCTAGCACGTCGTTCATGGTTAGAACACTGTTTGTGTGGATACCAGCAGAGGAAGCCGACCTGAGTCGTCGACTTCTTGCGATCGGAAAGGGAGCACGAGCCGCGGAGAGAAGCTGTGAACGTCGTGAGCAGAAGCTGTAGAAGTCGCTGAGGAACACTCAGGGTAATGCTTCTTCCCACTTGACTTAAACATATACGGTAGATCCTGGCAAGGAATAGAAAATTTTTTAAGTTAATTTCCGCTGCGTGTCTTCCAGTTCCTTACACTTTCCGCACTTGTCCTGGTTTAGATGTTAATTTTGAGTTGAAAGGACCTTTATTAAGTAACTTACCAAAGTTTTATGGATTGGCAGGTGAGGATCATTTCAAGTATTTGACGACTATGCAGTGGGTTTACTCATCCCTGAAACCTGTAGGTGTTGACATGGATGCTGTACAGAGACAAGTATTCCACTTTATACTTGAAGGAAAAGAAAATGAATAGTTTTTTATGCTACTACATCATACACCTCAACCCTTAGACTCTTAGAATAACTTAAGGACTACTTTCTTAGAAAGGTACTTCCCTACTTCCAAGATTGCTACATTGAAAAAGGAGATTTTTACTGCAAAATAGTATGATTAAGAGTCTTTCTATGAGTTTTGGGGATCGTTTTAAGAGATTTCTATGATTAGCTAGATGTCCATGTCACCATATTCCAAGTGAGCATTTGGTATAGTATTTCATTCAGGATTGCACTATGCATATAGAAAGAATTTGGATGTAAATTCTGGGGTTCCATTGATAATTTAACTCCAGATGAAGCATGGAACTTGATTGAGAAGATAGTAAGAAATGACTAGCAATATGGGGGCTATGATACTAGACAAGTCCATGAGTTTTCTTTAAGGCTTTCTCAAAATTTTAATAGTTTATCTTCTCAAGTTGTTGCCATGAATGCTGAGATTAACAATGTAGCTGCTCAACTGAGTAATTCAAAGCACATACTCTCAATCTCTTGTGGCTCTTATTTGTCAGCTTTGTTATTCACCTATGCACGCCACTGTCAATTGTCCTACACTTTGTGTAGATGTATCATCCATCTATCAAGTCAAACAAAACCAGTATCTGTAAAGGAATCCATACTCCAACACATATAATGAAGGATGGAGAGATCATCCTAATCTTAGATGGAGGGATGGAGGTAGAGACAGAAATTTTGGATAGAATAAATTTAATAATGATAGACAATTGTTGAATCATCTAGAGCTATAGAATTACCTACTGCTGCAAAAGATGATGGTATATCTGAGATAATTAAGAGCATTAATGTGATGAATGCAAATATAAACTTTATAAACATAACTTTCAATTCTAACTTCAAGGACCTGAGATCTACTGTGGAGAACAACCTAGCAATGATATATTCTAAGTTTGCTGCCTTGGAGAATAGAATAGAATAGTGGAAAACCAAAACTTCTAACATGAATGGCTATGTATCACAACTAGCCAATTCAATAAGTGATATTCAAGCAAGAATCAGTAGAAATTTACCTTCAAACACATTTGTTAATCCCAAATCTATTAATGCTATAAGTTTGAGAAGTGAAAAAACAGTGGGGAAAGTAGTTCTAAAACTAAAGAGTTGATTGAAGAAAACCCTCACTCATGCCAGAATCAGAAAGTAGCAAAGGAAAGGAGATATTGTAGCAGGAAAATGAGCAAACCATATTGAAGGGTGCTACACAATCACCTATTATGCATGAAGCAGTTGCTAGTTCTAGTAGTGCAGGTCAGAAATCATATAGGAACCAGAATAAGAAAGAGCATGAAGATGCAAAATAAAAGGATAGAGAGATAAGTATGAAACACCTACCTTTTCCTAATGCATACATGTGTCCAAAGAAGCTTTTGAAAGATAAACAGGAACAAGATATTATGAATCTATTAGGGAAATTGGAAGTTAATATGCCACTTGACGATCTGATTACAAGTATATCTAAGTACGTGAAATTCATGAAAGAACTCTGCACTAATAAAAAAATTTGCAAGCCAAATTAAAGGGTTCAAGTATGATCCAGTGTGTCAGCTTTACTTAAGCCACAACCTTCTACTAAAGGTAATGATCCAGGTTCTTTTACAATCCCAATCACCATTGGTAAGTTTCAGAGTGCTAGTGCTTTGTTAGATCTTGGTGTAGCCATTAATGTAATTCCAACTTCCATGATAGTTCAACTTGTTAATCGGACCACTAGGAAACCTGAGGGACTTCTAGAGGACATATTGGTGAAGGTCAAAGACTTGATTACACCTGCAGATTTTTATGTCTTAGATACGTCATATAAGTCAACCTCGAAAGGTCCTATTATTTTGGGGAGGCTATTCCTTAGAACAGCTAACACTATCATAAGCATGAAAAATGGGAGCATCACATTGGAAGTAGGTGATGATGTCATAAGGTAGCAGGAGAAGATAATGTTGCTGATCCTCTAACAAAGCCGCTTGTGCAGGCAAAGCATGAGCGTCATGTTGGTCAATGGTAATTATTCAAATTAATGATTGTACCTAGTGCAAGTGGGAGGTTGTTGGAAATTGTGCCCTAGGGGCCAATCATTGCCTTATGAACATTGTTGATTTATGAATTTATTAATTGTGTTATCATATTATTTGCATGTTCACTGTGATGACCATCCTCGGATAACCCATGATCTTATCCTAAATGTCCCTGGTCGGTCATCTATGCTCAGGAGCATAGATGAAATAAGACCAGTATGATTTTGAAGATGTATAGAGATATAAATCAAAGTCACAGGCACATGTAAGAGTACAAGGTTACATTGTTCATCGATCCTCATATGATTTGGGTAGTCGTTATGTCTTGCTAGAGACCGCTTGCGCCTTGTGGGCCAGTATAACAAATGACCCACTGCCAACTTCATATAGGCCTACAGGGTCACACACAAAATAGCCCAACACGAGCTTTGATGTCCAGATTCATTGAATCTAAGACATGTCCGATTCAATGAATGATCCAGGGTGGATGTATATATTTATTTATATTTATATTCATATATCTATAAATTCGTATATATACATTATATATAAGAGATATAGGAGATTTAATTTATAAGGATAAATTAAATCTCTATCACGTTTGAATTTGAAATTCAAATTGATATGATATCTCAAATTTGATTTATGAAAATAAATCAAATATAGTTCAGCCTTATCTTTATTTTAAATTAAATAAATAGGTGAATTAAATCTGTGGGACGGATTTAATATAAATATTATTTATTTAATTAGTTTCTTATCAAATTATACGATATATGATATTGTATTAATTTCAGAATTAATATAAGACTAACTCCAAAAATCCAATTCGGTAGAGAAAAACGCATAGCATCCCATATATCTGATTTGAGGAGCTACGTTTTGAAAACACATAGAATACAGACAGGCCGAAGGGGAATCTGCAAAAGGTTTGCAGATAAGAAGCTGCCGAAATAGAGACGGAGAGAACGAATTCTTGAGAAAGCCCTGGAGGGACAAGAGACGCTAGCACGTCGTTCATGGTTAGAACACTGTTTGTGTGGATACCAGCAGAGGAAGCCGACCTGAGTCGTCGACTTCTTGCGATCGGAAAGGGAGCACGAGCCGCGGAGAGAAGCTGTGAACGTCGTGAGCAGAAGCTGTAGAAGTCGCTGAGGAACACTCAGGGTAATGCTTCTTCCCACTTGACTTAAACATATACGGTAGATCCTGGCAAGGAATAGAAAATTTTTTAAGTTAATTTCCGCTGCGTGTCTTCCAGTTCCTTACACTTTCCGCACTTGTCCTGGTTTAGATGTTAATTTTGAGTTGAAAGGACCTTTATTAAGTAACTTACCAAAGTTTTATGGATTGGCAGGTGAGGATCATTTCAAGTATTTGACGACTATGCAGTGGGTTTACTCATCCCTGAAACCTGTAGGTGTTGACATGGATGCTGTACAGAGACAAGTATTCCACTTTATACTTGAAGGAAAAGAAAATGAATAGTTTTTTATGCTACTACATCATACACCTCAACCCTTAGACTCTTAGAATAACTTAAGGACTACTTTCTTAGAAAGGTACTTCCCTACTTCCAAGATTGCTACATTGAAAAAGGAGATTTTTACTGCAAAATAGTATGATTAAGAGTCTTTCTATGAGTTTTGGGGATCGTTTTAAGAGATTTCTATGATTAGCTAGATGTCCATGTCACCATATTCCAAGTGAGCATTTGGTATAGTATTTCATTCAGGATTGCACTATGCATATAGAAAGAATTTGGATGTAAATTCTGGGGTTCCATTGATAATTTAACTCCAGATGAAGCATGGAACTTGATTGAGAAGATAGTAAGAAATGACTAGCAATATGGGGGCTATGATACTAGACAAGTCCATGAGTTTTCTTTAAGGCTTTCTCAAAATTTTAATAGTTTATCTTCTCAAGTTGTTGCCATGAATGCTGAGATTAACAATGTAGCTGCTCAACTGAGTAATTCAAAGCACATACTCTCAATCTCTTGTGGCTCTTATTTGTCAGCTTTGTTATTCACCTATGCACGCCACTGTCAATTGTCCTACACTTTGTGTAGATGTATCATCCATCTATCAAGTCAAACAAAACCAGTATCTGTAAAGGAATCCATACTCCAACACATATAATGAAGGATGGAGAGATCATCCTAATCTTAGATGGAGGGATGGAGGTAGAGACAGAAATTTTGGATAGAATAAATTTAATAATGATAGACAATTGTTGAATCATCTAGAGCTATAGAATTACCTACTGCTGCAAAAGATGATGGTATATCTGAGATAATTAAGAGCATTAATGTGATGAATGCAAATATAAACTTTATAAACATAACTTTCAATTCTAACTTCAAGGACCTGAGATCTACTGTGGAGAACAACCTAGCAATGATATATTCTAAGTTTGCTGCCTTGGAGAATAGAATAGAATAGTGGAAAACCAAAACTTCTAACATGAATGGCTATGTATCACAACTAGCCAATTCAATAAGTGATATTCAAGCAAGAATCAGTAGAAATTTACCTTCAAACACATTTGTTAATCCCAAATCTATTAATGCTATAAGTTTGAGAAGTGAAAAAACAGTGGGGAAAGTAGTTCTAAAACTAAAGAGTTGATTGAAGAAAACCCTCACTCATGCCAGAATCAGAAAGTAGCAAAGGAAAGGAGATATTGTAGCAGGAAAATGAGCAAACCATATTGAAGGGTGCTACACAATCACCTATTATGCATGAAGCAGTTGCTAGTTCTAGTAGTGCAGGTCAGAAATCATATAGGAACCAGAATAAGAAAGAGCATGAAGATGCAAAATAAAAGGATAGAGAGATAAGTATGAAACACCTACCTTTTCCTAATGCATACATGTGTCCAAAGAAGCTTTTGAAAGATAAACAGGAACAAGATATTATGAATCTATTAGGGAAATTGGAAGTTAATATGCCACTTGACGATCTGATTACAAGTATATCTAAGTACGTGAAATTCATGAAAGAACTCTGCACTAATAAAAAAATTTGCAAGCCAAATTAAAGGGTTCAAGTATGATCCAGTGTGTCAGCTTTACTTAAGCCACAACCTTCTACTAAAGGTAATGATCCAGGTTCTTTTACAATCCCAATCACCATTGGTAAGTTTCAGAGTGCTAGTGCTTTGTTAGATCTTGGTGTAGCCATTAATGTAATTCCAACTTCCATGATAGTTCAACTTGTTAATCGGACCACTAGGAAACCTGAGGGACTTCTAGAGGACATATTGGTGAAGGTCAAAGACTTGATTACACCTGCAGATTTTTATGTCTTAGATACGTCATATAAGTCAACCTCGAAAGGTCCTATTATTTTGGGGAGGCTATTCCTTAGAACAGCTAACACTATCATAAGCATGAAAAATGGGAGCATCACATTGGAAGTAGGTGATGATGTCATAAGGTAGCAGGAGAAGATAATGTTGCTGATCCTCTAACAAAGCCGCTTGTGCAGGCAAAGCATGAGCGTCATGTTGGTCAATGGTAATTATTCAAATTAATGATTGTACCTAGTGCAAGTGGGAGGTTGTTGGAAATTGTGCCCTAGGGGCCAATCATTGCCTTATGAACATTGTTGATTTATGAATTTATTAATTGTGTTATCATATTATTTGCATGTTCACTGTGATGACCATCCTCGGATAACCCATGATCTTATCCTAAATGTCCCTGGTCGGTCATCTATGCTCAGGAGCATAGATGAAATAAGACCAGTATGATTTTGAAGATGTATAGAGATATAAATCAAAGTCACAGGCACATGTAAGAGTACAAGGTTACATTGTTCATCGATCCTCATATGATTTGGGTAGTCGTTATGTCTTGCTAGAGACCGCTTGCGCCTTGTGGGCCAGTATAACAAATGACCCACTGCCAACTTCATATAGGCCTACAGGGTCACACACAAAATAGCCCAACACGAGCTTTGATGTCCAGATTCATTGAATCTAAGACATGTCCGATTCAATGAATGATCCAGGGTGGATGTATATATTTATTTATATTTATATTCATATATCTATAAATTCGTATATATACATTATATATAAGAGATATAGGAGATTTAATTTATAAGGATAAATTAAATCTCTATCACGTTTGAATTTGAAATTCAAATTGATATGATATCTCAAATTTGATTTATGAAAATAAATCAAATATAGTTCAGCCTTATCTTTATTTTAAATTAAATAAATAGGTGAATTAAATCTGTGGGACGGATTTAATATAAATATTATTTATTTAATTAGTTTCTTATCAAATTATACGATATATGATATTGTATTAATTTCAGAATTAATATAAGACTAACTCCAAAAATCCAATTCGGTAGAGAAAAACGCATAGCATCCCATATATCTGATTTGAGGAGCTACGTTTTGAAAACACATAGAATACAGACAGGCCGAAGGGGAATCTGCAAAAGGTTTGCAGATAAGAAGCTGCCGAAATAGAGACGGAGAGAACGAATTCTTGAGAAAGCCCTGGAGGGACAAGAGACGCTAGCACGTCGTTCATGGTTAGAACACTGTTTGTGTGGATACCAGCAGAGGAAGCCGACCTGAGTCGTCGACTTCTTGCGATCGGAAAGGGAGCACGAGCCGCGGAGAGAAGCTGTGAACGTCGTGAGCAGAAGCTGTAGAAGTCGCTGAGGAACACTCAGGGTAATGCTTCTTCCCACTTGACTTAAACATATACGGTAGATCCTGGCAAGGAATAGAAAATTTTTTAAGTTAATTTCCGCTGCGTGTCTTCCAGTTCCTTACACTTTCCGCACTTGTCCTGGTTTAGATGTTAATTTTGAGTTGAAAGGACCTTTATTAAGTAACTTACCAAAGTTTTATGGATTGGCAGGTGAGGATCATTTCAAGTATTTGACGACTATGCAGTGGGTTTACTCATCCCTGAAACCTGTAGGTGTTGACATGGATGCTGTACAGAGACAAGTATTCCACTTTATACTTGAAGGAAAAGAAAATGAATAGTTTTTTATGCTACTACATCATACACCTCAACCCTTAGACTCTTAGAATAACTTAAGGACTACTTTCTTAGAAAGGTACTTCCCTACTTCCAAGATTGCTACATTGAAAAAGGAGATTTTTACTGCAAAATAGTATGATTAAGAGTCTTTCTATGAGTTTTGGGGATCGTTTTAAGAGATTTCTATGATTAGCTAGATGTCCATGTCACCATATTCCAAGTGAGCATTTGGTATAGTATTTCATTCAGGATTGCACTATGCATATAGAAAGAATTTGGATGTAAATTCTGGGGTTCCATTGATAATTTAACTCCAGATGAAGCATGGAACTTGATTGAGAAGATAGTAAGAAATGACTAGCAATATGGGGGCTATGATACTAGACAAGTCCATGAGTTTTCTTTAAGGCTTTCTCAAAATTTTAATAGTTTATCTTCTCAAGTTGTTGCCATGAATGCTGAGATTAACAATGTAGCTGCTCAACTGAGTAATTCAAAGCACATACTCTCAATCTCTTGTGGCTCTTATTTGTCAGCTTTGTTATTCACCTATGCACGCCACTGTCAATTGTCCTACACTTTGTGTAGATGTATCATCCATCTATCAAGTCAAACAAAACCAGTATCTGTAAAGGAATCCATACTCCAACACATATAATGAAGGATGGAGAGATCATCCTAATCTTAGATGGAGGGATGGAGGTAGAGACAGAAATTTTGGATAGAATAAATTTAATAATGATAGACAATTGTTGAATCATCTAGAGCTATAGAATTACCTACTGCTGCAAAAGATGATGGTATATCTGAGATAATTAAGAGCATTAATGTGATGAATGCAAATATAAACTTTATAAACATAACTTTCAATTCTAACTTCAAGGACCTGAGATCTACTGTGGAGAACAACCTAGCAATGATATATTCTAAGTTTGCTGCCTTGGAGAATAGAATAGAATAGTGGAAAACCAAAACTTCTAACATGAATGGCTATGTATCACAACTAGCCAATTCAATAAGTGATATTCAAGCAAGAATCAGTAGAAATTTACCTTCAAACACATTTGTTAATCCCAAATCTATTAATGCTATAAGTTTGAGAAGTGAAAAAACAGTGGGGAAAGTAGTTCTAAAACTAAAGAGTTGATTGAAGAAAACCCTCACTCATGCCAGAATCAGAAAGTAGCAAAGGAAAGGAGATATTGTAGCAGGAAAATGAGCAAACCATATTGAAGGGTGCTACACAATCACCTATTATGCATGAAGCAGTTGCTAGTTCTAGTAGTGCAGGTCAGAAATCATATAGGAACCAGAATAAGAAAGAGCATGAAGATGCAAAATAAAAGGATAGAGAGATAAGTATGAAACACCTACCTTTTCCTAATGCATACATGTGTCCAAAGAAGCTTTTGAAAGATAAACAGGAACAAGATATTATGAATCTATTAGGGAAATTGGAAGTTAATATGCCACTTGACGATCTGATTACAAGTATATCTAAGTACGTGAAATTCATGAAAGAACTCTGCACTAATAAAAAAATTTGCAAGCCAAATTAAAGGGTTCAAGTATGATCCAGTGTGTCAGCTTTACTTAAGCCACAACCTTCTACTAAAGGTAATGATCCAGGTTCTTTTACAATCCCAATCACCATTGGTAAGTTTCAGAGTGCTAGTGCTTTGTTAGATCTTGGTGTAGCCATTAATGTAATTCCAACTTCCATGATAGTTCAACTTGTTAATCGGACCACTAGGAAACCTGAGGGACTTCTAGAGGACATATTGGTGAAGGTCAAAGACTTGATTACACCTGCAGATTTTTATGTCTTAGATACGTCATATAAGTCAACCTCGAAAGGTCCTATTATTTTGGGGAGGCTATTCCTTAGAACAGCTAACACTATCATAAGCATGAAAAATGGGAGCATCACATTGGAAGTAGGTGATGATGTCATAAGGTAGCAGGAGAAGATAATGTTGCTGATCCTCTAACAAAGCCGCTTGTGCAGGCAAAGCATGAGCGTCATGTTGGTCAATGGTAATTATTCAAATTAATGATTGTACCTAGTGCAAGTGGGAGGTTGTTGGAAATTGTGCCCTAGGGGCCAATCATTGCCTTATGAACATTGTTGATTTATGAATTTATTAATTGTGTTATCATATTATTTGCATGTTCACTGTGATGACCATCCTCGGATAACCCATGATCTTATCCTAAATGTCCCTGGTCGGTCATCTATGCTCAGGAGCATAGATGAAATAAGACCAGTATGATTTTGAAGATGTATAGAGATATAAATCAAAGTCACAGGCACATGTAAGAGTACAAGGTTACATTGTTCATCGATCCTCATATGATTTGGGTAGTCGTTATGTCTTGCTAGAGACCGCTTGCGCCTTGTGGGCCAGTATAACAAATGACCCACTGCCAACTTCATATAGGCCTACAGGGTCACACACAAAATAGCCCAACACGAGCTTTGATGTCCAGATTCATTGAATCTAAGACATGTCCGATTCAATGAATGATCCAGGGTGGATGTATATATTTATTTATATTTATATTCATATATCTATAAATTCGTATATATACATTATATATAAGAGATATAGGAGATTTAATTTATAAGGATAAATTAAATCTCTATCACGTTTGAATTTGAAATTCAAATTGATATGATATCTCAAATTTGATTTATGAAAATAAATCAAATATAGTTCAGCCTTATCTTTATTTTAAATTAAATAAATAGGTGAATTAAATCTGTGGGACGGATTTAATATAAATATTATTTATTTAATTAGTTTCTTATCAAATTATACGATATATGATATTGTATTAATTTCAGAATTAATATAAGACTAACTCCAAAAATCCAATTCGGTAGAGAAAAACGCATAGCATCCCATATATCTGATTTGAGGAGCTACGTTTTGAAAACACATAGAATACAGACAGGCCGAAGGGGAATCTGCAAAAGGTTTGCAGATAAGAAGCTGCCGAAATAGAGACGGAGAGAACGAATTCTTGAGAAAGCCCTGGAGGGACAAGAGACGCTAGCACGTCGTTCATGGTTAGAACACTGTTTGTGTGGATACCAGCAGAGGAAGCCGACCTGAGTCGTCGACTTCTTGCGATCGGAAAGGGAGCACGAGCCGCGGAGAGAAGCTGTGAACGTCGTGAGCAGAAGCTGTAGAAGTCGCTGAGGAACACTCAGGGTAATGCTTCTTCCCACTTGACTTAAACATATACGGTAGATCCTGGCAAGGAATAGAAAATTTTTTAAGTTAATTTCCGCTGCGTGTCTTCCAGTTCCTTACACTTTCCGCACTTGTCCTGGTTTAGATGTTAATTTTGAGTTGAAAGGACCTTTATTAAGTAACTTACCAAAGTTTTATGGATTGGCAGGTGAGGATCATTTCAAGTATTTGACGACTATGCAGTGGGTTTACTCATCCCTGAAACCTGTAGGTGTTGACATGGATGCTGTACAGAGACAAGTATTCCACTTTATACTTGAAGGAAAAGAAAATGAATAGTTTTTTATGCTACTACATCATACACCTCAACCCTTAGACTCTTAGAATAACTTAAGGACTACTTTCTTAGAAAGGTACTTCCCTACTTCCAAGATTGCTACATTGAAAAAGGAGATTTTTACTGCAAAATAGTATGATTAAGAGTCTTTCTATGAGTTTTGGGGATCGTTTTAAGAGATTTCTATGATTAGCTAGATGTCCATGTCACCATATTCCAAGTGAGCATTTGGTATAGTATTTCATTCAGGATTGCACTATGCATATAGAAAGAATTTGGATGTAAATTCTGGGGTTCCATTGATAATTTAACTCCAGATGAAGCATGGAACTTGATTGAGAAGATAGTAAGAAATGACTAGCAATATGGGGGCTATGATACTAGACAAGTCCATGAGTTTTCTTTAAGGCTTTCTCAAAATTTTAATAGTTTATCTTCTCAAGTTGTTGCCATGAATGCTGAGATTAACAATGTAGCTGCTCAACTGAGTAATTCAAAGCACATACTCTCAATCTCTTGTGGCTCTTATTTGTCAGCTTTGTTATTCACCTATGCACGCCACTGTCAATTGTCCTACACTTTGTGTAGATGTATCATCCATCTATCAAGTCAAACAAAACCAGTATCTGTAAAGGAATCCATACTCCAACACATATAATGAAGGATGGAGAGATCATCCTAATCTTAGATGGAGGGATGGAGGTAGAGACAGAAATTTTGGATAGAATAAATTTAATAATGATAGACAATTGTTGAATCATCTAGAGCTATAGAATTACCTACTGCTGCAAAAGATGATGGTATATCTGAGATAATTAAGAGCATTAATGTGATGAATGCAAATATAAACTTTATAAACATAACTTTCAATTCTAACTTCAAGGACCTGAGATCTACTGTGGAGAACAACCTAGCAATGATATATTCTAAGTTTGCTGCCTTGGAGAATAGAATAGAATAGTGGAAAACCAAAACTTCTAACATGAATGGCTATGTATCACAACTAGCCAATTCAATAAGTGATATTCAAGCAAGAATCAGTAGAAATTTACCTTCAAACACATTTGTTAATCCCAAATCTATTAATGCTATAAGTTTGAGAAGTGAAAAAACAGTGGGGAAAGTAGTTCTAAAACTAAAGAGTTGATTGAAGAAAACCCTCACTCATGCCAGAATCAGAAAGTAGCAAAGGAAAGGAGATATTGTAGCAGGAAAATGAGCAAACCATATTGAAGGGTGCTACACAATCACCTATTATGCATGAAGCAGTTGCTAGTTCTAGTAGTGCAGGTCAGAAATCATATAGGAACCAGAATAAGAAAGAGCATGAAGATGCAAAATAAAAGGATAGAGAGATAAGTATGAAACACCTACCTTTTCCTAATGCATACATGTGTCCAAAGAAGCTTTTGAAAGATAAACAGGAACAAGATATTATGAATCTATTAGGGAAATTGGAAGTTAATATGCCACTTGACGATCTGATTACAAGTATATCTAAGTACGTGAAATTCATGAAAGAACTCTGCACTAATAAAAAAATTTGCAAGCCAAATTAAAGGGTTCAAGTATGATCCAGTGTGTCAGCTTTACTTAAGCCACAACCTTCTACTAAAGGTAATGATCCAGGTTCTTTTACAATCCCAATCACCATTGGTAAGTTTCAGAGTGCTAGTGCTTTGTTAGATCTTGGTGTAGCCATTAATGTAATTCCAACTTCCATGATAGTTCAACTTGTTAATCGGACCACTAGGAAACCTGAGGGACTTCTAGAGGACATATTGGTGAAGGTCAAAGACTTGATTACACCTGCAGATTTTTATGTCTTAGATACGTCATATAAGTCAACCTCGAAAGGTCCTATTATTTTGGGGAGGCTATTCCTTAGAACAGCTAACACTATCATAAGCATGAAAAATGGGAGCATCACATTGGAAGTAGGTGATGATGTCATAAGGTAGCAGGAGAAGATAATGTTGCTGATCCTCTAACAAAGCCGCTTGTGCAGGCAAAGCATGAGCGTCATGTTGGTCAATGGTAATTATTCAAATTAATGATTGTACCTAGTGCAAGTGGGAGGTTGTTGGAAATTGTGCCCTAGGGGCCAATCATTGCCTTATGAACATTGTTGATTTATGAATTTATTAATTGTGTTATCATATTATTTGCATGTTCACTGTGATGACCATCCTCGGATAACCCATGATCTTATCCTAAATGTCCCTGGTCGGTCATCTATGCTCAGGAGCATAGATGAAATAAGACCAGTATGATTTTGAAGATGTATAGAGATATAAATCAAAGTCACAGGCACATGTAAGAGTACAAGGTTACATTGTTCATCGATCCTCATATGATTTGGGTAGTCGTTATGTCTTGCTAGAGACCGCTTGCGCCTTGTGGGCCAGTATAACAAATGACCCACTGCCAACTTCATATAGGCCTACAGGGTCACACACAAAATAGCCCAACACGAGCTTTGATGTCCAGATTCATTGAATCTAAGACATGTCCGATTCAATGAATGATCCAGGGTGGATGTATATATTTATTTATATTTATATTCATATATCTATAAATTCGTATATATACATTATATATAAGAGATATAGGAGATTTAATTTATAAGGATAAATTAAATCTCTATCACGTTTGAATTTGAAATTCAAATTGATATGATATCTCAAATTTGATTTATGAAAATAAATCAAATATAGTTCAGCCTTATCTTTATTTTAAATTAAATAAATAGGTGAATTAAATCTGTGGGACGGATTTAATATAAATATTATTTATTTAATTAGTTTCTTATCAAATTATACGATATATGATATTGTATTAATTTCAGAATTAATATAAGACTAACTCCAAAAATCCAATTCGGTAGAGAAAAACGCATAGCATCCCATATATCTGATTTGAGGAGCTACGTTTTGAAAACACATAGAATACAGACAGGCCGAAGGGGAATCTGCAAAAGGTTTGCAGATAAGAAGCTGCCGAAATAGAGACGGAGAGAACGAATTCTTGAGAAAGCCCTGGAGGGACAAGAGACGCTAGCACGTCGTTCATGGTTAGAACACTGTTTGTGTGGATACCAGCAGAGGAAGCCGACCTGAGTCGTCGACTTCTTGCGATCGGAAAGGGAGCACGAGCCGCGGAGAGAAGCTGTGAACGTCGTGAGCAGAAGCTGTAGAAGTCGCTGAGGAACACTCAGGGTAATGCTTCTTCCCACTTGACTTAAACATATACGGTAGATCCTGGCAAGGAATAGAAAATTTTTTAAGTTAATTTCCGCTGCGTGTCTTCCAGTTCCTTACACTTTCCGCACTTGTCCTGGTTTAGATGTTAATTTTGAGTTGAAAGGACCTTTATTAAGTAACTTACCAAAGTTTTATGGATTGGCAGGTGAGGATCATTTCAAGTATTTGACGACTATGCAGTGGGTTTACTCATCCCTGAAACCTGTAGGTGTTGACATGGATGCTGTACAGAGACAAGTATTCCACTTTATACTTGAAGGAAAAGAAAATGAATAGTTTTTTATGCTACTACATCATACACCTCAACCCTTAGACTCTTAGAATAACTTAAGGACTACTTTCTTAGAAAGGTACTTCCCTACTTCCAAGATTGCTACATTGAAAAAGGAGATTTTTACTGCAAAATAGTATGATTAAGAGTCTTTCTATGAGTTTTGGGGATCGTTTTAAGAGATTTCTATGATTAGCTAGATGTCCATGTCACCATATTCCAAGTGAGCATTTGGTATAGTATTTCATTCAGGATTGCACTATGCATATAGAAAGAATTTGGATGTAAATTCTGGGGTTCCATTGATAATTTAACTCCAGATGAAGCATGGAACTTGATTGAGAAGATAGTAAGAAATGACTAGCAATATGGGGGCTATGATACTAGACAAGTCCATGAGTTTTCTTTAAGGCTTTCTCAAAATTTTAATAGTTTATCTTCTCAAGTTGTTGCCATGAATGCTGAGATTAACAATGTAGCTGCTCAACTGAGTAATTCAAAGCACATACTCTCAATCTCTTGTGGCTCTTATTTGTCAGCTTTGTTATTCACCTATGCACGCCACTGTCAATTGTCCTACACTTTGTGTAGATGTATCATCCATCTATCAAGTCAAACAAAACCAGTATCTGTAAAGGAATCCATACTCCAACACATATAATGAAGGATGGAGAGATCATCCTAATCTTAGATGGAGGGATGGAGGTAGAGACAGAAATTTTGGATAGAATAAATTTAATAATGATAGACAATTGTTGAATCATCTAGAGCTATAGAATTACCTACTGCTGCAAAAGATGATGGTATATCTGAGATAATTAAGAGCATTAATGTGATGAATGCAAATATAAACTTTATAAACATAACTTTCAATTCTAACTTCAAGGACCTGAGATCTACTGTGGAGAACAACCTAGCAATGATATATTCTAAGTTTGCTGCCTTGGAGAATAGAATAGAATAGTGGAAAACCAAAACTTCTAACATGAATGGCTATGTATCACAACTAGCCAATTCAATAAGTGATATTCAAGCAAGAATCAGTAGAAATTTACCTTCAAACACATTTGTTAATCCCAAATCTATTAATGCTATAAGTTTGAGAAGTGAAAAAACAGTGGGGAAAGTAGTTCTAAAACTAAAGAGTTGATTGAAGAAAACCCTCACTCATGCCAGAATCAGAAAGTAGCAAAGGAAAGGAGATATTGTAGCAGGAAAATGAGCAAACCATATTGAAGGGTGCTACACAATCACCTATTATGCATGAAGCAGTTGCTAGTTCTAGTAGTGCAGGTCAGAAATCATATAGGAACCAGAATAAGAAAGAGCATGAAGATGCAAAATAAAAGGATAGAGAGATAAGTATGAAACACCTACCTTTTCCTAATGCATACATGTGTCCAAAGAAGCTTTTGAAAGATAAACAGGAACAAGATATTATGAATCTATTAGGGAAATTGGAAGTTAATATGCCACTTGACGATCTGATTACAAGTATATCTAAGTACGTGAAATTCATGAAAGAACTCTGCACTAATAAAAAAATTTGCAAGCCAAATTAAAGGGTTCAAGTATGATCCAGTGTGTCAGCTTTACTTAAGCCACAACCTTCTACTAAAGGTAATGATCCAGGTTCTTTTACAATCCCAATCACCATTGGTAAGTTTCAGAGTGCTAGTGCTTTGTTAGATCTTGGTGTAGCCATTAATGTAATTCCAACTTCCATGATAGTTCAACTTGTTAATCGGACCACTAGGAAACCTGAGGGACTTCTAGAGGACATATTGGTGAAGGTCAAAGACTTGATTACACCTGCAGATTTTTATGTCTTAGATACGTCATATAAGTCAACCTCGAAAGGTCCTATTATTTTGGGGAGGCTATTCCTTAGAACAGCTAACACTATCATAAGCATGAAAAATGGGAGCATCACATTGGAAGTAGGTGATGATGTCATAAGGTAGCAGGAGAAGATAATGTTGCTGATCCTCTAACAAAGCCGCTTGTGCAGGCAAAGCATGAGCGTCATGTTGGTCAATGGTAATTATTCAAATTAATGATTGTACCTAGTGCAAGTGGGAGGTTGTTGGAAATTGTGCCCTAGGGGCCAATCATTGCCTTATGAACATTGTTGATTTATGAATTTATTAATTGTGTTATCATATTATTTGCATGTTCACTGTGATGACCATCCTCGGATAACCCATGATCTTATCCTAAATGTCCCTGGTCGGTCATCTATGCTCAGGAGCATAGATGAAATAAGACCAGTATGATTTTGAAGATGTATAGAGATATAAATCAAAGTCACAGGCACATGTAAGAGTACAAGGTTACATTGTTCATCGATCCTCATATGATTTGGGTAGTCGTTATGTCTTGCTAGAGACCGCTTGCGCCTTGTGGGCCAGTATAACAAATGACCCACTGCAAACTTCATATAGGCCTACAGGGTCACACACAAAATAGCCCAACACGAGCTTTGATGTCCAGATTCATTGAATCTAAGACATGTCCGATTCAATGAATGATCCAGGGTGGATGTATATATTTATTTATATTTATATTCATATATCTATAAATTCGTATATATACATTATATATAAGAGATATAGGAGATTTAATTTATAAGGATAAATTAAATCTCTATCACGTTTGAATTTGAAATTCAAATTGATATGATATCTCAAATTTGATTTATGAAAATAAATCAAATATAGTTCAGCCTTATCTTTATTTTAAATTAAATAAATAGGTGAATTAAATCTGTGGGACGGATTTAATATAAATATTATTTATTTAATTAGTTTCTTATCAAATTATACGATATATGATATTGTATTAATTTCAGAATTAATATAAGACTAACTCCAAAAATCCAATTCGGTAGAGAAAAACGCATAGCATCCCATATATCTGATTTGAGGAGCTACGTTTTGAAAACACATAGAATACAGACAGGCCGAAGGGGAATCTGCAAAAGGTTTGCAGATAAGAAGCTGCCGAAATAGAGACGGAGAGAACGAATTCTTGAGAAAGCCCTGGAGGGACAAGAGACGCTAGCACGTCGTTCATGGTTAGAACACTGTTTGTGTGGATACCAGCAGAGGAAGCCGACCTGAGTCGTCGACTTCTTGCGATCGGAAAGGGAGCACGAGCCGCGGAGAGAAGCTGTGAACGTCGTGAGCAGAAGCTGTAGAAGTCGCTGAGGAACACTCAGGGTAATGCTTCTTCCCACTTGACTTAAACATATACGGTAGATCCTGGCAAGGAATAGAAAATTTTTTAAGTTAATTTCCGCTGCGTGTCTTCCAGTTCCTTACACTTTCCGCACTTGTCCTGGTTTAGATGTTAATTTTGAGTTGAAAGGACCTTTATTAAGTAACTTACCAAAGTTTTATGGATTGGCAGGTGAGGATCATTTCAAGTATTTGACGACTATGCAGTGGGTTTACTCATCCCTGAAACCTGTAGGTGTTGACATGGATGCTGTACAGAGACAAGTATTCCACTTTATACTTGAAGGAAAAGAAAATGAATAGTTTTTTATGCTACTACATCATACACCTCAACCCTTAGACTCTTAGAATAACTTAAGGACTACTTTCTTAGAAAGGTACTTCCCTACTTCCAAGATTGCTACATTGAAAAAGGAGATTTTTACTGCAAAATAGTATGATTAAGAGTCTTTCTATGAGTTTTGGGGATCGTTTTAAGAGATTTCTATGATTAGCTAGATGTCCATGTCACCATATTCCAAGTGAGCATTTGGTATAGTATTTCATTCAGGATTGCACTATGCATATAGAAAGAATTTGGATGTAAATTCTGGGGTTCCATTGATAATTTAACTCCAGATGAAGCATGGAACTTGATTGAGAAGATAGTAAGAAATGACTAGCAATATGGGGGCTATGATACTAGACAAGTCCATGAGTTTTCTTTAAGGCTTTCTCAAAATTTTAATAGTTTATCTTCTCAAGTTGTTGCCATGAATGCTGAGATTAACAATGTAGCTGCTCAACTGAGTAATTCAAAGCACATACTCTCAATCTCTTGTGGCTCTTATTTGTCAGCTTTGTTATTCACCTATGCACGCCACTGTCAATTGTCCTACACTTTGTGTAGATGTATCATCCATCTATCAAGTCAAACAAAACCAGTATCTGTAAAGGAATCCATACTCCAACACATATAATGAAGGATGGAGAGATCATCCTAATCTTAGATGGAGGGATGGAGGTAGAGACAGAAATTTTGGATAGAATAAATTTAATAATGATAGACAATTGTTGAATCATCTAGAGCTATAGAATTACCTACTGCTGCAAAAGATGATGGTATATCTGAGATAATTAAGAGCATTAATGTGATGAATGCAAATATAAACTTTATAAACATAACTTTCAATTCTAACTTCAAGGACCTGAGATCTACTGTGGAGAACAACCTAGCAATGATATATTCTAAGTTTGCTGCCTTGGAGAATAGAATAGAATAGTGGAAAACCAAAACTTCTAACATGAATGGCTATGTATCACAACTAGCCAATTCAATAAGTGATATTCAAGCAAGAATCAGTAGAAATTTACCTTCAAACACATTTGTTAATCCCAAATCTATTAATGCTATAAGTTTGAGAAGTGAAAAAACAGTGGGGAAAGTAGTTCTAAAACTAAAGAGTTGATTGAAGAAAACCCTCACTCATGCCAGAATCAGAAAGTAGCAAAGGAAAGGAGATATTGTAGCAGGAAAATGAGCAAACCATATTGAAGGGTGCTACACAATCACCTATTATGCATGAAGCAGTTGCTAGTTCTAGTAGTGCAGGTCAGAAATCATATAGGAACCAGAATAAGAAAGAGCATGAAGATGCAAAATAAAAGGATAGAGAGATAAGTATGAAACACCTACCTTTTCCTAATGCATACATGTGTCCAAAGAAGCTTTTGAAAGATAAACAGGAACAAGATATTATGAATCTATTAGGGAAATTGGAAGTTAATATGCCACTTGACGATCTGATTACAAGTATATCTAAGTACGTGAAATTCATGAAAGAACTCTGCACTAATAAAAAAATTTGCAAGCCAAATTAAAGGGTTCAAGTATGATCCAGTGTGTCAGCTTTACTTAAGCCACAACCTTCTACTAAAGGTAATGATCCAGGTTCTTTTACAATCCCAATCACCATTGGTAAGTTTCAGAGTGCTAGTGCTTTGTTAGATCTTGGTGTAGCCATTAATGTAATTCCAACTTCCATGATAGTTCAACTTGTTAATCGGACCACTAGGAAACCTGAGGGACTTCTAGAGGACATATTGGTGAAGGTCAAAGACTTGATTACACCTGCAGATTTTTATGTCTTAGATACGTCATATAAGTCAACCTCGAAAGGTCCTATTATTTTGGGGAGGCTATTCCTTAGAACAGCTAACACTATCATAAGCATGAAAAATGGGAGCATCACATTGGAAGTAGGTGATGATGTCATAAGGTAGCAGGAGAAGATAATGTTGCTGATCCTCTAACAAAGCCGCTTGTGCAGGCAAAGCATGAGCGTCATGTTGGTCAATGGTAATTATTCAAATTAATGATTGTACCTAGTGCAAGTGGGAGGTTGTTGGAAATTGTGCCCTAGGGGCCAATCATTGCCTTATGAACATTGTTGATTTATGAATTTATTAATTGTGTTATCATATTATTTGCATGTTCACTGTGATGACCATCCTCGGATAACCCATGATCTTATCCTAAATGTCCCTGGTCGGTCATCTATGCTCAGGAGCATAGATGAAATAAGACCAGTATGATTTTGAAGATGTATAGAGATATAAATCAAAGTCACAGGCACATGTAAGAGTACAAGGTTACATTGTTCATCGATCCTCATATGATTTGGGTAGTCGTTATGTCTTGCTAGAGACCGCTTGCGCCTTGTGGGCCAGTATAACAAATGACCCACTGCCAACTTCATATAGGCCTACAGGGTCACACACAAAATAGCCCAACACGAGCTTTGATGTCCAGATTCATTGAATCTAAGACATGTCCGATTCAATGAATGATCCAGGGTGGATGTATATATTTATTTATATTTATATTCATATATCTATAAATTCGTATATATACATTATATATAAGAGATATAGGAGATTTAATTTATAAGGATAAATTAAATCTCTATCACGTTTGAATTTGAAATTCAAATTGATATGATATCTCAAATTTGATTTATGAAAATAAATCAAATATAGTTCAGCCTTATCTTTATTTTAAATTAAATAAATAGGTGAATTAAATCTGTGGGACGGATTTAATATAAATATTATTTATTTAATTAGTTTCTTATCAAATTATACGATATATGATATTGTATTAATTTCAGAATTAATATAAGACTAACTCCAAAAATCCAATTCGGTAGAGAAAAACGCATAGCATCCCATATATCTGATTTGAGGAGCTACGTTTTGAAAACACATAGAATACAGACAGGCCGAAGGGGAATCTGCAAAAGGTTTGCAGATAAGAAGCTGCCGAAATAGAGACGGAGAGAACGAATTCTTGAGAAAGCCCTGGAGGGACAAGAGACGCTAGCACGTCGTTCATGGTTAGAACACTGTTTGTGTGGATACCAGCAGAGGAAGCCGACCTGAGTCGTCGACTTCTTGCGATCGGAAAGGGAGCACGAGCCGCGGAGAGAAGCTGTGAACGTCGTGAGCAGAAGCTGTAGAAGTCGCTGAGGAACACTCAGGGTAATGCTTCTTCCCACTTGACTTAAACATATACGGTAGATCCTGGCAAGGAATAGAAAATTTTTTAAGTTAATTTCCGCTGCGTGTCTTCCAGTTCCTTACACTTTCCGCACTTGTCCTGGTTTAGATGTTAATTTTGAGTTGAAAGGACCTTTATTAAGTAACTTACCAAAGTTTTATGGATTGGCAGGTGAGGATCATTTCAAGTATTTGACGACTATGCAGTGGGTTTACTCATCCCTGAAACCTGTAGGTGTTGACATGGATGCTGTACAGAGACAAGTATTCCACTTTATACTTGAAGGAAAAGAAAATGAATAGTTTTTTATGCTACTACATCATACACCTCAACCCTTAGACTCTTAGAATAACTTAAGGACTACTTTCTTAGAAAGGTACTTCCCTACTTCCAAGATTGCTACATTGAAAAAGGAGATTTTTACTGCAAAATAGTATGATTAAGAGTCTTTCTATGAGTTTTGGGGATCGTTTTAAGAGATTTCTATGATTAGCTAGATGTCCATGTCACCATATTCCAAGTGAGCATTTGGTATAGTATTTCATTCAGGATTGCACTATGCATATAGAAAGAATTTGGATGTAAATTCTGGGGTTCCATTGATAATTTAACTCCAGATGAAGCATGGAACTTGATTGAGAAGATAGTAAGAAATGACTAGCAATATGGGGGCTATGATACTAGACAAGTCCATGAGTTTTCTTTAAGGCTTTCTCAAAATTTTAATAGTTTATCTTCTCAAGTTGTTGCCATGAATGCTGAGATTAACAATGTAGCTGCTCAACTGAGTAATTCAAAGCACATACTCTCAATCTCTTGTGGCTCTTATTTGTCAGCTTTGTTATTCACCTATGCACGCCACTGTCAATTGTCCTACACTTTGTGTAGATGTATCATCCATCTATCAAGTCAAACAAAACTAGTATCTGTAAAGGAATCCATACTCCAACACATATAATGAAGGATGGAGAGATCATCCTAATCTTAGATGGAGGGATGGAGGTAGAGACAGAAATTTTGGATAGAATAAATTTAATAATGATAGACAATTGTTGAATCATCTAGAGCTATAGAATTACCTACTGCTGCAAAAGATGATGGTATATCTGAGATAATTAAGAGCATTAATGTGATGAATGCAAATATAAACTTTATAAACATAACTTTCAATTCTAACTTCAAGGACCTGAGATCTACTGTGGAGAACAACCTAGCAATGATATATTCTAAGTTTGCTGCCTTGGAGAATAGAATAGAATAGTGGAAAACCAAAACTTCTAACATGAATGGCTATGTATCACAACTAGCCAATTCAATAAGTGATATTCAAGCAAGAATCAGTAGAAATTTACCTTCAAACACATTTGTTAATCCCAAATCTATTAATGCTATAAGTTTGAGAAGTGAAAAAACAGTGGGGAAAGTAGTTCTAAAACTAAAGAGTTGATTGAAGAAAACCCTCACTCATGCCAGAATCAGAAAGTAGCAAAGGAAAGGAGATATTGTAGCAGGAAAATGAGCAAACCATATTGAAGGGTGCTACACAATCACCTATTATGCATGAAGCAGTTGCTAGTTCTAGTAGTGCAGGTCAGAAATCATATAGGAACCAGAATAAGAAAGAGCATGAAGATGCAAAATAAAAGGATAGAGAGATAAGTATGAAACACCTACCTTTTCCTAATGCATACATGTGTCCAAAGAAGCTTTTGAAAGATAAACAGGAACAAGATATTATGAATCTATTAGGGAAATTGGAAGTTAATATGCCACTTGACGATCTGATTACAAGTATATCTAAGTACGTGAAATTCATGAAAGAACTCTGCACTAATAAAAAAATTTGCAAGCCAAATTAAAGGGTTCAAGTATGATCCAGTGTGTCAGCTTTACTTAAGCCACAACCTTCTACTAAAGGTAATGATCCAGGTTCTTTTACAATCCCAATCACCATTGGTAAGTTTCAGAGTGCTAGTGCTTTGTTAGATCTTGGTGTAGCCATTAATGTAATTCCAACTTCCATGATAGTTCAACTTGTTAATCGGACCACTAGGAAACCTGAGGGACTTCTAGAGGACATATTGGTGAAGGTCAAAGACTTGATTACACCTGCAGATTTTTATGTCTTAGATACGTCATATAAGTCAACCTCGAAAGGTCCTATTATTTTGGGGAGGCTATTCCTTAGAACAGCTAACACTATCATAAGCATGAAAAATGGGAGCATCACATTGGAAGTAGGTGATGATGTCATAAGGTAGCAGGAGAAGATAATGTTGCTGATCCTCTAACAAAGCCGCTTGTGCAGGCAAAGCATGAGCGTCATGTTGGTCAATGGTAATTATTCAAATTAATGATTGTACCTAGTGCAAGTGGGAGGTTGTTGGAAATTGTGCCCTAGGGGCCAATCATTGCCTTATGAACATTGTTGATTTATGAATTTATTAATTGTGTTATCATATTATTTGCATGTTCACTGTGATGACCATCCTCGGATAACCCATGATCTTATCCTAAATGTCCCTGGTCGGTCATCTATGCTCAGGAGCATAGATGAAATAAGACCAGTATGATTTTGAAGATGTATAGAGATATAAATCAAAGTCACAGGCACATGTAAGAGTACAAGGTTACATTGTTCATCGATCCTCATATGATTTGGGTAGTCGTTATGTCTTGCTAGAGACCGCTTGCGCCTTGTGGGCCAGTATAACAAATGACCCACTGCCAACTTCATATAGGCCTACAGGGTCACACACAAAATAGCCCAACACGAGCTTTGATGTCCAGATTCATTGAATCTAAGACATGTCCGATTCAATGAATGATCCAGGGTGGATGTATATATTTATTTATATTTATATTCATATATCTATAAATTCGTATATATACATTATATATAAGAGATATAGGAGATTTAATTTATAAGGATAAATTAAATCTCTATCACGTTTGAATTTGAAATTCAAATTGATATGATATCTCAAATTTGATTTATGAAAATAAATCAAATATAGTTCAGCCTTATCTTTATTTTAAATTAAATAAATAGGTGAATTAAATCTGTGGGACGGATTTAATATAAATATTATTTATTTAATTAGTTTCTTATCAAATTATACGATATATGATATTGTATTAATTTCAGAATTAATATAAGACTAACTCCAAAAATCCAATTCGGTAGAGAAAAACGCATAGCATCCCATATATCTGATTTGAGGAGCTACGTTTTGAAAACACATAGAATACAGACAGGCCGAAGGGGAATCTGCAAAAGGTTTGCAGATAAGAAGCTGCCGAAATAGAGACGGAGAGAACGAATTCTTGAGAAAGCCCTGGAGGGACAAGAGACGCTAGCACGTCGTTCATGGTTAGAACACTGTTTGTGTGGATACCAGCAGAGGAAGCCGACCTGAGTCGTCGACTTCTTGCGATCGGAAAGGGAGCACGAGCCGCGGAGAGAAGCTGTGAACGTCGTGAGCAGAAGCTGTAGAAGTCGCTGAGGAACACTCAGGGTAATGCTTCTTCCCACTTGACTTAAACATATACGGTAGATCCTGGCAAGGAATAGAAAATTTTTTAAGTTAATTTCCGCTGCGTGTCTTCCAGTTCCTTACACTTTCCGCACTTGTCCTGGTTTAGATGTTAATTTTGAGTTGAAAGGACCTTTATTAAGTAACTTACCAAAGTTTTATGGATTGGCAGGTGAGGATCATTTCAAGTATTTGACGACTATGCAGTGGGTTTACTCATCCCTGAAACCTGTAGGTGTTGACATGGATGCTGTACAGAGACAAGTATTCCACTTTATACTTGAAGGAAAAGAAAATGAATAGTTTTTTATGCTACTACATCATACACCTCAACCCTTAGACTCTTAGAATAACTTAAGGACTACTTTCTTAGAAAGGTACTTCCCTACTTCCAAGATTGCTACATTGAAAAAGGAGATTTTTACTGCAAAATAGTATGATTAAGAGTCTTTCTATGAGTTTTGGGGATCGTTTTAAGAGATTTCTATGATTAGCTAGATGTCCATGTCACCATATTCCAAGTGAGCATTTGGTATAGTATTTCATTCAGGATTGCACTATGCATATAGAAAGAATTTGGATGTAAATTCTGGGGTTCCATTGATAATTTAACTCCAGATGAAGCATGGAACTTGATTGAGAAGATAGTAAGAAATGACTAGCAATATGGGGGCTATGATACTAGACAAGTCCATGAGTTTTCTTTAAGGCTTTCTCAAAATTTTAATAGTTTATCTTCTCAAGTTGTTGCCATGAATGCTGAGATTAACAATGTAGCTGCTCAACTGAGTAATTCAAAGCACATACTCTCAATCTCTTGTGGCTCTTATTTGTCAGCTTTGTTATTCACCTATGCACGCCACTGTCAATTGTCCTACACTTTGTGTAGATGTATCATCCATCTATCAAGTCAAACAAAACCAGTATCTGTAAAGGAATCCATACTCCAACACATATAATGAAGGATGGAGAGATCATCCTAATCTTAGATGGAGGGATGGAGGTAGAGACAGAAATTTTGGATAGAATAAATTTAATAATGATAGACAATTGTTGAATCATCTAGAGCTATAGAATTACCTACTGCTGCAAAAGATGATGGTATATCTGAGATAATTAAGAGCATTAATGTGATGAATGCAAATATAAACTTTATAAACATAACTTTCAATTCTAACTTCAAGGACCTGAGATCTACTGTGGAGAACAACCTAGCAATGATATATTCTAAGTTTGCTGCCTTGGAGAATAGAATAGAATAGTGGAAAACCAAAACTTCTAACATGAATGGCTATGTATCACAACTAGCCAATTCAATAAGTGATATTCAAGCAAGAATCAGTAGAAATTTACCTTCAAACACATTTGTTAATCCCAAATCTATTAATGCTATAAGTTTGAGAAGTGAAAAAACAGTGGGGAAAGTAGTTCTAAAACTAAAGAGTTGATTGAAGAAAACCCTCACTCATGCCAGAATCAGAAAGTAGCAAAGGAAAGGAGATATTGTAGCAGGAAAATGAGCAAACCATATTGAAGGGTGCTACACAATCACCTATTATGCATGAAGCAGTTGCTAGTTCTAGTAGTGCAGGTCAGAAATCATATAGGAACCAGAATAAGAAAGAGCATGAAGATGCAAAATAAAAGGATAGAGAGATAAGTATGAAACACCTACCTTTTCCTAATGCATACATGTGTCCAAAGAAGCTTTTGAAAGATAAACAGGAACAAGATATTATGAATCTATTAGGGAAATTGGAAGTTAATATGCCACTTGACGATCTGATTACAAGTATATCTAAGTACGTGAAATTCATGAAAGAACTCTGCACTAATAAAAAAATTTGCAAGCCAAATTAAAGGGTTCAAGTATGATCCAGTGTGTCAGCTTTACTTAAGCCACAACCTTCTACTAAAGGTAATGATCCAGGTTCTTTTACAATCCCAATCACCATTGGTAAGTTTCAGAGTGCTAGTGCTTTGTTAGATCTTGGTGTAGCCATTAATGTAATTCCAACTTCCATGATAGTTCAACTTGTTAATCGGACCACTAGGAAACCTGAGGGACTTCTAGAGGACATATTGGTGAAGGTCAAAGACTTGATTACACCTGCAGATTTTTATGTCTTAGATACGTCATATAAGTCAACCTCGAAAGGTCCTATTATTTTGGGGAGGCTATTCCTTAGAACAGCTAACACTATCATAAGCATGAAAAATGGGAGCATCACATTGGAAGTAGGTGATGATGTCATAAGGTAGCAGGAGAAGATAATGTTGCTGATCCTCTAACAAAGCCGCTTGTGCAGGCAAAGCATGAGCGTCATGTTGGTCAATGGTAATTATTCAAATTAATGATTGTACCTAGTGCAAGTGGGAGGTTGTTGGAAATTGTGCCCTAGGGGCCAATCATTGCCTTATGAACATTGTTGATTTATGAATTTATTAATTGTGTTATCATATTATTTGCATGTTCACTGTGATGACCATCCTCGGATAACCCATGATCTTATCCTAAATGTCCCTGGTCGGTCATCTATGCTCAGGAGCATAGATGAAATAAGACCAGTATGATTTTGAAGATGTATAGAGATATAAATCAAAGTCACAGGCACATGTAAGAGTACAAGGTTACATTGTTCATCGATCCTCATATGATTTGGGTAGTCGTTATGTCTTGCTAGAGACCGCTTGCGCCTTGTGGGCCAGTATAACAAATGACCCACTGCCAACTTCATATAGGCCTACAGGGTCACACACAAAATAGCCCAACACGAGCTTTGATGTCCAGATTCATTGAATCTAAGACATGTCCGATTCAATGAATGATCCAGGGTGGATGTATATATTTATTTATATTTATATTCATATATCTATAAATTCGTATATATACATTATATATAAGAGATATAGGAGATTTAATTTATAAGGATAAATTAAATCTCTATCACGTTTGAATTTGAAATTCAAATTGATATGATATCTCAAATTTGATTTATGAAAATAAATCAAATATAGTTCAGCCTTATCTTTATTTTAAATTAAATAAATAGGTGAATTAAATCTGTGGGACGGATTTAATATAAATATTATTTATTTAATTAGTTTCTTATCAAATTATACGATATATGATATTGTATTAATTTCAGAATTAATATAAGACTAACTCCAAAAATCCAATTCGGTAGAGAAAAACGCATAGCATCCCATATATCTGATTTGAGGAGCTACGTTTTGAAAACACATAGAATACAGACAGGCCGAAGGGGAATCTGCAAAAGGTTTGCAGATAAGAAGCTGCCGAAATAGAGACGGAGAGAACGAATTCTTGAGAAAGCCCTGGAGGGACAAGAGACGCTAGCACGTCGTTCATGGTTAGAACACTGTTTGTGTGGATACCAGCAGAGGAAGCCGACCTGAGTCGTCGACTTCTTGCGATCGGAAAGGGAGCACGAGCCGCGGAGAGAAGCTGTGAACGTCGTGAGCAGAAGCTGTAGAAGTCGCTGAGGAACACTCAGGGTAATGCTTCTTCCCACTTGACTTAAACATATACGGTAGATCCTGGCAAGGAATAGAAAATTTTTTAAGTTAATTTCCGCTGCGTGTCTTCCAGTTCCTTACACTTTCCGCACTTGTCCTGGTTTAGATGTTAATTTTGAGTTGAAAGGACCTTTATTAAGTAACTTACCAAAGTTTTATGGATTGGCAGGTGAGGATCATTTCAAGTATTTGACGACTATGCAGTGGGTTTACTCATCCCTGAAACCTGTAGGTGTTGACATGGATGCTGTACAGAGACAAGTATTCCACTTTATACTTGAAGGAAAAGAAAATGAATAGTTTTTTATGCTACTACATCATACACCTCAACCCTTAGACTCTTAGAATAACTTAAGGACTACTTTCTTAGAAAGGTACTTCCCTACTTCCAAGATTGCTACATTGAAAAAGGAGATTTTTACTGCAAAATAGTATGATTAAGAGTCTTTCTATGAGTTTTGGGGATCGTTTTAAGAGATTTCTATGATTAGCTAGATGTCCATGTCACCATATTCCAAGTGAGCATTTGGTATAGTATTTCATTCAGGATTGCACTATGCATATAGAAAGAATTTGGATGTAAATTCTGGGGTTCCATTGATAATTTAACTCCAGATGAAGCATGGAACTTGATTGAGAAGATAGTAAGAAATGACTAGCAATATGGGGGCTATGATACTAGACAAGTCCATGAGTTTTCTTTAAGGCTTTCTCAAAATTTTAATAGTTTATCTTCTCAAGTTGTTGCCATGAATGCTGAGATTAACAATGTAGCTGCTCAACTGAGTAATTCAAAGCACATACTCTCAATCTCTTGTGGCTCTTATTTGTCAGCTTTGTTATTCACCTATGCACGCCACTGTCAATTGTCCTACACTTTGTGTAGATGTATCATCCATCTATCAAGTCAAACAAAACCAGTATCTGTAAAGGAATCCATACTCCAACACATATAATGAAGGATGGAGAGATCATCCTAATCTTAGATGGAGGGATGGAGGTAGAGACAGAAATTTTGGATAGAATAAATTTAATAATGATAGACAATTGTTGAATCATCTAGAGCTATAGAATTACCTACTGCTGCAAAAGATGATGGTATATCTGAGATAATTAAGAGCATTAATGTGATGAATGCAAATATAAACTTTATAAACATAACTTTCAATTCTAACTTCAAGGACCTGAGATCTACTGTGGAGAACAACCTAGCAATGATATATTCTAAGTTTGCTGCCTTGGAGAATAGAATAGAATAGTGGAAAACCAAAACTTCTAACATGAATGGCTATGTATCACAACTAGCCAATTCAATAAGTGATATTCAAGCAAGAATCAGTAGAAATTTACCTTCAAACACATTTGTTAATCCCAAATCTATTAATGCTATAAGTTTGAGAAGTGAAAAAACAGTGGGGAAAGTAGTTCTAAAACTAAAGAGTTGATTGAAGAAAACCCTCACTCATGCCAGAATCAGAAAGTAGCAAAGGAAAGGAGATATTGTAGCAGGAAAATGAGCAAACCATATTGAAGGGTGCTACACAATCACCTATTATGCATGAAGCAGTTGCTAGTTCTAGTAGTGCAGGTCAGAAATCATATAGGAACCAGAATAAGAAAGAGCATGAAGATGCAAAATAAAAGGATAGAGAGATAAGTATGAAACACCTACCTTTTCCTAATGCATACATGTGTCCAAAGAAGCTTTTGAAAGATAAACAGGAACAAGATATTATGAATCTATTAGGGAAATTGGAAGTTAATATGCCACTTGACGATCTGATTACAAGTATATCTAAGTACGTGAAATTCATGAAAGAACTCTGCACTAATAAAAAAATTTGCAAGCCAAATTAAAGGGTTCAAGTATGATCCAGTGTGTCAGCTTTACTTAAGCCACAACCTTCTACTAAAGGTAATGATCCAGGTTCTTTTACAATCCCAATCACCATTGGTAAGTTTCAGAGTGCTAGTGCTTTGTTAGATCTTGGTGTAGCCATTAATGTAATTCCAACTTCCATGATAGTTCAACTTGTTAATCGGACCACTAGGAAACCTGAGGGACTTCTAGAGGACATATTGGTGAAGGTCAAAGACTTGATTACACCTGCAGATTTTTATGTCTTAGATACGTCATATAAGTCAACCTCGAAAGGTCCTATTATTTTGGGGAGGCTATTCCTTAGAACAGCTAACACTATCATAAGCATGAAAAATGGGAGCATCACATTGGAAGTAGGTGATGATGTCATAAGGTAGCAGGAGAAGATAATGTTGCTGATCCTCTAACAAAGCCGCTTGTGCAGGCAAAGCATGAGCGTCATGTTGGTCAATGGTAATTATTCAAATTAATGATTGTACCTAGTGCAAGTGGGAGGTTGTTGGAAATTGTGCCCTAGGGGCCAATCATTGCCTTATGAACATTGTTGATTTATGAATTTATTAATTGTGTTATCATATTATTTGCATGTTCACTGTGATGACCATCCTCGGATAACCCATGATCTTATCCTAAATGTCCCTGGTCGGTCATCTATGCTCAGGAGCATAGATGAAATAAGACCAGTATGATTTTGAAGATGTATAGAGATATAAATCAAAGTCACAGGCACATGTAAGAGTACAAGGTTACATTGTTCATCGATCCTCATATGATTTGGGTAGTCGTTATGTCTTGCTAGAGACCGCTTGCGCCTTGTGGGCCAGTATAACAAATGACCCACTGCCAACTTCATATAGGCCTACAGGGTCACACACAAAATAGCCCAACACGAGCTTTGATGTCCAGATTCATTGAATCTAAGACATGTCCGATTCAATGAATGATCCAGGGTGGATGTATATATTTATTTATATTTATATTCATATATCTATAAATTCGTATATATACATTATATATAAGAGATATAGGAGATTTAATTTATAAGGATAAATTAAATCTCTATCACGTTTGAATTTGAAATTCAAATTGATATGATATCTCAAATTTGATTTATGAAAATAAATCAAATATAGTTCAGCCTTATCTTTATTTTAAATTAAATAAATAGGTGAATTAAATCTGTGGGACGGATTTAATATAAATATTATTTATTTAATTAGTTTCTTATCAAATTATACGATATATGATATTGTATTAATTTCAGAATTAATATAAGACTAACTCCAAAAATCCAATTCGGTAGAGAAAAACGCATAGCATCCCATATATCTGATTTGAGGAGCTACGTTTTGAAAACACATAGAATACAGACAGGCCGAAGGGGAATCTGCAAAAGGTTTGCAGATAAGAAGCTGCCGAAATAGAGACGGAGAGAACGAATTCTTGAGAAAGCCCTGGAGGGACAAGAGACGCTAGCACGTCGTTCATGGTTAGAACACTGTTTGTGTGGATACCAGCAGAGGAAGCCGACCTGAGTCGTCGACTTCTTGCGATCGGAAAGGGAGCACGAGCCGCGGAGAGAAGCTGTGAACGTCGTGAGCAGAAGCTGTAGAAGTCGCTGAGGAACACTCAGGGTAATGCTTCTTCCCACTTGACTTAAACATATACGGTAGATCCTGGCAAGGAATAGAAAATTTTTTAAGTTAATTTCCGCTGCGTGTCTTCCAGTTCCTTACACTTTCCGCACTTGTCCTGGTTTAGATGTTAATTTTGAGTTGAAAGGACCTTTATTAAGTAACTTACCAAAGTTTTATGGATTGGCAGGTGAGGATCATTTCAAGTATTTGACGACTATGCAGTGGGTTTACTCATCCCTGAAACCTGTAGGTGTTGACATGGATGCTGTACAGAGACAAGTATTCCACTTTATACTTGAAGGAAAAGAAAATGAATAGTTTTTTATGCTACATCATACACCTCAACCCTTAGACTCTTAGAATAACTTAAGGACTACTTTCTTAGAAAGGTACTTCCCTACTTCCAAGATTGCTACATTGAAAAAGGAGATTTTTACTGCAAAATAGTATGATTAAGAGTCTTTCTATGAGTTTTGGGGATCGTTTTAAGAGATTTCTATGATTAGCTAGATGTCCATGTCACCATATTCCAAGTGAGCATTTGGTATAGTATTTCATTCAGGATTGCACTATGCATATAGAAAGAATTTGGATGTAAATTCTGGGGTTCCATTGATAATTTAACTCCAGATGAAGCATGGAACTTGATTGAGAAGATAGTAAGCAATGACTAGCAATATGGGGGCTATGATACTAGACAAGTCCATGAGTTTTCTTTAAGGCTTTCTCAAAATTTTAATAGTTTATCTTCTCAAGTTGTTGCCATGAATGCTGAGATTAACAATGTAGCTGCTCAACTGAGTAATTCAAAGCACATACTCTCAATCTCTTGTGGCTCTTATTTGTCAGCTTTGTTATTCACCTATGCACGCCACTGTCAATTGTCCTACACTTTGTGTAGATGTATCATCCATCTATCAAGTCAAACAAAACCAGTATCTGTAAAGGAATCCATACTCCAACACATATAATGAAGGATGGAGAGATCATCCTAATCTTAGATGGAGGGATGGAGGTAGAGACAGAAATTTTGGATAGAATAAATTTAATAATGATAGACAATTGTTGAATCATCTAGAGCTATAGAATTACCTACTGCTGCAAAAGATGATGGTATATCTGAGATAATTAAGAGCATTAATGTGATGAATGCAAATATAAACTTTATAAACATAACTTTCAATTCTAACTTCAAGGACCTGAGATCTACTGTGGAGAACAACCTAGCAATGATATATTCTAAGTTTGCTGCCTTGGAGAATAGAATAGAATAGTGGAAAACCAAAACTTCTAACATGAATGGCTACGTATCACAACTAGCCAATTCAATAAGTGATATTCAAGCAAGAATCAGTAGAAATTTACCTTCAAACACATTTGTTAATCCCAAATCTATTAATGCTATAAGTTTGAGAAGTGAAAAAACAGTGGGGAAAGTAGTTCTAAAACTAAAGAGTTGATTGAAGAAAACCCTCACTCATGCCAGAATCAGAAAGTAGCAAAGGAAAGGAGATATTGTAGCAGGAAAATGAGCAAACCATATTGAAGGGTGCTACACAATCACCTATTATGCATGAAGCAGTTGCTAGTTCTAGTAGTGCAGGTCAGAAATCATATAGGAACCAGAATAAGAAAGAGCATGAAGATGCAAAATAAAAGGATAGAGAGATAAGTATGAAACACCTACCTTTTCCTAATGCATACATGTGTCCAAAGAAGCTTTTGATAGATAAACAGGAACAAGATATTATGAATCTATTAGGGAAATTGGAAGTTAATATGCCACTTGACGATCTGATTACAAGTATATCTAAGTACGTGAAATTCATGAAAGAACTCTGCACTAATAAAAAAATTTGCAAGCCAAATTAAAGGGTTCAAGTATGATCCAGTGTGTCAGCTTTACTTAAGCCACAACCTTCTATTAAAGGTAATGATCCAGGTTCTTTTACAATCCCAATCACCATTGGTAAGTTTCAGAGTGCTAGTGCTTTGTTAGATCTTGGTGTAGCCATTAATGTAATTCCAACTTCCATGATAGTTCAACTTGTTAATCGGACCACTAGGAAACCTGAGGGACTTCTAGAGGACATATTAGTGAAGGTCAAAGACTTGATTACACCTGCAGATTTTTATGTCTTAGATACGTCATATAAGTCAACCTCGAAAGGTCCTATTATTTTGGGGAGGCTATTCCTTAGAACAGCTAACACTATCATAAGCATGAAAAATGGGAGCATCACATTGGAAGTAGGTGATGATGTCATAAGGTAGCAGGAGAAGATAATGTTGCTGATCCTCTAACAAAGCCGCTTGTGCAGGCAAAGCATGAGCGTCATGTTGGTCAATGGTAATTATTCAAATTAATGATTGTACCTAGTGCAAGTGGGAGGTTGTTGGAAATTGTGCCCTAGGGGCCAATCATTGCCTTATGAACATTGTTGATTTATGAATTTATTAATTGTGTTATCATATTATTTGCATGTTCACTGTGATGACCATCCTCGGATAACCCATGATCTTATCCTAAATGTCCCTGGTCGGTCATCTATGCAGGAGCATAGATGAAATAAGACCAGTATGATTTTGAAGATGTATAGAGATATAAATCAAAGTCACAGGCACATGTAAGAGTACAAGGTTACATTGTTCATCGATCCTCATATGATTTGGGTAGTCGTTATGTCTTGCTAGAGACCGCTTGCGCCTTGTGGGCCAGTATAACAAATGACCCACTGCCAACTTCATATAGGCCTACAGGGTCACACACAAAATAGCCCAACACGAGCTTTGATGTCCAGATTCATTGAATCTAAGACATGTCCGATTCAATGAATGATCCAGGGTGGATGTATATATTTATTTATATTTATATTCATATATCTATAAATTCGTATATATACATTATATATAAGAGATATAGGAGATTTAATTTATAAGGATAAATTAAATCTCTATCACGTTTGAATTTGAAATTCAAATTGATATGATATCTCAAATTTGATTTATGAAAATAAATCAAATATAGTTCAGCCTTATCTTTATTTTAAATTAAATAAATAGGTGAATTAAATCTGTGGGACGGATTTAATATAAATATTATTTATTTAATTAGTTTCTTATCAAATTATACGATATATGATATTGTATTAATTTCAGAATTAATATAAGACTAACTCCAAAAATCCAATTCGGTAGAGAAAAACGCATAGCATCCCATATATCTGATTTGAGGAGCTACGTTTTGAAAACACATAGAATACAGACAGGCCGAAGGGGAATCTGCAAAAGGTTTGCAGATAAGAAGCTGCCGAAATAGAGACGGAGAGAACGAATTCTTGAGAAAGCCCTGGAGGGACAAGAGACGCTAGCACGTCGTTCATGGTTAGAACACTGTTTGTGTGGATACCAGCAGAGGAAGCCGACCTGAGTCGTCGACTTCTTGCGATCGGAAAGGGAGCACGAGCCGCGGAGAGAAGCTGTGAACGTCGTGAGCAGAAGCTGTAGAAGTCGCTGAGGAACACTCAGGGTAATGCTTCTTCCCACTTGACTTAAACATATATGGTAGATCCTGGCAAGGAATAGAAAATTTTTTAAGTTAATTTCCGCTGCGTGTCTTCCAGTTCCTTACACTTTCCGCACTTGTCCTGGTTTAGATGTTAATTTTGAGTTGAAAGGACCTTTATTAAGTAACTTACCAAAGTTTTATGGATTGGCAGGTGAGGATCATTTCAAGTATTTAACGACTATGCAGTGGGTTTACTCATCCCTGAAACCTGTAGGTGTTGACATGGATGCTGTACAGAGACAAGTATTCCACTTTATACTTGAAGGAAAAGAAAATGAATAGTTTTTTATGCTACTACATCATACACCTCAACCCTTAGACTCTTAGAATAACTTAAGGACTACTTTCTTAGAAAGGTACTTCCCTACTTCCAAGATTGCTACATTGAAAAAGGAGATTTTTACTGCAAAATAGTATGATTAAGAGTCTTTCTATGAGTTTTGGGGATCGTTTTAAGAGATTTCTATGATTAGCTAGATGTCCATGTCACCATATTCCAAGTGAGCATTTGGTATAGTATTTCATTCAGGATTGCACTATGCATATAGAAAGAATTTGGATGTAAATTCTGGGGTTCCATTGATAATTTAACTCCAGATGAAGCATGGAACTTGATTGAGAAGATAGTAAGAAATGACTAGCAATATGGGGGCTATGATACTAGACAAGTCCATGAGTTTTCTTTAAGGCTTTCTCAAAATTTTAATAGTTTATCTTCTCAAGTTGTTGCCATGAATGCTGAGATTAACAATGTAGCTGCTCAACTGAGTAATTCAAAGCACATACTCTCAATCTCTTGTGGCTCTTATTTGTCAGCTTTGTTATTCACCTATGCACGCCACTGTCAATTGTCCTACACTTTGTGTAGATGTATCATCCATCTATCAAGTCAAACAAAACCAGTATCTGTAAAGGAATCCATACTCCAACACATATAATGAAGGATGGAGAGATCATCCTAATCTTAGATGGAGGGATGGAGGTAGAGACAGAAATTTTGGATAGAATAAATTTAATAATGATAGACAATTGTTGAATCATCTAGAGCTATAGAATTACCTACTGCTGCAAAAGATGATGGTATATCTGAGATAATTAAGAGCATTAATGTGATGAATGCAAATATAAACTTTATAAACATAACTTTCAATTCTAACTTCAAGGACCTGAGATCTACTGTGGAGAACAACCTAGCAATGATATATTCTAAGTTTGCTGCCTTGGAGAATAGAATAGAATAGTGGAAAACCAAAACTTCTAACATGAATGGCTATGTATCACAACTAGCCAATTCAATAAGTGATATTCAAGCAAGAATCAGTAGAAATTTACCTTCAAACACATTTGTTAATCCCAAATCTATTAATGCTATAAGTTTGAGAAGTGAAAAAACAGTGGGGAAAGTAGTTCTAAAACTAAAGAGTTGATTGAAGAAAACCCTCACTCATGCCAGAATCAGAAAGTAGCAAAGGAAAGGAGATATTGTAGCAGGAAAATGAGCAAACCATATTGAAGGGTGCTACACAATCACCTATTATGCATGAAGCAGTTGCTAGTTCTAGTAGTGCAGGTCAGAAATCATATAGGAACCAGAATAAGAAAGAGCATGAAGATGCAAAATAAAAGGATAGAGAGATAAGTATGAAACACCTACCTTTTCCTAATGCATACATGTGTCCAAAGAAGCTTTTGAAAGATAAACAGGAACAAGATATTATGAATCTATTAGGGAAATTGGAAGTTAATATGCCACTTGACGATCTGATTACAAGTATATCTAAGTACGTGAAATTCATGAAAGAACTCTGCACTAATAAAAAAATTTGCAAGCCAAATTAAAGGGTTCAAGTATGATCCAGTGTGTCAGCTTTACTTAAGCCACAACCTTCTACTAAAGGTAATGATCCAGGTTCTTTTACAATCCCAATCACCATTGGTAAGTTTCAGAGTGCTAGTGCTTTGTTAGATCTTGGTGTAGCCATTAATGTAATTCCAACTTCCATGATAGTTCAACTTGTTAATCGGACCACTAGGAAACCTGAGGGACTTCTAGAGGACATATTGGTGAAGGTCAAAGACTTGATTACACCTGCAGATTTTTATGTCTTAGATACGTCATATAAGTCAACCTCGAAAGGTCCTATTATTTTGGGGAGGCTATTCCTTAGAACAGCTAACACTATCATAAGCATGAAAAATGGGAGCATCACATTGGAAGTAGGTGATGATGTCATAAGGTAGCAGGAGAAGATAATGTTGCTGATCCTCTAACAAAGCCGCTTGTGCAGGCAAAGCATGAGCGTCATGTTGGTCAATGGTAATTATTCAAATTAATGATTGTACCTAGTGCAAGTGGGAGGTTGTTGGAAATTGTGCCCTAGGGGCCAATCATTGCCTTATGAACATTGTTGATTTATGAATTTATTAATTGTGTTATCATATTATTTGCATGTTCACTGTGATGACCATCCTCGGATAACCCATGATCTTATCCTAAATGTCCCTGGTCGGTCATCTATGCTCAGGAGCATAGATGAAATAAGACCAGTATGATTTTGAAGATGTATAGAGATATAAATCAAAGTCACAGGCACATGTAAGAGTACAAGGTTACATTGTTCATCGATCCTCATATGATTTGGGTAGTCGTTATGTCTTGCTAGAGACCGCTTGCGCCTTGTGGGCCAGTATAACAAATGACCCACTGCCAACTTCATATAGGCCTACAGGGTCACACACAAAATAGCCCAACACGAGCTTTGATGTCCAGATTCATTGAATCTAAGACATGTCCGATTCAATGAATGATCCAGGGTGGATGTATATATTTATTTATATTTATATTCATATATCTATAAATTCGTATATATACATTATATATAAGAGATATAGGAGATTTAATTTATAAGGATAAATTAAATCTCTATCACGTTTGAATTTGAAATTCAAATTGATATGATATCTCAAATTTGATTTATGAAAATAAATCAAATATAGTTCAGCCTTATCTTTATTTTAAATTAAATAAATAGGTGAATTAAATCTGTGGGACGGATTTAATATAAATATTATTTATTTAATTAGTTTCTTATCAAATTATACGATATATGATATTGTATTAATTTCAGAATTAATATAAGACTAACTCCAAAAATCCAATTCGGTAGAGAAAAACGCATAGCATCCCATATATCTGATTTGAGGAGCTACGTTTTGAAAACACATAGAATACAGACAGGCCGAAGGGGAATCTGCAAAAGGTTTGCAGATAAGAAGCTGCCGAAATAGAGACGGAGAGAACGAATTCTTGAGAAAGCCCTGGAGGGACAAGAGACGCTAGCACGTCGTTCATGGTTAGAACAATGTTTGTGTGGATACCAGCAGAGGAAGCCGACCTGAGTCGTCGACTTCTTGCGATCGGAAAGGGAGCACGAGCCGCGGAGAGAAGCTGTGAACGTCGTGAGCAGAAGCTATAGAAGTCGCTGAGGAACACTCAGGGTAATGCTTCTTCCCACTTGACTTAAACATATACGGTAGATCCTGGCAAGGAATAGAAAATTTTTTAAGTTAATTTCCGCTGCGTGTCTTCCAATTCCTTACACTTTACGCACTTGTCCTGGTTTAGATGTTAATTTTGAGTTGAAAGGACCTTTATTAAGTAACTTACCAAAGTTTTATGGATTGGCAGGTGAGGATCATTTCAAGTATTTGACGACTATGCAGTGGGTTTACTCATCCCTGAAACCTGTAGGTGTTGACATGGATGCTGTACAGAGACAAGTATTCCACTTTATACTTGAAGGAAAAGAAAATGAATAGTTTTTTATGCTACTACATCATACACCTCAACCCTTAGACTCTTAGAATAACTTAAGGACTACTTTCTTAGAAAGGTACTTCCCTACTTCCAAGATTGCTACATTGAAAAAGGAGATTTTTACTGCAAAATAGTATGATTTCTATGAGTTTTGGGGATCGTTTTAAGAGATTTCTATGATTAGCTAGAGGTCCATGTCACCATATTCCAAGTGAGCATTTGGTATAGTATTTCATTCAGGATTGCACTATGCATATAGAAAGAATTTGGATGTAAATTCTGGGGTTCCATTGATAATTTAACTCCAGATGAAGCATGGAACTTGATTGAGAAGATAGTAAGCAATGACTAGCAATATGGGGGCTATGATACTAGACAAGTCCATGAGTTTTCTTTAAGGCTTTCTCAAAATTTTAATAGTTTATCTTCTCAAGTTGTTGCCATGAATGCTGAGATTAACAATGTAGCTGCTCAACTGAGTAATTCAAAGCACATACTCTCAGTCTCTTGTGGCTCTTATTTGTCAGCTTTGTTATTCACCTATGCACGCCACTGTCAATTGTCCTACACTTTGTGTAGATGTATCATCCATCTATCAAGTCAAACAAAACCAGTATCTGTAAAGGAATCCATACTCCAACACATATAATGAAGGATGGAGAGATCATCCTAATCTTAGATGGAGGGATGGAGGTAAAGACAGAAATTTTGGATAGAATAAATTTAATAATGATAGACAATTGTTGAATCATCTAGAGCTATAGAATTACCTACTGCTGCAAAAGATGATGGTATATCTGAGATAATTAAGAGCATTAATGTGATGAATGCAAATATAAACTTTATAAACATAACTTTCAATTCTAACTTCAAGGACCTGAGATCTACTGTGGAGAACAACCTAGCAATGATATATTCTAAGTTTGCTGCCTTGGAGAATAGAATAGAATAGTGGAAAACCAAAACTTCTAACATGAATGGCTATGTATCACAACTAGCCAATTCAATAAGTGATATTCAAGCAAGAATCAGTAGAAATTTACCTTCAAACACATTTGTTAATCCCAAATCTATTAATGCTATAAGTTTAAGAAGTGAAAAAACAGTGGGGAAACTAGTTCTAAAACTAAAGAGTTGATTGACGAAAACCTTCACTCATGCCAGAATCAGAAAGTAGCAAAGGAAAGGAGATATTGTAGCAGGAAAATGAGCAAACCATATTGAGGGGTGCTACACAATCACTATTATGCATGAAGTAGTTGCTAGTTCTAGTAGTGCAGGTCAGAAATCATATAGGAACCAGAATAAGAAAGAGCATGAAGATGCAAAATAAAAGGATAGAGAGATAAGTATGAAACACCTACCTTTTCCTAATGCATACATGTGTCCAAAGAAGCTTTTGAAAGATAAACAGGAACAAGATATTATGAATCTATTAGGGAAATTGGAAGTTAATATGCCACTTGACGATCTGATTACAAGTATATCTAAGTATGTGAAATTCATGAAAGAACTCTGCACTAATAAAAAAATTTGCAAGCCAAATTAAAGGGTTCAATTATGATCCAGTGTGTCAGCTTTACTTAAGCCACAACCTTCTATTAAAGGTAATGATCCAGGTTCTTTTACAATCCCAATCACCATTGGTAAGTTTCAGAGTGCTAGTGCTTTGTTAGATCTTGGTGTAGCCATTAATGTAATTCCAACTTCCATGATAGTTCAACTTGTTAATCGGACCACTAGGAAACCTGAGGGACTTCTAGAGGACATATTGGTGAAGGTCAAAGACTTGATTACACCTGCAGATTTTTATGTCTTAGATACGTCATATAAGTCAACCTCGAAAGGTCCTATTATTTTGGGGAGGCTATTCCTTAGAACAGCTAACACTATCATAAGCATGAAAAATGGGAGCATCACATTGGAAGTAGGTGATGATGTCATAAGGTAGCAGGAGAACATAATGTTGCTGATCCTCTAACAAAGCCGCTTGTGCAGGCAAAGCATGAGCGTCATGTTGGTCAATGGTAATTAGTCAAATTAATGATTGTACCTAGTGCAAGTGGGAGGTTGTTGGAAATTGTGCCCTAGGGGCCAATCATTGTCTTATGAACATTGTTGATTTATGAATTTATTAATTGTGTTATCATATTATTTGCATGTTTACTGTGATGACCATCCTCGGATAACTCATGATCTTATCCTAAATGTCCCTGGTCGGTCATCTATGCAGGAGCATAGATGAAATAAGACCAGTATGATTTTGAAGATGTATAGAGATATAAATCAAAGTCACAGGCACATGTAAGAGTACAAGGTTACATTGTTCATCGATCCTCATATGATTTGGGTAGTCGTTATGTCTTGCTAGAGACCGCTTGCGACTTGTGGGTCAGTATAACAAATGACCCACTGCCAACTTCATATAGGCCTACAGGGTCACACACGAAATAGCCCAACACGAGCTTTGATGTCCAGATTCATTGAATCTAAGACATGTCCGATTCAATGAATGATCCAGGGTGGATGTATATATTTATTTATATTTATATTCATATATCTATAAATTCGTACATATACATTATATATAAGAGATATATGAGATTTAATTTATAAGGATAAATTAAATCTCTATCACGTTTGAATTTGAAATTCAAATTGATATGATATCTCAAATTTGATTTATGAAAATAAATCAAATATAGTTCAGCCTTATCTTTATTTTAAATTAAATAAATAGGTGAATTAAATCTGTGGGACGGATTTAATATAAATATTATGTATTTAATTAGTTTCTTATCAAATTATACGATATATGATATTGTATTAATTTCAGAATTAATATAAGATTAACTCCAAAAATCCAATTCGGTAGAGAAAAACGCATAGCATCCCATATATCTGATTTGAGGAGCTACGTTTTGAAAACACATAGAATACAGAAAGGCCGAAGGGGAATCTGCAAAAGGTTTACAGATAAGAAGCTGCCGAAATAGAGACGGAGATAACGAATTCTTGAGAAAGCCCTGGAGGGACAAGAGACGCTAGCACGTCGTTCATGGTTAGAACACTGTTTGTGTGGATACCAGCAGAGGAAGCCGACCTGAGTCGTCGACTTCTTGCGATCGGAAAGGGAGCACGAGCCGCGGAGAGAAGCTGTGAACGTCGTGAGCAGAAGCTGTAGAAGTCGCTGAGGAACACTCAGGGTCATGCTTCTTCCCACTTGACTTAAACATATACGGTTGATCCTGGCAAGGAATAGAAAATTTTTTAAGTTAATTTCCGCTGTGTGTCTTCCAATTCCTTACACTTTCCGCACTTGTCCTGGTTTAGATGTTAATTTTGAGTTGAAAGGACCTTTATTAAGTAACTTACCAAAGTTTTATGGATTGGCAGGTGAGGATCATTTCAAGTATTTGACGACTATGCAGTGGGTTTACTCATCCCTGAAACCTGTAGGTGTTGACATGGATGCTGTACAGGGACGAGTATTCCACTTTATACTTGAAGGAAAAGAAAATGAATAGTTTTTTATGCTACTACATCATACACCTCAACCCTTAGACTCTTAGAATAACTTAAGGACTACTTTCTTAGAAAGATACTTCCCTACTTCCAAGATTGCTACATTGAAAAAGGAGATTTTTACTGCAAAATAGTATGATTAAGAGTCTTTCTATGAGTTTTGGGGATCGTTTTAAGAGATTTCTATGATTAGCTAGAGGTCCATGTCACGATATTCCAAGTGAGCATTTGGTATAGTATTTCATTCAGGATTGCACTATGCATATAGAAAGAATTTGGATGTAAATTCTGGGGTTCCATTGATAATTTAACTCCAGATGAAGCATGGAACTTGATTGAGAAGATAGTAAGCAATGACTAGCAATATGGGGGCTATGATACTAGACAAGTCCATGAGTTTTCTTTAAGGCTTTCTCAAAATTTTAATAGTTTATCTTCTCAAGTTGTTGCCATGAATGCTGAGATTAACAATGTAGCTGCTCAACTGAGTAATTCAAAGCACATACTCTCAATCTCTTGTGGCTCTTATTTGTCAGCTTTGTTATTCACCTATGCACGCCACTGTCAATTGTCCTACACTTTGTGTAGATGTATCATCCATCTATCAAGTCAAACAAAACCAGTATCTATAAAGGAATCCATACTCCAACACATATAATGAAGGATGGAGAGATCATCCTAATCTTAGATGGAGGTAGAGACAGAAATTTTGGATAGAATAAATTTAATAATGATAGACAATTGTTGAATCATCTAGAGCTATAGAATTACCTACTGCTGCAAAAGATGATGGTATATCTGAGATAATTAAGAGCATTAATGTGATGAATGCAAATATAAACTTTATAAACATAACTTTCAATTCTAACTTCAAGGACCTGAGATCTACTGTGGAGAACAACCTAGCAATGATATATTCTAAGTTTGCTGCCTTGGAGAATAGAATAGAATGGTGGAAAACCAAAACTTCTAACATGAATGGCTATGTATCACAACTAGCCAATTCAATAAGTGATATTCAAGCAAGAATCAGTAGAAATTTACCTTCAAACACATTTGTTAATCCCAAATCTATTAATGCTATAAGTTTGAGAAGTGAAAAAACAGTGGGGAAACTAGTTCTAAAACTAAAGAGTTGATTGAAGAAAACCTTCACTCATGCCAGAATCAGAAAGTAGCAAAGGAAAGGAGATATTGTAGCAGGAAAATGAGCAAACCATATTGAAGGGTGCTGCACAATCACCTATTATGCATGAAGCAGTTGCTAGTTCTAGTAGTGCAGGTCAGAAATCATATAGGAACCAGAATAAGAAAGAGCATGAAGACGCAAAATAAAAGGATGGAGAGATAAGTATGAAACACCTACCTTTTCCTAATGCATACATGTGTCCAAAGAAGCTTTTGAAAGATAAACAGGAACAAGATATTATGAATCTATTAGGGAAATTGGAAGTTAATATGCCACTTGACGATCTGATTACAAGTATATCTAAGTGTGTGAAATTCATGAAAGAACTCTGCACTAATAAAAAAATTTGCAAGCCAAATTAAAGGGTTCAAGTATGATCCAGTGTGTCAGCTTTACTTAAGCCACAACCTTCTACTAAAGGTAATGATCCAGGTTCTTTTACAATCCCAATCACCATTGGTAAGTTTCAGAGTGCTAGTGCTTTGTTAGATCTTGGTGTAGCCATTAATGTAATTCCAACTTCCATGATAGTTCAACTTGTTAATCGGACCACTAGGAAACCTGAGGGACTTCTAGAGGACATATTGGTGAAGGTCAAAGACTTGATTACACCTGCAGATTTTTATGTCTTAGATACGTCATATAAGTGAACCTCAAAAGGTCCTATTATTTTGGGGAGGCTATTCCTTAGAACAGCTAACACTATCATAAGCATGAAAAATGGGAGCATCACATTGGAAGTAGGTGATGATGTCATAAGGTAGCAGGAGAACATAATGTTGCTGATCCTCTAACAAAGCCGCTTGTGCAGGCAAAGCATGAGCGTCATGTTGGTCAATGGTAATTAGTCAAATTAATGATTGTACCTAGTGCAAGTGGGAGGTTGTTGGAAATTGTGCCCTAGGGGCCAATCATTGTCTTATGAACATTGTTGATTTATGAATTTATTAATTGTGTTATCATATTATTTGCATGTTTACTGTGATGACCATCCTCGGATAACTCATGATCTTATCCTAAATGTCCCTGGTCGGTCATCTATGCAGGAGCATAGATGAAATAAGACCAGTATGATTTTGAAGATGTATAGAGATATAAATCAAAGTCACAGGCACATGTAAGAGTACAAGGTTACATTGTTCATCGATCCTCATATGATTTGGGTAGTCGTTATGTCTTGCTAGAGACCGCTTGCGACTTGTGGGCCAGTATAACAAATGACCCACTCCCAACTTCATATAGGCCTACAGGGTCACACACGAAATAGCCCAACACGAGCTTTGATGTCCAGATTCATTGAATCTAAGACATGTCCGATTCAATGAATGATCCAGGGTGGATGTATATATTTATTTATATTTATATTCATATATCTATAAATTCGTACATATACATTATATATAAGAGATATATGAGATTTAATTTATAAGGATAAATTAAATCTCTATCACGTTTGAATTTGAAATTCAAATTGATATGATATCTCAAATTTGATTTATGAAAATAAATCAAATATAGTTCAGCCTTATCTTTATTTTAAATTAAATAAATAGGTGAATTAAATCTGTGGGACGGATTTAATATAAATATTATTTATTTAATTAGTTTCTTATCAAATTATACGATATATGATATTGTATTAATTTCAGAATTAATATAAGATTAACTCCAAAAATCCAATTCGGTAGAGAAAAACGCATAGCATCCCATATATCTGATTTGAGGAGCTACGTTTTGAAAACACATAGAATACAGAAAGGCCGAAGGGGAATCTGCAAAAGGTTTGCAGATAAGAAGCTGCCAAAATAGAGACGGAGAGAACGAATTCTTGAGAAAGCCCTGGAGGGACAAGAGACGCTAGCACGTCGTTCATGGTTAGAACACTGTTTATGTGGATACCAGCAGAGGAAGCTGACCTGAGTCGTCGACTTCTTGCGATCGGAAAGGGAGCACGAGCCGCGGAGAGAAGCTGTGAACGTCGTGAGCAGAAGCTGTAGAAGTCGCTGAGGAACACTCAGGGTAATGCGTCTTCCCACTTGACTTAAACATATACGGTAGATCCTGGCAAGGAATAGAAAATTTTTTAAGTTAATTTCCACTGCGTGTCTTCCAATTCCTTACACTTTCCGCACTTGTCCTGGTTTAGATGTTAATTTTGAGTTGAAAGGACCTTTATTAAGTAACTTACCAAAGTTTTATGGATTGGCAGGTGAGGATCATTTCAAGTATTTGACGACTATGCAGTGGGTTTACTCATCCCTGAAACCTGTAGGTGTTGACATGGATGCTGTACAGGGACGAGTATTCCACTTTATACTTGAAGGAAAAGAAAATGAATAGTTTTTTATGCTACTACATCATACACCTCAACCCTTAGACTCTTAGAATAACTTAAGGACTACTTTCTTAGAAAGATACTTCCCTACTTCCAAGATTGCTACATTGAAAAAGGAGATTTTTACTGCAAAATAGTATGATTAAGAGTCTTTCTATGAGTTTTGGGGATCATTTTAAGAGATTTCTATGATTAGCTAGATGTCCATGTCACGATATTCCAAGTGAGCATTTGGTATAGTATTTCATTCAGGATTGCACTATGCATATAGAAAGAATTTGGATGTAAATTCTGGGGTTCCATTGATAATTTAACTCCAGATGAAGCATGGAACTTGATTGAGAAGATAGTAAGCAATGACTAGCAATATGGGGGCTATGATACTAGACAAGTCCATGAGTTTTCTTTAAGGCTTTCTCAAAATTTTAATAGTTTATCTTCTCAAGTTGTTGCCATGAATGCTGAGATTAACAATGTAGCTGCTCAACTGAGTAATTCAAAGCACATACTCTCAATCTCTTGTGGCTCTTATTTGTCAGCTTTGTTATTCACCTATGCACGCCACTGTCAATTGTCCTACACTTTGTGTAGATGTATCATCCATCTATCAAGTCAAACAAAACCAGTATCTATAAAGGAATCCATACTCCAACACATATAATGAAGGATGGAGAGATCATCCTAATCTTAGATGGAGGTAGAGACAGAAATTTTGGATAGAATAAATTTAATAATGATAGACAATTGTTGAATCATCTAGAGCTATAGAATTACCTACTGCTGCAAAAGATGATGGTATATCTGAGATAATTAAGAGCATTAATGTGATGAATGCAAATATAAACTTTATAAACATAACTTTCAATTCTAACTTCAAGGACCTGAGATCTACTGTGGAGAACAACCTAGCAATGATATATTCTAAGTTTGCTGCCTTGGAGAATAGAATAGAATGGTGGAAAACCAAAACTTCTAACATGAATGGCTATGTATCACAACTAGCCAATTCAATAAGTGATATTCAAGCAAGAATCAGTAGAAATTTACCTTCAAACACATTTGTTAATCCCAAATCTATTAATGCTATAAGTTTGAGAAGTGAAAAAACAGTGGGGAAACTAGTTCTAAAACTAAAGAGTTGATTGAAGAAAACCTTCACTCATGCCAGAATCAGAAAGTAGCAAAGGAAAGGAGATATTGTAGCAGGAAAATGAGCAAACCATATTGAAGGGTGCTGCACAATCACCTATTATGCATGAAGCAGTTGCTAGTTCTAGTAGTGCAGGTCAGAAATCATATAGGAACCAGAATAAGAAAGAGCATGAAGACGCAAAATAAAAGGATGGAGAGATAAGTATGAAACACCTACCTTTTCCTAATGCATACATGTGTCCAAAGAAGCTTTTGAAAGATAAACAGGAACAAGATATTATGAATCTATTAGGGAAATTGGAAGTTAATATGCCACTTGACGATCTGATTACAAGTATATCTAAGTGTGTGAAATTCATGAAAGAACTCTGCACTAATAAAAAAATTTGCAAGCCAAATTAAAGGGTTCAAGTATGATCCAGTGTGTCAGCTTTACTTAAGCCACAACCTTCTACTAAAGGTAATGATCCAGGTTCTTTTACAATCCCAATCACCATTGGTAAGTTTCAGAGTGCTAGTGCTTTGTTAGATCTTGGTGTAGCCATTAATGTAATTCCAACTTCCATGATAGTTCAACTTGTTAATCGGACCACTAGGAAACCTGAGGGACTTCTAGAGGACATATTGGTGAAGGTCAAAGACTTGATTACACCTGCAGATTTTTATGTCTTAGATACGTCATATAAGTGAACCTCAAAAGGTCCTATTATTTTGGGGAGGCTATTCCTTAGAACAGCTAACACTATCATAAGCATGAAAAATGGGAGCATCACATTGGAAGTAGGTGATGATGTCATAAGGTAGCAGGAGAACATAATGTTGCTGATCCTCTAACAAAGCCGCTTGTGCAGGCAAAGCATGAGCGTCATGTTGGTCAATGGTAATTAGTCAAATTAATGATTGTACCTAGTGCAAGTGGGAGGTTGTTGGAAATTGTGCCCTAGGGGCCAATCATTGTCTTATGAACATTGTTGATTTATGAATTTATTAATTGTGTTATCATATTATTTGCATGTTTACTGTGATGACCATCCTCGGATAACTCATGATCTTATCCTAAATGTCCCTGGTCGGTCATCTATGCAGGAGCATAGATGAAATAAGACCAGTATGATTTTGAAGATGTATAGAGATATAAATCAAAGTCACAGGCACATGTAAGAGTACAAGGTTACATTGTTCATCGATCCTCATATGATTTGGGTAGTCGTTATGTCTTGCTAGAGACCGCTTGCGACTTGTGGGTCAGTATAACAAATGACCCACTGCCAACTTCATATAGGCCTACAGGGTCACACACGAAATAGCCCAACACGAGCTTTGATGTCCAGATTCATTGAATCTAAGACATGTCCGATTCAATGAATGATCCAGGGTGGATGTATATATTTATTTATATTTATATTCATATATCTATAAATTCGTACATATACATTATATATAAGAGATATATGAGATTTAATTTATAAGGATAAATTAAATCTCTATCACGTTTGAATTTGAAATTCAAATTGATATGATATCTCAAATTTGATTTATGAAAATAAATCAAATATAGTTCAGCCTTATCTTTATTTTAAATTAAATAAATAGGTGAATTAAATCTGTGGGACGGATTTAATATAAATATTATGTATTTAATTAGTTTCTTATCAAATTATACGATATATGATATTGTATTAATTTCAGAATTAATATAAGATTAACTCCAAAAATCCAATTCGGTAGAGAAAAACGCATAGCATCCCATATATCTGATTTGAGGAGCTACGTTTTGAAAACACATAGAATACAGAAAGGCCGAAGGGGAATCTGCAAAAGGTTTACAGATAAGAAGCTGCCGAAATAGAGACGGAGATAACGAATTCTTGAGAAAGCCCTGGAGGGACAAGAGACGCTAGCACGTCGTTCATGGTTAGAACACTGTTTGTGTGGATACCAGCAGAGGAAGCCGACCTGAGTCGTCGACTTCTTGCGATCGGAAAGGGAGCACGAGCCGCGGAGAGAAGCTGTGAACGTCGTGAGCAGAAGCTGTAGAAGTCGCTGAGGAACACTCAGGGTAATGCTTCTTCCCACTTGACTTAAACATATACGGTTGATCCTGGCAAGGAATAGAAAATTTTTTAAGTTAATTTCCGCTGCGTGTCTTCCAATTCCTTACACTTTCCGCACTTGTCCTGGTTTAGATGTTAATTTTGAGTTGAAAGGACCTTTATTAAGTAACTTACCAAAGTTTTATGGATTGGCAGGTGAGGATCATTTCAAGTATTTGACGACTATGCAGTGGGTTTACTCATCCCTGAAACCTGTAGGTGTTGACATGGATGCTGTACAGGGACGAGTATTCCACTTTATACTTGAAGGAAAAGAAAATGAATAGTTTTTTATGCTACTACATCATACACCTCAACCCTTAGACTCTTAGAATAACTTAAGGACTACTTTCTTAGAAAGATACTTCCCTACTTCCAAGATTGCTACATTGAAAAAGGAGATTTTTACTGCAAAATAGTATGATTAAGAGTCTTTCTATGAGTTTTGGGGATCGTTTTAAGAGATTTCTATGATTAGCTAGAGGTCCATGTCACGATATTCCAAGTGAGCATTTGGTATAGTATTTCATTCAGGATTGCACTATGCATATAGAAAGAATTTGGATGTAAATTCTGGGGTTCCATTGATAATTTAACTCCAGATGAAGCATGGAACTTGATTGAGAAGATAGTAAGCAATGACTAGCAATATGGGGGCTATGATACTAGACAAGTCCATGAGTTTTCTTTAAGGCTTTCTCAAAATTTTAATAGTTTATCTTCTCAAGTTGTTGCCATGAATGCTGAGATTAACAATGTAGCTGCTCAACTGAGTAATTCAAAGCACATACTCTCAATCTCTTGTGGCTCTTATTTGTCAGCTTTGTTATTCACCTATGCACGCCACTGTCAATTGTCCTACACTTTGTGTAGATGTATCATCCATCTATCAAGTCAAACAAAACCAGTATCTATAAAGGAATCCATACTCCAACACATATAATGAAGGATGGAGAGATCATCCTAATCTTAGATGGAGGTAGAGACAGAAATTTTGGATAGAATAAATTTAATAATGATAGACAATTGTTGAATCATCTAGAGCTATAGAATTACCTACTGCTGCAAAAGATGATGGTATATCTGAGATAATTAAGAGCATTAATGTGATGAATGCAAATATAAACTTTATAAACATAACTTTCAATTCTAACTTCAAGGACCTGAGATCTACTGTGGAGAACAACCTAGCAATGATATATTCTAAGTTTGCTGCCTTGGAGAATAGAATAGAATGGTGGAAAACCAAAACTTCTAACATGAATGGCTATGTATCACAACTAGCCAATTCAATAAGTGATATTCAAGCAAGAATCAGTAGAAATTTACCTTCAAACACATTTGTTAATCCCAAATCTATTAATGCTATAAGTTTGAGAAGTGAAAAAACAGTGGGGAAACTAGTTCTAAAACTAAAGAGTTGATTGAAGAAAACCTTCACTCATGCCAGAATCAGAAAGTAGCAAAGGAAAGGAGATATTGTAGCAGGAAAATGAGCAAACCATATTGAAGGGTGCTGCACAATCACCTATTATGCATGAAGCAGTTGCTAGTTCTAGTAGTGCAGGTCAGAAATCATATAGGAACCAGAATAAGAAAGAGCATGAAGACGCAAAATAAAAGGATGGAGAGATAAGTATGAAACACCTACCTTTTCCTAATGCATACATGTGTCCAAAGAAGCTTTTGAAAGATAAACAGGAACAAGATATTATGAATCTATTAGGGAAATTGGAAGTTAATATGCCACTTGACGATCTGATTACAAGTATATCTAAGTGTGTGAAATTCATGAAAGAACTCTGCACTAATAAAAAAATTTGCAAGCCAAATTAAAGGGTTCAAGTATGATCCAGTGTGTCAGCTTTACTTAAGCCACAACCTTCTACTAAAGGTAATGATCCAGGTTCTTTTACAATCCCAATCACCATTGGTAAGTTTCAGAGTGCTAGTGCTTTGTTAGATCTTGGTGTAGCCATTAATGTAATTCCAACTTCCATGATAGTTCAACTTGTTAATCGGACCACTAGGAAACCTGAGGGACTTCTAGAGGACATATTGGTGAAGGTCAAAGACTTGATTACACCTGCAGATTTTTATGTCTTAGATACGTCATATAAGTGAACCTCAAAAGGTCCTATTATTTTGGGGAGGCTATTCCTTAGAACAGCTAACACTATCATAAGCATGAAAAATGGGAGCATCACATTGGAAGTAGGTGATGATGTCATAAGGTAGCAGGAGAACATAATGTTGCTGATCCTCTAACAAAGCCGCTTGTGCAGGCAAAGCATGAGCGTCATGTTGGTCAATGGTAATTAGTCAAATTAATGATTGTACCTAGTGCAAGTGGGAGGTTGTTGGAAATTGTGCCCTAGGGGCCAATCATTGTCTTATGAACATTGTTGATTTATGAATTTATTAATTGTGTTATCATATTATTTGCATGTTTACTGTGATGACCATCCTCGGATAACTCATGATCTTATCCTAAATGTCCCTGGTCGGTCATCTATGCAGGAGCATAGATGAAATAAGACCAGTATGATTTTGAAGATGTATAGAGATATAAATCAAAGTCACAGGCACATGTAAGAGTACAAGGTTACATTGTTCATCGATCCTCATATGATTTGGGTAGTCGTTATGTCTTGCTAGAGACCGCTTGCGACTTGTGGGTCAGTATAACAAATGACCCACTGCCAACTTCATATAGGCCTACAGGGTCACACACGAAATAGCCCAACACGAGCTTTGATGTCCAGATTCATTGAATCTAAGACATGTCCGATTCAATGAATGATCCAGGGTGGATGTATATATTTATTTATATTTATATTCATATATCTATAAATTCGTACATATACATTATATATAAGAGATATATGAGATTTAATTTATAAGGATAAATTAAATCTCTATCACGTTTGAATTTGAAATTCAAATTGATATGATATCTCAAATTTGATTTATGAAAATAAATCAAATATAGTTCAGCCTTATCTTTATTTTAAATTAAATAAATAGGTGAATTAAATCTGTGGGACGGATTTAATATAAATATTATGTATTTAATTAGTTTCTTATCAAATTATACGATATATGATATTGTATTAATTTCAGAATTAATATAAGATTAACTCCAAAAATCCAATTCGGTAGAGAAAAACGCATAGCATCCCATATATCTGATTTGAGGAGCTACGTTTTGAAAACACATAGAATACAGAAAGGCCGAAGGGGAATCTGCAAAAGGTTTACAGATAAGAAGCTGCCGAAATAGAGACGGAGATAACGAATTCTTGAGAAAGCCCTGGAGGGACAAGAGACGCTAGCACGTCGTTCATGGTTAGAACACTGTTTGTGTGGATACCAGCAGAGGAAGCCGACCTGAGTCGTCGACTTCTTGCGATCGGAAAGGGAGCACGAGCCGCGGAGAGAAGCTGTGAACGTCGTGAGCAGAAGCTGTAGAAGTCGCTGAGGAACACTCAGGGTAATGCTTCTTCCCACTTGACTTAAACATATACGGTTGATCCTGGCAAGGAATAGAAAATTTTTTAAGTTAATTTCCGCTGCGTGTCTTCCAATTCCTTACACTTTCCGCACTTGTCCTGGTTTAGATGTTAATTTTGAGTTGAAAGGACCTTTATTAAGTAACTTACCAAAGTTTTATGGATTGGCAGGTGAGGATCATTTCAAGTATTTGACGACTATGCAGTGGGTTTACTCATCCCTGAAACCTGTAGGTGTTGACATGGATGCTGTACAGGGACGAGTATTCCACTTTATACTTGAAGGAAAAGAAAATGAATAGTTTTTTATGCTACTACATCATACACCTCAACCCTTAGACTCTTAGAATAACTTAAGGACTACTTTCTTAGAAAGATACTTCCCTACTTCCAAGATTGCTACATTGAAAAAGGAGATTTTTACTGCAAAATAGTATGATTAAGAGTCTTTCTATGAGTTTTGGGGATCATTTTAAGAGATTTCTATGATTAGCTAGATGTCCATGTCACGATATTCCAAGTGAGCATTTGGTATAGTATTTCATTCAGGATTGCACTATGCATATAGAAAGAATTTGGATGTAAATTCTGGGGTTCCATTGATAATTTAACTCCAGATGAAGCATGGAACTTGATTGAGAAGATAGTAAGCAATGACTAGCAATATGGGGGCTATGATACTAGACAAGTCCATGAGTTTTCTTTAAGGCTTTCTCAAAATTTTAATAGTTTATCTTCTCAAGTTGTTGCCATGAATGCTGAGATTAACAATGTAGCTGCTCAACTGAGTAATTCAAAGCACATACTCTCAATCTCTTGTGGCTCTTATTTGTCAGCTTTGTTATTCACCTATGCACGCCACTGTCAATTGTCCTACACTTTGTGTAGATGTATCATCCATCTATCAAGTCAAACAAAACCAGTATCTATAAAGGAATCCATACTCCAACACATATAATGAAGGATGGAGAGATCATCCTAATCTTAGATGGAGGTAGAGACAGAAATTTTGGATAGAATAAATTTAATAATGATAGACAATTGTTGAATCATCTAGAGCTATAGAATTACCTACTGCTGCAAAAGATGATGGTATATCTGAGATAATTAAGAGCATTAATGTGATGAATGCAAATATAAACTTTATAAACATAACTTTCAATTCTAACTTCAAGGACCTGAGATCTACTGTGGAGAACAACCTAGCAATGATATATTCTAAGTTTGCTGCCTTGGAGAATAGAATAGAATGGTGGAAAACCAAAACTTCTAACATGAATGGCTATGTATCACAACTAGCCAATTCAATAAGTGATATTCAAGCAAGAATCAGTAGAAATTTACCTTCAAACACATTTGTTAATCCCAAATCTATTAATGCTATAAGTTTGAGAAGTGAAAAAACAGTGGGGAAACTAGTTCTAAAACTAAAGAGTTGATTGAAGAAAACCTTCACTCATGCCAGAATCAGAAAGTAGCAAAGGAAAGGAGATATTGTAGCAGGAAAATGAGCAAACCATATTGAAGGGTGCTGCACAATCACCTATTATGCATGAAGCAGTTGCTAGTTCTAGTAGTGCAGGTCAGAAATCATATAGGAACCAGAATAAGAAAGAGCATGAAGACGCAAAATAAAAGGATGGAGAGATAAGTATGAAACACCTACCTTTTCCTAATGCATACATGTGTCCAAAGAAGCTTTTGAAAGATAAACAGGAACAAGATATTATGAATCTATTAGGGAAATTGGAAGTTAATATGCCACTTGACGATCTGATTACAAGTATATCTAAGTGTGTGAAATTCATGAAAGAACTCTGCACTAATAAAAAAATTTGCAAGCCAAATTAAAGGGTTCAAGTATGATCCAGTGTGTCAGCTTTACTTAAGCCACAACCTTCTACTAAAGGTAATGATCCAGGTTCTTTTACAATCCCAATCACCATTGGTAAGTTTCAGAGTGCTAGTGCTTTGTTAGATCTTGGTGTAGCCATTAATGTAATTCCAACTTCCATGATAGTTCAACTTGTTAATCGGACCACTAGGAAACCTGAGGGACTTCTAGAGGACATATTGGTGAAGGTCAAAGACTTGATTACACCTGCAGATTTTTATGTCTTAGATACGTCATATAAGTGAACCTCAAAAGGTCCTATTATTTTGGGGAGGCTATTCCTTAGAACAGCTAACACTATCATAAGCATGAAAAATGGGAGCATCACATTGGAAGTAGGTGATGATGTCATAAGGTAGCAGGAGAACATAATGTTGCTGATCCTCTAACAAAGCCGCTTGTGCAGGCAAAGCATAAGCGTCATGTTGGTCAATGGTAATTAGTCAAATTAATGATTGTACCTAGTGCAAGTGGGAGGTTGTTGGAAATTGTGCCCTAGGGGCCAATCATTGTCTTATGAACATTGTTGATTTATGAATTTATTAATTATGTTATCATATTATTTGCATGTTTACTGTGATGACCATCCTCGGATAACTCATGATCTTATCCTAAATGTCCCTGGTCGGTCATCTATGCAGGAGCATAGATGAAATAAGACCAGTATGATTTTGAAGATGTATAGAGATATAAATCAAAGTCACAGGCACATGTAAGAGTACAAGGTTACATTGTTCATCGATCCTCATATGATTTGGGTAGTCGTTATGTCTTGCTAGAGGCCGCTTGCGACTTGTGGGCCAGTATAACAAATGACCCACTGCCAACTTCATATAGGCCTACAGGGTCACACACGAAATAGCCCAACACGAGCTTTGATGTCCAGATTCATTGAATCTAAGACATGTCCGATTCAATGAATGATCCAGGGTGGATGTATATATTTATTTATATTTATATTCATATATCTATAAATTCGTACATATACATTATATATAAGAGATATATGAGATTTAATTTATAAGGATAAATTAAATCTCTATCACGTTTGAATTTGAAATTCAAATTGATATGATATCTCAAATTTGATTTATGAAAATAAATCAAATATAGTTCAGCCTTATCTTTATTTTAAATTAAATAAATAGGTGAATTAAATCTGTGGGACGGATTTAATATAAATATTATTTATTTAATTAGTTTCTTATCAAATTATACGATATATGATATTGTATTAATTTCAGAATTAATATAAGATTAACTCCAAAAATCCAATTCGGTAGAGAAAAACGCATAGCATCCCATATATCTGATTTGAGGAGCTACGTTTTGAAAACACATAGAATACAGAAAGGCCGAAGGGGAATCTGCAAAAGGTTTGCAGATAAGAAGCTGCCAAAATAGAGACGGAGAGAACGAATTCTTGAGAAAGCCCTGGAGGGACAAGAGACGCTAGCACGTCGTTCATGGTTAGAACACTGTTTGTGTGGATACCAGCAGAGGAAGCCGACCTGAGTCGTCGACTTCTTGCGATCGGAAAGGGAGCACGAGCCGCGGAGAGAAGCTGTGAACGTCGTGAGCAGAAGCTGTAGAAGCCGCTGAGGAACACTCAGGGTAATGCCTCTTCCCACTTGACTTAAACATATACGGTAGATCCTGGCAAGGAATAGAAAATTTTTTAAGTTAATTTCCGCTGCATGTCTTCCAATTCCTTACACTTTCCGCACTTGTCCTGGTTTAGATGTTAATTTTGAGTTGAAAGGACCTTTATTAAGTAACTTACCAAAGTTTTATGGATTGGCAGGTGAGGATCATTTCAAGTATTTGACGACTATGCAGTGGGTTTACTCATCCCTGAAACCTGTAGGTGTTGACATGGATGCTGTACAGGGACGAGTATTCCACTTTATACTTGAAGGAAAAGAAAATGAATAGTTTTTTGTGCTACTACATCATACACCTCAACCCTTAGACTCTTAGAATAACTTAAGGACTACTTTCTTAGAAAGATACTTCCCTACTTCCAAGATTGCTACATTGAAAAAGGAGATTTTTACTGCAAAATAGTATGATTTCTATGAGTTTTGGGGATCGTTTTAAGAGATTTCTATGATTAGCTAGAGGTCCATGTCACGATATTCCAAGTGAGCATTTGGTATAGTATTTCATTCAGGATTGCACTATGCATATAGAAAGAATTTGGATGTAAATTCTGGGGTTCCATTGATAATTTAACTCCAGATGAAGCATGGAACTTGATTGAGAAGATAGTAAGCAATGACTAGCAATATGGGGGCTATGATACTAGACAAGTCCATGAGTTTTCTTTAAGGCTTTCTCAAAATTTTAATAGTTTATCTTCTCAAGTTGTTGCCATGAATGCTGAGATTAACAATGTAGCTGCTCAACTGAGTAATTCAAAGCACATACTCTCAATCTCTTGTGGCTCTTATTTGTCAGCTTTGTTATTCACCTATGCACGCCACTGTCAATTGTCCTACACTTTGTGTAGATGTATCATCCATCTATCAAGTCAAACAAAACCAGTATCTATAAAGGAATCCATACTCCAACACATATAATGAAGGATGGAGAGATCATCCTAATCTTAGATGGAGGTAGAGACAGAAATTTTGGATAGAATAAATTTAATAATGATAGACAATTGTTGAATCATCTAGAGCTATAGAATTACCTACTGCTGCAAAAGATGATGGTATATCTGAGATAATTAAGAGCATTAATGTGATGAATGCAAATATAAACTTTATAAACATAACTTTCAATTCTAACTTCAAGGACCTGAGATCTACTGTGGAGAACAACCTAGCAATGATATATTCTAAGTTTGCTGCCTTGGAGAATAGAATAGAATGGTGGAAAACCAAAACTTCTAACATGAATGGCTATGTATCACAACTAGCCAATTCAATAAGTGATATTCAAGCAAGAATCAGTAGAAATTTACCTTCAAACACATTTGTTAATCCCAAATCTATTAATGCTATAAGTTTGAGAAGTGAAAAAACAGTGGGGAAACTAGTTCTAAAACTAAAGAGTTGATTGAAGAAAACCTTCACTCATGCCAGAATCAGAAAGTAGCAAAGGAAAGGAGATATTGTAGCAGGAAAATGAGCAAACCATATTGAAGGGTGCTGCACAATCACCTATTATGCATGAAGCAGTTGCTAGTTCTAGTAGTGCAGGTCAGAAATCATATAGGAACCAGAATAAGAAAGAGCATGAAGACGCAAAATAAAAGGATGGAGAGATAAGTATGAAACACCTACCTTTTCCTAATGCATACATGTGTCCAAAGAAGCTTTTGAAAGATAAACAGGAACAAGATATTATGAATCTATTAGGGAAATTGGAAGTTAATATGCCACTTGACGATCTGATTACAAGTATATCTAAGTGTGTGAAATTCATGAAAGAACTCTGCACTAATAAAAAAATTTGCAAGCCAAATTAAAGGGTTCAAGTATGATCCAGTGTGTCAGCTTTACTTAAGCCACAACCTTCTACTAAAGGTAATGATCCAGGTTCTTTTACAATCCCAATCACCATTGGTAAGTTTCAGAGTGCTAGTGCTTTGTTAGATCTTGGTGTAGCCATTAATGTAATTCCAACTTCCATGATAGTTCAACTTGTTAATCGGACCACTAGGAAACCTGAGGGACTTCTAGAGGACATATTGGTGAAGGTCAAAGACTTGATTACACCTGCAGATTTTTATGTCTTAGATACGTCATATAAGTGAACCTCAAAAGGTCCTATTATTTTGGGGAGGCTATTCCTTAGAACAGCTAACACTATCATAAGCATGAAAAATGGGAGCATCACATTGGAAGTAGGTGATGATGTCATAAGGTAGCAGGAGAACATAATGTTGCTGATCCTCTAACAAAGCCGCTTGTGCAGGCAAAGCATGAGCGTCATGTTGGTCAATGGTAATTAGTCAAATTAATGATTGTACCTAGTGCAAGTGGGAGGTTGTTGGAAATTGTGCCCTAGGGGCCAATCATTGTCTTATGAACATTGTTGATTTATGAATTTATTAATTGTGTTATCATATTATTTGCATGTTTACTGTGATGACCATCCTCGGATAACTCATGATCTTATCCTAAATGTCCCTGGTCGGTCATCTATGCAGGAGCATAGATGAAATAAGACCAGTATGATTTTGAAGATGTATAGAGATATAAATCAAAGTCACAGGCACATGTAAGAGTACAAGGTTACATTGTTCATCGATCCTCATATGATTTGGGTAGTCGTTATGTCTTGCTAGAGACCGCTTGCGACTTGTGGGCCAGTATAACAAATGACCCACTGCCAACTTCATATAGGCCTACAGGGTCACACACGAAATAGCCCAACACGAGCTTTGATGTCCAGATTCATTGAATCTAAGACATGTCCGATTCAATGAATGATCCAGGGTGGATGTATATATTTATTTATATTTATATTCATATATCTATAAATTCGTACATATACATTATATATAAGAGATATATGAGATTTAATTTATAAGGATAAATTAAATCTCTATCACGTTTGAATTTGAAATTCAAATTGATATGATATCTCAAATTTGATTTATGAAAATAAATCAAATATAGTTCAGCCTTATCTTTATTTTAAATTAAATAAATAGGTGAATTAAATCTGTGGGACGGATTTAATATAAATATTATTTATTTAATTAGTTTCTTATCAAATTATACGATATATGATATTGTATTAATTTCAGAATTAATATAAGATTAACTCCAAAAATCCAATTCGGTAGAGAAAAACGCATAGCATCCCATATATCTGATTTGAGGAGCTACGTTTTGAAAACACATAGAATACAGAAAGGCCGAAGGGGAATCTGCAAAAGGTTTGCAGATAAGAAGCTGCCAAAATAGAGACGGAGAGAACGAATTCTTGAGAAAGCCCTGGAGGGACAAGAGACGCTAGCACGTCGTTCATGGTTAGAACACTGTTTGTGTGGATACCAGCAGAGGAAGCCGACCTGAGTCGTCGACTTCTTGCGATCGGAAAGGGAGCACGAGCCGCGGAGAGAAGCTGTGAACGTCGTGAGCAGAAGCTGTAGAAGCCGCTGAGTAACACTCAGGGTAATGCCTCTTCCCACTTGACTTAAACATATACGGTAGATCCTGGCAAGGAATAGAAAATTTTTTAAGTTAATTTCCGCTGCATGTCTTCCAATTCCTTACACTTTCCGCACTTGTCCTGGTTTAGATGTTAATTTTGAGTTGAAAGGACCTTTATTAAGTAACTTACCAAAGTTTTATGGATTGGCAGGTGAGGATCATTTCAAGTATTTGACGACTATGCAGTGGGTTTACTCATCCCTGAAACCTGTAGGTGTTGACATGGATGCTGTACAGGGACGAGTATTCCACTTTATACTTGAAGGAAAAGAAAATGAATAGTTTTTTGTGCTACTACATCATACACCTCAACCCTTAGACTCTTAGAATAACTTAAGGACTACTTTCTTAGAAAGATACTTCCCTACTTCCAAGATTGCTACATTGAAAAAGGAGATTTTTACTGCAAAATAGTATGATTTCTATGAGTTTTGGGGATCGTTTTAAGAGATTTCTATGATTAGCTAGAGGTCCATGTCACGATATTCCAAGTGAGCATTTGGTATAGTATTTCATTCAGGATTGCACTATGCATATAGAAAGAATTTGGATGTAAATTCTGGGGTTCCATTGATAATTTAACTCCAGATGAAGCATGGAACTTGATTGAGAAGATAGTAAGCAATGACTAGCAATATGGGGGCTATGATACTAGACAAGTCCATGAGTTTTCTTTAAGGCTTTCTCAAAATTTTAATAGTTTATCTTCTCAAGTTGTTGCCATGAATGCTGAGATTAACAATGTAGCTGCTCAACTGAGTAATTCAAAGCACATACTCTCAATCTCTTGTGGCTCTTATTTGTCAGCTTTGTTATTCACCTATGCACGCCACTGTCAATTGTCCTACACTTTGTGTAGATGTATCATCCATCTATCAAGTCAAACAAAACCAGTATCTATAAAGGAATCCATACTCCAACACATATAATGAAGGATGGAGAGATCATCCTAATCTTAGATGGAGGTAGAGACAGAAATTTTGGATAGAATAAATTTAATAATGATAGACAATTGTTGAATCATCTAGAGCTATAGAATTACCTACTGCTGCAAAAGATGATGGTATATCTGAGATAATTAAGAGCATTAATGTGATGAATGCAAATATAAACTTTATAAACATAACTTTCAATTCTAACTTCAAGGACCTGAGATCTACTGTGGAGAACAACCTAGCAATGATATATTCTAAGTTTGCTGCCTTGGAGAATAGAATAGAATGGTGGAAAACCAAAACTTCTAACATGAATGGCTATGTATCACAACTAGCCAATTCAATAAGTGATATTCAAGCAAGAATCAGTAGAAATTTACCTTCAAACACATTTGTTAATCCCAAATCTATTAATGCTATAAGTTTGAGAAGTGAAAAAACAGTGGGGAAACTAGTTCTAAAACTAAAGAGTTGATTGAAGAAAACCTTCACTCATGCCAGAATCAGAAAGTAGCAAAGGAAAGGAGATATTGTAGCAGGAAAATGAGCAAACCATATTGAAGGGTGCTGCACAATCACCTATTATGCATGAAGCAGTTGCTAGTTCTAGTAGTGCAGGTCAGAAATCATATAGGAACCAGAATAAGAAAGAGCATGAAGACGCAAAATAAAAGGATGGAGAGATAAGTATGAAACACCTACCTTTTCCTAATGCATACATGTGTCCAAAGAAGCTTTTGAAAGATAAACAGGAACAAGATATTATGAATCTATTAGGGAAATTGGAAGTTAATATGCCACTTGACGATCTGATTACAAGTATATCTAAGTGTGTGAAATTCATGAAAGAACTCTGCACTAATAAAAAAATTTGCAAGCCAAATTAAAGGGTTCAAGTATGATCCAGTGTGTCAGCTTTACTTAAGCCACAACCTTCTACTAAAGGTAATGATCCAGGTTCTTTTACAATCCCAATCACCATTGGTAAGTTTCAGAGTGCTAGTGCTTTGTTAGATCTTGGTGTAGCCATTAATGTAATTCCAACTTCCATGATAGTTCAACTTGTTAATCGGACCACTAGGAAACCTGAGGGACTTCTAGAGGACATATTGGTGAAGGTCAAAGACTTGATTACACCTGCAGATTTTTATGTCTTAGATACGTCATATAAGTGAACCTCAAAAGGTCCTATTATTTTGGGGAGGCTATTCCTTAGAACAGCTAACACTATCATAAGCATGAAAAATGGGAGCATCACATTGGAAGTAGGTGATGATGTCATAAGGTAGCAGGAGAACATAATGTTGCTGATCCTCTAACAAAGCCGCTTGTGCAGGCAAAGCATGAGCGTCATGTTGGTCAATGGTAATTAGTCAAATTAATGATTGTACCTAGTGCAAGTGGGAGGTTGTTGGAAATTGTGCCCTAGGGGCCAATCATTGTCTTATGAACATTGTTGATTTATGAATTTATTAATTGTGTTATCATATTATTTGCATGTTTACTGTGATGACCATCCTCGGATAACTCATGATCTTATCCTAAATGTCCCTGGTCGGTCATCTATGCAGGAGCATAGATGAAATAAGACCAGTATGATTTTGAAGATGTATAGAGATATAAATCAAAGTCACAGGCACATGTAAGAGTACAAGGTTACATTGTTCATCGATCCTCATATGATTTGGGTAGTCGTTATGTCTTGCTAGATACCGCTTGCGACTTGTGGGCCAGTATAACAAATGACCCACTGCCAACTTCATATAGGCCTACAGGGTCACACACGAAATAGCCCAACACGAGCTTTGATGTCCAGATTCATTGAATCTAAGACATGTCCGATTCAATGAATGATCCAGGGTGGATGTATATATTTATTTATATTTATATTCATATATCTATAAATTCGTACATATACATTATATATAAGAGATATATGAGATTTAATTTATAAGGATAAATTAAATCTCTATCACGTTTGAATTTGAAATTCAAATTGATATGATATCTCAAATTTGATTTATGAAAATAAATCAAATATAGTTCAGCCTTATCTTTATTTTAAATTAAATAAATAGGTGAATTAAATCTGTGGGACGGATTTAATATAAATATTATTTATTTAATTAGTTTCTTATCAAATTATACGATATATGATATTGTATTAATTTCAGAATTAATATAAGATTAACTCCAAAAATCCAATTCGGTAGAGAAAAACGCATAGCATCCCATATATCTGATTTGAGGAGCTACGTTTTGAAAACACATAGAATACAGAAAGGCCGAAGGGGAATCTGCAAAAGGTTTGCAGATAAGAAGCTGCCAAAATAGAGACGGAGAGAACGAATTCTTGAGAAAGCCCTGGAGGGACAAGAGACGCTAGCACGTCGTTCATGGTTAGAACACTGTTTGTGTGGATACCAGCAGAGGAAGCCGACCTGAGTCGTCGACTTCTTGCGATCGGAAAGGGAGCACGAGCCGCGGAGAGAAGCTGTGAACGTCGTGAGCAGAAGCTGTAGAAGCCGCTGAGTAACACTCAGGGTAATGCCTCTTCCCACTTGACTTAAACATATACGGTAGATCCTGGCAAGGAATAGAAAATTTTTTAAGTTAATTTCCGCTGCATGTCTTCCAATTCCTTACACTTTCCGCACTTGTCCTGGTTTAGATGTTAATTTTGAGTTGAAAGGACCTTTATTAAGTAACTTACCAAAGTTTTATGGATTGGCAGGTGAGGATCATTTCAAGTATTTGACGACTATGCAGTGGGTTTACTCATCCCTGAAACCTGTAGGTGTTGACATGGATGCTGTACAGGGACGAGTATTCCACTTTATACTTGAAGGAAAAGAAAATGAATAGTTTTTTGTGCTACTACATCATACACCTCAACCCTTAGACTCTTAGAATAACTTAAGGACTACTTTCTTAGAAAGATACTTCCCTACTTCCAAGATTGCTACATTGAAAAAGGAGATTTTTACTGCAAAATAGTATGATTTCTATGAGTTTTGGGGATCGTTTTAAGAGATTTCTATGATTAGCTAGAGGTCCATGTCACGATATTCCAAGTGAGCATTTGGTATAGTATTTCATTCAGGATTGCACTATGCATATAGAAAGAATTTGGATGTAAATTCTGGGGTTCCATTGATAATTTAACTCCAGATGAAGCATGGAACTTGATTGAGAAGATAGTAAGCAATGACTAGCAATATGGGGGCTATGATACTAGACAAGTCCATGAGTTTTCTTTAAGGCTTTCTCAAAATTTTAATAGTTTATCTTCTCAAGTTGTTGCCATGAATGCTGAGATTAACAATGTAGCTGCTCAACTGAGTAATTCAAAGCACATACTCTCAATCTCTTGTGGCTCTTATTTGTCAGCTTTGTTATTCACCTATGCACGCCACTGTCAATTGTCCTACACTTTGTGTAGATGTATCATCCATCTATCAAGTCAAACAAAACCAGTATCTATAAAGGAATCCATACTCCAACACATATAATGAAGGATGGAGAGATCATCCTAATCTTAGATGGAGGTAGAGACAGAAATTTTGGATAGAATAAATTTAATAATGATAGACAATTGTTGAATCATCTAGAGCTATAGAATTACCTACTGCTGCAAAAGATGATGGTATATCTGAGATAATTAAGAGCATTAATGTGATGAATGCAAATATAAACTTTATAAACATAACTTTCAATTCTAACTTCAAGGACCTGAGATCTACTGTGGAGAACAACCTAGCAATGATATATTCTAAGTTTGCTGCCTTGGAGAATAGAATAGAATGGTGGAAAACCAAAACTTCTAACATGAATGGCTATGTATCACAACTAGCCAATTCAATAAGTGATATTCAAGCAAGAATCAGTAGAAATTTACCTTCAAACACATTTGTTAATCCCAAATCTATTAATGCTATAAGTTTGAGAAGTGAAAAAACAGTGGGGAAACTAGTTCTAAAACTAAAGAGTTGATTGAAGAAAACCTTCACTCATGCCAGAATCAGAAAGTAGCAAAGGAAAGGAGATATTGTAGCAGGAAAATGAGCAAACCATATTGAAGGGTGCTGCACAATCACCTATTATGCATGAAGCAGTTGCTAGTTCTAGTAGTGCAGGTCAGAAATCATATAGGAACCAGAATAAGAAAGAGCATGAAGACGCAAAATAAAAGGATGGAGAGATAAGTATGAAACACCTACCTTTTCCTAATGCATACATGTGTCCAAAGAAGCTTTTGAAAGATAAACAGGAACAAGATATTATGAATCTATTAGGGAAATTGGAAGTTAATATGCCACTTGACGATCTGATTACAAGTATATCTAAGTGTGTGAAATTCATGAAAGAACTCTGCACTAATAAAAAAATTTGCAAGCCAAATTAAAGGGTTCAAGTATGATCCAGTGTGTCAGCTTTACTTAAGCCACAACCTTCTACTAAAGGTAATGATCCAGGTTCTTTTACAATCCCAATCACCATTGGTAAGTTTCAGAGTGCTAGTGCTTTGTTAGATCTTGGTGTAGCCATTAATGTAATTCCAACTTCCATGATAGTTCAACTTGTTAATCGGACCACTAGGAAACCTGAGGGACTTCTAGAGGACATATTGGTGAAGGTCAAAGACTTGATTACACCTGCAGATTTTTATGTCTTAGATACGTCATATAAGTGAACCTCAAAAGGTCCTATTATTTTGGGGAGGCTATTCCTTAGAACAGCTAACACTATCATAAGCATGAAAAATGGGAGCATCACATTGGAAGTAGGTGATGATGTCATAAGGTAGCAGGAGAACATAATGTTGCTGATCCTCTAACAAAGCCGCTTGTGCAGGCAAAGCATGAGCGTCATGTTGGTCAATGGTAATTAGTCAAATTAATGATTGTACCTAGTGCAAGTGGGAGGTTGTTGGAAATTGTGCCCTAGGGGCCAATCATTGTCTTATGAACATTGTTGATTTATGAATTTATTAATTGTGTTATCATATTATTTGCATGTTTACTGTGATGACCATCCTCGGATAACTCATGATCTTATCCTAAATGTCCCTGGTCGGTCATCTATGCAGGAGCATAGATGAAATAAGACCAGTATGATTTTGAAGATGTATAGAGATATAAATCAAAGTCACAGGCACATGTAAGAGTACAAGGTTACATTGTTCATCGATCCTCATATGATTTGGGTAGTCGTTATGTCTTGCTAGATACCGCTTGCGACTTGTGGGCCAGTATAACAAATGACCCACTGCCAACTTCATATAGGCCTACAGGGTCACACACGAAATAGCCCAACACGAGCTTTGATGTCCAGATTCATTGAATCTAAGACATGTCCGATTCAATGAATGATCCAGGGTGGATGTATATATTTATTTATATTTATATTCATATATCTATAAATTCGTACATATACATTATATATAAGAGATATATGAGATTTAATTTATAAGGATAAATTAAATCTCTATCACGTTTGAATTTGAAATTCAAATTGATATGATATCTCAAATTTGATTTATGAAAATAAATCAAATATAGTTCAGCCTTATCTTTATTTTAAATTAAATAAATAGGTGAATTAAATCTGTGGGACGGATTTAATATAAATATTATTTATTTAATTAGTTTCTTATCAAATTATACGATATATGATATTGTATTAATTTCAGAATTAATATAAGATTAACTCCAAAAATCCAATTCGGTAGAGAAAAACGCATAGCATCCCATATATCTGATTTGAGGAGCTACGTTTTGAAAACACATAGAATACAGAAAGGCCGAAGGGGAATCTGCAAAAGGTTTGCAGATAAGAAGCTGCCAAAATAGAGACGGAGAGAACGAATTCTTGAGAAAGCCCTGGAGGGACAAGAGACGCTAGCACGTCGTTCATGGTTAGAACACTGTTTGTGTGGATACCAGCAGAGGAAGCCGACCTGAGTCGTCGACTTCTTGCGATCGGAAAGGGAGCACGAGCCGCGGAGAGAAGCTGTGAACGTCGTGAGCAGAAGCTGTAGAAGCCGCTGAGGAACACTCAGGGTAATGCCTCTTCCCACTTGACTTAAACATATACGGTAGATCCTGGCAAGGAATAGAAAATTTTTTAAGTTAATTTCCGCTGCATGTCTTCCAATTCCTTACACTTTCCGCACTTGTCCTGGTTTAGATGTTAATTTTGAGTTGAAAGGACCTTTATTAAGTAACTTACCAAAGTTTTATGGATTGGCAGGTGAGGATCATTTCAAGTATTTGACGACTATGCAGTGGGTTTACTCATCCCTGAAACCTGTAGGTGTTGACATGGATGCTGTACAGGGACGAGTATTCCACTTTATACTTGAAGGAAAAGAAAATGAATAGTTTTTTGTGCTACTACATCATACACCTCAACCCTTAGACTCTTAGAATAACTTAAGGACTACTTTCTTAGAAAGATACTTCCCTACTTCCAAGATTGCTACATTGAAAAAGGAGATTTTTACTGCAAAATAGTATGATTTCTATGAGTTTTGGGGATCGTTTTAAGAGATTTCTATGATTAGCTAGAGGTCCATGTCACGATATTCCAAGTGAGCATTTGGTATAGTATTTCATTCAGGATTGCACTATGCATATAGAAAGAATTTGGATGTAAATTCTGGGGTTCCATTGATAATTTAACTCCAGATGAAGCATGGAACTTGATTGAGAAGATAGTAAGCAATGACTAGCAATATGGGGGCTATGATACTAGACAAGTCCATGAGTTTTCTTTAAGGCTTTCTCAAAATTTTAATAGTTTATCTTCTCAAGTTGTTGCCATGAATGCTGAGATTAACAATGTAGCTGCTCAACTGAGTAATTCAAAGCACATACTCTCAATCTCTTGTGGCTCTTATTTGTCAGCTTTGTTATTCACCTATGCACGCCACTGTCAATTGTCCTACACTTTGTGTAGATGTATCATCCATCTATCAAGTCAAACAAAACCAGTATCTATAAAGGAATCCATACTCCAACACATATAATGAAGGATGGAGAGATCATCCTAATCTTAGATGGAGGTAGAGACAGAAATTTTGGATAGAATAAATTTAATAATGATAGACAATTGTTGAATCATCTAGAGCTATAGAATTACCTACTGCTGCAAAAGATGATGGTATATCTGAGATAATTAAGAGCATTAATGTGATGAATGCAAATATAAACTTTATAAACATAACTTTCAATTCTAACTTCAAGGACCTGAGATCTACTGTGGAGAACAACCTAGCAATGATATATTCTAAGTTTGCTGCCTTGGAGAATAGAATAGAATGGTGGAAAACCAAAACTTCTAACATGAATGGCTATGTATCACAACTAGCCAATTCAATAAGTGATATTCAAGCAAGAATCAGTAGAAATTTACCTTCAAACACATTTGTTAATCCCAAATCTATTAATGCTATAAGTTTGAGAAGTGAAAAAACAGTGGGGAAACTAGTTCTAAAACTAAAGAGTTGATTGAAGAAAACCTTCACTCATGCCAGAATCAGAAAGTAGCAAAGAAAAGGAGATATTGTAGCAGGAAAATGAGCAAACCATATTGAAGGGTGCTGCACAATCACCTATTATGCATGAAGCAGTTGCTAGTTCTAGTAGTGCAGGTCAGAAATCATATAGGAACCAGAATAAGAAAGAGCATGAAGACGCAAAATAAAAGGATGGAGAGATAAGTATGAAACACCTACCTTTTCCTAATGCATACATGTGTCCAAAGAAGCTTTTGAAAGATAAACAGGAACAAGATATTATGAATCTATTAGGGAAATTGGAAGTTAATATGCCACTTGACGATCTGATTACAAGTATATCTAAGTGTGTGAAATTCATGAAAGAACTCTGCACTAATAAAAAAATTTGCAAGCCAAATTAAAGGGTTCAAGTATGATCCAGTGTGTCAGCTTTACTTAAGCCACAACCTTCTACTAAAGGTAATGATCCAGGTTCTTTTACAATCCCAATCACCATTGGTAAGTTTCAGAGTGCTAGTGCTTTGTTAGATCTTGGTGTAGCCATTAATGTAATTCCAACTTCCATGATAGTTCAACTTGTTAATCGGACCACTAGGAAACCTGAGGGACTTCTAGAGGACATATTGGTGAAGGTCAAAGACTTGATTACACCTGCAGATTTTTATGTCTTAGATACGTCATATAAGTGAACCTCAAAAGGTCCTATTATTTTGGGGAGGCTATTCCTTAGAACAGCTAACACTATCATAAGCATGAAAAATGGGAGCATCACATTGGAAGTAGGTGATGATGTCATAAGGTAGCAGGAGAACATAATGTTGCTGATCCTCTAACAAAGCCGCTTGTGCAGGCAAAGCATGAGCGTCATGTTGGTCAATGGTAATTAGTCAAATTAATGATTGTACCTAGTGCAAGTGGGAGGTTGTTGGAAATTGTGCCCTAGGGGCCAATCATTGTCTTATGAACATTGTTGATTTATGAATTTATTAATTGTGTTATCATATTATTTGCATGTTTACTGTGATGACCATCCTCGGATAACTCATGATCTTATCCTAAATGTCCCTGGTCGGTCATCTATGCAGGAGCATAGATGAAATAAGACCAGTATGATTTTGAAGATGTATAGAGATATAAATCAAAGTCACAGGCACATGTAAGAGTACAAGGTTACATTGTTCATCGATCCTCATATGATTTGGGTAGTCGTTATGTCTTGCTAGATACCGCTTGCGACTTGTGGGCCAGTATAACAAATGACCCACTGCCAACTTCATATAGGCCTACAGGGTCACACACGAAATAGCCCAACACGAGCTTTGATGTCCAGATTCATTGAATCTAAGACATGTCCGATTCAATGAATGATCCAGGGTGGATGTATATATTTATTTATATTTATATTCATATATCTATAAATTCGTACATATACATTATATATAAGAGATATATGAGATTTAATTTATAAGGATAAATTAAATCTCTATCACGTTTGAATTTGAAATTCAAATTGATATGATATCTCAAATTTGATTTATGAAAATAAATCAAATATAGTTCAGCCTTATCTTTATTTTAAATTAAATAAATAGGTGAATTAAATCTGTGGGACGGATTTAATATAAATATTATTTATTTAATTAGTTTCTTATCAAATTATACGATATATGATATTGTATTAATTTCAGAATTAATATAAGATTAACTCCAAAAATCCAATTCGGTAGAGAAAAACGCATAGCATCCCATATATCTGATTTGAGGAGCTACGTTTTGAAAACACATAGAATACAGAAAGGCCGAAGGGGAATCTGCAAAAGGTTTGCAGATAAGAAGCTGCCAAAATAGAGACGGAGAGAACGAATTCTTGAGAAAGCCCTGGAGGGACAAGAGACGCTAGCACGTCGTTCATGGTTAGAACACTGTTTGTGTGGATACCAGCAGAGGAAGCCGACCTGAGTCGTCGACTTCTTGCGATCGGAAAGGGAGCACGAGCCGCGGAGAGAAGCTGTGAACGTCGTGAGCAGAAGCTGTAGAAGCCGCTGAGGAACACTCAGGGTAATGCCTCTTCCCACTTGACTTAAACATATACGGTAGATCCTGGCAAGGAATAGAAAATTTTTTAAGTTAATTTCCGCTGCATGTCTTCCAATTCCTTACACTTTCCGCACTTGTCCTGGTTTAGATGTTAATTTTGAGTTGAAAGGACCTTTATTAAGTAACTTACCAAAGTTTTATGGATTGGCAGGTGAGGATCATTTCAAGTATTTGACGACTATGCAGTGGGTTTACTCATCCCTGAAACCTGTAGGTGTTGACATGGATGCTGTACAGGGACGAGTATTCCACTTTATACTTGAAGGAAAAGAAAATGAATAGTTTTTTGTGCTACTACATCATACACCTCAACCCTTAGACTCTTAGAATAACTTAAGGACTACTTTCTTAGAAAGATACTTCCCTACTTCCAAGATTGCTACATTGAAAAAGGAGATTTTTACTGCAAAATAGTATGATTTCTATGAGTTTTGGGGATCGTTTTAAGAGATTTCTATGATTAGCTAGAGGTCCATGTCACGATATTCCAAGTGAGCATTTGGTATAGTATTTCATTCAGGATTGCACTATGCATATAGAAAGAATTTGGATGTAAATTCTGGGGTTCCATTGATAATTTAACTCCAGATGAAGCATGGAACTTGATTGAGAAGATAGTAAGCAATGACTAGCAATATGGGGGCTATGATACTAGACAAGTCCATGAGTTTTCTTTAAGGCTTTCTCAAAATTTTAATAGTTTATCTTCTCAAGTTGTTGCCATGAATGCTGAGATTAACAATGTAGCTGCTCAACTGAGTAATTCAAAGCACATACTCTCAATCTCTTGTGGCTCTTATTTGTCAGCTTTGTTATTCACCTATGCACGCCACTGTCAATTGTCCTACACTTTGTGTAGATGTATCATCCATCTATCAAGTCAAACAAAACCAGTATCTATAAAGGAATCCATACTCCAACACATATAATGAAGGATGGAGAGATCATCCTAATCTTAGATGGAGGTAGAGACAGAAATTTTGGATAGAATAAATTTAATAATGATAGACAATTGTTGAATCATCTAGAGCTATAGAATTACCTACTGCTGCAAAAGATGATGGTATATCTGAGATAATTAAGAGCATTAATGTGATGAATGCAAATATAAACTTTATAAACATAACTTTCAATTCTAACTTCAAGGACCTGAGATCTACTGTGGAGAACAACCTAGCAATGATATATTCTAAGTTTGCTGCCTTGGAGAATAGAATAGAATGGTGGAAAACCAAAACTTCTAACATGAATGGCTATGTATCACAACTAGCCAATTCAATAAGTGATATTCAAGCAAGAATCAGTAGAAATTTACCTTCAAACACATTTGTTAATCCCAAATCTATTAATGCTATAAGTTTGAGAAGTGAAAAAACAGTGGGGAAACTAGTTCTAAAACTAAAGAGTTGATTGAAGAAAACCTTCACTCATGCCAGAATCAGAAAGTAGCAAAGGAAAGGAGATATTGTAGCAGGAAAATGAGCAAACCATATTGAAGGGTGCTGCACAATCACCTATTATGCATGAAGCAGTTGCTAGTTCTAGTAGTGCAGGTCAGAAATCATATAGGAACCAGAATAAGAAAGAGCATGAAGACGCAAAATAAAAGGATGGAGAGATAAGTATGAAACACCTACCTTTTCCTAATGCATACATGTGTCCAAAGAAGCTTTTGAAAGATAAACAGGAACAAGATATTATGAATCTATTAGGGAAATTGGAAGTTAATATGCCACTTGACGATCTGATTACAAGTATATCTAAGTGTGTGAAATTCATGAAAGAACTCTGCACTAATAAAAAAATTTGCAAGCCAAATTAAAGGGTTCAAGTATGATCCAGTGTGTCAGCTTTACTTAAGCCACAACCTTCTACTAAAGGTAATGATCCAGGTTCTTTTACAATCCCAATCACCATTGGTAAGTTTCAGAGTGCTAGTGCTTTGTTAGATCTTGGTGTAGCCATTAATGTAATTCCAACTTCCATGATAGTTCAACTTGTTAATCGGACCACTAGGAAACCTGAGGGACTTCTAGAGGACATATTGGTGAAGGTCAAAGACTTGATTACACCTGCAGATTTTTATGTCTTAGATACGTCATATAAGTGAACCTCAAAAGGTCCTATTATTTTGGGGAGGCTATTCCTTAGAACAGCTAACACTATCATAAGCATGAAAAATGGGAGCATCACATTGGAAGTAGGTGATGATGTCATAAGGTAGCAGGAGAACATAATGTTGCTGATCCTCTAACAAAGCCGCTTGTGCAGGCAAAGCATGAGCGTCATGTTGGTCAATGGTAATTAGTCAAATTAATGATTGTACCTAGTGCAAGTGGGAGGTTGTTGGAAATTGTGCCCTAGGGGCCAATCATTGTCTTATGAACATTGTTGATTTATGAATTTATTAATTGTGTTATCATATTATTTGCATGTTTACTGTGATGACCATCCTCGGATAACTCATGATCTTATCCTAAATGTCCCTGGTCGGTCATCTATGCAGGAGCATAGATGAAATAAGACCAGTATGATTTTGAAGATGTATAGAGATATAAATCAAAGTCACAGGCACATGTAAGAGTACAAGGTTACATTGTTCATCGATCCTCATATGATTTGGGTAGTCGTTATGTCTTGCTAGAGACCGCTTGCGACTTGTGGGCCAGTATAACAAATGACCCACTGCCAACTTCATATAGGCCTACAGGGTCACACACGAAATAGCCCAACACGAGCTTTGATGTCCAGATTCATTGAATCTAAGACATGTCCGATTCAATGAATGATCCAGGGTGGATGTATATATTTATTTATATTTATATTCATATATCTATAAATTCGTACATATACATTATATATAAGAGATATATGAGATTTAATTTATAAGGATAAATTAAATCTCTATCACGTTTGAATTTGAAATTCAAATTGATATGATATCTCAAATTTGATTTATGAAAATAAATCAAATATAGTTCAGCCTTATCTTTATTTTAAATTAAATAAATAGGTGAATTAAATCTGTGGGACGGATTTAATATAAATATTATTTATTTAATTAGTTTCTTATCAAATTATACGATATATGATATTGTATTAATTTCAGAATTAATATAAGATTAACTCCAAAAATCCAATTCGGTAGAGAAAAACGCATAGCATCCCATATATCTGATTTGAGGAGCTACGTTTTGAAAACACATAGAATACAGAAAGGCCGAAGGGGAATCTGCAAAAGGTTTGCAGATAAGAAGCTGCCAAAATAGAGACGGAGAGAACGAATTCTTGAGAAAGCCCTGGAGGGACAAGAGACGCTAGCACGTCGTTCATGGTTAGAACACTGTTTGTGTGGATACCAGCAGAGGAAGCCGACCTGAGTCGTCGACTTCTTGCGATCGGAAAGGGAGCACGAGCCGCGGAGAGAAGCTGTGAACGTCGTGAGCAGAAGCTGTAGAAGCCGCTGAGGAACACTCAGGGTAATGCCTCTTCCCACTTGACTTAAACATATACGGTAGATCCTGGCAAGGAATAGAAAATTTTTTAAGTTAATTTCCGCTGCATGTCTTCCAATTCCTTACACTTTCCGCACTTGTCCTGGTTTAGATGTTAATTTTGAGTTGAAAGGACCTTTATTAAGTAACTTACCAAAGTTTTATGGATTGGCAGGTGAGGATCATTTCAAGTATTTGACGACTATGCAGTGGGTTTACTCATCCCTGAAACCTGTAGGTGTTGACATGGATGCTGTACAGGGACGAGTATTCCACTTTATACTTGAAGGAAAAGAAAATGAATAGTTTTTTATGCTACTACATCATACACCTCAACCCTTAGACTCTTAGAATAACTTAAGGACTACTTTCTTAGAAAGATACTTCCCTACTTCCAAGATTGCTACATTGAAAAAGGAGATTTTTACTGCAAAATAGTATGATTTCTATGAGTTTTGGGGATCGTTTTAAGAGATTTCTATGATTAGCTAGAGGTCCATGTCACGATATTCCAAGTGAGCATTTGGTATAGTATTTCATTCAGGATTGCACTATGCATATAGAAAGAATTTGGATGTAAATTCTGGGGTTCCATTGATAATTTAACTCCAGATGAAGCATGGAACTTGATTGAGAAGATAGTAAGCAATGACTAGCAATATGGGGGCTATGATACTAGACAAGTCCATGAGTTTTCTTTAAGGCTTTCTCAAAATTTTAATAGTTTATCTTCTCAAGTTGTTGCCATGAATGCTGAGATTAACAATGTAGCTGCTCAACTGAGTAATTCAAAGCACATACTCTCAATCTCTTGTGGCTCTTATTTGTCAGCTTTGTTATTCACCTATGCACGCCACTGTCAATTGTCCTACACTTTGTGTAGATGTATCATCCATCTATCAAGTCAAACAAAACCAGTATCTATAAAGGAATCCATACTCCAACACATATAATGAAGGATGGAGAGATCATCCTAATCTTAGATGGAGGTAGAGACAGAAATTTTGGATAGAATAAATTTAATAATGATAGACAATTGTTGAATCATCTAGAGCTATAGAATTACCTACTGCTGCAAAAGATGATGGTATATCTGAGATAATTAAGAGCATTAATGTGATGAATGCAAATATAAACTTTATAAACATAACTTTCAATTCTAACTTCAAGGACCTGAGATCTACTGTGGAGAACAACCTAGCAATGATATATTCTAAGTTTGCTGCCTTGGAGAATAGAATAGAATGGTGGAAAACCAAAACTTCTAACATGAATGGCTATGTATCACAACTAGCCAATTCAATAAGTGATATTCAAGCAAGAATCAGTAGAAATTTACCTTCAAACACATTTGTTAATCCCAAATCTATTAATGCTATAAGTTTGAGAAGTGAAAAAACAGTGGGGAAACTAGTTCTAAAACTAAAGAGTTGATTGAAGAAAACCTTCACTCATGCCAGAATCAGAAAGTAGCAAAGGAAAGGAGATATTGTAGCAGGAAAATGAGCAAACCATATTGAAGGGTGCTGCACAATCACCTATTATGCATGAAGCAGTTGCTAGTTCTAGTAGTGCAGGTCAGAAATCATATAGGAACCAGAATAAGAAAGAGCATGAAGACGCAAAATAAAAGGATGGAGAGATAAGTATGAAACACCTACCTTTTCCTAATGCATACATGTGTCCAAAGAAGCTTTTGAAAGATAAACAGGAACAAGATATTATGAATCTATTAGGGAAATTGGAAGTTAATATGCCACTTGACGATCTGATTACAAGTATATCTAAGTGTGTGAAATTCATGAAAGAACTCTGCACTAATAAAAAAATTTGCAAGCCAAATTAAAGGGTTCAAGTATGATCCAGTGTGTCAGCTTTACTTAAGCCACAACCTTCTACTAAAGGTAATGATCCAGGTTCTTTTACAATCCCAATCACCATTGGTAAGTTTCAGAGTGCTAGTGCTTTGTTAGATCTTGGTGTAGCCATTAATGTAATTCCAACTTCCATGATAGTTCAACTTGTTAATCGGACCACTAGGAAACCTGAGGGACTTCTAGAGGACATATTGGTGAAGGTCAAAGACTTGATTACACCTGCAGATTTTTATGTCTTAGATACGTCATATAAGTGAACCTCAAAAGGTCCTATTATTTTGGGGAGGCTATTCCTTAGAACAGCTAACACTATCATAAGCATGAAAAATGGGAGCATCACATTGGAAGTAGGTGATGATGTCATAAGGTAGCAGGAGAACATAATGTTGCTGATCCTCTAACAAAGCCGCTTGTGCAGGCAAAGCATGAGCGTCATGTTGGTCAATGGTAATTAGTCAAATTAATGATTGTACCTAGTGCAAGTGGGAGGTTGTTGGAAATTGTGCCCTAGGGGCCAATCATTGTCTTATGAACATTGTTGATTTATGAATTTATTAATTGTGTTATCATATTATTTGCATGTTTACTGTGATGACCATCCTCGGATAACTCATGATCTTATCCTAAATGTCCCTGGTCGGTCATCTATGCAGGAGCATAGATGAAATAAGACCAGTATGATTTTGAAGATGTATAGAGATATAAATCAAAGTCACAGGCACATGTAAGAGTACAAGGTTACATTGTTCATCGATCCTCATATGATTTGGGTAGTCGTTATGTCTTGCTAGAGACCGCTTGCGACTTGTGGGCCAGTATAACAAATGACCCACTGCCAACTTCATATAGGCATACAGGGTCACACACGAAATAGCCCAACACGAGCTTTGATGTCCAGATTCATTGAATCTAAGACATGTCCGATTCAATGAATGATCCAGGGTGGATGTATATATTTATTTATATTTATATTCATATATCTATAAATTCGTACATATACATTATATATAAGAGATATATGAGATTTAATTTATAAGGATAAATTAAATCTCTATCACGTTTGAATTTGAAATTCAAATTGATATGATATCTCAAATTTGATTTATGAAAATAAATCAAATATAGTTCAGCCTTATCTTTATTTTAAATTAAATAAATAGGTGAATTAAATCTGTGGGACGGATTTAATATAAATATTATTTATTTAATTAGTTTCTTATCAAATTATACGATATATGATATTGTATTAATTTCAGAATTAATATAAGATTAACTCCAAAAATCCAATTCGGTAGAGAAAAACGCATAGCATCCCATATATCTGATTTGAGGAGCTACGTTTTGAAAACACATAGAATACAGAAAGGCCGAAGGGGAATCTGCAAAAGGTTTGCAGATAAGAAGCTGCCGAAATAGAGACGGAGAGAACGAATTCTTGAGAAAGCCCTGGAGGGACAAGAGACGCTAGCACGTCGTTCATGGTTAGAACACTGTTTGTGTGGATACCAGCAGAGGAAGCCGACCTGAGTCGTCGACTTCTTGCGATCGGAAAGGGAGCACGAGCCGCGGAGAGAAGCTGTGAACGTCGTGAGCAGAAGCTGTAGAAGCCGCTGAGGAACACTCAGGGTAATGCTTCTTCCCACTTGACTTAAACATATACGGTAGATCCTGGCAAGGAATAGAAAATTTTTTAAGTTAATTTCCGCTGCGTGTCTTCCAATTCCTTACACTTTCCGCACTTGTCCTGGTTTAGATGTTAATTTTGAGTTGAAAGGACCTTTATTAAGTAACTTACCAAAGTTTTATGGATTGGCAGGTGAGGATCATTTCAAGTATTTGACGACTATGCAGTGGGTTTACTCATCCCTGAAACCTGTAGGTGTTGACATGGATGCTGTACAGGGACGAGTATTCCACTTTATACTTGAAGGAAAAGAAAATGAATAGTTTTTTATGCTACTACATCATACACCTCAACCCTTAGACTCTTAGAATAACTTAAGGACTACTTTCTTAGAAAGATACTTCCCTAATTCCAAGATTGCTACATTGAAAAAGGAGATTTTTACTGCAAAATAGTATGATTAAGAGTCTTTCTATGAGTTTTGGGGATCATTTTAAGAGATTTCTATGATTAGCTAGATGTCCATGTCACGATATTCCAAGTGAGCATTTGGTATAGTATTTCATTCAGGATTGCACTATGCATATAGAAAGAATTTGGATGTAAATTCTGGGGTTCCATTGATAATTTAACTCCAGATGAAGCATGGAACTTGATTGAGAAGATAGTAAGCAATGACTAGCAATATGGGGGCTATGATACTAGACAAGTCCATGAGTTTTCTTTAAGGCTTTCTCAAAATTTTAATAGTTTATCTTCTCAAGTTGTTGCCATGAATGCTGAGATTAACAATGTAGCTGCTCAACTGAGTAATTCAAAGCACATACTCTCAATCTCTTGTGGCTCTTATTTGTCAGCTTTGTTATTCACCTATGCACGCCACTGTCAATTGTCCTACACTTTGTGTAGATGTATCATCCATCTATCAAGTCAAACAAAACCAGTATCTATAAAGGAATCCATACTCCAACACATATAATGAAGGATGGAGAGATCATCCTAATCTTAGATGGAGGTAGAGATAGAAATTTTGGATAGAATAAATTTAATAATGATAGACAATTGTTGAATCATCTAGAGCTATAGAATTACCTACTGCTGCAAAAGATGATGGTATATCTGAGATAATTAAGAGCATTAATGTGATGAATGCAAATATAAACTTTATAAACATAACTTTCAATTCTAACTTCAAGGACCTGAGATCTACTGTGGAGAACAACCTAGCAATGATATATTCTAAGTTTGCTGCCTTGGAGAATAGAATAGAATGGTGGAAAACCAAAACTTCTAACATGAATGGCTATGTATCACAACTAGCCAATTCAATAAGTGATATTCAAGCAAGAATCAGTAGAAATTTACCTTCAAACACATTTGTTAATCCCAAATCTATTAATGCTATAAGTTTGAGAAGTGAAAAAACAGTGGGGAAACTAGTTCTAAAACTAAAGAGTTGATTGAAGAAAACCTTCACTCATGCCAGAATCAGAAAGTAGCAAAGGAAAGGAGATATTGTAGCAGGAAAATGAGCAAACCATATTGAAGGGTGCTGCACAATCACCTATTATGCATGAAGCAGTTGCTAGTTCTAGTAGTGCAGGTCAGAAATCATATAGGAACCAGAATAAGAAAGAGCATGAAGACGCAAAATAAAAGGATGGAGAGATAAGTATGAAACACCTACCTTTTCCTAATGCATACATGTGTCCAAAGAAGCTTTTGAAAGATAAACAGGAACAAGATATTATGAATCTATTAGGGAAATTGGAAGTTAATATGCCACTTGACGATCTGATTACAAGTATATCTAAGTGTGTGAAATTCATGAAAGAACTCTGCACTAATAAAAAAATTTGCAAGCCAAATTAAAGGGTTCAAGTATGATCCAGTGTGTCAGCTTTACTTAAGCCACAACCTTCTACTAAAGGTAATGATCCAGGTTCTTTTACAATCCCAATCACCATTGGTAAGTTTCAGAGTGCTAGTGCTTTGTTAGATCTTGGTGTAGCCATTAATGTAATTCCAACTTCCATGATAGTTCAACTTGTTAATCGGACCACTAGGAAACCTGAGGGACTTCTAGAGGACATATTGGTGAAGGTCAAAGACTTGATTACACCTGCAGATTTTTATGTCTTAGATACGTCATATAAGTGAACCTCAAAAGGTCCTATTATTTTGGGGAGGCTATTCCTTAGAACAGCTAACACTATCATAAGCATGAAAAATGGGAGCATCACATTGGAAGTAGGTGATGATGTCATAAGGTAGCAGGAGAACATAATGTTGCTGATCCTCTAACAAAGCCGCTTGTGCAGGCAAAGCATGAGCGTCATGTTGGTCAATGGTAATTAGTCAAATTAATGATTGTACCTAGTGCAAGTGGGAGGTTGTTGGAAATTGTGCCCTAGGGGCCAATCATTGTCTTATGAACATTGTTGATTTATGAATTTATTAATTGTGTTATCATATTATTTGCATGTTTACTGTGATGACCATCCTCGGATAACTCATGATCTTATCCTAAATGTCCCTGGTCGGTCATCTATGCAGGAGCATAGATGAAATAAGACCAGTATGATTTTGAAGATGTATAGAGATATAAATCAAAGTCACAGGCACATGTAAGAGTACAAGGTTACATTGTTCATCGATCCTCATATGATTTGGGTAGTCGTTATGTCTTGCTAGAGACCGCTTGCGACTTGTGGGCCAGTATAACAAATGACCCACTGCCAACTTCATATAGGCCTACAGGGTCACACACGAAATAGCCCAACACGAGCTTTGATGTCCAGATTCATTGAATCTAAGACATGTCCGATTCAATGAATGATCCAGGGTGGATGTATATATTTATTTATATTTATATTCATATATCTATAAATTCGTACATATACATTATATATAAGAGATATATGAGATTTAATTTATAAGGATAAATTAAATCTCTATCACGTTTGAATTTGAAATTCAAATTGATATGATATCTCAAATTTGATTTATGAAAATAAATCAAATATAGTTCAGCCTTATCTTTATTTTAAATTAAATAAATAGGTGAATTAAATCTGTGGGACGGATTTAATATAAATATTATTTATTTAATTAGTTTCTTATCAAATTATACGATATATGATATTGTATTAATTTCAGAATTAATATAAGATTAACTCCAAAAATCCAATTCGGTAGAGAAAAACGCATAGCATCCCATATATCTGATTTGAGGAGCTACGTTTTGAAAACACATAGAATACAGAAAGGCCGAAGGGGAATCTGCAAAAGGTTTGCAGATAAGAAGCTGCCAAAATAGAGACGGAGAGAACGAATTCTTGAGAAAGCCCTGGAGGGACAAGAGACGCTAGCACGTCGTTCATGGTTAGAACACTGTTTGTGTGGATACCAGCAGAGGAAGCCGACCTGAGTCGTCGACTTCTTGCGATCGGAAAGGGAGCACGAGCCGCGGAGAGAAGCTGTGAACGTCGTGAGCAGAAGCTGTAGAAGCCGCTGAGGAACACTCAGGGTAATGCCTCTTCCCACTTGACTTAAACATATACGGTAGATCCTGGCAAGGAATAGAAAATTTTTTAAGTTAATTTCCGCTGCATGTCTTCCAATTCCTTACACTTTCCGCACTTGTCCTGGTTTAGATGTTAATTTTGAGTTGAAAGGACCTTTATTAAGTAACTTACCAAAGTTTTATGGATTGGCAGGTGAGGATCATTTCAAGTATTTGACGACTATGCAGTGGGTTTACTCATCCCTGAAACCTGTAGGTGTTGACATGGATGCTGTACAGGGACGAGTATTCCACTTTATACTTGAAGGAAAAGAAAATGAATAGTTTTTTGTGCTACTACATCATACACCTCAACCCTTAGACTCTTAGAATAACTTAAGGACTACTTTCTTAGAAAGATACTTCCCTACTTCCAAGATTGCTACATTGAAAAAGGAGATTTTTACTGCAAAATAGTATGATTTCTATGAGTTTTGGGGATCGTTTTAAGAGATTTCTATGATTAGCTAGAGGTCCATGTCACGATATTCCAAGTGAGCATTTGGTATAGTATTTCATTCAGGATTGCACTATGCATATAGAAAGAATTTGGATGTAAATTCTGGGGTTCCATTGATAATTTAACTCCAGATGAAGCATGGAACTTGATTGAGAAGATAGTAAGCAATGACTAGCAATATGGGGGCTATGATACTAGACAAGTCCATGAGTTTTCTTTAAGGCTTTCTCAAAATTTTAATAGTTTATCTTCTCAAGTTGTTGCCATGAATGCTGAGATTAACAATGTAGCTGCTCAACTGAGTAATTCAAAGCACATACTCTCAATCTCTTGTGGCTCTTATTTGTCAGCTTTGTTATTCACCTATGCACGCCACTGTCAATTGTCCTACACTTTGTGTAGATGTATCATCCATCTATCAAGTCAAACAAAACCAGTATCTATAAAGGAATCCATACTCCAACACATATAATGAAGGATGGAGAGATCATCCTAATCTTAGATGGAGGTAGAGACAGAAATTTTGGATAGAATAAATTTAATAATGATAGACAATTGTTGAATCATCTAGAGCTATAGAATTACCTACTGCTGCAAAAGATGATGGTATATCTGAGATAATTAAGAGCATTAATGTGATGAATGCAAATATAAACTTTATAAACATAACTTTCAATTCTAACTTCAAGGACCTGAGATCTACTGTGGAGAACAACCTAGCAATGATATATTCTAAGTTTGCTGCCTTGGAGAATAGAATAGAATGGTGGAAAACCAAAACTTCTAACATGAATGGCTATGTATCACAACTAGCCAATTCAATAAGTGATATTCAAGCAAGAATCAGTAGAAATTTACCTTCAAACACATTTGTTAATCCCAAATCTATTAATGCTATAAGTTTGAGAAGTGAAAAAACAGTGGGGAAACTAGTTCTAAAACTAAAGAGTTGATTGAAGAAAACCTTCACTCATGCCAGAATCAGAAAGTAGCAAAGGAAAGGAGATATTGTAGCAGGAAAATGAGCAAACCATATTGAAGGGTGCTGCACAATCACCTATTATGCATGAAGCAGTTGCTAGTTCTAGTAGTGCAGGTCAGAAATCATATAGGAACCAGAATAAGAAAGAGCATGAAGACGCAAAATAAAAGGATGGAGAGATAAGTATGAAACACCTACCTTTTCCTAATGCATACATGTGTCCAAAGAAGCTTTTGAAAGATAAACAGGAACAAGATATTATGAATCTATTAGGGAAATTGGAAGTTAATATGCCACTTGACGATCTGATTACAAGTATATCTAAGTGTGTGAAATTCATGAAAGAACTCTGCACTAATAAAAAAATTTGCAAGCCAAATTAAAGGGTTCAAGTATGATCCAGTGTGTCAGCTTTACTTAAGCCACAACCTTCTACTAAAGGTAATGATCCAGGTTCTTTTACAATCCCAATCACCATTGGTAAGTTTCAGAGTGCTAGTGCTTTGTTAGATCTTGGTGTAGCCATTAATGTAATTCCAACTTCCATGATAGTTCAACTTGTTAATCGGACCACTAGGAAACCTGAGGGACTTCTAGAGGACATATTGGTGAAGGTCAAAGACTTGATTACACCTGCAGATTTTTATGTCTTAGATACGTCATATAAGTGAACCTCAAAAGGTCCTATTATTTTGGGGAGGCTATTCCTTAGAACAGCTAACACTATCATAAGCATGAAAAATGGGAGCATCACATTGGAAGTAGGTGATGATGTCATAAGGTAGCAGGAGAACATAATGTTGCTGATCCTCTAACAAAGCCGCTTGTGCAGGCAAAGCATGAGCGTCATGTTGGTCAATGGTAATTAGTCAAATTAATGATTGTACCTAGTGCAAGTGGGAGGTTGTTGGAAATTGTGCCCTAGGGGCCAATCATTGTCTTATGAACATTGTTGATTTATGAATTTATTAATTGTGTTATCATATTATTTGCATGTTTACTGTGATGACCATCCTCGGATAACTCATGATCTTATCCTAAATGTCCCTGGTCGGTCATCTATGCAGGAGCATAGATGAAATAAGACCAGTATGATTTTGAAGATGTATAGAGATATAAATCAAAGTCACAGGCACATGTAAGAGTACAAGGTTACATTGTTCATCGATCCTCATATGATTTGGGTAGTCGTTATGTCTTGCTAGAGACCGCTTGCGACTTGTGGGCCAGTATAACAAATGACCCACTGCCAACTTCATATAGGCCTACAGGGTCACACACGAAATAGCCCAACACGAGCTTTGATGTCCAGATTCATTGAATCTAAGACATGTCCGATTCAATGAATGATCCAGGGTGGATGTATATATTTATTTATATTTATATTCATATATCTATAAATTCGTACATATACATTATATATAAGAGATATATGAGATTTAATTTATAAGGATAAATTAAATCTCTATCACGTTTGAATTTGAAATTCAAATTGATATGATATCTCAAATTTGATTTATGAAAATAAATCAAATATAGTTCAGCCTTATCTTTATTTTAAATTAAATAAATAGGTGAATTAAATCTGTGGGACGGATTTAATATAAATATTATTTATTTAATTAGTTTCTTACCAAATTATACGATATATGATATTGTATTAATTTCAGAATTAATATAAGATTAACTCCAAAAATCCAATTCGGTAGAGAAAAACGCATAGCATCCCATATATCTGATTTGAGGAGCTACGTTTTGAAAACACATAGAATACAGAAAGGCCGAAGGGGAATCTGCAAAAGGTTTGCAGATAAGAAGCTGCCAAAATAGAGACGGAGAGAACGAATTCTTGAGAAAGCCCTGGAGGGACAAGAGACGCTAGCACGTCGTTCATGGTTAGAACACTGTTTGTGTGGATACCAGCAGAGGAAGCCGACCTGAGTCGTCGACTTCTTGCGATCGGAAAGGGAGCACGAGCCGCGGAGAGAAGCTGTGAACGTCGTGAGCAGAAGCTGTAGAAGCCGCTGAGGAACACTCAGGGTAATGCCTCTTCCCACTTGACTTAAACATATACGGTAGATCCTGGCAAGGAATAGAAAATTTTTTAAGTTAATTTCCGCTGCATGTCTTCCAATTCCTTACACTTTCCGCACTTGTCCTGGTTTAGATGTTAATTTTGAGTTGAAAGGACCTTTATTAAGTAACTTACCAAAGTTTTATGGATTGGCAGGTGAGGATCATTTCAAGTATTTGACGACTATGCAGTGGGTTTACTCATCCCTGAAACCTGTAGGTGTTGACATGGATGCTGTACAGGGACGAGTATTCCACTTTATACTTGAAGGAAAAGAAAATGAATAGTTTTTTGTGCTACTACATCATACACCTCAACCCTTAGACTCTTAGAATAACTTAAGGACTACTTTCTTAGAAAGATACTTCCCTACTTCCAAGATTGCTACATTGAAAAAGGAGATTTTTACTGCAAAATAGTATGATTTCTATGAGTTTTGGGGATCGTTTTAAGAGATTTCTATGATTAGCTAGAGGTCCATGTCACGATATTCCAAGTGAGCATTTGGTATAGTATTTCATTCAGGATTGCACTATGCATATAGAAAGAATTTGGATGTAAATTCTGGGGTTCCATTGATAATTTAACTCCAGATGAAGCATGGAACTTGATTGAGAAGATAGTAAGCAATGACTAGCAATATGGGGGCTATGATACTAGACAAGTCCATGAGTTTTCTTTAAGGCTTTCTCAAAATTTTAATAGTTTATCTTCTCAAGTTGTTGCCATGAATGCTGAGATTAACAATGTAGCTGCTCAACTGAGTAATTCAAAGCACATACTCTCAATCTCTTGTGGCTCTTATTTGTCAGCTTTGTTATTCACCTATGCACGCCACTGTCAATTGTCCTACACTTTGTGTAGATGTATCATCCATCTATCAAGTCAAACAAAACCAGTATCTATAAAGGAATCCATACTCCAACACATATAATGAAGGATGGAGAGATCATCCTAATCTTAGATGGAGGTAGAGACAGAAATTTTGGATAGAATAAATTTAATAATGATAGACAATTGTTGAATCATCTAGAGCTATAGAATTACCTACTGCTGCAAAAGATGATGGTATATCTGAGATAATTAAGAGCATTAATGTGATGAATGCAAATATAAACTTTATAAACATAACTTTCAATTCTAACTTCAAGGACCTGAGATCTACTGTGGAGAACAACCTAGCAATGATATATTCTAAGTTTGCTGCCTTGGAGAATAGAATAGAATGGTGGAAAACCAAAACTTCTAACATGAATGGCTATGTATCACAACTAGCCAATTCAATAAGTGATATTCAAGCAAGAATCAGTAGAAATTTACCTTCAAACACATTTGTTAATCCCAAATCTATTAATGCTATAAGTTTGAGAAGTGAAAAAACAGTGGGGAAACTAGTTCTAAAACTAAAGAGTTGATTGAAGAAAACCTTCACTCATGCCAGAATCAGAAAGTAGCAAAGGAAAGGAGATATTGTAGCAGGAAAATGAGCAAACCATATTGAAGGGTGCTGCACAATCACCTATTATGCATGAAGCAGTTGCTAGTTCTAGTAGTGCAGGTCAGAAATCATATAGGAACCAGAATAAGAAAGAGCATGAAGACGCAAAATAAAAGGATGGAGAGATAAGTATGAAACACCTACCTTTTCCTAATGCATACATGTGTCCAAAGAAGCTTTTGAAAGATAAACAGGAACAAGATATTATGAATCTATTAGGGAAATTGGAAGTTAATATGCCACTTGACGATCTGATTACAAGTATATCTAAGTGTGTGAAATTCATGAAAGAACTCTGCACTAATAAAAAAATTTGCAAGCCAAATTAAAGGGTTCAAGTATGATCCAGTGTGTCAGCTTTACTTAAGCCACAACCTTCTACTAAAGGTAATGATCCAGGTTCTTTTACAATCCCAATCACCATTGGTAAGTTTCAGAGTGCTAGTGCTTTGTTAGATCTTGGTGTAGCCATTAATGTAATTCCAACTTCCATGATAGTTCAACTTGTTAATCGGACCACTAGGAAACCTGAGGGACTTCTAGAGGACATATTGGTGAAGGTCAAAGACTTGATTACACCTGCAGATTTTTATGTCTTAGATACGTCATATAAGTGAACCTCAAAAGGTCCTATTATTTTGGGGAGGCTATTCCTTAGAACAGCTAACACTATCATAAGCATGAAAAATGGGAGCATCACATTGGAAGTAGGTGATGATGTCATAAGGTAGCAGGAGAACATAATGTTGCTGATCCTCTAACAAAGCCGCTTGTGCAGGCAAAGCATGAGCGTCATGTTGGTCAATGGTAATTAGTCAAATTAATGATTGTACCTAGTGCAAGTGGGAGGTTGTTGGAAATTGTGCCCTAGGGGCCAATCATTGTCTTATGAACATTGTTGATTTATGAATTTATTAATTGTGTTATCATATTATTTGCATGTTTACTGTGATGACCATCCTCGGATAACTCATGATCTTATCCTAAATGTCCCTGGTCGGTCATCTATGCAGGAGCATAGATGAAATAAGACCAGTATGATTTTGAAGATGTATAGAGATATAAATCAAAGTCACAGGCACATGTAAGAGTACAAGGTTACATTGTTCATCGATCCTCATATGATTTGGGTAGTCGTTATGTCTTGCTAGAGACCGCTTGCGACTTGTGGGCCAGTATAACAAATGACCCACTCCCAACTTCATATAGGCCTACAGGGTCACACACGAAATAGCCCAACACGAGCTTTGATGTCCAGATTCATTGAATCTAAGACATGTCCGATTCAATGAATGATCCAGGGTGGATGTATATATTTATTTATATTTATATTCATATATCTATAAATTCGTACATATACATTATATATAAGAGATATATGAGATTTAATTTATAAGGATAAATTAAATCTCTATCACGTTTGAATTTGAAATTCAAATTGATATGATATCTCAAATTTGATTTATGAAAATAAATCAAATATAGTTCAGCCTTATCTTTATTTTAAATTAAATAAATAGGTGAATTAAATCTGTGGGACGGATTTAATATAAATATTATTTATTTAATTAGTTTCTTATCAAATTATACGATATATGATATTGTATTAATTTCAGAATTGATATAAGATTAACTCCAAAAATCCAATTCGGTAGAGAAAAACGCATAGCATCCCATATATCTGATTTGAGGAGCTACGTTTTGAAAACACATAGAATACAGAAAGGCCGAAGGGGAATCTGCAAAAGGTTTGCAGATAAGAAGCTGCCGAAATAGAGACGGAGAGAACGAATTCTTGAGAAAGCCCTGGAGGGACAAGAGACGCTAGCACGTCGTTCATGGTTAGAACACTGTTTGTGTGGATACCAGCAGAGGAAGCCGACCTGAGTCGTCGACTTCTTGCGATCGGAAAGGGAGCACGAGCCGCGGAGAGAAGCTGTGAACGTCGTGAGCAGAAGCTGTAGAAGCCGTTGAGGAACACTCAGGGTAATGCCTCTTCCCACTTGACTTAAACATATACGGTAGATCCTGGCAAGGAATAGAAAATTTTTTAAGTTAATTTCCGCTGCGTGTCTTCCAAGTCCTTACACTTTCCGCACTTGTCCTGGTTTAGATGTTAATTTTGAGTTGAAAGGACCTTTATTAAGTAACTTACCAAAGTTTTATGGATTGGCAGGTGAGGATCATTTCAAGTATTTGACGACTATGCAGTGGGTTTACTCATCCCTGAAACCTGTAGGTGTTGACATGGATGCTGTACAGGGACGAGTATTCCACTTTATACTTGAAGGAAAAGAAAATGAATAGTTTTTTGTGCTACTACATCATACACCTCAACCCTTAGACTCTTAGAATAACTTAAGGACTACTTTCCTAGAAAGATACTTCCCTACTTCCAAGATTGCTACATTGAAAAAGGAGATTTTTACTGCAAAATAGTATGATTTCTATCAGTTTTGGGGATCGTTTTAAGAGATTTCTATGATTAGCTAGAGGTCCATGTCACGATATTCCAAGTGAGCATTTGGTATAGTATTTCATTCAGGATTGCACTATGCATATAGAAAGAATTTGGATGTAAATTCTGGGGTTCCATTGATAATTTAACTCCAGATGAAGCATGGAACTTGATTGAGAAGATAGTAAGCAATGACTAGCAATATGGGGGCTATGATACTAGACAAGTCCATGAGTTTTCTTTAAGGCTTTCTCAAAATTTTAATAGTTTATCTTCTCAAGTTGTTGCCATGAATGCTGAGATTAACAATGTAGCTGCTCAACTGAGTAATTCACATGTTCAAAGCACATACTCTCAATCTCTTGTGGCTCTTATTTGTCAGCTTTGTTATTCACCTATGCACGCCACTGTCAATTGTCCTGCACTTTGTGTAGATGTATCATCCATCTATCAAGTCAAACAAAACCAGTATCTATAAAGGAATCCATACTCCAACACATATAATGAAGGATGGAGAGATCATCCTAATCTTAGATGGAGGTAGAGACAGAAATTTTGGATAGAATAAATTTAATAATGATAGACAATTGTTGAATCATCTAGAGCTATAGAATTACCTACTGCTGCAAAAGATGATGGTATATCTGAGATAATTAAGAGCATTAATGTGATGAATGCAAATATAAACTTTATAAACATAACTTTCAATTCTAACTTCAAGGACCTGAGATCTACTGTGGAGAACAACCTAGCAATGATATATTCTAAGTTTGCTGCCTTGGAGAATAGAATAGAATGGTGGAAAACCAAAACTTCTAACATGAATGGCTATGTATCACAACTAGCCAATTCAATAAGTGATATTCAAGCAAGAATCAGTAGAAATTTACCTTCAAACACATTTGTTAATCCCAAATCTATTAATGCTATAAGTTTGAGAAGTGAAAAAACAGTGGGGAAACTAGTTCTAAAACTAAAGAGTTGATCGAAGAAAACCTTCACTCATGCCAGAATCAGAAAGTAGCAAAGGAAAGGAGATATTGTAGCAGGAAAATGAGCAAACCATATTGAAGGGTGCTGCACAATCACCTATTATGCATGAAGCAGTTGCTAGTTCTAGTAGTGCAGGTCAGAAATCATATAGGAACGAGAATAAGAAAGAGCATGAAGATGCAAAATAAAAGGATGGAGAGATAAGTATGAAACACCTACCTTTTCCTAATGCATACATGTGTCCAAAGAAGCTTTTGAAAGATAAACAGGAACAAGATATTATGAATCTATTAGGGAAATTGGAAGTTAATATGCCACTTGACGATCTGATTACAAGTATATCTAAGTCTGTGAAATTCATGAAAGAACTCTGCACTAATAAAAAAATTTGCAAGCCAAATTAAAGGGTTCAAGTATGATCCAGTGTGTCAGCTTTACTTAAGCCACAACCTTCTACTAAAGGTAATGATCCAGGTTCTTTTACAATCCCAATCACCATTGGTAAGTTTCAGAGTGCTAGTGCTTTGTTAGATCTTGGTGTAGCCATTAATGTAATTCCAACTTCCATGATAGTTCAACTTGTTAATCGGACCACTAGGAAACCTGAGGGACTTCTAGAGGACATATTGGTGAAGGTCAAAGACTTGATTACACCTGCAGATTTTTATGTCTTAGATACGTCATATAAGTGAACCTCAAAAGGTCCTATTATTTTGGGGAGGCTATTCCTTAGAACAGCTAACACTATCATAAGCATGAAAAATGGGAGCATCACATTGGAAGTAGGTGATGATGTCATAAGGTAGCAGGAGAACATAATGTTGCTGATCCTCTAACAAAGCCGCTTGTGCAGGCAAAGCATGAGCGTCATGTTGGTCAATGGTAATTAGTCAAATTAATGATTGTACCTAGTGCAAGTGGGAGGTTGTTGGAAATTGTGCCCTAGGGGCCAATCATTGTCTTATGAACATTGTTGATTTATGAATTTATTAATTGTGTTATCATATTATTTGCATGTTTACTGTGATGACCATCCTTGGATAACTCATGATCTTATCCTAAATGTCCCTGGTCAGTCATCTATGCAGGAGCATAGATGAAATAAGACCAGTATGATTTTGAAGATGTATAGAGATATAAATCAAAGTCACAGGCACATGTAAGAGTACAAGGTTACATTGTTCATCGATCCTCATATGATTTGGGTAGTCGTTATGTCTTGCTAGAGGCCGCTTGCGACTTGTGGGCCAGTATAACAAATGACCCACTGCCAACTTCATATAGGCCTACAGGGTCACACACGAAATAGCCCAACACGAGCTTTGATGTCCAGATTCATTGAATCTAAGACATGTCCGATTCAATGAATGATCCAGGGTGGATGTATATATTTATTTATATTTATATTCATATATCTATAAATTCGTACATATACATTATATATAAGAGATATATGAGATTTAATTTATAAGGATAAATTAAATCTCTATCACGTTTGAATTTGAAATTCAAATTGATATGATATCTCAAATTTGATTTATGAAAATAAATCAAATATAGTTCAGCCTTATCTTTATTTTAAATTAAATAAATAGGTGAATTAAATCTGTGGGACGGATTTAATATAAATATTATTTATTTAATTAGTTTCTTATCAAATTATACGATATATGATATTGTATTAATTTCAGAATTAATATAAGATTAACTCCAAAAATCCAATTCGGTAGAGAAAAACGCATAGCATCCCATATATCTGATTTGAGGAGCTACGTTTTGAAAACACATAGAATACAGAAAGGCCGAAGGGGAATCTGCAAAAGGTTTGCAGATAAGAAGCTGCCGAAATAGAGACGGAGAGAACGAATTCTTGAGAAAGCCCTGGAGGGACAAGAGACGCTAGCACGTCGTTCATGGTTAGAACACTGTTTGTGTGGATACCAGCAGAGGAAGCCGACCTGAGTCGTCGACTTCTTGCGATCGGAAAGGGAGCACGAGCCGCGGAGAGAAGCTGTGAACGTCGTGAGCAGAAGCTGTAGAAGCCGCTGAGGAACACTCAGGGTAATGCTTCTTCCCACTTGACTTAAACATATACGGTAGATCCTGGCAAGGAATAGAAAATTTTTTAAGTTAATTTCCGCTGCGTGTCTTCCAATTCCTTACACTTTCCGCACTTGTCCTGGTTTAGATGTTAATTTTGAGTTGAAAGGACCTTTATTAAGTAACTTACCAAAGTTTTATGGATTGGCAGGTGAGGATCATTTCAAGTATTTGACGACTATGCAGTGGGTTTACTCATCCCTGAAACCTGTAGGTGTTGACATGGATGCTGTACAGGGACGAGTATTCCACTTTATACTTGAAGGAAAAGAAAATGAATAGTTTTTTGTGCTACTACATCATACACCTCAACCCTTAGACTCTTAGAATAACTTAAGGACTACTTTCCTAGAAAGATACTTCCCTACTTCCAAGATTGCTACATTGAAAAAGGAGATTTTTACTGCAAAATAGTATGATTTCTATCAGTTTTGGGGATCGTTTTAAGAGATTTCTATGATTAGCTAGAGGTCCATGTCACGATATTCCAAGTGAGCATTTGGTATAGTATTTCATTCAGGATTGCACTATGCATATAGAAAGAATTTGGATGTAAATTCTGGGGTTCCATTGATAATTTAACTCCAGATGAAGCATGGAACTTGATTGAGAAGATAGTAAGCAATGACTAGCAATATGGGGGCTATGATACTAGACAAGTCCATGAGTTTTCTTTAAGGCTTTCTCAAAATTTTAATAGTTTATCTTCTCAAGTTGTTGCCATGAATGCTGAGATTAACAATGTAGCTGCTCAACTGAGTAATTCACATGTTCAAAGCACATACTCTCAATCTCTTGTGGCTCTTATTTGTCAGCTTTGTTATTCACCTATGCACGCCACTGTCAATTGTCCTGCACTTTGTGTAGATGTATCATCCATCTATCAAGTCAAACAAAACCAGTATCTATAAAGGAATCCATACTCCAACACATATAATGAAGGATGGAGAGATCATCCTAATCTTAGATGGAGGTAGAGACAGAAATTTTGGATAGAATAAATTTAATAATGATAGACAATTGTTGAATCATCTAGAGCTATAGAATTACCTACTGCTGCAAAAGATGATGGTATATCTGAGATAATTAAGAGCATTAATGTGATGAATGCAAATATAAACTTTATAAACATAACTTTCAATTCTAACTTCAAGGACCTGAGATCTACTGTGGAGAACAACCTAGCAATGATATATTCTAAGTTTGCTGCCTTGGAGAATAGAATAGAATGGTGGAAAACCAAAACTTCTAACATGAATGGCTATGTATCACAACTAGCCAATTCAATAAGTGATATTCAAGCAAGAATCAGTAGAAATTTACCTTCAAACACATTTGTTAATCCCAAATCTATTAATGCTATAAGTTTGAGAAGTGAAAAAACAGTGGGGAAACTAGTTCTAAAACTAAAGAGTTGATCGAAGAAAACCTTCACTCATGCCAGAATCAGAAAGTAGCAAAGGAAAGGAGATATTGTAGCAGGAAAATGAGCAAACCATATTGAAGGGTGCTGCACAATCACCTATTATGCATGAAGCAGTTGCTAGTTCTAGTAGTGCAGGTCAGAAATCATATAGGAACGAGAATAAGAAAGAGCATGAAGATGCAAAATAAAAGGATGGAGAGATAAGTATGAAACACCTACCTTTTCCTAATGCATACATGTGTCCAAAGAAGCTTTTGAAAGATAAACAGGAACAAGATATTATGAATCTATTAGGGAAATTGGAAGTTAATATGCCACTTGACGATCTGATTACAAGTATATCTAAGTCTGTGAAATTCATGAAAGAACTCTGCACTAATAAAAAAATTTGCAAGCCAAATTAAAGGGTTCAAGTATGATCCAGTGTGTCAGCTTTACTTAAGCCACAACCTTCTACTAAAGGTAATGATCCAGGTTCTTTTACAATCCCAATCACCATTGGTAAGTTTCAGAGTGCTAGTGCTTTGTTAGATCTTGGTGTAGCCATTAATGTAATTCCAACTTCCATGATAGTTCAACTTGTTAATCGGACCACTAGGAAACCTGAGGGACTTCTAGAGGACATATTGGTGAAGGTCAAAGACTTGATTACACCTGCAGATTTTTATGTCTTAGATACGTCATATAAGTGAACCTCAAAAGGTCCTATTATTTTGGGGAGGCTATTCCTTAGAACAGCTAACACTATCATAAGCATGAAAAATGGGAGCATCACATTGGAAGTAGGTGATGATGTCATAAGGTAGCAGGAGAACATAATGTTGCTGATCCTCTAACAAAGCCGCTTGTGCAGGCAAAGCATGAGCGTCATGTTGGTCAATGGTAATTAGTCAAATTAATGATTGTACCTAGTGCAAGTGGGAGGTTGTTGGAAATTGTGCCCTAGGGGCCAATCATTGTCTTATGAACATTGTTGATTTATGAATTTATTAATTGTGTTATCATATTATTTGCATGTTTACTGTGATGACCATCCTTGGATAACTCATGATCTTATCCTAAATGTCCCTGGTCAGTCATCTATGCAGGAGCATAGATGAAATAAGACCAGTATGATTTTGAAGATGTATAGAGATATAAATCAAAGTCACAGGCACATGTAAGAGTACAAGGTTACATTGTTCATCGATCCTCATATGATTTGGGTAGTCGTTATGTCTTGCTAGAGGCCGCTTGCGACTTGTGGGCCAGTATAACAAATGACCCACTGCCAACTTCATATAGGCCTACAGGGTCACACACGAAATAGCCCAACACGAGCTTTGATGTCCAGATTCATTGAATCTAAGACATGTCCGATTCAATGAATGATCCAGGGTGGATGTATATATTTATTTATATTTATATTCATATATCTATAAATTCGTACATATACATTATATATAAGAGATATATGAGATTTAATTTATAAGGATAAATTAAATCTCTATCACGTTTGAATTTGAAATTCAAATTGATATGATATCTCAAATTTGATTTATGAAAATAAATCAAATATAGTTCAGCCTTATCTTTATTTTAAATTAAATAAATAGGTGAATTAAATCTGTGGGACGGATTTAATATAAATATTATTTATTTAATTAGTTTCTTATCAAATTATACGATATATGATATTGTATTAATTTCAGAATTAATATAAGATTAACTCCAAAAATCCAATTCGGTAGAGAAAAACGCATAGCATCCCATATATCTGATTTGAGGAGCTACGTTTTGAAAACACATAGAATACAGACAGGCCGAAGGGGAATCTGCAAAAGGTTTGCAGATAAGAAGCTGCCGAAATAGAGACGGAGAGAACGAATTCTTGAGAAAGCCCTGGAGGGACAAGAGACGCTAGCACGTCGTTCATGGTTAGAACACTGTTTGTGTGGATACCAGCAGAGGAAGCCGACCTGAGTCGTCGACTTCTTGCGATCGGAAAGGGAGCACGAGCCGCGGAGAGAAGCTGTGAACGTCGTGAGCAGAAGCTGTAGAAGCCGCTGAGGAACACTCAGGGTAATGCTTCTTCCCACTTGACTTAAACATATACGGTAGATCCTGGCAAGGAATAGAAAATTTTTTAAGTTAATTTCCGCTGCGTGTCTTCCAATTCCTTACACTTTCCGCACTTGTCCTGGTTTAGATGTTAATTTTGAGTTGAAAGGACCTTTATTAAGTAACTTACCAAAGTTTTATGGATTGGCAGGTGAGGATCATTTCAAGTATTTGACGACTATGCAGTGGGTTTACTCATCCCTGAAACCTGTAGGTGTTGACATGGATGCTGTACAGGGACGAGTATTCCACTTTATACTTGAAGGAAAAGAAAATGAATAGTTTTTTGTGCTACTACATCATACACCTCAACCCTTAGACTCTTAGAATAACTTAAGGACTACTTTCCTAGAAAGATACTTCCCTACTTCCAAGATTGCTACATTGAAAAAGGAGATTTTTACTGCAAAATAGTATGATTTCTATCAGTTTTGGGGATCGTTTTAAGAGATTTCTATGATTAGCTAGAGGTCCATGTCACGATATTCCAAGTGAGCATTTGGTATAGTATTTCATTCAGGATTGCACTATGCATATAGAAAGAATTTGGATGTAAATTCTGGGGTTCCATTGATAATTTAACTCCAGATGAAGCATGGAACTTGATTGAGAAGATAGTAAGCAATGACTAGCAATATGGGGGCTATGATACTAGACAAGTCCATGAGTTTTCTTTAAGGCTTTCTCAAAATTTTAATAGTTTATCTTCTCAAGTTGTTGCCATGAATGCTGAGATTAACAATGTAGCTGCTCAACTGAGTAATTCACATGTTCAAAGCACATACTCTCAATCTCTTGTGGCTCTTATTTGTCAGCTTTGTTATTCACCTATGCACGCCACTGTCAATTGTCCTGCACTTTGTGTAGATGTATCATCCATCTATCAAGTCAAACAAAACCAGTATCTATAAAGGAATCCATACTCCAACACATATAATGAAGGATGGAGAGATCATCCTAATCTTAGATGGAGGTAGAGACAGAAATTTTGGATAGAATAAATTTAATAATGATAGACAATTGTTGAATCATCTAGAGCTATAGAATTACCTACTGCTGCAAAAGATGATGGTATATCTGAGATAATTAAGAGCATTAATGTGATGAATGCAAATATAAACTTTATAAACATAACTTTCAATTCTAACTTCAAGGACCTGAGATCTACTGTGGAGAACAACCTAGCAATGATATATTCTAAGTTTGCTGCCTTGGAGAATAGAATAGAATGGTGGAAAACCAAAACTTCTAACATGAATGGCTATGTATCACAACTAGCCAATTCAATAAGTGATATTCAAGCAAGAATCAGTAGAAATTTACCTTCAAACACATTTGTTAATCCCAAATCTATTAATGCTATAAGTTTGAGAAGTGAAAAAACAGTGGGGAAACTAGTTCTAAAACTAAAGAGTTGATCGAAGAAAACCTTCACTCATGCCAGAATCAGAAAGTAGCAAAGGAAAGGAGATATTGTAGCAGGAAAATGAGCAAACCATATTGAAGGGTGCTGCACAATCACCTATTATGCATGAAGCAGTTGCTAGTTCTAGTAGTGCAGGTCAGAAATCATATAGGAACGAGAATAAGAAAGAGCATGAAGATGCAAAATAAAAGGATGGAGAGATAAGTATGAAACACCTACCTTTTCCTAATGCATACATGTGTCCAAAGAAGCTTTTGAAAGATAAACAGGAACAAGATATTATGAATCTATTAGGGAAATTGGAAGTTAATATGCCACTTGACGATCTGATTACAAGTATATCTAAGTCTGTGAAATTCATGAAAGAACTCTGCACTAATAAAAAAATTTGCAAGCCAAATTAAAGGGTTCAAGTATGATCCAGTGTGTCAGCTTTACTTAAGCCACAACCTTCTACTAAAGGTAATGATCCAGGTTCTTTTACAATCCCAATCACCATTGGTAAGTTTCAGAGTGCTAGTGCTTTGTTAGATCTTGGTGTAGCCATTAATGTAATTCCAACTTCCATGATAGTTCAACTTGTTAATCGGACCACTAGGAAACCTGAGGGACTTCTAGAGGACATATTGGTGAAGGTCAAAGACTTGATTACACCTGCAGATTTTTATGTCTTAGATACGTCATATAAGTGAACCTCAAAAGGTCCTATTATTTTGGGGAGGCTATTCCTTAGAACAGCTAACACTATCATAAGCATGAAAAATGGGAGCATCACATTGGAAGTAGGTGATGATGTCATAAGGTAGCAGGAGAACATAATGTTGCTGATCCTCTAACAAAGCCGCTTGTGCAGGCAAAGCATGAGCGTCATGTTGGTCAATGGTAATTAGTCAAATTAATGATTGTACCTAGTGCAAGTGGGAGGTTGTTGGAAATTGTGCCCTAGGGGCCAATCATTGTCTTATGAACATTGTTGATTTATGAATTTATTAATTGTGTTATCATATTATTTGCATGTTTACTGTGATGACCATCCTTGGATAACTCATGATCTTATCCTAAATGTCCCTGGTCAGTCATCTATGCAGGAGCATAGATGAAATAAGACCAGTATGATTTTGAAGATGTATAGAGATATAAATCAAAGTCACAGGCACATGTAAGAGTACAAGGTTACATTGTTCATCGATCCTCATATGATTTGGGTAGTCGTTATGTCTTGCTAGAGGCCGCTTGCGACTTGTGGGCCAGTATAACAAATGACCCACTGCCAACTTCATATAGGCCTACAGGGTCACACACGAAATAGCCCAACACGAGCTTTGATGTCCAGATTCATTGAATCTAAGACATGTCCGATTCAATGAATGATCCAGGGTGGATGTATATATTTATTTATATTTATATTCATATATCTATAAATTCGTACATATACATTATATATAAGAGATATATGAGATTTAATTTATAAGGATAAATTAAATCTCTATCACGTTTGAATTTGAAATTCAAATTGATATGATATCTCAAATTTGATTTATGAAAATAAATCAAATATAGTTCAGCCTTATCTTTATTTTAAATTAAATAAATAGGTGAATTAAATCTGTGGGACGGATTTAATATAAATATTATTTATTTAATTAGTTTCTTATCAAATTATACGATATATGATATTGTATTAATTTCAGAATTAATATAAGATTAACTCCAAAAATCCAATTCGGTAGAGAAAAACGCATAGCATCCCATATATCTGATTTGAGGAGCTACGTTTTGAAAACACATAGAATACAGAAAGGCCGAAGGGGAATCTGCAAAAGGTTTGCAGATAAGAAGCTGCCGAAATAGAGACGGAGAGAACGAATTCTTGAGAAAGCCCTGGAGGGACAAGAGACGCTAGCACGTCGTTCATGGTTAGAACACTGTTTGTGTGGATACCAGCAGAGGAAGCCGACCTGAGTCGTCGACTTCTTGCGATCGGAAAGGGAGCACGAGCCGCGGAGAGAAGCTGTGAACGTCGTGAGCAGAAGCTGTAGAAGCCGCTGAGGAACACTCAGGGTAATGCTTCTTCCCACTTGACTTAAACATATACGGTAGATCCTGGCAAGGAATAGAAAATTTTTTAAGTTAATTTCCGCTGCGTGTCTTCCAATTCCTTACACTTTCCGCACTTGTCCTGGTTTAGATGTTAATTTTGAGTTGAAAGGACCTTTATTAAGTAACTTACCAAAGTTTTATGGATTGGCAGGTGAGGATCATTTCAAGTATTTGACGACTATGCAGTGGGTTTACTCATCCCTGAAACCTGTAGGTGTTGACATGGATGCTGTACAGGGACGAGTATTCCACTTTATACTTGAAGGAAAAGAAAATGAATAGTTTTTTGTGCTACTACATCATACACCTCAACCCTTAGACTCTTAGAATAACTTAAGGACTACTTTCCTAGAAAGATACTTCCCTACTTCCAAGATTGCTACATTGAAAAAGGAGATTTTTACTGCAAAATAGTATGATTTCTATCAGTTTTGGGGATCGTTTTAAGAGATTTCTATGATTAGCTAGAGGTCCATGTCACGATATTCCAAGTGAGCATTTGGTATAGTATTTCATTCAGGATTGCACTATGCATATAGAAAGAATTTGGATGTAAATTCTGGGGTTCCATTGATAATTTAACTCCAGATGAAGCATGGAACTTGATTGAGAAGATAGTAAGCAATGACTAGCAATATGGGGGCTATGATACTAGACAAGTCCATGAGTTTTCTTTAAGGCTTTCTCAAAATTTTAATAGTTTATCTTCTCAAGTTGTTGCCATGAATGCTGAGATTAACAATGTAGCTGCTCAACTGAGTAATTCACATGTTCAAAGCACATACTCTCAATCTCTTGTGGCTCTTATTTGTCAGCTTTGTTATTCACCTATGCACGCCACTGTCAATTGTCCTGCACTTTGTGTAGATGTATCATCCATCTATCAAGTCAAACAAAACCAGTATCTATAAAGGAATCCATACTCCAACACATATAATGAAGGATGGAGAGATCATCCTAATCTTAGATGGAGGTAGAGACAGAAATTTTGGATAGAATAAATTTAATAATGATAGACAATTGTTGAATCATCTAGAGCTATAGAATTACCTACTGCTGCAAAAGATGATGGTATATCTGAGATAATTAAGAGCATTAATGTGATGAATGCAAATATAAACTTTATAAACATAACTTTCAATTCTAACTTCAAGGACCTGAGATCTACTGTGGAGAACAACCTAGCAATGATATATTCTAAGTTTGCTGCCTTGGAGAATAGAATAGAATGGTGGAAAACCAAAACTTCTAACATGAATGGCTATGTATCACAACTAGCCAATTCAATAAGTGATATTCAAGCAAGAATCAGTAGAAATTTACCTTCAAACACATTTGTTAATCCCAAATCTATTAATGCTATAAGTTCGAGAAGTGAAAAAATAGTGGGGAAACTAGTTCTAAAACTAAAGAGTTGATCGAAGAAAACCTTCACTCATGCCAGAATCAGAAAGTAGCAAAGGAAAGGAGATATTGTAGCAGGAAAATGAGCAAACCATATTGAAGGGTGCTGCACAATCACCTATTATGCATGAAGCAGTTGCTAGTTCTAGTAGTGCAGGTCAGAAATCATATAGGAACCAGAATAAGAAAGAGCATGAAGATGCAAAATAAAAGGATGGAGAGATAAGTATGAAACACCTACCTTTTCCTAATGCATACATGTGTCCAAAGAAGCTTTCGAAAGATAAACAGGAACAAGATATTATGAATCTATTAGGGAAATTGGAAGTTAATATGCCACTTGACGATCTGATTACAAGTATATCTAAGTATGTGAAATTCATGAAAGAACTCTGCACTAATAAAAAAATTTGCAAGCCAAATTAAAGGGTTCAAGTATGATCCAGTGTGTCAGCTTTACTTAAGCCACAACCTTCTACTAAAGGTAATGATCCAGGTTCTTTTACAATCCCAATCACCATTGGTAAGTTTCAGAGTGCTAGTGCTTTGTTAGATCTTGGTGTAGCCATTAATGTAATTCCAACTTCCATGATAGTTCAACTTGTTAATCGGACCACTAGGAAACCTGAGGGACTTCTAGAGGACATATTGGTGAAGGTCGAAGACTTGATTACACCTGCAGATTTTTATGTCTTAGATACGTCATATAAGTGAACCTCAAAAGGTCCTATTATTTTGGGGAGGCTATTCCTTAGAACAGCTAACACTATCATAAGCATGAAAAATGGGAGCATCACATTGGAAGTAGGTGATGATGTCATAAGGTAGCAGGAGAAGATAATGTTGCTGATCCTCTAACAAAGCCGCTTGTGCAGGCAAAGCATGAGCGTCATGTTGGTCAATGGTAATTAGTCAAATTAATGATTGTACCTAGTGCAAGTGGGAGGTTGTTGGAAATTGTGCCCTAGGGGCCAATCATTGTCTTATGAACATTGTTGATTTATGAATTTATTAATTGTGTTATCATATTATTTGCATGTTTACTGTGATGACCATCCTTGGATAACTCATGATCTTATCCTAAATGTCCCTGGTCAGTCATCTATGCAGGAGCATAGATGAAATAAGACCAGTATGATTTTGAAGATGTATAGAGATATAAATCAAAGTCACAGGCACATGTAAGAGTACAAGGTTACATTGTTCATCGATCCTCATATGATTTGGGTAGTCGTTATGTCTTGCTAGAGGCCGCTTGCGACTTGTGGGCCAGTATAACAAATGACCCACTGCCAACTTCATATAGGCCTACAGGGTCACACACGAAATAGCCCAACACGAGCTTTGATGTCCAGATTCATTGAATCTAAGACATGTCCGATTCAATGAATGATCCAGGGTGGATGTATATATTTATTTATATTTATATTCATATATCTATAAATTCGTACATATACATTATATATAAGAGATATATGAGATTTAATTTATAAGGATAAATTAAATCTCTATCACGTTTGAATTTGAAATTCAAATTGATATGATATCTCAAATTTGATTTATGAAAATAAATCAAATATAGTTCAGCCTTATCTTTATTTTAAATTAAATAAATAGGTGAATTAAATCTGTGGGACGGATTTAATATAAATATTATTTATTTAATTAGTTTCTTATCAAATTATACGATATATGATATTGTATTAATTTCAGAATTAATATAAGATTAACTCCAAAAATCCAATTCGGTAGAGAAAAACGCATAGCATCCCATATATCTGATTTGAGGAGCTACGTTTTGAAAACACATAGAATACAGAAAGGCCGAAGGGGAATCTGCAAAAGGTTTGCAGATAAGAAGCTGCCGAAATAGAGACGGAGAGAACGAATTCTTGAGAAAGCCCTGGAGGGACAAGAGACGCTAGCACGTCGTTCATGGTTAGAACACTGTTTGTGTGGATACCAGCAGAGGAAGCCGACCTGAGTCGTCGACTTCTTGCGATCGGAAAGGGAGCACGAGCCGCGGAGAGAAGCTGTGAACGTCGTGAGCAGAAGCTGTAGAAGCCGCTGAGGAACACTCAGGGTAATGCTTCTTCCCACTTGACTTAAACATATACGGTAGATCCTGGCAAGGAATAGAAAATTTTTTAAGTTAATTTCCGCTGCGTGTCTTCCAATTCCTTACACTTTCCGCACTTGTCCTGGTTTAGATGTTAATTTTGAGTTGAAAGGACCTTTATTAAGTAACTTACCAAAGTTTTATGGATTGGCAGGTGAGGATCATTTCAAGTATTTGACGACTATGCAGTGGGTTTACTCATCCCTGAAACCTGTAGGTGTTGACATGGATGCTGTACAGGGACGAGTATTCCACTTTATACTTGAAGGAAAAGAAAATGAATAGTTTTTTGTGCTACTACATCATACACCTCAACCCTTAGACTCTTAGAATAACTTAAGGACTACTTTCCTAGAAAGATACTTCCCTACTTCCAAGATTGCTACATTGAAAAAGGAGATTTTTACTGCAAAATAGTATGATTTCTATCAGTTTTGGGGATCGTTTTAAGAGATTTCTATGATTAGCTAGAGGTCCATGTCACGATATTCCAAGTGAGCATTTGGTATAGTATTTCATTCAGGATTGCACTATGCATATAGAAAGAATTTGGATGTAAATTCTGGGGTTCCATTGATAATTTAACTCCAGATGAAGCATGGAACTTGATTGAGAAGATAGTAAGCAATGACTAGCAATATGGGGGCTATGATACTAGACAAGTCCATGAGTTTTCTTTAAGGCTTTCTCAAAATTTTAATAGTTTATCTTCTCAAGTTGTTGCCATGAATGCTGAGATTAACAATGTAGCTGCTCAACTGAGTAATTCACATGTTCAAAGCACATACTCTCAATCTCTTGTGGCTCTTATTTGTCAGCTTTGTTATTCACCTATGCACGCCACTGTCAATTGTCCTGCACTTTGTGTAGATGTATCATCCATCTATCAAGTCAAACAAAACCAGTATCTATAAAGGAATCCATACTCCAACACATATAATGAAGGATGGAGAGATCATCCTAATCTTAGATGGAGGTAGAGACAGAAATTTTGGATAGAATAAATTTAATAATGATAGACAATTGTTGAATCATCTAGAGCTATAGAATTACCTACTGCTGCAAAAGATGATGGTATATCTGAGATAATTAAGAGCATTAATGTGATGAATGCAAATATAAACTTTATAAACATAACTTTCAATTCTAACTTCAAGGACCTGAGATCTACTGTGGAGAACAACCTAGCAATGATATATTCTAAGTTTGCTGCCTTGGAGAATAGAATAGAATGGTGGAAAACCAAAACTTCTAACATGAATGGCTATGTATCACAACTAGCCAATTCAATAAGTGATATTCAAGCAAGAATCAGTAGAAATTTACCTTCAAACACATTTGTTAATCCCAAATCTATTAATGCTATAAGTTCGAGAAGTGAAAAAATAGTGGGGAAACTAGTTCTAAAACTAAAGAGTTGATCGAAGAAAACCTTCACTCATGCCAGAATCAGAAAGTAGCAAAGGAAAGGAGATATTGTAGCAGGAAAATGAGCAAACCATATTGAAGGGTGCTGCACAATCACCTATTATGCATGAAGCAGTTGCTAGTTCTAGTAGTGCAGGTCAGAAATCATATAGGAACCAGAATAAGAAAGAGCATGAAGATGCAAAATAAAAGGATGGAGAGATAAGTATGAAACACCTACCTTTTCCTAATGCATACATGTGTCCAAAGAAGCTTTCGAAAGATAAACAGGAACAAGATATTATGAATCTATTAGGGAAATTGGAAGTTAATATGCCACTTGACGATCTGATTACAAGTATATCTAAGTATGTGAAATTCATGAAAGAACTCTGCACTAATAAAAAAATTTGCAAGCCAAATTAAAGGGTTCAAGTATGATCCAGTGTGTCAGCTTTACTTAAGCCACAACCTTCTACTAAAGGTAATGATCCAGGTTCTTTTACAATCCCAATCACCATTGGTAAGTTTCAGAGTGCTAGTGCTTTGTTAGATCTTGGTGTAGCCATTAATGTAATTCCAACTTCCATGATAGTTCAACTTGTTAATCGGACCACTAGGAAACCTGAGGGACTTCTAGAGGACATATTGGTGAAGGTCGAAGACTTGATTACACCTGCAGATTTTTATGTCTTAGATACGTCATATAAGTGAACCTCAAAAGGTCCTATTATTTTGGGGAGGCTATTCCTTAGAACAGCTAACACTATCATAAGCATGAAAAATGGGAGCATCACATTGGAAGTAGGTGATGATGTCATAAGGTAGCAGGAGAAGATAATGTTGCTGATCCTCTAACAAAGCCGCTTGTGCAGGCAAAGCATGAGCGTCATGTTGGTCAATGGTAATTAGTCAAATTAATGATTGTACCTAGTGCAAGTGGGAGGTTGTTGGAAATTGTGCCCTAGGGGCCAATCATTGTCTTATGAACATTGTTGATTTATGAATTTATTAATTGTTTTATCATATTATTTGCATGTTTACTGTGATGACCATCCTTGGATAACTCATGATCTTATCCTAAATGTCCCTGGTCGGTCATCTATGCAGGAGCATAGATGAAATAAGACCAGTATGATTTTGAAGATGTATAGAGATATAAATCAAAGTCACAGGCACATGTAAGAGTACAAGGTTACATTGTTCATCGATCCTCATATGATTTGGGTAGTCGTTATGTCTTGCTAGAGGCCGCTTGCGACTTGTGGGCCAGTATAACAAATGACCCACTGCCAACTTCATATAGGCCTACAGGGTCACACACGAAATAGCCCAACACGAGCTTTGATGTCCAGATTCATTGAATCTAAGACATGTCCGATTCAATGAATGATCCAGGGTGGATGTATATATTTATTTATATTTATATTCATATATCTATAAGTTCGTATATATACATTATATATAAGAGATATGTGAGATTTAATTTATAAGGATAAATTAAATCTCTTTCACGTTTGAATTTGAAATTCAAATTGATATGATATCTCAAATTTGATTTATGAAAATAAATCAAATATAGTTCAGCCTTATCTTTATTTTAAATTAAATAAATAGGTGAATTAAATCTGTGGGACGGATTTAATATAAATATTATTTATTTAATTAGTTTCTTATCAAATTATACGATATATGATATTGTATTAATTTCAGAATTAATATAAGATTAACTCCAAAAATCCAATTCGGTAGAGAAAAACGCATAGCATCCCATATATCTGATTTGAGGAGCTACGTTTTGAAAACACATAGAATACAGAAAGGCCGAAGGGGAATCTGCAAAAGGTTTGCAGATAAGAAGCTGCCGAAATAGAGACGGAGAGAACGAATTCTTGAGAAAGCCCTGGAGGGACAAGAGACGCTAGCACGTCGTTCATGGTTAGAACACTGTTTGTGTGGATACCAGCAGAGGAAGCCGACCTGAGTCGTCGACTTCTTGCGATCGGAAAGGGAGCACGAGCCGCGGAGAGAAGCTGTGAACGTCGTGAGCAGAAGCTGTAGAAGCCGCTGAGGAACACTCAGGGTAATGCTTCTTCCCACTTGACTTAAACATATACGGTAGATCCTGGCAAGGAATAGAAAATTTTTTAAGTTAATTTCCGCTGCGTGTCTTCCAATTCCTTACACTTTCCGCACTTGTCCTGGTTTAGATGTTAATTTTGAGTTGAAAGGACCTTTATTAAGTAACTTACCAAAGTTTTATGGATTGGCAGGTGAGGATCATTTCAAGTATTTGACGACTATGCAGTGGGTTTACTCATCCCTGAAACCTGTAGGTGTTGACATGGATGCTGTACAGGGACGAGTATTCCACTTTATACTTGAAGGAAAAGAAAATGAATAGTTTTTTGTGCTACTACATCATACACCTCAACCCTTAGACTCTTAGAATAACTTAAGGACTACTTTCTTAGAAAGATACTTCCCTACTTCCAAGATTGCTACATTGAAAAAGGAGATTTTTACTGCAAAATAGTATGATTTCTATGAGTTTTGGGGATCGTTTTAAGAGATTTCTATGATTAGCTAGAGGTCCATGTCACGATATTCCAAGTGAGCATTTGGTATAGTATTTCATTCAGGATTGCACTATGCATATAGAAAGAATTTGGATGTAAATTCTGGGGTTCCATTGATAATTTAACTCCAGATGAAGCATGGAACTTGATTGAGAAGATAGTAAGCAATGACTAGCAATATGGGGGCTATGGTACTAGACAAGTCCATGAGTTTTCTTTAAGGCTTTCTCAAAATTTTAATAGTTTATCTTCTCAAGTTGTTGCCATGAATGCTGAGATTAACAATGTAGCTGCTCAACTGAGTAATTCACATGTTCAAAGCACATACTCTCAATCTCTTGTGGCTCTTATTTGTCAGCTTTGTTATTCACCTATGCACGCCACTGTCAATTGTCCTACACTTTGTGTAGATGTATCATCCATCTATCAAGTCAAACAAAACCAGTATCTATAAAGGAATCCATACTCCAACACATATAATGAAGGATGGAGAGATCATCCTAATCTTAGATGGAGGTAGAGACAGAAATTTTGGATAGAATAAATTTAATAATGATAGACAATTGTTGAATCATCTAGAGCTATAGAATTACCTACTGCTGCAAAAGATGATGGTATATCTGAGATAATTAAGAGCATTAATGTGATGAATGCAAATATAAACTTTATAAACATAACTTTCAATTCTAACTTCAAGGACCTGAGATCTACTGTGGAGAACAACCTAGCAATGATATATTCTAAGTTTGCTGCCTTGGAGAATAGAATAGAATGGTGGAAAACCAAAACTTCTAACATGAATGGCTATGTATCACAACTAGCCAATTCAATAAGTGATATTCAAGCAAGAATCAGTAGAAATTTACCTTCAAACACATTTGTTAATCCCAAATCTATTAATGCTATAAGTTTGAGAAGTGAAAAAATAGTGGGGAAACTAGTTCTAAAACTAAAGAGTTGATCGAAGAAAACCTTCACTCATGCCAGAATCAGAAAGTAGCAAAGGAAAGGAGATATTGTAGCAGGAAAATGAGCAAACCATATTGAAGGGTGCTGCACAATCACCTATTATGCATGAAGCAGTTGCTAGTTCTAGTAGTGCAGGTCAGAAATCATATAGGAACCAGAATAAGAAAGAGCATGAAGATGCAAAATAAAAGGATGGAGAGATAAGTATGAAACACCTACCTTTTCCTAATGCATACATGTGTCCAAAGAAGCTTTCGAAAGATAAACAGGAACAAGATATTATGAATCTATTAGGGAAATTGGAAGTTAATATGCCACTTGACGATCTGATTACAAGTATATCTAAGTATGTGAAATTCATGAAAGAACTCTGCACTAATAAAAAAATTTGCAAGCCAAATTAAAGGGTTCAAGTATGATCCAGTGTGTCAGCTTTACTTAAGCCACAACCTTCTACTAAAGGTAATGATCCAGGTTCTTTTACAATCCCAATCACCATTGGTAAGTTTCAGAGTGCTAGTGCTTTGTTAGATCTTGGTGTAGCCATTAATGTAATTCCAACTTCCATGATAGTTCAACTTGTTAATCGGACCACTAGGAAACCTGAGGGACTTCTAGAGGACATATTGGTGAAGGTCGAAGACTTGATTACACCTGCAGATTTTTATGTCTTAGATACGTCATATAAGTGAACCTCAAAAGGTCCTATTATTTTGGGGAGGCTATTCCTTAGAACAGCTAACACTATCATAAGCATGAAAAATGGGAGCATCACATTGGAAGTAGGTGATGATGTCATAAGGTAGCAGGAGAAGATAATGTTGCTGATCCTCTAACAAAGCCGCTTGTGCAGGCAAAGCATGAGCGTCATGTTGGTCAATGGTAATTAGTCAAATTAATGATTGTACCTAGTGCAAGTGGGAGGTTGTTGGAAATTGTGCCCTAGGGGCCAATCATTGTCTTATGAACATTGTTGATTTATGAATTTATTAATTGTGTTATCATATTATTTGCATGTTTACTGTGATGACCATCCTTGGATAACTCATGATCTTATCCTAAATGTCCCTGGTCGGTCATCTATGCAGGAGCATAGATGAAATAAGACCAATATGATTTTGAAGATGTATAGAGATATAAATCAAAGTCACAGGCACATGTAAGAGTACAAGGTTACATTGTTCATCGATCCTCATATGATTTGGGTAGTCGTTATGTCTTGCTAGAGGCCGCTTGCGACTTGTGGGCCAGTATAACAAATGACCCACTGCCAACTTCATATAGGCCTACAGGGTCACACACAAAATAGCCCAACACGAGCTTTGATGTCCAGATTCATTGAATCTAAGACATGTCCGATTCAATGAATGATCCAGGGTGGATGTATATATTTATTTATATTTATATTCATATATCTATAAATTCGTATATATACATTATATATAAGAGATATATGAGATTTAATTTATAAGGATAAATTAAATCTCTATCACGTTTGAATTTGAAATTCAAATTGATATGATATCTCAAATTTGATTTATGAAAATAAATCAAATATAGTTCAGCCTTATCTTTATTTTAAATTAAATAAATAGGTGAATTAAATCTGTGGGACGGATTTAATATAAATATTATTTATTTAATTAGTTTCTTATCAAATTATACGATATATGATATTGTATTAATTTCAGAATTAATATAAGATTAACTCCAAAAATCCAATTCGGTAGAGAAAAACGCATAGCATCCCATATATCTGATTTGAGGAGCTACGTTTTGAAAACACATAGAATACAGAAAGGCCGAAGGGGAATCTGCAAAAGGTTTGCAGATAAGAAGCTGCCGAAATAGAGACGGAGAGAACGAATTCTTGAGAAAGCCCTGGAGGGACAAGAGACGCTAGCACGTCGTTCATGGTTAGAACACTGTTTGTGTGGATACCAGCAGAGGAAGCCGACCTGAGTCGTCGACTTCTTGCGATCGGAAAGGGAGCACGAGCCGCGGAGAGAAGCTGTGAATGTCGTGAGCAGAAGCTGTAGAAGCCGCTGAGGAACACTCAGGGTAATGCTTCTTCCCACTTGACTTAAACATATACGGTAGATCCTGGCAAGGAATAGAAAATTTTTTAAGTTAATTTCCGCTGCGTGTCTTCCAATTCCTTACACTTTCCGCACTTGTCCTGGTTTAGATGTTAATTTTGAGTTGAAAGGACCTTTATTAAGTAACTTACCAAAGTTTTATGGATTGGCAGGTGAGGATCATTTCAAGTATTTGACGACTATGCAGTGGGTTTACTCATCCCTGAAACCTGTAGGTGTTGACATGGATGCTGTACAGGGACGAGTATTCCACTTTATACTTGAAGGAAAAGAAAATGAATAGTTTTTTGTGCTACTACATCATACACCTCAACCCTTAGACTCTTAGAATAACTTAAGGACTACTTTCTTAGAAAGATACTTCCCTACTTCCAAGATTGCTACATTGAAAAAGGAGATTTTTACTGCAAAATAGTATGATTTCTATGAGTTTTGGGGATCGTTTTAAGAGATTTCTATGATTAGCTAGAGGTCCATGTCACGATATTCCAAGTGAGCATTTGGTATAGTATTTCATTTAGGATTGCACTATGCATATAGAAAGAATTTGGATGTAAATTCTGGGGTTCCATTGATAATTTAACTCCAGATGAAGCATGGAACTTGATTGAGAAGATAGTAAGCAATGACTAGCAATATGGGGGCTATGGTACTAGACAAGTCCATGAGTTTTCTTTAAGGCTTTCTCAAAATTTTAATAGTTTATCTTCTCAAGTTGTTGCCATGAATGCTGAGATTAACAATGTAGCTGCTCAACTGAGTAATTCACATGTTCAAAGCACATACTCTCAATCTCTTGTGGCTCTTATTTGTCAGCTTTGTTATTCACCTATGCACGCCACTGTCAATTGTCCTACACTTTGTGTAGATGTATCATCCATCTATCAAGTCAAACAAAACCAGTATCTATAAAGGAATCCATACTCCAACACATATAATGAAGGATGGAGAGATCATCCTAATCTTAGATGGAGGTAGAGACAGAAATTTTGGATAGAATAAATTTAATAATGATAGACAATTGTTGAATCATCTAGAGCTATAGAATTACCTACTGCTGCAAAAGATGATGGTATATCTGAGATAATTAAGAGCATTAATGTGATGAATGCAAATATAAACTTTATAAACATAACTTTCAATTCTAACTTCAAGGACCTGAGATCTACTGTGGAGAACAACCTAGCAATGATATATTCTAAGTTTGCTGCCTTGGAGAATAGAATAGAATGGTGGAAAACCAAAACTTCTAACATGAATGGCTATGTATCACAACTAGCCAATTCAATAAGTGATATTCAAGCAAGAATCAGTAGAAATTTACCTTCAAACACATTTGTTAATCCCAAATCTATTAATGCTATAAGTTTGAGAAGTGAAAAAATAGTGGGGAAACTAGTTCTAAAACTAAAGAGTTGATCGAAGAAAACCTTCACTCATGCCAGAATCAGAAAGTAGCAAAGGAAAGGAGATATTGTAGCAGGAAAATGAGCAAACCATATTGAAGGGTGCTGCACAATCACCTATTATGCATGAAGCAGTTGCTAGTTCTAGTAGTGCAGGTCAGAAATCATATAGGAACCAGAATAAGAAAGAGCATGAAGATGCAAAATAAAAGGATGGAGAGATAAGTATGAAACACCTACCTTTTCCTAATGCATACATGTGTCCAAAGAAGCTTTCGAAAGATAAACAGGAACAAGATATTATGAATCTATTAGGGAAATTGGAAGTTAATATGCCACTTGACGATCTGATTACAAGTATATCTAAGTATGTGAAATTCATGAAAGAACTCTGCACTAATAAAAAAATTTGCAAGCCAAATTAAAGGGTTCAAGTATGATCCAGTGTGTCAGCTTTACTTAAGCCACAACCTTCTACTAAAGGTAATGATCCAGGTTCTTTTACAATCCCAATCACCATTGGTAAGTTTCAGAGTGCTAGTGCTTTGTTAGATCTTGGTGTAGCCATTAATGTAATTCCAACTTCCATGATAGTTCAACTTGTTAATCGGACCACTAGGAAACCTGAGGGACTTCTAGAGGACATATTGGTGAAGGTCGAAGACTTGATTACACCTGCAGATTTTTATGTCTTAGATACGTCATATAAGTGAACCTCAAAAGGTCCTATTATTTTGGGGAGGCTATTCCTTAGAACAGCTAACACTATCATAAGCATGAAAAATGGGAGCATCACATTGGAAGTAGGTGATGATGTCATAAGGTAGCAGGAGAAGATAATGTTGCTGATCCTCTAACAAAGCCGCTTGTGCAGGCAAAGCATGAGCGTCATGTTGGTCAATGGTAATTAGTCAAATTAATGATTGTACCTAGTGCAAGTGGGAGGTTGTTGGAAATTGTGCCCTAGGGGCCAATCATTGTCTTATGAACATTGTTGATTTATGAATTTATTAATTGTGTTATCATATTATTTGCATGTTTACTGTGATGACCATCCTTGGATAACTCATGATCTTATCCTAAATGTCCCTGGTCGGTCATCTATGCAGGAGCATAGATGAAATAAGACCAGTATGATTTTGAAGATGTATAGAGATATAAATCAAAGTCACAGGCACATGTAAGAGTACAAGGTTACATTGTTCATCGATCCTCATATGATTTGGGTAGTCGTTATGTCTTGCTAGAGGCCGCTTGCGACTTGTGGGCCAGTATAACAAATGACCCACTGCCAACTTCATATAGGCCTACAGGGTCACACACGAAATAGCCCAACACGAGCTTTGATGTCCAGATTCATTGAATCTAAGACATGTCCGATTCAATGAATGATCCAGGGTGGATGTATATATTTATTTATATTTATATTCATATATCTATAAGTTCGTATATATACATTATATATAAGAGATATGTGAGATTTAATTTATAAGGATAAATTAAATCTCTATCACGTTTGAATTTGAAATTCAAATTGATATGATATCTCAAATTTGATTTATGAAAATAAATCAAATATAGTTCAGCCTTATCTTTATTTTAAATTAAATAAATAGGTGAATTAAATCTGTGGGACGGATTTAATATAAATATTATTTATTTAATTAGTTTCTTATCAAATTATACGATATATGATATTGTATTAATTTCAGAATTAATATAAGATTAACTCCAAAAATCCAATTCGGTAGAGAAAAACGCATAGCATCCCATATATCTGATTTGAGGAGCTACGTTTTGAAAACACATAGAATACAGAAAGGCCGAAGGGGAATCTGCAAAAGGTTTGCAGATAAGAAGCTGCCGAAATAGAGACGGAGAGAACGAATTCTTGAGAAAGCCCTGGAGGGACAAGAGACGCTAGCACGTCGTTCATGGTTAGAACACTGTTTGTGTGGATACCAGCAGAGGAAGCCGACCTGAGTCGTCGACTTCTTGCGATCGGAAAGGGAGCACGAGCCGCGGAGAGAAGCTGTGAACGTCGTGAGCAGAAGCTGTAGAAGCCGCTGAGGAACACTCAGGGTAATGCTTCTTCCCACTTGACTTAAACATATACGGTAGATCCTGGCAAGGAATAGAAAATTTTTTAAGTTAATTTCCGCTGCGTGTCTTCCAATTCCTTACACTTTCCGCACTTGTCCTGGTTTAGATGTTAATTTTGAGTTGAAAGGACCTTTATTAAGTAACTTACCAAAGTTTTATGGATTGGCAGGTGAGGATCATTTCAAGTATTTGACGACTATGCAGTGGGTTTACTCATCCCTGAAACCTGTAGGTGTTGACATGGATGCTGTACAGGGACGAGTATTCCACTTTATACTTGAAGGAAAAGAAAATGAATAGTTTTTTGTGCTACTACATCATACACCTCAACCCTTAGACTCTTAGAATAACTTAAGGACTACTTTCTTAGAAAGATACTTCCCTACTTCCAAGATTGCTACATTGAAAAAGGAGATTTTTACTGCAAAATAGTATGATTTCTATGAGTTTTGGGGATCGTTTTAAGAGATTTCTATGATTAGCTAGAGGTCCATGTCACGATATTCCAAGTGAGCATTTGGTATAGTATTTCATTCAGGATTGCACTATGCATATAGAAAGAATTTGGATGTAAATTCTGGGGTTCCATTGATAATTTAACTCCAGATGAAGCATGGAACTTGATTGAGAAGATAGTAAGCAATGACTAGCAATATGGGGGCTATGGTACTAGACAAGTCCATGAGTTTTCTTTAAGGCTTTCTCAAAATTTTAATAGTTTATCTTCTCAAGTTGTTGCCATGAATGCTGAGATTAACAATGTAGCTGCTCAACTGAGTAATTCACATGTTCAAAGCACATACTCTCAATCTCTTGTGGCTCTTATTTGTCAGCTTTGTTATTCACCTATGCACGCCACTGTCAATTGTCCTACACTTTGTGTAGATGTATCATCCATCTATCAAGTCAAACAAAACCAGTATCTATAAAGGAATCCATACTCCAACACATATAATGAAGGATGGAGAGATCATCCTAATCTTAGATGGAGGGATGGAGGTAGAGACAAAAATTTTGGATAGAATACATTTAATAATGATAGACAATTGTTGAATCATCTAGAGCTATAGAATTACCTACTGCTGCAAAAGATGATGGTATATCTGAGATAATTAAGAGCATTAATGTGATGAATGCAAATATAAACTTTATAAACATAACTTTCAATTCTAACTTCAAGGACCTGAGATCTACTGTGGAGAACAACCTAGCAATGATATATTCTAAGTTTGCTGCCTTGGAGAATAGAATAGAATGGTGGAAAACCAAAACTTCTAACATGAATGGCTATGTATCACAACTAGCCAATTCAATAAGTGATATTCAAGCAAGAATCAGTAGAAATTTACCTTCAAACACATTTGTTAATCCCAAATCTATTAATGCTATAAGTTTGAGAAGTGAAAAAACAGTGGGGAAACTAGTTCTAAAACTAAAGAGTTGATTGAAGAAAACCTTCACTCATGCCAGAATCAGAAAGTGGCAAAGGAAAGGAGATATTGTAGCAGGAAAATGAGCAAACCATATTGAAGGGTGCTGCACAATCACCTATTATGCATGAAGCAGTTGCTAGTTCTAGTAGTGCAGGTCAGAAATCATATAGGAACCATAATAAGAAAGAGCATGAAGATGCAAAATAAAAGGATAGAGAGATAAGTATGAAACACCTACCTTTTGCTAATGCATACATGTGTCCAAAGAAGCTTTTGAAAGATAAACAGGAACAAGATATTATGAATCTATTAGGGAAATTGGAAGTTAATATGCCACTTGACGATCTGATTACAAGTATATCTAAGTATGTGAAATTCATGAAAGAACTCTGCACTAATAAAAAAATTTGCAAGCCAAATTAAAGGGTTCAAGTATGATCCAGTGTGTCAGCTTTACTTAAGCCACAACCTTCTACTAAAGGTAATGATCCAGGTTCTTTTACAATCCCAATCACCATTGGTAAGTTTCAGAGTGCTAGTGCTTTGTTAGATCTTGGTGTAGCCATTAATGTAATTCCAACTTCCATGATAGTTCAACTTGTTAATCGGACCACTAGGAAACCTGAGGGACTTCTAGAGCACATATTGGTGAAGGTCAAAGACTTGATTACACCTGCAGATTTTTATGTCTTAGATACGTCATATAAGTGAACCTCAAAAGGTCCTATTATTTTGGGGAGGCTATTCCTTAGAACAGCTAACACTATCATAAGCATGAAAAATGGGAGCATCACATTGGAAGTAGGTGATGATGTCATAAGGTAGCAGGAGAAGATAATGTTGCTGATCCTCTAACAAAGCCGCTTGTGCAGGCAAAGCATGAGCGTCATGTTGGTCAATGGTAATTAGTCAAATTAATGATTGTACCTAGTGTAAGTGGGAGGTTGTTGGAAATTGTGCCCTAGGGGCCAATCATTGTCTTATGAACATTGTTGATTTATGAATTTATTAATTGTGTTATCATATTATTTGCATGTTTACTGTGATGACCATCCTTGGATAACTCATGATCTTATCCTAAATGTCCCTGGTCGGTCATCTATGCAGGAGCATAGATGAAATAAGACCAGTATGATTTTGAAGATGTATAGAGATATAAATCAAAGTCACAGGCACATGTAAGAGTACAAGGTTACATTGTTCATCGATCCTCATATGATTTGGGTAGTCGTTATGTCTTGCTAGAGACCGCTTGCGACTTGTGGGCCAGTATAACAAATGACCCACTGCCAACTTCATATAGGCCTACAGGGTCACACACGAAATAGCCCAACACGAGCTTTGATGTCCAGATTCATTGAATCTAAGACATGTCCGATTCAATGAATGATCCAGGGTGGATGTATATATTTATTTATATTTATATTCATATATCTATAAATTCGTATATATACATTATATATAAGAGATATGTGAGATTTAATTTATAAGGATAAATTAAATCTCTATCACGTTTGAATTTGAAATTCAAATTGATATGATATCTCAAATTTGATTTATGAAAATAAATCAAATATAGTTCAGCCTTATCTTTATTTTAAATTAAATAAATAGGTGAATTAAATCTGTGGGACGGATTTAATATAAATATTATTTATTTAATTAGTTTCTTATCAAATTATACGATATATGATATTGTATTAATTTCAGAATTAATATAAGATTAACTCCAAAAATCCAATTCGGTAGAGAAAAATGCATAGCATCCCATATATCTGATTTGAGGAGCTACGTTTTGAAAACACATAGAATACAGAAAGGCCGAAGGGGAATCTGCAAAAGGTTTGCATATAAGAAGCTGCCGAAATAGAGACGGAGAGAACGAATTCTTGAGAAAGCCCTGGAGGGACAAGAGACGCTAGCACGTCGTTCATGGTTAGAACACTGTTTGTGTGGATACCAGCAGAGGAAGCCGACCTGAGTCGTCGACTTCTTGCCATCGGAAAGGGAGCACGAGCCGTGGAGAGAAGCTGTGAACGTCGTGAGCAGAAGCTGTAGAAGCCGCTGAGGAACACTCAGGGTAATGCTTCTTCCCACTTGACTTAAACATATACGGTAGATCCTGGCAAGGAATAGAAAATTTTTTAAGTTAATTTCGGCTGCGTGTGTTCCAATTCCTTACACTTTCCGCACTTGTCCTGGTTTAGATGTTAATTTTGAGTTGAAAGGACCTTTATTAAGTAACTTACCAAAGTTTTATGGATTGGCAGGTGAGGATCATTTCAAGTATTTGACGACTATGCAGTGGGTTTACTCATCCCTGAAACCTGTAGGTGTTGACATGGATGCTGTACAGGGACAAGTATTCCACTTTATACTTGAAGGAAAAGAAAATGAATAGTTTTTTATGCTACTACATCATACACCTCAACCCTTAGACTCTTAGAATAACTTAAGGACTACTTTCTTAGAAAGATACTTCCCTACTTCCAAGATTGCTACATTGAAAAAGGAGATTTTTACTGCAAAATAGTATGATTTCTATGAGTTTTGGGGATCGTTTTAAGAGATTTCTATGATTAGCTAGAGGTCCATGTCACGATATTCCAAGTGAGCATTTGGTATAGTATTTCATTCAGGATTGCACTATGCATATAGAAAGAATTTGGATGTAAATTCTGGGGTTCCATTGATAATTTAACTCCAGATGAAGCATGGAACTTGATTGAGAAGATAGTAAGCAATGACTAGCAATATGGGGGCTATGGTACTAGACAAGTCCATGAGTTTTCTTTAAGGCTTTCTCAAAATTTTAATAGTTTATCTTCTCAAGTTGTTGCCATGAATGCTGAGATTAACAATGTAGCTGCTCAACTGAGTAATTCACATGTTCAAAGCACATACTCTCAATCTCTTGTGGCTCTTATTTGTCAGCTTTGTTATTCACCTATGCACGCCACTGTCAATTGTCCTACACTTTGTGTAGATGTATCATCCATCTATCAAGTCAAACAAAACCAGTATCTATAAAGGAATCATACCCCAACACATATAATGAAGGATGGAGAGATCATCCTAATCTTAGATGGAGGTAGAGACAGAAATTTTGGATAGAATAAATTTAATAATGATAGACAATTGTTGAATCATCTAGAGCTATAGAATTACCTACTACTGCAAAAGATGATGGTATATCTGAGATAATTAAGAGCATTAATGTGATGAATGCAAATATAAACTTTATAAACATAACTTTCAATTCTAACTTCAAGGACCTGAGATCTACTGTGGAGAACAACCTAGCAATGATATATTCTAAGTTTGCTGCCTTGGAGAATAGAATAGAATGGTGGAAAACCAAAACTTCTAACATGAATGGCTATGTATCACAACTAGCCAATTCAATAAGTGATATTCAAGCGAGAATCAGTAGAAATTTACCTTCAAACACATTTGTTAATCCCAAATCTATTAATGCTATAAGTTTGAGAAGTGAAAAAACAGTGGGGAAACTAGTTCTAAAACTAAAGAGTTGATTGAAGAAAACCTTCACTCATGCCAGAATCAGAAAGTAGCAAAGGAAAGGAGATATTGTAGCAGGAAAATGAGCAAACCATATTGAAGGGTGCTACACAATCACATATTATGCATGAAGCAGTTGCTAGTTCTAGTAGTGCAGGTCAGAAATCATATAGGAACCAGAATAAGAAAGAGCATGAAGATGAAAAATAAAAGGATAGAGAGATAAGTATGAAACATGTAATATCCTTAATTTTCTGTACTGGTTCCTATGTACAGATTAAACGGAATATATGAGCTCTGTTTCAGGAAAAACATGTGTACCTTTATGTAAAGAAAAGGATTAAATTGCAAAAGAAAGGAAATTAAGGGACCTAAATGTAATTATGGAAAGTTTGAAGTTAGGAATGAAAAGTAGACAAAAATATGGGGTCTTAAAGTGTAATTTTAGCCAAATTAAGGGACTTAATTATAAAGAAGGAAAAGTTCCCTGGGGCTAAAGTATAATTAAAGAAAATAGGCCAGAAGTGGTTTGCACCGCCCGACAGCATTTCAGTCCCAGATTCTACCAGAAGGTAGGGCAGGTGACGCCGGGTAACCAAGCCTAATACCGAAATTTTTGAAGACTCCAGATAGCCAGAAATGGACTGATCGTCCAAAAGTTATAAAAATTTATACCGGATACCCTAGATTTCAGATATAAGTGGGAAAATACAGGATGATGCGCCTTTATGGGCGGATGTCGGGAAACTGACAGGATACCGATAGGAGGTCTGTAGGAAAAGTTATTCACAAAATAAAGAAATCCAGACGGAGTGTGAGGCCTCCGGGGATCCGGGTAGGAGATTTATCGGTATTTTTAAAGAGGCTGAATGCGATCGGATGACTTCGGTCAGATGACCGTTATAACCCCCAAGGATGCCTGAACACAGTAGGACGCTATATCTGGGAAAAAGAGCCGGTGTCCGGAAAAGGTATATACTCGGTAAATAATAGTTAAAATATTCAATGAATTGTGTTAAAGGAAGATTCCTCGTAATGCGTGCCATACAGGTAATGGACCCAGGAAGCCCGAAAATGGCGCCATTAGAGGCCCAATAAGACTCTTGGACTGATAGGTGGGCCAATGTCCAGCAGAACCCCAGAAAAGTGCGAAATTACGAAAATGCCCCTATGTTGTACAAAAAGGGCAGCAGATGAATATAGGGTATTCTGGTCATTTTGGACAGACCCAGAGGTCAAGACATGTCTAAATAAGGTTGACTAGAGTCAGAATAAGCTTTGACCGGGTCCAGAAAGGTGTGAAATGACGATTTTGCCCTTAGGGATTAAAATAGGACAAGATAGGGCACCAAGGGCATTTTGGTCATTTTGCAGGGGATATGTAATTGAGTCTGGACCCAGTATTAAAAAGTTAATGATATAAAGGGTCTAGATACTAAATGTGAGGTCAGTAGACATAAAAAGGATCTTCAGAAACATCAGATTCAGAAAATGGCACGTTTTTCGAGGCGATGGACCGGGCCGGTACCAGATTAGACCGGAAAGCTTCCAGAACCTCCAAATTTCGTCACATGAAGAATATGGGTGGTGAGGTGTCCTATGAGGTGTCCCATGAGGTGTCCAGGGTGATGCAGTAAAAAGAATTAAAGAAAATAGGAAATTCCAGGAAAAACCAGGACCACATGTTCAGATGGCTTCAAAATTACAAGAATGCCATCCATTAAAGCTATAAATACCCCTTCCCCTCCCATTTTATGCATCCCACGTTTTTGGCAAGAAAAGAGAGAGAAAGAAGAGAGAGAAGGAGAAAGAAAGAAAGAAAGGAAGTTCTGGTGGAGTTGGAAGTAGTAAGGAAGTTCTGAAGCTCTGCTTTTGAGGTAACAACTAATCCTAGCTCTTATGTAATGTCTTTGTGATGTGTTGTTTTGTTTGGTTGATTGTTGTCCTATATGTTATGCTTGAAGCTCTATTCCAATGCTATGATCATATGTTATTGAATATGGAAGCATGCAGCATACTTATCTATACACAGTCACAAGCAAGCACCGTCACTTTGCATTACATATTTTGTTATGATTGTTGTTACTGGGATTCTTTTGAATCTCATTCCCAAACATAACATTACAGGGGAGGTTCTGTCAAAATAAAATTTGGAAATCTTAAGAGACGCCGGTAGGCTGCCGAAATTCCGACAACGAAGACGGAACAAAGAAAGGAACTGATACGTACTGTGTACGTAGTGCTGTCTAAGGAGGCTGGAAGTGAGTGGACCCAGCAGGTTCATCCAGTCTTTCCTGGGTACTACGTAGAATGGTAGTTCGCATAAGGGAATTACCGAATCGGTACAACATCAGTTACTTTCTAAAGAAGAATTGTAGCAGTTATGCTGCCGGTTTTTTAGACAGAAAAGGATGTAATAAAATATGAGGGAGTTAATCATGCACTAATATATAACAGTTGATTATTTGATATTAATTGTTATCTGGCCTGTATGACTGATATGTGTTGGCTGTAGGCTTGAGTATGTAAAGACTAAATGCTGAAAATAGGCTCAGTGAACAGTAACTCGTGAAGACCCATTCATGTTTGATAAATCATTAAAAATAGTAAATGATTGAATTAATGTACGAAATTTTTAGGGTAAAAAGTAGACATACTAAGATTTAATTTGATATATAGAATGTCTAATTTGGATGTATACACGAAAAGATATAAATTGTTAAAGTTGGGACCAGAATGCTGGATTCAGGAGAAAGTCATTGGATAAACAGTAAGATTGAAACGTTGACCCACGTGAGATTTGTCAAGGATTGGTCAACCAATTATTTTTCCCTGAAATATATTTGAGTTAGCTTCATGTAGCAATTTGAACCACTTCATTTCGATTTTTATAGAATTAGTTATAAATTTTCAAAATCAGGTCACTCATCTGGAATTTGCCACAGTGAACAGTACTCGATATGAATAAAATTCCAGATTAAGTGTTTAGACTTCAATGACCCTGAAAGTGGTTTAAGTGCTACTGAATGGTCCCTAAGATGTATAAATATAAGGATGTGACATTTTGGTATCAGAGCAAAGGATTTTGGCTTAAGAAATACTCTGAATAGATGATTTATAGAAAGATATACCATGATAAAGCCGTCATAATTGACACTAAGTAGTGTTTGCAGGATGGCTAGACATAGATTTGGGTCTGAAACTACGGTAAACCAATGCGAATTAAGACCAGAGGTCTCTAGTTCAGATAGTTCAGAAGAAGAGATAGTAAGCAATGATTCTGACCTCTGGACACCTCCAGTAGCTGGTGATTCTGAGGAGGATAGTTCCTCGATAGGATCAAACTTTCCAATTGATGATCAGGAAGTGATGATAACAGAAGGCCCTATTCCTGCCATTTCCATATGTGCGGTACCCTTGAATATAACAGACAATTCAGGGTCCAGCCAAGTACGTGTTCAGAGTAATGCGCCAGGTTCCAGTAGGCCCGAAGTGACTCTGGTAGAAATGTATTTGGGAGGTTTAATCGTAAGAATGGTCCCAGGGAGGAACCTGAGTAGAGAGCAACTTGAGAGCTCGGTAGCATTAGCCCGACAACTATACGAGTTGAGGCAGACCCTGTTCGAAAACATAGATTAAGATTATTCGGTCTACCAGGAGTTTATCACAAGGGTGAAAGCCATATATCAAGCCTGGGATTCAAATGTGTTAACCATGGGGTTTTGGCTAGAAATTATGAATGACGTATTGCCGAAGACTCCTACCTGGAGATCGGAGTTGGACCAGTATTTTGATAGAGAATCATATTGTACCATATCCGACTGGATCTACCTAGTAGAAGAATACATTAGAATAAAGTTTAAGAAAATTAGAGTATAAAAGACTGGAATGGTACTGTGATATGTACATATATTTTGTATGTATATTATGTGTGAAATGAAATTTATTGTATTCCCTTCTGTTTTTAAGTATAACAAAATGGTACGAACAAGGAGAACTATTCTAGCTGAGGAACCCCGAGAGGCTGGAAACCTTAATCAAATGATTCTAGAACGATTAGAACAGCAACAAAAGATGATAGAAGAAATGAGAGCTGCTCAAGCACGAAATGAACAAGACAGAGATGCTGCCATAGCCGCGGCAGTAGCAGCAGCTGTAAATAATTTAAGACCGCCAGAGCCTTCAGGAGCAACTAGTAGAGAACCTGAAGAAGTCCACAGCAGGCAGAACAGCCCCAGAGAAGGGATGAATAAAGGGAGGAGGCAGTTGGCATCCAACAATGGATGGTGCGATTTTGCAAATACAATCCTCCCATATTCGAAGGGACATTTGAAGTACATGTAGCAGAAAATTGGGTCAGCAGATTAGAGAAGATCTTTAAGGTCCTCGACTGCCCGACTGAAACCAAGGCCCAAATGGCCATCTATCAATTGGAAAAGGATGCGGATAGATGGTGGAAGAATACAGAGTTACTTCTCCAAGCAAGAGATATTCCAGTTACCTAGGAAGTATTTCTTGAGCAATTTTATGAGAAATATTTCCCTCAATCTGTCAGAGATGAAAGGGAGGCTGAATTCCTTGTGCTAAGGCAAGGAGAAAAAGAAGCTTTTGATGAATATTTGGCCAAGTTCATCCGGCTATCTCAATATTCAACTTACCTACGCCAAGTGGATGACGAACGCTGGATGACAGAAAGAATGATTCGAGGGCTGAATTCTATGTTAAAGGAGAAGTTAACTCCCCAACAATACAGCCAGTTCAATAAGGCTGTGGAAGCATGTCGAATCGTTGAGAACAGCATGAATCATAGAATGCTGTCCAGATCTGGGAGTAAAGATCAAGCGACTTCTGATAAGGCCGGACGGAATCAAGAAGCGGCCAGTGGGAGCGGCTATAAGAAAAGAAAGCGCCCGTGGCAGACCAAGAGGCCTAATAGGGGAAATTTTCGCGGAAGATCCAATAACAGGGATCCGAAGGCCCCAATATGTGAAAAGTGTGGAAAGAATCATGGTGACAGACCATGTTTGATGGGCCAGAATGTATGCTACACCTGCGGAAAGCCCGGACATTTTTCCAGAGAATGTTCTCAAGCTATAACTGATCCAAGGCCAAGGACGGCGGGACGAGTGTTTGCACTCACTAGAGAGGATGCTCAGCGATCATCTGAGATGATCCAAGGTACAATCCATCTCAATGATCATGTTGTGACTGCCCTATTTGATTCGGGTGCAAGTCATTCCTTTATATTTTATGAATGTGCTAAAAGCCTAGGCCTTCTGATAAGCAAGTTATGTTATGATATACAGGTGAAAACCCCCACCAACGCTAGGGTGATCACATCTGATGCCTGTCTAAATAGTGTGGTGTGTTATGAGCACTGTAGTACCACCCTGGACCTGATCTGTATGCCTTTCCAGGAGATTGAAGTCATACTCGGTTTAAATTGGTTATCCTCCAATAATGTGATGTTGGACTGCAGAAACAAGACCCTAGTTCTTGGTCCAAAGATCACTGATCGGAGCTTAGAAGTACAACTGAACTTCGTGACAGAGGCTCAGGCAGAAAAATGTCTACGGAAAGGATGTCAGGGATATGTGGTATTCTTTTCTGTTCAAACAGAAGTGGAGGAAGGCATCGAGGAGGTTCCTGTAGTCAATGAATTTCCTGAAGTCTTTCCAAAGGAGATTCAGGGATTGCCTTCGGAGCGTGAAGTGGAGTTTGCGATCGACATTGTACCTGGAGCTGGACCAGTATCAAAAGCCCCATACAGGATGGCTCCCAACGAAATGATGGAACTGAAGAAGCAAATTGAGGAGCTATTGGAGAAAGGTTTTATACGACCCAGTGTATCGCCATGGGGTGCTCCAGTACTGTTCGTCAAGAAGAAAGATGGTAGCTTAAGGCTGTGCATTGACTATAGGGAATTAAATAAGCTTACAGTTAAGAACAAGTATCCTCTTCCCAGAATTGATGACCTGCTAGATCAATTGGCAGGAGCGAGCTTATTCTCCAAGATTGACTTGAGATCTGGCTACCATCAACTAAGGGTCAAGCCAGATGATATTCCAAAGACGGCGTTCAGAATGTGCTACGGACATTTTGAATTTTTGGTGATGCCTTTTGGACTAACCAATGCACCTGCTATTTTCATGGACTATATGAACCGAATTTTCAGGCCTTATCTAGATCAGTTCGTTGTGGTCTTTATTAATGATATTCTGGTGTACTCCAAATCTCCAGAGGAGCATGAAAGGCATTTGAGGATTGTTCTTGGTATCCTTAAAGAGAAGAAGCTCTATGCTAAGCTGAGTAAGTGCGAGTTTTGGCTTTCAGAAGTCAAATTTCTCGGTCATGTCATATCCCGAGACGGGGTAGCTGTAGATCCTAGCAAAGTTGAAGCAGTTTTGAGCTGGGAACAGCCAAGGACAGTGACAGAGATTAGAAGTTTTCTCGGCCTAGCAAGGTACTACAGACGATTCATTCAAGACTTTTCTCGAATTGCCTTACCACTTACCAAGCTGACTAGAAAGAATCAGCAGTTTAAGTGGGATGAGAAGTGCGAGGCTAGCTTCCAGCAGTTGAAGCAGAGATTAACGACTACTCCCGTGCTGATTATTCCAGACCCAACTCAGACTTATGTAATCTACACTGATGCTAGCAAGCAGGGCCTGGGATGTGTGCTTATGCAGCAAGGTCGAGTAGTAGCCTACGCCTCTCGGCAGTTAAAGCCACATGAAGAGAATTATCCCACTCATGATCTGGAGCTTGCGGCGGTGGTCTATGCCCTGAAGATATGGAGGCACTATTTATACGGAGCAACGATAGAGTTGTTTTGCGACCACAAAAGCCTGAAGTATCTGCAGGATCAGAAAGAGCTGAACATGAGGCAGCGGCGATGGATGGAATTGTTAAAAGATTATGACTTCCAGATTAAATACCATCCAGGAAAAGCCAATGTGGTAGCTGATGCCCTGAGTAGAAAGGTGGTGCAGGTTGCATACATGATGATCAAGGAATTGGAACTGATAGAAGATATGCGCGACTGGAGCCCTCTATATCAAATGCAACTGACGGAGAATCCTTTTGGAGGAGTTCATGTCAGAACTTGCATAGAAGATGAGATCAAAGAGGCTCAGGAGCAGGATAAGCTCGCAGCAATATTCAAAGACAAGCTGGAGAAAGGGAAGACAAGGGATTTTGAGATGTCCCCAGACGGATTGCTACAGTTTAGGGGAAAACCCTATATCCCAAATATTGGGGGATTAAGGGAAAGAATTCTGGAGGAAGCACATAAAAGCCGATATACGGTACATCCAGGTATGACCAAAATGTACCATGATATTAAAAGATTATTCTGGTGGCCTGGACTGAAGAAAGATGTTGTAGCTTACGTATCTAAGTGCTTAACCTGCCAGAAAGTGAAAGTTGAACATCAAAAACCAGCAGGAACGTTGCAGCCTTTAGATATTCCTGAGTGGAAATGGGATGGGATTGCCATGGACTTTGTGGAAGGACTACCCTTGATACCAAGTAGACATGATGCGATTTGGGTAGTAATCGATCAACTGACAAAGTCAGCACATTTCCTGGCAATCAATAAGAGAGATTCTCTAGAAAAGCTGGCAAAGCTGTATATAAAGGAAATCGTTAGGCTCCATGGTATCCCAAGCAGCATTGTGTCTGATAGAGATCCACGATTTACTTCAAATTTCTGGAGGGCTCTACAGGAAGAAATGGGCACTACTCTCAGATTCAGTACAGCTTATCATCCTCAGACAGATGGTCAATCTGAAAGAACAATACAGACGTTAGAGGATATGCTGAGAGCATGTGTCCTAGATTTCAAAGGCAGCTGGGATATCCATTTACCCCTTATAGAGTTTGCATATAACAATGGTTATCAGGCCAGTATACAGATGGCACCTTTTGAAGCACTCTATGGACGAAAATGTAGATCCCCCTTATGCTGGCTAGAGTTGAGCGAGAGAAGAATGCTTGGTCCAGATATAGTGGATCAAACTGCAGAACAAGTTGCGGTAATTAGAAAATGATTGTTGACGGCTCAAAGCAGACAGAAGAGCTATGCAGATGTCAGAAGGAAGCCGTTGGAATTTGAAGAAGGAGAACATGTATTCCTTAAGTTAACTCCAACCACAGGAGCCGGACGATCGATTAAGGTGAAGAAGTTGCATCCAAGATACATCGGGCCATTCCAGATTCTCTCAAAGATAGGAGCAGTAGCCTACAAGTTAACTCTTCCTCCGAATCTCAGCCAGATACATGATGTGTTCCATGTTTCCCAATTAAAGAAGTATATTCCAGATCCATCTCATTTGATAGAGCAAGATGAGGTTACACTGCGAGATGACTTGACCTATGAAGTTGGACCGGTGCGAATTGCTGATAAAAAAGTCAAGCAGTTGCGGAATAAGCAGATTCCTTTAGTTAAAGTGATCTGGAAAAGTTTGACTGAACAAGAGGCTACATGGGAAACAGAAGAAAAGATGAGAGAAAAGTACCCTGAATTATTGGTATAGGATAGATGTAATGTAAATTTTGGGGACGAAATTTATTTTTAGGGGGAGAGAAATGTAATATCCTTAATTTTCTGTACTGGTTCCTATGTACAGATTAAACGGAATATATGAGCTCTGTTTCAGGAAAAACATGTGTACCTTTATGTAAAGAAAAGGATTAAATTGCAAAAGAAAGGAAATTAAGGGACCTAAATGCAATTATGGAAAGTTTGAAGTTTGGAATGAAAAGTAGACAAAAATATGGGGTCTTAAAGTGTAATTTTAGCCAAATTAAGGGACTTAATTATAAAGAAGGAAAAGTTCCCTGGGGCTAAAGTATAATTAAAGAAAATAGGCCAGAAGTGGTTTGCACCGCCCGACAGCATTTCAGTCCCAGATTCTACCAGAAGGTAGGGCAGGTGACGCCGGGTAACCAAGCCTAATACCGAAATTTTTGAAGACTCCAGATAGCCAGAAATGGACTGATCGTCCAAAAGTTATAAAAATTTATACCGGATACCCTAGATTTCAGATATAAGTGGGAAAATACAGGATGATGCGCCTTTATGGGCGGATGTCGGGAAACTGACAGGATACCGATAGGAGGTCTGTAGGAAAAGTTATTCACAAAATAAAGAAATCCAGACGGAGTGTGAGGCCTCCGGGGATCCGGGTAGGAGATTTATCGGTATTTTTAAAGAGGCTGAATGCGATCGGATGACTTCAGTCAGATGACCGTTATAACCACCAAGGATGCCTGAACACAGTAGGACGCTATATCTGGGAAAAAGAGCCGGTGTCCGGAAAAGGTATATACTCGGTAAATAATAGTTAAAATATTCAATGAATTGTGTTAAAGGAAGATTCCTCGTAATGCGTGCCATACAGGTAATGGACCCAGGAAGCCCGAAAATGGTGCCATTAGAGGCCCAATAAGACTCTTGGACTGATAGGTGGGCCAGTGTCCAGCAGAACCCCGGAAAAGTGTGAAATTACGAAAATGCCCCTATGTTGTACAAAAAGGGCAGCAGATGAATATAGGGTATTATGGTCATTTTGAATAGACCCAGAGGTCAAGACATGTCTAAATAAGGTTGACTAGAGTCAGAATAAGCTTTGACCAGGTCCAGAAAGGTGTGAAATGACGATTTTGCCCTTAGGGATTAAAATAGGACAAGATAGGGCACCAAGGGCATTTTGGTCATTTCGCAGGGGATCTGTAATTGAGTCTAGACCCAGTATTAAAAATTTAATGATATAAAGGGTCTAGATACTAAATGTGAGGTCAGTAGACATAAAAAGGATCTTCAGAAATATCAGATCAGAAAATGGCACGTTTTTCGAGGCGATGGACCGGGCCGGTACCAGATTGGACCGGAAAGCTTCCAGAACCTCCAAATTTTGTCACATGAAGAATATGTTGGAAATCGTGCCCTAGGGGCCAATCATTGTCTTATGAACATTATTGATTTATGAATTTATTAATTGAGTTATCATATTATTTGCATGTTTACTATGATGACCATCCTTGGATAATTCATGATATTATCCTAAATGTCCCTGGTCGATCATCTATGTGGGAGCACAGATGAAATAAGACCAGTATGACTTTGAAGATGTATAGAGATATAAATCAAAGTCATAAGCACATGTAAGAGTACAGGGTGTTGGACCGACCCGCTATGAGAGAACTGCATGGGTAACGTCATAAGCTTCTCTCATATACAAACCATGTCAATATGCCCTTTGACCTGAGATCATCATGGATTCCTACATGACAAAACGCTCAGCTTTGACCTAGTCAAAAGTCACTTTTGACCGAGTGATCATAAAGACTATGTTCGGGCTTAGTGGTTTTTCATGCGGAGGAATGTGAATGGTCAAGATGGAATTTGTCCCTCACATTCGTGGAGAGATATTACTGGGCCCATCGATGAGTGAGTCTGAGAAATGTATGGCCATACTGTAATGGAAAGGTAGTTCCATCTCTATAGTCAGACTACTCAGGGATCGAGAAAGTAACGGTCGGGAATAGGAGGATGACATTATCCATGCCTCATCCATGACCAAAATATCGCGTGACAGAAGGGACATGATATGGTTGTATAAAAGGTTACATCGTTTATCGATCCTCATATGATTTGGGTAGTTGTTATGTCTTGCTAGAGACCGCTTGCGACTTGTGGGCTAGTATAGCAAATGGCCCACTGCCAACTTCATATGGGCCTACAGGGTCGCACACAAAATAGCCCAACACGAGCTATGATGTCCAGATTCATTGAATCTAAGACATGTCCAGATTCAATGAAAGATCCAGGTGAATGTATATATATTTATTTATATTTATATTCGTATATATATAAATTCGTATATATATATATATTATATATATGAGATATATGAGATTTAATTTATAAGGATAAATTAAATCTCTATCACGTTTGAAATTCGAAATTCAAATTGATAGGATATCTCATATAAGAGATATTTATAAGATTTAATTTATAAGGATAAATTAAATCTCTATCACGTTTGAAATTCGAAATTCAAATTGATAGGATATCTCATATAAGAGATATTTATAAGATTTAATTTATAAGGATAAATTAAATCTCTATCACGTTTGAAATTCGAAATTTAAATTGATAGGATATCTCAAATTTGATTTATGGGAATAAATCAAATATAACTCAGTCTCATCTTTATTTAAAGTTAAATAAATAAGTAATTAAATCTGTGGGACGGATTTAATATTATTTTATTTAATTAGTTTCTTATAAAATTATACAATATATGATATTGTATCAATTCGGAATTAATATAAGATTAACTCCAAAATCCAATTAGGTCAAGGGTAAAAACGCATAGCATCCTCTATATCTGATTGGAGGAGCTACGTTTGAAAATAACACAGAACACAAAAGGCCGAACGGAATCTGCAAAAGGTTTGCAGACAAGAAACTGCCGAAATAGAGACGGAGACTTGTGAAAGCCTTGGAGGGACAGGAGACGCTAGCACGTCGTTCGTGGTTGGAACGCTGTTCGTGTGGATACCAGTAGAGGAAGCCGACCTGAGGCGTCGACTTCTTGTGATCGGAAAGAGACCACCGTCCGCGGAGAGAATCTGTGAAGGTCGCTGAGGAACACTCCGTCGATTTCTTGCGATCAGAAAGAGATCACCACCCACGTAGAGAAGCTGTGAAATTCGCTGAGCAACACTAAGGGTAATGATTCTTTCCACTTGACTTAAACACATACGGCAGATCCTGGCAAGGAATGGAAAATTTTTAAGTTTATTTCCGCTGCGTGTCTTCCAATTCCTTACAGAATATGGGTGGTGAGGTGTCCTATGAGGTGTCCCATGAGGTGTCCAGGGTGATGCAGTAAAAAGAATTAAAGAAAATAGGAAATTCCAGGAAAAACCAGGACCACATGTTCAGATGGCTTCAAAATTACAAGAATGCCATCCATTAAAGCTATAAATACCCCCTTCCCCTCCCATTTTATGCATCCCACGTTTTTGGCAAGAAAAGAGAGAGAAAGAAGAGAGAGAAGGAGAAAGAAAGAAAGGAAGTTCTGGTGGAGTTGGAAGTAGTAAGGAAGTTCTGAAGCTCTGCTTTTGAGGTAACAACTAATCCTAGCTCTTATGTAATGTCTTTGTGATGTGTTGTTTTGTTTGGTTGATTGTTGTCCTATATGTTATGCTTGAAGCTCTATTCCAATGCTATGATCATATGTTATTGAATATGGAAGCATGCAGCATACTTATCTATACACAGTCACAAGCAAGCACCGTCACTTTGCATTACATATTTTGTTATGATTGTTGTTACTGGGATTCTTTTGAATCTCATTCCCAAACATAACATTACAGGGGAGGTTCTGTCAAAATAAAATTTGGAAATCTTAAGAGACGCCGGTAGGCTGCCGAAATTCCGACAACGAAGACGGAACAAAGAAAGGAACTGATACGTACTGTGTACGTAGTGCTGTCTAAGGAGGCTGGAAGTGAGTGGACCTAGCAGGTTCATCCAGTCTTTCCTGGGTACTACGTAGAATGGTAGTTCGCATAAGGGAATTACCGAATCGGTACAACATCAGTTACTTTCTAAAGAAGAATTGTAGCAGTTATGCTGCCGGTTTTTTAGACAGAAAAGGATGTAATAAAATATGAGGGAGTTAATCATGCACTAATATATAACAGTTGATTATTTGATATTAATTGTTATCTGGCCTGTATGACTGATATGTGTTGGCTGTAGGCTTGAGTATGTAAAGACTAAATGCTGAAAATAGGCTCAGTGAACAGTAACTCGTGAAGACCCATTCATGTTTGATAAATCATTAAAAATAGTAAATGATTGAATTAATGTACGAAATTTTTAGGGTAAAAAGTAGACATACTAAGATTTAATTTGATATATAGAATGTCTAATTTGGATGTATACACGAAAAGATATAAATTGTTAAAGTTGGGACCAGAATGCTGGATTCAGGAGAAAGTCATTGGATGAACAGTAAGATTGAAACGTTGACCCACGTGAGATTTGTCAAGGATTGGTCAACCAATGATTTTTCCCTGAAATATATTTGAGTTAGCTTCATCTAGAAATTTGAACCACTTCATTTCGATTTTTATAGAATTAGTTATAAATTTTCAAAATCAGGTCACTCATCTGGAATTTGCCACAGTGAACAGTACTCGATATGAATAAAATTCCAGATTAAGTGTTTAGACTTCAATGACCCTGAAAGTGGTTTAAGTGCTACTGAATGGTCCCTAAGATGTATAAATATAAGGATGTGACAAAACACCTACCTTTTCCTAATGCATACATGTGTCCAAAGAAGCTTTTGAAAGATAAACAGGAACAAGATATTATGAATCTATTAGGGAAATTGGAAGTTAATATGCCACTTGACGATCTGATTACAAGTATATCTAAGTACGTGAAATTCATGAAAGAACTCTGCACTAATAAAAAAATTTGCAAGCCAAATTAAAGGGTTCAAGTATGATCCAGTGTGTCAGCTTTACTTAAGCCACAACCTTCTATTAAAGGTAATGATCCAGGTTCTTTTACAATCCCAATCACCATTGGTAAGTTTAAGAGTGCTAGTGCTTTGTTAGATCTTGGTGTAGCCATTAATGTAATTCCAACTTCCATGATAGTTCAACTTGTTAATCGGACCACTAGGAAACCTGAGGGACTTCTAGAGGACATATTGGTGAAGGTCAAAGACTTGATTACACCTGCAGATTTTTATGTCTTAGATACGTCATATAAGTCAACCTCGAAAGGTCCTATTATTTTGGGGAGGCTATTCCTTAGAACAGCTAACACTATCATAAGCATGAAAAATGGGAGCATCACATTGGAAGTAGGTGATGATGTCATAAGGTAGCAGGAGAAGATAATGTTGCTGATCCTCTAACAAAGTCGCTTGTGCAGGCAAAGCATGAGCGTCATGTTGGTCAATGGTAATTATTCAAATTAATGATTGTACCTAGTGCAAGTGGGAGGTTGTTGGAAATTGTGCCCTAGGGGCCAATCATTGCCTTATGAACATTGTTGATTTATGAATTTATTAATTGTGTTATCATATTATTTGCATGTTCACTGTGATGACCATCCTCGGATAACCCATGATCTTATCCTAAATGTCCCTGGTCGGTCATCTATGCAGGAGCATAGATGAAATAAGACCAGTATGATTTTGAAGATGTATAGAGATATAAATCAAAGTCACAGGCACATGTAAGAGTACAAGGTTACATTGTTCATCGATCCTCATATGATTTGGGTAGTCGTTATGTCTTGCTAGAGACCGCTTGCGCCTTGTGGGCCAGTATAACAAATGACCCACTGCCAACTTCATATAGGCCTACAGGGTCACACACAAAATAGCCCAACACGAGCTTTGATGTCCAGATTCATTGAATCTAAGACATGTCCGATTCAATGAATGATCCAGGGTGGATGTATATATTTATTTATATTTATATTCATATATCTATAAATTCGTATATATACATTATATATAAGAGATATAGGAGATTTAATTTATAAGGATAAATTAAATCTCTATCACGTTTGAATTTGAAATTCAAATTGATATGATATCTCAAATTTGATTTATGAAAATAAATCAAATATAGTTCAGCCTTATCTTTATTTTAAATTAAATAAATAGGTGAATTAAATCTGTGGGACGGATTTAATATAAATATTATTTATTTAATTAGTTTCTTATCAAATTATACGATATATGATATTGTATTAATTTCAGAATTAATATAAGATTAACTCCAAAAATCCAATTCGGTAGAGAAAAACGCATAGCATCCCATATATCTGATTTGAGGAGCTACGTTTTGAAAACACATAGAATACAGAAAGGCCGAAGGGGAATCTGCAAAAGGTTTGCAGATAAGAAGCTGCCGAAATAGAGACGGAGAGAACGAATTCTTGAGAAAGCCCTGGAGGGACAAGAGACGCTAGCACGTCGTTCATGGTTAGAACACTGTTTGTGTGGATACCAGCAGAGGAAGCCGACCTGAGTCGTCGACTTCTTGCGATCGGAAAGGGAGCACGAGCCACGGAGAGAAGCTGTGAACGTCGTGAGCAGAAGCTGTAGAAGTCGCTGAGGAACACTCAGGGTAATGCTTCTTCCCACTTGACTTAAACATATACGGTAGATCCTGGCAAGGAATAGAAAATTTTTTAAGTTAATTTCCGCTGCGTGTCTTCCAATTCCTTACACTTTCCGCACTTGTCCTGGTTTAGATGTTAATTTTGAGTTGAAAGGACCTTTATTAAGTAACTTACCAAAGTTTTATGGATTGGCAGGTGAGGATCATTTCAAGTATTTGACGACTATGCAGTGGGTTTACTCATCCCTGAAACCTGTAGGTGTTGACATGGATGCTGTACAGAGACAAGTATTCCACTTTATACTTGAAGGAAAAGAAAATGAATAGTTTTTTATGCTACTACATCATACACCTCAACCCTTAGACTCTTAGAATAACTTAAGGACTACTTTCTTAGAAAGATACTTCCCTACTTCCAAGATTGCTACATTGAAAAAGGAGATTTTTACTGCAAAATAGTATGATTTCTATGAGTTTTGGGGATCGTTTTAAGAGATTTCTATGATTAGCTAGATGTCCATGTCACCATATTCCGAGTGAGCATTTGGTATAGTATTTCATTCAGGATTGCACTATGCATATAGAAAGAATTTGGATGTAAATTCTGGGGTTCCATTGATAATTTAACTCCAGATGAAGCATGGAACTTGATTGAGAAGATAGTAAGCAATGACTAGCAATATGGGGGCTATGATACTAGACAAGTCCATGAGTTTTCTTTAAGGCTTTCTCAAAATTTTAATAGTTTATCTTCTCAAGTTGTTGCCATGAATGCTGAGATTAACAATGTAGCTGCTCAACTGAGTAATTCACATGTTCAAAGCACATACTCTAAATCTCTTGTGGCTCTTATTTGTCAGCTTTGTTATTCACCTATGCACACCACTGTCAATTGTCCTACACTTTGTGTAGATGTATCATCCATCTATCAAGTCAAACAAAACCAGTATCTATAAAGGAATCCATACTCCAACACATATAATGAAGGATGGAGAGATCATCCTAATCTTAGATGGAGGTAGAGACAGAAATTTTGGATAGAATAAATTTAATAATGATAGACAATTGTTGAATCATCTAAAGCTATAGAATTACCTACTGCTGCAAAAGATGATGGTATATCTGAGATAATTAAGAGCATTAATGTGATGAATGCAAATATAAACTTTATAAACATAACTTTCAATTCTAACTTCAAGGACCTGAGATCTACTGTGGAGAACAACTTAGCAATGATATATTCTAAGTTTGCTGCCTTGGAGAATAGAATAGAATAGTGGAAAACCAAAACTTCTAACATGAATGGCTATGTATCACAACTAGCCAATTCAATAAGTGATATTCAAGCGAGAATCAGTAGAAATTTACCTTCAAACACATTTCTTAATCCCAAATCTATTAATGCTATAAGTTTGAGAAGTGAAAAAACAGTGGGGAAACTAGTTCTAAAACTAAAGAGTTGATTGAAGAAAACCTTCACTCATGCCAGAATCAGAAAGTAGCAAAGGAAAGGAGATATTGTAGCAGGAAAATGAGCAAACCATATTGAGGGGTGCTACACAATCACCTATTATGCATGAAGCAGTTGCTAGTTCTAGTAGTGCAGGTCAGAAATCATATAGGACCCAGAATAAGAAAGAGCATGAAGATGCAAAATAAAAGGATAGAGAGATAAGTATGAAACACCTACCTTTTCCTAATGCATACATGTGTCCAAAGAAGCTTTTGAAAGATAAACAGGAACAAGATATTATGAATCTATTAGGGAAATTGGAAGTTAATATGCCACTTGACGATCTGATTACAAGTATATCTAAGTACGTGAAATTCATGAAAGAACTCTGCACTAATAAAAAAATTTGCAAGCCAAATTAAAGGGTTCAAGTATGATCCAGTGTGTCAGCTTTACTTAAGCCACAACCTTCTATTAAAGGTAATGATCCAGGTTCTTTTACAATCCCAATCACCATTGGTAAGTTTAAGAGTGCTAGTGCTTTGTTAGATCTTGGTGTAGCCATTAATGTAATTCCAACTTCCATGATAGTTCAACTTGTTAATCGGACCACTAGGAAACCTAAGGGACTTCTAGAGGACATATTGGTGAAGGTCAAAGACTTGATTACACCTGCAGATTTTTATGTCTTAGATACGTCATATAAGTCAACCTCGAAAGGTCCTATTATTTTGGGGAGGCTATTCCTTAGAACAGCTAACACTATCATAAGCATGAAAAATGGGAGCATCACATTGGAAGTAGGTGATGATGTCATAAGGTAGCAGGAGAAGATAATGTTGCTGATCCTCTAACAAAGCCGCTTGTGCAGGCAAAGCATGAGCGTCATGTTGGTCAATGGTAATTATTCAAATTAATGATTGTACCTAGTGCAAGTGGGAGGTTGTTGGAAATTGTGCCCTAGGGGCCAATCATTGCCTTATGAACATTGTTGATTTATGAATTTATTAATTGTGTTATCATATTATTTGCATGTTCACTGTGATGACCATCCTCGGATAACCCATGATCTTATCCTAAATGTCCCTGGTCGGTCATCTATGCAGGAGCATAGATGAAATAAGACCAGTATGATTTTAAAGATGTATAGAGATATAAATCAAAGTCACAGGCACATGTAAGAGTACAAGGTTACATTGTTCATCGATCCTCATATGATTTGGGTAGTCGTTATGTCTTGCTAGAGACCGCTTGCGCCTTGTGGGCCAGTATAACAAATGACCCACTGCCAACTTCATATAGGCCTACAGGGTCACACACAAAATAGCCCAACACGAGCTTTGATGTCTAGATTCATTGAATCTAAGACATGTCCGATTCAATGAATGATCCAGGGTGGATGTATATATTTATTTATATTTATATTCATATATCTATAAATTCGTATATATACATTATATATAAGAGATATAGGAGATTTAATTTATAAGGATAAATTAAATCTCTATCACGTTTGAATTTGAAATTCAAATTGATATGATATCTCAAATTTGATTTATGAAAATAAATCAAATATAGTTCAGCCTTATCTTTATTTTAAATTAAATAAATAGGTGAATTAAATCTGTGGGACGGATTTAATATAAATATTATTTATTTAATTAGTTTCTTATCAAATTATACGATATATGATATTGTATTAATTTCAGAATTAATATAAGATTAACTCCAAAAATCCAATTCGGTAGAGAAAAACGCATAGCATCCCATATATCTGATTTGAGGAGCTACGTTTTGAAAACACATAGAATACAGAAAGGCCGAAGGGGAATCTGCAAAAGGTTTGCAGATAAGAAGCTGCCGAAATAGAGACGGAGAGAACGAATTCTTGAGAAAGCCCTGGAGGGACAAGAGACGCTAGCACGTCTTTCATGGTTAGAACACTGTTTGTGTGGATACCAGCAGAGGAAGCCGACCTGAGTCGTCGACTTCTTGCGATCGGAAAGGGAGCACGAGCCGCGGAGAGAAGTTGTGAACGTCGTGAGCAGAAGCTGTAGAAGTCGCTGAGGAACACTCAGGGTAATGCTTCTTCCCACTTGACTTAAACATATACGGTAGATCCTGGCAAGGAATAGAAAATTTTTTAAGTTAATTTCCGCTGCGTGTCTTCCAATTCCTTACACTTTCCGCACTTGTCCTGGTTTAGATGTTAATTTTGAGTTGAAAGGACCTTTATTAAGTAACTTACCAAAGTTTTATGGATTGGCAGGTGAGGATCATTTCAAGTATTTGACGACTATGCAGTGGGTTTACTCATCCCTGAAACCTGTAGGTGTTGACATGGATGCTGTACAGAGACAAGTATTCCACTTTATACTTGAAGGAAAAGAAAATGAATAGTTTTTTATGCTACTACATCATACACCTCAACCCTTAGACTCTTAGAATAACTTAAGGACTACTTTCTTAGAAAGATACTTCCCTACTTCCAAGATTGCTACATTGAAAAATGAGATTTTTACTGCAAAATAGTATGATTTCTATGAGTTTTGGGGATCGTTTTAAGAGATTTCTATGATTAGCTAGAGGTCCATGTCACAATATTCCAAGTGAGCATTTGGTATAGTATTTCATTCAGGATTGCACTATGCATATAGAAAGAATTTGGATGTAAATTCTGGGGTTCCATTGATAATTTAACTCCAGATGAAGCATGGAACTTGATTGAGAAGATAGTAAGCAATGACTAGCAATATGGGGGCTATGATACTAGACAAGTCCATGAGTTTTCTTTAAGGCTTTCTCAAAATTTTAATAGTTTATCTTCTCAAGTTGTTGCCATGAATGCTGAGATTAACAATGTAGCTGCTCAACTGAGTAATTCACATGTTCAAAGCACATACTCTAAATCTCTTGTGGCTCTTATTTGTCAGCTTTGTTATTCACCTATGCACACCACTGTCAATTGTCCTACACTTTGTGTAGATGTATCATCCATCTATCAAGTCAAACAAAACCAGTATCTATAAAGGAATCCATACTCCAACACATATAATGAAGGATGGAGAGATCATCCTAATCTTAGATGGAGGTAGAGACAGAAATTTTGGATAGAATAAATTTAATAATGATAGACAATTGTTGAATCATCTAAAGCTATAGAATTACCTACTGCTGCAAAAGATGATGGTATATCTGAGATAATTAAGAGCATTAATGTGATGAATGCAAATATAAACTTTATAAACATAACTTTCAATTCTAACTTCAAGGACCTGAGATCTACTGTGGAGAACAACTTAGCAATGATATATTCTAAGTTTGCTGCCTTGGAGAATAGAATAGAATAGTGGAAAACCAAAACTTCTAACATGAATGGCTATGTATCACAACTAGCCAATTCAATAAGTGATATTCAAGCGAGAATCAGTAGAAATTTACCTTCAAACACATTTCTTAATCCCAAATCTATTAATGCTATAAGTTTGAGAAGTGAAAAAACAGTGGGGAAACTAGTTCTAAAACTAAAGAGTTGATTGAAGAAAACCTTCACTCATGCCAGAATCAGAAAGTAGCAAAGGAAAGGAGATATTGTAGCAGGAAAATGAGCAAACCATATTGAGGGGTGCTACACAATCACCTATTATGCATGAAGCAGTTGCTAGTTCTAGTAGTGCAGGTCAGAAATCATATAGGACCCAGAATAAGAAAGAGCATGAAGATGCAAAATAAAAGGATAGAGAGATAAGTATGAAACACCTACCTTTTCCTAATGCATACATGTGTCCAAAGAAGCTTTTGAAAGATAAACAGGAACAAGATATTATGAATCTATTAGGGAAATTGGAAGTTAATATGCCACTTGACGATCTGATTACAAGTATATCTAAGTACGTGAAATTCATGAAAGAACTCTGCACTAATAAAAAAATTTGCAAGCCAAATTAAAGGGTTCAAGTATGATCCAGTGTGTCAGCTTTACTTAAGCCACAACCTTCTATTAAAGGTAATGATCCAGGTTCTTTTACAATCCCAATCACCATTGGTAAGTTTAAGAGTGCTAGTGCTTTGTTAGATCTTGGTGTAGCCATTAATGTAATTCCAACTTCCATGATAGTTCAACTTGTTAATCGGACCACTAGGAAACCTAAGGGACTTCTAGAGGACATATTGGTGAAGGTCAAAGACTTGATTACACCTGCAGATTTTTATGTCTTAGATACGTCATATAAGTCAACCTCGAAAGGTCCTATTATTTTGGGGAGGCTATTCCTTAGAACAGCTAACACTATCATAAGCATGAAAAATGGGAGCATCACATTGGAAGTAGGTGATGATGTCATAAGGTAGCAGGAGAAGATAATGTTGCTGATCCTCTAACAAAGCCGCTTGTGCAGGCAAAGCATGAGCGTCATGTTGGTCAATGGTAATTATTCAAATTAATGATTGTACCTAGTGCAAGTGGGAGGTTGTTGGAAATTGTGCCCTAGGGGCCAATCATTGCCTTATGAACATTGTTGATTTATGAATTTATTAATTGTGTTATCATATTATTTGCATGTTCACTGTGATGACCATCCTCGGATAACCCATGATCTTATCCTAAATGTCCCTGGTCGGTCATCTATGCAGGAGCATAGATGAAATAAGACCAGTATGATTTTAAAGATGTATAGAGATATAAATCAAAGTCACAGGCACATGTAAGAGTACAAGGTTACATTGTTCATCGATCCTCATATGATTTGGGTAGTCGTTATGTCTTGCTAGAGACCGCTTGCGCCTTGTGGGCCAGTATAACAAATGACCCACTGCCAACTTCATATAGGCCTACAGGGTCACACACAAAATAGCCCAACACGAGCTTTGATGTCTAGATTCATTGAATCTAAGACATGTCCGATTCAATGAATGATCCAGGGTGGATGTATATATTTATTTATATTTATATTCATATATCTATAAATTCGTATATATACATTATATATAAGAGATATAGGAGATTTAATTTATAAGGATAAATTAAATCTCTATCACGTTTGAATTTGAAATTCAAATTGATATGATATCTCAAATTTGATTTATGAAAATAAATCAAATATAGTTCAGCCTTATCTTTATTTTAAATTAAATAAATAGGTGAATTAAATCTGTGGGACGGATTTAATATAAATATTATTTATTTAATTAGTTTCTTATCAAATTATACGATATATGATATTGTATTAATTTCAGAATTAATATAAGATTAACTCCAAAAATCCAATTCGGTAGAGAAAAACGCATAGCATCCCATATATCTGATTTGAGGAGCTACGTTTTGAAAACACATAGAATACAGAAAGGCCGAAGGGGAATCTGCAAAAGGTTTGCAGATAAGAAGCTGCCGAAATAGAGACGGAGAGAACGAATTCTTGAGAAAGCCCTGGAGGGACAAGAGACGCTAGCACGTCTTTCATGGTTAGAACACTGTTTGTGTGGATACCAGCAGAGGAAGCCGACCTGAGTCGTCGACTTCTTGCGATCGGAAAGGGAGCACGAGCCGCGGAGAGAAGTTGTGAACGTCGTGAGCAGAAGCTGTAGAAGTCGCTGAGGAACACTCAGGGTAATGCTTCTTCCCACTTGACTTAAACATATACGGTAGATCCTGGCAAGGAATAGAAAATTTTTTAAGTTAATTTCCGCTGCGTGTCTTCCAATTCCTTACACTTTCCGCACTTGTCCTGGTTTAGATGTTAATTTTGAGTTGAAAGGACCTTTATTAAGTAACTTACCAAAGTTTTATGGATTGGCAGGTGAGGATCATTTCAAGTATTTGACGACTATGCAGTGGGTTTACTCATCCCTGAAACCTGTAGGTGTTGACATGGATGCTGTACAGAGACAAGTATTCCACTTTATACTTGAAGGAAAAGAAAATGAATAGTTTTTTATGCTACTACATCATACACCTCAACCCTTAGACTCTTAGAATAACTTAAGGACTACTTTCTTAGAAAGATACTTCCCTACTTCCAAGATTGCTACATTGAAAAATGAGATTTTTACTGCAAAATAGTATGATTTCTATGAGTTTTGGGGATCGTTTTAAGAGATTTCTATGATTAGCTAGAGGTCCATGTCACAATATTCCAAGTGAGCATTTGGTATAGTATTTCATTCAGGATTGCACTATGCATATAGAAAGAATTTGGATGTAAATTCTGGGGTTCCATTGATAATTTAACTCCAGATGAAGCATGGAACTTGATTGAGAAGATAGTAAGCAATGACTAGCAATATGGGGGCTATGATACTAGACAAGTCCATGAGTTTTCTTTAAGGCTTTCTCAAAATCTAAATAGTTTATCTTCTCAAGTTGTTGCCATGAATGCCGATTAACAATGTAGCTGCTCAACTGAGTAATTCACATGTTCAAAGCACATACTCTCAATCTCTTGTGGCTCTTATTTGTCAGCTTTGTTATTCACCTATGCACGCCACTGTCAATTGTCCTACACTTTGTGTAGATGTATCATCCATCTATCAAGTCAAACAAAACCAGAATCTATAAAGGAATCCATACTCCAACACATATAATGAAGGATGGAGAGATCATCCTAATCTTAGATGGAGGTAGAGACAGAAATTTTGGATAGAATAAATTTAATAATGATAGACAATTGTTGAATCATCTAGAGCTATAGAATTACCTACTGCTGCAAAAGATGATGGTATATCTGAGATAATTAAGAGCATTAATATGATGAATGCAAATATAAACTTTATAAACATAACTTTCAATTCTAACTTCAAGGACCTGAGATCTACTGTGGAGAACAACCTAGCAATGATATATTCTAAGTTTGCTGCCTTGGAGAATAGAATAGAATAGTGGAAAACCAAAACTTCTAACATGAATGGCTATGTATCACAACTAGCCAATTCAATAAGTGATATTCAAGCAAGAATCAGTAGAAATTTACCTTCAAACACATTTGTTAATCCCAAATCTATTAATGCTATAAGTTTGAGAAGTGAAAAAACAGTGGGGAAACTAGTTCTAAAACTAAAGAGTTGATTGAAGAAAACCTTCACTCAAGCCAGAATCAGAAAGTAGCAAAGGAAAGGAGATATTGTAGCAGGAAAATGAGCAAACCATATTGACGGGTGCTGCACAATCACCTATTATGCATGAAGCAGTTGCTAGTTCTAGTAGTACAGGTCAGAAATCATATAGGAACCAGAATAAGAAAGAGCATGAAGATGCAAAATAAAAGGATAGAGAGATAAGTATGAAACACCTACCTTTTCCTAATCCATACATGTGTCCAAAGAAGCTTTTGAAAGATAAACAGGAACAAGATATTATGAATCTATTAGGGAAATTGGAAGTTAATATGCCACTTGACGATCTGATTACAAGTATATCTAAGTATGTGAAATTCATGAAAGAACTTTGCACTAATAAAAAAATTTGCAAGCCAAATTAAAGGGTTCAAGTATGATCCAGTGTGTCAGCTTTACTTAAGCCACAACCTTCTACTAAAGGTAATGATCCAGGTTCTTTTACAATCCCAATCACCATTGGTAAGTTTAAGAGTGCTAGTGCTTTGTTAGATCTTGGTGTAGCCATTAATGTAATTCCAACTTCCATGATAGTTCAACTTGTTAATCGGACCACTAGGAAACCTGAGGGACTTCTAGAGGACATATTGGTGAAGGTCAAAGACTTGATTACACCTGCAGATTTTTATGTCTTAGATACGTCATATAAGTGAACCTCAAAAGGTCCTATTATTTTGGGGAGGCTATTCCTTAGAACAGCTAACACTATCATAAGCATGAAAAATGGGAGCATCACATTGGAAGTAGGTGATGATGTCATAAGGTAGCAAGAGAAGATAATGTTGCTGATCCTCTAACAAAGCTGCTTGTGCAGGCAAAGCATGAGCGTCATGTTGGTCAATGGTAATTAGTCAAATTAATGATTGTACCTAGTGCAAGTGGGAGGTTGTTGGAAATTGTGCCCTAGGGGCCAATCATTGTCTTATGAACATTGTTGATTTATGAATTTATTAATTGTGTTATCATATTATTTGCATGTTTACTGTGATGACCATCCTTGGATAACCCATGATCTTATCCTAAATGTCCCTGGTCGGTCATCTATGCAGGAGCATAGATGAAATAAGACCAGTATGATTTTGAAGATGTATAGAGATATAAATCAAAGTCACAGGCACATGTAAGAGTACAAGGTTACATTGTTCATCGATCCTCATATGATTTGGGTAGTCGTTATGTCTTGCTAGAGACCGCTTGTGACTTGTGGGCCAGTATAACAAATGACCCACTGCCAACTTCATATAGGCCTACAGGGTCACACACAAAATAGCCCAACACGAGCTTTGATGTCCAGATTCATTGAATCTAAGACATGTCCGATTCAATGAATGATCCAGGGTGGATGTATATATTTATTTATATTTATATTCATATATCTATAAATTCGTATATATACATTATATATAAGAGATATAGGAGATTTAATTTATAAGGATAAATTAAATCTCTATCACGTTTGAATTTGAAATTCAAATTGATATGATATCTCAAATTTGATTTATGAAAATAAATCAAATATAGTTCAGCCTTATCTTTATTTTAAATTAAATAAATAGGTGAATTAAATCTGTGGGACGGATTTAATATAAATATTATTTATTTAATTAGTTTCTTATCAAATTATACGATATACGATATTGTATTAATTTCAGAATTAATATAAGAGTAACTCCAAAAATCCAATTCGGTAGAGAAAAAGGCATAGCATCCCATATATCTGATTTTAGGAGCTACGTTTTGAAAACACATAGAATACAGAAAGGCCGAAGGGGAATCTGCAAAAGGTTTGCAGATAAGAAGCTGCCGAAATAGAGACGGAGAGAACGAATTCTTGAGAAAGCCCTGGAGGGACAAAAGACGCTAGCACGTCGTTCATGGTTAGAACACTGTTTGTGTGGATACCAGCAGAGGAAGCTGACCTGAGTCGTCGACTTCTTGCGATCGGAAAGGGAGCACGAGCCGCGGAGAGAAGCTGTGAACGTCGTGAGCAGAAGCTGTAGAAGTCACTGAGGAACACTCAGGGTAATGCTTCTTCCCACTTGACTTAAACATATACGGTAGATCCTGGCAAGGAATAGAAAATTTTTTAAGTTAATTTCCGCTGCGTGTCTTCCAATTCCTTACACTTTCCGCACTTGTCCTGGTTTAGATGTTAATTTTGAGTTGAAAGGACCTTTATTAAGTAACTTACCAAAGTTTTATGGATTGGCAGGTGAGGATCATTTCAAGTATTTGACGACTATGCAGTGGGTTTACTCATCCCTGAAACCTGTAGGTGTTGACATGGATGCTGTACAGAGACAAGTATTCCACTTTATACTTGAAGGAAAAGAAAATGAATAGTTTTTTATGCTACTACATCATACACCTCAACCCTTAGACTCTTAGAATAACTTAAGGACTACTTTCTTAGAAAGATACTTCCCTACTTCCAAGATTGCTACATTGAAAAATGAGATTTTTACTGCAAAATAGTATGATTAAGAGTCTTTCTATGAGTTTTGGGGATCGTTTTAAGAGATTTTTATGATTAGCTAGATGTCCATGTCACCATATTCCAAGTGAGCATTTGGTATAGTATTTCATTCAGGATTGCACTATGCATATAGAAAGAATTTGGATGTAAATTCTGGGGTTCCATTGATAATTTAACTCCAGATGAAGCATGGAACTTGATTGAGAAGATAGTAAGCAATGACTAGCAATATGGGGGCTATGATACTAGACAAGTCCATGAGTTTTCTTTAAGGCTTTCTCAAAATTTTAATAGTTTATCTTCTCAAGTTGTTGCCATGAATGCTGAGATTAACAATGTAGCTGCTCAACTGAGTAATTCACATGTTCAAAGCACATACTCTCAATCTCTTGTGGCTCTTATTTGTCAGCTTTGTTATTCACGTATGCACACCACTGTCAATTGTCCTACACTTTGTGTAGATGTATCATCCATCTATCAAGTCAAACAAAACCAGTATCTATAAAGGAATCCATACTCCAACACATATAATGAAGGATGGAGAGATCATCCTAATCTTAGATGGAGGTAGAGACAGAAATTTTGGATAGAATAAATTTAATAATGATAGACAATTGTTGAATCATCTAAAGCTATAGAATTACCTACTGCTGCAAAAGATGATGGTATATCTGAGATAATTAAGAGCATTAATGTGATGAATGCAAATATAAACTTTATAAACATAACTTTCAATTCTAACTTCAAGGACCTGAGATCTACTGTGGAGAACAACCTAGCAATGATATATTCTAAGTTTGCTGCCTTGGAGAATAGAATAGAATAGTGGAAAACCAAAACTTCTAACATGAATGGCTATGTATCACAACTAGCCAATTCAATAAGTGATATTCAAGCAAGAATCAGTAGAAATTTACCTTCAAACACATTTGTTAATCCCAAATCTATTAATGCTATAAGTTTGAGAAGTGAAAAAACAGTGGGGAAACTAGTTCTAAAACTAAAGAGTTGATTGAAGAAAACCTTCACTCATGCCAGAATCAGAAAGTAGCAAAGGAAAGGAGATATTGTAGCAGGAAAATGAGCAAACCATATTGAGGGGTGCTACACAATCACCTATTATGCATGAAGCAGTTGCTAGTTCTAGTAGTGCAGGTCAGAAATCATATAGGAACCAGAATAAGAAAGAGCATGAAGATGCAAAATAAAAGGATAGAGAGATAAGTATGAAACACCTACCTTTTCCTAATGCATACATGTGTCCAAAGAAGCTTTTGAAAGATAAACAGGAACAAGATATTATGAATCTATTAGGGAAATTGGAAGTTAATATGCCACTTGACGATCTGATTACAAGTATATCTAAGTACGTGAAATTCATGAAAGAACTCTGCACTAATAAAAAAATTTGCAAGCCAAATTAAAGGGTTCAAGTATGATCCAGTGTGTCAGCTTTACTTAAGCCACAACCTTCTACTAAAGGTAATGATCCAGGTTCTTTTACAATCCCAATCACCATTGGTAAGTTTAAGAGTGCTAGTGCTTTGTTAGATCTTGGTGTAGCCATTAATGTAATTCCAACTTCCATGATAGTTCAACTTGTTAATCGGACCACTAGGAAACCTGAGGGACTTCTAGAGGACATATTGGTGAAGGTCAAAGACTTGATTACACCTGCAGATTTTTATGTCTTAGATACGTCATATAAGTCAACCTCGAAAGGTCCTATTATTTTGGGGAGGCTATTCCTTAGAACAGCTAACACTATCATAAGCATGAAAAATGGGAGCATCACATTGGAAGTAGGTGATGATGTCATAACTTTTAATGTCTATGAAGTAATGAGACATCCATTTGAAGATTACTCACTGTTAGGCTTAAGTGCACTTGATGCATATAAGGAAGAGGCTAAAGAGGAACATTTATCTGAATATGAAATTTATCAGTTTGATACTAACCTTTTGAATGAAGGCTTTAGAAAAAACATGACAAATGTGTAGGTAAAGACATAGTTGTTCAGAATTTCACTGTAGCGACAAAAATAGATAATGCAGCAGTTACATCATCAAGATCATTCCTAATATCTTTTGGAAATGCATATATATTGCTAGCTGTGGATTATCTCTCAAGATGGGTAGAGTTTATACCAACAAGAAAAGATGAAGCATATGAGACAGCATTTTAGGTTAATGGTGGCTATTAAAGTTGTATAAAGAGAACTTCAAACCCCATGATAATTAGGTTGTCTTCTTCCTTGTTTCCCCACTTACAATAGTCTATTTTAATCAATTTACTTATATACTTGAGCTGTTAATTGTTGATTAAATGTGGACGAGGAGACCAAGTCAGTAGGGTAGATAGAAATTAATAAGTTCATCTTGGATTCTGGTTCAGTTTTATCCTCATTACTTCTTCATATTAAGGTGAATATAGAAATAAGTGTGGGGGAGTAGGGTGTGAAATGGGTAAATAAAATTAGATAATTGTTGTAATTTTGTATTTTAGTCTCGACCTTGTGTTGTTGTCGTGACTAATGTGTGCAAGTATGTCAATTTTCTTCTCTGTAAAAACTAGTCACGACCAATGCTGATTTTTGTCACGACCATGAGTTCATATTTTTTTATGTTTACCTATATGTGATGTGTAGTCGTGATCTGTACTTATCTTTATCGCAACTATAACTCTATGTGATTGAGTCATGACTAGTGTTCATGTATGTCACGACTAATATTCCTTGTTTTCTAAAATTTTTTTCTCTGTGTAAAACAGTCACAACCTGAAGTCCTTTTTGTCATGACTAAAATTGATCCTCTGCTGAGCAATTCTTCTCTTTCAATTGATTGTTCCTTGGTTTAATGGAATTTACTATCATCGGTTTAAAATTGAAGTTTGAACTTATACTTTTGAACATTTGCAAGCTTTATGAAGTATTAGTTGCTTGTTTCATTAATTGATTACTGAAAATTTTATAGCATGAAAGATTGATCTCATGTATTTAGTTTAATACTTATACAATCTTGTCATAGTAAGTTGATTAGGGTGAGTAAACTAGATAGAAGGATTTTGAGCCTCTAACATATACTCATTTATATTGTATGACACCATCTAGTTTGATAACTTTATAGAACTTATCTCGATCCTTGATTCAAAACCACATTAGTTTCTTGGAATTGTGAATATGATAAGGGCATTTCTTTCAAAACATTTTTGACCAAACAATAGCCACATAAAAATTAAATCCTTTTCTTACACCCCTTTACCTTCACTTTCTTTTAAAAATCTATCCTTGATTAATGAATGATGTACAAGATATTTGTTACTGTAGTAAGTCTTTAAAAATAAATGTTAAGTTGTACCACTTGTTGAATATCTGAACTTTAATGTATTTATTATCTGGTTTAATAGTTAAAAGAAAAGAAAAGCACAAAGATAGAGTACAGAGGAAAAAAGAAAGAAAGAAAGAAGAAAGAAAAGAGATAAAAAGAGTTAGACCAATTGACAAGATGTGATGTTAAATGAAAGGAGATTAGCTTATGACTGATACTTTCTGCTATTGCACAGTTCAAATTGTCATTAAATGCTGAAATAGCTTGAAGAAGTAAGATCATGTGCAATATTTCATTAATCATTGACATGTATTTCTATTTCTTCACTTAGCCTTTCCAATATTACAACCTAATAAATACCCTTTGATTCAAAAACCTAGTGGCATGCAGTGGTGGATATGTAGGATGGTTACAAGCCTATGGGAAGTCTAAGTTAGATAGTTGAGTGAAATTACCTTGATAAGAGAATGAGTGAAACACTACACCCTGTGAGGAAATCTCATTTAGTTGCTTACTATGATTTAATTCATGAGTTAGATTCTTTGATTGATATGAGATTAGTTTAGAATATTATCAATTGAAGGGAAAAGATTGATGACTGCTTGCTTATGCTGAATCTTTTGCCAAATTTGCTGAACTGTGTTTGAATTTCAATTTTGATCCATAGTTTTGCTCAAAGTGCAAAAGCTAAGTGTGGGGGAGTTGATAAACTCATATTTGTAGTGATTTTAGCGTGTTTATTGATTTTTATCTCCATTTATCAATATATTGAGCAATTATTAAATAAAATAAAATTTAGAACAGTTGGGAATTAAATGATAATATGTTGGGCTATTATTGGAATATTATCTTATTAGACAAATAATTTGTATCTTTTAAATTTCTATTTCAAGAAAATGCTCATTAATTACCAAGACAACAAGGTGCTACTGTGAGAATGAAACAGAAATGATTATAATTGATAGCTTGACACAAGGATATTTAAGCATGTGCTGGAGGGAAGAAGTAACCAAATTAAGCATGTGCTGGATTAAGGAACTGAAAAAAAAAAAAGCAAGTGGGGATCACACATGTGCTACAACATAAATCACATGGAGGGGAAAGCTATCATATTCATTACATGTTATCAAGCATATGATACACCTTGCATCACATATTCTAGATAACTCACCTCACACCTCACACACATGACCTCACTCATTTCACACTTATATATTCATGCCATCACACGCAGATTCCATCACACATCATCATTCCATAGCTCCCACACGTATCGATGTTAGTGGTGGTGGGGCATGGGGGCATGGGTGAAACTATAATCGTGATAGGATTTTTTAAAGATGACTTTTCACTACGATTTTATAGAAAACTACCATGAAAAGAACTTTTAATTGCGGTTTTATAAAACCTCTATTAAAAGTATTTACCACGTTATTTTTATAAATATTGTGATAAGTTTTTTGTCCAAGCAAGTTTGTTTAACTGACTTAGACTTCTTTACATGGCATTTTTGTTTGTTTAGGATAAATGCCATAAAGTGACGCTATTAAAAGTGTTTTTTTCTAGTAGTGACCCCTTTGACCCTTTATTTTCATTTATTTTATCACATCACCACAAGTGTTCTATTTGAAATTTCATGAGTGTATTACATCCTCATATTATAATTGAATATCCAAATCTAAATGCTTCTTTTTGAAATCCATTAGTTTGAAAGAAAAATGTTCAGAAATTAAAAAAACGGAAAGAGAACAGGAAAAAAGAAAACAAATAGTAGAAAAGCCAAAGAAAAATTGCAAAATAAATCACGAATGAGCATGCAAAGGCATAATGGTGAATAACTTATTTTCACTAATAATAGGATGATGAGGAAGGTGTTTAATGAAGATTAATTGATACAAGTACACTTTATCAAAAGTTAATGACACTTTTGCCATTCAGTTTCATTCCTCCTTGGCCTTTCCATCACTACAACATTGAAAAGCCTTCTTGACTCATTGCATGGTTTTTAATTAGTAGTAGAGATCTTAGAGCTATTACAAACCTATGGTAGAGTTTTTGCTAATTTGGGCTGGAGAGAAAATTATTCCCAATCAAATGAGATTGTGAGCTAAACACTATAACCCATGATAAAATCTTTTAGCTCTTGCATTTTGGATCAAATATGCATTGTTTTGATTGCTTGACATTATTCATTTCACCAATTTTGTTCTCTTGAAGATTGAAAACTTATTAGCCAATTAAGGTCAGTATTGGAAATGATCTTCTCCTCATTGCTATCATTTGGATTGTTTGATGGATTTGATTGAAGTCTGTCCAGAAGTATAAAGGTTCAAGTGTAGGTAATTGATGAGTACATATTATTACGCATTTCTAGATCTAATTTGAGAGATTTTTACATGATTTTCACCCATTTTGTTAATACTTAGACCATGAATAATTAATTGTGTTTTCTCTATGAATTTTACAAAAATTGAGGGTAAAATGTTTAAACTTCACTTATCTTCTACTTTCTTTGAAGAGATGGTTATTACAATGAATTTTATTTGTGTGTAGGTAGAAGAAGAATCTTCAAACTCAGAAGGAAGCATCCAAGAACCTGATAAACTCTTATTTGTATTAATTTTAGTGTGTAAAGAGAGTTTTATTATTATTTTTGTCTCAATTTTCAATATGTTGAGCAATTAATTAATAATATAAAATTAGAACAGTTGGAAATTAATTGATATAATTTTGGTTTATATTAGAATATTATCTCATTAGATAAATAATTTGTATATTTTAATTTCCCATTTCAAGAAAATATTCATTAATGTAATTAGATGGGTTTGACAGTTGGAAGGTGGAATTCACAAAGTTGCTAACATATTGAGCATGTGCTGTAACAAAAGCAAGTGGGGGAATTCACGTGGACACGCCTCTCCCATAACCATATGATTCATTCATTTCATCACTTCAAATTTGTCATACCATTCACACACTACTCCTATATATTTAGACTTCATCCACTCAAACACACACATCTCAACTCATTCACTCCAGACATCACACCTGATGCCATTCCACAGTTTCCCCTCACGCAAATTATTCCATATCACATCTACATGATATCACACTCCACTCCATCATGCCATTTATCTCTCTCTTTCATCTGCATTTCTGCTTTATTCTAGGTAGGAGGACCAGAGGAACTTATCACTTTCATCTCCATCTTCTCCTTTTACACTTAACATGATTGCTGCTGATTTTGCTGCTACTATTGAAGTCTTGACAACAATGGAAGCTAGAGTTGCTGTGCTCTCTTAGAGATGATGTTGAACCAGAATCCTTATTCTCAAATAGGGTTTCTTTAATGTAGATTTAATTGTACCAAGTTCATGTAGTTAATTAGGGTATTACTGAGTGAATTAGAGTTAGTAGATGATAAAGGATTAGGGAACCGAGTTAGATTTCCTATTTCTATATAATTGAGCTTTGATTGATTCTTATCCTTAAATTAGTTAAACATGGTTAATTAAAGTAATTCTATAATATAGTATAGTTGTATCTATTGAATTCATCTTACACATTATAATTCATCTACTTAACTCCTCATACTCTGTGGATAATGAAAGTAAGGTAATCTATAAGGAAACACACTTGTCATTTATTCATATTATTACCATTAATACTTAAAATCATAAACAATAATATAGGATTTACATTTAGAAATTATTCAGTATATCATCTCACAATTAATCTGATTAATTTGTTAATTTGTGGCTCATTATAATAGTTAGGAACTTTATTATTTAGGATCCTTGTATATTGACCTAGGTTAACTCAACTTTACTATTGGTTAACTTAGTTACTTGTTTGATAATTAAAATGACGGTTATCAAAATGGCATTGTTGCCAAGGAGCTTTACTTGTTAAGGTTTCTAAACATCTGCTGGGCCTCAAAAATATAAAAAGAATATAGGTGTTTTAGTTTTTCTATAAATTTAGTATTGTGTCTTGTTGAGTTGTGGCCAATTACCTATTTAGTTATGACTAGATTGCAAAAATTAATTTCTTAGAACCTCTGTAATTTTTAGTCGTGACTATATACAAATTTGGTCGCAACTGGAATCATTGTTTAACTCATTTTCTCTCTGTAGCTGTTAATCGCCAACCGGAGTGCTTTTTGATTCTAACAAAAAAATTTTATCCATCATATTTTTCTCTGTGATTTCTAATCGCAACTAAATTGGCACTTAGTCATGACAAAAAATTAGTGCTTAATTCAAATTTACTCTCTGATTTTTAGTCACGACTGGAGTGACATTTGGCTACAACCAGAAAGTTCTAATTTCAAGAGTTTGCTCTCTGTGAATTTTAGTCGCAACCAAAGTGACATTTGGTCGCGACCAAAAATTCTAATTCAAAAATTTTGCTCTCTAGATTAACAGTTGCGACTTGAAGTTCATTTTTGTCGTAATCTCTGCTCTAAGTGATTTTTAGTCACGAATAAAGTCCTGTTTTGTCACAACCTAAATTTTTGAACTGTTATTAGTTAATTTCAATTTCTAAAATTGCTATATTTGTTATATACTTAATATCCTAGATGATTGTTAAGTGTGATTTGCATGACTAGAAGCTCTAAATTCTTTTCTTTGGACAAAGAAATCAATAGAATACTTCGGTAAATTAAGAAAACTAAAATCTTAAAATAAGCTAGTGTTGCATCTAGTGTTAAGCTCAATTCTTCTAGTGAATCTATTGCAGATGAGACTGATTTTGCATTTCATAATATCTTAGGTAATTATTTTGTCATGGAGCATGCTAATGAAGCTAAAACTCATACTCATAATCAGAATAATCAAAATGAGCAATAGGGAGAGAATAACATGAATAATAGAAGAATGCGTAGGAGCATAAGAGAACTTACTTCTTCTAATACAAACTTTTATCCTTTTCTTGCTTTAGATATTAATTTTGATTTGAAATTTCCTTTGTTAAGTAACTTACCAAAGTTTTATAGATTAACAGATGAGGATTTGTTTGCTCATCCATAAAACTTGTTGGTGCTGATATGGATACTATGTAAAGACAAGTATTCTATTTTACACTTGAAGGAAAGGCAAAGGAATAGTTTTTTATGTTGCCACATCATACACCTCATGCCTTGGACTCTTAGAATAACTTCATGAATGTTTTCTTAGAGAGATACTTCCCTGCTTTCACAACATTGAGAAAGGAGATTTTTGCTGTAAAATAGTTTGCTCAGGAATCTTTCTAAGTTTTGGGAAAGATTTGAACTTTTAGCTAGATGTCCATACCACCAGATTTCAAGTAAGTATTTGGTGCAATATTTTCATTTAGGATTGCGCATTGCATGCAGAAATAAGTTAGATGCAGCTACCAAGGGTTCTATTGATGATTTAACTCCTGATAAAGCATTAAAATTGATTGAGATATAGCAAACAATGACCAGCAGTGTGGGGGTTATGATGCTAGGCAAGTCTATGAGATTTTTGCAAGGTTTTCTCAAGATTATAATAGCTTATCTTCTCAAGTTGCTTCTATGAATGTTTATATCAATTTAGCTGCTTAATTGAGCAATTCACATATTCAAAGCCTATACTCAATCTTTTGTTGCTCCCAGTTGTCAGATTTGTTCTTCTCCAATGTATACCATTGTCAATTATCCTACATATTGTGAATATGTATCAGCATCTATCAAGGAAAATAAAACTAGTATCTATAAAGGAATCTATACTCTAGCACATATAATGAAGGATGGAGAGATCATCCTAATCTCATACAGGAATTTTGGGCAAAATATATTCAACAATGACAAGTAAGTTGCTGAATCTTCTAGAGCTATGGAAGTACCTACTGCTAAAAAGAATGATAGTATATCTGAGATAATCAAAATCATTAATGGGATGAACTCAAATATAAACTCCATAAACACAAACTTTATCTCTAACTTCAAGGACTTGAGATCTACAGTGGTGAGCAACCTAGTAATGACAAATTCTAAGTTTGTTTCCTTGGAGAGTAAAATAGAACAGTGGAAAACAAAAGCTGCGAACATGAATGGCTATGTATCATAGTTAATCAATTCAGTAAGTGATGTTCAGGCTAGAATTAGTAGAAATCTACCTTCAAATACAGTTGTTAACCCCAAATCTATGAAGGCTATGAGTTTAAAAAATGGAAAACAAGTTATAGATCCTAAAAATAAAGAGGAATATGAGGTAGACACTAATTCTAGTAGTCTAATGAGGAATAACACCGAGAAGTCTGAAAGCAAGAAGGAATCATAACTCATTGGGAAGAAAAAGGTAAAGGTTACATTTGATCTTACAAAAAGTTAAATTGATTCTGCACAAGATTCTAATGGTTGTGGACATCCAATCTGCAAGGAAACTGAGCTACTTAACGCTATGAATTCTGAGTTAAGAAATCCTAGAGTAAACACAATTGAAGAAACTCAATCAGCAGTAAATTTAGAGCTCAAGCAGAAAGAAATAAATTCTGGTTCAACTAAGAAAGAAGTGAATCCGAAGGATTTACCTGTCTTATGGGAATTCATGAGTAGTAAGAAGAAAGGTTTAGAGGAGTAGGACAAGGAAGTACTTGATTTTTTTAGCAAGATTGAATTAAATGTGTCTATGCTGGAGAGGGTTCAAAGAGTGCCAGAATATGCAAAGTGTTTGAAGGACAGTTGCACACAAAAAAAAAGATACAAACCCAATGAATTGTGCAAGTGGGACCTAAAGCTTCTACTCTTGTCAAATCTCAACTTTGAGTGAAGTGCCAAGATCCAGGTGCATTTTCTATTCCTTGTACATTTTGCAAGATAACTATTCCTAGAACATTATTAGATTTAGGTGCTGCTATTAATGTGATGCCAAATTCAGTTTATCATGCTCTAGGAGTAAATTTGATTAAACCAACTAGTGTGTTAGCTTAATTGGATGATAAGAGTATTATAAATCCTATGGGAATCTTAAAAGATATTTCAATTCAAGTTAATGACCTTGTTTTTCCTGTTGACTTTTATATTTTGGATATGTCAAATAAGTCCTTTGATTATAATACTCTTATTCTATAAAGGTTATTCTTGAGGACAACTAACACCATTTGCATAAAAGATGAAATTATTAAAATGGAATTTGGTGGGCATATAATTCAGTCTAACATGTATAGACACCCATATCAGGATTATTCTCTCATAAAACTTAACATGATTGATGCGTTATGCATTAATTCTAAAATTGATGCTAGCTTCCCATTATGGGTTATTTTACTTGAAAATGAGTGTTATGATATTAGTTAGCTTGATAATAATGATGAAGTTGAAGAACCTTCCATTTCTTACTCATTCACTGATTTCTCTTCTTTTTCTTTATCTAATGGTGATGTGTTATGCATTAATTCTAAAATTGATGTTGGCTTCCCACTAGGGGTGATTTTACTTGAAAATAAGTATGATGATATTAGTGAGCTTGATAATAATGATGAAGTTGAAGAACCTTCTATTTCTTACTCCTCCACTAGTTTCTCTTCTTTTTCTTCATCAAATGGTGATATGTTATGCATTAATTCTAAAATTAATAGTTGGCTTCCCACTGTGGGTGATTTTACTTGAAAATGAGTGTGATGATATTAGTGAGCTTAATAATAATGATGAAGTTGAATAACCTTTCATTTTTTACTCCTCCACTGATTTCTCTTCTTTTTCTTCATCCAATGGTGTGTATTATGCCTTGATTCTAAAATTGATGTCTGGCTTCCCATTATGGGTGATTTTTCTTTATCTTCATATACTATTTCTTCCATTGGAACTAACTATACTGTTTCAAGTGATGAGATATGTCCAGAAAGGTTTATGGCATATTTAATAGAATTATAGGGCAAGGATATTACTGCAGACTTTGAGAGACAAGAAGCTAGAATTTCTGAGCTAGGGAGTTCTTGATTTAATAGTTATAATATCTTGCATTCTAACCTTGTTCATAGGGGCTTCAACTTGAAATTTTTAGACATTTTATGGCTGCAAAAATTGAAGGATATTATCAAATATCAATAGAATTGCACTGCTAGAACTTCAAAGCTTAAATTGTCACAAGTTGCTGAATTTTACAATATGGGGGGTATTGATTTTAATTCTGAATTTACTTCTGAATTGGGAATTTCTAAGGATTATGATGAACCTAACATTGATTTCCATTGTTTTTACATAGGTGTTTTGGGAGCACTCTTGCTTAATCAACTTATGGAACCCAAACTGAACTGCAAGAGAGGAGTTACTGCTGTGAGTGGTATTGGGTTGATGCAGAACTCAGAGAACAATGTATCTAGAATGGAGCCTAAGAAGTTAATTATATCAGTGATTCAACTTCCAGAGAATCTAAAATATGCATATCTTGCTGAAAACAACAGACTGCTATTTTGGAACAGAAAATTTGAAAGGTCTCTCATGTTAATTCTTATGCATCAACAAGAATTCAAGGTGAATAACAATTTGCTGCAGTTGTACAAAGAGAACTTCAAACCCCCATAATGTTCAAGTTGCCACCTTCCTTGTTTTCCAACTTACAATAGTCTACTTCAATCAGTTTCTTATATTACTTGAGCTAATATTTGTTAAGGGTGGGGGAGGAGACCAAGTCAGTAGGGTAGATAGACACTCCCATGAATTCATCTTAGATTCTGGTTCAGTTTTGTCCTCATTACTTCTGCCTTTGCATGTGTTCTATTAGTTCTTCACATTTAGGATAATATAGAAATTAAGTGTGGGGGATGATGAACTTTAGAGTGTGAGATGTGTGAATAAAAATAAGATAATTGTTGTGATTCTGTGTAGTTTCGTTGCAACCCTATGTTGTTTTTGTCGCGATTAATGTATGCGATTTTGTTAAATTTCTTCTCTTTGATAATTAGTCGCGACCATTGCATATTTTTGTCATGACCAAGAGTTCCTATCTTCTAGAATTTACCTAATTGTACTGTGTAGTCATGATCTGTACTTATCTTTATTGCGATTGTAAATCTCTATGAATTTTGGTCATGATTGGATTGACATTTGGGTCGTGACTAGAGCATGTATGGTTATCAAAGTTACTCTCTGTGATTATGAGTCATGACCAGTATTCATTTTTTGTCACCACCAATATTCCTTGTTTTCTAAAGATTTCTTCTCTGTGTAAAACAGTCGTGACCTAATGTCTTCTTTGTCGTGACTACACTTGATCTTCTACTAAAAAAGTCTTCTCTCTCAATTTGATTGTTGTTGTCTTTTGGAATTGACTATCATGGAATCAAAATTGAATTTTGAACATTGAAAAACTTGATAAAGTATGAGTTGCTTGTTACTTGATTTACTACCAGAAATTGTGCATCATGAATGATTAGTCTCATGTATTTAGTTTAATATTCATGCAATTTACTCATGGTGAGTTAATTAGGGTGAGTAAGCCATATGTAAGAATTTTTTAGCCTCCAACATATACTCATTTATATTGTGTGTCACCATCTAATTTGATAATTTTGCAGATCTTGTCTCGCTCCTTACTTTAAAACTACATTAGCTTCTTAGAATTATGAATATGATAAGGGTATTTCTTTCAAAACCCTTTTGATCAAACAATAGCCATATAAAAATTAAATCCTTTCTTCATTCTTTTAAAAGTCTATCCTTGATTAATGAATGTTGTACAAGATATTTGTTGTTGTAGTAAGTTTTTAATTGTGAAATAACTGTTAAAGTTGCATCACTTTTTGAATATATGAACTTCAATGTATTTGGTATCAAGTTCAATAGTTGAAAGAAAAAACACAAAGGAAAAGTACAGAGAAAAGAAAAAAAAGAAAAAAGAGAAAGAAGAGATAGACTAGATGACAAGATGTGATATTCAACTTGTCTAAACGGAAGTTATGTGACTTGGGATTTTCTACAATTGCACAATTGGAACTGTGATCAAAAATTGAAATAGCTTGAAGAAGTAAGATCATGTGCAATATTTCATTAATCATGACATGCATTTCCATTTCATCATGTAGCACTTCTAATATTACAACCTAATAAATACCCTTTGATTCAAAATCCTTGTGGCATTTAGTGGTGGAGATGTAGGATAGTTACAAGCCTATGGAAAGCTTAAGCTAAATGGTCGAGTGAAAATTACCTTGATAAGAGAGTGAGTGAAACACTACACCTTGTGTGAAAATTTCAATCTAGTTGTTTACTATGATTTAATTGCATGAGTTAGATTCTTTAATTGATATGAGATCAGTTTGGACTGTTACCAATTGAAGGGAAAATATTGATGAATGCAAATACTTATGCTAAATTTATTTTGCCAATTTTGCTGGACATATGTATTTGAATTTTAATTTTGATCCATAATTTTGTTCGAAGTGCAAAAGTAAGTGTGGGGGAATGATAAAATATTATTTGTATTAATTTTAGTGTATTTAAAGATAATTTTATTACTAATTTTTGTCAACATTTATCAATATGTTGAGTAATTAATTAATAATATAAAATTAGAATACTTGGGAATTAATTGATATAATTTTAGTCATATATTAGAATATTATCTCATTACATAAATAATTTGTATCTTTTAATTTTCCATTTGAGGACAATGTTCATTAATCACTAAGTCAACTTGTTGCTATAACAAAATGAGAAGGAGAATAAGTTAGAATGTAATTAGATGTGTTTGACAGCTGGATGTGGACTTAACAGAGTTGCTAACAGATTGAACATGTGCTATAACAGAAGCAAGTGGAGGAATTTGCATGGACTTACCTCTCCCATAACCACATGATTCATTCATTCCATCACTTCAGATCTGACATACCATTCACACACTTCTATATATTTAGACTTCTTCCACTAAACACACACACATCTCAGCTCATTCACTCTAGACGCCACACCTGACTCCATTCCACTTGACTCCATATCACATCTACCTCAGATCACACTCTACTCCATCATGCCATTCATCTCTCTCTTTCATCTACACTTCTACTCTATTCTAGGAAGGAGAACTAGGGGAACTGATCACTTCCATCTTCATCTTCTCTTTCTGCACTTACCATGACTACTGCTACTATTGAAGTCTTGATAGCAACGGAAGGCTAGAGTTGCTGTGCTCTCTTGGAGATTATGCTAAACTAGAATCCTTGATATGAAATAAATAGTTCATTGTGTCTTTAATTCAGATTTAGGGCCTGTTTGGATTTCCCAAAAACCATGGTTTTAAAAGGGCTTCTAGTCTAAATCTTGGTTTAGAAAAATTTTAAAACAAATAGCTATATTTGTCCAAAAGGACTTTTGGACCAAACCATAGTTTTGGATAAGCTATTGGTAGTAGCTTTTAAAATAGTAAAAGAGCTTATAGACTACCCAATTACTATTTTACCCTTATTTTTTCTTCTTTCCTTTCTCTCTCCTCTTCTCTCTACCCTTCGATGCTTCAGAATAGCTTCAGTTTTGCCATCGCTGCTTGGTCACTGTTGCTATGAGTCAACTTTTCCTCCCTCTAGTTATCGTTGCTGATTAGTCATCTTCTCTCTGTATATGACCTCTATCCATCATTGCCCTCTATCCATCGGTAGTGTCATCACCCTCTGTCCGTTGTCATAGAAAGAAGAGAAATGAGGGGATGAACAGTGAAAGAGTTCACTGAGGCTACGATGGGTTTTTTTATCTCATACCCTTTCTAGTAATTTACCAATCACAAAACTCCTTTTGCTGATAACTATCTAAAAACTCATTTTTTCATAACCACTTTTTTCAATAAACTCTTCTCCAAAAGTTCTTTTCTAAAAGCTATCCAAAAGCCCTTTTTTCATAAGCCTTTTTCCAAACTCTTATCCAAATAAGCTCTTAATTGTATCGAGTTGATGTAGTTAATTATGGTATTAATGATTCAATTAGAGTTAGTAGATCATAAAGGATCATGGAACTGAGTTGGATTTCCTATTTCTACATAATTGAGCTTTGGTTGATTCTTATCCTTAAACTAGTTAGACATGGTTGTCCTTAATTAGAGCAATTCTATAATAGAGTATAGTTGTATCTGTTTAATTCATCTTCTTCTGCCTCTTGAGTTGAATAATTTATTTTTCTCTATTCAATGTATGCGAGTTGTAGTTTTGATTGAGATTTAAATGGCAAGTTGAGCTAACACATTATAATTTAACTAATTAACTCCTCATACTCTGTGGATAATGAAGGTAAGGTAATCTCTAAGGGAACACATTTGTCATTGATTCATATAATCATTAACACTTAAAATAATAAAAAGTAGTATAGGATTTACACTAAGAAAGTTATTCAATATTTCATATCACAATTCATCTAACTAATTTGTTAATTTGTGGCTCATTGGATTAGTTAGAAACTTTAACATTCATTTAGACTCCTTGTGAATCGACCTAGGTTAGCTTTACTTTACTATTGGTTAGCTTAGTTACTTATTTGATAATTAAAATGATGGTTATTAGAAGCCCAAAATACTAAGAGGAAGAAGCAAAGAAAAAGATGGAAATCACAAGCAAGGCTCAGACAAAGACATCTCTCTCCATATACTCTCAACTCTCTTCACACCCAATCTTCAAACCATCACCTTTTCAACAAATTCCACCATTCCAAGCCAATTTCTACCGGTTAAACTTTTCAATTTCCATTTTTCTACCACATTTTCAACATATTTCCATCCTCTATATGGCTTCACCCTCTGATTTCAATTAGAGCAAGGTTTTAGCCATGAGTGGCTAAGTTCTTGGTACCTTGGTGATGATGAAGGAGGCTAGAGCTCAATGAGGCAACAAATGTTAATTTGTTCTAGACATTTCTTATCTCACAATTTAAGTTTCCTAGATTTAGGAATCTTTTATTTTGTATTGGAGACTTGGGAATTTCGAATGGGGTAGCCTTGGTTTAGAACACTTGTATTTTGGATTTGATGATGTATTTTCTGAAGTTTATATATATATGTATCTCATTTCTCGCTCCTTGTGTTGGGTTGATTGCTAATGATACTTAGTGGTTAATTTAATGGCTTGGAGTTAGTGTGATTACAATTTGAGAGAGTACTTTCATAATTAGTGCAAACCCACAAGGGAAAATCCCATGAAGCCACAATCAATCCAAATATACACACCCAAGAATGCTAAACCAAGATTTGGTGATCCACGTGAACCTTTGAACATAGAAGAACAAGGACTCGAAGTATTGGAAGATGCCATAAGGTTGATCAAGTCTTGATAAGTCTGTTAGTTTAATGAAGAACCCTAGAGAGAATCTACTCTCAAGAGACAGTGCAGAAATATAAATTTTCATTAATAATCCAATATGATTCCAAAATGAGTCATACAATGTATTTTAAGAGATAAATTTCAAATCTAAAATAAAAGCAATAAATGCAACCTAGGGACTCAAAATAGTAAATACCAACTCAACTAAAATAACAAGGACTTAATTAAAGTAACTTGCAAATCCAAAAGTTAAAGCTGCCAACTAATTACTAATTTTCACACAAAACAATAATAAAAATAGAATCAATATTTTAAGCCAAAAGTGTGGTATTTAGGCCCAAATGAGTCTTCCCATGTGTACTACTTGGTCCAAAGCTTTTAAATTAATATCTCCAAGGATAAAATAGGTACACAACTCTATTTTCAGTACAAATAAAATTAATGACATCATCAAGATTTTTAATATGATTTGTTACCCCAATTGCCATTTGCTTTGTTAATGCCTTTTGCACTAGCCCGTTCAATGCTTCCTTAATTCTTTTAGCTCTTGCTCTTATGACTGGCCCAATTGGAATATGCAAAGGATCTTTGAAAGTTGAAGAGTCATCTTGTTGCATCGTATTATTCTATCTCTCCCCAAAAGGATTTGTCCTCGAATAATCACCTTCTTGATAATGCATCAGCCACCATATTTTCCTTACCTTTCTTGTATTTGATAACATAAGGAAATGTTTAAATAAATTCTAACTACCTTGCATGTCTTTTGTTCAGTTTACCTTAACCTTTTATGTGCTTTAAAGATTGGTGATTAGTGTGAATTGCAAATTGCATAGGCCAAAGGTAGTGTTGTGAATTCTCCAATGCTCTTTTGAGTGCATAAAGCTCATTGTCATATGTTGGATATTTCAAGGCTACTCTATTTAGCTTTTCACTAAAATAAGCAATTGGCTTTCCTTCCTACATTAAAATAGCTCCTATTCCAATTCCAGATGCATCACATTCAATTTCAAAAGTTTTATTAAATTCAGGCAAAACTAATACAGGTACAAAACACAATTTATACTTAAGTCTATTGAATGCATCATCTTGTGCTTTATCCCATTTAAAACCAACAGATTTTTTATGATATCAGTGAGTGGTGTGGCAAGTGTGCTATAATCTTACAAAGTGCCTATAAAAGCTACCCAAGCCATGAAAATTTCTTACCTCAATTATGCTTTTGGGTGTTGGCCATTCTTTTATAGCTCTTATCTTTTCCTCATCAACTTCTATGCCTTTAGCACTCACCACAAAAAATAAGAAAAACAATTTTATCCATGCAAAAAATCACACTTTTTCATATTTACAACACAATTTTTCCTTCCTCAACATCAAGCACATCATGCAAATGATTCAAAGTGCTCATCTAGATTCTTGCTATATATCAGAATGTCATCAAAATAAACCACAACAAATTTCCCAATGAAACCATGCAAAACATGATTCATTAATCTTATAAAAGTACTAGGTGCATTAGTTAATCCAATTGGCATGACTAACCAATCATACAACCCATGTTTTGTTTTAAACGCAGTTTTCCACTCATCCCCTTCCCTCATTCTAATTTGATGGTATCCATATAATAATGGGATGGTGATACTTTACAATAATATTATTCACATCTTTGTAATTAATGCACATCCTCCATGTTCCATCTTTCTTTGGAACTAGAAGTACTGGAACAACACAATGACTTAAACTTTCTCTAACATATCCCTTGGCCATTAGCTCTTCCACTTGCCTCTAAAGCTCCTTCGTTTCTTCTGGATTGCTTCTATAGGCTGGCCTATTAGGAATTGTTACTCCTAGAATGAAATCAATTTAATGTTCAATTCCTTTAATGGGTGGTAAACTTGATGGAATTTCTTCAGGAAATATATTTTCAAATTCCTACAATAAAGAACCAAAAATACTTGGAAAGAAAGAGTCAATGTTGTTAGTGTTCAAAAAGGATTCCTTGTAAAAAGGAGAAGCAATTGCTATTTAGCCAAGAAAGCACTCACTCACTTTCTTTTGCATAAAAGCTCACTTTCTTCTTTTCTTTTCTTTTCTCTCTTCATTCTTTTTCTGCATTTATTTTTTCGAGCTCTTAATTTTTTCTCTCATTTTCGGTCTCATTTCTTTTTGATCTCCCTCTCTCATTTTTCAGATCACTCTCATTTTTACCTCTCTTTTTTCATCTTGAGTTGATCCTCATATACTTGCTTTGGAGTCAAGGGTATAATATTAATGGGTCTTTTGTTTATTATAAAAGAATATATATTTGTAAAACCATCCTTCTTCACTTTTTTATCAAACTCCCAAGGTCTTCCCAACAGTATATGTCTAGCATGCATAGAAACATCACACAATAATTCATCACAATATTTTTCAATTGAAAAGGAAATCAGAACATACTTATCAACTTTAATTTCCTCACATTCATTCAATACTGTAGCTTGTATGGTTTAGAATGTCTAACAGTAGGCAAATTCAATTTCTCAACCAAGGTATTACTTACAACATTTGTAACACTCCCACCATCAATTACCATACTACATACCTTGTTATTAATGAGACAGCAAGTATGACACATGTTTTCCTTTTGCTCATTCATCTCATCTTCCTTAATTTTACAATTCAAAGCTCTTCTAACCACAAGGCATTCTCCTTCCACAGGATATTCAATGCGTCATCGCTTTCATTCACAACTTCATTATTTTTTAGAATCATAACTCTCTTGTTAGGCATTGAGAAGCTATATTCCCTATGCCCAAAGACTTAAAACAATCTATATCTCTATTTCTAGAAGTTTGGGAATCAAATTTACCTTTGCTCTTTGACAAAACTTCTTCTTTTCCTTTAGTGGTCTTCTTTTGGATAGCTTTTTCTTCCTTCTTCCATTTCTCTTTCAAAGAAGAACTTGATCAAGAAAAGAATTTTGAAGCATCTTTACACTTGAGTTGCTTTTCCACTTTAATTTCCATGTGCACCAGTTTTCCAACTTCACATAATGTTGCAATACCACTATGTTAGCTATATCTTTGTTCATCCTATTCAGAAATTGAGCCATTGTGGCCTCCCTACTTGCACATTAGCTCTTATTAAAGCTAATTCCATATCCTTATAATACTCATCCACACTCCTAGAGCCTTGTGTAAGGAGGATCTGCAATTTTTCGTAAAGCCTTTATGGTAATGATTAGGAATAAATCTCCTCCTCATTAGACTCTTCATTTCTCTTCAAGTTGCTATAGGCCTCTCACCATTGTTTGTCCTATTTAGATCCAATTTATCCCACCAAACAAGAGCATATTTAGTCAATTCTATTGATGTTAACTTCACCCTTTTAGCTACAGAGTAATTATGATACTAAAAAATTATTTCTATTTTCTTTTCCAACTCTAAATAGGATTCAGGGTCATTTCTACCTTGGAAAGATAGTATCTTCATGTTGATGCTACCAAGGTTCTGATCCTCCCATGCCTATTTCTTCCCACTTCTAATTCATATTCAAATTCAACCTCATTCTCAGTATTCTCATCATTTTCATATTCAAATTCATCCATATAAACCTCTCTTTGTCTATCATGTCTTTTAGGATTAGGTCTAGCTCCTCGCATATTTACAATTCTTTTTTCTTGCTTGTCGAACATATCCCTTATCTTCCCCATAAACCACTTCTATGTGTGCAAAATATTGCTCAATTGCCCTAAATCTATCATTATCATTCATCAAATTTCTTCTGCCACCATAGATGTTTCATCTCATTAGACATTGTGACTAAAAGAAAAGATGTTAATGAAATAAAGTTACTCACAAATTTTCTCATGTGTTTCCCTCAAGAATATCACTCAATACTATTGTTTCACTCAAACTTGGTTTTTCATTTGCTATATATCACTCTTGCCCTTTTCCACTCAAAAGTTCCTCTTGAGGGCTATTTAAAGAACTAAGCAAGTTAAGTAAAGCAATCACAATTTTTAGAGTCAATTGACACTTAGGAATATTAAGAATGACAAAAGTGAAGATTGAGATTAGAGCTTAAGGAAATCAAGAGTTCAATTTAACACAAAGATTGCAAATGTTAATACAAATTCTGGATATGAACATGGACTCAATACACACTTCCAGTATAACTCTTTTTTTTTATTTTTTAGTACTCCTCTTTTTTCTTATACTCCCTTGTTTTGACTGAAATATGAAAAAAAAATCACAAAATATAACAAACACAATAAAATGAGCAATCTGAACCCAGAAATTCTAGACAAATGTTATTTTTAAATGACTATAACTCTCTCTAGAAATCTCGGATTGAAGTGATTCCAAAATAAATAGAAAAAAGAGATTTTGAAATATAAAAATAACATACAAAATGTCAAAAAATGCAAAGGAAAAATGGTAGAAAATGGATGAAGATTTTGATGCCAACAGAAATAAAGAGGATGAATAGACACAAGAAAACGCACAAAATAATTAACAAAAATGGATATAAAGAACAGAAAGATATGACCTGAGTTTAGATCTGAAGTTCTGATACCAAGATGGTGCTTATCCATAAGGGAAAATCCCACAAACCCATAACCAATATTCATACATACCCTAAGAATGCTAAAGAAAGATCTACTAATCCACTTTAACCCTTGAACATAGAAGAATAAGGACCCAAAGTGTTGGAAGATGCCACAAGGTTGAACAAGTATTGATAAGTCTGTTAGTTTAATAAAGAACACTAGAGAGAAACTACTTTCAAGAGCAGTGTAGAAATATAACTTTTTATTAATAATCGAATATGATTCCAAAATGAGTCATACAATGTATTTTAAGAGAAATATTTCAAATAGAAATAAAAAGAAATAAATACAACCTAGGGACTCAAAATAATAAATACTAACTCAAATAAAATAACAAGGAGTTAATTAAAGTAACCTAGAAATCTAAAAGTTAAATATGCTAACTAATTACTAATTTTCACACAAATATAATAATAAAAATAGAATTAGCATTTTAAGCCCAAAATGTAGTTATTTAGGCCCAAATGAGTCTTTCCATGTGTAGTACTTAGTTGAAGGCCTTTACGTTGATATCTCCAAACATAAAATAGGTTCAACAACTCCATTTTTAGCACAAATAAAATTAATGATGTTCTCATCATTTTTAATCTGATTTGTACTCCAAATGCCATTTGTTTTGTTAGTGCCTCTTGCACTAGCCCATTCAATGCTTCCTTAATTCTTTTAGCTCTTGCTCTAGTGATTGGTCCAGTTGGAATATGCAAAGAATCTTTGAAAGTTAAAAAGTCATCTTATTGTATCACATCAATAATCCTATTTGATTGCAAGCTAAGTAGTACTTTAAGATCATTAAACTTAATCGATTGATGATTCATACTTTTTACTTAGTATTCCAAACTCCCATATTATTTCAACAGCAATAAAAGCCAATTTCTTGCACTAAAGTCCTTTATCATCATATTTTCTAGCAAATTCAAATCATTTCCCAATTTTCTTGATTGAGCAACCAAAAACATGTAATTTTTAAACTTCAACTTTGAATACAAACAAAAGAAAGTGTTCACAAACACCCCCAAGTTTTCCCAAGTTTACTTTAATGTTTTCAACAACTAATTATTAGCTTAGGAACTTAATTAAAAAGAAGAACAATATGGATTGCACCAATATACTTCATTATTTTTATGCATTCAAAACAAATTTTGCTGACCTGGAGGTGACACAACGTTATGCGATATAGTAAGATGATTTTTTAACTTTTAAAGATCTTTTGCATATCCCAACTAGACTAGTCACAAGAGCAAGAGCTAAAAGAATTAAGGAAGTATCGAATGAGCTAGTGTAGGAGGTATTGACAAAGGAAATGGCAATTGGAGAACCAAATCAAATTAAAAATGATGAGGACATCGTTAATTTTATTTGTGCAGAAAATAAAGATACTAAACCTATTTTGGGCTTGGAGACAACAATTTAAAGGCTTTTGACTAAGTAGTACACATAAGAAGACTTATTTGGGCCTAAACAATCACTTTTTAGGCTTAAAATACTGATTTTATTTTTATTATTGTATTTGTACGAAAGTTAGAAATTAGTTGACAGACTTGACTTTAGCTTTCCAAGATACTTAAATTAAGTCTTGTTATTTTATTTAAGTTAGTATATATTATTTTGAGTTCCTAGATTATTCCAATTCCTAAGTTGTATTTAATACTTTTTAGGTCATATTTGAAATCTATCTCTTCAAATACATTATATGACTCATTTAAAATCAGATTGGATTGTTGATTGAAAGTTGTATTTCTGCACTTTGTTTCTTGAGAGTGGATTCTCTTTAGGGAACAGATTTGTCAAGACTTGATCAACCTTGTAGCATTTTCTAACACTTTGGGTGTTGGAAATCGTGCCCTAGGGGCCAATCATTGTCTTATGAACATTATTGATTTATGAATTTATTAATTGAGTTATCATATTATTTGCATGTTTACTATGATGACCATCCTTGGATAATTCATGATATTATCCTAAATGTCCCTGGTCGATCATCTATGCGGGAGCACAGATGAAATAAGACCAGTATGACTTTGAAGATGTATAGAGATATAAATCAAAATCATAAGCACATGTAAGAGTACAAGATGCTAGACCGACCCGCTATGAGAGAACTGCATGGGTAACGTCATAAGCTTCTCTCATATACAAACCATGTCAATAAGCCCTTTGACCTGAGATTATCATGGATTCCTACATGACAAAACGCTCAGCTTTGACCTAGTCAAAAGTCACTTTTGATCGAGTGATCATAAAGACTATGTTCGGCCAGTGGTTTTTCATGCGGAGGAATGTGAATGGTCAAGATGGAATTTGTCCCTCACATTCGTAGAGAGATATTACTGGGCCCCTCGATGAGTGAGTCTGAGAAATGTATGGCCATACTGTAATGGAAAGGTAGCTCCATTTCTATAGTCAGACTACTCAGGGATCGAGAAAGTAACAGTCAGGAATAGGAGGATGACATTATCCATGCCTCATCCATGACCAAAATATCGCGTGACAGAAGGGACATGATATGGTTGTATAAAAGGTTACATCGTTTATCGATCCTCATATGTTTTGGGTAGTCGTTATGTCTTGCTAGAGACCGCTTGCGACTTGTGGGCTAGTATAGCAAATGGCCCACTGCCAACTTCATATGGGCCTACAGGGTCGCACACAAAATAGCCCAACACGAGCTATGATGTCTAGATTCATTGAATCTAAGACATGTCCAGATTCAATGAATGATCCAGGATAGATGTATATATATTTATTTATATTTATATTCATATATATATATATATAAATTCGTATATATACATTATATGTATATATGAGATTTAATTTATAAGGATAAATTAAATCTCTATCATGTTTGAAATTCAAAATTCAAATTGATAGGATATCTCATATAAGAGATATTTATAAGATTTAATTTATAAGGATAAATTAAATCTCTATCATGTTTGAAATTCAAAATTCAAATTGATAGGATATCTCATATAAGAGATATTTATAAGATTTAATTTATAAGGATAAATTAAATCTCTATCATGTTTGAAATTTGAAATTCAAATTGATAGGATATCTCATATAAGAGATATTTATAAGATTTAATTTATAAGGATAAATTAAATCTCTATCACATTTGAAATTCGAAATTCAAATTGATAGGATATCTCAAATTTGATTTATGAGAATAAATCAAAAATAGTTCAGTCTCATCTTTATTTAAAATTAAATAAATGGGTAATTAAATCTGTGGGACGGATTTGATATTATTTATTTAATTAGTTTCTTATAAAATTATACAATATATGATATTGTATTAATTTTGGAATTAATATAAGATTAACTCCAAAATCCAATTCGGTTGACAGAGAAAAACGCATAGCATCCTATATATCTGATTTTAGGAGCTGCGTTTTGCACAGAGAAACATATAGAACATAGAAAGGCCGAAGGGGACTCTGTAAAAGGTTTGCAGATAAGAAACTGCCGAAATAGAGATGGAGAGGACGAACTCTTGAGAAAGCCCTGGAGGGACAAGAGACGCTAGCACGTCGTTCGTGGTTGGAACGCTGTTTGTGTGGATACCAGTAGAGGAAGCCGACCTGAGTCGTCGACTTCTTGTGATCAGAAAGGGAGCACGAGCCGCAGAGAGAAGCTGTGAACGTCGTGACCGAAAGCTGTGGAAGTCGTTGAGGCACACTAAGGGTAATACTTCTTCCCACTTGACTTAAACACATACGGTAGATCCTGGCAAGGAATGGAAAAAATTTTAAATTAATTTCCGCTGCGTGTCTTCCAATTCCTTACAGTGGTATCAGAGCCATGCCGTTTTGTGTTTAAGTTAGGCTTGATTGTTGATTCATATGATATGTGTTAGTCGTAGCCGATCATATAATATGCGTTTCATGTATGACATATAAGGAATCCGTCTTATGTATGACATATAAGGAATCTAAAAGGGAACTGAAATCGGTGGTGATATGTTTTAATTTGATCAATTAACATAGAAGGGGTTCAAGAAAACCGAATGCAGATTCGTGATTATTTACATTGCAAAATTTTTTTTCTGGGGGCAGCCCGCCCGCTAACCGGCTAGCGGGACTGCCGCCCGCTAACCGGCTAGCGGGACCGCTGTAGCTACCTGTTCGTAGCGTAATATGACCATAGAATATGCTATTTTGTGAATGTTTTAAGATTTGAAACATCAATTGCCTTGCAATTAAATCTGAATGTTGATTCTTGAATGCTTGGGTATGGTGAACAATATGGCTCTAGATTACAAGTGTTGCAATTTTTAAATACGGCCTGCGTGTCGTGCCTTCCTATATATTTACTCTCAATGTACCTTCTCTTCTCATCTCACTCCCCTCGAATGTTAAAAGAGGTTTCTATATGTAATTTCCCTTTTCTTACTAGAGAGCTCCTCTCATTGGCTTGAGGGGACTTAGGATAGGTGAGCCATATTGTATCACGTTTAAATTATGCATCTTATGATTATATCAGCACATGCATATTAATTGTATGAGATACAAACTGAGAAGCATGCATTCTCATAAACTAAACAGTTAAATTAAGCCCTCTAAATGAAATCTTAAGTCATAATGCCATCAATTTATGAACACTTGTCAAAACCTCGATCGCTCAATTGTGGACTCCGCCAAAGTGGGTGCTTTTGAGTCATCTTGGGGAGATAAGCAAAGAGTAATGGTGCTACTCTCATATGTTCATTATTGTTTGACTTAATTGAGATTAACAAAACGGTTTTGGATCTCAAGGCATTAGATGGGATTAGAACATGCCAGATCATATGATGATAGGATCCCATGAACATCTAAGAGTTACATTTGATGTAATTGGTAAAGGTGTTACCTACCTAAATAACTTAATTTAAGCGTCCTGCCAAAGCGGACTTAAGTTTGAGCCAAATATGGATCTTAGCCCACTAACTATTGCATTTAGGGTTGTTTATTTAGTGGGAGATTACTAATTACATTGCATATTTTAATTGTAGAATCATGACGACTAGTAATACTGCTACATTATCGCTGCGATCTGTCCTTGAGAAGGACAAACTCAATGGGACAAACTTTCTTGACTGGTTTAGGAACTTGAGAATTGTTCTCAAGCAGGAAAAAAAGGCGCATGTCCTAGATCAATCCATTCCTGAGGAGCCAGCTGCCAATGCTCCTAGAGCTCAGAGAGATGCTTACATGAAGCATAAGGAAGACTCTGTCGATGTGGGATGCTTGATGCTAGCCACCATGGTTCCGGAGCTCCAAAGAGATCTGGAACACATGGAAGCTTATGAGATGATTGTGCATCTCAAGGAAATGTTCCAGCAACAGGCAAGGCAAGAGAGGTATGAGACCACTAAGGCCTTACATTCCTGCAAGATGGCTGAAGGTGCATCAGTCAGTACTCATGTCTTAAAAATGAAAGGGTACATTGATCACCTTGAGAGGCTTGGATTTCCCATGAGCCAGGAGTTAGCTACGGATTTGATCTTGAACTCACTCCCGGAAAGTTATGACCACTTTGTCATGAACTACAACATGAACAACATGGAGAAATCTATTTCTGAACTGCATGGGATGCTTAAAACTGCTGAGCCAAGTCTTAAGAAGAAGCCCAGTAGTGTTTTGATGGTTCAGAAAGGAAAGGGTACTAAAAAGAAAGGCAAAGGCAAGGGGAAGGGTCATGGCTCATCAGGTAAGACCAAAGAGTCAGGCAAGCCCGAAACCAAGCCTACACCAAAGAAGGCAAAGCCTCCGAAGGAAGGAGTCTGCTTCTTCTGCAATGAACCCGGTCATTGGAAGAGGAATTGCAAACTCTATCTCGAAGATCTGAAAAAGAACAAGAAGGATAGCGGGGCTATCGCTTCAGGTATTTATGTTATAGACATTCATCTTTCTACTTCCACCTCATGGGTATTAGATACTGTGTGTGGTTCTCACATTTGTACAAATGTGCAGGGACTAAAGGACAGTAGGAAGCTGAAAAAGGGCGAGGTTGACCTACGAGTTGGAAACAGAGCAAGGGTTGCTGCGTTAGCTGTAGGCACTTATGAATTAGTTCTGCCCACTAGGCTTTTGTTAGTTTTGAACAATTGCTATTATGTTCCTGCTTTAAGTAGTAACATTGTTTCACTTTCTTATTTGGATAAGGAAGGTTTCACTTCCATTGTTGGGAATAGTAGATGTTCTATTTATCGTAATGATGTTTTCTATGCTCATGGTGATTTGCATGTTGATCATTACATATTAAATTTGGAACAACCCAATCATGGAAATATCTATAACATAACCGCCAAAAGGGTCAAACGAAACGATTTGAATCCCACATACCTCTGGCACTGTCGTCTGGGCCACATAAATGAGAAACACATTTCCAAACTCCATCAAGATGGATTTCTAAACTCATTTGATTTTGAATCATATGACACTTGCGAGTCTTGCTTGTTAGGAAAGATAACAAAGTCACCTTTCACTGGGCACAGTGAGAGGGCCACTGATTTATTGGGCCTCATACATACAGATATGTGTGGACCGATGAACACAAATGCCAGAGGAGGTTATTCGTACTTCATAACATTCATAGATGATTTCAGCAGATATGGGTACATATATCTGATGAAACATAAATCTGAATCTTTTGAAAAGTTCAAAATATTTCAAAATGAAGTACAAAACCAGCTTGGCAAAACAATTAAAGCCCTTCGATTTGATCGGGGTGGTGAATATTTGAGCCAAGAGTTCATAGATCATCTTAGGAGTTGTGGGATAGTCTCACAATTGACTCCTCCAGGGACACCACAAATGGAATGGAGTTTCTGAACGGAGGAATCGAACACTATTAGATATGGTTCGATCCATGATGAGTCAAACAGATCTTCCGCCCTCCTTTTGGGGCCATGCCCTAGAGACAGCTGGGTTCACACTCAATCGTGTTCCATCAAAGGCAATTGAAAAGACTCCGTATGAGATATGGACTGGGAGGACGCCTAGTTTGTCTTTTCTCAAGATTTGGGGATGCGAGGTCTATGTTAAGCAACAAACCTCAGACAAATTAGAGCCCAAATCCTCAAAATGCCTTTTAGTGATATATCCTAAGGAAACCAAGGGATATTACGTCTACAACCCTGCTGATAACAAAGTGTTTGTTGTCAGAAATGGTATCTTTCTCGAAAGAGAATTTATCTCTAAAAGAACCAGTGGGAGTAAGGTACACCTCGAAGAAGTTCGAGAGCTACAAGACACTATAGAACTGCAGATGGAAAATAGAGAAGACTCACAACAAGTTGTTGAGACTCCTCAAGTCACGCAAGGTCTACGTAAATCTAATAGGACACGACTTCAGCCTCAGAGATATGGATTTCTGATTTCTGATAGTCGTGAAGTGTTGCTCATTGAGCATAATGAGCCGACTACCTATCGAGAAGCTATAATGGGACCAAACTCTGAGAAGTGGCTTAATGCCATGAAGTCTAAAATACAATCCATGTACGACAATAAGGTTTGGACCTTAGTCGACCCACCTGAAGGTGTAAAAACTGTCGGGTGCAAGTGGGTTTTTAAGGAAAAAACTGACATGGATGGCAATGTAAATGTCTTCAAGGCACGACTGGTTGCAAAAGGATTTACTCAAACTCATGGTGTGGACTATGATGAGACCTTTTCCCCAGTTGCCATGGCCAAATCAATCAGAATCCTCTTTGCCATAGCAGCATATTATAACTATGAAATATGGTAGATGGACGTCAAGATAGCCTTCCTTAATGGAAAGCTCCTTGAGGATATGTACATGACACAACCTGAAGGGTTTGTGCGTTCCGAGGACTCTGGCAAAGTGTGCAAGCTTCAAAGGTCCATTTATGGACTGAAGCAAGCCTCTCGGAGTTGGAATCAATGTTTTGATGAAGTAGTCAAAGAGTTTGGATTTCTTCAAGATATTGATGAACCTTGTGTGTACAAGAAGGTTAGTGGGAGCACAGTTGTGTTTTTGGTACTCTATGTCAATGACATCCTACTTATTGGGAATGACATTCCTACCTTGCAGATTGTCAAGTCTTGGTTAGGAAAGTCTTTCTCGATGAAAGACTTGGGTGAAGCCACCTACATCCTAGGAATCAGGATCTATAGAGATAGATCTAAAAGACTTCTAGGACTCAGTCAGAGTACATACATAGATAAAATACTGCATAGGTTCAGTATGCACGAATCAAAGAGGGGTTTCATACCCATGTCTCATGGTATTCACCTCAGCAAAGATCTATGTCCTAATACATCTGATCAGCGAGGTCGCATGAGTAAAGTTCCATATGCCTCGGCCATAGGATCTATCATGTACGCCATGTTATGTACTCGTCCGGATGTCTCGTTTGCCTTGAGTATGACTAGCAGATAACAACAGGACCCTGGTGAGGGCCATTGGACTGCTGTCAAGAATATCCTTAAGTACTTAAGAAGGACTAAGGACTTATTCTTGGTCTATGGTGGATTGGATGACGAACTCTGTGTAACTGGTTACACAGATGCCAGTTTCCAAACTGACCAGGACGACCAAAAATCGCAGTCTGGATATATATTCCTCCTCAATAATGGAGCAGTAAGCTGGAAGAGCTCTAAGCAGGGCACTGTAGCAGATTCTGCGACAGAAACTGAGTATATAGCAGCATCTGATGCAGCTAAGGAAGCCGTTTGGATCAGGAAGTTCATCACAGAACTAGGGGTGATACCTACCATCTCAGATCCAATAACTTTGCTCTGTGACAATAGCGGTGCTATTGCACAGGCCAAATAGCGTAGGTCACATAAAAGGACCAAGCATATACTCAGGCGATTTCATCTCATCAGAGAAATCAATGATAGAGGTGATATAAAAATATGCAAAGTAGCAGGAGAAGATAATGTTGCTGATCCTCTAACAAAGCCGCTTGTGCAGGCAAAGCATGAGCGTCATGTCAGGTCAATGGGAATTAGTCAAATTAATGATTGTATCTAGTGCAAGTGGGAGGTTGTTGGAAATCGTGCCCTAGGGGCCAATCATTGTCTTATGAACATTATTGATTTATGAATTTATTAATTGAATTATCATATTATTTGCATGTTTACTATGATGACCATCCTTGGATAATTCATGATATTATCCTAAATGTCCCTGGTCGATCATCTATGCGGGAGCACAGATGAAATAAGACCAGTATGACTTTGAAGATGTATAGAGATATAAATCAAAATCATAAGCACATGTAAGAGTACAAGGTGCTGGACCGACCCGCTATGAGAGAACTGCATGGGTAACGTCCTAAGCTTCTCTCATATACAAACCATGTCAATACGCCCTTTGACCTGAGATTATCATGGATTCCTACATGACAAAACGCTCAGCTTTGACCTAGTCAAAAGTCACTTTTGACCGAGTGATCATAAAGACTATGTTCGGCCTTAGTGGTTTTTCATGCGGAGGAATGTGAATGGTCAAGATGGAATTTGTCCCTCACATTCGTAGAGAGATATTACTGGGCCCCTCGATGAGTGAGTCTGAGAAATGTATGGCCATATTGTAATAGAAAGATAGTTCCATTTCTATAGTCAGACTACTCAGGGATCGAGAAAGTAACAGTCAGGAATAGGAGGATGACATTATCCATGCCTCATCCATGACCAAAATATCGCGTGACAGAAGGGACATGATATGGTTGTATAAAAGGTTACATCGTTTATCGATCCTCATATGTTTTGGGTAGTCGTTATGTCTTGCTAGAGACCGCTTGCGACTTGTGGGCTAGTATAGCAAATGGCCCACTGCCAACTTCATATGGGCCTACAGGGTCGCACACAAAATAGCCCAACACGAGCTATGATGTCTAGATTCATTGAATCTAAGACATGTCCAGATTCAATGAATGATCCAGGATAGATGTATATATATTTATTTATATTTATATTCGTATATATATATATATATATATATTCGTATATATATATTATATGTATATATGAGATTTAATTTATAAGAATAAATTAAATCTCTATCATGTTTGAAATTCAAAATTCAAATTGATAGGATATCTCATATAAGAGATATTTATAAGATTTAATTTATAAGGATAAATTAAATCTCTATCATGTTTGAAATTCGAAATTCAAATTGATAGGATATCTCATATAAGAGATATTTATAAGATTTAATTTATAAGGATAAATTAAATCTCTATCACGTTTGAAATTTGAAATTCAAATTGATAGGATATCTCAAATTTGATTTATGAGAATAAATCAAAAATAGTTCAGTCTCATCTTTATTTAAAATTAAATAAATGGGTAATTAAATCTATGGGACGGATTTGATATTATTTATTTAATTAGTTTCTTATAAAATTATACAATATATGATATTGTATTAATTTTGGAATTAATATAAGATTAACTCCAAAATCCAATTCGGTTGACAGAGAAAAACGCATAGCATCCTATATATCTGATTTTAGGAGTTGCGTTTTGCACAGAGAAATATATAGAACATAGAAAGGCCGAAGGGGACTCTGTAAAAGGTTTGCAGATAAGAAACTGCCGAAATAGAGACGGAGAGGACGAACTCTTGAGAAAGCCCAGGAGGGACAAGAGACGCTAGCACGTCGTTCGTGGTTGGAACGCTGTTTGTGTGGATACCAGTAGAGGAAGCCGACCTGAGTCATCGACTTCTTGTGATCAGAAAGGGAGCATGAGCCGCAGAGAGAAGCTGTGAACGTCGTGACCGAAAGCTGTGGAAGTCGTTGAGGCACACTAAGGGTAATACTTCTTCCTACTTACTTAAACACATACGGTAGATCCTGGCAAGGAATGGAAAAATTTTTAAATTAATTTCCGCTGCGTGTCTTCCAATTCCTTACATCGGGTCCTTATTCTTCTATGTTCAAGGGTTCAAGTGGATCAGCAGACCTTTGTTTATCATTCTTGGGGTACGTATATTGTGATTGGTTGTGGGTTTATGGGATTTTCACTAGTTCTCTGGTTGGTTCACACTATATTGGTATCATAACTTCGGATATAAGCTCAGGTCATATCTTTCTATTCTTTGTTACCATTTTCGTTCATTGTTTTGTGCATTTTTTTGTGTTTGTTCATCTTCTTCATTTCTGTCTGTCATTATAAACATTTTCCTTGTTCTACCAGTTTTCTTTTGTATTTTTTGACATCAATATGTCACTTTCATATTTCAAAATCCTTTTTTTCTTTTTGTTTTGGCATCACATCAATCCGAGTTTTCTACAGTTATATCCATTTAAAAAACAAGTTTTCTAGGATTTCTTGGTTTAGATTGCTCATTTTGTTTTGTTTGTTATATTTCATGATTTTCTTCATATTTTAGTAAAAAAATAGAGTATAAAAGTAAAAAAAACAAAAAAAGAAGTACTGAAAAAATAGAGAAAAAAGTTGTTTTGGAAGTATGTTCTGAGCAAATCCATCTTCATATATCTAGAGTTTGTTTCAACATTTTTAATCTGTGTCAAATTGAACTCTTGATTTCCTTAAGCTCTAATATCAACATACATTTTTGTCATTCTCAAAATTCCCAAGTATGGTTGATTCTGCAAATTGTGATTGCTTTGATTAACTTACTTATTTCTTTAAAGAGCCTCGAGGAACTTTTGAGTAGGAAAAGACAAAAGTGATATAAATCAAGTTAGAAGCCAAGATTGAGTAAACACGAGCTTTGAGTGATCACATGAGAAAATTTGTGAGGAACTTTATTATTAATATCCTTTTTTTAGTCACAATGTCTAATGCATATGAAATATCTATTGGGGTAGAAGAAATGTGATGAATGATGATGACAGATTTAGGGTAATGGAGCAACATTTTGCATGCATGGAAGTGGTTTATGGGAAGGTGAGGGATATGTTTGGAGACACAAAAAGAAATAATTACAAATATGCAAGGAGCTAGACATAATCCTAGAAGGCATGATAGGCGAAAAAAGGTTTCTATATATGATTTAAATCTGCATCTGATGAGAATATTGGTAGTGAGTGTGAATTTGAATATGAATCGGAAGTGGATAGAGCATATAAGCATGGCAGGAGACATGATAGAAATATTCCAAGAGAGAAATATAAATAGAAAGGAACCTTGGTAGCATCAAAATGAAGATATCATCTTTCGAAGGTAGAAATGACCTTGAAGCCTATTTAGACTAGGAAAAGAGAATAAAAATGATTTTTGAGTACCATAATTACTCTGAAGCTAAAAGGGTAAAGTTGGCAGCTATAGAATTCACTGATTATGCTCGTGTTTGGTGTGATAAATATGAGGAACAATAGTGAGAGGTCCATAGCGACTTGGAGAGAAATGAATACTCTAATGAGAAGGACATTTATTCCTAATCATTATTACAGAGAAGTTTATCAAAAATTGCAAACCCTTACGCAAGGCTCTAGGAGTGTGGATAAGTATATAAGGATATAGAATTAGCTTTAATAATAGCTAATATGCAACAAGATACCACAATGGCTCAGTTTTTGAATTGGCCAAACACATATATAGCTTATATAGTTTAATTGCATCATTATGTGGAGATAAATGACACGGTGCACATGGTAATTAAGGTGAAAAAGTAATTCAAGCAAAAGTTGTTTCAAATGTTTTTCCTAGATCAAGTTCTTCAAGGAAACAAATGGAATAAAGAAGAAAAGGTTATCCAAAAGGAGACCACTAAAGGAAAGAAGCTTCATCAAAGAGTAAGGTAAATTTGAATCCCATACTTCTAGAAATAGAGATATAAAATGTTTCAAATGTTTGGGTATAGGTCATATAGCTTCTTAATGCCCCAACAAGAGAGTCATGATTCTGAAAAATACTGAAGTTATGACTGAAAGTCATAGTGATCATTATTCCATGCCCTTACTTGAAGATGCTAGTGATGATGGTGTTAAATATCCAGTGAAATAATGCCTTGTGGTTAGAAGAACTTTGAATTATTAAATCAAGTAAGATGAGATGAATGACCAAAGGGAAAACATTTTCCATACTCACTGCCTCATTAATAGCAGGTATGTAGTATGATAATTGATGGTGGAAGTGCTGTAAATGTTGCAAGACTACATTGGTTGAGAAATTGAATTTGCCTACTTTTAGACATCCTAGACCATACATGCTACATGGTTAAATGAATGTGGGGAAATTAAAGTTGATAAGTTATGATTTCTTTCTCAATTGGAAAATATTATGATGAATTATTGTGTGATGTTTTTCTTATGCATGCTGGACATATACTATTAGGAAGACCTTGAGTGCTTGATAGAAAAGTGAAGAATTATGGGTTTACAAATAGATATTTTTTGTAATGAATGACATACCTATTACTCTTGTACCAATGATGCCAAAGTAAGTGTACTAGGATCAACTCAATATGAAAAAAGAGAGGTAAAAATGAGAGTGATCTAAGAACTGAAAAAAATGTGAGACATAAAAAAGAAATGAGACTAAAAAGGAGAAAAAAATTGAGACTCAAAAAAGGAAATATAAAAATAATGAAGAGAGAAAAGACAAGAAGAAAGTGAGTTTTTATACAAAAAAAAACCATAAAGTGGGGAGTGTATCTTGGCCAAACAACAATTGTTTCTCCTTGTTTGCAAGGAATCCTTTTTGAACACTAACAATATTAACTCTTCCTTTCAAAATGTTTTTGTTTCTTTGGTGCAGGAATTTGAAGATATATTTTCTGAAGAAATTCCACATGGGTTATAGTGAGAATTCACAAGGGAAAAAATCCCACGAACTCACAACTAATTGGAATATACATACCCCAAGAAAGCTAAATCGAGGTTTGGTGATCCACTTGAACCCTTGATCACAGTTAAACAAGGACCTGAAGTGTTAGAAGATGCCACAAGGTTGATCAAGCCTTAATAAGTATGTTACTTCTATGAAGAACCCTAAAGAGAATCCACTCTCAAGAAACAAAGTGCAGAAATGCAACTTTTCATTCAACAATGCAATATGATTCCAAAATGAGTCATACAATATATTTTAAGAGATACATTTCAAATTTAGAATAAAAAGAAATAAATGCAACCTAGGGACTAAAATAGTAAATACTAACTTAAAGAATATAACAAATACTTAATTAAAGTAACTTGGAAACCTAAAAGTCAAATATGCTAACTAATTATAAATTTTCGCACAAATACCATAATAAAAATAGAATCAGCATTTTTTAAGCCTAAAAAGTGATTATTTAGGCCCAAATGAGCCTTTCCTTATACACTACTTGGTCCAAGGCTTTAAACTGATGTCTCAGCATAAAATAGGTTTAGCAGCTCCATTTTCAGCACAAATAAAATTAGTGACATCCTTAACATTTTTATTTGATTTGTTGTTTCAATTGCCATTTGCTTTGTCAATACCCTTGCACTAGCCCATTTAATACTTCCTTAATTATTTTAGCTTACTTTTGTGGTTGGTCTAGTTGGAATACGTAAAGGATCTTTGGAAGTTAAAGAGTCATCTTACTATAGTGCATCATTCCCTCTATCATCAAAAGGATTCATCCTCAACTCATCACCTTCATCAAACAGATAAATCAGCAACATTGGGAGTAGCACTAATAGCATAGTCACCAGGTAAATCAATTTTGTAAATATTATCATTAATTCTTTTAAGAACTTGAAAGGGATCATCTCTTCTTGGAGCTAATTTGGACTTTCTTTGAGATAGAAATCTTTCTTTCCTCATATGCACCTACACCCAATCACCAGGTTCAAAAAGAATATGCCTTCTTCCTTTGTTAGCCTTACATGTATTGCTCATTTTTCTTTTCAATAAATTTACTTCATTGTTTCAGCCTTATTTTTCCCATCAAGGCTTACTCTCTCATCAATAGGTAACGGTAATCAATCTAAAGGAGTTAGTAGATTAAAACTATACACAATCTCAAAATGAGAATGATCAGTAGATGAATGCATACTCCTATTATAAGCAAATTCAATGAATGACAAATAATCTTCCTAATTTTTCAAATTCTTTTGAATCACAATTCTAAGCAATTGAGATAAAGTTCTATGAACAACTTCAATTTGTCTATTCGTTTGTGGATGACATGCAGTAAAAAAATAACAATTTAGTACCAAGTTTTTCCCACAAATAACTATGAGTAGCTACAATATTATAGGTTTCTTAACCTCATTAGCGGATTCATTTTCTATGGCTTCCTTGATCAAACTAGAAGTTACCAAGGAACCGTGCATAACACTGAATAGGGAGCCGCTGAATACACCAACTACGCCTAACATGTGAAATGGATGCATAAGAATATTGTGTTCAGCCTAAAATACAAGCATAAAGTTGAAAGTACTAGAAATTCCTAGAGGCATACCATCACACAAGCTTCCTTGACCAATTGGATAGATCGTGAAAACAGTAGTAACAGCTGTAATAGGAGCTGAATATGCAACAGCAATCCAAGGGCACATACCCAGATGAAAACTAAGTAGGGCACATACCCAAACGAAAACTAAGTTCCCACTCACAGCCCATGTAACAAGCTCAAAACTTTGTATCTGTATCATAAACAATACTTTTAGAAACACCATGAAGTTTAACAATTTCTTTAAAGAATAAATAAAAAATATGTGTGGCATCATCAGTTTTATGACATGCAATGATATGTGCCAATTTAGAAAACCTGTCAACAACCACAAATATTGAATCCATCCCTCTTTTTGACCTAGGTAAACCCAAAACAAAGTCCATTGAAATTCTACCCAAGGTTCACTAGGCATAGGTAATGGGGAATGCAAACCATGTAGCAAAACTCTAGACTAAGCCATTTTACATGTTGTGCATTTAGAACATTTTCTTTCCACATCACATTTCATTTTAGGCCAAAAGAAATGTTCATGTAAAACATCCAAAGTCTTCTTCACACCAAAGTGTCCTATTAGCAATTATAGCCATAAATTCTATAAATTCTATAATGCATCACCTTATTGACAATGCATCAGCCACCACATTTTCCTTACCTTTCTTGTATTTGATGATATAAGGAAATATCTCAATAAATTCCTGTCACCTTGCATGTCTTTTGTTCAGTTTACCTTGACCCTTTATATGCTTCAAATATTGATGATTAGTGTGAATCACAAATTGCTTAAGCCAAGGTAGTGTTGCCAATTCTCTAATGCTCTTTTGAGTGTATAAATCTCCTTGTCATATGTTGGATATTTCAAGACTGCTCCATTTAGCTTTCTACTAAAATAAGCAATTGGCTTTGCTTGCTGCATTAAAATAACACAGATATAGAACACAATTTATCCTTAAGTTCATTTAATGCATCATCTTGTGTTTTATCCCATTTAAAACCAACAGATTTTTTTATGACATCAGTGAGTGGTACAGCAAGTGCTAAAATCTTTTTCAAAGCGCCTATAAAAGCTAGCCAAACCATGAAAACTTACCTTATTTATGCTTTTGATTGTTGACTATTCTTTTGTAACTCTTATCTTTTTCTCATCAACTTTTATGCCTTAGCACTCACCACAAAACCAAGAAAAATAATTTTATCCATCCAAAAATCACAATTTTTCATATTTGCAAGCAATTTTTTCTTTCTCAAAACATCAAGTACACAATGCAAATGATTCAAGTTCTCATAAAATTTCTTGCTATCAATCAGAATATCATCAAAACAAATCACAACATTCACATAATATGAACACCTATGAATCACAAAATTCATGTAACGATGAAAATTCAATGTGTGTAGTTCAAGGCATCTAAGAGCTAGTAAGTTATCAAGAATGGCAAACTTTAGGCCACCAGAATATTTTTCAATATCAATTGAATGAGACAAAGGTTCAATGCTTCTTGAGGATAGGAATCTATCATATACCTGCAACATACAAAAATCACAAGGAAAAGAATAATTAAGATGATTACTAACCAAAGAAGTATCCTAATCACTCTTAACCTCACTCTTCTCACAACTCTTTTCATATTTTATTTCAATCAAATCAACATTCCCATTATTACTCTCTTTATTTTGGAAACACTCTATGCTCTCAATCTCTTTTTCTCCCCCTATTTCAATTTTTCTCTCTAGAACAATTTCACTAAAAGCACTCTTACTCTCATTTTCACTTTTTTTAGATTGAAGGAATTTTCTTCGACCTCAAGATTGGTACTTCTAATGAGGAGGTCTTTTCTACATATTTGTCAACTTCATTTTCAACATTTAATTCTTCTTCCTCATCCTTGGTCGGCTCAATTTCTAGCTTATTGTCAAGAATAATAATAGCCATGGTTTCAATATTCTTTGAATTTGAGATATTTCTTGAACTTCTCTTTTGATTGATTTCTTATTCATGCTTAGTAACTAATGGAACCAAAATATCAATGTCCATGAAGCTCCACATCTTTGTAAAAGTGGCTATCTCATGATTAAGCCCATGTATAAATCGATCCTTTATAGCTTTTTGGGTTTTCTTAACACAAACGCTTATTATAGCAAACTCCATCTCTTCGAAGTATTCCTCAATACTCATGGAGCCTTGTCTCAACTATTGTAATTTATTATAAAAATCATTTTTCATTTTGAAGCTCCCAAGTTTCTAATTACTCTATTAATCTCCCTTGGGTTATTTCTACCATGTCTTCTCCTCTATACCTATCTCCTCTATGCCTATTTCTTCCCCCTTCAGCTTCATATTCAAATTCATCTATAGAAACCTCTCTTCGTCTATCATGTCTTCTAAGATTAGGTCTAGCTCCTTGCATATTTGTAATTCTTTCTTCTTGCCTCTCCAACCTATCCCTTATTTCTCCACATCCATACATGTATAATGTTGCTCCATTGCCCTGTATCTATCGTTGTCATTCATCAGTTTTCTTCTACCACCATTAGATGTTTCATCTGCATTAAATATTATGGCTAAAAGAAAAGATGTTAACGAAATAAAGTTTCTCACAAATTTCCTCACGTGTTTCCCTCAAGAATATCACATAACCTCATGTTACAATCAAAATTGACTTTTAAGTTGGCATATCACTCTTGCCTTTTTCTACCTAAAAGTTCCCTCTTGATCTTAAAGAACTAAGCAAGTTAATTAAAGCAATCACAATTTGCAGAATCAACCAAAACTTAGAAATTTTGAGAATGACAAAAATAGATATTGAGATTAGAGTTTAAGGAAATCAATAATTCAATTTAACACAGATTGCAAATGTAAAAAAAAAAACAAATTCTGGATACTTAAGATGGAATTGATTAGAACACACTTCCAGCACAACTATTTTTTTCTATATTTTTTGCAGTACTGCTTTTTTCTTTCTTTTTTCTTATTTTTATACTCTCTTTTTTAGTGAAGTATGAAGAAAATCACAAAATATAACAAACACAATAAAATGAGCAATCTTAACCCAGAAATTATAGAAAACATGTTATTTTTAAAATGGGTAAAACTATCTGTAGAAACCTCTGATTGAAGTAATTCTAAAATGAACAAAATGAAGAAATTTTGAAATATGAAAATGGAAAAGGAAAAAAGATATATGGATGAAAAGCTCAAAAGAAAGTTGGTGGAACATGGACGAAGATTTTGGTGATGAACATAAATGAAGAAGATGAACAGACACAAGAAAAGTCATAAAACAATGAACAAAAATGGAAACAATAAACGAAAAGATATGACATGAGTTTAGATTCAAAGCTCTGATACCAAAATAGTGTGAACCCACAACCAATCAAAATATACGCACCCCAAGAATGCTAAACTGAGGTCTGACGATCCACTTAAACCCTTGAATATAGTAGAATAATGACCAAAAGTGTTGAAAGATGCCACAAGATTGATCCATCCTTGATAAATTTGTTAGTTCTATGGAGAACTCTAAAAAGAATCTATTCTTAAGAAACAAAGTGCAAAAATATAACTTTTCATTCAACAATGCAATCTAATTCCAAAATAAGTCATACAATGTATGTTAATAGATACATTTGAATTCTAAAATAAAAAGAAATAAATGCAACCTAGGGAATTAAGATAATAAATACTAAAATAAAATAACAAGGATTTAATTAAAGTAACTTGGAAACCTAAAAATTAAATCTACAACTAATTACTAATTTTTATATAAATACAAAAATAAAAATAGAATCAACATTTTAAGTCTAAAAAGTGATTATTTATACCCAAATGAGTCTTTCTTTATGAACTACTTTATCTAAGGCCTTTAAATTGATGTCTCCAAGCATAAAATAGGTTTAGCAGCTCTATTTTCAGTACAAAAATGAAACATTAGTGACATCCTCTGAATTTTTGATATGATTTGTTGCTCCAATTGCCATTTTCTTTGACAATGCTCTTGTACTAGCCCATTTAGTACTTCCTTAATTCTTTTAGCTCTTGCTCTTGTGATTGATCCAGTTAAAATATGCAAAGAATGTTTAGAAGTTGAAGAGTCATCTTGTTGTATCGCAACAGGTTACCACCCCTTAGAGGAATTGAACATCAAATTAATTTCATTATATGAGTAATAATTCCTAATGGGCCATCCTATAGACGCAATCCAGAAGAAATGAATGTGCTTGAAAGGCAATTGGAAAGAGCTCATGGCAAAGGGATATGTTAGAGAAAGCTTAAGTCCTTATACTATTCCATTACTTTTAGTTCCAAAGAAAGATGGATTATGAAGTATGTGCGTTGATTGCAGAGCTATAAATAATATATTACTGTAAAGTATCACTATTCCATTCCTAGACTAGATGATATGCTTGATTAATTGCATGGTTCCATTGTCTTTTCTAATATTGATTTAAAATGTAGATACCATCAAATTAGAATGAGGGAAAAGGATAGTGGAAAATTGTTTTCAAAACAAAATATAATTTGTATGAGTGGTTAGTCATGCCATTTGAATTAAATAATACACATAGCACTTTCATGAGATTAATGAATCATGTTTTGTGTACTTGCATTGGGAAATTTGTCGTGGTTTATTTTGATGACATTATGATCTATAACAAGAATCTTGATGAGCATTTGAATCAACATTGTGTGCTTGATAATTTTAGAAATGAAAAATTGTTTGTAAATCTTAAAATTATATGATTTTTACAAGGATAAAATTGTTTTTCTTGGTTTGTGGTGAGTGGTAAGGATAAAAGTTAATGAGGAAAAGATAAGAACTATAACTGAGGTAAGTTGTCATGATTTGGCTAGCTTTTATAAACATTTTGTCAAAGATTTTAGCACTTGCTTCACCACTCATAAGGTCATAAAACAATTTGTTGCTTTTAAATGGGATAAAGAACAAGACGATGCATTCAATGAACTTAAGGATAAATTTTACTCAGAATTTTATAAGACTTTTGAATTCCTGTGTTAAGTTTGCCTAACTTCAATAAAATTTTTGAAATTGAATGTGATGTATCTGGAGTTGGAATAGGAGCTATATTAACATAGGAAGGAAAGACAATTGCTTATTTTAGTGAAAAGCTAAATGAAGCAGCCTTAAAATATCCAACATATGACAAGGAGCTTTATGCACTCAAAGGAGCATTGGTGAATTGACAACACTGCCTTTGACCTAAGTAATTTGTGATTCACACTGATCATCAATATTTGAAGCATATAAAGGGTCAAGGTAAACTGAACAAAAAGACATGCAAGGTGACTGGAATCTATTAAGACATTCCCATATGTCATCAAATACAACGTAAGGAAAATGTGGTGGCTGATGTATTGTCAATACTCTTCTTACTTATCTAAATGGTAGATTACTTGGTTTTGAATATAATAAGGAGTTATTGCCAATGAAGCTGATTTTACTGAAATGTTTATTGCTTGTGAAAAGAAAACATTTGACAAGTGTTATAGAATTTATAGCTACTTGTTTAAAGAAAATAGATTGTGTGTACCTCAATGTTCTTTGTAGGAATTGCTTGTAAAAGAAGCACACAGGGGAGATTTAAGCGGACACTAGTGTGAAGAAGACTTTGAATGTTTTATATGAACATTTCTTTTGCCTAAAATGAGACATAATGTGGAAAGAATATGTTTTAAATGAATAACATGTAAAAAGGCTAAGTATAAAGTCTTACTAGTGCCTAGTAAACATTGGGTAGATATTTTCAATGGACTTTGTTCTGTTTTTGCCTAGGTCAAAAAGAGGGTTGGATTAAATATTTGTGGTTGTTGATAGGTTTTCTACAATAACACATTTCATTGCACATCATAAAACTGATGATGCCACATATATTTCTCATTTGTTCTTTAAAGAAATTGAGACTTCATAGTGTTCCAAAAAGAATTTTTTTGATAGGGATACAAAATTTTTTGAGTCATTTTTGGAGAGTTTTGTGAGGAAAACTTAGTACTAAATTGTTGTTTTCTACTGCATGTTATCTACAAATTGATGGACAAATTGAAGCTGTTAATATAACTTAGACTCAATTGCTTAGAATTATGATTCAAAAGAATTTGAAAAATTGAAAAGATTGCTTGCCATTCATTGAATTTGTTTATAATAGGAGTGTGCATTCATCTACTAATTATTCTCTTTTTGAGATTGTGTATGGTTTTTATCCACTAACTCCTTTGAATTTATTATTGTTACCTATTATTGATAAGAGAGTAAGTCTTGATAGGAAAAAGAAGCCTGAAATAGTGAAGCAACTTTATGAAAAAGTAAAACAACATATTGAAAGGAAAAATGAGAAATATGGATCCAAAGCTAACAAAAGAAGAAGGCGTATTCCTTTTTAACCTGCTGATTGGGGAGCATATGAGGAAAGAAAGATTTTCAGCTCAAAGAAAGTCCAAATTAGCTCAAAGGGAGATGGTCTCTTTCAAGTTCATGAAAGAACTAATGATATGCTTACAAAATTGATTTAGCCGGTGAGAATAATGTTACTGCTTCTTTCAATGTGGCTGATGTAGCTCTTTTTGATATAGTAATGATTTGAGGATGAATCCTTTTGAGGAGAGGGTGAATGATTTAAGATGACTTTTCAACTTCTAAGGATCCTTTGTATATCCCAACTAGATCAATCCTAAGAGCAAGAGTAATAAACTCTTATTTTTATATTAATTTTAGTGTGTTTAAAGAGGGTTTTATTATTGATTTTATCCCTATTTACTATTATATTGAGCAATTAACAAATAAAATAAAATGAGAATAATGGGGAATTAATTGATATAATTTTAGTCATATATTGGAATATTATCTTATTAGATAAATAATTTGTATCTTTTAAATTCTCATTTCAAGAAATGCTCATTAATCACCAAGTCAACTTGTTGTAACTAAAATGGATAAGATTAATCAGAATGTAATGGTAAGGAAATGATAGCTGGATTGAACAAAGTGAATAATAGATTGGGCACATGACTAATAAGAACAAGTGGGCAACAGATTGTTAGACGCATGTGCTGGCATTGGAGAGGAGATCATTCATGCAATATATCAGCTCACTCATTCCACACTTTAGATATTCACTCAAGCACAGTTCATTGAGACCATTTCACTCCATCTAGCTCACACCCGCTCTATTTCATATTCCACACCTCACGCCAACATTTCATTCATCACATTTTCTCTCCATCTCCATTTCCTTTCATCTGTACTTCTCCTCTATTCTAAGCAATAGAACAAGAGGAACTTATCACTTCCATCTTCATCTTCCTATTCTACTTTCATATGACTATTGCTAATCTACTTGTTGCTGTTGTTGAAATTTTGACAGCAATGGAAGACTAGATTTGTTGTGCTCTCTTGGAGATGATGCTGAACCAGAGTCCTTTATCTAAAACAGGGAGTTCAATTGTGTCTTTAATTTTAGATATAATTGTATCAAGTTGGTGTGGTTCATTATAGTTTTATTGATTTAATTAGAGTTAGTAGATGATGAACATTAGGGAACCAAGTTGAATTTCCTGATTATGTTTAATTGAGCTTTGATTGATCTTTATCCTTGAACTAGTTGGATATGACTGTGGTTAATTAGTACAATTCTATAGCAGAATATAATTATATCTATTTAATTCATCTTCTTTTATCTCTTGAGTTGAATGATTCATATTTCTTTATTAAATGTCTGAGTTATAGCTTTGATTGATATTTAGTTGGCGAGTTATTAGCTAAAATATTCTAATTCAACTAATTAACTCCTCATACTCTGTGGACAATGAAGGTAAGGTGCATTAGTTCATATCATCATCATTAACACCTAACTTCATAAAAAGATGCATAGGATTTATATTTAAAAGTTATTCAACATCTCATCTCACAATCCAACTAATTAACTTGTTAATTTGTGGCTCATTAGATTAGTTAGGAACTTTAGCATCCATTTAAACTCCTTATGAATTGATCTAGGTTAGCTTCACTTTACTATTAGTTAGCTTAGTTTATTTTGATAATTAAAATGATGGTTATCAAAGAGCTAAAAGAATTAAGGAAGCATTAAATAGGCTAGTGTAGGAAGCATTGACAAAATGAGAGGCAATTGGAGCAACAAATCAGATTAAAAATATTGAGTCATTAATTTCATTTGTATAGAAAATGGAGTTGCTGAAGCTATTTTAGGCCTAAAGACATCAATTTAATGGCCTTAAACTAAGTAGTACACATGGGAAGACTCAATTGGGCCTAAATAATCACTTGTGGGCTCAAAAGGCTGATTCTATTTTTATTATGTATTTATACAAAAATTAGAAATTAGTTGGCAGACTTGACTTTTGGGTTTCCAAGATACTTAAATTAAGTCAATCTTATTTTATTTTTATTAGTATTTACTATTTTGATGTCCTAGGTTGCATTTAATTCTTTTTAGGTCAGATTTGAAATGTATCTTGTAAAATATATTGTATGACTCATTTGGAATAAGATTGGACTCTTGAATGAATGTTGCATTTCTGCACTTTGTTTCTTGAGATTAGATTTCTCTAAGGTTTTTCATAGAACTAACAAACTTATCAAGGTTTGATATGTAAAATCCTCTTAAAATATAATTACTATTAATTACTTAGACCCATGTTACTCACAATATAAATCAATAACATAAATATGGTTACAGATGAATTTCCTTTTTTTCAAAAAAGTTAACCGTGATAGAAAAGAGTTTAACTAAAATTCAAAAAGAAAGCCCTACCATAGTTAAAAAAAGATCTTTCTTAATTAATAAGTAATCATGAGATAAAACTTATAAATTGTTCCATCTTTCATAAATTTTATATTATGAATATCACACTTTCCTATAAACATGTATATTATTAATGAAAAAATAATTATATCATGTCAAAGTATGCAGAATGAGCCATACTATGGCAATATACAACTATTTCACATAATTATATTATGGCAATATACATAACTATATTATTAATGAAAACACAATTGATATAATACTAATCAAGCCTCTGAAGCCTTCCCTGAGGTCCTAGCACGAGATTATCTCCTGAAAAATATTAATAAAAATAGAGTGAGACAAACATCTTAATAACCACAATTCTACTCATCATGTATACTAACGTGTGCTCAGAGGTGTCAAGTGGGACAATTCACAATGGAAAATAACATATCATCATAATATAATCAAATGAATAAACCATCCAAGTTCCTTCTATCAATCCAACAAAATTGCCTTACTCAACTGACCGAACCCATGGGCTAGTGATAACTATCATATAATTAGCTACTCAAAGAGCTAATAGGTTAGTGTTATGGATAAGCCAAAATCCATAAAGCGTATGATCAGACTATGGGTTCATTACCCCTGATAAATAAGTGGCGGTGTTATAGCCCCTCAGTAAACTAGTGGAGAAAGTCCCTTAGTAAATTGGTGGGACAAAAGTCATCCATTGAGCTTTAATAGAAGCTATACCACGTGGTAGAAAAACAACTCTATCATTACCAATCTCCAATGCATAATTATCAAAATAATCATTTTAATCAAAATCTCAATAGCTTAATAACCAATAATACCAATAAATTTCACAATAAAGTTTTTTCTTAAGATAATAACTTTCTTTAATTTCCAATCTCAAAATATAACAAGTTTCAAATCTCAATTTAAACTTTTCAAATTATACTTTAAGTCCCACAACACTATTTTAAAAGAAATCATCTATCAAGTTTTTTCAATATAATCATATCAACAACAATATATTTATTATATATCAAATCACTCACAAATATCACATTACACACATAACGAGTAGAAAGTGATTACCTCTCGCCAAACCAAAGAATAATCTAGTAGTTCCATGTAGAACAATATTAATCATAAATAATATGGTGCTTTAACAAAAGTTACTCCAAAATATCAAGACAGTCTAATGGGATTGAAGAGAGAAACTGGATGGTAATGAGAGTTAAAGACTAGGCTTAGGGTATTTATATATAATATATAAGGTTTAAGTTTTCAATCTTATCTCATCTGATATGATTTTTTTTTAGTATTATTATGATTATCTTTCTCAAAATCCTATCAGATATAGTAATCTAAAATTTAAACCATATTTTTCTTATATATATTTATACTATATTATTATAGTATAAATACTTATATTATTATATATATTTAATCAAAAATATATGTATATTATTAAAGATATATTCCTTATATCTACCTATATCTTATATCATCAATTATTTAATATGATAATTGATTATTTATTCACCCTTAAACCCATATAATTTCTTTAAACCTTTATAATAAATTTTTAATAATTAATAATTTAATTTTATCTTATTTTCTTAATTTCATATATTTCTAAACTTTAAAAAATGTGTTTAATCTATTATAAATCTTCAGTTATTGATAAATAATATCTTAATTATGTTTAAATATAACAATAAAAATTAAGATGTTACATGATCAACCTTGTGGTATTTTTCAATACTTCAGGTCCTTGGTCTTTTATGTTCAAGGGTTGAAGTGGATCACCAAACTCTTGTTTAGTGTTCATAGGGTGCATATATTTGGATTGGTTGTGTGTTTGTAGAATTTTTTCTAGTTCTCTATTGGGTTCACACCACAACGGCTCTCATCAAATACACAAATATATCATTCAATTTAAATATTAAAGCCATGGAAGCAACTATTATTCAAAACTTGCTTTCTTTGACATACAGTTTCACTTTATTTTTCTTGGCTTCTAAAATTAATTCCACATACAATTCCCAAATAATTTTGCATGTAAAATCCATTTCTAAGCTCAAATTTAACAAAATCCAACTCCTTCCTTTTCAACTAGGCCATAACTGAAATATGCAAAGGTTAAGGGGAAGTGACTCTTTTTTCAATTTCATCACAAAACTAGTGATTCTTATTCCTTTCTGGCCTTTAAACATTATTTTAACATCAATTTTATCTTCCCCTTCATAGATCAATTTTGTACAGCGAATAACTCTAGGGTTTCAAACTTTAAACCAACCAAAATCAAGATTAAGCCATCTAATCATGAAATTGAGCACTTAAACTATATCCTACCTTATCCCAAGCTTGGTTGGTGTCCAAAGTGCCTTCGTCCTCTTTTCACTATGAAAAAGTGTAATAACTCTTCCCTTCAAGGGTGACTGAAATTGTGAAATTGGGAGGCAAAAATTGGCTATTTATAGTGGTTAAGTTATCTCTTTGCCCTTCAAGTTGCATAAAACTACAATGTACTTGTCATTCTCTTATTTGTCCACATAAGCCTACTTTGTTTAGTCTTAATTGGTCCACATATAAACCATTACAAGGGGTTATTTGTCACCTAAAATAAAATTATAAATTAAATTAGGTTGATGATTAAGCACTTTAAGATTGATGACTAGGCTTCTTGCAACTTTTAACCAATGAGAAAGCAACATGTGGCACCATTCTAAGAAATAAGGGTTTGGAAAAGCTTCTTAACAAAATTCCAATTATCACATCCAAAGTAAACTCTATTGGATACTTTTTCACAAGTCCAATCTCCTGGAAGAATTAAATATTTGTCAAGTCAATTTCATCTTATTCTCTTACTTTCTCTCTCTTCATAAAAGCCTTCACATGTTAGCATTAATGAGCTATTAATGACAAATTAAGGAAGTCAAGTTAGAATTGGCTTTCTTGACTATAAAGTAATTCTTTACTTTTAGAAATGCTTTTTGAGGTTTCCTATTCCTAGACTTAAGAATATGCTTTATTTTATTTCAGGCTCTCGCTGGTTTTCCAAAATTGACCTTTTTAGCGAGTATAACCAGATTAGGATTCAGCACGAAGATGAATGGAAGACTACATTTAAGATGCAAGATGGGCTTTACGAATGGTTAGTCATACCTTTCGACACTCACCAATGCCCCAATACTTTCATGTGGGTTATGTCCCACCTTCTTTAACCTTACTTAGGGAAGTTTTTTTTTTGTCTACTTCAATGACATCTTAATCTTCAGCAAATCTGAAATCAAGCATATGACACATCTTCACCAAGTTTTACTTACCCTTAGGAAGGAAAAGTTCTATGAGAATCTTCCCAAGTGCTCCTTCCTCCAAAAGTAAGTTATTTTCCTTAGGTTCATTGTTTCTGAAAGGGGTTTAGCTGCTGATCCTGAAGAGGTCAGAGCCATCTGCGATTGCCCCAAACCCAAATGCCTTAAAGAAGTGCATAGCTTTCAAGGTCTAGCATCTTTTTTCTGGCATTTCACCAGAGATTTGAGCACCATTATGAGCCCAATCACAGACTGTCTTGAGAAGGATAAGTTTCATTGGGATCTCACTACATCACTGGCTTTCCAAATCATTAAACAGAAGCTTTCTAAAGGCCCGAGCTTAACCTTACTTGACTTTTCCAAGTGATTTGAGGTCACTTGAAATAATTCTAGAATAGGGGTAGTGCTGTCCTAAGTCAAGAAGGTCACCATGTCGCCTTCATTAATGAGAAACTTAATGAAGATAAGTAAAAGCACTTCACTTATGATAAGGAATTTTATGCCTTAGTTAGATCCTTTGAGCATTGGAAGTACTATCTTTTGCCCCAATAGTTCATAGTGTATTGGACCATCAAGCCCTTAGGTTTCATAACTCTCAAAGACACTGGACACAAAGTATGGCAAGTGGGTAGATTTTCTTCAAGAGTTCACCTTTGTTTCCAAGCACCGTGCAGGAAAAGTAAATAAAGTCTCATATGCTTTAAGTCATTGGATTAATCTCTTGCAAATTATGAGTGTTAGTGTTGTCAACTTTGATAGACTGAAGGATGATTATGCCTCATGCCCTGACTTTAGCATCATTTATCAAGAGGTTAATGATGGACTTTGATAAGATCATACTAATTTCTTCATGTTACCTCTTTCATATCACTAAGTTATGCGTTCCCTGAACATGCTTAAGAGACTTTCTTGTTTGAGAACTACATGCTGGAGTTTAGCTGTGGTGAGAACCCACAAGACAAAAGATGAAAGGTAAAGATGAAAGATAAAATATTTCAAGTGTTTGTGTACAGGTCATATAGCTTCTCAATATCCCAACAAGAGAGTCATGATTTTAAAACTACTAAAGTTGTGACTAAAAGTGATAGTGATCATGATTCCATGCCCTTACTTGAAGATGCTGGATGATGGTGTTCAATATCCTATAGAAGGAGAATGCCTTGTGGTTAGAAGAGCTTTGAATTGTCAAATCAGGGAGATGAGATGAATGAGCAAAGTGAAAATCCCACGAATCCATAACCAATCTGAATATGTGCAACCCCACAATGCTAAATAAAGGTATGATGATCCCCTGGACCCTTGAACATAGTAGAATAATGACCTAAAGTGTTGGAAGATGCTATAAGCTTGATCAAATCTTGATAAATCTACTAGTTCTATGAAGAATCTGGTGTGAACCCACAACAAATTTGAATATACACACCCCAAGAATGTATACACACTCCAAGAACACTAAACAGAGGTCTGGTGATCCACTTGAACCCTTGAACACAGAAGAACAAGGACCTGAATTGTTAGACCACAAGGTTGATCAAGCCTTGATAAGTTTATTAGTTCTATGAAGAACCCTAGAGAGAATCACACTAAAGAAACAAAGTGCAAAATGCAATTTTTAATCAGCATTCCAATATGATTCCCAAATGGCATATAATGTATTTGAAGAGATACATTTCAAATTTGATCTAAAGAGCATTAAATGCAACCTAGGAACTAAAAATAGTAAAATACTAAAATAAAATAATAAGAACTTAGTGCAAGTAACTTGAAAATCCAAACGTCAAGACTACCAAGTAATTTCTAATTTTCTTACACATACAATAATAAAAATAGAATCAGCATTTTAAACCAAAAAAGTGATTATTTTGGCCAAAATGAGTCTTCCCATATGTACTATTTGGTCCAAGGCCTTTAAATTGATGTCTCTAAGCCTAAAATAGGTTCAACAGCTCAATTTTCAGCGTAAACAAAATTAATGACGTCCTCATCATTTTTAATCTGATTTGTTACTCCAATTACCATTTGCTTTGCCAATGCCTCTTGCACTAGCCCATTCAATGCTTCCTTAATTCTTTTAACTCTTGCTCTTGTTATTGGTCTAGTTGGAATAAGCAAAGGATCATTGTAAGTTGAAAAGTTATCTTATTGTATCACATCATTTCATCTCTCCTCAAAAGGATCATCCTCAAACCATCACTTGCATCAAAAGGAGATAAATCGGTCACATTGAAAATAGCACTATTATGCATACCAGGTAAATCAATTTTGTAAGCATTCTCATTAATTCTTTCAAGAACTTGAAAGGAACCGTCTTCTTTTGGAGCTAATTTGGGCTTTTTTTTGAGCTAGAAATCTTTCTTTTCTCATATGCTTCCACTCCTAATCACCATGTTCATAAAGAACACGCCTTCTTCCTTTGTTTGCCTTGTATGTATATTGCTCATTTTTGTTTTCAATTTATTGTTTCACTTTTTTCATGATGTTTCTTCACTATTTTAGCCTTTTATTTGCCGTGAATACTGCTTTCTCATTAATAGGTAATGGTAATAAACCCAAAGTATTTAGTGGATTAAAACTATACATAATCTCAAAAAGAGAATAATCAATAGATGAATGCACACTCGTATTAAAGCAAATTCAATGAAAGGCAAGAAATTTTCCCAATTTTTCATATTCTTTTGAATCACAATCCTAAGAAATTAAGTCAAAGTTCTATTAACAACTTCACTTTGTGGATGACATGCAGTATAAAATAACAATTTAGTACTAAGATTTCCGCATAAAACTCTCCAGAAGACTTGAAAACTTTGTATCTCTATTAGAAACAATGCTTTTAGGAACACCATGAGGTCTCACAATTTCTTTAAAGAACAAATTAGAAATATATGTGGCATCATTGGTTTTGTGACTATGCAATAAAATGTGCCATTTTATAAAATCTGTCAACAACCATAAATATTTAATCCATCCTCTTTTGACCTATTCAATCCCAAAACAAAGTTCATTGAAATATCTACCCAAGGTTCACTAGGCATAGGTAATGGGGTATGCAAACCATGGGGTAAGACTGTTAGAAAATATGCCTTAGGGGCCAATTATTGTCTTATGAATATTATTGATTTATGAATTTATTAATTGTGTTATCATATTATTTGCATATTTATTGTGATGACCATCCTTAGATAATTCATGATCTTATCCTAAATGTCCCTGATCGGTCATCTATGTGGGAGCAGAGATGAAATAAGGCCAGTATGACTTTGAAGATGTATAGAGATATAAATCAAAGTCATAGGCACATGTAAGAGTATAAGGTGTTGGATCGACCTGCTATGAGAGAGCTGCATGGGTTACGTCATAAGCTTCTCTCATATACAAACCATGTAACTATGCCCTTTGACCTGAGATCATCATGGATTCCTATATGACAAACGCTCAGCTTTGACCTAGTCAAAAGTCACTTTTGACCGAGTGGTCATAAAGACTATGTTCGGGCTTAGTGGTTTTTCATGCGGAGGAATGTGAATAGTCAAGATGAAATTTGTCCCTCACATTCATAGAGAGATATATTACTGGGCCCCTCGATGAGTGAGTCTGAGAAATGTATGACCATATTATAATAGAAAGGTAGTTCCATTTCTATAGTCAGACTACTCAGGGATCGAAAAAGTAACGGTCAGGAATAGGAGGATGACATTATCCATGCCTCATCTATGACCAAAATATCGCGTGACAGAAGGGACATGATATGGTTGTATAAAAGGTTACATCGTTTATCGATCCTCATATGATTTGGGTAGTCGTTTGTCTTGCTAGAGACCGCTTGCGACTTGTGGGCCAGTATAGTAAATGGCCCACTGTCAACTTCAGGGTCACACACAAAATAGCCCAACACGATCTATGATGTCCAGATTCATTGAATCTAAGACGTGTCCAGATTCAATGAATGATCCAAGGTTGATGTATATATTTATTTATATTTATATTTGTATATATATAAATTCATATATATACATTATATATAAGGGATATATATAGGATTTAATTTATAAGGATAAATTAAATCTCTATCATGTTTGAATTTGAAATTCAAATTGATAGGATATATCATAAGAGATATTTATAAGATTTAATTTATAACTATCATGTTTGAATTTAAAATTTAAATTGATAGAATATTTCATATAAGAGATATTTATAAGATTTAATTTATAAGGATAAATTAAATCTCTATCACGTTTGAATTTGAAATTCAAATTGATATGATATCTCAAATTTGATTTATGAGAATAAATCAAATATAGTCCAGTCTTATCTTTATTTTAAATTAAATAAATAGGTGAATTAAATATGTGGGACGGATTTAATACAAATATTATTTATTTAATTAGTTTCTTATCAAATTATACAATATGTGATATTGTATTAATTTCGGAATTAATATAGATTAATTCTAAAAAATGCAATTCGGTTGAGAAAACGCAGAGCATCCTATATATCTGATTTTAGGAGCTACGTTTTGTATAACAACATATAACACAAAAGGCCGAAGGGAATCTGCAAAAAGGTTTGTGGATAAGAAACTGCTGAAGTAGAGACGGAGAGGTCGAATTCTTGAGAGAGCCTTGGAGGGACAGGAGATGCTAGCACGTCATTCGTGGTTAGAACATTGTTCGTGTGGATACCAGTAGAGGAAGCTGACCTGAGGCGTCAACTTCTTGCGATCAGAAAGAGAGCACAAGCCGCGGAGAGAAGCTGTGGACGTCTTCTTGCGATCGGAAAGAGATCACCAGCCGTGGAGAGAAGCTGTGGAAGTCGTTGAGAAACACTGAAGGTAATGCTTCTTCCCACTTGATTTAAACACATACGGTAGATCCTGGCAAGGAAAAGAAAAAATTTTTAATTAATTTCCGCTGCGTGTCTTCCAATTCTTTACAAAGACTATATAGAATTAGCCTTAAAACCATTTTATGCATTTAGAACATATTCTTTCCACATCAAGTTTCCTTTAGGCAAAAAGAAATGTTCATGTAAAATATTCAAAGTCTTCTTCATACCAAATTGTCTCCTTAATCCTCCCCCGTGTGCTTCTCTCACAAGCAATTAAAGCAAGGAATATTGAGGCACACACAATCTATTTTCTGTAAACAAATGGCCATCAATTCTATAACACTTGTCAAATGATTTCTTTTCACAAGCAATGAACATTCCTGTAAAACATTGGCTTGTAAATAATGGTGAGATAGTGAATAGTCCCATTGGAAAAGAGAGAGATAATGGTGGGGTAGTTGGGATAGTGAATAGTGAATAGCAACACTAATTATCATTATTGATTAATTTAAAGGAAAAGTCACTACCAAGTTAGATTGTCACTTACTATACCTTTGAAATGTCTTATCCTCTTCTACCAACATATCATCAATACCACCTATAAAAGAGAGAGAAGAAAAGTAATAATCCAGTATTTTACGTGTCCAAGAAATCCCTTGTTAGTATGAGAATAATTCTAAGTTTAGAGGAATTTCTAGAAATTTCCATATATCGTAAGTTTGTGCATACTAAAAGGGTAATGATGATTGGTCTCTTGTATTACAATATTAGGCTATCATTAAGGTTTGAGTTTTTGTATTAAAGAAGAATGAGATCTTGTAGCCCAAAAGAGGAAGCACTTAAAGCCCATATTAATATAAATAATATTATCATGAAAAGGTAGTTAGTAGGAGTAGGTGGAAGCTTTTCCTACATTTTGTCTTAATTTTTGACATACTTTTCAAGAGTAGTACAAAAAGACAATTATACCCTTTCTTCCCACTTACTTAGCACAATATATGGGAGTTTTTGCTAAGATGAAATGTATTTAATATTCAAGATGAGAAGAATTAAATTATGTCAATAAGAAAAGTACATGAAATAATAGCATATTAATATTTAGTTCTAGATAAAATTCAAGAAAAAATGGGGAATGATTATTTCCTCAATTTAATAATTTTAAGCACGCAAGAAACTAGTCTAGGTGAGATCTAACTAGATGGCATTCAAAAAGTAAAAGTACATGTCTCATAATCTAAATACCTTGTAGACACAACCAAGTGTCTCATCATTTCATGCCTGTAGGACAAAGCAAACCTTTTTCCTACGAAAACTGAGTCAATGACTGATAAACTCTTGTTTGTATTGATTTTAGTGTGTTTGAAGAGAGTTTTATTATTGATTTTTATCCTATTTATCAATATGTTAAGCAATTAAGAAATAAAATAAAAATAGAACAAGTGAAAATTAATTGATACGATTTTAGTGATTAATTGGATACATAATTTATTAAATTTCTATTATAAGAATGCAGTAACCAATCAACATATTAGATGAAGGTTAATTAATAGCTAGATAAGATTAGCATGTACTGGATTGAACAAGTAGGCTAACATAATCAAATGCTAGAAAGAGTTAATAACAGAGCAAGTGGGGGAATTTACACATATGTTGTAACAGAATAGAATACCACACATCTTGACAGCTTCCATAACACACAAATCATTCCACCTGCATTCACACACTTCACATAGCTCATCACTTCAGATTAGACACACTTATTACACATTTCTCCTATATATTCATGTCATCTACACATAGCTTCTAATCATCATCATCATATCACACATCACACGCAAGGCACATTTCATTCAATTGCTAAAAGATTCATTCCACTCCATCACCATTCTCCACTTCTCACACCATTATTCACTCTTATTCCTCTCCAATCCATCCAGATCTGACGCCATTCTCCCTCCTTATCAATTCATTATCTATCTTCCATCTATAACTTTCCTTTGTTCTAAGCAATAGAACCAGAGAAAAATTTAGTCTCTGTATTCATCTTCTCCTTTTGCAATTACCATGACTACTGCTAATTTTACAACTACTGTGGAAGTCTTAACAGGAATGGAAGGCTAGAGTTGATGTGCTCTCTTGGAGATGATGCTGAACCAGAATTCTTGATCTAAACAAGGAGTTTATTGTGTCTTAATTCTATATCTAATTGTATTGAGTTGATGTAGTTAATTATAGTTTTACTAATTCAATCAGAGTTAGTAGATAGATGATAAATGATTAAGGAACTGAGTTGGATATCCTATTTCTACATAATTGATGCTTTGATTGATTTTCATCCTTGAAATAGTTGGACATAGTTGTAGTTAATTAGAGAAATTCTATAATATAATACAGTTGTGTATGTTTAAATTCATCTTCTTCTATTTTTTAATTTGAATGATTCATAATTATCTAGTCAATGTCTACAAGTTGTAGCTTTGATTGAGATTTAGCTTGCGAGTTGTTAGCTAACACATTCTAATTCAACTAATTAACTCCAGATATTTGTGGATAATGAAGGTAAGGTAATCTCTAAGGGAACACACTTGTCATTGATATATTTCATCAATATAAACATCTAAAATCATAAATAATAGCATAGGATTTACATTCAGAATTTAGTCAATAGCTTATCTCGCAATTTATCTAATTAATTTGTTAATTTCAGGCTCATTGGATTAATTAGGTACTTTAGCATCCATTTAGACTCCTTGATAATCAACCTATGTTAGCTTCACTCTACTTTGGTTAGCTTAGTTTTCTTTGATAATTAAAATGACAGTTATGAAAATGGTGATGTTGCCAAGGAGTCTTACTTGTTAAGGTTTTCTAAACAATTTGCTGGGCCTTAAAAACTTAAAAAGAATAAGTGTTTCAGTTTTTCTGCAAATTTAGTATTTTATCTTGTTGTGTCGTGACCAATTGCTTGTTTATTTATGACTAAATTGCAAAAATTGATTTTTTAGAGCCTCTATGATTTTTAGTTGCAACCAGATTCACATTTGGTTATAACCTGAAATTAGTTTTTAACTTAGATTTGCTCTCTATAACTGTTAGTCGTAACCAAATGGCTTTTTGGTTGCAACAAAAAAACTTTTTCATCAATTTTTCTTCTCTGTGATTTCTAGTCATAACTAAATTGACACTTAGTCACGATAAAAAAAAGTGTTTAATTCAAAATTACTCTTTTTGATTTTTAGTCGTGATCAGAGTGACTTTTGGTTGCAACCAGAAACTCCTACTTTCAAGCATTTGCTCTTTGTGATTTTTAGTTGCAACCAAAGTGGCATTTTGTCACGACAAAAAATCCTGATTTAAAAATTTTGCTCCCTATGACTAACAGTTGTTACTTGCAGTTCATTTTTTTTACGGTATCTACTATCTCTGATTTTTAGTTGGGATCTAAAGACCTTGTTGTCGTGACCTAAGTGTTTTAAAACTGTGATTACTTTATCTCAATTTCTAAAATTGCTGCATCTGTGATTTATAGTAGGTGAGGATCCTTTCAAGTACTTGAAGACTATGAAGTGGGTTTGCTCATCCATAAAACCTGTAGGTGCTGACATAGATGTGCATAGATAAGTATTTCATTTTACACTTGAAGGAAAGGCAAAAGTATGGTTTTATATGCTGCCACATTATACATCTCAGGCCTTGGACTCTAAGAATAATTTGAGGAATGTTTTCTTAGAGAGATATTTCTCTATTTCTAAGACTGCTTCATTGAGAAAGGAGATTTTTACTGTAAAAAGTATAACCAAGAGTCTTTCTATTAGTTTTGGGGACGATTTCAAGAGATGCTTGCAAGATGTCCATACCACCTAATTTCAAGTGAGCATTTGGTGCATAATTTTCACTTAGGATTGCTCTTTGCATGCATAAAGAATTTAGATGTATCTGCTAGAGGTTGCATTGATGATTTAACTCCAGATGAAGCATGAAACTTGATTGAGAAGATAGCAAGTAATGACCAGCAATATGGGGGCTATAATGCTAGGTAAGTCTATGAGGTTTCTGCAAGGTCTTCTCAAGATTATAATAGCTTATCTTCTCAAGTTGCTGCTATGAATTCTCAGATCAACAATCTAGCTACTCAATTGAGCAATTCACATGTTCAAAGCCCATACTCTCAAGCTCTAGTTGTCAGCTTTGTTATTCTCCTATGCACACTAGTGTCAATTGCCCTACACATTGTGAAAATGTACCAGCCATCTATCAAAGCAAATAAAACCAGTATACAATAAAGGATGGAGAGAGAGATCATCCTAATTTTAGATGGAGAGATGGAGTTAGAGATAGGAATTTTGGGCCAAACAGATTCAGCAATGATAAGCAAGTGGTTGAATCTTCTAGAGCTATGATAGTACCTACTATTGCAAAGGATGATGGAATATCTAAGATAATCAAGAATGTTATGAACTCAAACAAAAATTCTATAAACACAAACTTCAGCTCTAACTTCAAGGACTTGAGATCTACAATGGAGATCAACCTAGCAAAGACATTCTAAGTTTACTGCCTTAGAGAGTAAAATAGAACAGTGGGAAACAAAAACTACAAATATGAATGACCATGTATCAGAGCTAGTCGATTTAGTAAGTAATGTGTAGGCAAGAATTGGGGGAAATTTAGCTTTAAATAGTTGTTAACCCTAAATTTGTAAATGCTATGAGTTTAAGAAGTGAAAAAATAGTGGAAAAAGCAGATACTGAAGATGATAAGAAGGATAATGAAGCAAATGAACAGCAAAACAGATTTAGAACTGAATAGTTGATTGAAGAAAAATCTTCATTCATTTCAGAATCACAAAGCAGCAAAGAGAAGGGTATGTTGCAGCATTAAAAAATTAGCAGACTACATTGAAGGATACTACACAACTATCTGCTATGCATGAAGCAGTTGCTAGTCCCAACAGTGTAAATTATAAATTAGACAAAAACTAGAATAAAAAAGCATGAAGATGCAGAACAGAAGGACAGAGAGGTAAGTATTAAACACCTACCTTTTCTTAATGCATACATGTGTTCAAATAAGGTTTTAAAAGATAAATAGGAATAAGATATTCTGAATCTGTTAGGAAAACTGAAAGTTAATGTGCCACTGGTGGATCTAATTAGAAGTATACCTAAGTATGAAAAATGTATGAAAGAACTCTACACTAATAAAAGAATTCGTAAACCAAATGAAAGGTTTCAAGTGGGATCTAGTGTGTTAGCTTTACTTAAGCCACAACTTCCTATTATATGTGATGATCCATATTCATTTATAGTCCCAATCACTATTGGTAAGTTTTAATGTGCTAGCACTTTATTAGAACTTGGTGCAGGTATTAATGTAATGTCAATTTCCATTTATACATCATTAGGCATAGGCTCCCTTAAAGAAACCTCTATGATAGTTCAACTTGCTAATCGAACTACTAGGAAACTTGACGGATTATTAGAAGACATATTAGTGAAGGTCAAAGACTTTATTATACCTGTAAATTTCTATGTCTTATATATGTCACATGAGTAACCTTAGAGGGTCCTATTATTTTAGGGAGGTCATTCCTTAAAATAGCAAACACTGTCAAAAGCATAAAAAATAGGAGCATTATAATGGAAGTGGGTGATAGTATAATTACTTTTAATGTCTATGAATCAATTAAACATCCATTTGAAGATTACTCACTGTTATGCTCAAATACAATTTATGCATACATTGAAGAAGATAAAGAGAAACATGAATTACTGCTGCTGTAAAATTTTGATAAGACTAAATGTGAATTAATTGAATCTGACATTTGTTCTTCTTCTAAATTTTCTTTGGATTGTAGTGGTAATGTGTCAAGTATTAACTATATTTCAATTGATAGCTTACTTTCCACCTTATAATCCTTTTCTTTATCTGTTACTGACCTTTTGAATGAAGGTTTTGGAAAGAAGCAACATGATAAAATTGTAGGTGAGAACATAGTTGATGAAAATATTATTGAGGGACAGAACTGGATACTAAAGAACCTGTGAGGGTAGAATTGATGAAGCCTGTTGCAGCTTTGAAAACTAAGAAGTTGATTCTATCAATTGTCCAACCACCTAAGTTGAAACTCAAACTACTTCCTAGTAACATTAAATATGTGTTTTTAGCTAGAAATGATACATTACTTGTTATAATTACTAACTCACTTTCTATTTCTGAGGAAGAAAGGCTTATTTCAGTTTTAAAAACACATAAGAGAGTAATAGGTTGGGCTTTAGCCGATATACCTCGTATAGATGCATCCGTATGCACATATAAAATTCTGTTAAATAATGGAGTCAAACCTATTAAACAGCAATAAAGAAGGTTAAACCCCTTGATATCTGATATGGTCAACAAAGAGGTAACTAAGATGTTGAATGCTGGCATTTTTTACCCAATTTTAGACAGAGAATGGGTAAGTCCAGTTCATGTGGTGCCGAAGAAAAGTTGTATAACTATGGTAATGACTGAAAAGAATGAACTAATACCTACTAGAGTGCATAATTCATGAAAGAGGTAACTAAGATGTTGAATGCTGGAAGTCCAGTTCATGTGGTGCTGAAGAAAAGTTGTATAACTATGGTAATGACTGAAAAGAATGAACTAATCCCTACTAGAGTGCATAATTCATGAAAGAGGTAACTAAGATGTTGAATGCTGGCATTATTTACCCAATTTTAGACAGAGAATGGGTAAGTCCAATTCATGTGGTGCCGAAGAAAAGTTGTATAACTATGGTAATGACTGAAAAGAATGAACTAATCCCTACTAGAGTGCATAATTCATGAAAGAGGTAACTAAGATGTTGAATGCTGGCATTATTTACCCAATTTTAGACAGAGAATCGGTAAGTCCAGTTCATGTGGTGCCCAAGAAAAGTTGTATAACTATGGTAATGAGTGAAAAGAATGAACTAATCCCTACTAGAGTGCATAATTCATGAAAGAGGTAACTAAGATGTTGAATGCTGGCATTATTTACCCAATTTTAGACAGAGAATCGGTAAGTCTAGTTCATGTGGTGCCCAAGAAAAGTTGTATAACTATGGTAATGACGGAATGAACTAATCCTTACTAGAGTGCATAATTCATGAAAGAGGTAACTAAGATATTGAATGCTGGCATTATTTACCCAATTTTAGACAGAGAATGGATAAGTTCAGTTCATGTGGTGCCCAAGAAAAGTTGTATAACTATGGTAATGACTGAAAAGAATGAACTAATCCCTACTAGAGTGCATAATTCATGAAAAGTGTGTATTGATTATAGAAAATTGAATGATGCAACTAAGAAGGACCATTTTCCTTTACTATTTGTTGATCAAATATTGGAAAGACTTGCTGGAAAGGCTAATTACTATTTTCTTGATGGTTTTTAGGATATTTTTAGGTTCCAATTGCTCCAGAAGACCAAGAGAAAACCACATTCATATGTCCAATTGGTACCTATTCTTATAGGAGGATGCCATTTTGCTTGTGCAATATTCCTAGAACATTTCAAAGAGCTATGATGTCCATATTCAGTGAATTCATGGAAAGCAACATGGAAGTATTCATGGATGATTTTATAGTGTATGGTAAGGACTTTAATGAATGTTTACAAAGTTTAGAGAAAGTCTTAACAAGATGCATTGAGAAAAAGTTTGTGCTGAATTTTGAGAAATATCACTTCATGGTAGATAAAGACATAGTTAGTTATAAGGCATTTAATATATAAGAATGGGATTGAGGTAGATAAATCTAAGATTGAGATGATTTCTTCACTTTCTTATCCTAAATCTTTAAAGGAACTAAGGTAATTCCTAGGATATGCTAAATTTTATAGAAGATTTATTAAGAACTTTAGTAAGATTGTATCTCCACTTTCTAAACTCATGCAAAAAGATATAGAGTTCTATCTTGATGATACTTGCAAGAGAGCATTTGATACTATTAAAGCTATGCTTTATCACACCACTTATACTTGCTGCACCTAATTGGCATTTAGATTTTGAGCTTTCATGTGATGCATCAAATGAAGCTATAGGTGCAATGTTAGGACAAAAAGATGATAAGCTGTCTAAAGTCATTTCATATGCCTCTAAGACATTAGATAGTACTCAAAAGAACTATACTACCACAGAAAAAGAACTCTTTGCCATTGTATTTGCACTAGACAAATTCATATCTTATCTTTTGAGTTCTAAAGTGATTATATACACTGGCCATGCTGCTGTAAAATTCTTGTTTAAAAAGCCACAATCCAAGCTTTGACTCTTGAGATAAGGGATAAAGTTAGAGCAGAGAATGTGGTAGCTGATCATTTAAGTAGGTTACCTGAAAATATAAGGGGAGTATTACATTCTACATCACTTGTGATACATTTAGAGATTGTTTTATTTCTGTTATTTCTACAATTATGCCTTGGTATTGCCACGTAGTAAACTATATTGTTACTAGTCTATTTTCACCTTGTCTATATCATTTCTAAGGCCAGAAGATCAAGCATGAGGCAAAATTTTACATTTGGGAACTACCTATTCTATGGAAGATATGCAGTGATCAAGTTATAAGAAGATGTGTGCCAAGTGAAGAAGTAGATATCATTCTTACAGTCTGTCATTTTTCTATTTGTGGAGGACATTTCAGTGCAAAGAAGACTTTAAGGAGATCCTTGATGCTCATTTTTATTGGCCACAAGAATTCAAATATTGCTATGAATTCTGCAAAGCTTGTGATAGGTGCCAACGCTATGGTGGATTGACTAAAGGCATGAAATGCCTCAGCAACTTATGTTATTTTGTGAGGTGTTTGAAGTATGGGGCACTGACTTCATGGAATTATTTCTACTATCTTTTGGATATAAATATATTCTGCTAGTTGTGGACTATCTCTCAAGATGGGTGGAGGCAATACCAACAAGTAAAGATGATGTAGTGACAGTTTTCAAATTTCTCAAGCCACATTTACTAATATGATGAGCAATTAATTAATAAAATTAAAATGGAGCAAGTGGAAATTATTTGATTTGATTTTAATGATTAATTGGATAAATAATCTATTAAATTTCTACTTTGCAGTGACCAATCAACATGTTAATTGACAACTGGATATTAAAGCATGTGCTGGAGAATATGCTAATAGAATCATATGGAACATTTGCTACAGCAGATTGAGCATGTGATGTATCCAAATCTGATAACAGATTGCAAGTGGGAGATCAAGCATGTGCTATAACAGAACAAAATTCCACATATTGGCACTGTTCATGTTCACACACTTGATCTGAACAGGATCACACATTTCAGTAGCAGCTCATGCACTCCACACATCATTCACACAATTTCAGCTAACAGTCACACCATCCTTCTATATAACATACACATCAGTACATTCAGGGGAGACACCCACAGTTCAGAGCTGACACGCACACTGGACTCTTCTTTTACTGATCATGTTCCATTCCATACACACTATTCCATATGCCATTCTTCATATCTCCTACTCCATCTCTATTTCTATTCTCTGGTCTGCAACTTTCCTTTGTTCTAGACAATAGAACCAGAGAAAAGTTCAGTCTTCATCTTTATTATTTTCTATCATTTTCACCATGACTGCTGCTGTATTTTCTGTTGCTGTTATAGTTCAGATGGAAAAGTAAGGCTAAGCTATTGTGCTCTATTGGAGATATTGCTAAACCATAATCCTTGAGCTAAACTGGGAGTTCATTATATTTTTAATTCAGAGTTAAATGTATCAAGTTGATGTAGATAGCTCTGTAATTACTTATACAATTAGAGTAGTAGATGACAAAGAAGTAAGAAACCGAGTTGGATTTCTTATTTCCACATAACTGACTTTTGATTTATTCTCATCTTTGATCGAGTTGAATATAGTTGTGATTAATTGCAGTGATTATATAACAGAGTACAATTGTATCTGTTTAATTCATATTCTGCTATCTATTAGTTGAATGATTTATAATCTCTTTGAATGCCTGCAAGTTGTAGCTTTAATTGAGTTTTAACTAGCGAGTTGTTAGCTAACATATTCTAATTCAGCTGATTAACTTCTCATATTCTATGGATAATGAAGGTAAGATAATCTCCAAGGGAAGACACTTGTCATTCATTCATCTCATTATCACAAATACTTAAAAGCATAAACAATAGCATAGGTTTACTTTCAGTAGTTAAATTAAAACTCATCAAACACTATCTCTTTAACTCGTTAATTTGTGGCACATTAGATTAATTAGGAACTTCTATATCTACTTAGGTTCCTTGTGAATCGACCTAGGTTAGACTCCATTTTACAATTGGTTACTTAGTTTCATTTGGTAATTAAATAACAGTCATCAAAATGGCACCGTTGCTGGGGAGCCTTACTTGTTAAGGTTTACTAAGCAATATCTTGGGCCTAAAAATCATAAAAAATAGATAGGTATTTCAGTTTTTCTGCGTATTTAGTGTTTTGTCTTGTTGAGTCGCAACTAATTGCCTTTATAGTCAAGACGAAAGTGCTTAAAATTGATTTTTGAGCATCTTTGTGAACTTTAGTCTCAACCAGAAGCTCATTTGGTCACAACCAAAAATTTGTTTTCAACTAATTTTGCTCTCTGTTACTTTTAGTCGCAACTTTACTGCTTTGTAGTCGCAACCAAAAATATTTTTCATCCAATTTTATTCTCTGTGATTTTTAGTCGCGACCTAAGTACCAATTGGTCACAACCAGAAATTGAAAACATCAATTATTTTACTGTCTGTGGTTTTTAGTCGCAACCAAAGTGACATTTGGTCACGATCAAAAATCCTAATTAAGAATTTTTCTCTCTATGACTGGCAGTCGCGACCTCAAGTTCATTCTTGTCATGATCTCTATTCTCTGTGCTTATTAGTCATGATTTAGTGACCTTTTAGTTGCGACCTTACTATTTTAAACTATGATTATTTGATCTGAATTCCTGGAATTGCTGCATCTGTGACATATTTAATATTCTACATCATTGTTGAGCGTGATTTGCATGAACAGAAGCTTTGAATTCTCCCCTTTAGATAGAGAAATCAATAGAACGCTTAGGCAAATTAAGAAGGCTAAGATCTTAAATCAAACTAGTGTTGCATCTGTTCTTGAGCTTAGTTCTTTTAGTGAATCTATTGTAATTGAAACTAATTGTGCATCTGGTGCTATATTAGATAATCATTTTGTTATAGAGCATGTTAATGAAGCTCAAACTCATACTCATAATCAGAATATTCAAAATGAGCAACATGGAGAGAATAACATGAACAATAGAAGAGCACGTAGGAGCATAACATAATTGACTTCTTCTAATGCAAACTTTGATCCTTTCCTCACTTGTCCTGCTTTGGATATTAATTTTGAGTTGAAAGGTCCTTTGTTAAGTAACTTACCAAAATTTTATGGATCAGCAGATGAAGATCCTTTCAAGCACTTGAAGACTATGCAATGGGTTTGCTCATCCATGAAACCTGTAGGTGTTGACATGGATGCTGTGTAAAGACAAGTATTTCACTTTACACTTGAAGGAAAGGCAAAAGAATGGTTTTATATGCTGCCACATCATACACATCAAGCATTGGCTTCTTGGAACCACTTGAGGATTGCTTCCTAAAGAGATACTTCCCTACTTCAAAGACAGCTACATTGAGGAAGGAGATTTTTGCTACAAAATAGTATGATCAATAATCTTTCCATGAGTTTTGGGGAAGATTTCTAGAGCTACTAGCTAGATATCCATACCACCATATTTCAAGTGAGCATTTGGTGCAATATTTCCATTCAAAATTGTGATATGCATGCAGAAAGAATTTGGATGCAGCTGCTGGAGGTTCTATTGATTATTTAACTTCAGATGAAGCATGGAACCTGATTGAGAAAATAGCAAGCAATGACCAGCAGTATGGGGGCCATGATGCTAGGCAAGTCCATGAGGTTTTTGCAAAGCCTTCTCAAGATTATAATTGTTTATTATCTCAAGTTGCTGCCATGAATGCTCAGATCAACAACCTAGCTGCTCAATTGGGCAATTCACATGTTCAAAGCCCATACTCTCAAGCTCTTGTTGCTCCTAGTTGTCAACTTTGTTATTCTCCTATGCACACCATTGTCAATTATCCTACACACTGTCAAGATGTATCAGCTATCTATCAAGGCAAATAGAATCAGTATCCACAAAAGAATCTATACTCCAATACTTATAATGAAGGGTGGAGAGATCATCCTCCTAATTTCAGATGGAGGGATGGTGGTGGAGATAGGAATTTTGGGCAGAATAGATTAAACAATGATAAGCAAGTACTGGATCTTCTAGAGCTATAGAATTACCTACTGCTGCAAAGGATGATGGAATATATGAGATAATGAAGAACATTAATATGATGAATTCAAATATAAATGCTATCAACACAAATTTCTGCTCTAACTTCAAAGACTTGAGATCTACTGTGGAAACAACCAAGCATTGGAGAGTCAAATAGAACAATGGGAGACAAAAGTAGCAAACATGAATGGCTATGTATCATAGCTAGCAAATTCAGTGAACGATGTCCAAGCCAGAATTGGGGGGATTTTACCTTCAAAGACAGTGTTAACCCAAAATTTGTAAATGTTATAAGCTTGAGAAGTGGAAAAACAGTAAGAAAAGCGGATACAGAAGAGGATAAAAAGGATAAGGAAGCTATTGAGCAGCAGAACAGATCTGGAGCTGAAGAATTGATTAGACAAAAACCTTCACTCATACCCAAATTAGAAAGTAGCAAAGAGGAAGACATGTTACAGCACAATAATGAGCAAACTACATTGAAGAAGGATGCACAATCATCTGCTATGCTGGAAACAATTGCTACTTCCAGCAGTGCAAGTCAAAAATCAAACATAAATCAGAATAAGAAGGAGCATGAAGATACATAATAGAATGATAGAGAGGAAGTATTAAAAATCTACCTTTTTCTAATACATACATGTGTCCAAAAAAGGTTTTGAAAGATAAATAGGAACAAGATATTCTAAATCTGTTAGGTAAAATAGAAGTTAATGTGTCACTTGTAGATCTTATTAGAAGCATACCCAAGTATGGAAAATTAATGAAAGAACTCTGCACTAATAAAAGAATATGCAAACCAAATGAAAGGGTTCAAGTAGGATCTAGTGTGTCAGCTTTATTTAAGTCACAATTTCCTATTAAATGTGATGATATTGGTTCCTTTACAATCCCAATCACTATAGGTAAGTTTTAGTGTGCTAGTACTATGTTAGATCTTAGTGTAGTCATCAATGTAATGCTAACTTCTATTTATACATCATTAGGCATAGGCATAGGCTCACTTAAGGAAACATCAATGATACTACAACTTGCTGATTGAGCCACTAGGAAACTTGAGGGACTATTAGAGGATATATTGGTTAAGGTCAAAGACTTGATTATACCTACAGATTTTTATTTCATAGATATGTCACATGAGTTAAATTAATAAGGACATATTATTTTAGGTAGGTCATTCATTAGAACATCAAACACTGTGATAAGTATGAAAAATAGGAGCATCACAATGGAAGTAGGTGATAATGTCATAATTTTTAATGTCTATGAAGCAATGAGACATCCATTTGAAGATTACTCACTGTTAGGTTTAAGTACAATTGATGCATACATTGAAGAGGCTAAAGAAGAACTTGAAAAGGAGATGCTAAAATCTGATAAAGCTGAATGTGAATTGCTTGAATCTGAAATCTCTTCTATATTTTCTTTAGATAGTAGTGGTGATGTGTCAAGTATTAACCATATCTCAATTGATAGCTTACTTTCTACCCTACAATCTTTTTCTTTATCTGTTACTAACTTTTTGAATGAAGGATTTAGAGAGAAACATCAGGATAAAACTACAGCAGAAATCATAGTTGCTGGAACTCTCATTACAGGGATAAAACTGAATAACACGTAACCTATGAGGACAGAATTGATAAAGCATGTTACATCTTTGGAAACTAAGGAGTTGGTTCCATCAATTGACCAACCACCTAAGTTGGAACTCAAACCACTTCCTAATAACATTAAATATGTGTTTTTAGCTAGAAATAATACACTACCTGTTATAATTGCTAACTCACTTTCTGTTTCTGAGGAAGAAAAGCTGATTTTAGTTTTAAAAACACATAAGAGAGCAATAGGCTGGGCTCTAGCTGATATACCTGGTATAAATGCATCTGTATGCACACATAAAATTCTGTTAAAGGAAGGAACCAAGTCTATTAAACAGCAACAAAGAAGGTTAAACCCCTTGATATCTTATGTGGTTAAGAAAGAGGTAACTAAGCTGTTGATTGCTAGCATTATTTACCCAATTTTAGACAGTGAACAGGTAAGTCCAGTTCATGTGGTGCCTAAGAAAAGTGGAATAACTGTGGTAAGGAATGAAAAGAATGAACTAATCTCTACTAGAGTGCAGAATTCATGGAGAGTGTTTATTGATTATAGGAAATTGAATGTTGCAACTAGGAAGGACCATTTTCCTTTCCATTCATAGATCAAATGTTGGAAAGCCTTACTGGGAAGTCCCATTACTATTTTCTTGATGGTTTTTAGGATATTTTCAGGTTCCAATTGCACTAGAGGATCAAGAGAAGACCACATTCACATGCCTATTTGGTACCTATGCTTATAGGAGGATGCCATTTGGCTTGTGCAATGCTCCTGGAACATTTCAAAGAGCTATAATGTCCATATTCAGTGAATTCTTGGAAAATAACATGGAGGCATTCATGGATTATTTTACAGTGTATGATAAGGATTTTGATGTGTTTAGAAAGTTTAGAAAAAATTATAGCAAGGTGCATTGAGAAAAAGCTTGTATTGAATTTTGAAAAATGTCACTTCAGGTAGATAAAAGGCATAGTTCTCGGACATTTAATATCTAAAGATGGGATCATGGTAGATAAAGCTAAGATTGAGGTTATTTCTTTTCTTCCTTGTCCCAAAATCTTTAAAGGAACTAAGGTCATTTCTAGGACATACTAAATTCTATAGAAGGTTCATTAAGGACTTTACCAAGATTGTATCTCCACTTTCTAAACTCATGCAAAAAGATAGAGTTCTGTTTTGATGATACTTGCAAGAGGACATTTGATACTATTAAATCTATGCTTATCACATCACCTATACTTGTTGCACCTAATTGTTATTTAGATTTTGAGCTTTCATGTGATGCATCTAAGACATTAGATAATGCTTAAAAGAACTACACTACCACAGAAAAAGAACTCTTTGTCATTGTGTTTGCATTGGACAAGTTGAGATCTTATCTTTTGAGTTCTAAAGTGATTATATACACTGAGCATGCTGCTGTAAAGTTCTTGTTTAAGAAGCCACAGTCTAAACCTAGACTCTTGAGGTGGATGCTGCTAATTTAAGAATTTGATGTGGAGATAAGGGATAAAATTGGAGCAAAAAATATGGTAGATGATCATTTGAGCAAGTTGCCTAAAAATACAAGGGGAATATTAGATTCTGACATCACTTGTGATACATTTAGAGATTGTTGTATTTTTGTAATTTTTGTAGTTACACCTTGGTACTACCACATATTGAATTATATTGTTACTGGTCTAATTTCCCAAGGCCAGAAGATCAAGCATGAGGAAAAATTTTACATTTGGGACCACCCATTTTGTGGATAATATGTAGTGATCAAATTATAAGAAGATGTGTACCAAGTTAAGAAGTGGACATCATTCTTACAGCTTGCCATTCTTTTATTTGTGGAGGCCATTTCAGTGCAAAGAAGACATCAAGGAAGATTCTTGATGCTGGTTTTTATTGACCACAATTATTCAAACATTGCTATGAATTATGCAAAGCTTGTGATAGGTGCCAACAGTTTGGTGGACTGACCAAAAGCCATGAAATGCCTCAGCAACCTATGCTGTTTTGTGTGGTGTTCGAAGTATGGGGCATTGACTTCATGGGTCCATTTTCACCATCTTTGGGATATACATATATTCTGCTAGCTGTAGACTATCTTTTAAGATGGGTGGAGGCTATACCAATAAGGAAAGATGATACAGTGACAATTTTCAAATTTCTCAAGTCACACATCTTCTCAAGGTTTGGTGTGCCAAGAGCTATAGTAAGTGATCAAAGCTCTTATTTCTATAATAAAATTTTAGGTAGGTTATTTGCCAAGTTTAGGATCAAGCACAAGGTTTCTACCGTTTATCATCCCCAAACGAATGGTCAAGATGAAAATTCTAACAAAGTTATCAAGAGGATTCTTGAGAGGATAGTAAGACCCTCAAGGAAGGATTGGAGTGCAAGGTTAAATAAAGCTTTGTGGGCATACAAAATAGCTCATAAAACCCCACTTGAGATGTCCCCATACAAAATGGTCTATGGTAAATCATGCCATCTACCAGTGGAAGTTGAGCACAAAGCATTCTGGGCAGTGAAGGCTTGCAACATGGATTTTCACACTGCTAAAGAAAGAATATGACAAATTAAAGAGTTGGAAGAAATAAGGCTACATACTTATGAGAATTCTAGAATATATAAGAAAAGAGCCAAGTTTCTTCATGATAAACAGATTATACGTAAGGAATTTTAGGTTAGAGATAAGGTTTTGAGATTTAAAGCTAGATATGCTTTCAAACCTGAAAAACTTGCTGCGAGATGGGATGATCTATATGTGATGACCAAGGTACATGATTATGGAACAATTAATAATAAAATACTAAAATAAAATAACAAGAACGGAGTGCAAGTAACTTGAAAATCCAAATGTCAAGACTACCAACAATTTCTAATTTTCTTACACATACAATAATAAAAATAGAGTCAGCATTTTAAACCCCAAAAGTGATTAGTTTAGTCCAAATGAGTCTTCCCATGTATACTATTTGATACAAGGCCTTTAAATTGATGTCTCGAAGCCTAAAATAGGTTCAGCAGCTCAATTTTTAGCATAAACAAAATTAATGACATCCTCATCATTTTTAATCTGATTTATTACTCTAATTGTCATTTGCTTTGTCAATGCCTCTTGCCCTAGCCCATTCAATACTTCCTTAATTCTTTTAGCTTTTGCTCTTTTTATTGGTCCAGTTGGAATATGTAAAGGATCATTGAAAGTTGAAAAGTCATCTTGTTGTATCACATCATTTTCGCTCTCCTCAAAAGGATTCATGCTCAAATCATCACTTGCATCAAAAGGAGATGAATCAGTCATATTGAAAATAGCATTAACATTATACATACCAGGTAAATCAATTTTGTAAGCATTATCATTCATTCTTTCAAGAACTTGAAAGGAAACATCTCCTCTTGGAGCTAATTTAGACTTTCTTTGAGTTAGAAATCTTTCTTTCCTTTGTTTGCCTTGTATGCATATTTCTTAGTTTTCTTTTTGAGTTATTGTTTCACTTTTTTCATGAAGTTTCTTCACTATTTTAGCCTTCTTTTTTCCATGAATACTTGCTTTCTCATCAATAGGTAATGGTAATAAATCCAAAGGATTTAGTGGATTAAAATTATACACAATCTTAAAAGGAGAATAATCAGTAGATGAATGCACACTCCTATTAAAGCAAATTTAATGGCAGGTAAGAAATTTTCCCAATTTTTCATATTCTTTGAATCACAATTCTAAGCAATTAAGTCAAAGTTCTATTAACAACTTCAATTTGTATGCAGTATAAAAGAACAATTTAGTACCAAGATTTCCCCACAAAACTCTCTAGAAATGACTTAAAAACTTTGTATCACTATCAGAAAGAATGCTTTTAGGAACACCATGAAGTCTCACAATTTCTTTAAAGAACAAATCAGAAATATATGTGGCATCATTGATTTTGTGACATGCAACCAATGTGCCATTTTATAAAATCTGTCAACAACCACAGATATTTAATCCATCCTTATTTTGACCTACGCAAACCCAAAACAAAGTCCATTGAAATATCTACCGAATGTTCACTAGGCATAGGTCATGCAAACCATGTGGTAAGACTATAGAATTAGCCTTAAAAACTATTTTATGCATTTAGAACATATTCTTTCCACTTCAAATTTCTTTTAGGGCAAAAGAATTGTTCATGTAAAATATCCAAAGTTTATTTCATACCGAAGTGTCCCATTAATCCTCTCCTGTGTGCTTCTCTCACAAGAAATTAAGCAAAGAACATTGAGGCACACAATCTATTTTCTGTAAACAAATAGCCATCAATTCTATAACACTTGTCGAATGATTTCTTTTCACAAGCAATGAACATTTAAGCAAAACATTGGCTTGTAAAATAATGGTAGGATGGTGAATAGTGAATAGCAACCCTAATTATCATTATTGATTAATTTAAAGGTAAAGTCCCTACCAAGTTAGATTGTCATGTACTATACCTTTGAAATGTCTTATCCTCTTCTACCAACACATCATCAATGCCACCTATAAAAGAAAGTCCGTAACAAGGGGAGAAGTATGAGAATAATTCTTAGAAGTTTAGAAGAATTTCTAGAAATTTCCATATATAGTAATTTTGTGCATACTAAAAAGGATGATGATGATTGGTCTCTTGTATTACAAGATTAGTCTATCACTAAGGTTTAGCTTTTGTATTAAAGAAGAATGAGATCTTGTAGCCCAAGAGAGGAAGCACTTAAAGCCCATATTTAATTAATATAAATAATATTACCATGAAAAGGTATTCAGCAGGAGTAGGTGGGAGCTTTTCCTACATTTTGTCTAAACTTTTGACATACTTTTCAAGAGTAGTATAAAAAGACAATTATACCCTTTCTTCCCAATTACTTGGCACAATATATGGGAGTTTTTGCTAAGATGAAATGTTGTATTTAATATTCAAGATGAGAAGAATTAAATTATGTCAATAAGAAGAGTACATGAAATAATAGCATATTAATATTTAGTTCTACATAAAATTCAAGAAAAAATGGGGAATGATGATTTCCTCAATTTAATAATCTTAAGCATGCAAGAAACTAGTCTAGTCGAGATCTAACTAGATGACATTCAAAAAGTAAAAGTACATGTCTCATAATCTAAATACCTTGTAGACACAAGCAAGTGTCTTATCATTTCATGCATGTAGGACAAGCAAACCTTTTTCCTATGAAAACTGAGTCTATGGCTGATAAACTCTTATTTGTATTGATTTTAGTGTATTTGAAGAGAGTTTTATTATTAATTTTTATCCCATTTATCAATATGTGGAAATAAAAATAGAACAAGTAAAAATTAATTGATATGATTTTAGTGATCAATTGGATAAATAATCTATTAAATTTATATTACAATAATGCAGTAACCAATCAACAGATTAGATGAAGGTTAATTGACAGCTGGACAAGAAAGCATGTATTGGATTGAACAAGTGGGCTAACATAATCAAATGCTGGAAGGAGTTAATAATAGAAACAAGTGGGGAAATTTACACATATGCTATAACAGAATAGAATACCACACATCTTGACAGCTTCCATCACACACATAAATCATTCTACCTGCATTCACACACTTCACACAGCTCATCACTTCAGATCTGACATACTCATTACACATTTCTCATATATATTCATGTCTTTTGCACATAGCTTCTAATCATCATCACATCACACATCACATGCAAGGCACATTTCATTCAGATTGCTAAAAGATTCATTCCACTCTATCATCATTCTCCACTCCTCACACCATTATTCACTCTCATTCCTCTCCAATCCATCCAGATTTGGTGCCATTCTCCCTCCTTCTCAATTCATTATCTATCTTCCATCTGCAACTTTCCTCTGTTATAAGCAATAGAACCAGAGGAAAGTTTAGTCTCTTTATTCATCTTCTCCTTCTACGCTTACCATGAATGTTGCTAGTTTTACTACTATTGTGGACCTATTGACAATAATGGAAGGTTAGAGTTGCTGTGCCCTACCAAAAATCTTGATCTGAACAGGAAGTTTATTGTGTCTTAATTCTATATCTAATTGTATCGAGTTAATGTAGTTAATTCTAGTTTTACTAATTCAATTAGAGTTAGTAGATGATAAAGGATTAAGGAACCGAGTTGGATTTCCTATTTCTACATAATTGATGATTTGATTTATTTTTATCCTTGAAATAGTTGGACATGGTTGTAGTTAATTAGATCAATTATATAATATAGTACATTTATACCTATTTAAATTCATCTTCTTCTATCTTTTAAGTTAAATGATTCATAATTCTCTATTCAATGTCTACGAGTTGTAGCTTTGATTGAAATTTAGATTGTGAGTTGTTAGCTAACACATTATAATTCAACTAATTAAGTCCAGATATTTGTGGATAATGAAGATAAGGTAATTTCCAAGGAAACACACTTGTCATTAATATATTTCATCAACATAAACACCTAAAATCATAAACAATAGCATAAGATTTATATTCAGAATTTAGTCAATATCTCATATCACAAATAATATGAATAATTTGTTAATTTATGGCTCATTGGATTAATTAGGTACTTAAGCAACCATTTAGGCTCCTTGAGGATCCTTTCAAGCACTTGAAGACTATGTAGTGGGTTTGCTCTTTCATGAAACCTGTAGGTGTTGACATGGATGCTGTGTAGAGATAAGTATTCCATTTTACACTAAAAGGAAAAGCAAAAGAATAGTTTTATATGTTATCATATCATACACCTCAAGCCTTGGACTCCTAGGATAACTGAAGGACTACTTTCTTAGTGTGTGTTTGGCACCATGGTTTGAAAAGCCCTTTTGGGCAAAATCTTAATTTGGAAAAATTTTAAACAAATAGTCATTTTGTCCAGAAGTAATTTTGGCTAAAACTATGGTTTAAAACCATGGTTTTGAATAAGCTACTGAAACTAGCTTTTGGAATAATCAAAGAGCTTATGGACTATCCAATTACTATTTTACCTATACTTTTTCTTATATTCTCTCTCATCTCTCATCTCTCTTCTCTACAGTCTATCCTCTCTCTTCTATACCCTCTCTCCTCTCTCATACTTTTAATCAAATCATACCCTTTTTGGTAATTTACTAATATGAAAAGTGATTATACTACTAATCATCCAAATATCTTCATTTTCAAAATCTATTCTTCTGAAAATATATTCTCTAAAAGCTAATCCAAATAGGCTCTTAGAGAGACATTTCTCTACTTCCAAGACTACTACATTGAGATAGGATATTTTTGCTATAAAACAGTATGATCAAGAGTCTTTCTATGAGTTTTGGGGAATGTTTCAAGAGCTGCTAGCAAGATGTCCATACCACCAGATTCTAAGTGAGCATTTGGTACAGTATTTTCATTCATGATTGTGCTTTACATACAAAAAGAATTTGGATGCAGCTACTAGGGGTTGCATTGATGATTTAACTCTAGATAAAGTATGGAACTTGATTGAGAATATAACAAGCAATGACCAGCAGCATAGGGCTATGAGGTTTCTGCAAAGTCTTCTCAAGATTATAATAGCTTATCTTCTCTAGTTGCTGCTATGAATGCTCAAATCAATATTCTAGCTGCTCAATTGAGTAATTTACATGTTCAAAACCAATACTCTCAAGTTCTAATTACTTCTAGTTGTCAGCTTTCTTATTCTTCTATGCACAATAGTGTCAATTATCCTATACACTATGAAGATGTATCCGCCATCTATCTAGACAAACAAAACTAGTATCCACAATGGAATCCATACTCCAACACATATAATGAAGGATGAAGAGATCATTCTAATTTCAAATAGAGGGATGGAGGTGAAGATAGGAAGTTTGGGCCAAACAGATTCAACAATGAAAGCAAGTGGCTGAATATTCTAGAGTTATGGCAGTACCTACTGTTGCAAAGGATGATGGAATATCTAAGATAATCAAGAGTATTAATGTGATAAACTCACATAAATTCCATAAACATAAACTTCAGCTCTAACTTCAAGGACTTAAGATCTACATTGGAGAGCAACCTAGCAATGACAAATTCTAAATTTCCTACCTTGGAGAGTAAAATAGAACAGTGGAAAATAAAAGCTACAAACATGAATGGCTATGTATCAGAGCTAGCCAATTCAGTAAGTGATGTTTAGACCAGAATTGGGGAAAATTTATCTTCAAACACAATTGTTGATCCCAAATCTATAAATGCTATAAGTTTGAGAGTGGAAAAATAGTGAGAAAAACAAATACGGAATTGTGCAACTGTAGATTGATCTTACTTCTTTAAGCCAATCCAACATTTGATCATAGTTTCAATTGTGCAACTGTAGAGAATCACAAGTCACCAAATAATTTCTTTCATACAAGTTGAATATCACATCTTTTCATCTAGTCCATCTCTTCTTTCTTTCTTTTTCTCTTTTATGTACATTTTCTTTTTGCTTTTCTTTTCTTTCACTATTGAACCAGATATCAAATGCATTAAAATTCAAACATCTAACAGGTGATGCAATTTTCACATTTACTACAGTAGAAAATATCATGTATAGCATCCATTACTCAAGGATGGAAGTTTAAAAGAAAGTGAAGGTCCCAAAGGGGTTAAGCAAAGAATTTAATTTTTATATGGCTACTGTTTGGGCAAAAGGGTTTTGACAGAAATGCCCTTATCATATTCACAATTTGAAGAAGCTAATGTGATTTTGAATTAAGGATTGAAACAAGTTCTGTAAAGTTACTAAACTAGATGGTGTCACACAATGTAATGAGTATTTGTTTGAGGCTTAATTCCTTCCATCTGGCTTACTCACCTTAATCCACTTACTATGACAAGATTACATGAATATTAAACAAAATACATGAGATCAATCATTCATGTTGCACAATTTCCAGTAGAAATCAATGAAGCAAGTAACTCATACTTCTTCAAGCTTATCAATATTCATAAGTATGTGTTCAAAATTCAATTTTATATCTAAGACAATAAGTTTCGTTAAACCAATGGAAGAATTTTTCAGCAAAAGATCAAGTACAGTCGCGACTATGTTACACAAAGAAGAAATTTTTAGAAAAGATGGAATATTGGTTGCGATATAAATAGTCATTGGTTGCGACTCATGATCATAGAGAATAATCTTGCAAGCATACAGGCTCAAGTCACGACCCAAGTGTCAATCCAGTCACGACCAACATTCTCAAAGAGTAACAGTCACGACAAAGATAAGCACAGATCAAGACTACACATCATAGAGAGGCAAACATAAGAAAATATGAAATACTGGTCGTGACAAAAATTATCAGAAGTCATGACTACTGTTCATAGAGAGAAGAGATCGCGACTAAAAATATGTAAAGGTCACGACTAATTTTCACAGAGAAGAAACTTGACATATATGCAGATATTAGTCGTGACAAAAACAGCACAGGGTCGTGACTAGAATATGGAATCACAGCAATTATCTAATTTTTATTTACCAATTTCATAAACTACTCCCTGAAACTTAATTTCTATATTGTCCTGAATGTGATGAAGTAGAGAAATACATGCAAAGGTCGAAGTGATGAAGAGGACAACTGAATTAGAATCCAAGATAAACTTATTAATTTTTATCTACTCCTACTGACTTGGTCTCCTGCCCCATACTTAATCAACAATTTACAGCTCAAGTATATAGTAAAACAATATAAACCAGACTATTGTAAGTGGGAAAATAAGGAAGGAGACAACATAAGTATCATGGGGGCTTGAAGTTCTCCTTATACAGCTTGAATAATATGCCATTAAGCTGGGATGCCATACTATTTGCTTCATCCTGTCTTGTGTTGGAAATCGTGCCCTAGGGGCCAATCATTGTCTTATGAACATTATTGATTTATGAATTTATTAATTATGTTATCATATTATTTGCATGTTTACTGTGATGACCATCCTTGGATAATTCATGATCTTATCCTAAATGTCCCTGGTCAATCATCTATGCGGGAGCAGAGATGAAATAAGACCAGTATGACTTTGAAGATGTATAGAGATATAAATCAAAGTCATAGGCACATGTAAGAGTACAAGGTGTTAGACCGACCCGCTATGAGAGAGCTGCATGGGTTATGTCATAAGCTTCTCTCATATACAAACCATGTCACTATGCCCTTTGACCTGAGATCATCATGGATTCCTACATAACAAACACTCAACTTTGACCTAGTCAAAAGTCACTTTTGACCGAGTGATCATAAAGACTATGTTCGGACTTAGTGGTTTTTCATGCGGAGGAATGTGAATGGTCAAGATGAAATTTGTCCCTCACATTCGTAGAGAGATATTACTGGGCCCCTCGATGAGTGATTCTGAGAAATGTATGGACATACTGTAATGGAAAGGTAGTTCCATTTCTATAGTCAGACTACTCAGGGATCGAGAAAGTAACGGTCAGGAATAGGAGGATGACATTATCCATGCCTCATCCATGACCAAAATATCGCGTGACAGAAGGGACATGATATGGTTGCATACAATGTTACATCGTTTAACAATCCTCATATGATTTGGATAGCCGTTATGTCTTGCTAAAGACCGCTTGCGACTTGTGGGCCAGTATAGCAAATGGCCCACTGCCAACTTCATATGGGCCTACAGGGTCACACACAAAATAGCCCAACACGAGCTATGATGTCCAGATTCAATGAATGATCCAGGGTGGATGTATATATTTATGTATATTTATATTCTTATATATATAAATTCGTATATATACATTATATATAAGAGATATATGAGATTTAATTTATAATGATAAATTAAATATCTATCACGTTTAAATTTAAAATTCAAATTGATAGGATATCTCATATAAGAGATATTTATTAGATTTACTTTATAAGGATAAATTAAATCTCTATCACGTTTGAATTTAAAATTTAAATTGGTAGGATATCTCATATAAGAGATATTTATAAGATTTAGTTTATAAGGATAAATTAAATCTCTATCACGTTTAAATTTAAAATTCAAATTGATATGATATCTCAAATTTGATTTATGAGAATAAATCAAATATAGTCCAGTCTTATCTTTATTTTAAGTTAAATAAAGAGGTGAATTATATCTGTGGGATGAATTTAATATAAATATTATTTATTTAATTAGTTTCTTTCAAATCATACAATATATGATATTGTATTAATTTCAGAATTAATATAAGATTAACTCCAAAATCCAATTTGGTAGAAAAAAGTGCAAAGCATCCTATATATCTGACTTTAGGAGCTACGTTTTGAATACACATAGAACACAGAAAGGCCGAAGGGGAATATGCAAAAGGTTTACAGATAAGAAACTGATGAAATAGAGACGGAGAGGACGAATTCTTGAGAAAGCCCTGGAGGGACAAGGGACGCTAGCACGTCGTTCGTGGTTGGAACGCTGTTCGTGTGGATACCAGTAGAGGAAGCCAACCTGAGTCATCGACTTCTTGCGATCGGAAAGGGAGCATGAGCCGCGGAGTGAAGCTATGAACATCGTGACCAGAAGCTATGGAAGTCGCTAAGGAACACTGAGGGTAATGCTTCTTCCCACTTAACTTAAACACATATGGTAGATCCTGGCAAGGAATAGAAAAATTTTTAAGTTAATTTCCGCTGCGTGCACTCCAATTCCTTACATCTTGTTGATATAGCCTTTATACATCTTAAAAGATAATCCACAGATTGCAAAGTATATGCATATCTAAAAGATAGTGGGATTGGTCTTGATGATATAACTGCTGTATTATCCATCTTTTTCCTTGCAATGAAATTCTCAACATCTATGTCTTTACTTGCACATTTGTCATGTTTATATTCTTCATTCAAAAGGTTAGTGACAGATAAAGAAATTTTAGATTCAAACATATCATTCTCAGAATTTTAGAGCAACAATTGATAGTCCTTTTTAGCCCCTTCCTTGTATGCATCAAGGCACTCAAGCCTAATAGTGAATAATCTTCAAATGGATGTCTCATTACTTCATAGACATTAAAAGTTATGACTTCATCACCCACTTCTATTGTGATGCTCCTATTTTTCATACTTACGACGGTGTTAGCTGTTATAAGGGTTTAGGGTTTAGGAATGACCTCCCTAAAATAATATGACCCTCTAAGGTTGACTCATGTGAAATATCCAAGACATAAAAGTCTACAGGTATAATCAAGTCTATGACCTTCACTAGTATGTCCTCTAGAAGTCCTTCAAGTTTCCTAGTAGTCCGATCAGCAAGTTGAACTATCATAGAGGTTCCCTTAAGTGAGCCTATGTTAATGCATAATGATGTATAAATGGAGATTAGCATTACATTAATGGCTGCACTCAGATCTAACAAAGCACTAGCACCCTGCAACTTACCAATGGTGTTTGGAATTGTAAAGGAACCTGGATCTTCACATTTAATAGGAAGTTGTGGCTTAAGTAAAGCTGACATACTGGATTCTACTTAAACCCTTTAAATGGTTTGCAGATTCTTTTATTAATGCAGAGTTTTTTCATAAATTTCATATACTTAGGTATACTTCTAATCAGATCCACCAGTAGAATATTAACTTCTAATTTCCCTAACAGATTCAAAATATCTTGTTCCTGTTTATCTTTCAAAACTTTATTTGGACACATGTATGCATTAGGAAAAGGTTGGTGTTTAATACTTACCTCTCTTCCCTTCTGTTCTGCATCTTCATGCTCCTTCTTGTTCTGATTTATGTTTGATTTCTGATTTGCGCTGCTGGAAGTAGCAACTGTTTCCAGTATAGCAGATGATTGTGCAGCCTTCTTCAATGTAGTTTACTCATTATTCTGCTATAATATGTCCTTCTCTTTGCTACTTTCTGATTCGAGTATAGGTGAAGGTTTTTCTCTAATCACTTTTTCAGCTCCAGATCTGTTATGCTGCTCAATTGCTTCCTTATCCTTTTTATCCTCTTCTGTATCTTCTTTTCCTATTATTTTTTCCACTTATTACAGATTTTGGGTTAACAACTGTGTTCGAAGGTAAATTTCCCTTAATTCTGGTCTGCACATTACTTATTGAATTTGCTAGTTGTAATACATAGCCATTCATGTTTACAGCTTTTGTTTCCCACTGTTCTATCTTATTATCCAATGTAGCAAACCTGGACTCTGTCATTGCTTAGTCGTTCTCCATAGTAGTTCTCAAGTCCTTAAAGTTAGAGCAAAAGTTTGTGTTGATGGATTTTATATTTGAATCCATCATATTAATGCTCTTCATTATATCAGATATTCTATCATCCTTTGCAGTAGTAGGTAATTTTATAGCTCTAGAAAATTCAGCCACTTGTCTATCATTATTGAATCTGTTATGCCTAAAATTCCTTTCTCCACCTCCATCCCCATCTAAAATTAGGATGATCTCTCCATCCTTCATTATATGTGTTGGAGTATGGATTCCTTTATGGATACTAGTTTGGTTTGCCTTGATAGATAGCTGATACATCTTTACCATGTGTAGGACAATTGAAAGTGGTGTGCATAGGAGAATAACAAAGTTGACAACTAGGAGCAACAAGAGTTTGAGAGTATGGGCTTTGAACATGTGAATTGCCCAATTGATCAGCTAGGTTGTTGATTTGAGTATTCATATCAGCAACTTGAGACGATAAACTATTATAATCTTGAGAATGCCTTGCAGAAACCTCATGAACTTGCCTAGCATCATAGGCCCCATACTGCTGGTTATTGCTTGCTATTTTCTCAATTAAGTTCCATGCTTCATCTGGAGTTAAATCATCAATTGAGCCTCCAACAGCTGCATCCAAATTCTTTTTGCATGCATAGTGCAATCCTAAATGGAAATACTGCACCAAATGCTCACTTGGAATCTGGTGGTATAGACATCTAGCTAGCAGCTCTTGAAATCTTCCCCAAAACTCATGGAAAGATTCTATCATACTATTTTGCAGCAAAAATCTTTTTCCTCAATGTAGCTATATTTGAAGTAGGGTAGTATCTATCTAGGAAAGCAGTCCTCAAGTTGTTCTAGGAATCTAATGCTTGAGGTGTATGATGTGGTAGCATATAAAATTATTTCTTTGCCTTTCATTCAAGTGTAAAGTGGAATACTTGTCTTTGTACATCATCCATGTCAGCACCTATAGGTTTCCTAGATAAGCAAACCCATTGCATAGTCTTCAAGTGCTTGAAAGGATCTTCACCTGCCAATCGATAAAATTTTAGTAAGTTACTTAACAAAGACCTTTCAACTTAAAATTAACATCCAAAGTAGGGCAAGTGCGGAAAGGATCAAAGTTTGTATTAGAAAAAGTCAATTATCTTATGCTCCTACGTGCTCTTCTATTATTCATGTTATTATCTCCATGTTGCTCATTTTGAATATTCTGATTATGAGTATGAGTTTCAACTTCATTAACATGCTATATGACAAAATGATTATCTAATATAGCACCAGATGCAAAATCAGTCTAAGCTACAATAGATTTACCAGAAGAACTAGGCTCAATAAAAAATGCAATACTAGTTTGATTTAATATCTTAGCCTTCTTAATTCGCCTTAGTGTTCTATTAATTTCTCTATCCAAAGGAAAGAATTAAGAGCTTTTGTTCATGCAAGTCATGCTCAACAATGATGCAGAATATCAAATTGTCATAGATGTAGTAATTCTAGGAATTCATATCAAATAATCACAATTTAAAATAGTATGGTCACGACTAAAAGGTCACTAAGTCATGACTAATAAGCACAGAGAATAGAGATCATGACAAGAATGAACTTCAAGTGTGACAGCCAGTCACAGAGATGAAAAATTCTTAATCAAGATTTGTGGTCGTGACTAAATGTCACTTTGGTTACGACTAAAAACCATAGACAGTAAAATGCTTGAAGTTTTCAGTTTTTGGTTGCGACCTATTGTCACTTATGTTGCAACTAAAAATCAAAGAGAGTAAATCTGATTGAAACAATGATTTTTTGTTATGACTAAGTGTCAAATTGGTTGAGACTAGAAATCACAGACAATAAAACTAGATGAAAAATATTTTTGGTTGCGACCACGTGACATTCCGATCACAACTAAAAGTAACAGAGAGCAAAATGACTTGAAACACATTTAACAGAGCTAATGTCATCAATAATTACAAAGCTAATTATATCAACTCGATACATTTAAATCTGAATTAAAAATACAATGAACTCCCTGTTCAGCTCAAGGATTCTAGTTCAGCATCATCTCCAAGAGAGCACAACAACTTAGCCTTGCATTGCCATATAAACTTCAGCAACAACAGAAAATATAGCAGTAGTCATAGTGAAAATGATAGAAGAAGATGAAGATGCACTACAGAACTTTCCTCTAGTTCTATTGACTAGAATAGAGGAAAGTTGTTGAAGAGAAAATGAAGATAGAGAGTTGAAATGGAACTGTGTGTCATCCTCCTCATGAATGTGCTAGTGTATGTGTTATATAGAAGATATATGAATGGTGTGACTGTAAGCTGAAATGGTGTAAATGATGTGTGGAGTGCATGAGCTACTGCTGAAATGTGTGATTCTGTTCAGATCAGGTATGTATGCTTGAATAGTGCTAGATGTGTGAAATTCTTTTATATTACAGCACATGCTTGATCTCCCACTTGCAATCTAGTAACAACTTCTCAATTTCCATGTGATCTAGCCTTTTGCAGTCTTCATTCACGTGCAATGCCATTTTCTGTGTAGCACATGACTGATTTGCACTCTCTTTCACCTGTCATTTCCTCATGTGATTTCTATTGGCATCTTCTCTAGCACATGCTTCAACATCCAGCTATCAATTGCTCTAACATGCTGATTGGTCACTACAAGTGGAAATTTAATAGATTATTTATCTAATTAATCACTAAAATCAAATCAATTAATGTTTACTTGTTCCATTTTAATTTTATTAATTAATTGCTCATCATATTAGTAAATGGGGATAAAATCAATTATAAAATTCACTTTAAATACACTAAAAATCAATACAAATGAGTTTATCAACTTCCATTTGAAGATTACTCATTGTTAGGCTTAAGCACAATTAATGCATACATTGAAGAAAAAAACATGAATTACTGCTGCTGCAAAATTCTGATAAGAGTGAATGTGAATTACTTGAATATGAAATTTCTTCTTCTAAATTTTCTTTAGATAGTAGTGGTTATATGTCAAGCATTAATCATATTTTTAGCTGATAGCTTACTTTTCACCCTATAATATTTTTCTTTATATTTTACTAACCTTTTATATAAACTTTGGAGAGAAGCAACATGATAAAATTGCAGGTGAGAGAACATAGCTACTGAAAATATCATTGCAGGGACAGAATTGGATACTACAGAACCTTTGAGGACAAAATTGGTGAAGCCTGTTGCAACTTTAGGAACTAAGAAGTTAGTTCTATCAATTGTCCAACCACTTGAATTGAAACTCAAACTACTTCCTAGTAACCTTAAATATATGTTTTTCGCTGGAAATGATACATTACCTGTTATAATTGCTAACTCACTTTCTGTTTTTGAGGAAGAAAGGCTGATTCTAGTTTTAAAAATATATAAGAGAGCAATATGTTAGGCTTTAGCTGATATACCTGGTATAGATGTATTTGTATGCACACATAAAATTTTGTTAAATGAAGGAGCGAAACCTATTAAACAACAACAAAGACAGCTAAACCCCTTAATATTTGATGTGGTCAAGAAATAGGTAACTAAACAGTTGAATATTGGCATTATTTATCGAATTTTAGACAGTAAATGGGTAAGTCCAGTTCATGTGGTGCCTAAAAAATGTGGTATTATGGTAAGAAATGAAAAGAATGAACTAATCCCTACTAGAGTGCAGAAATCTTGGAGAGTGTGTATTGATTACAGGAAATTGAATGATATAACTAGGAAGGACCATTTTTCTTTACCATTTATTGATCAAATATTGCAAAGACTTGCTGGAAAGGCCTATTACTATTTTCTTGATGGGTTTTTAGGATATTTTTAGGTTCCAATTGCACCAGAAGACTAAGAGAAAACCACGTTCGCATGTCCATTTGGTATCTATGCTTATAGGAGGATACCATTTGGCTTGTATAATGCTCCTGGAACATTTAAAAGAGCTATGATGTCCATATTCAGTGAATTCTTAGAAAGAAACATGAAGGTATTAACTAATGATTTTACAGTGTATATAGTAAGGACTTTAATGAATGATTAGAAAGTTTAGAGAAAGTTTTAGCAAGATGCATTGAGAAAAAACTTGTGCTGAATTTTGAGAAATGTCACTTCATGGTAGATAAATAGATAGTTCTAGGGTATTTAATATATAAGAATGAGATTGAGGTAGATAAAGCTAAGATTAAGATTATGTCTCTCTTCCTTATCTAAATCTTTAAAGAAACTAAAGTCATTCTTAGGACATGCTAGATTATATAGAAGATTCATTAAGGACTTTACAAGATTGCATCTCTACTTTCTAAACTCATGCAAAAAGATATAGCATTCTATTTTGATGATATTTGCAAGAGAGCATTTGACACTATTAAAGCTATTCTTATCGCACCACCTATACTTGTTGCACTTAATTGATATTTATATTTTGAGCTTTCATGTGATGCATCAAATGAAGTTGTAGGTGCAATGTTAGGACAAAACGATGGTATGCTGTCTAAAGTCATTTCATATGCCTCTAAGATATTGGATAGTGCTCAAAAGAACTACACTATAACAAAAAAAAAAAGAACTCTTTGCCATTGTGTTTACACTGGACAAATTCATATCTTATCTTGAGTTCTAAAGTGATTATATACACTAATCATGCTACTGTAAAGTTATTGTTTAAAAAGCCACAGTCTAAGCCTCGACTCTTGAGATGGATGCTACTAATCCAAGAATTTGATGTGGACATAAGGGATAAAATTGGAGCAGAGAATGTGGAGCTTATCATTTAAGTAGGTTGTCTGAAAATACAAGGGGAGTATTAGATTCTGGCATCACATGTGATACATAGATTGTTATGTTTATGTGATTTCTGTAATTACACCTTGGTATTGCCGCATTGTAAAATATATTGTTATTGGTCTAATTTCACCTTCTCTATCTCATTTCCTGGGTAGAAGATCAAGCATGAGGCAAAATTTTACATTTGGGAACCACCCATTCTCTAAAGATATGCAGTGATCAAGTTATAAGAAGATGTGTGTCAAGTAAAGAAGTAGATAGCATTCTTATAGCCTGCCATTCTTCTGTTTATGGAGGACATTTTAGTGCTAAGAAGACTTCAAGGAAGATCCTTGATGCTGATTTTTACTGGCCATAACTATTCAAACACTACTATGAATTCTGCAAAACTTGTGATAGGTGCCAACACTTTGGTGGACTGACCAAAAGGCATGAAATGCCTCAGCAACCTATGCTATTTTGTGAGGTGCTTTGAGTAAGGGAATTGACTTCCTCGAACTATTTCTATTATATTTTGGGATATACATATATTCTGCTAGCTGTGGACTATCTCTCAAGATGGGTGGAGGCAATACCAACAAGGAAAGATTATGCAGTGAAAGTTTCTAAATTTCTCAAGTCACATATCTTCTCAAGGTTTAGTGTGCCAAGAGCTATAATGAGTGATCAAGGCTCTCATTTCTGTAATAAGATTTTTGGGGGGTTATTTGCTAAGTTTGTGATCAAGCACAAGGTTTCAACAGCTTATCATCCCCAAACAAATGGTCAAGCTAAAAATTCCAACAAAGTTAGCAAGAGGATTTTGGAGAGAATAGTAAGACCCTTAAGGAAAGATTAGAGTACAAGGTTGGATGAAGCTTTGTGGGCATACAGAACAGTTTATAAGACCCCACTTGAGATGTCCTGACATAGAATGGCTTATGGTAAAAATGTTATCCAGTAGTAAAATTTGATCACAAAGTATTCTGGGCAGTCAAAGCTTGCATATGGATTTTGACATTAATGGAGAAGAAAGGATGTTGCAGATTTAGAAATTAGAAGAAATAAGACTAAATACTTATGAGAATTCTAGGATTTACAAGGAGAAAGCCAAGCTTCTTCATGATAAACATATTTTGCGTAAGGAATTTTAGGTTGGAGATAAAATTTTGAGATTTAAGTCTAGACATGCTTTCAAACCTAGAAAACTTGCTTCACTAATGGGATGGTTCATATGTGGTGACGAAGATCCATGACTATGGAATAATTAAATTGATGGATGAAGCAGATGATACAGCATTTCAGGTCAATGGCCATTTATTGAAGCTGTACAAAGAGAACTTCAAAACCCCATAATATTTAGGTTGTCTCCTTCCTTGTTTCCCCACTTACAATAGTCTATTTTACACAGTTTTACTTATATACTTGATCTTTTAATTGTTGATTAAGTGTGGGGGAGGAGACCAAGTCAGTAGGGGTAAATATAAACTCATGAATTTATCTTAAATTCTGGTTCAGTTTTGTCCCCATTACTTCTACCTTTGTATGTATTTTTTTACTTCTTCACATTGAGGACAATATAATTAAGTGCGGGGGAGTATGAACTTTAGTGTGTGAAATAGGTAAATAAAAATTAGATAATTGCTGTGATTCTATATTATGGTCCTGACCTTGTGTTGTTCTTGTCGCGACTAATGTGTGCAAATATATCAAGTTTCTTCTTCGTGAAAATTTGTCACGACCAATGCTTATTTTTGTCATGACCAGAAGTTCACATTTTCTAATGTTTACTGTTTGTGATTTGTAGTTGTGATATGTGATTATATTTGTCGCGACTGTAACTATGAATTTTGGTTGTGACTAGATTGACACTTGGATCGTGACTAGAGCATGTGTGGTTATCAAAGTTATTATCTGTGATTATGAGTCATGACTAGCGTCCATTTATGTCATGACCAATATTCCTTTTTTTCTAAAGACTTATTCTCTATGTAAAACAGTCACAACCAGATAATCTTTTTGTCACAACTAAAAGTTATTCTCTGCTAAAAAATTCTTCTATTTCATTCTAATTGTTGCTTGGTCTATTAGAATTTATTGTCATAGATTTAAAATTAAATTTTGAACATGAGCCTTTGAATATTGGCAACTTGATGAAGTATGAGTTGTTTGTTTCATTAATTTACTATTAGAAATTATGCATCATGAATGATTAATCTCATGTATTTAGTTTAATATTCATACAATAGTTGATTAGGGTGAGTAAGCTTGATGGAAGAATTTTGAGCCTCTAATACTCATTTATATTATATAACACCATCTAGTTTGGTACCTTTATAGAAATTGTCTCAATCCTTGATTCAAAACCACATTAACTTCTTGGAATTGTGATAAGAGCATTTCTTTCAAAACCCTTTTGACCAAATAGTAGCTATATAAAAATTAAATACTTTGCTTACACTCCTTTGAGACCTTCACTTTCTTTTAAAATTACATCTTTGATTAATGAATGATGTACAAGATATTTGTTGCTGCAGTAAGTCTTTAATTGTGAAATAATTGATAAGCTGTGATCATTTGTTGAATATCTGAACCTTAATGTATTTGTCATCTGGCTCAATAGTTAAAAAACACAAAGACAAAAGTACAGAGAAAAGGAAAAAAAAGAAGAAAGAAAATAGAAAGAAGAGATAGACCAGTTGATAATATGTGATATTCAACATGAATGAAAGAAAGTTAGCTTATGACTCATACTTTCTACAGTTGCACAATTGAAATTGTGATTAAGTGTTGAAATAGTTGAAGAAGTAAGATCATGTGTAGTATTTCATTAACCATTTACATGCATCTCCATTTCATCATTTAGCCTTTCCAATATTACAACCTAATAAAGACCCTTTCATTCACAACCCTTGTGGCATGCAGTGATAGAGATGTAGGATGGGTACAAGCCTTTGGGAAGTCTAAGCTAGGTGGTTGAGTGAAAGTTACCTTGATAAGAGAATGGGTAAAATATTAACCCTTGTGAGAAAATCTTAACCTAGTTGCTTATTATGGTTTAATTGTATGAGTCAAATCATTTGATTGATATGAGATTAATATGGATTATTGCCAATTAAAGGGAAAAGATGAATGACTATAAGTACTTATGTTGAATTTATTGTGATCAATTTTGCTAAACATGTGTGTTTAAATTTCAATTTTAATTCATAATTTTGTTCAAAGTGCAAAAACTAATTGTGGGGAAATTGATAAACTCTTGTTTGTATTGATTTTAGTGTATTTGAAGAGAGCTTTATTATTATTTTTATCCCATTTATCAATATGTAGAGCAATTATGAAATAAAATAAAAATAGAACAAGTGGAAATTAATTGATATGATTTTAGTGATCAATTGGATAAATAATCTATTAAATTTTCATTACAGGAATGCAGTAACCAATCAACAGATTATATGGAGGTTAATTGATAGCTGAACAAGAGAAGCATGTGTTAGATTGAACAAGTGGGCTAAAAAATCACATGCTGGGAGGAGCTAATCACAAAAGCAAGTGGGAAAATTCACACATGTACTGTAACAAATAGAATCCCATACATCTTGATAGCTCCCATCACACACACAAAAATCATTCCACCTGTATTCACACACTTCACTTAGCTCATCACTTTAGATCTGACACACTCCTTACATATTTCTCCTACATATTAATGTCATCTACACACAGCTTCTAATCATCATCATCACATCACACATCACACGCAAGGCACATTTCATTCAAATTGCTCCCAGATTCATTCTACTCCATCACCATTCTCCACTTCTCAAGCTATTAGTCACTCTCATTCCTCTCCAATCCATCCAGATTTGACACCATTCTCCCTCCTTCTCAATTCATTCTCTATCTTATATCTGCAACTTTCCTCTGTTCTATACAATAGAACTAGAGGAAAGGTCAGTCTTTCATCTGTAACTTTTCGCAATTGTAGCTTTGATTGAGATTTAGCTAGTGAGTTGTTAGCTAACACATTCTAATTTAACAAATTAACTACAGATATTTGTGGATAATGAAGGTAAGGTAATTTTCAAGGGAACACACTTGTCATTGATACATTTTATTATTATAAACATCTAAAATCATAAACAATAGCATAGGAGATTTATATTCAGAATTTAGTCAATAGCTCATCTCATAATTCATTTGATTAATTTGTTAATTTGTGGCTCATTTTCTAAAGTTTACCCATCTATGACGTGTAGTCATGATCTGTGCTTATCTTTGTCATGATGTTCACTCTGAATATTGGTTGTGACTGGATTGACATTTGGGTCACAACCAGAGCATGTGTTTAACAAGTTTGCTCTATGTAATTATAAGTTGCAACCAGTGTCCATTTCTATCGCGACCAATATTCCTTGCTTTATGAAGATTTCTTCTCTGTGTAAAATAGTTGAGACCTGATGTCCTTTTTGTTAAGACTAGAATTTATCCTTTGCTGAAAAATGTTTCTATTTCATTCTGATTGTTGCTTGATCTTTTGAATTGATTGTCATGGAATTAAAATTCAATTTTGAACATATACTTTTGAATGTTGGCAAACTTGATAAAGTGTGAGTTGTTTGTTTCATTGATTGACTACTGAAAATTGTGTGGTATGAAGGATTAGTCTCGTGCATTTTGTTTAATATTCATGCAATCTAGACATTGTGAGTTAATTAGGGTGAGTAAGACAAATAGAAGGATTTTGAGCCTCCAACATATACTCCTTTATATTGTGTGACACCATTTAGTTTGGTAACTTTGCAGAACTTGTCTCAATCCTTGATTCAAAACTGTCTTAGCTTCATGAAATTGTGAAAGTGATAAGGGCATTTCTTTCAAAACCCTTTTGACCAAACAATAGTCACATAAAAATGATCCTTTGCTTCAACCCTTTGAGACCTTCATTTTCTTTGAAAATTCCATCCTTGATTAATGAATGTTGTACAAGATTGTTATTGATACATGAGTTCCTTAATTGTGAAATGATTGTTAAGTACAAATACTTGTTGAATATCTTCAATGTATTTGTTATCTAGATCAATAGTTGAAAGAAAAAACAAAGAGAAAAAGAACAAATAAAAGAAGAAGAAAAAAAAAGAAAAGAGAAATAAGAGATAGACCAAATGACAATATGTGATATTCAACTTGAATAAAAGGAAGTTAGATGATGAGTTGTTATTTCTATAGTTGCACAATTGGAATTGTCATTAACTATTGAAGTAGCTTGAAGAAGTACAATCATGTGCAATATTTCATTAATCATTGACACTTATTTCTATTTTATCATTTAACATTTTTAACATTACAACCCTAATAAAGACCCTTTGATTCACAATCCTTGTGGAATTTAATAGTGGAGATGTAGGATTGTTACAAACCTATGGAGAGTCTAAGCTAAATGGTTTAGTGAAAATTACTTTAATAAGAGAGTGATTGAAACACCAAACTTTATGAGGAAATCTCAACCTAGTTGCTTACTATGATTTAGTTGCTTGAGTTAGATTATTTCATTGATATGAGATAGTCTGGATTGTTGTCAATTGAAGGGGAAAGATTGATGAATACAAGTACTTATGCTTAATCTATTTTGCCAATTTTGCTGGACATATTGTGTTTGAATTTCAATTTTGATCCATAATTTTCTCGGAGTGCAAAATCTAAGTGCGGAAAAAATGATAAACTCTTATTTTTGTATTGATTTTAGTGTAGTTAAAGAGTTTTATTATTGATTTTATTCCAATTTACTATTATGTTGAGTAATTAACAAATAAAATAAAATGAGAACATTGGGGGATTAATTTATATAATTTTGGTCATATATTAGAATATTATCTTATTAGATAAATAATTTGTATCTTTTAAATTCTCATTTCAGGAAATGCTCATTAATACTAAGTCATCTTGTTGTGTAACGGAATTGGATAAGATTAATCAGAATGTAATGGCAAGGAAGTGACAGCTGGACTAACACAAAGTGGATAACAGATAAGGCACATGGCTAACAGAAACAAGTGGGCTAATAGATTGTTGGACGCATGTGCTAGCACTAGAGAGGAGATCATTCACGCAACATATTAGCTCACTCATTCCACACTTTAGATATTTATCAAGCACAGTTCATTGAGACCATTTCACCTTATCTAGCTTACACCCACTCTCCTTCAAATTACACACCTCATGCCAACATTTCATTCATCACATTCTCTCTCCATCTCCATTTCCTTTCATCTGCACTTCTCCTCTGTTCTGAGAGATAGAACCAGAGGAACTTATCACTTCCATCTTTATCTTCTCCTTCTACTTTCATCATGACTGTTACTGATCAACTTGCTGCTGCTAATGATGCTAAACTAGAGTCCTTGATCTACTGTTCTTTCAATTGTGTCTTTAATTTTAGATCTAATTATATCGAGTTGATGTAGCTAATTCTAGTTTTATTAACTCAATTAAAGTTAGTAGATGATAAATATTAGGGAATCGAGTTGGATTTTCTAATTATGTTTAATTGAGCTTTGATTTATCCTCATCCTTAAACTAGTTGGACATGGTTGTGGTTAATTAGAGCAATTCAATAGCAAAGTACAGTTGTATCTATTTAATTCATCTTCTTCTGCCTCTTAAGTTGAATTATTCATATTTTTCTATTCAATGTCTGCAAGTTGTAGCTTTGATTGAGATTTAGCTGATGAGTTGTCAGCTAATATATTCTAATTCAACTAATTTATTCCTCATACTTTGTGGACAATGAATTTATGGTAATTTCCAAGGGAACACACTTCTCATTTATTCATATCATCATCATTAATACCTAAAATCATAACAGTAGCATATGATTTATATTTAAAAGTTATTCAACATCTCATCTCATAATCCAATTAATTTTGTTAATTTGTAGTTCATTAGATTAGTTAAGAACCTTAGCATCTATTTGGGCTCCTTGTGAATCGACCTAAATTAACTTCACTTTACTATTAGATAGCTTAGTTTATTTTGATAATTAAAATGATAGTTATCATAGAGCTAAAAGAATTAAGGAAGCATTGAATGGGCTAGTGCAGGAGGCATTAACATAGCGTATGACAATTGGAAGAGCAAATCATATTAAAAATGTTGAGGAAATCATTAATTTCATTTGTATTGAAAATGGAGCTGCTGAAGCAATTTTGGGCTTGAAGACATCAATTTAAAGGCCTTGGAACAAGTAGTACACATGGGAAGACTCATTTTGGCCTAAATAATCACTTTTGGGCTTAAAATGATGATTATATTTTGATTATTGTATTTATACAAAAATTATAAATTAGTTGGTAGACTTGACTTTTGGGTTTCCAAGATACTTAAATTAAGTCATTGCTATTTTATTTATGTTAGTATTTACTATTTTGAGATCATAGGTTATTTCAGTTCCTAGGTTGCATTTCATTCTTTTTAGGTCAGATTTGAAATATATCTCTCCAAATATATTGTATGACTCATTTGGAATCAAACTCGATTCTTGATTGAAAGTTGCATTTCTGCACTTGGTTTCTTGAGATTGGATTTCTCTAAGGTTTTTTATATAACTAACAAACTTATAAAGGTTTGATATGTAAAATCCCCCTAAAATATAACTAATATTAATTACTTAGACCCACTTTATTCACAATATAAATCAATAACAACATAAATATGGTTATAAATGAATTTCTTTATTTTCAAAAAAGTTAATCGTGATAGAAAAGAGCTTTACTAAAATCTGAAAAGAAAACCCTACCATGGTTAAAAAAAATCTTTCTTAATTGATAAGTAACCATGATATGAAACTTATAAATTGTTCCATCTTTCATAAATTTTATTTTATGAATATCACACTTTTCTATACACATGCATATTATTAATAAAAACATAATTATATCATGTCAAAGTATGCAGATTGAGCTCTACTATAGCAATATACAACTATTTCACATATAAATCAAGAGGAGAAGGCTATACAATTGATATAATACTAATCAAGCCTCTGAAGCCTTCCATGAGATCCTAGCACGAGACTATCTCCTAAAAAATGTTAACAAAAATAGGGTGAGATAAACATCTCAGTAACCACAATTCTAATCATCATATAAAATAATGTGTACTTGAAGGTGTCAAGTGATAAACTCATATTTGTATTGATTTTAGTGTGTTTAAAGAGAGTGTTATTATTGATTTTATCCATATTTATCAAAATATTAAGCAACTAATTAACAAAATGAAATTGGAACAGTTAGAAATTAATTGATGTGATTTTAGTTATTATTTGAATAAATAATATATTAAATATCTATTATAGGAATGCAGAAACTAATCAACAGATTAGTTGGAGGTCAATTGACAGCTGGACAAGAGAAGTATGTGTTGGATTGAACAAGTGGGCTAACAGAATCACATGCTGGAAGGAGCTGATAACAAAGCAAGTGGGAGATTCAGTAATGTGCAACATAATAGAAGCAAGTGTGAGAGTTACACATGTTCTGTAATAGACTGGGCATGTGCTGGCATCTACCATTCACTCCAATTTAGATATGAAGTCATTCATTCCACACTTCTATATATCACACACATCAGCACATTCCAAGATCATCTCTCACTCATCCATACTACTATATAGAGCTCACATATGACACACTCCATATATCATTCACACTGCTGGTTTTATTGCTGCTGTTAAAGTCTTGATAGTAATGGAAGGCTAAAGTTGTTGTGCTCTCTTAGTTGGAGGTCAATTGACAGCTGGACAAGAGAAGTATGTGTTGGATTGAACAAGTAGGCTAACAGAATCACATGCTGGAAGGAGCTGATAACAGAAGCAAGTGGGAGATTCAGTAATGTGCAACATAACAGAAGCAAGTGTGAGAGTTACACATGTTCTATAATAGACTGGGCATGTGCTAGCATCTACCATTCACTCCAATTTAGATATGAAGTCATTCATTCCACACTTCTATATATCACACACATCAGCACATTCCAGGATCATCTCTCACTCATCCATACTACTATATAGAGCTCACATATGACACACTCCATATATCATTCACACTGCTGGTTTTATTGTTGCTGTTAAAGTCTTGATAGTAATGGAAGGCTAGAGTTGTTGTGCTCTCTTAGAGATGATATTGAACTAAAATCTTTGAGATGAACAGGGAGTTTATTGTGTTCTAGTCACGACCAAAATGCTTAAATTGATTTTTAGAGTCTCTATGAATTTTAGTCGCAATATCATTAGATTCCAAGTGAGAATTTGATGCAATATTTCCATTCAGGGTTATGCTATGCATGTAGAAAGAATTTGGATGCAGCTATTGGGGGTTTCCATTGATGATTTAACTCCATATAATACATGGAACTTGATTGAGAAGATAGCAAGCAGTATTAGGGCAATGATGCAAGGCCTTCTCAAGATTATAATAAATTATCTTCTCAAGTTGTTGCCATGAATGCTCATATCAACAATCTAGCTGCTAAATTAAGTAATTCACATGTTCAAAGCTCATACTCTCAAGCTCTTGTTGCTCCTAGTTGTCACCTTCGTTATTCTCCTTTGCATGTGCTTCGTTATTTCTTCACATTGAGGACAATGTATAAATTAAGTGTGGGGGAGTGTGTGAAATGGGTAAATAAAATCAGATAATGTGTGCGAGTATGTCAAGTTTCTTCTCTGTGAAAACTAGTCGTGACTAGTTATTATTTTTGTCTTGACTAGGAGTTCATATTTTCTAATATTTACCTGTATGTGATGTGTAGTCATGTTATGTGCTTATCTTTATCTCGACCATAACTCGTGAATTTTGGTTATGATTGAATTGACACTTAGGTCACGACCTGAGCATGCATTTTTAACAAGATTACTCTCTATAATTATGAGTCATGACCAATGTTCATGTATGTTGTGACCAATATTCCTTGCTTTCTAAATTTTTTTCTCTGTGTAATACAGTCGCGACCTAAAGTCCTCTTTGTCACGACCATAATTGATCCTCTATTGAAAAATTCTTCTGTTTCATCTTATTGTTACTTGGTGTAATGAAACTTACTATCATAGATTTAAAATTAAATTTTGAACATATACTTATGAATATTGGCAAACTTGATGGAGTATGAGTTGCTTGTTTCATTTATTGATTACTGGAAATTTTGCAGCATGAATGATTGATCTCATGTATTTAGTTAATATTCATGTAATGTTGTCATGGTGAGTTGATTACGGTGAGTAAACCATATGAAAAAATTTTGAGCCTACAACATATATACTCATTTATATTGTGTGACACCATCTAGTTTGGTAACTTTGTAGAACTTGTCTTAATTCTTGATTTAAACCACATAGCTTATTGGAATTGTGAAAATAGTAAGGGCATTTCTTTCTAAACCCTTTTGACGAAACAATAGCCACATAAAAATTAAATCATTTGCTTACCCCTTTAAGACCTCCACTTTCTTTCAAAATTCCATCCTTGATTAATGAATGCTATACAAGATATTTATTGCTGCAAAAAGTCTTTAATTGTGAATAACTGATAAGTTGCATCACTTGTTAGATATATGAACTTCAATGTATTTGCTATATGGTTCAATAGTTGAAAGGAAAGAAAATCACAAAGAAAGAGTATAGAGCAAAGAAAAAAAAGAAAGAAAAGAGAAAAAGATAGACCAGTTGACAAGATATAATATTCAACTTGAATGAAAGGAAGTTAGCTTATGACTGATACTTTTTGCAGCTGCATATTTCAAATTGTGATTAAATGTTGAAATAGCTTGAAGAAGTAAGATCATGTGCATTATTTCATTAATCATTGACATGCATTTCTATTTCATAACTTAGCCTTTTCAACATTAAAACATAATAAAAACCCTTTGATTCACAACCCTTGTGATATGCAGTAGTGGAGATGTAAAATGGTTACAAGCCTATGAGAAACCTAAGCTAGATGGTTTAGTGAAATTACCTTGATAAGAGAATGAGTGAAATATTACACCTTGTAAGGAAATCTCAACCTAGTTGCTTACTATGATTTAATTGCATGAGTTAAATTCTTTGATTGATATGAGGTTAGTTTGGACTATTGCCAATTGAAGGGAAATGATTGATGATTGCAAGTACTTATTCTAAATTTGTTGCCAAATGTGCTGAACATGTGTGTTTGCATTTCAATTTTGATCCATAATTTTGGTCAGAGTACAAAAGCTAATTGTGGGGGAATTAATAAACTCATATTTGTATTGATTTTAGTGTGTTTAAAGAGAGTATTATTATTGATTTTATCCACCTTTATCAAAATGTTGAGCAACTAATTAATAAAATAAAATTTGAACAGTTAGGAATTAATTGATGTGATTTTAGTGATTAGTTAGATAAATAATCTATTAAATATCCATTACATGAATACAAAAACTAATCAGCAGATTAGTTGGAGGTCAATTGACCGCTGGACAAGAGAAGCATGTGCTGGATTGAACAAGTGGGCTAACATAATCACATGCTAGAAAGAGCTGATAACATAAGCAAATGGAGATTCAGCACATGTGCAGCATAATAGAAACAAGTGGGAAAGTTACACATGTTCTGTAACCGATTAGGCATGTGCTGGCAGCTACCATTCACTCCAATTAAGATCTAAAGTCATGTAAGGAATTGGAAGACACGCAGCGGAAATAAACTTTAAAAATTTTCCATTCCTTGCCAGGATCTGCCGTATGTGTTTAAGTCAAGTGGAAAGAATCCTTACCCTTAGTGTTGCTCAGCGAATTTCACAGCTTCTCTACGTGGGTGGTGATCTCTTTCCGATCACAAGAAGTCGACGCCTCAGGTCGGCTTCCTCTACTGGTATCCACACGAACAGCGTTCCAACCACGAACGACGTGCTAGCGTCTCCTGTCCCTCCAAGGCTTTCACAAGTCTCCGTCTCTATTTCGGCAGTTTCTTGTCTGCAAACCTTTTGCAGATTCCGTTCGGCCTTTTGTGTTCTATGTTATTTTCAAACGTAGCTCCTCCAATCAGATATAGAGGATGCTATGCGTTTTTCCACCTGACCTAATTGGATTTTGGAGTTAATCTTATATTAATTCCGAATTGATACAATATCATATATTGTATAATTTTATAAGAAACTAATTAAATAAAATAATATTAAATCTGTCCCACAGATTTAATTACTTATTTATTTAACTTTAAATAAAGATGAGACTGAGTTATATTTGATTTATTCCCATAAATCAAATTTGAGATATCCTATCAATTTAAATTTCGAATTTCAAACGTGATAGAGATTTAATTTATCCTTATAAATTAAATCTTATAAATATCTCTTATATGAGATATCCTATCAATTTGAATTTCGAATTTCAAACGTGATAGAGATTTAATTTATCCTTATAAATTAAATCTTATAAATATCTCTTATATGAGATATCCTATCAATTTGAATTTCGAATTTCAAACGTGATAGAGATTTAATTTATCCTTATAAATTAAATCTTATAAATATCTCTTATATGAGATATCCTATCAATTTGAATTTTGAATTCAAACATGATAGGGATTTAATTTATCCTTATAAATTAAATCTCATATATCTCATATATATAATATATATATATATACGAATTTATATATATACGAATATAAATATAAATAAATATATATATACATTAACCTGGATCTTTCATTGAATCTGGACATGTCTTAGATTCAATGAATCTGGACATCATAGCTCGTGTTGGGCTATTTTGTGTGCGACCCTGTAGGCCCATATGAAGTTGGCAGTGGGCCATTTACTATACTAGCCCACAAGTCGCAAGCGGTCTCTAGCAAGACATAACAACTACCCAAATCATATGAGGATCGATAAACGATGTAACCTTTTATACAACCATATCATGTCCCTTCTGTCACGCGATATTTTGGTCATGGATGAGGCATGGATAATGTCATCCTCCTATTCCCGACCATTACTTTCTCGATCCCTGAGTAGTCTGACTATAGAAATGGAACTACCTTTCCATTACAGTATGGCCATACATTTCTCAGACTCACTCATCGAGGGGCCCAGTAATATCTCTCCACGAATGTGAGGGACAAATTCCATCTTGACCATTCACATTCCTCCGCATGAAAAACCACTAAGCCCAAACATAGTCTTTATGATCACTCGGTCAAAAGTGACTTTTGACTAGGTCAAAGCTGAGCGTTTTGTCATGTAGGAATCCATGATGATCTCAGGTCAAAGGGCATATTGACATGGTTTGTATATGAGAGAAGCTTATGACGTTACCCATGCAGTTCTCTCATAGCGGGTCGGTCCAACACCCTGTACTCTTACATGTGCTTATGACTTTGATTTATATCTCTATACATCTTCAAAGTCATACTGGTCTTATTTCATCTGTGCTCCCACATAGATGATCGACCAGGGACATTTAGGATAATATCATGAATTATCCAAGGATGGTCATCATAGTAAACATGCAAATAATATGATAACTCAATTAATAAATTCATAAATCAATAATGTTCATAAGACAATGATTGGCCCCTAGGGCACGATTTCCAACAAGTCATTCATTCCATAGTTCTATATATCACACATATTAGCACATTCCAGGATCATCTCTCACTCATCCACATTGCTATAGAGAGCTCACGCATAACACACACTCCATATATCATTCACACCATTTGACTCCATTCTCCATACACCATTGCACTCCTCTCCATCCTTGTTTCCATTCTCTTTCCATCTGCAACTTTCCTCTATTCTAAGTAATAGAACCAAAGGAAAGTTCTTCTTCCATGTTCATCTTCTCCTTCTACATTTGCATTCACCATGACTATTGTTAGTTTTACTGCTACTATTGAAGCCTTGATAGAAATAGAAGGCTAGAGTTATTGTGCTCTCTTGGAGATAATGCTGAACAAGAATCCTTGAGCTAAATAGGGAGTTAATTGTATCTTTAATCTATATTTGATTGTGTCGAGTTGATGTAGTTAATTCTAAAATTATTGATTCAATTAGAGTTAGTAGATGATTAATGATTGGAGAACCAAGTTGGATTTTCTATTTCTACATAATTGATGCTTTATTGATTTTCATCTTTGGACAGAGTTGGACATGGCTATAGTTAATTAGCGCAACTCTAAAATAGAGTATAGTTATATCTGTTTAATTTATCTTCTTCTATATCTTGAGTTGAATGATTCTTATTTCTCTATTCAAGGTTTACGAGTTGTAGCTTTGATTGAGATTTTAGCTGGTGAGTTGTTAGCTAACATATTCTAATTCAACTGATTAACTCCAATATTCTGTGGACAATGAAGGTAAGGTAAGGTAGTCTCCAAGGGAACACACTTGTCACTGATATATTTTATCATCACAAACACCTAAAATCATAAATAATAACATGTTTTACATTTAGAATCTAGTCAATAGTTCATACCACAAATCATCTAATTAATTTGTTAACTTGTGACTCATTAGATTAATTAGAAATTTTTATATCTATTATACTCCTTGTGAATCGACCCAGTTTACCTTCACTTTACTATTGGTTAGCTTAGTTTTATTTTATAATTAAAACGACAGTTATCATCAAGTAGGACAGTTCACATAGTATAATATATATAGCAAATAACATATATCATAATATAATTGAATGGATAAATCACTCAAGTCCTCCCATCAATCTAACTAAATCGCTTTATTTCGTCGACCGAACCCATGGGCTAGTGATAACTACAATATGATTGACTACTCAAAGAACTAACATGTCAAGTGTTATGGATCGGCTAAAATCCATAGAGCATATGACTAGACTATGGGTTTATTCCCTTTTGGTAAATAGGTAGGTGTGTCACACTATATGGTAGAAAGACAACTCTATCATCACCAATCACCAATACATAATTATCAAGATAATCATTTTAATCAAAATCTCAATAGCTTGATAACCAATAGTACCAATAAATATCACAATAGGGTTTTCTCAATATAATAACTTTCTTTAATTTCTAATCTCAAAATATAACAAGTTTTAAATATTAATTCAAACTTTTCAAATTATACTTTAAGTCCCACAAGACTATTTTAACAAAATATCTATCAAGTTTTCTCAATATATTTATATCAACAATAATATATTTATATATATCAAATCACTCATAAATATCACATTAACACATACAACGAGTAGAAAGTGGTTATCTCTAAACAAAGTAAGGAATAATCTAGTAACTCTATATACAACAACATTAATTACAAATAATCTGGTGCTTTAACAAAATTTACTCTAAAATCTCAATGATAGTCTAATAGGAGTGAAGAGAGAAATTGGATGGTAATGAGTTAAAAACTAGGCTTAGGGTGTTTCTATATAATTTATAAGATTTAAATTTTTAATCTTATCTAATATGATCTTATTAATTTTTAGTATTATTATCATTATTATCATCTTTCTCAAAATCTTATTAGATATAGTAATCTAAAATTTAAACCATATTTTTTTCTTATATATATTTATACTATATTATTATTATAGTATAAAGACTTATATTGTTATATATATTTAATCAAAGATATATGTATATTATTATAGATATATTCCCTATATCTACTTATATCTTATATCATCAATAATTTAAGATGATCATTGATTATTTATTCACCCTTAAACCCATATAATTTCTTTGACCATTTATAATAAAATTTCTAATAACTAATAATTTAATTTTATCTTATTTTCTTAATTTTATATATTTCTAAACTTTAAACAATGTGTTTAATCTATTATAAATCTTCAGTTATTAATAAATAATATCTTAATTGTGTTTAAATATAAGAATGAAAATTAGGATGTTATATGATCAACCTTGTGGCATCTTCCAACACTTGGAGCTTTGTTTTTTTTTTTTTTGCGTTAAAGGCTTCAAGTGGATCACCAAACCCTTGTTTAGTGTTCATAAGGTGCGTATATTTGGATTGCTGTGTGTTCGTGGGATTTTCTCTAGTTCTCTAGTGGATTCACACCACAACAGCTCTCATCAAATAAACAAGCATATCATTCAATTTACTTAGAGCCATGGGAGCAACTAGTATTCAAAATTTGCTTTCTTTGACATACAATTTCACTTTATTTTCCTTGGCTTCTAAAATTAATTCCACGTACAATCCCTAAACAATTTTGCATGTAGAATCCATTTCTAAGCTAAAATTTAACAAAATCCAACCCCTTCCCTTTCAACTAAGTGAAAATCGAAATATGCAAAGGTTAAGGGGAAGTGACACTCTTTCCAATTTCATCACAAAACTACTTGATTATTATTCCTTTCTGGCCTTTAAACATCATTTTAACATCAATTTCATCTTCCCCTTCATAGATTAATTTCATACAGTAACATAACTCTAGGGTTTCAAACTTAAACCAACCAAAATAAAGATTAAGCCATATAATCATGAAATTGACTACTTAAACTATATCCTACCTTATTCCAAGCTTGGTTGATGTCCAAAGTGTCTTCTTCTTCCTCTTTTCACTATGAAAAAGTGCAATAGCTCATCCCTTCAAGGTTGACTGAAATTGTGAAATTGGGAGGTGAAAACTGGCTATTTATAGTGGTCAAGTTATCTCTTTGCCTTCAAGTTGTATAAAATTACAATGGTACATGTCTTTCTCTTATTGGTCCACATAAGACTACTTGTTTAATTTTAATTGGTCCACATATAAACATTAATTAAAGAAGGTGTTATTTGGCACCTAAAATAAAATTATAAGTTAAATTAGGTTGATGATTAAGCAATTTAAGATTGATGACTAAGCTTCTTGCAACTTTTAACCAATGAAAAAGAAACATGTGATCCCATTATAAGAAATAAGGGTTTGGAAATGCTTCTTAACAAGCTTCTAGTTATCATGTCCAAAGTACACTCTATCGGATTATTTTTCACAATTCCAATCTCTTGGAAGAATTAAATATTTGTCAAGTCACTTTTGTCTTATTCTCTTACTTTTTCTCTCTTCATAAAAGCCTTCACATGTTAGCATTAATGAGCCATTAATGATAAATTAAGGAAGTCAAGTTGGAATTGTCTTTTAGAAATATTTTTTGAGGTTTCCTTGCTTTGAATTTTTTTTTGTTTATGCCATTATCATTAATTCTAGGGAAATTCTCTAAATTTTTCTAGGTTAAAACTCGTTTTGTAGATATTTCTTTTTGAATTTCCTGTAAAATGCCCCTAACTGGCAAAACTAGGCTTTAAAATTTTTAAAACCTTTTGGGGGATAGAACTAATTTTATAAACTTCTAGTGCCTCTCAATAATTAATCCTGATTTTCCTAGCCTCATAAATCATCTTATCTATAACATTTGGCCCTTAAATAATTTTATGTACACTTTAGCCATAAAACTTTTTCAATTTGCAATTTAGTCATTAAAAATCTTTTAGTCTTCCTTTTATATTTTTGGGACTTTTGCTCAAAGGAGCTTGGTAGCCTACTTAATTCAGGCTACTTTATAGATTTTTAGGCCCAAAATTTGTGATGTGACACTGCATGTTAGGTTATATTTTGCCTTGCATTATAATTTAACCCCTTGACAAGAAATTACCTATATCAAAGCCACAATGACTAACCCTAAAGACCATGGAAGGCCTACCATAAATATGTGGAGTGTAAGCAAATCAACTCATGGGACTAATGCTAAACTTAATGAGGCTAACATTAGGATTGATACTCTAGATCCTAAAATTCACATTAAGTTGGAAGAACTCATGATGACAATACATCTTTTGGGACAACATGGCATATGAAAAGACATAGGAGACCCACTTCAAAATTCCCCAGAAGGGTTACTGTCAAACCCTAACATGGATAGTATATCATCCCTACCTATCTCTACATCTTATCAAGATAGGATGCCCCAAGTAAACAATCATCACCTTTCCTTAGGTACCAGAACTAGCGAGCATAGCCTAACCCTACAAGGGCCTAATACACCATAGCTTGAGGATATGGATGACCTTTGCGATGATAACAACATTGTAGGAAACCCCCTAGATGTGTTTTCATAAAGTCATGCCTTAGGTATGACAGAGGCAACCCTAGACATGGTTATGTGGAGGATATCACTAAAAAGGTTAAGGTAGATGCCCTAGAATTGATGGTAGGTTAGATTGGACTGCCTTCTTAGATTGGGTAGCTAGCCTAGAGGACTATGTTGAATGGTATGATATGGATGACACCTAACGAGTACATTTCACCAAGATTAAACTTGTTTGAGCTGCAAGAAAATACTAGCACACTGTTCAAGCATCCCTAAAAGACCAAGGGCAACTGCTAGTGATGACATAGGCAAGAATAAAGATGAAGTTGAGGGAAGAGTATGTGCTAGACTAATATAAGGCCCGATATAAGACATACCTCTACTGTTGCTAACTACATAGCCCATTTGAATGAACTACTTATAAGGTTGGGCTAAAAGACGACCCGTGGTCATTGCTAGGTAGGTTTATCAACGATCTTAGACCTAACATTCAGAGAGGACTTAAGATAAACTTTCCTAAAACTCTTGAGAAAGCTTACCATATGGCCTAAGAAATAGAATTCTCTTCTAGATACCCTTGTTTTTTGCATCTTGCAACATAAGGCTTAGATTACTGCCAAACTCATAACTTTCTTCCTGCTTATAGGGCTACATGGTTCTCATGTAGTACAACTTCCTAACTCCTATCTAGTCAAACATATAGTTTTAAAGGAAGCATGAAGGAGCCTAGAGAATCTTTAGCTTCTTGGTCCCATCTCAATAGTACATCCATTGAATGCTTTAAGTGACACGCTATGGGCCATATAGTATCAAGTACCCATAGGCATCAAGCACTTTTCACATTGGGATCGAATAAGATGATGTGTCTGCCAAGGATACCCTTGACATAGTGATTGACTGTGTTGACTACCCCTTTGACATGGACGAAGAAGAGATCAATACATAAGAGTATGAGCTGAGAAATCTTGGGGTTATACAGTACCTCCTATTTGTCCCTTCACTTGATGATTAATGGAAAAGGAATAGTATATTTCACACATTTGTGAAGTATGGAGATAAGTCATGCAACCTAGTTATTGACAATGGGAGTGAAAAGAATGGGATCCGGTGTCTCTCGACTTGGGCATAAGAGCCTGCCCCCACCCTACTTGTGTAGCTTGCGTAAATAACACCCCATTACCTATTACACAATAGTGTCAAGTACCCCTTAGAAATCCTTTGTGTTGCATTTCCATGGATCTTTCCCACATCCTACTTGGATGCCCTTGGTTCTATGACCATGATGTCAACATTCATGGTTGAGAAAACACCCTTGTGTAAGCATGAGGACAAGACTATCCTATTGCACCCTATAGTGAGGCCAATATTTCATATAACTCTAGGTCATCTTATAGAGTTTTGATCTTATATTGCAAATTCTATGTTTATATTGAGTTATAGTTCCAAATACGTGATTGTGCTAAAAAGGGCATTTTGGTCATTTGCTTGTGCTTTACAATTTTATTTTATTTTAATTGTAGGAAATTGGAGATTAATTGAAGTTGGGAGTGAATTTAAAGAATGCAAGAGAATAACCAAAATAAAAGCTGTCAAAAGACCAAGGAAAAGATAAGGAATGACAAATGACACCGTTAGCCATGGTGACAAACACAGAACATCGTAAATCCTCGTTTTAAGCTGCATTTTTAGTTGAGACCTGATTTTAACACTTGACCTAATCTCCTAACCCTAAAACTGGCTAAAACCCTTTATTTTAAGCTGCTAATTAGTTAAGGCCTTACATTGATTCATTAAAAAGGAATTAGCTTCATTGAATTAATCATATGGCAATTAGTCCCAGCCCAAGTCCATTCTTAAGAGGTTTTCATCACTTGCTTTTTAGACCAACTTCATATCCATTCCACTTATTTCTATAAAAACAAAAAATATATATTTTCATTGAATTGTCATAATCCAATTTCGAATGAATTTTCAAAACCCATGTTTACATGTTTTTCTTGCACTTAGTTCACTATGATTTCAATAAACAAGGTGAAACATCCTACTTCGATCCTCTTAGAGTATACATTCAAAAGTATATTTGATTAGCAGAAGTATTACTTTAACCCAAAAATTAAAAAGTAATTTGGTCCTCGAGTATTGTTTATCTTTCTGATTGACAGTTAAACTTTAAAAAATCATAATTAATTCTAAAAAAATTGTATGGAGGTATTCCAAATTTAAACTTGAATCTATTTCATTGATATTTAAGAAAAAAACATAAATTTAGAGTTTTACTGGACCAATCAATGCAATTAATTCATTAAAGTTTACTGTTGATATGGTTCTTTCTAGAATTTCAAGATTCTAAGCCTTAACTTTGGGAATTTATTTCTCCTAATGTACCCATCCAATTGAAGTAAACTACCCATTATTTTAAAGCTTGATATGTGTACTACATGCTAGCCAAATTTTGTGGACAGATTCATTCATTTATTAGGTCAAACTTGAGTCAGAAAAAAACTGCTATAGGACCTACATTTTTATCATTACCACTTTCTTTCATAATCCTCATTTATTATTCTAGCATGCATAAACCATCCTCTGGACTTTCCATACACTCATATACATCATCCAAAAAGGTAATAATTATTCCATACATTTCTGTTACATATATTGGCATATTATACAGCATTTACATAAATGGGAAAATCATACATCACATGCTAGAATATGAAATTGCCTACTTTCCTTCTTCCATTATTTAGCTCCTCTTCATGCATGCTCTGTCCATAATCATATTACCTACTATGGTTAGTTATGGGAGGGTTAGATTCTAAAAAATCTCAGTAACAAATATTACCTCATACATGTGCAAGACTGATGCTAATGTATAATATATCATTTTGCTTAAATTTACTTTAGTTAGCGACATGACATCATGCCTTATACTTTGTATAAAAATATATGGCCACGAAAACCATGGTATAAGAATCATTTTAAAAAACATTTATCATGTCACAGCATCATTCAATCAACTCAAACATCTCAGCACATAAGCATATCACAACAAGCACACAAAGGGGTCAACTACCCTCTATTCAAGCTTTTCTCCTTTGCTCTTGCACTTGCTCCCTAGGCCTCCCAACCATGCAACTTTTTGTTAACATCTTCCAAACATACTCTTAGATGTCTCAAAGTCCTAAACACATCCATTTATCATACAATTCATTAGGACCATAATCTTGCACCAAGTTCAATGCTAGTTCTCTTAATTTTAGGATCAGTGTTCTAGCTTTGTAATGATTATTATCATAGGCCAATCTTACACAATTTTGAATGCTGAGTCCAAATATGAGCTTGAATTTACCAAACTATACATCCTTCTCCATGTAGACACTTGGCTGAGAGCTATGCATCCTTAGTGCCAAAATGGCACTTTTGATTCCCATGCTTCCAACATCACTTCCTTGACTTGATTCCACATAATTTTCTATTCTAAATCCATTGGAAACCTTAAAATCATCAAAATCATATCCTAAGGTACAATTCCATATCAGGCCATGGCAAACATGTAGCATCCAAATCATGCAATTAAACCAATTACAAGCTAAAACTACTCAAATAGCTATTTCAACTTGTTTCATCTATTAAACTCTTCCTTCCTCACTTAAGTCAGATCACATCCAACAGAATGAATGGGAGGATAACATGATTTTTAACTACTTAATCTAGCAATTAAACCTCCCAACTACAAGATCAAAGACTTAAGAAGAGATGTTACCTTGTATGCTTGATCAAATACCCCTTGAATTTGCCTTGTCTTGCTTGAGTTTTCATTTTACAAGAGCTTCCCCATGCTGTCCAAGGGGTATTTATAGACCAATTTTGAGATTAGTGGATTGCTAGGATTACATCTTGCAATGGATGGCCAATATTGCATCTTACAAATCAATGGCCAAGATTTAGCCAATCAACCTTACTTACATCATCCTTGTGACATCATCATGCTAGGTTACCCCATCTAAGGGAGGAAGAGGCTTCTAAAAAAATATAGTCCAATCAGGTACCAGTTCAATTTGATTTTCCAAAAGCTAAATTGTTTCCTTAATCTAATTTTTGTAAGATTCCATAATATATTTTATGACATTAGATTTAGTGTGTATATTTTTCCTACCTCATAATAGGGGTGAATTTAATTACATACCTTGTAAAAAATAACAAAATGCCCTTGGTTTATTTGTATTCACTTTAATAACCCTAGGGGCATTATGCCTTTTTACACTTTATTAGGGTATTTTTTACCCTAGCCCATGTTCCAATAACCTTTGAATTTTTATCCTGGGTTAAATTACTAAAGTGACTCCATTCACCTTTATTTATTTTTATAACATTAGGGGTATTTTCATATTTTTTTTAGGGTTTTTCTTAGCCTTGGCTCCCTATTCCAGGCTACCTGATTTCCTATCCAAGTTTATATCCTATGTTAGATATCTGATCAACCTTAATCAAAAACCTCTACTAAAATTTTAATTATTTAGATAATTATATCAATTAATCAGGGCCTCAAATCAAAATTCTGATCCTCATCATACTAATTAGAAAAATCCCCTCATTCTTCTGCTCAAAGTGGCCTAGTAGCCTTCCTATTGTAAGCTACTTTCTAGGCTTCTATGCCTAAAAGTTGGATGTTACACAAGGTTCCTCGATAAGTGACTGACCTAAGCTTGTGGCTTACTACAATCTTTGGAAACTATAATATATTTTGATTGGAGACCCCAAAGGTATTTCTTATGGCAAATAGGCTTCCCATCACACCGTGAAACCTGAACTAAAGGACAAGAGTCCTAAGAACCATAAGGGTTCGCCACCAAAGTATTAAAACATCCATATCTTGACATGCCACATTGTACTTGTGGTGGTCTCTAAGTTCTCTAGTAGGGTAACTACAGTAACTAGCTTCGAGCTACAAAATAAAGTCTCCCAACTCTTAGAAGATTTTAAGGACATTAAACCCGATGATCTCCCCTTTAATTTGCCTCCCATGAGAGACACTGGCATGCCATTAACCTTATCCCTATGTCACAACTCCTTAACTTACCATACTATTGGATGAATCCTAAAGATCGAGACTTGTAAAATAGGCAAATCAATGGTTTGTTGGAGAAGGACTATATCCAACATAGCCTTAATCCAACATAGCATTAACAAGATCACCTTTAAGTATAGGTTTCCTATTCCTAGACTTAAGAATAAGTATAAAGAGTTATGGGCATTTCAAAAACGATGTGTTTTCTAGAATTTCTTGTTTCTAATTGGTCATTTTGCTATGTTTGTTATATTTCATGATTTTCTTCATATTTCAGCGAAGAAAGAGTACAAAAGAAGTGTGTTCTGAACAAGCCCATCTTTATATTCATAATTTATTTTAACATTGATAATTTTTGTGTCAAATTGAACTCTTGATTTCCTTAAGCTTCAATTTCAACATCCATTTCTGTCATTCTCAAAATTTCTAAGTGAAGGCTGATTAATCAAATTGTGATTGCTTTGATTGCTTAGTTCTTTAAATAGCCTCAAGAGGAAATTTTGAGTGGAGAAAGGCAAGAGTGAAATAATTCAACTTAAAAGCTAAGTTTGAGTGAAACACGAGTGTTGGGTAATATCCTTGAGAGAAGCGAGTGAGGAAAGTTACAAGGAACTTTTTTTCATTAACATCTGTTTTTGTCACGATGTCTAATGCATATGGAACATCTAATGGTCGTAGAATAAATTTGATGAATGATGATGATGACAAATATGTAGAAAAAGACATTATTGAAAGTATGGAGCTTGTGATTGTAGAAAATTCCCTCAATCTAGAAAAGAAAAGTGAAAAGGAGAGTGAGAGTGCTTTTAGTAAAACTTTTTCTAGAGAGAAAGATTGAAATAGTGGTTGAAAAAGAGATTGAGAGCATAGAGTGTTTCCAAAATAAAGAGAGTAAAAATGGGAGTGTTGATTGGAATGAAATAAAACATGAAAAAGTTGTGAGAAAAGTGAGGTTAAGGTGATTACAAGGATACTTCTTTAGTTAGTAATGATGTTAATCATTCTTTAGTTCACAGATCATTGTGGACATCTCTCGTAAATGTTGCCTCATAGAATTATTTGGTTTTAGCTTATAGGTATCGAATTTAATCGTCAACCTTCTAAGCTTAGTCATGGACACTCCTCCAAACTTATCCTTTAAGGCAATCTACATTGCCTGTGCCGTTCTGTGTGTCTCAAACTCACATTAAGTCATTAGCCATTGCGCTCAGTAGGGTGATTCTTGCAATGTTATTCTTCTTTTCCAGGATTGGTAAGCTTCCTGGTCTCTCCTGTGCTGGACCATATTGCCAGCCCCAGGCTCTACCATGGCCATTGTTAATGGCTCAATGACACTCTATTCTTCTAGAATATATTGGATCTTTCGGTGCCAAATATCCCAGTTGTCCACGTTGAGTTTTTTCCCCTTGTTCAATTCAGCAATAATATTCTTTGATACCATTGTTCAATATCAGTTCTATGACAAACATTTTCCACATTAATTCATTGGACCATAGAACATTTAAGTGAAATTTACATATATATATATAGCACATGTATGGTATACAATGTCATGTACTTTTATTATTTTGATTAGAAAATAATAATATCACTAGACCCATGATCAGGAGAATACGTTTGTATCTCCCATCACACAAGCACTAGCAACGCCATCATTCTCTATCAAAATTAATTTAAGTACTATTCTCATCAAATATTGCTTTTCAGAATACTCATTATCTGGAAAAAGCTCTCACTTATAAAAGGTATACATGAATCATAACATAAATGAAGAATTGAAATGAAACATGTTTTTCTTGTATACAAGGCATGTAATAATGATAAGTCTTTACAAAGGAAGAGTAATAAAGCATGTATTTAATAAAGTAAACCAATGAAAATTAAAGTACAAACATACATCATTTGATATGAGCTTTACAATATTCTAACATCGGTTTTCTTAACTTCTTAAGCTCACGAGGTGGCTTATAAGGTTATACACAAATCCTATTGTTCTAAGCCAATATGTTTTGCTCATGCATCCTGTTTTAGGCTTGCCTCTAATTGTTGTTGCTCTTATATATTCCATTATGACTTTCAAATAGAATTTAGTATGCTTCTTATCTGTCATGCCTTCAATATATTTACCAATCACGCCATTAACAGCTTTTATGTTTGTTAATGTAGTTATATCTCTTTCAGCTATGTTTATGGCCAAAGTAGGGGTAAGAGGTTGGTTCACTTCTTCACCATCTCAACTTGAGATTCACTGTTAAGAGTAGGCACCATCTTAGAGTTTAAATATGAAGATACCATTAAAGGCTGTAGAGGAAGTTGTTCGATGGGGAATAATGTTTCCGAGCACGATCCGGAATCATCTCTTTCTTCTGGTTCCTCTTGTGGAACTTCCTCCATTAACTCCTCTGGGTCTTCTACAGAATTATTATCAAGATCTTGCTCTGGATCATCCTCAGGTTCCACCTTGGGATCCCCTTGAAAGTTGTCCTCTAGGTTATTGACATCATCCAAGAATGAGATGTCATCATTTAAAGTATATCCCAGAGATTCAGTACTAGATGAAGTCATTTTCACCTAAATAATAATAAGTATTAATTATCATAATTTTCTGAAATTTTTTTAACACAAAAAACACCAAAAAATACACTGAATATTCATAAATAGGTCCAGAATTGCCTCACAAATAGACAAATTATATGTCAAAATAAATATCTTGATTTTAGGATTTTTTAAGAACAAACCGCATCTCAATCAGAGGTCCCACGCTCCCTCACGCGCCCCAAGAAGGAAAATTTTAGGAAAAAAAACTGAACGAAGCCCACTCTCAGCTATTGGCGCATGCACTACACGCTCCAGTCTGATGTTGCCACGTGTCACCACCAGAATTTCCTAATCTTTTTAAACTAAAAAAATGATTGTCCTCAGTGAATAGTACCTCCGTGATTTTTTTTTGGACTAGACTGGACGTAGCCCAGTCCTCAGTGAATAGTACCGCCGAGATTTTTTTTAAAAAAAGGTAAAATAGCATCATTTTGGAGGATGAATAGTGTCATCCCCTACATCCAGCCAGGTCTGCATAGACTCGACTGGAAAACGGGTCGGGTCCGATGACCTAACTCATTTTTCATTCATAACTTCTCCGTCTGACGTCCGATTTTGAAGATCTTAGAGTCGTTTTCCATAGTTTTTTTGTGCTCTATACAATGGGATCATTTTAAAGGCCTAAATCCTCTATTTTCTAATGACCCAATTTTAAAAACAAAAAATTCTCATTTCGGTTAACGTTGAATATGCTTCTGTTCATGGTTTAAATGCATGCTCTATTCACATTATCACTAAATGAACACTTTAGAATAGAAATAAGCATAGAAAACAATGTAGAACCAGAAAAACAAAAAATCACAGTAAACAATGGGGAAGCAGAAAACCTTGCTCTAATGCCAATGAAGGTTTTCAGGCGTACCTGGAATCCTTTGTTGACTAACTGGATACCCACATGAAGACTAGAGCACTATGGAAGGCTCCCAGTCATGGTTACATAGCAAATGCACTGAATGGAGAATAATGAAACAGAGCATCAAAAACAAAGGAATTTTATTCTTTTTAACCAACATTCTCTTCTGTCCGATAATGCATGTATATATAGCCTGTGGGGAGGGGAGTTAGATAATTGTATCTAACTCCCTCTTTTCAAATTCAAATGTTCCCTGCTTCTCACGTAAACAGGTTCCCTCCCCCGCTCCTCATGGTCGGGTCTGATCCACCATGGGTGGATAACCCGTTTCCTTACAGTTATATATATATGTATGTATTTATGTATAAACATTGAGAAACATATATTTACAAATGAGTATCTCTCTCTCTACAGAGTAAATGCTAAACCTTGAAAAAAAATAAAATTTTCAGAGAATGGTTGCAATGAATGAGCACTTGAGAATGTTTTTTCTTATCTCTTATATTCTTATCTGATTCAATGCATCTTCTTCTTTTTATAGTGTAGCTATGATGATGTCTGTTAGACAAAGAATTTTCCTATTGAGGTTGGGTACTTACAAGCAAATCCAATAAGTTCACTCTCTCACGCGACGGATACAATCCTGACAAATTTCAGAACATACACCTTAATTAAAACAACACACAATCGGACACTCAACAATAAGAGCCTAAATGATAAAGTCTTTAAGCTCGAACCTGACACTTTAGAATGCTTCATATTACACACTCCTAGTTGTCACAGAATGGTTTTAAATGGTGAAATAAGTTTCCAAAAGTCAAACATATGCCAAAGTTTCACGAACACAAAAGCCTACTTCACATAAAAATTCTCCTGTGATGTGTTAGGGTTTAGCAACGCCAATTCATGACTCCTTGTATTTGAACACAATCATTATCTATGGCTTAAAAACTATATTTTAAACCGTTCAATCTTGCCATTATTAACTTGAGATTCGTGTACTCTTCAAGTAATTTTGAAAATGGTTTGCTTTTACCCTCATCGTTATTATCATTAATATAAATATTGTATCGTTATATATATATATATATATGTGTGTGTATAAACTTTTCATAAAGTCACATCATTTATAAGTTAAAAATACTGCATCTCACATCAAATTTCGTGTCTTATGTATGAAACTTATATCTAGACAGAAAGAAACCAAATTGATTACTCTATCAAACGGAATCAAGATATAACTAGGGAATTTTTCTAATATCATGATTAATTTTCTATTCATGAAACACGACTTTTATATTCATTTTAAGTTTTTTGGGATGTTATGGGCAAAAGGGAAAGAAAACCCTTTGAGGTTTCGTACAAAGAAACATGGATTAAAACATACTATTGGATATGAAATTCAAATGAAAGGAAATTATTTTTCCAACAAATGAAAGAAATTTCAAAAGCTTTAATAAGATATCATATTTTTTTCCTATTGAATGAGAAACTAACACTCAAATCAAATTTGGAGGCAAGTATTCAAAAAAAAAAAATTGAAGAGCATCAACTCATGGTGAATACATGCAAATGTATCATCATCATCATCGAAAAAGAACAAAAGGGTAAAGCAAGTGAACTAACTTAATTACTCAGCTTTACAGATTCTATCTTGTCGTCATTTTGTTGTGTCCATTGCAGCCAAATGTGTTGATAGTTTTTTATTACCATACTCCCTACCTACGTCCCTCTCACAAATAATACTTTACAAAATTTATAAAAATTAAAAGATGACCCCGGTTTTTTTTATAGCTGTAAGAGAATGCCAGAGACAGTGGGGAAAATGGTTACTATCAAACGCTAATTTAATTAGGGCAATAAAAAATAATTGGTATGGAAGTCACAGTAAAAAATATATTTGGCAATGCCGCAGTTTAATGCAAAATGTCAAAATTGAATATAATTCTTCGGACGCCCCCCTCCCTCTGTTGGTTACCCCTGGTTATTACTTCTCATAATCCTCTACAAAAAGAATTCCACGTGATAATTGAGTATAGTGAAATAGGCTAATCTCTCATAATGTCAAATTAATATTTAAATTTTTGTTAGAAGAAGTGTCTATATTTAGTACTCGATAGTGTTTATGAGCATATGTATCCACATAATAATTGCTAAGCATATGTATATTCCCATTAGAGGCAATATTATTCGAAGCACTTAAATAATCCCTATTTTATCATATTATTTTCTATCTATTTTAGAGAATTTATCATATTTAATAGCCATTATTATAGTAGTTTTACTCATTTTGTACTTTAATTGATTATATGAATTAAATAATTAAAAATATTATTTTCTTTTATTTTTATTGATTTTATTATTTATCTTGATTAAATTGATTTGCATGAAGGTATTTCATTTTTATATATTTTAGGAAATTGAAAATAAATAAATAAATAAATGATTACTATAACCCACATCAACTACTACACAATTATATTATATATAAGGAATGTTAATTGAGAAATTGTCAAATTGAAGGGGAAATTATAATATCTAATTAGAGAAAATCAAAATACCTCTAATAATTTTATATTACATTAATATTATATTTTATTATATTAATTTATTCCTTTAATATAATATTATATTAGTATTATGTTATATTATATTAATATCATTTAAATTAATTCAAAGATAATCCCTCAATATCTAACATTTGAATTTAATTAAAGGATAATAGATAAGGGTATTTTTTTTTCTATTTTCTTATTAATTATTTTATTTTCTTTATTCTATTACTTTTTATTTGAATTGTTTCAAGGATATTTGAGTTAAAAGGATTATTTTTTGAGATATTAGAAAAGATGATAGCTTTGAGATAATTGAAGATCATGGAAAATAAATCAAGGATAAATCATCATCTTTTTTAGAGCTAATCAGTGAAGAGTCTCACATAAATAAGGAAGACAATAAGGCCACAGCCTAAGGCATATAAAGAACCCCAAGACTCCTCAATTTGACACAGTGTCACCACCACATCACAATCATCTTAATCTTTTTCACAATTCCATCCTTTTCCTTCTAAGTTCTTGAGGAGAGATGTAGTGGCTTGAATTCCTGTGCTATAGAGTAAGAGTTGAACAATTTTATTATTTGATTTTTTTTCTTCATGCAAACCTATGATTTTCTAGATTTAGGTTTTGATATTTGTATATGTTAAATTTAGGATATCAGTTGAGAGATCAAACTCTTGTGATTTATTATTTTAATTTATAATTTGGTGTTATTTATTTAATATCTTTGATTTCCTCTTATAATTATTCATGTTGGGTTCACATGCTTAATTATAGGGTTTTCGGTTCAATATCCATGTTAGATGAATAAATTATTTATTATTTAATTTATCATATGCTGAGTGAAACTTTTAAATAATTATTCTTGATGCAATTATATGTTAGATCTAAGTATAATTATATATTTTATTCTTATGACCATGACGATTTTCTAATAATCTACATGTTAGGGACTTAACATATATAATTGTTATAACTTCTAGATATTATTGAATGATGATATTCACACATCAATCTTTGAGAACGCTCGTCTTCAGATTGGTAATATCCTCCATTAGTCTTGCTTTTATTCTCGTTATTTTCTCTTTATTTTTTTAGAAATTCGAATTAATCAAGCTCTCTTCTACTCCTCCTTATACGCACAATTAGTAATCTAGAGTTAAACCATGCATTGACTCCACGTAAAAAATATGAACTAGGTTGACCTCTATACTACATAGAGATTTAGTAAATAATTTAAGTGCTAATGACAAGCAACATCAAATTTTAGGGCCATCATCAGGGAGTCAATTCCCTTGATTCTTAGGTTAATTAAGTATTTTTTATTTGTTTTTTGCCTTTATTTTCTTAGTATGTAGTAGAGTCTAGTATTTAGGTATTTTTTGGTTTGGTAAATTTTGGTTCTTTCTCACTGCTTTGCTGGAATTCTTTCTGACTTGCCCAAACAAATTGAAAATATTCACACTACAAGTTTTCAAGGTTCGAAACATTTTTAATAGCTTTTCCTATTTTTTGATTACGTCTAACCTATTGTTTTTCTATTTTTTTTTATATTTTCACTTTTTTAATTTATTCGTTATTCACATTTTCTTTGTTTTCTCCTCTAAATTACATGATGGCTTGGTTTAATAATACTGATCAATATAATCCTAATCTAACCATATCTTCCAGTCTTTCATAGGTTATAATATTTTAAGGGATCAGGCAAGAGAGCAAATATATTTCATTGCACAAAACATCTATGAATCTTTTGCTGAATATTGGGATTGATTACATCATACACAAGTACCCGCATCACTAAATATCGGAGGAATACATCATACTATATTTCCATAGGGAATAAAAGAGCAGAACCAAAAAATAATAAATGCGTAGTAGGAAGAGACTTGTTGGAGCTAACTATAGAAGAAGCTTGAGGGCTTCTTAGATCATTTGTCATGAGTAACCAATAATACATGGCTCAATTGCCACCTCAACTATATCATGAACCTTCCTTCCCACCACATAGATCCCACTCTGAGCCTCTATTTATCCTTTATGTGTGACCTTACTAACCCCCAACCTAGTCATGCAAGCCATATCGTGAATCCCGATTTAGTAGATATTCCCCATCCCTTTCTATTTCCATTGATGAGCATATATAAGTTCTAAAAAGAATATATGGTCGCTCAGTATCATAATACCTTACATTACTTATTGAAGCAGAGGTGTTTAGAAGGTTTAAAGAATTGGAGGAGCATAAAAGCTCTATGGATAAAATTTTGAGTGATATTGCCCAGATTAAATCTAAAAGAAAAGAAGGAGCCCCATGTCCTCAATATTCATGTGAGAAGCAAGTAACAACTTTAGACAAAATCTCAAACAACTGTTAACAAAAGGTAAGTTAAGAACAAACCCCAGAGGAGTCATCTTCTCCCTTTGTTAATTAGCTCCTATCCTTGAAAAAGTTAACTCTAACGGTAGTACCTTAAATAAAAATGTTACTTGAAATGCCTATACCTCTTTATGTGATGATAATAATATGCTTGCTCATGTTTATATTCCTTGTATTCCTAGTACTCCATGTTTCTCCTCTTGTAATAGGGATGATAGTGAACATGTTGCACACATTGAGCTCTGCTAGAGTGCTAATATTGACTTAACTTGTAATGAGAATTTGCTTGAATCTCCTTCTACCCCTGCCATGCATGCACCTAAGGACAATAGAGTTCTTAAAGGAAATGCTAATAATGATGATACCTCACATACATCATCTCCATGTACATTTAGTAATGGTTAACTTTGCATGAATTGTATTGAATTATCTAGAAAGCTAACCATATTTCATGAACATGATGGAGTTGATAATGATGGTATTCATCAAATTTTTAATAGTCGTAAAAAGATTGCGGAATGTGTTTTTGTTGTATTTCTAGGACCTAAGGAATTACATGAAGTAAAGGCTATTACAACAATCAAGGAAGTCACTCTAGCTCTACAAAACACCATAACAAAGAAAAGGAAACATAAGACCAAGCCCAAACTATTGCAAATCATACCTACCATTCAAGAGGATGAAAATGAGGGTGTTGATAAGGATGAGATATTATCATGTTATTTGCCACCAGACAAAAAAATAATCATTAATGATTATATTTCAATTCCTCATGTTGAAGTCAAGACTCTTACTAAAAGGAGTCTTATTGATTTTATTAGATATGAGAAATCTTTGTGTTGTTATATATCTTATAGAGTTCTCATAGCTGGTGTCTTGATTACTAACCTTGCATGCTTGAAGATTTTCCATAGAATCTAGTACTTTGATTCTTGTCCCATACTTGGAGTTGGAAAAGATTATGCTTGTGGTTTGTTGTATCTCTTGCAGGTACCTCATTTAGGAGAATTGTATGGTGATCACCATATTCCCTATATTGTGGTGCCTCTATAAATTGACCATGAGCCACCACCCCAAACAATTAGAGAAAGTTTGTAGAGAATATACACTTACGTTAGAGCATATTCCTCATCACATGAGAATTTCAATTTCAAGACTCTCAAGTAGCATAAAGGAACCAAGTTGTCTCTTTCCTTATCTTATCCTTCCATATATCATGAGTTTTATTGTTTGAGATAAGTGTGGGGGAGGGACAATCTCAGTAGTAAAATGTTAAATAATTTAGATTTATTGCTTTATGTCTTTTAATAATTTTCTAGAATATGTTGTATTTTAATGATTTTTTAGTTTTAGATTAGTTTTTCTTTGAATAAATCTCCCTTTTAGTACATGACACTTTAACCATCTTCGCTTCTTCTTTTAATATATGCTTTAGTATTAGGTTAAGGACAACACATGGTTCAAGTGTGAGGGAGAGAATGAATTTGATTGATGTTTTGATTGAGCTCTTGAAAAGGCATATTTTTTAAGATTTTTGCACACATATGCTTCTGAATACTCATATTTTAAATTAAAATATCATCTTGACTGCGTTGATATATGTATGAATCTTTCAAATCTATTGTTAATTATTATAGTTCAATTAGTCAATATTTTGAGAGTTATTCTAGAAACAGGTAATGTAAAGCATTGAGAATAGTTGAAGTCTCCAGTGAGGTTCTATGAACAGGAATGAAGAGAGATAGCCTTGTTAGAAGAATTCTCAGCCTTAAATTCCTAAATTGAGTGCATACCTCCTACACTAGTTTCTCTTCAGAATTTATTTTAGTTCTTTTATCTGCCTTCTTTAAAATGATTAAGGTCATCATATTCTAAACCATTTTTATCCCAAACATAAGCCCATCACACATTATATCCATAGTCACCTCTTTTGAGCCCATCATTTTTTGTTTTTTATCATTTTTATAGAAAGTCATATATACATGAACATATTTTCAAAATAAAATTTTTATTCACGTAAAAAAATCACTATTATTGTGATATTGTGCTACATATTTTATATATAAGGAGTAAAATAAAAAAAAAAGAGTAAAAGCATATAGCAAAAAAAGGGAAGAAAAATAAAACAAAGATAGTGCAAGAGAAAAAAAAAAGGCAGAGAAAGAAAGGAATAATGCACTATTATCAGCTCTTATTAGCCCAATTACTACCCCTACACCTCTTATGACATGAATTCATGCTATCTATTCATTATTACATGCATATATTACTTTATATTATTCATATTCTAGTCCACGTAACATGTTTCTAACAATACAAGCTTATAAAGTCCTCTTGATTAAAGAATGCACATGTAATTGATGGTAAAAATTTAAAACTATTACAAGCCTATGGTAAGGGACTAGTATGGGGATTTGAGTTAAATAACCCCTAAAAGGTAAGATGAGTGAAATAATTATATCTCTTACTCTATTCTATCTTATTCCTCTGCCTTAACTTTGTTCATAGAGATTGCTCTTATTATATTTATTATTCTGTGATTATCACTGACTCGAAGGATTTGATTGATCGTATTATTACTCTTGTACTCAAACTTGACTAACTCCTCTACTTATTTTTAGTTTTTTATCAGGATTTTTTCTAAAGCATTTTTCGAGAGTGCAAAGGTTTAAGTATGGGGAATTAGCCAAAATTTGATGTTAAATGTCGTTAGCGCTCAAATTATTTACTAAATTAACCTCTATGTTGTATATAGGTCAACCTAGGTCATTTTATTTACATAGAGTCAATGTGTGGCTTAACTCTATGTTACTAAGTATGCGTAGAAGGAACTCTATATTACTAAGTATGCATAGAAGGAGTAAAGATAGTTTGATTAATTACAATTTCTAGAAAAATAAAGAGAAAATAATGAGAATAAAAGCAAGAGAAATAGAGGATATTAACAATCTCAAAATAATTTCAAGGATTGATGCATGATTATCATTGTTCAATAATATATCGAAGTTATAACAATTATATATACTAAGTCCTTAACATGCAAAACCCTAGATAATCGTCATAGTTATAATAATAAAATACACAATTATATCTATATCTAGCATACAATTGTATCAAGAATTATTAATTAAAAGTTCCACTTAACATTAAACAATAAATTATTTGTTCCTCTAATATGGATATTCAATCGAAATCCTTATAATTAAACATGTGAATCTAACATGAATAATTATAAGAGGAGACCAAAGATATTAAATGAAAAAATTAAATTATAAATTGAAATAATAAATCACAAGAGTTTGATTATATATGTGTCTCAACCGAGATCTTAGATCCAATATATACAAATTTTAAAACCTAAATCTAGAAAATCATAAACTTGCATAAAGAAAAATGATCGAATCATAAAATTATTCAACTCCTACATAAAATATAGGAACTCAAGTTATTAAATCTCTTCTTAAGAACTTAGAAGAAAATGGATAGAATTGTGAAAAAGATGGTTGTGATTGTAATGATGATTGGTGTGTCAGATGGAGTAACCTTTGAGTCCTTTATATAGCATTATGTTGTAGCCTTAGTGTATTCTTTGTTAATGTGGACTCTTCACTAATTGTCTTTACAAAATATAATAATTTATTCTTGATTTATCTTTCATGATTTTCAATTATCTCTAAATTGTTATATTTTCTAATATCTCTAAAGAAAATTCTTTTAACCCAAATATCCTAAAAATAATACAAATAAAAAGTAATAGAATAAAGGAGATAAATTAATTCATAAGAAAATAGGAAAAGATAACACCCTTATCTATTATTCTTTAATTAAATTTAAATATTATATATTGAGAAATTATCTTTAAATTAATTTAAATGATATTAATATAACATAATATAATATAATATAATATTAAAAGAATGAATTAATATAATGAAATATAATATAATATAATATAATATAATATTATTGGAAGTATTTTAATTTTATCTAATTAGATATTATAATTTTTCCTTTAATTTAGCAATTCATCAATTAACCTTCATCTTATAATATAATAGTGTAGTAGGTAATATGGAGTTATAGTCATCATTTATTTATTTTTTATAATTTCATAAAATATATAAAAATAAAATACCTTCATGCAAATTAATTTAATCAAGAGAAATAATAAAATTAATAAAAAAATATTTTTAACTATTTAATTCATATAATCAATTAGAGTATAATCTGAGAAAAATTACTATAATAATACCTATTAAATATGATAAATTTTTTAAAATATATAGAAAATAATATAATAAAATAAAGATTAATTAAATGTCTCAAATAGTATTACTTCTAATAGATACATGTTCTTAACAAACTAATAATAATAACAATAAGAGATTTTAAGTTTTTATTACTTGGTCCATGATGATCATCCTCGTCAATAAGACCCGGAAAGAAAAACGCTGTCCACGCATTGTGGGTAACCAAAAAAAAAAAGGTTCAGACCCAGAACAGACAAAAGTCAAATAAAATATTTAAAATTAAATTACTATATAATTACAAAAGTATTATAAAATTTAGAAAAAATTAATACGCAAGTTCATATAATTTAACCTAATTTTTAATTAGATCCTTGTAATTTTTTCTTCTTTTTATTGAGTCTTTATGATTTTGTTATAGGTCATGGTCTTTATAATAATAATCTATTAATTTTTAAGAGAAATTATATTAAAAACTCATGATGTAGTACTCACTCAACATAAATGTAAATTAATTATGTTAATAGAAAATTTATATCAAATTTATTATATTTCATCAATTTATCTAATATCATTTTGTTATGTATCATATTTTTTGAATATATTCATTTAACTTAAATTTACATACAAAAAATAGTACATATAAAAACATGTAATTAGAAATTTTGATGAAATAGATATAAAGAAATTACTGTAAGTATAGTCCATTTTATTACTAGGATGGTGGATCTAAATAAACTTAAAATCAACAAGATTATATTATATACATATAGAGATAAAAGGAGATTGTTATGAGCATACTAATTTTGTTATTTTTATGTTAATAATATATAAAAATAAAATGATGAGATAAAACTTACATATTATTAATAATACTAATAATACTGTAAGGAAACGGGCGATCCACCTATGGTGGATCAGACCCGACCGGAAAACAGAGAGCCGTTGACAACCAACCGTGAGGAGCAGTTGAAAGGGAATGTTTGAATTTGAAATGAGGGAGTTAGATACGGTTATCTAACTCACCTCCCACAGGCTATATATATGTACATACACGGACAGAAAATGGTGCATGACAGAACATATACTTCTCTATTTTCTGTCGCTCTGTTTCTGCATTTTCCTCCGGTGTATTTGTTGTGAAAATGAACCAGAGTCCATACAGGGTGCTCCGGTTACGTGTGGGTATCAAGTGAGTCTACAAAAGGATTCCAGGTACGCCCGAAAACCTTCAGTGGCATCAGAGCCTGTTTATTCGCTTCCGCATGCTTCTCTGTATTTTCGTTTTCTTATGCACTGTTTCTTTGCTTATATATGTCTTAAAGTGATTGTTTAGTGATAATATGCATAGAGCAAGCATTTAAACGATAAAGAGAAGCATTTTCAACGTAAAATGAATTGAAAATTTCATTTTTTTGAAATTGGGTCATTAGAAAACAGAAGATTTAGGACTTGAAAATGATCCCATTGTGTAGAGCACGAAAAAATGATGAAAAATAACTCCAAGAACGTTAAAATCGGACGTCAGACGGAGAAGTTATGGGTGAAAAATGATTCGGGTCGTCGGACCCGACCCGTTTTCCAGTCGGGTCTGTGCAGACCCGGCTGGAGGTAGGGGATAACACTGTTCATCCCCAAAATGACACCGTTTTACCTCTTATTTTAAAAAAAATTAAACGGACACTGTTCACGGCAGACTGGGCTGCTTCCAGCCCAGTCACGAAAAAAAAAAACTAATTGGGCTGTACAAGGCCCAGAGAGAAAAAAAAAGTTTTTTTTAATTAAAAAAAAGAAAATTCGTTTTTTTATTAAAAAAATTATTATTTGGGGAAATTCTGGTGGCGACACGTGGCAGCACCAGAATGGCGCGTGTACTACACGCGCCAACAGTCGAGAGTGGGCTTAGTTCTGTTTTTTTATTTTTTCTGAATTTTTCCTTCTTGGAGCGCGTGAGGGAGCGTGGGACCTCCGATTGAGGTGCGGTTTGTTCCTAAAAATCCCTAAAATCAAGATCTTTATTTTGACTTATAATTTGTCTAATTTGGGAGGCAATTCTGGACCTATTTATGAATATTCAGTGTATTTTCTGGCATTTTTTTGGTGTTTAAAAATTCCAGAAAATTATAATAATTAATATGTGTTATTATTTAGGTGAAAATGACTTCATCTAGCACTGAATCTCTGGGATATACTTTAAATGATGATATCTCATTTTTGGATGAGTTCAATAACCTAGAGGAAAACCTTCAAGAGGATCCCGAGGGGGGACCTGAGGAGGATCCAGAGCAAGATCTTGATAATCTTTCTGAAGAAGACCCAGAGGAATTGATGGAAGAAGTTCCACAAGAGGAACCAGAAGAAAGAGATGATTCCGGACCGTGCTCGAAAACATTATTCCCCATCGAACCACTTCCTCTACAGCCTTTAATGATGTCTTCAGATTTAAACTCCAAGAGGGAGCCTACTCTTAACGGTGAACCTCAAATTGAGGATGGAGATGAAGTTAACCAACCTCTTACCCCTATTTTGGCCATGAACATAGCTGAAAGAGATGTAGCTATGTTAACAAACATGAAAGGCATTAATGGCTTCATTGGAAAATACATTGAAGGCATGACAGATAAGAAGCATACTGAATTCTATTTAAAAGTCATAATGGAATTTATAAGAGCCACAAGAGTTAGAGGAAAGCCCAATGCAGGACGCATCAGAAAGAAAAATTGGCTTACAAGAATAGAATTTGTATCTAACCTTAAAAAGCCACCTCGTGAGCTTAAGAAGCTAAGAAAAGCAATGCTAGAATATTGTAAAAATTATATCAAATGATGTATGCTTGTGCTTTGATTTCCATTACTTTACTTTATTAAAGACATGTTTTATTACTCTTTCTTTGTAAAGACTTATCATTATTACATGCCTTGTATGCAAGAGAAACATGTTTCATTTCATTTCTTTATCTATGTTATGATTCATGTATAACTTTTTATAAGTGGGAGCCTTTTTAGATGATGAGTATTCTGAAAAGCAATATTTGATGAGACAAGTACTTATATTAATTTTGATAGAGAATGATGGCGTTGCTAGTACTTGTGTGATGGGAGGTACAAATGTATTCTCCTGATCATGGGTCTAGTGATATTATTATTTTTTGATTAAAAATTAATAAAAGTACATGACATTGTATACTTTACATGTGCTATATATAAATATATGTAAATTCACTTAAATGTTCTATGGTTCAATAAATTAATGTGGGAAAGGTTTGTCACAGAACCAATATTGAACAATGGCATCAAAGAACATGATATAAGGGGGAAAAACTCAACGGGGACAACTGGGATATTTGGCACTGAAAGGTCCAATATATTCTGGAAGAACAGGATGCTATTGAGCTATTAACAATGGCCATGGTAGAACCTGAGGCTAGCAATACGGCCCAGCACAGGAGAGACCAGGAAGCTTACCAATCCTGGAAAAAGAAGAATAGCATTGCAAGAATCACCCTATTGAGTGCAATGGCTGATGACTTAATGTGTGAGTTTGAGACACACAGAACGGCACAGGCAATGTGGATTGCCTTAAAGGATAAGTTTGGAGGAGTATCCACAACTAAGCTTAGAAGGTTGATGATTAAATTCGATACCTATAAGCTAAAATCAAATAATCCTATGAGGCAACATCTACGAGAGATGTCCACAATGATCTGTGAACTGAAGGAAGCCGGACATAATCTATCTGACGAACAGCAAGTGCAAGCTGTCATCAGATCACTCCCTGCCAGTTGGGAGCACATGAAAGTTAATCTAACCCATAATGAAAATATCATTACTTTCAGTGATGTAGCTAAGCATTTGGAGCTAGAGGATGAACGTCTGGAGGCTTATAAAGCCACTGGACAAGCCTATTTGACCAAAGGTGTTGGTCCTTCCCAATCAAAGCCTGAATCAAAAAAAGGGCAAGAAATCTCAGAAAAATGGGAAGAAAGGCGGTCCTCCACCCAAGAAGGGCAAGCAACAGTACAAGAAGAAGGGAAAGAAAGGAGGCAAGAAAAAGCTAGACCTAAAGAAGGTCAAATGCTTTGCCTGCTAGAAAATGGGACACTTCGCACGTGACTGTTCTAAACAGGTCGAGAGCGAAAAGGTTACAATGAATTATGTGAATTCACATGTCTCATTTATTTCTAGCACCGTTTTTCTGACAGAACCTATTTCTTTTTCTTGGATTATTGACTCAGGCTCCACAGACCACGTAAGTCAAGATCGAGGATCTTTCGTGGAATACCTCGGTTGCCATATTAAAGCAAGTGGCTTTTCGTTGGCAATAATGCAAGGATCGAGGTTCGAGGCATTGGCACTTGCAAACTTGTTTTGCGTAGTGGAAAAACCTTGATACTGCATGATGTGCTTCATGCTCCTAACATCCGACGGAATTTAATTTCTGTAATTTGCTTACTAGACTTTGGGTTTAATGTAAACTTTCATGATAAAGTTGCAGACATTTGTAGCAACTCAATATTTTATGGTTCAGCTTTTCGGTTTCAAAGCTTCTTTATTTTGGATCTTGCTAATGATTTTAATGTTCATGATTGCTTTGCTATTACTTCAAATAATCCTGATATGAATATTTGGCATGCTAGACTAGGACATATTAATCAAAATAGAATGATTAAACTGGCTAAAGAAGGCTTGTTGGGGGTGATCTCTAACATGGATATGTCATTATGCGAAATCTGTCTAGCCGGTAAGGCTACCAGGAAACCATTCGGTAAGGGAATACGAGCTGAAAACCCATTGCAATTAATCTATTCCGACATTTGCGGTCCAATGAGTGTAAGGGCAAGATACGGTGCTTGGTATTTCATTACCTTTATTGATGATTTTTCACGATACGGTCATGTCTATTTGATTTCACATAAGTTCGAGGCACTAGAGTGCTTTAGACGATACATGAATGAAGTAGAGAATCAAATGGACAATAGAATCAAGGCATTACACACTGATCGAGGTCGTGAATACATTTCAGATCAATTCAAACAACTCTGTGAAAAAAAAGGGATTATTAGGCAACTAACTATCCCTGGCACACCTCAACAAAATGGAGTTGCTGAAAGAAGGAATAGAACTCTTCTAGACATGGTCAGGTCTATGATGGCCCAGGCAAACCTTCCAATTTCACATTGGGGTGATACTTTATTGACAGCAACCTTCATACTTAACCATGTGCCCTCAAAATCAGTCGCTTCCACACCCTACGAGTTATGGACTAAATGTCAGCCAGATCTAACCGTCCTTAGACCTTGGGGCTCGGCGGCATACATCCATGATAATTCTCATAGACATGGAAAACTGGGTCCTAGAGGGAAGAAATATATTTTTATAAGATACTCTGAACCCTCAAAAAGATATGTATTCATAAGTGAAATTGAAGATGGAACAGTGACTGAAACAGAATCAAGAGATGCTGTATTTATTGAGACAGAGTTTCCCAGTAGGGGAGATGTTGAACGCACTGTATCTCTTTATGAGACTCAGGAACAGGACAGTGCAGAACAAATTGACAACCCAGAATCGTCTAGGCATGTCAATCTGAGTGGGAGCCAAGAACGGTCAACACAAGGACCGAAACAAATGAGAAAAGATAAGCAAATTGCTCCTACCAGAAAGAGTAACAGGGAAAGTGTTCCAAAGAGACGCTTCCAAATAGAAAGAGAAGCACTCTTAGTTACTCCAGAAGGGGATGATGAACCCCACACTGTTCATGAGGCCTTAGCAAGTCCTGCAAAGGAGGAATGGAAGAAAGCAATGAAAGAGGAAATGGACTCAATGATGAAAAACCAAGTTTGGTAATTGGTTAATCTGCCAAAAGGGCATAAAGCCATTGGGAACAAGTGGGTTCTCCAAATCAAAAGAAAGGTAGATGGATCAATTGACAAATTCAAAGCTCGATTGGTTGCAAAGGGATATACACAACAGGAAGGTATAGATTATGAGGATACTTTTTCACCTATTGTGCGCTTCAATTCACTAAGACTTATTCTAGCAATAGTAAACAGTTTAAACTTAGAGTTACATCAGATGGATGTAAAAACCGCATTCCTGAATGGTGATCTGGATGAAGAAATCTATATGGAACAACCAATAGGTTTCATTGAAAAAGGGTTTGAACACAAGAAGTGTAAACTCAAAAGATCTATTTATGGATTAAAACAGTCATCCAGACAGTGGTACTTGAGGTTTCATAAGGCGATTACCTCATATAACTTCCAGATGATAGAGGAAGACCACTGTGTCTACGTTAAGCGGTTTAAGGGTAACTTTGTGATATTATCCTTATACGTAGACGATATACTATTAGCTGGAAATAGTTTTGACTCTGTGATAGCTATTAAAGAATGGCTTTCATCAAATTTCGAGATGAAAGACATGGGTGAAGCAGAATACATACTTGGAGTCAAGATTCGAAGGAATCGTTCCAAGAGAATCCTCACTCTTTCACAAGAGAATTATATCAATAAGATACTTGAGCGATTCCATATGAGTGAATGCAAACCCATGGATATCCCTGTGGCTACTGGAGTGGCCTTGAGTTCTGACATGTGTCCCAAAACTGAATTAGAGAAAAGGCAAATGGAAAGAGTTCCATATGCCAGTGCCGTTGGTAGCCTGATGTATGCAATGATATTTACAAGACTAGATATTTGTTATGCCGTAGGGCTGGTTAGCAGATTCCAGTCCAACCCTGGTGAGAAACACTGGAAAGCAGTGAAAAGGATCTTGAGATACTTAAAGGGCACAGCTGACTATGCATTGTGTTATCAAGGAAGCGATCTACGCCTAATCGGATATTCCGATGCTGATGTAGGCGGTGATAAAGAAGAACAAAGATCGACTTCAGGATACACCTTCTTGCTTAACAACGGCGCCATATGTTGGAGTAGTAAGAAGCAAACGTGCATTGCTTTACACTCTATGGAAGCTGAGTTTGTGGCATGCACTGCAGCAGCGCAAGAGGCTGTTTGGCTGAAGAGATTTATGGAGCACCTAGGATTTAGGAACGAGAGTACCAATCCGGTGTTGATACACTGTGACAATACTGCAGCTATAGCCTACTCTAAAGACCCTAAGTATCACAGTAAGACCAAACACATTGATATAAAATATAACTTCGTGAGGGATTATATAGCACAGAAAATTGTAACTGTACAATACATTTCAACCAAGTGTATGGTTGCAGATCCCCTGACCAAGCCAATAGGCAAAGAAACATTCGAGAAACATGTAAAAGCCATTGGCATGTTAAAAATATAAAGTTGCAGACTGTATGTAATACTTTTATTTTTATTAATGATATCATGTCATTTATTATTACTTATATGTCTGGATAAAAGTATACAATGTCTAGTATGTCGTACAGGTTGAAAGAGGTAGCTCTCTCACACGAGCAACCGCCTTTGATGCTATAGAAGCATTCAAAGATGAGACATGTGTTCACCAATAAAATAGCAAGAGTGCTGATATGGTAGAGAAGAAACACAATAAGTGTCGCCTTAGCTTAAAAGTACAGTGAGTCGAGATGAGATCCATAAGTAAGGGTATGGATCGAACAATGGATACCAACATCCATAAAACCTATTGCCAGATAACAAATTCTTTAAAATTGATGTCATATTATGTGAATATAATTGAAGAGTTTGGGTTTAGATACTGTGAGTGTCTAGACTTAAGTCTGAATGGTGTGATTGATAGAATTAAAATGACGTACACTCTTTAAGGATAAGAGGAACACTGTAACATGTGATTCATGCCACATGTGCTAAAGAACCGCAAATGGAAAGCAAATGAATCAATCCCTGCTTCATTGTTGTGTGAGTTTCAGAAAGGTATAATCCTTTCATTAATGTCCTTTGACTTTGACAATATTATGGAGGTATGTTTCAGCGATTGCTACTCTGGTATATGTCCTATGGTTAAAATTATATATGAACCAAAGGTATTATGCTAGGAAAGCGGTTGATTCATATCAAAATGATATATGGGCGAAAGAAAGATTGCCAGAATATACATATCCATGCTAGTGTCTGTGACCGGTCCCTTGTGATATTATTTTGTTAATTTCATAAGTGTGGATACTATGCATAAGTGGAAGGCTATCTGAGTTATAAACTAACTCAAGAGGGATTAGATTAGCCATGAGAAAAATGTATACAGGCAAATCTAGGACATTCAAGGCACTATAATTTATTTGATCAAGCTGCACTAAAGGATTGCTTTGTGCTGGTCTCTGTAAAGGGGATTTCTAGTACCAACGCCCGAAAGGAGACGTCATGCCTACGTGGTCACGGCAAAGCACCTAGTATGAAAGAAGGAAGAAAATGAGATTTGAGCCATAATATCTAATCCACCATGTGTGAGTGGGAGATGTAAGGAAACGGGCGATCCACCCATGGTGGATCAGACTCGACCGAAAAACAGAGAGCCGTTGACAACCAACCGTGAGGAGCAGTTGAAGGGGAATGTTTGAATTTGAAATGAGGGAGTTAGATACGGTTATCTAACTCCCCTCCCACAGGCTATATATATGTACATACACGGACAGAAAATGGTGCATGACAGAACATATACTTCTCTGTTTTTCGTCGCTCTGTTTCTGCATTTTTCTCCGGTGCATTTGTTGTGAAAATGAACCAGAGTCCATACAGGGTGCTCCGGTTACGTGTGGGTATCAAGTGAGTCTACAAAAGGATTCCAGGTACGCCCGAAAACCTTCAAATACTAAGTAACATGTTATGAGCGTAAAAACTATTATTTATAATTTAGAAAAATTGTAAGGACCCACTAAAAAATTACAAATTTAATTTAAAAATTAGATAAAATTATAACAACTAAAACTAATAAGTTATTTTTTTAAAAATATTTAAAATCAAATTAATATATAATTAAAAATATATTATAAAATTTAAAAAGTATGGGAGTCTTTGGAACTAGAAACAGGGATTCATGTTTTGTCTCCTTTTCCAGAGGAAAAGGTAACTGAGTTCACAATAGGATTTTCACCTTTCCTCTTAGCCATGTCTACTTTTCTACTTGCTCCCTCGTCGTTTCCTTTTCCTACATAATTCCCACCATTATTTGATTTATATAGCTTCTTCGTCAGTATTATAATTTCCTTTTTCTTTTCCCTTTTCTTTTATCACCTAGCTGTCGCCTATCAAGCTATTTCAAGTTAACTTTTTCTTGCTTTGAGCCCAACGAGTGACTGGCAGGGATCAGAATCAGAAGCCTCCAAAGGGCATAATTTCGGCCTACTAACATTATTAAATATGAGTACCATAAAAGAGCGTAGTTCTCTATTTGAATTGCCCCACCAAAACCCATATATTTCAAACGGAATTTTTAAGATATAATTAATTAATTTATAAAAAAATTAAAAACTTATTGAAATGTGTAAAAATTGTTGGTCAATTTTTCTTTAAATAGTCATATTTTAATAAATGCGAGAAGATTTGTGAAATTAATTTGCATAATATAAAAAAATATTAAATATCAGAAACAATATATCAATGTATTGTACTTACAATCAAACTGTTAGAAAATAGGTCAGTCCACCTATGGGAGATTAGCCTAAGTCCATGAGGAGAAATAGAGTGAACAATTACCCTTTTTGAATATGAGAGAAATGAGGGAGTGGAGGTTATTTGGTTTTCCAACTCCCTCTACCACATAATACACGTATAGGATAGCAAATGTGAATGTGAATCAGTTTTGTGAAAAACTCTTTCGCGTGTATATTCTCTACAGAACAAGAGCAAGAGGCTCGGTCTTTTCTTCTCCTCCATTATCCTTCCATTTCTCTCGGTGCTTCTCATTCTCCTTTCGGTGTATTTGTTGTGAAACGTAACTGAGAGCCTTCTAAAGTACTCTAGTTTCGTGTGGGTATCCAGTGAGTCAAACAAAGGATTCTAGGTATGCCCAAATCCTTCATTGGTATCAAAACTAGGTTTTATGCTTTTGCATTGTTTATTGTGATTTTTCATTTTTTTGGTCATTAGAAACTTCATTGGTATCAAAGCATGGTTATTCGCTTCCGCATGCTTCTATATGATTTTTTAAATTTTTTGGTTATGCACTATTCTGTTACATATATATGTCTTAAAGCATAGAGCATGCATTTAAACAATAAAGAGAAGCATTTTCAATGTAAACTGAATTGAAAATTTTTGTTTTTTGAAATTGGATCATTAGAAAATAGAGGATTCATGCATTGAAAATGATACCATTGTGTAAAGCACAAAAAAACGATGGAAAATAACTCCAAGAACGTCAAAATCGGACGTTGAACGAAGAAGTTATGAGTGCAAAACGAGTCAGGTCGTCAGACCCGACCCGTTTTCCAGTCGGGTTTATGCAGACCTAGTTGGAGGTAGGGGATGACACTGTTCATCCCCTGAAATGACGCCATTTAGTCCTTTAATAAAAAAAGGCGTGGCACTATTCATCAGACTAGGTTGCGTCCAGCCTAGTCCAAAAAAACCAATTGGGCTGAAAGAGGCCCATTCAAAAAAAAATTGAAATTAAAAAAAAAGGAAAAATCTGGTGGCAACACGTGCTAGCACCAGACTGGCGCGTGCACTACAGCCGAGAGTGGGCTTCGTTCAGTTTTTTTTCTTTTTTTTTATTTTTTTCTTCTTGGGGTGTGTGAGGGAGCGTGGGGCCTCCGATTGAGGTGCGGTTTGTTCCTAAAAATCTCTAAAATCAATATCTTTATTTTGAAATATAATTTACCTAATTTTTGGGGCAATTTTAGATCTATTTATGGATATTTAGTGTATTTTTTGGTATTTTTTAGTGCTTAAAAATTCTAGAAAATTATGATAATTAATGTGTTATTATTTAGGTGAAAATGACTTCATCTAGCACTAAATCTCTATGATATACTTTAAATGATGACATCTCATTCTTGGATGAAGTTAATAACTTGAGAAAAACCTGCAAGAGGGTGGGGGATCCATAACAAGATCTTAGTGAACTTTCTGAAGAAGACCCAGAGGAATTGATGGAGGAAGTTCCACAAGAGGAACCAGAAGAAAAAGATGATTCTGGACCGTGCTCAGAAATATTATTCCCCATCGAACCACTTTCTCTACAGCATTTAATGGTATCTTTAGATTTAAACTTCAAGATGGTGCCTACTCTTAACAGTGAATCTCAAGTTGAGGATGGAGAAGAAGTGAACCAACCTCTTACCCCTACTTTGGCCATGAACATATATGAAAGAGATGCAGCTAGATTAACAAACATAAAAAGCATTAATGGCATGATTGGTAAATATATTGAAGGCATGATAGATAAGAAGCACACTGAATTCTATTTGAAATTCATAATAGAATATATAAGAATAGCAAGAATTAGAGGTAAGCCCAAAACAGGATGCATGAGCAAAACATATTGGCTTAGAACAATAGAATTTGTATCTAACCTTATAAAGCTGCCTCGTGAGCTTAAGAAGCTAAGAAAAGTGATATTAGAATATTGTAAAGCTCATATCAAATGTATGTTTGTACTTTGATTTCCATTGCTTTACTTTGTTAAAGACATGCTTTATTACTCTTTCTTTGTAAAGACTTATCATTATTACATGCCTTGTATGCAAGAAAAATATGTTTTATTTCATTTATTCATTTATGTTATGATTCATGTATACCTTTTTTAAGTGGGAGCTTTTTTAGATGATGAGTATTCTAAAAAGCAATATTTGATGAGAATAATACTTATATTAATTTTGATAGAGAATGATGGAATTGCTAGTGCTTATGTGATGGGAGGTACAAACGTAGTCTCCTAATCATGGGTCTAGTGATATTATTATTTTCTAATAAAAAAATAATAAAAGTACATGACATTGTATATTTTACATGTGCTATATATATATGTAAAAAATAATAAAAGTTCTATGGTTCAATAAATTAATGTGGGAAAGGTTTGTTACAGAACTGATATTGAACAATGGCATCAAAGAACATTATTGCTGAATTAAACAAAGGGGGAAAACTCAACGGGAACAACTGGGATATTTGGCACCAAAAGGTCCAATATATTCTAGAAGAACAGGATGCAATTGAGCCATTAACAATGGCCATAGTAGAACCTGAGGCTGGAAATACGGCCCAGCACAGGAGAAACCAGGAAGCCTACCTATCATGGAAAAAGAAGAATAGCATAGCAAGAATCACCCTACTAAGTGCAATGGATGATGATTTAATGTGATTTTGAAACAACAGAACGGCACAAGCAATATGGATTGCTTAAAGGATAAGTTTGGGGGAATATCCACGACTAAGCTTAGAAGGTTGATGATCAAATTTAATACCTATAAGCTAAAACCAAATAATCCTATGAGGCAACATCTATGAGAGATGTCCATAATGATCCGTGAACTGAAGGAAGCCAGACATAATCTATCTGATGAACATCAAGTGAAGGCTATCATCAGGTCGTTCCCTACCAGTTGGGATCACATGAAAGTTAATCTGACCTATAATGAGAATATCATTACTTTCAATGATGTAGCTAAGCATTTTGAGCTAGAGGATGAACGTCTGGAGGCTTATAAGGCCACTGGACAAGCCTATTTGACCAAAGGTGTTGGTCCTTCCCAATCAAAGCCTGAATCCAAAAAGGGCAATAAATTTCAGAAAAATGGGAAGAAAGGTGGTCCTCCACCTAAGAAGGGTAAGCAACAGTACAAGAATAAGGGAAAGAAAGGGGGCAAGAAAAAGCTAGACCTAAAGAAGGTCAAATACTTTGCATGCCAGAATATGGGATATTTCGCACGTGATTGTTCTAAACAGGCTGAGAGCGGAAAGGTAACAGTGAATTATGTGAATTCACATGTCTCATTTTTTTCTAGCACTATTTTTCTGATAGAACCTATTTCTTTTTCTTGGATTATTGACTCAAGCTCTACAGACCATGTAAGTCGAGATCGAGGATCTTTCATGGAATACCGTCGGTTGCTATTTCAAAGCAAGTGGCTTTTCATTGGAAATAATGCAAGGATCGAAGTTCGAGGCATTGGCACCTGCAAACTTGTTTTACGTGGTGGAAAGACCTTGATGCTGCATGATGTGCTTCATACTCCTGACATCTGACATAATTTAATTTTTGTAATTTGCTTATTAGACTTTGGGTTCAATGTAAACTTTTATGGTAAAGTTGCAGACATTTATGGCAACTCAATATTTTATGGTTCAGCTTTCCGATTTCAAAAGTTCTTTATTTTGGATCTTGTTAGTGATTTTAATGTTCATAATTACTTTGCTATTACTTCAAATAATCCTGATATGAGTATTTGGCATGCTAGACTAGGATATATTAATCAAAATAGAATGATTAAACTGGCTAAAGAAGGCTTGTTGGGGGTGATCCCTAACATGGTATGTCATTATGCGAAAGCTGTCTAGCTGGTAAGGCTACCAAGAAACCATTTGGTAAGGGAATACGAGTTGAAAACCCATTGCAATTAATCCATTCTGATATTTGTGGTCCAATGAGTGTGAGGACAAGACATCGAGCTTGGTATTTCATTACCTTTATTGATGATTTTTTACGATATGGTCAGCCACACCCTATAAGTTATGGACTAAATGTCAGCCAAATCTAAGCATCCTTAGACCTTGGGCCTTGGCGGCATACATCTATGACAATTCTCATAGACATGGGAAATTGGGTCTTAGAAGGAAGAAATGTATTTTTATAAGGTACTCTGAACCCTCAAAAGAATATGTATTCATAAGTGAAATTGAAGATGGAACAATGACTGAAACATAATCAAGAGATGCTGTATTTATTGAGACAGAGTTTCCCAGTAGGGAGATATTGACCTCACTGTATCTCTTTATGAGACTCAGGAACAGGACAGTGTTGAACAAATTGACAGACTAGAATCGTCTAGGTATGTCAATCTGAGTAGGAGCTAAGAACGATCAACATAAAGACCGAGGCAAATAAGAAAAGATAAGCAAGTTGCTCCTACCAAAAAGAGTAACAGGAAAAGTGTTCCAAAGAGACGCTTCCAAATAGAAGGCAAATCACTCTTAGTTACTCCAGAAGGGGATGATGAACCCTGCACTGTTCATGAGGCCTTAGCAGGTCTTACAAAGGAGGAATGGAAGAAAGCAATGAAAGAGGAAATGGACTCAATGATAAAAACCCAAGTTTGGGAATTAGTTGATCTGCCAAAAGGGCGTAAAGCCATTGGGAACAAGTGGGTTCTTAAAATCAAAAGAAAGGTGGATGGATCAATTGAGAAATTCAAAGCTCGATTGGTTGCAAAGGGATATACACAGCATGAAGGTATAGATTATGAGGATACTTTTTCACCTGTTGTGCGCTTCAATTCAATAAGACTTATTCTGGCAATAGTAAACAGTTTAAAGTTAGAATTACATCAAATGGATGTAAAAATTGTATTTCTGAATAGTGATCTGGATGAAGAAATCTATATGGAACAACCAATAGGTTTTTTTGAAAAAGGGTTTAAACACAAGAAGTGTAAACTCAAAAGATCCATTTATGGATTAAAACAGTCATCCAGAGAGTGGTACTTGAGGTTTCACAAGGCGATTACCTCATATAACTTCCAGATGATAGAGGAAGACCACTGTGTCTACGTTAAATGGTTTAAGGGTAACTTTGTGATATTATCCTTATACGTAGATGATATACTCTTAGCCAGAAATAGTCTTGACTCTATGATAACTATTAAAGAATGGCTTTCATCAAATTTCTAGATGAAAGACATGGGTGAAGTAGAATACATACTTAGAATAAAGATTCAAAGGAATCGTTCCAAGAGAATCCTCACTCTTTCACAAGAGAATTATATCAATAAGATACTTGAGCGATTCAATATGAGTGAATGCAAACCCATGGATATCCCTGTGGCCACTGGAGTAGCCTTAAGTTCTAACATGTGTCCTAAAACTGAATCAGATAAAAAGCAAATGGAAAGAGTTCCATATGCCAGTGTTGTTGGTAGCTTGATGTATGCAATGATGTGTATAAGACCAGATATTTGTTATGCAATAGGGCTAGTTAGCAGATTCTAGTCCAACCTTGGTGAGAAACACTGAAAAGTAGTGAAAAGGATCTTGAGATACTTAAAGGGCACAACTGACTATGCGTTGTGTTATCAAGGAAGCAATCTGTGCCTAATCGGATATTCCAATGCCGATGTAGGCGGTGATGAAGAAGAACGAAGATTGACTTCTGGATACACCTTCTTGCTTAATAACGACGCCATATGTTGGAGTAGCAAGAAGCAAACGTACATTGCTTTACACTCTATGCAAGCTGAGTTTGGGGCATGCATTGCAGCAGCGCAAGAGGCTGTTTAGCTGAAGAGATTTATTGAGCACCTAGGATTTGGGAACGAGAGTGCTAATCCGGTGTTGATACACTGTGACAATACTACAGCTATAGCTTACACAAAAGACCCTAAGTATCACAGCAAGACCAAACACATTGATATAAAGTATAACTTTTTGAGGGATTATATAGCATAGAAAATTGTAACTGTACAATACATTTCAACCAAATGTATGGTTGCAGATCCCCTGACCAAGCTAATAGGCAAAGAAACATTCGAGAAACATGTAAAAGCCTTTAGCATGTTAAAAATGTAAAGTAGCAGACTGTATGTAATGCTTTTATTTTTTATTAATGATATCATGTCATTTATTATTACTTATATGTCTGGGTAAAAGTATACAATGTCTAGTATGTCATACAGGTTGAAAAAGGTAGCTCTCTCAAACGAGCAACTGCCTTTGATGCTATAGAAGCATTCAAAGATGAGACATGTATTCACCAGTAAAACAACAACAGTGCTGATATGGTAGAGAAGAAACACAATAAGTGTAGCCTTGACTTAAAAGTGCAGTAAGTCGAGATGAGATCTATGAGTAAGGGTATAGATCAAACAATAGATACCTACATCCATAAAACCTGTTGCCAGATAACAAATTCTTCAAAATTGATGTCATATTATGTGAAGAGAATTGAAAAGTTTGGGTTTAGATACTATGAGTGTATAGATTTAAGTCTGTACGATGTCATTGATAGAATCAAAACAACGTACACTCTTTAAGGATAAGAGGAACACCGTAACATGTGATTCATACCACATGTGCTAAAGAACCGCAAATGGAAAGCAAGTGAATCAATCCCTGCTTCATTATTGTGTGAGTTCCAGAAAAGTATAATCCTTTCATTAATGTCCTTTGACTTTGACAATATTATGGAGGTATGCTTCAGCGATTGCTAATTTGGTATATGTCCTATGGTCAAAATATATATATGAACCAAAGGTATTATGCTAGGAAAGCGGTTGATTCATATCAAAATGATATATGGGCGAAAGAAAGATTGCCAAAATATACGCGTCTATGCTAGTGTTTGTGACCAGTCCCTTATGATATTATTTTGTTAATTTTATAAGTGTGGATACTATGCATAAATGGAGGCTATCTGAATTTTGTACTGACTCAATAGGGATTAGATTAGCCATAAGAAAAGTGTATATGAGCAAATCTAGGACATTCAAGGCACTAAAATTTATTTGATTGAGCTGCACAAAAGGGTTGCTTTGTGCTGGTCTCTGAAGAAGGGATTCTAGTACAAATGCCCAAAAAGAGACGTCATACCTACGCGGTCACGGCAAAGCACCTAGTATGAAAGGGGAAAGAAAATGAGATTGAACCCAAGACATCTAATCCACCAAGTGTGAATGGGAGATGTTAAGAAATGGGCCAGTTCACCTATGGTGGATTAGCCCAAGTCCATTAGGAGAAATAGAGGGAACAGTTACCCTTTTTTGAATATGAGAGAAATGAGGGAGTGGAGGTTATTTGGTTTTCCAACTCCCTTTACCACATAATACACGTACAGGATAGCAAATGTGAATGTGAATTAGTTTTGTGAAAAAGTCTTTCGCGTGTATATTCTCTGCAGAATAAGAACAAGATGCTCTGTCTTTTCTTCTCCTCCATTATCCTTCCATTTCTCTCGGAGCTCTTCATTCTCCTTTTGGTGTATTTGCTGTGAAACGTAACTGAGAGCCTTCTGAAGTGCTCTAGTTTTTGTGGGTATCCAGTGATTCAAATAAAGGATTCCAAGTACGCCCCAATCCTTCACAAACTAAACCCATCAACTAAATCCTATGCTAAACAAACAAATAGAGTATAAGACAAATAATAAAAAGTGATGCAATTCTGTCTTTTTATCTGGCATCAATTTTAGGTCACATAAAAGTTTTATAACTCATACTTTCCTACAGTGTTAAATAAATAATTTATAGACGTCAAAAAAATAAATTAGTTACATATTATAAATATGTGTTGATTTTTCTTAAATATTTTTTAATCATGTGCATTAATGTAATCATCCATTAAAAAATATTTTAATATATACAATAAATAAAAATAACTTAGGGGAGGAAATTATGTTCAATTGAGGAAGTTAAATTATATTTTTAATTAATGTGTAAAAGAATTATGGTATAATTCCTAATATACCCTTGCCATTTACTCTGACTAATAATTTTAACCATTTAAATTTAAATTATTCAAATAACAATGTTAAAAATAGATATATTAAAATAACTATTTATGGACTAAGTATATGAAATTTTGTATATATACTACTCCTAGATGATGTCAATAAAAAGCTGCATAATAAACTTTTCCCGCCATGGATGTCAATCAAATATGAAGAGTCAATTCTCACTTTCCGTTTCAAAATTTAAAAATGTCTCCAACGTATCATTGTGCGGGTTTCGTCCCAAAGTGTCATTTCACGTTCTTCGCCCATTAAGAGAAAATTGGTGAGGATGAGAATTTGGTAATCACTTCAATTCATTTCTTGTTTTTCCCCTTACATTCTCCTCATTGGATTTATCCAATGATATCTAGTGTTACTAACAATTCAAGTAGTCTGGTTTGTGAGTGTAGAAAAATGAGCTACTTCATTCTTAGTGTATTAGACCCAAACCCATATATATGTATATGGGCTGAAGTAGAGAAACCTAAAGAGTTGGATTATCATTTTGAATATCTTAAAATATTCAAAATAATGAAAAGAATGGTTATGAGGATAACTATCCACTATCCCTCTGTATTCTCTTCAAGGGTACATAAATGGGTGTAGAGAAAAGGGAAGCATCTTTTTATAGAAAGTGCTCCTTTGTGTGCTCTCGGACTTCTCTCTCATCTTGGCATTACAGGATTATCTCTTCTCCTCTCTAGAATATGCTTTTGCTATGTACCAGAGACCTAAGTCTAATAACGGTGTCGGGTTGCTGTGTGGGTACCTGAAGTAAATGAATCGACAACATGTACGTCCAAAAACCTACAATGGTATCCGAGCCACGTTCTTATTTTTGTTATTATTTCTGTTACATGAATTTGTCTTTGCTATTTTTTCACAGTGAGTTCATGTTGTAGAAGTAAGAGGGTGAAAAATAGTACCGTGCGTCTTTACAAATTTTTGGGTTTCTATAAACAATTGTTTTAGCATCTAAAATTAGTACTATTGATAAGACCTCACGAAAATAATGAGAATATACTCCAAGAACGTTGAAAATGGACGTAGGAGGATAGAGTTATGAAGGAGTGAAGTTTCAGTTAAATTGGGTCACCTAATAACCTCTTATTTAGGTTTTAAAAATAGTCTCATTGTGTAGAGCTCGAGAAAGCGATGAAAAATGACTCCAAAAAGTCAAAAATGAACGTCGGTCGGACAGTGAAGTTATGAGGATAGAAGGTGGTGGATCTGACAGACTTGCCCACCTCTGTAAAACAAGTCGTTGTGACCTGACTAGAGGTTGAAGATGAACTCCAACTGAAACAATGATGTTTTATACACCCTATTAAAAAACATGCATAGGCACAAACCAAAACAATTTTTTTTTGGGTTGCAGAGAGTCCCATTAAGAAAATGGTTTATTTTGGGTTGCTTGGAGGCTTGGGGGTACTGGACTAGGTCAGATCAGTGGATCCAACCCAGATCCATCATAATAATAATAAAACAAAATAAAAAAAAATTCTACGAATGTGCCACATGGCTACTGTTGAGTAAGACACGAGGTAGTTCTTGACTGGCGCATGTATGCCACGTGCTAGTGCCGAGAGTGGGTCTCCAGTTTTTCTAGATTTAATCTTCTAGGGGCACGTGAGGGCATGTCCAGACTCCGATTGAGGTGTGGCTTGTTCCTAAAAATTTCGAAAATTAAGATATTCATTTTGGTATATAGTTTGCTCGTTTTTGGGGCAATTTTAGACCTACTTTATTCAGTATATTTTCTCACACTTTTAGATGTTTAAAAAATTATAAAAATTATGAGAAATTTTATCATTAAATTTCTATGTGAAAATGAGTAAAAGGACTTTAAATAGCACTAAAATTACATAATATAATTCTTTAAACCCCTCACATCTTGATGATAAAGTTCTAGAAAATGAACCTCAGAGTGCGGATTTAGATCATGTACTTCTTGAAGAAGAAGATCCAGAGGAGATTATAAAGATTAATGGTTCAAAAGAATATCTTGATTAGAACCTTGAAGAAAATTCAGATGCAAATCTAGAAGGGGATCTTCAGTAGAACCCTGAGGAGGATAATGAGGATCCAGTGGAAGAACCGCTTCTTGAGGAGCTTTAATTAATGTTCACAAATTCTAGATTTAACTCTATATCTTCTCTTCCTAAACTTATGAATGGGGAAGAAGAAGTAATTCAACCCAAGTACCCCAACTTTGGCTAAGAGGATAGCTAAAGATCAAGTAGCCAAACTTACAAATATAAAATGCATTTATAAATTTCTCCATAATTATGACAAGTTCATGACTAATAAGAAAGAAAAATTCTACAGTAAAGTCATGATAGAATACATGAGACAATAAAAAAAGTAGAGGTTGTCGCATCAGAAAAACTTTTTGGATTGAAGCTAGAGATAACTTCAAAATTTATGTTTAAGTCATCAAATTTTATTATGCTATTATCTTGAATGATATCTTTTAAGTTCTGGCACTCCTTATATTTTATATTGTTATTGAAGATATGATTTCATGTATTGTAAATGAAAAAGAAGTCTTATTTTATTTAAAGAAGTTCATTTAAAATGCAATTGATTATCCATGTATAATCTATGCATGCTTTTTATAAGTAGGAGCTTTTAGAAGATGCGACTTCTAAAAGTAGTATTTTATTGTTAAAATACTCATAGAATTATTGATAGCACACAATGATTGTTGCTTGTATCTATTTGATGGAAGGTACAAATATATGCTCTTGATCATGGATCTTGTAGTGTCATTATTTTCTAGTTAAGAATAATATAAGTACACGACATTGTATTATTCACTGTACTATATGATTGAAATGTTCCCTGGTATGATTCTCTTTAAAAAGAGATCCCAGATTTGCCTAAGAATTAAAAATGGTAACCAAGATCATTATTACTGACAAAATAAAGGTAAAAAACTCAACGGGGATAACTGAGATATCTAGCACCGAAAGGTCCAATATATCTTAGAGGAACAAGATGCTATTGAACCTTTGACAACTGCTATGGATGAACCTGAAGCTGAGAATTTAGCCCAGAATAGGAGAGACCAAGAGGCTTACTAGGCTTAGAGGAAGATGAATAGCATAGCTATAATTATGCTTCTTAGTACAATAGTAGATGAAATCATGTGTGGATTTGATATGCACAAAATCGCTCAAGCCATGTGAATTATACTAAAGGATAAAGTTGGTAGTGTTTCTACCACTAAGCTTATGATGTTGGCGATTAAGTTCAACACCTATAAGCTTACACCAAACACTCCTATGAAGCAAATCCGTCTAAGAGAGATAACCAACATAATCAGAGTTGAAGGAAGCTAGTCATACATTGTCTAACGAATAGTAATTGCAAGCTATAATTAGATCTCTTCCTACTGGTTGGGGGCATATGAAAGTCAAAATAACCCACAATGAAAACATCATTACTTTTAATGATACAACTAGGCATTTGGAGCTGGAAGATGATCATCTAGAGGCTTACTGAACCTCTGGACAGACCTATTTGACTAAGGATGTTGGCACTTCCCATTCAAAGCCCTATTTTAAGGAGGGCATGGAGTTCCAAAGGAAAGGAAAGAAGGGCGATCCTCAATTTCAAAAGGGCAAGAAATAGTTCAAGAAGAATGGTCAAAAAGGCTAAAAGCAGACACTGGACCTAAAGAAGGTCAAGTGCTTTACCTACCAAAAAGAGGGCTATTTTGCACGTAACTATTTTAAACAAAATGAAAACGAAAAGGTATTAGTAAATTATATAAATTCACATGCCTCATATGTTTCTAGTACTATTTTCTTAATAGAAACAATTTCTTCTTCTTGGGTCATTGATTAAAGCTCCACAGACCATATGTAACCAAGGAATAATAATCCTTCATAGAGAATTGTCGAAGCAAGAGGCTTTATGTAGGGAACAATGTGAGAATAAAGGTTATAGGTACTGACACCTGAAAGTTCACTTTTATGTGATAGAAAAAACATGATACTCCATGATGTGCTTCAAGCTTGACATCTGGCGAAACTTGATCTCTATGTTATGATTTTCATAGTTTAAGTTTAAAGTGAACTTCCATGATAAAGTTATAGACATTTTTAGTGACTTTGTCTCTTATGGTTCATCTTTCCTATTTAAAAAGTTCTTGTGAATATTGGTGGTGGTTCTAGTGTTAATGAATGCTTTGAAATTTCTTCCAATATTATTATTGATATAAATGCCTGGTATGCTAGACTAGGATATATTAATCAAAAAGGCATGATTAAACTAGCAAAAGAAGAAGGATTGCTGGGTTCCATTGCAAGCATGAAAATGTCCTAATGTGAAAACTGTCTAGTGGGCAAGGTAACAAGAAGGCCTTTCAGTAAGGGAATAAGAGATGATAGTCTATTGCCATGAATCCATTTTGATATTTGTAGTCCCATGAGTATGAGGGCAAGGCGTGGAGCTTAGTATTTTGTTACTTTATTGACGACTTTTCATGATATGGTCGTATTTATTTGATCTCACATAAGTCTAAGGCCCTTGAGTGTTTCAGATGATAAATGAATGAGATAGATAATCAAATGGACAATAAAATCATAGCGTTATGCACTGATTGAGGTCATGATATTTGTCTAGCTAAAGTAACCTACCAATTCATATTGGGTGACACTTTATTGATAGTAACGTTCATGCTTAACTATGTGTCCTCAAAATAGTCACTTCCATGCCCAAAGAGTTATGGACAAAATACAAGCCAGATCTAACCATTCTTAGACATGCGGGTTAGCTGTGTATATCCATGATGATTCCCTTAAGTGTGGGAAGTAGGGTCCTAGAGAAAAGAAGTGTATCTTTATAAGGTGCTCTAAATAGTCCAAATGATATATTTTCATAAGTGAGAATGAAGATAGAACAGTGACTAGCCTAGAATCAAGAGATGCCACAATTATTGAGATGGAATTTCCTAGTAGGGGAGATATTGACAACATTGTATCTCTTTGTGAAACTCAAGAACAGAACAATGATAAATAAATTGATAGACTAGAATCCTTTAGCCATGTCAATATGAGTGAGAGAGCTAAGAAATGTCAACATAAAAATGGAGATAGAAAAAAAAGATAAGCCAGTAGCTCCAGTCAGAAGGAGTAACAGGGAAAGTATTCCAAAGAGAGGCTTCTAAAGAAGGACAATCACTCTTAGTTACTCCAGAAGGGGATGCGGAACCCTGCTCTATTTATGAAGCCTTGGTAGGTCCTATTAAGGAGGAATGGAAGAAAACAATGGAAGAAGAAATGAACTCAATAAGAAAAATTAAGTTTGGGACTTAGTTGATCTTTTAAAAGGGCACAAAGCCATTGGGAACAAGTGGGTTATCAAATCAAGAGAAAGGTGGATGGATCAATTGACAAATCAAAACCTAATTGGCTGCAAAGGGATATACACAACATAAAGGTAGAGATTATAAGGATACTTTTCACCTGTTGTGCGTTTCAATTCGATAAGACTTATTCTGACAATAGTAAATAGTTCAAATATAGAATTACATTAGATGGATGTAAAAATAGTATTCCTGAATGGTGATTTGGATGAAGAAATCTATATGAAACAACTAATAGATTTTATTGGAAAAGAGTTTGAACACAAGAAATGTAAACTCAGAAGATCCATTTAGGGATTAAGGGTGTGTTTGGATTAGCTTTTGGAGAATAGATTTTGGGAAAAAAGTGATTTTGAAAATTGGAGATGTTTGGATTATTAGTAGCAAAATCACTTTTCCATAGGCAATTTACTAAAAATGACATAAACTAATATGATAATTACATAAAGAATAATTTTGATTTTAATTTTTTTCATTTAAGGGATTAAAAATAATACATATACATATGTGTTTGAGCAAGGTAAAAATTTATAATATTCACCTGAATTTTAATTTTTTCCCACTGAAGTAGTACTTTTAATTTAATTTGTGTGGATAATTTAAAAATTTATATAATAAATTAATATATGTATATAGAAATGAGAAACATATAATACGATTGATTAACATGGAGATTTGATGTTGTAGGAATAAGGGAAAATTAAATTTCATTAGTTGGATGTTACAGGGGGCATCAAATAAATGCACAATGTATAACTATTGGTCTTGTCTATAATAAATAAGTTGATCTCATATGAAATCACAACAACGAGCCATTTCAGATGAGGAGGTTATGGATAAAGGTATCCGTGAAGAGTCATACTCATCATAACCATCATCATCTTACAGTGGATCATCATCATCTTCATCCTATGGTGTGAAATTAGGGTCAGTAATAGAGGTTCTTCTAATGAAACTGTGTATTGCCATCGTTGCACAAACGATCTTCACTTGTGTTTGATAGTCATAGCTGTGCATGCATTGTAATATTGTGAACTTATTTTTCCATACTTCAAAAGTTCTTTCTATTGTGCATCTAAAACTTGAATGAGCATAATTAAAAACTTTATTAGGGTTAACCAATCTAGATGATCGTCAAAAATTAGTAAGATGGTAACGCTCACGTCGATATGGACCTAGATATCCAATTGGTGTTGGATAACCAGCATCAACCAAATAATATTTACCTACATGAAAGAAAAGTTATTATTTTGAATATTTGTATTCACATATAAAGAGAAACCAATTGAACATATTACAAACGTACCCTGAGGAGGAAGAGGGAACTTCATGGAAGGAGTTGTCAAGGCATGACTAAATATACGGACATCATGTGCACTACCTTCCCATCCAGCCAAGACAAAGGTAAAGCACATGTCCCAATCACAAACTCCATTACATTTTGTGACGTGAACCTCTTTCTATCAATATATTTTGTTTGTTCATTGGCATTGACGATGCAAGGAATGTGTGTACCATCAATTGCTCCAATCGCATTTTTGAAAAATGCCCAATATCGAGGGTCAAGTTTGATTTTGCTATGCACATTTTGAAATGTTGGATTTTGGGGTTTGATGATTGACATTGCAAGTCCACAACAAGATAATAAGACATCATGAAAGTGTTTGTGAATCGTCTCTCCTGAGTATTGAAACCTTTCTTGCATCATCCTACTGGTCTCCCCATGTCCAACAATATTTAAAATATCACTACCTTTTCATGTATTCCAAAGTTCTGACTTTCTTTAAGCCCTTGTTGCTACAATTCAATGCAAAGGTAGAAGAACACACATGGTTCCATTCTGAACTGTTCATAACAACGCTTTGGGTGACCGTATAATACTTCATCAACCCATTTGCTACCTGTGTGATCACTAGTGTGTATTGGTTGTTTAGACAAATATTATGCTGCATAACTACCAACCAATATGACAACTTGTTTAATCCTCTTTACCCGTCGCTTATAAGCTTCTGTCAAGTTTTTATTATCATTCCCCATACTTGTTTAACCTATGCACAGAGAGATTAATTTTAGATTTCTCAATGTCAATGAATAAGGTGATCGGTGATGAAATAAAAATCATAAAATGAAAAGAAAATAATATGAAAAGAGCGAAATCAATGTCTTAGAGATTCGTTAATTAATTTGTCCATACATATAATAACATGTACCTAAATTGACACATAAGTAGGAAGGCAATTTTGGTTACACAACAAGATTCAAGAACTACAACACGCATGCATAACTAGTCATAACATTAACATCTCAATCTCCATAACAATAGTTCTATAAAAATAGTAATAATTGCTTCTTCATTCCCATTTGTAAAGCATACATTTCACTCATTGCGAGATCCAGCATGAGTTTTGTGCATTGTAGATACCAATCATCATCAGCGAGTACTTCATCAAGTTAGGTTAGGTGTTTCATGACTTCTGTAATAAATGATATGTTAGCAGATGCTTCATCTGCCCTTTTGTGAGCATGTTCGACCTCTGCCTTAGTTAAATCAACAATTTCACTTAGTGCATCTGCTATCCTAGTTAATGCAAGTCCTTTCTTCTTTTTTTTTCATCCCTCCACTCCTCTTCCTAACCCCTAATGAGCCGCTACAAGACATTGGCTCCTTCCCTCTCATGCTATCTTTACCACTGGTCCCTTGAGATATGTTGAACGTCATTCGATTGATATCCCCACTTATGCCAGTTAGAGCCACCAAAGCTTCATCGCTATCTCCCAACCCTTCTTCCAAATCCATATTATCATCATTGTAGTATCCTGTTGTCTGTTCTGTTGGAAGTGTCATGGATAATGGTGCCCATGCGTTTGGCCCTGTGGCTTCCATATTGCTAAACAGTTCATCTAACTCAGATCCGAACGAGAGACCTTTTGTTCTAAATTTTTCATATTGTGGATTTTTCTACACATAACACCAATCAGAAATGACAATTATATGTGATACAGGTTGAAAATAGAGTGTATCATCAAATATCCTTTTTAAACCAATTTTTTCTTCTCCCACCACTCATCTTCCGCTTCTACTGTATTCTTCTCCATATTCTAGCCCACCCCTATCTTATTAATCAATTTGTTCCACATCTACCATTCCTTTCGTATGGAGTCATACTTGTTTTTAAATTATATTCTGTCATAGACTTTCTAAGTCTTTGCTATGAACCCATCACAAATGTTGGCCCATGCTTTTTTTGTATACACAGTACCTTTTCTTTCACCTTTGTGAAGTTGTTCAATACAGAGGTCAATGAACACCTTAGTGGTGCTAACATCCCATGAAGCTTTAGATTTATCCTTGACCATTGTACTACATAAGTGAAATAATTAATTTTCGTAATAGGATGTCTAATCTGACAACTTCAACAAGCAATTATCTAATTGGCAAAATAGAACAGCAATGTCAAATGACTGCATTGGTAGATAAGAGACTTTCTCCGATCAACGAGCAAAGAAACATAATTAGCAGAGAAAGAAACGTAACAGAGTAAAACATAGCATCTTCGTATAATTATTTTTACTTTGAATACACGCAAAACAATTGAGAATCAGTGATTTGTAGTTTAGTATAGATACCTAAAACAATATCCAGATTCCACAGTCGTTGTTATGCACAAAGACTTCCAAACACTATACTACAAAGGAAAGAAAGACCGATTCTTTGTCTTTCATCAGAATTCCCATCAAAAGCATCAAAATGGAAACTTTGAAACAATTTAATCCAGAAACTAATCTTGAAAATTTTAATTTGGCAGATGAAACTAGAAAGCAAAACAATTACCCTGTCCATTGTAGATTTTTCAAACATTAAATTTCCCTGTCGTTCCTTTTCATTGAAAATAGATCTCTCAAGTCACATTAAGAAGGAGGAAAAGGAAGAGCAATCTCACAAGAACCCACTGTCAAAAGAGAACAAAATCAAATTGTGAAATAGAGGTGAGAATATTATAACAAATGAACTGGAAATAAACCTACCTGAATGAAATCCTAATGGCAATGGGAGGGAATGCCCATGAACAAAAAAGAACTTAATTATGAAATGAGGAAAAATAAAGTGAAGAGAGCACGAACTCTAGTTTTCTCACTACAGAATGACAAGAGCAAAAGTGAAAAGCGCAAGAGCAGAAAATGATGAAATTAACCATTTGAAAGGCATAGCCAAAAACAAGTGGATACCTACCTGATTGAACCCGCTGTTTAGAATTCCCATCTTTGAAGTAATGTGAAAAGGTTCTCTAAAAATATTAGCGGAAAGGAAACACTTTAATTACCTTCTCTGTGCTGAAAGAAGTTGCCCAGCTATGGAAAATAGAGCGTCGGTGCACTAGCGATGGTAGGACGATGGAGATCGACGCCCAGGGACCACGATGATGGCTCAAACATGCAGATAAATGGACCCAACCACCAAGCCTGACCACAGAAGTAGGGTATCGCTGGAGATGGAATCCCAAGAGACAGTACGACATAGCACGGTACGATAAGATTTTGGAGCAAACAGGTCGAGTGTTCAGGAACGATGCCGGCAAGGCACGAGCTCACCCGAAGATCTGCATGCCTAGAATGTCTTCAGATGGGTTTGTGAGTTCAGATTGGGACAGAGAAAAGTGAAGGCGCAAGATGTGATAAGAGGTGAGCTCCACAGCTGGTCGGGAGGAAGTAGAGGCTGAAGCGCAGCAGCGCTGGTCGGGAGGAAGCGAGTGAAGTGCAGGAGAAGAGGAAGCAGTGTGCAAGAAGTAAAAAAGAAAGCAGGGTGAAAGTGAATATCTTCGGTTAGAAAACAATAAAGTAGGAAAAGAGTAATAACGGATAATAAATGCTGCCTAACGGATACATTATTACCGAAAGAAGCTACAGGGTGGGCAATTAATTTGGAACCATGGTTTCAGGACTTAAACCATGGTTTGAGTCCTGAAAGTGATTTTTTTAAAAAAATAGTTTGGCAATCATATCACATAACCATGGTTTTAACTCAAAATCCATTATCAAACCTACATGCCAAACACACAGTAAGACAGTCGTCCAGACAATGGTACTTAAGGTTTGATAAAGGAAGACCATTATGTCTATGTTAAACGGTTTGACGGTAACTTTGTAATATTATCCTTATACGTAGACAACATACTATTAGCCACTCAGTAATAACTATTAAAGAATGACTCTCATCAAAATTTGAAATGAAGGATATGGGTGAAGCATAAAACATATTTGGAGTTAAGATCCAAAGATATTGCTTAAGAAGGATTCTTCTCTCCTTTATAAGAGGGTTATATCAAGAAAATCTTGAGCAATTCAACGTGAGTGACTGCAATCCCATGGATATCCTTTTGGCCATTAGAGGGGCCTTTAGTTCTAACATGTGTCCTAAAACTAAATTAGACAAAAAGCATATGGAAAATAGTTCTATATGCCAGAGCCATTGGTAGTCTAATATATGCAATGATGTATACAAGACCATATATCTATTATATAGTGGGGCTGGTAAGTATATTACAATACATTCCCAATTAGAAACACTAGAAGACAATAAAAATGATCTTGAGATACTTACAGAGCACAACTTATGCATGTCTTATGAGGGAAGCGATCTACGCCTTGTGGGATACTATATTGACTTTGGGTTATACTTTCTTACTGAATAATGTCACCATATGTTGGAGTAGCAAGAAGTAAATGTGTATTGCCTTACATTCTATGGAAGCTGAGTTTGTGGTATGCACTGTAGTAGTGCAAGAGGGTTTGTGGCTGAAAAGATTCATAGAACACCTTGGATTTGGAAATGAGAGTACCAATCCGTGATAGTGCACTGTGGCAATACTGCACCATAACCTACACTAAAGACCCTAAGTATCATAGCAAGACCAAACATGTTGACATCAAGTATAAGTTTGTGAGGGATTATATATAATACAGAAAATTGTTACTGTGTAATACATTTTCACCAAATATATAGTAGCAAATCCCCTAACAAAGCCAATAGGCAAAGTTTTTGAGAGACATGTAAAAGCTCTTGGTATGCATAAAATGTTGAATACAAACCTGATGTAATGCTTTTATGATTGATAGAATTATGTTTTTATCATTACTTGATGTGTTTATGTGAAAGTATACAATGTCCAGTATGTCATACAGGCAAGAGAGGTTGGCTCTTTCACACGAGCAATCACCTTTGATGCTCAGATATAGTATGCAAAGATGAGACACTTGTATTCACCAGTAAAGCGACAAAGAGTGATGATATGATAGAGAAGAAACATATACTATTTGTTGGCTCGGCTAAAGTGTGGTAAGTTGAGATGAGATCTATATACATAAAATTGGATCTAACCTTGGAAACCCACTTCCATGATGCATGTAGCCAGATAACAAATCCTTCAACATTGACTTCATAGAGATGAAGTTAAAAAATTTAGGTTTAGATGCTGAGAATGTCTAGATTAAAATATGTACTGTGTTTATAATAGATGCAAAATGACTTATGCTCTTAAAGTATAAGAGTAATATCGTAGTATGTGATTCATACCATATGTGCTAGAAGAATTGCAAAAAGGAAGCAAGTGAAAGATCCTTGTTTTATTGCTGTTTGAGCCTTAGGAAGGAATAATCCTTCCATTGGTGTCCTTTGACTTTGATAATATCATGGATGTATGTTTCAACAACTACTACTTTAGCATATATCCTACGATCATGATAGATACGATCTTAGGAATTAGGCTAGGAAAGCGGTTGATCCATATCGAAGTGATATATGGGCGAAAGGAAGATTACCTACAATATACATACATATGCTAGTATATGTGATAGAAAGGCAATAGAGTCAAGTTTGATTCAAGAGGGATCATTTTGGCCATAGAAAATTGTATATTAGTAAATCTATGACATATAAGTCATATTATTAAACGTAAACCACATTAAGGAAAGATTGTCTTGTGCTGATCCTATTAAAGGGATTTCTAGTACAGGCATCTAGATGCAGACGTTATGCCCATGCGGTCACAGCGAAGCACTTAGTATGAAAGAAGGAAAATAGAGTATAAACCCATGATCCCTAACATACCAAGTGTAAGTGGGAGATATAGAAAAATGGGCCGTTTCACCTGTGGTGTATTAGGCCCAAACCCATGTATGTGTGTGGGTTGAAGTAGAGATACTCAAAAAGTTAGATTATCATTTTGAATATACTAAAATATTCAAAATGATAGAGGGAATGGTTACGAGGATAACCACCCACTATCCCTCTATATTCTCTTCACGGGTATGTGAATGGGTGCAAAGAAAAGGGATGCATCTTTTTATATAAAGTGCTCCTCTGTGTGCTATCAGATTGCTCTCTCATCTTGGCATTGCAGGATTATCTCTTCTCCTCTCTAAAATGTGCCTTTGCTATGTACTAGAGACCCAAGTCCAATAACAATGCTGGGTTCCCATGTGGGTACCTGAAGTAAGTGCATCGACAATAGGTACGCCCAAAAACCTACATGTAGACCTATAATAGGAAAAGCTTCATTATCTCTAAATAATTATCGTGGCTGTATGCATAGGATTTGAGCATGAGATTATTAGTTAAACTACAATGACTCACTACTAGTCGATCTAAGCATTTTTAAATTTTATTTTTTACAAATGAATTATTTTGTTTTTGTATAATTATAAAATAGGTTAAGGTGTACACCTTACATTATTTTAAGATGTTCAATCAATACATTAAAGTATTTAGTGGCACAATTAACACCCTCAAGTAGTAAAAATGGAATAATTGACACCCCAACTAACAAAACATTAACTCTACTAAATCTTCATCATCTTTGTTAGACAAGAGATACCGCTGTTCTCCTCTTTCCATAGACGATAAAACATTAAAAGGCTCAAAACATATCACAAGCTAGGCATGAACTGGTTCATTGAAGAATCCCTACTTTATTATATTATTTCTTATCTATTTGAAAGAATTTGTCATGTTTAATAGGCATTATGGTATAAGTTTTACTCATTTTGTGCTTTAATTGACTATATAAATTAAATAACTAAAAATGTTATTTTCTTGTATTTTTATTATTTTTATTAATTTCTTAATCACACTAGTAACTAAAAAGTTCTTTTTCAGAAAGAAGAGGAAAATAATTAATTATGATTGGACCCACTAGCCTATAAGAGTAGCCACCTAAGATTAATGAAGGATAAGATGGTGAAAGCAAGTATTAATTTATTAAAAAGGAAATTATTATTATCTAATAGAATTAGATATCCTAATTAGAGAAAATAATTTTATCCCCTTCTAATATATTAGTATAATATTAATATTTGAATTAGTCAAAGTGAATCTTTCAAAATTCAAAATCAATATCCACTTTGACTATTCAAAAGTAATCCTCTAATATCCAAATATAAGCATGATCAGATTTAGAGCAATTAATCCATCAAACAAAGGAACCCAGTGGAGGTTATATTATATATCCAACGAATTTTCTTTTATTAGAAGGCAATCATATCTCATAGACTGGATGTGTGATATCCAAGGGAAATTTAAATCACAAAGAAGAAGAGCCAATCACTAGTAAAGATTTAAAGCAGGATGATAAATGTTAATTATATTTTGTCTTTAATTACTTGTGAGAGATAATGGGGTCAAGTGATATTAATGAAGATATAATCTTATCCATAAGATGGTGCAAAGCAAGATAGCTCCCCTACTTTAGATGGACTCTTCACCAAGGGACTCCCCAAAAGTTATATAAAGGACTCTAAAGCTCTTCCTTTAGATGTCACAATCATCTCTTGTCTCCTCAATTGTTTCCTTGCTTCTATTATTCATCAGTGTTATCTAGCCCCATAAGCGGCTAGTTCTCCTATTTCTTAAGGATGGAGGTTGTAGGCTTGAGCTCTATGTTCTTATTGTATAGGAGTTGTAATAGTTTTTAATAAGATTTGATCTTTTATTTTCAAATTTTAAGATTTCCTGAATTTCTATGATTTTGAAGACTTGCTTATGAACCTATTTATTTCTTTTTGAATAAATTTGTTATCAAACTATTATGACCTTTTATCAGTTGTGTTTTTTATCTTATATTCATATATTCATTCATCTTAGATATGTTCTTATCACTTGTTCTTGAAGTTTTTTCTTTTAAATTGTGTGGTTGAACATATTTTTGAAAGGATTTCAGTAGAAATCCTAAAAGAATTTTCGTTGAAAGATTCTTAATTTTCTTAGAGGATAGATCATAACTAGTATTATGATTGGAAGCTAAGTTGTCCTTGAATAATTATTTATGAATTAAATTTACTCTAGGGATCTAGGTGTTTTCATGAAATAAATAATTAAACTTAGGAAGTTTCCTAGGGTTTTGCCTTTTGCCTTAGCTATTATTTTATTTTATAACTCCAATATATTATTTGTGAATAATGATAACCAAAGTCATCCATATTTGGGAAGCCTTATCATATTGGCAATCATTTCTAATTACTCTCTACTTTGTTTACTTTACAAGATCATCCCAATAATCAAACTAAACTTTCTTCTCTACTATTATCTCCTCTTTAATCACTTTAATTCAACTGAGAATTAAGCCATGTATTGACTCCTCCTTGAGATCGACCTAGAGTTAGTTTCTATACACAGAGTTAAAACTAGTAATGAATTTGAGCACCAACGACATACAACATCAAATTTTGGCATCATTATCGAGGAGTCAATTCCCTTGATTCTTGATTAGTTATTGTGATCTTTTAATTCTACTTTTATCTGCACTTGCTGTCCTTCTTATGGATGACTAGGAGAAGAATATTGTACTATTGTCTGCTTACTCTGATCCTAAATAATTACTGAAAATAAGAAGGAATATACGTGAGAAGCTTGAAGCTAGTTCATACATAAGGCCTACAAGCGAAAGTGTAGTGAAGAACTACACAAAAGTTTATAATAATATCATGGATATGGATAATGCCAACAATGAGCTACCTAAGAGAGGAGGAGGTGTGCCCAATAATGAAAAAGGGCATGGGAACCATGTCCCATGAAATGAAGCAGCCCCTTGAAGACGTACTATTAAGGAAATGACTATTTCTAATCTACCTTTGTTCCTTTTAATAATGCTCTTCCTAATTTTACTACTGACTTTGAAATTAAGGGACTATTACTTCACAACCTATCCAAGTTTCATGATATTGGCAGTGAAGACCTATATGGTCACTTGAAGAGCCTCTTTATCATGCAACCGATCAGAGCCAACATAGATGACGTACAATATAAGGTCTTCCACTTCAACTTGGAAGGAAAAGCTATGACCATGTACATGTCACTACCTAGGTAGTCATATAATGCATACCAATAATGGGAGAATATGAAGAGGGCGTTATAGGATAAATACTTCCCTTTATTCAGAATATCTGCCATATAATAAGAAATTTATGGGGCTAAGTATAATGTGATAGAATCATTATATGACTACTAGAACCACTTCAAAGACATGGTAGACAAATGTCTAAATCATTAAATTTTATTTATATTGATTTTAATGTATTAAAGAGAGTTTTATTATTGATTTTTTCTCTATTTACCAACATGATAAGCAATTAATTAATTAAATGAAATTATAATAATAGGAAATTAATTGATATAATTTTGGTCATATATTAGAATATTATCTTATTGGATAAATAATTTGTATCTTTTAAATTCCCATTGTAGGAAATGCTCATTAAGCACCAATTGAACTTGTTGCTATACCTGAATTGGATAAGATTAATCATAATGTAATAGAAAGTAGGGGACAACTAGATAAAAAGAGATGGAAGCATGTGCTGGATCCAAGAATTAAGGAGCTAATAACAGAAGCATATGGGAGATTCACACATGTGCTATAATAGATTGGGCATGTGCTAACAGTTGGAGGGAGTCCAATTCAGTTTTGTCATACTATTCATCCACTTTAAATCTATCACACCATTCACACACTTCTCATATATATATCACTCATTCATTCTAGCTCCATTCATCACATATTCCATACACCTGATGCTATATCACAGGTCCCACATGTCTCATCTCTATACATGCCTCTTTATCTAGCTCCATTCATCACATACTCCACTCCATCAAAGATTCTCTCTCTCTCTATCCTCTCTCATCTCGTCAATCTTGCTCTGTTTTGGGTAGGAGAACCAAAGAACCTTCCACTTCCATCTTCATCTTCTCCTTCTGCACTTACTATGATTGTTGTTGGTTTTGCTATTGTTTTTGAAGTCTTGACAGTAATGTAAGGTTAGAGTTGCTATGCTTTCTTGGAGGTGATGATGAACCAAATAGTTGATATGAAATAGGGAGTTCATTATATCATTAATTCAGATTTAATTATATCGAGTTGATATAGTTAATTATGGTATTGCTTATTCAATTAGAGTTAGTAGATGATGATAAAGGATTAGGGAACCAAGTTGGATTTCCTATTTCTACATAATTGAGTTTTGATTAATCTTTATCATTAAACTGGTTGAACATGATTGTGGTTGATTAGAGTAATTATATAACAGAGTATAGTTAAATCTGTTTAATTGATCTTCTTCTATCTCTTTAGTTGAATGATTCATATTTCTCTACTCAATGTCTATGAGTTATAGTTTTGATTGAGATTTAGCTAGCAAGTTGTTAGTTAACACATTATAATCCAACTAATTAACTCCTCATACTCTATGGATAATGAAGGTAAGGTAATCTCTAAGGGAACACACTTGTCATTGATTAATTTCATCATCATAAATACCTAATTTCCTAAACAGTAGCATAAGATTTATATTCAAAATTTGTTCAAACATCTCATCTCATATATCATTGCATTAATTTCTTAAATTATGGCTCATTGGATTAATTAGGAACTTTAGCATCTATTTAGGCTCCTTGTAAATCGACATAAGTTAACTTCACTTTACTATTAGTTAGCTTAGTTTCTTTTAGTAATTAAAACAACAGTTATCAAAATGATGTTGTTGCTTGGGGCCTTACTTGTTAAGGTTTCATAAGCAATCTACTGGGCCTAAAAAACTTAAAAAGAATATAGGTATTTCAATTTTTCTGTAAATTTAGTGTTTTGCCTTATTGTGTCACGACCAATTGCCTATTTAGTCGTGATTATATTGCAAAAATTGATTTTTCAGAGTTTCTATGAATATTAGTCATGACCAGATATACATGTGGTCGTAACCTGAAATCATTTTTTAACTCATTTGTTTTCTGTAATTTTTAGTCTCGACCAGCTTGCTTTTTGGTCGCAACCAAAAATCTTTAATTTTAAATTTTCTTCTCTGTGTTTCTAGTTGCAAGCAAATTGACACTTAGTCAAGATAAAAAATCTGTGTTTAATTTAGATTTACTCTCTGTAATTTTTAGTTGTAACTAGAGTGACATTTGGTCACAACCAAAAACTCCTAATTTCAAGCATTTGCTCTATGTGAATTTTAGTCCTAACCAAAGTGATATTTGGTCACAAACAAAAATTTTGATTAAAAAATTTTGCTCTCTATGACTAACAGTCGAGACTTGAAGTCTATTTTTGTCGCGATATCTGCTTCCTATGATTGTTAGTCGTGAGTTGAAGACCTTTTTGTCGTGACTTAACTGTTTTGTACTACGATTACTTGATCTGAATTTCTGAAATTTCTGTATCTGTGATATACTTGATGTCCTGCATAATTGTTGAGTGCCATTTGTATGACCAGAAGCTCTAAATTCTTTCATTTAGACAAAGAAATCAATAGAACACTCAGGCAAATTAAGAAAACTAAAATCTTAAATCAAGCTAGAAATTGCATCTGTTGTTGAGCTTAGTTCTTCTGGTGAATCTATTACAGTTGAAACGTGTCATATCCTAATTTTCCCTATCTGTATAATACTGATAGTAGAAAGAAGTTTAGAAAGGATCATGATGAGGATCAGAAGAAATGATAAAGGTTAGATGAGTATTGAAGAAAGAGAAGGACCTAAATGCAAAGTAAAAAAGGTTAAAGGCCAAGAGTGAATCTGTTCAGTCTGCACTATTAATGAGGAAAATAAATGGAATTTCGATGATTTAATGCTTCCATTGAATTTATATGATAATTTTGTGTAGGATTGGAAAGGTTTTGAGCCTTGGAAACATTAAAATCTCAAGGTTGTAGTCTTTGAGATTCCTTATGGTTACTGTTCACTCGCATGAACAGTGATTAGAATTTCATGATTTTGATAGTTCTAATGGTTTTAAAATGAAAAGTTGTGTGGGGGTAAAGTGGAGAAATAAGTATGGAAAGCATTAGAATCAAAATGAGAATTTTTGAAAGAATTGTATGCTTATATTCAGTTCTGTACAGCAGGCCATGAAGGAGCTGTAATTTCATGATTCTAAGCTCATAAATGGATTCAAAAGATGAAATTGTGTAGGGTAAAGTCAAAACATCAATTGGTTCAAGAGCCAAGTGGATTAGTGAAGATTAGAGAAGGTTATGACAATAAAGAGTGTAACAAAGTTAGTCTTGAACATGGTTGGAGTTCATGAGTCCTAATTAGTATGTGATGAATATGAATGCATTTAAGACCATAAAACATCCAAGAACATGTTGGGAAGTGATTGACATAAAGACTTCATGGTTGGGAAGCTAGGGAGCAAGTGCAAAAGATCAAGAGGAAAGCTTAAGTGCAAGGTAGTGAACTTACCTCTTTATGTGCTTGATGTGGTATGCTTATGTGTTGACATGTATATGTTATTTGAATGATGTTGTGACGTGATAAATGATGTTGAATGTATTGTGAATAACATGTTTCCATGGCCATGCACTTTATGTAAAAGTAACAGCACAATGGCATGTCACTAATCCAAGAAAGTTAATGAAATTACATATCATGCATTAGCATCCATCTTGTATCTATTTATGTGATAAGATTATATGAAACAATTATTGTATAACCCCATGACGTATATGAAATCAGAAAAGGCAAAAGAGATGATTTATGTACGCTGAAACAATTATGGAAAGTGAAGAGAAAGGAAACTGATATAGTGAAAATATAAGTCCTGGAGCAGTTTTGTTGTGGCTTCAGTTTGGCCTCGTAAATGAAGGAATTACTTCACGAAATTTTATGAGCATGTAGTACACATCTAGAGCTTTAAGTTCATAGGTAGGACGTTTCATTTGGATGTGTATATGAAGAGAAATGAATTTCCAAAGTAAGGGACCAGGCTCTGTTTCCAGAGTTTTTGACCAAATGAACAGTAAACTTCGACGAATAAACTGTATCAATTGGCTAATCATTTGGCCTGGAAATTATTTTTCCCTTAAATTTCAAGATGTTATCTTCACGCAGCTTTTTGAGCTGCCTCATTTCGAGCTTTCTATAATTAATTATGATTTTTTGAAGTTCGTTGCGTAATCTAGAATACCGTATGAACAGTAGCCCGAGTAAGAGTAAAATTCCAGATTTGGCTAGTGGACTTCCAAGGTCTTGTAAGTGGTTCTAAATGCTACTGAATGGTCCCTAAGACGTATGAAAGTAAGACCGAACAGGGCACACCATGGCAAAGTCAAGAATATCAACTTGACTCAACAACCGACCACTTAACTAGCTTGGTTAAGCTTCGATCATGTGGTTCTAACTTTAGTTTCTTCTTTCCCCTTTCCTTTGGGGTCTTTGGGCAGCACCTCCCCTTAGAGAAAACTCAGCTTTTCCCCCACCAAAACCCTAAGTTCAAGCTCCCAAATCGAAGGAAAATAAGCTAGGAGAGATTGCTTACCTTTAAAATCTCTAGCTTGCTTGAACTTTGCAACCTTGGCTCTTCTTTGTCTTGGCTTGAGTTTCCATTTTGCAAGAGTTTCCCCAAGGGTTCATGGATCATGTTTTGCTGCAGGATTGAGGGGGTACTTATAGAAAAATTCCACGGAAAGTGAATGGCCAAGATCCCTTTGTACACTATTTGATCTAATGGCTCATATTTGTTCTTACCTCAAGCTTACTCTCCAAGCCAACGTGAGATAAATCCACGTGACAAGAATATTCTCCTCCCCCTCGTCTTGGACACCAAGTGTGTGGGTCCCACCATGTGCAAACCCTAATTTTTGCTTTATCCCTTTTCCTTCTTTTCAAAAATTCAAAAATTATTCATTATTGCACTTGGGCTCCAAGACAACTCTTGGGACTTATTGGGCTGCCCTAGGACGAACTTTTGGGCTGCCATAGGCCTTCCTTGGGCCCAATAGCTATTTGGCGCAAATCCCAAGGTGCTTTCCTTATACCGATATTCTTAAAATATCCTGATTTTGAAATAAATGCTAGAAACCTCTTTTAATGGCTCTAGCATTTTTAGAAATTCATTCTAACGTAAAATGAATTCCCTATAAAGTCTCATAATTTTCTGAGACCCAGAAGTCCTGATAAAAATTCCCTACATTTCCTTTAACCCTTTATCGGTGTCCGATTTTCATTTAATTTCCCAAAGGGTGTTATCGTCTTTTCAAACATCATCAGAGTATTTACTGGCTCTAATTGACCATCTTTATACCATCTTACGCGTGTTAAGCTGAAATGGTGAAAATATAAGTCCTGGAGCAGTTTTGTTGTGGCTCCAGTTTGGCCTCGCAAATGAAGGAATTATTTCACGAAATTTTATGAGCATGTAGTACACATCTAGAGCTTTAAGTTCATAGGTAGGACGTTTCATTTGGATGTGTATATGAAGAGAAATGAATTTCCAAAGTAAGGGACCAGGATCTGTTTCCAGAGTTTTTGACCAAATGAATAGTAAACTTCGACGAATAAACTGTATCAATTGGCTACTCATTTGGCCTAGAAATTATTTTCCCCTTAAATTTCAAGATGTTATCTTCACGCAGCTTTTTGAGCCGCCTCATTTCGAGCTTTCTAGAATTAATTATGATTGTTTGAAGTTCATTGCGTAATCTAGAATACCGTATGAACAGTAGCGCGAGTAAGAGTAAAATTCCAGATTTGGCTATTGGACTTCCAAGGTCTTGTAAGTGGTTCTAAATGCTACTGAATGGTCCCTAAGACGTACGAAAGTAAGACCGAACAGGGCACACCATGGCAAAGTCAAGAATATCAACTTGACTCAACAACCGACCACTTAACTAGCTTGGTTAAGCTTCGATCATGTGGTTCTAACTTTAGTTTCTTCTTTCCCCTTTCCTTTGGGGTCTTTGGGCAGCACCTCCCCTTAGAGAAAACTCAGCTTTTCCCCCACCAAAACCCTAAGTTCAAGCTCCCAAATCGAAGGAAAATAAGCTAGGAGAGATTGCTTACCTTTAAAATCTCTAGCTTGCTTGAACTTTGCAACCTTGGCTCTTCTTTGTCTTGGCTTGAGTTTCCATTTTGCAAGAGTTTCCCCAAGGGTTCATGGCTCACGTTTTGCTGCAGGATTGAGGGGGTACTTATAGAAAAATTCCACGGAAAGTGAATGGCCAAGATCCCTTTGTACACTATTTGATCTAATGGCTCATAGTTGTTCTTACCTCAAGCTTACTCTCCAAGCCAACGTGAGATAAATCCACGTGACAAGAATCTTCTCCTCCCCCTCGTCTTGGACACCAAGTGTGTGGGTCCCACCATGTGCAAACCCTAATTTTTGCTTTATCCCTTTTCCTTCTTTTCAAAAATTCAAAAATTATTCATTATTGCACTTGGGCTCCAAGACAACTCTTGGGACTTATTGGGCTGCCCTAGGACGAACTTTTGGGCTGCCATAGGCCTTCCTTGGGCCCAATAGCTATTTGGCGCAAATCCCAAGGTGCTTTCCTTATACCGATATTCTTAAAATATCCTGATTTTGAAATAAATGCTAGAAACCTCTTTTAATGGCTCTAGCATTTTTAGAAATTCATTCTAACGTAAAATGAATTCCCTATAAAGTCTCATAATTTTCTGAGACCCAGAAGTCCTGATAAAAATTCCCTACATTTCCTTTAACCCTTTATCGGTGTCCGATTTTCATTTAATTTCCCAAAGGGCGTTATCGTCTTTTCAAACATCATCAGAGTATTTACTGGCTCTAATTGACCATCTTTATACCATCTTACGCGTGTTAAGCTGAAATGGTGAAAATATAAGTCCTGGAGCAGTTTTGTTGTGGCTCCAGTTTGACCTCGCAAATGAAGGAATTATTTCACGAAATTTTATGAGCATGTAGTACACATCTAGAGCTTTAAGTTCATAGGTAGGACGTTTTATTTGGATGTGTATATGAAGAGAAATGAATTTCCAAAGTAAGGGACCAGGCTCTGTTTCCAGAGTTTTTGACCAAATGAATAGTAAACTTCGACGAATAAACTGTATCAATTGGCTACTCATTTGGCCTGGAAATTATTTTCCCCTTAAATTTCAAGATGTTATCTTCACGCAGCTTTTTGAGCCGCCTCATTTCGAGCTTTCTAGAATTAATTATGATTTTTTGAAGTTCATTGCGTAATCTAGAATACCGTATGAACAGTAGCCCGAGTAAGAGTAAAATTCCAGATTTGGCTATTGGACTTCCAAGGTCTTGTAAGTGGTTCTAAATGCTACTGAATGGCCCCTAAGACGTATGAAAGTAAGACCGAACAGGGCACACCATGGCAAAGTCAAGAATATCAACTTGACTCAACAACCGACCACTTAACTAGCTTGGTTAAGCTTCGATCATGTGGTTCTAACTTTAGTTTCTTCTTTCCCCTTTCCTTTGGGGTCTTTGGGCAGCACCTCCCCTTAGAGAAAACTCAGCTTTTCCCCCACCAAAACCCTAAGTTCAAGCTCCCAAATCGAAGGAAAATAAGCTAGGAGAGATTGCTTACCTTTAAAATCTCTAGCTTGCTTGAACTTTGCAACCTTGGCTCTTCTTTGTCTTGGCTTGAGTTTCCATTTTGCAATAGTTTCCCCAAGGGTTCATGGCTCACGTTTTGCTGCAGGATTGAGGGGGTACTTATAGAAAAATTCCACGGAAAGTGAATGGCCAAGATCCCTTTGTACACTATTTGATCTAATGGCTCATAGTTGTTCTTACCTCAAGCTTACTCTCCAAGCCAACGTGAGATAAATCCACGTGACAAGAATCTTCTCCTCCCCCTCGTCTTGGACACCAAGTGTGTGGGTCCCACCATGTGCAAACCCTAATTTTCGCTTTATCCCTTTTCCTTCTTTTCAAAAATTCAACAATTATTCATTATTGCACTTGGGCTCCAAGACAACTCTTGGGACTTATTGGGCTGCCCTAGGACGAACTTTTGGGCTGCCATAGGCCTTCCTTGGGCCCAATAGCTATTTGGCGCAAATCCCAAGGTGCTTTCCTTATACCGATATTCTTAAAATATCCTGATTTTGAAATAAATGCTAGAAACCTCTTTTAATGGCTCTAGCATTTTTAGAAATTCATTCTAACGTAAAATGAATTCCCTATAAAGTCTCATAATTTTCTGAGACCCAGAAGTCCTGATAAAAATTCCCTACATTTCCTTTAACCCTTTATCGGCGTCCGATTTTCATTTAATTTCCCAAAGGGCGTTATCGTCTTTTCAAACATCATCAGAGTATTTACTGGCTCTAATTGATCATCTTTATACCATCTTACGCGTGTTAAGCTGAAATGGTGAAAATATAAGTCCTGGAGCAGTTTTGTTGTGGCTCCAGTTTTGCCTCGCAAATGAAGGAATTATTTCACGAAATTTTATGAGCATGTAGTACACATCTAGAGCTTTAAGTTCATAGGTAGGACGTTTCATTTGGATGTGTATATGAAGAGAAATGAATTTCCAAAGTAAGGGACCAGGCTCTGTTTCCAGAGTTTTTGACCAAATGAACAGTAAACTTCGACGAATAAACTGTATCAATTGGCTAATCATTTGGCCTGGAAATTATTTTCCCCTTAAATTTCAAGATGTTATCTTCACGCAGCTTTTTGAGCCGCCTCATTTCGAGCTTTCTAGAATTAATTATGATTTTTTGAAGTTCGTTGCGTAATCTAGAATACCGTATGAACAGTAGCCCGAGTAAGAGTAAAATTCCAGATTTGGCTATTGGACTTCCAAGGTCTTGTAAGTGGTTCTAAATGCTACTGAATGGTCCCTAAGACGTACGAAAGTAAGACCGAACAGGGCACACCATGGCAAAGTCAAGAATATCAACTTGACTCAACAACCGACCACTTAACTAGCTTGGTTAAGCTTCGATCATGTGGTTCTAACTTTAGTTTCTTCTTTCCCCTTTCCTTTGGGGTCTTTGGGCAGCACCTCCCCTTAGAGAAAACTCAGCTTTTCCCCCACCAAAACCCTAAGTTCAAGCTCCCAAATCGAAGGAAAATAAGCTAGGAGAGATTGCTTACCTTTAAAATCTCTAGCTTGCTTGAACTTTGCAACCTTGGCTCTTCTTTGTCTTGGCTTGAGTTTCCATTTTGCAAGAGTTTCCCCAAGGGTTCATGGATCATGTTTTGCTGCAGGATTGAGGGGGTACTTATAGAAAAATTCCACGGAAAGTGAATGGCCAAGATCCCTTTGTACACTATTTGATCTAATGGCTCATATTTGTTCTTACCTCAAGCTTACTCTCCAAGCCAACGTGAGATAAATCCACGTGACAAGAATATTCTCCTCCCCCTCGTCTTGGACACCAAGTGTGTGGGTCCCACCATGTGCAAACCCTAATTTTTGCTTTATCCCTTTTCCTTCTTTTCAAAAATTCAAAAATTATTCATTATTGCACTTGGGCTCCAAGACAACTCTTGGGACTTATTGGGCTGCCCTAGGACGAACTTTTGGGCTGCCATAGGCCTTCCTTGGGCCCAATAGCTATTTGGCGCAAATCCCAAGGTGCTTTCCTTATACCGATATTCTTAAAATATCCTGATTTTGAAATAAATGCTAGAAACCTCTTTTAATGGCTCTAGCATTTTTAGAAATTCATTCTAACGTAAAATGAATTCCCTATAAAGTCTCATAATTTTCTGAGACCCAGAAGTCCTGATAAAAATTCCCTACATTTCCTTTAACCCTTTATCGGTGTCCGATTTTCATTTAATTTCCCAAAGGGTGTTATCGTCTTTTCAAACATCATCAGAGTATTTACTGGCTCTAATTGACCATCTTTATACCATCTTACGCGTGTTAAGCTGAAATGGTGAAAATATAAGTCCTGGAGCAGTTTTGTTGTGGCTCCAGTTTGGCCTCGCAAATGAAGGAATTATTTCACGAAATTTTATGAGCATGTAGTACACATCTAGAGCTTTAAGTTCATAGGTAGGACGTTTCATTTGGATGTGTATATGAAGAGAAATGAATTTCCAAAGTAAGGGACCAGGATCTGTTTCCAGAGTTTTTGACCAAATGAATAGTAAACTTCGACGAATAAACTGTATCAATTGGCTACTCATTTGGCCTAGAAATTATTTTCCCCTTAAATTTCAAGATGTTATCTTCACGCAGCTTTTTGAGCCGCCTCATTTCGAGCTTTCTAGAATTAATTATGATTGTTTGAAGTTCGTTGCGTAATCTAGAATACCGTATGAACAGTAGCCCGAGTAAGAGTAAAATTCCAGATTTGGCTATTGGACTTCCAAGGTCTTGTAAGTGGTTCTAAATGCTACTGAATGGTCCCTAAGACATACGAAAGTAAGACCGAACAGGGCACACCATGGCAAAGTCAAGAATATCAACTTGACTCAACAACCGACCACTTAACTTGCTTGGTTAAGCTTCGATCATGTGGTTCTAACTTTAGTTTCTTCTTTCCCCTTTCCTTTGGGGTCTTTGGGCAGCACCTCCCCTTAGAGAAAACTCAGCTTTTCCCCTACCAAAACCCTAAGTTCAAGCTCCCAAATCGAAGGAAAATAAGCTAGGAGAGATTGCTTACCTTTAAAATCTCTAGCTTGCTTGAACTTTGCAACCTTGGCTCCTCTTTGTCTTGGCTTGAGTTTCCATTTTGCAAGAGTTTCCCCAAGGGTTCATGGCTCACGTTTTGCTGCAGGATTGAGGGGGTACTTATAGAAAAATTCCATGGAAAGTGAATGGCCAAGATCCCTTTGTACACTATTTGATCTAATGGCTCATATTTGTTCTTACCTCAAGCTTACTCTCCAAGCCAACGTGAGATAAATCCACGTGACAAGAATCTTCTCCTCCCCCTCGTCTTGGACACCAAGTGTGTGGGTCCCACCATGTGCAAACCCTAATTTTCGCTTTCTCCCTTTTCCTTCTTTTCAAAAATTCAACAATTATTCATTATTGCACTTGGGCTCCAAGACAACTCTTGGGACTTATTGGGCTGCCCTAGGACGAACTTTTGGGCTGCCATAGGCCTTCCTTGGGCCCAATAGCTATTTGGCGCAAATCCCAAGGGGCTTTCCTTATACCGATATTCTTAAAATATCCTGATTTTGAAATAAATGCTAGAAACCTCTTTTAATGGCTCTAGCATTTTTAGAAATTCATTCTAACGTAAAATGAATTCCCTATAAAGTCTCATAATTTTCTGAGACCCAGAAGTCCTGATAAAAATTCCCTACATTTCCTTTAACCCTTTATCGGCGTCCGATTTTCATTTAATTTCCCAAAGGGCGTTATCGTCTTTTCAAACATCATCAGAGTATTTACTGGCTCTAATTGACCATCTTTATACCATCTTACGCGTGTTAAGCTGAAATGGTGAAAATATAAGTCCTGGAGCAGTTTTGTTGTGGCTTCAGTTTGGCCTCGCAAATGAAGGAATTACTTCACGAAATTTTATGAGCATGTAGTACACATCTCGAGCTTTAAGTTCATAGGTAGGACGTTTCATTTGGATGTGTATATGAAGAGAAATGAATTTCCAAAGTAAGGGACCAGGCTCTGTTTCCAGAGTTTTTGACCAAATGAACAGTAAACTTCGACGAATAAACTGTATCAATTGGCTAATCATTTGGCCTGGAAATTATTTTTCCCTTAAATTTCAAGATGTTATCTTCACGCAGCTTTTTGAGCCGCCTTATTTCGAGCTTTCTATAATTAATTATGATTTTTTGAAGTTCGTTGCGTAATCTAGAATACCGTATGAACAGTAGCCCGAGTAAGAGTAAAATTCCAGATTTGGCTATTGGACTTCCAAGGTCTTGTAAGTGGTTCTAAATGCTACTGAATGGTCCCTAAGACATACGAAAGTAAGACTGAACAGGGCACACCATGGTAAAGTCAAGAATATCAACTTGACTCAACAACCGACCACTTAACTAGCTTGGTTAAGCTTCGATCATGTGGTTCTAACTTTAGTTTCTTCTTTCCCCTTTCCTTTGGGGTCTTTGGGCAGCACCTCCCCTTAGAGAAAACTCAGCTTTTCCCCCACCAAAACCCTAAGTTCAAGCTCCCAAATCGAAGGAAAATAAGCTAGGAGAGATTGCTTACCTTTAAAATCTCTAGCTTGCTTGAACTTTGCAACCTTGGCTCTTCTTTGTCTTGGCTTGAGTTTCCATTTTGCAAGAGTTTCCCCAAGGGTTCATGGATCATGTTTTGCTGCAGGATTGAGGGGGTACTTATAGAAAAATTCCACGGAAAGTGAATGGCCAAGATCCCTTTGTACACTATTTGATCTAATGGCTCATAGTTGTTCTTACCTCAAGCTTACTCTCCAAGCCAACGTGAGATAAATCCACGTGACAAGAATCTTCTCCTCCCCCTCGTCTTGGACACCAAGTGTGTGGGTCCCACCATGTGCAAACCCTAATTTTCGCTTTATCCCTTTTCCTTCTTTTCAAAAATTCAACAATTATTCATTATTGCACTTGGGCTCCAAGACAACTCTTGGGACTTATTGGGCTGCCCTAGGATGAACTTTTGGGCTGCCATAGGCCTTCCTTGGGCCCAATAGCTATTTGGCGCAAATCCCAAGGGGCTTTCCTTATACCGATATTCTTAAAATATCCTGATTTTGAAATAAATGCTAGAAACCTCTTTTAATGGCTCTAGCATTTTTAGAAATTCATTCTAACGTAAAATGAATTCCCTATAAAGTCTCATAATTTTCTGAGACCCAGAAGTCCTGATAAAAATTCCCTACATTTCCTTTAACCCTTTATCGGCGTCCGATTTTCATTTAATTTCCCAAAGGGCGTTATCATCTTTTCAAACATCATCAGAGTATTTACTGGCTCTAATTGATCATCTTTATACCATCTTACGCGTGTTAAGCTGAAATGGTGAAAATATAAGTCCTGGAGCAGTTTTGTTGTGGCTCCAGTTTGGCCTCGCAAATGAAGGAATTATTTCACGAAATTTTATGAGCATGTAGTACACATCTAGAGCTTTAAGTTCATAGGTAGGACGTTTCATTTGGATGTGTATATGAAGAGAAATGAATTTCCAAAGTAAGGGACCAGGCTCTGTTTCCAGAGTTTTTGACCAAATGAATATTAAACTTCGACGAATAAACTGTATCAATTGGCTACTCATTTGGCCTGGAAATTATTTTCCCCTTAAATTTCAAGATGTTATCTTCACGCAGCTTTTTGAGCCGCCTCATTTCGAGCTTTCTAGAATTAATTATGATTTTTTGAAGTTCATTGCGTAATCTAGAATACCGTATGAACAGTAGCCCGAGTAAGAGTAAAATTCCAGATTTGGCTATTGGACTTCCAAGGTCTTGTAAGTGGTTCTAAATGCTACTGAATGGTCCCTAAGACGTATGAAAGTAAGACCGAACAGGGCACACCATGGCAAAGTCAAGAATATCAACTTGACTCAACAACCGACCACTTAACTAGCTTGGTTAAGCTTCGATCATGTGGTTCTAACTTTAGTTTCTTCTTTCCCCTTTCCTTTGGGGTCTTTGGGCAGCACCTCCCCTTAGAGAAAACTCAGCTTTTCCCCCACCAAAACCCTAAGTTCAAGCTCCCAAATCGAAGGAAAATAAGCTAGGAGAGATTGCTTACCTTTAAAATCTCTAGCTTGCTTGAACTTTGCAACCTTGGCTCTTCTTTGTCTTGGCTTGAGTTTCCATTTTGCAAGAGTTTCCCCAAGGGTTCATGGCTCACGTTTTGCTGCAGGATTGAGGGGGTACTTATAGAAAAATTCCACGGAAAGTGAATGGCCAAGATCCCTTTGTACACTATTTGATCTAATGGCTCATAGTTGTTCTTACCTCAAGCTTACTCTCCAAGCCAACGTGAGATAAATCCACGTGACAAGAATCTTCTCCTCCCCCTCGTCTTGGACACCAAGTGTGTGGGTCCCACCATGTGCAAACCCTAATTTTCGCTTTATCCCTTTTCCTTCTTTTCAAAAATTCAACAATTATTCATTATTGCACTTGGGCTCCAAGACAACTCTTGGGACTTATTGGGCTGCCCTAGGACGAACTTTTGGGCTGCCATAGGCCTTCCTTGGGCCCAATAGCTATTTGGCGCAAATCCCAAGGTGCTTTCCTTATACCGATATTCTTAAAATATCCTGATTTTGAAATAAATGCTAGAAACCTCTTTTAATGGCTCTAGCATTTTTAGAAATTCATTCTAACGTAAAATGAATTCCCTATAAAGTCTCATAATTTTCTGAGACCCAGAAGTCCTGATAAAAATTCCCTACATTTCCTTTAACCCTTTATCGGCGTCCGATTTTCATTTAATTTCCCAAAGGGCGTTATCGTCTTTTCAAACATCATCAGAGTATTTACTGGCTCTAATTGACCATCTTTATACCATCTTACGCGTGTTAAGCTGAAATGGTGAAAATATAAGTCCTGGAGCAGTTTTGTTGTGGCTCCAGTTTGGCCTCGCAAATGAAGGAATTATTTCACGAAATTTTATGAGCATGTAGTACACATCTAGAGCTTTAATTTCATAGGTAGGACGTTTCATTTGGATGTGTATATGAAGAGAAATGAATTTCCAAAGTAAGGGACCAGGCTCTGTTTCCAGAGTTTTTGACCAAATGAATATTAAACTTCGACGAATAAACTGTATCAATTGGCTACTCATTTGGCCTGGAAATTATTTTCCCCTTAAATTTCAAGATGTTATCTTCACGCAGCTTTTTGAGCCGCCTCATTTCGAGCTTTCTAGAATTAATTATGATTTTTTGAAGTTCATTGCGTAATCTAGAATACCGTATGAACAGTAGCCCGAGTAAGAGTAAAATTCCAGATTTGGCTATTGGACTTCCAAGGTCTTGTAAGTGGTTCTAAATGCTACTGAATGGTCCCTAAGACGTATGAAAGTAAGACCGAACAGGGCACACCATGGCAAAGTCAAGAATATCAACTTGACTCAACAACCGACCACTTAACTAGCTTGGTTAAGCTTCGATCATGTGGTTCTAACTTTAGTTTCTTCTTTCCCCTTTCCTTTGGGGTCTTTGGGCAGCACCTCCCCTTAGAGAAAACTCAGCTTTTCCCCTACCAAAACCCTAAGTTCAAGCTCCCAAATCGAAGGAAAATAAGCTAGGAGAGATTGCTTACCTTTAAAATCTCTAGCTTGCTTGAACTTTGCAACCTTGGCTCCTCTTTGTCTTGGCTTGAGTTTCCATTTTGCAAGAGTTTCCCCAAGGGTTCATGGCTCACGTTTTGCTGCAGGATTGAGGGGGTACTTATAGAAAAATTCCACGGAAAGTGAATGGCCAAGATCCCTTTGTACACTATTTGATCTAATGGCTCATATTTGTTCTTACCTCAAGCTTACTCTCCAAGCCAACGTGAGATAAATCCACGTGACAAGAATCTTCTCCTCCCCCTCTCCTTGGACACCAAGTGTGTGGGTCCCACCATGTGCAAACCCTAATTTTCGCTTTATCCCTTTTCCTTCTTTTCAAAAATTCAACAATTATTCATTATTGCACTTGGGCTCCAAGACAACTCTTGGGACTTATTGGCCTGCCCTAGGACGAACTTTTGGGCTGCCATAGGCCTTCCTTGGGCCCAATAGCTATTTTGCGCAAATCCCAAGGTGCTTTCCTTATACCGATATTCTTAAAATATCCTGATTTTGAAATAAATGCTAGAAACCTCTTTTAATGGCTCTAGCATTTTTAGAAATTCATTCTAACGTAAAGTGAATTTCCTATAAAGTCTCATAATTTTCTGAGACCCAGAAGTCCTGATAAAAATTCCCTACATTTCCTTTAACCCTTTATCGGCGTCCGATTTTCATTTAATTTCCCGAAGGGCGTTATCGTCTTTTCAAACATCATCAGAGTAGTTACTGGCTCTAATTGATCATCTTTATACCATCTTACGCGTGTTAAGCTGAAATGGTGAAAATATAAGTCCTGGAGCAGTTTTGTTGTGGCTCCAGTTTGGCCTCGCAAATGAAGGAATTATTTCACGAAATTTTATGAGCATGTAGTACACATCTAGAGCTTTAAGTTCATAGGTAGGACGTTTCATTTGGATGTGTATATGAAGAGAAATGAATTTCCAAAGTAAGGGACCAGGCTCTGTTTCCAGAGTTTTTGACCAAATGAACAGTAAACTTCGACGAATAAACTGTATCAATTGGCTAATCATTTGGCCTGGAAATTATTTTCCCCTTAAATTTCAAGATGTTATCTTCACGCAGCTTTTTGAGCCGCCTCATTTCGAGCTTTCTAGAATTAATTATGATTTTTTGAAGTTCGTTGCGTAATCTAGAATACCGTATGAACAGTAGCCCGAGTAAGAGTAAAATTCCATATTTGGCTATTGGACTTCCAAGGTCTTGGAAGTGGTTCTAAATGCTACTGAATGGTCCCTAAGACGTACGAAAGTAAGACCGAACAGGGCACACCATGGCAAAGTCAAGAATATCAACTTGACTCAACAACTGACCACTTAACTAGCTTGGTTAAGCTTCGATCATGTGGTTCTAACTTTAGTTTCTTCTTTCCCCTTTCCTTTGGGGTCTTTGGGCAGCACCTCCCCTTAGAGAAAACTCAGCTTTTCCCCCACCAAAAGCCTAAGTTCAAGCTCCCAAATCGAAGGAAAATAAGCTAGGAGAGATTGCTTACCTTTAAAATCTCTAGCTTGCTTGAACTTTGGAACCTTGGCTCTTCTTTGTCTTGGCTTGAGTTTCCATTTTGCAAGAGTTTCCCCAAGGGTTCATGGCTCACGTTTTGCTGCAGGATTGAGGGGGTACTTATAGAAAAATTCCACGGAAAGTGAATGGCCAAGATCCCTTTGTACACTATTTGATCTAATGGCTCATAGTTGTTCTTACCTCAAGCTTACTCTCCAAGCCAACGTGAGATAAATCCACGTGACAAGAATCTTCTCCTCCCCCTCGTCTTGGACACCAAGTGTGTGGGTCCCACCATGTGCAAACCCTAATTTTCGCTTTATCCCTTTTCCTTCTTTTCAAAAATTCAACAATTATTCATTATTGCACTTGGGCTCCAAGACAACTCTTGGGACTTATTGGGCTGCCCTAGGACGAACTTTTGGGCTGCCATAGGCCTTCCTTGGGCCCAATAGCTATTTGGCGCAAATCCCAAGGTGCTTTCCTTATACCGATATTCTTAAAATATCCTGATTTTGAAATAAATGCTAGAAACCTCTTTTAATGGCTCTAGCATTTTTAGAAATTCATTCTAACGTAAAGTGAATTCCCTATAAAGTCTCATAATTTTCTGAGACCCAGAAGTCCTGATAAAAATTCCTTACATTTCCTTTAACCCTTTATCGGCGTCCGATTTTCATTTAATTTCCCAAAGGGCGTTATCGTCTTTTCAAACATCATCAGAGTATTTACTGGCTCTAATTGACCATCTTTATACCATCTTACGCGTGTTAAGCTGAAATGGTGAAAATATAAGTCCTGGAGCAGTTTTGTTGTGGCTTCAGTTTGGCCTCGCAAATGAAGGAATTACTTCACGAAATTTTATGAGCATGTAGTACACATCTAGAGCTTTAAGTTCATAGGTAGGACGTTTCATTTGGATGTGTATATGAAGAGAAATGAATTTCCAAAGTAAGAGACCAGGCTCTGTTTCCAGAGTTTTTGACCAAATGAACAGTAAACTTCGACGAATAAACTGTATCAATTGGCTAATCATTTGGCCTGGAAATTATTTTCCCCTTAAATTTCAAGATGTTATCTTCACGCAGCTTTTTGAGCCGCCTCATTTCGAGCTTTCTAGAATTAATTATGATTTTTTGAAGTTCGTTGCGTAATCTAGAATACCATATGAATAGTAACCCGAGTAAGAGTAAAATTCCAGATTTGGCTATTGGACTTCCAAGGTCTTGTAAGTGGTTCTAAATGCTACTGAATGGTCCCAAAGACGTACGAAAGTAAGACCGAACAGGGCACACCATGGCAAAGTCAAGAATATCAACTTGACTCAATAACCAACCACTTAACTAGCTTGGTTAAGCTTCGATCATGTGGTCCTAACTTTAGTTTCTTCTTTCCCCTTTCCTTTGGGGTCTTTGGGCAGCACCTCCCCTTAGAGAAAACTCAGCTTTTCCCCCACCAAAACCCTAAGTTCAAGCTCCCAAATCGAAGGAAAATAAGCTAGGAGAGATTGCTTACCTTTAAAATCTCTAGCTTGCTTGAACTTTGCAACCTTGGCTCCTCTTTGTCTTGGCTTGAGTTTCCATTTTGCAAGAGTTTCCCCAAGGGTTCATGGCTCATGGTTTGCTGCAGGATTGAGGGGGTACTTACAGAAAAATTCCACGGAAAGTGAATGGCAAAGATCACTTTGTACACTATTTGATCTAATGGCTCATATTTGTTCTTACCTCAAGCTTACTCTCCAAGCCAACGTGAGATAAATCCACGTGACAAGAATCTTCTCCTCCCCCTCTTCTTGGACACCAAGTGTGTGGGTCCCACCATGTGCAAACCCTAATTTTCGCTTTATCCCTTTTCCTTCTTTTCAAAAATTCAACAATTATTCATTATTGCACTTGGGCTCCAAGACAACTCTTGGGACTTATTGGGCTGCCCTAGGACGAACTTTTGGGCTGCCATAGGCCTTCCTTGGGCCCAATAGCTATTTTGCGCAAATCCCAAGGTGCTTTCCTTATACCGATATTCTTAAAATATCCTGATTTTGAAATAAATGCTAGAAACCTCTTTTAATGGCTCTAGCATTTTTAGAAATTCATTCTAACGTAAAGTGAATTTCCTATAAAGTCTCATAATTTTCTGAGACCCAGAAGTCCTGATAAAAATTCCCTACATTTCCTTTAACCCTTTATCGGCGTCCGATTTTCATTTAATTTCCCGAAGGGCGTTATCGTCTTTTCAAACATCATCAGAGTATTTACTGGCTCTAATTGATCATCTTTATACCATCTTACGCGTGTTAAGCTGAAATGGTGAAAATATAAGTCCTGGAGCAGTTTTGTTGTGGCTCCAGTTTGGCCTCACAAATGAAGGAATTATTTCACGAAATTTTATGAGCATGTAGTACACATCTAGAGCTTTAAGTTCATAGGTAGGACGTTTCATTTGGATGTGTATATGAAGAGAAATGAATTTCCAAAGTAAGGGACCAGGCTCTGTTTCCAGAGTTTTTGACCAAATGAACAGTAAACTTCGACGAATAAACTGTATCAATTGGCTAATCATTTGGCCTGGAAATTATTTTCCCCTTAAATTTCAAGATGTTATCTTCACGCAGCTTTTTGAGCCGCCTCATTTCGAGCTTTCTATAATTAATTATGATTTTTTGAAGTTCGTTGCGTAATCTAGAATACCGTATGAACAGTAGCCCGAGTAAGAGTAAAATTCCATATTTGGCTATTGGACTTCCAAGGTCTTGGAAGTGGTTCTAAATGCTACTGAATGGTCCCTAAGACGTACGAAAGTAAGACCGAACAGGGCACACCATGGCAAAGTCAAGAATATCAACTTGACTCAACAACCGACCACTTAACTAGCTTGGTTAAGCTTCGATCATGTGGTTCTAACTTTAGTTTCTTCTTTCCCCTTTCCTTTGGGGTCTTTGGGCAGCACCTCCCCTTAGAGAAAACTCAGCTTTTCCCCCACCAAAATCCTAAGTTCAAGCTCCCAAATCGAAGGAAAATAAGCAAGAAGAGATTGCTTACCTTTAAAATCTCTAGCTTGCTTGAACTTTGGAACCTTGGCTCTTCTTTGTCTTGGCTTGAGTTTCCATTTTGCAAGAGTTTCCCCAAGGGTTCATGGTTCACGGTTTGCTGCAGGATTGAGGGGGTACTTATAGAAAAATTCCACGGAAAATGAATGGCCAAGATCACTTTGTACACTATTTGATCTAATGGCTCATATTTGTTCTTACCTCAAGCTTCCTCTCCAAGCCAACGTGAGATAAATCCACATGACAAGAATCTTCTCCTCCCCCTCATCTTGGACACCAAGTGTGTGGGTCCCACCATGTGTAAACCCTAATTTTCTCTTTATCCCTTTTCCTTCTTTTCAAAAATTCAAAAATTATTCATTATTGCACTTGGGCTAAAAGACAACTCTTGGGACTTATTGGGCTTCCCTAGGACGAACTTTTGGGCTGCCATAGGCCTTCCTTGGGCCCAATAGCTATTTGGCGCAAATCCCAAGGCGCTTTCCTTATACCGATATTCTTAAAATATCCTGATTTTGAAATAAATGCTAGAAACCTCTTTTAATGGCTCTAGCATTTTTAGAAATTCATTCTAACGTAAAATGAATTTCCTATAAAGTCTCATAATTTTCTGAGACCCAGAAGTCCTGATAAAAATTCCCTACATTTCGTTTAACCCTTTATCGGCGTCCGATTTTCATTTAATTTCCCAAAGGGCGTTATCGTCTTTTCAAACATCATCAGAGTATTTACTGGCTCTAATTGACCATCTTTATACCATCTTACGCGTGTTAAGCTGAAATGGTGAAAATATAAGTCCTGGAGCAGTTTTGTTATGGCTTCAGTTTGGCCTCGCAAATGAAGGAATTACTTCACGAAATTTTATGAGCATGTAGTACACATCTAGAGCTTTAAGTTCATAGGTAGGACGTTTCATTTGGATGTGTACATGAAGAGAAATGAATTTCCAAAGTAAGAGACCAGGCTCTGTTTCCAGAGTTTTTGACCAAATGAACAGTAAACTTCGACGAATAAACTGTATCAATTGGCTAATCATTTGGCCTGGAAATTATTTTCCCCTTAAATTTCAAGATGTTATCTTCACGCAGCTTTTTGAGCCGCCTCATTTCGAGCTTTCTAGAATTAATTATGATTTTTTGAAGTTCGTTGCGTAATCTAGAATACCATATGAATAGTAACCCGAGTAAGAGTAAAATTCCAGATTTGGCTATTGGACTTCCAAGGTCTTGTAAGTGGTTCTAAATGCTACTGAATGGTCCCAAAGACGTACGAAAGTAAGACCGAACAGGGCACACCATGGCAAAGTCAAGAATATCAACTTGACTCAATAACCAACCACTTAACTAGCTTGGTTAAGCTTCGATCATGTGGTCCTAACTTTAGTTTCTTCTTTCCCCTTTCCTTTGGGGTCTTTGGGCAGCACCTCCCCTTAGAGAAAACTCAGCTTTTCCCCCACCAAAACCCTAAGTTCAAGCTCCCAAATCGAAGGAAAATAAGCTAGGAGAGATTGCTTACCTTTAAAATCTCTAGCTTGCTTGAACTTTGGAACCTTGGCTCTTCTTTGTCTTGGCTTGAGTTTCCATTTGGCAAGAGTTTCCCCAAGGGTTCATGGCTCATGGTTTGCTGCAGGATTGAGGGGGTACTTACAGAAAAATTCCACAGAAAATTAATGGCTAAGATCACTTTGTACACTATTTGATCTAATGGCTCATATTTGTTCTTACCTCAAGCTTACTCTCCAAGCCAACGTGAGATAAATCCACATCACAAGAATATTCTCCTCCCCCTCGTCTTGGACACCAAGTGTGTGGGTCCCACCATGTGCAAACTGTAATTTTCGCTTTACCCTTTTCCTTCTTTTCAAAAATTCAAAAATTATTCATTATTGCACTTGGGCTCGAAGACAACTCTTGGGACTTATTGGGCTGCCCTAGGATGAACTTTTGGGCTGCCATAGGCCTTCCTTGGGCCCAATAGCTATTTGGCGCAAATCCCAAGGCGTTTTCCTTATACCGATATTCTTAAAATATCCTGATTTTGAAATAAATGCTAGAAACCTCTTTTAATGGCTCTAGCATTTTTAGAAATTCATTCTAACGTAAAATGAATTCCCTATAAAGTCTCATAATTTTCTGAGACCCAGAAGTCCTGATAAAAATTCCCTACATTTCCTTTAACCCTTTATCGGCGTCCGATTTTCATTTAATTTCCCAAAGGGCGTTATCGTCTTTTCAAACATCATCAGAGTATTTACTGGCTCTAATTGACCATCTTTATACCATCTTACGCGTGTTAAGCTGAAATGGTGAAAATATAAGTCCTGGAGCAGTTTTGTTATGGCTTCAGTTTGGCCTCGCAAATGAAGGAATTACTTCACGAAATTTTATGAGCATGTAGTACACATCTAGAGCTTTAAGTTCATAGGTAGGACGTTTCATTTGGATGTGTACATGAAGAGAAATGAATTTCCAAAGTAAGAGACCAGGCTCTGTTTCCAGAGTTTTTGACCAAATGAACAGTAAACTTCGACGAATAAACTGTATCAATTGGCTAATCATTTGGCCTGGAAATTATTTTCCCCTTAAATTTCAAGATGTTATCTTCATGCAGCTTTTTGAGCCGCCTCATTTTGAGCTTTCTAGAATTAATTATGATTTTTCAAAGTTCGTTGCGTAATCTAGAGAACCGTATGAACAGTAGCATGAGTAAGAGTAAAATTCCACATTTGGCTATTGGACTTCCAAGGTCTTGTAAGTGGTTCTAAACGCCACTGAATGGTCCCTAAGACGTATGAAAGGAAGACCGAATAGGGCACACCATGGCAAAGTCAAGAATATCAACTTGACTCAACAACCAACCACTTAACTAGCTTGGTTAAGCTTCGATCATGTGGTTCTAACTTTAGTTTCTTCTTTCCCCTTTCCTTTGAGGTCTTTGGGCAGCACCTCCCCTTAGAGAAAACTCAGCTTTTCCCCCACCAAAACCCAACGTTCAAGCTCCCAAATCGAAGGAAAATAAGCTAGGAGAGATTGCTTACCTTTAAAATACCTAGCTTGCTTGAACTTTGGAACCTTGGCTCTTCTTTGTCTTGGCTTGAGTTTCCATTTTACAAGAGTTTCCCCAAGGGTTCATGGCTCACGGTTTGCTGCAGGATTGAGGGGGTACTTACAGAAAAATTCCACGGAAAATGAATGGCCAAGATCACTTTGTAGACTATTTGATCTAATGGCTCATATTTGTTCTTACCTCAAGCTTACTCTCCAAGCCAACATGAGATAAATCCACATGACAAGAATCTTCTCCTCCCCCTCATCTTGGACACCAAGTGTGTGGGTCCCACCATGTTCAAACCGTAATTTTCGCTTTACCCTTTTCCTTCTTTTCAAAAATTCACAAATTATTCGTTATTGCACTTGGGCTCCAAGACAACTCTTGGGACTTATTGGGCTGCACTGGGACGAACTTTTGGGCTGCCATAGGCCTTCCTTGGGCCCAATAGCTATTTGGCACAAATCCAAAGGTGCTTTCCCTATACCTATATTCTTAAAATATCCTGATCTTGAAATAAATGCTAGAAAACTCTTTTAATGGTTCTAACATTTTTAGAAATTCATTCTAACATAAAATGAGTTCCCTACAAAGTCTTATAATATTCCGAGGCCCAGAAGTCCTGATAAAAATTCCCTACATTTCCTTTAACCCTTTATCGGTGTCCGATTTTCATTTAATTTCCCAAAGGGCGTTATCATATTTTCAAACATCATCAGAGTATTTACTGGCTCTAATTGATCATCTTTATACCATCTTACACGTGCTAAGCTGAAATGGTGAAAATATAAGTCCTGGAGCAGTTTTGTTGTGGCTTCAGTTTGGCCTCGTAAATGAAGGAATTATTTCACGAAATTTTATGGACATGTAGTACACATCTAGAGATTTAAGTTCATAGGTAGGACGTTTCATTTGGACGTGTATATGGAGAGAAATGAATTTCCAAAGTAAGGGAGCAGAATCCGTTTCCAGAGTTTTTGACCAAATGAACAGTAAAATTCGGCGAATAAACTGTACCAATTGGCTAATCATTTGGTCTGGAAATTATTTTCCCGTTAAATTCCAAGATTTTATCTTCACGTAGCTTTTTGAACTGCCTCATTTCGAGTTTTCTAGAATTAATTATGATTTTTTGAAGTTCGTTGCGTCATCTAGAAGACCGTATGAACAGTAGCCCGAGTAAGAGTAAAATGCCAGATTTGGCTATTGGACCTCCAAGGTCTTGTAAGTGGTTCTAAATGCTACTGAATGGTCCCTAAGACGTATGAAAGTAAGACCGAACAGGGCACACCATGGCAAAGTCAAGAATATCAATTTGACTCAACAACCAACCACTTAACTAGCTTGGTTAAGCTTCGATCATGTGGTCCTGACTTTAGTTTCTTCTTTCCCCTTTCCTTTGAGCTCTTTGGGCAGCACCTCCCCTTAGAGAAAACTCAGCTTTTCCTCCACCAAAACCCTAAGTTCAAGTTCCCAAATCGAAGGAAAATAAGCTAGGAGATATTGCTTACCTTTAAAATCTCTAGCTTGCTTGAACTTTGGAACCTTGGCTCTTCTTTATCTTGGCTTGAGTTTCCATTTTGCAAGAGTTTTCCCAAGGGTTCATGGCTCACGGTTTGCTACAAGATTGAGGGGGTACTTATAGAACAATTCCATGGAAAACGAATGGCCAAGATCACTTTGTACACTATTTGATCTAATGGCTCATATTTATTCTTACCTCAAGCTTACTCTCCAAGCCAACGTGAGATACATCCACATGACAAGAATCTTCTCCTCCCCCTCGTTTTGGGCACCAAGTGTGTGGGTGTGTGGGTCCCACTATGTGCAAACCATAATTTTCGCTTTATCCCTTTTCCTTCCTTTCAAAGATTCACAAATTATTCATCATTGCACTTGGGCTCCAAGACAACTCTTGGGACTTATTGGGCTGCCCTAGGACGAACTTTTGGGCTGCCATAGGCCTTCCTTGGGCCCAATAGCTATTTGGCGCAAATCCCAAGGCGTTTTCCTTATACCGATATTCTTAAAATATCCTGATTTTGAAATAAATGCTAGAAACCTCTTTTAATGGCTCTAGCATTTTTAGAAATTCATTCTAACGTAAAATGAATTCCCTATAAAGTCTCATAATTTTCTGAGACCCAGAAGTCCTGATAAAAATTCCCTATATTTCCTTTAACCCTTTATCGGTGTCCGATTTTCATTTAATTTCCCAAAGGGTGTTATCGTCTTTTCAAACATTATCAGAGTATTTACTGGCTCTAATTGATCATCTTTATACCATCTTACGCGTGTTAAGCTGAAATGGTGAAAATATAAGTCCTGGAGCAGTTTTGTTGTGGCTTCAGTTTGGCCTCGCAAATCAAGGAATTACTTCACGAAATTTTATGAGCATGTAGTACACATCTAGAGCTTTAAGTTCATAGGTAGGACGTTTCATTTGGATGTGTACATGAAGAGAAATGAATTTCCAAAGTAAGGGACCAGGCTCTGTTTCCAGAGTTTTTGACCAAATGAACAGTAAACTTCGATGAATAAACTGTATCAATTGGCTAATCATTTGGCCTGGAAATTATTTTCCCCTTAAATTTCAAGATGTTATCTTCACGCAGCTTTTTGAGCTGCCTCATTTTGAGCTTTCTAGAATTAATTATGATTTTTTGAAGTTCGTTGCGTAATCTGGAATACCGTATGAACAGTAGCCCGAGTAAGAGTAAAATTCCAGATTTGGCTATTGGACCTCCAAGGTCTTGTAAGTGGTTCTAAATGATACTGAATGGTCCCTAAGACGTATGAATATAAGACCGAACAGGGCACACCATGGCAAAGTCAAGAATATCAATTTGACTCAACAACCAACCACTTAACTAGCTTGGTTAAGCTTCGATCATGTGGTCCTCACTTAAGCTTCTTCTTTCCCCTTTCCTTTGAGGTCTTTGGGCAGCACCTCCCCTTAGAGAAAACTCAGCTTTTCCCCCACCAAAACCCTAAGTTCAAGCTCCCAAATCGAAGGAAAATAAGCTAGGAGAGATTGCTTACCTTTAAAATCTCTAGCTTGCCTGAACTTTAGAACCTTGGCTCTTCTTTGTCTTGGCTTGAGTTTCCATTATGCAAGAGTTTCCCCAAGGGTTCATGGCTCACGGTTTGCTGCAGGATTGAGGGGGTACTTATAGAACAATTCCATGGAAAATGAATGGCCAAGATCACTTTATACACTATTTGATCTAATGGCTCATATTTGTTCTTACCTCAAGCTTGCTCTCCAAGCCAATGTGAGATACATCCACATGACAAGAATCTTCTCCTCCCCCTCGTCTTGGGCACCAAGTGTGTGGGTGTGTGGGTCCCACCATGTGCAAACCATAATTTTCGCTTTATCCCTTTTCCTTCTTTTCAAAGATTCATAAATTATTCTTCATTGCACTTGGGCTCCAAGACAACTCTTGGGACTTATTGGGCTGCCCTAGGACGAACTTTTGGGATGCCATAGGCCTTCCTTGGGCCCAATAGCTATTTGGCACAAATCCCAAGGTGCTTTCCTTATACCGATATTCTTAAAATATCCTGATTTTGAAATAAATGCTAGAAACCTCTTTTAATGGTTCTAACATTTTTAGAAATTCATTCTAACATAAAATGAATTCCCTATAAAGTCTCATAATTTTCCTAGACGTAGAAGTCCTGATAAAAATTTTCTACATTTGCTTTAGCCCTTTATCGGTGTCCGATTTTCATTTAATTTCCCAAAGGGCGTTATCGTGTTTCCAAATATCATCAGAGTATTTTCTAGCTCTAATTGATCATTTTTATACCATCTTACGCGTGTTAAGCTGAAATGGTGAAAATATAAGTCCTGGAGCAGTTTTGTTGTGGCTTCAGTTTGGCCTCGCAAATGAAGGAATTATTTCGCAAAATTTTATGAGCATGTAGTACACATCTAGAGCTTTAAGTTCATAGGTAGGACATTTCATTTGGATGTGTATATGAGGAGAAATGAATTTCCAAAGTAAGGGACCTGACTCTGTTTTAAGAGTTTTTGACCAAATGAATAGTAAACTTCGACGAATAAACTGTATCAATTGGCTAATCATTTGGTCTGAAAATTATTTTTCCCTTAAATTTCAAGATGTTATCTTCACGTAGCTTTTTTGAACCGCCTCATTTTGAGTTTTTTAGAATTAATTATGATTTTTTGAAGTTCGTTGCGTAATCTAGAATACCGTATGAACAGTAGCCCGAGTAAGAGTAAAATTCCAGATTTGGCTATTAGACTTCCAAGGTCTTGTAAGTGGTTCTAAATGCTACTGAATGGTCCCTAAGATGTATGAAGTAAGACCGAACAGGGTACACCATGGCAAAGTCAAGAATATCAATTTGACTCAACAACCAACCACTTAACTAGCTTGGTTAAGCTTCGATCATGTGGTCCTAACTTTTTCCCCTTTCCTTTGAGGTCTTTGGGCAGCACCTCCCCTTAGAGAAAACTCAGCTTTTCCCCCACCAAAACCCTAAGTTCAAGGTCCCAAATCGAAGGAAAATAAGCTAGGAGAGATTGCTTACCTTTAATCTCTAGCTCGCTTGAACTTTGGAACCTTGGCTCTTCTTTGTCTTGGCTTGAGTTTCCATTTTGCAAGAGTTTCCCCAAGGGCTCATGGCTAACGGTTTGCTGCAGGATTGAGGGGGTACTTATAGAAAAATTCCATGGAAAATGAACGGCCAAGATCACTTTGTACACTAAGCAGGATATATGAAATTAAGATGACCCATACATAGGGTTCGATTAAGCCCTGAATAATCAGGAATCCGGCTTTTTTTTATCAGAAGGATTTAAACTAAAGAATTTGTGTCTTACTTGAACTTGATCATTACTTACTACAAGGTTAGAAATATATCTTCCTCCGGCAGAAAGAGAATGAATGTTCATTTGATCTTGATCCTTGTGGAGTGAAAAAGAGATTGCACCGGACCTGCACGACCTTCCTGATAATATCCATAAATGACTTGTTTTTGGTAAGATATGGGCATTACTATATGTAAATTCGGGCGCATGGTACACGTCAGTACTCCAATGCATCTCTCCCTCTGAGTCAGAATAAATATGTTTTTGAACCCTCTCTTTAAAATTAAAAGTGTATGTCCCCACGTGAATCTCAGCAATCACCTGTTCTGATTCTACATATTGATCGTTTTGAACTAATAGAAAACTTTTTGGTGGAATAGTCACGTTATGTATAATATTTTCACTTTCAATAGTTACATACAAGTCTATATAACATAGAAAAGCAGGGTGCCCATGACGTGTACGTGTAGCATGAACCAAATCCTCATTGAATCTTATTTTTCCATTAGAGGGGGCTCGTACATGTTCTGCAGTACCCCCTGTGAATACTCTGCCAGTATGAAAAGTTCTTAATGTTAGTTGAGTGCCCGGTTCTCCAATAGATTGACCCGCAATAATACCTACAGCTTCTCCCAGTTCCACCGGTCGCCATGAGTAGGACTCCTGCCATAACACAATCGGTAGATCCAAGATGTACTCCTACAAGTAAAGGGGGTTCGAATAGATATTGGTTGTGTTTGAAAGGTTATGAATCGATTGACAAGTCCAATCCCAATATCTTGATTTTGAATGGTAATGCATCGTGAACCTATATATATCGTCTGCTAATACACGACCAATTAATGTTGGTATCAAAATTCTTTCCGGCATCATCCCATTCCGAGGACTCACAGAAATCCCTCGAATCGTACCACAATCTGTTCTACATACAACAATGTGTTGAACCACTTCAACAAGTCTGCGTGTAAGATATCCAGTATCTGATGTTCGTACAGCAGTATCCATAACTCCTTTGCGGGCTCCGTAGCAAGAAATGATATATTCTATTAAAGATAGTCCTTCACGTAAATTGCTTTGAATGGGTAAATCAATCATTTGTCCTTGTGGATCCGACATTAATCCTCTCATACCTACTAATTGGTGTACTTGAGATGCATTTCCTCTAGCTCCCAAAAAAGACATTATATGGACTGGATTAAAAGGGTCAGTCATCCTAAAATTAGGGTTCATTTCTTGTCGCAAATATTCACTTGTAGCATACCATATCTCAATGGATTGGCGTAATTTTTCTACCGCATGCACATTCCCATAATGATGGTGTTTTTCCAAAATAAGACTTTGTTGTTCAGCATCTTGTACCAGCCATCCCTTAAAAGGTATTGTTAAAAGATCATCAATTCCTAATGAAATGGATGTAGCAGTAGCTTGCCGGAACCCCAGAGTTTTTACTTGATCCAGGATGTGTGATGTATATGCCATTCCGAAGTGATCTATTAATCTACTAATAAGTCGTTTAATGGCAGTTCTGTCTATCACTTTATTGTGAAAGACTAGATTGGCCCGTTCTGCCATAAGTACCTCCATATTCCACTTAGTGGGGTTCGGTTCGACAATGGGTTTGAGTCAATGATTGGAAAACCTCCTTTTCTTCATCTTGATTCGTGTAGAAATTTAAGAACTATGATCCTAGTTGAACCGGAGAAACCCAAATTCACACCGGTATCATAAATTTACTTAGCTTAGATACGATCTATATGATTAGATACTATATGAATAGGCCCTGCAAAAGCCTTGTATAGCTTCTTCGATTTCTCGATAAAAAGAAATATGACCAACAGTGGTTTGAATGTATATACAACGAATTTCTTTTTTTATACTTCTTACTACTAGATAGTGCCCATAAATCTCATGATAGGTACCCAAAGATTCGTAGTGAACTTCGATAGGAACTTCTCTTGAAGAAATAACGCATTGATCTAGTCGCCACCGAAGCCACAAAGGACTATCGAAATTTATTCTTTTCTGTCGATAAGCTCCAATTGCATCATAGGAATTAGAAAAAAAAGGGTTCTTTTTCTTTCGTATACTTATAGTTATTATTGTAAATTCTTTCATTTTTATAATTTCTGCGATTACACCGATTATACCTGTTTGCACAAATACCTCCACGATTCCCGCTCGTTAATATGTAAAGCCCAATAAGCATATCTTGAGTTGGTATGGAAATGGGATCACCAATAGCCGGAGACAAGAGATTCATATGGGAAAACATAAGTAAACGAGCTTCTGCTTGAGCCTCCAAAGATAAAGGCACATGAACAGCCATTTGATCCCCATCAAAGTGTGCATTGAATCCCTTACAAACTAATGGATGTAAACAAATAGCATGTCCTTCCACTAAAATGGGTTGGAATGCCTGTATGCCTAATCTATGCAGAGTAGGCGCTCTATTCAGCAATACGGGATGCCCTTGCATAACCTCTTGAAGTATTTGCCATACAATGGGTTCTTTTTCCCGAATTTTACTCTTAGCAACTCCTATGTTTGAAGCAAAATGTTTTTTAATTAGACCACGAATTACAAATGTCTGGAAAAGCTCTATTGCTATTTCTTGGGGCAATCCACATCGATGTAATGAAAGTGAGGGACCTATGACATTGACAGAACGCCTCGAATAATCAACCCGTTTGCCAAGCAGAGTCTCGCGAAATCTTCCCTCTTTGCCCTCAATTACATCTGAAAATGACTTGTAAACCTTATTATGACCGTCCCTCATTGGTTGTCCACGGATTCCATTATCAAGAAGTGTATCCACGGCTTCTTGTACCAATTTCTCCTGACACATTACTAATTCCCCTGGCGTCGATCTACTTGTTGTTAATAGATCAATAAGGGTATTGTTCCGATAGATAACTCTTCGATAGAGTTCATTAATATCCGAGCTCATTAGTTTACTCCCACCTATTTGAATAATCGGTCTCAATTCGGGAGGAAGAACTGGTAATAGACATAAAACCATCCATTCTGGTTCTATATTTGTTCGAATAAAATGCTTAGCTAATTCCATGCGTCGAACCAAAAAATTCTTTCTTCTTCCAACTTTTTGATCTTCCCATTCATTGCCCGTGGATCCCTCTTCCCCTAATTCTTTCCATTCTATCAACGAAGAATCTATAAGAATTCTCAAATCCAGATCGGCTAATTGTTCTCGGATAGCACCTGCTCCAGTAGAAATTTCTCGATTTCGAAATATATCAAAACCTTGGATAGTAAAAAAAAGTGGGATGCTGTATTTCCAGGATTGGATTTCTTATTCGAATGAACCTCGTAATCGTAAGAAAGTAGGTTTTTTAACTATGGACCTGGTAAACAAAAAATTTGGATAGGATCCAATAGGATCTCCCCCTTTCAAAATCGAACGTGAAAGTTTCCTCTCATCCGGCTAAGTAGTTACATCAAATAAAGAGGGGTTCTCGCTTTCAAATTCTATAAAACCCCTAAAAGTTCTACCCTTTACTCAAGTTCTCAATAAAGACCAAGCAACATTTGATTGATTCATTCTTCTTTCTATTTCTATTTCTATTTAGATTTTCTGAATTATTTATTCAATTATCAATTATGACATAAAAGAGATTAAATGTGAAATTCTTGAGTAGTCTATCTCCCTTCAAATGAGGAATCCCTTTAATTCTTAATTCAAAAAAAAAAAAGAAAAAATTCTTAATTGAATAAAAATAAAGGAATACCCTGGAATTTATAAGAGATTTCCTTGTCTATGTATTATTCCATTCGATCTTTTAGGTCCATACTTCGCCTCGACGGTTATGCCATGACGTCTTTAAGCCTATATGCGATGGATAGACTTCTGTAACCATGATCTATTTGCTTAGTTGATTTGATTTGAACAGAATTTAAGTTCTGTCTAAAAGAAATGGAATAATTAATTCAAAAAAAAAAGATGTCTTTTTTTTCACGAGGTACAGCTATAAATTCATATTTATTTGTTACTGAATCGACCATAGACCTATTCCCCTTTTATTTGGGAGTCTTAAATACACCCATAATTCTGAGCTTCATGTTACTCACCCCAAGAGACATGTCAGATCCAGGGCATCCCAATTCGATTGAATGGAATGACAGTTTCTCATTTTGAATCTGTAAAATAATAATTTGGATCAAATCACACATCGCAATATACTAGACCCTCTAATTCTTTAAGAGGTTTATCTAAAAGATTCGCGATATAACTAGGAAGACGTTTCAAATACCACACATGGGTTATTGGGCATGCCAGTTTAATATATCCCATTTGATATCTCCGTATCCGAGAATCAACAAATTCTACTCCGCATTGTTCACAAAATTTTTGGTCTTCTTTTTTATCTCCGATTACTCGATAATTTCCACAAGCACAAATCCCACTTTTTATAGGCCCAAAAATTCTTTCACAAAATAATCCATCTTTTTCAGGCTTATTGGTTTTGTAATGAAAAGTATAGGGTTTTTTTACCTCCCCAACTATCTCTCCATTAGGTAGTATTTTATTGGCCCAAGCACTTATTTGTTGAGGAGAAACTGATCCAATTCAGAGTTGTTGATGTTTATACTGATCAATCATAGAAGAAAAATTATGATTCATTCCGATTAAGCTTCCTTCCTATGAATCTGGAAGTTCTTCTCAGATACAAGGAAATGATTCAGCTCCAGAGCCAAAGATCGTAGTTCTCGAACAAGCAATCGAAAAGATTCTGGAGCATCCTCAGGTTTCGGTATTGTTCCTCCAATGATCGTAGTCCCGAGTACTTCTTGGCGAGCTCTAATATGATCTGATTTATAAGTAAGCATCTCTTGTAAAATATGAGCAACACCAAATCCCTCTAGAGCCCAAACCTCCATTTCTCCTACCCGTTGTCCCCCTTGCTTGGCCCTTCCTCTAAGGGGTTGTTGCGTAACAAGTGCATAATGTCCACTGGAACGTCCATGTATTTTATCATCAACTTGATGAATTAATTTCAAGATATAAGGCTTTCCTATTATAACAGGCTGCTCAAAAGGATCCCCTGTTCTTCCATCAAATATTCCGCTTTTTCCCGGATACTCGGGTTCAAATATCCATGGATTTGCTATTTGCTTACTGGCTTCATATAATTCAGAAAACACTAGTTTTCTCGAAGCCTCTTGTTCATATCTCTCATCAAAGGGTGCTATTCGATAATGTCTATCTAGCATACCCCCTGCTAACCCGAGTGAGCATTCAAATATATGTCCTACATTCATTCGTGAAGGTACCCCTAATGGATTGAAGACCATCTCAACGGGTCTTCCATCTTGCAAATAA